>JAPQWN010000004.1:40913201-45752072 GCA_028538565.1 Umbellularia californica
AAGAATCTCAACAGACACGGCGCGGCCCGCGACTCTTCACATGCCCTGGCGACCACTTAATGTCGTTAATTGACCCGTTTATGACAACTTAATGCGGTCATTAACTCATTATTTTGGACGGCCCAATCAGATTCAAGCATTTAGGAGTTACAAATCCAAGCAATCATGGCATTAAACCCATGAAACTCCCATCATCATGAAGATTAAAGGCGATTAAATGCCCACTATCCTTCATCGGCCAATCACAAGCCATGAAAAAGGAGTTACAAAATCAAAGAATAAAAACTTGTAACTCCTCATCAATTCTCTCATCATGGCCATCAATGCCCATAATCACCTCATGGCTACCAAAAAGCCTATAAAAGGAGGTCCAAAAGAAAGAAATGGGGATCGATAGAAAGGAATCGATACACACATCGACTTGAAATTCTGCACTTGCACACTTGCAGTCTCCCGAAGAAATCCAGACGAAGTCCTGCTGTTCTGCTGCAAGAAACACCACAAGGTGATCAAAGTCCTTTGGGGGGCTACCCCCCTAAGGTCTCCTCCTTCTGCAACATGGCCTAAACGTGGCTTTTCAGCCCGTTTACTTGGTTTTTCATTGGATATAGGACCTCCTCTTGGTCCTTGTCCTTTTAAAAAATGAGGTTAGGAGCCAAGCCGAAGAATCAAAATATCAACCTTTCTCATTTGAAGGATGATGACGAAGTCCATATATGACTTGCGACCGTCGATCTCAACGTGTCCCCACAATCTCCTGAGAAGTTAGATTCTTTTTCTTCCTTTTCTATTGTAGTTTGTATTTTTTAAAGAGACAAAAAGAAATCACAATTCTTGTCTTTCATATTTGATGAGTTTTGTAAAATCGCCTTTCACGGCAAAATCGCCTTTTACGGCAAACAAACAAAAAACGCCTCCTACGGCATTCTCAAAAACAAATTTGTCTCTTTTCTTAATATTTATGCAATTTGAAAAGTTAGAAAAAAGGATTGATTTCCTTTCTACTTGTGAAGGTGAATCTCCGGATCATCACCATTCCAAATTCCAAGTAAAAAGTAAATCTGGCATACCCGTACAAAAATGTTGATACCCACGATTTCCTCCTCCGCCGAGACCCAGGCAAGCCCCCGGGGTGCGGAAGGCGAGGACGGAAACCTTCGAGGGTCCATCAGCTCCATGATGGGAGGAGTTACAAGTTTTTATTTTATAATTTTGTAACTCCTTTTTCTTGGCTTTTAATTTGTCGATGGAGAATGATGGGCATTTAATTGCCTTTAATGTCCATTATGAGAGGAGTTTTATGATTTATTGTCATGATTGCTTTGATTTGTAACTCCTATTTCCTTGCTTCTGATTGGGTCATCCAAAATAATGAGTTAATGACCGCATTAAGTTGTCATAAAATTGGTCAATTAACAGCATTAAATGGTCGTCAGGGCGCTCGAAGAGTCGCGGGCCGTACCACATCTTTTGAATTCTTCTTGAGATGATCGCCGATGGATCTACATGTTATTTGATGTCGGATGGCAATGCAACTTCAGACACTGATTGATACCAGTGGGCCGGTAACATCTATCCTGTCGATTTCTCGATTGGTCGGACAGAAAGTATACTTTCTTGGTTGTCCGGTTGGCAATTTTGAAGTGTGCGATGATGATTACATGCTCTTGATAGTAGATCCGAGGTGTTGGTGAAGATCAGCTGATTTCGAGTACTAAAAATCAGATTTTTGGAAAACCACAAGGGCCGGAATTCTCAAAACATGGAAAGGGTCGAAAAATGGCCCTTTCGGCGGAAATCCGGTGACCATGGGGATTTTTCCCCTTTTTGGTCGCCGTTTTTTGGCCCTTTTTTATCTTTTTTTTATTCTTTTCTCTCATGTATTTTTCTTGACAATCTCCCTCATTATTGGCTTGATTCTCCTGAGGAAAACCTGACAAGAAGCCGTGCAAATTGGAGCACAAAGTTTCCTATTTTCTAGAAAGGCCGAAGACTTTGTTGCCGATTTTCCGTTAGAAGTCAATATTAGGTCAACCGATGTCGGAATGACCTAAAATTTGAGGTAAAGTCTTCTGAGCAGTAGATAGGAACAACCATGGGCTTTTGCTTGAATTTTGAAGCCGTGTGGGGTCCCGTCGCCAGTAGACTTGGTTTTGTTGCTATGGAGATGCCGCGCTTTGATGTGTGGTTAATCGATGTCCGATTGACATGAAATTTGACAGGGAGCCTATTGGAATCATTTTGAGACGATCCATTAACTTCAATTTGGATGTCATGGTTCAGGGACGCTACGCCGCCGGGAGGCTTGATTTCTTTTCCGAGCGTCAAAGTCGGGTCAATCGTCGTCGGAATGACCTGAAATTTGAAGTGTAGCCCTTTGGAAGCATGTTGAAGCCATCCATGTGCTCTGTTTGATGAGTGATGGCCTCGATGGTTCTCATCGCCGAGAGGCTTGGATTTGCTGTTCAAGGATTGATGTGGGGTCAAATGTTGTCGGTTTGACTTGAACTTGACGTGGAGCCTTTTGAAGGTATTTTGAGACCAACTATAGGCTCAGATTGAAGATCTTATTTCTTTGACACTGTCGCCGCCAGGGGCGCCTGTTCAGCTGCCGGAAGAGTGAAGTTAGACCAAATGATGCTGGAATGGCCTGAAACGTCATATGTACTCTTCTTTTGGCTACTTTGAAGAATCTTGCAATTTTTGTTTGATTCTAACAAAATTTGACGTTTGAAGTAGCATTGCCCGTTTGTGGTAGGATGTGGCTTCATGTAACTTTTTGATGTTGAGGAAGCAAAGTGACATTTTTTGATGTCAACAATAACAAGGGAGATAGAAGAAAGTCCTAGATCTCAAGGTGGGACAATCTTTAGATCAAATTTAAACCACTCATCATCAAGATCACGACGCAAGATATGCTTTCAAAATTTCATATTATCCATTGATTAATACATAGATCAAGATCTTAGTTTTATCTGTGTTGCACATGATATTAGATCTTACATATGTTTCACAACCATTAACATACGACAAATTTATTGGGTGCGGTCCTCATCATATAGATGCACACGTCGCCCATTGAGTGGCTGTAAAGGCCTTGAATTGTTTCGGTAGGCCCCATCCAGGGGTGCCCTCAGTGCAAGTAGTTGCTCCTTCGAAAATTCCCTCACCTGCATTCATACATATATTTTAGGTTAAACAACAGGGGTAACTTTTCGAGGCTGGGCCTTGTTGGGTGGTTTATTGCTCTAAATGGATGTTGGGCCAACATTTCATGACGTTCTATTTTAATTGTTGGGACTTACTCCTTAAAAAAAAAAAAAAAAGAAAAAAAAAGAAAAAAAAAAATCTGCTATGTTTTGCAACTAGGGCTAATGGGCTGTATTGGACCTGATCTGTCAATTTTAGATCAGATGGGTTGAGCCTGGGTCAAGGGCCAAGATTCATACATCGGCATGCTATAGTGATGGACCCAGCTTATAATTTATAAAAAACCCATGGGCTGAACCTGGACCCTGATCCAAAACCCATACTGATCACACGATTCACACCTCATCCAGTCTAGGTATGCGTTCTAAGATTGGAGGAGAGCTGACTTGGACCCGGACCCAATGCTGACATACGTGTCATTCGGGTCTGGATATAACTAGTCCCAACCTGGCCCGACCTTTTACCATTTGTACACGGGTTTGAGGAGAGAAGGGACCGACCCATAATTTATTTAGGCCCAACCAGCGTTATGCTCAATAGGTCAGTTTTGGTTCAAGTCTAAACCACCTGCAGACTTGGTAAAAAGTAAGAAATGGAATTTTCTTACTGGTAATTAATGGTGTTTGGCTGTACCTTTTTGGTAATTTTATCAGAAAATAAAGTTAAAGTAAAATATCAAATCAAGAGAATATAATATATAAGGGGGCTGTGATGGTATTTTGTCTTTAATTGATTGGTAAGGAATATTTTTAACTTTTTGTATAAACAGTGGATGTGTTTTTGTCATTTAGTGGTTAAAAGAATTGCTTTTTGACTTTTTTCAAAAAGGAATGAGGTAGTTTTGAAAATGTGTATTTTTGCTGTGACCCTTTGTTTGAAAAATTGAGACTTTATATTATTTTTATTTTAATAGTAAATTGACAAACGGGCCCTAAAATGACTGGCTAAGTCTGGCCTGACGACTGCCGGCTATGGGCTAGCTGGTCGTGGCTAAAGCTGCTTATTTAAACACATAAAATCAAAGCCCAGATCCATCCATTGTGCTTGAAGCATTGGCAAGTTCCATCTAGTTATAAAAGTTTTGGTCCCTTCGTGTTACGTATCGACTCATTAGAAGCTGAGCCGTTATTTGGGCTTTTAAGGTCCATCTTTTTTAATTGGGCAAGAAAAAGGCCCAGGTCCAGGCTACAATCTAAAAGTAGACGAAATCAAGCCCAATAACTTTGGTCCAACTTACCCAGTCTCTTATAGCCCATGGTTAGCCACAGAATCTAAATAGGCGTAATATGCTTAAACTTGGCCCAGACACTACACCAATGAGCTGAGGCTGGGTCTTAGCCAAACCCTTAACCACCCAATATGGGTCCTTATTATGTGCTAGCACAGGCATGAAAAGCCCATTTGACACTTGCAACTCCCAAACCTCTTTGTATGTATAAAAAGAGTACAAAAGTACATGAACGTAAATCAAATGAATATAAAAAAAATACCTTCCCAAGGATGTTCCAAATGACACTCTCAGTACAAGGAGGAATAGTGAGTGAACCAATGTATCTGTAATATTTGTGAGTATGCCTCTTCATCTCCTTAGTTCTTAAAATCCCAAGAGGAACTTGTGGATCAGCATAGCCAGCACATGCCTCCTTGGCCAGTTGTGACAGATAATCCTTTAGCTGCATCACATGAAGTAAGTAGTAAATTAAGAAAATCACTTTTCGCATCCAAACGATAACATCTGTAGTTAGATTTTTCCATTGTAATGCGACCTTTGTTAGATATTAGGCTTTAAGGCACAAAAAGTAGTTATTGGATCAAAACATTATAAAAGTACCTGAATTAGAAATGGATCAGGGTCGCCAAACCTGTACAGGATGGCCACCACACAGATGTCTCCATCGCTGCTACGGTGCACAAGATGAAGCTCGGCCGGAAACCTGACAAAGAGCACATTTGAGGTCAAATGGGTTGCTCTTTACGGAGATAGACTGGGCCCAGCCCAAGAAATAATAGGCCATGGTCCAAAGAAGACCTGATATGTCCAGTCCTGCTCTGGAGTCCAGGACCTGGAATGATGTGTACATTCTGATAACAGTATGTCATTGTAGTTTATTAGTATAATTAGTGTATTTTTACTATACGTAGATATTGCATTAAGTTAGTTGTAACACATGATATTGTAATGACCATGGGCTTACCTTTTTTTATTCTATGGGTTGTTACCTGGACTAGGCCCTAAAAAAGTACAAAGTCATCAGGTTTCAGTAAGGCTCGAGACGTGACCTATTTGCTGCCCGATGAATTGACTTGAAATTTTTTTTCTTTGATTTATTGTTATTATCCTCTGTAGTCAAATTTATTATAAGGGCCCATTTGCCTAAATTCTCAATGAACTCATAAAAATTCAAAGGAAACCTGCTTTCAGGGAAGATGTATTGAAGGGATAAATTGAAGGATCAAGACTGGAGACCTACCCGGCCTTTTGGTTTTGTTTTTTTGTTTTTTTTTCCTCTTTCTTCTCATGGCAGGTGTTAAATATTGGATGTTGGTAAGTTGATTTTCACGTAAATGCTGGCTATAGACATTAGAATAATTTATTCACCTACAGGTCATTGCCATATGATACAAGAGCTTGTTCAGCTGGTTGACAATCCCATCACTCACCAGGTAGACCGAACACAACCGAACCTTCAGCTGGTTGGCAACTCTATCACTCATGAGGTACACCGAACACAACATAACCCACCGAAAATCTCGCAAACCTTCAGCTGGTTGGCAACCCCATCACTCACCAGGTAGACCGAACACAACCGAACCCACGGAAAATCCCCCCCACCCCCACAAAAGTGTGAGTTCTTTCTCCTCGCAACAAATTTTAGGTCGAAGGATTATCAATTTCAAGGATTTAATTTTACAACATTCAAAAGATTGGACTTTTTGATCTCCATCCATCGTCATCTATTCAACTTCACTGAGAATTCAATTTCCAATGTTGTGAGTCAGTGCATGTAGATAGTGAGCTTGATGAATGGGTGTTAGATGTACCTGACACCATTGATCGTGTGTTCGGAAGGGGAATGCCAATGCAGCTGTTGGAGCCTGTACTCCTTGTTCCCGATCATTAAGACTCCCGCGTCCTTTTCCCATCGTAGCTATAAGTTTATAAAAATGCTCTAATTAAACTTTGTTTGATTTTTTTAAGCAATAAATTCTTTTTCTTTAAAGCTAAATGTTGGTTGCCAAAAAAAAAAAAAAAAAAACCCTCAAAAAAACCCTTAATTCTGGCCTTAGAAGAAGCCACATCAACTTATTGGAGCCCATTTATGGATGGGTCCTTTAAAAAACACATAATATGTGCCTTTTCAATAAAAGGTGTCTCTTGGGCTAACAATGTGCATTTTCAATAAAATGTCTCTTAGGCCCATTTGTGTGGATGTAACCCAATTCAAATGGATGCCTTCCAACTCTATAAATTAAGGTTATTTTTCAAGTTTTTATTCAGCTTATTGGGGCCCATTTGTGGATGTGTCCTTTCAAAAACACATAATATGTGCTTTTTCAATAAAAAAGTGTCTCTTGGGCTAAATATGTGCCTTTTTAATAAAATATCTCTTGGGCCCATTTGTGTGAATGTAATCCAATTCAAAGGGATGCCTTCCAACTCTATAAATTAAGATTATTTTTAAAGTTTTATTTAGTATTTAAAATGAACATAAATGCATATGAATTCTTTATTTTATGTATGCTAACGTGGATTACGGGATGAATTGATTTGATTTGTCTAATTAGTTTGTTATAAATAGATTTATAATAATGAGATATTAGTTTTAATATATTATTCGGGACTTAATCTGTGCGATGCACAGGGGCTTCCCGCTAGTATGTATGATATATAGTCATTAAACTTTGAAAAGTTAATATAAGAGTAAGGATCATCTGATTTTGTATTAGTATTGGTGACCTCTAATCCACATGCCAACCTTGTCTACAGTTTTCACTGGGTTGACCAGTTTTCAAAGTAGGCCACCCCTCCTCCATCACATATGTGAGTCCCTATTATCTGACATGTGTGAGTTAGTCTTCCTTACATGTATGAATTTCTATTACCTCACGTGTGCAAGTTATTCACCCCTTCAATGTGTGAGTTCATATTACCTTGCACGTGCAAGTCTCTTAGGGACCTAGCCCCTAAGATGGAATTCCAAAAAAAAAGAGAAAAAAAAAATCACTGGCTTTTTTTTTGTATAATGGGTAATTTTATTGAAAGAGAAGGAGAGAAGAACAAAAGAAGCCCTAATTGGGCAAAAGAGAAAAACAGAAACCAGAGAGAAGAAAGAAAGGGAAAACAAGAAGAAAAAATAATAGATACAAGGATCTCAGCAAAAGCAGAGAGGAGAAGCAGAAACGGAGAGCAAAATGGCAAGGAGACGCTGAGCAGGGGAGAGAGGAGATCCACTGCCTGAAGACGAGGCAGGGCTTCCGCCAGGAAGGAGGAGAACTATGCTGGGGGGCCATGAGGAGACTGAGGGTCGCCGCGAGAAGGAATGGAGAGGAGACCATTTGAGACTGCTGCAGGCCAAAGAGGCTGAGAATGGGTTTCTCCTGGGACAGCTAGAGCTGGCCTGAGCTGCTGGCTGAGAGGGTTGCCTTGGACAGTGGCTGATGCAGACCAGGACTGAGGAGGGTGAAAATCGTCAGGGTGGAGAGCAACTGCATACCAGGGCTGGGGAGAGTGAGGATCGCCAGGGTGGAGATCTCCAGAAGCAGACCTGATTCTCTGGGAGATGGGATCATCTGCTGCAGATCGGTGCTGAGTATGGCAGAAGAGATGACCAGCTAAAAAGTCGTGCAGGGAAAGGGGATGGGGATCATCTGGGACTGGAGGCAGAGGAGCAGAGTTGAGAAGGTGAGGGTCGGCTACAGGCCAGTTCTGATGGGGTTGGAGATCAGCTGTGATGACTGGCTCTGCTTCATTTCTGAGAGGCTGGGAGAGAGGAGAGCCCTGCTGGAAGTTGAGATCGCTGGGGGTGGCTACAGAGCTGTGATGCTGGATGCTGTGATGCTGGTGATCAGTGCAGGAATCTGTCTGGTCGGCCAGATGGAGCAATTTATAGATCGAGCTGCTGTGGGGGCTAACTAGAGGCCTGGAAATCTTCTTCAGGGAGAAGCAGAACTCTTTAAGCAGGTGAGCTGTTATCTGTCTGAAACTGAATAAGTGATTATCAAAGATTGCAGAGTTTCTAGCTTTCCAAATTGAGTAGATCACCGAGAGGAAGATCGAAGCCATGAATTTCTGGCTATTCTTGTCAGATCTTGTAGAGAGGGAGGACCAGAGAGAAGCTGCAGAGAAGAGGAAAGGCTGATTTGCATTGAGAGCTTGGAGAATCCATGTCCAGATGGAGCAGGCAACAGGGCAGGAAAAGAAGAGGTGACTGGTGTTGTCAGCCTCTTCTTTACATAAAATGCATCTGGAAGCCAGGGAAAACCCAATTCGTTGCAAGTGAGCTTCTGTAGGAGTGCGATTAAGCATCAGACGCCAGCCGAAGCAACTAATTCTTGGGAGAGAGATACCATTCCAGATCAAAGGAGGCCATAGAAGGGAAAGGCCCCTAGGTCTTAGGATATTCCAAATACTGGACAGAGAGATCTGGCCTGTAGTGGAATCCTTCCAAAAAAGCTGATCTCTGCTGGAGGGATTGGGGATAAGCAGTGAAGCAGCTGAGTGGAGGAAGTCAAGCACTGCAGGAGGCTGAGAAGGGGGAAAGTGCCAGGAACCAGAGTGGTAAAAGGAGCCCAGGCTCTGGTTCAAAGGGAATTGGAAGTTGGGGAATAGAGCTGATATAGGACTATCACCACACCAGGTATCATGCCAAATGTCAATGAGATTACCGTTGCCGAAAACCCAAGAGCTGCCAAGATGGATATGATGAGCCAGCTTACGAATTCTCCTCCAAATGCAGGATCCAAATCTGGTATTAGCTGAGCTCCAAATGCTATTATTCTTGAAATATCTGTTTTGGAACCAGGAAGACCAAATGGATGATGTAGTGCTAGCCTGCCAACCCAGTTTGATCATTGAAGCATCATTCATATCCGAGATCCTCCTAATGCCAAGGCCCCCTTCTAGTTTAGGAAGGCAGATTTGGGACCAATTGACATAGTGTAACTTGGGAGAGGAGGAGTTGCCTGACCATAAAAAGTTCCTCATAAGACGCTCTATATCTTTACAGATGGAAATTGGAATGGGAAGGATGGAGGCTGTGTGAGAAGGGATGCAAGAAAGAACATGCTTGATGAGGATCAGACGACCTGCAAAAGAGAGAAATTTTGCTTTCTAAGCAGTTAGTCTAGAATTAATAGAATCCAGAAGACGAAGAAAGTGGAGTTTCTTCGGGGTTCCGAAGACGATAGGGAAGCCCAGATATTTGAGCTGGTCATGGCATTCCTGCATACCAAAGATAGAGCAGATCCTTGCTTTCCTTCTGCTACCGCATTTGCCAATGAAAAGCTGGCTCTTATGAAGGTTGATGTGCTGGCTGGAAGAGGATTGGTAAAGGTCTAGGAGGTCTTTGACAGCTAGAGCTCCAGAGGTATTGCCTTTCATTAGAATGATGATATCGTCAGCATAAAGAAGATGGCAGGGGGTGTTAGGGACAGTGGACAGGGGAAGGATAATACTTTGGGAATAAAGATTGTGAAGATGAAGGCTTAGGATTTCCTCTGCAATAACGAACAAGTAGGGGGAGAGGGGGTCACCTTGTCTTAATCCACAAGAGGGCTTGAAGAAGCCCTGGGGAGATCTATTAATCAGGACAGAGCAAGAAGAAGAGCAAACACATTCCTGAATGATGGAAATCCAAGCTTCAGAGAAGTTGAAGAATCTGAGAGCTGACAAGAGGAAGGGCCAGCTGAGTTTGTCAAAGGCTTTGGATATGTCTAGTTTGAGACAGAGAGAACCCTTACTGAGCTTAGAGTAGAGCTTTTGAAAAAGTTCCAGGGTCAATGCTGAGTGATGATGAATTGACCTACCAGAAATGAAAGCTGGCTGGTTAGAGGAGATCAGATTAGGAAGGAGGGAGGAAAGTCTGGAGGAGAGGATTTTGGAGATGATTTTGTAAGAGAAGTTCAAAAGGCTTATAGGCCTAAAATCTGCAAAGGTGGTGGGGGAGTTGTTTTTAGGGATGAGGGCAAGGAAGAAAGCATTGGAGGCTTTTAGAAGATTCCTAGAGAGGAAAAAGTGTTGCACTGCTTTGGTAACTGTAAGACCAATGATGTCCTAGGTTGAGGTGAAGAAAGTACCATTGAAACCATCAGGGCCAGGAGAGCTGTTCTTCTTAAGAGCGAAGACTGCTGATTTGATCTCAGAAGCTGAGGGAATTGAGACTAGGAAGGAGTTTTCGGAGTCTGAAATCTTTGGACTGTTGGTCTAGAAGAGGGTGTTGTGAAGCTGACCAGTATTATGAGTGTAAAGATTGGAGAAGTAATTCACTGCTTGATCTTGAATGATAAGAGGATCATCAGTGAGATTGCCATTGACAGAGATGTGTTTGATTCTATTGAAAGAACTTCTAGCTTTGGCAGATTGGTGGAAAAAGTTGGTATTTCTGTCACCTTCTTGGAGCCAAGAGATTCTGGACCTTTGTTTCCAGTGGATCTCCTGGGCTTTGAGGGCTTCATGGAGGGAAAGCTTGGCATCAAGGAGATCTTTTTTGAGGGGTTCTGAAGGGGAGGCATCAAAATTTTCTTGGCAGAGCAAGACTGAAGCTTCAGCAGCTAAGATGTTGTGATGGACATGGCCAAAGGTAATCCTGCTCCAGGATTTCAAAGCTATTTTCAGGGCTTTGAGTTTTTGGGCTAGGATGAACTGAGGATTTCCTTTAATGAAGGTTGCCCAGCTGGATTTGACCACTTCAAGGAAGGTAGGGTGAAGAAGCCATTTGTTTTCGAATTTGAAAGGAGCTTTAGGGGCAGGAGGGAGGGAGTGATGGGTTAGAAGGAGGGGACTGTGGTCCGAGGAGATTCTGGGGAGGTGAAGGACTGAAGGATCTTGGAATTTGGCCAGCCAGTGGTGGTTAACCAGGGCTCTGTCCAGTCTAGCTGCAACATAGGAGAGACCATCTCTATTGTTACTCCAAGTGAATTTGCTTCCAGAGAATTGGATGTCAGTGAGGCCAGCTTGCATCACCACATTTTGGAAGTCTCTAAGGGAGGAGGGGGTGGACTGACGGAGACTAAGTTTCTCGTGGTGGGCCAGAGTAGCATTGAAGTCCCCTATGGTGCACCAAGGAATTGTTGTAAGGGATGTGTCCAGCAGAACTTTCCAAAGATCTTTCCTATTGGTGGGGTTGGTGGAGCCATAAATACCAGTTATGATAGAGTTGGTGACAAAGTCTCACACCACACTGTTTGGAGTTTGTACATGTGAGATTCATCTTCACCGATTCACACATGAATTAAGGACTATTAACTTCTCCACTCACATAGTTGTCATTTAAATTTATTTGAAAGTTTTAATATTATAAATTACATTCTAAAAGAATACATATAAAATACAGTGCAAGGTTATTGTAAGAGAGTCATATACTTACAAAAAATATTCTTCTATGAAAAGCAATTTAGCCACTTCAAATAAGAAAATCATGGTTTTTAAGGAAAAAAAAAAAAAGGAAGATGTAACGCAAGTAAGAATAGTACAATATTTAGGGCCGGCAACAAAAAATTTACTCTAAAGAGTATTGAAAGTCATCAAAATATGTATGTGTGGTGGAAAACAATGTCTTATAGTAGAGTCTAGTTTGTTTTCCTATCACACTTTTTTAAGAGTTTTTTTGACATTTTCTAATAAGAATTTCTAAAAATCACATCAATATGGAACCAAGACTGATGTGTATAACTGATACACGGCTCATACGTATTAGGCTTCTGAAAAGCAGATTCCTTCCTGCACCTTTAAAAACCATAATCTAGATCCCAAGAGATCCCCACTCTATGCCCCACTTTGATAGTCCAAAGCATTGGACAAATGCCACCCCGAATGAATGGAGATAAGGCAATTAAGACATCAATTCGATCAAAGTACACCAGCCAGCCATTATTAATGGGGCCCATCAGATTAATGGTCTAGATCATATACTAGCAAACTTCTCCACACAGAACTGGGCCAATTTTTTTTATCAAGACCGTTGTATCAAAATCACTTGCGGTTGGATTGAAGAGGAGGAGGAGGAGGAGGAGGAGAACACACCGCAACGTTGAAGCCATTATCAACTAATGTGGCATTTGCGGGATTATAATCTCCAGTCAAGGGCTCCAAATTGGGATCCCAGAGTGAGTCACTGATTACAATGTTTATAGGGGATTGAATCTTTCCTGAAGAGCATGCATGAAAATCTGGGCTCAGCTTCCCCCAGTTTTCAGGTCCCTTGCTGCCGGTGTACCCAAATTTCAGATCAACTGCAACAAAAATAATAGTAATAATAATAATATAACACTAATCCAAATTTAATCATATTATTTGACAATTAATAATATTAATCATGCCAAAGATTAAAATCTGACTGTTACTAAAGGGTGGCATTCTTTTCTTTTGCTTTCTTCTAAAGATATAAAAGGAACAAACATTCAGTATGTTCCTCTTTGTCTGCTTTGGCTGAGTGGTCATTTCCAAAGTTCTACCTAAGAAAGAATAAAAATAAATTATATAGTTTCTAATGCCCACTTAAGAAAAATGAAAATAGGACTAGATTGCAAATCCTTTATTAGGGATGATTTCCCAAGGGGGTCCCATTAAAAAGTATCAAAACGTTATAAAAGAAATGCCCTAATCTCCATAGAAAATAAAATTAGGTCAATGTGATTTGTGCCCAACATCAGATTGATTTATATGAAGTCTATGAATTTTTTATTTAATTTTATTTGAGTACTTTAAAAGTTATTAATTTGAACGTGGGTCGTTGAGCAAAGTCGGATGAGCCCTTTACACTACATGGGGTGGTTAGTTTTCAGTTATTTAGATATTTCATATTGGACCCACTGTTGTAGAACTCTTTTGTTACGTACCACCTTGATGACATTGTTGGGCCCCAAATGAGAAATTTGACTCCAACACAATATAGTCCTACTATCAAATTGATTTATAGAAAAGATTTTTATTTCTATTATATTTTATGTAAGTGTTTTAAAAATTACCATTGTGACTATGGACCATTCAAGTGAGGATTTTATGAAATCTATAAGGGAAAGGGCTATTTATTGAATGATTTAAGTTTTTCATAAGTGGGTCCATTAATATTTGGTTGATCATCTTGTATCCCTACAAGAAAATCCCTGCTCTGCCGCTGTTTAAGAGGTTGTTTGTCTTTTACTTTATGCATGAGATGTAAAAATGAGATTTACATATGCAAACTTCACATTTGTAAACTTCACACATTTGGTGATTATTACCACTATTGTTTGGAAGCAACTCTGTTTGCATGGTGTTGAATTCCTAAGAATTCTAAGAAATATCTTGAGTAGTACTAAAGAAGTAAAGGTGAAGATCCACGTAAGGCCATCACCTAGTAAATCAAATCCTAGGAAAGCTAGGGTCCCATAAACATCTAATAAATCAAATCCTAGGCACGTTAGAGTCCCATATACATTTTTGCCTCACACCAGTTAACACCTCACCTACTAATTAGAATTTAATACCAAGCGAACAATGTTCGCTATATACCATTGAAAGTCTTTAAGAATGGAAACATTTTACCAATTACATTTTCTTTTCAAATCTTAAAATAAAAGAAAGGGATGAAATCATGGGTTATTTTTGTATGGGTCGCTGCTTTGGTGAGGCAAAAATGCTATCGGCTTGAACCTGTGATACTAATTGATGTATCAATGATACCTGTTCTGGTGCTTGTGCCTATGAGAATCAATTATCAGCAGATACATTGCAGTGACCAATTAGGTACATTTTATGTAACCTACATTGAATTTCTAGGAATTCTAAGCAAAAAAGGAGGCTAAAGCAGCAGTGTAAAGAAGAAGATCTTTGAAGGGCTATTAAATAATTTTCTCCTCTTATTAATAGTATGATTACATATTGAGCTAGTAAATCAAATATCTAATACCATTCTTCTTTGTATCTCTATGGTTGGATGATGAGCAGCGTCCATACTTAAAAGAAGGATTGATAAACACTCTTTTCTTCATCTTTCTTCCTCAAAATTCAAGTTTTAAGAAAGTGAAGGCCCCATTTACATCGCCACTGTGTATCGATCCTCTCTTTTACTTGTTTAATTTTGAGGACTTCTTGAGAAAAAGTCAACCTCTTAGACGCATGCCCCGTGCATGAAAAAGAACCCCATATATAGTTTGATGCACATTGAAAAGGTCCTCCCGCAATATTTTTTATTTATTTATTTTTTGGCTTATTTGGTCGAGAGACGATATCGTCCCCCAAATACAAATGGGGGCAATGATATCGCCGCCTACCCATATCTTTCGACTCCCTATCTCACTACTATCCAATCAATCCAAGGTCACATTCTAATCTTCTCTTTCTTCAGTAAAAAAAAAAAAGCAAGTATTTTTCCCTCTTCTTTCAGCTAATTGAATTCCCACTTTTCTTTTTTAAGATATGCGGGCATTGCCATAGCATTTTGGGAGAAGTTTTTAGTTCAGAGGAAGAGATCTTCACCCCACTAATAAAAGCTCGAAAACACCCAAAACATATTCAGAATTACTACGGCACTTATGTCTTTAGCTACATGGATTTGCCTCTTGACCTGGAGCATCTAGATGAGGGAGGTATGAAGCTCACTAATGGGGATATGGTTAGCCTATGTTTCGAGTTTCTAAAAGTTGCCATCAACACCACGATGACTTCTATGACACCCCGGAGTCCCACATTGACTATAGAGAGAAAAGTAAATGAGATTATATGTAGAGCTTATACGCTTACCTTGCATAAGGTCTTTTGGAGCTTAATGGGCTCCAAAAACAAAACCTTGAGGTAAGATTGGGCCAGAGCCCACGGGGCCCAAGCTGCATAAGCCAAATAGGACAATATCATATTGGGAGATCCAAGTCGTTACAATGGTATCAAAGCCGACCCCACTAGCGGGTCTCCATGTTGGTGGGCCAAGATGGCTGGCAAGCTATTGCACAAGGAGTGGTGGGGAGAGAAGCAGAAGAAGTGAGGGATGGACGAGAATGTGTGGGATATGCCCCACGCTTAACTGTGAAAGGAGAAGAGGTTGATATGAGTGAGAAGCTTTGGTGGGCAGTGATATCATTGCCCCCTTTTGCATTTGGGAGACGATATCATCGCTCAATCAAACAAGCCAAAAAAATAATAAATCTGGCAGGAAGACCTTTTATGTGTGCATTAAAATATGGGGTCTTTTTTTGTACACGGGCTATCTAAGAGGTTCTTTCCCGTAAAATCCTCTATAACTTTTCTTCATTAGACCCCACTTTACTTTGAACTTTCAAAATGTAATGCAAGTATGCAAACTAGCCCGTGAAGCCATACATGAAATAAGATCAACACTTTTGCAACAAACTATAAAAAGCAAAGAAGACAGAGCAAGGAGAATAAGAAGAAGATGCAGCATTAAATACAATGAACAAATGTACATCGCGCGTCAGCAAATGCAATAAGCAATGGCGCAAGCAAGAAAACAATGACTCCAGCAGCCATTAGCACCATCAAAACTCTCTCTCTCTCTCTCTCTCTCTCTCTCTCTCTCTCTCTCTCTCTAAATATATGAACGAAGAGAACTTTTTTGTATATGTTTTGAGGGGTGGGTTGTTTACGAAGATGGCGTAGTACTTTGTAGTTTCAGTCACTTGGTCCCTATCCATTTATATAACAATATGATCTAATGGATAAACAAAGTCTCTAAATCTAATTGAAGGGGCGCCGGCTATTGTAACCGTTCCACCAATTGCTTCAGATGGGTGGTTAGATGATCCATAACAGGCCCATTTTCTTAAATTTAAGCGCTTAAGTTAAAAACCTTTCTCTGTTCCTACTTCTGGACCTATTTTCCCTCCAATCTGAATAGGATCCACTGTCAAATTAATCATCTGATCACTTTTAAGAATCTCTTGAGAGCTGTAAATCTTTGATGGGGACCATATTTGACTTGTATGCATCGTTATTAATAATATCCACCAAGTGGGCCTCATATGATGATGAATGGTTAAGTAAGATATCGCATTTTGAGGAAAGAGTATGACAATTTGCACAGGTATTAGTGGTGTGCTTGGTAATAGTAAAGGAGAGATTTTATTTATATTCCATTGGTGTGCTTGCAATTTTGGGTGGCCAAAGGATTTTTTCTTCTTTCCTTTGAGGGTTTTTAATGGCTGAAAGCGATTCCTCTAATGCTATTCTCCAGGTTTCTTGGATGGAGAAGGGTCCTTGGAGGTTCCATTATTTCTTTATTCAGATTAAAGCTTTATTTTCATCATATCAACTTTATTTTTAGCATGTGGGGGCGATCAACTAATGGCATGGCCAATTGTTCCTTTGTTAGCATCTCTTTTGTACCTTTGCTTTTCTTGTGTTGGTATAAAGCAAGCATCTCTTTTGTACTTTTGCTTTTCTTGTGTTGGTATAAAGCAAGCTTTTACAAGAATGCTCCTAGGTTGTGTTTGCCTTTTCTGTGTGGCTGTATTATTTCTTTTGGTTTGATCTGGTTTGTTTTTGTTGTGTGGCTAGCTGCTTCTCTCCTTTTCTTAATAAAATGTACCATTAACAATAAAAAAAGAACAAATCATGTTTATTAAATTAAGGAATCTTAAAAGGACATTAGGACTTGGCCATGAAATATATCAAGACCTTGGCATTCATCGGAATTAGATAAAACGACATTAGGAAGTGGACATGAAATATATGAAGACAGAAGAAGTAGGTGAATCTTAAAATAAAAAAAGAATCTGACGCATATTTCAAGGAAGAAAAAGAAAGAGTCTGACGCATATTCAAGGTATCTTACCTCGTCTTATTTTGCTTCTGGTCTGGGCTCTTGGGGATTGGATTAGGAACTAGTGATTATCTTAACACAACATAGAGGCCCAACTTACTTCAATAAGAGGAATTGTAAGACCCGACCCGAGTGACCACGTTTAGCACTAATTAAGTCGCCTATTAACTTTAAGTGAGGTTAATAGATTTTGTTTAAGTTGATATTAGAATAGCTTTTATATAGTTTTGGGAAGTTTTGAGAGCCCTTTTGATTTAGTAGGGGAACCTTTGAGGATTCTTTTTGTGTTTTTGCATAAGTATGGGGGGATTATTCGCGACTCCGGAAATTCATGTTTTAATTCCGTTTGACTTATCTCATTAACCTCTACAACTTCCATGTTGATTCCGTTCCCGTTCGAGATCCCGAAACCTGGCTTTTTTAACTTCGAGGGCAAAACAGTCTTTTTACACCAAATCTGGGGACAAGTTTTGATGTCTCCAAAACTTGCGAAACATATACTTTTTAGAAATTGGATTTTCGACAAACACTTTTCCCTTCTTCGTCGAGCCTATCCGAAGCTCAGAAACCTATGTTCTTAGCCCAGCAAGCTTGGTAAGTTGTAGGACCCATCTCCACTTTGTATATAAAGTGAGCTCGTTTCTCCGTATCCTCTTTTGTCATGCTTTTTATGGAAGGAATAGCTCTAGCCCACTCTAGGGTTTCTTCTCTAAGTTATTCTTGCTTCTCCACTCTCAATCCACACCAAACTCTTGTCAAATGGAGAAAAGGATCTCATCTCCTTCTTCTTCACCATGAGAACTCTCCATTGATACCATTTGTGAAGAAATCCAGCCATCCTAGGGTCTTCTTTGAGCTAACCTTGTGCATTTAGGGGTCTTCCAAGTAAGTAATCTTCTCCTACTTCTAGATATGTTCTTTCCTTGCCCTAGAAAAGCTCCATCTTCATTATTGGAAGTTCTCTCTCTCTCTCTTATTCATTGTTTTGGTCTTTTAGGGTTTTAAATGGGTGTATTTTGGGGGTTTTGTGTAGCTTGGTGGTTATTGGCTTGGAGAGTTTGATTAGGAGCTGGGTTAGCTGGTTTAGAGGCCAAGGCAAGTAGATGAATAGATGGTTTTGAATGTTAACATGTTTTATGAGAAATGTGGATTTCCATCACTTACTTTTGGAGATTTCATTACTTGCTTTTATTTATGCTTCTTCCTATGATTTCTATTGATTTGGAAATATGCATATTGATGAGTCTTTTGCATTTGTTTAATCTCTTGGAAATGTGTCTTATATTCTATTTAAGCTTGTTTATGTTACACATGGATTTTATTGATGAGGGGTTTCTTTGATGAGATGGGGATGAAATGGAGGAGATTAATGTATTGTATGGGGTGTTTGGTGAATGTTTAGTTTGGGATTTGAGAAGGCAAGGAGACCCCTATGTTGGTGATAAATGGGTGACAAATTGAGGTTGCAAGACAGAGGAAGAGGAGGCCCGAAACTACATAGAAAGTCGGTTCTGAAGGTGTTCTCTCAAGAGGACCCATGT
Organism: Umbellularia californica; assembly: GCA_028538565.1. Lineage (NCBI taxonomy): Eukaryota > Viridiplantae > Streptophyta > Magnoliopsida > Laurales > Lauraceae > Umbellularia > Umbellularia californica. The sequence goes on from JAPQWN010000004.1 coordinate 40,931,926, forward strand.
TGGCTTGAGCAAACACCATCCGGAGACTTATTGGCTCGAGCCAACCTGACTGAGTTGAGTTAGCTCGAGCGAACCCCTCCTAGAGAGCTCATGGCTTTGGTCCACTCGAGCCATCTGTGCTGCAGGTTAGGGTTTATTTTGGGAGGTCCAAAAACTGCGTTCTAAGGCTTGGGGAGGTTTGTTTGGAGCTCCAATGTGATGGTGAATTGAGAAAGTGATGTGTAGAGCCCGATTGAGCAAGAAACCCCATCATAGTGAATTATTAAGGATTTTGGACTTGTCAATGTATATAGGGAGCCTGGATGTCCTAGATCTTCTAGGGTACCAATCCAATAACTAAACCAACATACGAGACCCTTATACACATCGATTTAAAGATTGAATTCTCAATTCATGGTCCGGTATTTTGTGCAAATCCATTTATGTTTTGTTTTACTCGGATTTCATGTGTACTCTTCAGTTTTCATGTGATATTATTAGTTTGCTTCAGAAATGCTGAAATATGCACTTTAAGTGTTTTGCTAGCCTTGGATATGCATGACAAATCCCGATGTGTTATATATGCCTACGAACACCCTGTTCAGTTTGTTTGGGTGTTACACACCTATATATGTATGTATGAGTTTTGATTTCTTCGTGTGACCCATGTGTCGGCACCACTAAGCTTGGACAACCTCGTCGGCTTGATCCACCGACTTAGGGTCCCCCTTTTCTGCTCTGCCAGCTGTAGTTTGGATTCAGTTATGTTCTGTTACCCAGTTCCGCGAACGTAGTTTTGTCTAACTATCTGTATATGTAATTAGTTGGTTCTCGTCACTTCACGCATCTAAGACTAACACCCTTAGTGTGCTCTTATCACATTAGTGATGGAGGATTTAGCTTCGTGTGGTAGCCATCTTACCAGTTTCCTGTCCATTGGTACCTTTATATGTTTTATATTGCATATTTGGCTTTCATATAACTTATGCATTATGTTTCATGAAAATTAGTGTTTTAGCAGGTTTTCAATGTTTTTCTAAGATAACCTTTAAATAACTTTATTGTTTATATTTTTTTACAGAAGGCGACGAGCTGAAAGTATACAAGCCTGAACTCCTCAGTGCTTCTCAAGGACGTTGTCGATAGGCATAAACTCCTCATAGAGTTTGCCAAAGATAGGCAACCCGATGATGTCAGCATACATCTGTCTCCTTCCATGTTTAGAAGAGCGTATGCACCGTTGGAGAAAACTTTGTCGATGACGAAGGGTCCCTCCCATTTTGGTTCGAATTTGCCTTTGGAATTGTGGGCAAAGACTATGGGTCTTGTTACTGCAAGAACCAAGTCGCCTTTTTTGTAGGCGCGTTGCTGTTGACACCAAAAAAGTCACTATGTCTCCTCAACATCAAGAAGCCTCGTCAAGCTGCATCCTGCTACAAAACAGGCAAAGCTACTTCAAGCATCAGATCTTGTCAGAATCCGACAAAAACTGAAAGATCCTTCAAGACAGCTAAAAGAGGGGTACACCTGAGGTTTCGGGCCATTCCGACAGCGTTTGGCCTAACTTCACTGCTCCGACAGCTAAACAAGCGCTCCCGGTGGCGACATCATCAAAGACACCAAAACTTTGATCAGAGCCTACGGATGACTCCAGAATGTCTCCAAAGGGCTCCATACCAAATTTCAAGTCAAACCGACAATGTTTGACCCTCCATCAATGCTCAAGCAGCAAAATCAAGCCTCCCGGCGGCGGGAACCACCGAAGCCATCACTCATCAAACAAAATACATGAGTGGCTTCAACATGCTTCCAAAAGGCTGCACGTCGAATTTCAGGTCATTCCGACAACGTTTGACCAGGTTTCGATGCTCCGAGAGAAAATCAAGCCTACCGGCGGCGGAGCAACCCGGGACCATGACATCCAAACCGGAGCCCATGGAACGTCTCAAAATTACTCCAACAGGCTCCCCGTCAAATTTCAGGTCAATCAGACATCGTTTGACCACATATCAAAGCTCGGCATTTTCCCAGCAGCAAAATCAAGTGAAGCATCGATGGGACCCCAAACGGCTTCAAAACTCAAATAAAAGCCCATGGTTGGTCCTATCCACTGCTCAAGAAGCTTCACCTCAATTTTCAGGTCATTCCGACATCGTTTGACCTAGTTTCGACTCTTGACGGAAAATCGGCTACAAAGTCTTCGGCTTTCCCGAAAAATGGGAAACTTTGTGCTCCGATTTCGCGCAGGTTCTCGTCAAGTTTTCTCCAAGAAAATGAAGTCAATAATTGAGGAAAAATTTCAAGAAAAATACAGAAGAAAAAAGGAACGAAAAAGACAGAAAATCAGCCGAAAACGGAGCTCGGCGACCAAAGGGCAAAAAACCCTAAGGTCGCCGGCGACCCTGGTTGCATGGTTGCTCGGCGACCCTGCAAATCCGGGTCACCGGATTTTGCACCAAATCATCCGTTTTCGGATTCTTTTCGCGTTTCGGGTGTTCCGGCCTCTGTGATTTTCGGAAAATGCAATGTTTGACGCTTGAAAACGACTGATCTTCGTCGACATCTCGGATCCGCCGTCAAAAGCATGAAATCATCACCGATTGCCTCAAGATCGCCAACCGGCTGACCAAGAAAGTGCACTTTCTTTCCGACCGATCATGAAGTCGACAAGACAAATGTCACCGGCCCGCCAACATCAATCAATGTCTGAAATTCCACTGCAATCCGATATCAAACAATGTGTGGATCCACCTGTGATGATCTCAAGAAGAATCTCAAAAGGCGCAGCGTGGCCCGCGACTCTTCACATGCCTGGGCGACCACTTAATGATGTTAATTGACCCGTTTATGACAACTTAATGCGGTCATTAACTCATTATTTTGGACGGTCCAATCAGATTCAAGCATTTGGGAGTTACAAATCCAAGTAATCATGGCATTAAACCCATGAAACTCCCATCATCATGAAGCATAAAGGCAATTAAAAGCCCACTACCTTCATCAGCCAATCACAAGCCATGAAAAAGGAGTTACAAAATCAACTTGTAACTCCTCATCAATGCCCTCATCATGGCTATCAATGCCCATAACCATCCGATGGCTACCAAAAGCCTATAAAAGGAGATCAATTTCCAAGAGAGAGGGGATCATCGAAGGATCATTAGATCAACATCTATCAACTTGAAGTTCTGCACTTCTCCCAAAGAAATCGAGACGAAGTCCTGCTACTTTGCTCCCGGAAGCACCACAAGGTTACCAATGTCCCTTGGGGGGCCAACCCCCCCAAGGTCACCTCCTTCTCCAACATGGCCTAAACGCGGCTTTTCAGCCCGTTTACTCGGTTTTTCATTGAATATAGGACCTTCTCTTGGTCCTTGTCCTTTAAAAAACCGAGGTTAGGAGCCAAGCCAAAGAATCAAAGCATCACATGTTCTCATTTGAAGGACGATGGCGAAGCCCACACATGACTTGCGACCGTCGATCTCAACGTGTCCCCACAATCTCCTGAGAAGTTAGATCCCTTTTCTTACTTTTCTATTGTAGTTTGTATTTCCTAAAGAGACAAAAAGAAATCACAATTCTTGTCTTTCACATTTGATGAGTTTTGTAAAATCGCCATTCACGGCAAAATCGCCTTTTACGACAAACAAACAAAAACACCTCCTACGGCATTCTAAAAAAAAACAAACTTGTCTCTTTTCTTAATATTAATGCAATTTATAAGGTTAGAAAAAAAGGATTGATTTCCTTTCCACTTGTGAAGGTGAATCTCCGGATTATCACCATTCCAAATTCCAAGTAGAAAGTAAATCTGGCATACCCATACAAAAATGTTGATGCCCGAGATCTTCCCTCCTCCGCCGAGACCCAGGTCAGCCCCCGGGGTGCGGAGGGAGAGGACGGAAGATTCCCCCTCTTTCAGGTCCATCAAGTTGGCACACCCGGTGGGAGACGTTGACTTGAGAACGTGATGCTTTGTGATCACTTGGCCCCTTTCTAGTTGGTGGCTATGTTGCATTTTGCATCAAAAAAAAAAATATGAGATGGGATTTCATTTGTTCTTTCTCACTTCAAAAAAGAAAAACAAATCTGATCTCTTTTCTTACATTCAACTTTGAGAAATTTTGATCCTTCCCTCTTCGAACTTGATACCTCACAGAAATGTTCGCAGCTATCGTTCATATCGGGGATTGGGCCACCTTTCTCTTTGATGAGTCCAATTGGGATTTAAAAAATAAAAAAAAACACCTTCATTTCAAACTCTTTCAAAAAAAAAAAAAAATGATCTCTCTTTCTCAAGATTCAACTTTGAGAAATTTTGATCCTCTCCTCCTTGAACTCGATAACTCATAGAAATGTTCGCAGCTATCGTTCATATCGGGGATTGGGCCATCTTTTCTCTTTGATGAGTCCAATTGGGATTTCAAAAAAAAAAATTATAAATTCAAAAAAAAATTTAGCTTTCTCTCTTTTGCATTCAAATTTGAGAAACCTTGGTTCATTCCCTTCTGAATTTAGCGCTTGCAGAAATGTTGAGCCTTTGTTCAGATTGGAACACCATTCGTTCTCTTTAATGAGTTTATAAAAAACCTTTCAAAAAAAAAGATTTAAAAAAAAAAAAAAACAGTAAGGTTCCACTAGTTGCGTTCTTTGACCAAAGTGGATGTAAGAAAAGCCTTGTCCAGAGTGTGGAGACAGCTAGACTGTTTGAGGCAAGGGTCCTCCGAACGGGTTCATTAAGTAATCTGACCCTTACTTGGGGGCTGATCTATCTACTAAGGTTTCATAAGATTGAATTGGAAATCTATGTGCACCTTTCAAAACAAAATTCTCTAAAAAAAAATCTTTTTAAAAAAAAAAACTTCTGTCACTTTTGAATTCAGAGTTGAGAAATCTTAGTTCTTTCCCTTTCGGATTTAGCGTCACAGAAATGTTGAGCCTTGTTCGGAATGGAACACATTTGCTCTCTTCGATGAATTCAATCTTGACCTTTCAAAAAAAAAAACTTCTGTCACTTTGAGATCAGAGTTGAGAAATCTTGGTTCTTTCCCTTTCGGATTTAGCGCTCGCAGAAATGTTGAGCCTTGTTCGGAATGGAACACCATTTGCTCTCTTCGATGAATTCAATCTTGACCTTTCAAAAAAAAAAAAAACTTCCGTCATTATTGGATTCACATCCGAGAAATTCTGGTTCCTTCCCTTTTGAATTTAGCGCTCGCAGAAATGTTGAGCCTTTGTTCGGATTGGAACACCATTTGCTCTCCTTTATGAACCCAATTTTGACCTTTCAAAAAAATCCCATCTCGTGTCCTTCCCAAGGATGCGATTTGCAACATTTGTGCCTAGCGGTGCTAGTACGCCCTTTCGGGTCTACTGTATTCGCGACCGACACATTTGTATCTCCAACCTTATATCATTTTACCTCGAGTGAGCCTTGCTTCTTGGTAATTTGAATTAAGGTCTACAATTGCTTCTAGCAGTCACTGGAACGCTCACTCTAAGCCTACCATACTTGCATTTTAGAACAATTGTATCCTCTATGGCTTTTTGCCTTCTTCATCATCCTTGAGTTGGGCCATGTCCCCTCAAGTGATTTGAAAAGACAAAACCATAGTTGTTCTCCATTCACGATCACCATATTCTTGTGATTACTAATGGATTTGGTCTTGTTTCAGAAGTTTTCCAAAACTAACAATGGCAGCTTCATTGACCATCACTTTCGATGAGAACAAGTACCAGCTTATGCTTCAAGACAAGCAAAACAAGCAAAAGCGACCTGCCAGTTGCCGAAGTGTCATCTCCCTCGACAACTCTAAAAACACCGGGTCAACTTCAACTCCCCGGACCATCGTCTTCGGATCACTTGGACATTTCCACTTCCCGCAGAAGACACTGTACCTGCCAAGAAGCAGAAAACCGCCTCGCAACGTGTCACTAAAATGGCACCAAGGGCGAACACCAAGAAGCCTGAAGCCCGTGGCGTTCCCACGAAGCCTCAACCTACAAGAAACCAGGTTTACCCCAAAACTTGGTCCCGGAGATCTTCGCTAAAGCAACGGAGGTCCCAAACATCTGCAAAGCCAGCATACCTGGCCCCTCTCAAGGAGAATCAGTTCTACCCTCTCTCTTACATGAAAGAGGAGAAACCTGCCCTCCACCCAAAAAATAAACAAAATCATCATGAGCCCGCTTGCTCCTACAAACCAAAAATCAAATCCTGCATCGTTAGGCCTACGCAAAAACATGCTGAAGCCTACACTCCCGCGAGTCGACCCTTCATCTCAACAGGGGCCGAGCTCGCAAAATTCAAATCTTCACTACGACAGACAAAGGACCGCGTCCAGATTCTGTCCTTGCCAAGCTTCAAAGAAGACAAACTCGGCTGCTGCGCACGGGGGACTACATCCTTCATCGCCAGAGGCCAGCCAGAGCTGACTGAAGCTTAAATTGCTCGTCGTATGCGTCGCCGCATTACATTTCGACAAAAGAGACTCGAGAAACAAAGAACCCAGCGTTCTACTCTCCGCATCTCAAACAAATGGGTCGAAAAAGAAAGACCCGACCAATTCGTTGCTGTTCATATGGTTGGCAAAACCAGAAAACGCCGGAAGTCAGCAACCAAAATCAATGTTAGACGTCCAGTGACTCGCAGCGTCTCTCAGACAAGAACACATCTGGAAGAGTCTTCCACTCCTCCAAGCCAAGAACACCGGAGTAATCACTCCTCAGACTCTTCATCAAGAAGAATGAGCCCCAGCTCAGTCACCAGGACGATTTATTCGTTCGAATCCCGAAGGATGAACGTCTTGGCTACAAGTTCTGAGCAGCCTCCACAGCATGATGATGTAACCGCACGCATCCAGTAGTTGGAGCAAGGACAACAGAGAATTGAGACTCTGATGGAAAATCTGATTCTCACTCTACAGCGTCCACCACCTAACAATGAAACCCCTCCGAATCATGAAAATGATGAGGGTAATGCGGAAAACAATGAGTCTCGCGCCCTTACTAGAAAGGACGTGGACGATATCCTCTCAAAAGCAAAAGAAGATGATACATTGAAGGAACATGGGATCAAGCCACCCTACCCTTTATGGATGGACTCGGTTCCGTTCCCTGCAAAATTCAAACAACCTACTCTCCAGACATATACTGGGAAAAGTTCAGCCAGACAGTATGTCATCTATTTCAAGATTCTGACGGGAGCTATTGCTGATCAAGATGCCCTCAAGATTCATCTCTTTGCAAGTACCCTAAAAGGTACAACCTTTGATTGGTACTCCACTCTGCCGGAGAACTCTATCCAGAACTGGGCTATGCTAGAGACACGCTTCCTGACCCACTTCCAAGGTGAGGATCATCCTGTTACTATGGCTCAACTCTGCAGCTTAAAATAGGGAGAGAATGAGTCAACATACGACTTCATTCACAAGTGGAAGGCAATGGCGTACAAATGCTCAGATGTACTGCCACAAGCGTCGCTAGTCGACATCTGCCGTAACAATATGAGAGCAAAAATTCGCTCCATGATCATCGGCAACAAATCAAAGAACCTGGGGGAACTCCTCGAAGCTTCATGGAAGCTGAAATGGTGATCAAAGACCTCAACAGTCAGAAATAATCAAAGAAAGAGCCGACTGCTGTTACAACCTCAAAACCAAAGGAAAAGGAGGTTCTCAATGTGCAGACTAAGTCAGCTCCTTAGCAACCAAAGAAACCTGAAAACAAAACTGTAGGTAAAAGGCCTGAACTCTCTGATGCCTTCAAAGAACGCGTAGAAAAGAAATATCCGTTCGATTAAGATGTTGAAGAAATCTTTAAGGCTCTCCTAGCAAATGGCAAACTCATTTTGTCAGAGCCCAAAAGACCGGGAGATGTTGGCAAAACCAATGATCCCCGATACTGTCCATACCATCAGATGATCTCACATCCTCTCAATCAATGCTTCGTTGTAAGAGAGAAGATCAATGAGATGTGGAAAAACGGAGTCATAACCTTTGATAAAAACTATGGCCCCGCCTCTGTTAACATGGTGTCATGTCGGCAAACTTCAAAGTCACCGAAGGAGAAGATCACTACTTCATTCAAGGTGATAAAAATGGCTCAAGCGTCCCAAGAATGGGTTCCCTATCCAACATCAGATGGACAGCCTATATGGGTGCTTTCCGATCTCCTAGATGATGAAAATTGGGAGATCGTCAAAACAAAGTCGACCGCTCAGCAGCGAAGGCAAGCCAAGAGACAACTCCGCAAGCTCAAACAGCAGCAGAAGTCTCAACCAAAACAAGAAGTCCTTGAAAAAGCAAAAACTTCTTCCACTACTTCACTCGGGACGACGGAAGAATCTCTTCCCAAAACCTCCAAGGCGGTAAGAAAATTCACTCTTGATGATTTCATGCCACCTCTATACAAAAATGAAAATGTGCAGGGGGCATCATACTCTTGCAACTAGGTAGTTGGATTCTCCATGAACGGATACGAGTCCAGTGATACTGCCAATGATATAAATGAGTGGGAAGAATCCCTTGAAACAGGAGAATACATTTCCGACGAGGAATGGATTCCCGAGTCTCATCTTATGCCAGTAATCTAGTATAACCCATTACAGCCACAAGGATCTTGGTCTGATGATGAAGAAGACCAGGACCCTGTTCAAGAAAACGCTGTCAATCTAGCACCAGCAAATGCTTCAGTGGAACCCAACATGGTCGAACCACAAGGAGCAAATGACGAAGAAGATTTGGCTCCCATGCCTGATCTTGAGGAATATGCAAGAATCTTGCAACATTTTGCCATAGAGCAGGAGCAGGATCACATCAATCTTCGTCATGATCCAGAACTGGAATTCCCTGAAAATCAACGGGAACTTTCTACCTCAACTCCTGAAAATGGAGAAAACAGTTGGATCGATGATCCTCTCACATCCGAGGATGAGTCCGATTCCCAACAGTCTACACTGGGGGCATCTCCTGTCAGGATAACCTGCAATGCAATAGCTCAGGACGACAGTGCCTCTGAAGCTTCCGAAGACACGTACTCCCCAACCGGTAGCGTATCTTTTAGAGCTACATCTTCTCAGGTGACTTCCACTGAGATAACATCCTCTCAGCCCTCGTCTCCTGAAGCTGTAACATCAGAGCTCAAGCCTCTCCCAATTAATCATCTTGAAGAAACTTCTGCCAATGAAATCTTCTTCAATGAAAACTCAGTACCCGATTTCACGGGCGATGTGTGAGCTAATAAAGAAAAGTTGCCGGCTGCTGTTCAGGACTTGTTCCAGGAAATTGCTCCGTGCAACACAATCACTGAAGACGCCAATACTGTTACAGAGACGTTCTCAGCAAAGGATCAACCTCTTGATCCTGAGAACGATCTTCCAAAAGAAGACCCTTCTCTAGAGGCTCTTGAAGTTGGTAGAGGTACCCGTTCTGGCCGGGATTACCACAAAAATTACAATTAACCCTCTTCTTCTTATGTAAATTCTTCGGGAAAACAAGTTGTAAGCGCCCCAAGTGGCAATAATAATGAAAATGCAGGCCCGAAGGAGGCTTTCAAGTATGACTTGATTGAGCACTTCAAACACATACTTGCACGTCTGTACATCCTTGACTTATTACGAATGTCTCCACAAGCTCGTGATAGTCTCATTTCAGAATTACAAAGGCTGAATGCGGATGTCGACAAACATGCCCCACAAGTCCTACAAATTGAAATGGACTATAGGGTCAAAAAATCAAATACTCCCTCAAAGGGAGAAAAGAAGAAAACTGAGGGATCAAGCAATGAATGCCTCTCGGTACAAAAAGCAGCAAGTGCAACAATTGCCTTCGACAAGGATGACCTCCTCCTAGGCGAAACAAAGCACAACCGTCCCTTGTACTTTACGGGGTACGTTAAAGAAATGCCAGTACACAGAGTTCAGATCGATCCAGGTTCTGCACTCAATCTCATCTCTACTTCGGTACTCGAAGAGCTGGGTATCCCACCTAGCAAGCTGAGTCACACGTCCGTATCCATCTTCGGATATGACGGTAGCGCTCAAAGGCCTATTAGCAAAATCAGGTTCAAATTGCAAATCGGTGATCTTATTTCTGAAGTCACTGTATATGCAATAAGGACCCCTTCATGCTACAATATACTCCTTGGACGCCCCTGGATACATGAGAATGGTGTCGTCCCTTCAACTCTACATCAGTACATCAAGTTCGTTGGCGACGATGGCCTGATACATCGAGTATTTGCAGACAAAAAGCCCTTCAAAGGCAAAGATGTCCATTTTGCAGATCCTCAAATGTATAAAGATGGAAAAGAAGAACAGGAGGAAAAAACAATTCGCTTTGTCGACAGTCTCCAGAAAGATAAAGGCAAGGCTCCTCAGCAATCATCGGAGGTAAACAAACCCTCCACCAAACTCGAAGTAAGCGGCCAAGATCCCTTCGTCGTCTCCTTCAAATCTCCAAAGCCTTTGGTAATCACTACCAAAGTAAAGAAGACAAAACGAAAGACTGGGGGCAAGTTCACTGTCTCCTTTGTGTCTATTATACATGACACAGACTCGGAGTCAGAGTCAGAAGATGACATAGCATCAAGCCAAGCTGATACTCAGCAAGATCAGCTCGCTCTCACTCCATTGGAGACCCCTGCAGGCATAGAAGACCCTACGTCTGCTTCCTTTGTTATTCCGGCAACTTCGCCAGAAGAAAAAGTGATTTACTTCCACAGATCAGGAGCATCTCCACTGAACTCTCTGCTTTAACCTTTCCAAAATGAAGGTATGCCTCAGCTATCCCTGTATAGTCCAATGGCACAAGCTATCATGAAGAAAATGGGCTACGACGCTCAAAATCCGACTGGTTTGGGAGGTGGCCGTGGTATTCTCACACCATTAGAACCCACCCTGATCAAAAGTCAACCAGAAGATTGGAGAATCCACCTTCAAAAGGGCAAGTCTTCATATGGGTTGGGGTATGATCCTACCGCTGCTATGAGACAGTTGACACCATGGCTACAAAGTTGCTTTACCGACCAAGCCTCAACATCTCATGAAGACATCGATATCCCTGGATATCTCTTTGAGGAGTTACTCGTCAAAAATCCTGAAAGCTCCTCCAATTGGTATAATTTCTCTGATAATAAAGAGGAATTGCCCGATGATACAGACGAGCGGTTTTCTGACTCAGAAGAACCATCGTTTCCAAAAGAAGTACCTTACTTCAACCCAACTCCAGCAAATGATTGGGACCATCTCATTGTAAGCCTTGAAAAGGATACTGATCAAAAAGATTCATGGACAGAAACAGAGCCTCGGTCTGAAAATGCCTCTGGCACTCCAGAAGGTCTTATTGAGTTGGAAGTCTCCGAAAATACTGTGGAGGAACCACCTTCAAACCTTCGGACAGAAAATCATGTCCAAAAGATAGACTTGGAAACACCTGATAACCCACGTCCTGTATTCATAAGTAAGAATATAAAGGATGATGAGTTACCAGAGTATATCTCTTTTCTTCGTGAGTTCGTTAATTGCTTTGCATGGTCTTGTGCCGAAATGCCTGGCTTGGATCCTAAAGTAGCAGTCCACAAGCTCAACTTGCAAAAAGAAATCAAGCCTATTAAACAAGGCCAAAGATGATTCCGTCCGGACGTGATGGACAAAATTGAACAAGAAGTTCAGAAACTCAAAAACATTGGCTTCATCCGCGAGGAACAGCATCCTGAATGGTTGGCCAACATCGTCCCTGTGACAAAGAAAAATGGGCAGATAAGGGTCTGTATCGACTACAGAGACCTGAATAATGCATGTTCTAAAGATGAATTCCCGCTCCCCATACCAGAGGTGATGATTGACAACACCTATAGATTCGAGCGAATGACATTCATGGATGGATTCTCTGGCTACAATCAGATAAAGATGCATCCTGAAGATGAAAGGCATACATCATTTCGGACACCATTCGGCGTGTATTGTTACACTGTTATGCCGTTTGGTCTGAAAAATGCAGGTGCAACATATCAGAGGGCTATGATGAAAATATTCCAAGATATGCAGCACAAGACGGTCGAATGCTATGTTGACGACCTCGCCATAAAAAGCAGAAGAAAAGAAGACCATCTCGAAGATCTTCGAAAAGTCTTCCTCCGACTTCACAAACACAAATTGCGGATGAATCCACTAAAGTGCTTTTTCGGTGTCTCATCGGGTAAGTTTCTCGGATTCATAGTACGGAAAGCTGAAATAGAACTTCACCCCACTAAAGTCAAGGCTATCCTGGAAATGCCATCTCCCAGAACCCTAAGAGAATTAAAAGGGCTTCAAGGAAGGCTGGCCTACATTCGACAGTTCATCTCTAATCTATCAGGGAAATGCCGTCCATTCTCTCGCCTGATGAAGAAAGGCACGGACTTTGTCTGGGATGCTGAATGTGAAAATGCATTTCGAGACATCAAAGCATACCTCACCAAACCTCCAGTGCTGGCTGCCCCCACAACTGGAAAACCATTTATCTTGTACACAAGAGCTCTCGACCACTCTTTGGGTGCTCTGCTCGCTCAAGAAAACGACGACGGAAAGGAAGCTGCTCTATATTACCTTAGCCGTATGATGGTAGGTGCAGAGCATCGCTACTCCCCAGTCGAAAAAGAATGCCTTGCAGTAATGTTCGCTGTACAAAAGCTGCGTCACTATCTGCTGTCGAACACAGTCTACCTGATTTCGAGGATCAACCTCCTAAAGGTCCTTGTCACAAGAGCAGGTTCTCTCAATGCCCGACTGGCAAAATGGTCCATCCTTCTATCACAGTTTGATATTAGGATTGGAACTCGCCCTCGAATCCGGCATCACCACGCTGGAAGCTTTTGGAGACTCTCAACTGGTCGTCAACCAGATGAATCAGAAATATGAAGTCAGGAAGCCTGATTTGCTGCCTTACTACAATAAGGCGCAGTCGCTTCGACAAAAATTCAACATCTGTCACATCACCCATATCCTCAGAGGTGAAAACATCCGTGCAGATGCCCTGGCGGGACTTGCCGCATCCATGGCAATCCAAGAAGGGGAAAACATGCAAGTCACAGTGTGTCAAAGAAGGATTCTCCCTCCTCTAAACACACACCAAGCAGTTGCTGAATGCCACCAAGTGGTTGGAAGTCGGATGTCCATCCTCAAACCTCCGATTGGCGACTGGAGAGATCCGTTCATTGATTATATCATATTCGGAATACTACCTGAAGATCCAAAAGAGCGGGTAAGCATCGAAAGACGAGCCCCAAACTTTCATTTGGATATACCTTCAAAAGCACTTTACAGAAAATCCTTCAACGGAGTACTCCTATGCTGCTTATCACAACAAGAGGCTGAGGAAACTCTTGAAGAAGTACATGCTGGTCTTTATGGAGCCCATCAGGCTGGCCCTAAGCTCTACAACCAGATAAAAAGGCTAGGTTACTATTGGCCTACCATGGTAGCTGATGCAATGCAATTTGCCAAGCGCTGCCAAAAATGCCAGATTCACGGAGATTATGTCCACATGCCTCCAGAATGGCTACATCCAACATCAATCTCATGGCCTTTCGAAGCCTGGGGTATGGACATCATAGGTCCTATTTCTCCCCCATCAAGCAAAGGTCATCGCTTCATCTTCGCCGCTACGGATTATTTCTCCAAGTTGTCAGAAGCATTTGCGCTCAGCAAAATGAAGACTTCATCAGTCCTTCAGTTCTTGCGCACCAACATTATTTGTCGCTTCGGCATACCTAAAAGATTCGTCCATGATAACGGACCACAATTCCGGGATCACAGATTCTACAGGTTCTGCGACAAGTACAAAATCCAAAGTTGTCCTTCGACTCCATATAATCCAGCAGCGAACGGACTAGCAGAAACCATCAACAAGACACTCTGTAAAATTCTCAAGAAAATGGTCTCTAGTCACAAAAGAGACTGGGGCGACAAACTACTAGAAGCTTTGTGGGCCTATCGAACCACCGTTCGAGGACCAACCCATAGCACACCATTCTCTTTGGTTTATGGATGCGAAGGTGTTGTCCCTTTGGAAGTACAAATTCCTTCCTTAAGGGTATCTTTGCAAAATGACATGACACAAGAAAGCAATGTCAAATTGAGACTCCAAGAGCTGGAGAATCTCGATGAAAGACGACTCGAAGCTCTACAAAGCATTGAGTTGTACCAAGCACGCATGGCAGGATCTTTCGACAAAAAGGTCAGGCAACGCACCTACAAAAAGGGTGACTTGGTTCTTGCAGTAAAAAGACCCATAGTCTTTGCCCACAAATCCAAAAGCAAATTCGAACCAAAATGGGAGGGATCCTTCGTCATCGACAAAGTCTTCTCCAATGGTGCATACGCTCTTCTAAACATGGAAGGAGACAGATGTATGCTACCCATCAACGGCAAGTTCTTGAAGCGGTACTACCCTTGAAGACTTCCTCAAACGGGTCAGAGCAATATCTACACAGCTAAAGCGTATTTCCAAGGTACTTGCTCGTCAAACCCACCCTTTTTGAAATTTTCATCTTTATGCTGAAGTTTCCAAAAAAAAAAAAAAAAAACAATCTCTCAAAACAATGCTTACTTTCATCGTTTCATTGTTCAAAAGAAAAATCAAATCCAAAATCCAAGTTTAGGAGCCTCTTCCCAGACTTGACCAAAATTTTCGATCCTTGAACCCAAAATTCATGGTTTGAAACAAAAACCAGGACTCAGGAATTTTCACCCTAGTCTACCTTGGCTTTTACAACCGAAATGGTTTTAAGGCAAAATTTATGACCCTCGTGTCTCTAAAAAAAATGGTTTTTTAGAAACCGGAAGGATGCAACCCCATTCGATACTTCCAAAAACCCAAAAAACCGGAAGGATACGAACCCCATTCGATACTTCCAAAAACCCAAAAAACCGGAAGGATGCGAACCCCATTCGATACTTCCAAAATCCAAAAAACGGAAGGATGCGAACCCCATTCGATACTTCCAAAACCCAAAAAATCGCAAGGAAGCGAACCCCATTCGATACTTGCAAAATTTCAAAAATCGTGGAGAAGCAACATACCAGTTGATATCCACAACCCAAATTTCAAAAATCGTGGAGATGCAACATACCAGTTGCTATCCACAACCCAAATTTCA
The DNA here is from genome assembly GCA_028538565.1 of Umbellularia californica. Taxonomy (NCBI): domain Eukaryota; kingdom Viridiplantae; phylum Streptophyta; class Magnoliopsida; order Laurales; family Lauraceae; genus Umbellularia; species Umbellularia californica. The sequence goes on from JAPQWN010000004.1 coordinate 40,947,043, forward strand.
AATGGTTCGAGAAAACCTCAAATTTCAAAAATCGCGGAGAAAAGACATCAAGTCAGTACCCGCAAAACCAAAAGTTTTGGGAAAAGCAGGGAAGCGATGCTTAGTCGATATTTGCACCCCAATTTGCGAGGAAGCGACATTCCATCGATACTCGCAAAACCTAACCCGCGAGGAAGTGACATTCCATCAATACTCGCAAAACCGAATGAGCTAGGAAGCGACATTCCATCGATACTTGCAAGACCATTCAGCGGGGAGGCGACATTTAGTCGATACCTGCATTTTGAAAACCAAAACTCGGCTATAAACACCAAAATCCGGCTATAAATGCCAAAACAAAAATTTTTCGGCTATAAACGCCAAAATCGGCTTTCATGCCAATAAAACAAAACTTGGTTTTCAAAAAATCCGGCTATAAACGCCAAAATTCGGCTATAAATGCCAAAACAAAAAAATTTTCGGCTATAAACGCCAAAATCGGCTTTCATGCCATCTCAAAATCGGCTCTCATGCCACAAACAAAATTTTTGGCTCTCATGCCATCTCAAAATTCGGCTTCTATGCCATCCAAAATTCGGCTTCGACGCCATCCAAAAAACTTTGGCTCCAATGCCATCTCAAAATTTTGGCTCCCATGCCACAAACAAATTTGGCTCTTACGCCACAAAATTAGGCTTTCATGCCATCCAAAATTTTGGTTTTCAAACCATCAAAAAATCAGGCTTTTCGCCACAAAATTGGCTTTCATGCCCAAAACAACCCTTTGACAGAAGATTTTCACAAAATAACAACCTTTTGATCAAATTCTTAAACAGACATTCCCATCAATCTTTTGCTCAAAATTGTTTTCATAAAAAAATGATTTAAGTGAAAGGAAGGGGATACAAAATATAGTACCAAAATTGTTTATACATGGAGGTACCAAAAAAAAGGGAAAAAAAAAGAGTCTGTTACAACTCAGGAGCTCAATCCGACATGGTCTTCAACCAAAGGTTCAACTCCTCAAGCAGACCCATGGCCTTAACTTCCAAAGTTCTTAGGCCACGCTTCTTCAGAACGTCCCCATAAAACGCGGCCGAATGCCGTGACCCATCTGCAGCACGAGGAAGTTCTTCCTAGAGGACCTGCCACTGCTCATGCTCTTGAGTCTTCCTCCGGACATTACCTTCGCCTTCCTCAACCTGGCGAATGAGAGTCCCCTCCTTGTCATGAGCCTCCACAATGGCGGTCCATTTGGCAGCAGCCTCTTCCTCTAAAAGATCAAGACGCTGCCTAACCTCGACGACCTCCTTATCAAGGCGGTCCAAGTCTTGCTTCAACCCCATGATGGGTAACTCGGTAACGTTCTTCTCCCGAACGATTTGCCTCCGAGTCTTCGTGACCTCAGTCAGCTCAGCTTTGACTTTGCTGGAAGGTTTTATGAACATCTCATCAAAGAAGTCACCATCTGGAAAACTCTTGGTCTCAGTCCATTTCTTCCCCAAGGTGATGATCTCCCCAACAAAGTCTTTGGCGCTCGCAATGTCCAGACCGACTTCTTTGCTATCAGCGAGGATGTCCTGCACATGCTTGATCATGCCAAAACCAGCTTCCAAATGACCTGAAGAAAGAGTCTCAACCCATGAGCTCAAGACAGTCTTCAACACCTTCCTTGCATACTGAAGGTGGGGTGCAGATGAGGATTCGCCATGCTCTGGTGCCCGACTGCCCACGTCATGCTCCATTGGGAGAGTAATCAATAAACTCTTTCCAATGGAAGAAGCTGACTCATTGAAAGTGGAAGAAGCCCCTACTTCTGGATTAACAGCAGGTGTCCCCTGTTCTGGCTCTGAAGAAGACGGAGGAATCTCTCTTGCTGCTTCACAATCTGTCAAAAAAAAAAAAAAAAAGAAAAAGAAAAAAAGGTATGAATATAATCTTGTCAAAAATATATCAAGATTATTATTGCAAATATACCTGCTTCGACGACCGGCGGAGTACTCTCTGCCTCTTTGAGCTCATCCGAAGCATCGTCAAAAGTTGCGTCCATAGATGGCTCGAAATCGTCGGAATCCTCTGGCAAGTCAACTACATTTTAGCAAATGACAGCAGAAAAAAAAAAAAAGCAAAAGCCAAAGCAAATCATACCAGGTGAAGGTTCTGGAACCACTCCAGAGTCCCTGGGCTCTTCCTCAGATGCCACGACTGGATCCGTCATTACCTCATCGGGCGGAACCCCAGGCATCACCAGGTAATCATCCTCTGCTAAACAAAGAAGCAGCGGATCAAAACAAAATCTTTCACAAAAAAAAAGGAAGAAACAAAAGGAAAGAAAGGGGGTCATACCAGCTATCTCCTCTTCTCTGCTTCTCTTCTCTGGAGGCTCGTCAACATCCTCAGACACCTCCTCAGCAATGGTGAGAGGAACTTCGAGATCAGAAGGACTATCGTGCAGTCTCACGTTACGACGTTGTCCTCTCCTCCTCTTGCCTCGGCGGGTCAATCTGCTCGACGATCCTGCCCCACTATCAACATCAGGCCTCTCACAAGAGTCCTCACTGGATGGTCTACTTTTCTCAGTAGACTCCATGGAAGCCTTCATATGCTCTGCCTGTATCATAGCATCGATCTCGGCCTCCTCCTCTTCCAGCTGTCTCAAGACCTCACCAGGAATCCCTTGTGCAGCTCCCGATCTGATGATGTCCTGCCCGTTGAGAAAGTCTATCTTGTGCTTCTCTCCCGAAAAGAAGGCCAAAACTTCCTCCCGACGGACACCATCCGATTTGCCAAGACCTTTCCCAGGAGATTACTTAATATCAAGCTCTTTCTTGGAAAGCCCCCGGTGCACTGAGAAGCTCTCCACGAACCACTTCGTGAAGCCAGCAGTCCGGAAGATGGGCAGCTCAGGATAGGAAATCATGGCGGTAGTTTCCTCTACACTGTAAAAAGCCCATGCATTTCTCCCATCCTGCAGACCTCCAAAACGCTTCACCATACTCGAAGGCGCTCCAACAATGCCTTGAGAGAAGCCAAGCTGCAATGCAAAACGCGAAGGAACATACGGTTGGATATCAACGAAAAGATGTCTGCGGTACACCATCGTACCAACCCGTATGTTGAAGAGCCATCTCTTCTCCGCGTCTGTCAAAGCATAGTGTCTTCCCGACCTTGCCCTGGTCGAATCACGGGAGACACCAAAGTCAAAAGCCTTCTTCCGTAAACCCGGAGAAAGCTTCACTGAAGCCTGCCCAATCTCGACGTCCCTAAATCGTCGGATCCTTAAACGGGCAGATAAAAGTGATTCGTGAACGGCTGTCCCTCTAGCCAAACGAATCATAAAGGGATCTTCGTCCTATGCAACTCCCAAACGATGGAAGCTAGGACAGTGGTATACATACCACGAATAGAAGATGTGGGTAGAAAATACCCTGTTCATGGGAAGCCCAAGCCGAACCAAGAAAGCAGCAGCCTGCAGTTCGGTACACAAATAGGAGTAAAGAGCAGGTACCAAAGCCAGCAACTCTCCAAACGCCATCTGACAAGCCGGAAAAATACAGTGCGGCCTGATGTGCGTCCCATCTCCTCCAGCAAAAACAGCATCACCCAGCCAGTAAGTGAGGTAAACAGCGAGATCTCTCCGCAACGCAATGTCAGGACAAATGGCATCTGCGCTTGTGAAGAACTTCTTCAAATCTTCTCGCATAGCAGCGATCTTCTTCAAACTTGATGCTTTAGCCCTAACATCCTGGGCCATGCCATCAGAAGAATCCCCGCTGTCAAAAAAGTTGGAGATGCAACTTCTCCAATTGCTGCATCTAACTTTCGTGCCCTCCTTCTCCTTAAAAAAATCATAGAAGGCGACGAGCTGAAAGTACACAAGCCTAAACTCCTCAGATTGCTCCTCAAGGATGCTGTCAATAGGCATAAACTCCTCATAGAGTTTGCCGAGGATAGGCAATCCGGTGATGGCGCTCAGTTCCTTCAAAGAAAAACCAATCTCACCATTCGTCACAATGAAGGTTTTGGTTTGTGGAAGGAATGACTCCAGCATGGCCATGAAAGCCTCATCGGAGAAAATGATGGTTTACCGAAAAGCGCGAACCGCGTCAAAAATCTCGGCCTCCCGAAGAACGGCCTCACCAATCCTCAGGGTGTGATCAGTCCATGACTCCCAGCTCGAGTCAGCACTGAAACGGCCACGAAGTCGAAAAGGCTTCACCCAATTGCTGCCGTCACCTCGAAAAACGCCAAGGCCCACCAGTCTCAAATCAACCGATGGATGATCAGAACCTTGGTAGCCACTGGCTGGCATCAACATGTCCATACGGACAGGTGGCTTCTCTGCAAAACCTAAAGGTCCACCAACAAAAACCCCGGTCTTGATCACACTGGTCCTCTTCACCCAGCTCGGAGGATCTTCCCTCTTAGGGCACGTGGGAGAAAGGCTCAGTATCGAGATGGTCCGGTCAAAAGACGACCGGGTAAAAATAGTTCTCTCCTCACCATCTGTTGCGTAAGAGAACTGAAAACATCTCCTTTGGTATGTCAAGTCATCAGGGACTGCATCACTGAAGAAGAAGGTAGGATTGAGCACAACACTCTGATCGTCCATAACCCAAGGACGACCGCTTACCATGATCTTATAGAACTCCTCATCTTTGAGAGCGATCAATCGCTGTCTCATCTCATCACGATTGAGGGAATCGCATTCTTCCAAGTTTTTCTCCACAAACTGGACCTTCTTCCAAGCCAGCTGAACGACAGCATTGGAAGATCTAGCAGACCGACGAGGTGCGTCAGTAACAGGACCTTTACCCTTGTTCGTTCTAGAAGAACTCCTGCAAAAGATGGAAGAGAAAAGATCAATCAACATCAAAATGACAGAATTCTGCTACAAAAATTCTAGCAAAATTTTGACATGGTTCCGGGGCAATTCCAAAGAAAAGGAAAATACTCCAAAAAAGACAGGAAGCCTGAAGATGAGCTCAACATCGCTGCGAGCTCATAGTCAGTGGAGAATTCTCAAAGATGGCTTGAACTCAACATCGCTGCGAGAACAAGCCAATCTCATCAAACTTCCGCAAAATCTGGAAAAGAGCTCAACATTGCTGCGAGCTTCAGAATCCAAAAATTGCAAAACTTCCTCAAAATCCAGCAAGACCGAGAAAAAGCTCAACATCGCTGCAAGCTCAAAATCCCGATACTTGCAAAAGATTTTCAGGTATGCATCATCATACTTCCAAATCTATTTACCAAAACTCATGCATCAAAAAATATCATCATGCACTAGATGCTAGGAAAACCTTGACCAAAGTTTGACCAATTCCAACCCAATTTGGTCAAAAACAATCAAACTTTGTCCAAGTCAAAAATCATGTTGGCTTGACCTAGAGACTCTAGCCTTCTATCTTGATGCATCAAACAAAAAAATGCATACATATTGAAATTACATAGCCTCATTATCATAGTGAGCAAACAAGGAAAAAGAAAAAGAAAGAGAGAAAAAAAATCTCAGCAAAAAAAAAAAAAAATTTTGGGCCCACAGGCCGTGGCCCAATGCCACGTGGCAGTACGGTCAGGTCCGTACGGACCTGTCCGTACCGCCAAAGGAAAAAAAACAGCAAAAAAAAAAAAAAGGAAAGAAGAGAAAAACGCTGAAAAAAAAAAGCAGAAATCAGCGTAAAAAAAACAGAAAAAAAAAAGAGAGTACACGGTTTAAAAAAAAAAGAAGAAAAAAACCGTGGAAAGAGAAAAAAAAAAAAAAAGAAGCACAAAAGAAAAGAGAAGGAAAACGTGCATGAAAAGAAAAAAAAAAGGAAAGAGAAAAAAAAAAGAAAAAGAAGAAGAAAAGAACAAAATAAAGAAGCTACTTCTACAATGGAGATTCTTGACGAGGAAGAAAACTTACTTGAAGCCATTGATGGAGAAGAAGAAGAAAAGCTTGGAGATCCTTGAAGAAGAGAAAGCACTTATTGTCTTGGAGAGCACTCTTGAAGATTTCTTGCAAAAAGAAAGCAATGGAGCAAAAGCACCAACCCTCTTTGCTTTTATAGAAGAGAGCAAGCCAAAAGAGGAAACAAGGAGAAAGAAAGGAAGAAAGTGCTAAAATTTAGCTACTTTCCCAAAAAGAAAGATATTTTGAGAGAATCTTTCCACAAAAAGAAAACTTGAGAAATTCTCTCCAAGTAAAGATATTTTTAGATATTCTCTACACAAAAGAGATATTTTTAGATATTCTTTACAAATATGACACCATATGAGATCTAGGCCATCTCCAAAGCCTAAGGTCCCATGGGTTAGCCCATATGAGCCAGGTTTGACCACCTAGGCACTAAAATTGGCTTTTAGTCAAAGTATTCCTCTTACCAAGAGCAAAAAAAAAAAAAAAAAAAAGAAGAGCAAAAAAAGTCCCATGCCTCTTTTGAGTTGATGGGACCATTCAAAAAAAAAGAAAAGAAAGTCTCATGAGTTTCCAAAAACCAAACCATCCAACCTCATGAACCAAATTGAGCCAAAATCTTGAAATTGACATTTCACAAAACCAAATTCCGGTCCCCTAGCTCGCCACATACAGCTTGTTACCAAAATCAAAATCCAAAACCAACAAACCAAATCTGACCCTCCAACCTGCCACATACAGCTTGTTGGGTCACAAGGTCAAAATCAAAATCAAACCCCGACCCCCTAAACTGCCACATACAACTTCTTAGGTCACAAGGTCAAAAACCAAAATCCAAATACCCCATGTCATTTTCAAAACTTTGCCTTGAGATGGTGTGTGATCCCTCTCGCTACCATAAAATTCCCCCGGAAACTCAGAAGGCTATTCAAAAAAAAAAAAAAAAATTTGCTTTAGACTCTTGGTCAAGTTGGAATCTCTCCTCCAAGTTTCTCTTCGAGGCACATAGACTCCAAAAAGCTACTCGTCGCTGTACCTCGAGGGGGCATTTGTTGACACCAAAAAAGTCACTATGTCTCCTCAACATCAAGAAGCCTCGTCAAGCTGCATCCTGCTACAAAACAGGCAAAGCTACTTCAAGCATCAGATCTTGTCAGAATCCGACAAAAACTGAAAGATCCTTCAAGACATCTAAAAGAGGGGTACACCAGAGGTTTCGGGCCATTCCGACAGCGTTTGGCCTAACTTCACTGCTCCGACAGCTAAACAAGCGCTCCCGGCGGCGACATTATCAAAGACACCAAAACTTTGATCAGAACCTACGGATGACTCCAGAATGTCTCCAAAGGGCTCCATACCAAATTTCAAGTCAAACCGACAATGTTTGACCCTCCATCAATGCTCGAGCAGCAAAATCAAGCCTCCCGGCGGCGGGAACCACCGAAGCCATCACTCATCAAACAAAATACATGAGTGGCTTCAACATGCTTCCAAAAGGCTGCACGTCGAATTTCAGATCATTCCGACAACGTTTGTCCAGGTTTCGATGCTCCGAGAGAAAATCAAGCCTACCGGCGGCGGAGCAACCCGAGACCATGACATCCAAAACGGAGCCTATGGAACGTCTTAAAATGACTCCAATAGGCTCCCCGTCAAATTTCAGGTCAATCGGACAACGTTTGACCACATATCAAAGCTCGGCATTTTCCCCGCAGCAAAATCAAGTGAAGCATCGATGGGACCCCAAACAGCTTCAAAACTCAAATAAAAGCCCATGGTTGGTCCTATCCACTGCTCAAGAAGCTTCACCTCAATTTTTAAGTCATTCCGACATCAATTGACCTAGTTTCGACTCTTGACGGAAAATCGGCTATAAAGTCTTCGGCTTTCCCGAAAAATGGGAAACTTTGTGCTCCGATTTCGCGTAGGTTCTCGTCAAGTTTTCTCCAAGAAAATGAAGTCAATAATTGAGGGAAAATGTCAAGAAAAATACAGAAGAAAAAATGAACGAAAAAGACGGAAAATTGGCCGAAAACGGAGCTTGGCGACCAAAGGGCAAAAAACCCTAAGGTCGCCGGCGACCCTGGCCCATGGTCGCCGGGGGACCCTGGCCCATGGTCGCCGGGCGACCCTGGGGGCATGGTCGCCCGGCGACCCTACAAATCCGGGTCGCCGGATTTTGCACCAAATCGTCCGTTTTCCGATTCTTTTCGCGTTTCGGGTGTTCCGGCCTCTGTGATTTTCAGAAAATGCAATGTTTGATGCTTGAAAACGACTGATCTTCGTCGACGTCTTGGATCCGCCGTCAAAAGCATGAAATCATCACCGATCGCCTCAAGATCGCCAACCGGCTGACCAAGAAAGTGCACTTTCTGTCCGACCGATCGTGAAATCGACAAGACATATGTCACCGCCCCGCCAACATCAATCAATGTTTGAAATTGCACTGCAATCCGATATCAAATTATGTGTGGATCCACCTGTGATGATCGCAAGAAGAATCTCAAAAGGCGCAGCGTGGCCCGCGACTCTTCACATGCCTGGGCGACCACTTAATGACGTTAATTGACCCGTTTATGACAACTTAATGCGGTCATTAACTAATTATTTTGGACGGCCCAATCAGATTCAAGCATTTGGGAGTTACAAATCCAAGTAATCATGGCATTAAACCCATGAAACTCCCATCATCATGAAGCATAAAGGCAATTAAAAGCCCACTACCTTCATCGGCCAATCACAAGCCATGAAAAAGGAGTTACAAAATCAACTTGTAACTCCTCATCAATGCTCTCATCATGGCTATCAATGCCCATAATCATCCCATGGCTACCAAAAGCCTATAAAAGGAGATCCATTTCCAAGAGAGAGGGGATGATCGAAGGATCATTAGATCAACATCTATCAACTTGAAGTTCTGCTACTTTTCTCCCAAAGAAATCGAGACGAAGTCCTGCTACTTTTCTCCCGGAAGCACCACAAGGTGATCAACGTCCCTTGGGGGGCCGCCACCCCCCCTCCCCCCCCAAGGTCACCTCCTTCTCCAACATGGCCTAAACGCGGCTTTTCAGCCCGTTTACTCGGTTTTTCATTGGATATAGGACCTTCTCTTGGTCCTTGTCCTTTAAAAAACCGAGGTTAGGAGCCAAGCCAAATAATCAAAGCATCACATGTTCTCATTTGAAGGACGATGGCGAAGCCCACACATGACTTGCGACCGTCGATCTCAACGTGTCCCCACAATCTCCTGAGAAGTTAGATCTCTTTTCTTACTTATCTATTGTAGTTTGTATTTCCTAAAGAGACAAAAAGAAATCACAATTCTTGTCTTTCACATTTGATGAGTTTTGTAAAATCGCCTTTCACGGCAAAATCGCCTTTTACGGCAAACAAACAAAAACGCCTCCTACGGCATTCTAAAAAAAAACAAACTTGTCTATTTTCTTAATATTAATGCAATTTGAAAAGTTAGAAAAAGGGATTGATTTCCTTTCCACTTGTGAAGGTGAATCTCCGGATTATCACCATTCCAAATTCCAAGTAGAAAGTAAATCTGGCATACCCGTACAAAAATGTTGATGCTCGAGATCTTCCCTCCTCCGCCGAGACCCAGGTCAGCCCCCGGGGTGCGGAGGGAGAGGATGGAAGATTCCCCCTCTTTCGGGTCCATCAGTTGCCTGACCTCTTTGTCGAAAGATCCTGCCATGCGTGCTTGGTACAACTCAATGCTTTGTAGAGCTTCGAGCCGTCTTTCATCGAGATTATCCAGCTCTTGGAGTTTCAAATTGCCATTGCTTTCTTGCGTCATGTCATTTTGCAGAGATACCCTTAGGGAAGGAATTTGTACTTCCAAATGGACAACAACTTCTTATCCATAGACCAAGGAGAATGGTGTGCTATGGGTTGGTCCTCAAACGGTGGTTCGATAGGCCCACAAAGCTTCTGGTAGTTTGTCGCCCCAGTCTCTTTTGTGACTAGAGACCATTTTCTTGAGAATTTTGCAGAGTGTCTTGTTGAAGGCTTCTGCTAGTCCGTTCGCTGCTGGATTATATGGAGTCGAAGGACAACTTTGGATTTTGTACTTGTCGCAAAACCTGTAGAATCTGTGATCCCGGAATTGTAGTCCGTTATCATGGACGAATCTTTTAGGTATGCCGAAGCGACAAATAATGTTGGTGCGCAAGAATTGAAGGATTGATGAGGTCTTCAATTCACTGAGCGCAAATGCTTCTGACCACTTGGAGAAATAATCCGTATCGGCGAAGATAAAGCGATGACCTTTGCTTGATGGGGGAGAGATAGGACCTATGATGTCCATACCCCAGGCTTTAAAAGGCCATGAGATTGTTGTATGATGTAGCCATTTTGGAGGCATGTGGCAAGCAACATAGAAGTACTCCGTTGAAGGATTTTCTATAAAGTGTTTTTGAAGGAATATCCAAATGAAAGTTCGGGGCTCGTCTTTGAATGCTTACCCGCTCTTTTGGATCTTCAGGTAGGATTCCAAACATGATGTAATCAATGAACGGATCTCTCCAGTAGCCGATCGGAGGTTTGAGGATAGACATCCGACTTCCACCACTTGGTGGCATTCAGCAACTGCCTGGTGTGTGTTAAGAGGAGGGAGAATCCTTCTTTGACACACTGTGATTTGCATGTTTTCCCCTTCTTGGATTGCCATGGATGCGGCGAGTCCAGCCAGGGGCATCTGCACGGATGTTTTCACGTCTGAGGATGTGGGTGATGTAACAGATGTTGAATTTTTGTCGAAGTGACTGCGCCTTGTTGTAGTAAGGTAGCAAATCGGGCTTCCTGACTTCAAATTTCTAATTCATTTGGTTGGCGATCAGTTGAGAGTCTCCAAAAGCTTCCAGCAAGGTGATGCCGGATTCGAGGGCGAGTACCAATCCTATAATCAGGGCTTGGTACTCGGCTGCATTGTTTGAACATGGTTCCAGTAGCGAGAAAGCGTGTGGAATCATGTACTTGTCGGGGCTGACAAAGAGGATGCCAATTCCCGATATCTGCTTTCCCTTTTCATTTGTCCTGGTTGCGCCTTCAAAGTACATGTCCCAGGAAACATTTGATAAGGAAGTTTCCACATTGTAGACAAATTCGTCTGAGAGATCATCCCTAAGTGGAGAATCTTTAGGCAATGGGTGCACTGTGAGGAAGTCTGCTAGAGGTTGGCCTTTGATTGCTTTTTGTGATACATACCTAATATCAAACTACGATAGAAGGATGGACCATTTTGCCAATCGGGTATTGAGAGAACCTGCTTTTGTGACAAGGACCTTTAAAAGGTTGATCCTCGAAACCAGGTAGACTGTGTTGGACAGCAGGTAGTGGCGCAGCTTTTGTACGGCAAACATCATTGCAAAGCATTCTTTTTCGACTAGGGAGTAGCGATGCTCTGCACCTACCAACATGCGGCTAAGGTAATATAGAGCAGCGTCTTTTCCGTCGTCGTTTTCTTGTACGAGTAGAGTACTCAAAGAGTGGTCGAGAGCTCTTGTGTACAAGATGAATGGTTTTCCAGTTGTGGGGGCAACCAACACTGGAGGTTTGGTGAGGTATACTTTGATGTCTTGAAATGCAGTTTCACATTCAGCATCCCAGACAAAGTCCACACCTTTCTTCATCAAGCGGGAGAATAGACGGCACTTCCCTGATAAATTGGAGATGAACCGTCGAATGTATGCCAATTGTCCTTGAAACCCTTTTAGATCTCTTAGGGTCCTTGGAGATGGCATTTCCAGGATAGTATTGACTTTGGTGGGGTCAAGTTCTATTCCAGCTTTCCGTACTATGAATCCGAGGAACTTACCCGATGAGACACCGAAGAAGCATTTTAGTGGATTCATCCACAATTTGTGTTTGCGAAGTAGGAGGAAAACTTCTCGAAGATCGTCAAGATGGTCTTCTTTTCTTCTGCTTTTAATGGCGAGGTCGTCAACATAGCATTCGACCATCTTGTGCTGCATATCTTGGAATATTTTCATCATAGCCCTCTAATATGCTGCACCTGCATTTTTCAGACCAAATGGCATGATAGTGTAGCAATATATGCCAAACGAAGTCCGAAATGATGTATGCCTTTCATTTTCAGGATGCAACTTTATCTGATTGTAGCCAGAGAACCCATCCATGAATGTCATTCGCTCGAACCCACAGGTGTTGTCAATCATCACCTCTGGTATGGGGAGCGGGAATTCATCTTTAGGACAAGCATTATTCAGGTCCCTGTAGTCGATATAGACCCTTATCTGCCCATTTTTCTTTGTCACGGGGATGATGTTAGCCAACCATTCAGGATGCTGTTTCTCGCGGATGAAGCCAACGTTTTTGAGTTTCTGAACTTCTTGTTCAATTTTGTCCATCACGTCGGGACGGAATCTTCTTTGGCCTTGTTTGACAGACTTGATTTCTTTTTGTAAGTTGAGTTTGTGGACTGCTATTTTGGGATCTTAGCCGGGCATTTCAGCATAAGACTATGCAAAACAATCGATGAACTCACGGAGGAAAGAGATATACTCGGGTAACTCATCATTCTTTATATTCTTGCTTATGAATACAGGACGTGGGTTATCAGGTGTTTTCAAATCTATCTTTTGAACAGGATCTTCTGTCGGAAGGTTTGAGGGTGGTTCCTCCACAATATTTTCGGAGGCTTCCATCTTAACAAGACTTTCTGGAGTGCCAGAGGCATTTACAGACCGAGGCTCTGTTTTTGTCCAAGGGTCTTATTGATCAGTACTCTTCTCAAGACTTGCAATGAGATGGTCCCAATCACCTGTTGGAACTGGGTTGAAGTAGGGTACTTCTTTTGGAGATGATGGTTCTTCTGGGTCAGAAAACCGCGCGTCTGTGTCATCGGACAATTCCTCCTCATTGTCAGAGAAATTATACCAATTGGAGGAACTTATTGGATCCTTGATGAGTGACTCCTCAAAGAAATATCCAGGGAGATCAATATCTTCATGGACACAAGATGTTGAGGCTTCGTCGGCAAAACGACTTTGCAGCCATGGTGTCAACTGTCTCATAGGAGTGGTAGGATCATATCCCAACCCGTATGAAGATTTGCCTTTATGAAGGTGAATTTTCCAATCTTCTGGTTGACTTTTGGTCAGGGTGGGTTCCAATGGTATGAGAATACCACGGCCACCTCCCAAACCAGTCGGGTTCTGAGCGTCGTAGCCCATTTTTTTCATAATAGCTTGTGCCATCGGACTATACAGGGATAGCTGAGGCATGCCTTCGTTTTGGAAAGGTTCAAGCATAGAATTTGGCGGAGATGCTCCTGACCTGTGGAAGAAAATTATTTTTTTCTTCTGGTAGAGTTGCCGGAATAACAAAGGAAGTAGACGAAGGGTCTTCTATATCAGCAAGTGTCTCCAATGGAGTGAGAGCAGGCCGATCTTGCTGAGTATCAGCTTGGCTTGACGCTGTGTCGTCTTCTGGCTCTGAATCTGAGTCTGTGTCATGCATGATAGACACAAGGGAAACAATGAACTTGGCCCCGGCCTTTTGTTTTGTCTTCTTTGCTTTGGTGGTGATTACCAAAGGTTTTGATGTCTCGAGAGAGATCATGAAGGGAGCTTGACTGCTTACTTCGAGTTTGGTGGAAGGTTTGTTTACTTCCGATGATTGCTAAGAAGCCTTGCCTCTATCTTTCTGGAGATTGTCGGCAAAATGAATTGTTTCTTCCTCCTTTTCTTCTTTTCCATCTTTATACATTTGAGTATCTGCAAAATGGACGTCCTTGCCTTTGAAGGGCTTTTTGTCTGCAAACACTCGATGTATCAAGTCGTCGTTGCCAACGAACTTGATGCACTGCTGTAGAGTTGAAGGGACGGCACCATTCTCATGTATCCAGGGGCGTCCAAGAAGAATATTGTAGCATGAAGGAGTCCTTATTGCATCCACAGTGACTTCAGAAATAAGGTCACCGATTTGCAATTTGAACCTGATTTTGCCGATAGGCCTTTGAGCGCTCCCGTTATATCCGAAGATGGATACAGACGTGTGACTCAGCTTGCTAGGTGGGATGCCCAGCTCTTCGAGTGCCGAAGTGGAAATGAGGTTGAGTGCCGAACCTGGATCAATATGGACTCTATGTACTGGCATTTCTTTGACGTACCCCATGAAGTACAAGGGTCGGTTGTGCTTTGTCTCGCCTAGCAGGATGTCATCCTTGTCAAAGGTAATTGTTACACTTACTACTTTTTGAACCGAGAGGCATTCATTGCTTGATTCCTCAGTTTTCTTCTTTTCTCCCTTTGAGGGAGTATTTGATTTTTTGACCCTATAGTCCATTTCAATTTGCAGAACTTGTGGGGCATGTTTGTCAACATCCGCATTCAGCCTTTGTAATTCTGAAATGAGACTATCACAAGTTTGTAGAGACATTCGTAATAAGTCAAGGATGTATAGTCGTGCATGTATGTGTTTAAAGTGCTCAATCAAGTCGTACTTGAAAGCCTCCTTCGGGCCTGCATTTTCATTATTATTGCCACTTGGGGCGTTTACAACTTGCTTTCCCGAAGGATTTACATAGGAAGAAGAATGTTGGTTCTAATTTTTGTGGTAATCCCGGCCGGAACGGGTACCTCTACCAACTTCAAGAGCTTCTAGAGAAGGGTCTTCTTTTGGAAGATCACTCTCGGGATCAAGGGGTTGATTCTTGTCATTTGCTGAAGACGTCTCTGTAGTTGCATTGCAGTCTTTAGTGATCGCGTTGCACGGAGCATTTTCCAAGAACAAGTCCTGAACAGCATCCAGCAACTTTTCTTTATCAGTCCAGACATCGTCTATGAGATCGGGTATCTGGGACCAATCGACTGGGTTTTCATTGAAGAAGACTTCATTGGCAGGAGTTTCTTCAAGATGATCAATCGGGAGAGGCTTGAGCTCAGATGTCACAGCTTCAGGAGACGAGGGCTGAGAAGATGATATCTCAGTGGAAGTCACCTTAGAAGATGTAGCCCCGGAAGGTACACTACCGGTTGGGGAGTACGTGTCTTCAGAAGCTTCAGAAGCACTATCATCTTGAGCTATTGCATTGCAAGTTATCCTGACAGGAGATGCCCCCAGTGTAGACTGTTGGGAATCGGATTCATCCTCATATGTAACAGGATCATCGATCCAGCTGTTTTCTCCATTTTCAGAAGTTGAAGGAAGAAGTTCCTGTTGATTTTCAGGGACTTCTGGTTCTGGATCATGACGAAAATCATTGATGCGATCCTGCTCCTGCCTTATGGCAAGATGTTGCAGGATTCTTGCATATTCTTCAAGATCAGGCATAGGAGCCAAATCTTCTTCGTCATCTGCTCCTTGTGGTTCACCCATGTTGGGTTCCATTGGAGCATTGGCCGGTGCTGGATTGACAGCATTTTCTTGAGCAGCGTCTTAGTCTTCTTCATCATCAGACCAAGATCCTTGTTGTTCCAATGGGTTATACCAGATTACTGGCATAAAATGAGACTCGGGAATCCATTCCTCAGCGAAGAGGTATTCTCCTGTTTCAAGGGATTCTTCCCACTCATCGATATCACTGGCAGTATCACTGGACTTGTATCCATCTATGGAGAATCCAACTACCGAGTTGCAGGAGTATGATGCCCCCTGCGTAGTTTCATTTTTGTATTGAGGTGGCATGAAATCATCAAGAGTGAATTTTCTTACCACCTTTGAAGCTTTGGGAAAGAAATCATCCGTTGCGCTTAGTGAAGCAGTGGAAGAGGTTTCCGCTCTTTCAGGGACTTCTTGTTTTGGTTGAGACTTTTGCTGTTGTTTGAGCTTGCGGAGTTGTCTATTGGCTTGCCTGCGTTGCTGAACAGTCGGCTTTGTTTTGACGATCTCCTAATTTTCATCTTGTAGGAGATCAGGATGCACCCATATGGGTTTTCCATCTAGTGTTGGATAGGGAACCAACTCTTGGGACTTTTGTGCCATTTTTATCACCTTGAATGAAGTAGTGATCTTCTCCTTTGGTGAATTTGAAGTTTGCCCCCATGACACCATGTTGACGGAGGCGGAGCCGTATTTTTTGTCAAAGGTGATGACTCCGTTTTTCCACATCTCATTGATTTTCTCTCTCACAACGAAGCATTGATTGAGAGGATGTGAGATCATCTGGTGGTATGGACAATACCGAGGATCGTTGTTTTTGCCAACATCTCCCGGTCTTTTGGGCTCAGGCAAGATGAGTTTTCCATTTGCTAGGAGAGCCTCAAAGATTTCTTCAACATCTTCATCGAACGGATATTTCTTTTCTACACGTTCTTTGAAGGCATCAGAGAGTTCAGGTTTTTTACCCGTAACTTTGTTTTCAGCTTTCTTTGGCTGCTGAGAAGCTGACTTGGTCTGCACATTGAGAACCTCCTTTTTCTTTGGTTTTGAGGTTGTAATGGCAGTTGGCTCTTTCTTTGATGATTTTTTACTATTGAGGTCTTTGATCACCATTTCAGCTTCCATGGAAGCTTCAAGCAGTTCTCCCAGGTTCTTTGATTTGTTGCCGATGATCATGGAGCAGATTCTTGCTCTCATGTTGTTACGGCAGATATTGACTAGCGACGCTTGTGGCAGTACATCTAAGCATTTGTACGCCATCGCCTTCCACTTATGAATGAAGTCGTATGTTGACTCATTATCTCCCTGTTTTAAGCTGCAGTGCTAAGCCATAGTAACAAGATGGTCCTCACCTTGGAAGTGAGTCAGGAAGTGTGTCTCCAGCATAGCCCAATTTTGGATGGAGTTCTCCGGCAGAGTGGAGTACCAATCAAAGGCTGTACCTTTTAGGGTACTTGCAAATAGGCGAATCTTGAGGGCATCTTGATCCGCAATAGCTCCTGTCAGGATCTTGAAGTGGATGACATGCTGTCTGGCTGAACCTTTCCCCGTATATGTTTGGAGAGTAGGTTGTTTGAATTTTGCAGGGAACGGAACCGAGTCCATCCATAGAGGATAGGGTGGCTTGATCTCATGTTCCTTCAATATATCCTCTTCTTTTGCTTTTGCGAGGATATCGTCAACGTCCTTTTTGGTAAGGGTGCGTAACTCATTGTTTTCTGCATTGCCCTCGTCATCTTGATGATTTGGAGGGGTTTCATTGTTAGGTGGACGCTGTAAAGTAAGAAAGAGGTTTTCCATCAGAACCTCAATTCTCTGTTGTCCTTGCTCCAGCTGTTGGATGCGTGCGGTTACATCATCCTGTGGATTATGTGGTGGAGGTTGCTCAGAACTTGTAGCCAAGACGTTCATCCCTCAGGACTCGAACGAAAAAACCGTCCTAGTGACTGAGCTGGGGCTCATTCTTTTAGATGAAGAGTCCGAGGAGTGATTACTCCGGTGTCCTTGGCTTGAAGGAGTGGAGGATTCTTCCAGATGTGTTTGTGTCCGGGAGACGCTGCGAGTCACCGGACGTCTGACACGAATTTTGGTTGTTAACTTCTGGCATCTTCTAGTTTTGACAACCATATGGACAGCAACGACTTGGTCGGGTCTTTCTTTTTCGACCCATTTGTTAGAGACATGGAGAGTAGAATACTGGGTTCTTTGCTTCTCAAGTCTCTTCTGTCGATATGCTGTGCGGCGATGCATACGACGAGCTATTTGAGCTTCAATCAGCTCTGGCTGACCTTTGGCAATGAAGGATGTAGTCCCCCGTGCACAGCAGCCGAGCTTGTCCTCTTTGAAGCTGGGCATGGACAGGATCCGGACGCGGTCCTTAGACTGGCGCAGTGAGGATTTGAGTTTTGCGAGTTCGGACCCTGTTGAGATGAAGGGTCGACTTGCAAGAGTGCAGGCTTCAACGGGTTTTTGCGGAGGCCTAACGATGCATGATTTGATTTTGGGCTTGTAGGAGCAAGCCGGCTCATGCTGATTTTGTTTATTCTTTGGGCGGAGGGTAGGTTTCTCCTCTTTCATATAAGAGAGTGGGTAGAACCGATTCTCCTTAAGAGGGGTCAGGTATGCTGGCTTTGTAGATGTTCGGGGCCTCCGTTGCTTCGATGAAGATCTCGGGGACTAAGTTTTGGGGGAAACCTGGTTTCTTGTGGGTTGAGGCTTCGTGGAAGCGCCACGGGCTTCAGGCTTCTTTGTGTTCGCCCTTGGTGCCATGTTAGTGACACGTTGCGTGGCGGTTTTCTGCTTCTTAGCAGGTACATTTTCTTTTGCAAGGAGTGGGAATGGTCCCAGCAACCCGAAGACGATGGTCCGGGGAGTTGAGGTTGACCCGGTGTTTTGAAAGTTGTCAAGGGAGATGACGCTTCGGCAACTGGCGGGGCACTTATGAGTGCGCTTGTTTTGCTTGTCTTGAAGCATAAGTTGGTACTTATTCTAATCAAAAGTGATGGTCAATGAAGCTGCCATTGTTAGTTTTGAAAAACTTCTTAAACAAGACCAATCCATTAGTAATCACAAGAATATGGTGATCATAAATGGAGAACAACTATGGTTTTGTCTTTTCAAATCGCTCAAGGGGACATAGACCGGCCCGAGCAAGATGAAGAATGCAAAACGCCATAGAGGATACAATTATTCTAAATGCAAGTATGGTAGGCTCAGGGTGAGCGTACCAGTGACTACTAGAAGCAATTGTAGACCTTAATTTAAATTACCGAGAAGCAAGGCTCACTCGAGGTAAAATGATATAAGGTTGGAGATACAAATGTGTCGGTCGCGAATACAGTAGACCCGAAAGGGCGTACTAGCACTGCTAGGCACAAATGTTGCAAATCGCGTCCTTGGAAAGGACATGAGATGGGATTTTTTTGAAAGGTCAAATTTGGATTCATAAAGGAGAACAAATGGTATTCCAATCCGAATAAGGGCTCAAACATTTCTGCGAGCGCTAAATCCGAAGGGAAAGGAACCAGAATTTCTTGAATGTAAGCCCAAACGTGACGGAAGGTTTTTTTTTTTTTTTTTTTTTTTTGAAAGGTCAAGATTGAATTCATCAAAGAGAGCAAATGATATTCCAATCTGAACCACAGCTCAACATTTCTGCGAGCTTTAAATCCGAAAGGGAAATAGCCAAGATTTCTCAATTCTGAACTCAAAAGTGATGTAAGTTTTTTTTTTTAAAGGTTTAAGATTGAATTCATCAAAGAGAGAAAATGGTGTTCCAATCCGAACCACAACTCAACATTTCTGTGAGCGTTAAATCCAAAAGGGAAAGAACCAAGATTTCTCAATTCTGAACTCAAGAGTGAAAAAAAATTTGAAAGGTGCACATAGGTTTCCAATTCGATCTTATGAAACCTTAGTAGATAGATCAGCCCCCAGGTAAGGGTAGGATTACTTAATGAACCCGTTTGAAGGACCCTTACCTCGAACAGTCTAGCTGTCTCCACACTTTGGACAAGGCTTTTCTTAAATCCACTTTAGTCAAAGAGCGCAATTGGTGCAACCTCAGTGTTTTTTTTATTTTTTTTGAAAATTTTATTTTTGAAAGGTTTCTAATGAACATATCAAAGAGAACAAGTGGTGTTCCAATCCGAACCACAGCTCAACATTTTTGCGAGCGTTAAATCCGAAAGGGAATAACCAAAGTTTCTCGAATTTGAGTCCAAAAGAAAGAAAACTAATAATTTTTTTTTTTTTTTTTGAAATTATATTTTATTTTTTGAAAATCCCAATTGGACTCATCAAATAGAAAAGATGGCCATATCCCCGATACGAACAATAGCTGCAAACATTTCTATGAGCTATCAAATTCAAAGAGGAGAGGATCAAAGTTTCTCAAACTTGAATCTAAGAAAGAGAAATCATTTGTTTTTTTTTTAAAGAATTTGAAATGAAGTTTTTTTTTTCTTTGTTTTTTTAAAACCCTAATCGGACTCATCAAAGAGAAAAGATGGCCTAATCTCCAATACGAACAATAGCTGTAAAGATTTTTGCGAGCTATCAAATTCGAAGAAGAGAGGATCAAAATTTCTCAAAATTGAATCCAAGAAAGAGAAATCAGATTTTTTTGAAATGAGAAAGAATGACTGAAATCCCATCTCATGGTTTTTTTTTTTTTTTTAAGATGCAAGATGCAACATAGGCCACCAACTAGAAAGGAGCCAAGGGATCTAAGCATCAAGTTCTCAAGTGAACGAGTCCCACCGGGTGTGCCAACTTGATGGACCCTCGATTTCCGTCCTCTCCTTCCACCCCGGGGGCTGCCTGGGTCTCGGCGGAGGAGGAAATGCGGGTATCAACTTTTTTGTACAGGTATGCCAGATTTTCTATTCTACTTGGAATTTGGAATGGTGATGATCCGGAGATTCACCTTCATAAGTAGAAAAGAAATCAATCATTCTTTCTAAATTTTCAAATTGCATAAATATTTAAGAAAAGAGACAAGTTTGTTTTTTAGAATGCCGTAGGAGGCATTTTTTTTTTGTTTGTGTGCCGTGAAAGGCGATTTACAAATCTCATCAAATATGAAAGACAAGAATTGTGATTTTTGTTTGTCTCTTTAAAAAATACAAAGTACAATAGAAAAGAAAGAGAATGGATCTAACTTCTCAGGAGCTTTTAGGGACACGTTCAGATCGACGCTCGCAAGTGATGTATGGACTTTGCCATCGTCCTTCAAATAAGAACTCTTGATGCTTCGATTCTTCGGCTTGTCTCCAACCAGAGTTTTTTAGAGGATAAGGGCCAAGGGGAGGTCTTATATCCAATAAAAAACCAAGTAAACGGGTTGAAAAGCCGCGTTTAGGCCATGTTGGATAGCAAAAGGGGACCTTAGGGGGGTGGCCCCCCAAGGGACTTTAATCACCTTGCGGCAGAGCAGCAGGACTTCGTCAGGATCTCTCTGGGAGTGTGCAAGTATGCAAGTGCAAAATTCCAAGTCGATGTGTGTATATATGCCTTTCTCTTGGAAATGGACCTCCTTTTATAGGCTCTTGGTAGCCATGAGGTGGTTTATGAGCATTGATGGCCATGATGAGAGATTTGATAGCATTGATACTTCATGATGGGAGGAGTTACAAGTTTTTATTTCTTGATTTTGTAACTCCTTTTTCTTGGCTTGTGATTGGTCGATGGAGGATAATGGGCATTTAATCGCCTTTAATCTCCATGATGAGGGGAGTTTCATGGTTTTAATGCCATGATTGCTTGGACTTGTAACTCCCGTATACTTGAATCTAATTGGGCCGTCCAAAATAATGAGTTAATGACCTCGTTAAGTAGTCATAAACGGGCCAATTAACAGCATTAAGTGGTCGCCGGAGCATGTGAAGAGTCACGGGCCGCGCTGCGTCCTTTGAGATTCTTCTTGTGATGATTGCCAATGGATCCCCACGCTATTTAATGTCAAATTGCGATGCAATTTCAGGCATTGATTGATATCAGTGGGCCGGTGACATCTGTCTTGTCGATTTCTCGATCGGACAGAAAGTGTACTTTCTTGGTCATCCGGTTGGCGATCTTAGAGCGATCAATGATGATTTCATGCTTTTGACGGTGGATCCGAGATGTCAGCGAATATCAGTCATTTTCAAGCGTCAAAAATTTGATTTTCAGAAAATCGCAGAGGCAGGAACTCCCGAAACGCTAAAAGGATCGGAAATCAGGCCATCCGAAGGAAAATTCGGAGACCCGGATTTCCAGGGTCGCCTGCGACCATGCACCCAGGGTCGCTGGCGACTATGGGGTTTTGGCCCCTTTGGTCACCGATGTCTTTTTCGGCCGTTTTTCCTTTTTTTTCATTCCTTTTTTCTTCTGTATTTTTCTTGACATTTTTCCTCAATTATTGACTTGATTTTCTTGGAGAAAACTTGACGAGAACCCGCTCAAAACCGGAGCACAAAGTTTCCCATTTTTCGAAAAAGCCGAAGACTTTGTAGCCGATTTTCCGTTAAGAGTCGAAACTAGGTCATACGATGTCGGAATGACCTGAAAATTGAGGTGAAGCTTCCTGAGCAGTGGATTGGACCAACCATGGGCTTTTATTTGAGTTTTGAAGCCGTTTGGGGTCCCGTCGATGCTTGACTTGATTTTGTTGAGGGGAAGATGCCTAGCTTTGATATGCAATCAAACGATATCCGATTGACCTGAAATTTGACAGGGAGCCTATTGGAGTCATGTAGAGATGATCCATTAGCTCTGATTTGGATGTCATGGTCCCGGGGTGCTCTGCCGCCAGTAGGCTTGATTTTCTTTCGGAGCGTCGAAACCTGGTTAAACGTTGTCGGAATGATCTGAAATTCGACGTGCAACCCTTTGGAAGCATATTGAAGCCACTTATGTGTTTTGTTTGATGAGTGATGGTCTCGGTGGTTCTCGCCGCCGGGAGGCTTGGTTTTGCTGCTCGAACGTTGATGGAGGGTCAAACGTTGTCGGTTTAATTTGAAATTTGATAAGGAGCCCTTTGGAGGTATTTTGGAACCATCCATAGGCTCTGATCGAAGTTTTGATGTCTTTGATGCTGTTGCCGTCAGGAGCACTTATTTAGCTGTCGGAGAAGTGAAGTTAGGCCAAACGATGTCGGAATGGCCCGAAACTTCAGGTGTACCCCCTCTTTTGGCTGTCTTGAAGGATTTTGCAGTTTTTGTCTGATTCTGACAAGATCTTATGCTTGAAGTAGCTTTGCCTGTTTTGTAGCAGTATGCAGCTTCATGTGGCTTCTTGATGTTGAGGAGACATAGTGACTTTTTTGGTGTCAACATTCACCCACTTGCTAGACCGTCGTGTCTGATCCACTCTTTTGGTACTCAAGTCCAGATGTCTTGTACCACGAGGAGGAGCCGGAGGAAGAGGCTGGGGACCGCAACGAGTATGAGAATGGCAGGCTGACGATGTCGTTTAGACATTGGGTCAAGCCTTGAGTTGCGAAACACATTTTGGATTGTAACTTATATACTTTTGGGAATTCTATTGGTTGTACTGGCCTTTGTTAGCCTTTTTTTTGGAGAGTGGTTAATTAGCTGAACTTTCGTATAAACTTTAACTTTACATTGGGAAATGCTTATGATCATTGCACACTCTGATATTATGTTTCATTTATGTGTGTTATCAGTCTTGTGTTATGGAACGGATTTATCAATTTGATTTGCTACATGCTTTCGTATCTTAGTTGTGAATGATTTGTGTGAATGTGATATCCTCACCGCGAAAACCTATGGGAAATCACGTGCACGGATGATACTATGTCCTTTCTAAGTCCGTGTACGTAGCAGCCATCTAAACAAAATACTCTTGGCACCATTATCAACAGCCGTCGCCCAATCCCGGATTAGGTGTGCTAACCCGGTCCGGGGTCGTGACAGGAATATTCAGCATTAGATTGAACAACATGAGAACAGTGAGATTCAATGTTGATCCAAGTCCCTGTTTTTACACACAGAGGTCTGCCTAATGCAGTCTATTAGAGTAAAGTGAAAAATTAGCTGATTGGAATTTCGAAGAAAGGGATGGCTTGGATAAAGTAATGGTGGGCCTTAGTTGCATGAAACTAACTTCTTTACATTGAACTCCATATATAAGACAACATCAATACTTGAACATTTCTTTTTGGCTATCTTCAAGCTTGTGCCTTTCTTTTTGTTTTTGTTTTTTTTTTTTTTTTTTTTTACCGAAGCATGCTATTCTTAAAAATATGATTGTGAAAGACTAATTTTAAGAAACACCTTTGACTCTTTACCCAAGAAAACAAAAGGAGAGGGGGAGAGAGAGAGCACTTTGACTAATTCTTCTAAGACCACCATTTCCCGTTTACACTTTTTAAAGTACTTATAAGCTCCTTATAAGATCTGAAAGTTTGCAAGTTATCAATAGAATGGGTGCTAGTCTAACAAACCAATGTAGCGGACGTAACCAAATAAACAAGATAGAACTAGCAAATCTACCAATCACACACCACAAGAAGGCGGACACAATATTTAACATGGAAACCCTATCTAGGGAAAAAAACCATGATCCAGAAATCAAAAACTAATAAACAGTTACAAGATATACCCGCAGCTGCTTTACTTCAGTCAGTCTCTCGACCTAAGGACTGCAGTTGTTCTTGCACAACTTCCGCTGCCATGACTTTTCCACCGTGTAGTGTTCCTCTTAGTTGATCTCGTCACACCTTGTCAACCAAGATCAACAATCTTCTACAAGAGATTGAGTAGAAGCAACAAGAACTTTCTAGAGCAGATCCTCTGCACAAGCTCTCAATGGTTCGAGAGAAACAAGGAAATCTTTCTTAGGGTATTCTAATATCATATCAAGAGAGAGAATTAACTTCTTGTATTATTTAGGGTTGAGAGCAACACCCTATATACAACCCCAAATTCGTGCCTTAGTGTTAGAGTAAAATTGTAGAACTCAAAGTGGGAAATATAGTCTCAAAAGGAGATAATTTTGTTTCAGAACTGGAGACTTTCCTGCCATTCGATCGATCAGACCTTGAGGATAATTGGCGCACATCAGCCATATGATCAATTACACAGAGGCTTCGATCAATCGGTCCTCGTGGATTCACCCAGATTCTTCTTTTTCCTCATTTTCTTCGCTTCAGCTCTTCCGGCGAGACAACCACAGTCCATTCTAAAATAAATTAGAAAATACAACTCAATGGACCTAGAGTTTTATCCAACCCATGGATTAGCCAAAATAAAATTACTAAAAAGATCAAAATGCCCTTTATATTCAATTCACAATCTTATCCTAACCTAGATAACTCAATGTTACTTCATGCCTACACATGAAGTGACAGAGAAACTGGGACTACAATATGGTTTTGGTCTGGAATTGCTTTCATTTGTTACCTTTATTTTTTTTCTTTTATCAGCTATACAAGAGTTGAACTCATGCACCCTCCCATATTTTAGGACGTCCCTAGTCAGCTGAGCTACTGCCGAAGACACATATATTGATCTTTTAATAATTCAAAATGGCATTTGAAATGATAATTTTGAAAAAATTCCAATCAAAGATATTTCATAAAAATAGTTTCAAATGTACTTGCTCACCTGGTCATGAACTTGTCTAGCGTACCTAAATGTGAAAGTTTGGGTCCCTTGTAATGGAAAAAGAAAAAAGCCTCAAAGTGAAGATGGTTTTAAAATTTTTAAAAGTCAAGGTGCTTTCTAAAATTAATGCATACCACAAGAGGGTTTTGTGAGAATCTGGTTCGGGAGGCACCCTTAACCATAGGGTGTAGCGTGTCAATCACGGGCTCCATACAGTGAGTCTCCACTAGCCCGAATCTAGGCATGTCAAATGGGCTGTGCCGGCCCAGGGTTTTCTCTTGGCACAGCACGACCCGCTACAGGCCGGGCTGGAGCTGGCTGAGCAGTGCCGGGGGTGCTCGGCGTGCCTTTTTAATTTTTTTCCCGATTAAAATTTTTCGTCTTTTCTGTAATAAGATTAAAAATTAGAACACAAGTACGGAGAATGACAAAGATATTTAAGTGGTTCGATCAAACTCGACCTACTCCACCAAGAAGAGAACCATTTGGATCTTAACTTCTTCAAGGTTTCTAAATAGGATTACATTCAAAACCTTACAATGTTTTTAGAAAATAAAAATAAAAAATGAATGAAAAAATTGTATATTTACAAATTACAATGAAAAAGAAAGTAAAAAAATCAGATGTATAGTCCACTAATGTATTTTGCTGGATCATGATCTTCCATTGCTGTCAACTCTTACTTCCTCTTATCTGCCAAATACCAGTCTCGTAGGCAAACACAACACTCCACCGTTTCTTCAATTAGATTTGTTCTTCTGTCATCCACCATACGTCCACGTGCACTAAAAGCTTGTTCTGATGCTATAGAAGATTTTGGAATAATCAATAGATCAAGAGCCATGGCAGCCAACACCGGATAAATGCTTTCTTAGTGCTTCCACTAGGCTAAAAGGTCAAAACTAGATGCATCTTGTGCCTGATTTACACCGACGTCAAGATATGACAATAACTCTGTCACTATGTCACTTGAGCTTGAGCTGGATGACGTGCTCATAGATAGGAAAAAATACCACAGTTCCAACTCACCTTCAACTGTTTATTGGACTTCTGAAGGGGCCAATACTAACCCCAATTGTACCCATTTGCTCACAATAAAATTGAAAAAGTGCTTGTAAATTCTCCATTATATTTGAAAAAAAATTTAAATCTTGATAATTCATATTTTTATTTATTCCATCAATAAAAAATTGTACACCACTTAATTTTAACCTAGGATCAAATATAGTAGCTAAAGAAAATGTCATTGGAGCCTCGTTCCAATATTTATTAAAATTTTCTTCCATGTTTCTAATAGTGTTATTCAATAAGAAAATTATCTTTATTTGGGACAATTACCCTACGGAAGGTGTTAAAGCTGAC
Organism: Umbellularia californica; assembly: GCA_028538565.1. Lineage (NCBI taxonomy): Eukaryota > Viridiplantae > Streptophyta > Magnoliopsida > Laurales > Lauraceae > Umbellularia > Umbellularia californica. The sequence goes on from JAPQWN010000004.1 coordinate 40,973,245, forward strand.
AATAGCCCCAGAACAACAGAAAAATGTATATTTACCGCAGAACTGTTCGATCTGTAAGATATCGCAAGCTGCGATATTCTAGGGGAACAGTCCTTTTTTATTTTTTTTTCCTTGATTGTGGGACCACCAAACCACCATCCAAACCGTTAGATAGCTATATTAGCGTAATAACTAATATCGCACAAAACTTGAACCGTTGATCTATCACAGTTATCGAGAAATTTGTAAAAGACTTTTTTGTAAATTTCTCGATAACCGTGATTGATCAACGGTTCTTTGGCTCGATATTAATTCTTACACTCATACAGCTATCCAAGGATTTGGATGGTGGTTTGGTGGTCCCACAGTCAAGAAAAAAAAAAGAAGAAAAAAACGGACTGTTCAAGTCTTCCCGCTTCTGATTGTGGGATATTCTATATCCCTAAGATATTGCAGCTTGAGATATCCTACAGATCGAATAGTTCTGCGGTAAATATACATTTTTCAGCTATTCTAGGGCTATTGTCAGCTTTAACACCTTCCGTACAGTAATTTTTCTTTAAATATATTGAGTTGTAAAGTAATTTTAAAACGCTTCATTAGATGTGGGATAATATATCCCGAAAAAATAATGTTAAAGTATAAAAAGCTTCTAATAAATTTCTTATTGGCACATAACTCTCATTGGTCATCACTCATCAACAAATCTTGCGCATGAAAATCACAAAATTCATTCAAAACTGTTTTCCGGTCAATTGCCTTGTTTAACAAATTATACATAGAATTCCATCTATATTCTACATTTTTAGGTATTTTAATAGCTGATACGCCTTGCATCACACATATTTGGGCATACAATTGTCTTCTTTATGCTGTGCAAAAAATAAGTTTAGCAATGTTCTTAATAGCATCTATGTAACTTACAAGATGATTTAAACCAACCTTTGCAATGAGATTTAAGATGTGACATACACATCTATTTTGGAAGATAGAGTTATCTATCAAAGTTGTAGGTGGCATCTGCAATCTCATTAGTTCAATAGCCACTGTATTATTACTGGCATTATCTAAAGTTATAGATATAACTTTTTCCTTAATATTATATTCATCTAGTTTTTCCAAAATAAATATAATTATTCTAGTGCCATTGTGTGGCCATTCAAACCATTTTGCATCTATGTTATGTGCAGTAATACAAAGAAAAATATGCAGTAATACAAAGAAAACTATCACTCCCTTTATAAGTCCACATATCTGTAGTTATGGCTATTTTACTTGGAGTTTCTGCAAGTTAATTTTTAATATTTATTTTCTCTTACTGCCAAAGTCTAATAGCATCATTTCTAGCTGTATTTTTTGAAATGCTGTGAAATTGTTATTGACAATATTTTTGGACCTATTCTTCAAAAACCTCATTTTCAACAAAAGAAAATGGTAATTTGGATAATACAATCATTTTAACATAAAAAAGACCCAAAACTCTACTACTACTACCACCACCGGTAGTAGAAACTTGGGTATGTGAACCAGCCCCCTTGCCTCTGCATCCATCGGCTTATGTAAGGCTAAACATTTTTACTTATCTCTTGATAAATGGCCGGTACCCGATTTTAATTCGGCAGAATAAATCTTACTATAAAATTTGCATTTTGCCTTTTCAACTTTCTTTCCGTCTTCAATGACATCAAACATTGGATATATATCACAAACTATTGAAGTTCTATTCCTCTTGGTTGGTTTACGGGAACTATTAGGAAAGGGGGTGGTAAATCACCTACTTCATCTTCTAATACAATAAAATCTTCTTCTCCAACTAAATTAACGGAAGAAGATTCTATGGGAAATCTTTTAATAGATCGTCTAGCCATATTTCAAAAAATAAAATGTTAAAATAATAACAGTAATAGCCTTCTTTTGTGATAATTAATATAAGAAAGGGGAGAGAATGAGAGTTAATTTAATATATTATAAACTTATATATATGGAATCTCAGATTTAAATAATATAAATACATCTAAATCTTTAAAGGCCCCTTTAATCTTGTCTCTTGATAACTTGGTCTTTAGCCATCCAAAAACTTCTTAGAGAGAGTGAAAGAGTTGAATGCTTCGAGAGAGAAAGCTAGAGAGTATAGAAAGTGAGAGAATTGTATAAATTGGTGAGGAATGAGAATGGGAGGGTTAGGGTATTTATAGACTTTGTAAAATTGAAAAGGACACAAAATACCCTTTATATGACCGTTTATAAGCTATTGGGGGGTGTTAAATGGACATTTAAAAAAAAAAATAGTCGTTTTTGGCCATTGGGCGGGCCGTGCCAAAAGGGCTTGTCATGCCCGGTACCCTCAGCCCAGCACGCCCCATGGCACGGGCTGGGCCGAGCCGTGTCGAAATGGGCCGGCCCGGCCCGTTTGACATATCTACCCGCATCGTAAATATCTAAGTTCTGACATTTGGCTTATAAGTCAAATCTCATATTAACTCAACATGAGGCCTTTTAAAACCGTGCGGCCCTAAAGAAAAACCGTAAGAACTCTGGAGTTGAGCGTGCGAGTAATATTAGGATGTGTGACCACCTGGAAAGTCCTCATGCATGCACGTGCACCAAAGCAAACAATTTTATGCTGAGTTGGCGGGGCTGCTACAGGTTTTAGGAAAGTCCTTAAGTTAAATCACATGTTATATTTTAGGTTAGTTTGTGTTTGTTTAAGGCTAAGGATTCTACAATGCGACAGAAAGCTGCAAGCCTAACTTTTCTATGGTTAGGTGCAGCATTTTTGTGCCGAAAAAAATAGGTTTTCTTAATTTCCGCAGAAAACGATCTCTAGAACGTTGGTGTGAAAGTCCCACATCTAACTATCTCTAGACCAATCATAACCCATAGAGGGCCCACCTCTCCAACCCCTTAGTAACCATGGAGACCGAGGAGGTCTCAAGCAGGCCCTGTAAAGTGGGCCTTATCATATTAGGGTCATGTTGTCTCTTTTCAAGGGCAGACCCATGTAGTCCCAACCTGGTTTAGTCTCCCCATTTGTTTTGGAAAACAGACCAAAAGGGTCATAGCCATGCACTAGTGGAAAATAAATATCAGCCTACCCCTTCCTAGTTCCAATGTACAACTTGGAATACAATTTTACAATTGTACCAATGGAATGTGAATTTTCTTTTCCTTTTTATTTCTACTTGTCCAGATTCAAAACAGAGAAGCCTCATCCCCTTTTGAAAATCCTTTGAAATAGAGTGGGCATCAGTGGGCTCTTACTATTATTGTTCTATATAGTTTTAAATCCCTAGAGAAAACCAATGTGAAAGTCAAGATGGAAAGATGCAATAACAGAACATAGATCAACTGCAAATAACACCTACCTCTCTGATGCCCACTCTAAGCCATCCCCATCTTTGTACCTAAGCCCAATCATCTAGTTTCATGCTATTTCAAATGTTAGATTGTATGGTCTCAATCCAGTGGATGATGTAAATAAATTGATTTATTTCTTAATTAATTTATATAATCATGCTTTTATTCATGTGATGGATAGTGCTTATTTCATGAGATGAATCCCTGTTTGCACATGACCAATACGATATAACATGATGGTTCATGAGATGAACCAGAGCCCACAAGTATATTAGATGTGATCCATATATGCGGATGAGATCCACATACAGGAGACATAGATCACAAATCTTATACTTAAATTAATTCATAACCAGTGATAAGATTGGGCATATCATCTCACAAGGTTGCAGCATTATGATCGCTATAAGATAGTGTGATTTGTCTTAATCATTAAGAATATAAGACTCTGGATCATTGTACTAGTACATTGGATGTACTAAAAGACCACGCATGAGTTGCACCATATGCAAAATCTGTCTTTGATTTAAGGATTGCTCTAGTAATTCTTTAGTAATAGGCTCTTAATTCTGAGAGATTAATGAACTCAAGTTTCTATTATACATTTACTTTGAGTCACCAATGAGTGAGGCCAATTGTTGGTCAACACCTCGGTGTCTTGGGTGCATGGTGATGGGATTGTTGAAACATATAATTATCTAGATGGAATCTATCTTCTAATAGAATCCCTTGTACTAATTAATGGATTTATTACTGGTAAGTACGCACCTATCTCAATTAAGTGTTAATTGGATGGTACTGATGATCGCTATGATTAATTGGGTCACAAGGATAATAAGATATGGATCTAATTTGGTTGGACATGTTTAATCCAATTAATCCATGAATATAAATGATGGAGGGGCCTACTTGTGGTAATTGGGAAGACTAGGGTCATCTTATAATTTATTCCTAAAACTGGAGTTCAATTGCATTTATATAGTGGAATTATTTGTAATTAATTGTGGGTCCGGAGTTCACATAAGATGTGGGATCCAGATTCCCAGTTAGAGCCAGATTCTAAGAAATCCTTAGTAGTCCCCACGCCAGCACTGAAGAGATTGTTTCTAATCCAATTTAAACTTTTAAAGGAAGAAAGAGTAGGAAACATACTCAAAATAGAAGTGAGACTTCTAATTTTGGACCAAGAGGAGGTGCTCTTGCGCTATAAATAAAGAAGAGGAGCTGGATGTCCCAGGCAGCCCACGCCGTAGGTTGGACGCCCACCTCTCTCCTCTTTTCTCCTCCGGTTATCTTCTTGAGTCTAAGGTTTGCTCCTTCTTGGAGATCCCACCATTCTCCTTGAGAAGATCTCTGATAGAGGGTCATAGCGTGGAAGATTAAGAGGTGTTTGGAAATCCTTCTTATTCTTGCGAAATAGTTTCTCAATAAGCCAAGTGATCAACTTCTCGATTAGAGCATAATAGGGCTCCCAAGGTTAGATCTACTTTGCCTAGTCTAGTAGATTATTATGGTTGCTTGTTGTTGTTGCTTTCTATCTTCTAGATTGTGTATCTTCTGATCTTGATTTATGAGAAAGAGGTTTTTGGATCCTAGATTGGGTTTCTGGCCTCATGGATGTTTGATCCTCGTATCAAGTGAGTCAAAAGTTTTAAAAACCAATTCACGAGGCCCACATACTTTCAACTCCCCTTTCTACCTTTTGCTTTTTACCCCATTTACAATCACTCTACTTTGTATATTAGGTCATACATGGTATAGGTGATTATTTTCAACAAAGCGTGATGGTCAAGTACTTAAAACTTTCAAATGAAGTGCATTTTCAGTTTTGGTAATGAGTTAAAAGAATATTTTAGACAGTAAAAGACCTTTTCCAATTAAACATTGTCTGCCCCATTCAAAGAAAATGGTGATTCTAAATGCACCCTCCAATATTGCTGTGCCCACCCACATCACTCTCATGTGAACAGTGATTTTCACTGTTCACATGAGAGGGATGTGGGTGTGTACAACACTTAATGGGGTGCGTTTAGAATCACCCCAAAGAAAAATCTTGGGTCTGCCAGGCTCTCTTTGTATCATTCCCATCCATGTCAAATTGTAACGTAAACATTGATTTTGGCAACTATACACAAATAACAAGCATAGAATCTACTCTTTTATATGTGTGGGTTAACTCTTACAATGATTTCTACAAAAAAAAAAAATTTTTTTTTTTCTGACAATGATGATGGGAGAGGGAGAGGGAGAGGGAGAGAACTCAGGTACAGTGGTATTGGTGGTGATGATTATTATGTTTTACAACCATAAACACTCCACGTAATTATTGGGTGTGGTCCTCATCATAGAGATACACATGTCGCCCATTGAGTGGCTGCAAAGGTCTTGCATTATTTCGGTAGGCCCCATCCAGGGGTGCCCTCAGTGAAAGTAGTTGCTCCTTAGAAAATTCTCTCACCTGCATTCGTACATATATTTTAGGTTATACAACAGGGTTAGCTATTCGAGGGTTGGGCCTTGTAGGGTGGTTTGTTTGTCGGGATACACATGTTTTCTGGGCTCGCATTTTATGAGGTACTAGTTTGATTATTGTAAGTTACTCCTAAAAAAGAAATACTGCTATGTTTTGCAACTAGGGTTGTAAATGGGCTGTATTGGACCTGATCTGTCCAAGTTTAGATCAGATGGGTTGAGCCTGGATCAAGGGCCCAAGATTCATAAATCTGAATACCCAACTTATATTTTACTATAGCCCATGGGCTGGACATGGACCCTGATCCAAATCCCATACTTATCACTTCATCCGTTCTAGGTATGGGTCCTAAGATTGGAGGAAAGCTGACTTGGTGGACCCGGACCCAGATGCTGACATATATTCTTTTTTGGGTCTGGATATAACTAGTCCCAACCTGGCCTGACCTTTTACCATTTGTACATGGTTTAGAGGTTAGAAGGGACCAGCCTGGATTTGGTTTACGCCCAACCAGCATTATGCTAAATGGCTCCGTTCTGGTTTAAGCCTAAACTGCATGCCTCCTTTGTTAGAAGTAAGAACTGGAATTTTCTTACTGGTTAATAATGGAGTATGGCTGGACCTTACTCTTGTTGAAGTCCTAAATGACCGGCTAAGTCTGGCCGAACGACTGCCGGTTTTGGTCTAACTGGTCCTGGCTAAATCAGTTTATTTCTTCGGATAAAATTAAAGCCAGATCCATCTAATGGGCATAGCATTGGCTAGGTGCAACTATTTCCAATTTTTTTGGTCCCTTTGTGTTACATATCGCTACAAACAGAGCCTATAGTTGGGCTTCTATGTGCGCATCCATAGAAACAGTTTTTTTTTTTTTTAATTGAGCGAGAAAAGGACCCAGGTCAGTCTACAATCTTAAAGATAGAAGAAATCAAGCCCAATAACTAGTTCAGTCCAACTGACCCAGTCTCTTATGGCCCATGGTTAGCCACAGGATCTAAACAGATGTAAAAAGCTGAAAATCGGCCCAGATACTATCCCAATGAGCTGAGGTTGGGTCTTAGACAAACCCTTAACCACCCAATATGGGTCCTTATTATGCGTTAGCCCATCCTGTAAAAGCCCAGTTGACACTTGCAACTTGCAAACCTCTTTGTGCATATAAAAAGGTACATGAATGTAAATCAAATGAATAACAAAAGAAATACCTTCCCAAGGATGTTCCAAATGACCCTCTCAGTACATGGAGGAATAGTGAGTGAACCAATGTATCTGTAATATTTATGAGTATGCTTCTTCATCTGCTTAGTTCTTACATTCCCAAGAAGTACCTGTGGGTCCGCATCGCCGCCAAACACCTCCTTGGTCAGTTGTGATATATAATCCTTTATCTGCAACACATGAAGCAAGTAAATTGAGAAAAGCAGTTTTCACATTCATATGATAATCTCTCTAAGTGAGATTTTGCCCATTAATTGTAATGCAACCTTGTAATTAGATATCAGGTTTTAAAGTAAAAAAAAAAAAAGTCATTGGATCAATAAGACATTTTAGAAGTACCTGAATGAGAAATGGATCAGGGTCGCCAAACCTGTACATGATGGCTACCACACTGCTGTTTCCATCGTCGCTGCGGTGTACAAGATGAAGCTCGGCCGGAAACCTGTCAAATTAAGAACAAATTTGAGGTTAAAAGGGTTGGCCTTTTGAGAAGATAGACTGGGCCCAGCCCAAGAAATAATAGGTCCAGTCCTGTTCTGGAGTCCAGGACCTGGAAAGTACATTCTGAGAAGAATATATTATTGTAGTTTATTAGTATAATTAGTGTATTTTTATTCAATTTAGATATCGCATTACGTTATTTGTAACATATGATATTGTAATGACCATGTTCCAAAAAAAAAAAAAGACCATGGGCTGACCTTTTTCTATTCTATGCGACTTTACTTGGACTAGGACCTGACAAAATACAAAGTGATTGGGTTTCAGTAAGGCTCCAGACCTGGCCTGTTTGCAACCCGATTAATTGACTTGAAACATTTTTTTCTTTGATTTATTGTTATTCTCCTCGGTGTCCAATTTATTATAAGGGCCCATTTGCCTAAACTCTCAAGATATGCCTTTATTTTAAGTTTTGGTAATCCAACCAAGGGGGCTGAGATCCAAAAGAGAGCTCGTACGCATAAGGGAAGACAACCTACACAAGTTGGAAAGGAGCCCGTACTGGGAGGGAAGACAGCTATCGCCACTTACTAGTAAGTTAAGTGTTCGTTCTCAGAAAATATGTATTGAAGGGATAGATTGAAGAATCAAGATTAGAGATCTACCAAGCCTTTTGGGTTCTTTTTTTTTTGGTAGTTGTTAATTAGATGTAGGTAAGTTGATTTCATGTAAATGATGGTTATACAGAATGACTTATTTACCTACAGGTCATCGCTATGTAATACAAGGGATTGCTAGGTTTGTTGGCAACACTACGTCTCACTTGGAAGATTAGGAACCATCCCCCCAGTATTGTTTCGGATCCCATTTTCGGTCTAGCCTCCAAAATGAAAAGTTTCGGTTGATTCGGAATTTCGGCGAACCATTTTGAAATTAAATTTCGGAGAAATATAAAATAATATATATATACATATATATATATGTAGAGAAATAAAAAAATAATAAATATAGATTTAATCCATTCTTGTAAAAAACTTTGAGATCATTTTTTGAAAAAATATAAGAAATATAAAGTATATATGTGTATAAAAATAAAAAATAAAAAATAAAAAATAATCATATAATTTACCAAAATTCAAAATGAGAAATTTTGACTGAAATTTCATTCCGGTCACATGATTGGAACGAATTTTTTTATCCATTTTAGAAATTTCATTCACTTGATCGGAATGAATTTTTTTGTCCATTTCAACTGAAACGGTACGAAATTAATAAATATGCCACACACACCCACACACATGAGGTTGAAAACTAGAGACTAAGAAGGAAGGATCGGATCCAAAAAACCATCGTGATATTTCAAGGATTTAATTTTACAATCGAAGCACTTGACTTTTGATGGTAACCTGTGGATCTCCCTCCATCCATCGTCATCCATTCACCTTCACTGAGACAATTCAATTTGTATGTTGCGGGCCAGTGCATGTAGATAGTGAGGCCCACCTGATGAATAAGTGTTAGATGTACCTGACACCGTTGATCATGTGTTCGGAAGGGGAATGCCAATGCAGCTGTTGGAGCCTGTAATCCTTGCCCTCAATCGTCACAACTCCCCCATTCTTTTGCCATTTTACCTACAAATATATGGAAATGTTCACATTCCACCATATGAAATTTTATTCATTTAATTTCTATATATTATATATAAACATCATCAACCATGTTAGGGTCGGCTAAATGAATTTTGTTTCACCATTATAATCAAAATTTATGTTTGAGTCATGACTAAAATTTTACACTAGCTTGGTGCGTGTCACCTACCTAACGGAACCTCCTTTACCAAAGCTTAGGATTTACAATAAATTGTATTATGTGCAAACAATCATGCCCTAAATCTCTTTTTAGTGGTAAGCCCTCTTTGAACCGAAACTAGTTCTAATTTGACACTAATCTAAACACAAATGATAGTTAGGATTTTTACATAATAAACATGCAAGATATATAGTCATTAAAGTTTGAAAAGTTAATATAGGAGCAAGGATCTTTTGATTGTATTAGTATTGGTGACCTCTATTCCACGTGCTAACCTTGTCAGCAGTTCTCACTAGGGTGACTAGGTTGTACGTGTAGTCTCTATTACCTCGCTTGTGCGAGTTGTCCACCCCCTTGTATGTGCGAGTTGTCCACCCCCTTCTATGTGCAAGTCTCTTACCTCACATGTGCAAGTCTCTCATGGACCAGCCCCTTAATTGGAATACCAGAAAAAAGTAATAATAATAAAAAATAAAAAATAAAAAAACCCCTTGCCTTCCTCAAAAGAGGGACGAAGTCTCACACCACACTGGTTGGAGTTTGTACATGTAAAATTCATCTTCACTGATTCACACATAAAGGACTATATATTAACTTCTCTAGTCACAGTTGAAATCTAAATTTATGTGAAGGTTCTAATATTATAAATTACAACCTAAAAGAGTAAATATAAAATACAGTGCTAGGTTATTGGAACAGAGTAATATACTAAAAAAATACTCTTATATGAAAAGCAACTTAGCTACTTCAAATAAAAAAAAAAAAAATCATGATTTAAGAAAAAAGATGTAGCGAAGGTAAGAATAGCACAGTATTTAGGGTTGGCAACAAAAACTTTAGTCTAAAGCATTAAAAGTTATTAATTAAAAGATGTATGTCTGGCGGAAAACATTGTCTTATAGTAGCCTAAACATTTGCATGCATACAAAATCTGGTAGATAATTTGTGAAAGTACAGATTCTATTTTTGTTTTTCTATTTTTCTTATATTTTCATATTTTTAAAAAAGGTTTTTGACATTTTCTATTTAAAATTTCTATAAGCCACATCAATATGGAACCAACTGATGTAGTGATGTGTATGACTGCTCCACGCCGAATATGTATGAGGCTTCTGAAAAGAAGATACCTTCCTACACCTATAAAAACCATAATCTAAATCCCAAGAGAATCCCCACTCTATGACCCACTTTGATAGTCCAAACCATTGGACAAATGCCACCCCGAGTGAATGGAGATATGGCAATTAAGCGATCAATTCGATCAAAGTACACCAGCCATTATTAATGTGACCCATCATATGACGTCAGTGGTCTAGATCATTGTTGGAAACTCTCTGAGTTGACTCTTGACTTTCCCGATCATCTCATCTTGATAAATGACCAAGTTAAAAATAGGGGAGACTTGGCCGAGTCATCTCATTTTAATAAGTTGTTTGCATTCCAAACCATTTAATAGGCAAATCTAATTTTAAACAATTAAAATTTATTTATAAGTAATTATACATGAGGTTTGGAGTTAGTAATTTAAAAATGATGACTAGAATGTAATTTGAAATTTATATTTGATCCTTTACATGACTCGATATTTGGACTAACAAATTATGTAACATGTAATATTTTTTATTCTATTTTTCTTATTGTAGTACTTTCTTACATATTTAAATTTGGGTTTGAATTGATTATTATGATTGAATTGATTATTATGAATGCATGTGAATCAATATATTTTATATTTTATAAGTAATAGATCAATTTTTAAAGATTTTTAAAATTATAAAAAAAAAAGACTTTTCCAAATCTCCGCATTCACTCTATCCGAGTTAGTTTTTTTTTTTTTTCTGCATTAGCCTAGTCAAATCTGAGTCATGGGTTTTTTAACCCTAGTCGATATCATGTACTAGCAGACTTCTCGACGAAGAACTGTTTTTCATCAAGATAGACTACCGGATCAAAATCACTTGCAGTTGGATTGAAGAGAAGAGAAGAAGAACGCACCGCAATGTTGAAGCCATTATCAACTAATGTGGCATTAGCAGGATAGTAATCTCTAATCAAGGGTTCCAAATTGGGATCCCAGATAGAGTCATTCGTTACAATGTTTATAGGGGATTGAATCTTTCCTGAAGAGCATGCATGAAAATCTGGGCTCAAATTCCCCCACATTCCAGGTCCCTTGCTGCCGATATACCCAAATTTCAGATCAACAACTGTAATCAAACACTAATCCGAATTTAGTCATATTAATTAACAAAAAGAACAAGAACAAGAACAATAGTAATAATAATCAATTCAAAGATTAAAATCTGACTGTTACTGAACGGTTTTGCCTGTTTATAAGAGCTACCATGCATTATATGAATATTAATATATTATGGCCTATGAATAACTAATATTACACATGCCCATATCCCCATATATGATGTTTTTGGTTCGTGATTAAGCTAAGAGGTTGTTTGTAAAATTGGGATATAAAATGGAGATTTAAATATATAAACTTTACAAATGCAAACTTCACATTTGTAAAATTTACATATTACCACATTTGTTTGGAAGCACCATCCTTGAAAGCCCTCTGTTCGCATGGTGTTGAATTTTTAAGAATTCTAAGAATTATCTTGCAATCAAAGTGAGTAAAATTGAAGAAGCAAAGGTCAAGATCCACCAAAGGCCATACCCTAGCTAGTAAGGGTCTCATCTACATCTACTCCGTACATCTATTAACCCCTCACCTCCTAAAAAATTTAATACCATGCAAAGAAATGTTTCTTAAAATACCCTAGAAAGTCTTTAAGAAAGGAAACTTTTTACTAACATTTTTAATTTTTAAAAGGTTTTTTTTTGTCTATGCCCCCCTCAGGTTTAAATGATTTGTAAATAGGCTCCTATGGTTTTAGTATATGTAAATATGCCCTTACCTTTTCATTTCAATACCTCTCATGTCCCCAAAATCAGTATTCCTAACGAGAATGGATAAGCACCGTGACATTTGTGTTGAACTTTTATAAAAATTACACCTTTGCCCTTACGTCCATTAAACAAAAATGAATATGTTATTATAAAAAAATGTTATTTTACCCCAAGTCCCAAAGTCTCTCTCAATAACTGTTTAATACACATGAAGCCTAATCATGTATTTTGGATCTTGGATCAATTTAACGTGGGTCATGCATGAATTGGATCAATTATAACCAATTATAAGCATAGGCATTAATTGACATTATAATTGATTTGAGTTTAATGAAATAGACCCTATATTGATAAAACTAGATTTACTTATGGATAGTCTCTCCCACTAAATGTAATTATTAATGTTACAAGTTATAAAGAAAAATAATTCCAAGCTTTTGAATTGATACATACATGGATGATAGATAGGCAAAAGTGTCATTTCACTCTAAAAAACTTTCGTAGTTAGAAGGCTACTGATTTTGAGAACACAAAAGGTATTAAAATGAAAAGGCAATGGTCTATTTACAAATACTAAAACGATTGGGGCATATTTACAAATCCTACAAACTTTAAGGGGTATATGCAAAAAGAGCTTTCTAGGATATTTTTAAAATAAAAGAAAGGAATACATATTAAAAAAACAATAATAATAAAAGAATAAAAGAAAGGGATTAAATCAAGGTAATTTTTGTATTGGATGCAGTTTTGGCAAGGCGAAACAAAAAGTCTACATGTCCCGATTCTCTGGCCCGATTTATGACCCGACCCCATTCAACTTTTCTGGTGAAAAGTTGAATGGGGTCGGGCCATAAATTGGGCCAGGAATCGGGACATGTAGACTGACTGACCAGAAAAGTTGAATGGGGTCGGGTCATAAATCGGGCCAGAGAATCGGGACATGTAGACTGACTGAGGCAAAAATGCCATCAGCTTGAATCAGTGTTTCTAATTGATGTATCAATGAAACTTGTGAGTGTGCATGCGATTTGAGAATCAAGTATCAGCAGAAACTCTATAATGATTTTCTGAGAAATCAATACAGAGCTGCTAACAATTAACTGCAGTTGTCTATCCACGTTGAATTTCTAGGAATTCCTGAATGTGCAATCAAATAGTCTCCTCTTTCCTAGAATATTGTTACATCTTGCCCACGTAAATCAAATATTTAAGACCAATCCTCTACTATAGCAACACCCAGGTCAAGGGTTCAAGGTTGGAACACATCTTCTTCTTCTTCATCAGACAAAATCTTTTCCCATCTAAATCACCACTGTGTAACCTCTCTCTCTTACTTGAATAGTTTTTCTTCATTAGACCCCACTTTACTATGAACTTTTAAGAATTCAATGCAAGATTCAAACTAGCCCTTAAAACCTTAGTGAAATAAGACCAACACTCTGGCAACAATATATAAAAGCAAAGAAGAGGAAGAGGAAGTAGAAAAGATCCAGAAACAAATATTGTGATCAAATTGTATTCTTACATCGCGCCTCAGAAAAGGCAGTAAGCAAAGGCGCAACCAAGAAAACAATGACTCCTGCTGCCATTACCACCATCAGCGCTCTGTCTCTCTCTCTCTCTCTCTCTCTCTCTCTCTCTCTCAATAAGGAATGTCTGAAGGAAGCGAGCTTGTTTTATAAGTTTTGCTTGAGGGGAGAGTTGTTATATATGAATATGGGGTGCTACTTTGTAGTTTCGGTGACTTGGTCCCTCTCCCATTTATATAACAATATGATCTTCTGGTCTTTTTGCTTGAAGGTGACAAGGATTTGGTAATTTAAACCATTGATCTGAATCATCTGATGGATAAACTAAGTTTCTAAATCTAATGAAGGCGCTATCGCAACATTCCTACAATCGCTTCAGATGAGTGGTTGGAATGTGGAATGTGGAATGTGGAATGTAATGTGTCTTTCAGTACAATCACATCAGCATTGTGTCACTGGACCATGGAATGTGTCTTTCAGTACAACCACATAAGCATTGTGTCTCTGGACCATGGGGGAAATTGTCAGTCCTCATTGAGGTGCATCACATCAATTGTCTTTGATGGAAAATGGACCTCACATCATGTTGTTGTCGTTGCAATGATCTTTTGATGGCTAAACTGATGATCTCCACAAAAGATAAAAGATGAGAAAGGGGCGGGATGAGACATTAATCAACGGTGGGGGCCATCTTCTTAAATCTAAGCCTCTCAAAATAGCACCAATCGGAGTAAGGCCTACTGTCAAATTAATCATCTGAACACTTTAAGGGCCTGTTTGGATGTCTAGTGAATTGAAGTATGGTGAGGTGAAGCATCAAATTAAGAGAGAATAAAATATAAAGTGTTATGATGGTGTTTTATTTTTAGTTGTTTTGTATGAAATCTTTTTGACTTTTTGTATAGAAAAGTGTAGTTTTTGTTGTAAAAAGGAGAAAGACAGAGAGAATATTAGAGGGAGAATAAAGAGGGTTTTCTATTATCTCATATGTGTTTTTCAATACAAAGGTAGAGATACCTATATATAGACAAAGTAACCCTACAAAAGAGGAAACTAAAATCTAACCCTAACTCATCCCAAGTGGGCATCCACTTAAGATTCATATCTTATAACACTCCCCCTTGGATGACCACCATTCAATGACAGTTGCCTCATTAAAAACCTTGCTAAGGAAAAACCCAGTGGGAGAAAACCAAAGCGAAGGAAAAAGGAGTACAACATTATTCAAGATCATTGAACCGGTGTTGGACATGCATTAATGCTGCCTCATTAAAACCTTAACTAGGAAAACCCAGTGGGATAAAACCTAGAGAAGGAAAAAGAGTACAGCGCACAAATGTCCATGGGTAGCATACTTCAGGATGCTCCCTGATAAACCACTCCCCCTGATGATAGCAACCAGTTACATAGTTTGATGGTGAACTCTACGCATGCCAATCTCATATACAAACTTCTGGAATACTGATTTGGGCAAAGATTTGGTAAACAGATCAGCCAGGTTGTTACTCGAACAAACTTGCTTGACTTCAATTTCATTGTTCTTCTTAAGTTCATGAGTGAAGAAGAACTTCGGTGCTATATGCTTAGTCTTATCTCCTTTAATGAAACCTTCTCGAATCTGTCTTATACATGCTTCATTATCTTCATAGATAATATTCGAGATACCTGCAATAGAAGGTAATTGACAAGAACTATGAACATGCTGAATCAAAGATTTTAGCCACACACATTCCCTACTGGCTTCATAAAGAGCCAAAATTTCAGCATGATTGGAGGAAGTAGCTACCAAAGTCTGTTTAGTAGAACGCCAAGAAATGGCGGCATTACAATTTAGAAACACATAACCTGTCTGTGATCGACCCTTATGAGGATCAGAGAGATAACCTGAATCTGCATATCCTACTAAACTGGAATCTTTATGATTGTAAGCATAAAATATTCCCAAATCAGTTGTTCCACGCAGATATCGCAGGATGTGTTTAATGCCAATCCAATGCCTTTGAGTTGGTGCGGAGCTATACCTGGCAAGTAGATTCACAGAAAATGCAATATCTGGTCTAGTGCATTGTGCCAAGTACATCAAAGCTCCGATAGCACTTAAGTATGGTACTTCAGGACCCAATATCTTTTCATTTTCCTCGATGGGACGGTATGGATCTTTCTTTATATCAAGAGACCGGACAACCATAGGGGTGCTTAATGGATGTGCCTTGTCCATACCAAATCGTTTTAAAACCTTCTCGGTATAATTAGATTGATGGACCAACATCCCAATAGAATTTCTCTCGATTTGCAAGCCGAGACAAAATCTCGTTTTTCCAAGGTCTTTCATTTCAAACTCTTTCTTTAAATAATTTGCAGTTTCTTCGAGCTCTTCTGGAGTCCCTATCAAATTTATGTCATCCACATAAACTGCTAATACTGCAAATCCCTTCGAGAATTTCTTTATAAATAGACACGGGCAAATGGGATCGTTTGCATACCCCCTTTTAGACAAGTATTCACTAAGACGATTGTACCACATTCTTCCGGATTGCTTCAGGCCGTACAATGATCGCCTTAATTGGATTGAGTACGTTCTCCTTGGCTTTGCTTCAGGCAAAGGAAATCCTTCCGGGATTTTCATGTGAATTTCTGTGTCTAAGTCCCCATACAAGTAAGCAGTTACAACATCCATAAGTCTCATTTCTAGATTTTGAGAAACTGCTAAACTTATCAAATATCTGAATGTCGTTATATCCATAACAGGGGAGTATGTTTCCTCATAATCAATCCCAGGTTTCTGCAGGAAACCTTGTGCCACTAATCATGCCTTATATCTAGTAATTTCATTCAGCTCATTCCTTTTTCTTACAAACACCCACTTGTAACCTACAGGGTTAACATCATTTGGGGTTTGTACTATAGGTCCGAACACACCACGTTTGTTAAGAGACTCTAACTCTGTTTTGATGGCATTTTCCCATTGTGGCCAATCCTTTCTTTGTCGACATTCATTTATAGAACGCGGTTCTGTGTCCCAATCATCATCATCATTTTCCTTTGATATCTGTGTAGCTACCGCATATGCAAATGCGTCATCGATGATAATCTCATTTCTCATCCATCGCTCTCTTGAATAATTGTAAAGTATAGAGATCTCTTCATTTTCCGATACCGGTGCCTCTTCAAGG
The DNA here is from genome assembly GCA_028538565.1 of Umbellularia californica. Classification (NCBI taxonomy): domain Eukaryota; kingdom Viridiplantae; phylum Streptophyta; class Magnoliopsida; order Laurales; family Lauraceae; genus Umbellularia; species Umbellularia californica. The sequence continues at coordinate 40,990,134 of JAPQWN010000004.1, forward strand.
GCTTCCAAAGTCTTATCAGGGACTTTCATTATTCTAGAGAGAACGGACTTTTCCATAACCTCTTCAGGAGCATTATGTGCCTCTTCGGGAGGAACCTCTTCAGGAGCGTTACGTGCCTCTTCGAGAGGATATGATGATGATTGCTCATTTCTCCTTTTCCGTGGAGCTGAGTCCTTTGAACTTATAGGTCTGCCACGCTTCTGGCGTATTGCAGATTCTTTTGCTGCCGTATTTTGACTTTGTCCTACAGGGACATTAATCCTAGCAGGTGCATTCATAGCTGGCATATGTGACTTCGTCACTTTTGCTGCATCGTTAAATGCATCAGGCAATTTGTTTGCAATTTCTTGCAAGTGCACAATTCTCCGTACTTCATTCTCACATTGTGAAGTTCGGGGATCCAGATGAGACAAAGTGGAAGTATTCCATATTAATTCTCGCCGTTCTTCAGGAACGGTTTGTTCTACAGGAACAATACGTTCTTCAGGAACTATCTTATCTCCCCCTAACGGCGGGAAGATTGTCTCATCGAATTGACAATCGGGAAAACGAGCAGTGAAGATATCTCCTGTACTTGGTTCTAAATATCGAATAATCGAAGGAGAGTCATAACCTACATATATTCCCAATCTACGTTGTGGTCCCATTTTAGTACGCTTAGGGGGTGGTATTGGGACTTGAACTGCACAACCAAACTTGCGCAAGTGAAAAATATTAGGTTGATGTCCTGATATAAGTTGTGCAGGAGAATATTGATGATAGGCCGTGGGCCGAAGTTGAATTAACATTGCATGCAACACAGCATGTCCCCAAGCACTAACCGGTAAGTTGGACTGCATCAGCAGAGTCCTAGAAATAAGTTGGATGCGCTTGATCATGGATTCAGCTAAGCCATTCTGGGTGTGGACATGGGGGACAGGATGTTCGACTACAATTCCTATAGACGAACAGAAATCATCAAAAACCCGTGATGTAAATTCGCCTACATTATCAAGTCTTATAGACTTAATGGGATAATCCGGGAAGTGAGCCCTCAGTTTAATAATTTGAGTTAATAGGCGGGCAAATGCTACGTTCCTAGTTGAAAGTAGGCAAACATCCGACCAACGGGTGGAGGCATCGATCAAGACCATAAAATACTTAAAAGGTCCACTAGGGGGATTGATAGGTCCACAAATATCACCATGTATCCTTTGTAAAAAGGATGGGGATTCGTATGCAACTTTAGTAAGAGAGGGTCGGGTGATCAATTTCCCTTGTGAACATGGGATACATAAGTATCCACTAGGTATGGTCAATTGATGGTTCTCTAAGGAATGCCCAAAAGAGTTATCTATGAGTTTTCTCAACATAGTAGCCCCAGGGTGACCTAACCTATCATGCCAAAGCTGTAAGGCCTTAGGATCACTGAGCTTCGGGCTCGACTTTGTTGTTTTGCTTATAACAGAATGGGATTCAACATTGGAGATTGTCGTGTAATATAACCCTGAAGAGAGTACACTTAGTTTTTCTAGTATTTGCTTCTGGCTTCTAATACTAGTAATGATGCATAAGTATTCCTTGTTACCTTCACTTACAGTCTCAATGTGGTACCCATTCATTCTGATGTCTTTGAAACTAATCAAGTTTCTTCAGGAACTTTTTGAGAACAAAGCATCTTTAATGAATAGATGGGTACCATTAGGTAACATCATATGGGCTCTTCCGGAGCCTTCAATTATCTTTACAGGTCCAGCTATGGTAGATACCTGTCGTGGACTGAGCATCAATTCTGAGAAAAATCTCTGATTTTTCAGAATGGTGTGTGTTGTGGCACTATCTACCAAACATAGATTGTCCTCAGTTCCATGATCCATACCTTAAACAAAAATAATAGAAACATCATAACTATGCAATCATATGATTAAAAAAAAATCATCATAAATTAGGACATTAATAAAGTTTTCTATCAAAACAATAAAAAGAATCTAAGAAACATGCACTTCAAATGAACTAAAAAAAAATTAAGTTTTTAATGTTCAAAGAATCATAGGTCTTCTAGACCATGCCAGGGGGTGCCCCCAAAAGATTATTAAATGCCTCATTTTCCAGATGTTGGTTATCTTCATCCTCAAAGAAGTCACGAGTCTCCAAGTTTGTAATGTCAATTGGAGGACTCTCTGATGTCATTATATCCCAATTCCAGCCTTCTAGATCATTTGTCTCTGCTGAATGGACAGAGGCCTTGTATGCTTTGTATCGTTTCACCACTTCCTTTGGTGCACGACAAGTGCGTGACCAATGCCCACTTCTTCCACATCTATGGCACGTGTCATCAGGACGGTGGGAAGGATTTGCTGGTGGATTCTGGTTGTTCTTATGCTGAGGGTCAGACCACTTCTGGTGATTTTTGAATTTTGGTGGATGACCTTTAAAACCACCTCGCCTGGAGGAGTTATGTCGTCCACCTCTACTGGAGGATTTATGTCTGTCATTCCCCCTACCTCTGCCTCTGTTTGAGCTAAGACTGGCATTTGCTTCAGGAACTGCCAAAGATCCAGTTGGTCTGGAATTTTGATTTTTCATCAATACGATGGAATTCTGTTCAGCGACTAGGAGACATGAGATAAGTTCTGAATATTTGGAGAAACGTCGCTCTCGATACTGCTGCTGCAGGAGCACATTCGATGCATGAAAAGTAGATAACGTTTTCTCCAACATCTGCTCCTCCGAAATCTTTTCACCACATAATCTTAATCTGGAAACAATATTGAATAGAGCAGAGTTGTATTCAGATACTGTTTTATAGTCTTGTAACCTCAGGTTTAACCATTCATTCCGAGCAGCTGGTTGTATGACCATCTTCTGGTGATCATATCTATCCTTCAGGGATTTCCACAGGCCTGCTGGGTCTTCTTCAGTAAGGTATTCATGTTTGAGGTCGTCATGTATGTGATGGCGTAGAAAGATGAGGGCTAACGCCTTTTCTTCTGGGGACATCTTGTTACCTTCCTTTATAGTCTCTCCCAATTTCTTGGATTGCAAGTGGATTTTAGCATCCAATTGCCAAGATAAGTAATTGTCCCCATTTATGTTAAGGGCTTTAAAGTCAAGTTTAGCCAGATTTGACATTATGCAAGAACTGTAATAAGAAATATATATTAAGTTAACCGTGTGCAAATAATCAATAAATTAAAATAAAATAAAATATTAACATCAGAAGCAATTAAAGAACAAATTTAAAAAAAAAAAGAAATTTGTCCAAAGACGAGTTAGAACATCGGGTTCCCAACTTTGAGAATCAGAACTGCTGGTACTGTCAAGACTTCAGGCTTAATTTAGAACTTTAGGTTCATGATATATGAGATTAGAACTGCAGGTTCTGTCAAGACTTCAGGCTTGATTTAGAACTTCAGGTTCATTATAACTGCATGTTCTGTAAAATTTTCAGGTTTGAAATAGAACTTCTGGTTCTAACAATTTGATCAGAACTTCTGGTTCTGTCAAAAATTTAGGTTTAATTTTTAGATATGAATCTGCAGGTTCATATCAGTATTCCAACTTTTCGGACTTCTGGTCCATAGATCAGTGAACTTCAGGTTCAAAATTAGAACTTCTGGTTCTATTCATAGTATTAATAAATTAAAAAGAGAAAACAAAAAAAATCATACAACAAGATGAACAATAACCAAACAGTGATAGCATGCTTTTCTTCTATATAAATATATATGTATATATATTTTACACACAAACCTAGGCAAAATAGTTTGAAACAAGGCAAAGAAAAACATTGCAGAAGTTGTGTATTATACACGCAAATCGAAGCCAGAAAGAAAACAAAAAAAATCATCACATTCATTGTTGTTTGAACGCACGTAAATCGAGGTGCATCAAAGGGTATTCCTTGTGATTCTATACAAACAACCTCTGACGTTCATATGTATATATACATATTATTTTTTTATTCCACACCCAAATCGAAAAGGGCTTATAGAATGCAAAAAGGGTAGTAGTTTTCTTACCTGTGGTCTTCACACGCACGGTAAGCAAAAGGTTTATAACGATCCTTACTGGTGCAAGGTTTGTAATGATCCTTCTTGTTGCACGCCAACCGAGGATTGATGTGGTTTTTTTTTTCTTTTCTTGCTGATAACGTGTTGTAAAAAGGAGAGAGACAGAGAGAATATTAGAGGGAGAATAAAGAGGGTTTTCTATTATCTCATATGTGTTTTTCAATACAAAGGTAGAGATACCTATATATAGACAAAGTAACCCTACAAAAGAGGAAACTAAAATCTAACCCTAACTCATCCCAAGTGGGCATCCACTTAAGATCCATATCTTATAACAGTTTTTTTTATTTTTTATTGGAAAAAAGAGGTTGCTTTTTTTACTTTTTTTTAAAAAGATGGAGGGAATTTTGAAATTGTGTACTTTTGATATGACTCATTGTCTTTTCTTGTCTGGATAATGGAGGCTTTACCTCACCTCGCCTCACCTCACTTCACCACACATCCAAACACGCCCTAAGACTTCTTGAGTGCTAGTTATCTTTGATGGGGAACAAATTTTATATTTGGCTATGGTTATTATTAGTAATATCCATCCAAGTGGGTCTCATATGATGATGTGCTGGTAAGTAAGAAACCGAGTTTATTAATTTAATGACCACCTTCACATTGACCGGAATTAGTCAAAACGACAATGGGAAGTGGACAGGAATAGGAGGAAGTGAATCCGACGCATATTGGCTCATGTGCCATCCTCTTCTCTTACGTTGTCTTATGTTACCGAACCGCTCCGGCCGATGGGGATTGGATTAGGATCTGGTGGGATAATCTTAACATAACAGTGTCATTTATTTAATCCAAGCACATTGGACTGCCTAAACGAATTAGGTGACCACATTTTATTTTAATTAGAGAAATATTCTTCATTAGATTCAACAATATGATGAGAAAAATGAGATTTGCCGTCAATCACTAGATCAAGGGGAAATTCTATATGCAACCACCCATTTTGCTGAGTACACACTCATTCCTTTATGAACAGTGAATTTTTTTTTTCAAAGGTGGACGTGTTTAGCAAAAAAATTGGTGCATATAGAATTTCTCTAGATCAAGACCCTATCTTCTTACATGCCGGCCAACCCCGAAGGAATCTATCTATCAATATGAGTGAAGTGAGAAGCTTATTGGATTTTTGGGCAAGTGTAGTCACATGAATAACTTGGATCAAGTAAAGGTGAATTTCATTCTTGTCAAACTGATCGCTTACATTGAAACTCCTTCCAGTACAGATTCTTTTTTTTTTTTTTTATAATAATATGCCGAAGGAATTTTTTAGCTATATAGAAGCGTGTGCCTATTCTTAAAAACAGGAGGACCATAAAAGGATTGTGCAAAGACTAGGTTTAAGAAACACCCTTGACCTTTTACCGAACCCAAAAAAGAAAAACAAAAAGAAAATAAAAAAGAAACAACTTTGACTGATTCTTATGAAACCACCAGTTTTAGTAACGACTTTTAAGTAATTTGAAAATCAAAATGCTCCTTATTTTAAATACAAAACTAGTGCAAGATCATTAAAATTTCTAATTAGAAATATTTCTAAATTTTTAAATAAATTATAAATAAATATTAATATATAATTCATAATAAAGATTAAAACCATTAGAGAAATTTTAGGTAGCTGGAAATATTTAGGGAAAGATCAAGTAAATAATAAAAATTTTAGGACATTGATTTGAATATATTCGTGCTTAGCCATAAATTGAGTGCCATTTCAGAATTAAATGTGGATTTTGGAATCAATTGGCTTCCACAATGGGCCCCACGGATTAATTAATCCTATCAAATATCAAAAGAAAAATAAGGAGAAAAATGTCCATAATGGTCCCTTCAGATTAATCTTACTGAATATTGAAAGGAAAAAAAGGAGAAAAAAGTAGCATAATATAGCCTATGAAAGTGGCACTCGCTTTAATATCAAAAAAGATCTTCGTGTGTTAAAAAAGTGGCCCCTGTAAATTGTGAGTTTGGAAATAAAGAAGACCTGAAAATTTATTTGGTTAAATTAGTAAATATAAATGATTATATATTGAGTGTGGATTTTGAAATTAACTGGCTTCTATAATGGTCCTCACGGATTAACCATACCAATACTGAAAGAAAAAATAAGAAAAAAAAGTAGCAAAATACTATCTACGAAAGTGCCCCAAATTTCTGTAACTTAGATGTAACATGAGGGTCCCACAAATTGATATACAATAACATTTAATACATACATATTCAGTACCGATCATTAAAATCATAGCCAAAGAGGATTTATTCTTTTTTTCTTGTTAGCTTAATTATACATGGGGCCTTTTGAAAGTAACTAAAGAGAAGTTATTATTGTATGCTATGTTTTAGGGAAATGATAAGTATCTTATTTTAAGAATATCTTAAATTTGCATTGAGATATTTTAGATGATGAGATTAGATTAGAAGGGTAATTTTGGAATGTAGCATTGGAAAAAGTCTGAGGATGCACCACGTGTCATCCTCCCAGGAAGTCCCCTGCCGCCACGAGTCGCTCCCCCACAAATTCACCTGCTGTCTTTTACTATATAACTAGCAACAACGCCCTATGCCTAGCCTGGGGCAAAAAGTAAGATATTATATTTTGAATTTATGAGATATCAAAATTAATAATAAACACATAAGAATATATTCATACATATTTATATAAAAACACTCAACACATCTTCAATCATAAATACAAGTGGTCAACATCAATAATAAACTATTACAAAGATAAATCTAAAAAATCCATTCAACAACAACATAAAAATAATAATAACAGCAATAATTACTAAAGAAGATATAGAAAAGCGAATTTTGTTAATATATAAAATATTAGTAATAAGAAATGCATTCAAGTTTTTGTTGCCCATTGATAATTTCGAAGCCCAATAAAACAAAGCCACCCCATTTGGATTTGTTTGTGTAACAAGAGGACTTTAATTTATGCAGATTTTTATTTCCTCATCATGGAATTTTGTAATTTCGTTGAAAATCAAAGTCCTCTCTATTAAGGAAAAACAATTCATTTTTTTCTTCTATGCAAGGAAAATGCATCACACCAAACAACATAATATTGTTAACAAAGAAAAACATAAAAATGTGCAATCCTCTCATTGCACAAATGCACCATTTGTTTTTTATCTTCACAAAGGCCAATGGCCATTTCAATCCTTCCGCACAAATTTCTTCTACCCGTTTGAAGTAGCACCAATACCATTTTACAATTGATCAAACCATTTTTTAGTTCTAGATTTTTTTAAAAAATATATAAACATCTTAACTTTAAAAGCCATAAATTATGAGACTTTAAAACCATAGGCTAGTGTCATTTGATCAAAGTAATAATCGGCCCACCTTGGATGGATGTATATATCTCTTAATTATGAGTCTATGTGAACCCATGGAAGTGTAATTTGTGGTGGGCCAAACCTAGGGTCATATGTTTTTATAATCGGATCAGAAAAGGATGCCTATAAAATTAACAAAAAACACTCCAACCTCAAAACATTTTTATCACAAGCCCATCTATAAAGTGGTCTACCAGAAGGTCGGGTTTGACTTTCATTCACATGTGACAATCTTTGAATAGAGTAGAGCTCTATTTGGAAATTCAAAGAAAATGATATTTTTAATGAAAAATTTATCAATACGAATTATAGAAAGGTGGGCCCCAAATATTAAAATAAAAAGATAACAATCTTGAGAGGATGGAAGATAGATAGTATTGAGAGAGAGAATAACTATAGCAAAATAGAGAGATTTTAAGGGATATTGATCGAGAGACTTTATGAGATAGCGGATATGGATAAAGAGATTTATTTGGAGAAAAAATTGTGGTATGTGATGACATGGCACCTTAAAACACTCTATGTTTTTTCTCCATATTTATTTGAAAGGAGAATAATTGGGTTGCTGAGGTGGCACCCCTCACAGCCCACCTCCCCCTTTGCTTTAATATATATAATATTATCCTAACCCACATGACTCAATGTTACCTAAATCCCATGGCCTTATTGATTATGCCGTAAATTTCCAAAATAAAATCGAAAACATGTCTTTTGGTACAGCATGGGGTGGCAAAGAAACTATTCCGAGTACCTTTCTCGATTTAATTACATTTTTTGTCGTTATTTATCATCATTATTATTATTATTTTCTTTGGCATATAAGACTTGAACTCATGCACCCTCCCACACTACATGGTGTCCCTAATCAGCTGTGATAGTGGGGGACACTAGTTTTGATCTTTTAATAACTTGAAATGGTATTATTTGAAGAAAGCCAATCAAAGGTATTTCCTAAATAGTTTATGTTCCTCAGCTGGTTAGATACACATTTAGACATTTAGTGTTAAGAGTTAAAACATTTAAAAGTCAGGGTGTCTTTTATAATTAGAATTAGAATTAGAATTAACACACACCACAGGAAGGTTTTAGGAAAACTCTTAAGTTAAATTATGCATTTCTTTTAGGTTTTATTGACATTCGTGTAACACTGAGAATTCTATAATGCTGAAAAAATTGTGGGTGCAACTTTTCGATAGTTCAGTGTGGTTTTTTCTAAGCAAAAGAGGAAGAATTTACATTACTTTACCTCAATTCTCCAGAAAATTAAGCTTTTCCTAGAGGGAAGGAGTGAGGGGGGAGTTAAAAACGATTACTATGATATATTTCTCTAGCTTTAAAAAATTGCGGTTAAAAAGAATCAAACAACGGAGAAGAAGATTTTTAGGCTATTTTAATTCAATGGCAACACGGTTTCAGTCTTGTGTTTTGTTTATTATTTGCTACAACGGGACAAATGGGTCACTTTTCTTCGAATTAAATAGACCACTAATTTGATTGGCCCCACCAGGAATGGCTCATGCCTCACTCCACCATGATGCAATCAATGGATATTTCACCTTTTTCTTTTGAAACTCTTTTGGCTCAGCCGTCACTTGGATGCTACCGGTTGGCACATGTAAGATCCCTCCAACAGAAAATAAAATAAATGCTGTCAGAGAAAAAAAAAAAAAAAATGTAGTGCATCCTGATACACCACAAAATGGAGTGAATGGAGTCATTCACATAAAGCACTTTGATCAAAGTGGTATCTACCATCGTTTTGAATAGTAAAGATGATAATGATTTGGAAAGTGAGTTGATCATGTCTTGCTGCACTGGTTAAATCCAAAGTTGAATATCAATCTGATGAGTTTGATGTTAGAGAACACCAACATTCATGGAATAATATGATCAGTCCCCACAGAGGACATCTCTAGGGGATATACTTCACTTTGGGTCATTCCACCCAAAAAATATGGGTGGCTCCCTGAAACTTTATGGACTCAGTCTCATCCGTCACATTTTATTTATACAGATCCCTAACAATGGATCTGAATTTTAGATGGGCCCAAAAGCAGGACCCAGGCCATGAAGTCAACATTAGAGACATCAATTAGATAGGACTCCTAATTCAGAAATACATTTAAAGTTAAATTTCATACTCGCATTAATCTTTACATTAGATTAATAACTGTTGAATTAAAGTAACTCACACAAGGGCCACCCCAAGGTAGGAGCCTTGTAGAGGCACATGCATGGATCATATTGACCAAGGTAGGCCCCATGTACAGGGTAAAATGTTCATCATCAATATCGAGCTAAAAAACCTACTTTATATTTGTACGTATATAACGACAAAAGACATGATGAATTTTCTTTTTTCTTTGGGGAATTTACAGGTAAAATCCCTTTAGAACGGCATACGTCCCAGCAGGACCCGGTTCAATTTCCGATACAGAAGGGATCCTCATATGGGCTTTTTTAATTTTTTTTGTCATTTTGCATATTGTCGATATCGACAATTAATAATTGTCGATATCGACAATTATCAGCGTCTCCCCCTATATCTCGGCCCATTCCACTTTTCGTATTTCTCCATTTGGGTCGTCTTCAACGCTGCTCTGGAGTTTTTTTCTTCTAGAAACCACCATAAATCGCCATCTCCATGGTGGTTGAATTCAATTAAGACAAAGGCACACACATTATCTACCACCTTAAAGTGCTTTATGTACCCTAAAACACCATAACCTAGATTCTTGCCCAATATGTAATTGTTAGAAACCCTAGAGACCGTGGGAAATCTTTTTTCTATGCCCTAGGGATCTGTGGTTTGTGGGGTTTGAAGGGTTTGTTTTGTGATTGCGTTAGCATCCATTGCAATTAGAAATAATGTATTATGAATAAATCCAGCAGTGGGAGAATTGTTTGGTCATGAGTTGGTTTCTTTTGGAGAATGGGTGGAATAATGTGTGAGGGATAGCCACTGGCACTCAATAGCATTGTTTGAAAGCATTGTTCCAAGCTTTATAATAAATAGACTATTGATGAAAAATGCATTTTCTTTCTTTTAATAAAACTATTGTTGTAAATGTTTAGCTAGTCGTAAACGTTTTTGTACAGCTACTTAATCTTTTTATTTGGCATGGTGTGCGGAGTAGTTATCAATGAATGTGAAGACATTTTCTCTACTCTCAAAGACATACAAATGCTGTTAATATAGATCTGTATTAACTGACATTTGTACCTAATGTTCATCTGATATAATGACAGCATGTCAGATAGAGAGGTGTTGTTCATCTTCCACTATGGCGGTGACTTTGAATTCGATATAAGTCGTCCTGTGTACAATGGAGGAAAACAAAAGATGAGATTTTTAGCTACAGACATAACATATGAATCTCTTGTTAAAGAAGCAACTGAAGCATCTAATGGGAACTTATCCATCCAGAATCTAAGCATGCAATACCTACATCACAACGGACGGGCATACTCCCTGGCCAGCGTTGATGATGATAATGATGTTAGGAGTATGTTCAAAGCGTCGGGTGATGAATCGAATGGGATATATTTATATGTCTTCAACAATCTGAAGAAGGAGCAATGCATAGAAGGAGATGATTGGAGGTACACTTGTTTGCATAAGTAGATTGTACAACACCAATTACTATATTCTCCTTCCGTCTTGCTTATTTATGTAACGATTCATTGTAGGTTTCAAAGGAGCTCTGTTCGTCGCTCTTGTTCGGACAAAACAAGGAAGTCAACAGGAACTTCAAACAAAAAACAAGTGTTTAATTCAACTAGCTCTGGATACGTACCTACCATCAACATCCGCGAAGACAAAGACATGTTTTTTCCTTCTGTGCGGGTCGATTGCAGTCCAAGTCAGACGGTCGGACAAGACACTGTCTATGATGATTTGGTATTTGGGACAGACCGTGGTGGTGATATCCATTTTGATGGGCCTCCGTCTATAAGCCAAATCCATTCGATTCCATTGGCGAATGCCGAAAGTAAAGTTGAAGTAGCCAATCTAATCAATTATAATGTTAACTGTAGTGAAACTCCGGCTGAAGTTGCAGGAGCCGATCGAAGCAATGAGGCATTTTGTTGTAATGAAACTCCAGCTGTCGATCTTTAGGATAAAATGGAGCCCGAGGACATAAACACAGATGTTGGAAACAACTCGGCACGGGAAATGTGGATCGGCCGTGAGTTCCAAGATCAAATAACGTTCCGGAAAACTTTGGCTAAATTCGTAATTTATGGCAACTTCACCCTTAAACCCCTGAAGACCATCGCGACCAAAGTAACTGCACGCTGCAGAGATCAGGAATGTCCATAGTGTATTCACACTTCAATCGTCGAATCAGGCCCAAAATTTAAAGTAAGGACGTACAATCCTAACCATAAATGCTCAAGGCCAATGATGGGCATAGCACATCGACAAGCATCTTCGGCACTTATTACAGACTTCATCATGGATAGAGTCAGGCAGAATGTAAATTTGAAACCAAAGGAGATCATGAATGACTATCAAATGGAGTTTGGGGTGACCATTACCTACAGGAAGGCTTATATATATAGCAAGGGAGATGGCACTGAATATTGTTCGTAGATCATATGAAGACTCCTTCCAGCAGCTACCTCTGTACTGTAAAGAACTTCATTTGAGCAACCCTAGCACTGTAACGAACATAGACACCACATCAGAGGACCGTTTCAGAAGATTTTTTTAAGCATTCGGACCTTGTTTAAGGACTTTCACATCTTCGTTGAGACCGGTGATTGCTGTTGACGGTTCACATCTCCGAGGCAAGTATTCAGGTGTATTACTTGTAGCAATAACACATGATGCCAATCAAAAGCTGCTACCAATAGCATTCGCCTTTACGGAAGCCAAACGCCGTGATAGCTGGGAGTGGTTCCTTGCTAATTTGTTCATTTCGCTCGGGGAGCCCACAAACTTGACTATTGTTTCAGACCGTCAGAAGGGCCTCATTCCAGCGTTGAGAAACACCATGCCATCCGCATTTCACTGTTATTGCTGTTGCCACATTACTGAAAATATCAAGGTTGCTTTTAGTGATGGCACAATCGTAAGTAAATTTTGGGGGGCAGCAAAGTCGTATAGGCCTTATGAGTACAATGCTTACATGATGGATATCCGTGCAGGAAGCCAAGAAGCATTCAACTACAGTGAAGAAATTGGGCGGCAACGTTGGGCGAATGCATTTGTAGAAGGCCGTCGATATGACATGCTTACTAGCAACGCGGCCGAGTGCACTAACAGCCTCTTAAGAGACACAAGAGTCCTGCCTATCACAAAGCAGGTAGAGGAAATACGTGCCAAGCTAATGGAATTCTATCATAAACGGCACCTCCTTTCAGGAAGCATAACAACTCGTTTAACTTCGTATGCGGAGAAACTACTAAGCAAAGAAATGGAGGATGCTCGCCGAGTGCACGTACGAATAGCTGGGCTCGTTGAATTTCAGGTTCAATCTGCGGAGTACGTAGATGTTGTTGACCTCGAACGGAAAACCTGCACATGTCGGAAATGGCAACTCTTAGGCATCCCGTGTTGTCACGCATTGGCTTCAATGAAAGTCAGAAATTATGATCCGTATGCATTTTGCGAGCATTGGTATTATTCAAGCACTTACCGTACATCGTACAGTGAAGTCTTACATGCTACTCATGACATTAAACAATGAGAGCACACATGTGATGTTAGGGCTCTTCCACCGAGAGCCACTAAATAGCCCGGACGTCCAAAAAAGAACAGGATCCGTACTGAAGATCGTAGTCGCCAGAAGAAGGTCGTTACTTGTTCAATTTGCAAAGGAAGAGGGCATAATCGTGGAGGGTGTCGCAATCCTCCAGTAATAAACTGATGGAATAGTTGTACAATATTTTTTGGGAATAAGCCACTATTATTTTGGTAGTATTTTTTGGGTGGTCTCATTTGATGCATATAGTCTCGTTGGAAGTAAGAACAGTTGTGCAGGATTAGTTGTGCAGGAATAGCTGGTCTCATTTTTTTGTTGTATTTTTTGGGTGGTCTCATTTGTCTATATATTTGGAGAGACTATATGCATGACAGTAGTTGTGTTCCATTATAATTATAAACCTAATTAAGTAAGAACAGTTGTGGAGGAATTTTTTTGAAAGCTGTAGAACCAGAATAGTTGGTCCTATTGTAGATGAATATCTCTGTATGTATATTTTGTATGGTCGTCCTGTTATGTAAGTGGATATTGGAAATATAGCAATGGTATTTGTCCCTTTGTGATTTGATTTGAGCTTACTTCAGTAGCACTAAAATGGTGTTTTTTCCACATAACGTATCTGTTATTAAGAATTTATATGAAGTTTGTATGTACATATTTTGATGGTTTCACATATGTTTTAGTTGATTCCAGAATTTGTTATCGATATTGACCACCTAACTGAAACATTTGTATTTCAGAAAGATGATAGTAGTTGTCGATATCGACAATAATTAGTTGTCGATAACGACAACTTAACTGGAATATTGGATTTCAGAAAAATGACAGTAGTTGTCGATATCGACAACTTAACTGGAACATTAGTTTTCAGAAAAATGACAGTAGTTGTCGATATCGACAACTTAACTGGAACATTAGTTTTCAGAAAAAAGACAGGTCCTGTCGATATCGACAACTTTTTGTTGCCGATATCGACAACTTAACTGGAACCAGAAAACTCACCGGGCCTGTCATTTTTCTGATCCATTTGGGAAAACAAGACCTGTAAGATACCTGCAAGCTGGTAATTGAATGTTCACATAATAACATGAAAATGTATAGAGATTACACATAATATGGACACAGTTTTAAACAAAATGAATCAACTATCATCGGATTGGACTCCATTCACAATAAAGTTATCGTTAAACTCTTGCTTTACATGGAAATAACATCAAATTAAACCATTCATTACATCCAAATGTCTTGTACATCCAAAACTGTACAGTAGGGACAAAACTGCTGACAACTTCTATAACTCTTTACAGAAAAATTTCGTTTAATTGGACTAGCCTAACCATCACTTGTCTATCCATCAGTCAGCTGGTTCATCTTGATTGGAAGTCTGTCGTCAGTTCAGTCAATCCCAGCCTGTTTGCATTCAATTGCCAACTCCTCTTGAAGATCTCTACAACGATTTTGCTCCAAAAGTATGGGATATGAGACTGATTGAAATTAAAGGGCAATCGGTTCACACAGTGAGCAGCGAAAGCCATTGCAAATACCCCACAATCATTGCTATTTTGCTGGCGAGGGATGTCCGTCCTCTCTACCCATGACCACAAAAACGGGTCGTTCCAACCGAATTGACTGTATTTCTCATTCAACCATCCCGCCTAGCATTTTTGCGAACAAAAAGTTAGCATTAGAATAAAGTAAATCAATGAAAGTAAACGCGAATATGCATTCAATTGGGACACCGAAAGAGACAACTAAAAACATTATATGACACAATAGCTCAAATCTGCTTACAAATTTTTCAGCATGTTTCATTGACCGACGATCTTTTTCCTAGCTATTATAGAACTCCCACCTCTTCTCATCAGTGTAACCCACCAGTAGGGTGAAATGAGACCTGTGGTAGACGATGAAGATCAACGTGCGTGCTTCCTTCGAATCCCACACCCTATGGCCTTCTTTCCCGAATACAGCTTGCACCGCGGAATCACTCCCGTCCCGCCACCAACTCTGCATGCATTATTAACAAATTTCACTTCATTCAACGCGAATTAGAAGATGTACAACACTACTTGCACAATCAAACATGGCATCATTACTTACACAAACACTTGGGTCAGCAATGAAACAATTGTCACACCCTTTCCGTAAGATTTCAAAGTAATAGTATATGATGTTCGTGTCCATCCATGTGCCCTCTTCAAGGATCTTCGCCAGATCATCTGCCTTGACTAACGTACAAATCTGCTCCAACTCATCTTTCCTAAGGTAGTAGAGGAGATGTTTATCAAACAGAACATGTAAAATTGTCAAATTCTAACAGTAGAAAGACATTTATAACATGTGGAAGCCATTTCATACCTGGTTGCATGATATTCTTTGAAGCCTTTGAGAAAGAACTTGTTAGAATCAGACAGGACATAGTCATCTTGAACAAGCGAATGAGCGTAGTCTTCAAACTTAACCGATATCTTGCGCATCCGCGGTAGCTGTTTTATCCTCCACACTAATGACACAAGTGTGGCCATAGGGGCTGGGACCACTGGGGCGGATGAACTAGAGACCGGCAATGGCGAGGCGAACAATATCCTGCTTAAGGGTAGGGTACAAAGTATTTCTTCGAATGGTGGGACACTGAATCCAAGTGAAGATTCTTGAACAGGCGAGGCCTCGGGTCCTTTTACAGATTCTTCAAGCAGTTCTTGAACAATGACCAGTGTGTGTGGCCTGCTACCCGAACCTTCTATCATCAATAGCGGGGTTTCATCGAAAACCGCCGTTTTCCTTTTTGACGTTTGCTTTATGGTTTTGCCTGGGCTTTTGGTTGCGGGCCTCTTCTTATGTTTGAATGTGATTAAAATCTTCTTTTTCCTCACATCTTCATCGGACTGTGAGCTGCTACAACCATCAAATGAAAAGTCCTCCCAATTTGACCAAAACTGGACCTAAACTTATCCAATTTCTTCTCAATTGACAGGGACAGCTTCTCTAGAGGAGTGTTCCTGTGGGCAGCCCGTTTGAGCGAGCGCTCTATCCGGTCGACCAAATCTTTAGCCTAAAAAGAAAGACAGAAATGCAACATATATCATACATGTTTGGTAGTTTGGTTTGAACTATTGCTTTAATAACAGACAAGCATTTATGAAATGCAAAACCACTTAAACAACTAAAGAGGAATTGGCTATACATGTTTTTGTGGGATGGTGGCTTCATCTTGTTTGCCGGATCCCTCTGCCTGGACATCCTCTTGCTCAGCCACAATGTGCTGCTCCGGTTCCTCTCCCCTACCAATATACATGACTATGTTTGAACTATACCATTCCATATACTCAGCTGATTGTTCGGCTGCAATACATTCCTCACCATGTAGTCCAAGCTGGGCTCTTGCAGCCCACGACACTTTAATCCCTTCATCAATCAATTTTTCATAATCAACAACAACAAAGTAGGTCCTTTCCTGTCTCGGAAATGGCGCTGTGAATGGAGGTGGGACTAATTGCTTTAGTCCAAACTGTTTCATAACCCTCCAAGTATTATGACGCTCGACGATCCAATAGAAGACAAGGACGGTAGACGAGCTAATGAGACTGCGATCAACTTTTGAAAGCTTCGATAGAAACTTCTTGCCGTACTGCTTATAAGGTTGCCAAATGAACTGCAATTGAGATCAGAAACGGCTCATCAAGCATTGGATTAGCTAGTATATTAACTCCGAATGCAAGGGTGTAACGCTTTCATGAGTTTTGATGCTTACCCCATCAGGTTTCAAATTGTTTAATTGCATTCTCACTTCCTTCACCTTAGATTTCGGTGGGGTTTCAGGCAATCTCCTTCGCCACGTCTTAAAGAGTGAGAATTGAATGTCATTTTTCCAACTGTCCTTTGGCTTAGGACACTTTCCGATAGACATCCTAGTGTAGGCCCATATCTGCGCCATAACATAAAAGAAAACGAGTTATGTACAATATAATTAATAAGCAAAATTTCATTATTAATGAAAAGGATCACCTGTAATAGCTGTAGAGGACCGGTTGGTGTCCTCAGTTGGTGACCTTCAATCTCTCCAATCTTTTCTTCCTTCTCACCTCCATCACTTATTTTTTCCGCATTCCAAAGCGAGGCATTGGTCAACATCCTATAGAGATTGGCAAGACAAGCCGGTGCCCATGCGTAACGTTTGAACTCTTTAAAAAGATCGAGTATGTAAGCGGGTCCACGGGCACCGGAAGTCTGCGTAACAATTTGACCGCAGACTAAAAAGAATAAATAAGTCCGTGTTGCACGGATCTCTTCGTCTCTATAATTTTCGTCCTCAATTTTTTTCTCAAGTTCCTCGGCCTTGAAATTGTCTTTAAACCACTTAAACTTCACGGTTAAGCCAACGTAGTCTAACTTCTTCCGTGGGGTAAGCCCAAGGACCTCCTCACACACATGCACTACATATTTCCCCGGGAAAGTATGGCCAACAACTATGGGCCCATCTATTGGAAGGCCGTATATGTATGCCACGTCTTCTAGCATGACAGTAGCTTCTCCCGATGGAAAGTGGAATGAGTTGGTCACCGGCCACCACCTCTCCACTAGAGCAGTGATAAGCGCATGATCTATGACCATGCGATCTATGTCTGCGAGATGGTGAAGGCCCATCCGCCTCACGTAGTCCTTTTGTTGCTTTGTCAGTGACCATGTATCCTTGTCCGGGTTTGTTGGTATGCACCTCAGCCTCCCGAAGTCCTAGTGTGTACAATAATTGGATCAGGTTATTGGCATGTAGATGATGTAACAAAAAAAAAAAAAAAAAAAAAAAAAAAAAAGTATATCGATGCTATGAATTAAGTTGTGGGGATATACTTCTCCGCGGCGGATTCTTTCGGATACATGAAAGCGTTGGTTGTAAAAGAGAGTTTTCGGAGCTTCGGGTGCTTGTTCATTATTCGTCTGCACATACAAAAGCAATTAGTGAAGATGAGTATACACATTGGAAAACAAATTTGTTGTGAACAAGTTACATATAGATTTGAGGTAAAAATTATGTGCATTCCAATGTGTTGTAAACAAGTTACAAGAAAATTATATACATGTAAATAATGCAAGGGATGGTGGATTCATTGGAGATTTATGCATTAGATGTAATGCATACAACATAAGTTATACAAGATACAGACACAAACCCTATCTATCTTAGATAGGAAGTTGTAAGCCGCCGAAATGAATCCAAGCCAAATGAATCCAAGAAAAAGGAAGTAAAACTACACATCTTTAATTATATGTGTTTCTCTGCTTTAGTGGTTTTAAGTGGCTCACTTGCACATGGCAATAAGATCAAAGCTGCATTTATGGTTGTTTCCTCTTGACTTCATCGCCCACTGGAGGCCAATCAGAACCACAACCCAACTGGGGTGACAAAGTATCACTGTTCACACCTTGGTTCTAATTACTCAAACTATGGTATTGGTTTGAGTCATGACAGGCACTGGCTCTGGCTCTGGCTCTGTTCTTTATGATCCGTTAACTATTTCTCCACAAATATGTCATAAACTATGGCTTCACTTAAGGTAATGAAGGTTTTAAAAATTCTAACTTTTCAAAATATTCTTTAAAAAAGAGAGAACATGTTTACTTGACTGTAGCTTTGACCGAGGCAGCTGTGGTGTTCTTGGGACTTGGAAAAGATGATTTTTCTTTTCACATTTGTAAATATTCAATTTTACTGGTTGGTTGTTTTGGCTTGTCTTTTTTTAGATGGTTATAATTAGGGATGGAAATGGGTATTGACTACTGAGAACCCAAAAAACTGATCTAAAAGATGGACCATGACTCCAATAGTTGGACTTATTTTCATTTTAAGTCCATTTACGTGTCCGCTCATTGGCTGGAATAGAACTCAGGTCTTCGTCAGGTGATTTAGATCAGGATGGAAATCCTAAAATGCTTTTTGCTGAATTGGAGATTCAAACTCACATACTCTACTCGCACAACTGAGGGTCGACTTAAATCATGAAATGCTCCAAGCCATGCTATGCTCAATATCTCCTTTGGTAACAGTGAACTGATGCTTACCTTAATTTGACATTAGTCTGTCTTATGTTAATCATCTAATTGAATTTCATAAGAAAATATAACAACGGAAAAACCGATAAACTTAAAGACTCCTTAATCAATAGTTGTGATGATCAGATTAAGATATTTTTTTATCTTGTCCAAAATCTAATCACAATGAGAACTTTTTATCACACTATCCTTCCCCATTGCATACATCAAAGTCATCGAACTAGATCCCACAAAAGGCTTAGATATTTATCACTAATGAGAATCATCATAGGTATCTCTCAGCTCAAACTTACTAAGTATGAGTCGTTTTCAGGATTGGCCTCATCAAGCACATTATTCAAATTCCAGTCTTTTCAATCAAATTTCAATATGTTAAAAGTATGAGTCGTTTTCACGAATATGCGTAATACTGTTGAATTGTGATACTGCTGCATATATATATATATATTCTAGTACAAAGGCCTTTGTTCCTTCTTTTAAACTTAAAATCATATACTCAGTTTAGCCAGTAGTAATCCCTTGCAACTCCAACAGATTTTAAGAATCTTACCTTAGTATAAAAGCTCTTATAATTCAACTAATTCAATGCTCTCCTAAATTGTTGAAGGATCACTGATATCAATCTTCAAGGGCTTAATTGTTTAATCACATCATAAAATAGTAATGAATCCCATGTGTTGCTATCATTATCGTCAATGCTCATGTGGTGCATGCTAAGGTACAGCTCCCAATGATTCACAATTGCAACAGTTTTACATGGTAGGGGATACAGGGGTTTCTATAATCATAATAGAAGTTCAAAAAATAGATATATGCAATGAGAGGAAGACAATTTGTTCTTTTTACCTTTACACATTGACAATGGATCAGATTTTATCTTGTCTGAACTTCAAGAGGATTGTTATTATTTAACTAATAAACCCAATCTTCCCAACCTCACTCCTTGAAGAAACCATGGTCAAGATTATAATTTATTCAAAAGCTATATACAATTTGAAGTTTTAGATTTTTTAAGTTTTGTAATCCTTGGACATAAAACTCTTGTAACACTTTTCTTTATAGATATTAAAAAGTGAATGTGTCACCTTGATCACTTTTATCTGTTGCTGTATTATGTCAACTCTAGAAACCACCCATTTGAAAAACTAGAATACCTGTAAGCAACTTTTGTGACGATTTCAAGATTAGGTTCCTCACTTGAATTTATTTACTAGACATAAACCAATTCTCCTTCATGTCTTTTTCCTCTTTTGCGTGGTTGTAAAATCTTGACTAAAAACAATCAAGTGAAGATGTTCACAAAGGTTTCCAAGAAAGCAAGAAGATATGGATTGCTGATTGGTTTGCACAGCTGAACAATAAAATGGGTAGTGATATAAAGAAAATACAGGCTGTTGGTCTGAAATGAAGGTTTTTTTCTTTCTTTTAATTGATTGGCAGGGTGTTGTGAAGGCAATAAACGTGAACAAACTTACTTCTGCAGGCTGCAGAGTGAAGATATGGATTGCTGATTGATTTGCACAGCTGAACAATAAAATGGGTGGTGATATAAAGAAAATACAGATTGTTGGTCATTATCTAATTGAGATTTGGAAAGCTGTTGGAATGAATCTAGACAAAGTGGAGTTCTTATGGTCTTCAGAAGAAATTAACTCAACGGCACATGAATACTGGCCTCTTGTAATGGATATAGCTAGAAGGAACAAGCTTCCAAGGATTGTGAGGTGCATGATAACTTTTCCTCACATTCTTCCTGTGTTCTTATTACTATTGCTTGATTCAACATGTGCTTATGTGTATGGGTATGTGTATGTGTATGTATATGAACATGTGCTTACTATTTCAAAAGAATGAGTCAGAAAGAACAACCATTTTCCATGTAAGAAGAAGTGAGCAGGGGTCCGTTTGCATAGATGAGGAGAAGTAGAACAGCTCAGAGCACGTCCCCCGTTTGGGTAGATGAGGAAAAGAAGAACAATGCAGGGGACGTCCCAGAGCCATCAAAACAGAGCCTATGAAAACCTCAGATACCATTCAAAATCTAGGGCTCAAAAATAGGAAACAAAAACGTAAAGAGAAAACGAGAAAACGCACCTCCATGTGAACCCTTTCGAAATTTGGCGCCAAGCTTCCTGGGACCACGAACCTGGGACCACTGCAACAGGGAGGCGTCGACCGTGTGGAGAAGAAAGGGACAGGGGAAAAGTGGGTGGAAAGGGGTTGTCGATAGAAAGGGGAAAATGACCCTCTGCGCGAAAGATAAACTCACTATATTGTCGATATCGACAATGCCACTAGACGACAAAAAAAATTACGAAATCACTCCCTCATGGCCATATCCGTGTCCGTTGTCAATGTGGGGCCCATAGAGTGGTATAAGGCCCTATGGGGGTGTGCATGGTAAATTCCTCTTTTTCTTTTGAAAGGTGATAATGTTGTATTAAAGTATAAACAAAATACAATGATGCATTCATGTTTATGAGCATTGAGCATTGTGAGCACAGCTAGCTCACACTGGAGAAGCGAAAAGCTTGTTTTATGCCCACCTTGGCACGTTTGAATGTCAGAGTAAAATATTTATAGATTTAAATATTATAAAAATAATATAATATAGAATACAATAAAGTAATATTATAATAGTATAACTTTTTTACTGTTTGGTAATTTTTTAAGAATATTATAGAATTTAAATTGAGATGTTTGGAAGGTGCTATGATTAAAGTAAATTACATTATAAGAATACCTTTTATTAAATATTTTAAATTATATATGATTTACAATGTCTGGATAAAAGAGTAATGTCATAAAGTAAAGTTTAACTTTACTGTTTTTAATATAAGTTACTTTTCTTTTATCACATAAAACCATGGTAAAGTATAGTAAAGTAAAGTAAAATCAATGAAAAACAACTACTTTATAACTCTCTCTCACTTTGCTTTACCACATTCTTCATCTGACCTTACTTTACATCATATTTTACCATGATATAACATCAATATTTATTTTACTTTACCACACTTGTAAACAAGTCACTTTTTATTTAGGGATAATAGCAGAATACCTACCTATACTTTACATGCATGTATTTAAGACTACCCCACTATAGTTTAGTATTTTGTACTAACCTACCTGAATTTTTAATTAACATGCAAAAGTGATGGATTCTGTTAGTATTAATGGCGTATATGTATAAATGGCTTCTAGGGCATACTGGCGGCAACTTACTCTTCCAAATGGGTTAAGAACGAAACTTATTTGCCCCTGAACCTCGCCTATAAAAAAGGTAATGGGCAATTTGAATTTGCTTTCTTCGGCCATGAGTTTGTGAGCAGTTGTCAGTCATTTTCTTCAGCCATATCAAATGCCCTCCTCTCAAAACTCATATACGCAGTTTTCTTGTGGTCAAAACTATCAATTTGAAAGTGAAATTCGTTCCTGTAATTGCGGGCATAGGGCTACTTTGAGAACTTCCCAAATACAACGAAACATGGGGAGGAGTTTTTTGGCTGTATACTATATGGGGTTATGCTTTGATCTATCTGTTTGATCTTCTTCATATCTGGTCAACTATGGTAGTATTAATGTATATTTTTTTCACTTTTGTCTCAGATCTAGCTAGCGTGTGGATTGTTTGAATGGATTGATGGAGAAATAGAGCTTGTGTCAAAGCTATTGGATATGATTGATGTGTTAGAGAGGGAATTAAAGTCAACTTGTCGAAGGGAAAGGTGTTACCTACGTGTGCTGCTAGAGACTTGGGCTAGAATTGTGTTTGTGTTGTTCATGTGTTACCTACTGATATCTTGGACTCCTGTAGATGGGTTGGAATTACCATGAGCATATGTATCGGTTAGAATATAATATTATGAAAATGAGTTAGTGTTGTTTGTTTGTCAATGCATGTTTTGGTTCACTCTACTTTTTTATGAACTTTAATTAACCTGCAATAAGAAAACACTAACTTGATAGGAATACAATGAACAATAAATTGCTAACTGATTTGGAAATTGTAAAAAAGAAACTAGGAATATCATCATCCAAACAGTAAAAAAGATCATCCAAAAAAAGTTGGTTAAAATAGTCATCTATGTTTGCTCCATAAGCAATGATACAACATCATCCAGAAAAAGTTTTTTAAAATAGTGGCTTCTGTCATCAACACGTTGAGCTGCGTTTTCCTGCTCCAATCCTCCCTCTACTTGCTTATAACTTCTCTCTACCACTGGTATTTCTTGCTGATGGATTTGGCTGAGAAGAAGCTTGTCTGACTCTCCCCTGACCAATCAAGATTTGAAGACCTTAATGAGTAAATGCATATACTCTAGTTAGAAGTAAAAAAAAAAAGGGTAAAAACACAGTACCCTGTATGGTGGCATGGGCTGAGAAGCTGGCATGGGCTGAGAAGCTGGCCGAGGCTATGATGTAGAACTAAAGAGTCTTGAATTGGGATGCACTGGTCCCTTGCAAGACCTGGCATTATGGCTTGTTTTAAAGCATCTAACACAAGTCATTGTTCGATTCATTCTAGAAACTCTACTGGAATTAGGTAACTCATCTGCTTCCATCGTCCTCAACTTCCTTGGCCTACTTGCAAGTCTTCTATACAAAGAAAGAGCAACTGCTTCCATTCCACTTTGTGCCCATTCAGGCATGCTAGGTGTTGAGTGTATTATACTATTATATGCTTTCAAATACATTTCGTTGTTGTAGCATGCATGAATGTAATCTTCAGGCTTTTCTTGATTCATGTATATTGACGAGTGTTAAATATTGCATATTTTACCCCTCATTAGTCCGAATTTTATCAGCATCTCGTATGCATATCATTTGCTTTACATGGAGATTTTATCCTTCTATCACATTAACGGATTATCGGATTATCTTGCATAAATCCGATTATTTGTAACGCAATTTTATTTAATTTCTCTTGTGTAGGTGGACCCCGCGACTACCCTAACCTACCTGCTAGGGTCCCAAGGCATCAAGAAGAGATTTCAATAAAAAAAAGTTACATGAAGAAATCTTATTAAATAAATCTTGGTGAAGTGTTTAAGAATTTCAAAATAAGAGAAGAAGACTTTAAGGATAAAAGAAGTCAATTTCTAACACAAAGGAGTGGTTAGTGTATTGGTTAGAACTTTGGTTGGTATGAAATAGATTATTGGTTCAAATCTCTTCAATTGCACTTTTTTTTGTTATGTATAAAATATTTCATCTAACTCACCTCTGGGGGAGATCTTTTGGCAATTTTATTTTTACTTTTAGATTGTATTTAGGAGCTTCTTTATAACTAATATAGAGAGAGTTTGTAATTGAAGTTCATTAATGAAGATTTAGAACTCTTTCTTGATATTTAATGGCTAAAGCTCATTAGATTAATCTCTCATTTTGAAGATAAGTAATGTGATTAGTTCAATTTCATGCATGTTTTAGTTTAAATTCCCTACATGTGCCTTAATTGATTAGTAGATTTTAGATCTAATTGTGCTAATCTCTCTCATTTCTCATGCTCTATCTCTACACTTGATGCTTGGATAATCTCAATTAATGCTTTATAATTGGATTAAATTCTCTCACATAGCATGCTCTAGAACTTTTATCTTTGATATTTTGTAGCTTGATTTGGATGATTAATTGTTAGGGTAGTTAGGTTATGATTTAGGATCTTGGCCTTTTATTTTCTTTACTTTGATCTTCATTTCTATATCATCCAATCTAATTGGGAAAGAGATTGCTAATTGGATTGTAGATTTGGGAGTTGAATTAGAACATGCGTTATTTGAATTAATTACATACTTAGTAGATTTTGGATTATTTAATCTCTTCTTTTATCATTGTTAATTTAAATCATTGTTTGATTTGTTATTTTCAATTTTAGATCGTTAGATCCACATTCCACACAACTTGTTTTAAAATCCTACGCATTTCACACCACATCTTCACATTAAATCTTTCATTTCCACTACTACTTGTCCGCTAGTTTATTGTAGTTTGGTAGATTAGCTTAAATCTAATTAATTTCATATTTTTTATTGTTAATTAATTGTTTACATTGTACAGTTTAATAGTTTTAATTGCTCATTTCAATTGTCTTTATTAGCTATATCTTAGTTCGATTCAACTTAAATTGGATTCATTGCTTCTTCATCCTCTTTTCATGGGATCGATAATTCAGACTCTTTAGTCCTTTACTACTTGACGACACCGTAGTCTTGCAGTTAAGCGTTGCATATATAAGTGTCGATCAATTTCTTGGCGCCATTGCCGGGGAGAGGCATTGGAAAGCTTTGAATTCCATAGAGTTGAACTCATTTTTAGCTTAGTGTACCTTTTATCTTTCATTTATTTTCCTTGCTGATTCTGCACATTATTTATGTTTCTTTTGTAAGGAATTCCTCACTTGGAGCGAAGGAACGTGTAAAAGTGCATAGAAGAACTTGAAGATTTTATTTGCTTCCTAGTTTAGGATTAGTTTAGATATTTACTTGCTTTCTTAGTTTGTTGTATTATGTATTTATTATCAAAGTTGTAATAATTTGAGTGATTGTGAGGTTTATTATTCATTGAAGGCGTTGTAATAATTTTGGTTGCGGGTCGGCCAGTAACACATTTACTTTATTTAAGTAGTTAGTTGTTTAGTAGAAATGCAATAAATCGCTTGTAGGGAAGGAGGACGGTTGGACTATACCGTCGTGGCCCCTCACATTTGTACACGGAAATTAGTGTCTGTGGTGTAAGTCGATGACAACCAATTCGTCCCCTGAAATAAATCGGGAGGTTTGCATTTCCTAACCCCCGCCAATCCCTTGCAAGCGGGTTTACTTTGTTGGTTGTTCCTTGCTTTATAGTGTAATTTTTCCAAATACACTTGTAATTTGGTGCATTACTAGTAAAGGGAGAATTACCCCAACAAGATAAAGATTCGGATTTCATCATCATTTTCTTACCCTTAGGATTTCATTTTAATTCTCACTTAGTTTAGGACCAATAAACCATAATAAAATTGAGTGGAAACGTGACTTAAGATTACGAGCTCACTAGGGAAGACCACTGCGATTGTGCCAATTGTGTGCCTTGGTGGAATTTGTGGTGCTTAAGCAAACCTTGTCCCTTGGCTAAGATCTTGCTAAGTAGGGAGACAACTTTGCTAAGCATTTGCCTAGCGCGTCGTGATCCCACCCTTTACCTAGGGGTTAACTAGCCATAATTTCCATTTCATATGTCTAGGTTGGAAGCCAAAGTGTCCTTTTTACAATTAGGAGTTGTCTAGAGTTCTTTTAGGTAACCTTAGTTTAGATTAGCTTTTCATTTAGTTTTCAAACTTTTTGTTATTTTGCATTCATTTCATTGAGTGGACCATTGCATTGCTAGGATAATCGCAGTTGTATGCAAGTGTAGATATGTGATCAAGACCGATTAGTGAGGATTGATTACCTTGCTTTACCCGTCCCACCCATAGCACCCACAATGGCTGCCCAAAACCCTCAGCAAAGGACCCTCTATGAACTATTTGCACCATTTTCACCCTCAGCAAAGGACCCTCAATGAACTATTTGCACCATTTTCATCCACTTCACCTAGTTGTATAGTTTTGCTAGAGAATAGCGCGGACCAATTTGAGATCCGGCCTGCCACCATCAACATGTTACCAAAATTCCATGGATCAGAGTGTGAGAAGCCCTATATTCATTTGAACAAATTCCTGACCATCTGCCACATGTTTAAAAATCAAAATTTGGACAATGAAGCAGTGAAGCTTAGGTTGTTTTCCCTCTTACTAGAAGATCATACAGCCGCTTGGCTGAATTCCTTGACTCCAAACTCCATTACCACCTGGGATGAGCTTGTTAAAATGTTTATATACAAATTTTTCCCAGTGAGCAAAACTGAGCAGTTTAGGAGTGCCATCAGGAACTTTAGGGGACGACTTGAGGAAGATTTTTCCGAAACCCGGGAGATTCCATGACCTATTGATCAAATGCCCACATCACGGGATTGACAAAAGAGAGTTGATACATTTCTTTTATAGAGGTCTTACGAACCCCCATCGTATCTTGATTGAATCAATGCACAAAGAAGAATTCATGAATCAAACTGCCGATCAGGCATACGAATTCCTTGTCAAGTTTGCAGAAAATCCACAAAACTGGAGATGTAATAGGAAAAACTTAGAGAGATATGAGACAGTGATCCAGAACCATGGAATGTACAACATTAAATAGGACCCTGAGTTGAAAAATGTGATGATCAATTTAGTTCAGGGAGTGGAAAATTTAAGCAAAAAGATAGGATCTATGTCTGTGATGTCATGCCAACCTACCCCTCAGCAACATGAGCCTACCTTGAGAAGTATGAGCGAACCACATCATGTTTATGTGTTTTGCGATAGTTGTGAGCACACAGTTGAGAGTTGCCTTAGTCTTCCGTTTGTCAAGGCCGAGCAAGCCAATGCGCTGAATTCCTACGGAAACTTTCGGAAACCAATTGTTAACACTTTCAGTCAGACCTACCACCTAGACAATAGGTTCCACCCCAATTTTTCGTACCATCAAGTCGAACCTATTCAGTCCCAGGGAGATCAACCCGGATTCCAACCGCAATATCTTAGGTAGCAATACCATCAACTTGCTCAAACCAAATATCCTATGGCTACTCATCCTCAGCAACCCATACAACAGAATCAGTTCCAACCACAGAACCAGTGTAGGTCACTAGTCCTAGATCAGATGCCTAACTACTCTACACCATCACAAGCCCCTCAACAATCCTCTCATTTGGAAAGCCTGTTGACCAAATTCATTCAAATCCAAGAGCAGACTAACCAGGTCCAAAACAAATCTATTGCAAATCTAAAGGCCCAATTAGGTCAGCTCACCTTACAGTTTTTCGAGAGAAAAGAGCCAATTCCTGAGCCAAACCACTCCTAATCCGAAAGGACAGCCCAATCATCCCAGAGGCCAGTGTTTGGTAGAGAGTAAAGAGCATGTGTAGGCAATCCATACACTGAGATCAGGAAAGACTGTTGGCAATAGAGTTGAGATGCCTGAAGAGGATCAAAGAGAGAAGATTTTTTTAGGAAAACCAGAGAGTTCAAGAAAAGTTATCGAACCCGAGAAAGAGAAAGTAGAAAAAGAGAGAATAATCCATACCAAGAGGAGAGCCACAGAGAGAGAAGATTCAGAAGCTCATTGTAGTTGAACCATCATCTTTAGAATTGGTACCTAAAGCACCATTCCCATACCGATTGAAAGAGATTAGAAAGAAAGATCATTTTGAGGGAATCTTAGGAGTTTTCAAGAATGTTCAGATAAACATACCCCTCATTGAGGCCATAGAGTAAATCCCTTCCTACTCCAAATTTTTGAAAGACCTGACCACTGTTAAGCGGAAAACATCAGTACCTAGAACCACTATGATGGCAGTCCAAGCATCTGGGTTGATCCAACAGACCATTACACCCAAATACAAAAACCCTGGCTGCCCTACCATTACCATTCAGATAGGAGACTTTGTCATGGAGAGGTGTCTCCTTGATTTTGAAGTAAGCATGAATTTACTACCGTACTCCGTGTACATGCAGTTGGGCTTAGGAGGACTGAAGAAGACTGATATTACCCTTTATCTTACTGATAGGTCAATCAAGTATCCGAAAGGTGTGGTTGAAGATGTGATTGTGAAAGTTAAGGATTTTTATTTTCCAGTTTATTTTGTGGTTTTAGATACCGAACCAGTGGCAGCCCTCGACCTACATATTCCTATCATTTTCGGTTAACCATTCCTTGCAACATCAGATGCAGTCATTAGATGCAGGAATGGGGTTGTGACACTTAGTTCCGGGAACATGAAGTTGGAGTTGAATGTTTTTCATAACGGACTTCAAATATCAGACCTAGATGATGATGAGGAAGTAAACATGATTGACACATTAGTTGATCAAATAGTTCAATCATCATGTTACACAGTTCTGCTGGAGGAATGTCTGGCTCACTTCAATGCCAACGTAGACATCAACGGGTCCATATGCGAAGTTAATGCATTATTGGATTTGGCCCAGCCGATGGATGTTGGCCAATGGAAGCAGAAAATTAAGCTTATCTTTACGTCCACCTCTGAATCTAAGGTCGAAAAAGAATCAGTTATTGTTGAGCCACCCAAGTTAGAATTGAAACTATCACCCGAGAATTTAAAGTATGCCTACTTAAGGCCCTCTGCTAGCAACTCAGTAATTATTGCCTCAGACCTTGAGGAAGAGCAGGAAAAGAAATTACTGGGTGTGCTGAAAGACCATCAGAGTGCCATAGGTTGGACCATCTCAGACATTAAAGGAATCAATCCCTCTATAGTTATGCACTAGATTCATCTAGAAAAAGGTGCCAAATCATCTTGTGAACTGTAGGGGCGACTGAATCCGGTCCTAAAGTAAGTAGTGAGGGGAAAAGTAATCAAGCTTTTAGACGGTGGTATCTACCCAATTTCTGACAGTCAATGGGTGATTCCTATCCAAGTAGTACCTAAGAGATTTGGCATAACCATTGTCGTTAACATGGACAATGAACTGGTCCTAACCCATGTTTAAACAGGTTGGAGAGTCTGTATTGATTATAGAAAATTGAATTCAATGACTAAGAGGGACCACTTTTCATTACCCTTTATTGATCAGATGTTGGAAAGATTAGTCGGCCATGCTTTCTATTGCTTCTTGGATGGTTATGCAGGGTATAACCAGATCCATATCTCCCCCGAGGACCAAGAGAAGACAACCTTCACATGTCCTTTTGGCACATTTGCCTACTGACGTATGTCGTTTAACCTGTGCAATGCACCTGCGACTTTTCAAAGGTTTATGTTGAGCATTTTCTCAAACATGGTGGAGAGATTTTTGGAAGTCTTCATGGATGACTTTTCTATTTTTTGGCTCGAGTTTTGATAGTTGTCTACACCATTTGACCCTGGTATTACAAAGATGTAAAGAAAAGAACATGGTCTTGAACTAGGAGAAGTGTTATTTTATGGTCAAATCGGGCATTGTTTTGGGTCATATTGTGTCAAGTAAGGGCATTGAAGTAGATAAAGCCAAGGTTGACTTGATTGTGAACCCATTCCCTCCTTAAACTATGCGAGAGGTGAGAGCCTTTTTGGGCCACACAAGCTTCTATCGGCGCTTTATCAAGGACTTCAACAAAATTGCTTGCCCTCTCTGGGATCTCTTGGCAAAGAATGCTAATTTTGATTTTTCTGTTACATGTTTAGAATCATTTGATCATTTGAAACAAGAGTTGACATTTGCACCCATTATCCGTCCTCTTTAGTGGACAAAACCTTTTGAATTGATGTGCAATGCCTCCAATTATGCTCTTGGAATTGTATTGGGACAGAGGATAGACAAATTGCCTCATGTCATCTACTATGCTAGTAGGACCCTTAACGACGCACAACTTAACTATACCACCACTGAGAAGGAATTGCTAGTTGTCATCTTCGCATTAGATAAGTTCAAATCCCATCTCATAGGGTCAAAAGTCAATGTCTTCACTGATCATGCCGCATTGAAATATTTATTAAGCAAGAAAGATGCCAAAGCTCGACTAATCAGGTGAATACTGCTTTTGCAAGAATTCGATCTTGAGATACGGGATAAGAAGGGGTCTAAAAACGTGGTAGCTGACCATGTTTCGCATTTGATTATCCATTCCTCTGACGACTATGCGATTTTAGAAACCTTCCCAGATGAGCAATTGCTTTTAATTGATAGTAAAACCCCGTGATATGTGATATATGTTAGAGGAGATTGTTAGACCCTAAGTTGTGTTTGCAATTTGATGTCCAACATTTGCATCATGATCATCTCATATCATTTCTCAAAGGTTTATCTTGAAAATCACAGGAATTAAATCAACTTGCTCAAACTCTGTTTCAAACCGTTTGGTTGATTTTAGTCTTATTTTGAAAAGCTTTCTTCTTGATAAAACCTTGTCTCAAACACCATTTCATTTTGTGTTTCAAAAGTTAGATTTTTTCTTGTAAACTTAGATCTTCAGAAAACAATCTGACCATACTGTCGGTCAGCCTGTCGGTCAGGTGTCGGCTAACCGACATTGAACCGAAGCCTAACCGAACTCACTCGGTTAGCGTTTCTGAAGGGTGTCTTTGATGTCGGTCAGTGTGTCGGTTAACCGACCATAGAAATTAGACTAACTGAACTCTTTGTCGGTTCAATTTCCAGAGAGCTGAATTTTCACATCTTTTTCACGTCGGTCAGCTTGTCGGTCAGGGCTCGGTTAACTGACCTTGTTTTTTATCCTGACCGAAGCTCTCTCGGTTAGATTTCGGCCAGATAGTTGTTTTCTGACCTTGTTTTCATTGTCGGTTAGGGTGTTGGTCAGGTCTCGGTTAACCGAATCTGTCGGCTAACCGAACCATGCTTTTTGGTCAGCAAAATTTCGAAATTATGACCGTTGGCTTGTGACCGTTGGGGGTGTCGGTTAACCGACCCCTGGATGTCGGCTAATCGACATATAGCCGTTGGGCCAAAATTTCTATAAAATGAAGTTCATTCCAAGGCCAAAAATAAGGATTCTAGAAGCCATTTCTGAGTTGAACTAAGGCAAATCAAAGGGAATGAACTAAGAAGGCCAAAGGATCATTAAGTAAAGCTAAGCTTGGATTAATGAAGTTCAATCACCAAGTAAGCTTTGACTTTTTCTAATCATATGTTTTTATGCTTTGTCTAAATTATTGGTAAATGATTTTTAGCATATTAACTATGATATGTTGAATCCATTCTTCTCTTAATCTTTGATTTAAGTTATTGGATTCTTCACCTTGATTCAAATCAAGTTTGTGGTAGAAAACTTCTTAAACATGTTTATCAAAATCTTCAATTTATGTTATAACATGTTTCACTAACTTGTATGAATCTTCCTTGTTGTTTTCAATCTTTAAAACTTTAGTTAAAATACTTTGATTTTGAAAACAACAGATCACATGCATCACATGTTTAAATATAATTAATTTCATACAACTTGCAAGCTTTGGATTTTCATATCATCATTAAGTTTGTACTTTGTTCATGTGATTTGCATATCACTTCAACCAAATCATGTTATGTGCATTAAACTTTTAATTGCTTCAAGCATAAACTGATTGAGCTTTCATTTTCAACTTGATTGAAGATTTCACACACACACATCATGAGCATTCATCTTTGCATTTTATAGTGTGTTGTGTGAGAGTTGATTTTCACTTTTTCATTCGCCTATTTTAGAGGCAAATTATATTGTGCTTAATGTATTTCTCTCCTAGTGTTTAGACACTTTCTTGAGAAAGAAAATCAAATTGTAAAGGTTATTGCTAAGCCTAAGAAAAGCAAATTGTAAAGGTTATTGCTTATCCTAGAAAAGCACATAGTTAGGTTGTTGTTTAGCCTTAAAAACATCATTGTAAGGGTTATTGCTTAGCCTTTTGTAAAAGCATAAATAGTGGAAATCCGGTGGGGTGTATGATCACAATCCGGTAGTGGATGTAGGCATTGAGGCCGAACCACTATAAATCTTTATGCAATGGTGAATGACTTGTGGTGATTGATTTTTTTATCTTCCGCACCTTTTCTTGTAATCATCACTAGTTGGAGTTTTATTTAAAGAAAATTAAAATTGGCAATAATCTGTAGCTCACCCTATTCACCCCCCCTCTCGGGTTAGGATCAGGAACTTTCAATGTAGTTAATTATCTGGTAACCGGGAAAACACCAAGCAATTGGTCAAAAAATGACCAATTCCGCTACTTGTCTAGGGCTAAATACTATTTTTGGGATGATTCCTATGTATTTAAACAATGCCCTGACCAAATCATTAGGAGGTGTGTTCCCGAGATGGACCAGAAAAGCATACTTGAATTCTGTCATAACCATGTTTGAGGGGGACATTTTTCTGGTAAAAAGAGAGCAGCAAAGGTGCTGCAATCTGGATTTATTTGGCCTACCATTTTCAAGGATGCACATGAGCATTGTCAGAACTGTGACCGGTGTCAACAATTAGGGAGGATCTCTAAGAGGAATGAAATGCTCCAACAACCTATTTTGATCGTTGAGTTTTTTGACGTTTGGAGTATAGACATTTCCCGTTTCTTTTGGTTATTAGTATATTCTTGTTGAGATTGATTATGTGTCTAAATGGGTAGAGGCCATTCCTTGTAAGACTAATGACCACAAGGTTGTGGTTGAGTTTTTGAAAAACTAAGTTTTCGCTCGCTTTGGTATACCCCGCACAATCATCAACGACGGTGGTAAGCACTTTTGCAACCGAGTATTTCAAGCTTTAAAGGTAAAGTACCATATCACGCACAAAGTTACCACACCATACCATCCCCAGACTAGCGGGCAAGTAGAAATTTCCAATCGTGAGATCAAGAGCATCCTGGAGAAGACAGTCAATCCAAATTGGAAAGACTGGTCTTTGCGTTTGCATGATACATTGTGGGCGTATCGGACAACCTTTAAGACACCTATCGGAATGTCTCCATACAGGTTGGTCTTCGGCAAGGCATGTCACTTGCCGGTTGAGCTGGAACATCGAGTGTCTTGGGTAATCAAGTGCCTACACTTTGACTTAGAAAAGGCCGGGGTCCAACGGAAACTTCAGCTTGCTGAACTGGAAGAAATGAGGAATGAATCATATGAATGTGCAAGGAGTTATAAGGCCAGGACCAAAATGTTTCATGATAAGAGAATTTTAAGAAAAGAGTTTCATTCTGGCTAGAAAGTCTTGCTATATAACTCTAGATTGTACTTGTTCCTAGGTAAGCCGAAGTCTCGATGGTCGGGACCCTATGTTGTTCAGACAGTCCATTCCCACTGTGCAGTTCACCTTTGAATCCCGGAGATGGTAGCACCTTTCAAGTGAGCGAAAACAGATTAAAAGAGTGCCTTGAGTTTGTGGATTCCTAGAATGTTGTTGAGGATGTTCTTCTTGGACCCTGGATAAACTAGCTTCATACCATGTTAGTTGTGTTTGGCTGAAGACGTTAAACTTAGCGCTTGTTGGGAGGCAACCCAATATAGTCGTGTGTCGGCACCCCATGGTGAAAATTTTCAATTTATCTTTCTTGTCCTATTTTATTTATGTTCTATGTAAACATTGAGGACAATGTTTAGGATAGGTTTGGGGGTGAGGCACCGCATTTCGTGCATTGGATTTTGCATGCACATAAGTTGTTTTGTTTTCCATTTATACTAAAAACTTTAAAAACTCAAAAAAATTTCAAAATCACAAAAAATCTGAAAAATTCTCAAAAATCATCCATGGATTTTAGCTTGAAGAGTTGTCATAGATACAAGTCCTATAACCTTTATACACATTTAGCCACATGAGTGTAGCCCAAGAAAAGAGCAAATCACTTTTGAGAGACCCGAAAGAATCATTAGTATCCGTTTGAGCGATTGAGCCTATCTGTATCCGTTTGGGTGAGGACTTTTCTGCTCTATTCCTGAGTAGAATGAAGAGCTACTCATAGATCTTCTTAGTCCAGCACTTCCAATCTCATAAGTGTTATTCCTTATTCTAACCATAGAGGTGGCATCAAAATGTGAAGAAACCTTGACTTGTAGCTTATGATGCATTTTTTCGAACTTAGGGGAAGATGATAGGCGTTCAAATAAAACTAAAAACATTGGCCAAATTTTGAACTCACCAATTACATTTTATGCCCTTAGTAGCCCTCTTGAGCTTATCTTACAAGAAACTTTCCTTCATTGACCCAAGCCTCATCACCCACATATATATAGCCGTTTTGACCTATTGTTTTTTAGAAGAGTAAGGATACATGAGGAAAGGAAGGATTTGAGCATTAGTGATGGAGACTTCACATGAGCTACCAAAAGATAGATGTTATACAAAGGGATGACAAAGGGATTTGAAAGTTAAAACCAAAGAGAAAAGTAGAAAAAAAAAAAAAAAGAAAAACAAGAAGAAGAGAAATGAGAACCAAAGGAGAATAAATGAAAAAGAAAAAGATATGGGAAACCCAAGAAAAGCAAGCACCAAAAAGAGATAGAATGGAATAAAGAACACAAAGCAAAACGAAGAAGTGAAGACAGTAGAGGACCTTCTTGTGAAGACTTGAAGACCCTTACCTTCTCAAAAAACCTTAGCCACATTTAACCCTTATCCTACCTATTAACCCTAACCCCATTATCAACTATGAAAGACCTATTGGATCCTAGGAAAGGTTTAGTGTTGAATGAGTGGGAAGTTAAGTGTTCATTTTCACCTTCTATTGGTTATATCTTGTTCTATAAGATCTATCCTTCTATACATAAGCTCCGTTCTTCATCAATTATGTGAGTCCTTAGCCTTGTTCATACTCACATACTGAGAGTTAGTCAGTAAAATCTGTGTGCTTCCATTGTTAAGAGTATGACCTATAAGGCTGTAGTCAAGACGAAATGTATTCCAAAGCGGATTAAGGTTGTGTGATCTTTGACTTTAAGATTGCATGATTATTGGCTAAATACACACATACACAGTGGGACTTAGGTATTGACTAACGTATCTTCACGAATTAGCTAGTATTCATAACTTAGTACTAATTTTTATTAGCTTGCTAAAGACTATTGGACAACAAAAATATTTTCTGTTCAAAATAAAAGGAATTTTGTGGGATTTATTCACTGAAAACCCTCACGAGACAAAACTCGTCCACTAGGGGAAATTTAGGGGTTTAACAACTTGTTGCACGAACTAAGTGCAACCATAATTCCTGCGAAAGTGAGTTAGGATCTTTACCATGTTTTCTTACATATAGTTTAGTTTTTCTTTATAGTGTTTTCTCGGGACTAGCAAAATGTAGGTTTGGGGGTGTGATGAGTGTTAAATATTGCATATTTTACCCATCATTAGTCTGAGTTTTATCAGCATCTCATATGCATATCATTTTCTTTACACGGAGATTTTATCATTCTATCACATTAACGGATTATTGGATTATCTTGCATAAATCTGATTATTTGTAGCGTAATTTTATGTAATTTCTCTTGTGTAGGTGCACCCCGCGACTACCCCAACTTTCTGGCTAATGTCCCAAGGCATCAAGAAGAGATTTCAACAAAAAAAGCTTTATGAAAAAAAATTTATTGAAGAAATCTTATTGAAGAAATCTTTGTGAAGTGTTGAAGAATTCCAAAATAAGAAGAGAAGACTTTAAGGATAAAAGAAGTCATTTTCTAACACTAAGGAGTGGTTGGTGTATTGGTTAGAGCTTGGGTTGGTATAAAATAGGTTATGGGTTCAAATGCCTTCAATTGAATATTATTATTTTTTGTTACATATAAAATATTTTATCAAACTCACCTCTCCACCAATGTCTTCAATGTTTCTATAAATTGGAATATTTTTGTAGAGAGCAAAGGGGAGATCTTTTTGGCAATTTTATTTTTACTTTTAGAGTGTATTTAGGAGCTTCTTTATAACTAATCTAGAGAGTATTGAATTGAAGATCATTAATGAAGATTTTGAGCTCTTTCTTGATGTTTAGTGGCTAAACCTTTTGAATTAGGCTCTCCTTTTGAGGCCAAGTAATGTGATTAGTTCGATTTCATGCATGTTTTAGTTAAAATTTCCTACTTGTGCCTTAATTGATTAATAGATTTTAGATCTAATTGTGCTAATCTCTCTCATTTCTCATGCTCTATCTCTACACTTGATGCTTAGATAATCTCAATTGATGCTTTGTAGTTGGATTAAGTTCTCTCATATAGCGTGCTCTAGAGTCCTTATCTTTGATCTTTTGTAGCTTGAATTTGATTATTAATTGTTTGGGTAGTTAGGTTACGATCTAGGATACTGGCTTTGTATTTTCTTTACTTTGATTTTCATTGCTATATCATCCAATCCAATTAGACAAGAGAATTCTAATTGGATTGCATATTTGGGAGTTAAATTAGAACATGCATTATTTGAATTAATTACATACTTAGTAGATTTTGGATTGCCTAATCTCTTCTTTTATCATTGTTAATTTAAATCATTGTTTGATTTGTTATTTTCAATTTTAGATCGTTAGATCCACATTCCACACAACTTGTTTTAAAATCCTACACATTTCACACCATATCTTCATATTAAAATTTTCATTCCACCACCACTCATCCACTAATTTAATGTAATTTGTTAAATTAGCTTAAATCTAATTAATTTCATATTTTAGATTGTTAATTAATTGTTTATATTGTATAGTTTAATAGATTTAATTGCTCACTTCAATTGTTTTTATTAGCTATATCTTAGTTCAATTCAACTTAAATTGGATTCATTGTTTCTTCCATCCTCTCTTCGTAGGATCGATAATCTGGACTCTTTAGTCCTTTACTACTTGACGACACCGTAGTCTTGCGGTTAAGCGTGCACATATAAGTGTCGATCATATATATATGCTATGGCATGCTTACAAGGTATCATAGTCAAATCCCAAATTCTGCATAAACATGTTCTATTCTCAATGTTAATAACAAAAGTTTTGGTAAAACAATCAACCTCAAACTCACCTCTGCCTGACTAGTTGAGAAAACAGTGTCTGCTATCATTCTTGTTCTTTTCCAACTTCTCCAATATCCCTAGACAGACTGTCCCATCATATTTGGTCATTCCTTTCAACTTCACTTGAGTTCTGCTCATAAGCTTTCTCCTCATACACTTAAGCAAACCAACTATTGGTTTATCTCTTACTTTAAGTATGTAACTGTTGAAAGACTCACAGAGGTTATTTGTTAATGACCTTTGTGAAAAAATGAGATATGGCTCACCTGTTTGGACTAGCAGCTATCAACCAATTATATACAGTCTGGTCCATCTCTTTGATCCTCTACATATTACTATTAAATTCTTTTGGTGATCCACATGATGCTGCAGCCTACATAGCATCTTTCAACAATTTTCTTCTAAAAAGTCTTTTGAAGTTATCATCCATATGCTTCAAGCAGTATCTAAATTCAGCAGTAGGAACAACTATCTTAAATGCTGCATCAAGCCCTTTCTGTCTATCAAACATAAAAATTAGACCCATGTTACCCCCATCTCCGATGTCATCAATTAATGATTTCAAAAACCAAGCCCATGAGTCCATATTTTCAGCCTCTACAATAGCCATTGCAATTGGAATATATTTGTATTCCCATCTCTACCTATTGCAGCCAGCACTTGTCCACCATAAATACCTTTGAGGAAGCACCATTTAAATCAATTATGGGTCTACATCCACTCACAAACCCTACCTTTTGTACCCCGTAATAGACATGCAATATCTGGAAATGTGGAATTCTATCCATGCTAGGTCTTTGTGTCACCACAAATAAACTTGTGTTTGGATTGTACTTCTGGACAATGACACAGTAGTCCCTCAATTTAGTGTGCTGCACTCTAATATCTCCAGAGTTGTTATCTGCCGCCTTCCTCTTGGCTCTATACAACTTATCATTCGACAAATCCACCTTCAGTTCTCTTCTCAGCTCTTTCTGCATTGTAGGGATTGACCATTTTGGATCGTCACTTATTCTCTGTTGGTATTTTTTAGCTATATAGCTGGTAGCAACAAAGTGGCTTTTAAACTTTATACCACATGTATGTTTGGGCTTCAGATGTCT
Organism: Umbellularia californica; assembly: GCA_028538565.1. Taxonomy (NCBI): domain Eukaryota; kingdom Viridiplantae; phylum Streptophyta; class Magnoliopsida; order Laurales; family Lauraceae; genus Umbellularia; species Umbellularia californica. Next base: position 41,028,919 of record JAPQWN010000004.1, read on the forward strand.
TAATTTGAAATGTCCTCTCACCGTGCATGGGTGATGCATGAATCCTAATTCCACAATCATATTTACAAATAGCCGTGATTCTTTTGTTCTCATTTTTCAAATGTTTAATGTCATAGCCTTGCTTTACAGTTCATTCAACAATCACTTGCCTGAATACTTGTGGACTTGAAAATATCATACCCAACTTGAGTTTAGGATTCCCCATATCAATCAGCTCATTAAAATCAGGCCATTTAGCCCTGTTATTCTCATCAGATGAGCTGCACAATGACTGAAGCTCATCCCCATCCTCAGCATCTGTAATCCAGTTCTCATCGACTGGTACTTGTTGGTTTTCGATCTGTTCTTATTCCACACTCTTAGCTTCATGAGGTTGTGATTCCTTCTCATGAGATCCTCTGAAGATATTCTCATGATTAGCCTTCTCAACATCCTCATATAACTCTAAAGGCTCATCAGGATTTAATCTGATGTGATCACTCTCAACCTCACTATCATTATCATTAGAGTCATCATGATGACCATGTTGCTGATCTTGGTCATCATCACTGCCTTCATCAACAGTAGGTTCATCCTCAACACCAGCAGCATAGTCCAAATCATAGTGAGGTGCACTACTACCTGATGCAACTTCTGCTGCAAGTAATTGCTTCAAGGCACCTTTGGTGTGAATATTTTGAACCAAGATATTCCCCTTAGGTGACACTACCATCAAAGGTTCATGTCCCCTCTTTACATAAAAAGTCAACACCTCACCACCCTTATAATGTTCTAATAAAACAACTACATCATTGTTTCATTCAATCCGCCTTAGACCATCATCAAAACCCAAGGCCGGCACCTTAAAATACATTGAATTGTTCGCTGGGTACCCTAACTCTATCACATAATTACCGAACTCAAAAAATGATGCTTTATCAATATCAAAATCAGTGATTTCATCTACCACACCCCCAATGTATGCACTACTTGGTGGCTCTGTAAAATAACCATCATGGTGGAATCGAACTTCAACTTCATCCAATGACGTTTGCATGTAAACGACATTTCTTTAAGGCAAGTTCATGTACAATAATAAAGAAAATTCCATATTTGACAAAACCATGGATATAAGAAACTTTTTTTTTGTGTCACCGTGGTCCCCTCTATGTGTGACAGCCAAAAAAAGCCGACACAGTGTCGACAAGTGGGGATTTTATTCCACCAACATTAAAAAAAAAAATGAAATACATAGCACAAGAGGGGACCATTTTTACACAACATCTCTATATTAGACAACGAAAGGTCCTACATCCACTCAAAGCAGCCGAAAAACTCATCCCCATTCACTAAATGAGACAAAGAAACGGATAATTTTCTAATTCAAATTTCACATAGAGATTGTACAAACCAATCAACAACTTTAAAACACATGCACGTAGAGATCTCAATTTAAGCAAAAATGTTTAAAACCCTAAACCCAAAACCCTCGGCATCAGAATATACTTGGCATTATTAAGGGTTTGAGATTGTACATACCTCTGAAATCGTTGTTGCTTCTTGATGGATTCTCGCTGATGCTTCTTGATGGATGGCATAGCCCTAACCGCAATGAAGATCGCCTTTTTGAAGAAGGGGCGGTTTCTCCCATAGTCGCCTCGCCAATAAAGAAGAACCCTAACCGCAAGCGAAAAAGGGCAAAATGATCGAAAATGGCAAGACACAACTTATATATGGAGGGGTAAATTCATCATTTCATCTTTTCAGTCACGGCATCTCTATTTGCATTATGATTTAAAATACAAGTAGGTTTAGTACAAAATATCAAACTATAGGGGGTAGTCTGAAATATGTACAAAGTATAGGTATGTATTTTGCTATTATCCCTTTTATTTACAATATAAAACTACGATAAAATTTGATAAAGTAAAGTAAAAAAAAAAATACTTTACCATTCCTTCCCACTTTACTTCACCATGTACTTTATCCCACCTTTACTTTACCCTACCTTTACCATCTTGTGAGATTTACTTTTACTTTGCTTTACCATATATGTAAACATACACATTATGATTGATTTGTTGAACTAAAATCTTTACTTTACTGTACACTTTGTAATCGTCATTTTGAAAGATTCTTATATTGTAGGAAGTTTTCTAAAGGGGGGGAGCTGTAGAAGAGAATATTGAGCGCATTTTGAAAGAAAATAATATTTTCTTCAAATTTTTATTGAGTTACCAAACGCACAAGATTTTCTTTAAAAAATGAAAGATTATAGTCTAAAAATTATTATTTTCTTGTGCATCCAAACAGACCCTAAATTAAGGCAGGCCTTTCCCACAATTATGGAGTGGCATGAGTTACTGAAAACATGGGTATAAATAGGATTTAGAGAAAAAATAGAGCTCATAAAACCAGCCTCAATAAATCCATAAGTGAGCCCCACTCAATAAACCAAACCTCTCTCTTTTTTTTTTTTTTTTCTTTCTATTTCTTTATTATTGAAATATAAACTAAACCTTTCATAAATCACTGCCCACTAATGCAGGAGTTGCTCTTTCTATCAGATCAATCATACGTACAACAGGAGATTAAAATACAGAAAAGTAAAGGGAGTAAGTGTGAAGGGGTAGGATCATCAAAGGTTAGGATAATAAGATGGAACTTCCTTTTTCCAAATATATATGAACTAGAAACATGAGTTTCACACAGATCGTACATCACACACCAAAGCAGAAATGCACTTCTCTCTTTAGTTCTCTTCCTTTCATATATCCTAATTTCGTTCTAGAAAGGAAATTGTCTTAGCTATTGTCCAAGTTTAGTTATTCTAAGGCCGCAAATTGGCACATACTATTGCCCAATTCAAGACCTACCTAAATTGCATGCAGGTTAACCCAAAACTGAACTAACCCCAATGAATCTGAATATACCCTACTCAAGCCTGGTCCAGGTTTTGTGAAATCCATAAGTACAATCTGAATTGAGTTGGTTGACTCAAGTTGGTCGGGTGCTCGATTTTCAAGTTTAGTTTGCTTTCTGAGGTACTAAAACAAAGGGCTTTCATGAGGGCAGATCCTCTACAACAGAATTATAAATGAAGCACTAGGGGCCCCAGCAAAAAGAGGAGAGGGGAAGAGTGGTTGGTATGCACTATGCACCCACAAGAAACTAAAGTTTATCTGACTTCCTAAAGATAAGCAGGAGGCTGGGAATGAAATGGATTAGAAGACACTTGACCAAATGGATATGCTATGCAATTTAAAATTTGAAGTAATGGATCTGATCAGTTTGTATCTTAAAATTGCCACTGAAATTCAAGTCACCAAACAGTTGAAAATCATGAAATGCTGGCACGTTGGAAGGTTTCCTAAAGAGAAGGAATTAGATACCCCATTCCAATATGAAAAGGGAACCTGCTTTATAAAAGCTGAATGTGATAAGGTTTTAGTCAACTTGTTTGATTCTACCATATCCTCCACTCAAAGTGACTGGAACAACTGCGCACAACCCCTTCTTCTGACTCTTTTCTTCTGTTATTCAATACCTGGATACAGATTCTTTAGGAAAGGTGTAGAAAAAGGCCGGTTAGACATATCAATTATATATTTGCTCTAATCTACCCCCAATATGCGAGAACCATACCTTTAGGAAACTCTTGAGACAAAAGTTTTGCAAAGGGGCATTTCTTTGAAACTACTTTAGTATTGATGTTGCCAAATCAACATGTAAAATTGTGATCACACAATGCTAGGAGTTTGTGATCCCCCAAATTTGCAACAGACATAAAGGCATCTTTGTCTGGTCCAGCACTCTCACTATGCATGTGTGGATTCCACCTTCAGTGTCATGGCTATTCATTCGTTTGGACCGCTGGAGATAGGTGGATTAAAAGTTGCCTCCATCTCACCCACCATAGAATAATCTCAACCACCCAAAATCTGACTTTTTTCTCATTGCATGTGCCCTTTTTAACTAGTGATTTTCAATGAAACAAGGGAAGTGTAAGAATTTCTGAAGTATGGCCCGCACATGTAATGAATGGTTTGCATCATTGAAGGATAAGCTTGTAATTCCAGCGTGGCATTGCTCCAATAATGTATACAATGATGAGCCCATAGCTCCAATTAAGTGATGCCTTTTCCTCAGTCGTGAAGCAATTTTTATCTTTTATAGACGAAATACATATTTATGCGTGTATAGATAGATCGATAGATGGATGGACGAAAAATGTAGCGTTTATAGATAGATACATACATACATAGATGGACAATATATATATATATATATATATATCTCTGTGTATCGATACATACACCTAAAAGAAACTATGGTAAATGATATATAAACAAAATTAATGTTATTCCAATACGGAATTAAATCCGGCAGTATGCAACATCCAGTGCTTTCTGGATGTAGCAGTGAACTACAAAAGGCATCTAAAGATTCTACACTAACAAGTCAAGTCGGAAATCTATTTTAAACAAGAATATTCAGAAGGTCATCACCCAGTGCACAATTTTAAACAAGAGTATTGCAAGGGTTCTTATCTATGTAAATTTCTAATATTTAATGCATAGGTTGTAGGTTGGTTATTCGTTTTTTATGCAAGGTCACTCGTGTAATTTGGGAGAAATATGTGATTGTCCCTAAAGGTCATCACTTAGTGCAGTCACGCTGAAGCAGAGTCTAGACTGGGAACAAACCTAACCTTTGGCAATTTTGCACAAAACAGGTCATTACCCAGTGCAATCACGCCGAAGGATGGTCCTCACAGTGTTTAGACTGGAGACAGACCTAACCTTTGGCAATTTTGCACAAAGTGGCTGCTCGGAGGTATCAAACCTACATCGCCAGATTTCGTTGTTTTTGTTATACAGCTATGTGATTGTCCCTAGTTAACAAAATTAAACGGCTAGATGTCCTATCCACATGTTTTTGTTAAAATGCCTTTCTCCATTTCAAAATAACTTTTCTCCATTTTTTAAGATTTCACTATTGAATTGTTGCAATGTATTTCCTGCAATGCAGTTTTACCCTCTCTAAGAAACTATATACCAATCCAAAAGCTTAAGATGATAAGTGGAAGGCCCATACAGGTATATTAAGACATGTCAAGCCTATTACTTAGGCGATGTCGGATGTGAGACTTCCCAACACAAGGCCTAAGGAGTCAAGATACCTAATTATTTCTAGTTTAATTGTTTGCTTTCACTGAGTCGTAAGATGGTTCGAGGCTTCAATGATCATGATTTACAGAATTGTGTGATTCATGTACAGTTTGTTACAAACGATAATCACATCGACCAGTGAATAGTTTTTTTGTGTGAATTGCACCTATTAAGATGTTGATTTGATGTAGCATGGAGAAGGACCAAACTATGAATGGGTGTCTTTCTATGTTCTAGTTGATTACTATAGACCTGTCTAAGAAGCACCTAACACTAGGTAGTAATCAATGCTGCTAGGGTAAGGGTACTAGTATATGCGTTTCCAAAACAAAATAGCAATGGAGCCAACAAGATCAGAACCTTTTCTGTAATGTATGGTTCTTCAAAATTTGATCCCTAATTCATATCAGAATTCCTTTTGTCTGGAATGTTTGGAATCCAATGTTTACATCCAGTAATCCTAAAAGGAAAATAAAAGAATAAAAAGGAATGGAGATGGTGCAAAACAAGGAATTCAAAGGAAAAAGAAATAGATAGATAGATAGAAGTTAAACAACAGGTTACTTTACCACGGTAGGTAGAAATCAAGCATCCTGGAAAGTAAGAAACAGCCAGTAGTAGCAAGTAGCAAAATCTATTTCTAAAGTTGATTATTGAGCTATGGCTCTTGTAGTATGGAATTCATTATTACTGCAGATCTTACTGTATCAGTTGAGATTTCTACATAAGGGTCCAGTGATGTTACATTCTGACAGCACATCAGTGTAGCAGATTGCAAAGAATCCAATCTTCCATGTACGTACAAAACAAGTTGGAGTTGTAGTCCATTTTATTAGAGAAAAGACAGAGATCAAGGTGAACTAAATGCATAAAGACGAACAATTAGCAGCATCTCAGAATTTATGTTGCAGATGTGCATATAAAACATGTTGGGATTTCTTAGCAGCAAGGATAGATCTGAAGAAGTGCATTCTATCCAAGGATTTTGCCCAAGATAGAATGGAATGGCAAAACAAAATTCATGTAACTGACCCTAACATAATATGGGCAAGGCTTTGAATGATGACAATGAGATGAGCACCTAGCAAATCTCCTTACTAAATAAGTGCCAAAAAGTTATCACATGCATTGCCAAGTGGGCATAGTAGACATCTATGCATCAGCTTGAGAGGGAATGTTAAGAGAAGAAATGGATTTATCTGTAATTCTGAAGTAGTATGGATATGGTGTTTTGTAATTTTTAAAAATATAATAAAGTATATATAGGTGTGGTTTCCTAGCCCTAGGCACCAGAACCTTATGAGAGATTTCAGCATTCGCCTCTCTATTTTCTTATCTTTCTTCTCTCCTGTTTGCTAACTTAATTGTATAGTGAAGTGAAGATGAGGGTTAAATCAAGAGATAACAAACGAAGAGGAAGTCAAATCAAAAGGTCCTAAATCCAAAAGAGCACATCTTTTAACAAAAAAAGTCTAAAAGCTATTTATGGTACTAATTGACAAAAAGCTCTCTTCCTTTTACCAAAAAAAGACAAAAAAAAGATACTCTCTCATAGTACTAATGACAAAAGGCTATATAACTTAGGGAATATGTGCTTTTTTGTCATTCAGGACTTTTTTATTTGACCCCCTCTTATTTTATTATTCCTTGATTTAACCATTGTCTTCACTTCACTATACAAGTAAATTACTTAAAAGGCCCTCCATAGGGTTTCTAACCCTTAAAGGGAGAAAAACCCTATGAATCATCATATTAGAAGTGCTAACAATTGCAAGGATAATGTCCATTACAACAACCCAACTGACTTGACCACCAAGACAAGTCTCAAGTCAACCAGGCAGGCTAACCCACTCTCAACTAAAACTCATTCCAAAAACCAAGTTCAACCAACCTTCAATCCTAAACTATGGAGTTTCTCAGAATTCCAATTTAAGTGCAATAAAAATTAAACTAGAAGATCCTCCTAGGAAAGCTGGCCATCGCTGCTCTCCTACATCCAAAACAAACTCCACATTTGTTGTAGAAAATGACCCCATCATCAACAAGTCTAGCCTGATATATAATGTTACTGCTAACTAAAACAGACACTTCATAAGGGCTTAACCATGAGATAGTCCCCACAAAAGGATCAATGCACTGTCTTTATAATTGGAAATATTTTTGCTTCTCTAGTATTAATTTCTTAAATGACTCACATCTTTTATTAGATTTGGTATTCTTTATTTTGCAAAATATGAATGTATAACCCTTCCAGTACATCATACATTGCTGTCCCACATTTTATCAGTAAACAATTCTATAACCAAACATACCAATTTTCAGAACTCTGAGGTAGAGGGAGAAATTTTTTCAAATGTTGAAAGCTACAGACAGGTATATAACCATCGAAGTGAGGAAACTAAAAGCTCTAAGTCAGGAAAGTTGTGCCTCTGGAAGCATGTAAGTTGCTCTCAGGTAGTCTATAATATCTGCGCTCTCGAACATTTTCACTCCAGTATTGGGATCTTCTAAATAAGGTACCTGTCCATTTGCAACATTAAAAAAAATTAAGATAAAAAAGTAATTTATAAAATGTGCCTAAGAAAATGTATAATCTGGTTGCAAGAATAACAAAGTGAATAGAATCATCATAGCAACACTAAAGTAAATATGGTTAGAATATATGCAAGACCTGAAAATGTCCTGCCCTCTCACATAAGTCCTGCCTCTTTGGGCTACCACGAGCAGTACTGCAATTATTCTTCAGTTAGGAAACAAAGGAAAACAGAACTTGATGAAAACGGCACAAAGGACTTGCCCAGTGTTTCAGTAACAAATGAAAAAGAATAAGATCACGGTAACTGATGTGCTCGTGGGAAATTAACCCAACATTTTTCACATGAAATTAGCCTATGAGCAAGAAGCAAAAACCTGAATTTTCTTTACCGTTAATCATAAACACTGACAACCAAAAAACATATTGGGAGGTAGGCAAATTGCTTGGTAGACTCCTTCACTAAGTAAGGGGTGGATAGATCTCTGTTGGTTGCTTTCTATTTGTAGTTTTGCTCTTGCCTTTGGTAAAATGTTTTTATACCATTTGTCCAATATTTTGTTGGGATGCTTCTCACTAGTATTCCCTTTTGTTTTTAAATGAAATATTGTTACCAATAAAGGGAAAAAAAAGGAACCGACAATTTGAAATGAACATGTTCCCAGTTGATCTAATGGCTAGAATGGTTTTTCATCGGTAGACATGCAAAAATTAGTGATGTCGACAGGTGAGCTCAAGCATTTGTCTTTTAAAGCCAACCCAATAGCCTGGATTCAGCCCATGGTTCAAAATAGCGGCTACTATGCCGTAGCAGTTGAGGCCGCTATGGTCTAATAAAACCTAATAGAGGCAAGTAATTTTAATTTATAATACTATTTTTCCTATTTCTTCTCCTCAAAAGCCTTTCTTATGGTTGTCTCTACCCTTATATAGTTCTAAATCACTAAAAACACACAAGATTGGTTACTACACAAGATTAAAAATAAATAACATTTAAAAACTCACACCGCTATGCCGCTACATATTACCGCAACCGCTACGTATCGCTCGACGCACGCTACTTATTGTTTTAGCCATTGGCCTCTACGCCTGCCGCAACCGCTATTTTTACCCTAAGTTCAGCATATTCATGCCAATTCAACCCAAGTCCAGCATGATCCTTTTAGGATATGAAATTTAGGGCAATCTTGATTGTCAACAATTATGTCAAATTCTGCTGACTATTTCTAATTGAATACGTCAATACGGTAACTATTTAACAGTTAAATACAGAGTGTTTGCCTATTTCTATTTCACCATCACCTCGAAGATGTTTGTGATCATCAAATGACGTGATTTTGTGGTTATACTATCTACGATGGCCTGAGTCATTCTAGAGAAATACTGAATAGTGGCTGAAGTCGACAAACATAATTCTCAAAGGAAACAAAGAGTCCTAGTGGAAGCTACATGTAAACTTCTTCTTTGAGATCCCCATAAAGGAGTACATTATTTACATCTATTTGAAACGGAGGCCATGAGTGACAAGCAGCAAGAGCAAGGAAAACGCCCACTGTAGTCATCTTTGCAACTGGCGCAAAGGTTTCATCATAGTTAACCCATATTCCTGCCTATTACCCAAGGGGACGAGATGAGCCTTGTAGCGATCTTAAGATCCATCTAGTTTAAAATTTCATAGAGTAAATCCAGTTGCAACCAATTGGCTTCACATTAGGACATGGGATGAGATCCAAAGTATGATGCACCTGAAGAGCATCCAGTTCATCCTTCATACCTTATGTCCAACGATCATGCCTTACAACACGGTCACTCTTCTCAATATCCTATCCTTGCTCCGCCTGCCCTAACACTTGAAATGGTTCAGCAAATGATTCCCTGCCCTTGGTATTATGGTAAGATCTGTAAGCCCTCTGTTTGCTAACTAGATTCTAGGGCTTCTAATCATATTCTTCTGACAATCTTGTTAATGCTAAAAAGTATGATGGTGAATTACAAATCCATGCTGCTAATGGAGACCATCTTTCTATAGATAAGATTGGTGATATTCCCCTTTCTTTGCCTTTAAAACATGTTTGCAAATATTATTGGGTGGTGGTCACTACGTCTGCATGGACCCTCTTGGTCCCTACATTGACCTCCTTAGACACACATGTGCTCAATACTCTTTGGCCATCCCCTTTTCCTTGAGGGGTCATCAACCTATAAATATAAGAAAAAGAAAAGTTTTCCTCATCAGCGACATTGTTGGCTTGGTTATATATGTCCAAATCATATCAAATAGGCTTGTCATAATATATTCCCTAATGATAGTACCGTTCAATGCCCCGGATGTGCTCATTTTTATTCTATCGTCTTGAGTTTTACCACACATCCATCTCAACATTCTCATTTAGTTGAGATTTAGAGTAACTTTATGTAAATATATTATCTGCACCCATTTATAGCACTAGTGTAATTTTCCACACATGCCATGGAGAAAATGAAGTTTCTTTAATCAAAATAACATGTAGCAAGAAATAAACATGGAAAGCAATTACAAGATATACACCTGAAAATTATTTGTGGAGGGTGGGATTGGTCAACCAGCCCTAAATTCCCTCCTTTGGGATATCCTAATTTTTTAAATAATGCAACTACAATTCATCCTCACCTTAGCTAATCTAATCTCCTATTACCGGGTTGAACTTGAACCTCTCAATTCCAAAAACTCGAGACCAAGGATCACCAACATAGAAATCAAGTTATTATAAAGTGAACATTGCAAAATGTGTTAACAACAAATTTTACTTGCATGTAATGTACCAGAAGATGAATGGCAAGAAACTAATCCATCGAATGGAATTAGAAAGCCGCCAATGTAAAGTTAAATTGCCCTAAATCAAGGTCATAAAGATAGGAAAACATACCTGTGAAGTATGTGAGGCAACTCTAACTCAACTAGAACTTCACGTACAATCTTGCAGAAAGGGGAAGGCTGAAATAGCAGACATTCTTGATATCATAAATCTTGTGGATGTGTTACCATGTTATTGCAACAAGTAGAGAAAACAGATGGAAGTTTATATTGAATTTATCTTATTTATCACCTCAGCAAACAAATAGAAGTTTATGTACAAGGCAATTGTGATTGCTAAGATCTAACCTCATATGCCCATAAGTCAAGCGGTCTTGGAGGCTGTTTTGAAGGAGTGTAGAAAGAACCCTATAGAAAAAAGCAAAAAAAAAAAAGCATTATGTTTAGAACATTAGGGTCAGTTTAGGAAGATTTTGGCAAGCAAAACCATAACAGTAATTTGAACTGATCTATCCTTAACAACTGTGACATCACAACCAAAATAATTCCATTTCCAAGGTATTACAGAAATAATTCTGAAAAGAGATTCAAAACAACAAAATAAATTATTTGAAAGATAAAATATCATGCCTTCCCCATACGACCAATCATAGCAAATCCCGCAGTTAGAGTCTGTATTCAGCAAATCCAGGAAGCAATTTTAAATAGGATGAGATGAGTTTTGCAAAATGGAAATGATGAAATTAATAGCATATAATCATATTTGTTGAGGCCAGAAGCTCACAGTCAGTAGTCCAAGTGACAACATCAAAGGAGTAGTTCCATCACCTAATTAAGATAAACAAATTAAAACAATAGTAAACATAGGTAAGATGGGATAAAATATAAACAAGAATGCAAGTGAATGAAGTCCACAATGAACTATGAAAAAGAAAACATCCTCAAACAACAGATAAACCATCAAATGAGCTATTATGAGGGTATGCATGCTAATAATCTAATCCTCTCAATAGCATTTTCCCACTCATAAAGGGAATGTGTTCCGAGGTGCATTAGTTAAGGTAAATGTCAAAATTTAATACCAGGCATGCTGCAAAAGATTTGGCAACAGGATTCTTATATTGTAGTATTTGGCATCATATGTAAGTATTTAAATGTATTTAAATGAATTTCTCTACTGAAATTCATTATCATCATCACGGCCTTGTCCCATTAATCTAGAGCCATGTTCTCTGTAACTCCACAACTTATCATTTCTTTCCTCACTACTTATCTCAACCTCATTAGACCTCTACTGCTTCACCTAGTTCCTTGAAATTACAACATTTCAAAACTCTGTATGTTTCATTTCTAATCATCTTGCACTTGCCCAAACCATCTCAAACACACTCCTTGATTTTCTCCTTTACTGGGGGCCACCTGGTTTCCTCTTATGTACTCATTCCCAATTCTACCCATGTCACTCCACAACCCCATCTTGGCATATGAATTATCAATATCAAAAGGGGAGAATAGTTATAGAATGAATTCCAATATTTGAGTCTCTCTTACAGCAGACCTCTGCTTTATATAATGTTCTACCTGTTATAATAAATGATTGTAGCAAAATCCAATCCCCTTGATTGTGGTGGATTTACACAGGATTACATGTGTATTTCCTATTCTTGGGATCTATACAAATCTTTTTGAGCTGTTACAATCTTACGAAGATGATTCTATTGATATAAATTGTTACACTGTTCACTAAAAGCTCGAGCTTTTGGTGCTTTTGGTTATTACATGGTATAGAGCCAGAGGTCACGAGTTCGAAACCCCTTAGAGGCATGTTACCTCTATCCATCTGCTCTGTCTGTCTGTTGGGTTTCAAATTCGAACGGCTTCCCGTTCGAGAGGGGGTGTTAATAGTCATGCATGTGCCACTTACACATATCACATGTGCTACGCTGACATGCATCATAGCCACATCATTTATTTAGCTTCATATCATTTCATTGTTAGCCGATCAACAGTCAACTCCATATAGCAGAGCATGTCTATCCACAATCTTATAATAAATTTAAATAAAACTAATAAGAAAATTTAATGACAACGAAAATTTTGTGAAGGAAAATAGATTTGCCTGTCCTCCAAGAGTACCATATTGTAAAATAGTATATAAATAGGAATATAAATTCGTATAAATTGTGAAGGAATACATCTAGAAGTAGCCCCAATTGTCTAATCAGATGGTGGGGGGTGGGGGACTGTGATCTAATACAAGTCAAATTTTCTACTTTTTCTTTTGAATGGTAACTTTACATTAAAAGCTAGCAGTACAAGAGGACTATACTGACAAGCTTGCAAATGAGAGACGCAAAACCGCAAAACACAAAACAAGACGACACCAAAGAAAACAAGAAACTAAAAGGAACCAACAGCTAACTAAGGCACTACATTAGAGAGAGACACTTCATTCCAATTTCGCATGATTTGATCCAAAGAGTGGCCTTTGAAATGCATATTAATGGTTACCCAAGAGGCAACCAAGAACTTAATCTTTACAAACAAGGATCCACAATTCTCATACCTCCCCTCAAAACATCCTGAATTTCTTTATTTCCATAAGATCCTAATATCTGCTAAAAAGGACAACCTCCACAACTCCTTCCCCTTGGGCAATCCTATCGGAGGAGATCATGCTTGATAAAGCTCTGCAGTCTGCACCCAAACCAGTCAACCATAGATCTCCAAATTATCTGAGCAACATTACAATTCAATAGGAGGTGGTCCACTGATTCCTCATCCCCCCCAAACACATGGGACAACAACTGACCAAAATCTTCCATCTTTGTCTTAGATTATCCATACTAAGGATTCTTTTACAAAGAGCTAACCATCCAAAAACCACAACTCTAAACAGAGCCTTAATTTCCCAGATGCTACCCACGGAGCTATTTGATTCTGCCCTTCTGGATGAGGCAGAAAACAAAGGAAGAGACTGAATATAAGCCATCCTAGGAAGCATTCCACAGTCCACACCCTTTCATTCCCCCTCCCCCTCTTCCCCTACTACAGTATAAGGCCCACTTAAGAGATTGATTAGAGCAATAAATCGGTCTCCCTCATGTTTGTAGAAATAAAAAGGCCCATGTACACTAGGCAGGCCCATCTAGGCCCATGAAGAGAATCCCACGTGTGGGACTTCCCAACCTGTCTTAAAGATATACTTCTATGTATAGAAGATTAGGATTCTTTTATTCTTTAATCATATTGATTCTGATTGTAATTAGAATGTAATGACTGCTGATTATTAGCATGTAATTAGGATAAATCTCATTATAAAAGTGTTGGTCGATCCTCAATGGAGGTATCCACTTTTCTTCCAAACGTTTCTCTCTCTCTCTCTCATGCTCTTTTATATTATTTCATGGTATCAGACCTCTGGTTATGATAAATCGTCTCCTATCATTGATTGATCTTCTCTCATTAATCCACTAAGTCTCCCTGACTTGGATCTTCTTCTTGGCGTGAAAATCTTCCCTGTTAGTGTCACTGATCAACAATGGCCCACCACGGATCATCTTCGTATCTCCAAGAGATCTCTACAGTTGTGATCGACCAACCTTGAGGATATTTCTAAGGATTTTTCTGGATTTTTTTATCATCTTTAAGGTATTTTCCATCCACTTCTTCATTTGCCAGTTTTTATAAAATCTTGTCAGATAGTTTTCATCAAGACCGTCCAGATTTGTGGATCCTTTTCCAAATCTCATCAAATTTGGACTGAAGGAGGTAACATTGATCCACTTTCCAGAGATAAAACCTGATCTGTGCTTAGACCACCCTGTGGGGCCCACGCACAGATCCAAGCCAAAATTCTGGGTTGCCTAGCTCTGTTTTGAGCAAAATTTGCACTATATGTGCTGGATTCGGCTGTCTTCTTCTATCTTCTTCTTCTCTTGATAATATTGATTGTTGTTGTATGCTGTGGAAGCCACTTGTTACGGATTAAAGCTAATTAATGACTGATCTGGGCTAGTTACTGCACTGTTGATATCATTACTGCAGTATTCACCTTCTATAGCAGATCAGACCACCTTGTGGTTAGTCTGCGTGCTGTTCTCTTCCTTTTTGGGCACTATTGTCATCCCATTGCTACTGTTTGCATAGTTGTTTTTTTTCTTTTGTGTTGATTGATGTCCAAGGTTGTTGATTCATTGCTGGAAATACGGTTGCTACTTTTCTACTATGGACAAGTATGATGTCATTCCTATTAAATTTAATGGGAATAATTATATGGCTTGGTCTTTTCATCTAAAGAATTTTGTCGAAGGTCAAGGATTGTTTGGTTATCTTGATGGATCGATAACTAAACCTTCTACTACAAGTACGGCTGACACAAAAGCCTTATCCACCTGGTCTAAAGAAAATGCTAAGGTAATCACTTGGATTCTTAACTCCATTGATCCTTCTCGTCATTGCTCTTCAAGCTTATACTGCCGCGGCTAATATGTGGTCTCATCTCAAGAAAGTTTATCATCAAACTAATAAAGCCCGCAAATTCCAATTAGATAGTGAAATTGCTAAATTTAGTCAAGGCGATAAGACGGTGCAGGAATACTTCAATGGATTTCTCACCTTATGCACTGAGAGGGATGCTATGATTATTCAAATTGTTTCTTCTGGGTTCCTGTCAGAGGCTCTTAAATTACAAGAGGACACTCACATCAGCCAGTTCCTTATGAATCTAAGACCCGAATTCGAATCTGTTCGATCGGCTCTCATGAATAGAGAAGTCTCTGCAAACCTGGATACTTGTTTCCAAGAAGTCCTTCGCGAAGAACTTCGCCTCCACTCACAGCGTGCTATTATTGAAGAACCGAAGGCCTTCCTAGCTTCGTCTTCAATTGATTCTGCTCTTCTGGCAACCCCCAATCAGAAACCTGCTCAATGCTATGAATGCAAAGGCTTCGGTCACATTGCCAATAACTGTCGTAAGAAATTGGTTTGCAGATATTGCAAACGATCTGGTCATCTTATTAATGACTGTCGCAGTTTACATCGAAAGAATGGGCCTCAACAAAAGCAGAATCCTTCCAAACATAACTCTCCAGCTGAGTTCCAAGTTCAAGCACCTTTCCCTGATACGGGAAGCACCTCTTCCGGGTCCGTCTCCATGACTCCTTCCCAGATTCAAGAACTGATTCAGAACACGGTGACCTCAGCATACGCATCTATGGGCCTTAATGGTGGTCGGTATCAAACCCATTCTCCTATAGCATTTCCTGCTTTTCATTCTTCAGTCTCTCTGTCTGCATCTATCACCCCATCCACCTGGTTTCTCGATTCAGGAGCATCTAACCACATGACCTCTATAGAAAGTAGCTTTACAGACTCTCACCTTTACCTTGGCAAAGACAAAATCACTACTGCTAATGGAGACCAATTACTCATTTCTGGTATTGGTACCATTACTTTATCTAGTGTCTCTGGCCAGTCCATCAACCTTCCCAATGTCTACTTCGTTCCCAAATTATCAGCTAATTTACTTTTTGTAGGACAAGTTATTGATGATGGATATTGTGTTAACTTTTCTTCCACTGGTTGTGTCATACAGGGGTGGCAAACTGGGAAGGTGATCACGACGAGGAGTAAACATGGTCGACTGTTTCTGCTGGACATTAGACGTCATTCCCTATTTTCTTTTTCTTCTCCTAATTTCAATAAATTGTGGATTGTGTGGCATGTTCTTCTTGGTCATGTGAACAATGCTTATTTACTTTTTTTGTTTAAAAATGGTTGTTTAGAACCTACTTTTGATAATAAAATGGTGTCCTCTTTCCTTCAATCGAAGTGTGAAACGTGTTGCTTAAGTAAGAGTCATATCTTGCCTTTTCCTATTCATCACTCGTGTGTTATCATCTTTTGATATTATTCACACGGATGTTTGGGGAATTGCACCCACTTGAGTAGGACAGGGTTTAAGTATTATGTGACATTTATTGATGGTCATTCTAGGTTCACTTGGATTTATTTTATGTGCTTCAAATCTAAAGTATTTTCTCTTTTCCAAAAGTTTTACAAAATGGTTCAAACACAATTTAAGAAAGAAATAAAAATTCTTAGGTCTGACTCCGATGGCGAATACATGTCCCAAGATTTCTCTGCCTTCCTTTCTGATAAAAGAATTCTTCACCAAAAATCCTGCCCACATACTCCACAGCAAAATGGTGTTGCGGAGAGAAAGAACAGACATATTCTTGAAATTGTTCGTACTCTCCTCCTTGCATCCTTAGTTCCTCCCATCTTTTGGTGTGATGCTGTACAGACAGTTGTGTATCTCCTCAATCGTCATCCTAGCTCCATTCTAGGAAAGACGACTCCTTATGAAACTCTCTTTGGTCATGCCCCTTCATGTTCTCACTTACGAGTTTTTGATTGCTTATGCTTTGTTCACCTTCCTTCTACAGAGCGCACTAAGTTGCCACCACAGGCTGCCAAATGTATCTTTCTGGGTTACAGTACTGAACACAATGGATTTTTCTGTTATGATCACTCCGAAAAATGCATGCAAATATCTTGTAATGTGATCTTCTTGGAACACATTCCCTTCTTTTCTTTGCATTTGGACAATCACCCTGTTGTTGTGTCTTATATGCCAAATTTCCCTATGCCTACTTCTCCACCACCTCTTACCAACGTCTATGTCCGGCGTAATGCGGTCCCTCCTGTGAGGACTCTTCCTCCTGATCCCTTTCCAGTGCCACCTACTGCACCCTAAGGTATTAATGCTTCTTCTGATAGTATCATACCCCTACGACGCTCTAGTCGTCCTTCAGTCGCTCCTGACCGTTATGGTTTTCCTGGCGCTTTTCACTTCTTTGGATAGTGCTCCTATACCCACCTCATATTCACAGGCCTCAAAGATTGCTTACTGGCATGATGCTATGACTGAGGAGTTGCTTGCTCTTGAAGCAAACAAAACATGGGATTTGGTACCGGCCCCTAATAGTGCTTTTGTAAGCGGTAGTAAATGGAACTATTCCATAAAAGTTCACTCTGATGGGAGTCTTGACCGCTACAAAGCCCGATTGGTTGCACAGGGTTAGGTTACAAGCAGAAATATGGGATTGACTATGAAGAGACCTTCGCACCAGTGGCTAAAATGACCACTGTTCGCACTTTTCTTTGTGTAGCTGCAACCCGCCACTGGCCCCTATGGCAAATGGATGTCAAAAATGCCTTTCTTCATGGCGACTTGCGTGAGACTGTGTATTTAAAACCACCTCCGGGATATGCTTTTCCTCCACAGCATATTTGTAAATAGAGGAAAGCTCTTTATGGACTTAAGCAGGCTCCTAGGGCCTGGTTTGATAAATTTCGGACAGCACTCCTTCAAGCTGGTTTTCGCCAAAGTCACTCTGATAGTTTCATCTTCCTTAGATGGACACCAAAAGGTTACACCTTTCTCTTAGTCTATGTTGATGATATGATTATTAGTGGCAATGATGTTACTGGCATTACGGATCTCAAACTTCATCTTACTCGCCACTTCAGAATGAAGGACCTTGGTCCTCTCACCTACTTTCTAGGGCTTGAATTTGTGCGTAACAAATCTGACATAAGGGTCTATCAACGCAAATATGCTATCGATTTGATCACTTCAACCAGGCTTGATGATGCTCACACTATTGAAACGCCTATGGAATTAAACAGCAAACTCAGTTCAGATGATGGCCCTCCCCTGGCTGATCCCTCAGTTTTCCGGCGGATAGTTGGTAGTTTGCTCTACTTGACTATGATTCAGCCGGATATTTCTCACGCAGTTCATACGGTTAGCCAGTTTATTAGCGATCCACACAAACCTCACATTGCTGCTGCTTTACGCATACTCCGTTATGTTAAAGGCACTCTTCACCATGGTCTCTTCTACCCCTCTGATAATTCTTTGTGTCTATCCGCTTATGCTGATGCCGACTGGGCTGGTTGTCCAGATTCTCAGCGCTCTACCACTGGCTGGTGTATGTTTCTTGGGGACTCTCTGATTTCGTGGAAGTGCAAGAAACAAACCACCGTTTCGAAGTTTTCTGCTGAAGCCGAATATCGGGCAATGTCTTCCGCTAGTGCTGAAATCATCTGGCTACGCCGTCTTCTCTGTGAATTCGGTGTTCTTATTCGTCGTTCTACCCTGCTTCATGGTGACAACACCAGTGCTACCAGAATTGCCAACAATCCGGTCTTTCATGAAAGAACAAAGCATATTGAGATTGATTGTCACTTCATCCGTCAACATGTTGTTACTGAGAAGATATCTTTACCTCATGCCTCTACTTTTAACCAGTTGGCGGATATATTCACCAAGGCTCTACCCAAAACGAGTCATCATGATCTTACTAGCAAATTGATGTTTTCTGCCTTACCACATCAATTTGAGGGGGAGTGTAGAAATAAAAAGGCCCATGTACACTAGGCAGGCCCATCTAGGCCCATGAAGAGAATCCCACGTGTGGGACTTCCCAAGCTGTCTTAAAGATATACTTCTATGTATAGAAGATTAAGACTCTTTTAGTCTTTAATCATATTGATTCTGATTGTAATTAGAATGTAATGACTGCTGATTATTAGCATGTGTAAGACTCTGGGAGAGTCTGTGATGAGATGAGATGAGATGAGATGAGAGGAAGAAGACACACAATATGGGAGAAGACTCAATGATCAATTGATCATCGACCATCCTATTTTATAATCAATAGATACCTTAATCAAGGCACTAAGTATGTTAAGATTACAATCTTAGAGTAAATCAAGGAATGAAAGAATCTCCTAATCTATGTATGGAAGTATTAAAGGGAAAATAGCAACAAGAAAACAGTAACAAAATCAAGGATCCCATACGTGGGATTTTTATATATACAGTGGGCTGGGCCTAAGTGGGCCCACGTGGGCCAAAGCCCACACTATCTTCTACACTCCCCCTCAAATTGATGTGGTAATGTAGAGAACATCAATTTGTGAGTGAGATCATGATGGCGCGGTTTGGGAAGTGCTTTTGTGAAGATATCTACCAACTGGTCATGAGTAGAGACATGTGGCAGAGTTATCTTCTCAGTAACAACATGCTGACGGATGAAGTGGCAATCAATCTCAATATGCTTTGTTCTTTCATGAAAGACCGGATTGTTTGCAATTCGGGTAGCACTGATGTTGTCCCCATGAAGAGGTGTAGAGCTACCAACAGTGACACCGAACTCACAAAGAAGACGGCGTAGCCAGATGATATCAGCGCTCGCAGATGACATGGCCCGATATTCGGCCTCAGCAGACGATTTGGAAACTGTGGTTTGCTTCTTGCACTTCCATGAAATCAAAGATTCCCCAAGAAACATACACCAATCAGTGGTAGAGCGCCGAGAATCGGGGCAACCAGCCCAGTCAGCATCCGCATAAGCAGATAAGTGCAGAGAAGCGCCCAAAGAGTAGAAGAGACCATGATTAAGGGTGCCTTTGACAGTGCGGAGTATGCGCAAAGCAGCAGCAAGGTGAGGTTTGTGAGGATTGCTCACAAACTGGCTAACCGTATGAACGGCACAAGAAATATCCGGCCTAGTCATAGTTAAGTAGAGCAAACTACCAACTATCCGCCGGAAGACAGAGGGATCATCCAGGGGAGGGCCATCATCCGCACTGATCTTTTTGTTCAACTCCATAGGTGTATCAAAAGTGTGAGCATCATCGAGTCTTGCCGAAGTGATTAAATCTGTAACATATTTTCGCTGATGAACCCGAATGCCAGATTTGCTACGCACGAACTCCAGCCCTAGAAAGTAGGTGAGAGGACCAAGATCCTTCATTCTGAAGTGGCGAGTGAGATGATGTTTGAGTTCCGTATCATTGCCACTGATAATCATATCATCAACATATACTTACAGGAAAGTGTAGCCCTTCGATGTCCATCTAAGAAAGAGTGAGCTATCCGAATAACTCTGACGAAATCCTGCTTGAAGAATTGCCGCCTGAAACTTATCGAACCAAGCCCTGGGAGCCTGCTTAAGGCCATACAAAGATTTCCGCAACTTACAAACATGCTGAGGAGGACAGGCATATCCTGGAGGAGGCTTTAAGTAAACAGTTTCTCGCAAATCCCCATGGAGAAAGGCATTTTTTACATCCATTTGCCACAGAGGCCAGTGGCGGGCTGCAGCGACACAGAGGAGAGTACGGACTGTGGTCATTTTAGCCACTGTTGCAAATGTCTCCTCATAGTCAAGTCCATACTCCTGTTTATATCCCTGAGCAACCAATCGGGCTTTGTAGCGATCAAGACTCCCATCGGAGTGAACTTTGATGGAGTAGATCCATTTACTGCCAATCACAGAGGCTCCTTCAGGAGCTGGTACCAAGTCCCATGTCTGATTTGCTTCGAGAGCGAGTAATTCCTCATTCATAGCATCCTGCCAGTAAGCAATCTTCGAGGCCTGTGAATATGAAGTGGGGATAGGAGCACTATCTAAGGATGAAAAGAGAACAGGAAAACCATAGCGGTTAGGGGCAATGGAAGGACGATTAGATCGTCGCAGAGGAGGATATGATCAGAAGAAGTATGATTACCTGTAGGAGCAGGAGGCTGCACTGAGAGATGATCAGGAGAGGGAGGCACCATAGGAGGTCCCTTGTTACACCGGACATAGACCTGAACAGCAGGTGAGGTAGGAGTAGATTCCTGGAATTGTGGAAAATAGGACACAGCAGTAGGATGATGATCTAAACGCAAGGAAAAGAAAGGAATTTGTTCTAGGAAGATCACGTTTTGAGAAATTCGCATGCGTTTTTCAAATCGGTCATAACACAAGAACCCTTTGTGTTCAGAACTGTAGCCAAGAAAGATGCATTTGGCAGCCTGTGGAGATAGCTTAGTGCGTTCATTCGGTGGAAGATGAACAAAACACAGACAACCAAACACACGTAAGTGAGAGTATGAAGGAGGATGGTCAAAGAGAACTCCGTAAGGAGTAGTCTTGCCTAGAACAGTACTAGGAAGACAATTGAGCAGATATACTGCAGTCTAGGCAGCATCACACCAAAATTCAGGAGGAACTAAGGATGCCAATAAAAGGGTGCGAACAGTTTCAAGAATATGCCTGTTCTTTCTTTCCGCAACTCCATTCTGCTGCGGAGTGTGCGGACAAGATTTTTGATGAAGAATTCTTTTATCAGAGAGGAAAGCAGAGAATTCATGAGACATGTATTCTCCGCCAGAATCGGATCTAAGGATCTTGATATCTTTCTTAAATTGGGTGTGGACCATGTTATAGAATCTTTTAAAAACAGAGAACACTTCAGATTTTAAACGCATGAAATAAATCCAAGTATATCGGGAATGATCATCAATGAATGTCACATAGTACTTGAAACCTGCCCTACTTAAGGTAGGAGCAATGCCCCAAACATCAGGGTGAATGATGTCAAACGATTCTAATGCACGAGAATTATGAACAGAAAATGGCAAAATATGACTCTTACTTAAACAACAAGCTTCACATTTTGATTGAGATAAAGAAGACATCATGTTATTATCAATTGTAGAGTCCAAACAACCGAGTTTAAACAAAGAAATTAGATAGGCATTGTTCACATGACCAGGACGTTTATGCCAAACAATCCACAAGTTTTTGAAATTATTAGAAGAAGAAGCAAAGAAGGAATGATGTCCAATGTCCAGCAAAAACAGGCGCCCATGTTTACTCCCCGTCGCGATCACCTTCCCAGTTTGTCGCCCCTGTATGACACAACCAGAGGAAGAAAAGTGAACAAGATAGCCATCATCAATAAGTTGTCCTACAGAAAGTAAATTGGCTGATAATTTTGGAACAAAATAGACATTAGAAAGGGTGATGGACTGGCCAGTGACACTAGATAAAGTAATGGTACCAACTCCAGAAATGGGTAGTTGATCACCATTGGCAGTGGTAATTTTTTCTTTTCCAAGGTACGGGTGGGAATCTGTAAAGCTATGTTCTACAGAGGTCATATGATTGGAGGCTCCTGAATCTAAAAACCAAGTGGAAGAGGTGATAGAAGAAGAAAGAGATGCAGAAGAATGAAAGGCAGGAGATGCTATATGAGAATGAGGTTAATACCGACCACCAGAGAAGCCCATAGACGCATATGCAGAGGTGACTGTGTGCTCTGGATCAAGTCTTGAATTTGAGCAGGAGTCATGGAGATAGCCCCGGAGGAAGTGCTGCCTGTATCTGATACTGGGGCTTGAGCCTGAAATGCTGATGGAACATTCTGTTTTGGCATATGGGAGGGAGGCTTCTTAGGCTGTGTTTCATTCCGTCGCTGCAGGCTTCGACAGTCATCAATCACATGACCGGTCCGTTTGCAATATCTGCAAACCAATTTCTTGCGACAATTTTTGGCAATATGTCCAAAGCCTTTGCATTCATAACATTGAGGCTGCTTTGGAGTTGCCAGAAGAGCAGAGGAATCAGGAAGAGGCGCAAGGAAGGCTTTGGGTGCTTTGGGTGCTTCTAGAATAGTGCACTGTGAAGTGAGACGAAGTTCTTCGCGAAGGACTTCTTGGAAGCAAGTATCAAGATTAGCAGTATTCTCCCGATTCATTAGCGCAGACCGAACAGATTCAAATTCCGGTCGTAGATTCATAAGAAACTGGCTAATATGAGTTTCTTCTTGTAACTAGAGAGCCTCAGACAGAAATCCAGAAGAGACCGTTTGGATCAGCATAGAATCCCTTTCAGTCCATAAGGTGAGGAAACCATTAAAGTATTCCTGCACTGTTTTATCCCCTTGACTGTATCTGGCAATTTCACTATCTAGATGAAATTTCCGGGCTTTATTGGTTTGATGGTAGACTTTCTTCAGATGAGCCCACATATCAACTGCTGTGGTGTAGGCTTGAAGAGCCACAGCCAGAGAAGGATCAATAGAGTTAAGGATCCAAGTGATGACTTTCGCATTCTCTTTGGACCAAGTGGCTAGACCTTTTGAGTCAGCAGTACTTGTAATCTGAGGCTTGGTTATCGATCCATCAAGATAACCAAAAAGGCCCTGTCCTTCGACAAAGTTCCGTAAGTGGAAGGACCAAGACATAATTTTGCCCATTAAACTTAACGGGAATCACATCATACTTTTCCATGATCACAAAAGGCCGTAGAATGTATCACAGAGAAGATGTCCAACCAAAAACCCTTTTGACAGAGAGGGATGAAGGGGACTAAACAGCAATAATCAGCAAGAAAGGCTGAATTTCTGGTGCAGATGGCTAACTGGAGTAAGATGATGAACTCCAAACAAGAAACGAACCAACAGTGCAGAAAATACCCAAATATTGCAGAAGAAAAGGTGCCAGACGACCACTATTTTGGTCCTGGAGTGGGCACGTGGGGCCCACAATGGGATCAGACCACTGATCAGGGAAAATAGTCTTCTATAGGATACTTTTTACTAACTTCCAGATCAGGTTGCAAGGCAAACTGATGAAAATCCACAAAATTGAACGGATCTGATGAAAACTATCTTGTAAAACTGTGAAAACACAAGTGGCAGTAGATGGCCTACCTCTGATGTGCTATAAATCCGGGAAAAATGCCCATAAAACTGAGAGAGGAGGGACGACCACTGTGGTAGTGGTGATAGGTGCTATCTTGATGATGATCTGATGGCCCACTTTGATCACCACGGTGCAGAAGTCGACACGGTGAATCTAATGACGACAACGAGAAGGTTGCTTGTGCTAGATTCGTGAGAAAGGATTGCTAGTGAGAGATGAAGATGTCCCACAAGGCTCTGATACCATGTAAGACTCTGGGAGAGTCTGTGATGAGATGAGATGAGATGAGAGGAAAAAGACACACAGTATGGGAGAAGACTCAATGATCAATTGATCATCGACCATCTTATTTTATAATCAATAGATATCTTAATCAAGGCACTAAGTATGTTAAGATTACAATCTTAGAGTAAATCAAGGAATGAAAAAATCTCCTAATCTATGTATGGAAATATTACAGGGAAAATAGCAACAAGAAAACAATAACAAAATCAAGGATCCCATACATGGGATTTTTATATATACAGTGGGCTGGGCCTAAGTGGGCCAAAGCCCACGCTATCTTCTACAGTAATTAGGATAAATCTCATTATAAAAGTGTTGGTCGATCCTCAATGGAGGTATCCACTTTTCTTCCAAACGTTTCTCTCTCTCTCATGCTCTTTTATATTATTTCAATGTTCCTTAAGATTTCTCCTTAATATTGGGCTCCATACCTTCTGCTCACCAGAACTCAACAAATAGCAATGAACCCTAGCCTCCTTATCGAGAGCACAGCTGAAGATGTCAGGGAATTACGTTGCCAACGGCCATTCCCCAAGCCACCTGTCATGCCGAAATAAAACATTCGCACCCGATCCAACTGGATATCTAATATTCTCCATGAAGCTCTCTTTGATGGAGAGAATACCTTCCCAAATAGCCAAGGCTTTATATAGGACATCTTGAATGTCCCATCCATTTCTACAATACTGTATTTCCCCGTCAGTAATTGCTTCCAACGACCATTTGATTCATCTCCTAGCCTCCATAACCAGTTTCCAAGTAAAGCTTGGTTCATTTGTCTAACGGGTCTTATCCCAAACCCTCCCTCGTCCTTCAATTTACAAACCGAGGTCCAGTCAACCAAGTGAAATTTCTTCTCTTTACTCCTTCCGTGCCAAAAGAAATCCCGTCGCAGCTTCTCAATTCGATTGATGATTGAAGCCAGGCACTTGAACATAGAGAGATATACACTGGAAGGTTTGCCAACACAGATTTGATTAGTGTGACTGTACCTCCTATGGATAAGTAATTCGCCTTCCAAATGGATAACTTTCTCTCAGCTCTTTCCACCACCGGATTCCACACATCCTTTTTAACAGATCCCAAATACAGAGGCAGCCCTAAGTAAGGAACCGGAAAGGACCCCACCTTACATCCCAGTAGATCTGCATATTGATATAGTTGTGCTTCCCCAACTCTTATTCCAATCAGATCACTTTTGAAAAAGTTAATTCTAAAGACCGGCACAACCCCAAAACATAGAAGAATTGCTTTGACGTTCCTTATCTTATCTTCATCTGCCTCACATAAAATCAAAGTGTCATCTGCATCTACAAGTGAGTAACCAGAGGGACTGCATCAGCCGCTTTAAATCCTCCTAGAAGACCTTCCGAATCAGCCTAATTGCTTTAAAATAGTGTTTAATAGGAGGTTTATCATCATTTTTTTGGAGTTTTTGACCTCATTCTAAGAGCTTTTTGGGAATTTTTTGGATTTTGAAGTTTCAAAGACAAATTTTCATCAAAGCCATCCAATTTTTCTGATCTGTATCTGATCTCGAGAAATTTTGTTGTAAGGTGTATAACTCAGTCTCATATCCATACAAACAACTCAATAAGAAATTGTACAAGTATTTAATCACCTTACTAGGGATCTCCTACCACAATCTGGGAAACCCAGGGCTATTTGCAAGCGATTTGCAAGCGAAAGTTCTGCTTCTTTGATATCTGATATTTAGTTGAAAACTCAGAGAGAATCAGATCTCTCAATAGCACTGTTCATATGAGCAGACTAATCTCAGTTTTGAAGATCTTCTAGTGGGGCCTACCTGTGATTATCAAAGGTAATATATTTTTACATATCCTTGGTTGCTCATCCTTGTGGGAATAAGCATAATTTTTTTTTCAGACTTTTTATATTCTGTTTAAAGGTTTTTTTTTTTGGATCTTTTGGATTCAGCTGTTTTCCGGATCTGTTTTCATCACAACTGTCCAATTTCTTTGATCTGAATCAACAGATTAAACTTTGGTTACAAGTAGGCGATTCGTAAATAAACATATCCCGAAAGGTTGATAAAGGATTCTCTATAGTTTTCATAAAGTTTTGGGAGATCTACACCCAATTTCAAAGTCGGACAAGCCTGTTTGAGACCCCATGTTCTGGATTCCTGGATTTTGTGATTATTATGGATAAATTTGAACATTGAATGTCAGGTTTAATGGGAACAATTATTTCTTATGGGAATTCCAGTACATTAATTTTGTTCAAGGGCAAGAATTATGGATTTTTTTGATGGATCTAACAAGAAATCACAATCAGAAAAACCAGATGGACTTGCAAAATGGACCCTAAAAAATACTAGGGTCATTAGTTGGCTATTCAATTTGGTTGAACCATCCATTACATTCAATCTTAGACCCGACCAAACCGCAGCTGATATGTAGAATTATTTATGATGAGTATAGCACCAAGAAAAAACGATGCTCACTGATTTCAATTGGAAAATGAAATCATTAAAACTATTCTAGATTCATGACATTGGGGCCACTAGAGTATGCATCTTTTATCTATGCTACCATTCTAGATGAGTATCTGGGTCGTATTCAACAAATCCATGAATCCACTTATCAATGAAATTACAATGTGACTTGGAACCTAGGTTGCAAAGTTGAAGAATTGAAGCCCAACTCCATCACTCGATGCTTGTTTGCAAGAACTGCACTGAGTGGCAGCACTCTTCTGGCAAAAGATAAGGACTTATCCAAATTCCAGTATTATAGGTGGAAAGAGATGGGACACTTTTCTAATGATTACAAGGGAAAATCTGCAATTCCTGCAAGAAGTCAGAACATTTAATCTCTGAATATTATAAATGTCCTTAGAATCAATCCTGCCAGGGCTTATCATGCAACTGTTGCACCACATGTAATATCATCCAGCACTGATGAAACAAACAAGTCTAACCCTAGAGATGATGAGCAAATTGCACAAACACTCTTGCTTCTGCTTTTTCCTCCATGGGATTCTCTGGTAAATCTAAACCTTCTTCTATCTGGTATGTGGATTCTGGTACCAGCCATCATATGATTCGTTCATCCAAACATTTGGAACACATAAAACCTATATCTGATAATCATCATATCGGGAATGCTTATGGCAGACAGAATCACAGATACCAATTTTGGGTATTGGTAACTACTAACATTTTGTCTAGTTCCCTATTCCCTACATAATGTTCTCTTCTCTCCACAATTACTTTTTTTTTTGGGTAGAGATTCTCTCCACAATTAGTTGTCAGACAACTTTCTGTCAGTAAAATTGGTTGATAAAAATTACCAAGTTTCCTTCTCTAGTGTTATATATGCTATATAGGACCAGAGAACTGAGAAGTAGATGGTGGGGTCATAGGGATGGACAACTGTTCGCACTGAAGTTGGGAGTCTCTCCAACAACATTTTTTCCAGTCTCACTGATGCTATGCAAAAATTTCATCATTTCTGACATAGAAAAATAGGGCATTTATGAAAGTTTTCTTCATCTATGCCATAGGAAATCAAGGCATTTTTGGCATTGTAAAATAGTGTATAAATTCGTATACACCTTACGAGCACTGCGTTATTGTATTTATCGTAAGATATTTTTTATTCATTTTGATTGATTATAATTTCCGAAACAAAGGGATTGTAATTTCCCAAATAAAAGATAATGGAAGCTATATAATGGAGGGGCCCAATGATGACATGGATCAAAATAGCCACTGTATTTAGGAAATAGTGCCGTTGTACATCTGTGGCAGTGTGCATTGGCCGTTATTTAACTGTAGCGACCAATATGCACTGCCCCTAACTTCCACCACTCGGTGGTTGACTGACAGATCCCTCTTTTCTTCCTTTTTTGTCCATTTTAGGGCATTTTCAGCCTTTCTCCTCTCCAAGAAATCTTTTCCAACCTCTATTTTACCCTTCCATCCTTAAAAGAACACCAATAAACACAAGAACTTGTCGGATTGAAGCCAATACGTCGCATTCTTCTCTAAGGGTACTTCTCTAGGTATGATGATTTACGATTTTCATCTTTTTTTTTTCTTTTTCTTTTTTTTTTTTAACCTTTCTTTTCATAAAACAATTGAAAATGCATTACAAGTTGTAGATCAATGATCCCCATAGATCAAGCCTACATATTTTATTTATATACATATTGTTTTTTATTTTTGAAACTTTAAGGTTTTTTCAAAACAAGAAAAAAAAAAGTTTTTTTCTCAAACTGGGCCACCCAAATCACTTGAAAATGCATTCTAACTTTGCACTTTTATGTTTCCCATAGATCAATCCCAAATGATTTGGGTTTCTTTTTTAATGGTTTTGTATTTATTTGCATATTATTGAAGATTTTTCCAAAAAAAAAAAAAAAAAAAAAATGCAAAGTGGGCAACCAAATCACATCTTAATGTATTCTTACTATTCTAACCTATAAAATTATGTTTTCCATAGATCAATTCCAAATGGTCTGGGTTTTTTTATTTTTTATTTTGGATTTTAGATGATTTTCAAAAGGATTCTTTTTCAAAGTGGGCTAGCAAATCATATTTAAATGTATTCTAACTTTTAGATCCATATTCCCATAGATTGATCCCAAATGGTCTGTCCTTTTATGTTCTTTCTTTTTGTTATTTATTTTCAGATTTTTGGGGATTATTCAAAAAAAAAAGGTAGGCGACTAAATCACATCTGAATGGTTTCTAACATGTATATATATCATATATGCCAATATTGTAGGGCATTATATATGACATATCCCCTTGCCTATCAAATAAAAAGAAATCAAAGGTGCAAACTAATGATGGAATGATAGTGTGCAAATAGCTCAGTTTGACAATGACAGTCATATAAACCTTAAACAAAATATGCATGTGTCTATAGATTTTTTTCACCAGAAGTTTCAAATTCCAACCTAGTATCTCATTTTCATCATTGCATCTCATCTTCTTTTAATACTATAACTGAACTTTTTGAAAATTTGAGGTATGAGATCTCTAGATTGGTCCACTCAACAAATCAGCCCAACAGTGTGCAAAAAATAATAATATGTAGCGCAAATAAACCCACATGCACACACAACAAGGACACCAAATATAACGTGGAAAACCATAACCGAGTGAAAAACCACGGATCCGAACTGGATCAACAATCAAGCATTATGAATCTCGCAATTACAAAAAACTCAGATTTCCTCCCCAGAGATCCCCTACCTAAGGACTGAAGTTACATTGTGTCGCTTCACGCTTCAACGACTTCACATCGTTGATTGCAACAGACTCAATCCTGCGCTTAGCTCCTCAAATCTTCTACGCAAGAAGATGATCTTCTACAAAGGATGCAGAAGAACTGGCTCTCTAGAATAACTCTTCATCACAACTCTTTAAATAACTCTAAAGAAGTATTCTTTTTTTTTTTTTTTTGAAAATTAACTCTAAAGAAGTATTCTCTCACTTAGAACTTTGAGAGATGAGGTGTCTCTTTAGAATAGCCTTGGGACGTGCTTAAGGTTACCTAAGACGATTAGGACTAAAACAAGCAGTCTGGGCACAATTAGAATCAGGTTTCTAATTTTATTAGGACTCTGTCGCATGTCTCCTCGAGCAGGTGAGGTTCTGTTTCAGCGTCTGTCAGCGTCTGGCTATTCCGACTCATGTCTGCTCAAGCGGACCCCATTTTGGTTGATCCGGAATTTCAACACTTCTAATTTCTTGCAACTTTCTTCTTTGAGTCCTTCCAATCTTCTATCTTCAAAGTCCTTTTCTAAAAATAAGAATTAGGTTTGTCCAACCCATGAATTAGCCAACTAAACAAAAACCTAACACTTTTGAATAACTAGTCATTAATTCATGAGCTACTATATTTCATTGCATGGAGGTAAGGTATGATTTCTCAAACTAAGGTTCTAAGTCATCCTCATCTTTAGATTATTTTTATAGCCTTAAAATTTGAGTTGACACCCTCGTTGCCAAGTTAACTCCACCCCTTCGCTTGTCAAGTAGAGCACGAATCACAAGTCAAAAAGCTATGCACAACCATAAGGGAATAATATCCAGCCATTGAGAAACACAGATTTTTAAATAGAAAAGAGAGAAAAAAATGGAAAAAGATCTAAATTCATTAAAACTTGGGAGTGAGCAAGACACACCATACTTCTCAACCAAATACTTGATTATGTCATCTGATTCATACATGGCGACCCCTGTGTTTGGATCCACCTGAAAAAAGATAACAACAATAACAACTTGTGAGGCTTATCTCTAAAACGTCTCCATATTAAAATCAAAGAGGGAGAGAATTAGTACTAGATGTAGCCCCTCAACCAAAAAAAAAAAAAAAGTAGAAAACGGCCAGCCAGTTAGCTTCTAGTAATCACACACTCATAAGAGGTCGTGACAGTTACAAAGGCCATCTAAGTTTTGATTGGCAACTACTTATAGATGAACTGAAATATAAAATAACTTTTAGGCGCAGACACAATACATAAGCTATTGAATTAACCACCCTCCTGATTCTTTAAATGCAAGATGCATGGTTTGGAAATCGAGATCGTCAATGTGCTGGGAGCGACTATTTGCACATCCCTTCTTACTTGCTGCACATCCATTCATGGGACCCCTCTTAGACCCCTCTAGCACCTTCCCAAAATACCCTTGTCCCCTCCCTCTCTCCCTCTACCTGCTCGGTGCACATCCCAGCTCCCAACTCCACCCGCCTTCTCCCTCCCTCCCTTTCCCTCCTTCTCTCTCCCTCTCCTTCCGCGGTCTCTTTCCCTCTCCCTCCTCTCTCCCTCACCTTCTCGGCGCACATCCCAGCTCCCAACTCCGCCCGCCTTCTCCCTCCCTCCCTTTCCCTCCTTTTCTCTCCCTCTCCTTCTGCAGTCTCTTTCCCTCTCCCTCCTTCTCTCTCCCTCTCCTTCTCCGGTCTATCTCCCTCTCCCTCCTTCGCTCTCCCTCTCCCTCATTCTATCTCCCTCTCCTTGTCCTATCTCTCTCCAAATCCTTCCCTCTCCCGCTTCTTCTCCCTGCTTGCTAACCAACTCCGCCTGGTGCCCACCTCCGCCCTCTCCTCTCTCCGTCTGCTACTCCCTATCACTCTCCCTCTTTCTATCTCTCTCCATCTCCCTGTCTGCCACGCGGGGCCAAGCAAATGAGTATATTGTTCAGCCATGGTTAGCCAAACAAGACGACTCTTGTTCGGCTACCCATGGCCGAACAATATACTCATTTTCTCGGGCCCCACGTGGCTAACTGGGAGATGGATGGCAATCGGGGAGAAGGAGAGAGATAGAAAGAGGGAAAGGGAGAGAGAGACAGAGAGACAGGGAGAAGGAGAGGGAGAGAAACAAAGAGAGAAGGAGAGACAGGGAAAGAGAAAGGAAGATGGCATGGGCGGTGGTGGGCGGTGGTGTTCATGTTAAATGGGTCAGCGGGTCACAGCCGATGGAAAATAAAGCCCAACTTGTGGGTCAAAGCAACTCACGTGTGTATATTTATTCCTTGCCTATTTAGGAGATATTATTAGATTAGATTATGGCTCAATCAATGTAAATTGTATAGCAACAATACATCTATATAAAGAAGCATCGAGACTCTCAAAGGGATCATCGAATTCACAATCACATTTTTTACTCTTCCTGGCTGGCTTTGACATGGTATCAGAGCTTTGAGCAAACACAACTCTATACAGAGTTCTCTACGTGAATCTTCTCTTCCAAGTATTGGAAGTTGTTGGTATCTTCTCTACTCAAGATTTATTCAATTCGTAGGTCTAATCAAGTTGAGATCATATGCGGCCAACTTCAGATTAGCATCACTGAAACTACAGAGTGTTACCATCTTGGTTGACTGGACATCCTAGTGTTTATTGATATTTTTTGAGAATTTTTGGCAGCTCGGAGGTAGGCTTTCTACTCTTTCTTGAGAAAATCCAGTTTCTGCAGTATTTTTTCATCACAGCCGTCCATCTTTCTGGATTTGGCTCTGTTTGGGGAGTAATCTGGCTTGTTGAGTGCGCATTTTGATGCTTCATCCTTATCTGATGTCTAATTGATCGTTTGTCGCGACTGTTTTCTGCTGCACTCCATTTTCTGCAACCAATCAAGCTCGCCTAGAGCATATTTTTTTTTAATTGCATTTTTCAGTTCTGTCTTTTCTAAATGCTAAGTTGGAAGTATCATCTCTGATTCGCATTTTTATCAGTTTGGTTTAGTACAGTTGGAGATTTTTGCATTTTGTAATAACTGAAATGGAAAAGAAAAATGAAATTGCCTTGATCAAATTTAATGGCAAGAATTACACTTCCTGGTCATGTCAATTTCAAGTATATCTTGAAGGAAAGGAAATGTGGGGACTTGTTTCAGGATGGGATCCACGCCCTAAGGAAGATGAGAAAAAAAATATTATCTTGGAATACAAAGGATGCCAAGATCAAAACCTGGATTCTTGGTTCCCTTGAACCACAATATATTTTGAATTGTAAACCTTTCAAGACCTCTAAGGAGATGTGGGAATATTTGAAACAAGTATATCACTAAGGGAACTCTGCCCGCTAATACCAACTTGAACTGGAGATTGCTCAATATTCCTAGGGCACTTCTTCCATCCATGACTATTATACGGGTTTTCTCAATTTATGGGCAGAATATGATGAAATCAAATACGTCAATGTATTTGAGGCAACTCTTTCTAAGATTCAAAAATTATAGGTAACTTCTCACAGAGATCAATTTCTCATGAAATTGAGATCTGAATATGAGATCGTTCGTTCCAACTTGATGAGCAGGGTTCCATCTCCATCCCTGAATGAGTGCCTTAATGAACTCTTGCGCGAGGAACAAAGTCAGATCACTCAGCATGTTCTGAAACACCAGTTTTCAGGAAACTCTCTTGATGTAGCATGTAGCATATAGCATATGCTGCCACTGCCAATTACACCCTTGGTATTTCTCAATGTCCGAGAGGGATGGTCCATCATACCACTTCTGCTGCTAAAGGACAACCTACCGCAAGAGATCTTAGGTGCTGTTTGGCATCTCTATTTCAGAAGTCTATTTCTCTTAAAACGTTTTTAAATAGACATTATTTTCATTTAGACTGTTTGGTAACTTCCTTTTGCTTATCTGTTTCAACCAGTTTACAGACCTAAAATGTCTATTTGGAAAGGCAAGGAAAATGATGCCATTTCATACAGACATGCATGTCTAAAGCGGGTAGAGTTTCAAGCATTATTTTCGGACAAATTTGCCCCTTTGATATTTCAAATATGACATGTTTGCCCCCGCATATATGAGACCCTTTTCCCCTCTTTCAATAGTTGCCTCTCTCTCAAAACCCTAGCAGAGCGTAAGAGAGAAAAAGAGGAAGACAGTGAGGTGTTAAGGTGAGATCCAAGGGTCTTTATTTATGGGAGTTTTGGGGAGGGGGTTCCATTTATGAGAAATGTTTGTCCCTTGCATGAGAGTTGCAACAGGTATGTCTGGCTTTTTGTAATGTTGCGAATGTAGTCACCTTTCTTTCAAAGCCAGCAACTCGTTTGTTTGAAATGAGGCATTTCAATCCCATATGTTCTGTTTGAAGGTGGAGGAGGGTGAAAACTGAAAATATATGTGTTCTGTTTTGTAATAGAAGATGTATATTTCTTTTTAAATTGCTAAGATAGTTTATGAAGATGGGATTAATCCCCTGTGAAGATGGTTCTGTTCGAGAGAGATGGGTTCCGTTTGGCTATGGTTTTGTTTGTGAAGATTCTTTTTTTTCTTTTTTTAAAGTTATATAAATGGGTTTGTGAAGATGGGAATTTTAGAGACTGCGAAGATGGGAATTTTACTGATCATATCATTCATAATGTGATTAATACAATCTTATGTGTTATTAATTATATGCTCACTTTACTGAAAAATATGTATATAATATATATACTACTCCCTGCTATTGTGAAACCAGCATAAGAGTAAAATTTGGAGAATCACTTGCTAAGGGAGAATGTTCATTTTCAGCTTTTCGGACTTTCAATAGGTGGCCTCACTATGGAATTTTGAGTTCCACACAGCGGAGCTCGTTTCCTAAATTATTTATTTGTTCGATTATTTTCCATTCTGCTCAAACATAAATAGTCCCCGCTTTCCATGGGACAACTTGCAACTATACTTGTGCAAGACCTATTGCTGCCCACCCAACCAAGGTATCATAGCAGTATTTGATGTTACAAGCAAGTGGAATTTGGGTTGTAAGTTGAGGCAATCGCTCCATTTGAGGGTCAAAAGTAGTAGAAATTATAGAACTATAATTCCAGTTTTAATTAAGCATCATTTACAAGTTGAGGCAATGGCTCCATTTGGATTTACCTTGCATTTTTATAATAAATTACCTTTTTTTTTTCAAAAAAGACAAGAAACGCCCTTGTATTAAGCTCTTATTTCCATGTTTACCAAACAAGATTTTTCAAATAGACATTTGATTTAGATTTACATGATGTTTTACCGAACAGTCTATTTGTAAGACTATTTAATTCAAACAAATCTATTTTGGATAGATCTGCTTCAAACGGTTCTATTTTGAATAGATAAGACTCGCCAAACAGGCCCTTAGTAAAATCCAATGTTTTGGTTGCAAGAGTTATGGACACTATGCCTCACAGTGTAAGACCAAGTTCTGTAATTACTGCAAATCAAATGGTCATAATCTTATGGACTGCAAAAGGCAGCCACAAAATCGCACTCCTCGAGCTTATCATGTCAACACTGCAGCTGCTACTACTTCTAGTGATATTCCTTCGGCATCAGTCATGTCTTCACCACCTCCTGCCTCCAATACAGCTCCTCAGATCACCCCTGGGCTCATTCAACAAGTGATCATGAATGCCTTCTCTCCACTTGGTATTTCAGGTAATCACCATTCCTCTTCCTCAGTATGGTTTCTTGATTCTAGAGCTTCAAATCACATGACCTCTTCCGCCACTCATCTCTCTAATCTGCAACCATACAATGGAAATTTGCAAGCTCATACTGCTGATGGGCAAAAGCTTCACATTACAGCTCTTGGTGATATTATCCATTCATTGCCTCCGAAAAATGTTGTTTTATCTCCTCATCTCACTACAAATCTTATCTGTCGGACAATTGATTGATGATAATTATAATGTTTCTTTTTCTCAGTCTGGTTGTGCTGTGCAGGATTAAGTGTCGGGGACGGTGATTGCGAAGGGACCTAAGTTTGGACGCCTATTTCCCCTTTTTATGCCTCTCTCTCTCTCTCTCTCTCTCTCTCTCTCTCTCTCTCTGAATAAACATCTATCTGCGTTCTCTTGTTTTTCTTCTCAAGATGTTTGGAGGCTCTGGCATAACAGATTAGGCCATCCTCATTCCAAATTGTTTTCTTTGATGTTGAACACTGGTAGCATTAATGAAAATAAAATTTCTTTTAGTCACATTTCTTATGAGTATTTTGTTTGCAAACTTGGAAAAAGCAAAGTTCTTCCTTTTCCTTCTCAATCTACTATGGCTTCAAACTGCTTAGACATTATTCATAGTGATGTCTGGGGGATTATTCCTATAATTTCTAATACAAATTTCAAATATTTTGTCACATTTATTGATGATCATAGTAGATTCACATGAGTATATTTCTTGCATTCTAAATCTTAAGTCTTTGATGCTTTCCAAAAATTTATCGCTTATGTTGAAAATCAGTTTTCCACTTGCATAAAAGTTCTCCGATCTGATTCCGGAGGGGAATATATGTCCCATCAAATTCAAAATTTTATGCACACACGGGATTTTATCGCAAAGATCGTGCCATTATACTCCTCAACAGAATGGAGTTACTGAATGGAAGAACAGACATCTCTTAGATGTTGTTCGTTCTCTTCTCTTAGAATCATCAGTTCCCGCTAAATTTTAGCCTAAAGCTTTAGCCACTGCGGTTCACTAAATCAATCGTTTACCATCCCCTCGTCTCACGAATCAAACCCCATACTTCCGTCTCTTCCATACAAATCCTACTTATACCCACTTGCATATTTTTGGATGTGTATTTTGTTCGTCTTCCTTCTTCTGAACGTACAAAATCAACTGCTCAATCAGCTCAATGTGCGTTCCTTGGCTATGCTTCTCACCAAAAAGGGTATATCTGCTATGATCCTGTGCTCAACCGCATTCACATCTCTTGAAATGTCATATTTTCGAAAACCAATGTTTCTTTCCTAATCATCCC
Source organism: Umbellularia californica (assembly GCA_028538565.1). Classification (NCBI taxonomy): domain Eukaryota; kingdom Viridiplantae; phylum Streptophyta; class Magnoliopsida; order Laurales; family Lauraceae; genus Umbellularia; species Umbellularia californica. The sequence goes on from JAPQWN010000004.1 coordinate 41,065,459, forward strand.
AAGCCTTTACCTTCTTTTTCTCATTTACCAGATTTTACTGACGCACTTTCTGCTCCACTCGTTGTTTATGAACGACGTCGTCATAAGGATGTTCCACTACTACCTCCCCTTCCAGATCCCTCGCTGGCGCCTGATCTTGCCCCTACTTCATCACATATTGCTCATATTGCTTCATCTCAAGTTGAGCTTCGACGTTCTACTCGTCTCTCCAAGCCTCCAGATATATATGGGTTCACTCAAACATCTTTGCTTGCTACTGTCTCTTCCACTGCTATTCCTAACTCTTACTCACAGGCGGTGAAGCATGATTGTTGGCAAAAGGCTATGCAAGAAGAATTAGCAGCGCTGCAGGATAATCATACCTGGAATCTTGTTCCATGTCCATCCTCTGCAAAACCTATCGGCTGCAAATGGGTTTTTTCAGTCAAACTTAAGGCAGATGGCTCGTTGGATCGCTATAAGGCACGATTAGTCGCATTGGACAACTGACAGGAATATGGTATCGACTATGACGAAACGTTTGCCCCAGTTGCAAAAATGACAACAGTCCGTACTATTCTTGCCATTGCTACTTCTCATTCCTGGCCTCTTTTACCAATTTGATGTCAAGAATGTGTTTCTTCATGGTGATCTCAAAGAAGTCTTTATGCGACTTTCCCAAGGAATTCCTGGTGCCTCGGCAAGAGATATTGCTCGCTTACGACGCTCTTTATATGGTCTTAAGCAAGCCCCGTGCGCTTGGTATGAAAATTTTAGAAATGCTCTCCTTCATCTTAAATTTACTCAAAGTGCCTCTAATCCATTTATGTTCCTGCATCGCTCCTCGAATGGAATTACTGTCCTCTTGATTTACGTGGATGACATCATTATATATGGGACAGTTTCAGTCATGATCAACCATCTACAAGCATCCCTACATGAATCCTTTCATATGAAAGATTTTAGGGCCACACATATTTCTTAGGCCTTGAGGTTCACCAGTCAAAGAAAGGTCTCATCCTCGATCAACACAAATATGCTATGGATCTCATTGAGATGGTCAACTCATGTAGATACACCTGTGGAGGTTAATATTCAGCTCGCACACGATACTAGTGATCTTCTTCCCGATGCCACATTGTATCAACGTTTAGTCGGCAACCTGATTTACTTGACCATCAATCGGCCCGATATCTCATATACGATGAATCTAGTGAGTCAGTTCATGACACAACCATGCCATCTCCACCTCATTGTTGTTCGGCACATTCTTCGATATGTCCTTAGTACACCATCTTGTGGCCTTTTCTTTCCTGTGGGAAATTCGACTTCTCTCATTGCTTATTCAGATTCTGATTGGGCTGGTTGTCCTGATAGTCGATGGTCTACCACAGGTTGGTGCATGTTCTTAGGGGACTCATTGATTTCCTGCAAGTGTAAGTAACAATAAAAAATTTCCAAATCATCCACAAAAGTATAATATCATGCTATGTCTGCCGCCACCTCTGAAATTGTCTGGCTTCGGGGTCTCCTTTCTGAGCTTGGATTTCCACAATCTGGCTCTACACCTCCATATGCCGATAATACCAGTGCCATACGGATTACTGAAAACCCTGTCTTCCATGAATGCACAAAGCATATTGAAGTGGCTTGTCATTACATCCATGATGAATTTGTAGGTGAAGCTATTACCCTTCCTCATGTTCCTACAGGACTTCAAATTGCAGATATATTTACCAAGGGGCTTCCTCGACCACGACATCAATTCTTAGTTGGCAAATTGATGCTGGTTGATTCACCTGCATCAATTTTGGGGGGGGGGGGGGGTGGGGGTGGTGGTGTTAATGTTAAATGGGTCAATGGGTCACGGCCAATGGCAAATAAAGCCCAACATGGGGGTCAAAGCAACTGACGTGTGTACATTTATTCCCTGCCTAGATTAGATTAGATTATGGCTACGATCACTGTAATTGAGATATGATTAGATTATGGTTCAATCAATGTATATTGTATAGCAACAATACATCTATATAAAGAAGCATTGAGACCCTCAAAGGGATCTTCGAATTCACATTCACATAGTTCTCTCTTCTTGCTGACTTTGACAGTTGGGCAGACAGGAGTTGGGCGGCGAACAGGGAAAAGGAGAGAGACAGGGAAAAGGAGGGAGAGGGAAAGGGAGGGAGGGAGAGGGCTAGGAGGTGGGAGATGGGATGTGCACTGAACAGGGAGAAGGAGGGGACAAGGGTATTTTGGAAAGGTGCTAAAGGGGTCCCATGAATGGATGTGCACCGAGCAAGAAGGGATGTGCAAATAGTCGCTCCCCAATGTGCTGGACAGCCTACGCTCCACAGAAGATGGAGGGTGTCCTAAATATTTCACAAATGTTGACCATTTGTCATTTTTCTGGTATGGACATTGCCATTATCCTATTCCTAATGTATGTAGCCACAGATTGAAGCATGTGATCTTCCAGTCTAAAACTTTCATAGTACATCTCCTAACACTGCAGTGCAATCTCGAATATGAAGCAACAGAGTACGCATTTTCTGTAAAGGGCCAATGCCCACTGAAAAGCTCATACTATAGTAATGATATCAATTAATGAGTAACAGAGATATTTGGCTGGTGAAACTTGACCAATTATTATATATTGTGATCTTCTTAAAGAAAGTAAAGCATTGAAAAAACACCCAGGTCCATGGGAATGGCAAAGATTGGTAACTCAATATGCCTAAAATATAATGCAGATCAGATAGTAAGGAAAACAATTGATCACTTTCTAGTATTCTAAACATACTTTGTAAGCATCATGTCAAAGAATGAGAAATAAGAAAACATACCATGTAGGGAAACTGTTGTTTTCCACCCATCTTGGAAACCTTGGGGCGGAAATTTGGACCATTTCTTGGACATGGGTAAAACATAACATCAAGATCCAAGATGCCCACAATTTCTCTAACCTATAGTAAAAAATTAAAAAAGTAAAGTTGTGAGCATAACCAAAAGGATACATACAAGCAGCTAAGTATAAGTCCTCTGAAACATGCCCCCAATAATATAATTAATTTTTTTTGGAAAGGATTTTTTATGCTTCATTTCCTAAGTAGAAAAAACAAAGCCATCATTGTTATATATGGAAAAATATGATGAATATTTAATCTACCATTCCGACACTGAATATGTTGAGGGTTCGATGATGATGACAATATCTGAACTACAGTATGTCAAATAAAAAAGTTGTGAGGCAGGAACATGTAAATGCCAAAAGGGAAGGGGAGCATCTTACCTTCCGACAGAATGGACAGCTGAAGTATCCATGTGATCCAATTGCAGCATGTTTGAGGCAAGCAAGATATTCTTTCAGTCCTACCTCAAATACGTCAATAAGTTGTAACAGAAACAAAAACTAAATCAACGTACCTTTCAAATTCATATATCTCAATAGGCTTCGCTGGACGAGGACCTAATTTTGAGGTCTCCTTCACTGTCAAACCTGTAAAAGTACAGCAGTGGTGATTAGCATTAGGATGATAATAAAGAATTTCCTCCCCCAGGTAACTAGACCACTTGTCTAATTACATTACCGCTTTTTATCTCATACTATCTTAGAATCATACTAGCTTCTCATATTCATAGTGAAATTCACTTTTAGACTTACTTTGCAAATAGCGTACATGTCAAGGTTTAGAAATAATGGCAAAATTGCTTTCATTGAAAAAAGCATTGCATCCATTTATTAAAAAAAAAAAATTTGAGTCATTAAATATTCATTGAAAAAAGAAAAGAGAGAAAAGGCAATTCAAGAAAACGCCATTTAAAAAATGTAACAAGTTACAACAGTTTGCCATATTACCTGCAATCTTCAATGCATACTTTCCAGGTGGGATCTCATCCTCAGATACAAAAGAGGCCGAATATCTGCAATTGTAAAACATGGATATAATAAATGTCAGAAGTCATATATGCACCTTTGCACCATTAGACCAACTTTATGAAAAATGCAATGATGATTGTTTCAGAAAATCGACTAAACACGCATATTTATCTTTCGTTCTGTATGACAAGAAGGTACATGTATGAAGCACAAACTATTTGTTAGGTTTGCAATGCACTCACACCATTTTTTCATGCCAAGAGGTTTCTTTATAGCATTATATCTGAAGTGTGTGTGGAGAGAGAGAGAGAGAGAGAGAGAGAGAGAGAGAGAGAGAGAGAGACTTTTAGTGACCTGATTTAAGCTCGGATGTTGTAGTAACTTACATGTGCATATGTTTTAACTGTAAGATCATCTTACATAAGCTTGATAGTACGAAACATGAAGAAGAAGAAGAATTGCAAAATATTGGTTATACCCAATGTGGGAATCGACCATCCTGTTATTAGATATAAATGACCCAATTTAGGGCTGATTACAATCAATCATAATCTTTCATAGCTTTTTTTTTTATGAAGAGTTATCTTTCATAGCTTGATTACATCCTAGGAATAAATGTGAAAGATCTAATGGGCTACAAAATTAGTATGTACAAATATGTATACAGACAGTCCGTGTTGACTGTTATCTTTAGATTATATCACATGAATGTTATGAGACTGGTTTGGGCCTTCTCTTGATGGACCTGACTGATTTGGACCTTTTCTTGAGAGGCATGATCTCTACACAACAACGTACTTGTCATTTGTCAATTAAAAAAATAAAAGCTAATGATGGGAATTTTAATAGTTGGGTCAGAATTAGGGCTACGAGTAGATACATACTTTAGGGATAATGTTTCCATGAGACTGAGCAACTTGTTGCAGCCACGTTTGCCTGCTTAGTATCGAATTCCTAGGAATTCATACTAACGTGGGTTTTTGAGGAGTGTTAAAGAGGTGAGGGGTGAAGGTCTAAGGTGGAGAAGTATATGGCTCCATGACATTTCCTATGATTTGATTTACTATGGTGATTGGTGGGTAACATTTCCCAAAGAAGGAGGGATTATTAGATGAACCATTGTGGATCTTACCCTGTAATCTGCCACTTTTTAGCCCTTTGATAGAAGGTCACTGCTTATGAATCCAAGGATTTCAAATTCATTGAACAAATGAACTATAAATTAGAGAAATTGTAGCTCCGGTGCCAACATCAGGAGAAGGAATATAATGATGGTGAAACCCAATTACTAACTTCATCCAAGTTTCATTACCTAAAGAAGTTAATGTAGAGTTACAGAAGTGCACATTCAAAGAGAAAAAACAAAAAGATTTCAGAATAAAAACTCACATAAGAGATCAAGAAGATTTACATGGTTTACCTTAAAAGATTATGCAGACAGGTGATGGCTTCACATTCACTATATATATATATATATATATATAGGGAGGTGCTCTCGTGAGAGACACTCACCAAGTTGGTGAGAGATGGGTGGGGGCCCTCACATTTAAGTTGGAGGTCCTTGCATTTAAGTTGGTGAGAGTGGATATGGAAGTGAGGGCCCCCACCCATCTCTCATAAACTTGGTGAGAGTGTCTCTCATAGGAGCACCTCCCATATATATATACTAGTCATTGCCCGTGCCTGAAGGCACAGCGCACCACGCTCTGAGCACAACTAAATCTAATTACTCTTCTTTTGACCACCAAACAACTAACACCGCCCATAATTTAACAAATTTAACTCAAATTTTCTATGTGGCCCATTGGATCAATCAGCTTCAAATCAAGTCCAGCCGGATTTTATTTTTTTAGGTAAAACAGCCCAGCAAATTGGACCCTTGTCTAACCACCATTGATTATCAGAAGTGGCCTACTACTATAAGCAGTCTAGTTTAATTGCATGCAATCCACGTTTGCATCTACTACCAAAACAATCCAAGTTAACCCAGATTCCACAATCCGTGAAAAATATGTGAAGGGGCAAACTGGTAAGTTGTGGGCCCAAATTCCACACCGTTCAATCACTCAATTGCAATCATAGCCGTGTATTTAATCATATCTTTACTTGCAAGGAAGTTTTGAAAAGATAATGGCACGTTTCGTAATTTCATAGAAAACCAAGGACACTCCCATATCCTCTAGGAAAAGATAATGGCAGGTTTCATAATTTCACAGAAAATTAATGGCACTCCCGTATCCTCTTGTTCTTAGTAAAAAGTTACTACCCCTTTGTTTTCAAATAATTACAAAATTACCAAGCTCTTGAATCCCTTCTCAGCCCTAGGATTTATGTACAAAAATATGTACATAAATCCAAGGGTCCAAAATGTCCAGGGATTCAAATACTGCTCTCTCTTATTATATAGATATATATATAGAGAGAGAGAGAGAAGCAAATATAATGCAGCAAAAGAACGATACGACATTACAGCCATGTGCCTTGTGCATGCTAAATGGTATCAAAGCATGGTACTGGGATGGCGGATGGGATGCATGGGGCAGAGATGAAAGAAAGGATGCAGAGCTTACAAAGTTCTCAACTAGAGCTCAAAGCAACATATGAACGACATGGGGCTATGTTGACTGAAATTTTGCAACGTTTAGATGAGCTATAAAAATGGCGTCAAAACACCATGAAGGATCATCTGGGCATTCTAGTTGTAAGACCCCGACCCGAGTGACTCGATTAGTGCTAATTAAGTTATGTGTTAGTGCTAAGCTTGATTAGTGGTTTTGACTAAGCTTGGATTAGTATAGTTCCTGATAACTTTGGGGAATTTTTAGTGTCTTGTATTTAGTGGGACCCTTTGGGGGTTTCCTCTTGATAGTCTTGCTCGCTTTTAGAGGTTACTTGATATTCCCCTAATTCTCGTCTTGATCCCGTTTTACTTATTTTGTCGATCCTTACAATTTTCATGTTGAGCCCGTAACCGTCCGGAACCCTGAAACCCGATCTTCTTAATTTGAGGGCAAAACAGTCCTTGTACATGAAATCTGTACCCAAAACTTGATATTCTCGAAACCCGCGAAACATATACTTTTTGGAAACTAGATATTTCGACGATCACTTTTCTCTTCTTCGTCGATTTTGTCCGAGGTCCCGAGATTAGTGCTTTCAGCCTCCAAAGATTTCCTAGAGATGGAACCCACACCCCACTTGTATATAAGGAGATCCTTCTCTTTCATTTCCCCTTTTTCCAGCCTTAGAGCAACAAGAGTCTAGGGTTTCCTTCCCTTCCCTTTCTCCTTGCTTCTTCACCACCAAATCCCTATCAAACCTTGCACCAATCAAGAAATGAACTTCACCTTCTTCTTCCTCATTACTAGAGCTATACATTGATGCCATTTTTGGAGGAATCCATCCACCTCAAGACCCTCATTGAACTAGTTTGGTGATCTTGGAAAGCTTCCTAGTAAGTCCTCCTTCCAATCTCTTTGTTTTGTGTTTTTCCTATCCTTAGAGAAGCTCCATTTCCTTTATTGTGAGCTCTCTCTTCTTGTTTCATGGTTTGACCCATTTTAGGGTTTGGATTTTGGGGTTTTGTGTAGATATCATTCTTGGCTTGGAGGAAGAGATTAATAGCTTGATTTCTTGCATGGAGAACCTTGAGGCAAGTGGATTGAATGGATAGTTTAGGTTTCAATGATTTTATGATAAATGTGTTTGAATTACTACCTCATTAATGCCTTGTTTTATTGCATTCAATGATGTTAAATGCTTTGAATGGGGTTGGTAAGCCTCTTTATTGTCTTGAAACATGATTTCTAGCTTTTGGTTTCATCTATTGTCTTTAAATCATGGATTGTAGTTTTAAGTTCATCTTTTGTACAATGCCTAAGTGAATCCTTGTGATGATGGATGTCTTCCTTCTCTTGATGATTGTATGAATGTAAAGATGGAGAAATTGGTTGATGGTTGAGTAGTGATTGAAGGGAGCTGAGAGTCTCCCATTATGTTGTAGAAAAGAGGCTAAAAAGGGGTTTTGAGAGAAGGGAAGAATGGAAGAGCAGAACCGTCCCGAACTCAGTTCTGGACAGTTCGCTCGACCGAACTTGACACTTCGCTCGAGCGAACTGCCCAGGAAAGGGTTCGTGCCATTCCAGAGAGCTGTTCGCTCGTGCGAACCCAGTGTCCGCTCGAGCGAACTCTTCCAGCAGCCATCCAGTGAGTGGTTGGGTCGAGCGCACAATTCGTTCGCTCGTGCCATCCTGAACTCGGCAGGTCCGCTCGACCGAACATATGTCCGCTCGAGCGAACCCTCCCAGAAACCATTCCAGAGGCTCATCCGCTCGAGCGAACTGTAATGTCCGCTCGAGCGATGGTTGCTGTTGCACAAGGGATGTGTTTGGAGCTGAAGTGGAACATTTTCATGATTGCGAAAGGTTCATTGGGAGCCTTGTTGTGTCAAGAGAACTATAGGGTGATGTATGGAGCCCGGATGAGAACGAAACCATTATCACAAGCATTCATTGGAGTTTTGGAGACTTTCAAGTGTATAAGGAGCCGGAATGCCCTCAAACCCAAGGAGTACCAAGTTTTATTAAATAGACATTCGGGATCCCTATGCACTTGAATCAACTTCGAACCTTGATACTCATCCCGAGATTTCGAAAGCTTATTTCACTCTTTTATTTCCGAAATTTTCGAGTTAGGATTTATGAACCCCGAAAGCACGGAATTGTATTTGTAGCCTTGTGCTATCCCCGATGCACATGACCCGATACTGAAATGATGATTGTGCCTTGAGCACCCCGTCTTTCCCGCTTATAGCCTTGCACTGGATTTGTTTTATACTCGTCTCGATTTATGTGATTTGTCCTATGAGTCGGCACCACTAAGCTTGGATGACCTTGTCGGTCTGATCTACCGACTTGGAGATCCCTTCCCGTCCCGCCAGCTGCAGCTTGGATCCCGATACCCGGTTTATTAACCGTGGTCCCGTCCCGATACCTGGCTCGCTCCCGTGGTTCCCGATATCCGGTTCGCTACCGTGATTCCCGATACCCAGTTTGCTACCGCGGTCCCGTCCTGTATATGTAACTTGGTTGCACCTCCTCACTTCGGTGACTGAGGTCAACACCCATTACTCACGTCACTTCGGTGATAGAGGATTTAGCTTTTTGTGGATGCCATCTTGATTGTTTCCCGATTTCCTTGGTTACCTTACATGTTTTATTACTGCATATGTGTTTCAATGAAATGATGCATTTACTTTTGAAAGTCATTGTTTAAACAGGTTTACATGTTTTCCAAGGTAAAGGTTTTATTATTAAATGTTTATATCTTTTCATCTACCTGCCAGACCGTCGTGTCTGACCCTTTGCTTTGGTACTCAGGTCCCGTTGTCGGTTATCCCGAGGAGGAGCCAGAGGAGGCGGTCGGAGAACCGCAACCGCTAGTTGAGTGGCGTGCCGACGATGTTATGTAAACATCGGGCTACCGAGATGCGAAACATTTTGGGGGTTGTTTGGATAGTTTCTGGTGGTTATTGTTTTGTCTATATGGGCCTTTGTTGGCCTTTATTCTTTTTGGGAATTGTAATTAAATGTTATATGTTCCAACCTTAACAGCATTTTGGGTTACGCTTTAGAGCATTGCTCATTCTGATACTTGTTATCAATGCAAACAGTTTTGTTACTATGGAAATGATTTATATGCTTGATTTGTCATACGCTTCCGCAATTATACTAAATGGTTATGTGTGTTGGAAAATCCTCACCGCAGACACCTGTGGGAAATCACGTGCACGGGGAATGTGTGTTCTTTTATTAACCCTATACGCTTGATCATAAACATATTTTTAATTATTGTCATCACTCCATATGATCACATCATTGGCTTCACTCAATTAGTCCCGATCCCGGATTTGGTCCCCGGACCCGGTCCGGGGTCGCGACAGACTGGTATCAGAGCGAGACGTGTTTCAGGCAATGAAAAGAAACTAGAAATCCTAAGGACATGGCGGGGATTCGTTAGATCTTCCGTTAGTTAGAATCGCGTGAGCAATGTGTGACCCTATTCTTGATTGTTATGTACTAACAACTTGTTTTGCAGCATCATGCCACCACGTAAGCGCCCGGTAAATGGCAACCCCACGGCGAGTAACAGTGATTATACAGGACTAGTTGAGAATACAGGGCCAGTTGGGGAAGATGGAGTGGGAAGTGCTATGCCAAATCAGTTCCAACAGATGATGCAAGCCATGCTCGATCAACAGCGTCAAGCTAATGAGAATCAGACTAGACTTCAAGAACAAATGCTAAAGAAGGATGAGGATCATGCTAGAGAGTTGGCAGAGATGCAGAGGCAGTTATTGGAGGTGTTACAGAGAAGGCCAGAGCCAATCCAGCCTCAACCTGCAATTGTCATCAATTAGAGAGAGCATGACCCCAATGCTTTATTTGAGAGATTTAGAAAGAGGGCACCCAAAGATTTTGTGGGCTCAGAAGATCCCTTGACTGCAGATGATTGGCTGGATCATACGGAGAACATCTTCGAAGTCTTCAGATGCACAGGGGGTGAGAGAGTAAAGCTGGCAACGTCCCTATTCACCGGGTTGGCAGATATCTGGTGGAAAACTGTAAGGGAAGAGTATAGGACAATGGCTGACGCAGTTGCATGGCAGAATTTCAAGATACAGTTTCGTGACAAGTATGTACCCACGCACATCAGGAGGCAGAAGGCAGTAGAGTTTCAACAGCTTGTCCAAGGCAATACGACCGTTCAAGAATACCTCACTAAGTTTGAGAGGTTGTCAAGATATGCACCCGAATTAGTGGACACGGTGGAGAAGAAGATAAACAAGTTCCTTGAAGGACTTCATCCCATCATCGAGAGAGATGCTACGGGAGTCATACTACCGGTCACTTTTGAAGAGGCGATCAAAAGGGCCTACAAGTTCGAAAACTTCCACCACAAGGTCCTTAGATCTCAAGGCAAAGGACAAGGGCAGCCCCAGCAGCAACAGCATCATCAGCAAAGGAACCAGCAGAACAAGAGGCAGAGGCAAGACCAGAATGTACAACTTGTTTGTATCCACTATGGCAAAGACCATGAGTGCCCAATGTCGTACCATCACCGGAGCATGCTTTAGATGTGGCTCCATGGATCACCAGATGAGAAATTGCCCAAGACCGAATAAGCAGAATCAGCAGCCTCACGGAGCACTACGTCCAGTACCGCCACAGAATGCACTGGTAGTGCAGAATCAGGCAAGGCCACTTCAACAACAGGCACCACCGCAGCAGTATAGGCCCCAGCAGCAGCAACAACAACAGGCCCGTCAGCAAGGGCAGCAGCAGAATCAGCGTCCACCGTAACAGAACAGAAATGCCCCTCAAGGCAGGCCACAGCAGGCACCTATCAAGCCACAGCAGCCAGGACAAGTTTATGCAGTCAACAGAGCTGCTGCAGAGGCGGCAGGCAATGTTGTGGAAGGTACACTTCTTGTTAGTGGAATAGAAGCTAAGATATTATTTGACCCTGGCTCCACGCATTCTTTTATATCCCATGCATTTTCTAGACTGATTGATGTGCATGGTAGAGATCTTGAGTACATTTTGACTGTGGCAACCCCGGTAGGAAAACAAGTTATCTGTACTAGCTATTACCCTAGTTGTACAGTCCGGATAGGAGAAGTTGTGTTACCCGCAGATCTTATTCTGTTGGAGATGAAGGATTTTGATGTCATCCTAGGGATGGATTGGCTGGCAGGGTACCATGCCACAATGGATTGTTTCCATAAAACCCTCACATTCAAGTTGGATGAGACACCAGCAGGGGTGTTATTCCAGGGAGAGAGGAGGAATCCTCGTGCAGGGTTTGTCTCAGCGTTGAAGGCTCATAGACTTTTGAGAAGTGGATGTGAAACCTATTTGGCGTTTATCATGGAGGATAAACGGTCCCAAGGGGTGGAGGAGATCCCTATTGTTTGGGAGTTCCCGGATGTATTTCCGTAGGAGATTCCGGGATTACCACCCATGAGAGATTGATTTCACCATTGAGTTATTACCGGGGACCGCTCCGATATCTATTGCACCATATAGAATGGCTCCGGCGGAATTGGGAGAGTTGAAGATACAGTTACAAGATTTGTTGGACAAAGGTTTTGTGAGGCCAAGCATCTCACCATGGGGAGCTCCAGTTTTGTTTGTGAAGAAGAAGGATGGTTCGATGAGAATGTGTATTGATTACCGGAGATTGAACCAAGTGACCATCAAGAACAAATATCCACTGCCAAGGATAGACGAATTGTTCGATCAGTTACAAGGTGCCTCGTACTTTTCGAAGATTGATTTGAGATCCGGTTATCATCAGCTGAGAGTTAAAGAATTAGATGTGTTGAAGACAGCTTTCCGGACAAGATATGGCCACTATGAGTTCCTAGTGATGCCATTTGGGTTGACCAACGCACCAGCAGTGTTCATGGCTTTGATGAACAAGATCTTTGCGCAATATCTGGATCAGTTTGTAGTGGCGTTCATAAACGATATTTTGGTGTACTCCAAGACCAGAGAAGAGCATGAAGAGCATCTGAGGATTTCATTGCAGCTTTTGAGAGAGAACCAGTTATTTGCGAAGCTCAACAAGTGTGAATTTTGGCTAGAGCAAGTGGCATTTTTGGGACACATAATCTCTAAGGAAGGTTTGTCAGTAGACCCGTCCAAGATTGAGGCAGTAGTGGAGTGGGAAAGACCAAAAAATGTGTTAGAAATCAGAAGTTTTCTTGGTTTGGCAGGATATTACCGGAGGTTCGTACAAGGGTTTTCGTCGATTGCAGCACCGTTGACAAAGTTGACCAGGAAGAATGTGCCTTATGTGTGGACAGACCAGTGTGAAACTAGTTTCCAAGAGCTGAAGAAGAGATTAACCACCGCACCAGTCCTTACTTTGCCATCCGGAAGCGGCGGATTTACCATCTTTACCGGTGCTTCGAACATTGGACTTGGTTGTGTGTTGATGCAAGAAGGAAAGGTTGTAGCATATGGGTCTCGGCAGTTGAAAGATCACGAGAAGAACTATGCGACCCATGACCTTGAGTTGGCAGCGGTCGTCTTTGCATTGAAGATGTGGAGACATTACCTCTATAGAGAGAAGTTTGAGGTCCATTCGGATCACCGCAGCCTACAGTACCTATTTTCTCAGAAGGAGTTGAACATGAGGCAGAGGAGATGGATGGAGTATATCAAAGACTATGATTTTCCGATCAAATATCACCCGGGGAAAGCGAATGTAGTTGCCGATGCCTTGAGTAGAAAATCAGTGGGCATGGCGAATCTAAGTGGCACTTGTATTTTCGATCAATTTGAGGAATTGAGAATAGACCTCCAGCCACTAAGGAAGGGTGTCATTATGGCTAACATGTCAGTGTCAGAGCCTTCGTTCATCCAGAAGATTAAGGACAGTCAGTTGCAGGATCCAGAGTTGGCCAAGATTGCAGAACATATAGCAGAACGTCCCGATTTTCGTATTGTTGAGGGAGTTCTTTATTATCGGGATCGCCTGTGTGTGCCTAACATCGAAGATTTGAGGAATGACATCATGGCAGAAGCTCACAGTGCGAAGTATTCCATGCACCCGGGCAGCACAAAGATGTATCAGAATTTGAAGGGCAGATTTTGGTGGAACAACATGAAGAGGGAGATTGCAGCGTTTGTATCTCGTTGCATGACGTGTCAGTTGATAAAGGCAGAACATCAGAAGCCTCCAGGTTTGTTGCAGCCATTAGAGATCCCGGAGTGAAAGTGGGAGCACATTACCATGGACTTTATTTCAGGACTACCGAGGACTAGCAGAGGCAATGATGCGATATGGGTGATTGTGGACAGACTCACCAAGTCAGCTCACTTTATCCCCATGAAGACAGGGAAGAAGATGCACGTGTTACCCCTAGCAGGGTTGTTCGTTAATGAGATTGTCAGTAGACATGGACAGCCAGTTTCCATCACTTCAGACAGAGACAGCAGGTTCGTCTCGAGATTTTGGAAGACCCTACATGAGTCTATGGGTACGAAGTTACAGTTTAGTACAGCTTATCACCCTCAGACAGATGGTCAGTCAGAGAGGACGATTCAGACCCTCGAAGACATGTTACGTGCTTGTGTGTTAGATTTCAAGACTCAATGGAATGAGACTCTACCGTTATGTGAGTTTGCCTACAACAACAGCTACCACTCTAGCATTGGGATGGTGCCTTTTGAGGCTTTGTATGGCAGAAGGTGTAGGACACCTGTTTGTTGGGAAGGAGTTGGCACCCGCAGTTTCCATGGACCGTCCATAGTGAGAGACTACTGACAAAGTGAGACAGATCCAAGAATGTTTGAAAGCAGCCCGGAGTAGACAAAAGAGCTATGCAGACTCTCACCGCAGGGATCTACAGTTTAAAGAAGGAGACAAGGTTTTCTTGAAGGTGTCACCTACGAGAGGAACATTGAGGTTTGGGCAGAAAGGCAAGTTGTCACGGAGATACATCGGACCGTACGATATCATAAGCAAGATTGGTGATGTGGCTTATAGATTAGCCTTACCACCCAAGTTATCCGGTGTACACAACGTCTTCCATGTGTCGATGTTGAAGAAGTACGTTCCCGATCCATCGCATGTCCTCCGGCATGAACCATTGGAAATCAGAGAAGATGCTACCTATGTAGAGAAGCCCATTCAGATCATTGATACCAAAGAGCAGGAGTTGAGGACACGGACCATTCAGTGGGTTAAGGTACTTTGGGAGAATCATGGGCCGGAAGAGGCAACGTGGGAATTGCGAGATCAAGTACAGAAGAAGTATCCACATCTCCTACCCGAGGTGAGTTTATATTTCATTTGGAGGACCAAATGCCCTAAGGGGTGGAGGATGTAAGACCCCGACCCGAGTGACTCGATTAGTGCTAATTAAGTTGTGTTAGTGCTAAGCTTGATTAGTGGTTTTGACTAAGCTTGGATTAGTATAGTTCTTGATAGCTTTGGGGAATTTTTAGTGTCTTGTATTTAGTGGGACCCTTTGGGGGTTTCCTCTTGATAGTCTTGCTCGCTTTTAGAGGTTACTTGATATTCCCCTAATTCTTGTCTTGATCCCGTTTTACTTATTTTGTCGATCCTTACAATTTTCATGTTGAGCCCGTAACCGTCCGGAACCCCGAAACCCGATCTTCTTGCTTTGAGGGCAAAACAGTCCTTGTACATGAAATCTGTACCCAAAACTTGATATTCTCGAAACCCGCGAAACATATACTTTTTGGAAACTAGATATTTCGACGATCACTTTTCTCTTCTTCGTCGATTTTGTCCGAGGTCCCGAGATTAGTGCTTTCAGCCTCCAAAGATTTCCTAGAGATGGGACCCACACCCCACTTGTATATAAGGAGATCCTTCTCTTTCATTTCCCCTTTTTCCAGCCTTAGAGCAACAAGAGTCTAGGGTTTCCTTCCCTTCCCTTTCTCCTTGCTTCTTCACCACCAAATCCCTATCAAACCTTGCACCAATCAAGAAATGAACTTCACCTTCTTCTTCCTCATTACTAGAGCTATACATTGATGCCATTTTTGGAGGAATCCATCCACCTCAAGACCCTCATTGAACTAGTTTGGTGATCTAGGAAAGCTTCCTAGTAAGTCCTCATTCCAATCTCTTTGTTTTGTGTTTTTCCTATCCTTAGAGAAGCTCCATTTCCTTTATTGTGAGCTCTCTCTTCTTGTTTCATGGTTTGACCAATTTTAGGGTTTGGATTTGGGGGTTTTGTGTAGATATCATTCTTGGTTTGGAGGAAGAAATTAATAGCTTGATTTCTAGCATAGAGAACCTTGAGGCAAGTGGATTGAATGGATAGTTTAGCTTTCAATGATTTTATGATAAATGTGTTTGAATTACTACCTCATTAATGCCTTGTTTTATTGCATTCAATGATGTTAAATGCTTTGAATGGGGTTGGTAAGCCTCTTTATTGTCTTGAAACATGATTTCTAGCTTTTGGTTTCATCTATTGTCTTTAAATCATGGATTGTAGTTTTAAGTTCATCTTTTGTACAATGCCTAAGTGAATCCTTGTGATGATGGATGTCTTCCTTCTCTTGATGATTGTATGAATGTAAAGATGGAGAAATTGGTTGATGGTTGAGTAGTGATTGAAGGGAGTTGAGAGTCTCCCATTATGTTGTAGAAAAGAGGCTAAAAAGGGGTTTTGAGAGAAAGGAAGAATGGAAGAGCAGAACCGTCCCGAACTCAGTTCTGGACAGTTCGCTCGAGCGAACTTGACACTTCGCTCGAGCGAACTGCCCAGGAAAGGGTTCGTGCCATTCCAGAGAGCTGTTCGCTCGTGCGAACCCAGTGTCCGCTCGAGCGAACTCTTCCAACAGCCATCCAGTGAGTGGTTGGGTCGAGCGCACAATTCGTTCGCTCGTGCCATCCTGAACTCGGCAGGTCCGCTCGACCGAACATATGTCCGCTCGAGCGAACCCTCCCAGAAACCATTCCAGAGGCTCATCCGCTCGAGCGAACTGTAATGTCCGCTCGAGCGATGGTTGCTGTTGCACAAGGGATGTGTTTGGAGCTGAAGTGGAACATTTTCATGATTGCGAAAGGTTCATTGGGAGCCTTGTTGTGTCAAGAGAACTATAGGGTGATGTATGGAGCCCGGATGAGAACGAAACCATTATCACAAGCATTCATTGGAGTTTTGGAGACTTTCAAGTGTATAAGGAGCCGGAATGCCCTCAAACCCAAGGAGTACCAAGTTTTATTAAATAGACATTCGGGATCCCTATGCACTTGAATCAACTTCGAACCTTGATACTCATCCCGAGATTTCGAAAGCTTATTTCACTCTTTTATTTCCGAAATTTTCGAGTTAGGATTTATGAACCCCGAAAGCACGGAATTGTATTTGTAGCCTTGTGCTATCCCCGATGCACATGACCCGATACTGAAATGATGATTGTGCCTTGAGCACCCCGTCTTTCCCGCTTATAGCCTTGCACTGGATTTGTTTTATACTCGTCTCGATTTATGTGATTTGTCCTATGAGTCGGCACCACTAAGCTTGGATGACCTTGTCGGTCTGATCTACCGACTTGGAGATCCCTTCCCGTCCCGCCAGCTGCAGCTTGGATCCCGATACCCGGTTTATTAACCGTGGTCCCGTCCCGATACCTGGCTCGCTCCCGTGGTTCCCGATATCCGGTTCGCTACCGTGATTCCCGATACCCAGTTTGCTACCGCGGTCCCGTCCTGTATATGTAACTTGGTTGCACCTCCTCACTTCGGTGACTGAGGTCAACACCCATTACTCACGTCACTTCGGTGATAGAGGATTTAGCTTTTTGTGAATGCCATCTTGATTGTTTCCCGATTTCCTTGGTTACCTTACATGTTTTATTACTGCATATGTGTTTCAATGAAATGATGCATTTACTTTTGAAAGTCATTGTTTAAACAGGTTTACATGTTTTCTAAGGTAAAGGTTTTATTATTAAATGTTTATATCTTTTCATCTACCTGCCAGACCGTCGTGTCTGACCCTTTGCTTTGGTACTCAGGTCCCGTTGTCTGTTATCCCGAGGAGGAGCCAGAGGAGGCGGTCGGAGAACCGCAACCGCTAGTTGAGTGGCGTGCCGACAATGTTATGTAAACATCGGGTTACCGAGATGCGAAACATTTTGGGGGTTGTTTGGATAGTTTCTGGTGGTTATTGTTTTGTCTATATGGGCCTTTGTTGGCCTTTATTCTTTTTGGGAATTGTAATTAAATGTTATATGTTCCAACCTTAACAGCATTTTGGGTTACGCTTTAGAGCATTGTTCATTCTGATACTTGTTATTCAATGCAAACAGTTTTGTTACTATGGAAATGATTTATATGCTTGATTTGCCATACGCTTCCGCAATTATACTAAATGGTTATGTGTGTTGGAAAATCCTCACCGCAGACACCTGTGGGAAATCACGTGCACGGGGAATGTGTGTTCTTTTATTAACCCTTGTACGCTTGATCATAAACATATTTTTAATTATTGTCATCACTCCATATGATCACATCATTGGCTTCACTCAATTAGTCCCGATCCCGGATTTGGTCCCCGGACCCGGTCCGGGGTCGCGACACTAGTAATCTGCTAGGGCATCGTTTAGGAACAATGGGGGTATCCATACCATGAAATTGGATTTCCCTCATTTTGATGGGCGAAATCCGAACGCAGCAGAAGTCGCCGTCGATGTTCATGATCTCTTGGTTTCCTCACAAGGTGAGGAAGGCAGCAACGGAGCAGCCGACATCAAGCTTAAGGCAATAAAGAAACTACATGGGAGTATACTGTTGATGGCGACACTGAGGGCTGTCATTTGCCTCAAAGAGGAAGAGCTCAAGTTCAATGGGGATCACAAGAAGGAGCAGTTCGTCTCTGTAAATCCATTTGGTCCGGTCCAAATACTTGACAATGGTGATCTCAAGTTATTTGACTTGAGGGCAATAATGAAGTACATGAGCCACAAGTGTGCGAGCAAAGGGACAACTTATTTACTGGGGCTCGAAGAAAGTGGCGACCGTAGTGGTTTGGATGGGGTTGGAGGCCCTTTCTTTCGACCCAGGTTGGCTACTTGCAATTCACTTTTTCTTTGAAGCAGGCCTTAGGTTTGGGCAACTGGCTGGCAAAAACCAATCTACAGCAAATACAAGAAAAATCACCTCAAGTATCCTGTACAAGCCAGAACCTTGGATGCTTCCTGATAAGGGAAAAGATATCTTTTGGTAACAGAGTCTTGCAACTGTTAGCCATGTTGTTGCTAGAAAATCAACACTTTTGGGGAGGGAGGCTACTACACCTTTTGGGTCGGATTTCTCCAAAGGAAATGTACAAATACCAAAAAGACACCAAAGAAAAGCGGAAAGGATCATTTGGATATGCATGGGCAAGGGATGAGAGTGCTGAGAAGAGGGAAAAGGGTGTGACTATGACACTGGTCGTTGCCATTTTTTATACAAAGAAGTATCATGTTGTGGTGCTCAACCCTCCAAGGCATAAAGATTTTGTTCCATATATGATATCCGGTGGTGCTACAATGTCAAGCAGATGCGACCATTCTTTTTATAGATGCACCTGTTGGTGCCTTTGAAGTGGGTATGGGAGGCAGTGGAGAAGTGAAAATAAAGAAATATGTGCAACTTATTAGATTGTTTGGCGTTGCACAACAAATTATTATGATAACAACTACTTGTAAGCTGGAAGAAATTGCACAAAGTGATCAGCCTTCACTCCATTCTAACCCATCGCCGCTTGATGAATATGGAAAAGCTCTACTCAAGGTTGATCGGATGGATGAAAGCTCATTTCTCAAGACATTGCAGAGAGGTGTTGCTACTGCAGCAAAAGAGGAAGAAAGTATTGTGAGACTTTCAGCTTTGAGGAATGAAGGGCTGTCTCCACAGTAGATGGAGTCCTTGGAATTGCAAGTGCTCCAATTCATATGGTAACAGCAGGAGTTCGGCAGTTCAACGATCAGCTATGACATACAGTCCACACTATTGTACTAGCTCTTTTCTTAGTGTTTGTAGTAGGAGCACTAATTGAAGACATGGGCATCAGTAAATGGCACTGTCTAAATGAAGAGGTGCAGCCTAGCATGGAATCAAAAACAAAACTTAATGATGAAACAACTGCTGTTGGGTCCAAAGCTGAGGTGGAGAAAATCGGTCATTATCTTCGACATCTGAAGCATTTCACCCATCTGGGAGGCAAACTCCTAAAAAGTGTTTTGCTGAGAAATTTCCAAACCTTGTGGGCTAGGTTTGTCCAAGTGGGGTGGATTGATACGTCTCAATTTCGGGCGCAGCAACTCACATTCAATGCATGGCTTACATCATCTTAAGGTAGGCCATGTATTTTGTGATCAAGGGTCAAGGACTTGCTCTTTTCCTAAATAATAGGAGTCTCTTTGACTGGGTATTTTATTCAATAAGTATTTGTGTGAATGTGTCATGTAGGTAGTTATCTATTGTGTGTCATGTAGGCAGTTTGTTAAAAGCTCCTAAGATCATGTGACCATGGGAGCAGTTGGCTAGAAATATAGCTTCTGAATTGCTTGGGTTGTATTTATTAAATGTTCTTAATGAAATAGAGAATGGAATATCTTTATGCAAAAACTACTCACTGGTGCAATCTCCCATATGAGATTCTATCTTCTTAACCTCCTCTTGGAGCAGTGAGACCCATTTTTCACTATAGCTTGGGGACAAAAGAAAATCACAAATCACTAAAACCCAAAATAATCTCTAAAACAAAAGTCACACCTTCAAGAAAGACTTATCAAAGTGATCCCATGAGACATGCTCTCAAGATATACCCCATTAATGTCCAACTCCCAAAAAGGAATTCAAATGGCCAACTCTCCTCTTCTCACAAATGGTAACAAGTGGATGCCCTTTTAAACAGAGGCCTAGGAGATTATTTCCCAAAATAAATTTTAAAAATAGAGCTTCCATCGATTGAGAAAAGTAATCATACAGACCATTTGCAATTAGAAATATTCCTTATGATTAAAAAAAGTAGGAAACTGGTACCATAGTTACCTAGTTTGTTCAAGATGCCATCGAATTGCGAATAGTTCATTTCGAACAATTCACGGTTAGATTTTAGAACTAATAGCGAATGAATTTCACATAGTTCTCTAAGTTGAATCATATAATTATATTGTTTTGGTACATAAAAATATAAGCCACTCAAAAGCATCACCCCTGATGTATTAGCGTTAATCCATACCTAACTCCGATCATAGTTGGCCCACATAAAGATTGATCACCAATAAAACACGTAATTTTACTTTGGTTTTTATCATAACTATGTTTTTACACGCATTCAATCTGATTGTGGCCCAAACTATATTTGAAGTAAAATTTTGCCTGGAGGGTAAATGAATATAACCATTATTTTGAGTGGTTTTGATTTAAGACAAGCACCTTTAGTGATGGACTTACAAAATGGGCACTCGTGAATTAGTTCATGGAACTGTTAAACTCGAACTTTGAATTAGCCAAACTGAGAAGAGAATCAAATGAACCTACTCCATCAAATTTTATAATCAGACTAAGTCTCTAATTACAAAGTACGAACTCAAATGCAAATTAGTCCAACTACAAATTAGGTAACTATGACTGTTACTATTGGACTTTCTCCTGAAACATCCCGGCCAAAGATTTCCAGCAGTTATTCTCTCTCAAGACTCCAGATTTCATGCATGAACAGTGTTGTACAGAAGTGAGTGCTCGATGAAGTATAAAGCTAATTTCAATAGCAAAAGTAAAATCAGGGGTTTTTTCTAGTCCCTGCTGGAAGTGTTATAACCATATATCTACACACCAAATTATTGGAGACAGTTGCAATTGAAATTCCTTTCTAGGCACATCCCTAAACACCCTAACACCCCTAAAGGACAAATGATACTGAGAAACTACATTTTAGCAGAATTCCACCGGTTCTCCAGTTCAAAATTTACTGAATTCCAAAGGAAAAAAATATACAGAATCTTTAATATTCCATTTGAGTTACAATCTAAACCCCAAACCAATGTGATTCAGAGAGCAGTTGCAACTGAAATTCATTTCCAGGCACACCTCAAAACACCCTAACACCCCCAAATAAAAACATCCATAAAAATCTCACCATTCAATTCCCAACAAATCCGCTAATTATAATAAAAAATTCGAGAATGATAGACTAAAATCTCCAGAATTCCACCAGTTTTCAAGTTCAGAATTCACTGAATTACATCTGAATTACAATGTGAACAAAAAATACATACATATATAGAAACAGAAAGATTGAGTGAGAAGGACAGACAGGGAGATTTCATACCCTTGGACGAAGACTCCAGTGCCGAAACGGAAGATCAAGGCCAAAGAGGCCGACAAGATGTCGAAGGTCTTGTCGGGACGGATCGCGAACCGCTTTGGCTCAGGAGGCTTGAAATTGGGAGGAGGTATGATGGGAGATGAAGAGGAAAACCCTAATTTCTCTTCTCCTTCTTCTTCAACAACTACTTTTGTGCTCACTGAAGCTGAAGAAGAAGGAGATTCTGGAACTTGTGCAGAAACCCTAAGAGGAATCCGACGGACGAAGTTTCTCGCCGGAGAAGAAGGTTGGAGAGATGGAAGCTGCCGGAAGCTGAGGACGGCGGCCATGGGGGGAGGAGGAGGGGGGCAGAGGGGTAGCTGTGGAATTTTATCGCGAGGAATGAGCGGTTTCAGTAGGAAGTGGCGCGAATGGAGATAGAGCGGCATAATTGTAATTTCAAGGGTTGTCGATAGGACCTCCCCGTTGCATCAATGACCCGACCCGAAAACAAGCGGGTAAGAATAGGCCTGTGAACGGGCCTGGGCTGTCCAATCCCGTCCCGAATATTGGGCTGGCCAGCCAAGGGTTGTCTAATTCCAGCACTAAATTGAATGGACCTACCTCAAATCCCGTCGTGTGCGGGCCCTTCCAGGGCTTAGCAAAATTTTGAATATAAGTTAAACATTCTCTTATTATTCCTATATTGCCACCGGACACCGGGTACCAGAAACCGGACTTTAAACCCTCCTTTTTTTCCAGGCTTGGGACCGGCATTGCAATGCAACAAGCAACATAGCAATGTTTTGTTTTTTTTTTTTTTTCTTCCCAATGGCAAAGTAGAAAATCAGAATATTAATAGATTTTAAAAGAAATCAACTAAGTATCATATGTGGATCAAGTAATGTCTAAAAAAACTCAATAGAAATCAACATAAATTATGTTTCTTTTAAGATGTCTAAAAAATCATTTAGTGCATGCCATCATTGTTTGAATCATCATCACTAGTTAGGTCGTGACTGAACCAATCTTGGGTACAAACTAATGTTTCTACCGTATTTGATTTCAAAGAAATCCTATGTGGGTCAAATACCCTCCCTCAAGTGCTAAATGCCAATTCTAAATCAACTGCAAGTACAAGAATAACTAAAATATCATGAGGTATATGAGATAAAATAGGATACTTAGTGGAATTCAATTTCCACTATTATAATGTATCTAATGTGCCATCTTCTTATGCATACTTGTCATCAAAGTAACGATCTATTTTCGTTTTTCCTTCTACATCTGCCTTATTGGTAATTTCTTTTCGATGCCTTAAAAGAAGAGAACGAGCCTTACCGTGAGCATAGTCTTTTATGAATCAACTCCCCATTCCCCTTCATATTGATACAAAGAGTTGCACAATATTATTATTGCAACGAGAAAACCATAATATCATCAAGTGATGGCCTTTGTATATATGTTAGTAATCAGTACTAGGAGTAGAGTTGAGGGAGACTTTTCATTCTTTGCAAGAAGTTTTATATAAGAAAATAATAATTGACAATCCAACCTTAATGTGTGTTATGTTTGCTTTATGAAAATTAAATTTAAGACTATATGAATCAAATGTTTGTTTTGTGTTTTGAGGTTCATTGAACTCTTTATTCCAATAAAATACATCTTTATTTGTTTCATATAGAAAACGAGAGTCCATGTAATGGACGGGTCGGACTAGGCCTGGATGGTCCTGCCCATTCCTAATCCCATTTTGGCCGGGCCTTAAAACCATTGTTCAAGCCTAGCCCGCCGGGCTCGATTTTTTTTAAAAGCCATATATTTTTGGGCTTGAGACGGTCTGAGTACCCATTTTAACGGGCTCAATTGATAGGCCTAGGTATGGATTTTTGGTAGGTAGGTCTAATTGATGATCTGGTGAGGGTACAAACTTGTTTGAGTGCATCACAGAAGTCTTCCCTTCTTTTTCTCAAGTAAATACTTACACACCCACCCTCTTACGTCCCTAGCTATCGGACCTCAACGCTACAGCTAGGAATTGATCTTTAGTCTTTTCCATGGAAGGGAGGTGAGGTGTCTCACCAATTGAGCTACTGGTGAATTTGCAAAAAAAAAATTATTTTAAGGAAGGCGTCAATTAGTTACATATGTAGCACTTCATTTCTTTGTTTTGATGTTTTTAACCTTATAATCATCAAATTTTGAAACTCTCACAAGCTCTCAAATCAATGAGATTGGCTGTCGTGTTGAGTTTTGAATGTCTATTTTTTGTTTTTAGATTTCAATCTTTCATTTTAGGATTCGCATTGAGTTTTTTTAGTTTCCTTTTTTTATTTTCCTTTTCCCCCAAAAAATTCTCGAGACATCATGATATTTTATGTAGGGTGATTTATTTTAAATTTTTTTTTACATTCCCCCCAAACATTTCTACAATTTGTTAATGGGCCTATATGTGGTTTTAGCATTTGTAAATTGGCTTTTCCTTTTTAGTACCTTCTGTGCCCTCAAAATCAATAGCCTTAAACCACCATAATTTTTTAGAGTGAAATGACACTTTGCCCATCTCTTTATCACTATCTACATAATCTCAAAAGCTTGGACTTATTTCTCTCTAAAATTTCTTATATTAACAATTGCGATAATTAATATAGTGGGAGAGAACAACCCTACATGAATCCATTTTTATCAATATATGGCCCATTTCATTAAATTAAAATCGATCATAATGGCAATCAATACATGTATTTGTAATGGTTAAAATTGTTCCAATCCATGCACATCCCATCATTGAATTGATGAAAGTTTTAAAATACATGATTAGGATTCATGTACATGAGAGAGTTATTTAGAGAGAGAACGTTGGTACTAAGGGATAAAATAGTGATATTTTTCTTAAGTGATGGCATACTCGTTTTTGTTTAATGGATGTAAGGGCAAAGCTATTATTTTTATAAAATCCAATAAGAATTTTTTGGTGGCTGCTGGCCAGTCTCGTTGTAACTACTGATTCTCGAAACATTGAAGGTATAAAAATGAAAAGGCAGGATGTGAGGCCTTGGTGGGCCCCCATTTTGAATTTGAATACTATTAATTACGGTAATATAGCACAATTGTACTAATTAATATGGATTAGTAATGGTAGATAGATATTTTCATAAGTTTTACCCTATTTTATGATTTAGACTGATTGTGTACGTATTTTATAGATCTATAGGTTGTCTTTTTATAATTTTTGTAGGGTTTTAGGTGTTGAGGTCCTTACTAGTAAATAGGTTTTTATAAGGGGGGTTTTCCACACTTGAGAACATTCTAGAATTTCTACCAAATGACCTAAATGCCCATGTCCTTATTCACACCTCTATACAAACTAAAAGGCCCTTTTGGTAATTGTCCCAAACCCTAGCCTATATAAGCTAAACTATTCCATTGGGATATGAACCCTAAATTCATTCTCATTTATCCCTCATTTGCCCCTCATTTCACAAAAACCCTAGCTAAAACCCTAAGTCCAAAACCCTAGTTACAAGAAGAAGAAAGAGGTCATCTTCTACCTATTGCTACTGTTATTCCCTAAGGAACCCTATCTTGTCAATCTCTTTCTCTTCTACAAATCAAGGTAAGGCTCCTTCCTCAGTCAATTTCCATGTAATTCTCTAGGATTTCCTTTAACTCTAGGTTTCCTTTCTATGCCTTGGTTCCCTTGTAGAATGGGTGCTAGGTTTGGTATATTGGATTTGGTTTGATAGCTTTGATTGAGTTTTGGATAGCTTGGATTGAGTAGTCTTGCTATTTTCCCTTGCAAATCTAGATTTGAGGCAAGTGCAATGTACCCTAGCATAGAATGCATGTTTACTGTTTTTTATTTTGAAAATTTTATTCATATTATGCTAGAAATGCTTAGATTTACCTATGAGCTTCTTTATTTGGGTTTTTGCCATTAATGGATGGATTTCTTGCTCATTTGGAAGGTTAATGGGTTAATGGTGATTGTGATAGGTTGTTGGAGTGGGATTCCACTCAAATCCACCCATGGCCAGTGAAGAAACGACCTGTAACAATTCCTGAATATGGAAATCGTGAGGGCCTGATTTTCTTGCATAGATACCGAGACCCAGGTGGGCCACCCGATGACCCATCTGATCCATGGATCCGAAAGAGGACCCACGGGCGACCCAAGCCATGATGGACCCGTGTGAGGTGGGCCCTGTTTGGCCCACCATCCAGCATATGATCAGAGAGAGGGAGAGGACATGTTTTAGGAACAAAAACCGTTTTGGCAGCAGATGGTTGCGGGACCCACTAAATGATCCGATTATAGATCGAGTCCCCACATCCGATAGTGGACCCAGGGGCAAACCTGATGGTGGTGGACCCGTGGGGATTGGTCCTATTTGGCCCCACATCTTAGGTTTACACTTTACTGGGCGTCATTCATAAACGGGGTTTTCTGTTTTCAACATCAGACCATGGCGGGGTCCACTGAGTGATTTGATTACACCCTGGGCCGATCATTTGGCCATATAGGCTTGGACGACCAGGTTAGTAGGGTCTGATCTGGGCCTGGATCAGTGGGGCCCACGATCTTTGCACACTCCATGTTCCTAGCGTGAAGGTTGTTACTGTTTGGTTCGCTCTATTGCAGAAGAGTGCAGGTGGGAGATGACGTGTGTGGATAAGTGAGAGAGGAGAGATGAGTGTGTGGTTCAGTGGTCTGTGAGTGCATGAGAAAGTGTGGCCTCATTTATGCTACATAACTTGGAGTTGTTAAATAGTGTATACCTTGCCCCTTTTTGTTTCTAAAAAGTTAAGATAATGACCCTAGCTATATTATTAATTCAATTAGATTCTTGAATTATTTTGGAGAGGGGAATTATTTGGGTCGGGACCCATTGACCATCCAAATGGACTTCCATTAATGTGCCAAGCACGGGTCAATGGTGTGGCTCAACCTTGACTCATGGGGCCACTAAGTAGGGCCTAGGATTTAGATTTGACGTCAATTCGATCCTTAAGTATCGTCGAAGATGTCCGTAACTTCAGGAGCACCAAATAAAGTATACTTGGCATCTGAAACTTCAGTTAGGGATCCAATTAACTGTGATGGACCTGGACCTGAATGTGGGCCATTACTTAGGATTGGACCCTTGATGTTCCCTTTGATTCAATTACTTAAACTTTATTCCACTTATTACATTAATGTCACTCTTATGTCCTTGTCATTGCTTTATACATGTTAATTAAAACAAAATGAAGGACCTGAACTAGGACTTCCTAGAGGTGACATGGTGATGTAGTTTGGAGGCATTTGACCCGTGTCTGTGTCTAGGCGAGCCCTCATATGGCCTAAGTTATATGTGTGAACCCTAGATGGAGAGGTGGTTGTGATTAGACTTGTAACTCATTTTGGATGAGTATCAATTGTTTGATATTGGATTGAGATTGGTGATCTCTCCTGGACTATTTAGACTAAGGCCATGGCTTGGTGGGCCTTAGTATGGACCCAATTATTGGTACTTGAACCTCTTAAGGATTTGATAAAACCTTGCTCGCGCAAGGCAAGCCTAGACAGACACAGACCTGTACCTTGGTTTCTTGAGTCGATACGAGCATTCACTCAGTTGTTCTAAGCTCAGCCTGTTGACTGATCATTACTGGTAGGAGCTATTTTTGAGTGTTGAGTTGTATCTTAGACAGACGGTGTGATACCGGGTCCGGTCTCTTGAGTGATGAGTGTTTGATATTGATGAGTGATTTGCGAAGTCAGTTGTCCCTAGCACTGGTGAGATATCCCCACTGCGACTGTGTTTAGTATGGGAGGGCCGCGGCATAATATCCTGCGGTATCCATCTTGTGTAAATGTGCCATGCTGTGTAGATAGATTCGCTTATCTTATTTTCCTAATTATAAATATTTATCTTGAGCAATTGCCTAGCATTTGTACCTTGGATATTCTTATTGATCTTAATATTGTCTCTATTCCTTTGATGCATACATCCTATGTTATTTGTATACTGTAACTTGGCAGATCCTCGGATCTGACCCATTCTTGGTGCTTAGGTGTTGACCCCAATTATGAGGACGATGTGCTCGTCGAGGCACCCACAGCCAGAGACTATGGATGGGGACCAGCCGACCAGGGAGTCAAGCTGGAGGATGGAGCGCCTATACCAGGGGTTTGAGCAATTATCTTTTTTTTTTGGGTTTGAGTGTCTTTATGTGGTGAGCAGGGAGTTAGACTGATATGTTTATAAACATATTCTTAATTATACTTTGAAATTTAAGCTAGACTTCAGCCTTGCTACACTTGGTATATCTCTATGATACCTTATGCTTCCGCTTTGCTCTTTATACTTCCGCAAATTTTTAACCATTGATTATATGTTGGTCAAAAAGTTTTAAATTGGACCTCACTGCGGACCTACGATCTTGGAAGTTCCTGAATTTTCCGAGAAGTAGCGCCCCAAACTCAGGTACCTGACGGTTTTCTTGGTATTCGGAATTGGGCGTTACACAGGAACCTATTTACAAATATTAAACCGTAGGGGTTTATTTATAAATCCGAAAACATTATGGGAGTGTATATAGAAAACTCTTTAATTTATTCTTAAACTACCTTTTTTTTATGATAATACTAATTTTCGTCCATAAAGAATCTACACATTAAATTTTGGTCCTTTATGGGTACTTTTCCTCTTTATCTTTTTAAAATTTAAAATTTTTATTTTTTCAATCAATAATAAAAATTTTCCAACTTTCTTCACCTTTACAAAAGATTTCAAAAAAAGAAAGTTCGAATATTGAATTTCTTGTTTGAACTTTTCATTAATTGTCTCTCTAAAGGTATAGTGCAATTATTCTTATTTGACTGAAACTTCTATTTAATATGTCGATTATATATATAATTGTTCATAAGATAAATAGTAAATGTGACGCCCTGGAGTCCTACATCGACTATAGAGAGGAAAATGAATGAGATTATATGTAGAGCTTACACCATTACCTTGCATGAGGCCTTTTGATGGGTTGAGACCCATCAGAAGCAAAACCGTGATGCCCGTGGGCCAAAGCGGACAATATCATGCATGCGTGAGGGTGGGGAGTTACAAATGGTATCAGAGCCGACTCTTGACTAGTTCGAGTGTGGGTCCCCTGCCGTGGGGCGGGTCTCCATGTGAGCGGGCCAAGAGGGCTAGCAAGCTACTGCACAAGGACGTGCAGCCCTAAGGAGGCGTGGAATGTGACGCCTCGGAGTCCCACATCAACTATAGAGAGGAAAATGAATGGGATTATACGTAGAGCTTACACCCTTACCTTGCATGAGGCCTTTTGATGGGTTGAGACCCATCAGAAGCAAAACTGTGAGGCCCGTGGGCCAAAGCGGACAATATCATGCATGTGTATAGGGTGGTTGTTGTGGATAGTATACTTGCTCCCAATAGTCTCCCCTAGGTGGTCTAGGTTTTCTTACACTCCCTTAGCCACTAGTAGACTTGTCAAAAAATTAAAAAATTAAAAAACTTAAAAACATTAGACCTCATTCTCTCTAGTATCATACGTCATGCCTTATTCATCTGGAAAGACACTCTTGTTGGAAGATCTTTACTTTCATTACCTTTTCCTCCTCCAGTTCCACGTATCCCTGCAACTGTAGATAACCCACTTTCTCCTTCTCTCACATCTTCATCCATCAATTCTTGAATATCCTTCTTAAGCTCTTCATCAACACCTATCAATGGATCCTCTATATTTGCTAATCATGGAAGTAAGGGGTCATCTTCCTAAAAGATCATCATGATAATAATCATCAAAGCCTCATCCCAACTATGTTAGGGTCAGCTATATGAATTTTATTTCTCCATTCTGATCTATTTTGAGCCAAATTCGCAAATAAGTTATACTTCTTCAGATATATTTTGACTACCTCCATCCACATCCTCTTTAGCCTACCCTTTCCCTTGGTGGGCCATCAACCATTATAGCCAAACTTTTCCTTACCAGCGCTGTTGTCGGCCTAAACTGTAACGCTCCAATTCTGAATACCGACAAAATCGTCAAGGTACCCGAATTTGGCGTGCTACTTCCCGGAAAATCTGTGAACTTCCAAGATTGTAAGTCCATAGTGAGGTCCAATTTAAAACTTTTTAACGACATATAATCAATGGTTAAAATTTGTGGAAGTATAAAGAGCAAAGCGGAAGCATAAGCTATCATAGAGATATATCAAGTGTAGCAGGCTGAAGTCCAACCTAAATTTCAAGGTATAATTAAAAACATGTTTATAAACATATCAGACTACCTCCCTGCTTACCACAAAAGACACTCAAACCCCCCCAAAAAAGATAATCACTCAAGCCCCTGGTACTGGCGCTCCATCCTCCAGCTCGACCCCCTGTTATGTTGGTCCCCATCCATCGTCTCCGGCTATGGGCTCCTGGACGAGCGCGTCATCTTCATAATCGGGGTCAACACCTAAGCACCAAGATTGGGTCAGATCGAAAGATCTAGCAAGTTGCAGTATATAAATAATATAGGATGCATGCATCAAAGGAATAGAGACAGTAATAAGATCAATAAGAATATCCAAGGTACAAATGCTAAGCAATTGAGCAAGATAAACATTTAGAACCAAGAAAATAAGATAAGCCAATCTATCTACACAATGTTGCACATTCACACATGCTGGATACCGCGGGATATTATGCCGCAACTCTCCCATACTAAACACAGTCGTGGTGGGGATATCTCACCAGTGTTGGGGATAACTAACCCCGAAAATAACTCATCAACATCAAACACTCATCACTCAAGAGACCGGACCTGGTATCACACCGTCCGTCTAAAACACAGCTCATCATGATAGCCCACTCAACACTCATAAATAACTCCTACCAGTGATGATCAGTCAATAGGCTGAGCTTAGAACAACTGAGTGAATGCTTGTACCAACTCAAGAAACCAAGGTACATGTCTGTGTTTGTCTAGGCTTGCCTTGCACGAGCAAGGTCCTATCAAATCCCTAAGAGGTCCAAGTACCAATCATTGGGTCCATACTAAGGCCTTAGTCTAAATAATTCAGGAGAGATCACTAATCTCAATCCATTATCAAACAATCCATACTCATCCAAATGAGTTACAAGTCTAATCACAACCACCTCTCCATCCTAGGGTTCACACATACAACTTAGGCCGCAGAAGGGCCCACCTAGCCACAGACACGGGTCAAATTCCTCCAAACTACATCACTAGGTCACCTCTAGGAAGTCCTAGGTTCAGGTCCTTCATTTTTTTTATTTAATTAATAGGTATAAAGTAATGACAAGGGCATAAGAGTGACATTAATGTAATAAGTGGAATAAAGTCCAAGTAATTAAATCAAAGGGAACATCAAGGGTCCAACCCTAAGTAATGGCCCACATTCAGGTCCAGATCCATTTCAGTTAATTGGATCCCTAAATGAAGTTTCAAATGCCAAAAATAATGTATTTGGTGCTCTTGAAGTTACGGGCATCTTTGACGACATTTAAGGATTGAATCGACGTCAAATCTAAATCCTAAACCCTACTTAGTGGCCCCATAGGTCAAGGTTGAGCCACACCGTTGACTCGTGCTTAGCACATCAATGGAGTCTCTTTGGATGGTTAATGGGTCCCTACCCAAAATAATTTCCCTCTCCAAAATAATTCAAGAATCTAATTTGGGTTAAGGAAAATAACCAGGGTTTTATTATAACTCTAAAAGGAGTAATGGTCAGAGTAAGTAATCTACAATTAGCATGTTGTTTCCCATAATTAAAAACAAGCTCAGGTTCACAGTATTCAGATATAAAAGAGCATAAAGAGAGACAATGGAGAGAAGAGTTTTGGAGGAAAAAGTGATCCCTCAATGGAGGATCGACTCACCAATTTATAATGTAGTGTTTGCTAATTACATGCTATCAATCATAGTAAGAATCAATCTAATTACAATTAGAATCAAAGAATAAAAAATCCTAATCAATCCTAATCTCTATACATGGAAGTATATTATTAAGATAGCACCCAATCCCACACGTGGGACTTTCTTCTTGATTTTCTTCTTGAGCCTAGATGGGCCCAGCCTAGATTAGTGTACATGGGCCTTGTTATTTCTACACCCCCCCTCAAATTGATGTGGTAAGGCAGAAAACATCAATTTGCAAGTAAGATCATGATGACGCGTTTTGGGTAGTGCTTTGGTGAATATATCCGCCAACTGGTTAAAAGTAGAGACATGAGGCAAAGATATCTTCTCAATAACAACATGCTGACGGATGAAGTGACAATCAATCTCAATGTGCTTTGTTCTTTCATGAAAGACCGGATTGTTGGCAATTCTGGTAGCACTGGTGTTGTCTCCATGAAGAGGGGTAGAGCGACTAATACGAATACCGAATTCACAGAGAAGACGGCGTAGCCAGATGATCTCAGCACTAGCAGATGACATTGCCCGATATTCTGTTTCAGCAGAAGACCTCGAAACGGTGGTTTGTTTCTTGCACTTCCATGAAATTAGAGAGTCCCCAAGAAACATACACCAGCCAGTAGTAGAGCGCCGAGAATGTGGACAACCAGCCCAGTTAGCATCAGCATAAGCGGATAGGCACAGAGAAGTACCAGAAGGGTAGAAGAGACCATGATGAAGAGTGCCTTTAACATAGCGAAGTATGCGTAAAGCAGCAGCAAGGTGAGGTTTGTGTGGAGCGCTAACAAACTGGCTAACTGTATGAACTGCGTGAGAAATATTCGGCCAAGTCATAGTTAAGTAGAGCAAACTACCAACTATTTGCCAGAAAACCGAGGGATCATCCAGGGGAGGGCCATCATCTAAACTGAGTTTGCTGTTTAATTCCATAGGAGTATCAATAGTGTGAGCATCATCAAGCCTGGCGGTGATGGACCCGAAAAAAAGGGGGAATCTTCCTTCCTCTCCCTCCGCACCCCGGGGGCTAACCTGGGTCTCGACGGAGGAGGGAAGATCTCGGGCATCAATATTTTTGTACGGGTATGCCAGAATTACTTTCTACTTGGAATTTGGAATGGTGATAATCCGGAGATTCACCTTCACAAGTGGAAAGGAAATCAATCATTTTTTTCTAACTTTTCAAATTGCATTAATATTAAGAAAAGAGACAAGTTTTTAGAATGCCGTAAGAGGCGTTTTGTTTGTTTGCCGTGAAAGGCGATTTTACAAAACTCATCAAATATGAAAGACAAGAATTGTGATTTCTTTTTGTCTCTTTAAGAAATACAAACTACAATAGAAAAGGAAGAAAATGGATCTAACTTCTCAGGAGATTGCGGGGACACGTTGAGATCGACAGTCGCAAGTCATGTATGGGCTTCGCCATCGTCCTTCAAATGAGAACATGTGATGCTTTGATTGTTTGGCTTGGCTCCTTACCTCGGTTTTTTAAAGGACAAGGACCAAGAGAAGGTCCTATATCCAATGAAAAACCAAGTAAACGGGCTGAAAAGCCACGTTTAGGCCATATTGGAGAAGGAGGTGACCTTGGGGGGGGGGGGGGTGGCCCCCCAAGGGACGTTGATCACCTTGTGGTGCTTCCGGGAGCAAAGTAGCAGGACTTCGTCTCTCTCTTGGATTTTTTGGTTTTTCAGAGCTTGCACTTGGGATCTCTTTTCATCATGCTTTCTTCTTGGAATGGACCTCCTTTTATAGGCTTTTGATAGCCATGAGGTGTTTATTGGCATTGATGGCCATGATGAAAGAATTGATGAGGAGTTACAAATCGATTTTGTAACTCCTTTTTCAAGGCTTGTGATTGGCCGATGAAGGTAGTGGGCATTTAATCACCTTTATGCTTCATGATGATGGGAGTTTCATGGGTTTAATGCCATGATTGCTTGGATTTGTAACTCCCAAATGCTTGGTTCTGATTGAGCTGTCCAAAATAATAAGTTAATGACTGCTTTAATGGGTCAACTAACGACATTAAGTGGTTGCCAAGGCATGTGAAGAGTCGCGGGCCGTGCTGCGCCTTTTGAGATTCTTCTTGCGATCATCACGGGTGGATCCACGCATTATTTGATGTCGGATTGCGATGCAATTTCAGACATTGATTGATGTTGGCGGGTTGGTGACATCTGTCTTGTCGATTTCACGATTGGTCGGACAGAAAGTGCACTTTCTTGGTCAGCCGGTTGGCGATCTTGAGGCGATCGGTGATGATTTCATGCTTTTGACGGTGGATCCAAGATGTCGACGAAGATCAGTCGTT
Organism: Umbellularia californica; assembly: GCA_028538565.1. Lineage (NCBI taxonomy): Eukaryota > Viridiplantae > Streptophyta > Magnoliopsida > Laurales > Lauraceae > Umbellularia > Umbellularia californica. Next base: position 41,099,422 of record JAPQWN010000004.1, read on the forward strand.
TTCAAGCATCAAACATTGCATTTTCCGAAAATCACAGAGGCCGGAACACCCGAAACGCGAAAACCATAGAAAACGGACACTTTGGTGCAAAATCCGGCGACCCGGATTTCCAGGGTCGCCGGCGACCTTGGGCCAAGGTTGCCGGCGACCATAGGGCTTTGGCCAGTTTGGTCGTCGAGCGTCATTTTCAGCCGTTTTTTCGTCTTTTTCGTCCCTTTTTTCTTCTATATTTTTCTTGACATTTTTCCTCAATTATTGACTTCATTTTCTTGGAGAAAACTTGACGAGAACCCGCACGAAATCGGAGCACAAAGTTTCCCATTTTTTGGGAAAGCCGAAGACTTTGTAGCCGATTTTCCGTCAAGCGACGAAACTAGGTCAAACGATATCGGAATGACCTGAAAATTGAGGTGAAGCTTCTTGAGCAGTGGATAGGACCAACCATGGGCTTTTATTTGAGTTTTGAAGCCGTTTGGGGTCCCATCGATCTTCACTTGATTTTGCTGCGGGGAAAATGCCGAGCTTTGATATGTGGTCAAACGATGTCCGATTGACCTGAAATTTGACAGGGAGCCTATTGGAGTCATTTTGAGACGTTCCATGTGCTCCGTTTTGGACGTCATGGTCCCGGGTTGCTCCGCTGCCGGTAGGCTTGATTTTCTCTCGGAGCATTGAAACCTGGTCAAACGTTGTCGGAATGACCTGAAATTTGATGGGGAGCCTATTGGAGTCATTTTGAGATGTTCCATGGGCTCCATTTTGGACGTCATGGTCCCGGGTTGCTCCGCCGCCAGTAGGCTTGATTTTCTCTCGGAGCATCGAAACCTGGTCAAACGTTGTCGGAATGACCTAAAATTCGACGTGTAGCCTTTTGGAAGCATGTTGAAGCCACTCATGTATTTTGTTTGATGAGTGATGGCTTCGGTGGTTTCCGCCGCCGGAAGGCTTGATTTTGCTACTCGAGCATTGATGGAAGGTCAAACGTTGTCGGTTTGACTTGAAATTTGGCATGGAGGCCTTTGGAGACATTCTGAAGTCATCCATAGGCTCTTATCAAAGTTTTGGTGTCTTTGATGATGTCGCCGCCGGGAGCACTTGTTTAGCTGTCGGAGTAGTGAAGTTGGGCCAAACGATGTCGGAATGACCCGAAACCTCAGGTGTACCCCTCTTTTAGCTGTCTTGAAGGATCTCTCAGTTTCTATCTGATTCTGACAAAATCTGATGCTTGAAGTAGCCTGCCTATTTTTAGCAGGATGCAGCTTCAGGAGGCTTCTCGATGTTGAGGAGACATTGACTTTTTTTTGTGTCAACAAATGCCCCCTCGAGGTACATCGACAAGTAGCTTTTTGGAGTCGATGTGTCTCGAAGAGAAACTTGGAGGAAAGATTCCAACTTGACCAAGACTCTTGAGCAATTTTTTTTTAATAGCCTTCTGAGTTTCTGGGGGAATTTTATGGTAGTGAGAGGGATCACGTACCATCTCAAGGCAAAGTTTTGAAAATGACATGGGGTGTTTGGATTTTGGATTTTGGATTTTGGTTTTTGACCTTGTGTCCTAACAAGCTGTATGTGGCAGGTTAGGGGGTCGAGGTTTGATTTTGACCTTGTGACCCAACAAGCTGTATGTGGCAGGTTGGGGGGTCAGATTTGGTTTGTTGGTTTTGGATTTTGATTTTGGTTTTGGTCTTGTGACCTAACAAGCTGTATGTGGCGAGCTAGGGGACCGGAATTTGGTTTTGTGAAATGTCAATTTCAAGATTTTGGCTCAATTTGGTTCATGAGGTTGGATGGTTTGGTTTTTGGAAACTCATGAGACTTTCTTTTCTCTTTTTTTTTGAATGGTCCCATCAACTCAAAAGAGGCATGGGACTTTTTTTGCTCCTTTCCTTTTTTTGCTCTTGGTAAGAGAAATATTTTGACTAAAAGCCACTTTTAGTGCCTAGGTGATCAAACCTGGCTCATATAGGCTAACCCATGGGACCTTAGGCTTTGGAGATGGCCTAGATCTCATATGGTGTCATATTTGTAAAGAATATCTAAAAATATCTCTTTTGTGTAGAGAATAACTAAAAATATCTTTACTTGGAGAGAATTTCTCAAGTTTTCTTTTTGTGGAAAGATTCTCTCAAAATATCTTTCTCTTTGGGAAAGTAGCTAAATTTTAGCACTTACCTCCTTTCTTTTTCCTTGTTTCCTCTTTTGGCTTGCTCTATTCTATAAAAGCAAAGAGGGTTGGTGCTTTTGCTCCATTAGTTTCTTTTTGCAAGAAATCTTCAAGAGTGCTCCCCAAGACAAGAAGTGCTTTCCTCTCCTTTAAGGATCTCCAAGCTTTTCTTCTTCTTCTCCATTAATGGCTTCAAGTAAGTTTTCTTCCTCCTCAAGAATCTCCATTGTAGAAATAGCTTCTTCATTTTTTTTCTTTTCTTTTCCCTCTTTTTTTTTCAAGCACGTTTTCCCTTTTTTTTTGTGCTTCTTCTCTTTTTTTTCCTTTTTTTTTTTTTGCTGAGATTTTTTTTTCTCTCTCTCTTTCTTTTTCTTTTTCCTTGTTTGCTCACCATGATAATGAGGCTATGCAATTTCAATATGTATGCATTTTTTTTGTTTGATGCATCAAGATAGAAGGCTAGAGTCTCTAGGTCAAGCCAACATGATTTTTGACTTGGACAGAGTTTGATTGGTTTTGACCAAATTGGGTTGGAATTGGTCAAACTTTGGCCAAGGTTTTCCTAGCATCTAATGCATGATGATATTTTTTGATGCATGATTTTGTAAATGGATTCGGAAGTATGATGATGCATACCTGAAAATCTTTTGCAAGTATTGGGATTTTGAGCTCGCAGCGATGTTGAGCTCTTTCTCGGTCTTGCTGGATTTTGAGGAAGTTTGCAATTTTTTGGATTCTGAAGCTCGCAACAATGTTGAGCTCTTTTCCAGATTTTGCGGAAGTTTTATGAGATTGGCTTGTTCTCGCAGCGATGTTGAGTTCAAGCCTTCTTTGAGAATTCTCCACTGACTATGAGCTCGGAGCGATGTTGAGTTCATCTTCAGGTTTCCTATCTTTTTCAGAGTATTGCCCCGGAACCATGTCAAAATTTTGCTAGAATTTTGTAGCACAATTCTGTCATTTGATGTTGATTGATCTTTTCTCTTCCATCTTTTGCAGGTAGTTCTTCTAGAACGAACAAAGGTAAAGGTCCTGTTATTGACGCTCCTCGTCGGTCTGCTAGATCTTCCAATGCGACCGTTCAGCAGGCTTGGGAGAAGATCCAGTTTGTGGAGAAAAACTTGGAAGAATGCGATTCCCTCAATTGTGATGAGATGAGACAGCGATTGATCGCTATCAAGGATGAGGAGTTCTATAAGATCATGGTAAGCAGCCGTCCCTGGGTTACGGAGGATCAGAGCGTTGTGCTCAAGCCTACCTTCTTCTTCGGTGATGCAGTCCCCGACGACTTGACATACCAAAGGAGATGTTTTCAGTTCTCTTACACAGCAGATGGTGAGGAGAGAACTATTTCTACCCTGTCGTCTTTTGATCGGACCATCTCGATCCTGAGCCTTTCTCCCACGTGCCCTAAGAGGGAAGATCCTCCGAGCTGGGTAAAGAGGACCAGTGTGATCAAGACCGGGGTTTTTGTTGGCGGACCTTCCGGTTTTGCGGAGAAGCCACCTGTCTGTATGGACGTGTTGATGCCAGCCAGTGGCTACCAAGGTTCTGATCATCCATCGGTCGATTTGAGACCGGTGGGCCTTGGCGTTTTTCAGGGTGACGGCAGCAATTGGGTGAAGCCTTTTCGACTTCGTGGCCGCTTTAATGCTGACTCGAGCTGGGAGTCATGGACTGATCACACCCTGAGGATTGGTAAGGCTGTTCTTCGGGAGGCCGAGATTTTTGACGCGGTTCGCGCTTTTCGGCAAACCGTCGTTTTCTCCGATGAGGCTTTCATGGCCATGCTGGAGTCATTCCTTCCACAAACCAACACCTTCATTGTAACGAATGGTGAGATTGGTTTTTCTTTGAAGGAGCTGAGCGCCATCACCGGGTTGCCTATCCTCGGTAAACTCTATGAGGAGTTTATGCCTATTGACAGCGTCCTTGAGGAGCAATCTGAGGAGTTTAGGCTTGTGTACTTTCAGCTTGTCACCTTCTATGATTTTTTGAAGGAGAAGGAGGGCTCGAAAGTTAGATGCAGCAGTTGGAGAATTTGCAGCTCCAACTTTTTTGACAGCGGGGATTCTTCTGATGGCATGGCCCAGGATGTTAGGGCTAAAACATCAAGTTTGAAGAAGATCGCTGCTATGCGAGAAGAATTGAAGAAGTTCTTCGCAAGCACGGATGCCATCTGTCCTGACATTGCGTTGCGGAGAGATCTCGCTGTTTACCTCACTTATTGGCTGGGTGATGCTGTTTTTACTGGAGGAGATGGAACGCACATCAGGCCGCACTGTATTTTTCTGGCTTGTCAAATGGCGTTTGGAGAGCGGCTGGCTTTGGTACCTGCTCTTTACTACTATTTGTGTACCGAACTGCAAGCTGCTGCTTTCCTAGTTCGGCTTGGACTTCCCATGAACATGGTATTTTCTGCCCATATCTTCTATTCGTGGTATGTATACCACTGTCCTAGCTTCCATCGTTTGGGAGTTGCACAGGACGAAGATCCCTTTATGATTCGTTTGGCTAGGGGGACAGCCGTTCACGAATCACTTTTATCTGCCCGTTTAAGGATCCGACGATTTAGGGACGTCGAGATTGGGCAGTCTTCAGTGAAGCTTTCTCCGGGCTTACGGAAGAAGGCTTTTGACTTTGGTGTCTCCCGTGATTCGACCAGGGCAGGGTCGGGAAGACATTATGCTTTGACGGACGCGGAGAAGAGGTGGCTTTTCAACATACGGGTTGGTACGATGGTGTACCGCAGACATCTTTTCGTCGACATCTAACCGTATGTCCCTTCACGTTTTGCATTGCAGCTTGACTTCTCTCAAGGCGTTGTTGGAGCGCCTTCGAGTATGGTGAAGCGTTTTGGAGGTCTGCAAGATGGGAGAAATGCATGGGCCTTTTATAGCGCCGAAGACACTACCACCATGATTTCTTATCCTGAGCTGCCCAACTTCCGGACTGCTGGCTTCACGAAGTGGTTCGTGGAGAGCTTTTCAGTGCACCGGGGGCTTTCCAAGAAAGAACTCGATATTAAGCAATCTCCTGGGAAGGGTCTTGGCAAATCAGATGGTGTTTGTCGGGAGGAAGTTTTGGCCTTCCTTTCTGGAGAGAAGCACAAGATAGGCTTTCTCAACGGGCAGGACATCATCAGATCAGGAGCTACACAGGGGATTCCTGGTGAGGTCTTGAGACAGTTGGAGGAGGAGGAGGCCGAGATTGATGCTATGATACAGGCAGAGCATATGAAGGCTTCCATGGAGTCTACTGAGAAAAGTAGACCATCCAGTGAGGACTCTTGTGAGAGGCCTGATGTTGATAGTGGGGCAGGATCGTCGAGCAGATTGACCCGCCGAGGCAAGAGGAGGAGAGGACAACGCCGTAACATGATACGGCACGATAGTCCTTCTGATCTTGAAGTTCCTCTCACCATTGCTGAGTAGGTGTCTGAAGATGCTGACGAGCCTCCGGATAAGAGAAGCAGAGAAGAGGAGATAGCTGGTATGATCCCCCTTTCTTTCCTTTTGTTTCTTCCTTCCTTTTTTGCGATAGATTTTGTTTTGATCCGCTGCTTCCTTTCTTTTTTTTTTAGCAGAGGACGATGACCTAGTGATGCCCGAGGTTCCGGCCAATGAGGCGATGACGGATCCAGTCGTGGCATCTGAGGAAGAGCCCAGGGACTCTGGAGTGGTTCCAGAACCTTCACCTGGTATGATTTTCTTTTTTTTTTTTTTTTTCTTTTGTTGTCATTTGCTAACATGTAGCTGACTTGCCAGAGGATTCTGACGATTTCGAGCCATCTATGGACGCAACTTTTGACGATGCTTCGGATGAGCTCAAAGAGGCAGAGAGTACTCCGCCGGTCGTCGAAGCAGGTATATTTACAATAATAATCTTGATGTATTTTGGACAAGGACAAGATTATATTCATACCTTTTTGTCTTATCTTTTTTTTTTTTTGACAGATTGTGAAGCAGCAGGAGAGATTCCTCCGTCTTCCTCAGAGCTAGAACAGGGGACACCTGCTGCTGATCCAGAAGTAGGGGCTTCTTCCACTTTCAATGAGTCAGCTTCTTCCATTGGAAAGAGTTTATTGATTACTCTTCCAATGGAGCATGACGTGGGCAGTCGGGCACCAAAGCATGGCGAATCCTTATCTGCACCGCACCTTCAGTATGCAAGGAAGGTGTTGAAGACTGTCTTGAGCTTATGGGTTGAGACTCTTTCTTCAGGTCATTTGGAAGCTGGTTTTGGCATGATCAAGCATGTGCAGGACATCCTCGCTGATAGCAAAGAAGTCGGTCTGGACATCGCAAGAGCCAAGGATTTTGTTGAGGAGATCATCACCTTGGGGAACAAATGGACTGAGACCAAGAGTTTCCCAGATGGTGACTTCTTTGATGAGATGTTCATAAAACCTTCCAGCAAAGTCAAAGCTGAGCTGACTGAGGTCACGAAGACTCGGAGGCAGATCGTTCGGGAGAAGAACGTTACCGAGTTATCCATCATGGGGCTGAAGCAAGACTTGGACCGCCTTGATAAGGAGGTTGTCGAGGCTAGGCAACGTCTTGATCTTTTAGAGGAAGAGGCTGTTGCCAAATGGACCACCATTGTAGAGGCTTGTGACAAGGAGGGGACTCTCATTCGCCAGGTTGAGGAAGCCAAAGGTAATGTCCGGAGGAAGACTCAGGAGCATGAGCAGTGGCAGGTCCTCTGGGAAGAACTTCCTCGTGCTGCAGATGGGTCACGGCATTCGGCCGCGTTTTATGGGGACATTCTGAAGAAGCGTGGCCTAAAAACTTTGGAAGTTAAGGCCAAGGGTCTGCTTGAGGAGTTGAACCTTTGGTTGAAGACCATGTCGGATTAGGCTCCTGAGTTGTAACAAACTCTTTTCTTCTTCTTTTTTTTTTGGTACCTCCATGTATAAATAATTTTGGTACTATATTTTGTATCCCCTTCCTTTCACTTAAATCATTTTTTGATGAAAACAATTTTGAGCAAAAGATTGATGGGAATGTTTGTTTAAGAATTTGATCAAAAGGTTGTTTTTTTTTTTTTTTTTTGTGAAAGTCTTTTGTCAAAGGGTTGTTTTGGGCATGAAAGCCAATTTTGTGGCGAAAAGCCTGATTTTTTATGGTTTGAAAACCGAAATTGAATGGCATGAAAGCCTAATTTTGTCTGTGGCATGGGAGCCAAATTTGTTTGTGGCATGAGAGCCAAATTTGTTTATGGCATGAGAGCCAAAGTTTTTTTTTTTTGATGGCGTGAAAGCCGAAATTTGGAATGGCATAGAAGCCGAATTTCATTTTGTTTGTTTTGGCATTTATAGCCGGATTTGGCGTTTATAGCCGGATTTTGGCGTTTATAGCCGAGTTTTGGCGTTTACAGCCGGATTTTGGCGTTTATAGCCGGATTTTGGCGTTTATAGCTGGAAATTTTTTTGTTTTGGCATTTATAGCCAAATTTTGGCATTTATAGCCCGATTTTTTTTCTTTGTTGTTTGTTTTGTTTTGGCATGGAAGCCAGATTTTTGAAAACCAAGTTTTTGTTTTGTTGGCATGAAAGCCGATTTTGGCGTTTATAGCCGAATTTTGGCGTTTATAGCCGGATTTTTTTTGTTTTGGCATTTATAGCCGAATTTGGTGTTTATAGCCGCTTTTTTGGCGTTTATAGCCGCTTTTTGGTTTTCAAAATGCGGGTATCGACTAAATGTCGCCTCCCAGCTGAATGGTCTTGCAAGTATCGATGGAATGTCGCTTCCTTGCTCATTCGGTTTTGCGAGTATTGATGGAATGTCACTTCCTCGTGGGCTGGGTTTTGCGAGTATCGACGGAATGTCGCTTTCTCGCGAATTGGGGTGCAAATATCGACTAAGCATTGCTTCCCTGCTTTTCCCAAAACTTTTGGTTTTGCGTGTACTGACTTGGTGTCGTTTCCCCGCGATTTTTTTTTGAAATTTGAGGTTTTCTCGAACCATTTGAAATTTGGGTTGTGGATAGCAACTGGTTTGTTGTTTTTCCACGATTTTTGAAATTTTGCAAGTATCGAATGGGGTTCGCTTCCTTGCGATTTTTTTTTGGGTTTTGTAAGTATCGAATGGGGTTCGCATCCTTCCGTATTTTTTTTGGGTTTTGGAAGTATCGAATGGGGTTCGCATCCTTCCGTTTTTTTTTTAAAACCCATTTTTTTGTTTAGAGACACGAGGGTCATAAATTTTGCCTTAAAACCATTTCGGTTGTAAAAGCCAAGGTAGACTAGGGTGAAAATTCCTGAGTCGTGGTTTTTGTTTCAAACCATGAATTTTGGGTTCAAGGATTGAAAATTTTGGTCAAGTCTGGGAAAAGGCTCCTGAACTTGGATTTTGGATTTGATTTTTTTTTTGAACAATGAAACGATGAAAGTAAGCATTGTTTTGAAATATTGTTTTTTTTTGGAAATTTCAACATAAAGATGAAAATTTCAAAAGGGGTGGGTTTGACGAGCAAGTACCTTGGAAATACGCTTTAGCCGTGTAGATATTGCTCTGACCCGTTTGAGGAAGTCTTCAAGGGTAGTACCGCTTCAAGAACTTACCGATGATGGGTAGCATACATCTGTCTCCTTCCATGTTTAGAAGAGCGTATGCACTGTTGGAGAAGACTTTGTCGATGACGAAGGGTCCCTCCCATTTTGGTTCGAATTTGCCTTTGGATTTGTGGGCAAAGACTATGGGTCTTTTTACTACAAGAACCAAGTCACCCTTTTTGTAGGCGCGTTGCCTGAACTTTTTGTCGAAAGATCTTGCCATGCGTGCTTGGTACAACTCAATGCTTTGTAGAGCTTCAAGTCGTCTTTCATCGAGATTGTCCAGCTCTTGGAGTCTCAATTTGACATTGCTTTCTTGCGTCATGTCATTTTGCAAAGATACCCTTAAGGAAGGAATTTGTACTTCCAAAGGGACAACAGCTTCGCATCCATAGACCAAAGAGAATGGTGTACTATGGGTTGGTCCTCGAACGGTGGTTCGATAGGCCCACAAAGCTTCTAGTAGTTTGTCGCTCCAGTCTCTTTTATGACTAGAGACCATTTTCTTGAGAATTTTGCAGAGTGTCTTGTTGAAGGCTTCTGCTAGTCCGTTCGCTGCTGGATTATACGGAGTCGAAGGACAACTTTGGATTTTGTACTTGTCGCAGAACCTGTAAAATCTGTGATCCCGGAATTGTTGTCCGTTATCATGGACGAATCTTTTAGGTATGCCGAAGCGACAAATAATGTTGGTGCGCAAGAACTGAAGGACTGATGAAATCTTCATTTCGCTGAGCGCAAATGCTTCTGACCACTTGGAGAAATAATCCGTAGCGGCGAAGATGAAGCGATGACCTTTACTTGATGGGGGGGAAATAGGACCTATGATGTCCATACCCCAAGCTTCGAAAGGCCATGAGATTGTTGTTGGATGTAGCCATTCTGGAGGCATGTGGACATAATTTCCGTGAATCTGGCATTTTTGGCAGCGCTTGACAAATTGTATTGCATCAGCTACCATGGTAGGCCAATAATAACCTAGCCTTTTTATCTGGTTGTAGAGCTTAGGGCCAGCCTGATGGGCTCCACAAAGACCAGCATGTACTACTTTGAGAGTTTCCTCAGCCTCTTGTTGTGATAAGCAGCGTAGGAGTACTCCGTTGAAGGATTTTCTGTAAAGTGCTTTTGAATGTATATCCAAATGAAAGTTTGGGGCTCGTCTTTGGATGCTTACCCGTTCTTTTAGATCTTCAGGTAGAATTCCGAACATGATGTAATCAATGAACGGATCTCTCTAGTCGCCAATCGGAGGTTTGAGGATGGATATCCGACTTCCAACCACTTGGTGGCATTCAGCAACTGCTTGGTGTGTGTTGAGAGGAGGGAGAATCCTTCTTTGACACACTTTGACTTGCATGTTTTTCCCCTTCTTGGATTGCCATGGATGCGGCGAGTCCGGCCAGGGCATCTGCACGGATGTTTTCACCTCTGAGGATGTGGGTGATATGGCAGATGTTGAATTTTTGTTGAAGCGACTGCGCCTTATTGTAGTAAAGCAGCAAATCAGGCTTCCTGACTTCATATTTCTGATTCATCTGGTTGACGACCAGTTGAGAGTCTCCAAAAGCTTCCAGCGTGGTGATGCCGGATTCGAGGGCGAGTTCCAATCCTACAATCAGGGCTTGGTACTCAGCTGCATTGTTTGAACATGGTTCCAGTAGCGAGAAGGCGTGTGGAATCATGTATTTGTCGGGACTGACAAAGAGGATGCCAATTCCCGATATTTGCTTTCCCTTTTTATTTGTCCTGGTTGCACCGTCAAAGTACATGTCCCAGGAAGCATTTGATAAGGAAGTTTCCACATTGTAGACAAATTCGTCTGGGAGATCATCCCTGAGTGGAGAATCTTTAGGCAATGGATGCTCTGCGAGGAAGTTTGCTAGAGCTTGGCCTTTGATTGCTTTTTGTGGTACATACCTAATATCAAACTGTGATAGAAGGATGGACCATTTTGCCAGTCGGGCATTGAGAGAACCTGCTTTTGTGACAAGGACCTTTAGGAGGTTGATCCTCGAAATCAAGTAGACTGTGTTCGACAGCAGATAGTGACGCACCTTTTGTACAGCGAACATTACTGCAAGGCATTCTTTTTCGACTGGGGAGTAGCGATGCTCTGCACCTACCATCATGCGGCTAAGGTAATATAGAGCAGCTTCTTTTCCGTCGTCGTTTCTTGTGCGAGCAGAGCACCTAAAGAGTGGTCAAGAGCTCTTGTGTACAAGATAAATGGTTTTCCAGTTGTGGGGGCAGCCAGCACTGGAGGTTTGATGAGGTATGCTTTGATGTCTTGAAATGCATTTTCACATTCAGCATCCCAGACAAAGTCCACGCCTTTCTTCATCAGGTGAGAGAATGGACGACATTTCCCTGATAGGTTGGAGATGAACCGTCGAATGTAGGCCAGCCTTCCTTGAAGCCCTTTTAATTCTCTTAAGGTTCTGGGAGATGGCATTTCCAGGATAGCCTTGACTTTAGTGGGGTCAAGTTCTATTCCAGCTTTCCGTACTATGAATCCGAGAAACTTACCCGATGAGACACCGAAGAAGCACTTTAGTGGATTCATCCATAATTTGTGTTTGCGAAATCGGAGGAAGACTTCTCGAAGATCATTGAGATGATCTTTTTTTCTTTTGCTTTTTATGGCGAGGTCGTCAACATAGCATTCGACCGTCTTGTGCTGCATATCTTGGAATATTTTCATCATAGCCCTCTGATATGTTACACCTGTATTTTTCAGACCAAACGGCATAACAGTGTAGCAATGCACGCCGAATGCTGTCCGAAATGATGTATGCCTTTCATCTTCAGGATACATTTTTATTTGATTGTAGTCAGAGAATCCATCCATGAATGTCATTGGCTCGAATCCATAGGTGTTGTCAATCATCACCTCTGGTATGGGGAGCGGGAATTCATCTTTAGGACATGACTATTCAGGTCTCTGTAGTCAATACAGACCCTTATCTGCCCATTTTTCTTTGTCACGGGGACGATGTTGGCCAACCATTCAGGATGCTGTTCCTCGCGGATGAAGCCAACGTTTTTGAGTTTCTGAACTTCTTGTTCAATTTTGTCCATCACGTCGGGACGGAATCTTCTTTGGCCTTGTTTAATAGGCTTGATTTCTTTTTGCAAGTTGAGCTTGTGGACTGCTACTTTGGGATCCAAGCCAGGCATTTCGGCATAAGACCATGTAAAGCAATCAACGAACTCACAAAGAAAAGAGATATACTTGGGTAACTCATCATCCTTTATATTCTTGCTTATGAATACAGGACGTGGGTTATCAAGTGTTCCCAAGTCTATCTTTTGAACAGGATCTTCTGTTGGAAGGTTTGAAGGTGGTTCCTCCACAATATTTTCGGAGGCTTCCAACTCAACAAGACCTTCTGGAGTGCCAGAGGCATTTTCAAACTGAGGCTCTGTTTCTGTCCATGAATCTTCTTGATCAGTATCCTTCTCAAGGCTATCCTTCTCAAGGCTTGCAATGAGATGGTCCCAATCATTTGCTGGAATTGGGTTGAAGTGGGGTACTTCTTTTGGAGACGATGATTCTTCTGGGACAGAGAACCGCTCGTCTACGTTATCGGGCAATTCCTCTCTATTATCAGAGAAATTATACCAATTGGAGGAGCATTCAGGATTTTTGACGAGTAACTCCTCAAAGAGATATCCAGGGATATTGATGTCTTCATGAGATGTTGAGGCTTGGTCGGTAAAGCGACTTTGTAGCCATGGTGTCAACTGTCTTATAGGAGCGGTAGGTTCATACCCCAACCCATATGAAGACTTGACTTTTTGAAGGTGGATTCTCCAATCTTCTGGTTGACTTTTGATCAAGGTGGGTTCCAATGGTGTAAGAATACCACGGCCACCTTCCAAACCAGTCGGATTTTGAGCGTCGTAGCCCATTTTCTTCATGATAGCTTGTGCAATTGGACTATACAGGGATAGCTGAGGCATACCTTCGTTTTGGAAAGGTTCAAGCAGAGAGTTCAGTGGAGATGCTCCTGATCTATGGAAGTAAATCACTTTTTCTTCTGGCGAAGTTGCAGGAATAACAAAGGAAGCAGACGTAGGGTCTTCTATGTCTGCAGGTGTCTCCAATGGATTGAGAGTGAGCTGATCTTGCTGAGTATCAGCTTGGCTTGATGCTGTGTCATCTTCTGGATCAGACTCTGAGTCTGTGTCATGCATAATGGACACAAAGGAAACAGTGAACTTGCCCCCAGTCTTTTGTTTTGTCTTCTTTGCTTTGGTAGTGATTACCAAAGGCTTTGGAGATTAGAATGAGACGACGAAGGGAGCTTGACCGCTTACTTCGAGTTTGGTGGAGGGTTTGTTTACCTCCGGTGATTGCTGAGGAGCCTTGCCTTTATCTTTCTGAAGACTGTCGGCAAGGTGAATTGTTTTTTCCTCCTGTTCTTCTTTCCCATCTTTATACATTTGAACATCTGCAAAATGGACATCCTTGCTTTTGAAGGGTTTTTTGTCTGCGAATACTCGATGTATCAAGCCATCGTCGCCAACGAACTTGATGCACTGATGTAGAGTTGAAGGGACGACAACATTCTCATGTATCCAGGGGCGTCTAAGGAGTATATTGTAGCATGAAGCGGTCCTTATCGCATACACGGTGACTTCAGAAATAAGATCACCGATTTGCAATTTGAACCTGATTTTGCCGATAGGCCTTTGAGCGCTACCGTCATATCCGAAGATGGATACGGACGTGTGACTCAGTTTGCTAGGTGAGATGCCCAGCTCTTCGAGTGCCGAAGTAGAGATGAGGTTGAGTACAGAACCTGGATTGATCTGAACTCTATGTACTGGCATTTCTTTGACGTACCCTGTAAAGTACAAGGGACGGTTGTGCTTTGTTTCTCCTAGGAGGAGGTCATCCTTGTCGAAGGCATTTGTTGCACTTGCTGCTTTTTGTACCGAGAGGCATTCATTGCTTGATCCCTCAGTTTTCTTCTTTTCTCCTTTTGAGGGAGTATTTGACTTTTTGACCCTATAGTCCATTTCAATTTGTAGGACTTGTGGGGCATGTTTGTCGACATCCGCATTCAGCCTTTGTAATTCTGAAATGAGACTATCACAAGTTTGTAGAGACATTCGTAATAAGTCAAGGATGTGCAGACGTGCAGGTATGTGTTTGAAGTGCTCAATCAAGTCGAACTTGAAAGCCTCCTTCGGGCCTGCATTTTCATTATTATTGCCACTTGGGGCGCTTACATCTTGCTTTCCCGAAGGATTTACATAAGAAGAAGAGGGTTGATTGTAATTTTTATGGTAATCCCTGCTAGAACGGGTACCTTTACCAACTTCAAGAGCCTCTAGAGAAGGGTCTTCTTTTGGAAGATCGTTCTCAGGATCAAGAGGTTGATCCTTTGCTGAAGACGTCTCTGTAACAGCATTGATGTCTTCAGTAATTGTGTTGCACGGAGCAATTTCCGGGAGCAAGTCTTGAACAGCGGCCGGCAACTTTTCTTTATTAGCCCAGACATCGCCCGTGAGATCGGGTATCTGGGACCAATTGACTGAGTTTTCATTGAAGAAGATTTCATTGGCAGAAGTTTCTTCAAGATGATTAATTGGGAGAGGCTTGAGCTCTGATGTCACAGCTTCAGGAGACGAAGGCTAAGAGGATGTTATCTCAGTAGAAGTCACCTGAGAGGATGTAGCTCTGGAAGATACGCTACCGGTTGGGGAGTACGTGTCTTCGGAAGCTTCAGAGGCACTGTCGTCCTGAACTATTGCATTGCATGTTATCGTGACAGGAGATGCCCCCAGTGTAGATTGTTGGGAATCGGACTCATCCTCAGATGTGAGAGGATCATCGATCCAATTGTTTTCTCCATTTTCAGGAGTTGAGGGAGAAAGTTCCCGTTGATTTTCAGGGACTTCCGGTTCTGGATCTTGATGAAGATTGATGCGATCCTGCTCCTGCTCTATGGCAAGATGTTGCAAGATTCTTGCATATTTTTCCAGATCAGGCATGGGAGCCAAATCTTCTTCGTCATGTGCTCCTTGTGGTTCGCCCATGTTGGGTTTCACTGAAGCATTTGCTGGTGCTGGATCGACAGCGTTTTCTTGAACAGGGCCCTGGTCTTCTTCATCATCAGTCCAAGATCCTTGTGGCTGTAATGGGTTATACCAGATTACTGGCATAAGATGAGAGTCGGGAATCCATTCCTCGTCGGAGAGGTATTCTCCTGTTTCAAGGGATTCTTCCCACTCATCGATATCACTGGCAGTGTCACTGGACTCGTATCCGTTCATGGAGAATCCAACTACCGAGTTGCAAGAGTATGATGCCCCCTGCATAGTTTCATTTTTGTATAGAGGTGGCATGAAATCATCAAGAGTGAATTTTCTTACCGCCTTGGAGGTTTTGGGAAGAGATTCTTCCGTCGTCCCTAGTGAAGCAGTGGAAGAAGTTTCTGCTTTTTCAAGGACTTCATGTTTTGGTTGAGACTTTTGCTGCTGTTTGAGCTTGCAGAGTTGTCTCTTGGCTTGCCTTCGCTGCTGAGCGGTCAGCTTTGTTTTGACGATCTCCCAATTTTCATCATCTAGGAGATCGGGATGCACCCATATAGGCTGTCCATCTGATGTTGGGTAGGGAACCAACTCTTGGGACGTTTGAGCCATTTTAATCACCTTGAATGAAGTAGTGATTTTCTCCTTCGGTGACTTTGAAGTTTGCCGACATGACACCATGTTGACAGAGGCGGGGCCATAGTTTTTATCAAAGGTCATGACTCCGTTTTTCCACATCTCATTGATCTTTTCTCTCACAACGAAGCATTGATTCAGAGGATGTGAGATCATCTGATGGTATGGACAGTATCGGGGATCATTGGTTTTGCCAACATCTCCCGGTCTTTTGGGCTCTGGCAAAATGAGTTTGCCATTTGCTAGGAGAGCCTCAAAGATTTCTTCAACATCTTCATCGAACGGATATTTCTTTTCTACACGTTCTTTGAAGACATCAGAGAGTTCAGGCCTTTTACCTGTAGTTTTGTTTTCAGGTTTCTTTGGCTGCTGAGGAGCTGACTTAGTCTGCACATTGAGAACCTCCTTTTTCTTTGGTTTTGAGGTTGTAACAGCAGTCGGCTCTTTCTTTGATGATTTCTGACTGTTGAGGTCTTTGATCACCATTTCAGCTTCCATGGAGGCTTCGAGGAGTTCCCCTAGGTTCTTTGATTTGTTGCCGATGATCATGGAGCGAATTTTTGCCCTCATATTGTTACGGCAGATGTCGACTAGCGACGCTTGTGGCAGTACATCTGAGCATTTGTACGCCATTACCTTCCATTTATGAATGAAGTCATATGTTGACTCATTCTCTCCCTGTTTTAGGCTACAGAGTTGAGCCATAGTAACAGGATGATCCTCACCTTGGAAGTGGGTCAGGAAACGTGTCTCTAGCATAACCCAGTTCTGGATGGAGTTCTTCGGCAGAGTGGAGTACCAATCAAAGGCCGTACCTTTTAGGGTACTTGCAAAGAGACGAATCTTGAGGGCATCTTGATCCGCAATAGCTCCTGTTAGGATCTTGAAATGGATGACATGTTGTCTGGCTGAACCTTTCCCAGTATATGTCTAGAGAGTAGGTTGTTTGAATTTTGCAGGGAACGGAACCGAGTCCATCCATAGAGGGTAGGGTGGCTTGATCCCATGTTCTTTCAATGTATCCTCTTCTTTTGCTTTTGCAAGGATATCGTCCACGTCCTTTCTGGTAAGGGCGCGAGACTCATTGTTTTCTGCATTGCCCTCGTCATCTTCATGATTCGGAGGGGTTTCATTGTTAGGTGGTGGACGTTGTAGAGTGAGAATCAGATTTTCCATCAGAGCCTCAATTCTCTGTTGTCCTTGCTCCAACTGCTGGATGCGTACAGTTACGTCATCATGTTGTGGAGGCGGCTCAGAACTTGTAGCCAAGACGTTCATCCCTCGGGATTCGAACGAAGAAATCGTCCTGATGACTGAGCTGGGGCTCATTCTTCTGGATGAAGAATTTGAGGAGTGGTTACTCCGATGTTCTTGGCTTGGAGGAGTGGAAGACTCTTCCAGATGTGTTTTTGTCCGAGAGACACTGCGAGTCACTGGCCGTCTAACACTGATTTTGGTTGCTGACTTCCGGCGTTTCTGGTTTTGCCAACCATATGAACAGCAACGAATTGGTCGGGTCTTTCTTTTTCGACCCATTTGTTTGAGACGTGGAGAGTAGAACGCTGGGTTCTTTGTTTCTCGAGTCTCTTTTGTCGATATGCAGTGCGGCGACGCATACGACGAGCAATTTGAGCTTCAGTCAGCTCTGGCTGGGCTCTGGCGATGAAGGATGTAGTCCCTTGTGCGCAGCAGCCGAGTTTGTCTTCTTTGAAGCTGGGCAAGGACAGGATCTGGATGCGGTCCTTTGTCTGTCGCAGTGAAGACTTGAATTTTGCGAGCTCAGCCCTTGTTGAGATGAAGGGTCGACTCCCAGGAGTGCAGGCTTCAGCATATTTTTGCGTAGGCCTAACAATGCAGGATTTAATTTTGGGCTTGTAGGAGCAAGCCGGCTCATGATGATTTTGTTTGTTTTTTGGGTGGAGGGTAGGTTTCTCCTCTTTCATGTAAGAGAGAGGGTAGAACTGATTCTCCTTGAGAGGGGCCATGTATGCTGGCTTTGCAGATGTTTGGGACCTCCGTTGCTTTGGCGAAGATCTCAGAGACCAAGTTTTGGTGTAAACCTGGTTTCTTGTGGGTTGAGGCTTCGTGGGAACGCCACGGGCTTCAGGCTTCTTGGTGTTCACCCTTGGTGCCATTTTAGTGACATGTTGCGGGGCGGTTTTCTGCTTCTTGGCAGGTACAGTGTCTTCTACGGGAAGTGGGAATGGTCCTAGCGATCCGAAGACGATGGTCCGGGGAGTTGAAGTTGACCCGGTATTTGGAGAGTTGTCGAGGGAGATGACGCTTCGGCAACTGGCAGGGTGCTTATGCTTGTTTTGTTTATCTTACAGCATAAGCTGGTACTTGTTCTCATCGAAAGTGATGGTCAATGAAGCTGCCATTGTTAGTTTTGGAAAACTTCTGAAACAAGACCAAATCCATTAGTAATCACAAGAATATGGTGATCGTAAATGGAGAATAACTATGGTTTTGTCTTTTCAAATTACTTGAGGGGACATGGCCCAACCCAAGGACGATGAAGAAGGCAAAAAGCCATAGAGGATACAATTGTTCTAAAATGCAAGTATGGTAGGCTCGGGGTGAGCATTCCAGTGACTGCTAGAAGCAATTGTAGACCTTAATTCAAATTACCGAGAAGTAAAGCTCACTCGTGGTAAAATGATATAAGGTTGGAGATACAAATGTGTCGGTCGCGAATACAATAGACCCGAAAGGGCGTACTAGCACCACTAGGCACAGATGTTGCAAATCGCATCCTTGGAAAGGACACGAGATGGGATTTTTTTTGAAAGGTCAAAATTGGGTTCATAAAGGAGAACTAATGGTGTTCCAATCCGAACAAAGGCTCAACATTTCTGCGAGCGCTAAATCCTACAGAGAAGTACCAGAAAGGTAGAAGAGACCATGATGAAGAGTGCCTTTAACATAGCGAAGTATGCGTAAAGCAGCAGCAAGGTGAGGTTTGTGTGGAGCGCTAACAAACTGGCTAACTGTATGAACTGCGTGAGAAATATCCGGCCGAGTCATAGTTAAGTAGAGCAAACTACCAACTATTTGCCAGAAAACTGAGGGATCATCCAGGGGAGGGCCATCATCTAAACTGAGTTTGCTGTTTAATTCCATAGGAGTATCAATAGTGTGAGCATCATCAAGCCTGGCGGTGATGGACCCGAAAAAAAAGGGGGAATCTTCCTTCCTCTCCCTCCGCACCCCGGGGGCTGACCTGGGTCTCGGCGGAGGAGGGAAGATCTCGGGCATGAACATTTTTGTACGGGTATGCCAGATTTACTTTCTACTTGGAATTTGGAATGGTGATAATCCGGAGATCCACCTTCACAAGTGGAAAGGAAATCAATCCTTTTTTTCTAACTTTTCAAATTGCATTAATATTAAGAAAAGAGACAAGTTTTTAGAATGCCGTAAGAGGCGTTTTGTTTGTTTGCCGTGAAAGGCGATTTTGCCGTGAAAGGCGATTTTACAAAACTCATCAAATATGAAAGACAAGAATTGTGATTTCTTTTTGTCTCTTTAAGAAATACAAACTACAATAGAAAAGGAAGAAAAGGGATCTAACTTCTCAGGAGATTGCGGGGACACGTTGAGATCGACAGTCGCAAGTCATGTATGGGCTTCGCCATCGTCCTTCAAATGAGAACATGTGATGCTTTGATTCTTTGGCTTGGCTCCTAACCTCGGTTTTTTAAAGGACAAGGACCAAGAGAAGGTCCTATATCCAATGAAAAACCGAGTAAACTGGCTGAAAAGCCACGTTTAGGCCATGTTGGAGAAGGAGGTGACCTTGGGGGGGTGGCCCCCCAAGGGACGTTGATCACCTTATGGTGCTTCCGGGAGCAAAGTAGCAGGACTTCGTCTCTCTCTTGGATTTTCTGGTTTTTCAGAGCTTGCACTTGGGATCTCTTTTCATCATGCTTTCTTCTTGGAATGGACCTCCTTTTATAGGCTTTTGATAGCCATGAGGTGTTTATTGGCATTGATGGCCATGATGAAAGAATTGATGAGGAGTTACAAATCGATTTTGTAACTCCTTTTTTAAGGCTTGTGATTGGCCGATGAAGGTAGTGGGCATTTAATCACCTTTATGCTTCATGATGATGGGAATTTCATGGGTTTAATGCCATGATTGCTTGGATTTGTAACTCCCAAATGCTTGGTTCTGATTGGGCCGTCCAAAATAATGAGTTAATGACTGCTTTAATGGGTCAACTAACGACATGAAGTGGTTGCCAAGGCATGTGAAGAGTCGCTGGCCGTGCTGCGCCTTTTGCGATTCTTCTTGCGATCATTACGGGTGGATCCACGCATTATTTGATGTCGGATTGCGATGCAATTTCAGACATTGATTGATGTTGGCGGGCCGGTGACATCTGTCTTGTCGATTTCACGATCGGTCGGACAGAAAGTGCACTTTCTTGGTCAGCCGGTTGGCGATCTTGAGGCGATCGGTGATGATTTCATGCTTTTGACGGCGGATCCAAGATGTCGACGAAGATTAGTCGTTTTCAAGCATCAAATATTGCATTTTCCGAAAATCATAGAGGCCGGAACACCCGAAACGCGAAAACCATCGAAAACGGACACTTTGGTGCAAAATCCGGCGACCCAGATTTCCAGGGTCGCTCGGCGACCTTGGGCCAGGGTTGCCGGCGACCTTGGGCCAAGGTCGCCGGCGACCATAGGGCTTTGGCCCGTTTGGTCGTCGAGCGTTGTTTTCGGCCGTTTTTTCGTCTTTTTTGTCCCTTTTTTCTTCTGTATTTTTCTTGACATTTTTCCTTAATTATTGACTTCATTTTCTTGGAGAAAACTTGACAAGAACCCGCACGAAATCGGAGCACAAAGTTTCCCATTTTTTGGGAAAGCCGAAGACTTTGTAGCCGATTTTCCGTCAAGCGTCGAAACTAGGTCAAACGATGTCGGAATGACTTGAAAATTGAGGTGAAGCTTCTTGAGCAGTGGATAGGACCAACCATGGGCTTTTATTTGAGTTTTGAAGCCGTTTGGGGTCCCATTGATGCTTCACTTGATTTTGCTGCGGGGAAAATGCCGAGCTTTGATATGTGGTCAAACGATGTCCGATTGACCTGAAATTTGACGGGGAGCCTATTGGAGTCATTTTGAGACGTTCCATGTGCTCCGTTTTGGACGTCATGGTCCCGGGTTGCTCCGCCGCCGGTAGGCTTGATTTTCTCTCGGAGCATCGAAACCTGGTCAAACGTTGTCGGAATGACCTGAAATTTGACGGGGAGCCTGATGGAACGCGCTCCGAGGCGCCGTGGGGCGGCTACCGGGGTCGGCGGAACGTGGGAGTCCGTCGGGTCCGGCCCTTTCGCGCCCTGGCGGGCCTGAAGCGTGCATCAATATTTCTTTGTGTGGGTGTGCCAGATTTTCTATTTCTTGGAATTGCAAGTGGTAATCCGGAGATCAACCTTCGCAAGTAAAAAGGAAATCAACTTCTTTCAAGTTTTCCATTGCACAAATATTTAAGAAAAGAGACATTTTCTTGGTTTGCCGTGAAAGGCGATTTTGTTTGGCATTTATAGCCGATTTTGGCGTTTATAGCCGATTTACAATTCTTATCAATAATGAAAGACAAGAGTTGTGATTTTTGTCTCTTTAAAAAAATACAAATTACAATGAAAAGCAAGAAAAGGAAGATCTAACTTTTCAGGAGATTGTGGGGGACTCGTTCAGATTGACGGTCGCAAGCCATGTATGGGCTTCGCCATCATCCATGCAGATGAGAACAGAAGATGCTCCTGATTCGCTTGGCTTGGCTATGACCTCAGGTTTTTAGAGGACAAAGACCAAGAGAAGGTCCTATGTCCAATAAAAAGCTAAGTAGGCGGGCTGAAAAGCCACGTTTAAGCCATTGGAGGCAGCAGGAGAAGGCAAGGACCTTGGGGGGGGGGGGGTGCCCCCCAAGGGACTTTTGTCACCTTGTAGTGGTGGCCGGTGCAGAACTTCAGCAGAGTTTTTCTCTCTTTTTCTTTCTCTCAGATCTCTTTCTGATCCCTTTTTTCTGATCTTCTGATTTTCTCCTCTTTTTTCCGATTCCGATTTCAATGGAATGCTCTCCTATTTATAGGCTTTTGGTAGCCATTTAGGAGGGTTTATGAGCCTTAATGGCTTTAATGGGAGGAGTTACAAGATTTATTTCTTGATTTTGTAACTCCTTTTTCCTTGAATCTGATTGGCCGATGGAGATTAAGGGCTTTTAATCACCTTAATTACCATAATGGGAGGAGTTTCATGGTTTAAATGCCATGAATCAATTGACTTGTAACTCCCAAATGCTTGCTTCTGATTGGGCCGTCCAAAGAAATGAATTAATGACCATAATAAAGTTAGTCAATTAACCACATTAATTGGTCGCCGAGCAGTCGAAGAGTCGCGGGCCGTGCCGTGTCTTCTGGAATTCTTCTGGCGATGATCATCGATGGATCTACATGCTGATCGACATCGGATGAACATGTAACTTCAGACATTGATAGCTAAGAGCGGGCCGGTGACATCTGTCTTGTCGATTTCTCGATCGGTCGGACAGAAAGTGCACTTTCTTGGTCAGCCGGTTGACGATCTTGGAGCGATCAATGATGATTTTATGCTTTTGACGGCGGATCCGAGATGTCGTCGGATATGAGTCAATTTAAAGCACTAAAAATCACATTTTCAGGAAACCACAGGGGCCAAAGTGCGCGAAACGCGAAAAAAGACGGAAAAACGGGTCACCGGCGGAAAATTCGGTGACCCGGACCTCCATGGTCGCCGGCGACCATGGACCGGCGACCATGGGCCATGGTCGCAGGGGCCTGCGACCCTGGGGGATTTTTCCCTTTCGGAGCCCGTTTTGCGGTCGTTTTGAGGTCTTTTTCATCGTCGTTTTCTTCTGTATTTTTCTTGACATTTCTTCTCATTTATTGGCTTGATTTCCCTGTAGAAAACTTGATGAGAATCCTTGCATTTTTAGAGTGCAAAGTTTCCAATTTTCCGGGAAAGCCGAAGACTTTGTCACGTAGAGCTGCTGATTTTCCGCCAGAAGCTGAAACTTGGTCAAACGATGTCGGAATGACCTGAAATTTGAGGTGAAGCCTCCTGAGCAATAAATAAGAGCAACCATAGGCTTTTGTTTGAGTTTTGAAGCCGTTTGGGGTCCCGTCGATGCTTCACTTGATTTTGCTGCGGGGAAAATGCCGAGCTTTGATATGTGGCCAAACGATGTCCGATTGACCTGAAATTTGACGGGGAGCCTATTGGAGTCATTTTGAGACGTTCCATGGGCTCCGTTTTGGATGTCATGGTCCCGGGTTGCTCCGCCGCCGGTAGGCTTGATTTTCTCTCGGAGCTCGAAACCTGGTCAAACGTTGTCGGAATGACCTGAAATTCGACGTGCAGCCTTTTGGAAGCATGTTGAAGCCACTCATGCACTTGGTTTGATGAGCGAAGGCTTCGGTGGTTCCCGCCGCCGGGAGGCTTGATTTTGCTGCTCGAGCATTGATGGAGAGTCAAACGTTGTCGGTTTGACTTGAAATTTGGCATAGAGCCCTTTTGAGACATGCTGGAGTCATCTGTAGGCTTTGATCGAAGTTTTGACGTCTCCGATGATGTCGCCGCCGAGAGCTCCCGTTTAGCTGTCGGAGAAGTGAAGTTAGGCCAAATGTTGTCGAAATGGCCCGAAACTTCATGTGTACTCTTCTCTTGGCTATCTTGAAGGATCTTGCAGTTTTTGTTTGATTCTGACAAGATTTGAATTTTTGGAGAAATTGCATTGCCTATTTATGGCAGGTTGCGACTTCATGCAGCTTTCTTGATTTGAAGAGGCAAAGTGACATTTTTGGTGTCAACAAATGCCCCCTCGAGGTACAGCGACGAATTGCTTGACTTTTGTAGTCGATGTGCCTCGAAGATATTTTTGAAGGAGAGCTTGTGTCTTGACCAAGAGTCTTTGAGCAATCCTTCCTTTGGTAGAGTAGCCTTTGAGCTTCCAGGGGAATTTTATGGTAGTGAAAGGAATCACACACCATCTCGAGGCAAAGTTTTGAAGATGACATCATGGATGTGGATTTGGGTTTCTGTTTTTGATCTTGTGACCTAACCAGCTATATATGGCAGGTTAGGGGATCGGGTTTTGGTTTTGACCTTGTGACCCAACAAGCTGTATGTGGCAAGTTGGGGGATCATGATTTGGTTTTTGGTTTTTGTCTTGTGACCTAACAAGCTGTATGTGGCAAGTTAGGGGACCAGGATTTGGTTTTTGGTCACTCTTTGGGACTGTGTGGGTCCATTGGAGTGGTTTGGATATTTGTGGAATGTCAATTTCAAGATTTTGGCTCAATTTGGTATATGAGGCTGGATGGTTTGATTTTTGGAAGCTCATGGGGCTTGGGATTTTTTGTATGGTTCAATCAACTCAAAAGAGGCATGGAACCATTTTTGTATGCTCTTGGTAAGAGGGATTTTTTTCCTGACTAAAAGCCCAATTTTTTTTTTTTTTTTTTTAGTGCCTAGGTGGTCAAACCTGGCTCATATGGGCTAGCCCATGGGACCTTAAGCTTTTTAGGATGGCTTAGATCTCATGTGGGGTCATTTTTGTAAAGAATATCTAAAGATATCTCATTTGGATAGAGAATATCTAAAAATATCTTTATGGGAGAGAATCTCTCATATTCCCTTAATTTGGGAGAGAATATCTCAAGGTATCTTTCTTTTTGGGAAGAAATCTCCAATATCCTTTTTTGTTGGAGAGAATCTTTCATTGGTTGATTTTGGGAGGAAATCTCTCAAAGACATCTTTCTTTTTGGGAAAGAATCTTTCTAATTCCTTCTCTTTTGGTAAGGTTACTAATTAGTAACACTTACCTTTCTTCTTTGTTTCCTTCTTTGATTTGCTCTCTCCTATAAAAGCAAAGGAAGGTAGGATCTCTTGCTCTTATTGCTTTCTTTTGCAACAATCTCAAGAGAGCTCCAAGACCAAGAGTTTTTCTTCTTCAAGGATCTTCAAGCTTTTTCCTTCTTCTTCTCCATCAATGGCTTCAAGTAAGTTTTCTCTCTTTTTTCTTTCAAGAAAACTCTATGTAGAGAATAGGATGGTAAAAAAAGAAAGTTTCTCTTCTTTTTTTTTTTTTCTTTCTTCTTTCTTTTCTTTCTTTCTTTTCTTTCTATTCTTCTTCTTTTTTTTTCTCTTTTCCACGTGATTTCTTCTTTTGTTTTTTTTTTTTTTTTTTTTTTTTTTTTTTTTTTTTTTCACACGTTTTTTTTCTTCTTTTTTTTTTGTGGGCCGTACGGACAGATCCGTACGGATCTGGTCCGTACGGCCACGTGGCCTGATTTTTTTTTTTTTTTTTTGAGAAAGTTTCCTTTTTTTTTTCTTTTCTTTCTCCCTCCTTTTTTGAGAAAGTTTCTTTTTTTTTTTTTTTTTTTTTTTGCTCATCATGATAATGCGTTTTTATGCAAATCTAGATGTTCATGCATGTACTTTTTGTAAATTGAATTGAGTAGCATGATGTGATAGCATACCTGAAAATCTTTGCAATTTTGGGAATTTGGAGCTCGCAGCGATGTTGAGCCCTTCTTGATTTTGCGGAGATTTTGAGGTTTCGAAAGTTTGGAGTTTCGGAGCCCGCAGCAATGTTGAGCCCATCTTCAAACTTTCTATTTCCGTCGGGGTATTTCCTTTTTCTTTGGAATTGCCCCGGAGTCATGCCAAAATTTCGCCAGATTTTTGGTGGGACAAAGTGACCCTTTTTTTTTTTAGCGAAATCCTGTCATTTTGATGACGATCTTTTTCTTTTCCAACCTTTGCAGGTGGTTCCTCCAGAGCGAACAAGGGTAAAGAGCCTGCTACAAGCGTACCTCGTCGATCTGCTAGATCTTCCAATGTGGCCGTTCAGCAGGCCTGGGAGAAGGTCCAGTTTGTTGAGAAGAACTTGGAAGAGTGCGATTCCCTCAATCGCGATGAGATGAGACAGCGATTGATCGCTCTCAAGAATGAGGAATTCTATAAGATCATGGTAAGCAACCGTCCTTGGGTTATGGACGATCTGAGGGTTTTACCCAAGCCTACCTTCTTCTTTGGAGATGCAGTCCCTGACGACTTGACATACCAAAGGAGATGTTTTCAGTTCTCTTACACAGCAGATGGTGAAGAGAAGACTGTTTCTACCCGGTCGTCTTTTGATCGTACCATCTCGATCATGAGCCTTGCTCCCACGTGCTCTAAGAGGGAAGATCCTCCGAGCTGGGTGAAGAGGACCAGTGTGATCAAGACCGGGGTTTTTGTTGGTGGACCCTCCGGATATGCCGAGAAGCCACCTGTCCGTATGGACATGTTGATGCCAGCCAGCGGCTACCAGGGCTCTGATTATCCGTCGGTCGATTTGAGACCGGTGGGCCTTGGCGTTTTCAGCGGTGACGGCAGTACTTGGGTGAAGCCTTTCCGACTTCGTGGCCGTTTCAATGTTGACTCCGATTGGAAGTCATGGACTGACCACACCTTGCTGATTGGGGGCGCCGTTTTGAAGGAAGCCGGGATTTTTGACGCGGTCCGCGCTTTTAGGGAGACCGTGACTTTTTCCGATGATGCCTTCATGGCTATGTTGGAGTCTTTCCTCCCTCAGACCAATACCTTCGTTGTCACGAACGGTGAGATTGGTTTTTCTCTGAAGGAGTTGAGTGCTATTACTGGATTGCCCATCCTTGGCAAACTCTACGAGGAGTTCATGCCGATTGACAGCGTCCTTGAGGAGCAATCAGAGGAATTCAGGCTCCTATACTTTCAGCTCGTCGCCTTCTATGATTTTTTGAAGGAGGGCTCGAAAGTCAGATCCAGCAGTTGGAAGAGTTATGGCTCTTCATTCTTCAACTTCTTTGACAGCAAAGAGTCTTCTGATAGCATGACCCGGGAAGACAGGAAGAAGACTTCGGTCATGCAGGAAGAGTTGAAGGGTTTCTTCGCGAGCACAGATGCCCTTTATTCTGACATTGCACTGCGGAGAGATCTTGCTGTTTACCTCACTTATTGGCTAGGTGAGGCTGTGTTTGCTGGTGGAGATGGGACGCACATCAGGCCGCATTGTATTTTTCCGGCTTGTCAGATGGCGTTTGGAGAGCGGCTTGCTTTGGTGCCCGCTCTTTACTCCTACTTGTGTACCGAACTGCAGGCTGCTGCTTTCTTGGTTCGGCTTGGGCTCCCTATGAATAGGGTATTTTCAGCCCATATCTTTTATTCGTGGTTTGTATACCACTGTCCTGGCTTCCACCAGCTGGGTGCTGCACAGGATGATGATCCTCTAATGATTCGATTGGCTAAGGGAAAAGCCGTATCTGAATCACTTTTGTTTGCCCGCATGAGGATCCGACGGTTCAGGGACGTCGAGATGGGGCAGTCTTCAGTTAAGCTTTCTCAGGAGTTGCGGAAGAAGGCTTTTGATTTTGGTGCCTCCCGAGACTCTACCAGAGCAGGGTCGGGAAGGCATTACTCTTTGACCAATGCAGAGAAGGAGTGGCTTTTCAGCATACGAGTCGGCACGATGGTGTACCGTAGACATCTTTTCGTCGACATCCAGCCGTATGTACCTTCTCGCTTTGCACTTCAGTTGGGCTTCTCTCAAGGCGTTGTTGGAGCGCCTTCGAGTATGGTGAAGCGTTTTGGGGGTTTCCAGGATGGCAGAAATGCATGGGCTTTCTATAGTGCTGAAGACACTACTGCCACGATTTCTTATCCTAAGCTGTCGACTTTCCGAATTGCCGGCTTCACAAAGTGGTTCGCGGAGAGCTTTTTGGCATATCGGGGGCTTTCCAAGAAGGAGCTTGATGTAAAGCTGTCTTCTGGAAAAGGCATTGGGAAGTAGGATGGCGTCCGGCGAGAGGAAGTTTGGGCCTTCCTTTCTGGAGAGAAGCACAAGATAGGCTTTCTCGGTGACCAGGGCGTCACTGGTTCTGAAGCTGTTCGGGAAGTACCTGATGAGGCTTTGGAGCAGCTAGAACAGGAGGAAGCTGAGCTCGACGCTTGGATGCAAGCGGCACAGAAACGAGCTTCCGTGGAGTCTACTGGCGAAAGCAGACCATCCAGTGAGGAGTCAAGTGAGAAACCTGACTCTGATAGTGAGGCGGGTTCTTCTAGGAAGCGAACCCGTAGAGGTAAGAAGAGGAGGAGTCATCATCGCAGCGAGGGGCCACATGAGGACTCTCCTGACATGGAAATCCCTCTTACCATCAACGAGGAGGTGCCAGAGGCTGTCGACGAGCCTCCAGAGAAGAGGAGTCGTGGGGAAGAGACCATTGGTGAAGGTATGATTCTTCCTTTTTCTTTTTCTACTTCTTTCATGGGGCTTTCCATGTTCTGATTTGTTTTCTCACCCTGCTGCTGCTCTTTTTTTTTTTAGCAGAGGATGAAGACTTGCCGATGCCTGAGGTTCCGACCGATGAGGCGGTGATGGAGTCGGTTATGGCATCTGAAGAAGAACCGAGGGACTCTGGAATGACTCCGGAATCTCCAATTGGTATAACTTCTTTCGCTTTCTCTTTTTTTTTTTGCCTGCGACTTGATTTGCTAACAGTTTTTTCTTGTCAGCTGACTTGCCACAGGATTCCAATGACTTTGAACCATCAATGGACGCAAATGTCGATGATGCTTCTGATGAGTTCATGGAGGAAGAGAGTGTTCCGCCAGTCGTCGAAGAAGGTACTTTGTAGTGATGACCCTGATGATTTTTTTTTTTTTTTTTTTGAACAGGATCATATTCATACCTTTTTGTGTTTCATTTGCAGGTTTTGAAGTGAAAGAAGAGAGTCCATCGCCTCCTTCAGAACCAGAGCAAGGGATGCCAGAGGTCGATCCGGAGGTAGAGACCAGTTCAGACATGATTGAGGAGATGCCTCGTGTTGAGATTCCCTCTCCAGTGGTTCCAAGTGAAAAGAGTTCTTTTGTTACTCTTCCAATGGGACATGACATGAGCAGCCGATCAGCGGAGAAGGGTGAATCTTCATCCAGTTCGTCTCTTCAATTTGCGAAGAAGGTGCTGGCTCGGGTTTTGAGTTCTTGGGTCAAGACTCTCCTTTCTGGACACTTGGAGGCAGGATTTGGCATGATCCCACATGTACAGGAGATTCTGACCGACACCGAAGAGGTTGGTCTGGATGTCACAGGTGCCAGGGCGATCGTTGATAGGATCATTGCACTGGGTGACAAGTGGTTTGAGACCATGGGTTTCCCTGACGACCAATTCTTCAAGGAGATGTTCTTGGACCCTGCTGATAAGGCTAAGTCTGACCTGAATGAGGCTACACAAAGCAAGAAGCAGCTAGTTCGGGAGAAGAACAAGGAAGAGCTAGCCATCATCGGATTGAGGCATGACCTTAACGTCCTTGATAGGGAAGTTGAGGAGGCCAGGAAACGTCTTGAGCATTTGAAGGCACAAGTCGATGCGAAGTGGGCTGCTATAACAGAGGCTCGTGACAGGGAGAGTACTCTGATCTGCAGGGTTGCAGATGCCGTGTTGACACCGAAAATGTCACTTTGCCTCTTCAAATCAAGAAAGCTGCATGAAGTCGCAACCTGCCATAAATAGGCAATGCAACTTCTCCAAAAATTCAAATCTTGTCAGAATCAAGCAAAAACTGCAAGATCCTTCAAGATAGCCAAGAGAAGAGTACACATGAAGTTTCGGGCCATTTCGACAACATTTGGCCTAACTTCGCTTCTTCGACAGCTAAAATGGTGCTCCCGGCGGCAACATCATCGGAGACGTCAAAACTTCGATCAGAGCCTACAGATGACTCCAGCATGTCTCAAAAGGGCTCCATGCCAAATTTCAAGTCAAATCGACAACGTTTGACCCTCCATCAATGCTCGAGCAGCAAAATCAAGCCTCCCGGCGGCGGGAACCACCGAAGCCTTCGCTCATCAAACCAAGTGCATGAGTGGCTTCTACATGCTTCCAAAAGGCTGCACGTCGAATTTCAGGTCATTCCGACAACGTTTGACCAGGTTTCGATGCTCCGAGAGAAAATCAAGCCTACCGGCGGCGGAGCAACCCGGGACCATGACATCCAAAACGGAGCCCATGGAACGTCTCAAAATGACTCCAATAGGCTCCCCGTCAAATTTCAGGTCAATCGGACATCGTTTGGCCACATATCAAAGCTCGGCATTTTCCCCGCAGCAAAATCAAGTGAAGCATCGACGGGACCCCAAACGGCTTCAAACTCAAACAAAAGCCTATGGTTGGTCTTATTTATTGCTCAGGAGGCTTCACCTCAAATTTCAGGTCATTCCGACATCGTTTGACCAAGTTTCAGCTTCTAGCGGAAAATCAGCAGCTTTACGCGACAAAGTCTTCGGCTTTCCCGGAAAATTGGAAACTTTGCACTCTAAAAATGCAAGGATTCTCATCAGGTTTTTTACAGGGAAATCAAGCCAATAAATGAGAAGAAATGTCAAGAAAAATACAGAAGAAAACGGCGACGAAAAAGACCTCAAAACGACCGCAAAATGGGCTCCGAAGGGGAAAAATCCCCCAGGGTCGCAGACCCCTGCGACCATGGCCCATGGTCGCAGGCCCCTGCGACCATGGCCCATGGTCGCAGGCCCCTGCGACCATGGCCCATGGTCGCCGGTCCATGGTCGCCGGCGACCATGGCCCATGGTCGCCGGCGACCATGGAGGTCCGGGTCACCGGATTTTCCGCCGGTGACCCGTTTTTTCCGTCTTTCTTCGCGTTTCGCGCACTTTGGCCCCTGTGGTTTCCTGAAAATGTGATTTTTAGTGCTTGAAATTGACTCATATCCTCCGACATCCGTCAAAATCACGGGTCAACCTCCAAAGGCATAAAATCATCATTGATCGCTCCAAGATCGCCAACCGGTCGACCAAGAAAGTGCACTTTCTGTCCGACCGATCGTGAAATCGATAAGACAGATGTCACCGGCCCACTCTTAGATATCAATGTCTGAAGTTACATGTTCATCCGATGTCGATCAGCATGTAGATCCATCGATGATCATCGCCAGAAGAATTCCAGAAGACACGGCACGGCCCGCGACTCTTCGACTGCTCGGCGACCAATTAATGTGGTTAATTGACTAGCTTTATTGCAGTCATTAATTCATTTCTTTGGACGGCCCAATCAGAAGCAAGCATTTGGGAGTTACAAGTCAATTGATTCATGGCATTTAAACCATGAAACTCCTCCCATTATGGTAATTAAGGTGATTAAAAGCCCTTAATCTCCATCGGCCAATCAGATTCAAGGAAAAAGGAGTTACAAAATCAAGAAATAAATCTTGTAACTCCTCCCATTAAAGCCATTAAGGCTCATAAACCCTCCTAAATGGCTACCAAAAGCCTATAAATAGGAGAGCATTCCATTGAAATTGGGATCAGAAAAAAGAGGAGAAAATCAGAAGATCAGAAAAAAAAGGATCAGAAAGAGATCTGAGAGAAAGAAAAAGAGAGAAAAACTCTGCTGAAGTTCTGCACCGGCCACCACTACAAGGTGACAAAAGTCCCTTGGGGGGTACCCCCCCCCCCCCCAAGGTCCTTGCCTTCTCCTGCTGCCTCCAATGGCTTAGACGTGGCTTTTCAGCCCGTCTACTTAGCTTTTTATTGGACATAGGACCTTCTCTTGGTCTTTGTCCTCTAAAAATCTGAGGTTATAGCCAAGCCAAGCGAATCAAGAGCATCTTCTGTTCTCATCTGCATGGATGATGGCGAAACCCATACATGGCTTGCGACCGTCAATCTGAACGAGTCCCCCACAATCTCCTGAAAAGTTAGATCTTCCTTTTCTTGCTTTTCATTGTAGTTTGTATTTTTCTAAAAGAGACAAAAATCACAAATCTTGTCTTTCATTATTGATAAGAATTGTAAATCGGCTATAAACGCCAAAATCGGCTATAAATGCCAAACAAAATCGCCTTTCACGGCAAACCAAGAAAATGTCTCTTTTCTTAAATATTTGTGCAATGGAAAACTTGAAAGAAGTTGATTTCCTTTTTACTTGCGAAGGTTGATCTCCGGATTACCACTTGCAATTCCAAGTAAAATAGAAAATCTGGCACACCCACACAAAAGAAATGTTGATGCACGCTTCAGGGCCCGCCAGGGTGCGAAAGGGCCGGACCCGACGGACTCCCACGTTCCGCCGACCCCGGTAGCCGCCCCAACGGCGCCTCGGAGCGCGTTCCATCAAGCTGGCACACCCGGTGGGACCCGTTCATTTGAGAACACGGTGCTTGGAAATGAAATATTTGCATATCATACTTTTTGCTCTATGCTTATACTTCTTTTCCGGATTCCTTGGCTACTTTCTAGCTGGTAGCCTATGTTGGATTTTGCATCCTAAAAAAAAACATGAGATGGGATTTTTTGGAAATTTCTATTTCTTTGAGTTTGTTTCCATTCTTTCTCTTTTCAAAAAAAAAAAAATCAGTTTTCTTAGTTTGAATTCAAAATTGAGAAACTTTGATCCTATCCTATCGTTCTTTGGTGCTTGCAGAAATGTTGAGCCCGTTCGACTAAGGTTTTGGGCCATCGTTTCTCTTCGATGAGTTCATTAGAGATTTCAAAAAAAAAATAAAAAAAAAATCAGTTTTCTTAGTTTGGAGTCAAAATTGAGAAACCTTGATCCTATCCTATCGTTCTTTGGTGCTTGCAGAAATGTTGAGCCCGTTCGACTAAGGTTTTGGACCATCGTTTCTCTTCGATGAGTTCAATAGAGATTTCAAAAAAAAAAATATTAAAAAAAAATAAAATAAAAAAAAATTAGTTTTCTTAGTTTGGATTCAAAATTGAGAAACTTTGTTCCTATCCTATCGTTCTTTGGTGCTTGCAGAAATGTTGAGCCCGTTCGACTAAGGTTTTGGGCCATCGTTTCTCTTCGATGAGTCTATTTGGGATTTTTATAAAAAAAGGGACATAGACCACTAAGGTTAAACCAATTGCGTTCTTTGATCACGATTGATTCAAGAAAAGCCTTGTCCAGAGTGTGGAGACAGCTTGACTGTTCTAGGCAAGGGTCCTCCAAACGGGTTCATTAAGTAATCCTACCCTTACCTGGGGGCAATTCTATCAATTGAGGTTTCATAAGACCGGGTTAGGAGGCCTATGTGTACTCTCTCGTCTTTAAATCTTAAAAAATTAAAAAAAAAATAAAAATAAAAAAAATGATTTTCAAAAAAAAAAATCTTAAAAAAAAAAAAAAACAAAAATTTTCAAAAAAAAAATAAAATAAAAAAATAAATAAAAAAAAATATTTAAAAAAAAAATAAAAAATAAAAAAAAATAAAATAAAAATAAAATAAAAAAAAAAATCATTTCAAAAAAAAAATCTCCAAAAACTCGTCACTTTTTGGATTCAGATTCGAGAAATTGTGGTCTCTTCCCTTCTGAGTACTGGCGCTCGCGGAAATCGTTGAGCCCGTATTTGAATCGGAATGCCACCTGCTCTCTTTGACGAATCCATTTCTGACATTTCAAAACAAAGAATCCCATCTCATGGATGCGATCTCCAACATTTGTGCATAGCAATACTGGTACGCCCTTTCAGGGTCTACTGTATCTGTGACCGGCACATTTGTAACTCCTACCTTATATTCTTCTTATCTCGAGCAAGCCCTGCTTCTCGATAAGTCGAATTTAGGTTTACAATTGCTTCTAGCAGTCACTGGAACGCTCATTCTGGGCTCACCATACTTGCTGTCAGAACAATTGTACCATCTATGGCTTTTTGCCTTCTTCATGTCGCTTGGGTCATATCCCTTAAGCGATTTGAAAAGACAACCATAGAAATTCCCATTTATGATCATTATATTCTTGTGATTACTAATGGATGTGGTCTTGTTTTCAGAACTTTTTCGAAACTAACAATGGCAGCCTTAACCATTATCTTCGATGAGAACAAGCACCAACTCATGCTTCAACAGAAGCAAACCGAGCGCACTTACAAGCGCCCCGCCAGCTGCCGAAGCGTCAACTCCCTCGGCAACTCTCTGAACTCCGGGTCGACCTCGACTCCCCGGACCATCGTCTTCGAGACACTGGGACCATTCCCACTTCCCGAAGAACAAACTGCGCCTGCCAAAAGGCAGAAGATCGCCTCTCAACGTGTCACTCCCGTGACACCAAAGGCGAGCGCCCAAAAGCCTGAAGCCCGCGGCACCCCTGCGAAGCCTCGACCCACAAACAACCAGGTCTATCCCAAGACTTGGTCTCCAAGACCTTTCCCAAAACAAAGAAGGTCTCAAATTTCCACCAAGCCCGCATACCTGGCCCCACTCAAAGAAAACCAGTTCTACCCTCTTGCCTACATGAAAGAGGAGAGACCCATCTCCAACTTGACTCCCAAGTCAACCCAGCATGAGCCGGCTTGTTCCTACAGGCCCAAAATCAGATCATGCATCACTAGGCCTCTACAAGCACCTGCTAGGGCCTACACCCCTTCAGTTCGACCCTTTATCTCTACAGGGGCCGAACTCGAAAGGTTTAAAGCTTTGCTGCAACAGGCAAAGGACCGGGTCCGCATCCTGTCCTTGCCCAACCACAAAGAAGACAAGCTCGGCTGCTGCGCCCGAGGGAGCACATCCTTCATCGTCAGAGCCCAGCCGGAGCTGACCAAAGCTCAAATCGCTCGTCGAGCACGCCGCCGTGCGTCATATCGACAAAAGAGACTAGAGAAGCAAAGGACCCAGCCTCCTACACTTCAAGTCTCCCGCAAATGGGTCGAAAAAGAAAGACCCGACCAAGTTGCTGCCGTCCATATGGTTGGAAAAACCAGAAGACGCCAAAGGTCAGCATAAAAAATCCATGTCCGACGTCCGGTGACCCGTAGCATCACCAGGACACAAAGACATCCCGAAGAATCTCCTGCCCCTTCCAGCCAAGGACGGGAGAGTAATCCTTCATCAAGCTCTTCATCAAAAAGAATGAGCCCCAGCTCGGTCACCAGGACGATTTCTTCGTTCGAATCCCGAGGGATGAACGTCTTGGCTACAAGTTCTGAGCCGCCACCTCAGAATCCACCTCGAGATGATGCGCTCACACGCATCCAGCAGTTGGAACAAGGCCAGCAGAGGATTGAAACTCTGATGGAAAACCTTCTCCTTGTAGTCCAAAATCAGGTGAACAATGAGCCTCCTCCAAATCATAGCAATAACGAGGGAAATGGAGAAGAAAATGAGTCACGCGCCCTCACCAAAAAGGACGTAGACAGTATCCTCGCCAAAGCTAAAGAAGAGGATATACTCAAAGAGCATGGGATCAAGCCACCATATCCTTTATGGATGGACTCGGTCCCGTTCCCCACAAAATTCAAGCATCCTATTCTCCAAACATATACGGGGAAAGGATCAGCCAGACAGCACGTCATCCACTTCAAGATCTTGACGGGAGCTATCGCGGATCAAGATGCACTCAAGATCCGCCTCTTTGCAAGTACCCTAAAAGGTACGGCCTTCGATTGGTACTCCACTCTGCCGGAGAACTCCATTCAGAACTGGGCTATGCTGGAGACACGCTTCCTGACCCACTTCCAAGGTGAGGATCATCCTGTTACTATGGCTCAGCTCTGCAGCCTAAAACAGGGAGAGAATGAGTCAACTTATGACTTCATTCACAAGTGGAAAGCAATGGCGTACAAATGCTCAGATGTACTGCCACAAGCGTCGCTAGTCGACATCTGCCGAAACAACATGAGAGCTAAAATCCGCTCCATGATCATCGGCAATAAATCAAAGAACCTGGGGGAACTCCTGGAAGCTTCCATGGAAGCTGAAACGGTGATCAAAGACCTCAACAGTCAGAAATCATCAAAGAAAGAGCCGACTGCTGTTGCAACTTCTAAACCAAAGAAGAAGGAGGTTCTCAATGTGCAGACTAAGTCAGCTCCTCAGCAACCAAAGAAAGCTGAAAATAGAGCTGCAGGTAAGAGACCTGAACTCTCTGATGCCTTCAAAGAGCGAGTAGAAAAGAAATATCCGTTCGATGAAGACGTCGAAGAAATCTTTGAGGCTCTCCTAGCAAATGGCAAACTCATTTTGCCAGAGCCCAAAAGACCTGGAGACGTTGGCAAAACCAATGATCCTCGGTACTGTCCATACCACCAGATGGTCTCGCATCCTCTCAATCAATGCTTTGTTGTGAGAGAGAAGATAAACGAGATGTGGAAAAACGGAGTCATCACCTTTGACAAAAACTATGGGACTGCCTCCGTCAACATGGTGTCATATGGACAAACACCAAAGTCACCGAAGAAGAAGATCACTACTTCCTTCAAGGTGATAAATAGAATTCAAACGTCCGAAGTGTTGGTTCCTTGCCCGACACCAGACGGACAACCCATATGGGTACATCCCGATCTCCTGGAAGATGAAAATTGGGAGATCGTCAAAACAAAGCCGACCGCTCAGCAGCGAAGGCAAGCCAAGAAACATCTCCTCAGGCTCAAACGGCAAGAGAAGACCCAGCCAAAACAAAAAGTCCATGAAAAGGCAGAGGCCTCCTCTACCACTTCACTCGGGGCAGCAGAAACGTCCCTTCCAGAGACTTCAAAGGCGGTAAGAAACTTCACTCTCAGTGATTTCATGCCACCTCAATTCAAAAAAGAAGCCATGCAGGGGGCATCATACTCTTGCAACTCGGTAGTTGGATTCTCCATTGATGGATACGAGTCCAGCGACACCGACGATGGATTCGAGCCCAACTACACCGATGAGTGGGAGGAATCTCTTGAAACAGGAGAATATCTCTCCGATGAAGAATGGGTTCCTGAAACTCACCTTATGCCAGTAATCTGGTATAACCCCTTGCAACCACAAGGATCCTGGTCTGATGATGAAGAAGACCAAGAGGCTGCACAAGAAGATGCTGTTAACCCAGCACCTGTCATTGCTCCAGTGGAAATCAACTATGTTGAGCCACACGGAGAAGACGAAGAAGAGGATCTGGCTCCCATGCCTGATCTTGAAGAATATGCAAGGATCTTGCAGCGTCTCGCTCTAGAACAAGAGCAAGACCGCGTCAACGAGATTCCTCACAATCCAGAGCCGGAAGTCCCTGAAGCCCATCAGGTACCTCCTCCCTCAACTCCTGAAAATGGAGAACATTGCTGGATTGACGATCCTCTTACATCCGAGGATGAGTCTGACTCCGAGCAGGCAACATCTTCTATCAGAGCTTCCTGTAATGTAATATATCAGGATTATAGCTCTTCTGAAGCGTCGTCTGATGAGATTACCTACACTCCGACGACGCCTAGCAATGTATCCTCTGGAGCTACCTCGTCTCACGTGACTTTCACAGAGATGACACCCTCTCAGGTTTCTTCTCCTGAGACTGTGACTTCAGGATACACATTCTTCCCGACTCATCGTCATGAAGAAAACCCAACTTGGGGTGATGGATGGGTCAACGAAGAAGAAAAGCTGCTGGATGCTGTTCAGGACTTGCTCCCGGAAAATGCTCCGTGCAACACAATCACTGAGGACGGCAACTCTGCTGCAGATACATCCCCAGTAGATGAAAAACGACAGCCTCTTGATCCTGAAGACAATCTTCCAAACGAAGATCCTTCTCAAGAAGCTCTCGAAGTTGGTAGAGGCACCCGTTCGGGCCGGGACTACCACAAAAATTACAACCAATCTTCCTTTACTTATGTAAATCCTTCGGGAAAAGATGTTGTAAGCGCCCCCAGTGGCAACAACGATGAACATGCAGGCCCTAAGGAGGCTTTCAAGTATGACTTGGTTGAGCACTTCAAACACATACCTGCACGTCTTCACATCCTGGATTTATTACGAATGTCTCCACGCACTCGTGATAATCTCATCTCAGAATTACAAAAACTGAATGAGGATGTCGACAAACATGCCCCACAAGTCCTCCAAATTGAAATGGACTACCGGGTCAAAAACTCTGAAACTTCCTTAAAAGAAGAAAAAAAGAAAACTGAGGGATCATGCATCCAATGCCTCTCGGTTCAAAAGGCAGCCAGTGCAACCATCGCCTTCACTAAGGAAGACCTCCTACTTGGCGAAGCAAGGCACAACCGACCCCTGTACTTCACAGGGTACATCAAAGAAATGCCGATACATAGAGTTCAGATCGACCCAGGTTCTGCACTCAACCTTATCTCCACTTCGGCTCTTGAAGAGTTGGGCATCCCACCCAGCAAGCTAAGCCACACATCTGTATCTATCTTTGGATACGATGGGAGCACTCAAAGGCCTATCGGCAAAATCAGGTTCAAATTGCAAATCGGTGATCTTATCTCTGAGGTCACTGTGTATGCAATAAAAACCCCCTCATGCTACAACATCCTTCTCGGACGTCCTTGGATACACGAGAATGGTGTTGTTCCTTCAACTCTACATCAATGCATCAAGTTTGTCGGCGACGACGGCATGGTACATCGAGTCTTTGCGGACAGGAAACCCTTCAAAGGTAAAGAAGTCCACTTCGCAGACTCCCAAATGTATGAAGGAGAAAAAGAAGAAGAGGAAATAGCACCCCCTGCTGAAAATCTCCAGAAAGATGAAGGCAAGGCTCCTCAAAAATCACCGGAAGAAAACAAACCCTCCGGCAAATTAGAAGAGAGTAGTCAATCTCCCTTCGTTATCTCCCTCAAGAATTCAAAACCTTTGGTCATCATGACTAAAGTGAAGAAGGCGAAACAAAAGCCTGGGGGCAAATTTGTTGTTTCTCTCGTGTCTATCATGCAAGACACAGACTCGGACTCAGAGCCAGAAGACGATGCATCGTCAAGCCAAGCTGACACTCAGCAAGTTCAGCCTGCTCTCACTCCGATGGAGACACCTGCTGATGTAGAAGATCCTACGTCAGCTACCTTTGTTGTTCCGGCAACATCACCAAAGCAAAGGCCGATCTTCTTCCATAGATCGGACGCTTCTTCATCAAACTCCATGCTGGAACCTTTTCAAAATGAAGGTATGCCTCAGCTATCTCTATATAGTCCTGTGGCACAAGCAATTATGAAGAAAATGGGCTTTGACGCTCAAAACCCAGTCGGTTTGGGAGAAAGACGCGGTATTCTCACGCCATTGGAGCCCGCCTTGACCAAAAGCCAGCTGGAAGATTGGAGACTCTACGGTCATGTAGAAAAGTCTTCATATGGGTTAGGGTATGATCCCGACACTCCTCTGAGACAGTTGACACAAAGGCTTAAAAGTCGTTTTACCGACCAAGCCTCAACATCTAAAGTCCACGAAGACATCGATCTCCCTGGAAATCTCTTTAAAGAGTTACCTGACAAAGATCCAGGAAGCTCATCCAATTGGTATGATTTCTCTGATGATAAAGAGGAATCGTCCGATAATACAGACTTGTGGCATCCTGACCCAGAAGAACCCTCGTCTCCAAAAGAAATACCAGACTCAACAGGCGATTGGGACTATCTCATAGCAAGCCTTGAGGAGATCACCAATCAAGAAAATCCATGGAAAGGAACAGAGCCTTGGTCTGGTAATGCAGTTGAAACTCCAGAAGGTTTCGTTGAGTTGGAAGCCTCCGAAAATATTGTGGAGGAACCACCTTCGAACCTTCCGACAGAAGATCCTGTTCAAAAGATAAACTTGGGAACACCTGATAACCCACGTCCTGTATTCATAAGCAAGAATATAAAGGATGATGAGTTACCCGAGTATATCGCTTTTCTTCGTGAGTTCGTTGATTGCTTTGCATGGTCCTATGCTTAAATGCCTGGTTTAGACCCCAAAGTAGCAGTCCACAAACTCAATCTTCAAGAAGAAATCAAGCCTGTCAAACAAGGCCAAAGAAGATTCCGTCCAGATGTGATGGATAAAATCGAACAAGAAGTTCAAAAGCTCAAAAGCGTCGGCTTCATCCGTGAGGAACAACATCCAGAATGGTTGGCCAACATTGTCCCCGTGACAAAGAAAAATGGGCAGATCAGAGTCTGTATTGACTATAGAGATCTGAATGGCGCTTGCCCTAAAGATGAATTCCCGCTCCCCATACCGGAGGTGATGATTGACAATACCTGCGGATTCGAGCGAATGACATTCATGGATGGCTTCTCTGGTTACAATCAGATAAAGATGCATCCCGAGGATGAAAAACACACTTCATTTCGGACTCCATTTGGCGTGTATTGCTACACTGTCATGCCATTTGGTCTGAAAAATGCTGGTGCCACATATCAGAGGGCTATGATGAAAATATTCCAAGATTTGCAGCACAAGACGGTCGAATGTTACGTTGATGACCTCGCCGTCAAAAGCAGAAGAAAAGAAGACCATCTCAAAGATCTTCGGGAAGTCTTCCTCCGACTTCGCAAACACAAACTGCGGATGAATCCTCTAAAATGCTTCTTCGGCGTCTCGTCGGGTAAGTTTCTCGGATTCCTTGTTCGGAAAGCTGGAATAGAACTTGACCCTATAAAAGTCAAGGCTATTCTAGAAATGCCCTCTCCAAGAACCCTAAGGGAACTAAAAGGGCTTCAAGGGAGATTGGCCTACATTAGACGGTTCATCTCCAATCTTTCGGGGAAATGCCGTCCATTCTCTCGGTTGATGAAAAAAGGTGTAGACTTTGTCTGGGATACCGACTGCGAAGCCGCATTTCAAGATATCAAGTCATACCTGACCAAACCTCCAGTGTTAGCTGCCCCTGCCACTGGAAAACCATTCATCTTGTACACAAGAGCTCTTGATCATTCTGTAGGCGCTTTGCTTGCACAAGAGAATGGTGAGGGAAAAGAAGCTGCTCTATACTACCTCAGCCGCATGCTAGTAGGTGCAGAGCATCGCTACTCTCCAGTCGAAAAAGAATGCCTTGCAGTGATGTTCGCCGTACAAAAGCTACGTCACTACTTGCTTTCCAACACAGTCTACCTGGTCTCGAGGATCAACCTCTTGAAGGTCCTTGTCACGAAGGCCGGTTCTCTCAATGCCCGACTGGCAAAATGGTCCATCCTCTTGTCACAATTTGATATTAGGTATGTGCCACAAAAAGCAATCAAAGGCCAAGCTCTAGCAGATTTCCTCGCAGAGCATCCATTGCCTAAAGATTCACCACTCAGAGATGATCTCCCAGACGAACCTGTCTACAACGTGGAGACTTCCTCACCAAATGCCTCCTGGGACATGTACTTTGACGGTGCAACCAGGACAAATGAAAACAGAAAGCTGATCTCGGGAGTTGGCATCCTCTTTGTTAGCCCCGACAAATGCATGATTCCACACGCTTTCTCGCTACTGGAACCATGCACAAACAATGCAGCTGAATACCAAGCTCTGATCCTAGGATTGGAACTCGCCATCGAATCCGGTATCACTATGCTGGAAGTCTTTGGAGACTCTCAACTGATCGTCAACCAGATGAATCAGAAATATGAAGTCAGGAAGCCCGATCTGCTGCCTTATTACAACAAGGCACAATCGCTTCTGCAAAAGTTTGACATCTGCAACATCACCCACATTCGTAGAGGTGAAAACATCCGTGCAGATGCCCTGGCCGGACTTGCCGCATCAATGGCGATCCAGGAAGGGGAAAACATGCAAATTACAGTGTGCGAGAGAAGGATCCTCCCTCCTCTTAACACACACCAAGCAGTTGCCGAATGCCACCGAGTGGTTGGAAGTCGGATCGCTATCCTTCAACCTTCAATCGTCGACTGGAGGGATCCGTTCATTGATTACACTATGTTCGGAATCCTACCTGAAGATCCAAAAGAACGGGTAAGCATACAAAGGCGAGCCCCAAACTTTCATTTGGATATTCCTTCAAAAATCCTCTACAGGAAATCCTTCAACGGAGTACTTCTACGCTGCTTGTCACAACAAGAGGCCGAAGAAACACTTAAAGAAGTTCATGCTGGTCTTTGTGGAGCCCATCAGGCAGGTCCTAAGCTCTATGATCAGATAAAAAGGTTAGGTTACTATTGGCCTACCATGGTTGCTGATGCAATGCAATTTGCCAAACGCTGCCAGCTATGCCAAGTTCACGGAGATTACATTCACATGCCTCCGGAATGGCTGCATCTTACAGCAATCTCATGGCCTTTTGAAGCATGGGGCATGGACATCATAGGTCCTATCTCTCCCCCTTCAAGCAAAGGTCATCGCTTCATCTTCGCCGCAACGGATTATTTCTCCAAGTGGTTAGAAGCATTTGCGTTCAACGAAATGAAGACCTCATCAGTTCTTCAATTCCTACGCACCAACATCATTTGTCGTTTCGGCATACCCAAGAGATTCGTCCATGATAACGGACCACAATTCCGAGATCATCGATTCTACAGGTTTTGCGACAAATACAAAATCCAAAGCTGTTCTTCGACTCCATACAATCCGGCAGCAAACGGATTAGCAGAAGCCTTCAACAAGACACTCTGCAAAATCCTCAAGAAAATGGTCTCTAGTCACAAAAGAGACTGGAGCGATAAACTGTCTGAAGCTTTGTGGGCCTATCGAACCACCGTTCGAGGACCAACCCATAGCACACCATTCTCCTTGGTCTATGGATGCGAAGCTGTCGTGCCCCTAGAGGTACAAATTCCTTCTCTGAGGGTATCTCTACAAAATGACATGACTCAAGAAAGCAATGTCAAATTGCGACTCCATGAGCTGGACAATCTCGATGAGAGACGGCTCGAAGCTCGACAAAGCATTGAACTTTACCAAGCACGCATGGCAGGATCTTTTGACAAAAGGGTCCGGCAACGCGCCTACAAAAAGGGTGACTTGGTTCTTGCGGTAAAAAGACCAATGGTCTTCGCACACAAATCCAAAGGCAAATTTGAACCAAAATGGGAGGGACCCTACGTCATCGACAAAGTCTTCTCCAACGGCGCATATGCCCTCCTAAACATGGAAGGCGACAGATGTATGCTGCCTATCAACGGCAAGTTCTTGAAGCGGTACTACCCTTGAAGACTTACCCAACTGGGTAAGAGCAATGCCTGTATGGCCAAAACCTGTTCTCAGGTACTCGCTCGTCAAACCCACTCTCTTTAGAATTTTCATATCAAATGTCAAAATTTCTAGAGATTCAAAAACAATGCTTACTTTCATCGTTTCATTGTTCAAAAACAAAAAAAATCCAAGTTTAGGAGCCTCTCCCTGACTTGACCAAAGCTTTCGATCCTTGAACCAAAATTCATGGTTTGAAACAAAAATCCGGATTCAGGGATTTCCACCCTAGTCCACCTTACCTTTTACCGCCAAATGGTTCTAGGTCAAAATTTACGACCCTCGTGTCTTTAAACAAAAAAAAAATGGTTTTTCAAAAATCGTGGGGAAATGACATCAAAGTCAGTACCCGCAAAATAAAAATTTTGAAAAAAAGCAAGGATGCGACATTCCATCGATACTTGCACCCAAAATCGCAGGGAAGCGACATTTCGTCGATACTTGCAAAATCCAAAAACCATGGAGAAGCAACAAACCAGTTGATATCCACAACCCAATTTCAAAAATCGTGGAGATGCAACATACCAGTTGCTATCCACAACCAAAATTACAAATGGTTCGAGAAAACCTCAAATTTCAAAAATCGCGGAGAAACGACATCAAGTCAGTACCCGCAAAACCAAAAGTCTTGGGAAAAGCAGGGAAGCGACGCTTAGTCGATATTTGCACCCCAATTCGCGAGGAAGCGACATTCCATCGATACTTGCAAAACCTAACCCGCGAGGAAGTGACATTCCATCAATACTCGCAAAACCGAATGAGC
The DNA here is from genome assembly GCA_028538565.1 of Umbellularia californica. NCBI lineage: Eukaryota > Viridiplantae > Streptophyta > Magnoliopsida > Laurales > Lauraceae > Umbellularia > Umbellularia californica. The sequence continues at coordinate 41,142,540 of JAPQWN010000004.1, forward strand.
AAGGAAGCGACATTCCATCGATACTTGCAAGACCATTCAGCGGGGAGGCGACATTTAGTCGATACCTGCATTTTGAAAACCAAAACTCGGCTATAAATGCCAAAATCCGGCTATAAATGCCAAAACAAAAAATTTCCGGCTATAAACGCCAAAATCAGCTTTCATGCCAATAAAACAAAACTTGGTTTTCAAAAAACTCGGCTACAAATGCCACACAAAAAAAACCTGACTCTCATGTCAAAACCGGCTATAAATGCCACAAATTGGCTATCAATGCCACTAAACCGGCTATAAATGCCACAAATTGGCTATCAATGCCACCAAACCGGCTATAAATGCCACCAATTGGCTATCAATGCCACCAAACTGGCTGTAAATGCCACAAAAATCCGGCTATAAATGCCACAAACCGGCTATCAATGCCACGAAAAATTGGCTTTCACGCCGACAAACCAAAACTTGGCTTTCAAAAAATGGCTATCAATGCCACAAAACCGGCTATAAATGCCACAAATTGGCTATCAATGCCACCAAACTGGCTGTAAATGCCACAAAATTTCGGCTTCCATGCCAACCCAAATTTTGGCTTTTACGCCATAAAATTTCGGCTTCCATGCCATCTCAAAATCGGCTTTCACGCCACAACCAAAATCAGGCTCCCATGCCAAAACAATTATTTGACAAAAGATTTTCACAAAATGACAAAGCTTTTGATCAAATCCCATTTAGCAATTGCTTTCATCACAAAAAGATTTGAGTGAGCGTAGGGAACAAAAAAAAGGTACCAAAAAAATACATGTGGTACCAAAGCAAAAAAAAATAGAAAGTGTTCACAAGCACTACAAAAAAAAAAAAGAAAAGTACCAAAAAAAATACATGTGGTACCAAAAAAAAAAAAGAAAGTGTCCACAAGCACTACAAAAAAAAAAGAGTACCAAAAATACATGTGGTACCAAAAAAAAAAGAAGAATGGTTTCTGCTATAAAAAATCAGGAGCTCAGCCAAAAATGGTCTCCAGCCAAAGCTTCGGCTCCTCAAGCAAACTTTTGGCCTCAGCCGTCAGAGTTTCCAAGGCACGCTTCTTCAGGAACTTGCCATGAGATGCTGGCGAATGCCGTAACCCTTCTTTTACACCGGGAAGCTCTTCCCCAGCAGTTTGCCATCGTTCGTTTTCTAGAGTCCTCCTCTCGAGAACTAGACCGGCATCTGCAACCCTGCGGATCAGAGTACTCTCCCTGTCACGAGCCTCTGTTATAGCAGCCCACTTCGCATCGACTTGTGCCTTCAAATGCTCAAGACGTTTCCTGGCCTCCTCAACTTCCCTATCAAGGACGTTAAGGTCATGCCTCAATCCGATGATGGCTAGCTCTTCCTTGTTCTTCTCCCGAACTAGCTGCTTCTTGCTTTGTGTAGCCTCATTCAGGTCAGACTTAGCCTTATCAGCAGGGTCCAAGAACATCTCCTTGAAGAATTGGTCGTCAGGGAAACCCATGGTCTCAAACCACTTGTCACCCAGTGCAATGATCCTATCAACGATCGCCCTGGCACCTGTGACATCCAGACCAACCTCTTCGGTGTCGGTTAGAATCTCCTGTACATGTGGGATCATGCCAAATCCTGCCTCCAAGTGTCCAGAAAGGAGAGTCTTGACCCAAGAACTCAAAACCCGAGCCAGCACCTTCTTCGCAAATTGAAGAGGCGAACTGGATGAAGATTCACCCTTCTCCGCTGATCGGCTGCTCATGTCATGTCCCATTGGAAGAGTAACAAAAGAACTCTTTTCACTTGGAGCCACTGGAGAGGGAATCTCAACACGAGGCATCTCCTCAATCATGTCAGAACTGGTCTCTACCTCCGGATCGACCTCTGGCATCCCTTGCTCTGGTTCTGAAGAAAGCGATGGACTCTCTTCTGTCACTTCAAAACCTGCAAATGAAACACAAAAAGGTATGATATGATCCTGTTCAAAAAAAATCATCAGGGTCATCACTACCAAGTACCTTCTTCGACGACTGGCGGAACACTCTCTTCCTCCATGAACTCATCAGAAGCATCATCGACATTTGCGTCCATTGATGGTTCAAAGTCATCGGAATCCTGTGGCAAGTCAGCTGACAAGAAAAAATGTTAGCAAATCAAGTCGACAGCTCAGGATAAGAGATCGTGGCAGTAGTGTCTTCAGCACTATAAAAAGCCCATGCATTTCTGCCATCTTGCAAACCCCCAAAACGCTTCACCATACTCGAAGGCACTCCAACAACGCCTTGAGAGAAGCCCAACTGAAGCGCAAAGCGAGAAGGTACATACGGCTGGATGTCGACGAAAAGATGTCTACGGTACACCATCGTGCCGACTCGTATGCTGAAAAGCCACTCCTTCTCTGCATTGGTCAAAGAGTAATGCCTTCCCGACCCTGCTCTGGCAGAGTCTCGGGAGGCACCAAAATCAAAAGCCTTCTTCCGCAACTCCGGAGAAAGCTTAACTGAAGACTGCCCCATCTCGACGTCCCTGAACCGTCGGATCCTCATGCGGGCAAACAAAAGTGATTCAGATACGGCTTTTCCCTTAGCCAATCGAATCATCAGAGGATCATCATCCTGTGCAGCACCCAGCTGGTGGAAGCCAGGACAGTGGTATACAAACCACGAATAAAAGATATGGGCTGAAAATACCCTATTCATAGGGAGCCCAAGCCGAACCAAGAAAGCAGCAGCCTGCAGTTCGGTACACAGGTAAGAGTAAAGAGCGGGCACCAAAGCAAGCCGCTCTCCAAACGCCATCTGACAAGCCGGAAAAATACAATGCGGCCTGATGTGCGTCCCATCTCCACCAGCAAAAATAGCCTCACCTAGCCAAAAAGTGAGGTAAACAGCAAGATCTCTCCGCAGTGCAATGTCAGAATAAAGGGCATCTGTGCTCGCGAAGAAACCCTTCAACTCTTCCTGCATGGCCAAAGTCTTCTTCCTGTCTTCCCGGGTCATGCTATCAGGAGACTCTTTGCTGTCAAAGAAGTTGAAGAATGAAGAGCCATAACTCTTCCAACTGCTGGATCTGACTTTCGAGCCCTCCTTCAAAAAATCATAGAAGGCGACGAGCTGAAAGTATAGGAGCTTGAACTCCTCTGACTGCTCCTCAAGGACGCTGTCAATCGGCATGAACTCCTCGTAGAGTTTGCCAAGGATGGGCAGTCCAGTAATAGCACTCAACTCCTTCAGAGAAAAACCAATCTCACCGTTCGTGACAACGAAGGTATTGGTCTGAGGGAGGAAAGACTCCAACATAGCCATGAAGGCATCATCGGAAAAAGTCACGGTCTCCCTAAAAGCGCGGACCGCGTCAAAAATCCCGGCTTCCTTCAAAACGGCGCCCCCAATCAGCAAGGTGTGGTCAGTCCATGACTTCCAATCGGAGTCAACATTGAAACGGCCACGAAGTCGAAAAGGCTTCACCCAAGTACTGCCGTCACCGCTGAAAACGCCAAGGCCCACCGGTCTCAAATCGACCGACGGATAATCAGAGCCCTGGTAGCCGCTGGCTGGCATCAACATGTCCATACGGACAGGTGGCTTCTCCGCATATCCGGAGGGTCCACCAACAAAAACCCCGGTCTTGATCACACTGGTCCTCTTCACCCAGCTCGGAGGATCTTCCCTCTTAGAGCACGTGGGAGAAAGGCTCACGATCGAGATGGTCCGATCAAAAGACGACCGGGTAGAAACAGTTCTCTCCTCACCATTTGCTGTGTAAGAGAACTGAAAACATCTCCTTTGGTATGTCAAGTCGTCAGGGACTGCATCTCCAAAGAAGAAGGTAGGCTTGGGTAAAACCCTCAGATCGTCCATAACCCAAGGACGGTTGCTTACCATGATCTTATAGAATTCCTCATTCTTGAGAGCGATCAATCGCTGTCTCATCTCATCGCGATTCAGGGAATCGCACTCTTCCAAGTTCTTCTCAACAAACTGGACCTTCTCCCAGGCCTGCTGAACGGCCACATTGGAAGATCTAGCAGATCGACGAGGTACGCTTGTAGCAGGCTCTTTACCCTTGTTCGCTCTGGAGGAACCACCTGCAAAGGTTGGAAAAGAAAAAGATCGTCATCAAAATGACAGGATTTCGCTTAAAAAAAAAAAAAAAAAAAAAGGGGTCACTTTGTCCCACCAAAAATCTGGCGAAATTTTGGCATGACTCCGGGGCAATTCCAAAGAAAAAGGAAATACCCCGACGGAAATAGAAAGTTTGAAGATGGGCTCAACATTGCTGCGGGCTCCGAAACTCCAAACTTTCGAAACCTCAAAATCTCCGCAAAATCAAGAAGGGCTCAACATCGCTGCGAGCTCCAAATTCCCAAAATTGCAAAGATTTTCAGGTATGCTATCACATCATGCTACTCAATTCAATTTACAAAAAGTACATGCATGAACATCTAGATTTGCATAAAAACGCATTATCATAATAAGCAAAAAAAAAAAAAAAAAAAAGAAACTTTCTCAAAAAAAAGGAGGGAGAAAGAAAAGAAAAAAAAAGAAACTTTCTCAAAAAAAAAAAAAAAAAAAAAATCAGGCCACGTGGCCGTACGGACCAGATCCGTACAGATCTGTCCGTACGGCCCACAAAAAAAAAAAGAAGAAAAAAACGTGTGAAAAAAAAAAGAAAAAAAAAACAAAAGAAGAAATCACGTGGAAAAGAAAAGAAAAAAAAAAGAGAAGAACAATAGAAAGAAAAAAAAAGAGAAGACACTTTTTTTTCCATCCTATTCTCTACATGGAGCTTTCTTGAAAGAAAAAGAGAGAAAACTTACTTGAAGCCATTGATGGAGAAGAAGAAGGAAAAAGCTTGAAGATCCTTGAAGAAGAAAAACTCTTGGCCTTGGAGCTCTCTTGAGATTGTTGCAAAAGAAAGCAATAAGGGCAAGAGATCCTACCTTCCTTTGCTTTTATAGGAGAGAGCAAATCAAAGAAGGAAACAAAGAAGAAAGGTAAGTGTTACTAATTAGTAACCTTACCAAAAGAGAAGGAATTAGAAAGATTCTTTCCCAAAAAGAAAGATGTCTTTGAGAGATTTCCTCCCAAAATCAATCAAATGAGAGATTCTCTCCAACAAAAAAGGATATTGGAGATTTCTTCCCAAAAAGAAAGATACCTTGAGATATTCTCTCCCAAATTAAGGGAATATGAGAGATTCTCTCCCATAAAGATATTTTTAGATATTCTCTATCCAAACGAGATATCTTTAGATATTCTTTACAAAAATGACCCCACATGAGATCTAAGCCATCCTAAAAAGCTTAAGGTCCCATGGGCTAGCCCATATGAGCCAGGTTTTACCACCTAGGCACTAAAAAAAAAAAAATGGGCTTTTAGTCAGGAAAAAAATCCCTCTTACCAAGAGCATACAAAAATGGTTCTATGCCTCTTTTGAGTTGATTGAACCATACAAAAATTCCAAGCCCCATGAGCTTCCAAAAATCAAACCATCCAGCCTCATATACCAAATTGAGCCAAAATCTTGAAATTGACATTCCACAAAAATCCAAACCACTCCAATGGACCCACACAGTCCCAAAGAGTGACCAAAAACCAAATCCTGGTCCCCTAACTTGCCACATACAGCTTGTTAGGTCACAAGACCAAAACCAAAAACCAAATCCTGATCCCCCAACTTGCCACATACAGCTTGTTGGGTCACAAGGTGAAAACCAAAACCCGACCCCCTAACCTGCCACATACAGCTTGTTAGGTCACAAGGTCAAAAACAAAAGCCCAAATCCACATCCCTGATGTCATCTTCAAAACTTTGCCTCGAGATGGTGTGTGATTCCTTTCACTACCATAAAATTCCCCTGGAAGCTCAAAGGCTACTCTACCAAAGGAAGGATTGCTCAAAGACTCTTGGTCAAGACACAAGCTCTCCTTCAAAAATATCTTCGAGGCACATCGACTACAAAAGTCAAGCAACTCGTCGCTGTACCTCGAGGGGGCATTTGTTGACACCGAAAATGTCACTTTGCCTCTTCAAATCAAGAAAGCTGCATGAAGTCGCAACCTGCCATAAATAGGCAATGCAACTTCTCCAAAAATTCAAATCTTGTCAGAATCAAGCAAAAACTGCAAGATCCTTCAAGATAGCCAAGAGAAGAGTACACATGAAGTTTCGGGCCATTTCGACAACATTTGGCCTAACTTCGCTTCTCCGACAGCTAAAATGGTGCTCCCGGCGGCAACATCATCGGAGACGTCAAAACTTCGATCAGAGCCTACAGATGACTCCAGCATGTCTTAAAAGGGCTCCATGCCAAATTTCAAGTCAAATCGACAACGTTTGACCCTCCATCAATGCTCGAGCAGCAAAATCAAGCCTCCCGGCGGCGGGAACCACCGAAGCCTTCGCTCATCAAACCAAGTGCATGAGTGGCTTCTACATGCTTCCAAAAGGCTGCACGTCGAATTTCAGGTCATTCCGACAACGTTTGACCAGGTTTCGATGCTCCGAGAGAAAATCAAGCCTACCGGCGGCGGAGCAACCCGGGACCATGACATCCAAAACGGAGCCCATGGAACGTCTCAAAATGACTCCAATAGGCTCCCCGTCAAATTTCAGGTCAATCGGACATCGTTTGGCCACATATCAAAGCTCGGCATTTTCCCCGCAGCAAAATCAAGTGAAGCATCGACGGGACCCCAAACGGCTTCAAAACTCAAACAAAAGCCTATGTTTGGTCTTATTTATTGCTCAGGAGGCTTCACCTCAAATTTCAGGTCATTCCGACATCGTTTGACCAAGTTTCAGCTTCTGGCGGAAAATCAGCAGCTTTACGCGACAAAGTCTTCGGCTTTCCCGGAAAATTGGAAACTTTGCACTCTAAAAATGCAAGGATTCTCATCAGGTTTTTTACAGGGAAATCAAGCCAATAAATGAGAAGAAATGTCAAGAAAAATACAGAAGAAAACGGCGACGAAAAAGACCTCAAAACGACCGCAAAATGGGCTCCGAAGGGGAAAAATCCCCCAGGGTCGCAGACCCCTGCGACCATGGCCCATGGTCGCAGGCCCCTGCAACCATGGCCCATGGTCGCCGGTCCATGGTCGCCGGCGACCATGGAGGTCCGGGTCACCGGATTTTCCGCCGGTGACCCGTTTTTTCCGTCTTTCTTCGCGTTTCGCGCACTTTGGCCCCTGTGGTTTCCTGAAAATGTGATTTTTAGTGCTTGAAATTGACTCATATCCTCCGACATCCGTCAAAATCACGGGTCAACCTCCAAAGGCATAAAATCATCATTGATCGCTCCAAGATCGCCAACCGGTCGACCAAGAAAGTGCACTTTCTGTCCGACCGATCGTGAAATCGATAAGACAGATGTCACCGGCCCACTCTTAGCTATCAATGTCTGAAGTTACATGTTCATCCGATGTCGATCAGCATGTAGATCCATCGATGATCATCGCCAGAAGAATTCCAGAAGACACGGCACGGCCCGCGACTCTTCGACTGCTCGGCGACCAATTAATGTGGTTAATTGACTAGCTTTATTGCAGTCATTAATTCATTTCTTTGGACGGCCCAATCAGAAGCAAGCATTTGGGAGTTACAAGTCAATTGATTCATGGCATTTAAACCATGAAACTCCTCCCATTATGGTAATTAAGGTGATTAAAAGCCCTTAATCTCCATCGGCCAATCAGATTCAAGGAAAAAGGAGTTACAAAATCAAGAAATAAATCTTGTAACTCCTCCCATTAAAGCCATTAAGGCTCATAAACCCTCCTAAATGGCTACCAAAAGCCTATAAATAGGAGAGCATTCCATTGAAATTGGGATCAGAAAAAAGAGGAGAAAATCAGAAGATCAGAAAAAAAAGGATCAGAAAGAGATCTGAGAGAAAGAAAAAGAGAGAAAAACTCTGCTGAAGTTCAGCACCGGCCACCACTACAAGGTGACAAAAGTCCCTTGGGGGGTACCCCCCCCCAAGGTCCTTGCCTTCTCCTGCTGCCTCCAATGGCTTAGACGTGGCTTTTCAGCCCGTCTACTTAGCTTTTTATTGGACATAGGACCTTCTCTTGGTCTTTGTCCTCTAAAAATCTGAGGTTATAGCCAAGCCAAGCGAATCAAGAGCATCTTCTGTTCTCATCTGCATGGATGATGGCGAAGTCCATACATGGCTTGCGACCGTCAATCTGAACGAGTCCCCCACAATCTCCTGAAAAGTTAGATCTTCCTTTTCTTGCTTTTCATTGTAGTTTGTATTTTTCTAAAAGAGACAAAAATCACAAATCTTGTCTTTCATTATTGATAAGAATTGTAAATCGGCTATAAACGCCAAAATCGGCTATAAATGCCAAACAAAATCGCCTTTCACGGCAAACCAAGAAAATGTCTCTTTTCTTAAATATTTGTGCAATGGAAAACTTGAAAGAAGTTGATTTCCTTTTTACTTGCGAAGGTTGATCTCCGGATTACCACTTGCAATTCCAAGTAAAATAGAAAATCTGGCACACCCACACAAAAGAAATGTTGATGCACGCTTCAGGGCCCGCCAGGGCGCGAAAGGGCCGGACCCGACGGACTCCCACGTTCCGCCGACCCCGGTAGCCGCCCCAACGGCGCCTCGGAGCGCGTTCCATCATGCCGGTCAAGTTCTTGAGAGGAGGACTCTAGAAAACGAACGATGGCAAACTGCTGGGGAAGAGCTTCCCGGTGTAAAAGAAGGGTTACGGCATTCGCCAGCATCTCATGGCAAGTTCCTGAAGAAGCGTGCCTTGGAAACTCTGACGGCTGAGGCCAAAAGTTTGCTTGAGGAGCTGAAGCTTTGGCTGGAGACCATTTTTGGCTAAGCTCCAGATTTTTTATAGCAGAAACCATTCTTCTTTTTTTTGGTACCATATTTTTTGGTACTCTTTTTTTTTTGTAGTGCTTGTGAACACTTTCTTTTTTTTTTTGGTACCACATGTATTTTTTTGGTACTTTTCTTTTTTTTTTTTGTAGTGTTTGTGAACACTTTCTATTTTTTTTTTTTTGCTTTGGTACCACATGTATTTTTTTGGTACCCTTTTTTTTTGTTGTTCCCTACGCTCACTCAAATCTTTTTGTGATGAAAGCAATTGCTAAATGGGATTTGATCAAAAGCTTTGTCATTTTGTGAAAATCTTTTGTCAAATGGTTGTTTTGGTAGGGGAAACGAATTTGGCATGAAAGCCGGATTTTTGTGGCATTTACAGCCAGTTTGGTGGCATTGATAGCCAATTGGTGGCATTTGTAGCCGGTTTGGTGGCATTGATAGCCAATTCGTGGCATTTATAGCCGGTTTTGACATGAGAGTCAGGTTTTTTTTTTTTTGTGTGTGGCATTTGTAGCCGAGTTTTTTGAAAACCGAGTTTTGTTTTACTGGCATGAAAGCCGATTTTGGCATTTATAGCCGGAAATTTTTGTTTTGGCATTCATAGCCGGATTTTGGCATTTATAGCCGAGTTTTGGTTTTCAAAATGCAGGTATCGACTAAATGTCGCCTCCCCGCTGAATGGTCTTGCAAGTATCGATGGAATGTCGCTTCCTTGCTCATTCGGTTTTGCGAGTATTGATGGAATGTCACTTCCTCGCGGGTTAGGTTTTGCAAGTATCGATGGAATGTCGCTTCCTCGCGAATTGGGGTGCAAATATCGACTAAGCGTCGGTTCCCTGCTTTTCCCAAGACTTTTGGTTTTGCGGGTACTGACTTGATGTCGTTTCTCCGCGATTTTTGAAATTTGAGGTTTTCTCGAACCATTTGTAATTTTGGGTTGTGGATAGCAACTGGTATGTTGCATCTCCACGATTTTAGGTTTTCTCGAACCTTTGAAATTTGGGTTGTGGATATCAACTGGTTTGTTGCTTCTCCACGATTTTTGAAATTGGGTTGTGGATATCAACTGGTTTGTTGCTTCACGGTTTTTGGATTTTACAAGTATCGACGAAATGTCGCTTCCCTGCTATTTTGGGTGCAAGTATCGATGGAATGTCGCATCCTTGCTTTTTTTTTCAAAATTTTTTGTTTTGCGGGTACTGACTTTGATGTCGTTTCCCCACGATTTTTTGAAAAACCATTTTTTTTTGTTTAAAGACACGAGGGTCGTAAATTTTGACCTAAAACCATTTGGCGGTAGAAGGTAAGGTGGACTAGGGTGGAAATCCCTGAATCCGGGTTTTCGTTTCAAACCATGAATTTTGGTTCAAGGATCGAAAGTTTTGGTTAAGTCAGGGAGAGGCTCCTAAACTTGGATTTTTTGTTTAATGAAACGATGAAAGTAAGCATTGTTTTTGAATCTCTAGAAATTTTGACATTTGATATGAAAATTCTAAAGAGAGTGGGTTTGACGAGCGAGTACCTGAGAACAGGTTTTGGCCATACAGGCATTGCTCTTACCCAGTTGGGTAAGTCTTCAAGGGTAGTACCGCTTCAAGAACTTGCCGTTGATAGGCAGCATACATCTATCGCCTTCCATGTTTAGGAGGGCATATGTGCCGTTGGAGAAGACTTTGTCGATGACGTAGGGTCCCTCCCATTTTGGTTCAAATTTGCCTTTGGATTTGTGTGCGAAGACCATTGGTCTTTTTACCGCAAGAACCAACTCACCCTTTTTGTAGGCGCGTTGCCGGACCCTTTTGTCAAAAGATCCTGCCATGCGTGCTTGGTAAAGTTCAATGCTTTGTCGAGCTTCGAGCCGTCTCTCATCGAGATTGTCCAGCTCATGGAGTCGCAATTTCGCATTGCTTTCTTGAGTCATGTCATTTTGTAGAGATACCCTCAGAGAAGGAATTTGTACCTCTAGGGGCACGACAGCTTCGCATCCATAGACCAGCGAGAATGGTGTGCTATGGGTTGGTCCTCGAACGGTGGTTCGATAGGCCCACAAAGCTTCAGACAGTTTGTCGCTCCAGTCTCTTTTGTGACTAGAGACCATTTTCTTGAGGATTTTACAGAGTGTCTTGTTGAAGGCTTCTGCTAATCCGTTTGTTGCCGGATTGTATGGAGTCGAAGGACAGCTTTGGATTTTGTATTTGTCGCAAAACCTGTAGAATCGATGATCCCGGAATTGTGGTCCGTTATCATGGACGAATCTCTTGGGTATGCCGAAACGACAAATGATGTTGGTGCGCAGGAACTGAAGAACTGATGAGGTCTTCATTTCGTTGAACGCAAATGCTTCTGACCACTTGGAGAAATAATCCGTTGCGGCGAAGATGAAGCGATGACCTTTGCTTGAAGGGGGAGAGATAGGACCTATGATGTCCATGCCCCATGCTTCGAAAGGCCATGAGATTGCTGTAGGATGTAGCCATTCCGGAGGCATGTGAATGTAATCTCCGTGAACTTGGCATAGCTGGCAACGTTTGGCAAATTACATTGCATCAGCAACCATGGTAGGCCAATAGTAACCTAACCTTTTTATCTGATCATAGAGCTTAGGACCTGCCTGATGGGCTCCACAAAGACCAGCATGAACTTCTTTAAGTGTTTCTTCGGCCTCTTGTTGTGACAAGCAGCGTAGAAGTACTCCGTTGAAGGATTTCCTGTAGAGGATTTTTGAAGGAATATCCAAATGAAAGTTTGGGGCTCGCCTTTGTATGCTTACCCGTTCTTTTGGATCTTCAGGTAGGATTCCGAACATAGTGTAATCAATGAACGGATCCCTCCAATCGCCGATTGAAGTTTGAAGGATAGAGATCCGACTTCCAACCACTCGGTGGCATTCAGCAACTGCTTGGTGCGTGTTAGGAGGAGGGAGGATCCTTCTCTCACACACTGTAATTTGCATGTTTTCCCCTTCCTGGATCGCCATTGATGCGGCAAGTCCGGCCAGGGCATCTGCACGGATGTTTTCACCTCTACGAATGTGGGTGATGTTGCAGATGTCAAACTTTTGCAGAAGCGATTGTGCCTTGTTGTAATAAGGCAGCAGATCGGGCTTCCTGACTTCATATTTCTGATTCATCTGGTTGACGATCAGTTGAGAGTCTCCAAAGACTTCCAGCATAGTGATACCGGATTCGATGGCGAGTTCCAATCCTAGGATCAGAGCTTGGTATTCAGCTGCATTGTTTGTGCATGGTTCCAGTAGCGAGAAAGCGTGTGGAATCATGCATTTGTCGGGGCTAACAAAGAGGATGCCAACTCCCGAGATCAGCTTTCTGTTTTCATTTGTCCTGGTTGCACCGTCAAAGTACATGTCCCAGGAGGCATTTGGTGAGGAAGTCTCCACGTTGTAGACAGGTTCGTCTGGGAGATCATCCCTGAGTGGTGAATCTTTAGGCAATGGATGCTCTGCGAGGAAATCTGCTAGAGCTTGGCCTTTGATTGCTTTTTGTGGCACATACCTAATATCAAATTGTGACAAGAGGATGGACCATTTTGCCAGTCGGGCATTGAGAGAACCGGCCTTCGTGACAAGGACCTTCAAAAGGTTGATCCTCGAGACCAGGTAGACTGTGTTGGAAAGCAAGTAGTGACGTAGCTTTTGTACGGCGAACATCACTGCAAGGCATTCTTTTTCGACTGGAGAGTAGCGATGCTCTGCACCTACTAGCATGCGGCTGAGGTAGTATAGAGCAGCTTCTTTTCCCTCACCATTCTCTTGTGCAAGCAGAGCGCCTACAGAATGATCAAGAGCTCTTGTGTACAAGATGAATGGTTTTCCAGTGGCAGGGGCAGCTAACACTGGAGGTTTGGTCAGGTATGACTTGATATCTTGAAATGCGGCTTCGCAGTCGGCATCCCAGACAAAGTCTACACCTTTTTTCATCAATCGAGAGAATGGACGGCATTTCCCCGAAAGATTGGAGATGAACCGTCTGATGTAGGCCAATCTCCCTTGGAGCCCTTTTAGTTCTCTCAAGGTTCTTGGAGAGGGCATTTCTAGAATAGCCTTGACTTTTATGAGGTCAAGTTCTATTCCAGCTTTCCGAACAAGGAATCCGAGAAACTTACCCGACGAGACGCCGAAGAAGCATTTTAGAGGATTCATCCGCAGTTTGTGTTTGCGGAGTCGGAGGAAGACTTCCCGAAGATCTTTGAGATGGTCTTCTTTTCTTCTGCTTTTGACGGCGAGGTCATCAACGTAACATTCGACCGTCTTGTGCTGCATATCTTGGAATATTTTCATCATAGCCCTCTGATATGTGGCACCAGCATTTTTCAGACCAAATGGCATGGCAGTGTAGCAATACACGCCAAATGGAGTCCGAAATGAAGTGTGTTTTTCATCCTCGGGATGCATCTTTATCTGATTGTAACCAGAGAAGCCATCCATGAATGTCATTCGCTCGAATCCGCAGGTATTGTCAATCATCACCTCCGGTATGGGGAGCGGGAATTCATCTTTAGGGCAAGCGCCATTCAGGTCTCTATAGTCAATACAGACCCTGATCTGCCCATTTTTCTTTGTCACGGGGACAATGTTGGCCAACCATTCTGGATGTTGTTCCTCACGGATGAAGCCGACACTTTTGAGTTTTTGAACTTCTTGTTCAATTTTATCCATCACATCTGGACGGAATCTTCTTTGGCCTTGTTTGACAGGCTTGACGTCTTCTTGAAGATTGAGTTTGTGGACTGCTACTTTGGGGTCTAAACCAGGCATTTCAGCATAGGACCATGCAAAGCAATCAACGAACTCACGAAGAAAAGCGATATACTCGGGTAACTCATCACCCTTTATATTCTTACTTATGAATACAGGACGTGGGTTATCAGGTGTTCCCAAGTTTATCTTTTGAACAGGATCTTCTGTCGGAAGGTTCGAAGGTGGTTCCTCCACAATATTTTCGGAGGCTTCCAACTCAACGAAACCTTCTGGAGTTTCAACTGCATTACCAGACCAAGGCTCTGTTCCTTTCCATGGATTTTCTTGATTGGTGATCTCCTCAAGGCTTGTTATGAGATAGTCCCAATCGCCTGTTGAGTCTGGTATTTCTTTTGGAGACGAGGGTTCTTCTGGGTCAGGATGCCACAAGTCTGTATTATCGGACGATTCCTCTTTATCATCAGAGAAATCATACCAATTGGATGAGCTTCCTGGATCTTTGTCAGGTAACTCTTTAAAGAGATTTCCAGGGAGATCGATGTCTTCGTGGACTTTAGATGTTGAGGCTTGGTCGGTAAAACGACTTTTAAGCCTTTGTGTCAACTGTCTCAGAGGAGTGTCGGGATCATACCCTAACCCATATGAAGACTTTTCTACATGACCGTAGAGTCTCCAATCTTCCAGCAGGCTTTTGGTCAAGGCGGGCTCCAATGGCGTGAGAATACCGCGTCTTTCTCCCAAACCGACTGGGTTTTGAGCGTCATAGCCCATTTTCTTCATAATTGCTTGTGCCACAGGACTATATAGAGATAGCTGAGGCATACCTTCATTTTGAAAAGGTTCCAGCATGGAGTTTGATGAAGAAGCGTCCGATCTATGGAAGAAGATCGGCCTTTGCTTTGGTGATGTTGCCGGAACAACAAAGGTAGCTGACGTAGGATCTTCTACATCAGCAGGTGTCTCCATCGGAGTGAGAGCAGGCTGAACTTGCTGAGTGTCAGCTTGGCTTGACGATGCATCGTCTTCTGGCTCTGAGTCCGAGTCTGTGTCTTGCATGATAGACACGAGAGAAACAACAAATTTGCCCCCAGGCTTTTGTTTCGCCTTCTTCACTTTAGTCATGATGACCAAAGGTTTTGAATTCTTGAGGGAGATAACGAAGGGAGATTGACTACTCTCTTCTAATTTGCCGGAGGGGTTGTTTTCTTCCGGTGATTTTTGAGGAGCCTTGCCTTTATCTTTCTGGAGATTTTCAGCAGGGGGTGCTATTTCCTCTTCTTCTTTTTCTCCTTCATACATCTGGGAGTCTGCGAAGTGGACCTCTTTACCTTTGAAGGGTTTCCTGTCCGCAAAGACTCGATGTACCATGCCGTCGTCGCCGACAAACTTGATGCATTGATGTAGAGTTGAAGGAACAACACCATTCTCGTGTATCCAAGGACGTCCGAGAAGGATGTTGTAGCACGAGGGGGTTTTTATTGCATACACAGTGACCTCAGAGATAAGATCACCGATTTGCAATTTGAACCTGATTTTGCCGATAGGCCTTTGAGCGCTCCCATCGTATCCAAAGATAGATACAGATGTGTGGCTTAGCTTGCTGGGTGGGATGCCCAACTCTTCAAGAGCCGAAGTGGAGATAAGGTTGAGTGCAGAACCTGGGTCGATCTGAACTCTATGTATCGGCATTTCTTTGATGTACCCTGTGAAGTACAGGGGTCGGTTGTGCCTTGCTTCGCCAAGTAGGAGGTCTTCCTTAGTGAAGGCGATGGTTGCACTGGCTGCCTTTTGAACCGAGAGGCATTGGATGCATGATCCCTCAGTTTTCTTTTTTTCTTCTTTTAAGGAAGTTTCAGAGTTTTTGACCCGGTAGTCCATTTCAATTTGGAGGACTTGCGGGGCATGTTTGTCGACATCCTCATTCAGTTTTTGTAATTCTGAGATGAGATTATCACGAGTGCGTGGAGACATTCGTAATAAATCCAGGATGTGAAGACGTGCAGGTATGTGTTTGAAGTGCTCAACCAAGTCATACTTGAAAGCCTCCTTAGGGCCTGCATGTTCATCATTGTTGCCACTGGGGGCGCTTACAACATCTTTTCCCGAAGGATTTACATAAGTAAAGGAAGATTGGTTGTAATTTTTGTGGTAGTCCCGGCCCGAACGGGTGCCTCTACCAACTTCGAGAGCTTCTTGAGAAGGGTCTTCGCTTGGAAGATTGTCCTCAGGATCAAGAGGCTGTCGTTTTTCATCTACTGGGGATGTATCTGCAGCAGAATTGCCATCCTCAGTGATTGTGTTGCACGGAGCATTTTCCGGGAGCAAGTCCTGAACGGCATCCAGCAGCTTTTCTTCTTCGTTGACCCATCCATCACCCCAAGTTGGGTTTTCTTCATGATGATGAGTCGGGAAGAATGTGTATCCTGAAGTCACAGTCTCAGGAGAAGAAACCTGAGAGGGTGTCATCTCTGTGAAAGTCACGTGAGACGAGGTAGCTCCAGAGAATACATTGCTAGGCGTCGTCGGAGTATTGGTAATCTCATCAGACGACGCTTCAGAAGAGCTATAGTCCTGATATATTACATTACAGGAAGCTCTGATAGGAGATGTTGCCTGCTCGGAGTCAGACTCATCCTCGGATGTAAGAGGATCATCTATCCAGCAATGTTCTCCATTTTCAGGAGTTGAGGGAGGAGGTACCTGATGGGCTTCAGGGACTTCCGGCTCTGGATTGTGAGGAATCTCGTTGACGCGGTCTTGCTCTTGTTCTAGAGCGAGACGCTGCAAGATCCTTGCATATTCTTCAAGATCAGGCATGGGAGCCAGATCTTCTTCTTCGTCTTCTCCGTGTGGCTCAACATAGTTGATTTCCACTGGAGCAATGACAGGTGCTGGGTTAACAGCATCTTCTTGTGCAGCCTCTTGGTCTTCTTCATCATCAGACCAGGATCCTTGTGGTTGCAAGGGGTTATACCAGATTACTGGCATAAGGTGAGTTTCAGGAACCCATTCTTCATCGGAGAGATATTCTCCTGTTTCAAGAGATTCCTCCCACTCATCGGTGTAGTTGGGCTCGAATCCATCGTCGGTGTCGCTAGACTCGTATCCATCAATGGAGAATCCAACTACCGAGTTGCAAGAGTATAATGCCCCCTGCATGGCTTCTTTTTTGAATTGAGGTGGCATGAAATCACTGAGAGTGAAGTTTCTTACCGCCTTTGAAGTCTCTGGAAGGGACGTTTCTGCTGCCCCGAGTGAAGTGGTAGAGGAGGCCTCTGCCTTTTCATGGACTTCTTGTTTTGGCTGGGTCTTCTCTTGCCATTTGAGCTTGAGGAGATGTTTCTTGGCTTGCATTCACTGCTGAGCGGTCGGCTTTGTTTTGACAATCTCCCAATTTTCATCTTCCAGGAGATCGGGATGTACCCATATGGGTTGTCCGTCTGGTGTCGGGCAAGGAACCAACACTTCGGACGTTTGAATTCTATTTATCACCTTGAAAGAAGTAGTGATCTTCTTCTTCGGTGATTTTGGTGTTTGTCCACGTGACACCATGTTGACGGAGGCGGGGCCATAATTTTTGTCAAAGGTGATGACTCCGTTTTTCCACATCTCGTTTATCTTCTCTCTCACAACAAAGCATTGATTGAGAGGATGCGAGACCATCTGGTGGTATGAACAGTACCGAGGATCATTGGTTTTGCCAACGTCTCCAGGTCTTTTGGGCTCTGGCAAAATGAGTTTGCCATTTGCTAGGAGAGCCTCAAAGATTTCTTCGACGTCTTCATCGAACGGATATTTCTTTTCTACTCGCTCTTTGAAGGCATCAGAGAGTTCAGGTCTCTTACCTGTAGCTCTATTTTCAGCTTTCTTTGGTTGCTGAGGAGCTGACTTGGTTTGCACATTAAGGACCTCTTTCTTCTTTGGTTTAGAGGTTGCAATGGCGGTTGGCTCTTTTCTTGATGACTTCTGACTGTTGAGGTCTTTGATCACCATTTCAGCTTCCATAGAAGCTTCCAGGAGTTCTCCCAGGTTCTTTGATTTATTGCCGATGATCATGGAGCGTATTTTTGCTCTCATATTGTTACGGCAGATGTCGACTAGCGACGCTTGTGGCAATACATCTGAACATTTGTATGCCATTGCTTTCCACTTGTGAATGAAGTCATAAGTTGACTCATTCTCTCCCTGTTTTAGGCTGCAGAGCTGAGCCATAGTAACAGGATGATCCTCACCTTGGAAGTGGGTCAGGAAGCGTGTCTCTAGCATAGCCCAGTTCTGAATGGAGTTCTCCGGCAGAGTGGAGTACCAATCGAAGGCCGTACCTTTTAGGGTACTTGCAAAGAGGCGGATCTTGAGTGCATCTTGATCCGCGATAGCTCCCGTCAAGATCTTGAAGTGGATGACATGCTGTCTGGCTGATCCTTTCGCCGTATATGTTTGGAGAGTAGGATGTTTGAATTTTGTGGGGAACGGGACCGAGTCCATCCATAAAGGATATGGTGGCTTGATCCCATGCTCTTTGAGTATATCCTCTTCTTTAGCTTTGGCGAGGATACTGTCTACGTCCTTTTTGGTAAGGGCGCGTGACTCATTTTCTTCTCCATTTTCCTCGTTATTGCCATGATTCGGAGGAGGCTCATTGTTCACCTGATTTTGGACAACGAGGAGAAGGTTTTCCATCAGAGTTTCAATCCTCTGCTGGCCTTGTTCCAACTGCTGGATGCGTGTGAGCGCATCATCTCGAGGTGGATTCTGAGGTGGCGGCTCAGAACTTGTAGCCAAGACGTTCATCCCTCGGGATTCGAACGAAGAAATCGTCCTGGTGACCGAGCTGGGGCTCATTCTTTTTGATGAAGAGCTTGATGAAGGATTACTCTCCCGTCCTTGGCTGGAAGGGGCAGGAGATTCTTCGGGATGTCTTTGTGTCCTGGTGATGCTACGGGTCACCGGACGTCGGACATGGATTTTTGATGCTGACCTTTGGCGTCTTCTGGTTTTTCCAACCATATGGACGGCAGCAACTTGGTCGGGTCTTTCTTTTTCGACCCATTTGCGGGAGACTTGAAGTGTAGGAGGCTGGGTCCTTTGCTTCTCTAGTCTCTTTTGTCGATATGACGCACGGCGGCGTGCTCGACGAGCGATTTGAGCTTTGGTCAGCTCCGGCTGGGCTCTGACGATGAACGATGTGCTCCCTCGGGCGCAGCAGCCGAGCGTGTCTTCTTTGTGGTTGGGCAAGGACAGGATGCGGACCCGGTCCTTTGCCTGTTGCAGCGAAGCTTTGAACCTTTCGAGTTCGGCCCCTGTAGAGATGAAGGGTCGAACTGAAGGAGTGTAGGCCTTAGCAGGTGCTTGGAGAGGCCTGGTGATGCATGATCTGATTTTGGGCCTGTAGGAACAAGCCGGCTCATGCTGGGTTGACTTGGGAGTCAGGTTGGAGATGGGTCTCTCCTCTTTCATGTAGGCAAGAGGGTAGAACTGGTTCTCCTTAAGTGGGGCCAGGTATGCTGGCTTGGTGGAGGTTTGAGACCTCCTTTGTTTTGAGGAAGGTCTTGGAGACCAAGTCTTGGGATAGACCTGGTTGTTTGTGGGTCGAGGCTTCGCGGGGGTGCCGCGGGCTTCGGGCTTTTGGGCTTTCGCCTTTGGTGTCACGAGAGTGACACGTTGAGAGGCGATCTTCTGCTTTTTGGCAGGAGCAGCTTGTTCTTCGGGAAGTGGGAATGGTCCCAGTGTCCCGAAGACGATGGTCCGGGGAGTCGAGGTCGACCCTGAGTTCAGAGAGTTGCCGAGGGAGTTGACGCTTCGGCAGCTGGCAGGGCGCTTGTAAGTGCGCTCGGTTTGCTTCTGTTGAAGCATGAGTTGGTGCTTGTTCTCATCGAAGATAATGGTTAAGGCTGCCATTGTTAGTTTCGAAAAAGTTCTGAAACAAGACCACATCCATTAGTAATCACAAGAATATAATGATCATAAATGGGAATTTCTATGGTTGTCTTTTCAAATCGCTCAAGGGATATGACCCAAGCGACATGAAGAAGGCAAAAAGCCATAGATGGTACAATTGTTCTGACAGCAAGTATGGTGAGCCCAGAATGAGCGTTCCAGTGACTGCTAGAGGCAATTGTAAACCTAAATTCGACTTATCGAGAAGCAGGGCTTGCTCGAGATAAGAAGAATAAGAGGTAGGAGTTACAAATGTGCCGGTCACAGATACAGTAGACCCTGAAAGGGCGTACCAGTACTGCTATGCACAAATGTTGGAGATCGCATCCATGAGATGGGATTTTTTGTTTTTAAATGTCAGAAATGGATTCGTCAAAGAGAGCAGGTGGCATTCCGATTCAAATACGGGCTCAACGATTTCCGCGAGCGCCAGTACTCAGAAGGGAAGAGACCACAATTTCTCGAATCTGAATCCAAAAAGTGACGAGTTTTTGGAGATTTTTTTTTTGAAATGATTTTTTTTTTATTTTATTTTTTATTTTTTTTAAAATATTTTATTTATTTATTTATTTATTTATTTTATTTTATTTGAAAATTTTTGTTTTTTTTTTTTTTAAGATTTTTTTTTTGAAAATCTTTTTTTTTATTTTTATTTTTATTTTTTAATTTTTTAAGATTTAAAGACGAGAGAGTACACATAGGCCTCCTAACCCGGTCTTATGAAACCTCAATTGATAGAATTGCCCCCAGGTAAGGGTAGGATTACTTAATGAACCCGTTTGGAGGACCCTTGCCTAGAACAGTCAAGCTGTCTCCACACTCTGGACAAGGCTTTTCTTGAATCAATCGTGATCAAAGAACGCAATTGGTTTAACCTTAGTGGTCTATGTCCCTTTTTTTCATAAAAATCCCAAATAGACTCATCGAAGAGAAACGATGGCCCAAAACCTTAGTCGAACGGGCTCAACATTTCTGCAAGCACCAAAGAACGATAGGATAGGAATAAAGTTTCTCAATTTTGAATCCAAACTAAGAAAACTAATTTTTTTTTTTTTTTTTTTTTTTAATATATTTTTTTTGAAATCTCTAATGAACTCATCGAAGAGAAACGATGGTCCAAAACCTTAGTCGAACGGGCTCAACATTTCTGCAAGCACCAAAGAACGATAGGATAGGATCAAAGTTTCTCAATTTTGAATCCAAACTAAGAAAACTAATTTTTTATTTTTTATTTTTTTTTTAATATTTTTTTTTTTGAAATCTCTAATGAACTCATCGAAGAGAAACGATGGTCCAAAACCTTAGTCGAACGGGCTCAACATTTCTGCAAGCACCAAAGAACGATAGGATAGGATCAAAGTTTCTCAATTTTGAATTCAAACTAAGAAAACTGATTTTTTTTTTATTTTTATTTTTTTTTAATATTTTTTTTTTTGAAATCTCTAATGAACTCATCGAAGAGAAACGATGGTCCAAAACCTTAGTCGAACGGGCTCAACATTTCTGCAAGCACCAAAGAACGATAGGATAGGATCCAAGTTTCTCAATTTTGAATTCAAACTAAGAAAACTGATTTTTTTTATTTTTTTTTTTTACTTTTTTTTTTTTGAAATCTCTAATGAACTCATCGAAGAGAAACGATGGTCCAAAACCTTAGTCGAACGGGCTCAACATTTCTGCAAGCACCAAAGAACGATAGGATAGGATCAAAGTTTCTCAATTTTGAATTCAAACTAAGAAAACTGATTTTTTTTTTGAAAAGAGAAAGAATGGAAACAAACTTAAAGAAGTAGAAATTTCCAAAAAATCCCATCTCATTTTTTTTAGGATGCAAAATCCGACATAGGCCACCAGCTAGAAAGTAGCCAAGGAATCTGGAGAAGAAGTATAAGCATAGAGCAAAAATATGGTATGCAAATATTTCATTTCCAAGCACCGTGTTCTCAAATGAACGAGTCCCACCGGGTGTGCCAGCTTGATGGAACGCGCTCCGAGGCGCCGTGGGGCGGCTACCGGGGTCGGCGGAACGTGGGAGTCCGTCGGGTCCGGCCCTTTCGCGCCCTGGCGGGCCTGAAGCGTGCATCAACATTTCTTTGTGTGGGTGTGCCAGATTTTCTATTTTACTTGGAATTGCAAGTGGTAATCCGGAGATCAACCTTCGCAAGTAAAAAGGAAATCAACTTCTTTCAAGTTTTCCATTGCACAAATATTTAAGAAAAGAGACATTTTCTTGGTTTGCCGTGAAAGGCGATTTTGTTTGGCATTTATAGCCGATTTTGGCGTTTATAGCCGATTTACAATTCTTATCAATAATGAAAGACAAGAGTTGTGATTTTTGTCTCTTTAGAAAAATACAAATTACAATGAAAAGCAAGAAAAGGAAGATCTAACTTTTCAGGAGATTGTGGGGGACTCGTTCAGATTGACGGTCGCAAGCCATGTATGGGCTTCGCCATCATCCATGCAGATGAGAACAGAAGATGCTCTTGATTCGCTTGGCTTGGCTATGACCTCAGGTTTTTAGAGGACAAAGACCAAGAGAAGGTCCTATGTCCAATAAAAAGCTAAGTAGGCGGGCTGAAAAGCCATGTCTAAGCCATTGGAGGCAGCAGGAGAAGGCAAGGACCTTGGGGGGGGGGGGGGGGGGTGCCCCCCAAGGGACTTTTGTCACCTTGTAGTGGTGGCCGGTGCAGAACTTCAGCAGAGTTTTTCTCTCTTTTTCTTTCTCTCAGATCTCTTTCTGATCCCTTTTTTTCTGATCTTCTGATTTTCTCCTCTTTTTTCCGATTCCGATTTCAATGGAATGCTCTCCTATTTATAGGCTTTTGGTAGCCATTTAGGAGGGTTTATGAGCCTTAATGGCTTTAATGGGAGGAGTTACAAGATTTATTTCTTGATTTTGTAACTCCTTTTTCCTTGAATCTGATTGGCCGATGGAGATTAAGGGCTTTTAATCACCTTAATTACCATAATGGGAGGAGTTTCATGGTTTAAATGCCATGAATCAATTGACTTGTAACTCCCAAATGCTTGCTTCTGATTGGGCCGTCCAAAGAAATGAATGAATGACCATAATAAAGTTAGTCAATTAACCACATTAATTGGTCGCCGAGCAGTCGAAGAGTCGCGGGCCGTGCCGTGTCTTCTGGAATTCTTCTGGCGATGATCATCGATGGATCTACATGCTGATCGACATCGGATGAACATGTAACTTCAGACATTGATAGCTAAGAGCGGGCCGGTGACATCTGTCTTGTCGATTTCTCGATCGGTCGGACAGAAAGTGCACTTTCTTGGTCAGCCGGTTGACAATCTTGGAGCGATCAATGATGATTTTATGCTTTTGACGGCGGATCCGAGATGTCGTCGGATATGAGTCAATTTAAAGCACTAAAAATCACATTTTCAGGAAACCACAGGGGCCAAAGTGCGCGAAACGCGAAAAAAGACGGAAAAAACGGGTCACCGGCGGAAAATCCGGTGACCCGGACCTCCATGGTCGCCGGCGACCATGGACCGGCGACCATGGGCCATGGTCGCAGGGGCCTGCGACCATGGGCCATGGTCGCAGGGGTCTGCGACCCTGGGGGATTTTTCCCCTTCGGAGCCCGTTTTGCGGTCGTTTTGAGGTCTTTTTCGTCGCCGTTTTCTTCTGTATTTTTCTTGACATTTCTTCTCATTTATTGGCTTGATTTCCCTGTAGAAAACCTGATGAGAATCCTTGTATTTTTAGAGTGCAAAGTTTCCAATTTTCCGGGAAAACCGAAGACTTTGTCGCGTAAAGCTGCTGATTTTCCGCCAGAAGCTGAAACTTGGTCAAACGATGTCGGAATGACCCGAAATTTGAGGTGGAGCCTCCTGAGCAATAAATAAGACCAACCATAGGCTTTTGTTTGAGTTTTGAAGCCGTTTGGGGTCCCGTCAATGCTTCACTTGATTTTGCTGCGGGGAAAATGCCGAGCTTTGATATGTGGTCAAACGATGTCCGATTGACCTGAAATTTGACGGGGAGCCTATTGGAGTCATTTTGAGACGTTCCATGGGCTCCGTTTTGGATGTCATGGTCCCGGGTTGCTCCGCCGTCGGTAGGCTTGATTTTCTCTCGGAGCATCGAAACCTGGTCAAACGTTGTCGGAATGACCTGAAATTCGACGTGCAGCCTTTTGGAAGCATGTTGAAGCCACTCATGCACTTGGTTTGATGAGCGAAGGCTTCGGTGGTTCCCGCCGCCGGGAGGCTTGATTTTGCTGCTCGAGCATTGATGGAGGGTCAAACGTTGTCGGTTTGACTTGAAATTTGGCATAGAGCCCTTTTGAGACATGCTGGAGTCATCTGTAGGCTTTGATCGAAGTTTTGACGTCTCCGATGATGTCGCCGCCGGGAGCTCCCGTTTAGCTGTCGGAGAAGTGAAGTTAGGCCAAATGTTGTCGAAATGGCCCGAAACTTCATGTGTACTCTTCTCTTGGCTATCTTGAAGGATCTTGCAGTTTTTGTTTGATTCTGACAAGATTTGAATTTTTGGAGAAATTGCATTGCCTATTTATGGCAGGTTGCGACTTCATGCAGCTTTCTTGATTTGAAGAGGCAAAGTGACATTTTTGGTGTCAACAAATGCCCCCTCGAGGTACAGCGACGAATTGCTTGACTTTTGTAGTCGATGTGCCTCGAAGAGATTTTTGAAGGAGAGCTTGTGTCTTGACCAAGAGTCTTTGAGCAATCCTTCCTTTGGTAGAGTAGCCTTTGAGCTTCCAGGGGAATTTTATGGTAGTGAAAGGAATCACACACCATCTCGAGGCAAAGTTTTGAAGATGACATCAGGGATGTGGATTTGGGTTTCTGTTTTTGATCTTGTGACCTAACCAGCTATATATGGCAGGTTAGGGGATCGGGTTTTGGTTTTGACCTTGTGACCCAACAAGCTGTATGTGGCAAGTTGGGGGATCATGATTTGGTTTTTGGTTTTGGTCTTGTGACCTAACAAGCTGTATGTGGCAAGTTAGGGGACCAGGATTTGGTTTTTGGTCACTCTTTGGGACTGTGTGGGTCCATTGGAGTGGTTTGGATATTTGTGGAATGTCAATTTCAAGATTTTGGCTCAATTTGGTATATGAGGCTGGATGGTTTGATTTTTGGAAGCTCATGGGGCTTGGGATTTTTTTGTATGGTTCAATCAACTCAAAAGAGGCATGGAACCATTTTTGTATGCTCTTGGTAAGAGGGATTTTTTTCCTGACTAAAAGCCCATTTTTTTTTTTTTTTTTAGTGCCTAGGTGGTCAAACCTGGCTCATATGGGCTAGCCCATGGGACCTTAAGCTTTTTAGGATGGCTTAGATCTCATGTGGGGTCATTTTTGTAAAGAATATCTAAAGATATCTCATTTGGATAGAGAATATCTAAAAATATCTTTATGGGAGAGAATCTCTCATATTCCCTTAATTTGGGAGAGAATATCTCAAGGTATCTTTCTTTTTGGGAAAGAATCTTCAATATCCTATTTTGTTGGAGAGAATCTCTCATTTGATTGATTTTGGGAGGAAATCTCTCAAAGACATCTTTCTTTTTGGGAAAGAATCTTTCTAATTCCTTCTCTTTTGGTAAGGTTACTAATTAGTAACACTTACCTTTCTTTTTTGTTTCCTTCTTTGATTTGCTCTCTTCTATAAAAGCAAGGAGGGTAGGATCTCTTACTCTTATTGCTTTCTTTTGCAACAATCTCAAGAGAGCTCCAAGGCCAAGAGTTTTTCTTCTTCAAGGATCTTCAAGCTTTTTCCTTCTTCTTCTCCATCAATGGCTTCAAGTAAGTTTTCTCTCTTTTTCTTTCAAGAAAACTTTATGTAGAGAATAGGATGGTAAAAAAAAAAGTTTCTCTTCTTTTTTTTTCTTTCTTTTTGTTTCTATTCTTCTTCTTCTTTTTTTTTTTTTTTTTTTTCTTTTCCACGTGATTTCTGTTTTTTTTTTCACGTGTGTCTCTTTTCTCTTTTTTTTTTTTTGGGGAAAGTTTCTTTTTTTTCTTTTCTTTCTCCTTTTTTTTTTTTTTTGAGAAAGTTTCTTTTTTTTCTTTTCTTTCTCCTTTTTTTTTGAGAAAGTTTCTTTTTTTTTTTTTTGCCTGCGACTTGATTTGCTAACATTTTTCTTGTCAGCTGACTCGCCACAAGATTCCGATGACTTTGAACCATCAATGGACGCAAATGTTGATGATGCTTCTGATGAGTTCATGGAGGAAGAGAGTGTTCCGCCAGTCGTCGAAGAAGGTACTTTGTAGTGATGACCCTGATGATTTTTTTTTGAACAGGATCATATTCATACCTTTTTGTGTTTCATTTGCAGGTTTTGAAGTGACAGAAGAGAGTCCATCGCTTTCTTCAGAACCAGAGCAAGGGATGCCAGAGGTCGATCCGGAGGTAGAGACCAGTTCTGACATGATTGAGGAGATGCCTCGTGTTGAGATTCCCTCTCCAGTGGCTCCAAGTGAAAAGAGTTCTTTTGTTACTCTTCCAATGGGACATGACATGAGCAGCCGATCAGCGGAGAAGGTTGAATCTTCATCCAGTTCGTCTCTTCAATTTGCGAAGAAGGTGCTGGCTCGGGTTTTGAGTTCTTGGGTCAAGACTCTCCTTTCTGGACACTTGGTGGCAGGATTTGGCATGATCCCACATGTACAGGAGATTCTGACCGACACCGAAGAGGTTGGTCTGGATGTCACAGGTGCCAGGGCGATCGTTGATAGGATCATTGCACTGGGTGACAAGTGGTTTGAGACCATGGGTTTCCCTGACGACCAATTCTTCAAGGAGATGTTCTTGGACCCTGCTGATAAGGCTAAGTCTGACCTGAATGAGGCTACACAAAGCAAGAAGCAGCTAGTTCGGGAGAAGAACAAGGAAGAGCTAGCCATCATCGGATTGAGGCATGACCTTAACGTCCTTGATAGGGAAGTTGAGGAGGCCAGGAAACGTCTTGAGCATTTGAAGACACAAGTCGATGTGAAGTGGGCTGCTAACAGAGGCTCGTGACAGGGAGAGTACTCTGATTCGCAGGGTTGCAGATGCCGGTCAAGTTCTCGAGAGGAGGACTCTAGAAAACGAACGATGGCAAACTGCTGGGGAAGAGCTTCCCGGTGTAAAAGAAGGGTTACGGCATTCGCCAGCATCTCATGGCAAGTTCCTGAAGAAGCGTGCCTTGGAAACTCTGACGGCTGAGGCCAAAAGTTTGCTTGAGGAGCTGAAGCTTTGGCTGGAGACCATTTTTGGCTGAGCTCCTGATTTTTATAGCAGAAACCATTCTTCTTTTTTTTGGTACCACATGTATTTTTTGGTACTCTTTTTTTGTAGTGCTTGTGAACACTTTCTTTTTTTTTTTGGTACCACATGTATTTTTTTTGGTACTTTTCTTTTTTTTTTTTTTTTTGTAGTGCTTGTGAACACTTTCTATTTTTTTTTTTTTTGCTTTGGTACCACATGTATTTTTTGGTACCTTTTTTTTGTTCCCTACGCTCACTCAAATCTTTTTGTGATGAAAGCAATTGCTAAATGGGATTTGATCAAAAGCTTTGTCATTTTGTGAAAATCTTTTGTCAAATGGTTGTTTTGGTAGGGGAAACGAATTTGGCATGAAAGCCGGTTTGGCATGAAAGCCGGATTTTTGTGGCATTTACAGCCAGTTTGGTGGCATTGATAGCCAATTGGTGGCATTTATAGCCGGTTTGGTGGCATTGATAGCCAATTTGTGGCATTTATAGCCGGTTTTGACATGAGAGTCAGGTTTTTTTTTTTTGTGTGTGGCATTTGTAGCCGAGTTTTTTGAAAACCAAGTTTTGTTTTATTGGCATGAAAGCCGGTTTTGGCGTTTATAGCCGGAAATTTTTGTTTTGGCATTTATAGCCGGATTTTGGCATTTATAGCCGAGTTTTGGTTTTCAAAATGCAGGTATCGACTAAATGTCGCCTCCCCGCTGAATGGTCTTGCAAGTATCGATGGAATGTCGCTTCCTTGCTCATTCGGTTTTGCGAGTATTGATGGAATGTCACTTCCTCGCGGGTTAGGTTTTGCAAGTATCGATGGAATGTCGCTTCCTCGCGAATTGGGGTGCAAATATCGACGAAGCGTCGCTTCCCTGCTTTTCCCAAGACTTTTGGTTTTGCGGGTACTGACTTGATGTCGTTTCTCTGCGATTTTTGAAATTTGAGGTTTTCTCGAACCATTTGTAATTTTGGGTTGTGGATAGCAACTGGTATGTTGCATCTTCACGATTTTTGAAATTGGGTTGTGGATATCAACTGGTTTGTTGCTTCTCCACGATTTTAGGTTTTCTCGAACCTTTGAAATTTGGGTTGTGGATATCAACTGGTTTGTTGCTTCTCCACGATTTTTTGATTTTGGGTTGTGGATATCAACTGGTTTGTTGCTTCTCCACGGTTTTTGGATTTTGCAAGTATCGACGAAATGTCGCTTCCCTGCGATTTTGGGTGCAAGTATCGATGGTATGTCGCATCCTTGCTTTTTTTCAAAATTTTTGTTTTGCGGGTACTGACTTTGATGTCATTTCCCCACGATTTTTGAAAAACCATTTTTTTTTTTTTTTGTTTAAAGACACGAGGGTCGTAAATTTTGACCTAGAACCATTTGGCGGTAAAAGGTAAGGTGGACTAGGGTGGAAATCCCTGAATCCGGATTTTTGTTTCAAACCATGAATTTTGGTTCAAGGATCGAAAGCTTTGGTCAAGTCAGGGAGAGGCTCCTAAACTTGGATTTTTTTTTTGTTTTTGAACGATGAAAGTAAGCATTGTTTTTGAATCTCTAGAAATTTTGACATTTGATATGAAAATTCTAAAGAGAGTGGGTTTGACGAGCGAGTACCTGAGAACAGGTTTTGGCCATACAGGCATTGCTCTTACCCAGTTGGGTAAGTCTTCAAGGGTAGTACCGCTTCAAGAACTTGCCGTTGATAGGCAGCATACATCTGTCGCCTTCCATGTTTAGGAGGGCATATGCGCCGTTGGAGAAGACCTTGTCGATGACGTAGGGTCCCTCCCATTTTGGTTCAAATTTGCCTTTGGATTTGTGTGCGAAGACCATTGGTCTTTTTACCGCAAGAACCAAGTCACCCTTTTTGTAGGCGCGTTGCCGGACCTTTTTGTCAAAAGATCCTGCCATGCGTGCTTGGTAAAGTTCAATGCTTTGTCGAGCTTCGAGCCGTCTCTCGTCGAGATTGTCCAGCTCATGGAGTCGCAATTTGACATTGCTTTCTTGAGTCATGTCATTTTGTAGAGATACCCTCAGAGAAGGAATTTGTACCTCTAGGGGCACGACAGCTTCGCATCCATAGACCAAGGAGAATGGTGTGCTATGGGTTGGTCCTCGAACGGTGGTTCGATAGGCCCACAAAGCTTCAGACAGTTTATCGCTCCAGTCTCTTTTGTGACTAGAGACCATTTTCTTGAGGATTTTGCAGAGTGTCTTGTTGAAGGCTTCTGCTAATCCGTTTGCTGCCGGATTGTATGGAGTCGAAGGACAGCTTTGAATTTTGTATTTGTCGCAGAACCTGTAGAATCGATGATCCCGGAATTGTGGTCCGTTATCATGGACGAATCTTTTGGGTATGCCGAAACGACAAATGATGTTGGTGCGCAGGAACTGAAGAACTGATGAGGTCTTCATTTCGTTGAACGCAAATGCTTCTGACCACTTGGAGAAATAATCCTTAGCGGCGAAGATGAAGCGATGACCTTTGCTTGAAGGGGGAGAGATAGGACCTATGATGTCCATGCCCCATGCTTCAAAAGGCCATGAGATTGCTGTAGGATGCAGCCATTCCGGAGGCATGTGAATGTAATCTCCGTGAACTTGGCATAGCTGGCAACGTTTGGCAAATTGCATTGCATCAGCAACCATGGTAGGCCAATAGTAACCTAACCTTTTTATCTGATCATAGAGCTTAGGACCTGCCTGATGGGCTCCACAAAGACCAGCATGAACTTCTTTAAGTGTTTCTTCGGCCTCTTGTTGTGACAAGCAGCGTAGAAGTACTCCGTTGAAGGATTTCCTGTAGAGGATTTTTGAAGGAATATCCAAATGAAAGTTTGGGGTTCGCCTTTGAATGCTTACCCGTTCTTTTGGATCTTCAGGTAGGATTCCGAACATAGTGTAATCAATGAACGGATCCCTCCAGTCGCCGATTGAAGTTTGAAGGATAGAGATCCGACTTCCAACCACTCGGTGGCATTCAGCAACTGCTTGGTGTGTGTTAAGAGGAGGGAGGATCCTTCTCTCGTACACTGTAATTTGCATGTTTTCCCCTTCCTGGATCGCCATTGATGCGGCAAGTCCGGCCAGGGCATCTGCACGGATATTTTCACCTCTATGAATGTGGGTGATGTTGCAGATGTCAAACTTTTGCAGAAGCGATTGTGCCTTGTTGTAATAAGGCAGCAGATCGGGCTTCCTGACTTCATATTTCTGATTCATCTGGTTGACGATCAGTTGAGAGTCTCCAAAGACTTCCAGCATAGTGATACCGGATTCGATGGCGAGTTCCAATCCTAGGATCAGAGCTTGGTATTCAGCTGCATTGTTTGTGCATGGTTCCAGTAGCGAGAAAGCGTGTGGAATCATGCATTTGTCGGGGCTAACAAAGAGGATGCCAACTCCCGAGATCAGCTTTCTGTTTTCATTTGTCCTGGTTGCACCGTCAAAGTACATGTCGCAGGAGGCATTTGGTGAGGAAGTCTCCACGTTGTAGACAGGTTCGTCTGGGAGATCATCTCTGAGTGGTGAATCTTTAGGCAATGGATGCTCTGCGAGGAAATCTGCTAGAGCTTGGCCTTTGATTGCTTTTTGTGGCACATACCTAATATCAAATTGTGACAAGAGGATGGACCATTTTGCCAGTCGGGCATTGAGAGAACCGGCCTTCGTGACAAAGACCTTCAAGAGGTTGATCCTCGAGACCAGGTAGACTGTGTTGGAAAGCAAGTAGTGACGTAGCTTTTGTACGGCGAACATCACTGCAAGGCATTCTTTTTCGACTGGAGAGTAGCGATGCTCTGCACCTACTAGCATGCGGCTGAGGTAGTATAGAGCAGCTTCTTTTCCCTCACCATTCTCTTGTGCAAGCAGAGCGCCTACAGAATGATCAAGAGCTCTTGTGTACAAGATGAATGGTTTTCCAGTGGCAGGGGCAGCTAACACTGGAGGTTTGGTCAGGTATGACTTGATATCTTGAAATGCGGCTTCACAGTCGGCATCCCAGACAAAGTCTACACCTTTTTTCATCAATCGAGAGAATGGACGGCATTTCCCCGAAAGATTGGAGATGAACCGTCTGATGTAGGCCAATCTCCCTTGAAGCCCTTTTAGTTCCCTTAGGGTTCTTGGAGAGGGCATTTCTAGAATAGCCTTGACTTTTATAGGGTCAAGTTCTATTCCAGCTTTCCGAACAAGGAATCCGAGAAACTTACCCGACGAGACGCCGAAGAAGCATTTTAGAGGATTCATCCGCAGTTTGTGTTTGCGAAGTCGGAGGAAGACTTCCTGAAGATCTTTGAGATGGTCTTCTTTTCTTCTGCTTTTGACGGCGAGGTCATCAACGTAACATTCGACCGTCTTGTGCTGCATATCTTGGAATATTTTCATCATAGCCCTCTGATATGTGGCACCAGCATTTTTCAGACCAAATGGCATGACAGTGTAGCAATACACGCCAAATGGAGTCCGAAATGAAGTGTGTTTTTCATCCTCGGGATGCATCTTTATCTGATTGTAACCAGAGAAGCCATCCATGAATGTCATTCGCTCGAATCCGCAGGTATTGTCAATCATCACCTCCGGTATGGGGAGCGGGAATTCATCTTTAGGGCAAGCGCCATTCAAGTCTCTATAGTCAATACAGACTCTGATCTGCCCAGTTTTCTTTGTCACGGGGACAATATTGGCTAACCACTCTGGATGTTGTTCCTCACGGATGAAGCCAACGCTTTTGAGTTTTTGAACTTCTTGTTCAATTTTGTCCATCACATCTGGACGGAATCTTCTTTGGCCTTGTTTGACAGGCTTGACGTCTTCTTGAAGATTGAGTTTGTGGACTGCTACTTTGGGGTCTAAACCAGGCATTTCAGCATAGGACCATGCAAAGCAATCAACGAACTCACGAAGAAAAGCGATATACTCGGGTAACTCATCATCCTTTATATTCTTGCTTATGAATACAGGACGTGGGTTATCAGGTGTTCCCAAGTTTATCTTTTGAACAGGATCTTCTGTCGGAAGGTTCGAAGGTGGTTCCTCCACAATATTTTCGGAGGCTTCCAACTCAACGAAACCTTCTGGAGTTTCAACTGCATTACCAGACCAAGGCTCTGTTCCTTTCCATGGATTTCCTTGATTGGTGATGTCCTCAAGGCTTGCTATGAGATAGTCCCAATCGCCTGTTGAGTCTGGTATTTCTTTTGGAGACGAGGGTTCTTCTGGGTCAGGATGCCACAAGTCTGTATTATCGGATGATTCCTCTTTATCATCAGAGAAATCATACCAATTGGATGAGCTTCCTGGATCTTTGTCAGGTAACTCTTTAAAGAGATTTCCAGGGAGATCGATGTCTTCGTGGACTTTAGATGTTGAGGCTTGGTCGGTAAAACGACTTTTAAGCCTTTGTGTGAACTGTCTCAGAGGAGTGTCGGGATCATACCCTAACCCATATGAAGACTTTTCTACATGACCGTAGAGTCTCCAATCTTCCAGCTGGCTTTTGGTCAAGGCGGGCTCCAATGGCGTGAGAATACCGCGTCTTTCTCCCAAACCGACTGGGTTTTGAGCGTCATAGCCCATTTTCTTCATAATTGCTTGTGCCACAGGACTATATAGAGATAGCTGAGGCATACCTTCATTTTGGAAAGGTTCCAGCATGGAATTTGATGAAGAAGCGTCCGATCTATGGAAGAAGATCGGCCTTTGCTTTGGTGATGTTGCCGGAACAACAAAGGTAGCAGACGTAGGATCTTCTACATCAGCAGGTGTCTCCATCGGAGTGAGAGCAGGCTGAACTTGCTGAGTGTCAGCTTGGCTTGACGATGCATCGTCTTCTGGCTCTGAGTCCGAGTCTGTGTCTTGCATGATAGACACGAGAGAGACAACAAATTTGCCCCCAGGCTTTTGTTTCGCCTTCTTCACTTTAGTCGTGATGACCAAAGGTTTTGAATTCTTGAGGGAGATAACTAAGGGAGATTGACTACTCTCTTCTAATTTGCCGGAGGGTTTGTTTTCTTCCGGTGATTTTTGAGGAGCCTTGCCTTTATCTTTCTGGAGATTTTCAGCAGGGGGTGCTATTTCCTCTTCTTCTTTTTCTCCTTCATACATCTGGGAGTCTGCGAAGTGGACCTCTTTACCTTTGAAGGGTTTCCTGTCCGCAAAGACTCGATGTACCATGCCGTCGTCGCCGACGAACTTGATGCATTGATGTAGAGTTGAAGGAACAACACCATTCTCGTGTATCCAAGGACGTCCGAGAAGGATGTTGTAGCATGAGGGGGTTTTTATTGCATACACAGTGACCTCAAAGATAAGATCACCGATTTGCAATTTGAACCTGATTTTGCCGATAGGCCTTTGAGTGCTCCCATCGTATCCAAAGATAGATACAGATGTGTGGCTTAGCTTGCTGGGTGGGATGCCCAACTCTTCAAGAGCCGAAGTGGAGATAAGGTTGAGTGCAGAACCTGGGTCGATCTGAACTCTATGTATCGGCATTTCTTTGATGTACCTTGTGAAGTACAGGGGTCGGTTGTGCCTTGCTTCGCCAAGTAGGAGGTCTTCCTTAGTGAAGGCGATGGTTGCAGTGGCTGCCTTTTGAACCGAGAGGCATTGGATGCATGATCCCTCAGTCTTCTTTTCTCCCTTTGAGGAAGTTTCTGAGTTTTTGACCCAGTAGTCCATTTCAATTTGGAGGACTTGCGGGGCATGTTTGTCGACATCCTCATTCAGTTTTTGTAATTCTGAGATGAGATTATCACGAGTGCGTGGAGACATTCGTAATAAATCCAGGATGTGAAGACGTGCAGGTATGTGTTTGAAGTGCTCAACCAAGTCATACTTGAAAGCCTCCTTAGGGCCTGCATGTTCATCATTGTTGCCACTGGGGGCGCTTACAACATCTTTTCCCGAAGGATTTACATAAGTAAAGGAAGATTGGTTGTAATTTTTGTGGTAGTCTCGGCCCGAACGGGTGCCTCTACCAACTTCGAGAGCTTCTTGAGAAGGATCTTTGTTTGGAAGATTGTCTTCAGGATCAAGAGGCTATCGTTTTTCATCTACTGGGGATGTATCTGCAGCAGAGTTGCCATCCTCAGTGATTGTGTTGCACGGAGCATTTTCCGGGAGCAAGTCCTGAACAGCATCCAGCAGCTTTTCTTCTTCGTTGACCCATCCATCACCCCAAGTTGGGTTTTCTTCATGATGATGAGTCGGGAAGAATGTGTATCCTGAAGTCACAGTCTCAGGAGAAGAAACCTGAGAGGGTGTCATCTCTGTGGAAGTCACGTGAGACGAGGTGGCTCCAGAGGATACATTGCTAGGCGTCGTCAGAGTGTAGGTAATCTCATCAGACGACGCTTCAGAAGAGCTATAGTCCTGATATATTACATTACAGGAAGCTCTGATAGGAGATGTTGCCTGCTCGGAGTCAGACTCATCCTTGGATGTAAGAGGATCATCTATCCAGCAATGTTCTCCATTTTCAGGAGTTAAGGGTGGAGGTACCTGGTGAGCTTCAGGGACTTCCGGCTCTGGATTGCGAGGAGGCTCGTTAACACGATCTTGCTCTTGTTCTAGAGCGAGATGCTGCAAGATCCTTGCATATTCTTCAAGATCAGGCATGGGAGCCAGATCCTCTTCTTCGTCTTCTCCGTGTGGCTCGACATAGTTGATTTCCACTGGAGCAATGACAGGTGCTGGGTTAACAGCATCTTCTTGTGCAGCCTCTTGGTCTTCTTCATCATCAGACCAGGATCCTTGTGGTTGCAAGGGGTTATACCAGATTACTGGCATAAGGTGAGTTTCAGGAACCCATTCTTCATCGGAGAGATATTCTCCTGTTTCAAGAGATTCCTCCCACTCATCGGTGTAGTTGGGCTCGAATCCATCGTCGGTGTCGCTGGACTCGTATCCATCAATGGAGAATCCAACTACCGAGTTGCAAGAGTATAATGCCCCCTGCATGGCTTCTTTTTTGAATTGAGGTGGCATGAAATCACTGAGAGTGAAGTTTCTTACCGCCTTTGAAGTCTCTGGAAGGGACGTTTTTATTGCCCCGAGTGAAGTGGTAGAGGAGGCCTCTGCCTTTTCATGGACTTCTTGTTTTGGCTGGGTCTTCTCTTGCCGTTTGAGCCTGAGGAGATGTTTCCTAGCCTGCCTTCGCTGTTGAGCTGTCGGCTTTGTTTTTACGATCTCCCAGTTTTCATCTTCCAAGAGATCGGGATGTACCCATATGGGTTGTCCGTCCGGTGTCGGGTAAGGAACCAACACTTCGGACGTTTGAATTCTTTTTATCACCTTGAAGGAAGTAGTGATCTTCTTCTTCGGTGATTTTGGTGTTTGTCCACATGACACCATGTTGACGGAGGCAGTCCCATAGTTTTTGTCAAAGGTGATGACTCCGTTTTTCCACATCTCGTTTATCTTCTCTCTCACAACAAAGCATTGATTGAGAGGATGCGAGACCATCTGGTGGTATGGACAGTACCGAGGATCATTGGTTTTGCCAACGTCTCCAGGTCTTTTGGGCTCTGGCAAAATGAGTTTGCCATTTGCTAGGAGAGCCTTACAGATTTCTTCGACGTCTTCATCGAACGGATATTTCTTTTCTACTCGCTCTTTGAAGGCATCAGAGAGTTCAGGTCTCTTACCTGCAGCTCTATTTTCAGCTTTCTTTGGCTGCTAAGGAGCTGACTTAGTCTGCACATTGAGAACCTCCTTCTTCTTTGGTTTAGAGGTTGCAACAGCAGTCGGCTCTTTCTTTGATGATTTCTGACTGTTGAGGTCTTTGATTACCGTTTCAGCTTCCATGGAAGCTTCCAGGAGTTCCCCCAGGTTCTTTGATTTATTGCCGATGATCATGGAGCGGATTTTAGCTCTCATGTTGTTTCGGCAGATGTCGACTAGCGACGCTTGTGGCAGTACATCTGAGCATTTGTACGCCATTGCTTTCCACTTGTGAATGAAGTCATAAGTTGACTCATTCTCTCCCTGTTTTAGGCTGCAGAGCTGAGCCATAGTAACAGGATGATCCTCACCTTGGAAGTGGGTTAGGAAGCGTGTCTCCAGCATAGCCCAGTTCTGAATGGAGTTCTCCGGCAGAGTGGAGTACCAATCGAAGGCCGTACCTTTTAGGGTACTTGTAAAGAGGCGGATCTTGAGTGCATCTTGATCCGCGATAGCTCCCGTCAAGATCTTGAAGTGGATGACGTGCTGTCTGGCTGATCCTTTCCCCGTATATGTTTGGAGAGTAGGATGCTTGAATTTTGTGGGGAACGGGACCGAGTCCATCCATAAAGGATATGGTGGCTTGATCCCATGCTCTTTGAGTATATCCTCTTCTTTAGCTTTGGCGAGGATACTGTCTACGTCCTTTTTGGTAAGGGCGCGTGACTCATTTTCTTCTCCATTTTCCTCGTTATTGCCATGATTCGGAGGAGGCTCATTGTTCACCTGATTTTGGACAACGAGGAGAAGGTTTTCCATCAGAGTTTCAATCCTCTGTTGGCCTTGTTCCAACTGCTGGATGCGTGTGAGCGCATCATCTCGAGGTGGATTCTGAGGTGGCGGCTCAGAACTTGTAGCCAAGACGTTCATCCCTCGGGATTCGAACGAAGAAATCGTCCTGGTGACCGAGCTGGCTCATTCTTTTTGATGAAGAGCTTGATGAAGGATTACTCTCCCGTCCTTGGCTGGAAGGGGCAGGAGATTCTTCGGGATGTCTTTGTGTCCTGGTGATGCTACGGGTCACCGGACGTCGGACATGGATTTTTGATGCTGACCTTTGGCGTCTTCTGGTTTTTCCAACCATATGGACGGCAGCAACTTGGTCGGGTCTTTCTTTTTCGACCCATTTGCGGGAGACTTGAAGTGTAGGAGGCTGGGTCCTTTGCTTCTCTAGTCTCTTTTGTCGATATGACGCACGGCGGCGTGCTCGACGAGCGATTTGAGCTTTGGTCAGCTCCGGCTGGGCTCTGACGATGAAGGATGTGCTCCCTCGGGCGCAGCAGCCGAGCCTGTCTTCTTTGTAGCTGGGCAAGGACAGGATCCGGACCCGGTCCTTTGCCTGTTGCAGCGAAGCTTTGAACCTTTCGAGTTCGGCCCCTGTAGAGATGAAGGGTCGAACTGAAGGAGTGTAGGCCTTGGCAGGTGCTTGTAGAGGCCTGGTGATGCATGATCTGATTTTGGGCCTGTAGGAACAAGCCGGCTCATGCTGGGTTGACTTGGGAGTCAGGTTGGAGATGGGTCTCTCCTCTTTCATGTAGGCAAGAGGGTAGAACTGGTTCTCCTTGAGTGGGGCCAGGTATGCTGGCTTGGTGGAAATTTGAGACCTTCTTTGTTTTGGGGAAGGTCTTGGAGACCAAGTCTTGGGATAGACCTGGTTGTTTGTGGGTCGAGGCTTCGCGGGGGTGCCGCGGGCTTCGGGCTTTTGGGCTTTCGCCTTTGGTGTCACGAGAGTGACACGTTGAGAGGCGATCTTCTGCTTTTTGGCAGGAGCAGCTTGTTCTTCGGGAAGTGGGAATGGTCCCAGCGTCCCAAAGAAGATAGTCCGGGGAGTCGAGGTCGACCCGGAGTTCAGAGAGTTGCCGAGGGAGTTAACGCTTCGACAGCTGACAGGGCGCTTATGAGTGCGCTCGGTTTGCTTCTGTTGAAGCATGAGTTGGTGCTTGTTCTCATCGAAGATAATGGTTAAGGCTGCCATTGTTAGTTTCGAAAAAGTTCTGAAACAAGACCACATCCATTAGTAATCACAAGAATATAATGATCATAAATGGGAATTTCTATGGTTGTCTTTCCAAATCGCTCAAGGGATATGACCCAAGCGACATGAAGAAGGCAAAAAGCCATAGATGGTACAATTGTTCTGACAGCAAGTATGGTGAGCCCAGAATGAGCGTTCCAGTGACTGCTAGAAGCAATTGTAAACCTAAATTCGACTTATCGAGAAGCAGGGCTTGCTCGAGATAAGAAGAATTAGAGGTAGGAGTTACAAATGTGCCGGTCACAGATACAGTAGACCCTGAAAGGGCGTACCAGTACTGCTATGCACAAATGTTGGAGATCGCATCCATGAGATGGGATTCTTTGTTTTGAGATGTCAGAAATGGATTCGTCAAAGAGAGCAGGTGGCATTCCGATTCAAATACGGGCTCAACGATTTCCGCGAGCGCCAGTACTCAGAAGGGAAGAGACCACAATTTCTCGAATCTGAATCCAAAAGTGACGAGTTTTTGGAGATTTTTTTTTGAAATGATTTTTTTTATTTTATTTTTTTTATTTTTTTTTATTTTTTATTTTTTTAAAATATTTTTTTATTTATTTTTTTTTATTTTATTTTTTTTTTGAAAATTTTTGTTTTTTGTTTTTTTTTTTTTAAGATTTTTTTTTTGAAAATCTTTTTTTTTATTTTTTTTTTATTTTGATTTTAATTTTTTTAAGATTTAAAGACGAGAGAGTACACATAGGCCTCCTAACCCGGTCTTATGAAACCTCAATTGATAGAATTGCCCCCAGGTAAGGGTAGGATTACTTAATGAACCCGTTTGGAGGACCCTTGCCTAGAACAGTCAAGCTGTCTCCACACTCTGGACAAGGCTTTTCTTGAATCAATCGTGATCAAAGAACGCAATTGGTTTAACCTTAGTGGTCTATGTCCTTTTTTTTACAAAAAATCCCAAATAGACTCATCGAAGAGAAACGATGGCCCAAAACCTTAGTCGAACGGGCTCAACATTTCTGCAAGCACCAAAGAACGATAGGATAGGATCAAGGTTTCTCAATTTTGAATCCAAACTAAGAAAGCTGATTTATTTATTTATTTATTTTTTTTTGAAATCTCTAATGAACTCATCGAAGAGAAACGATGGCCCAAAACCTTAGTCGAACGGGCTCAACATTTCTGC
This sequence comes from Umbellularia californica, assembly GCA_028538565.1. NCBI lineage: Eukaryota > Viridiplantae > Streptophyta > Magnoliopsida > Laurales > Lauraceae > Umbellularia > Umbellularia californica. The sequence continues at coordinate 41,181,175 of JAPQWN010000004.1, forward strand.
AAGCACCAAAGAACGATAGGATAGGATCAAAGTTTCTCAATTTTGAATTCAAACTAAGAAAACTGATTTTTTTTATTTATTTTTTTTTTTTTGAAATCTCTAATGAACTCATCGAAGAGAAACGATGGCCCAAAACCTTAGTCGAACGGGCTCAACATTTCTGCAAGCACCAAAGAACGATAGGATAGGATCAAAGTTTCTCAATTTTGAATTCAAACTAAGAAAACTGATTATTTTTTTTTGCAAAGAGAAAGAGTGGAAACAAACTTAAAGAAGTAGAAATTTCCAAAAAATCCCATCTCATTTTTTTTTTAGGATGCAAAATCCAACATAGGCCACCAGCTAGAAAGTAGCCAAGGAATCTGGAGAAGAAGTATAAGCATAGAGCAAAAATATGGTATGCAAATATTTCATTTCCAAGCACCGTGTTCTCAAATGAACGGGTCCCACCGGGTGTGCCAGCTTGATGGAACGCGCTCCGAGGCGCCGTTGGGGCGGCTACCAGGGTCGGCGGAACGTGGGAGTCCGTCGGGTCCGGCCCTTTCGCGCCCTGGCGGGCCTGAAGCGTGCATCAACATTTCTTTTGTGTGGGTGTGCCAGATTTTCTATTTTACTTGGAATTGCAAGTGGTAATCCGAAGATCAACCTTCGCAAGTAAAAAGGAAATCAACTTCTTTCAAGTTTTCCATTGCACAAATATTTAAGAAAAGAGACATTTTCTTGGTTTGCCGTGAAAGGCGATTTTGTTTGGCATTTATAGCCGATTTTGTGGCGTTTATAGCCGATTTACAATTCTCATCAATAATGAAAGACAAGAGTTGTGATTTTTATCTCTTTTAGAAAAATACAAACTACAATGAAAAGCAAGAAAAGGAAGAGCTAACTTTTCAAGAGATTGTGGGGGACTCGTTCAGATTGACGGTCGCAAGCCATGTGTGGGCTTCGCCGTCATCCATGCAGATGAGAACAGAGGATGCTCTTGATTCGCTTGGCTTGGCTATAACCTCAGATTTTTAGAGGACAAAGACCAAGAGAAGGTCCTATGTCTAATAAAAAGCTAAGTAGACGGGCTGAAAAGCCACGTCTAAGCCATTGGAGGCAGCAGGAGAAGGCAAGGACCTTGGGGGGGGTGCCCCCCAAGGGACTTTTGTCACCTTGTAGTGGTGGCCGGTGCAGAACTTCAGCAGAGTTTTTTTTCTCTTTTTTCTTTCTCTGGATACGAGCTCTGGATTCTTTCCGATTGATCGATCTCGATTTTCTGATCTCGATTTTCTCCTCTTTTTTCCGATTCCGATTTCAATGGAATGCTCTCCTATTTATAGGCTTTTGGTAGCCATTTAGGAGGGTTTATGAGCCTTAATGGCTTTAATGGGAGGAGTTACAAGATTTATTTCTTGATTTTGTAACTCCTTTTTCCTTGAATCTGATTGGCCGATGGAGATTAAGGGCTTTTAATCACCTTAATTACCATAATGGGAGGAGTTTCATGGTTTAAATGCCATGATTCAATTGACTTGTAACTCCCAAATGCTTGCTTCTGATTGGGCCGTCCAAAGAAATGAATTAATGACCATAATAAAGTTAGTCAATTAACCACATTAATTGGTCGCCGAGCAGTCGAAGAGTCGCGGGCCGTGCCGTGTCTTCTGGAATTCTTCTGGCGATGATCATCGATGGATCTGCATGCTGATCGACATCGGATGAACATGTAACTTCAGACATTGATAGCTAAGAGCGGGCCGGTGATATCTGTCTTGTCGATTTCTCGATCGGTCGGACAGAAAGTGCACTTTCTTGGTCAGCCGGTTGACGATCTTGGAGCGATCAATGATGATTTTATGCTTTTGACGGCGGATCCGAGATGTCGTCGGATATGAGTCAATTTAAAACACTAAAAATCACATTTTCAGGAAACCACAGGGGCCAAAGTGCGCGAAACGCGAAAAAAGACGGAAAAATGGGTCACCGGCGGAAAATCCGGTGACCCGGACCTCCATGGTCGCCGGCGACCATGGACCGGCGACCATGGGCCATGGTCGCAGGGGCCTGCGACCATGGGCCATGGTCGCAGGGGTCTGCGACCCTGGGGGATTTTTCCCCTTCGGAGCCCGTTTTACGGTCGTTTTGAGGTCTTTTTCGTCGCCGTTTTCTTCTGTATTTTTCTTGAAATTTCTTCTCATTTATTGGCTTGATTTCCCTGTAGAAAACCTGATGAGAATCCTTGCATTTTTAGAGTGCAAAGTTTCCAATTTTCCGGGAAAGCCGAAGACTTTGTCGCGTAAAGCTGCTGATTTTCCGCCAGAAGCTGAAACTTGGTCAAACGATGTCGGAATGACCCGAAATTTGAGGTGGAGCCTCCTGAGCAATAAATAAGACCAACCATAGGCTTTTGTTTGAGTTTTGAAGCCGTTTGGGGTCCCGTCAATGCTTCACTTGATTTTGCTGCGGGGAAAATGCCGAGCTTTGATATGTGGTCAAACGATGTCCGATTGACCTGAAATTTGACGGGGAGCCTATTGGAGTCATTTTGAGACGTTCCATGGGCTCCATTTTGGATGTCATGGTCCCGGGTTGCTCCGCCGTCGGTAGGCTTGATTTTCTCTCGGAGCATCGAAACCTGGTCAAACGTTGTCGGAATGACCTGAAATTCGACGTGCAGCCTTTTGGAAGCATGTTGAAGCCACTCATGCACTTGGTTTGATGAGCGAAGGCTTCGGTGGTTCCCGCCGCCGGGAGGCTTGATTTTGCTGCTCGAGCATTGATGGAGGGTCAAACGTTGTCGGTTTGACTTGAAATTTGGCATAGAGCCCTTTTGAGACATGCTGGAGTCATCTGTAGGCTTTGATCGAAGTTTTGACGTCTCCGATGATGTCGCCGCCGGGAGCTCCCGTTTAGCTGTCGGAGAAGTGAAGTTAGGCCAAATGTTGTCGAAATGGCCCGAAACTTCATGTGTACTCTTCTCTGGGCTATCTTGAAGGATCTTGCAGTTTTTGTTTGATTCTGACAATATTTGAATTTTTGGAGAAATTGCATTGCCTATTTATGGCAGGTTGCGACTTCATGCAGCTTTCTTGATTTGAAGAGGCAAAGTGACATTTTTGGTGTCAACAAGGTGTAGCCCAGAGAGTGGAAGAAAGAGGTAATGGAAGAGTTGAAGGAAGTTTTAGGCGCTGCTAGAAAAAGAAGATCCGGATTATGGGAGGAGAGAAGATGATGGAGCATTACTTTGGTAGGAGAGTTAGCAATGCCCCTACAGTTCTAGAAGAGGATCTTGATCATTGGGATAATTTAAGAGGGCGGCCATTATTGCTCCTAGTTTTAGGACCTGGGTGAAGAGAACCCACTTTTTTTTTATTTCTTTTTGCCTTTGGTTCTATAAGAGGAGAGGTCGACCACCAAGGTTGGTGACTGAGAAGAATCCTGAAGACAGGGGACTAGGGACAGGCTGGAAGAGTCCAAAATTTGCTGGGGATTGGTATCCGAATTTTGGATATTGGTAGGAGAATGTTGAGAAGAATCCTGGATTAGAGTGGGGTTGTCTCAGTTAAACAGAAGCTAAGCTGTTGTTGGGTTATTGAGGGTGGAGAGGGAGGGGTCTGCAAAGCTACTGTTTTCCAAAATAGAGAAAGGGTTGGAGCAATCTAGGGGAGGAGCGGGAATTTTTTCTAAGATGGCCTGGGCTACATCAATGGGGAGGGACAAGATTGGATTGGTTTTATCATGATCTACAGTGGGAGCTGAGGAGGCAGTAGAGATGGTTGGAAGAGGTGGGGAGGGGGGAAGGATAGGCTGCAGGGGAGGGGTAATGAGGCCACCAAGGGGGGAGAAGATAAAGGAACAGAATTTGAATTTTGAGGGGACTTAGGGATGTCAGTTGAGGGTGGGATGATTTTGGAATGAGGGGTCAGATTGGATAATTGATGAGGAGGGGAGGTTGGTGTCTGGAGCAGGGGAGGCCTAGGGGGCTTAGAGGAGAAAGGGCACTTGGTCGTGAGATGACCTGCAGAAAAACAACCAGAACATTGAACATTTTCGTAGCGGATCTCCACTTCCACTGTGCGCTCACCTTCCAATTCCACAGAGATGGAGGATGGACACAGTTTGGACAAGTCGAGATTCACCAAGACTCATGTGTAAGAAAGTATCCTCTGGGCAGCTATAGGTTCATCGAGGCGGAGCGGGTTCCCCACCGAGCTCGCTATGGAGAGGAGGATGTCATTGCTCCAGTAGTGGTAAGGGACTCCTTTCAGACGAATCCAAATTGGGGAATTCATAGGCCAGGAGTTTTCATCTTTTCCAGGGGACCAATGTCGAAGAAGAAGCTTCCTATTGCCCATGGAGAGGGGACTTTGACTGACAAGGGCCTTGCTATCTTCTTTGGCATTGAATCTAAAGAGAAAGTGACCTTGCTCTGTGAGGGAGATGAGGCAGGGTCTAGAAAGATGCCAAGAGTTATGGACCCAGAGTTCCAGCACTTCCAAAGAGGGCCTTTTGCCCACGAACTTGCCTATAGCCGAATGGGAAAAGGAACCTTTGCTGGTTTGAATCATCTGGTGAGGTATTTTTAAAGTAAGTTTTCCTTCTTTCCAAGTTGGAGGGGAGATGGTGGGGGGAGGGGAGATGAGAACAGGGGAAAAGAAACTGACATAAGATTTGCCCTTTCTGGTAAGGAACCATTGTGGCATCACCCGAAGGAGCAACCTGAATCTTGTCTGCCAACATGGAGACTACAGCCGTTGAAGATAGGGTAGGGTTTGGGCAAATGGGAGAAACCAGCTGATTGGAAGAGTATTGGGGAAGGGTGGAGCTGGGATTGGACAGTGGAGATCCTAGGGCTCCAGATTGGGGCTTGGAAGGGGAATCAACTCTAAGGGAAGGAGCTGGTGCTAGAGAGGATTGGGTGAGAGGCGGAGAGGCTGGAGAGGATTGGGTGATAGGAAGAGGGGGGAAGGGGTCTGGCAACGGCAAGAATGGCGGCAAAGATGGAGAAGGGTCAGGAGGAGGAGGAGGGAGAGAGGAGGAGCTCATCGTCTCTCACTTGTAGAGCATATAGATTTTAATTGCAGAACATAAGAAGGAAGAAGAACATAAGAAATAAGAAGGAAGAAGAAAAAGAGCAGAACATAAGAAGGAACAAGGAAGAAGAAGGAAAAAGAGTCAGAGTCGTTCCCACGCGACAGGTAGGGTCCCTAGGGACCCTTAGCGTCAGAAAACTAAGGTGCTAGGGACGCTAGTTGAAAGTGCTTAAAAAAAACCTTTTCAGGAAAAATGACTGATCTGGTGCAAGGTCAGTTAAAATGATCTTTTAGGCCCACTGGTCACCTAAAGTGCTTTTTTTTTTTCTGGTAAAATCCTCTTTATTCATTCTTGAATTTACAGAAAAATGTGAAGATGACTTGCACTTGTATTTGATTGTGCTTTGGAGAGTCATCTCCACTTTTGTTGACATGGGTTTTGTTTGTCTCACCTTCTGAGTGTAGGTTGTTTACAAATTTTTATACAACCCCCTCTTCAGGCTTAGGAGAATTAAATATAAAGGAAATTACAAAATGAAAAAGAGAAAGAGGAAGATCATTGTCTTCAGAAAGTTTCTGGTGCAGTTTCCTTTGCCAATCTTTGTAAATCATCACTTTTATGAGGAAAAAGAAGTAGCAGGAATGTCTGTTTCAAATTAACAGAGACAATCACTTGCTCTCCTTCCATAGTGAGAGGAACAAAGAAGGGTTTTCAAAAACTATCACCCAATCCAATAGACACTTGCTGCCTTGTTCTCACCTTGAAGAAAGAAGAGAGAGCTTTCTGTCTTGAAAATGGCAGAGTTTTGGCCTTTCTTTTGCACTGGATCGGATGCTTTTTTTGCCTGCCCAAGTGTTTCTTCTATAGCATTTGAGAAGTCATAATCGTTGGACGTCATGGAGGAGTGGGACGGTTTCGAAAACTACAATTAATGGGAGTCGTAAATGTTCCTCTTGCAGGTCCATTGGCCTTCAGAAGGTGTAACTGACCAGGGATCGTGGGTGACAACTGCTTGGCAGCCAAGAGAGAAGAAGCTTGGTGGCCAGCGTTTGTATTCTTGAAGCGTCCAACGATCATCATCTGAGCGAAAAGCAATGGCCACACTATTGCACTAAGTAGCCAATGTAGTGAAGGTTGAAGTGGTTGGTGAAGTCTTGCTTAGAGTGGCTGCCGAGATTCTGTAATGGTGGCTGATTAGCTCCAGCGGCCAGAAAAAATATGGTATTTTTCAAAAATGAGTCATTTTGCTTTGGGTGATGTGATGCATTGATGAGTGAATTTTTCTGTGTCGACAGTAAATAAAATATTTTAAAAGATTAAAACTGGTTTGTTGAAAAGTTGTATTACTCGATAAACCGGATAAGCATACATGGTTGGGTTGGATGTGGTTCAAGGGTATGAAATGCATTTAGTCCGGTGTAGCCATGCGGGTCTTGTAGTCAGTAGGTCCCACTCGCTCAATTCTATTTGTATGGATGAGCTTTTTTTTTTTTATGGTGGATATGTGTTTCTTAAGAAAAGTCCGTTCAATGCGAGTGGAAGATGTTAGGTTTAGTGAGTTGGGCCCACTCGTAATCCAAATGTTGGCCCACCACTTAAGTCCATAATGCCCCTCACTCAAAACACTCATCCGTTTCCTCTTCTTCAATGGGGAAAGGAAAGAGGACATTAGAGACCCTTCTTTATCTCCATTCAAACAGCTAGTTCCCTTGGTTATATAGAGAGATAATGACAAAAGAAGAGAAACATGGATCAGGAATCACCATCTTCATCTTCATCTCTATTTTTGTTTGCTTTAGCCAAGTGTTTTCAGAAACCATTGACAAAAGAAAAGGGGAAGGAAACTATTATTGAGATCTAATCCATACACCAATTGGACAACTCATTAGGCAGTCATCTCTAAGCTCGTGGATAATCGCGAATGCTTGAGTGGGAGAAATTCCTAGTAAATCTTCTCTAGCTTCTTGACACATGCGATCTCATCCTTTGCATGGATCGATGTCTTGCATTGTAGTGGACACAAGTAAAGGTTGAGTTGAACTTTCAGCTTTCTATGACATTGGATGGTTGATAACCTATTATGGGGCATGAATAAGCCCAATAAGTCAGCAGTTATTTATTTATTTATTTATTTATGTCATGAACTTTAACTCAACTGCACACATGCATAACCACGGTTGAAAATCTCAGCCAATACGAACAGGTGTCGACTACTACCGATACGATATTTTAATGGGAAACCGGTATTGGTATTGCCCAACAAAATATAGCCAAAATATCGATGTATATCGGCCGATACAGTGCCCTTTTCTTAACCCATTTCGTCCCCAATCTCTACAGTCTGCACACAGTAGAGGGCTGAAGAGGATAAATAAAAAATGAAAAGAAAAAGAAGAAGAAAGAGAGGGTGGAGGAAGGAGGAGAGGGGTGCACCTAGAGGCTGCTGGAGTTGAGTTCGCCGGGCTGGGAGCCGGAGTTACAGCAAACCGGAACTAAAGGTAGGCGTCCTCCCTTTTCCTCCTTTCCATTTTCCTTTCCCTCTCCCTTTCCCTTTCCTTTCTTTCATTTTTTGTTTCTTTTCTCCTACATCCCCATTGTGGCCGCCCCATGCCACCCTCCTTTTAGTATCTATATCGATGAAAAGAAGAGACTTAGGGCAAAAGTCTTTTCCTTTTATTTTATTTTTGTAAGTTACAGGTTATAACTTAAAAGCTTTTGTCAATCTATGGGCTCCATAGTGAGGCCCACTTATAGAAAATAAAATTCGTTCAAAATGACTGTCCTTTTATATGGGTTATGGAAGGGTTTCACTCTAATAAGAGATAGGTCCACCGTTAGATTGATCAATTTAAAAAGAAAAATATTAATCTAATAGTACTGCATTTCCACTTAAAATGGAATCTGGCCAAAACCAATATAGGAGGAGGACAATTATTTTGAGCCGTTTGAACTTTTTGTAGGTAGAGCCCACTATGAAGTATGAAGCCTACAAGAATTTTAAGATATCCTTATGCTTTTTTAATTGTACCTTATTAATAAGGCCCACCTAAAAAATCTAAACTACTCTAAAACAAATGCCCCATTTGAAATCTAGATTGTTTTGTGACTTTTGTAGATGACTAGATCATGAAGTTGTGTATATGAATAGGCTAATGATAAATGATTGTAATAATATAACATGACAAACTCAATTATGGGCCTAACTTCAATTGGAGTGAATTTTTTTAGAATGCTAATATAAGAGTTGATAGTTCTTTTAAATGATTTGGATTTCAACTATGGGCTACATTAATGGATTTATAAAGTATAAGGACAAACACAAATATTAAACTTGACATATTTAATAATTACAGATTAAACAGTGATAGAGGATGTTATGATTTACGAGACCAATATTTTGGTTTATAGTGTGTACTAATGGGAAAAGGCATTGTTTTCCAATATTTTCCAATATTTTAGATTTTCTGAATATTTTTCAAAAAATTTTGGGGTAAAAAAAACTCAAGCCGCAATGACAGTGAACCGCGATCGATACTGATATTGTATCGGTTTTTTTGGTCGGCCAATAATGTTGGGATTTTGCGTCTTTCAATTTGATGGATGCATGTTCATTTTAACATCATTTGAATTTTCATACATGCATTTATTTTGAAAAACTGAAAATCTTGAATTTTCATATGCATGGTTTTGTAACTTTCAAAATTGATTTTTATGCATATTTTGGATTTTAAACTTGAATCCGTTGATATTGAAAAGTTGATTTATTTGATTTTCAATCATGCATGCCTATGGTCTTAGAGTTTCAAAATCATACTAGGCATAATAAGTTCATGTTTTGAAAACTCCTTTGAATTGATTTAAATATGAATCTAAGCATGTTTCCCATGGCCCAAAAGTTTCCAAAGAAAAACCCTTTAAAAATCCAAAAATTTGAAAATCTGGTGTCAAGCTAGTGTCCGCAGTTGATCGCAACGATAATTCATAGGAACTAGCCGTTTTTTTTTTAATGTTGAAATTTTTTTACCATTGGGAGCCCGGTCAACTAGGCCCTTTTGGAGGTCGACCAGGAATTAGCCGTTGGCAACATTTTGGTATAAATATCAGCTCATTCCAAGCCAGGGTTTAAAATAACGGCCGTTATGTAACGGTAACGGTCGTTAACGTGCCGATATTTGGTATATAACGGTCCCGATATGATATCAGGGAAAATATCGCCAAAATATCGGCATGTAACGGCCGTTATATTGAATATAACGGCCGTAACGTTATAATGGCCGTTATATTCAATATAACGGCCGTTATATTCAATATAACGGCCGTTATATTGAATATAACGGCTGTTATATCGCTGACGCTGTTTTTTTTTTTTTAAAACACGTTCTGCTGTGTTTTTTCTTCACTGTGCTGAGTGTGGTTTCCTTCTTCTTTCTCCCTTTTCATTCTTCTTCTTCATGAGAGCTTCCTAAGCATACTTGAGGGCTTTTACAACTTCTAATGCATGGAAAAGCTTAAATCTTAGCTACTTTTGAGTGGATTTGTATGTGGGGAAAGCTAATCAAACTCAAGGGACCTCTTTGGTAAGCTTATTTTTTTATTTTTTGGAGTTCTTTTCAAGATTCAACATCAAAATAACTTAGAGATGGTTGAAATGTGTTAGATCTATACTTTCAGAGCAAAAAAATTCAAGTTTTAACACTTTTTGTAATATTTATTATTTTAATCCGAATTATTTTAGGTTTTTTTTTTTTTTAAAAGATTGTGTAATACACTAATACATGGACCAAAGGCTTTATATTGAGTTAGATATTATGTTACTCACTAATTTTTCCCTAGATCTAGTGTTTTAAGGTGTAGATCCAGATTTTTTTTATTTCAAAAATTTGGGGCTTTTCTTGATATCATTTACATTTTTTCAAAGTAGTTTTCAAATGCATTAATAATGTGTTAGTTTAAAATAGATCTACACTTTTGGAACAAAAAAAGTGTGAGTATTAGCACTTTTTGTAGTATTTTTTATTTCTTCATTATTTAAATCCGAATTATTATAGGTATTTTTCTTTAAAAAAGATTGTGTAATACACTAATACATGAACCAAACTACCAAAGGCTTTATATTGAGTTAGATACTTAGATATGATATTACTCACTAGTTTTTCCCTAGATCTAGTGTTTTAAGGTGATAATATCGAGCCAGGCCGCCACTCGTTCTGGCATTACCGCATTAGGCACATGCACTAACTCTATTAGTATTTATTGCTTGCTTGTAGACTTTAAATGTTTAACACTATTAGTTTGTCCAAAATTATGGTTGCATTATGTCAATTTTATGATATTTCAGCTTATTTTAGTATATAAACCGATACAGCAGTGATACAGGATATTATAACTTAAGGGGGCCGTTATTTTGCTTTAAAGTGTGCACTAATGGAAAAAAACATTATTTTCTATCATTTTATAATATTCTGGAATTTTTGGATATTTTTTCGGATTTTTTTGGGGTCAAATAAAAATTCGCTCCGCAATGGGCCTCGATGACCGCGAACCGCGAGCCGCGACGCGATGACCGCGAACCGCGATTTTAAACCCTGTTCCAAGCCCAAAATCAAGGAACAAAGAGGGAATTTCTGAAGTGTATCGAGGCCAAAGAAAGGGGAATGAGCTAAGGGAGGCTAGTTCTCATTTGGTAAGCTAAAGTTTAGAATCATTAGTTTAAATCTCTCTAAGTAAGCTTTGTTTTCCTCATCATATGTTTTCATACTTTGTTTAAATGATTGGTAAATTTATTTTTGCATGATTACTATGATTTGTTGAATCCATAACTTGGACATCACTTTTAATTGATTTGTTGTTTTGGATTCTTCACTTTGATTCACACCAAGTTAGTTTCAATTTTTATATCTTAATAATTTCATGCCTTAATTAAAACTTTGATTTCTTTTAGAGCATGAATCTCATACTTAGTTGAACTTTAGCTTGTTGTTTTCCATACCTTGAAACACATAGTAAAACTAATTTCTTTTGGAACCAACATGCTCATGCATCACATGTTTTATTTTTTAAATTGCATAAAACTTGTGAGCATTTGATTAGTCATATCATAGTCAAGTTGTTCATTTGAAACTACATGTGATTTGTATTTTACTTCAATCAAATATCCTCTTATGATCTAAACTTTCAAAAGCTTTAGACTTACAACATTGAGCTGCATTTTTAAACCTTGATTGAAGTTATCATACATACACATTGATTATACACATTTGCATTCATAGAGTGTATGTTTGAGTTGTTCTTTCACTTTCAAATCAGCCTATTGTAGAGGCATTGTATTGAGCTTAAATTGTATCTCTTTGAGTGTATCTTAGACATTTTTTAGATAGGAAAACTTTAGGCCTGTAAAGGTTATTGCTTAGCCTAGAAAAGCATATTGTAAGGTTATTGTTAAGCTTATAAAAGCATATTGTAGAGGTTATTGCTTAGCCTTGGAAAGCATAGTATAAAGGTTATTGCTTATCCTATTGAAAAACATAAGTTTGAGATAGTGAAAAATCTAGTGGGGGTGTAGGATCACAAGACAGTAGTGGATATAGGCATTGAGGCTGAACCAGTATATATCGTTGTGTTATGGTGTAGGCTTTGTGGTGATTGTTTATAGCTTCCACACTTCATTTGTTTCATAATCATCACTTGTATTTGATTTTTTTAAAGAAGTTAGAATTTGGTTTAATGGACATAAAACTGAGCTCACCCTATTCAACCCATCCCCCTCCTCTCTTGGGTTCGTATCTCGAGCTTTCAGATATCGCAACCGATACCAAAGATTTTTAACCATGCGCCCAACACAAGGCATCAGTCTGATGTACCCTATTGCTCCCTTTCTTTATATGCATTTTCATTTTAGCAAAAAAAAAAAAGGCACCCCATTGAATTCACAATGGGTCTCTCATGATCTACGAGTACCCCATTGCATTCACCATCTGTGTTGCAGGGTCGCATCAAGGCCTAAGAATTCTTTCATCCATAAAAGCATAAGTGAGGGCCATCCTCTTTGCTTTAGATGCAATTAAAGACCACGGGATCTCCAAGATTTTGCTTTACTGTGATGCAAATATGCGATGGAGGTAGTCGACACCATCAAGGGAGAGGGCTGATGTATTGAGTCTAAAATTTCAAATATTCAAGTATTGAGTCCTCGTTTTGAATCTTTTGAAACTTGCTACATCCTTATAGAGTTTAATATGACTAGTCATAACCTTGCTAAAGTTGGTGAGTTTGGGCTCTTCATGTTATGGTTTTGGGATGGGGTGTTGTGAGCAGTTTTTGCTCTGTCTAGGTTTATTTGTTTATTGAAACTAGGGACGAAAACAGGTCGGTTTCGGTCTGTGTCCGGACCCAGGACCGTTAAGGAAAAGGTGGACCTGGACTCGGAACCGTCTTCGGGCTAGTTTCTTGGTTCCGAATCCAGAATCATTAAGCAGAAGGTGTAGCCGTACTCGGAACCAGAACCATATATGGGGTGGATCCGGGTCAGGTTCCAGGTCTAGGTAGAGAATGGTATGGGAAAACATTTGATTTTAAGGAGATATTCTCAAAAATTGAGGTAATGTGTCTGGTACCGGGTTCACGGGTCCGCACCAATGTGGAACCTGTTGGCATTTGTGATGGGTCCCACTGGTGTTTACATGTGGGCGGACCCCACTCACAAAGATACACCCCTCACAATTTGAATCTCATGGTGATATGGATAAGAATAATTTGAGTTTTATTTAAACTCTCTATCCTTATCATATCTCCATTTAAATTCTAATTGAGAGAGTTTGATCCAACCTCTTATACTTATCATCTCTCAATTCGAATTGGAATGAAGATCTTATCACCCATTAGCCAAAGGGCTATATATAGACATGAGAATAATAGTTGGCACCAACTTTCAACAATACATCTTCCACTAGACCTACTATTCTCCATCATCATCTTCTACATCCAGGGTGTCCATCCTTGCCCTTGGATCTTGAAGAGTGAATCACATGTGACTGATCTCTTGTAGACAGTCACAGATCTCCACAACTAGTGCCTAATTCAAACCGACACAGTCCTTATCGCGTTTGTAGCAACCAACTTATTTAGATCCATGCTTCTGCTACATCTACGACCTTCACTATTTAGGTCACGGGTCCAAAAAAAAATTCCTAGACCCCATTTACTTAGCGGTACCTAAATAAGGACCCAAAACCCGATTTTAAATGGGTCGGAACCTCCGAGTAATCGAATAATCGGGGACCCATTTACATCCCTAATTAAAACCTTTTAATAGAAAATGGCAATAAAATGATCCGCATGGATTTACCTAGTGCACATTGTTAGTTTTTTTAGCATTTAAAAAAATTAAAAAAATTCAATAGGTTTCTGTGCTTTGTGAAAAGATGTTTTGTCCTTTTGTTTTCGTTAGTGTTGGGCTGTGAAGGCTTTATGCATATACTTGGGATCCCACATTGCTCAATTCCAACTCTTTAGAAGGCTTTATAAGCATTTTTGCTTCTATACACTTTAAGAACTTTTGAGCCTTTTACCACTAGCCCTCTGCACGCACGCGAGTCAGACTTGACCCAGGGTGCTAGTTCCGAAAAACACTTAACCGGGGCGCTTGCATGATTATTGTGTGCAGGGGGGAGCAAATCCAACCTGACATGGCCTAAGGACCCCATATTTTGATATAGAATTGGTTCATCCACTTTGCCACTGATCTTCGTCGATTTCTGCCTATACAACATTCTCCACAAAATTGCAGATGGGTAATTGTTGTTTTGGTTTGTTAATTCTACTTCTACTTCTGTCAACAATTTTAGGATGAACTCCATGGCCACCTCTACTGTTAAGTTTATACATCAAGACTTAGTTTGGTTGGATAGTTTTGACGGATCCAACTTCTAAAGATGGATGTCAAAAATACTTTTCTAAATGGTGATATAGAGGAGGTTTATATAAATCAACTAGAGGGTTATATAATAAAAGAAACTAGAAATTAGCAACAATGGCCCGTGCTTAGCCTGGGCTAAATAATAAAAATGTATTTAATTTTATTGATTTCTTTAAGATATTATCGTTAAAGAATAAAGAAAAATAAATAAATATATTATTTAATAAAAAAAGTAAATTAATTTATTTATAAAATTTAGATTGGAATGTTATTGTCATCATACTTTGTAATTGCATAAAAAAGAACTATATAAAAGAGAAGAATGATGATGATAATTTTAAAATAAATAAATATATTTATTTGAAGAGTATTTTTACTAATTTTAAAGAAGAAACTCTAAATTTGAAAATACTTCAATAGTTTGAAGGACATGAGTTTCGAAACTTTGAGGACTGTTAAATTACAAGGAAAATAGGGCTCGCCATGACGAATCTAAATCGCTCAAAATAATAATTTACTCTTTGTTTTAGGACTAAGAGCTTTATCTCATTCTAAAAAGTAGGGCCTATATTAGATTGATCACATGTAAACAAATACCAAATTTGTTGATTGCTTACCTGTTATCCTTTAATGGAACACATTATCTACAGTAGACATGGATGGTTTAAAATCCAATATTGATTGGTTACTTGTGATTGCTTAATGGGCTATCATGCTTTTGGTTGACATGGATGGTTGAGAGCACACCATTGATAGCTATTAACTAATATTATAAAAATAGTGAAAAGTCAAGGTATAATATCCATTATACTTAGAGTAAAAAGCCTCCTCTTAAGTAGTCATTTCCTAAATTTTACTTCAATCTTAATGGATCCAACTACAAGATTCTACACAACCTATTTTAAAGAATGCTCAAATACTGTGGGACCAGCTCCTATTTGAATTTAAATGATAGCTAGATGTTCAAATCCAACTTGTCCTAGAGAAAGGCTTTTATAAAAAAAGTTGTGGAGCTGTTACAACGACCTCCAATTTGGAGAGAGGAGAGACAGAGAAATTTGGAAAAAGATTTATTCATCTTTTGAAAGCAAAAAAAAAAAAAAAAAAAAAAAAAAAAAAAAAAAGAAAAAAGTATGTATATATATATATATTAGGAGCATCTCCCATATATATATATATATATATACACACACACACACACACACAAAACTAACCTGAGACTTTTCAAATTCTCACCTTTTATAGAAGGAAAAAACAAATGAGGGACAAAATGGCAAAAAATAAAAATATTTTAAAACCAAGCCCATGTATTAAATTGCAATGAACTAAAGAAGTTGAGGAGGGGCACCACCCCGCCTCCCTCCGGCTTGAGAATGAAATATTTGACACGTCAATATAGCTGTATGTTGTTTAAGCTTTTATAATACTATTTGCTTTTTTTTACCTATTTATTTGTTCTACTCATCGCATCTTTTTTGGATAAAATATCAGAACGTTCAATTTCAGGGCCAGACCCGGATAGTCTAACCCTATGAATGTCTTAGCAAGATATAGTTTATAAAATTAAGTTTACAAACCAGCCATCAGATATGAGTAAGTGTGAATTACACCAAGACGCTTGTGAAAAGCAAAGATACTTATAGGTTGCATTGAAAAGCACTTAAGTAACCCAAATGGCTAAATTCAACATAAGTTGATTGAAGTAAACAACTCGTAAAAGGTTACATTCAGTCCTGTCCCTCCTTAGCATTCGATGGGTGAAGGTAAAATCAACAACATTATAGGACATCACAAAATTTAAGCACAATTGTAGATTTCTCACAAGATCAGATCCTCTACAGCTTTCGCTGCAAGACTTACATGCATCTTGTCTAATTGAACATATCGAAGGTTTTTCAAACCCATAAATGAGCCTTTTCACATAGTCATACATGTAAAAGAAAAATGTCACACTATTCCATTTAAAACAACAAAACAAAAAATCAAAGTAGCTAGACACTTAGCTATTTACCCGCTGACCGTCCATTTGCCTCAACAAATAGGCTAGCAACATCCGATTTACCTGACTTTTTGAAAATGGTTATACCATAAAAGTCATCTTGTATCAGGTGACTGATATCGCCCAAAAAATTCTTCTATATCAAACATGGCCATTCATTTTATGGCATGGAAGACAGGCAACATCCAATGAAGCTTTCTTCTTTTTAATGTTTAAATTGACTCTAATTTACAATCTCCCGACAACCCAAACCCCAACATGTTAGACATTAGTGGTCCTCATGACCACATGTGCAACACTGTTGGGACCCACGGTTTGAGCCCACTGATTTAAGTTACTTTCCCCTTTTGGTTTTTGGTTTTACTAAGTTTATTTTGGATTCAATTTTAGTAAGCCCAAATCAAATAGGACTCTTGTTGGCTAATTTGAGGGAATTAAGGAAACTTACTTTTATTAGATTTCTTTTATGGTAAGAAATCTCTCTAAGTCTTATATATATATATATATATATGGTTTTCCGGTCCTCTCTCTTAAGCTACAAGATCTGAAAAGTAACTATCAACTTCACGCATATTGGAGTGAGTGATTAAAGGAGATAGGAGAAAACCTTATTTGAGAGAAGAGTTCCGCTCATCATCAAGATCATGGCGCAAGGTATGCTTTTATTATTTGAGATTATTCATTGTTTTTGCATAGATCAAGATCCATAGGTTTTATTTGAATCACAAACCATATCAGATTTTAACAATTGGTATCAGAGCCATGGATTGTGATTTATCCATTCTTTTAAATTGGAGAACGGTTAGATTCTTTTAAATTGGAGAACTGTCAGAACTAGAGTTTTACGTTTGACGGTTCGGATCTTGCGATAATGTTGTGGATCGCTGGAATCTAGGATTTCTTCGTCAGTATTTTTCTCCTATTTTCATTTCGTTTATGCAATAGTAGAGGGAGGAATAAGATGAGCTTTTCTTCTCTTACTGTGCACGAAAATCGAGGATGAAAGGCCTGTTGCATGTGATTCGTTTTGGCCTCGGAAAGTATGTTGGAAAAGGCATCTTCACCTCTCTAACTGCACGTGAAGGGTTGTGATTCGTTTTGGCCTCGGAAAGTATGTTGGAAAAGGCATCTTCACCTCTCTAACTGCACATGAAGGGTTTTTTGCCATCTGAATCCGGCGCCAAACTATACTGGGGCAGTTTGTGGTTGTTGTTTCTCCTCGGTACGTGCACCAAACAACTCGAGCAGATCTTTCGAAAACTAAGATAGAGATCTGGCGCCCCCTCCCCCGGCCCACTGAGTGTGGATTAAAAAGGAAATTAACCTTGGGCTTCAGGCTATGTAGGTCCCACATGAATGATCCGATCTCATCATCTGGTCCGTTCATCGAGCCGGACCTGGTGGGGCGACCTTAGAGATGTGGACCCATGAGAGCTGGGCCTCGTTTGGTCCACCATTCAGCAACCCAAAGGGGCTGACTCCTTGAGATAGAAAAGGGTTTTTTCTTAATTTTTTTTTGGGACTGTGGAGCCCATGTGGGCCATTGATTTTAGATCAGGACCATAGATCTGAAAGAGGGGGCCTGGGCGAATTTGTTGATGGGGTCTGATCTGGGTTTTGATCGGTGGAGCCCATGATTTCAGCATTTTGTTTTTATAGCCCAGGCGTTGAGGTCCTGATAGCAGATGCTCTATTATAGAACGTCTGTGGGAAGATGGCTAGAAAGAGAAGAAAAGATAATGGATCTGGTGGTCTGGGGTGTGTGCAAAAACATGGTCACCAATTTGTTTTTTGTGAACTCTTTAGACCCTTTTGACCTATTAAGTTTATTTGATGTAATTTTTCTATGATTTTATTATTCCAATTTCTTTTTAGTGGGTTTAATTATTTATTGCTTAGATTGGTCTTATTATGTCACTTTTATTGGGTTTGCCTATTTTGGGTCATATGCTTAGGGCCCACCATTTTATTTATATCCATGTAAATAAATAAATATATATATATATATATTTTTTTTGTGGATGTTTGATATCTACAACATGCTATAAATTAAGCGTAACCAAATTTTTTTTAGAGGCATCACTAGTGACATTATAACCAATCTTAATTAGACCCCTTTATGTCTTATTATAAATGCTATTAATTCAATTGAGACCTATAGTTTTAAATAGTGTGGTAGTCACCAAAGTGGCCCAATTATGAAGAACTTGTAGGTATCAATTGAAATTTAAGACCCTTAACACTATTTCTTGTGTAAGGATAATAGCATAAGACTTGCGATCCTAAATTATGAGAGTGAGGATCGGCCCAAAGGTTCGATTGCCACTCAAATAATTATAAGATCGGAATAGAGTAATTTGATATATGTACCCAATTGATTTTGGTTCCTATACCCAAAGGTATAAAGCCTAGCGAATTACGCTCATACTATTTAATTAGCCCTATGCGTGGATAGGATTCCTCCTCGAGCATTCCTATTGCATGTTATAGTCTCGACCCAAAGGAGGGACTATGATGATAAACTAGATTACTCACCAGATATGTTTCATTTATGCTCCGAATCATTATGGATTAATGTTTTAGCGTGAACTCAAAGCATTAAAGTAATTGAACATTTTTTTCCCTTTATATTCCAGCATTGACTCCCGTTGCCTTGAATGGACATCTCTCGAGTATTCCAATGTTAAATGGATCAAATTTCACTGATTGGAAAGATGAACTTTTATTAACCTTGGGCTGCTTAAACTTGGATACTGCAATTATGGAACCCAAACCCGCTGATCTTACTGAAAATAACTCTCAAGTTGCGAGAGCATATTATGAAAAATGGACGAAGGCCAACCATTTAAGTCTTATGACGATCAAAAAATCCATAACTAAAAATATTCGTGGCTCTATCCCAGATAATGAAAATGCAAAGGCCTATCTCGAATCTGTGGAGCAGCAATTTCAAGCATCTAATAAGACTTTAGCAGCTACTTTAATTGCCAAATTATCTTCAATGAAATATGATGGATCTAACGGTATCAGGGAACACATCATCAAGATGAGGGATATAGCGGCCCAACTCAACTCTCTAGAAATGATAATTTCTGAAAATTACTTAGTCCAATTTATTTTGAACTCCTTGCCCCCTCAATTTGGACCTTTCAAAATTTCATATAATACTCATAAGGAGAAATGGACTACGAATGAGTTGGTCTCAATGTGTGTCCAAGAAGAAGGCAGACTTAGGCAGGAAGGGCAGTTTCACAAAGTAAATCTCATCTCTAACACCCCTTCGAACAAGAAAACATATCCCAAGGGAAAGAAAGGTCATAAAAAGAAAGGCAAGAAACCTGCTTTGGCTGACCAAGTAGGGAAGAAAGGTAGTGAACCAAGGTGCTTCTTCTGCCGGAAAAAGAGACATCTGAGGAAAGACTGCTTGAAGAGACAGAAATGGTTTGAATATAGAGGTATAATAATTCTTTTGTTTGTTATGAAACCAATCTTTTAGATGCTCCTTCAAATACTTAGTGGATTGATTCTGGCGCCACTGTTCATGTGACAAATTCCATGCAGGGCTTTCACTCAAGCCGGAGTCCAAACAATAATCAAAGAAGATTTTTATGGGAAACCGGCTGGAAGCTGAAGTGAAAGCGGTGGGGACTTGCAGATTGATTTTTGATTTTGGATTCCAGTCGGACCTTAATACCACTTTTTATGTTCCTACGATTAGTAGAAATTTAATTTCTTTATATAGACTTGATTTAGAAGGTTATACCTTCTCTTTTGGACATAGTACCTTTAGTATTTATAAAAATCAAGTTTTAATTGGTGGTGGTATCTTATGTGATGGTCTTTATAAATTGAATCTGGATCTAGATTTTGCTAGTTTCTTACTTATCTTGCATGAGAATAATGTTATGAATGTTGGTATTAAGAGAGGAATCTTGAATGCAAACTCCTCAATCTTGTGGCATAAAAGGCTATGACACATCTTGAGAGAGAGATTAAAGAGATTAGTAAATGACGGGGTGTTAAGAGCTTTAGATTTTACTGATTTTGGTGTTTGTATAGACTGTATAAAAAGTAAGCAGACCAAAAACACCAATAAACTTAAGGCCACAAGACGTTTAGAACCACTTGAATTAATCCACACAAATATTTGTGGTTATTTTCCTGCACCATGTTATAGTGGTCAAAAATACTTTATCACCTTTATTGATGATTTCACTAGATATGGATATGTCTACCTGTTATATGAGAAATCAGAATCTTTAAAAGCCTTTGAAATATACAAGGCTGAAGTTGAAAAACAGTTAGACAGAAAAATAAAGGTTGTGAGATCTGACAGGGGTGGAGAGTATTATGGGAGATATGATGTATCGGGTCAAAATCCTGGCTCATTTGCAAAATTCCTGGAAAGTCATGGTATTCGTGCTGAATAAACATTGCCTGGCTCTCCACATCAAAATGGTGTGGCTGAAAGACGTAACAGAACACTTATGGAAATGGTACGAAGTATGTTAAGTAATTCTAAATTACCTGAGTCTATGTGGGGGAAGCCCTAAAAACAGCTGCATATATCCTAAATCGTGTACCCACTAAGGCTGTTCCTAAAACTCCTTACGAGTTATGGACAGGTACGAAGCCGAGTTTAGGACATCTGCATGTTTGGGGTTGTCCAGCGGAAGCTAGAATTTATAACCCACAAGAGAGAGAATTGGACCCTATGACTATCAGTGGGTATTTTATTGGATATCCTGAAAGATCTAAAGGTTTTAGAATTTACTGTTCTACTCATATCACTAGAATTGTTAGAACCAGAAATGCCAGATTCATAGAAAATGATGACAATCGTGGGAGCAATGCACCACGAAATGTGGTATTTGAAGAACATCGGATACCAATTCAAGTACCGATTGAAACGATTAGAGTTGGTATTCCAAATGACTTCGTTCAAAACAATACAATGGAAATACAACCTATCATACCAGATACACCACTAGATGAGAATGTCACTCATAATGATATTATTGAAGATATTATTCATCCGAATCAAAATTTAGTAGAACCAGAAGCTTTAAGAAGATCCCAAAGATCTAAGAGGTTTGCTATATCAGATGACTATATTGTTTATCTTCAAAAATTTGATTTTGACATAGGTGTTAAAGAAGATCCGGTAACATTTTCACAAGCCATTAAAGGAGATGATTCGAATAAATGGATTGATGCCACGCAAGAAGAGTTAAATCCATGTCATTAAATGAAGTCTGGGATCTCGTCGAATTACCTCAAGGGTCTTCGCCTATAGGATGTAAATGGATCTTTAAGACCAAGCGAGACTCAAAGGGAAAAATCGAACAATTTAAGGCCAGACTTGTAGCTAAGGGATTTACTCAAAGGTAAAATATTGATTATAAAGAGACATTTTCACTAGTTTCATTAAAGGACTCTTTTCAAATCATAATGGCATTAATAGCTCATTTTAATTTAGAGTTACATCAAATGGATGTGAAAACAACGTTCTTAAATGAGAATTTATCTGAAGAGGTATATATGAAACAACCAGAAGGATTTGAGGAAAAAGGCAAAGAAAAACTAGTTTGTAGATTAAAGAAATCTATTTATGGACTTAAACAAGCTTCAAGGCAATGGTATATTAAGTTCCATGATGCCATTACCTCCTTCGGGTTTAAGGAAAACTTGTTGATCAATGTATATACCTGAAGATCAGTGGGAGTAAGTTCATTATTTTAGTCCTATATGTAGATGACATTCCACGTGCTAGTAGTGATCTTGGCCTACTACATGCAACAAATGAATACCTCACAGAGAATTTTGAAATGAAAGATATGGGTGAAGCATCCTTTGTGCTTGGAATCAAGATTATTAGAAACTGATCTCGAGGACTACTAAGACTGATGGAACGCGCTCCGAGGCGCCCGCTGGGGCGGCTACCGGGGTCGGCGGAACGTGGGAGCCCGTCGGGTCCGGCCCTTTCGCGCCCTGGTGGGCCCTGAAGCGTGCATCAACATTTCTTTTGTGTGGGTGTGCCAGATTTTCTATTTTACTTGGAATTGCAAGTGGTCATCCGGAGATCAACCTTCGCAAGTAAAAAGGAAATCAACTTCTTTCAAGTTTTCCATTGCACAAATATTTAAGAAAAGAGACATTTTCTTGGTTTGCCGTGAAAGGCGATTTTGTTTGGCATTTATAGCCGATTTTGGCGTTTATAGCCGATTTACAATTCTCATCAATAATGAAAGACAAGAGTTGTGATTTTTGTCTCTTTAGAAAAATACAAACTACAATGAAAAGCAAGAAAAGGAAGATCTAACTTCTCAGGAGATTGTGGGGGACTCGTTCAGATTGACGGTCGCAAGCCATGTGTGGGCTTCGCCATCATCCATGCAGATGAGAACAGAGGATGCTCTTGATTCGCTTGGCTTGGCTATAACCTCAGATTTTTAGAGGACAAAGACCAAGAGAAGGTCCTATGTCCAATAAAAATGCTGAGTAGACGGGCTGAAAAGCCACGTCTAAGCCATTGGAGGCAGCGGGAGAAGGCAAGGACCTTGGGGGGGGTGTGCCCCCCAAGGGACTTTTGTCACCTTGTAGCGGTGGCCGGTGCAGAACTTCAGCAGAGTTTTTTTCTCTCTTTTTTCTTTCTCTGGATTCTTTCTGATCCCTTTTTTTCTGATCTTCTGATTTTCTCCTCTTTTTTCTGATCTTTTTTCCGATCTCCATTTCAATGGAATGCTCTCCTATTTATAGGCTTTTGGTAGCCATTTAGGAGGGTTTATGAGCCTTAATGGCTTTAATGGGAGGAGTTACAAGATTTATTTCTTGATTTTGTAACTCCTTTTTCCTTGAATCTGATTGGCCGATGGAGATTAAGGGCTTTTAATCACCTTAATTACCATAATGGGAGGAGTTTCATGGTTTAAATGCCATGAATCAATTGACTTGTAACTCCCAAATGCTTGCTTCTGATTGGGCCGTCCAAAGAAATGAATTAATGACTGCAATAAAGCTAGTCAATTAACCACATTAATTGGTCGCCGAGCAGTCGAAGAGTCGCGGGCCATGCCGTGTCTTCTGGAATTCTTTTGGCGACGATCATCGATGGATCTACATGCTGACCGACATCGGATGAACATGTAACTTCAGACATTGATAGCTAAGAGCGGGCCGGTGACATCTGTCTTGTCGATTTCACGATCGGTCGGACAGAAAGTGCACTTTCTTGGTCAGCCGGTTGGCGATCTTGGAGCGATCAATGATGATTTTATGCTTTTGGAGGTTGACCCGTGATTTTGACGGATGTCGTCGGATATGAGTCAATTTCAAGCACTAAAAATCACATTTTCAGGAAACCACAGGGGCCAAAGTGCGCGAAACGCGAAAAAAGACGGAAAAACGGGTCACCGGCGGAAAATCCGGTGACCCGGACCTCCATGGTCGCCGGCGACCATGGGCCATGGTCGCCGGCGACCATGGACCGGCGACCATGGGCCATGGTCGCA
Source organism: Umbellularia californica (assembly GCA_028538565.1). Classification (NCBI taxonomy): domain Eukaryota; kingdom Viridiplantae; phylum Streptophyta; class Magnoliopsida; order Laurales; family Lauraceae; genus Umbellularia; species Umbellularia californica. The sequence goes on from JAPQWN010000004.1 coordinate 41,204,615, forward strand.
GGGGCCTGCGACCATGGGCCATGGTCGCAGGGGTCTGCGACCCTAGGGGATTTTTCCCCTTCGGAGCCCGCTTTGCGGTCGTTTTGAGGTCTTTTTCGTCGCCGTTTTCTTCTGTATTTTTCTTAACATTTCTCCTCATTTATTGGCTTGATTTCCCTGTAGAAAACTTGATGAGAATCCTTGCATTTTTAGAGTGCAAAGTTTCTAATTTTCCGGGAAAGCCGAAGACTTTGTCGCGTAGAGCTGCTGATTTTCCGCCAGAAGCTGAAACTTGGTCAAACGATGTCGGAATGACCTGAAATTTGAGGTGAAGCCTCCTGAGCAATAAATAAGACCAACCATAGGCTTTTGTTTGAGTTTTGAAGCCGTTTGGGGTCCCGTCGATGCTTCACTTGATTTTGCTGCGGGGAAAATGCCGAGCTTTGATGTGCGGTCAAACGATGTCCGATTGACCTGAAATTTGACGGGGAGCCTATTGGAGTCATTTTGAGACGTTCCATGGGCTCCGTTTTGGATGTCATGGTCCCGGGTTGCTCCGCCGCCGGTAGGCTTGATTTTCTCTCGGAGCATCGAAACCTGGTCAAACGTTTTCGGAATGACCTGAAATTTGACGTGCAGCCTTTTGGAAGCATGTTGAAGCCACTCATGCACTTGGTTTGATGAGCGAAGGATTCGGTGGTTCCCGCCGCCGGGAGGCTTGATTTTGCTGCTCGAGCATTGATGGAGGGTCAAACGTTGTCGGTTTGACTTGAAATTTGGAATTGAGCCTTTTTGGGACATGCTGGAGTCATCCGTAGGCTCTGATCGAAGTTTTGACGTCTCCGATGATGTCGCCGCCGGGAGCGCCATTTTAGCTGTCGGAGAAGCGAAGTTAGGCCAAATGATTCTGAAATGGCCCGAAACTTTATATGTACTCTTCTCTTGGCTATCTTGAAGGATCTTGCAGTTTTTGTTTGATTCTGACAAGATTTGATTTTTTGGAGAAATTGCATTGCCTATTTATGGCAGGTTGCGACTTCATGCAGCTTTCTTGATGTTGAAGAGGCAAAGTGACATTTTTGGTGTCAACAAAGACTTTCACAGAAAGCCTATATCAATAGAGTTATTGAAAGATTCAATATGCAGAATTGTTCTGGAGGAAAAGCACCTATACCAAGAGGTGATCTATTCTCCAAAGATCAATGTCTAAGAAATGATATCGAGAGAAAACAAATGCAAAATATTCCATATGCTTCCGTTGTAGGAAGTCTTTTATATGCTCAGACTTGTACCTGTCCAGACATCAGTTTTACAGTTAGCATGTTAAGAAGGTATCAGTCTAGTCCTGGTATGGTACACTAGAAAGCAGCAAAGAAGGTGGTTTGATATTTACAGGGATTAAAGAACATATGCTCACTTATAGAAAATCTGATTACTTGGAAGTGATTGGATATTCAGACTTAGATTTTGCTGGGTGTCTCAACACAAGGAGATTTACATTATGATACATTTTTCTCCTTGCCGTGCAGTTGTTTCGTCGAAAAGTGTTAAACAGATTACAACTGCTTCTTCCACATTTCAAGCAAAATTTGTGACATGCTTTGAGGCCACTAATCAAGATATATGCCTGCGAAATTTTATTTCAGCGCTTCAGATCATTGATTCCATTTCTAAGCCGCTGAAAATTTATTGTGATAATACATCATCTGTTCGCTTCTCTAACAACGACAAGAGTTCGAGCGCTGCAAAACACTTTCAGATAAAATATCTTGCCGTTAAAGAGAAGGTTCATGATGGTTTAGTGTCTATAAAGCAGATCAGTACAAAGCTCATGATTGCAGATCCTATGACCAAAGCATTATCGGCAGATGCCTATAATGATCATGTTAAAGCAATGGGTCTCATTGAGTTATCTTAATGTATATGGTTGAAAGGATTTATATGCTATTTACTTAGACATTTTTGTTGATCAGTTTTCATTAATAATGATTATGTTTTCTTGCTTAATTTTTGTGTGCACACTTAATTCATTATTGAAAAGCAAGATAAATTTCAGTCGGACCAATAAATAGTAATTTTAGTCCACTCCTATTATTTTCCTCGATTTATGACTTGACTAAATGGAATCACTAATGTTGTGGTACATGGAAGGAATTATGTCGCAAAATTGATGTTTGACCGCCATGACTCACATTATTGGTTTCATTTTGTTATAGTATATAAGAATTAGCAAAAACAAGAATGATTGAGCTATTTTTACAAATGAGTGGCCACCCGTCGGGATTTTAAAATCTGTTGAATCTAAGTTGAGTCATTTTATAAAACATAGTTTTCAAAAATAAAATAAAATAGAAGGTGGATTGAATATTGGTGGTTATCATGACCAAGTGAGAGATCACATATGTGTGGTCATTCAGACCAAGTGGGAGATTGTTAGACATTAGTGGTCCTCATGACCACATGTGCAACACTGTTGGGACCCCACGGTTTGAGCCCACTAATTTAAGTTACTTTCCCCTTTTGGTTTTTGGTTTTACTAAGTTTATCTTGAATTCAATTTTAGTAAGCCCAAATCAAATAGGACTCTTGTTGGCTAATTTGAGGGAATTAAGGAAACTTACTTTTTATTAGATTTCTTTGATGGTAAGAAATCTCTCTAAGGCTTATCTATATATGTGGTTTTCTGGCCTCTCTCTTAACCTACAAGATCTGAAAAGTAACCATCAACTTCACGCATATTGGAGTATGTGATAAGGGAGATAGGAGAAATCCTTATTTGAGAGAAGAGTTCCGCCCATCATCAAGATCATGGCGCAAGGTATGCTTTGTATTATTTGAGATTATTCATTGTTTATGCATAGATCAAGATCCATAGGTTTGATTTGAATCACAAACCATATCAGATTTTAACACAACATGCCATGAGTCATGCATTGTTTTCCAACTCCAACCTCAGTCCAACAAGTGGAATGAAAACTCCAGCACTCATATCAATGACACCACCAAGTAAGGCTAATGCCATTTAAAAATCTCAACCGTACATATAAAAGGAAGAAATTGTTCATCCATTCAGGATAGAAAACAATTCACTTGCTTCCCATCCACATCAAATCCAACTCGATCAACGGTTTATATTCTCATATTGTTGCTATCCTACGAAAATCTAATATGAAGAAGAAGAATCAAGAGGGAAGAACAAGAGAGGATAAAAGAGATTTATCATGACTTACATCAAAGAAGGACCTAATGAAGCATTGGGTAGCATTTTCTCCTGTTTTGATCTTGCTCTAGATTTCTCGCTCAATTTTGAAAAGATGAGAGGCGATTACATTGAGAAAATGGGAATACTCTAATGGCTTGGGGAGTGTAAGATAAATTATCATTGAGATTACAGTGGAAAAGATTACGATCTCAAAATGTTAAGGGGGGAAATAATTAAGGATCAATCCCTGGTTTATAGGAGATAAGATAATAAAAAATAAAAAATAAAAAAAAGAAGGAAGAGAAATGGATAAACTGAAAAACGGATTAAGGATAATTACTAAAATTGGCTGGCACTCTCCTTCGAAAGTGATGTGGCACCTTAAAACAATGTAGGATTTTTGTGCATATTTCTTTAAAATGAGAACTCATTGTTGCTGACGTGCCACCCCTCACAGCCCGCCTCCCCCTTTGCTTTAATATATATAGAGGGGCATAAGGTGTGTAAGTTGTTAAAGTCCATATAGCATAAGGTGTGTAAGTTGTTAAAGTCCTTTTATGGACTAAAGACGTCCAAAACCGTGGCATATGAAGTTTGATGAGGTTATTCTTTCTAATGGCTTCAAAATAAATGAGGTTGAAAAATGTATTTACTATAAATCAAAGAAATGAGGTGATACTACAACAATATTATGCTTATATGTTGATGATTTATTGATCTTTGGGACTAACTTGGATTGTGTCAAAGAAACAAAGTTACTTCTCTCCAATAATTTTGATATGAAAGGCTTGGGAGAAACTAGTGTAATACTAGGAACCAAAACTATTAGAGATGACACTGGAATTAAATTGTCTGAATCACCTAAAATTGAAAAGGTGTTAAAATGTTTTGATCACTTTAGTTATAAACCAGTGTCCACTCCTTTTGATCTAAGTATTAAATTACTAAAAAATAATTGTGATAGTGTAGCACAACTTGATTATGCCAGTGTCATTGGTGGTTTAATGTATGCTATGAACTCTACTCGCCCTGATATAGCTTATGCTTTGAGCAAATTAAGTTGATACACTAGTAATCCTGGTATTGAACATTGGAATGTCGTATTTATAGTACTTAAATATTGAAAGCATAATATAGACTATGGATTGCGTTATTCTAGTTATCTAGTTGTAGTTGAATGTTACAGTGATGCTGATTGGAACTCAGGCTTGGGAGGTGCTTCAATATCTTGGGAACCCAAAAAACAAACTACCATTACATTATCCACTAAGGATTCATAATTATTGGCTCTAGGAGCCACTGCAACAAAAGTCGAATGGATTTGAAATTCATTATTTGATATTCCTTTGCGGACTAAACCAATTCCTCCTATTATTATTCATTGTGATAACACTGCAGCAATTATAAATGGAAAGTCTAGATAAGTAAAATTGTAACATAGTTATGTAAGACAATTACTCGACAGAGGAGTGATTGCAATTAATTATGTGAGATCAAAGGATAATTTAACAGATCCTTTGACAAAAGGCCTTGCAAGAGAAAAATTAAAGGAAACAACCAAAGGGATGAGTCTTAAGCCCATAAATAATCAATAACAAGAACCCAACCTAAAAACCGAAGATCCCGAGAACTAGGTTCAATAGGAAAAAAAAGTTATTCCGTTGATGTAAAGTACTGACATAAAGAGTATTTTTTTCTCTGTACTCATCCCTGTTGTGTGAGATTACTTATTGGTACATAATTTGTAGCGAATGAGGTCGGGTTTAGTCCTTAATGTGATCTATAACCTTTATGGTGGGGTGCATAGCTACAAGAGCACTCTTGATAGACTCACCTATGAGTGTAGAAGTGGGACAGCTTCCTATGAGAATTTGGGCATATTCTCTAGAGCAATCATGAAATCCGAGATTAAGCGCAAGGCCTTAAAGTGCTGACGTATTGATTTGAAGAATAAGTCTTGACATAATTCTGAACTAATATAAAGAGTTGAAGTTCAAGACTTTGTTCACTCCAACTCCTAAATATTTGAAATTATATCATGACAGTGAGGTTCAAACTCTGTCACCTTGCCAGTGAAGTGCTCAATGAATATTTTGAAACAGAGGGGGAGTTGTTAGTTTTTTAATGTTTAAGAAAATACAATGAGTTTTTGTCCTTTGTGAAAAGATGTTTTGTCCTTTTGTCCTTTTGTTTTCGTAAGTGGTGGGCTGTGAAGGCTTTATGCCTACTTGGGATCCCACATTGCTCAATTCCAACTCTTTAGAAGGCTTTATAAGCATTTTCATTTCTATACACTTTAAAAACTTTTGAGGCTTTCACCACTAGCCCTTTGCACGCATGTGAGTCAAGCTTCACCCGGGGTGGTTGGTCCGGAAAACATTTAATAGGGCACGTGTCCGTGACACACATCCTGTGTGATTATCGCAGGCTGGGGGTTTGATTAAATAAAATCATTTATTTTAATTTTTTTTATAAATGGCTACTTTATTGAAAAGTTTCAAATGTTCAAATTCAAAATGAATTTTAATATTTTTTAATGGTGCTTAATGTTGTGGGTTTATTGCTAGTTTAAAGGACCAACGAGACTATTTTGTATTATAAAAATGATGGGCTGGGCTCTAAACTCAAGATAAAAAAAAAATACTTTGTTTCTTCCTTCTTTCCCTTTTCTTGATGTGAGCATTCTATGCTTCCTGGAGCCATAGACTTGGTATGCAACCAAACTGGATTGTTTGTGAAGGCCATTGTATCCTGGGGGGTAGTTCCTACAGAGATTATGTTTGCTTCTAGGTTTAACCTAGAGCGGCAGAACTCGCCCTAAAGAAAGCATTGCCAGACGTGCCTTGGCCACGAGCTGCTACTGCTAATTTCCGTCGATTTCCGCCTATACAGCATTAGCCATAAAACTGCAAATCGGTATTGCTATTTTGGTTTGTTAATTTTACTTCTGCATCTGTTTTGTAGAACTTTTTATCAAGACACATGTGTTGCAAGGAATTAGTCCTGTTGGGTCAAATACCATTGGGAAACCCTCGAAGGAGCTGAAACCAGCCCAGCCAGATAGTTTGACAAACCTAGGGGATGCAAACCCAACGTAGCAACCCATCCTAATAACTCACGGTTCTGGTTGACCTTTTAATTATTGAGCTACATCTAAGTTGAAATTTTTAACTGATAAGGAATTCTTTTTGGGTCAGACTTGATGGCATACTTAAAACCCGACGCGGACTTGCCTGACTCATTTTGCCAGATATATTTCTCTTAAAGATGATAGATTCCATCATAAGAATATATGTTCCCACAATTCTACTACCATCTACCCTAAATACCGAGGTGTTGACCAACAGTTGGCCTTACTTATTGATAAGTTAAAGTAAATGTATATAAAAAACTTAAGTCCAATACTATCTCAGGATTAAGAGCCTATTGCTTGGAAATTATGAGAGCGTTCCTTAATTAAATATAATATTTTATATAAGGTTTTACTTATAGTCCTTCTGTACATCCAATGTACTAGCATGACAGTCCAAAGTCTTTTACTCTGATTGTCGAGACAAACCACACAATCTCATAGTAACTGCAATGCTATAATCTTTTAGAAGAGATGCCTAGTCTTCACTGATTGTGAAACATTTCAAGTATAAAGAATTGTAACCTATTTCTCCAGCATGTGAATCTCATCCAAGTACATGAATTACATCTAATATACTTAAGGGCTCCTATTCATCTCATGAACAAAAATGTCATTTTTTTTATCAAATATGTGCAACAATTAAAAGAATCATATTCATCTCAGGATTAAATGCATGGAAAAATATATCAATTAAGATAAAAAATAAAATTATTTATATCATCCACTAGATTGAGGACATACAATCTAACATATATGACTCAATATTAACGCATATGGTAATAGGCAGTGAAACTCTCATAAGCGGCAGGTTCAATTCTTATACACTGCAAAATATCCTTTCATATTCTAAAATAAATAAAAAATTATCAACTAACAAACCTGACCTGACCCGTACCTATGATGGAGTAGATTTGGTATTACAATTTACAAACCATAGAACCCGTCACAAATTCAGGTCGAGCCGAGGGCAAAGTACATGCCATTCGGATTGAGTTTGGGTCGGTGTAAATTAAAATCCGACCAGATTCGTTTCCATCCCTGCTGGGACCATATTTTCTTACACATTGACTTTGACACTAAAATGTAAACGACACGACCAAACCATTAACCCTTCACTTATCTGAATGCCTCTAGCCCTTGAGCCTCTAATATGTTGTCTCATGGTCTAGTCGTAGTTTTGGAAATTAGCTTGTAATGAGTGCCACCCTGCACACAGACCCAGCCAAGGCTGGTGCTGCTATAGGCATGTATTGCATGACCCCTATTGTGTGAGAGAGCAGTTGGCCCACCCACGGGCCCAGCATAATCAGTTTGATCCTATTGGCGATCCCCGCTCCCTTTATATCACGGATCTCTTTTGACTTGTACCTATTAGAATGGACTGGACCTTTGGATCAAAATAAAGTAAAATCGAGCTTTTCAACACCATTAAACTTGAGCCCACAAATCAAGGGATTACATTAATACACTATTTGTTTGATTGGTCCGATTTAGATCTTTCCATACCTCATCCTTAACTGGTGGGGCCCCATAGGTTTTCTTCCAGGCAAACCAGTGAGAGATATCTGCACCAGAGCATGGAGCATGGTTGGACTAATTTTAATGACGTGTCTGTTCATCCTCTCTATAATCCTAATTCCCCCAAAACCAGACCATGAAGATATATTACATTTTTTTAACTGCAAGTCCCTCTCTAAACTTGATTCTTCGCCCACTCATCCCTTGTTCATAGGCTTCAAGAAAGTTCAGAATTTAATGAAGAGATAAATTCCTTAATTGTAGCCACAACATGACCAAGTTTATGAGGATTCATGGGCCTCGCAATCTTTCCATCCTCGCCTACCATAATCATGCTTCTAGGTGAACTCCACAATGTAGCTATACACCTAGCTTCTGTCAGGCGCAGTGGAAGCCTATGACTGACACACAAATATATGGTGCACACACCAATTCAGTCAACCACAAAATAAATAATCACACAGAAAATATAAAAAACATTGAACGGAAAATATAACAACATTGATCCCAACTCTAATTTAGGGCAGCCTGGGCCTGTTTTATATCTTCACTAATAAAGTGAAGTGAGGTGAAGCCTCCATTTAAGAGATATGAAAAGTTGAGGGGTCATATCAGAAATATAAATATTAAAAAAAAAAGCCAAAAAACAACATTCTCCGGCCACTAAATGACAAAAAGTCTTATGCTTTTTAAACAAAATACGAAAGAGATTCATTATCAAGCCACTAAAGACAAAAGGTCAATCATATTATAATTAGACCCCTTCATATTTTATTCTCTCTTGTTCTAGAGCTTTACCTTACTTCATTCTACAAATAAGTTACCAAACAGAAAATTGTGAGGTACGAACTTAGTTATGTGCGCCCTCATTCCTGTGATGCAATATCTATATAGATAGTGTGAGGCTCAAACCTTAGCCTAGGCCTAAAACTGAGAAAGCCCATCCGAATTATATTTTCATGCGAACCGGGCCATGGAGTCCATGTTTGGCTGGCTCAAGTCGCACCGTAAGACTTGATGACTTCTAAGCAAAGTTAACTGGCCTAAGTCAATGAAAGTCATAGAGAGAGAGAGAACCCTTTTATCAACAGATGAGGACATCTTCAACGCTGTGTGGGGCCCACCATAGTTTCAACTGAGAATTTCGGCCGCCTGTAAAAACTCTCCTTGGCGGTGCCGCCCCAGTATATACTGACAACCTCTCCCACTATCACAATCTGATCCTGGCCCACCTTACTCCCAACCAAAGGAAGAGAAGCATTCTAGAATGGGACTTCTATTACAAGGGAAAAAAGGAAGAGTCGATGTCATTTATTCATACGGCACGAGATGATAATGGAAAGAGGACCAAAAAAAGACATGAGAAAGGAATCTACCTTGGGACCATGATATATGAAAGGAATGTGTATGCGTGTCATTGACATCACATATCTCGTTACCGTTTAAAAACCAAAATTGATTTGCCATAAGGGAAAAATAAAATATTGGATATGTTTGGACATAATTTAGTGGAAGACTACAATTTATAGTCAAAATATCAGCTATAAAGAAAAAGTAACCAGGGAATGACAGACTCCCGCTCCCATAGCCCTTGCCAGGGATCGATTCCTGGCACGATGGTTTCCAATCACCTCTTCTAGCCACTGGCCAACTCAACAAAAAAAGAAAAAAAAATAACCAAAAGTCGGATACTGATACATTTGGATATAATATGATCTTTATTGAAGATTTTGGAGTGAAAAATTGGCATACATATCAAAAATATCCAAACCGTGCACAAATAAGGACCCCTTGCTCCTGTGAGAGTATATATCGGTGTTGACACAAAAAAAAAAAAGTCACTATATCTCCTCAACATCAAGAAGCCACATGAAGCTGAATCCTGCTACAAAACAGTCAAAGCTACTTCAAGCATCCGATCTTGTTAGAATCAAACAAAAACTACAAGATCATTCAAGACAGCCAAAAGAGGGGTACACCTGAAGTTTCGGGCCATTCCAACATCATTTGGCCTAACTTCACTTTTCCGACAGCTAAATAAGCGCTCCCGGCGGCGACATCATCGAAGGCACCAAAACTTCGATCAGAGCCTATGGATGGTTCCAAAATATCTCCAAAGGGCTCCATGCCAAATTTCAAGTCAAACTGACAACGTTTGACCCTCCATCAATGCTCGAGCAACAAAACCGAGCCTCCCGGCGGCGAGAACCACCGAAGCCATCACTCATCAAACAAAATACATGAGTGGCTTCAACATGCTTCCAAAGGGCTGCACGTCGAATTTCAGGTCATTCCGACAACGTTTGATCAGGTTTCGACGCTCCGAAAGAAAATCAAGCTTACCCGCGGCAGAGCATCCCGGGAACATGGCATCAAAACTGGAGCTAATGGATTGTCTCAAAATGACTCCAATAGGCTCCCTGTCAAATTTCAGGTCAATCGGACATCGTTTGACCACATATCAAAGCTCGGCATTTTCCCCGTAGCAAAATCAAGTCAAGCATCGACGGGACCCCAAACGGCTTCAAAACTCAAATAAAAGCCTATGGTTGGTCCTATCCACTGCTCAAGAAGCTTCACCTCAATTTTCAGGTCATTCCGACATCGTTTGACCTAGTTTCGACTCTTGACGGAAAATCGACTACAAAGTCTTCGGCTTTCTCGAAAAATGGGGAACTTTGTGCTCCAATTTTGCGTGGGTTCTCGTCAAGTTTTCTCCAAGAAAATCAAGTCAATAATTGAGGAAAAATGCCAAGAAAAATACAGAGGAAAAAAGGAACAAAAAAGAAGGAAAAACGGCCGAAAAAGAAGCTCGGCGACCAAAAGGGCCAAAGCCCTATGGTCGCCGGCCAGCATGGCCCATGGTCGCCGGCGACCTTGGCCCAAGGTCGCCGGCGACCCTGGGTGCACGGTCGTCGGCGACCCTGCAAATCCGGGTCGCTGAATTTCTCGCCGGAGGGCCCGTTCTCCGATCCTTTTCGCATTTCGAGTGTTCCTGCCTTTGTGATTTTTTGAAAATCCAATTTTTGATGCTTGAAAACCACGGATCTTCACCGACATCTCGGATCCGCCGTCAAAAGCATGAAATCATCGCTGATCGCTCCAAGATCGCCAACCGGCTAACCAAGAAAGTACATTTTCTGTCCGACCGATCGTGAAATCGACAAGACAGATGTCACCGGCCCACCAACATCAATCAATGTCTGAAATTGCGTCGCAATCCGACATCAAACAATGTGTGGATCCACATGTGATGATCACAAGAAGAATCTCAAAAGACGTGGCGCGGCCCGCGACTCTTCACATGCCCTGGCGACCACTTAATGTCGTTAATTGACCCGTTTATGACAACTTAATGCGGTCATTAACTCATTATTTTGGACGGCCCAATCAGATTCAAGTATTTGAGAGTTACAAATCCAAGCAATCATAGCATTAAACCCATGAAACTCCCATCATCATGAAGATTAAAGGCGATTAAATGCCCATTATCCTTCATCGGCCAATCACAAGCCAAGAAAACTTGTAACTCCTCTCATCAATACCATCATTTCTCTCATCATGGCCATCCATGCCCATAAACCACCTCATGGCTACCAAAAGCCTATAAAAGGAGGTTCATTCCAAAGAGAAAAAAAACTTTGCAACCTTTGATCTTTTTTTCAACTTTCCACTGGTCTGCACGCTTGCATTCCTCCGAAGAAATCTTGACGAAGTCCTGTTGCTCTGCCGCCAGAAGCACTACAAGGTGATCAAAGTCCCTTGGGTGGCCACCCTCCCAAGGTCCCCTCCTTCTACAACATGGCCTAAACGCTGCTTTTCAGCCCGTTTACTCGGTTTTTCATTGGATATAGGACCTCCTCTTGGTCCTTGTCCTTTAAAAAACTGAGGTTGGAGCCAAGCCGAAGAATCGAAGCATCAAGCGTTCTCATTTGAAGGACGATGGCGAAGTCCATACATGACTTGCGACCGACGATTTGAACGTGTCCCCACAATCTCCTGAGAAGTTAGATCCATTTTCTTTCTTTTCTATTGTAATTTGTATTTTTTAAAAGAGACAAAAAGAAATCACAATTCTTATCTTTCATATTTGATGAGTTTTGTAAAAATCGCCTTTCACGGCGAACAAACAAAAAAACGCCTCCTACGGCATTTTCAAAAACAAACTTGTCTCTTTTATTAAATATTTATACAATTTGAAAAGTTAGAAAGAAGAATCGATTTCCTTTCTACTTGTGAAGGTGAATCTCCGGATCATCACCATTCCAAATTCCAAGTAGAATAGTAAATCTGGCATATCCGTACAAAAAGTTGATACCCGCGTTTTTCCTCCTCCGCCGAAACCCAGGCAGCCCCCGGGACGGAAGGAGAGGACGGAAAACCGAGGGTCCATCAAGTTGGCACACCCGGTGGGACACGTTCACTTGAGAACGTGATGCTTTGATCCCTTGGCTCCTTTCTAGTTGGTGGCCTATGTTGCATTTTGGATCTAAAAAAAAAAACATGAGATGGGATTTTAGTTATTCTTTCTCATTTCAAAAAAAAAAAAAAATCTGATTTCTTTTCTTGGATTCAATTTTGAGAAATTTTGATCATCTCTTCTTCGAATTTGATAGCTCACAGAAATGTTTGCAGCTATTGTTCGTATCGGAGATTGGGCCATCTTTTCTCTTTGATGAGTCTGATAGGGGTTTTCAAAAAAAAAAAAAACTTCATTTCAAAATCTTTCAAAAAAAAAAAAAAAAAAAAAAGAAATGATCTCTCTTTCTTAGATTCAACATTGAGAAACTTTGTCCTCTCCTCTTCGAACTTGATAGCTCACAGAAATGTTTGCAGCTATTGTTCATATCGGGGATTGGGCCATCTTTTCTTTTTGATGAGTCCAATTGAGATTTCAAAAAAAAAACATATAATTTCAAACTAAAAAAAAATCAGTATTCTCTCTTTTAGATTCAAATTCAAAGAAACTTTGGTTATTCCCTTTCGGATTTAACGCTCGCAGAAATGTTGAGTTGTGGTTCGGATTGGAACGCCACTCGTTCTCTTTCATGAGTTCATTAGAAACCTTTCAAAAAAAAAAAAAACATTAAGGTTGCACCAATTGCGCTCTTTGACTAAAGTGAATTTGAGAAAAGCCTTGTCCAGAGTGTGGAGACAGCTAGACTGTTCGAGGCAAGGGTTCTTCAAACGGGTTCATTAAGTAATCCTACCCTTACCTGGGGGCTGATCTATCTACTAAGGTTTCATAAGATCGAAATGGAAACCTATGTGCACCTTTCAAAAAAGAATTCTTCACTTTTTGAGTTCAGAATTGAGAAATCTTGGTTCTTTCCCTCTCGGATTTAACGCTCGTAGAAATGTTGAGTTGTGGTTCAGATTGGAACACCATTTGCTCTCTTTGATGAATTCAATCTTAAACCTTCAAAAAAAAAAAAAACTTATGTCACTTTTGAGTTCAGAATTGAGAAATCTTGGTTCTTTCCCTTTTGGATTTAACGCTCGCAGAAATGTTGAGTTGTGGTTCGGATTGGAACACCATTTGCTCTCTTTGATGAACTCAGTCTTGACTTTTTCAAAAAAAAAAAAAAAATTCCGTCAATACTGGATTCACATTCGAGAAATTCTGGTTCCTTTCCCTTTCGGATTTAGCGCTCGCAGAAATGTTTGAGCCCTTGTTCGGATTGGAATACCATTTGCTCTCCTTTATGAATCCAAACTTGACATTTCAAAAAAAAAAATCCCATCTCGTATCCTTTCCAAGGATGCGATTTGCAACATTTGTGCCTAGCGGTGCTAGTACGCCCTTTCGTGTCTATTGTATTCGCGACCGACACATTTGTATATCTAACCTTATATCATTTTACCTCGAGTGAGCTTTGCTTCTCTGTAATTTGAATTAAGGTCTACAATTGCTTCTAGCAGTCACTGGTACGCTCACCCTGAGCCTACCATACTTGTATTTTAGAACAATTGTATCCTCTATGACTTTTTGCCTTCTTCATTTTGCTTGGATTGGGCCATGTCCCCTCAAGTGATTTGAAAAGACAAAACCATAGTTGTTCTCCATTTATGATCACCATATTCTTGTGATTACTAATGGATTTGGTCTTGTTTCAGAAGTTTTTCAAAACTAATAATGGCAGCTTCATTGACCATCACTTTCGATGAGAACAAGTACCAACTTATGCTCCAAGACAAGCAAAACAAGCATAAGCGCTCTGCCAGTTGCCGAAGCGTCATCTCCCTCGACAACTCTCCAAACACCGAGTCAACTTCAATTCCCCAGACCATCGTCTTCGGGTCGCAGGGACCATTCCCACTCTCCGCAGAAGAAACTGTAACTGCCAAGAAGCAGAAAACAACCCCGCAACGTGTCACTACCATGGCACCAAGGGCGAACACCAAGAAGCCTGAAGCCCGTAGCGCTCCCACGAAGCCTCAACCCATAAGAAACCAAGTTTGCCCCAAAACCTGGTCCCCGAGACCCTCACCGAAACAAAGGAGGTTCCGAACATCTACAAAGCCAGCATACCTGGCCCCTCTCAAGGAGAACCGGTTCTACCCTCTCTCTTACATAAAAGAGGAGAAACCTACCCTCCGCCTAAAGAACAAACAAAATCAGCATGAGTCGGCTTGCTCCTACAAGCCCAAAATCAAATCATGCATCGTTAGGCCTCCGCAAAACCTGCTGAAGCCTGCACTCCCGCGTGTCGACCCTTCATCTCAACAGGGGCCGAGCTTGCAAAATTCAAATCTTCACTACGACGGGCAAAGGACCGTGTCCAGATTCTGTCCTTGCCCAACTTCAAAGAAGATAAGCTCGGCTTTTGCAAACGGGGGACTACATCCTTCATTGCCAGAGCCCAGCCAGAGCTGACTGAAGCTCAAATTGCTCGTCGTATGCGTCGCCGCGCAGCATATCGACAAAAGAGACTTGAGAAGCAAAGAACCCAGCATTCTACTCTCCATGTCTCAAACAAATGGGTCGAAAAAGAAAGACCCGACCAATTCGTTGCTGTCCATATGGTTGGCAAGACCAAAAGACGCCAGAAGTCAGCAACCAAAATTCGTGTCAGACGTCCGGTGACTCGCAGCGTCTCCCGGACAAGAACACATTTGGAAGAATCCTCCACTCCTTCAAGCCAGGGACATCGGAGTAATCACTCCTCGGACTCTTCATCTAGAAGAATGAGCCCCAGCTCAGTCACCAGGATGATTTCTTCGTTCGAATCCCCAGGGATGAACGTCTTGGCTACAAGTTCTGAGCAGCCTCCACCACATAATTTACAGGATGATGTAACTGCATGCATCCATCAGTCGGAGCAAGGACAACAGATAATTGAAGCTTTGATGGAAAACCTTCTTCTCACTTTACAGCGTCCACCACCTAACAATGAAACCCCTCCAAATCATCAAGATGACGAGGGCAATGCAGAAAATAATGAGTCACGCGCTCTTACCAAAAAGGACGTGGACGATATCCTCGCAAAAGCAAAAGAAGAGGATACATTGAAGGAGCATGGGATCAAGCCACCCTACCCTCTATGGATGGACTCGGTTCCGTTCCCTGCAAAATTAAACAACTTACTCTCCAGACATATTCGGGGAAAGGTTCAGCCAGACAGCATGTCATCCACTTCAAGATCCTAACAGGAGCTATTGCGGATCAAGATGCCCTCAAGATTCGCCTCTTTGCAAGTACCTTAAAAGGTACAGCCTTTGATTGGTACTCCACTCTGCCGGAGAACTCCATCCAGAACTGGGCTATGCTAGAAACACGTTTCCTGACCCACTTCCAAGGTGAGGATCATCCTGTTACTATGGCTCAGCTCTGCAGCCTAAAACAGGGAGAGAATGAGTCAACATATGACTTCATTCACAAGTGGAAGGTAATGGCGTACAAATGTTCAGATGTACTGTCACAAGCGTTGCTAGTTGACATCTGCCATAACAATATGAGAGCAAGGATTCGCTCTATGATCATCGGCAACAAATCAAAGACCTGGGGGAACTCCTTGAAGCTTCCATGGAAGCTGAAATGGTGATCAAAGACCTCAACAGTTAGAAATCATTAAAGAAAGAGCTGACTGCCATTACTACCTCAAAACCAAAGAAAAAGGAGGTTTTCAATATGCAAACTAAATCAGCTCCTCAACAGCCAAAGAAAGCTGAAAATAAAACTACGGGTAAAAGGCCTGAACTCTCCGATGCCTTCAAAGAACATGTAGAAAATAAATATCCGTTCGACGAAGATGTTGAAGAAATCTTTGAGGCTCTCCTAGCAAATGGCAAACTCACTTTGCCAGAGCCCAAAAGACAGGGAGATGTTGGCAAAACCAACGATCCCCGATATTGTCCATACCACCAGATGATCTCACATCCTCTCAATCAATGCTTCGTTGTGAGAGAGAAGATCAACGAGATGTGGAAAAACGGAATCATAACCTTTGACAAAAACTACGGTTCCGCCTCTGTCAACATGGTCTCATGTGGGCAAACTTCAAAATCACCGAAGAAGAAGATCACTACTTCATTCAAGGTGATTAAAATGGCTCAAGCATCCCAAGAGTTGGTTCCCTATCCAGCACCAGATGGACAACCTATATGGGTGCATCCCGATCTCTTAGATGATGAAAATTGGGAGATCGTCAAAATAAAGCCGACCGCTCAATAGTGAAGGCAAGCTAAGAGACAACTCCGCAAGCTCAAGCAGCAGCAGAAGTCTCAACAAAAACAAGAAGTCCTTAAAAAGGCAGAAACCTCTTCTGCTGCTTCACTAGGGGCAACGGAAGAATCCTTTTCCAAAGCTTCAAAAGCGGTAAGAAAATTCACCCTTGATGATTTCATGCCACCACAATACAAAAATGAAACTGCGCGGGGGCATCATACTCCTGCGACTCGGTAATTGGATTCTCCATGGATGGATATGAGTCTAGTGATACTGCGAGTGATATCGATGAGTGGGAAGAATCCCTTGAAACAAGAGAATACCTCTCCGACGAGGAATAGATTCCCGAGTCTCATCTTATGCTAGTAATCTGGTATAACTCATTACAGCCACAAGGATCTTGGTCTAATGATAAGAAAGACCAGGACGCTATTCAAGAAAATGCTGTCAATTTGGCACCAACAGATGCTCCAGTGGAACCCAATAATGGTGAACCACAAGGAGCAGATGACGAAGAAGATTTGTCACCTATGCCTGATCTTGAAGAATATGCAAGAATCTTGCAACATCTTGCCATAGAGCAGGAGCAGGATCGCATCACTGATCTTCGTCATGATCCAGAACTAGAAGTTCCTGAAAATCAACGAGAACTTTCTCCCTCAACTCCTGAAAATGGAGAAAACAGTTGGATCGATGATCCTCTTACATCCGAAGATGAGTACGATTCCCAACAATCTACACTGGTGGCATCTCCTATCAGGATAACCTGCAATGCGATAGCTCAGGACGATAGTGCCTTTGAAGCTTCTGAAGACACGTACTCCCCAACCGGTAGTGTATCTTCTGGAACTACATCTTCTCAGGTGACTTCCACTGAGAGGATGTCAAGTGTCTTGAAACATGTCTTAAAGATGAAAATATTCCAAGATATGCAGCACATGACGGTCGAATGCTATGTTGATGACCTCGCCATCAAAAGCAGTAAAAAAAGAAGACCATCTCGATGATCTTCGAGAAGTCTTCCTCCGACTTTGCAAACACAAATTGCGGATGAATCCACTAAAATGCTTCTTAAGTGTCTCATCGGGTAAGTTCCTCGGATTCATAGTACGGAAAGCTAGAATAGAACTTGACCCTACAAAGTCAAGGCTATCTTGGAAATGCCATCTCCAAGAACCTTAAGAGAATTAAAAGGGCTTCAAGGAAGGTTGGCCTACATCCGACGGTTCATCTCCAATCTGTTAGGGAAGTGCTGTCCATTCTTTCGCTTGATGAAGAAAGGCGTGGACTTTGTCTGGGATGCTGAATGTGAAAATGCATTTCAAGACATCAAAGCATACCTCACCAAACCTCCAGTATTGGCTGCCCCTACAACTGGAAAACCATTCATCTTGTACATAAGAGCTCTCGACCACTCTTTGGGTGCTCTGCTCGCACAAGAAAACGACGACGGAAAATAAGCTGCTCTATATTACCTTAGCCGCATGTTGGTAGGTGCAGAGCATCGCTACTCCCCAGTCGAAAAAGAATGCCTTGCAGTGATGTTTGCCGTACAAAAGCTACGTCACTACCTGCTGTCCAATAAGTCTACCTGATTTCGAGGATCAACCTCTTAAAGGTCCTTGTCACAAAAGCAGGTTCTCTTAATGCCCGACTAGCAACATGGTCCATCCTTCTATCACAATTTGATATTGGTATGTACCACAAAAAAAATCAAAGGCCAAGCTCTAGCAAACTTCCTCGCAGAGCATCCATTGCCTAAAGATTCTCCACTCAGGGATGATCTCTCAGACGAATTTATCTACAATGTGAAAACTTCCTTATCAAATGCCTCCTGAGACATGTACTTTGACGGTGCAATCAGGACAAACGAAAAGGAAAGCAAATATCGGGAATTGGCATCCTCTTTGTCAGCCCCGACAAATACATGATTCCACACGCCTTTTCGCTACTGGAACCATGTTCAAACAATGATGCTGAGTACCAAGCCCTGATTGTAGGATTGGAACTCGCCCTCGAATCTGCCATCACCATGTTAGAAGCTTTTGAAGACTCTCAACTGATTGTCAACTAGATGAATCAGAAACTTGAAGTTAGGAAGCCTGATTTGCTACCTTACTACAACAAGGCGCAGTCGCTTCGACAAAAATTCAACATCTGTCACATCACCCACATCCTCAGAGGTGAAAACATCCGCGCAGATGCCCTGGCTGGACTCGCCGCATCCATGGCAATCCAAGAAGGGGAAAATATGCAAATCACAGTGTGTCAAAGAAGGATTCTCCCTCTTCTTAACACACACCAAGCAGTTGCTGAATGCCACCAAGTGGTTGGAAGTCAAATGTCTATCATCAAACCTCCGATCGGCGACTGAAGGGATCCGTTCATTGATTACATCATGTTTGGAATCCTACCTGAAGATCCAAAAGAGCAGGTAAGTATCCAAAGACGAGCCCCGAACTTTCATTTGGATATACATTCAAAATTACTTTACAGAAAATCCTTCAACGGAGTACTTCTACACCGCTTGTCATAACAACAGGCTGAGGAAACTCTTAAAGAAGTACATGCTGGTCTTTGTGGAGCCCATCAGGTTGGTCCTAAGCTCTACAACCAGATAAAAAGACTAGGTTATTATTGGCCTACCATGGTAGCTGATGCAATGCAATTTGCTAAGCGCTGCCAAAAATGCCAGATTCATGGAGATTATGTCCACATGCCCCCAGAATGGCTACATCCAACAGCAATCTCATGGCCTTTTGAAGCCTGGGGTATGGACATCATAGGTCCTATCTCTCCCCCATCAAGCAAAGGTCATCGCTTCATCTTCGCCGCTACGGATTATTTCTCCAAGTGGTCAGAAGCATTTGCGCTCAGCGAAATGAAGACCTCATCAGTCATTCAGTTCTTGCGCACCAACATTATTTGTCGCTTCGGCATACCTAAAAGATTCGTCCATGATAACGGACCACAATTCCGGGATCACAGATTCTATAGGTTCTGAGACAAGTACAAAATCCAAAGTTGTCCTTCGACTCCATATAATCCTGCAGCGAACGGATTAGCACAAGTCTTCAACAAGACACTCTGCAAAATTCTCAAGAAAATGGTCTCTAGTCACAAAAGAGACTGGGGCGACAAACTACCAGAAGCTTTGTGAGCCTATCGAACCACCGTTCGAGGACCAACCCACAGCACTCCATTCTCCTTGGTCTATGGATGCGAAGCTGTTGTCCCTTTGGAATGATGGAACGCGCTCCGAGGCGCCGTTGGGGCGGCTACCGGGGTCGGCGGAACGTGGGAGTCCGTCGGGTCCGACCCTTTCGCGCCCTGGCGGGCCCTGAAGCGTGCATCAACATTTCTTTTGTGTGGGTGTGCCAGATTTTCTATTTTACTTGGAATTGCAAGTGGTCATCCGGAGATCAACCTTCGCAAGTAAAAAGGAAATCAACTTCTTTCAAGTTTTCCATTGCACAAATATTTAAGAAAAGAACATTTTCTTGGTTTGCCGTGAAAGGCGATTTTGTTTGGCATTTATAGCCGATTTTGACGTTTATAGCCGATTTACAATTCTCATCAATAATGAAAGACAAGAGTTGTGATTTTTGTCTCTTTTAGAAAAATACAAACTACAATGAAAAGCAAGAAAAGGAGGATCTAACTTCTCAGGAGATTGTGGGGGACTCGTTCATATTGACGGTCGCAAGCCATGTGTGGGCTTCGCCATCATCCATGCAGATGAGAACAGAAGATGCTCTTGATTCGCTTGGCTTGGCTATAACCTCAGGTTTTTAGAGGACAAAGACCAAGAGAAGGTCCTATGTCCAATAAAAAGCTAAGTAGACGGGCTGAAAAGCCACGTCTAAGCCATTGGAGGCAGCAGTAGAAGGCAAGGACCTTGGGGGGGGGATTTCAATGGAATGCTCTCCTATTTATAGGCTTTTGGTAGCCATTTAGGAGAGTTTATGGGCTTTAATGGCTTTAATGGGAGGAGTTACAAGATTTATTTCTTGATTTTGTAACTCCTTTTTCCTTGAATCTGATTGGCCGATGGAGATTAAGGGCTTTTAATCACCTTAATTACCATAATGGGAGGAGTTTCATGGGTTAAATGCTATGAATCAATTGACTTGTAACTCCCAAATGCTTGCTTCTGATTGGGCCGTCCAAAGAAATGAATTAATGACTGCAATAAAGCTAGTCAATTAACCACATTAATTGGTCGCCGAGCAGTCGAAGAGTCGCGGGCCATGCCGTGTCTTCTGGAATTCTTCTGGCGACGATCATCGATGGATCTACATGCTGATCGACATCGGATGAACATGTAACTTCAGACATTGATAGCTAAGAGCGGGCCGGTGACATCTGTCTTGTCGATTTCACGATCGGTCGGACAGAAAGTGCACTTTCTTGGTCGACCGGTTGGCGATCTTGGAGCGATCAATGATGATTTTATGCTTCTGGAGGTTGACCCGTGATTTTGACGGATGTCGGAGGATATGAGTCAATTTCAAGCACTAAAAATCACATTTTCAGGAAACCACAGGGGCCAAAGTGCGCGAAACGCGAAAAAAGACGAAAAAAACGGGTCACCGGCGGAAAATCCGGTGACCCGGACCTCCATGGTCGCCGACGACCATGGACCGGCGACCATGGGCCATGGTCGCAGGGGCCTGCGACCATGGGCCATGGTCGCAGGGGTCTGCGACCCTGGGGGATTTTTCCCCTTCGGAGCCCGTTTTGCGGTCGTTTTGAGGTCTTTTTCGTCGCCGTTTTCTTCTGTTTTTTTCTTGACATTTCTTCTCATTTATTGGCTTGATTTCCCTGTAGAAAACTTGATGAGAATCCTTGCATTTTTAGAGTGCAAAGTTTCCAATTTTCCGGGAAAGCCGAAGACTTTGTCGCGTAGAGCTGCTGATTTTCCGCCAGAAGCTGAAACTTGGTCAAACGATGTCGGAATGACCTGAAATTTGAGGTGAAGCCTCCTGAGCAATAAATAAGACCAACCATAGGCTTTTGTTTGAGTTTTGAAGCCGTTTGGGGTCCCGTCGATGCTTCACTTGATTTTGCTGCGGGGAAAATGCCGAGCTTTGATATGTGGCCAAACGATGTCCGATTGACCTGAAATTTGACGGGGAGCCTATTGGAGTCATTTTGAGACGTTCCATGGGCTCTGTTTTGGATGTCATGGTCCCGGGTTGCTCCGCCGCCGGTAGGCTTGAGTTTCTCTCGGAGCATCGAAACTTGGTCAAACGTTTTCAGAATGACCTGAAATTTGACGTGCAGCCTTTTGGAAGCATGTTGAAGCCACTCATGCACTTGGTTTGATGAGCGAAGGCTCCGGTGGTTCCCGCCGCCGGGAGGCTTGATTTTGCTGCTCGAGCATTGATGGAGGGTCAAACGTTGTCGGTTTGACTTGAAATTTGGCATGGAGCCCTTTTGAGACATGCTGGAGTCATCTGTAGGCTCTGATCGAAGTTTTGACGTCTCCGATGATGTCTCCGCCGGGAGCGCCATTTTAGCTGTCGGAGGAGCGAAGTTAGGCCAAATGATTCTGAAATGGCCCGAAACTTCATGTGTACTCTTCTCTTGGCTATCTTGAAGGATCTTGCAGTGTTTGTTTGATTCTGACAAGATTTGATTTTTTTGGAGAAGTTGCATTGCCTATTTATGGCAGGTTGCGACTTCATGCAGCTTTCTTGATGTTGAAGAGGCAAAGTGACATTTTTGGTGTCAACAAATGCCCCCTCGAGGTACAGCGACGAGTTGCTTGACTTTTGTAGTCGATGTGCCTCGAAGAGATTTTTGAAGGAGAGCTTGTGTCTTGACCAAGAGTCTTTGAGCAATCCTTCCTTTGGTAGAGTAGCCTTTGAGCTTCCAGGGGAATTTTATGGTAATGAAAGGAATCAAATACCATCTCGAGGCAAAGTTTTGAAGATGACATCAGGGATGTGGATTTGGGCTTTTGTTTTTGACCTTGTGACCTAACAAGCTGTATGTGGCAGGTTAGGGGGTCGGGTTTTGGTTTTGACCTTGTGACCCAACAAGCTGTATGTGGCAAGTTGGGGGATCATGATTTGGTTTTTGGTTTTGGTCTTGTGACCTAACAAGCTGTATGTGGCAAGTTAGGGGACCAGGATTTGGTTTTTGGTCACTCTTTGGGACTGTGTGGGTCCATTGGAGTGGTTTGGATTTTTTTGTGGAATGTCAATTTCAAGATTTTGGCTCAATTTGGTTTATGAGGCTGGATGGTTTGATTTTTGGAAGCTCATGGGGCTTGGGATTTTTTTGTATGGTTCAATCAACTGAGAAGAGGCATGGAACCATTTTTGTATGCTCTTGGTAAGAGGGATTTTTTCTGACTAAAAGCCCATTTTTTTTTTTTTTTTTTTTTTTTAGTGCCTAGGTGGTCAAACCTGGCTCATATGGACTAACCCATGGGACCTTAAGCTTTTTAGGATGGCTTAGATCTCATGTGGGGTCATTTTTATAAAGAATATCTAAAGATATCTCATTTGGATAGAGAATATCTAAAAATATCTTTATGGGAGAGAATCTCTCATATTCCCTTAATTTGGGAGAGAATATCTCAAGGTATCTTTCTTTTTGGGAAAGAATCTCCAATATCCTTTTTTTGTTGGAGAGAATCTCTCATTTGATTGATTTTGGGAGGAAATCTCTCAAAGACATCTTTCTTTTTGGGAAAGAATCTTTCTAATTCCTTCTCTTTTGGTAAGGTTACTAATTAGTAACACTTACCTTTCTTCTTTGTTTCCTTCTTTGATTTGCTCTCTCCTATAAAAGCAAAGGAAGGTAGGATCTCTTGCTCTTATTGCTTTATTTTGCAACAATCTCAAGAGAGCTCCAAGACCAAGAGTTTTTCTTTTTCAAGGATCTTCAAGCTTTTTCCTTCTTCTTCTCCATCAATGGCTTCAAGTAAGTTTTCTCTCTTTTTCTTTCAAGAAAACTCCATGTAGAGAATAGGATGGAAAAAAAGTGTCTTCTCTGTTTTTTTTTTCTTTCTTCTTTTTTTTTCTTTTTTTTTTCTTTCTATTCTTCTTCTCTTTTTTTTTTCTTTTCTTTTCCACGTGATTTCTGTTTTTTTTTTTTTTTTTTTTTTTTTTTTTGTGGGAAAGTTTCTTTTTTTTGTTCTTTTCTTTCTCCCTCTTTTTTTTTTTTGAGAAAGTTTCTTTTTTTTTTTCTTTTCTTTCTCCCTCTTTTTTTTGAGAAAGTTTCTTTTTTTTTTTTTTGCTCATCATGATAATGCGTTTTTATGCAAATCTAGATGTTCATGCATGTACTTTTTGTAAATTGAATTTGAGAGCATGATAACATACCTGAAAATCTTTGCAAATTTGGGAATTTGGAGCTCGCAGTGATGTTGAGCCCTTCCTGATTTTGCGGAGATTTTGAGGTTTCGAAAGTTTGGAGTTTCGGAGCCCGCAGCAATGTTGAGCCCATCTTCAAACTTTCTATTTCCTTCGGGGTATTTCCCTTTTCTTCGGAATTGCCCCGGAACCATGCCAAAATTTCGCCAGATTTGCTTTTAGCGAAATTCTGTCATTTTGATGATGATCTTTTTTTTTTCTTTTCCAACCTTTGCAGGTGGTTCCTCCAGAACGAACAAAGGTAAAGAGCCTGCTACAAGCGTGCCTCGTCGATCCGCCAGATCTTCTAATGTGGCCGTTCAGCAGGCCTGGGAGAAGGTATGATTCTTCCTTTTTCTTTTTCTACTTCTTTCATGGGGCTTTCCATGTTCTGATTTGTTTTCTCACCCTGCTGCTGCTTCTTTTTTTTTTAGCAGAGGATGAAGACTTGGCGATGCCTGAGGTTCCGACCGATGAGGTGGTGATGGAGCCGGTTATGGCATCTGAAGAAGAACCGAGGGACTCTGGAATGACTCCGGAATCTCCGACTGGTATGACTTCCTTCGCCTTCTCTTTTTTTGTGCCTGCGACTTGATTTGCTAACATTTTTCTTGTCAGCTGACTTGCCACAGGATTCCGATGACTTCGAACCATCAATGGACGCAAATGTTGATGATGCTTCCGATGAGTTCATGGAGGAAGAGAGTGTTCCGCCAGTCGTCGAAGAAGGTACTTTGTAGTGATGACCCTGATTTTTTTTTTCTTTTTTTTTTAACAGGATCATATTCATACCTTTTTGTGTTTCATTTGCAGGTTTTGAAGTGACAGAAGAGAGTCCATCGCTTTCTTCAGAACCAGAGCAAGGGATGCCAGAGGTCGATCCGGAGGTAGAGACCAGTTCTGACATGATTGAGGAGATGCCTCGTGTTGAGATTCCCTCTCCAGTGGCTCCAAGTGAAAAGAGTTCTTTTGTTACTCTTCCAATGGGACATGACATGAGCAGCCGATCAGCGGAGAAGGGTGAATCTTCATCCAGTTCGTCTCTTCAATTTGCGAAGAAGGTGCTGGGTCGGGTTTTGAGTTCTTGGGTCAAGACTCTCCTTTCTGGACACTTGGAGGCAGGATTTGGCATGATCCCACATGTACAGGAGATTCTGACCGACACCGAAGAGGTTGGTCTGGATGTCACAGGTGCCAGGGCGATCGTTGATAGGATCATTGCACTGGGTGACAAGTGGTTTGAGACCATGGGTTTCCCTGACGACCAATTCTTCGAGGAGATGTTCTTGGACCCTGCTGATAAGGCTAAGTCTGACCTGAATGAGGCTACACAAAGCAAGAAGCAGCTAGTTCGGGAGAAGAACAAGGAAGAGCTAGCCATCATCGGATTGAGGCATGACCTTAACGTCCTTGATAGGGAAGTTGAGGAGGTCAGGAAACGTCTTGAGCATTTGAAGGCACAAGTCGATGCTAAGTGGGCTGCTATAACAGAGGCTCGTGATAGGGAGAGTACTCTGATTCGCAGGGTTGCAGATGCCGGTCAAGTTCTCGAGAGGAGGACTCTAGAAAACGAACGATGGCAAACTGCTGGGGAAGAGCTTCCCGGTGTAAAAGCAGGGTTACGGCATTCGCCAGCATCTCATGGCAAGTTCCTGAAGAAGCGTGCCTTGGAAACTCTGACGGCTGAGGCCAAAAGTTTGCTTGAGGAGCTGAAGCTTTGGCTGGAGACCATTTTTGGCTGAGCTCCTGATTTTTGTAGCAGAAACTATTCTTCTTTTTTTTTGGTACCACATGTATTTTTTTGGTACTTTTTTTTTGTAGTGCTTGTGAACACTTTTCTCTTTCTTTTTTTTTTTGGTACCACATGTATTTTTTTTTGGTACTTTTCTTTTTTTTTTTTGTAGTGCTTGTGAACACTTTCTTTTTTTTTTTTTTTGCTTTGTTTTCCCTACGCTCACTCAAATCTTTTTGGGATGAAAGCAATTGCTAAATGGGATTTGATCAAAAGCTTTGTCATTTTGTGAAAATCTTTTGTCAAATAATTGTTTTGGCATGGGAGCCTGATTTTGGTTGTGGCGTGAAAGACGATTTTGAGATGGCATGGAAGCCGAAATTTTATGGCGTAAAAGCCAAAATTTGGGTTGGCATGGAAGCCGAAATTTTGTGGCATTTACAGCCAGTTTGGTGGCATTGATAGCCAATTTGTGGCATTTATAGCCGGATTTTTGTTTTGGCATTTATAGCCGGATTTTGGCATTTATAGCCGAGTTTAGGTTTTCAAAATGCAGGTATCGACTAAATGTCGCCTCCCCGCTGAATGGTCTTGCAAGTATCGATGGAATGTCATTTCCTTGCTCATTCGGTTTTGCGAGTATTGATGGAATGTCACTTCCTCGCGGGTTAGGTTTTGCAAGTATCGATGGACTGTCGCTTCCTCGCGAATTGGGGTGCAAATATCGACTAAGCGTCGCTTCCCTGCTTTTCCCAAGACTTTTGGTTTTGCGGGTACTGACTTGATGTCGTTTCTCCGCGATTTTTGAAATTTGAGGTTTTCTCGAACCATTTGTAATTTTGGGTTGTGGATAGCAACTGGTATATTGCATCTCGACGATTTTTGAAATTGGGTTGTGGATATCAACTGGTTTGTTGCTTCTCCACGGTTTTGGATTTTGCAAGTATCGACGAAATGTCGCTTCCCTGCGATTTTGGATGCAAGTATTGATGGAATGTCGCATCCTTGCTTTTTTTCAAAATTTTTGTTTTGCGGGTACTGACTTTGATGTCGTTTCCCCACGATTTTTGAAAAACCATTTTTTTTTGTTTAAAGACACGAGGGTCGTAAATTTTGACCTAGAACCATTTGGCGGTAAAAGGTAAGGTGGACTAGGGTGGAAATCCCTGAATCCGGATTTTTGTTTCAAACCATGAATTTTGGTTCAAGGATCGAAAGCTTTGGTCAAGTCAGGGAGAGGCTCCTAAACTTGGAATTTTTTTTTGTTTTTGAACAATGGAATGATGAAAGTAAGCATTGTTTTTGAATCTCTAGAAATTTTGACATTTGATATGAAAATTCTAAAGAGAGTGGGTTTGACGAGCGAGTACCTGAGAACAGGTTTTGGCCATACAGGCATTGCTCTTACCCAGTTGGGTAAGTCTTCAAGGGTAGTACCGCTTCAAGAACTTGCCGTTGATAGGCAGCATACATCTGTCGCCTTCCATGTTTAGGAGGGCATATGCGCCGTTGGAGAAGACTTTGTCGATGACGTAGGGTCCCTCCCATTTTGGTTCAAATTTGCCTTTGGATTTGTGTGCGAAGACCATTGGTCTTTTTACCGCAAGAACCAAGTCACCCTTTTTGTAGGCGCGTTGCCGGACCCTTTTGTCAAAAGATCCTGCCATGCGCGCTTGGTAAAGTTCAATGCTTTGTCGAGCTTCGAGCCGTCTCTCGTCGAGATTGTCCAGCTCATGGAGTCGCAATTTGACATTGCTTTCTTGAGTCATGTCATTTTGTAGAGATACCCTCAGAGAAGGAATTTGTACCTCTAGGGGCACGACAGCTTCGCATCCATAGACCAAGGAGAATGGTGTGCTATGGGTTGGTCCTCGAACGGTGGTTCGATAGGCCCACAAAGCTTCAGACAGTTTGTCGCTCCAGTCTCTTTTGTGACTAGAGACCATTTTCTTGAGGATTTTGCAGAGTGTCTTGTTGAAGGCTTCTGCTAATCCGTTTGCTGCCGGATTGTATGGAGTCGAAGGACAGCTTTGAATTTTGTATTTGTCGCAGAACCTGTAGAATCGATGATCCCGGAATTGTGGTCCGTTATCATGGACGAATCTCTTGGGTATGCCGAAACGACAAATGATGTTGGTGCGTAGGAATTGAAGAACTGATGAGGTCTTCATTTCGTTGAACGCAAATGCTACTCACCACTTGGAGAAATAATCCGTAGCGGCGAAGATGAAGCGATGACCTTTGCTTGAAGGGGGAGAGATAGGACCTATGATGTCCATGCCCCATGCTTCAAAAGGCCATGAGATTGCTGTAGGATGCAGCCATTCCGGAGGCATGTGAATGTAATCTCCGTGAACTTGGCATAGCTGGCAGCGTTTGGCAAATTGCATTGCATCAGCAACCATGGTAGGCCAATAGTAACCTAACCTTTTTATCTGATCATAGAGCTTAGGACCTGCCTGATGGGCTCCACAAAGACCAGCATGAACTTCTTTAAGTGTTTCTTCGGCCTCTTGTTGTGACAAGCAGCGTAGAAGTACTCCGTTGAAGGATTTCCTGTAGAGGATTTTTGAAGGAATATCCAGATGAAAGTTTGGGGCTCGCCTTTGAATGCTTATCCGTTCTTTTGGATCTTCAGGTAGGATTCCGAACATAGTGTAATCAATGAACGGATCCCTCCAGTCGCCGATTGAAGGTTGAAGGATAGAGATCCGACTTCCAACCACTCGGTGGCATTCAGCAACTGCTTGGTGTGTGTTAAGAGGAGGGAGGATCCTTCTCTCCTACACTGTAATTTGCATGTTTTCCCCTTCCTGGATCGCCATTGATGCGGCAAGTCCGGCCAGGGCATCTGCACGGATATTTTCACCTCTACGAATGTGGGTGATGTTGCAGATGTCAAACTTTTGCAGAAGCGATTGTGCCTTGTTGTAATAAGGCAGCAGATCGGGCTTCCTGACTTCATATTTCTGATTCATCTGGTTGACGATCAGTTGAGAGTCTCCAAAGACTTCCAGCATAGTGATACCGGATTCAATGGCGAGTTCCAATCCTAGGATCAGAGCTTGGTATTCAGCTGCATTGTTTGTGCATGGTTCCAGTAGCGAGAAAGCGTGTGGAATCATGTATTTGTCGGGGCTAACAAAGAGGATGCCAACTCCCGAGATCAGCCTTATGTTTTCATTTGTCCTGGTTGCACCGTCAAAGTACATGTCCCAGGAGGCATTTGGTGAGGAGGTCTCCACGTTGTAGACAGGTTCGTCTGGGAGATCATCTCTGAGTGGAGAATCTTTAGGCAATGGATGCTCTGCGAGAAAGTCTGCTAGAACTTGGCCTTTGATTGCTTTTTGTGGCACATACCTAATATCAAGTTGTGATAGAAGGATGGACCATTTTGCCAGTCGGGCATTGAGAGAACCTGCCTTTGTGACAAGGACCTTCAAGAGGTTGATCCTCGAGACCAGGTAAACTGTGTTGGAAAGCAGATAGTGACGTAGCTTTTGTACGGCGAACATCACTGCAAGGCATTCCTTTTCGACTGGGGAGTAGCGATGCTCTGCACCTACTAGCATGCGGCTGAGGTAGTATAGAGCAGCTTCTTTTCCTTCATCATTTTCTTGTGCAAGCAGAGCGCCTACAGAATGATCAAGAGCTCTTGTGTACAGGATGAATGGTTTTCCAGTGGCAGGGGCAGCTAACACTGGAGGTTTGGTCAGGTATGACTTGATATCTTGAAATGCGGCTTCACAGTCGGCATCCCAGACAAAGTCTACACCCTTTTTCATCAATCGAGAGAATGGGCGGTATTTCCCCGAAAGATTGGAGATGAACCGTCTGATGTAGGCCAATCTCCCTTGAAGCCCTTTTAATTCTCTCAAGGTTCTTGGAGAGGGCATTTCTAGAATAGCCTTGACTTTTATGGGGTCAAGTTCTATTCCAGCTTTCCGAATAAGGAATCCGAGAAACTTACCCGACGAGACGCCGAAGAAGCATTTTAGAGGATTCATCCGCAGTTTGTGTTTGCGGAGTCGGAGGAAGACTTCCCGAAGATCTTTGAGATGGTCTTCTTTTCTTCTGCTTTTGACGGCAAGGTCATCAACGTAACATTCGACCGTCTTGTGCTGCATATCTTGGAATATTTTCATCATAGCCCTCTGATATGTGGCACCATCATTTTTCAGACCAAATGGCATGACAGTATAGCAATATACGCCAAATGGAGTCCGAAATGAAGTGTGTTTTTCATCCTCGGGATGCATCTTTATCTGATTGTAACCAGAGAAGCCATCCATGAATGTCATTCGCTCGAATCCGCAGGTATTGTCAATCATCACCTCCGGTATGGGGAGCGGGAATTCATCTTTAGGGCAAGCGCCATTCAAGTCTCTATAGTCAATACAGACTCTGATCTGCCCAGTTTTCTTTGTCACGGGGACAATATTGGCCAACCACTCTGGATGTTGTTCCTCACGGATGAAGCCGACGCTTTTGAGTTTTTGAACTTCTTGTTCAATTTTATCCATCACATCTGGACGGAATCTTCTTTGGCCTTGTTTGACAGGCTTAATGTCTTTTTGAAGATTGAGTTTGTGGACTGCTACTTTGGGGTCTAAACCAGGCATTTCAGCGTAGGACCATGCAAAGCAATCAACGAACTCACGAAGAAAAGTGATATACTCGGGTAACTCATCATCCTTTATATTCTTGCTTATGAATACAGGACGTGGGTTATCTGGTGTTCCCAAGTCTATCTTTTCAACAGGATCTTCTGTCGGAAGGTTCGAAGGTGGTTCCTCCACAATATTTTCGGAGGCTTCCAACTCAACGAAACCTTCTGGAGTTTCAACTGCATTACCAGACCAAGGCTCTGTTCCTTTCCATGGATTTTCTTGATTGGTGATCTCCTCAAGGCTTGCTATGAGATAGTCCCAATCGCCTGTTGAGTCTGGTATTTCTTTTGGAGACGAGGGTTCTTATGGGTCAGAATAGCACAAGTCTGTATTATCGGGCGATTCCTCTTCATCATCAGAGAAATCGTACAAATTGGATGAGCTTCCTGGATCTTTGTCAGGTAACTCTTTAAAGAGATTTCCAGGGAGATCGATGTCTTCGTGGACTTGAGAAGTTGAGACTTGGTCGGTAAAACGACTTTTAAGCTTTTGTGTCAACTGTCTCAGAGGAGTGTCGGGATCATACCCTAACCCATATGAAGACTTTTCTACATGACCGTAGAGTCTCCAATCTTCCAGCTGGCTTTTGGTCAAGGCGGGCTCCAATGGCGTGAGAATACCGCGGCCTTCTCCCAAACCGACTGGGTTCTGAGCGTCAAAGCCCATTTTCTTCATGATAGCTTGTGCCACAGGACTATATAGAGATAGTTGAGGCATACCTTCATTTTGGAAAGGTTCAAGCAGAGAACTTGATGAAGAAGCATCCGATCTATGAAAGAAGATCGGTCTTTGCTTTGGTGATGTTGCCGGAACAACAAAGGTAGCAGACGTAGGATCTTCTACATCAGCAGGTGTCTCCATCGGAGTGAGAGCAGGCTGAACTTGCTGAGTGTCAGCTTGGCTTGACGATGCATCGTCTTCTGGCTCTGAGTCCGAGTCTGTGTCTTGCATGATAGACACGAGAGAGACAACGAATTTGCCCCCAGGCTTTTGTTTCGCCTTCTTCACTTTAGTCGTGATGACCAAAGGTTTTGAAGATTTGAGGGAGATGAGGAAGGGAGATTGACTACTCTCTTCTAATTTGCCGGAGGGTTTGTTTTCTTCCGGTGATTTTTGAGGAGCCTTGCCTTTATCTTTCTGGAGATTTTCATCAGGGGGTGCTATTTCCTCTTCTTCTTTTTCTCCTTCATACATCTGGGAGTCTGCGAAGTGGACTTCTTTACCTTTGAAGGGTTTTCTGTCCGCAAAGACACGATGTACCATGCCGTCGTCGCCGACGAACTTGATGCATTGATGTAGCGTTGAAGGGACAACACCATTCTCGTGTATCCAAGGACGTCCGAGAAGGATGTTGTAGCATGAGGGGGTTTTTATTGCATACACAGTGACCTCAGAGATAAGATCACCGATTTGCAATTTGAACCTGATTTTGCCGATAGGCCTTTGAGCGCTCCCATCGTATCCAAAGATAGATACAGATGTGTGGCTTAGCTTGCTGGGTGGGATGCCCAACTCTTCGAGAGCCGAAGTGGAGATGAGGTTGAGTGCAGAACCTGGGTCGATCTGAACTCTATGTATCGACATTTCTTTGATGTACCCTGTGAAGTACAGGGGTCGGTTGTGCCTTGCTTCGCCAAGTAGGAGGTCTTCCTTAGTGAAGGCGATGGTTGCACTGGCTGCCTCTTGAACCGAGAGGCATTGGATGCATGATCCCTCGCTTTTCTCTTTTTCTCCTTTTAAGGAGGTTTCTGAGTTTTTGACCCGGTAGTCCATTTCAATTTGGAGGACTTGTGGGGCATGTTTGTCGACATCCTCATTCAGTTTTTGTAATTCTGAGATGAGATTATCACGAGTGCGTGGAGACATTCGTAATAAATCCAGGATGTGAAGACGTGCAGGTATGTGTTTGAAGTGCTCAACCAAGTCATACTTGAAAGCCTCCTTAGGGCCTGCATGTTCATCATTGTTGCCACTGAGGGCGCTTACAACATCTTTTCCCGAAGGATTTACATAAGTAAAGGAAGATTGGTTGTAATTCTTGTGGTAGTCCCGGCCAGAGCGGGTGCCTCTACCAACTTCGAGAGCTTCTTGAGAAGGATCTTCGTTTGGAAGATTGTCTTCAGGATCAAGAGGCTGTCGTTTTTCATCTACTGGGGATGTATCTGCAGCAGAGTTGCCATCCTCAGTGATTGTGTTGCACGGAGCATTTTCCGGGAGCAAGTCCTGAACAGCATCCAGCAGCTTTTCTTCTTCGTTGACCCATCCATCACCCCAAGTTGGGTTTTCTTCATGATGATGAGTCGGGAAGAATGTGTATCCTGAAGTCACAGTCTCAGGAGAAGAAACCTGAGAGGGTGTCATCTCTGTGAAAGTCACGTGAGACGAGGTAGCTCCAGAGGATACATTGCTAGGTGTCGTCGGAGTATAGGTAATCTCATCAGACGACGCTTCAGAAGAGCTATAGTCCTGATATATTACATTACAAGAAGCTCTGATAGGAGATGTTGCCTGCTCGGAGTCAGACTCATCCTCGGATGTAAGAGGATCGTCAATCCAGCAACGTTCTCCATTTTCAGGAGTTAAGGGTGGATGTACCTGATTATCTTCAGGGACTTCAGGCTCTGGATTGTGAGGAATCTCGTTGACGCTGTCTTGCTCTTGTTCTAGAGCGAGACGCTGCAAGATCCTTGCATATTCTTCAAGATCAGGCATGGGAGCCAGATCCTCTTCTTCGTCTTCTCCGTGTGGCTCAACATAGTTGATTTCCACTGGAGCAATGACAGGTGCTGGGTTAACAGCATCTTCTTGTGCAGCCTCTTGGTCTTCTTCATCATCAGACCAGGATCCTTATGGCTGTAAGGGGTTATACCAGATTACTGGCATAAGGTGAGTTTCAGGAACCCATTCTTCATCGGAGAGATATTCTCCTGTTTCAAGGGATTCTTCCCACTCATCAGTGTAGCCGGACTCGAATCCATCATCGGTGTCGCTGGACTCGTATCCATCAATGGAGAATCCAACTACCGAGTTGCAAGAGTATGATGCCCCCTGCGTAGCTTCTTCTCTGAATTGAGGTGGCATGAAGTCACTGAGAGTGAGTTTTCTTACCCCCTTTGAAGTCTCTAGAAGGGACGTTTCTGTTGCCCCGAGTGAAGTGGTAGAGGAGGCCTCTGCCTTTTCAGGGACTTCTTGTTTTGGCTGGGTCTTCTCTTGCCGTTTGAGCCTGAGGAGATGTTTCCTAGCCTGCCTTCGCTGTTGAGCTGTCGGCTTTGTTTTGACGATCTCCCAGTTTTCATCTTCCAGGAGATCGGGATGTACCCATATGGGTTGTCCGTCTGGTGTCGGGCAAGGAACCAACACTTCGGACATTTGAATTCTTTTTATCACCTTGAAGGAAGTAGTGATCTTCTTCTTCGGTGATTTTGGTGTTTGTCCACATGATACCATGTTGACGGAGGCAGTCCCATAGTTTTTGTCAAAGGTTATGACTCCGTTCCTCCACATCTCATTGATCTTCTCTCTCACAACGAAGCATTGATTGAGAGGATGTGAGATCATCTGGTGGTATGGACAGTACCGAGGATCGTTGGTTTTGCCAACGTCTCCCGGTCTTTTGGGCTCTGGCAAAATGAGTTTGCCATTTGCTAGGAGAGCCTCAAAGATTTCTTCAACGTCTTCATCGAACGGATATTTCTTTTCTACGCGTTCTTTGAAGGCATCAGAGAGTTCAGGCCTTTTACCTGCAGTTTTGTTTTCAGCTTTCTTTGGCTGCTGAGGAGCTGACTTGGTTTGCACATTGAGTACCTCTTTCTTCTTTGGTTTAGAGGTTGCAACAGCAGTCGGCTCTTTCTTTGATGATTTCTGACTGTTGAGGTCTTTGATCACCGTTTCAGCTTCCATGGAAGCTTCGAGGAGTTCCCCCAGGTTCTTTGATTTGTTGCCGATGATCATGGAGCGGATTTTAGCTCTCATGTTGTTTCGGCAGATGTAGACTAGCGACGCTTGTGGCAGTACATCTGAGTATTTGTACGCCATTGCTTTCCACTTGTGAATGAAGTCATAAGTTGACTCATTCTCTCCCTGTTTTAGGCTGCAGAGCTGAGCCATAGTAACAGGATGATCCTCACCTTGGAAGTGGGTCAGGAAGCGTGTCTCCAGCATAGCCCAGTTCTGAATGGAGTTCTCCGGCAGAGTGGAGTACCAATCGAAGGCCGTACCTTTTAGGGTACTTGCAAAGAGGCGAATCTTGAGTGCATCTTGATCCGCGATAGCTCCCGTCAAGATCTTGAAGTGGATGACGTGCTGTCTGGCCGATCCTTTCCCCGTATATGTTTGGAGAGTAGGATGTTTGAATTTTGTGGGGAACGGGACCGAGTCCATCCATAAAGGATATGGTGGCTTGATCCCATGCTCTTTGAGTATATCCTCTTCTTTAGCTTTGGCGAGGATACTGTCTACGTCCTTTTTGGTGAGGGCGCGTGACTCATTTTCTTCTCCATTTCCCTCGTTATTGCTATGATTTGGAGGAGGCTCATTGTTCACCTGATTTTGGACGACAAGGAGAAGGTTTTCCATCAGAGTTTCAATCCTCTGCTGGCCTTGTTCCAACTGCTGGATGCATGTGAGCGCATCATCTCGAGGTGGATTCTGAGGTGGCGGCTCAGAACTTGTAGCCAAGACGTTCATCCCTCGGGATTCGAACGAAGAAATCGCCCTGGTGACCGAGCTGGGGCTCATTCTTTTTGATGAAGAGCTTGATGAAGGATTACTCTCCCGTCCTTGGCTGGAAGGGGCAGGAGATTCTTCGGGATGTCTTTGTGTCCTGGTGATGCTACGGGTCACCGGACGTCGGACATGGATTTTTTATGCTGACCTTTGGCGTCTTCTGGTTTTTCCAACCATATGGACGGCAGTAACTTGGTCGGGTCTTTCTTTTTCGACCCATTTGTGGGAGACTTGAAGTGTAGAAGGCTGGGTCCGTTGCTTCTCTAGTCTCTTTTGTCGATATGAAGCACGGCGGCGTGCTCGACGAGCGATTTGAGCTTCAGTCAGCTCTGGCTGGGCTCTGACGATGAAGGATGTGCTCCCTCGGGCGCAGCAGCCGAGCTTGTCTTCTTTGTGGTTGGGCAAGGACAGGATGCGGACCCGGTCCTTTGCCTGTTGCAGTGAAGCTTTAAACCTTTCGAGTTCGGCCCCTGTAGAGATAAAGGGTCGAATTGAAGGGGTGTAGGCCCTGGCAGGTGCTTGTAGAGGCCTAGTGATGCATGATCTCATTTTGGGCCCGGCTCATGCTGGGTTGACTTGGGAGTCAGGTTGGAGATGGGTCTCTCCTCTTTCATGTAGGCAAGAGGGTAGAACTGGTTCTCTTTGAGTGGGGCCAGGTATGCTGGCTTGGTGGAAGTTTGAGACCTTCTTTGTTTTGGGGAAGGTCTTGGAGACCAAGTCTTGGGATAGACCTGGTTGTTTGTGGGTCGAGGCTTCGCGGGGGTGCCGCGGGCTTCGGGCTTTTGGGCGCTCGCCTTTGGTGTCACGGGAGTGACACGTTGAGAGGCGATCTTCTGCTTTTTAGCAGGCGCAGCTTGTTCTTCGGGAAGTGGGAATGGTCCCAGTGTCCCGAAGACGATGGTCCGGGGAGTCGAGGTCGACCCGGAGTTCAGAGAGTTGCCGAGGGAGTTGACGCTTCGGCAGCTGGCAGGGCGCTTGTAAGTGCGCTCGGTTTGCTTCTGTTGAAGCATGAGTTGGTGCTTGTTCTCATCGAAGATAATGGTTAAGCCTGCCATTGTTAGTTTCGAAAAGGTTCTGAAACACGACCACATCCATTAGTAATCACAAGAATAATGATCATAAATGGGAATTTCTATGGTTGTCTTTTCAAATCGCTCAAGGGACATGTCCCAAGCAATATGAAAGAAGGCAAAAAGCCATAGAGGGTACAATTGTTCTGGTAGCAAGCATGGTAGGCTCGAAATGAGCGTTTCAATGACTGCTAGAAGCAATTGTATACCTAAATTCGACTTATCGAGAAGCGGAGCTTGCTCGAGATAAGAAGAATATAAGGTAGGAGTTACAAATGTGCCGGTCACAGATACAGTAGACCCTGAAAGGGCGTACCAGTATTGCTATGCACAAATGTTGGAGATCGCATCCATGAGATGGGATTCTTTGTTTTGAAATGTCAGAAATGGATTCGTCAAAGAGAGCAGGTGACATTCCGATTCAAATACGGGCTCAACGATTTCCGCGAGCGCCAGTACTCAGAAGGGAAGAGACCACAATTTCTCGAATCTGAATCCAAAAAGTGACGAGTTTTTGGAGATTTTTTTTTTATTTTATTTTTTATTTTATTTTTTATTTTATTTTTTTTATTTTTTATTTTTTTTTAAATATTTTTTTTATTTATTTTTTTTATTTTATTTTTTTTTTTGAAATTTTTTTTTTATTTTTATTTTTTTTTTAATTTTTTAAGATTTAAAGACGAGAGAGTACACATAGGCCTCCTAACCCGGTCTTATGAAACCTCAATTGATAGAATTGCCCCCAGGTAAGGGTAGGATTACTTAATGAACCCGTTTGGAGGACCCTTGCCTAGAACAGTCAAGCTGTCTCCACACTCTGGACAAGGCTTTTCTTGAATCAATCGTGATCAAAGAACGCAATTGGTTTAACCTTAGTGGTCTATGTCCCTTTTTTTTTATAAAAAATCCCAAATAGACTCATCGAAGAGAAACGATGGCCCAAAACCTTAGTCGAACGGGCTCAACATTTCTGCAAGCACCAAAGAACGATAGGATAGGAACAAAGTTTCTCAATTTTGAATCCAAACTAAGAAAACTAATTTTTTTTTTATTTTATTTTTTTTTAATATTTTTTTTTTGAAATCTCTAATGAACTCATCGAAGAGAAACGATGGTCCAAAACCTTAGTCGAACCGGCTCAACATTTCTGCAAGCACCAAAGAACGATAGGATAGGATCAAAGTTTCTCAATTTTGAATTCAAACTAAGAAAACTGATTTTTTTTTTTTTTTTTTGAAATCTCTAATGAACTCATCGAAGAGAAACGATGGTCCAAAACCTTAGTCGAACGGGCTCAACATTTCTGCAAGCACCAAAGAACGATAGGATAGGATCAAAGTTTCTCAATTTTGAATTCAAACTAAGAAAACTAATTTTTTTTTATTTTATTTTTTTTTTAATATTTTTTTTTTGAAATCTCTAATGAACTCATCGAAGAGAAACGATGGTCCAAAACCTTAGTCGAACGGGCTCAACATTTCTGCAAGCACCAAAGAACGATAGGATAGGATCAAAGTTTCTCAATTTTGAATTCAAACTAAGAAAACTGATTTTTTTTTTAATTTTTTTTTTGAAATCTCTAATGAACTCATCGAAGAGAAACGATGGTCCAAAACCTTAGTCGAACGGGCTCAACATTTCTGCAAGCACCAAAGAACGATAGGATAGGATCAAAGTTTCTCAATTTTGAATTCAGACTAAGAAAACTGATTTTTTTTTTTTTTTTGAAAAGAGAAAGAATGGAAACAAACTCAAAGAAATAGAAATTTCCAAAAAATCCCATCTCATGTTTTTTTTTTTTAGGATGCAAAATCCAACATAGGCTACCAGCTAGGAAGTAGCCAAGGAATCCGGAAAAGAAGTATAAGCATAGAGCAAAAAGTATGATATGCAAATATTTCATTTCCAAGCACCGTGTTCTCAAATGAACGGGTCCCACCGGGTGTGCCAGCTTGATGGAACGCGCTCCGAGGCGCCGTTGGGGCGGCTACCGGGGTCGGCGGAACGTGGGAGTCCGTCGGGTCCGACCCTTTCGCGCCCTGGCTGGCCCTGAAGCGTGCATCAACATTTCTTTTGTGTGGGTGTGCCAGATTTTCTATTTTACTTGGAATTGCAAGTGGTCATCCGGAGATCAACCTTCGCAAGTAAAAAGGAAATCAACTTCTTTCAAGTTTTCCATTGCACAAATATTTAAGAAAAGAGACATTTTCTTGGTTTGCCGTGAAAGGCGATTTTGTTTGGCATTTATAGCCGATTTTGGCGTTTATAGCCGATTTACAATTCTCATCAATAATGAAAGACAAGAGTTGTGATTTTTGTCTCTTTTAGAAAAATACAAACTACAATGAAAGGCAAGAAAAGGAGGATCTAACTTCTCAGGAGATTGTGGGGGACTCGTTCAGATTGACGGTCGCAAGCCATGTGTGGGCTTCGCCATCATCCATGCAGATGAGAACAGAAGATGCTCTTGATTCGCTTGGCTTGGCTATAACCTCAGGTTTTTAGAGGACAAAGACTAAGAGAAGGTCCTATGTCCAATAAAAAGCTAAGTAGACGGGCTGAAAAGCCACGTCTAAGCCATTGGAGGCAGCAGTAGAAGGCAAGGACCTTGGGGGGGGGGGGGGGGGGGGGGGGGTGCCCCCCAAGGGACTTTTGTCACCTTGTAGTGGTGGCCGGTGCAGAACTTCAGCAGAGTTTTCTCTCTGTTTCTTTCTCTGGATTCTTTGTTGCTTTGGAAGTGATCTCCGATTGATCGATCTGGATTTCAATGGAATGCTCTCCTATTTATAGGCTTTTGGTAGCCATTTAGGAGAGTTTATGGGCTTTAATGGCTTTAATGGGAGGAGTTACAAGATTTATTTCTTGATTTTGTAACTCCTTTTTCCTTGAATCTGATTGGCCGATGGAGATTAAGGGCTTTTAATCACCTTAATTACCATAATGGGAGGAGTTTCATGGGTTAAATGCCATGAATCAATTGACTTGTAACTCCCAAATGCTTGCTTCTGATTGGGCCGTCCAAAGAAATGAATTAATGACTGCAATAAAGCTAGTCAATTAACCACATTAATTGGTCGCCGAGCAGTCGAAGAGTCGCGGGCCATGCCGTGTCTTCTGGAATTCTTCTGGCGACGATCATCGATGGATCTACATGCTGATCGACATCGGATGAACATGTAACTTCAGACATTGATAGCTAAGAGCGGGCCGGTGACATCTGTCTTGTCGATTTCACGATCGGTCGGACAGAAAGTGCACTTTCTTGGTCGACCGGTTGGCGATCTTGGAGCGATCAATGATGATTTTATGCTTCTGGAGGTTGACCCGTGATTTTGACGGATGTCGGAGGATATGAGTCAATTTCAAGCACTAAAAATCACATTTTCAGGAAACCAAAGGGGCCAAAGTGCGCGAAACGCGAAAAAAGACGAAAAAACGGGTCACCGGCGGAAAATCCGGTGACCCGGACCTCCATGGTCGCCGGCGACCATGGACCGGCGACCATGGGCCATGGTCGCAGGGGCCTGCGACCATGGGCCATGGTCGCAGGGGTCTGCGACCCTGGGGGATTGTTCCCCTTCGGAGCCCGTTTTGCGGTCGTTTTGAGGTCTTTTTCGTCGCCGTTTTCTTCTGTATTTTTCTTGACATTTCTTCTCATTTATTGGCTTGATTTCCCTGTAGAAAACTTGATGAGAATCCTTGCATTTTTAGAGTGCAAAGTTTCCAATTTTCCGGGAAAGCCGAAGACTTTGTCGCGTAGAGCTGCTGATTTTCCGCCAGAAGCTGAAACTTGGTCAAACGATGTCGGAATGACCTGAAATTTGAGGTGAAGCCTCCTGAGCAATAAATAAGACCAACCATAGGCTTTTGTTTGAGTTTTGAAGCCGTTTGGGGTCCCGTCGATGCTTCACTTGATTTTGCTGCGGGGAAAATGCCGAGCTTTGATATGTGGCCAAACGATGTCCGATTGACCTGAAATTTGACGGGGAGCCTATTGGAGTCATTTTGAGACGTTCCATGGGCTCCGTTTTGGATGTCATGGTCCCGGGTTGCTCCGCCGCCGGTAGGCTTGATTTTCTCTCGGAGCATCGAAACCTGGTCAAACGTTTTCGGAATGACCTGAAATTTGACGTGCAGCCTTTTGGAAGCATGTTGAAGCCACTCATGCACTTGGTTTGATGAGCGAAGGCTCCGGTGGTTCCCGCCGCCGGGAGGCTTGATTTTGCTGCTCGAGCATTGATGGAGGGTCAAACGTTGTCGGTTTGACTTGAAATTTGGCATGGAGCCCTTTTGAGACATGCTGGAGTCATCTGTAGGCTCTGATTGAAGTTTTGACGTCTCCGATGATGTCTCCGCTGGGAGCGCCATTTTAGCTGTCGGAGGAGCGAAGTTAGGCCAAATGATTCTGAAATGGCCCGAAACTTCATGTGTACTCTTCTCTTGGCTATCTTGAAGGATCTTGCAGTGTTTGTTTGATTCTGACAAGATTTGATTTTTTTGGAGAAGTTGCATTGCCTATTTATGGCAGGTTGCGACTTCATGCAGCTTTCTTGATGTTGAAGAGGCAAAGTGACATTTTTGGTGTCAACATGGAAGTACAAATTCCTTCCTAAAGGGTATCTCTACAAAATGACATGACGCAAGAAAGCAATGTCAAATTAAGACTCCAAGAGCTGGATAATCTTGATGAAAGACGACTCGAAGCTCTACAAAGCATTGAGTTGTATCAAGCACGCATGGCAGGATCTTTCGACAAGAAGGTCAAGCAACGCGCCTACAAAAAGGGTGACTTGGTTCTTGCAGTAAAAAGACCCATAGTCTTTGCCCACAATTCCAAAGGCAAATTTGAACCAAAATAGGAGGGACCCTTTGTTATCAACAAAGTCTTCTCCAACGGTGCATACGCTCTTCTAAACATGGAAGGAGACAGATGTATGCTGCCCATCAACGAAAAGTTCTTGAAGCAGTACTACTCTTAAAGACTTCCTCAAACGGCTCAAAGCGATATCTACACGGCCAAAGCCTATTTCTAGGTACTTACTCGTCAAACCCATCCCCTTTCGAAATTTTCATCTTGAAATTTCCAAAAAAAAAAAAAAAAAAACTCTCTCAAAACAATGCTTACTTTCATCGTTTTATTGTTAAAAGAAAAAATCAAAATCCAAAAATCCAAGTTTAAGAGCCTCTTCCCAGACGTGACCAAAATTTTCAATCCTTGAACCTAAAATTCTTGGTTTGAAACAAAAACCAAGACTCATGACTTTTCACCCTAGTCCGCCTCGGCTTTTACAACCAAAATGGTTTTAAGTCAAAATTTATGACCCTCGTGTCTTTAAATAAAAAATGGTTTTTTAGAAACCGTGGGGAAACGACATTCAGTTGATACTCGCAAAACCCAAAAATCGGAAGCATTCGAACCCCATTCGATACTTCCAAAAAACCCAAAAACCAAAAGTATGCGAACCCCATTCAATACTTCCGAAAGCCCAAAAATCGCAAGGAAGGGAACCCCATTCGATACTTGCAAAACCTCGAATTTCAAAATCGTGGAGACGCAATATTCCAATTGATATCCACAACCCAAATTTCAAATGGTTCAAAAAACCTCAAATTTCAAAAATCGTGGGGAAACGACACCAAGTCAGGACCCGCAAAACCAGAAGTTTTGGGAAAAGCAGGGAAGCGACGCTTAGTCGATACTTGCACCCAAATCCGCGAGGAAGCGACATTCCATCGATACTCGCAAACCCAGACCGCGAGGAAGCGACATTCCATTGATACTCGCAAAACGAATGAGCATGGAAGCGACATTCCATTGATACTTGCAAGACGATTCAACAGGGAGGCGACATTTAGTCGATACCTGCATTTTGGAAACCAAAACCCAGCTATAAACGCCAAAAT
This sequence comes from Umbellularia californica, assembly GCA_028538565.1. NCBI lineage: Eukaryota > Viridiplantae > Streptophyta > Magnoliopsida > Laurales > Lauraceae > Umbellularia > Umbellularia californica. The sequence continues at coordinate 41,246,583 of JAPQWN010000004.1, forward strand.
CGGATATAAATGCCAAAGCAAAAAATCGGCTGTAAACGCCAAAATCGGCTTTCATGCCAACAAAACAAAACTTGGTTTTCAAAAAATCTGGCTCCCATGCCAAAACAAAATAAACAACAACAAAACAACACTCGGTTTCTATGCCATTCCAAAAATCGGCTTTCGTGCCATTTCAAAACTCGGCTTCTATGCCATTCCAAAAATCGGCTTTCATGCCACAAACAAACAAAACCTGGCTTTCATGCCATTTCAAAATTCGGCTTTCACACCATCCTAAAATTTCGGCTTCCATGCCACAAACAAATTTGGCTTCCATGCCACAAAATAAAATTCGGCTTCTATGCCATTTCAAATTTCGGCTCCCATGCTATAAACAAATTTGGCTTCCATGCCACAAAACAAAATTCAGCTTCTATGCCATTTCAAATTTTGGCTTCCATGCCGCAAACAAATTTTGGCTCATACGCCACTGTTGACACCAAAAATGTCACTTTGCCTCTTCAACATCAAGAAAGCTGCATGAAGTCGCAACCTGCCATAAATAGGCAATGCAATTTCTCCAAAAAAATCAAATCTTGTCAGAATCAAACAAAAACTGCAAGATCCTTCAAGATAGCCAAGAGAAGAGTACACATGAAGTTTCAGGCCATTTCAGAATCATTTGGCCTAACTTCGCTTCTCCGACAGCTAAAATGGCGCTCCCGGCGGCGACATCATCGGAGACGTCAAAACTTCGATCAGAGCCTACGGATGACTCCAGCATGTCTCAAAAGGGCTCCATGCCAAATTTCAAGTCAAACTGACAACGTTTGACCCTCCATCAATGCTCGAGCAGCAAAATCAAGCCTCTCGGCGGCGGGAACCACCGAAGCCTTCGCTCATCAAACCAAGTGCATGAGTGGCTTCAACATGCTTCCAAAAGGCTGCACGTCAAATTTCAGGTCATTCTGACAACGTTTGACCAGGTTTCGATGCTCCGAGAGAAAATCAAGCCTACCGGCAGCGGAGCAACCCGGGACCATGACATCCAAAACGAAGCCCATGGAACATCTCAAAATGACTTCAATAGGCTCCCCGTCAAATTTCAGGTCAATCGGACATCATTTGGCCACATATCAAAGCTCGGCATTTTCCCCACAGCAAAATCAAGTGAAGCATCGACGGGACCCCAAACGACTTCAAAACTCAAACAAAAGCCTATGGTTGGTCTTATTTATTGCTCAGGAGGCTTCACCTCAAATTTCAGGTCATTCCGACATCGTTTGACCAAGTTTCAGCTTCTGGCGAAAAATCAACAGCTCTACGCGACAAAGTCTTCGGCTTTCCCGGAAAATTGGAAACTTTGCATTCTAAAAATGCAAGGATTCTCATCAGGTTTTCTACAGGGAAATCAAGCCAATAAATGAGAGGAAATGTCAGGAAAAATACAGAAGAAAACGGCGACGAAAAAGACAGCAAAACGGACCAAAAAGGGGAGAAAAATCGCCGACGACCATGGAAGTCCGGGTCACCGGATTTTTCACCGGTGACCCGTTTTTCCGTCCCTTTTCGCGTTTTACGCGTTTTGGCCCCTGTGGTTCCCTGAAATTGTGATTTTTAGTGCTTTAAATTGACTCATATCCGACGACATCTCGGATCCGCCGTCAAAAGCATAAAATCATCATTGATCGCTCCAAGATCGCCAACCGGCTGACCAAGAAAGTGCACTTTCTGTCCGACCGATCGTGAAATCGACAAGACAGATGTCACCAGCCCGCTGCTAGCTATCAATGTCTGAAGTTACATGTTCATCCGATGTCGATCAGCATGTAGATCCATCGATGATCATCGCCAGAAGAATTCCAGAAGACACGGCATGGCCCGCGACTCTTCGACTGCTCGGCGACCAATTAATGCAGTTAATTGACTAGCTTTATTGCAGTCATTAATTCATTTCTTTGGACGGCCCAATCAGAAGCAAGCATTCAGGAGTTACAAATCAAGAGATTCATGGCACTTAAACCTTGAAACTCCTCCCATCATGACGATTAAAAGCCCTTAATCTCCATCGGCCAATCAGATTCAAGGAAAAAGGAGTTACAAAATCAAGAAATAAATCTTGTAACTCCTCCCATTAAAGCCATTAAAGCCCATAAACTCTCCTAAATGGCTACCAAAAGCCTATAAATAGGAGAGCATTCCATTGAAATGGGGACCAGAAAAAAAAAAGATCAGAAAGAGATCTGAGAGAGAGAAAACCAAGATCAGAAAATCGAGATCGATCGATCGGAAAGAATCCAGAGCTCGTATCCAGAGAAAGAAAAAAGAGAGAAAAAACTCTGCTGAAGTTCTGCACCGGCCACCACTACAAGGTGACAAAAGTCCCTTGGGGGGCACCCCCCCCCCCCAAGGTCCTTGCCTTCTCCTGCTGCCTCCAATGGCTTAGACGTGGCTTTTCAGCCCGTCTACTTAGCTTTTTATTGGACATAGGACCTTCTCTTGGTCTTTGTCCTCTAAAAATCTGAGGTTATAGCCAAGCCAAGCGAATCAAGAGCATCCTTTGTTCTCATCTGCATGGATGACGGCGAAGCCCACACATGGCTTGCGACCGTCAATCTGAACGAGTCCCCCACAACCTCCTGAAAAGTTAGATCTTCCTTTTCTTGCTTTTCATTGTAGTTTGTATTTTTCTAAAAGAGACAAAAATCACAACTCTTGTCTTTCATTATTGATAAGAATTGTAAATCGGCTATAAACGCCAAAATCGGCTATAAATGCCAAACAAAATCGCCTTTCACGGCAAATTAAGAAAATGTCTCTTTTCTTAAATATTTGTGCAATGGAAAACTTGAAAGAAGTTGATTTCCTTTTTACTTGCGAAGGTTGATCTCCGGATCACCACTTGCAATTCCAAGTAAAATAGAAAATCTGGCACACCCACACAAAAGAAATGTTGATGCACGCTTTAGGCCCGCCAGGGCGCGAAAGGGCCGGACCCGACGGACTCCCACGTTCCACCGACCCCGGTAGCCGCCCCACGGCGCCTCGGAGCGCGTTCCATCAGCCACAAAATTCGGCTTCCATGCCATTCTAAAAATCGGTTTTCAAGCCATCAAAAACCAGGCTTTCGCCACAAAAATTGGCTCTCATGCCCAAAACAACCCTTTGACAAAAGATTTTCACAAAATGACAACCTTTTGATCAAATTCTCAAACAAACATTCCCATCAGCTTTTGCTACAAATTTGTTTTCATCAAAAAATGATTTAAGTGAAAAGAAAGGGATACAAAAAATATACTACCAAAAATGTTTATACATGGAGGTACCAGAAAAAAAAAAGAAAGAAGAAAAAGAGTTTGTTACAACTCAGGAGCTCAATTTAGCATGGTCTTTAACCAAAGGTTCAACTCCTCAAGCAGACCCTTGGCCTTAGCTTCCAAAGTTTTGAGGCTACGCTTCTTCAGAATATTCCCATAAAATGCGGCCAAACGCTGCGACCCATCTGCAGCACGAGGAAGTTCTTTCCAGAGGACCTGCCACTGCTCATACTCCTGAGTCTTCCTCCGGAAATTGCTTTCAGCTTCCTCAACCTGGCGAATGAGAGTCCCCTCCTTGTCATGAGCCTCTACAATGGCGGTCCATTTGGCAGCAGCTTCTTCCTCCAAAAGCTCAAGACGCTGTCTAGCCTCAACAACCTCCTTATCAAGGCGATCCATATCTTGCTTCAGCCCCATGATGGCCAACTCGGTAACGTTCCTCTCCCGGACAAACTGCTTTCGAGTCTTCGTGATCTCAGTCAGCTCAGCTTTGACTTTGCTGGAAGGCTTCATAAACATTTCATCAAAGAAGTCACCATCTGGGAAACTCTTGGTCTCAGTCCACTTGTTCCCCAAAGCAATGACTTCATCAACAAAATCTTTGGCACTTGCGATGTCCAGACCGACTTCTTCGCTATCAACAATAATGTCCTGTACATGCTTGATCATGCTAAAGTCAGCTTCCAAGTGACCCGAAGAGAGAGTCTTAACCCATGAGCTCAAAACAGTCTTCAACACCTTATTTGCATACGTGCGGCGCAGATGAGGATTCGCCATCCTTCGGCGCCCGACTGCCCATGTCATGCTCCATTGGAAGAGTAATCAATAAACTCTTTCCAACCGAAGAAGCTGACTCGTTGAAAGTAGAAGAAGCCCCTACTCCTGGATCGGCTGCAGGTATCCCCTGTTCTGGCTCTAAGGAAGACGGAGGAACTTCTCCTGCTGCTCCACAATCTATCAAGGAAAAGAAAAATAAGTATGAATATAATCTTGTAAAAAAATCAATACCAAGATTAGTATTGCAAAATACCTTCTTCGACGACCGGCGGAGTACTCTCTGCCTCTTTGAGCTCATCCGAATCACCGTCAAACTTTGCATCCATGGATGGCTCGAAATCTTCAGAATCCTCTAGCAAGTCAGCTAATAAGAAAACCAAAGCTATATGTTGGCAAAAGACAGCACAAACAAAAAAAAAAGAAGCCAAAGCAATTATACCAAGTGAAGGTTCTGGAACCATTCCAGAGTCCCTGGGCTCTTCCTCAGATGCCACGACTGGATCCGTCATCGCCTCATCGGCAGGAACCTCGGGCATCACCAAGTCATCGTCCTTTGCCAAAAGAAAGAAAGTAGCGGATCAAAACAAAAATCTCTCATAAAAAAATAAGAAGTGGCAAAAGAAAGAAAGAGGATCATACCAGCCATCTCCTCTTCTCTGCTCCTCTTCTCTGGAGGCTCATCAGCATCCCCAGACACCTCCTCAGCAATGGTGAGAGGAACTTCAAGATCAGAAGGACTATCGTGCCATCTCATATAACGGCGCTGTCCTCTCTTCCTCTTGCTTCGGCGGGTCAATCTGCTCGACAATCCTGCCCCACTATCAACATCAGGCCTCTCACTAGAGTCCTCACAGGATGACCTACTTTTCTCGGTAGACTCCATGGAAGCCTTCATGCGCTCTGCTTGCATCCAAGCATCGATCTCGGTTTCCTCCTCTTCCAGCTATCTCAAGACCTCACCAGGAATCCCTTGTACAGCTCCTGATCTGATGACGTCCTGCTCATTGAGAAGGCCTATCTTATGCTTCTCTCCAGAAAGGAAGGCCAAAACTTCCTCCCGACGGACACCATCTGATTTGCCAAGACCCTTCCCAGGAGATTGCTTGACATCAAGCTCCTTCTTGGAAAGCCCCCGGTACACTGAGAAGCTCTCCACGAACCACTTCGTGAAGCCAGAAGTTTGAAAAGTGGGCAGCTCAAGATAGGAAATCATGGCGGTAGTGTCCTCAGCACTGTAAAAAGCCCATGCATTCCTTCCATCCTGCAGACTTCCAAAACGCTTCACCATGCTCAAAGGCGCTCCAACAACGCCTTGAGAGAAGCCAAGCTGCAATGCAAAACGCGAAGGGACATACGGCTGGATATCCACAAGAAGATGTCTACGTTACACCATCGTAACAACCCGTATGTTGAAAAGCCATCTCTTCTCCGCGTTTGTCAAAGCATAGTGTCTTTCCGACCCTACCCTGGTAAAATCACAGGAGACACCAAAGTCAAAAGCCTTCTTCCGCAAACCGGGAGAAAGCTTCACTGAAGACTACCCAATCTCGACGTCCCTAAACCGTCGGATCCTCAAACGGGCAGACAAAAGAGATTCGGAAACGGCTGTCCCTCTAGCCAAACGAATCATAAAAGGATCTTCGTCCTGTGCAACTCCCAACCGATGGAAGTTAGGACAGTGGTATACATACCACGAATAGAAGATGTGGGCAGAAAATACCCTGTTCCTGCAATTCGGTACACAAGTAGGAGTAAAGAGCAGGTACCAAAGCCAGCCGCTCTCCAAACGCCATCTGACAAGCCGGAAAAATACAGTGCGGCCTGATGTGCGTTCCATCTCCTCCAGCAAAAACAGCCTCACCCAGCCAGTAAGTGAGGTAAACAGTGAGATCTCTCCGCAATGCAATGTCAGGACAAATGGCGTCTGTGCTTGCGAAGAATTTCATCAAATCTTCTCGCATAGCGGAAATCTTCTTCAAACTTGATGCTTTAGCCTTAGCATCCTGGGCCATGCTATCAGAAGACTCCCCGCCGTAAAAAAAGTTGGAGCTGCAACTCCTCCAACTGCTGCACCTGACTTTCGAGTCCTCTTTCTCCTTCAAAAAATCATAGAAGGCAACGAGCTGAAAGTATACAAGCCTAAACTCCTCAGACTGCTCCTCAAGGACGCTGTCAATAGGCATAAACTCCTCATAGAGTTTGCTGAGGATAGGCAACCCGGTGATGGTCAGTTCCTTCAAAGAAAAACCAATCTCACCATTCGTCACAATGAAGGTGTTGGTTTGTGGAAGGAATGACTCCAGCATGGCCATGAAAGCCTCATCGGAGAAAACAACGGTTTGCCGAAAAGCGCGAACCGCATCAAAAATCTCGGCCTCCCGCAGAATGGTCTCGCCAATCTTCAGGGTGTGATCAGTCCATGATTCCCAGCTCGAGTCAGTACTGAAACGGCCACGAAGTCGGAAAGGATTTACCCAATTACTGCCGTCACCCCGAAAAATGCCAAGGCCCACCGGTCTCAAATCGATCGATGGATGATCAGAACCTTGGTAGCCATTGGCTGGCATCAACATGTCCATATGGATAGGCGACTTCTCTGCAAAACCGGAAGGGCCGCCAACGAAAACCCCGGTCTTGATCACACTGGTCCTCTTCACCCAGCTCAGAGGATCTTCCCTCTTAGGGCACGTGGGAGAAAGGCTCAAGATCGAGATGGTCCGATCAAAAGTTGACCCGGTAGAAATAGTTCTCTCCTCACCATCTGCTGTGTAAGAGAACTAAAAACATCTCCTTTGGTATGTCAAGTCGTCGGGGACTGCATCACCAAAGAAGAAGGTAGGCTTAGGCACAACGCTCTGATCATCAGTAACCCAAGGACGGCTGCTTACCATGATCTTGTAGAATTTCTCATCTTTAAGAGTGATCAATCGCTGTCTCATCTCATCACGATTGAGGGAATCGCACTCTTCCAAGTTCTTCTCGACAAACTAGACCTTCTCCCAAGCATGCTGAATGGCCGCATTGGAAGATCTGGCAGACCGACGAGGTGCGTCAGTAACAGGACCTTTACCCTTGTTTGTTCTGGAAGAACCACCTGCAAAAGATGGAAAAGAAAAGATCAATCACCATCAAAATGACAAAGTTTTGCTACAAAAAAATTATAGCAAAATTTTGACATGGTTCCGGAGCAATTCCGAAGAAAAGGGAAATACTCCGAAAGAGATAAGAAGCCTGAAGATGACCTCAACATCGCTGCGAGCTCATAGTCAGTGGAAAATTCTCAAAGAAGGTTCGAACTCAACATTGCTGCGAGAACGAGCCAATCCCATCAAATTTTCGCAAAATTTGGAAAAGAGCTCAACATCGCTGCGAGCTCCAAAATCCAAAAATTGCAAAGTTCCTCAAAATCCAGCAAGACCGATAAAGAGCTCAACATCGCTGCGAGCTCAAAATCCCAATACTTGCAAAAGATTTTCAGGTAAGCATCATCATGCTTCCAAGTCCATTTACCAAAAATCATGCATCAAAGAATATCATCATGCATTAGATGCTAGGAAAACCTTGACCAAAGTTTGACCAATTCCAACCCAATTTGGTCAAAACCAATCAAACTTTGTCCAAGTCAAAAATCATGTTGGCTTGACCTAGAGACTCTAGCCTTCTATCTTGATGCATCAAACGAAAAAAAATGCATGAACATATTGAAATTGCATAACCTCATTATCATGGTGAGCAAACAAAGAAGGAAAAAAAAAGGCTGAAAAAAAAAGAGAGAAAAAAAAAAGGTGAAAAAAAAAGAAGAAAATCACCTTGTGGAGAAAAAAAAGACAAAAAAAAAGAAACAAAAACCGTGAAAAAAAAAACACGGTAAAAAAAAAAGGGGGAGGAAAACCGTAAGCGAAGAAAAAAAGAAGCACGAAAAAAAGAGAAAAAAAAAACGTGCTTGGGAAAAAAAAGAGAAGAAGAAAAAGAGAGCAAAGAAAGAAAGAAGCTACTTCTACAATGGAGTTTCTTGTAGAGGAAGAAAACTTACTTGAAGCCATTGATGGAGAAGAAGAAAAAAAAGCTTGGAGATCCTTGGAGAAGAAAAAGCACTTCTTGATCTTAGAGCACCCTTGGGGATTCTTGCAAACAAAGAAAGCAATGGAGCCAAAGATCCAACCCCTCTTGCTTTTATAGAAGAGAGCAAATCAAAAGAGGAAACAAGGAGAAAAGAAAGGAGGTAAGTGATAAAATTTAGCTACTTTCCCAAAAGAAAGATATTTTGAGAAAATCTTTCCAAAAAAGAAGGAAACTTGAGAGATTCTCTCCAAGGATATTTTTAGATATTCTCTACACAAAAGAGATATTTTTAGATATTCTCTACAAAAATGACACCATATGAGATCTAGGCCATCTCCAAAGCCTAAGGTCTCATGGGTTAGCCCATATGAGCCAGGTTTGACAACCTAAGCACTAAAAGTGGCTTTTAGTCAAAATATTCCTCCTACCAAGAGCAAAAAGTCCCATGCCTCTTTTGAGTTGATGGGACCATTCAAAAAAAAAAACAGAAAGAGAAGAAAGCCTCGTGAGTTTCTAAAAACCAAACCATCCAACCTCATGAACCAAATTAAGCCAAACTCTTGAAATTGACATTACATAACAAACCAAACCTTGGTCCCCTAACTCGCCAGATACAGTTTGTTAGCTCACAAGACCAAAACCAAAATCAAAATCCAAACCAAATCGAAACCAAAACCAAAAAACCAAATCTGACCCCCCCCCCCCCCCCCCCCCCCCCCGCAACTTGCCACATACAGCTTGTTGGGTCACAAGGTCAAAATCAAAAATTAAACCCCGACCCCCTAACCTGCCACATACAGCTTGTTAGGTCACAAGGTCAAAAACCAAAATCCAAAACCCAAAATCCAAATACCCCATGTCATTTTCAAAACTTTGCCTAGAGATGGTACGTGATCCTTCTCACTACCATAAAATTCTCCCGGAAACTCAGAAGGCTATTAAAAAAAATGCTCAAGACCCTTGGTCAAGTCAGAAGCTCTCCTTCAAGTTTCTCTTTGAGGCACATCGACTCCAAAAAGCTACTTGTCGCTGTACCTCGAGAGGGCATTTGTTGACACAAAAAAAAGTCACTATGTCTCCCCAACATCAAGAAGCCACATGAAATTGAATCCTGCTACAAAACAGGCAAACCTACTTCAAGCATCCGATCTTGTCAGAATCAAACAAAAACTACAACATCCTTCAAGACAGCCAAAAGAGGGGTACACCTGAAGTTTCAGGCCATTCCGACATCGTTTGGCCTAACTTCACTTCTTCTACAGCTTAACAAGCGCTCCCGGAGTCGACATCATCGAAGACACCAAAATTTCGATCAGAGCCTATGGATGGTTCCAAAATACCTCCAAAGGGCTCCATGCCAAGTCAAACTGACAACGTTTGACCCTCTATCAATGCACGAGCAGCAAAACCGAGCCTCCCGGTGGCGAGAACCACCGAAGCCATCACTCATCAAACAAAATACATGAGTGGCTTCAACATACTTCCAAAGGGTTGCACGTCGAATTTCAGGTCATTCCGACAACGTTTGACCAGGTTTCGATGCTCCGAAAGAAAATCAAGCCTACCGGCGGCGGAGCACCCCGGGAACATGGCAACCAAATTGGAGCTAATGGATTGTCTCAAAATGACTCCAATAGGCTCCCTGTCAAATTTCAGGTCAATCGGACATCGTTTGACCACATATTAAAGCTCGGCATTTTCCCCGCAACAAAATCAAGCCAAGCATCGACAGGACCCTAAACGGCTTCAAAACTCAAATAAAAGCCCATGGTTGGTCCTATCCACTGCTCAAGAAGCTTCACCTCAATTTTCAGGTCATTCCGACATCGTTTGACCTAGTTTCGACTCTTGACGAAAAATCGGCTACAAAGTCTTCGGTTTTCTCGAAAAATGGGGAACTTTGTGCTCCGATTTTGTGCGGGTTCTCGTCAAGTTTTCTCCAAGAAAATTAAGTCAATAATTGAGGAAAAATATCAAGAAAAATACAGAAGAAAAAAGGAACCAAAAAGAAGGAAAAACGGCCAAAAATGAAGCTCGGCGACCCTGCAATTCCGAGTCGCCGGATTTCTCACCGGAGGGCCTGTTCTCCGATCCTTTTCGCGTTTCGAGTGTTCCTGCCTCTGTGATTTTCTGAAAATCCAATTTTTGATGCTTGAAAACCACGGATCTTCACCGACATTGATGGACCCGAAAAAGGGGGAATCTTCCGTCCTCTCCCTCCGCACCCCGGGGGCTGACCTGGGTCTCGGCGGAGGAGGGAAGATCTCGGGCATCAACATTTTTGTACGGGTATGCCAGATTTACTGTCTACTTGGAATTTGGAATAGTGATAATCCGGAGATTCACCTTCACAAGTGGAAAGGGAATCAATCCTTTTTTCTAACTTTTCAAATTGCATAAATATTAAGAAAAGAGACAAGTTTTTAGAATGCCGTAAGAGGCGTTTTTGTTTGTTTGCCGTGAAAGGCGTTTTTACAAAACTCATCAAATATGAAAGACAAGAATTGTGATTTCTTTTTGCCTCTTTAAGAAATACAAACTACAATAGAAAAGGAAGAAAAGGGATCTAACTTCTCAGGAGATTGTGGGGACACGTTGAGATCGACGGTCCCAAGTCATGTATGGGCTTCGCCATCGTCCTTCAAATGAGAACATGTGATGCTTTGATTCTTTGGCTTGGCTCCTAACCTCAGTTTTTTAAAGGACAAGGACCAAGAAAAGGTCCTATATCCAATGAAAAACTAAGTAAACGGGCTGAAAAGCTGCATTTAGGCCATGTTGGAGAAGGAGGTGACCTTAGGGGGGTGGCCCCCCAAGGGACATTGATCACCTTGTGGTGCTTCCGGGAGCAAAGTGGCAGGACTTCGTTTCTCTCTTGGATTTTCTTGATTTTCAGAGCTTGCACTTGGGATCTATTTTCATCATGCATTCTTCTTGGAATGGACCTCCTTTTATAGGCTTTTGGTAGCCATGAGGTGTTTATTGGCATTGATGGCCATGATGAAAGAATTGATGAGGAGTTACAAGTTGATTTTGTAACTCCTTTTTCAAGGCTTGTGATTGGCCGATGAAGGTAGTAGGCATTTAATCACCTTTATACTTCATGATGATGGGAGTTTCATGGGTTTAATGCCATGATTGCTTGGATTTGTAACTCCCAAATGCTTGTTTCTGATTGGGCCGTCCAAAATAATGAGTTAATGACTGCTTTAATGGGTCAATTAACGTCATTAAGTGGTTGCCAAGGCATGTGAAGAGTCGCGGGCCGTGCTACGCCTTTTGAGATTCTTCTTGCGATCATCACGGGTGGATCCACGCATTATTTGATGTCGGATTGCGATGCAATTTCAGACATTGATTGATGTTGGCGGGCCGGTGACATCTATCTTGTTGATTTCACGATCGGTCGGACAGAAAGTGCACTTTCTTTGTCAGCCGGTTGGCGATCTTGAGGCGATCGGTGATAATTTCATGCTTTTGACGGCGGATCCGAGATGTCGACGAAGATCAGTGGTTTTGGAGCACCAAACATTGGATTTTCAGAAAATCACAGAGGCCAGAACACCCGAAACGCGAAAAGAATCGGAAAACGGACGATTCGGCGCAAAATCCGGTGACCCGGATTTCCAGGGTCGCCGGGCGACCATGCACCCAGGGTCGCCTGGCGACCTTGGGCCAGGGTCACCGGCGACCATGGGGCTTCGGCCCGTTTGGTCGCCGAGCGTCGTTTTCGGCCGTTTTTTCGTCTTTTTCGTCCCTTTTTTCTTCTGTATTTTTCTTGACATTTTTCCTCAATTATTGACTTGATTTTCTTGGAGAAATCTTGACGAGAACCCTCGCAAAATCGGAGCACAAAGTTTCCTATTTTTCGGGAAAGCCGAAGACTTTGTAGCCGATTTTCCATCAAGCGTCGAAACTAGGTCAAACGATGTCGGAATGACCTGAAAATTGAGATGAAGCTTCTTGAGCAGTGGATAGGACCAACCATGGGCTTTTATTTGAGTTTTGAAGCCGTTTGGGGTCCCATCGATGCTTCACTTGATTTTGTTGGGGGAAAATGCCGAGCTTTGATATGTGGTCAAACGATGTCCGATTGACCTGAAATTTGACGGGGAGCCTATTGGAGTCATTTTGAGACATTCCATGGGCTCCGTTTTGGATGTCATGGTCCCGGGTTGCTCCGCCGCTGGTAGGCTTGGTTTTCTCTCGGAGCATCGAAACCTGGTCAAACGTTGTCGGAATGACCTGAAATTCGACGTGTAGCCTTTTGGAAGCATATTGAAGCCACTGATGTATTGTGTTTGAGAGTAATGGCTTTGGTGGTTGCCGCCGCCGGGAGGCTTGATTTTGCTGCTCGAGCATTGATGGAGGGTCAAACGTTGTCGGTTTGACTTGAAATTTGGCATGGAGCCCTTTGGAGACATTCTGGAGTCATCCGTAGGCTTTGATCAAAGTTTTGGTGTCTTTGATGATGTTGCCGCCGGGAGCGCTTGTTTAGCTGTCGGAGCGGTGAAGTTGGGCCAAACGGTGTCGGAATGGCCCGAAACCTCAGGTGTACCCCTCTTTTAGCTGTCTTGAAGGACCTCTCAGTTTCTGTCTGATTCTGACAAAATCTGATGCTTGAAGTAGCCTTGCCTATTTTTAGCAGGATGCAGCTTCAGGAGGCTTCTTGATGTTGAGGAGACATATTGACTTTTTTGGTGTCAACAGACATCTTGGATCCGCCGTCAAAAGCATGAAATCATCACTGATCGCTCCAAGATCGCCAACCGGCTAACCAAGAAAGTGCACTTTCTGCCCGACCGATCGTGAAATCGACAAGACAGATGTCACTGGCCCACCAACATCAATCAATGTCTGAAGTTGCATCGCGATCCGACATCAAACAATGTGTGGATCCACCTGTGATGATCACAAGAAGAATTTCAAAAGACGCGGCGCGGCCCGCGACTCTTCACATGCCCTGGGGACCACTTAATGTCGTTAATTGACCCATTTATGACAACTTAATGCGGTCATTAACTCATTATTTTGGACGGCCCAATCAGATTCAAGCATTTAGGAGTTACAAATCCAAGCAATCATGGTATTAAACCCATGAAACTCCCATCGTCATGAAGATTAAAGGCAATTAAATGCCCATTATCCTTCATCGGCCAATCACAAGCCAAGAAAAAGGAGTTACAAAATCAAGAAATAAAACTTGTAACTCCTCTCATCAATACCATCATTTCTCTCATCATGGCCATCAATGCCCATAAACCACCTCATGGCTACCAAAAGCCTATAAAAGAAGGTTCATTCCAAGGAGAAAAACAACTTTGCAACCTTTGAACTTTGCAACCTTTGATCTTTTTTTCAACTTTCCACTGGTCTGCACGCTTGCATTCCTCCGAAGAAATCTTGACGAAGTCCTGCTGCTCTGCCGCCAGAAGCACTACAAGGTAATCAAAGTCCCTTGGGGGGCCACCCCCCCAAGGTCCCCTCCTTCTACAACATGGCCTAAACGCAGCTTTTCAGCTCGTTTACTCGATTTTTCATTGGATATAGGACATCCTCTTGGTCTTTGTCCTTTAAAAAATTGAGGTTGGAGCCAAGCCGAAGACTCGAAGCATAAAGCGTTCTCATTTGAAGGACGATGGCGAAGTCCATACCTGACTTGCGACTGTCGATCTGAGATTGTCCCCACAATCTCCTGAGAAGTTAGATCCCTTTTCTTTTTTTTTCTATTGTAATTTGTATTTTTTTAAAGAGACAAAAAGAAATCACAATTCTTGTCTTTCATATTTGATGCGTTTTGTAAAAATCGCCTTTCACGGCAAAATCGCCTTTCACGGCGAACAAAGAAAAAAACGCCTCCTACGGCATTCTCAAAAACAAACTTGTCTCTTTTATTAAATATTTATGCAATTTGAAAAGTTAGAAAGAAGAATCGATTTCCTTTCTACTTGTGAAGGTGAATCTCCGGATCATCACCATTCCAAATTTCAAGTAGAATAGTAAATCTGGCATACCCGTACAAAAAGTTGATACCCGCGTTTTCCCTCCTCCGCCGAAACCCAGGCAGCCCCCAGGACGGAAGGAGAGGACGAAAAACCGAGGGTCCATCAATCTGTCAGCTTACTATGAGAGATAGGGGTGGGGCCCCTCACATTTAAGTTGTTGGCATTAGATATGGATGTGAGGGCCCCCACTTTATCTCTCATAATAAGGTGAGAGCATCCCTCATAGGAGTATCTGCCTAATTGGGACCGTGAGGGCTCTTATGAGAATTACTCTCACGGTACCGTGAGAGTAAGGGTGGGGGCCCTTACACCTAAATCTAATGCCAACAGCCTTAATTGAGGGGCCCCTTACTCTCACAGTACCGTAATGAGCAACTCTCATAAGAGCATTACTCTCACGATACTGTAGAGCAAGGGGGGCCCTCACATCCATATCCAATGCCAACAGCCTAATTATGAGTGCCCCCTTACTCCCACACTACCTTGATGAGTAACTCTCATAGAAGCATCCCTTTATATATATATATATATATATATATATATAGGGGCCAGCTCTCCTAAACTCAAGCCTAAGATAAGATAAGCTTAAGTGTGTAGTGGGGCCCATGTAGGGACCCGCAAGGGGATGGGGGGATTCCAAAGACTCCTTGGAATCCTCCTTTCAGCAAAGAATTAGCCCCAACCGTGATTTCTATCATCTCCATATGGGCCCAAAAGTTTAACGGTCAACGGTCCATTCGGATCGATACATAATTGATCCAACGGTCCAATAAATTTGAATCTAACCGAAAGTTGGTGGACATCTGCAATTCAGAGGAGTCATGTGTTTAGTCCATTTGGATGGACCAAAGGTGCGCCCCACAAGCATGAGCTTACGAAATTTTATCCAAAGCTCAAGCTTAGGAGAGCCTTGCTCATATGTGTGTGTGTACGTCGACATATATGTGTGTGTGTGTGTGTGTGTGTGTGTGTGTGTGTGTGGGGGGGGGATATTCTAGTGCAATGGTGAGGGACAAACTTAATAGGGCCCACCTAGGAACCCATTGATTATGGGACTTGTGGGGGATGGAAAGAGACATCTTAGATGATCCCATATATCAAATTTGAGATCAATCTCATGCTTCTAACCCTTCATCCGTGGCCCACAAATTTAACAACTTTATATTAAAAGAAAAAATTTGGCGCTCGATCCAATGGTCCAATTCATTTGGATAAGTGAAAATTTAATGGGTCTAATGTACTTAAGGGTGTCTCATGTGTGTGGATGATTCGGATGTGTTATAAAGTCCACCCTACTATGTTGTCCCTCACCATAACATGGGGAGGAACGGATGCACATGAATATCCCCCATATATATATATATATATATATATATATATGGGAGATGCTCCTATGAGAGCATCTCTCACCTTATTATGAGAGCTATGGTAGGGGTCCTCTGATCGGATCCCTAAGTGCAAGGGTGCGACTGTAGTAATAATCTGGTGAGACCATGTCAATCCACAGTGAGCAATGCTTTTTAAGAAACTTTCCAACTTTAACATGTCCTAATTTAGAAACTAAATATAACCTAATAAAGAAACTAACCAAATTACAAGAATATTTCTAAAAACTGAGAGTTAACAATTGCAACTTTCCAATTAAAAAAATAAATCTAAACTAAGTAAAGAAACTTAGTTTATTCAACCCTATTCTAATTATAACCTACAAAAGTAATAAACTCATCAAAACAACCAATTTTATATAAGATAAATCAAAATAAAATTTCCTAAATTAGATCCTAAATACCAAAATCACTTTTTATACAAATATGAATGATCTATAATGCCCTAAATACTAACAATGCAATTTTATGCAAGTTTCTAAAAATCTGATGCATGCTGTAAAAAATTCCAAGTATGGAAACTCTTGCACAGACCCAATTTCGCTGGACTATACAAATAGTCTAAAATGATATGAACTTAAATCTAATGGCTGGAATCAATACTCTAATGATGCATGAACAAAACAAAACAAGAAGAATGAAAAAAGGACTTAAAACAAAAAAGTTATGGTTACCTAAAGATGCCTACTTGAACCAGTTATGCTGCTGAAGTCTGTTACAGGCTTTCCAACTACTCTTTTTTATGCCTCTGGTTGACACGGTTACCAAGGTTATTTTTGGCTGAAATTATAGGGTTTCAAAGTCCTATTATTATAGTTCAAATTCCGGACTTAAAACATTCACGTTTAACTGGTTTTTAAATCGCACACTTTTGTAACACAGTTAGGCCAATAATGCTGAAACTGTGCAGAATTTTTCACTGTTCTCAGTCTTTCTAATCAGTTAATAATCTTGTGATTTCAGCAACAAAAGACTTTGTTCTAATGCAATTTCTAAATATGAAATATGTACAAAGACACTTTCCAACCATATATTATGCAAGTAGCAAAAATAGAAAGTTTCTACTACACATAGAAAGATGCAAGTTGGGTTTTTTTAATCTAGAATTTGTAAATAAAAAAATCAGAATATTAACTTAAAATAAAAACAAAATGGGTGGGAAAATAAAAGGCGGAAAAGTAGTACCAAAGATCTAGAAACTAGACAATCCTACAAGTATTGAAAATGCGATTATATGCAATCCTCTTTTCTCAGAGTAGAAAAAAATATAATGCAAGTGGTTACTTGTTGTCTCTCAACTTTTGAACCTTTTTATTTTATTTTCAAACCCTAGATCTAATCATGTGAAATATTGTCTCCAATCAAAACACATAAAAGAACTAGAATGAGAAAAATAAACACACTTACATAGAGAATACGCAGAATCAATCCAAGTAGTGTCTCTATTCCTTGATCTTGAAGTACATAAAATTAAGATTCTTCTCTCTTCATCATTCTCTCAATATGATCCCTCAATATATGTCTAAAGAATTAGAATGGAGAAGAAGAAGAAAGGGATTAGAGAGAGATCGGGTGGATGGGAGTGGAAAGGGAAAATAAAACCTCCAAGATTTTCACCTACAATGCATTGGAGGTCCAGCCCTTCCATGAGTCCCTTTTATGCTTTTTGTAAATCTTTCTTTTTAGTAAAGAATCTCTTATCTTTAGGGCTCTTGTTTCCTTATGTGTACAGATTCTTGCATAGGCTCCAAGCTAGCTTCTTTCTTTGAAAATACTTTTAAATTTGAGAGATCTCCTTACCTTATTAGGTTTCTTGATGTACACACCTTCCTTGTACAATTCCAAGAATATCTCTAAAAATTATATGATGATGTAAAGGGAAGAAACTTTCAAAATATTGAGATTTCTTGCAATTCCCGCCTAAAACTATAGCAGACAACTTCCAGAGGTCATATCTCCCTCAATATAGCTCTGATTTATGCAACCTTGGCTCCACAGATATCTACTCGAAAAGATCTTTCCAACGGTGGGTAGATTACGCCGATTCAACACTCGGTTTGAGAGTTAAGGCCATTTTAAGTTGCTGCCCCTGAAAAGTCCACGAATAATTGTGCAAAAATGGAAGCTTCTATGTTGGCATGCAATGGGGTGTGTGGGGCCCATGTTGATTTCTCCTACAAATTGAAAGATGCAATTTTAACATTAATCATATGTAAGAAAATAATTATGAACCATGTATGGGACCCCACATGCTTAATGATGCACCCAAATGACAAACTTTCCAAAAATATCACATAGTGCCAAAAATAGCAAGATATGCATTGATGAAACCAAAAGCCTAATTTTGGGGTGATAAATGAGATGAGAAAAAAAATTAATTTCACAAAAGTCATGCAATTCAATGAATTGTGACCAATTTTGATCATGTTTTCAAAAATATCCTCAAATGCATGTAATCATGAAATTAAATGCAATTCTATGCAATTAAACCTAATGAAGTCCACAAATGCTAATGAAATGATGACTTAAGGACCTAGTTTTGTGGACTTATCACCCTCACATCCATATCCAATGCCAACAACTTTAATGTGAAGCGCCCACCCTAGCTCTCATAGTAAGGTGAAAGATGCTCTCATAGGAGCACCTCCCTATATACAACTTAGGGGCGCATAAGCTGGGGCGTGCTACTAGCAAGTGTGGCTCTCAAGTGAAAAGTTAAAGGCCCTTTTCGATTTCCCTTTCCCCTCCCTCATGTTTCGCCTGACCTAATCACCCAAACAAAAACGCATCCCCTTCACCATTATGATCGACCATCTCGAGCTCTCCTTCGCCTTTACCCCCTTCTCCTCTACGATCGACACTCTCGAGCTCTCTGCGCCTTGGCCTCTTCTCCTCTATGATCGACCCTCTTGAGCTCTCTGTGCCTTAGCCCCTTCTCTCTATCTCCCAATCTGTCTTTCCCATCATCTCCTACTCTCTCCACAGCGCCCATCAGAGATCCACAACTCTTCAAGCCCATTGCCCTTCATTTCATCTCCGAAAAACATTTCCATTAGAGAGATCTGCACCCATTGGAGACCTCCGAACCGCCAAACCAGCCTCATCTTGATCAGAGTTTTGCTGCTAGCCCATTTTTCTGCATCTGCACCCAACTCCATTTGCTGCCAGGGTGATGTCCTTCTTCTCACTAGTGAGATAATTGGACTTGCTTTCTCATCTCATTCATTTGGCCTTGTTTGTAATTATAGATTTGGGAAATATTTAAAATTGGTAAGTGAGAGGGAAATTGATCTCCATACGGTCAAAATCTCTTTTTTTATTTTTTATTTTTTATTTTTTTTATATTCTCAAGTGAGAGGGAAATTGATCTCTATACGGGCCAAATATCTTTTTTTTATTTTTTTTATTTTCTCTTTGAATGCTTTAATATAAAATCTTCTAATTTGACACTTATCTGGACATTGGTTACCATTAGATTTTATCAAAGTAAATCTGCATGTTAATAGGATCATTTGATTGTCATTAACTGCAAAAACCCCTTTACAAAAAAAAAAAAAAGAAGTACAAGTGATACATAGGCCCTTATCTTTTCAAATGAAAGGCCACTGCTTTGAATTAGGAAAAGCCCAGGCCTCTGAGAGAGTATACCAACCTTTTATTTAGTTGGGATCATCTGTTGCAGCTATTATAGTGGAATGTGGGATGCATTCTAAGATCTCCGTTGTGGGACACAAAATAATAATTGGGACCGTTCAAGATGAATCTCGTCTCCAATGACATCATCAGATTTCACTTTAATAATAGTGGGTCCCAGTGTAAGATTGATAATGTGACTGGCATTGATGTGGCATTTTTGTTGAGGTGGTGTTAAACATATTTCCTTCATGGCTCTGTTGGAATTCATTTTGAGTGGTCCGGATTATTTCTATGTGGAAATTTGAATGAATAGGAAAAAAATAATGTCTTGGTTTTTTGATATCTTCATTATATCAAATAGTATTTATGATCAACCCTCAATAGAATGTAAATAGTATTTTTGTTACAGATTACAGCTGATCGATACTAAGATGTACAACACTTAACCGCAAGACTACGGTGTCGTCAAGTAGTAAAAGACTAAAGAGTCCGGATTATCGATCCCATGGAGAGAGGATGAAACAAGCAATGAATCCAATGAAAGTAGAATTGAACTAAGAGATAGCTAATATAGACAATTGAAGTAAACAATTAAAACTACTAAACTATGTGTGTAAAATGAAATTAAACGAAATGGAGTGTGAAATAAAAGTAAAATAGCAACTAACCTACTCCAATTAACAATCTAAAATATGAAATCAATAAAATCTAACAAATTACACTAAACTAGTGGATGAATGGTGGTGGAAATGGAAGATTTAAGGTGAAGATGTAGTGTGAAATGTATAGGATTTTAAAACAAGTTATGTGAAATAGATATCTAACAATCTAGAAGTGAAAATAACAAATCATACAAGGATTCAAATTAACAACAATAAAAAAAAAAGATATTAGGCAATCCAAAGTCCATTAAGTATGTAATTAATCCAATCAATGCATGTTCTTATTCAACTCTCAAATCTACAATCTAATTAGCAATCTCTTGCCTAATTGGATTGGATGATACAGCAATGAAGATCAAGGTAAAGAAAACCAAAAGCCAAGTTCCTAGATCATCATTTAACAACTAATCCCTCCGGAGCTAGAGGTCTTGGCATCGACCCCCGGCTCCCCCTTATTCAGGAATCGAAGGTTAATTCCACTAGTACTACCACCTTGGGGCCACAAGGGATTTTACCTAGCTTCCCTCTGGGCCCGGAGGGATTAGTCCAGCCCAAAGGGTTGGTACAGATACCGATGCCAAGAATCACTATAGAGATGAAAAGGAAAAGAAAAGGGGCTAGATGGTAAGTTATTATTTCAACTCTTTGAAAACCACAAACAAATGGTAGTGGTCTCACATATACCATTGAGCGAGATGGAAATAAAAAGATAACACATGTTTTTTAGACCAACTAAGCATTCCGTTCGGCATACAAAGTTTTTGGTGATGTTGTAACATTTGATACAACATATAAGACAAATTGTTATGGACTAATTTTTGTTGCATTTGTAGGTTGCAATCACCATGGCCAAATAGCTTTATTTGGATGTGGGTTTCTACCAAATGAAAAAATAGAGTCATTTTAGTCATTGTTTCGCATATGTCTTGAAACGATGTCATTTAGTCCACCAAAGGGAATTGTAAGATATCAATTCATTGATTTTTCCTATGGCACATTTTGGATAAATTGCCATCGAATTTAGGAGGGGTTCATATTCACAATGAGGGTTTAATTGATAAGATAAAAAAAAAATGTATTCATAACTCTGACACTTGTTCTCATTTTGAGAGTTATTGGAATAAGATCATAACAAATAATAAGCTTATGGAGAATGAATGGTTGGCAGAAATATTTAAGATTTTGTGGGTTCTGACATATTTAAAGGAGAATTTCTTTGAAGACATGTCAACGACTCAAAAAAGTGAAAGCATGAATGCATTTGTGAAGCGGTACGTATTGTACCAAAATCCATTACTTGATTTCATATTGTGTTTTGATGCTAGGGTTGAACGTTTAAGATATCTTGAAAAAAAAAAGACGATTTTGAGAATAGCAATGGGAGACCTAAAATGAAGACATGTTTACCAATGAAAAAGCAAATGGGCGATATCTAACAAGAAACATAAGAGCCTCTTTGTCATTGTTGCAACAAGCGCGGTGTTTCACATGATAGGCGAAACTGCCCCGTGTTTTGAACAGGTAAACAATCTAAAGAAACTTTTTTTCTAGTGCCCCAAGTTGCATATAAACATAGTACTTATAACAACTAATTTCAGGTTAGCTGATGCTAAGCCAAGTTAGTCACTTGCCTCTAACCATGCAAGCTCTGAAAGCTCTAATGATGAAATGCAATGATTTACAATTGCAAGGAATTACAATGGTAAGGAATTTGCCATTTATGCAAAATGCTCTTATTTTCTTATCTTAGAAAAGTTAAAACTTGATCAAATTTGTTTTATTAACTAATCACGGGTATCTATTGTAGACTGTGGCTGAAGAGTGTAGGGTGGAATCTATGCCAACCTTCCTGTCTTGATTCCGAAAGAAGGGAAAAAAGCAGACAAGGTCATGGGAGCAAGGAAGGAAGAGCTGCAGAAGTTAATTGAGTATAGGGTGGAAGTTATGCCCACCTTCTTGTTTCTAATTTAATATCTATAGTTTGATCAAGACTTATGTACGTAAGTGCACGGAATTATGATTGTTGAACAGTATTTGCAAACTTATAAGTCTTGCATGATTGTTGATGTTCTTCGAGGTTATTATTTGCAAACTGATCAGTCTCATTAACTGAAGCTAATTAAATGAACCTGCTTTGCTAAATTTTTCAGATCAAGTTAGGTCTTGAATTACAAATAGCAAACTTCAAAGTAAATTGGTCAAAATACAAACTCGGCAACTATGGTTTCACTATTCAAATTAGATATGGAGCGCTTCACTATTCAATTAAATGATACTAGTGCCATAAAACAGCACAAAAACCCACTTCAAGTCTAAAACCATAAAGAACCCAAGAATCCAAAAAAAAAAAAAAAAAAGAAGTTGGTGGACCAAACACACAACCACCCTGAAGTGTAAATATCCACACCCCCCAACCCCCCCCCCCCCCCCCTGTCACGACCCGGGCCCGAGATCGGGTAACCCCGAGCCGTGAGCCCATACTTACTCCCGTAGATCCCGAATCAACCGAAGTTAAAACGAAATCCACAAGGGATAACATTCACAATAAACCTGTCAATTACACAATTCTGCGGAAACAATTTCACTTAACAATATCAATCAAGACGTACATGTATACAAAATAACGTCCCTTATACATGTATCAAATCCATCATTTACTTTTCCAATAATGCATGTCCAAAATATTGTGCAGTGACCATAATTACATTCCAAAATGATTATACAAAAAGAATAGCTTCACAAAATGTTTCTCAAAACAAATGTTCCTTCTCGCACTCGGATGCCCGTATCAAACGGCATCCCGGCCATTCCACTCGATCAATCCCCCTGGAGGAACCGGAGCGGTCTCCTCCGCTCCCGCCGGGGGCGCTGCTGCACCGGCATGGGCAATCTGGCCTGTAATGCCATCAATAATACGAGTGAACACGACGGTTCAACAATGTATAAATAATTCTCACAATATTATGTTAGTACATAAGTCAAACTTAATCAATCTATTAGTAACAGTTCCAATTCTAGATAAGTCTAGAAAGTTCCTACAATAACAATATACAACTATAAAAGTCAATCTCGTGGACACGTTTATGGATGGTCACTACCATAGCATTCATTGTCATTTCATTCATTTTATTTACCATCTTCCCTCAAAGGAAGGATTTTATCATTACCATCTTCCCTCAAAGGAAGGATTCATGTCCCAATTGGAAGGCATCGATCAATACCCATAGATACGATCGGAATTTAGTGGGACTTACTAGTGTCCGGGCCAGGGACAACTAGCATCACCACGGAGCTCCGGAACGCCCCCAAATCCATCTACTGCAGTAGGATTAGTCATTTATTTCATTTATTAATTCATTGAACTCAATAGAGTTCTAGTACAATTGCTAGGTAGTGCCAGACTTCAGGGTTAATGTTTTTCAGGAAGCAATCCAATCCTGGATTCAATTCCAATCAATAATTCCCATCATGACGAGGGAAGGAAACAATAGTGATACCAATCTCACTAGATTGGGGCACAAAGTTACAATGAGGGACTTGTCAGTCAGCCCTGTTTCTATTTAACTCTATCTCCAATCTAAACAACCGATGAGGTATAACTATTGGTTACCGAATGCACGTGTTATTCTTGATGGACATCACATTTGTAATATTAGTGTGTGCATTCACATCCCCATAATTATCACCCATGGAAGTTTAGTCCATAATAAATTATCTATGAGATCCCTTCTTTATTATTCATAATTCTTATCGGTCTCACTTTACCCCATGATTAGTCTTAAAACTAATATAAGGGAGTATCTATACTCACGAGGAGTGCTCCAAGTTTACGCCAAAATCCAAATTTTTCGCTTACAATTTCATGTTTGGGCCAGTATCAGGTTCGCTCGAGCGGATCCAAGTTCGCTCGAGCGGACCCAAACAGAACCTACATCGCACGAGCGCACCTAAAGTTCGCTCGAGCGGACACTTTTTTGCGTCAGGCAGTAACTGGTTCGCTCGAGCGAACCGGGAGTTCGCTCGAGCGAACTGTCCAGAACTCCATTTCTGGAATCCGAACATTCACTCCTTCATTCACTCATTTCAACTACCATTTGCAACACATTTAAAGATCTTCTATCCCTTCCTCATCCATCATTTAATACACAAATAACACCTCTATTCTATCATTTAAAGCATCAAAATCCATGGAACCAAACCAAGTTCACAAATCTCCATTTCTACAATAGGGTTTGAGAACCCATCTTTATAACTCAAAGAACAACTTGGATACTAGCATATTCAATCATAAGAAGCATTTATACTTGCCTTTAAAGTTTATTAGCAAGAAACCCCTCTTTACTAGCTTGCCTTGATGTTAAAATCCCCAATTTCAAACCCTATTTCCATAAAACATGAAAAACACATTCCTATAAGTCATTTACACTAGAATCCATGCCCAATCACCTATTACAACTTGGAAACTCACTAAATGATCAACTACTTACTTGTAGTTCCAAGAGAAGGGATTCTTGAGCTTTTCTTCCAAGCTCCAACACACCAAAGATGGAAACAAGGTGAGGAAGAAGGTGAAGAAGATGAGGTTTCTCCAAAACCCACTTGAAATACTCCCAATCTCTCTCTATTTGATGAAGAAGAGTGGAAGGAGGAAGAAGGGAAAGGGGTGCCTAGGGTTTCTCTCTTCAATGGAATGAAGTAAAATGAACTCAAAGGGTTTCATTCCTTTTATATAAACCTCCTTTTGCATTTAAGTCCATTCCACTAATGCTATTTACATCTTGAGTCAAATGAAGGGTCATTTGACCAAATTCTCGTCAAACGACTTCGAGTCTATTACGAAAGTTAACGTACTCGTCGAGATACGCGTGTTGGTATCAAGAGTTTCCGTATTCGACAAAATACGTATAAATCCGTATTTACGAAAAAGGTCTTGTTTCCTTAGTTTGAGTCTAAGATCATTCAATTCACTTAATACCCGTCATTATCATTTCATTAGGCTTAGTTCAATCATTTGAGACTAATCTCATCGAGTTGGATCATTAACCATCATTAGTCTAATTAGACTCGATTATTTAGCATTAATTGCAATTAATTAGAGTTAATATTGATTAACTCGGGGCGGGGTCTTACACCCCCCCCCCCCCCCCCCCCCAATCTCCGTCCCATGTGGGTCCCTAGGTGGGCCCCACTACATACTGTAGTGGACCCAAGATTTTCGTTTGAGGGGTGCAGACCTTAATAGATAATTTGATTTTTGGGACAAACCTAGGATTTTTTATATGGATTTTGAGGGCGGATCCATAACTTTAATTGAATTTTTTGAAACACACTGTGGTTTAACAGGTGCGACCGCACCCACATGCTTGTGCATCTGTCCGTCCCTAACTACATACTTGGGTATACCTTATCCTAAACTTGACCTTAGAAGAGCCTTGCTCTATATATACATATACATATACACACACACACACACACACACACACACACACACACACACATATATATATATATATATATATATATAAATGGGGGTTAGAGAGAGACATCTATGAGTATTGTAAAGTTTTTTTTATGAATGGTATTTTATAGCGCTTTTGAGTACACGTTTCTAAGTTTAACATATTAAATACGGTTTTGTATAATTTATATGTGAGGTTGTGCCTGTCTTGAAGTTCTCTTTTTTTTTTTTTTTTATAAGAAGTCTTTTAGTTTGGGTAATGGAAAATGTTCTCTATAGGCAGTTGCAAGTGCAATCCAACACTGTAGAGACCACCTTTCTTCAGTGCAACCCTTTTATAGTCTTTTCATCTCATGAACTATTTTCAAGGTCAAATTTACACTGATGTTGGATTGAATCTCAAAAAAAACCACTATTAAGATGCTATTAGACTTTAAGGTTGTTAAATAAAGGACTAAGATAAATGGATCCCTTATCCATGAGGAAACCTTTCAATCTGCACTCTTTTCATTGGTAAACTTGCATCTAAAGGGGACCATGGGCCTATATGTAGTCTCAATAGCGGAACTAGTGGTGGGCTCAAGTGCTACTTGCATCTAAAGGGGACCATGGGCCTATATGTAGTCTCAATAGAGGAACTAGTGGGCTTGAGTGCAGCCCCCACCCACCCCACACACACACCCAATAAAAAAAATATAATTTATGATCCCACCCTATGCAGTCTTCTCGCAGGTGAACTTTTCACTCATGAGCAGACCCAAGAAATTCAAATTGGGGGGCACTATATAAAAGGATTGGGAGGTAGGAAGGGGCAAATGTAGAAAAACACATTCAAATTTGGGAGCTGCTATTCACACATTCCTCATTGCCCCCTGTACATCCATCCATGGGACCCTGATGAACCCCTCTGAAAAATCTCCAAACTACCCCTCCCTCATTTCTTCCCTCTCTCCCTTTCCTTCCTCACCGCCCACCTCCGCCCTCTCCCTCTTCCTCGTCTCTCCCTCTCCTTCTCCCTCTCCCTCCCCCTCTCCCACTCCCTCCTCTCCCCCTCTCATTTGACCTGCTCGTCGCCCAACTCCACCCAGCACCCACCTCTGCCCACGCCCTCTCCCCCTCACCCTCTCCCTCTCTCTCCCTCCTTCTCTTTCTCCTTGATCGCTGTCTCTGTCCCTAGAGAGGGAGATGGAGAGACCGGGAGAAGGAGAGGGAGAGGGCGAAGCCGAGCGCCGGGCGGAGTTGGGCAGTGAGTAGGGAAAGGGAGAGAGACAGGGATTATGAGAGGGAGAGAGAAGGAGGAAGAGGGAGGGGGCGCGGGCGAAGGTGGGCGCTGAGCAGGATGAGGGACAGAAGGAAGAAATGAGGGAGGGGTAGTTTGGAGATTTTTAAGAGGCGTCCCATGGATGGATGTGTAGGGAGCAATAATGGATGTGTGAATAGCAGCTCCCTAAAATTCTCAGGATCTGCAAGGAGTTTTTAAGAATTTTAGACTTTTTTCAGACATGGGTGGGGGCTTCAACCCCCAGACACTTGTACCTAGGTTCGTCCGTATTTCCACTTGGTTTATATTACTTTATATTATTTTTTGAAAGACTTAAGTTCTAATATGAAATGAAATTTTAGTTTGCTCTTTTTCTTGAAGTGGTGTTTTTTAATAAAAATAGCCATATTATGTGTATTATTTTGTGCAATACTATATTATTTGTTAGGTATCGCATCTTAATCCGTACCTTCTGAAAAATATGACATATAGAGTAGCTTCAAAGTCCTGCACACATATGGTCTGCATGCTAGGATTTTGACATATCAAAGGTGGTTTTCTACCCAAAAAAAAAGTACCAAAAGACAATACTAAGGTCTACTTAGGGTTGCAAATGGATTTCCTATTCTCATAATATTAGAAGTCTCCTGTTTTAAATAATTATGAGACCTATTTTTCGAATCTATGAGAAATTTGGATCCAAATATGAATCCGTATATATAGGATCCATAATATACGCATTTGGAACCATACCCCTTGTGTCTTCAAACCTAAGGATCCAGCTCGACGATGACTGCATTTACGTAGTAAAAGTACAAGTAGCTTTTATTGCTGGAGTTGATCATATTCATATTTGACAGGCTATTTAGATTTAATTAGATTTAATTTGGTAGCTCCACTTATATATTTAAAAATTTTATTTTGAAGCTATTTTATCAGTTATATTAATGCACTCCACATAGATTCAGCGTCAAATCTGAGTCTAAATATATAAAGACTAATCCGAATCTGGATCCACCAAGGTCCGGCCTCTATTAATTAGACCCATTTGAATCCCTTAAGTCTGCTTGCGGGACTACCTAGATAATTTTTACAAATTACACTTTTTTGAATTTCAGTCTATAATCTCTAGGTTTCAAAATTTTGTTACTTTATTTTACAAACCCAATTATAAGTTAATACATCGCCCCATATGGACAATTCAACTATAAAAATATCATTTCGATCAGAGGGAAATTTGGATCATCATTGTTGGCACAAGAGGGATAGTGCTTACGGATTTAAGAAAGGTGGGCCCATTGTGAGGGTTTTACAAATGAGACCATGTCCTATGGTGCATTTTTTCCGTGTTCCATCCAGATAGTAAATTAAAATCTTTAGGATTTTATAGGAAAAGGCCCTTTAGATGGACGGTGTCCGACAAAGGCCCCAATAGTTATTTGTAAACAATAGTGGTACCGTAGGCCAGTTTTGATTTTTTTTTTTTTTTTTGTTTACTGTGGACGCTCCTATATATGTTTTAGGGGATTTAACCGGAAAAAACACTTTATTCGCCCGTGTTACGCAATCAAACACTTTAGCAAGTGTGGCACCAATTAGAGCAATTGGGCCCGATTTTCATTTTTTTTTACCATTTTGTCACATCATCGGCGCCGACCTTATTTACACTGAATAAGGTCGGCGATGACCCTGTCCGTGAACTTTATTAGGGCTCGAATAACTGTTTCTTCTCAGTTTTTTTCCTCTCCCTTCCAGCATACCGTCAAGAGTGACCTTAGGCGACTGAGGAAAAGCGGTTGCATTTCCACAACCACCAGGCTTCAAACCGAAATCCTCAAGTGCTTCTCTTTGCTTCCATCGTTTTTTCCATCGTCATTGCTTTCGATCGACAGCCCAGAGGTAAAAATCTCCTTCCTATTTGAATCGTTTTCAATGTTTTTGTATTTTCGGTCCATTTTGTTTTCCCGCCATTCCGCCTATGATATCGAAGTGCATGGTTTGTTATCTTGAATGTCATATTCATTTTGTCCATTGTTTGTTTGCTTTGATGAGGGTTTGTAGATTCCAGATTTGGGGTACTTTCAGTTGAAAAGGACGATGTAGGATTGGGGTTGGATTTGTGGCCTATCCATTAATAGTATTAAAGTGTTTTGAGCAACAATTAAAATTGACAGGTTGTGGTGCAGATTTTACACCATGCTCCATATATTTCGCGAGCATCAGATAACAGTTCAATCACATTGGACTATGTATCTGACTACATGATTTGTAACTCATCATAGGTGGCAACTAATTTTTAGTTATTCTATTTCTTGCAAGTTCAAGCCTACTAAAACAACCATAAAAACCACAATTGATGGCAATTGTATTCTTGGATCCAACAGTCCAATATACTATGATGCTTGAAAAAGAATTAGGGGCATTTTTTGTGTCTGTATTCTCCCTTTACCAAAGGTTAAGCATTTTCATTTTCAGCCTGCGCAAGCCTAATCAAAATGTTCATGAATATGCTCCAAATTTTACATGGAAATCCAGTCCCTCTAAATTCATATATTCCACACTGCCCTGTTTCCACTATCATATCCTATCACATTATATAAATGGTCTTTGAGAGCCCGGACAACTATATACACCTCTTTCAGGCCATAGAATCCTTTACAGTTTGAATAACCTGTTGCTAGATTTTTTTTTTTTTTCTGTTAAATAGGAGGAATTTATGTCTTGGGTTGAGCATTGTGAGAGTGAACTTGAAAACACAACCCAATGTTAATCCAATCCTTCGATTGCATTAAGAGAACAAGCGTGGTTACTTCCTATGTGGTTTTTTTTTTTTTTTTTAATCAATGGCAGTAGGGTCTTGTAAGATCAGCTGAAGGACAAATAGTTAAAGGTACCGTGAGGAGAGAGAGACCTATTAAGACCTTGGGTGAAACAGTTTGTAACGACATGTTAGACTATTGAGTTACTATGAGGATGACAAGGATGAATCAAAGGCATGTTTTTGTTATAATAACAAGATGTTATGCAGGCAAGTATATCTGTTTAACTAAATTATAATGAAAACTTCAAACTGCAAGTATATCAATTTAACTTAATTATAATGAAAACTTCAAACTGCCAAGCAGAATTGAAAAATGTTAATAATATGGTTACTGGAAAGTACAACCAGGCCTGCTGCGAAGAATGAAGATAATGAACACATAAATACTAAAATCTACCAAAGAAATAATTAAAAACTTCAAATTGAAAACATGCATAAACATAAGATAAGTTCATTATTTGTACGAAAAATGAATTGTCTGATAAATCTATTCCATGAACTAATACACAGCTATAAATAAATGAAACAATTGTAAATTTGCTATATGCCAAAGCAAGTACTAGTTATTTGTTTGCTAAAACAGAACATTGAATAGAAATGATAACTAATCAGATAAGTTCAAGGTAGAATTGAATCTTCACCTTATTTTTCTAGAATCAAGGAATCTGCAAAGTTCAGTCACACCTGCACCATTTCTGCTCTTCAGTGAAACATATAACGACAACATAACAAATAACCAAACACATGAAAAACCTTAAATGAATTTGTTAAGGTCCAAGATGCAATCATTGGTTCTCCATATCAGGAGAAGAACCTCCAAATGCTAGAAAACCATCTTTGTTCAGAACTATTGGGTGGGCAGAAAAAGCTTCATTCATTTCTATATACACATAGTAGTCACTCATCTCACCCTTCTTGTATGTATATGTGTGTGTGTGTGCGCCATGCTTGTTACAACTTACCTGTTATTTTTGGTCCATAAAATGATCCTTCTCCTTCATTGACCTACTTGTTACTACTTACATGTTATTTTTTATCCATAAAATGCTCCTTCTCCTTCATTGACCTACTCGTTACTACTTACATATAATTTTTTGTCCATAAAATGCTCCTCCTTCATTGACCTACTTGTTAGTCAATCTTTTTCAATCTTGCATTGATCTATGCGTCTTGTTGATTTGCCATTGAGAGGAGCAGATTTCACTTGGTCAAACATGGAGAAGGAGCCTCAAGTGCCCCGCACCGATGCTACTACCTCAAATGAGGCTAGTACCTCAAATGCACAACCAGCAGTCCTTTTATGCGAGCAAGAGCATCACATCTCCGCCGCTGTTCAACGCGGTTTGGTATACTTGCTTCCACACTACCAGTAATCAATTGAACTTCCTTTCGATTTATAGCTAACGATATTCGACATTTAATTTTTCTCGCAGGAGTTGGGGACTTACAGATGATTTCCCACTAACCCCGACTATGGGCAGTGGGGCCTCAATGAGCGTCAAATGCTGTGGGTTGCCGATGCCGGGCTCTATCATCTCGCTCAAATGAGGTGGATGAGGATAGACCATGCATTGATCATGGGTTTGATCGAGCGGTGGCGGCCGGAGACGAACACATTTCATCTCCCATCCGGCGAGGCGACCATCACATTGAAAGACGTAGCATACATCTACGGCCTACCGGTTGATGGTCCGCCCGTAACGGGCCGGACATACACCCACTACGAGATCGATGATCTATGTCAAGAGCTTCTTGGTGTGGTGCCCCTAATGAAAGAAGACTACAATGGGGTCTCCCTTAAGTTCATGTGGCTAGAACGCATATTCGATCCCACTAAAGAGGAGTTGAGGGAGAAGGAGAAGCCGAAGCCAAAGGGAAAGAAGAAAAAAGGCAAAGTAGATGCGAAGAAAAAGACCACAGAGGCCGAGGATATATATAAAACTCGGGCCTATTTGTTTTTTTTTGTGGCGGGCCAGATTCTTTGAAATTCCTCAGGGGCACGAGCCCCTTTTATATTTTGGAGCTTTTTAGGGAGTTTAGGCCCTATTCATGGGCCTCGGCATATTTAGCGAACCTTTATAGGATGCTAAACAATGGTGTATATTGGAAAGGGGTCCAGAGGCGTGAGATGCCCGAGCCTGGGGATGAGGGGGATGCTGTGGAGAAGAAGTTTAAGTCTCTTTCGGGGCCCCTCTAGCTTCTTCAGGTGAACTTGATATATTTCCCCTTCATACTTTCACTATTTAGTCCTTAATATTCTAACGAGGTCCCTCTCTTTTAACAGATCTGGGCTTAAACGAGAATGAAGATTGGTAGAGGTCTAAGTCCAAGAAACCGCTTAGACCATGACATACAGTTTCCCCTCATGGTTACATGGGCCAACAGACTTTTAGGAATGACCCATCTTACGACCTTGAGAGAAGTACGAAAGCAACTCAACTACATCACGTCCAAAGAGGTAGAAAGATTTCATTTTAATTTCCCATTAATGTTCAAACTTACTTTAATATTTCTAACTCAATCAATGCTCCTTGCACATTTTGAGTGGCAG
The DNA here is from genome assembly GCA_028538565.1 of Umbellularia californica. Taxonomy (NCBI): domain Eukaryota; kingdom Viridiplantae; phylum Streptophyta; class Magnoliopsida; order Laurales; family Lauraceae; genus Umbellularia; species Umbellularia californica. The sequence goes on from JAPQWN010000004.1 coordinate 41,278,497, forward strand.
CCGTATCAGAAATACGGAAAGGATTTTTTGAGGCAAGTCTTGAAGGCTGACCGAGCACTATTCACAATAGAGTCTCCCCTTATTTCGTACTGGGTGTTGGAGCGTCACCCTACCTCTAGGCTCATGAGGCAGTTTGGCCTCAAACCGACGGTGCCTCCACAGTATTTCAAACCCATATTGCGAAAAGAAAATAAGGGGAGATCTGTGATAGATTAGAGTCAAGTGAATGAGGAGGAGGTGAAGGCATGGGAAGCTCGGGCAAGCAATGTTCTGAAGAGAAAAGGAAAAAAATCAAAAGGCAGGGAGGATGAAGAAGAATACATGAGATGGTATGAAGCGAATACCATCATGCATATTGGCCGTGTCAGGGAACGCAACGAGCCAGAAAGGGATCCTCCCCCACAACCCGATGCCCAAGCTCCTACAGTCCCACAGACCCGAGTATGACGTTCACACCGATTGCATCCCTTACTTTGCTTCACATTGATTTAGTTAATATATTTTCTAATGATCCTTTCAATATGTCCACTGCAGGTCTCTCTTTTCCTCGACCACGTGGTACGGTCATGCGATCGTTTGATCGCTGCAAATGTGGACCTGCTCACCTTCATAACTTTGATGAAGAAAAAGGTCAAAAGATTTAGGTCCACATTTGGTACTACGTACATGGACTATGTTGAGACATGTACTTCATCCGATGAGGAAGTTGATGATACTCTCGTAAGGATTTAATTAAATTCGAGCATTTAATTTTGTGAATTGATTTCATTTTTTGTGATTTTTGACCATACATTGCTTCATTGTGCAGAGTGTTACTTCAAAAAAGCGTGCAATGATTAAGGGAAAGTCCTCAAAAAGCCCCGCTAAGAAGCCTCGAAAATATTTGGGGTCTCCCTTGAGGATAGAGGACTCCTTCATAAAGGCATCAGCCTCCCACAGTTTAGAGCAAGAGCAAATAAATGAATCTGATGTCGGCAATTTTGATGCAGCTTTCAGCAACGTTGATGACATCCTTATCGAGGATCTTATCTCCGTCTCGCCCGGTCCTCAAGGATTTTGCACTCCAACAAAGGTCACTAGCCAGGCAATCATTGTATCCCCTACACAGGGTACAATTGATTCATTGATATGGAGGTGCAAGCATATACCGAGGCTGAGGAAGATACCGGATAAGTTTTTAGATTTTGAACATCCATTGCCCCAGACGGGTTATGTTTTGACTGATGTTGAGAAGGAACTCTTGATGGATTTCTATAAATATTATACGCACCGGTAAATTGCAATTGTTTGAAAACAATCCCATAGTAATTCAGTCTTTGTTGGGTTTTTTACTAATTTAACATCCCATATTTGCATTGCAATGACAGGAAAGAAGAGCTGGATATGATTATCTCGCGCATCGATTCAAAGTCCCTCAGAGATTTATTGGAGGAGGGCACTTGGATTGACTCGAGTATCATATATTTTTGGTTTGAAGTGATACGGGAAAGGTGCAAGGATGCATACTTCGCTGACCCTAGTATATGCGTAAGTTTTCTGAAAAAGTTACAGAAAGCCACTTTGACTTCAATCATATATGTTTCATTTCTGATATGCTTGTCTTGCAGAGTTACTGGGAAAAGGGTCTCAAGACTGGGGATGACATGGCCTTTGGGCCAAAGGGAGAACGTGTACTGGACGCAATGGAGTGCAAAACTCTAGTGTACGTGATTCACGCTCACAACCATTGGTCCTTACTCGTTGGATACGTTGATGAGAGCCGCTGGGAGTACTATAACAGCTCTAAGGGAGAGATTTGGGGCCTAAAGAGATGTGAAAGATTCGTAAGTACTTTGCTTCACATTGATTTGGCAGCATAATGTTTGGATAGTACAGCTTCATCCAAATTTCATTTCATTCAATTTCACTTTCTTTGGACAGAGATTGTGGCTTCAACATAAATTCATGGAACACGGGTGGTCGCAGCCAATGATGTGGACGATGACCACAAATGCGGACATCCCATTTCAAGACAACGGAAATGACTGCGGGTTGTTCACTTGTGCGTTCGCGGAACATTGCATATATCGTTGTCCCATCCAGTTCACCCAGGCAGACATCCCGTACTACAGGCGGAGAATTGTGATTGACATATTTGAGCAAAATTGGGTTCGAAATGCCTCCAGGCTTAACCTCCCTCCACTCCCTGTCTTGCCCCCAGACTTGCAGTGAATGTTGAAATTGTCTTGTATGCTGTGTGAATGTTGCCAATTTGTAATTCTAAACTTAAAGTTTTTTTGGTTGGTTTATTGGACTTGTATATATTGATGGAGAAGTATAATGTTTGTAATTGTAAACTTGAAGTTTTCTTGGTTGGTGTATTGGACTTGTATATATTGATGGAGAAGTATTAAATTTGTAACTTTAAACTTGTATGCTGTGAATGTTGCCAATTGATTGATTAATGCAAAGCATATCTTGTTTTCCTCCTTCATGTAGCTCTAATAACTTAGAGAATGTATGAAAAATTTATGATTCACTGCGTCGGTGATGACCCTGTAAGAAAAATCAACTAGCAAAAGTTACAACATTTCTGTGTGAATGTTGAAAACCTGCGTCGGCGATGACATTATTTTACAAAGATAAGGTCATCGCCGACCCTGTAACACAAAACCTTCCTTAATAAGTTACAACTTTTTTGAAGTAATTTAGACAACCTGCGTCGGCGATGACCTTATTGTTAAAGCTAGGGTCATCGCCGACCCATACTTAGAATTTTTCGCAAACCCATCCTTGAAGATTTACAACTTTTAGTTAAGAAATTGGCCAACCTGCGTCGGCAATGACCTTATTTACAAAGGTAAGGTCATCACCGACCGATACTTATTTTAATAAGATCATCGCCGACGCAGGTAGGCTAATTTTTTTCCAAAAAGTTGTAACTTTTGAAGGAAGGTTTTCTGTTACAAGGTCGGCGATGACCTTAGCCTTCTAAAATAAGGTCATCACCGACCCATACTTAGAATATTTCGCGAAACCATCTTTGAAGAGTCACAACTTTTTGTTAAGACATTGGCCAACCTGCGTCGGTGATGACCTTATTTTAGAAGGCTAAGGTCATCGCCGACCCTGTAACAGAAAACCTTCCTTGAAAATTTAAACTTTTTGGAAAAAAATTAGCCTACCTGCATCGGCGATGACCTTATTTAGTAAAGGCAAGGTCATCGCCGACCCGTACTTAGAATTTTTCGCAAAACCATCATTGAAGAGTTACAACTTTTTGTTTAAAAATGGGCCAACCTGCGTCGGCGATGACCTTATTTAACAAAGATAAGGTCATCGCCGACCCTGCAATAAATTTATTCCTGGTGAGTATAATTGCTTCTCTATCCTTCGTCAGTGGTGACCTTATATTTAACACTGCTAAGGTCATCAACGACCCTGTACATGAGACATTCCACGTGCATTAGATTAAAATCCATGCATGCAGTATCGGTACGTTGCATAAAGGCATTACATCATTTTCTACTACAAAAAGTTGGGTTCCACACCTCTTTTCAAAAGAAATGATCAACTATACAGAAACATCCAAATGTGCAAAACATTGTTTAGAAAGAAATGATAATTTATACACAAACTTCCAAAAATGCAACAAAAAACTATAAAAAATATACCCCTAACACAAAAAAGTTACATGAGCGGCCCCAAAACCAGAAATCAAAACATTGTTGTATTACATGACCCGGTTGCTCCAAAAGATTACATGAGTAGACCCAAAGTAGAAAATCTGTGAACGTCATTGTTGAATTGGTGGATTTTTGCAGCTCCCACGGTTGTGACCCCTCTCTCTACAACACGAACAAGTTACCACTCTTCGCTTGCGATGTCGATCTTCAACTCGGATCCTGTTCTTCTTTGGTCGACCCGGTTGCTTGGTAGCTAATGGCGGGAGGACTCTCCCGGTGGTTAAATGTTGTTCCCATTGTTTTCTATCACGGGTGGCATGAATGACATCAGTGTACGTTTTCTGGCACATGCTTGTGAGGTACCAGTGCTCGCAATACTCATATGGATTCAAATTCCATGCTTTCATAGCGGCAACAGCATGGGAACATGGGATCCCAATCACGTCCCATTTACGGCACGAGCATGACCTGTGATCTAGATTAACTACATCAACATACTCTGAAGATTGCACTTGATATTCATTCAATGCCACTATCTGTACCATCAGCCTCCGCGATTCTTCCATCTCTATGGCTAGGTACTTCTCTGCGTACGGTGTTAATAGTGAAGTGATGCTTTGTACTTGAGTTGACCGTCTCTGAAAGAATTCCATGAGTTTTGCATGTATCTCTTCCACTTGTCTTGTAATCGGGAGCACTCGAGTGTCTTTTAGGAGACTATTTGTGCACTCTGCAGCATTGCTGGTAAGCATGTCATACCTGCGTCCATGAGCAAATGCCGTTGCCCAGAATTGGCAGCCGATCGCATGGATGTAATTATATGCACGCTCATCTACACTTTTTATGTGGTCCATGCAAGCATCGTACTCACAAGGTCGGTATGCCCTCGCTGCGCTCCAAAACTTTCTTATAATGCCGTGGTCGTTGAAAGCCGCCTTTATGTTTTCGGCTATATGATGGCAACAAAAGCAATGTTTTGCGCTTGACATTATGGCTTGTACTGCAGGAATCAGACATTTTTGACGGTCAGATACGATTGTCAGATTCTTTGGCTCACCCAACGACAAAGACAAGTGTGCAAGAAACCACTCCCAACTATCCCGCCGCTCCACTTCAGCGAAGGCAAATGCAATGTGGAACAATTGATGATTTGCATCATGTGTTACGGCCACCATTAGCACTCCTGGATATTTACCACGAAGGTGTGATCCATCCACCGCTATCAATGGCCTTAGAGTGGTTTGGAATGACCTTAAGCATGGACCGAAGGACCAAAAGAAGCGTCTGAATCGGTCATCCTCCCTGATGTCCAACGCAGTGTACGAACCGAGGTTCGTTCTATGGAGCTCGTTGCAATAGAGTGACAATATCATAAAGGACTCCTCATACGATCTACGCACTTTGCATAGTGCAAGATCCTTTGCCATATGTGCTCTCCTGTATGTAATGCGGGTCCCAAACTCAATCTGACATTCATTGATGATCTCCTTGGGCCTAAGATCGTTATTGCATCGCACCTTCTCTTCAATGAACTCTGCTACTAGCTTCGCGGTTGCTTGCCGATGTGCAGTTCCCATGAGTGGTTTAGAGCAACAATGTTTGGAATTATACTTTCGAACTCTGAAGTGTAGACCAGAATCTACCATGGAGGCATGTACACGCCAGGGACAATCTACTCCTTTACAACTCACTGTCACCATCTTCATGTTAGTCCTCTCATGTTTCAATGTGAAGTTGTTGTATATTGTGTACTTTGCTATAGCTCTTCTAAAAGCCTCACGATCAGGAAACTCCCTACCTAGCCACATCTCCCTACCTGAACCGGTTTCTTCTTCAGGCACACCATTATCAGGGACCATCGTGTCCACGAGGGGAGCTTTTGAAAAGTTGTCTTCTTCATTTGTCCTTATAGTATCTCTTTCAACACCTGATTTATTTAGTTCGGCATCTGCTGAACTTCCACTCCCAGCCACATTAGTTGCGGGAGCACCTATGAAGCTGTGCACACTTTCGCTTCCATGCACATGAAGCATTTCTACATTGATTTCTTCGAACAAGGAGTCATCATCGTCTGCAAAATAAGACAATGTCGTTGGAAATTTTATATCGTGATCCTCCTGTATATCGATCGTGGGAAATTCTTTAAAAGGTGGAGGTGATGGTGGTAGCTTGCCCTCTAATTTATCATCAGGCTTTCCAATGCTAGGAGCGTCTCGAATGATTCTGTTCCTTTCATCTTGTAAAGACCTGTAATATATATAGTTATGAAAGAAATAATTACTTTCAATCCAGGCTGAAAATGTTGAAATATAGTTTTAACTTCAGAACATACCTATTGTCACGGATGTGTTGGAAACTGTCTTCATCGCATAGCCTTCTTGAAACGAATAATAATATCCCATTTGCTTCACTTCTTGACGATTTTAACAAACCATTGATATCATTATCATCATCGATATCTATCAACGAAAAAAAATTGCCATTGTGTAGAAGATACTTTAGAGTTATCTCATTGGGAGTTGTTGCCCAACTCGATGCTTCCAAAGCAATTTTGGACAGCTCTTTAAACGTAACATTGCTCGAGAGATATCTCATCTTCTGCCTTCCACCTTTGTAATGAGGACGATTGAGCTCAAATTCAAACTCACCGTCATAGTGAAAGATTATGAGGTGCTCAGCGTCTGCCATGCTATTAGAACATCATAAAAAACATAAATCACTTGGACCATCCTTCTCACGCAATAATGCATGGGGTGTTGATTAAATTTGTGAACATTTTCCTCCTTATTAGAAACTAATTATGTATAAAGTACTTTGAACAGTGCAAAACAGTAAATAGGGCTCCTGTGCAACGTATACCATATTCAATGAAACAGACAATAAACAAAATACAATGAAAGAGAACATGTATCCAAGCATTGAATGATAGTATATGTATTATATGTTGTCAATACACACAGGGGATTGATTTCTAGGGTTCCATCATGTGAAGACAAATAATTTCATTACCTCCTTCATGTAGACCCTTTCAATAGCAAGAGGAGATCGATTGAAAATTAATGGTGACATCAACGGTGGAAAAATACAGTTGTCATCGTGTTTCGCAGCTACAAGACACTGAAGGAAGGCGGCCTCTGCGTATTTTGTGAAGTGGGACGAATGAAGCTCGAAATCGGGTTATATATAGAGTTTGCGGATAGGGTCATCGCCGCGCCAACGATGTGACAAAATGGTAAAAAAAAATGAAAATCGGGCCCAATTGCTTTAATTGGTGCCCCACTTGCTAAAGTGTTTGATTGCGTAACACGTGCGGATAAAGTGTTTTTTCCGGTTAAATCCCCTATGTTTTATGTAGGAGGGCATTTATTGTCTGCAAGGATTTATTGGGACCTTTTTCGTGCACCGTTCATCTAAGGGATTTCTTCCTTTTAAAGTCTTTGATCAAATCATTTGCTTTGTCGCACATTCATGGAGCTTGCATCGGAGGAAAAAACCAAATCGAACAAGAGAGAATAAACAGGACCACCACTAGAGGAAAACATCAAGAAAGGGCATTAACCAGCCACTTTTGACAAAATGTCAGACTACTCCACTTTCATTGGACGTCAACATTCAAATCCTGGGAGTAGACTAAACCATACTTTATCAAAAAGAGTTTAAATCCAAAATGTCCAAAGTTTACGGTCTTAACATTCATGAACTTTATTTTTAATGATGTGGGTATTCTTGAGGACTTTTACTCGTGAGAATTATTTTCATTCATTGGTGCGCAAGACTCCACCGACTCTTGAAACTGTAACTTGAGTTATCTCCATACATCGATGGGGTGAAATAATCAAAATGGTTGGAAATCTCGATCTCATTCCCATTGCATTGGAATCAAAGAAAACCTTACTCTTTTTTCTTTTTTTTTGGTTTTTTTTCAGGAATAGGAGAAGGCTTAGATCAAAGAAATCTCTTGGGAGAGAAATAAAGAGAAACAAGCATGGACCTCCTTTGGATCTTGTGGGCCACTATGCAGATGGTCCATAAACCTGATGTTTTGGTGATCAGGTGTACTAGTAACTACATTGTAGTGATATGGATATATATATATTTATATATATATATATATGTGTGTGTGTGTGTATTTTTTTTTTTTTTTTGTAAGATAGCACTTCGTATACAATTTGTACGTTTTGTTGCCCACAAGATGGGCGGCTCCGATTGCTCTAAACAATTTCAAGAGGTTTTTCCTTGTTGCTGACCTCTAGAGGTGCCCTCCCCTCTCCCTTCCCAAAGTTTGAGTATTTCCCTACGGACAAAATTTTTGTGAATGGGTATAGAATTTTGGTGAATGAAAACATTCAAAGTTAATGTATTATATTGCATTTGAGTGCTAAATATACATCGATGTAAATAGGCTTGGATGAAATGTATAGAATTGTTATGTAATTGAGGAGTAGTGATCTAACATGCGCGCATTTTCTTATATTCTTTTAGATCTTAGAGCATGTTTGGATATGTGTAAAATAAAATATTTCTATAGTTAAATAGTAGCATAATAAAATATTACATAACAAAATATTGTACTATTACAATATTGCAGTATTGTTGCTATTTGACAGTTTCCAAAAAAATTCAAAAGATTTTGAATTGAGCTTTTTAGCGGTCATCCCATAGTATAATATACACTAAACTCAAGATTAGCCTCAATTTTCAAATAAAAAGTTGTCAATAAATTTATGGTTTTATTTCAATATTTTTTAAAATGAATAGATGACGACAACATTTCTTAGGAAATCAATTCTATGAAAATAATAAAATATCCAATTATATTTTCAAGATGAAGAATAATTCATATTAAAGTGAGTTTCTTCAATTTTTTAAGAATTCTTTTCATGCAAACAAGTATGTATACATTTTCAAAATAAGGGATTTTATGGTAAAATAAGTACCTTTGAATTTGTAAGAATTTCATTTCATGGTAACAAATAGGTCCAATCTTTCATGGCATAATGGGTTCCTTTGAATTTTTAGAAATTCATATCCTTACTAATAGATTGGCCCAATCATATTTTAACGATAATGAATTAAATTCTTTAAACCCCTAAGAATTCAATTCTATGCAAATAAACAGGCCCTATTATATGTTCATGATAAGGAAATTAATAGTAAAATGGTTCCTTATAATTTCTAAGAATTATTATAATGTAATCAAATTGGCCCTTAGCAAGACAGATAACTAAAACTTCATGAGTCTCTCGTCCTCACCATTTAACAATCAATGTGATTTTTGGGGTTCGGACCTAGAAGATGTGTATTTTTAGAGCATGAACAAAAATTTTTTTTAAAGAAATGAAAATTAATTAATTCATCCTATTCGAGTCCCACCTTTCATTGTTCAAAGCTGTTCATATGAACAACCACTCTCAACATGTTCATTGTAAAGGTGATTTGATCAAATAAGGTGGACCACACCGGTTGCAATGACCAAAGATTTGATAAAAGAAGAGGGAAATAGAAATCATACAAGAGGAAAAAAAAAAGAAGTAAAAGCTAAGAAATGATTAAGATGCCTCAAGAAAGAAGGTCTGGGCTGCTTTGTCATTTCCCCTAACATGGAGATCGTCTAGAAAAAATTAGATCTTTTTTTAAAAGGAGGAGGGGAAAATCATCTCTAAAGATAACATACACATAAAATCCTCCAATTTCAAAGAAACTACTGCTCTTGGCGTGCGTTTGTGAACCAGGTTCTTAGGAAACTACTACTCTAGCATTTTCTTCCCCTCCTCTAATGTCACTAAAAACCATAATTCTTAGGGCAGTTAAATATATATATAAGCATGACTTTCATTAAAAGATAAGGATTTTTCCCAAATTCCCTCCACATGAGTGGATTCCGACCATCTCCACCTGGGAACTAGAACTTTTACATGTAGGGCCACTGAGGGACAAAAAATTTCCATGTAGGGCCACTGAGGGAAAAAAGGCATAACTTTCTTAAAAGAATCAGGAGTTTAATGAAATCTTACCCCCTTTACCAAAAGAAATAAATAAATAAATGAAATATTGCCCTCCAACCTTCTTTAGAAATTCGTTCACATGGAAACCTTTTTTCAGTGATACAAGGGCCTATTTGGCTACATTCTAGGAATGTTTCATTCTATATATTCCTCTATCTATCTCTATAGAGATTTTCTCTCATAAAATACATGCCAAACAATTTTTTCTTCTTTTCTTCATTTATTTTCAAAATGAAACATTCTGAAAATGATGCCAAACAATCCCTCGCAAGGCGTTAACAAACAAATCCTTTGGAAGACCATTTTTCAATGTGGAAGGAATCCGAAGATCCAAGGACATTCACACTTCTTTTTTTTATGAAAAGTTGAACATTCACATACCTCCATTTCTTTGATACTAGTTTGCTCCTTCCGTGTGCAAAACAGGATCTGTAATCTAAGCTGAGTATCCAAGTCGGGAAACAAAGGGCTGAGCCCAACCAACACCAACTGGAATCAATGTTTTAAAAATCAACCAAACCGATTGGTCCGACCTAAGAACCCAAAGCTGGAGCGGGGGTGGGAGCGGCGAAACGCTATCTCAGGAGTGCTTATACAATGTAGTGCTTGTGGGTTTATAAATAATTAACTAATGGGCAAAATATATTTTATCCATATATTCAAGTATCAGAAATAGAGGAAAAAAATTAAATTTGCAATTTGATCACATAAAATAGACAATAATTAATAAGTCAAAAGAATTTTCTTCATTTACAAGATAAATATCTAGCTTATAGAAAAAGAAAATACACAAAAAATCAAAATTCTACACGGTTCGCTCTATTTTCTCGAACCGCGCTCCGAGGATGGTCGAACTGTGCTCCGAAAATGATCGAACCACGCTTTGAAGACGGATCCGCTCCGAAAGCGCCAATCCGCGTTTTCGGAGCAGGATCGAGAGGGCTAAGAGAAGGTTCCGGGTACTAAGGGTCCGACCCTGTTGAATTAGACCCACTACAAGTTGTGTATTCAGTTCAACCAAAACTACTCAGCCTTAATTGAATCATGTGAAACATGCAATTCAACCGTTTTCGATAAATATTTTAAGAACCTATCAAATGAGTAAAATGAGGAATAAAAATAAAATGAACTTAACTTAAAGTTGTAATTCTTTGTTTCATACTTTAAAAGAGTAAATTTGAAAGCTTTTTTTTTTTTTTTTTACTTTTTTAATAGCTTTTTAAATTTATTTATTGCATAATTATGATATCATACTGATGTTATGATTTGGCCAGAGTGAACCTTATATTGGAGGGGTTTCTTTTGAACTAGCTTGTTTGGTTATTGGAATTCCAAGAACTCACGTCTTTAGGGAGAATTGTGAATTTTACAAATTATGTCTGAGACTAATTTACGGAATGCTCAAGTACACAAGTATAGTCCAACATTTAGAAACCTATGTCCATGAGAATTTCAAAAGCCAAAAGTGACTTCTCAAGAGGTTAGTTTTCATAATTTTAGAATTTAAGTGGAGAATTCAAAATCCTATGTGACACTTGCAATTCTCGTAAAAATCCCTTAGAACAAACAGGCTCTTAGCTTTTTATGGCCGATGGGAGATGCGGGCTTGGGCTTGACTTGGCCCAAGTTGCAACCCTGGCAGGGCTTCTACCCCATTTCCACCAATGTGATTATGTAGGTGGGAAATGAAAGAGGGGTGATTCGTCGAGGGTTTGAAGGTTGAAGACGACAGCAGCACGCCCCTCTCGTCGACAGTTTGAAGGTTGAAGACGACAGCAGCACGCCTCTTCTTGATTGGGTGGAAGTCTTTCTCCTCCAAAAAGCTCCACTGCCCAGCGCCTCTTCTTCTTCTTCTTCATACGAATCCTAAAGAAGGTGAGCTCTTCTTCTTCTTTATCTTCTTCTTCACATTCCTTTTAGGTTGTAATTTTCACTTTCTTTTTAGGTCGTAGTTTTTTTACTCAAAGATTACAAACGTTTACATTAGGGTTGTAATTTCTTCTTCTTCTTCTCTTTCTCATCCGAAGTGCATAATCTCTGTGCATTTTGAAAAAAAAAAAAAAAGAACAATGCATTCATCTTGATCTGCTCGGTATCGCAGGTTCGTGCACGGGGTTTATGCATGGCAAATGTTCTCCGTACGTAACATTTCTGCACGGTATACATACATTGTGCAAATGAATTTTGCACGGCAAATATTAGCCATGCAGAACACTTTTGCACGGCATACATATGCTGTGCAAATGAATTCCGTGCTGAACATATATGCACGGCATATATGTGCTTGACACATGAATTCTGCACGGAAAAAATATGCCGTGCATAATTTTTTTGCACAGTTAACATGTGTCGTGTAGAATTCATTTGCACAGTATAGTTGTTCCGAGCAGCACAAGAAAACTTGATTTCTTTTGGAGAAATTCTATATGCATCCCTTAAAGTGCTGAGCACACCCACATCCCTTTATGAACAATGATTTTTAGTGAGTTGTTCATAAAGGGATGTGGGTGTGCTCGGCATAATGGGAGGGTGTATAGCATATAGATATTCTCTTTCTTATGTTATGCTTTTTCCTCTTATTGATTTTTATTTTTAATAGGTTTGAAGAAATGCCTAGAAGAGCAGCTCGGAGTATTGGTAGCACCTCACATCCGACAGGTGGACATGCTAGTACTTCTAGCGAGCCATCGAGAGTGCGGACTAAGATTGCCGTTGTAAGACCTCCTCGTCAAGGTGTGCATGCCAGTACTTCGACTGGCGTCCGTCAACGACCAACGGTGTCTGAACAAAGACGCAAATTGCAGCAAGATCCACTACCCGATCCAGTCGACGAGCATATAGAGAGTTGTATAGAGGACGATTCCTCAAAGGATGAGGCAGGGCCGTCTAGTCCTCCACAGCCGTCTAGTCCTCATATGGCGGCAGCAGGGGAGGATGATTTCTCAGATGAGGAGGCACAGCCATCCAGTCCTCCTGCAGCGGCAGCAGGTGAAGATCCTATTCCCGGTGGTCCGGCCGACCTATCCGTCCTTGTGAGTGTTAGGACGCACGTGGCCATATCCATACGGGATGGGGAGGTACACGTTCATCCTTACAATGTTTTAAGTAATTGTTTTTCAAATAAAGTTTTTCGTAGTCTATAATAACATATGTTAATGAAGATTTATACTTGTAATGTGCGGGAATGTAGCACGCTCAAATGTATCAGTCACTGGTGTCGGCTGAAGGACTGGTACATACATCTGCCTGGAGATGGGGTTGATCTTCATGTGCCTCAGTTTTGTGCTATCATAGAAGAGTCTGGATTGGCAGACTTGAGGCGTTTCAGCTACCGATCATGCCCCTTGGTTTCAAGCTTTGTGGAGAGATGGCAGCCCGAGACCAATACCTTCCACATGCCGTTCGGGGAGATGACGATCACCTTAGATGATGTGGGTACTCTTCTCGGCATCCCAGTTACGGGACTTCATGTCCATGTATCTACTAGTATGGGGTTTACTGAGCAAGTAGATCTACTTGAGCGTGGACTGGGCGTGGATAGGGCATCTGCCGCAACAGAGTTGAGCCTGGCACGGGGTGGAGTATTGAGGATGGGATGGATCCGACGGGTGTGCGGCAATGTGACTCTTGCGTCGTCAGTAGAGGAGGTAGAGTGTGCAGCCAGAGGCTATCTTCTTTATTTGTTAGGCTGCACACTATTTACTGAGAAGTCCGCCACTCTAGACCCAGTGTACTACCTATCTTTGCTGATGGACCTGCCATTGGTTCGTCATTTTTCATGGGAGGCTGCCGCACTGGCGTATCTGTATCGGCAGCTGGGGACCGCCACGAGGGCAGATGTGCGACAGATTGCTGGATATCTGACACTGCTCACGGTAAGACCAGCACATTTTATTATATACACATATATATAAATGTTCCATCATAATTGATCTTTTAGATTGTATAATTAATAATTTTTATCATTTGCAATTTTAGGTGTACGAGCACTTCCCATTCGCCAGTCCTCCTGCACAATGGGGATACACTGCAGGGATGCCTCTCGCAAGCCGCTGGAATCCTAGTCAAGATTCCGGAAATGCGAGAGAAAACATACAGCTGCTGTGGGAGAGGTTAGATGCCCTTCACCCGAGCGAGGTGAGCACCGAATAGAGTCCTTGACATATATTTTACGTTTTTTACGTATATATTATGTTTTTTGTACACTAACATGTGTTATTATATTAATGACTTGATTCATTAACATGCGACAGGTCAGTTGGGATCCGTATGCTAGTGCCAAGGCTCAGCATCCATTTCAGCAGATATCATTCTTTTGTGGTTGCTTGAGAGCCCTAGATGTCATTGAACCCTACCACCCAAACAGGATTCTTCGACAGTTTGGCTACGTACAAACCATCCCACCTGCACCGCTCGCCCCTATTCGTGCAACTCGGAGAACTACTGCTGGTAAATACAAGATCTCTTATACGTTTCTTGACCAGTACTGTGTTACATGGGAGGACCATGTATTATCTTTGGTGCACCGCGACCATCGAGCACAGCATGCATAGGAGTGTTCCCCAAACTACCTCGAGTGGTACACTAGGATATCACACCCTAGTGTACAGAACCCCGCTCGCCATTCCCACTATGACCCTAATGAGGGTAGAGATGACCCGACTCTAAGAATGGTGAGGGCATTGTAAATACTCTTATTCCAAACAATCTTTGCATCTATTCTTTCAAACTATCTTTGACACATTGTATTGTTTCTTATAGATCCTTCGAGCGAAGGACCATATCCGTACTACACTTGCACGAACGGATGAGCCAGCCGATTTCTATTATCGGGCACTGCAGACTTCCCTCGAGATTCTAGATGGCATACAGGTGACGTACCGCCGACGTGCGCAAAAGTGATGATAGGAGGGCTTTTGGATTTGTCAAACTAATTTTTTGATGAGATGTATAAGTAATTTCATGAAGGAATATCTTTTTCTTTAGTTCATGTGTATCTTGAGAATTTATATGTACTACAAACTTTAATGTATCAATTGAAGAATTTTGCTCTTGTGTATGAACTTTTATAATTTTTAACTTCTTATATGAAATGGTTGGTTTCTTTTATTTTTTTGATGAGCATCTACCTGCAACTTCAAAATGGGATACAACATGTCCACCAACCTACAGCACTGCATGGCCAAAAAAATCCGCGCATATAAATTCTGCTCGGCCAACATTTACCAAGTAGATGCATTCTGCTCGGCCAACATGTACCATGCAGATATATTCTGCTCGGCCAACATGTACCATGCAAATACACACTGCACAGCCAACAGGTACAAAGCAAATCCATTATGCTCAGCAACTGTTGGTTGTGTAGAATTGTTTTGCACGGCACTTGTGTGCCATGCAATATATTTTAATTGACGATAGATTGGCCGTGCATTATGCAACCAAGTAGGGGTCTTAAAGAATAAACAAACAACATAATAACATAAAAGGTTGCTTCCATTTCAACAAGTATTAAATTTGTTTACATCAAGTTGAAAGTACAAGAAATTAATCACTGTCAAGATTAACTGACTCCTGTGTTGCGACACTGTCTCCAATTATTTGTTTGGATCGCTCGATGCTCTGAGCATATGGTAGTTGCCATCCGTCTGCATTAGGGTGGTGGTGTCTATACCAATTTGTAGCAATGGGAGGCATGAGAGCCCCGGGTGTCATGAAGACCTAAACAAAATGGTTACCATTGACGAAACCAATCACGATAACTTTGCGATAACAAGGTGGAATCGGGGATGATCTCAAAGGCAGGAAAGTTTTGATTACAATTACCAATCCATGTTTCTTTCAACCTTCCCTTGTCCATTGGATTAGGTCCTCTCGGCTTCTGAATATTGTGTCAGTGGTGAAGACATTAGTAAAATCCAAAGAGCACTCACTGGCACCAGTTGACTGAATCTCCTGAAAATATGATTGCTAAATCTTACTATATCAATGCACAAGACTATATGCCGTCCTTGTGAAATATGCTCGGTTTACTATTACTGTGCAATAAATTTTTGCACGGAATAATTATGCCGTGTAAAAATTCATTGCACGGCATAATTCATATTTATTCCGTGCAAATCTAATATGTTTGATGGTATTTCGCCGTGCAATATTCATTTGCATGGCTCTGGAATACCGAGCACGACGCGCGAATTTTAATTAGAATGCTGGAAACGAAGTCAAGAGTATACCTCCTCTTGATAGATCGTTAGTTGCTTGTCTATATTGAAAATGCCTACTTCCAATAGACAATGTGGTATAGGGAGATGAGTGCCTCAAATATCTTTAAACAAATGGAGGAGACTTGAGGATACTTTTTAAGAGTTAGAGAAGATGATGAGGAAGGAGATGAAGATCAATGGGGATGAATGAGTGCAGATGAACAGTCTCGAAACAGTGGATATAAGGGATAATGAAGAATAAGAAGAAGAAGAAGAAGAGGAGATGAGTAGAGAGGAGGGCAAGAAACACCGTAGGAGAACCAAAGGAAGAGGAGGGAGGAGGTTGATGGTAAAGGGTGATTTCGTCATTTCACCTGGGGGCATTTTGGTGATTAAAAAAAATTAAAATGTGGGTGTGTACAGTAATAGTAAGGGGTGCGTTTAGAATCACCCATGAAAGAGATGCTCGGAGAGTTTAAGTGGAATAAATGCACATACACTGGGCATTCTGTGTATGATGTGTTTTTTCCTTTGCCCCCTCCAGAAGAAAAGGGAAGTTGGCTTTCCAAATTCCGACTCTCCACTCACTCATAAACCATGCGTGTTGACAACATCCTCACGCACTGAGTATTTTCCCAGTTTTTTCCATGAATCATGCCTCCCTTATCTCACGCAGGTGTACTCATGACCTCAGATTTTGTCTCCCTCCAATACCCCTAATTACACCCCCATTTTACCGTATTGCCATGACCTTTTTTGAGGGTCTTCTTTTAAATATAGAAAAGGTCACTTGTCTATGATGATATTTGGCAGGGCAGGATGAGAGGAATTCTTTAAGCCCATCACTATAAATTCATTGGTGGAACCCTCCTGTGTAATCCAAACTACCCAAAATTGCTGTACCAATATTTTATCTCTAAGATATAGTTGCCTGCAATAGAAGTTATGTGCATCCCATATAAATCATGTCTGAAACAAGTAAATAAAATATGAGCAAAATCACTCTTTTTACATACGGGATTGATAAGTGGGGATCCGCTCGGATTTTTGTGAAATTTAGATTAGAGATAAAACAAGACCGGGTGGTAAGTTATATGAATTATGTTTCTCCATCTTTGGGGTTGATTCATATCCTAAAATATTACAAGCAAACCAACACGTCCGCATCATAAAATGGCATATAATTACCCCGTTTACCATCCTAAAAGGTCTGATCATCATAGTACTACCGCGCTTTCAATCGCAAACTGGACAAGTTAAGGAATCCATCTAACAATTTTCAGTGTCACAGGAAGGTGGGTCAAAATTGGAGCCCATCAATCATAGTTTCCCAGTCAACCATTAAGTGGGCCATGTTGCACTGGGTCAACCACTAGCAAAAATGGGAGAGGGTGCAACTCCACTCAGGTGAAAGTGGCAAGAACATAGTTATGATGCAAAATATGATCATTAGATACAGTTGCAAAGATACGCCAAGGATTGCTATTGTCCTGTAATTGTAGCTTGCCTACCAAAGATGACAGGCGTTTTCCAGCCATTTGACGACCTACTGTTCTTTTAGTTGCTATAGCTAACTTAACATCAAGAAGAAAAAGGACAAGATGATGTTGATAATGATGATGATTATAAGAAGGACCAAGTTGTCGAGAACCAATATCATGCTGACCCTTATCATAAATTTAATTTTAGTGCATATACCATCAATTTACAACAACTGGGGCACTATAAGTTGTGGGATTAAGCAACTAAGCTATCGATGTATCTTATCTGTGGTCAATCCAAACACTCAAGAATTGTAAAGGTGATTCATTTTCGCCTATAGTGGATGAAGACTGCATGGAATACTAGTAATCGCTAAATTCCTTAAATTTGTCGTTACCTTCTTTTTCAAACAATCGCTTTCTAAAATTTGCAAACCTTACTTTAGCTTGGGTATCTTTGTCAAACACAAGATTTGCAGTTAGGTTGATGACAAGTCCTTAAGCGAATTATACCTTTTATAAAAATTAGATGCGGCCTAGTGCTTAATTTGATTTTTTTTTTTGCTAAAAATAAATTTGTATTAAAAAAAATAAAAGAAAAAGGGTAGAGCCCCCAGGACAAGGAGAAAGAAAGAATACAATCAAAATAAAACAACCAAAAAGGCCTTCCCTGAAACGGGAGAGGCACTAACCTACAGAAAACGAAACGGCTGAAAGAGAGATCCAGCCGACAGGGAGAAGAAGAGACTCCACAACACCTTATAGCACTACAAACAACAGTTTACTGCACAAACCAGCAGCACCAGCACAAAGAGGGCACCAACACAGGACAAAACAAGGCACAACACAGCAAAGAGCTTCTAAACCAACAACAGGAATACACAGAGCTACAACACAGCTCACACAGAGATAGGCATTGGAGAGCACTACACTACAACATTGCAGAAGACTGCAAAGAAGCAGCAAAAAATAGCACCTCTCTGAGCAGAGAAGACATCCCAGCAATACAAGGCTCTACCCGAGTACTGCAACAAAACACAGAACTAGCCAGCTGGGCACTACTCAACCTGCACTGCAGCGAGTAGCTAGGACCATAGCAGGGCAAACCACATCACAACAAAGCACTGCCCAGGAGCTGAACCCAGATCAACAGCAGCTTTAGCACAGCCAAACTTTAACTCAAAGACGAAAACAACAAAGATAGAAGCAAAGAAGGAAAGAGTAGGAAATCTCCCCTTAATTTCCAAAACCAAGAGCCCTCATAATAGGATGAGAAGGGGATCTCGAACCTTTAAAAGACCTTAACATTCCACTTAAACTGTCTAAGAAGATTAACTGGGTAGTCATCAGAGTCGAAACCTTACTTCGATGCTTGGCTTCGTTCCGAGAGAACCAAAAGGCATAGATGGCTTGGAAGAAAATTGCTGCAGCAGGCTTTCTTCCATGGACATCTACACCCTTAGGGCTTGTTTGGATGTACGGTGAATTGAAGTGTGGTGAGGTGAAGCATCAAATCAAGAAAGAATAAAATATAAGGTGTTATGATTGTGTTTTGTTTTTAGTTGTTTGGTATGGAATTTTTTTGACTTTTTGTATAGAAAAGTAGTCTTTTTGTTTTTTAGTGGAGAAAGGAGGTTGCTTTTTTTACTTTTTTTGAAAAATTCGGAGGGAATTTTGAAATTGTGTACTTTTGATATTATCCATTGTCATTTCTTGTCTAGATTCACTTTACTTCACTTTAACTAGTTAAGTGCCAAACACGCCCTTAGCTAAAGCAAACTAGATTGAAGAAGCTGAAAGAGGAAGAGCTGGAGGAGTACCCTCTTGGCTGAGAATCCAGGTCCATAGCTGATGAGCTAAACTACAAAAGAAGAAGATATGAAGGTCTGATTTGCCATTACTGTGACAGGAGTAGCATCTTGACAGGAGTGCTTAATTTGATTAGATGATCATAACCATTGAATCAAGAATGTGGAAAATAAATGGTCGGACCAAATTGTTGTAACTACTTAAATTAGACGATCTTCATCATATGGTCATGATCTTCAAATGAAACTATGCACACTTTTAACCATATAATGTCTATTTAAGGTCATTTTTATCTAATAAAATAGCATTCCATGAAACTGCAACCTATTTTAGGATTTTGGCTTATGACAGACCGGAACGAAGACATTAAATTCTTGCTTGCTGACTACAAAACATAGTTGGGACAAATCTTTGATGATGATGATGAATCAATTGTGCATTTAGGTGGCCATATAGTGGTCTCCGAAAAATGGGATTGACCCAGAGGCAACTTCTTGGTTTTAAGAAAGGAAAAGCAGAAGAAAGAAAAAAGGAAAGTAAACCAGTGTTTTCCAGTACAGAAACTTCCAAAGAGAAATTTTTCTGTGGGGTCTAGTCTTTTTTATTTTTTTCTGTTAATGGTAGGGCCACTTTAGCAATTCTTGGTGTAATGGGGGACCGTTTTCACACCATTCTACTTTAAATAGAATCACCCCATATCCTCTCGGCCTTCACTTAGTTTTGTTTCATCATAAGCTTAAGCATTTCGTATAGGGTTGCAGTTTTGTGTTATCATAAAGCTTAGCACGTCACATTATTTTTATAGGTTTCAAAGGTCCATTTCCATGGGAAACTGCTTAGTACTTGAACACAAGATGATCAAGATCATGAAGATGGATGGAAAAATCCTTGAATACAAAGCTCCCTTGCAGGTTCATCAGGTGTTATCGGAGTTTGCCGACCATGCAATCTCCGACGAACTCCCTGTCCATCAACATCTCCCTTCAGACACCAAACTGCAACGTGGGCGCCTCTATTATCTTCTTCCTCCGCCTTTGCCTTCGAGTAACATCGATGGAGAGGTATCAAATGAATCAAACCCAATGGTAGGAGCAGACCAAGAGAGGGGTGTGGTTCGGATAAAGATGGTGATCACTAAGCAAGAGTTGAAGGAGCTGCTTGCGAAAGGAGGTCTCTCAGTTGATCAATTGATTTCACAACTTCAAAACAAACCTAGTACAGATGGTGTTGCTGGTGATGCCAATGAAAGATATAGAGGGTGGAAACCGGCCTTAAAAAGCATACCTGAAGGGAGTGATTACAATTAAAAAAACTCTCTCCGATTGCTTCAGAGCTTTTCTTGAATGTAACATATAAAATAAAGTAGCTAATAGTTTATAGGAGCCTTCTTATACATCTTCTTCTTTGTTTGTCAATGGAAAAGGGAGGGAAACCATGTAACATCTCATGTCAATAGGCCCAATACAACAATCATGGTGTCACCCTTCAACATCAAGCAGTGATATACTAATATTGATTTCAGAACAGAAGCTAGTCCTGCACGACCTTTTTTTTATGAGTACTACTAGTAATAGCTGTATCTGATTGATAAATTTTGTTCATGTGGGGATATAACTCAGTTTATAGACTCTCAACAGGATGAGTCACCGAGTCAACTCGGACACACAGCAGAGAAAATACAAGAGAGGGAAAGTTTAGTCCACTCTAAGCCTGAGGCTTGACTGAGTTGGCTGAGCTTTGCGTTGAGATTTCAGGTGCCTGGAGTCGGAGATTTTGTCTACCAATTTGGAACCCAAAGCCCTAAACTATTTGCATGAAGCATGAAGAACAGTGAGTTGGACCATAGATCCGTCGGATCAGCCGAAACCAAAGATAGGCCAACTTTAATTAAGTCAGCCCTGCCCCAACAAGGAATCACCAAACCTGGGCCTCTCCCATTTCACAAATTTGAATAAACATGTTTATCTTTTTGAAGGGGGGTCTTCATGTGCATCCATCCCTCACCATTTTTGGTGAGGGACACCCCTTTTGGGGGTGTTTCAAGTACAAGAGGGGCCCCTCTTGTACTTGAAACACCCCCAAAAGGGGTGTCCCTCACCAAAAATGGTGAGGGATGGATGCATATGAATATTTCCCCCTTTTGAAATGGGAACATGTGTAACAGATCACACTAACATATATTCGTACATGGTCCGTTAAAAACAATATATATTTACACATGGTGTTCACTGAACTAGGCTATCCCAGATATGATCAGCGACAGGCCTAGGACCAGCCACAGGAAGGAGGCCCAATTAGACCTTTAACTAGGCTGGGATGCCCAATTGGGGTCATTTTCTCTGACACATTTCAATCTGGACTTGGACAGATTTTGGGATTGTGGAGAAGGTGGCTACCAAAAGTAAGCCCAGCCCAGCTTTTGCTCCGCTCATATAGATAAGGTACGCTCAAGTAAGCCCAGTTATTAATTTAATGTCATAACTATTGTTTCTCTCTTTGCTTGATGATCTGTTAAATTAGTAAACCTCAGTTACAAATACAAGGTGCAACTATGGAAGACTGCAGGAGGCCTGGGGTTGGCCTGGCCATGTTTTCGATACATTCGGCATCGCCCAAAAAATTTAGTATTTCCAAAAAACTCAAATATAGAATATTGGTGTGACACCCAATTCACACCTATATTTCAGGGGCTAATTTCAGGTCCGAATAATAATGATGATCTGGGCTTGTATTGATCTTGGCCTGGACCACGTTCAGCCCATTCTAGATGACCCTTTCACATCTTACCCAATTCTTAGGCAGGTGGACCTGTATAGGCTCATTGAGCTTTTGAATAAGCATAGGGCTGGACCCCTAATCTCCATGATGTGTTAGAAGTCATTATTATTCTATAATAGAAAATAACAAGGTTCAATGAAGGTCCCGGTTTTTTAGTTAAGTTCCGCTTGAGAAGAAACACAACAGTCCCATGAGGATCTTTCTGGGAACACACGTTTATTAGATTTGGTAGATATACATCAATTCAAATTCCATTAGTGTAAAGTGCAGTGGTCTGATATCAGTTTTTAATCGATTCTTGTGGGCCATACAGGCACTTAAAATTGTTAAAGTGTTTACCTAAATGAGATGCCAAAACCCACTTTCTCACCATCTTTTTTCTTTGGCCATTCAGAAGAGTAAGGGGCATGCTCATGCCCTCCACGGTCCACGGTTCACAACACATGAACATGCAGAATGGAGGGGCACATACACATGAATGTTCCGTTCAAATGGATCCAAACCATCCATATGGCAAGCTCTACTGTGGAAGGCCCTCTTAGAAAAAACACATTGAAGATGCAATCCTAGTTGTCCACTCAGCATCAACTCCTGTTTTCTTGACCTCTCTCTTGTATGGTTTAATTACAGTCTATTTCAGCATGTACAAACAAACACAGATGAGAGGGTTGCCATCAGAGGTATAAAATTTTGCCACCTTTTTCTCCTTTTTTGACAAAAAAGAAAGGAGTCAGGTTTTAATAAAGGATTGAAGAATCAAGTATATTGAGAAGGGACTGCTCATCACTTTCATAGCAAGAAACATGGAATGTTAATGGATCCCCATTCGATGTAGGGCCCCATCAGAAACTTTACAGAAAAAAGAACTCCATGTGATCAATGCTGGACCAGCCTGCAAAAGATGATACCACCTCTGGGTTTGCCTGTTTGGTTGTATCCAATTTACATGTTTGTTGCTTTCAAAGGAAGATGGTGAAAGGGTACAATCACTTTCACAAATGTGATGATAATTCAGGAGCATGTCCTCGTATTTATTCCATTCACATGGTGGAACATGGATAGCTTGTCACGTCATTGTGTGCATATGTAATGCAGTTGATCCAAACTGCACTTACCGCCATTTTGGTTTTACCCATGATTAAAATGATTCCATGGATGAAAACAGTTCCCATCCAAAACTCCATGATTAAAATGATTCCATGGATGAAAACAGTTCCCATCCAAAACTCCATGAAAAGGACTGCTACACTCTCCTTTGTCCTGTAGCTTGATATGCCTCCACAATATCCTAAACCAGTAAACACAAACATAAAAGATGACTACTTACCAGTAAGAGAGTGAATGTGAAGGGTTTGAGAGAACTTTAAATTCTTGAAATACATGAGGGGGATCAAGAATTTCTGTGTAGGGTGGTAAGATGAAAGTCTTCTGAGACTTCTGCAGTTACCTACTACCACTCTTTTATCCAAGTCACCAAGATTTCCCAATAATTTTAAATTCTTGAAAGTTCAACAGTTTTTTCTTCCTAAAAAGGCGATGGAATAGTTCGCTCTGTGCTCACCACACAGCTGTGTGGCTTTTCTTCCTAAAACCTGCCCAATTCCTCTACCAAACAGCACTATAGGATGTTATTACTAAAACTCAGTAAGCCACCCCTAGATTGATAAGATTAAGCAAACCCTACATTGATGAGAAGAGACTATAATTATCATATGCTAAAATTAGTAATTACTCTATAGTCGTAAGATATGAATATGTATGGATACACTGCTATATCAAAAATAAATAAATAAATATTAACTTCATGAGATTGGTAAAACAGTTATATTTGGATCCCATGCTCTGTTTTGGGTAAGACTGATACTGGCTACACTACGGGGAGAGCGTGTTGGGTGTTTCAAGCTCCCATTTGAAGACCCACTTCCATCCCCCAACCGCTGCCATTGCATGTGAGATCTTGTGAAGACAGCCTACTACCCCCTAAATCCTCTATATTGTCCATCGATTGCTTTTCACTACTCCAAGATTCCAGAATAATAGATGCTACTTAGTATGGAGTCATTTGGGAAAATACTAAGGAGATGGCAATTTGAGAATTTGGATTTATTCCAACATTAATTCCCCAACTTTAGAAATCAAACAGGCCAGCTCTCATGCATTGATAGGGAAATGGGGCCATACTAGATAAAAACATTGTCCATGAAATTCTCTTAGAGGTCTTGAAGGATATAGACTTCATTGGAGGGGTTGGCAGAGGATGTTACATTGGTATTTTTTTAAGTCTAGAAAGACAATGTCCAACAATACACATCTGACAAGGAAAACAAGCAAGTTTTCACAATTCATATTTCTGTAACACAAATATACATGTATCAAAATGCTTTTACAACGAACTAGTCATGTTGTTGAAGGACCTTTCAAATGTACCTTTTTTTTTTTTTAATGATACAAATTTACATCATTTTGTTCTCATATAAACTATAAGCAAAAGGTTTGATCTAACAATGAAACAGGTTTACTGTATGCATCAAAATGTCAGGCAAGCTGCTGTTAATAGTGACCTTTGTTCTTCTGTTCAGCTCCCAATGCAATTTCATTCTGACGCTTGCTTGTTCTTTTGTTCAACTTCCAATGCTATTTCATTCCGACGCGTAAATGGAAGCGTGAATGGGGGATTATACTGCAATAATCAAAAAAAGTAAACGATGTATTAAAATGGTTTCCTTCTTGCATGCTATTTCCTGTTTGAATGCTAGTCTTACCTGTGCAACTTCCACTGCTGCACTCTCTTTCAATTGAAATTGGGTGTCCCTCCTTAAAGCATCACGTAGTTTTGATTCCCTACGTTTAACTTCTTCATCTGTAACATAACCTGATTTGGCATGAAATGGGTTCAATCAATAATGGCATGCATATATTCATTTATTTATTTATTCATGTATTGAAATGATAATAGGTTGATCCATTAGATTACGAGAGATAAAGAAGTAAACAAACCAATAATGCAAAATCAAACATCAATAACTAGAATGAAAAGAGTCACCATCCCAGTAGCATTTCCAAATATCAGAAGCTGCAAATTGATTTGTAAAATTTCCCAACAAATGATGAGAGAAGACTAGGCCTTGACTGCATTCTTTCTAACCAAAGGATAGCAACAAAAGTGCAACCTCTGTAACGACCCCAAGTTTAGAGTATGATTAAGGGGCCGCGACTGTGCGTGGACGCCGTGATTAAGAAAATTTAATCCGTGCACATTTACCCACAGGATTCCGCTATGTGAGACTCAACAGGGTCCTCGAGTCAACGAAGGGCATCATGGCAGAAGCTTGTGCCAGACAGTTCAGTAAAACAGACATTATAATTATTTCATGGCATTATTAGACTGGATAGCAGAAAGAAACGCATTTCATATAATAACATTCTGGCTTACCAGAAAGGTAAGTTTAATTACAACCTAGAATAATGACCATACAAAAACACTGGCCATATAGACAAAAGGGCAAAAGATATGATTCCCAAAATGAACAAAAACCCAAAAGATGATGTCGAACTCTACAACTTCATATGCTCTGCTCTACATCGTCAGCTGTCCACTCTCATACAAACGTGGATCCTCTTGGACCGACTCAAGGTCCTATTCAAAAGTGGGGAGGAGCTCGGTACTTATAGCACCAAGCATAGATTAGGCAGATGCCTGGCAAGTATCCAAAATCCAAAATCAACTGCATAGTTTGCAGGTACAAAGCAGAATATAAATAATAGGTTGATTAAATGGGAAGTCAAATAAAAGTATGACTTGGCAAGTTGTGCATGATGCGTAAAATAACATAAAAACAGGCTACAGTCTAGATGGCAACCACGTCTCACAGATCCTCAATAGGGGTGCGGCGCATCTACTTGTCCCCTAGCAAGTAGGGAGGCGGTACCACTGGACACCCCCGGAGTTTACAGCAGTCAGAACCATTAGGCCCTGCCACGTGCGCATCTGCTCAATCCCTGGCAGGGTGGGTTTTGTAGTGACACCGTGTCACAGGTTAGGACTACACTGCAGTGAGCAATATATACAAGAATAATAATAATAATAAATGATATCAGTTGGGTGGTGCCGACTCGGGAATCAAATGATAAACAAATGCAGGGCTCAGGACAGTTCAGTGTTTAGTCAGGTTATACATGGGTAGTTTCAGGTAATCATAATGTAACATAATCAGGTTAAGGGGAAACATGCAGTTTAGACAGGTGTTAGCAAATTCAGAAGATTGTAGGCTAGAAAAACATTCCATTTGGGTCTGAAAAGTCCCAAGTATAAACGGGCAGCATTTCGGCTAGAAATGGTGGGCCCGAATGGGTAGGGAAAGAGAAAAGTGATCCGGGTAACTTAGGAGGGGCAAGGCATCGAGTGCTCGCTCACCAACCCAAAAAACCACCTAAGGATCCGAGTACATCCAAGGTCAAAGCAGGGCGATAACCGCGCGCTAATTTCCCAAGGAGTCCCACAAGTCATCATGCTAAGGCCAGGTAAGTCTTGGTTCTGACGGAACACATAAAATATGACAAATAAGAGAAATATGCACCATGCATAAGAATACGTAAACAACTGATTAACACTTCTATCAACCTATACATCAGTCAAGGAACCATTACAACAGTATGTTTTAGTCAATGATTGCCTTGGACATGCAAGTACGATAATATTCGAGTCTATACGCTCAAAGAGTCCGAATATCACATTTATACATTCACCAATCGGAAGGTGGGTATACCCAAAACTCCAAGTCTGAACATCACCGTGCTCCACATGCCTCCGGGTAATCCGGAAAGTGTGTGACAGTTCGAGACACCACTTCCCATAAGTTACGAGTAAAAACATTGTTGGGTGGTGTTTGGGTACAAGGTTACACCTAATTCTAGGGTTTTGGTCCCTTAAACGAAGAGGAACTAGTTGTAATAGGTTAAAACGAGTCTAAGAACCTCAAAGGTCTCAAACAAGGTCTCACAATAGCCCACTATTCATTTCGGAAGTGGACAACCGATTGCTCGTCTGGTTGTTCAAAACAGTCAGTCATTCGTGCATGAAAATCCAACTACCGTGGGAATTATCGAGGTTTAACTAGGGTTTAAACCCACTTTGGGATCCACCTAACATGTATCTAGGTGTGCAACAAGGTTAGGAAGACAGTCAGGTCTGATTTGGGCTTAAAACACCCAAAAGGAGGTTCTAGAGGGCACAATCGGGTGGACCAGAGGCACAACCAGGTGGCAATTCCAGTTGTCCTCGGTCGACCGAGGTAGTGTCCATGGCCGATTGAGGGCCCTTCCACGGTCGACCGCGGACACTTCCCCGATCGACCAAGAGGTTTGTCTAGCACAACCGGATGGCCTTCGATTGTGCCATGTAGGTGGCTGTTCGGGGTGCTCATTTTGGGTAATTTTTGCAACTTTTTGGGATTTCTGAAAATCAAGAATATTTTTAACATCATTAACATGAAAATTAACATAATTAAACATCATTAGATCAGGAGAAACAACATTCAACCCCAGGAAAGTAGAATCTCAAGAATCAAGAAATCCATCAATGCATGCAATGTAAATTAGATTGGGTGCTTGCCTTAGCCTCTTAGCAACCCACACACTCTAATTACCTCTTAATCTTGCTGGAATCACCCTCTAAGAAATCCCAAAAATTCAACTCCAAGATTTCCCCCAAAAAATAAAAAACCTAAGCTAGAATTGAAATCACCCCATGCATGTGACATATATGATACAAAATGAGCTCTAGATCATGGGAGAAACCAAAAAGAGGGAAGCTCCTACAACTAGATAGCTCAAAGAAGGAGAAGTGGGTTGAAGGGACAGCCAGGCGTGGATTTACGCAAAAATGACGTAAGTGGTGAAGAAGATGACGAGGAATCGAATGAGGGAGTCAAAATTTGCAATGGAGGCCTTCAAAAGCTTGGATCAAAACATGCAAATGGAAAGGAAAGGAAGAAGACGAGTCACAGGTGCTGGTTTGTGCAAATGGAGGGTTAAGTAGAGGTAGGTGGGATATCTAAACATGGGACATGGGAAAATTACAATAATACCATTCATGGCTGGGTCATACTTGCGGCAGGTAAACGGAGGTCTTCAGGCTCGGACGGACTCAGGTGAAGAACGAAACTTGCTGGAAATTAAAAGAGCTTTCCAACACACCCAAGATCATAATTTTTGGAGGTCATTTGTAAAAAAACCATCTTTTAGAAATTACATGTACACCTTGAAAAGGGTGTTAGGTCTGTCAAACTGGGTTTTCGAGATCTCGAATGAGTATGGGCCGAACATGAAAGTTGTTGTGTATGAAAAGACCTAACTTTTGGACTCAATATGACAATTTTTCAAAATTCCTATAATACCCCTCATTTTTTCCAAAAATCTGAATTAGACCTTCCAAGTACCAAACTTTAGCATGAAACCTCTTCAAACTCTCCAAAACTGCCCAAACCTCGTTCTCACTCTTAGAAACACTCGATTAACATCTGGTCACGCATCGTTAATGGTTAAGCGTGATTAATGAATATTGATCACAGTAATTAAGGGTCAGGATCATGCATGAAAAAATTGGCCGCTACGTGATAAACCGGGCTTAGCGGTGCTTGATTTATCACGGCTCACAACTGTAGCGGCTGCTACGGCCGCCATGTAGCAGCTAGGGTTTTAAAACCCCACCAATCGACTCCCCCCTCCCAACCTCCTTTTTTTTCTTCATTGTTTCCTTATTCCTTTTCAAGAAGAACAAAAAAGAGAAAAAAAGGAAGAAAGAGAGAGAGAGAGAGAGAGAGAGAGAGAGAGAGGAGTTTGTAGATGACATACCTGGCTGGATGTGGTAGCAGTGCCAGCGCCAGCACCAGACCTCCTTCTATTTCTCCTACTCCTCCTCCTCCTCCTCCTCCTCCTCCTTCTCCTTCTCCTTTTCCTTCTCCTTCTCCCTCTTTTCCTTTCCCTCTTCTCAATCTCTCAATATGTTTTGGATGAAAGCTAGGGCTAGGGTAACATTACGGTCCCTCTTTCATTTTATTATAGGGGAGTTATGGGCCCCACAATGAGCCCACCTAATGAAAGGCTTAAATAAAAACTAGTGGGCCCTTAAAATAACAATTAAAAAACCATTAATAGAACCCATTGAAAAATACTCAAAAAACCATTAAAAAACCAATCCATTCAAAAAAACAACCATTAAAAATCATTAAAAAATGATTCAAGAAAATCATCAAAATTTTCTTATAAAACCAGTAAAAAAGACCATTAAAAACTATTCAAAAATAAATAAATAAATGTGCCCATCCAAAATAAGCATAGCCAAATTTGGTCCTAATTGCAATTAAAGCCCTAGCTAAATTGACTCTAATAGACAGGGGCCTTAACCAAATCTTACTCTAATAGAAAAATACGGCCCTAACCAGATTTTACTTAAATAAAAAAATTGAGCCAAGGCCAAATGTCAATTTAATAAGAATGGGCCTAGCCAAATTTCACTATAATAAGAATATAGGGCCCTATCCAAATTTCACTATGATAGAAACAAAAAATTGCACTCTAAGAGAAAAAAAATAGGGCCCTAGCTTCTTTTTATTCTAATTAGAAATAGATCGCTAACCAAATTTCAATTCAATAGCAATATGTTATGTACAACTGTGTTAAATTGCTTATTTGGATTTTAAAATGCATAATAGTGATATAATTTTGAAGACACTATTTAATTATAAGCATTTTATCAATTTCTAACTTAGTATATTATAACTAATCATAAATCAACATGAATATATGTAGAGAAATAGATCAATATTGTCAGTGGTTCAATATTGTCAGCGACACAGGGCCTCATGCAATGAGGGAACCGCTACATCCTTTTATCTTAGTTACTTTTGCAAACAAAATACATTGTTTTATCATTTTCCAATATTTTGGATTTTCTAGAATTTTTTCAGAATTCTTTGACTTTTTTTTTTCAAAGCGCACCGCTATGCTGCTACATAGCGCCCACTTCTTAGCATTTTATCGGCGGGCCTATTTTCATCGTTGGTCGGGATCTTACAGCCTCAAAGGATGTACTTAATAACAACCAGAAGCACCAACTATATAACATCTCTTTAATGGACCCAAGTATTCCCCATTGGATTCCAAACAGCTGGAAAAGGTAAGTCGTAGACCGAATAAGCAAAATGGATTTGGATGAAAAGGATGTGACACATCCTCCCCTCCTTTTACACACGCGCATCATTAATCGAAATTTACTCTTCCAAGTAAGTTGGTCAGGCACAAACATTCACACTAACAAACAGACCCCAAGTGCTTAGCAAGAAGTCCTTGGACATCCTCGGATTAGCATGTAATGGCAAAAGAATGGCATGCAAAAATGTTAGTGGTCATAAGTTGCAACAAGAGGAAGTGAAATGGGGACGAAACTAGGGTGGATTAAAGACTGTTGGTCGTTGTTTGTTACTTATCTTTATTTAGGGGTGACGACAAAAGATCTTTTCGATCTTTTCCAGGAGGCAGGACCAATCTCTGATGTATTTTTGCCGTAAGACAATTTCTGGGAAAAGCAGAGGATTTGGTTTCATTCGATTCAAGACATAGTGGAATGCGAATAGGGCTATTCAGAGATTCGATGGGAGAACTGATGAGGACATCAACTCCAGATATGGAAAGAAATACCAAAGGCGTAAGAAGAAAGTGATTGATAAGGCTTCCTTGTGGTTGGATCAACTTTTCATGGGCTTGATACATCAAAATCACAAAGATCTACCGTTGGATCAGCCTCTGGGCAAAGATACACCGTTGGATCTTGATCCAGGTGTGCTGAAGGCCTCCGGTGGTGGACCTACAAAAGTCCCCACACTAGGATAGTCCACACTCCACAAGAGATGAGCAATTGAGGAAGTCATCATGACCCACGGGAATTAAAGAGCTTAAGACTAAAGAATAAGAAAAGGGATCCGGAGGGCCCACAACTTAAAATCTCTTGCATAGGGATTCGTGCACAAGCCTTGCCACGAATCCCCATTCGCAAGGCAGCCGATTTCCACTTCGTCGATAGCCACTTGTTGGTTTTATTTATTTTATTTGTTTGGTTTTGTTTTATGAGACAAGATCTAGATGTTTTAATCCGAACCATTGGTTTCTAGGGTTCTCTTATTACCCATTGTTAAGGTTGTATCTCTTGGAAAAGAGGAGAATAATGAATGAATAATATTTTTCTTCCAAAGGCCTTCTTTTGATTTCTCTTGCAGGATCTTCGTCTCGCCCGCGAAGGGGAATTTGGTGCGAAGCCAAGATATCACACGATCTTCATCTTCAAGGTATTTACCTCCACTGTTTTCCCTTTTCTTTGATACCCATATCACACTTTCTTGCCCATCCAGATTTAGATCTACTCACATGGTGGAATCCTAGATCCAACCCAAATCCCAATTAACACCATTAAACCTTTTCAGCCCTCCAACCAGCCCCTTATCCATCAATCAATCACAACTATTCATCCCCAAAACCTTTAGATCTGATCAGATCAGCAATAGATCTAGAATGGCAAGCACTAGATCTGGTTTCCAACCCATTACAGTCCATTTAATTCATGTTTTCACTTCTGAATTTCAAGCTTAACATTATAAAGTTGTGGGTGTATTGAATTAAACCTAAATTTTATTTAAAACAGTATTCAGTCCACTACTATTCACTTGTTACCCAAATTGAGCCTGGCTGTCATTCAAACCCTCAAGGATCTTGATCATTTACTTGACTTGGAAGATCCCTAGGCAAGGTGGAGGTTCGTACTCTCCACTTGGTCCCTTCCTCAATTCTTTAAGGGCCCAAATTGCAGGACTGTAACAAGAATTGGATTTCCTCATAATTAACATACTTGATTTCAGCATGGAATGATGTGTCAAACATGTTTCAATTGATTCATTATAACTATTATTATTGTTATTGATCTCATCTTGCATCATTTAGATTAGCTTTCATTCTGTCCCGAATCAAGAACTCTTGGTGGAAGAAGAATCACAGTTCAGAAGGCAAGATATCTTGATCACGGAATTAAGAAAGATGTCCAAATTCCTTCCTCTGTTGGTACAAGAACTTCTCTTCATCATATCAAAGATCAAGAACAAACAGGAGGCCTGACTGATACAATGTTCAAAAGGAATGCAGTGAAATTGGGAAGTATCCAGGGAACAAATCAGGCATGGATAGTTGAAGAAGGCGATCTAAAGGTGGTTAAGGTAGCATCTTCACTAGTTTCTTCTTTGAAGAAGATCTGTCTCATTCTTTTGTTGCGACAAAGAGTCCACTCAGTGTTAATGAAGAAGAAATTCAGAATTGGTTTTTCTCAGAGAAGGGTATTCAAGTTGATGTGAGGAGACTTAGTCCCTATCTCTATTGGATTAATCCTTTATCACAGAATGATTTCTCTTTGCTGATAAAGATGGATACAGTTCTGAAAGATTCTCCAGTTCTGTAGATGGATCGTTGGATGGAAGTTTTAGGGGCCCAGTTACTGCCTTCTTTCATTTGTCTGGAATGTATTCCTTTACATGCATGGGATGAGAGCGTTTTTAAGTGCTTGGGTGATTGTCTGGGAGTGGTGATGGAGATTGATGATGCTGCTAAACAAAAGAAGAGGATCGATAAGGTTCATTTACTTATCTTGAGAAATCCTAATCTTCGATTGCCAAAATCTCTTCCTTTGGATGTAGGAGTTAGATTTTTCATTTCCGTCAGTGAAGAAGATGATTGTAGCGGTGTCGTCGGGATTTCATTGGAAAATTGTCGTCGGAGTTTCTCTTTGCCGGAAGGAGGTCAAGTGACAATTGCGGAGCAAGGATTCGTCGGCAAGATTGCAGGGATTAAATCTCCAAACCCTAATCAGGGAGAGGATTTCGTTGGTGCTTTGGTAATGGTACCCGCTCTTGCTGTTGCGCACAAAAGGAAGGGTGTGGAGGAATCTCGCCGCAGAGGTAGGGATTGCTCATCGATGGAGCATTTGCAGCAATTTCGTCGAACTCCAGGAAACAAGAGATTCTCCAGTTGCCCTTCTATTAAAGGGGTATTTGGGAAATTGTGAAATGACTTATTTGCCTCTCCTATTAATCACAAGCTGCAGAATGACAATTGTGATTTACATGAGCCTCTGGTAATGGGTCAGAACGTACAGTCTCCAGCCCATTGTCTTAATTCACTAGCTGACAGTTTGAATTGTTGTGGGGACCTAACATTTCATAACAAAGACCCTGCAGAAGCTGCATGTCAACAATTTTCTGAAACTCGATCCTTCAAAGGTGATACAGAAGAAAATGTAAATGGGTTCAAAGGTCCAACAGCTGTTGAAGGAGACGTGCAGATTACTCAGAAGGAAAGTAGTGAACGTTGAGGTGATTTTTGCTCAGATAAGGAGTTCTTATCGAGTGAAGATGATCATGTGTATACTGCTAATTTACCAGAAGATCGCACCTAAATGGTAGTAGATTCAGATGAAAATATTACAGCCCTTGCATTGGATCGTTCTACTGCTGGGTTTGACAAAGAAGAAGCAAATTTGTTAACTGAAGAAGGGATGATTGATATAGCCAGCATATTGGGAATATCAGTGGAGGATCGTTTAGGTGAGTTAAGGAGTTTCTTCTGTGAAATGGTGAAAAAAGATAAGGGCAGAGGTACGGATGCCACTAATAGTAAGAAAAAATCAAGAGCGAAAAGAGAATTAGATAAATTGGCATTCTCTATTAACTATGATCGGCCTGTGGGTAATAAAGAATCGGGTGTGCAGCTGTTAGGATTATGAGGGTGATTTGTTGGAATGTCCGTGGTCTGAATTCGAGCTCCAAGTGAGTAGTGATGAAAGGAGTTTTTCAAGCTTTTAAAGGGAAGTTCCTGTTTATTCAGGAGACTAAAATGGAGACAATTGATGCTCAGGTTGTCAAATCAGTTATTCCTTGGTCGCAGTTTCAATTTGCTACGAGTCCTTCCAATGAAGCTTCTGGTGGTATTTTGTTAGTGTGGAATGCAGCTCTCTGGCAATATTTGGATATTCATGTGGGTTGTTTTCTGTTTCTGCGTTATTAAAAGATGTTAGGAATCATGCTGAATGGGTAGCAACTCTAGTTTATGGTCCAACAAAAGCTAGCGATAAGGCAGATTTCTGGATGGAACTTTCTCTTGTGGCTGGTATGTGGTATCATCCTTGGATGTTGGGAGGGGAAATCAATGCTATTAGATTTCCTAATGAAAAGAGAGGGGGTGGTGTTATTAATCCGGCAATGCGGACATTTAGTGATTGGATTCATCACCATGACCTTGTTGATCTGCCGTTGAGGTGGGCTGATTTTAATTGGTTGAATATGCAGAGGAGGATCTGGTGATGTGTCGTTTGGATCGATTTTTAGTTTCGATGCATTGGTTAGAACTATTTCCTGATTGTGTTCAACGTGTTCTACCTAGACCAATCTCTGATCATTGTCCTTTGTTGCTTGAAGTTGGATTAGAAGATTGTGGGTGCCGTCTCCGAAGATTTGAATTTCAGGAATCGTGTCAAAATATGGTAGGACTCTATATCTATTAGGGGTTAGATGGGTTGCCAGTTGGCTCAGAAGTTGGAATTTCTTAAAAGAAAAATGCAAGAGTATAAAAAGGAAGTTTTGGGAAATTTATTAGACAAAAAGAATCAGTTGCTTGTAGATATTCAATTGTTGGATGAGAAAGAGGAGGGAATTTGAATGAGGACCACCGGATTAGTAGGCAAAATCTTCAGGATCAATTTCGCCGGGTGCTATTTCAGGAAGAAATTAAAAGATAACACAGATCGCGAAATAAATGGTTGGAAGTGTTAAAGTGTAAACTTGTATGATATTTGGCCCAACCCACTTGTATGATATTAGGCCCAGCCCAAGTGTAAATAGGAGATCTAGTCAAAATGTGTACAGCAAGATAGATTGTATACAGCTCGATAGATTAATTGTCTTTCCATTCTTAGAGATCTAATTGATCTAATTAGGTTTTAATTCCTTGATTTGTAGCCTAATCTTAGGCATTGTAAAGTCTATTTAAAGAACAGAAATCCAAGATGAGAATGATCGAATGTGAGAATTTCACACAACTCTATCTCTCTCTTTCTTCCTGGCTATCTCTTTCTTTCTGGCTATCTCTTTCTTTCTGGCATATGCTTTTGAATGTCATGGAATATCATGGTATCAGAGCTCGAGTTCTAGGAGATCTTCTTCCTTCTTCATTCTGAGAGACTTCTAAAGCTTCGGTTCTTCTTTTCTCTCTGCATGGGATATCTCTGATCAAGGTGGCCCACCTCTGATCAAACCACTTGTAGCCAGCAATCTACATGATGATGATCGACTATTCTTCAAAGGATTTTTGAAGATTTTTCTGGATTTTTATAACACCTTTTGAGGTAGTTTCCAGCCACTTCTTCCTCTGGCGATTTTGGTCAAATAGATTTCATCACAGCCGTCCAGATTGGTGGATCTTCATCCACTCCTCATCAAATTTTGGCCTGGGGGACGAATTTTTGAACTCCTTCCAGATATTACTACCTGATCTTTGCTTAGATCAGTTTGTGGGACCCACTTTCAGATCGATGTTCTACATTCCAGATCGTCAGGCTCTGTTTTAGCACAACATTGCACTGTTGTGCTACTGTCTTCTATCTCTGCTTCATCCACTGATCTGTAAGCTCATCCTCGTCCTCTTCCAAGGTCTGGAAGCACTCAGACCCACTTCAGATCATCACTGATCATCCTGATCATCACAGATCTTCTCTGATCAAGGCGTGGCCCACCTGTGATCAACATCACCAACATCAGCGGATTCCTCCATCTTGGTCGACCAGCATTGGTGGTATTTATGGACATTTTTCAGGAATTTTTCTCCCATCAGAGGTCAGTTTTCCAGCAACATTTGTGATACTTCTATTTCTTGCCTCTGATTTCATCACGGCCGTCCAAATTCTTGGATTTTGATCTGTTTTGAGTGAGACTTTGGCCTGGAGTTGCGCAAATAGCTTCTCCTTCCATCCCCACTCCCTGATCTGATCACTGATCATCACTTGGAGCACCCGTGGAAATCGTTTCACTGTCAACCATTGACGTTTTTTGTATCTCTGCTTTAATAGTTATGGAAAAAGTAGATATTAAGTTGATCAAGTTTAATGGTAAAAACTATACCACTTGGGCTTTTCAATTTCAAATTTACCTTAAGGGTAAAGAACTCTGGGGACATATTGATGATTCAGATCCCAAACCTACTGATGACAAGCTCCTATCTAACTGGGAGGTTAAAGATTGGCAGATCATGTCCTGGATATTGGGGTCCGTCGATGCACAGTTTATCCTAAACCTTCGCCCATACAAGACTGCCAAAGAAATGTGGCTTTATTTAAAGAAGATATATTTGCAAGTAAATTCTGCTCGCAGGTTTCATTTAGAACATGAAATCTCGCAGTTTGTTCAAGAGACCTTGTCGATACAGGATTACTACTCTCAGTTTACAAGTCTGTGGACTGATTACGCTGAGCTTATTTATGCTGACCTTCCTGCTGCCTCATTAGCCTCTATTCAAGAGATCCATCAGACAAGTCAGCGGGATCAGTTTCTGATGAAGTTACGGCCACAATTTGAAAATGTTCGGTCCAACTTAATGAGCAGGGTACCATCCCCTTCACTCGAATCATGTTTGGGTGAACTCCTTAGAGAGGAACAACGCTTGGTGACTCAGACGGCACTTACACAGAATGCTCCTCAGGCTGCTCCTATCGATGTTGCTTATACTGCCAGGGGTAAGCCTCAAGCCCGGGACATGAGCAAGGTCAAATGTTTTTGCTGCCACAAACTCGGACATGTTTCCACTCAGTGCAACCAGAAGTTTTGTTCCTATTGCAAAACCAAAGGTCATGTTCTTCCGAAATGCCGGACGCGACCTCAGAATCGGGCACAACAACAGAGAGCCTACTCTGCACATCTTCCTGAAGCTCCTTCACCAGTTATGCCTGCACCACCTGCTGCCTCTTCTTCTTCTACCCTCACTCCTGAAATGGTCCAGCAAATGATCATAAATGCTTTCTCTGCCCTTGGCCTATCAGGTAAACCAAAATCTTCAGTATCCACCTGGTATATTGATTCAGGGGCCTCCAATCACATGACACACTCTCCTGCCAATATAACTCATATTAGGGAGTATGATGGAGACCTCTGCATCAATACTGCTGATGGTGGCAGTATTCCCATTTCCGCTGTTGGACAGGTTCCTCACTCCTTACCCTTGCATAATGTTTTTTTTTCCCCTCGCTTAACCACAAATTTGTTATCAGTTGGTCAACTTGTTGATAGTAATTGCTCCATCTTGTTTTCTCACTCTGGTTGTGTTGTGCAGGATCAAGTATCGGGGAAGGTGCTAGCGAAGGGCCCTAAGAAGGGACGCCTATTTCCCCTCCAGATTTCGTCAACAGAAAAGCTCCCTTCGGAGTCTGCTTTGTTTTCCAATTTTGGTCATAATAAATGCCAGTTGTGGCATAATCGTTTAGGACATCCTAATTCCAAAACTTTGATGTTTTTATTAAATTCTGGTTTAATTAATGATAATAAAGTTTCTTTTAAGGATGTTTCTTTTAATTGTGATAGCTGCAAAATGGGGAAAGGGAAAACCCTTCCTTTTCCTCTTCATGATTCTTTAGCAATGAAATGTTTTGATATTGTTCATAGTGATGTGTGGGGTATTGCACCTGTTATCTCTCCTTCTCATTATAAATACTTTGTTACATTCATTGATGATTATAGTCGTTTTACTTGGATTTATTTTTTGCATGCTAAGTCTGATGTTTTCTCGGTTTTTAAAGTTTTCTTGTCTTATGTTGAGAATCAATTTTCCACTACCATTAAAATTCTTAGATCTGATTCAGGGGGGGAGTATGTTTCTAAGGAATTTCAAACATTTTTGCAATCCAAAGGCATCATCTCTCAGCGCTCTTGTCCTTACACCCCCCAACAAAATGGTGTGTCTGAGCGGAAAAACCGACATCTCTTGGATATTGCTCGTTCACTTTTGTTAGCATCTTCTGTTCCAACTAGGTTTTGGCCTGAAGCCCTCTCAACCGCTGTGCATGTCATAAATCGACTACCTTCCTCTAGATTAGACAACCAGACACCGTTTTTTAGACTTTTTCAAAAGAATCCACTCTATGATCATCTTCGTCCTTTTGGGTGTGTTTGTTTTGTTCTTCTTCCTCCCACTGAGTGCACTAAGTTAACAGCTCAATCCTCCATCTGTGCCTTTCTTGGTTATGCTCTTAATCAAAAAGGCTATCTATGTTATGATTCTAAAGCCAAAAGAATTCGAGTGTCTCGCAATGTCGTGTTTTTTGAAAATCAATATTTCTTTCCAAGGCATGGTGATTCAAATGACTCTGTTTCGTTCTCTTTTTTACCATCATTTTCAGATAAAATGCCTCCACCTGTTACTCGTTTTAAGCCGAATTTTGTGTATAAACGACGGACTGTTACAGGTGATCCTGCCTCTGGGTCTCTCGCTGCGCCTACCCTGACTGCTCCTGATCCTGCACCTGATCCACCTTCGGCGCCTCCTGCTCCTGATCCTGCACCTAATCCACCTCCGGATTCTCTGGCTCTTCGCCGATCCATTCGCCACATCAAGCCAACTGATCGCTATGGCTTTACTCATGCTTCATTATTAACCACTTTGTCTTCTGTTTCTATCCCTAACTCGTACTCTCAGGCAGTGCAGCATGATTGTTGGAAACAGGCTATGCAGGAAGAACTTACTGCTCTTCAAAAAAATCATACATGGGACATTGTTACCTGTCCTTCCTCTATCAAACCCATTGGATGCAAGTGGGTATACTCGGTGAAATTAAAGTTTGATGGATCCTTGGATCGCTACAAAGCCCGTCTAGTTGCACTTGGAAACAGGCAGGAGTATGGTATCGACTATGAGGAGACTTTTGCTCCAGTGGCCAAAATGACAACTGTACGTACAGTTCTTGCTATAGCCGCCTCTCAGTCATGGCCACTATATCAGATGGATGTGAAGAATGCTTTTCTTCATGGGGATCTTAAAGAGGAAGTCTACATGCGTCTCCCTCAAGGAATTCCTTCTTCTTCCAAGACCGATGTTGCTCGATTACGACGCTCACTATATGGCCTTAAACAGGCACCCAGAGCCTGGTTTGACAAGTTCCGAACCACTCTCCTTCAGCTTTCTTTCATACAGAGCCCGTATGATCCTTCGATGTTCACACTTCATTCATCCAGAGGATCCACAATTCTCCTTGTGTATGTTGATGATATCATTATTACTGGCCCTCACAGTGATATGATCCGACAGATACAGGCCTCTCTGCAAGATAAGTTTCATATGAAGGATTTGGGACCTTTGAATTATTTCTTGGGTTTGCAAGTGCATCAATCAAAGAAAGGCTTGTTTCTTCATCAGCACAAATATGCTATTGACCTAGTGGATCTTGCCGATCTCGGTGATTCTAGCCCAGTCGACACACCGTTGGAAGTAAATGCCAAGCTTCATCAACAAGACGGCGATCTCCTTCCTGATCCTACATTCTATCGTCGTTTGGTTGGTAGCCTTGTCTATCTCACCATTACTCGACCAGATCTCTCTTATGCTGTTAATCTGGTTAGTCAGTTTATGACGGCCCCACGGCATCATCATTTGGCAACAGTCAAACGGATTGTTCGATATATTCTTGGTACCTCTACCCGCGGCTTATTATTTCCAGTTGGCACACCACTTACACTCACCGCTTATTCTGATGAGGATTGGGCTGGCTGTCCGGACACCCGTCGCTCTACCACAGGATGGTGTGTTTACTTGGGAGACGCCTTGGTTTCCTGGAAATGTAAAAAGCAAGAAAGAGTCTCCAAATCTTCCACGGAATCCGAATACCGAGCCATGTCTTCCGCTTGTTCTGAGATCCTATGGCTTCGTGGGTTGCTCTCCGAGCTTGGCTTCTCCCAGACTCAACCGACTCCTCTTCATGCTGACAACACAAGTGCCATTCGAATCACTGAAAATCCTGTGTTTCATGAGCGGACCAAGCATATTGAAGTGGACTGTCACTTCATTCGGGACGAGTATGATCGCAAAATCATTACTCTTCCCCATATTTCCACTGAGTTCCAGCTTGCTGATATCTTCACCAAGGGCCTTCCACGACCGCGGCATGAATTCCTAGTTCGCAAATTGTTGCTGGTTGATTCCCCGCATCAATTTGAGGGGGGGTGTTAAAGTGTAAACTTGTATGATATTTGGCCCAACCCACTTGTATGATATTAGGCCCAGCCCAAGTGTAAATAGGAGATCTAGTCAAAATGTGTACAGCAAGATAGATTGTATACAGCTCGATAGATTAATTGTCTTTCCATTCTTAGAGATCTAGTTGATCTAATTAGGTTTTAATTCCTTGATTTGTAGCCTAATCTTAGGCATTGTAAAGTCTATTTAAAGAACAGAAATCCAAGATGAGAATGATCGAATGTGGGAATTTCACACAACTCTATCTCTCTCTTTCTTCCTGGCTATCTCTTTCTTTCTGGCATATGCTTTTGAATGTCATGGAATATCAGGAAGCAGGTGATCGTAATGGAAAATTCTTTCATGCAATTGCAAGTGCTAGGCATCGAGTAAACTGAATTCTGCCATAGTTGCAAATGGTAGATATGGGAGAAAAAAATTGATATAGAAAGAGAAGTAGTTTATTTCTTCCAAAAGTTATACAGAAGTGAGAATAGATTGAAGCCTCACATGGATGGGGTTCCGATAAAGCAGCTCTCTCCTTCTAAGACGTCCATCCTTGAAGCTCGGTTTTCTAAACAAGAGATAAAAGAAGCAGTGTTTGGTTTATCTGGTGACCGTGCCCTGGGTCTAGATGGTTTTCCGATCATTTTTTTTTTTCAGCATTTTGGGACTTATTGGAGGAAGATTTGGGATGCAGTGAGATCCAAGAAGAAGTGGGCCTCTCATGGACCCCACCAAGAATGATTTACTTTCTTTAAATAGTTTATTAATTTTAGTAATTTGATTTACTTAGAGATTTTAGTGAGAGATTTTAGGAAGTGATTTTAGAAATCACTGAATAATGGTAGTTTCTTTATTTAGACCATTCCTCTATTATAAATAGAGATGGATGCTTGATTGTAAGTTATACTATATTTTTAATAAGATTTCAAAATTGTTCTTGTGAGTTCCCCTTTGGGGTATTTCCCCCAAGTAAAATCTTAGGGTTTTGAGTCTAGGGCTCGATCTCACCGTCGGAGGTATCGATCTTTATCGTAGCCTCCGGGTTGCGCCATCAATTGGTATCAGAGCGAAGATCTAATCTCGGATCGCCGATTCGAGGTAGCCCATGAATCTCCACCTCTGTGCATTACCAATCATACATCGTCTGTTATCATCCACCATCATCCATACATCATCCATCACGCTGCAGCCCATCCACCACTACCCACAAACCTCGAATCATCGTCTTCCCTATTCTCTCCTTTCGTTTCGCCCAAACAGTAAGCAGTAACTCTCCAGCGCATATCCCCTCTATTAATTTCTTCTCTGCACGTCCTCAGAGATGAAGCAGGGACCTCTCCCACGTGCCTCTTCTGCATGATTTGAAAACAGTCTTTGCAGCTTGGGCCTGATTTGAGACGGGTCCAATCTAAGCCCAAACCCAGCCGTCTTTGCAGCTTGGGCCTAATTTGAGAGGGGTCCAATCTAAGCCCAAACCCAGCCGTCTTTGCAGCTTGGACCTGATTTGAGAGGGGTCCAATCTAAGCCCAAACCCAGCCCACTAACAAACAACAACCAAAAAAAAAGATAGAAACGAGGAAGAGAACGGACAGCAAAAAAAAACAGAGAGAGACAGAAAAGAACAGAGAGGAGAAGCAAAAAAAAAAAAAAAAACCCACAGAAGATAGAAGAGCAGAAGAAAGAAATAAAGGAAAAAAAAGCAGCAGAAGACAGGAGCAAAATAAAATAAAATAAAATAAAATAAAAAGAAGAGAGGAAAAGAAACAGAGAGCATAAAAAAAAAGAAGAAAGAAGAAGAAGTAGGAGGAGAAGAGAAAGAGAGTTGAGTTTAAAGAGTACCTGGTACCATCATTGTCTCCATACCAACAACATACAGCAGCAGCGATCATACAGCAATCACTCTTTATCCATCGCTAAGTGCAGCTCTCCCTCGACTTCTTTTGTTCTCTGAGTTGAACAGGTAAGAGACCAAACTCCAAAGCCCTCTTTTTTTTTTATGGGATTTTTTATTTGCACCCACCCTATGCCTATGGGTGCATTTAAAAAATAGTTTTCTTGATTGTGACCACCTGAGAGAGAGAAAGACCATTTGCTTATGGGTGCATTTAAAAAAACTACAGCCAGAGTCCAGCACGTCTTTTCTTGATTGTGACCACCTGAGAGAGAGAAAGACCATTTGCTTGAGTGTGACCACTTGCAAGTCTTCAAACAGTGTATATGGTCTCAATGTGACCACTTGCAAGTCTTCAAACGGTGTATATGGTCTCAATGTGACCCCACTTGCAAGTGGCCCCACTTGCAGGTTGTGACCATCTCAATGTGACCCCACTTACAGGTGGCCCCACCTGATAAGTGTCCAAGTCCCCACTTGCAAGACTTGCAAGTGGCCCCACTTGCTGGGAGGGGGTATCAAACGGTCAGGTGGTCAAACGGTGGGCCCCACTTGCTAGGAGGGGGTATCAAATGGTCAGGTGGTCAAACGGTAGGCCCCACTTGCATGCGAGTGAAATCCATTGATCGTGA
This sequence comes from Umbellularia californica, assembly GCA_028538565.1. Classification (NCBI taxonomy): domain Eukaryota; kingdom Viridiplantae; phylum Streptophyta; class Magnoliopsida; order Laurales; family Lauraceae; genus Umbellularia; species Umbellularia californica. Next base: position 41,321,267 of record JAPQWN010000004.1, read on the forward strand.
GCTGACTTGTCCAGAGGGAGTTCAAAATCATTAATGGGCCCCGCTGGTGGATTGTAAAGAGGATGACCTCTCATTCACAATATAGAGGATAATGGTGTATGGTCCACTGACTCACCAAATTCTAGTGATAGTGTAGAATTTCTTTTTTAATAAAAAAAGAAGATAAAAGGTCTGTAAGGTGTTCATCTCCGAAAATTCATCATTCATCCTACTAGATTTAGGTACAATATTAACTTTTATTGGGGATGTGTTTCTTTGTATGGTAATTTGAATTCATAAAAAAGGATTGTTAGAGATGATTGATATGCAAGGATGTTAAAACGGTGGGGGCGAACCCAGAAAATTCTCTTTTGGGGTGTAAGAAAAAAATTATTGGAAAGGGGGTAAATGTTAAAAAAAATATATATTAAAAAAAACATACCCTATATGGCTATGATCTGACCTGACCATTTGGTGGATGTGATTGTGACCACCTATATTTACCTCATCTATCTCTCTCTTGACTACTTTATCTTTTAATACTTAAAATCACACTCCATAAATCATGTGGAATACAACCCAATTGGCCATGCAACGTCCCATCCCCCAAGCCTGATGTGGTCTAAGACCAATTATGGTGGGGTTTTTACTTTTATCTTTGTATGTCGGTCCAATACAATATTGAAAACCCCATCATAAGTAAAAATATTGAACAAAGATAAAAACCCCACCATAAAAAAAAATTTAAAACAAATTTATTCAAACATATTAACACATGTTTTACAGTGGTAAATTCTCACCAAATGCCAGGGCCAGGCCTGTAGAAATTCGTCTAAGCCCGGCCTTTTGGGACAAACAAAGCTCTTATTTTGTGGGCTTTTTGAGGACATGGCCAGGGACCCTCAAGTTGTGAGGCCCACCATTCTTCCATCCAAACCACTTAGTGTCAAAGACGTCACGTCACGTGGAGACCCTTAGGCTATACTTTCGGCCTTCTTTTTGTGTCAGACGTCACGTGGAGACCCTTAGGCTATGGAATCTATGATTGCTAGTCTGATAGATTCATACCTAGGGTGGGTGTATGTACTAATAAATCATAGATTCAACTAGATAGGCATAGTAGGGTGGGTGCATATAGCACCACCCTTTTTTTATTCTTCCTGCACGGAATTCGAATAAAGCTTTTATTTTTTCTCCCATGTGCTATCAGCTATCCCCTGGCAGTACACTGATTTGAGCCAGCCTGCAGTCTGGGCCTGGCCTTAGTCAAAACCGACCCAGCCCACCAACAGCAAAAAAAAAAACTTCTCTCCCATGTGACAGTCACTTGTTGGGCCTGAGTCCAAGTCTGACCCGAACCCGACCCGGTAGAAGTTCAAAAGAAAAGGAAAAAGAAAAAAAAAAGTGCAGAATTTTTCAATCTAAGTCAGGTGGGCCTAATTTAAATCCGACCCATTCAGAGTGTCATTAGCCCAGCCTATCAAGCAGAAATATTTGAATCATTGATTCATGTTGATATGAAAATTTTTGGGAGACCCATTAAAATTCAAAGAATTCAGTATGAGCGCAAATATGACAATTGGTATTATGAAAATGAATTCTATTTTGAGGAATTTCTCAACTTAACGCAAGAAAATTGGACATCTGATGAATACACCTGCCACTTTCAAAAGTTGCATGAGATATGCGAATTGGAGGAAGATGGGATGCATGATTTAGCTCGTTATGTCCTAGGCTTGAGACCAGATATCTTGGAAAATATGAATTATTGCAAAACCAGTCAAGATGCATACTTAGAAACCATCCGTGTTGAGCGCATGCTTTGAAAGTCTCCCAGGCAACAATGTAGACAAAGAGCTCATATAGTGGAAAGACATTTTGCAGGAGAAGAAAATCCCACTCTTGTCACTCGTAGACTCCTCAATACCAATGAAGAAGAGGAAGAAGAATGGAAACATGCTCAGAAGTTTCACACGTGGGTGATAGTCGTTGACAAAGCTGTTAATGTGGTTATTGACAATGGTAGTGCGATTAATTTTGTCGCACAAGAGGTTATTGACAAGCTTCATTTGCCAACTGAGAAGCTTCCTAAGCCCTACCAAGTCACATGGTCTAATGGTCATGTCATTCCCGTGACTCACAGATGTTTGGTATCTTTCAAGCTTGGCGCCTATGAAGATCAGATTTGGTGTGATGTGATCCACATGAATATTGCTCATATCCTTTTTGGTCGTTCATGGATTTTTGATCGAAAAGTGCATCATGATACAAAGGCAAACACATATACCCTTTTCAGGAATGGAAGATGGAGTAAACTCATGCCAATGACATCAACATCTCAGTCGTCGTCTACCCTTTCCACAGAAGCACCACAAAAGGAGCAAAAACTTGAAAAGGTAGTCATGATTACATCAAAAGCACTGACTTCGCACAACAAAGACGACATTGGAATGTAAGTTCATGGCAACACTGATTTTGTGGGTACAAACAACATTAATCAAGGTCGTGCAACTACTGAGCTACAAAGGGTTGAGGAAGCACAAGCTTAAGAAACTATTGAAGACTCTGAACAGATTAGCAAAAAGATTGAACATCCGGTAGAGCTCCTTGTCATGTCACTTCCAGAAAATTCACTTGGGTCTTCAGAAATCAATTTGATTGTTCCAGTCATTTCACAAGAAGATCAAGTTGTTGCAATCCCTCACATTGATTTCATCTTCAGGGATCAACAATGGAAGCTTCAAGATTGCACTCAAATATGGCAGATTTTACAGTTGCAATCTCTCATAGGAAAAACACAAGCTTTCACTAAATGCAGACAGCAGACGAAGCGACGCTTCCGACCTACTTTTAGATGGTTGAACACATTGCGTCAAACTCCCGCGCTATGCCATGCAGATGCAGATCAAAAGAAGAGGCGAACATTTGTGCGTTTAATTTTCGACCCAGGTGGACATTTTCCGAACTTGTGGTCGGATTCTCTCCTGTGTTCTCAACCTTTCAACTCGCCGGAGTCGAGTTCTTCCAAGAGGGGGAGAGTTGATGCAGTGAGATCCAAGAAGTGGGCCCCTCATGGACCCCACCAAGAATTATTTACTTTCTTTAAATAGTTTATTAATTTTATTAATTTGATATTTGATTTGATTTACTTAGAGATTTTAGTGAGAGATTTTAGGGAGTAATTTTATGAATCAATGAATAATGGTAGTTTCTTTATTTTGACCATTCCTCAATTATAAATAGAGATGGATACTTAATTGTAAGTTATGCTATACTTTTAATAAGATTTCAGAATTGTTCTTGTGAGCTCCCCTTTGGGGTATTTCCCCTAAGTAATCTTAGGGTTTTCAGTCTAGGACTCAATCTCACCGTCGGAGGTGTAGATCTTCACCGTGGCCTCCGGGCTGCGCCATCAATTTGTTTGTTCTCTTTAATGAGTTCCATGTTAATGGAGTTATTCCTGGGAAGTTGGGTGCTTCTTTCATTGTTTTGATTCCTAAAAAAGGAGCTGTTTCTAGTAAGGATTTTAGGCCTATTAGTCTTATTGGCAGCCTTTATAAGATTCTGTCAAAAGTTTTGGTAAATCGCTTACGTCGGGTGCTTCCAAATATTATTTCTGATATTCAAGGTACTTTTGTGGATGGCCGCCAAATTGTTGATTCAGTTTTAATAGCCCATGAGTATGTTGATTCAAGGTATAAAAGGAACGCCCTGTTTTGCTTTGCAAGTTGGATTTTGAAAAAGATTATGATATGGTGGATTGGGGTTTTCTTTCTTATATGATGGAGAGGATGTGGTTTGGATTGAATTGTCAAAAGTAGATTTGTAGTTGTGTTTCTTCAGCCCATTTTTCAGTCTTGGTAATGGCTCCTCAAATAACTATTTTAAAAGCTCAAGAGGCTTGCAACAGGGAGATCCTCTATCTCCTATGTTGTTTGTGATAGTGGCAGATGCTCTGAATGCTTTGTGGGAAAGAGCAAAACAGACAAGGTTACTCATGGGCTTTACTATTGATAAAAAGTTAATAATGGGGGTTACCTAAGAAATATTTATGGGATTAAGTTGTGGAACGGATTGATAAAAAGTTAAGTTCTTGGAAGGGTAAGTATTTGTCTATGGGAGGTCGGATTACTTTAATTAAATCAGTTCTTTCTAGCATCTCGATTTATTTCCTCTCTTGTTTTAAATGTCCTAAAAGTGTTATGCAGAGAATCGAAAAACTTCAGCGAGATTTTCTTTGGAATGATTACAATGATAAGAGGAATTATCACTTGGTTAAATGGGAGACAATGTGCAAACCGGTTGTTCAAGGTGGTCTGGGCATTCGTTCCATTGATAAAGTTAACAAAGCTTTACTTGGGAAGTGGCTTTGGAGAGGGGGAAGTTGGCCAAGGTTTGTGGAGACGACTTTTTTTTTTTTTTTTTTTTTAAATGGACTGAAATTGGTGGGTTGGATTTGGGGTTGTGACAATGAGCAACAAATTCAACGGCTGCAAGTTTTCTTAGGGAAAGAATTTGATATTGAAGAACTAGGCTTTTTAAAATATTTATTTAGGGATTGAAATTGCAAGGGCTAAGAGAGGAATCATGATTTCACAACAAAAGTATATGATAGTGAAATAAGGCAAACATGGAGCAGAACTCCCTAAGATTCCTAATCAACAAAATCATCAACTTAATTGAACAGTGGGTGACTTTTCAGTTGACCAGAAGATCATATCAGAGTTTAGTAGGTAAGTTCATTTATATGACTAAAAAATCAACCTGGTACTTCATAAAACCAATTCATGCATTCACCTTGAGCTAGTCACTTACATGTTTGTTACATTCTTTAATATCTAAAAGAATCTCCTAATCATCACTCTTTATTCTAAGCATAGGCACCTTCGTGTCACACACTAAGCAGACTCAAAGTTCAACAGGAGAATGCTATCGTTTACCATACTCTTGTTAATTAATCAACCAATTACTGCTCAGTCAAGTGCAAAGGCTGAATATCGCACTATGGCACATGATCCCTGGCTATTTGGAGTGGCTGAATCACTAATGTTACAGTCATTGGTCCACTGCAAATTAAAGTTGATTGGCAATATGACAGTGATTCAGCTGGATCAGTGGAACATATGAAAAGAACATCAGCATATTCAAGCAGCAGCGGGATTTTTTGTGGTGTGGAAGAAATTCAGAGAAGAAGTTTCATTTGTTGGGTTGGGCTTCTGTGTGTGAACCCAAAAGGGAAGGAGGTTTGGGAATAAGACCTTTGAGGGTTATAAATCAGGCCCTTTTAGGGAAATGGCTATGGAGATTTGGGGATGCTTCAGAAGGCCTGTGGAGGATACTAATGGCTAAATATGGAGCATCAAGGGATGGTTGGGACATGGTAGGGGCTGCCTATAAACTTTTGGCCATATGGAGCGGAATTCTTTCTGTCAAGGAGAAGTGGAGAAGTTCCTGGCAAACATCAGATATAAAGTTGGTTCGGGAGATAAGATATTCTTTTGGCGTGATACTTGGGTGGCCTTTGGCAGATCAGTTTCAAGATATTTTCAGGTGCGCCACGGACAAGGAAGCTAAAGTAAGTTGCTATATGGAGAAATTCAACATCATGGTTGTTTGGGGTCCAATTCTAAGGAGGAATCTTACAGAGAATGAGGAAAGCCAGGTTCTATGCCTTCTCAATATTCTGAGTGAAGCTCATTTAGTGGATCATAGGGAGGACACAAGATCTTGGGTAACTTCTAAGGTAGATTTTCTGTCTCCTCTATCTTCTCAGTAAGGAAGGAGTGCATCAAGGAGCCGTGTGGCAAGTATTTGGAAGATAAAACCTCCCCTTAGAGTGGTGATGTTTGGGTGGTTCGTGGTTCGTGGTCTAAGACCATAGTTGTCAATTCCGTTCCAGTTTGACCCTATAGTTGATGCAGTCCGGAAGTCCAAAAGAGGCCCTGGGCCCACATGATGGGCCTAGCCATCTAACCCAGCCCTTTGGGTGCAGCCCACAGGCCCAAATTGGGTGAGAAAGCTACTATGGAATTATTCTAAATTTATCTTATGATTGATTAGGAATTGTTTCTTGTTTTGAGAATTAGTAGTTTTCTATTTCTATTATAGTTTATTGTTTAGTAGCTTTAATACATTATAAAAGCCCTCTATTGTTATAGGTATGCTTTCAATTAATACACAGAATTCTCTGAGTTGCTCATGTGAGTTTTGGATTGTTTCATGGGTTTCGTTTGTGCCCTAGTGGCTAGAATCCTCTTGGATTCGATCGATCCTTCGGGAGATTGATCTATCAACCCGATCGCAGATCTTGGCTGTGTCAATTGGTATCAAAGCAGAAGAGCGATCACCGGGGAGACTATCCTTCCTGGAATTCCCCTCCCGTCCATCCACCCACCTCCGTTAATCACCTTCTACCTGGAAACCAGCCCTAACCAGAACCCTTCACCATGACCAGAACCCTTCATCAAACACATGCAACAAATACATTATGAAGTTCGACGACATATTGTAGGTAGCAATGACAGTTACAGGGTTCATGGCGACAAACATCGTCGTTTCCTACAGTTTTCTGAAGGAGACATGGTTATGGTCCGTATTCATATGGAAAGGTTACCGCCAGGCGCAAACAAGAAGTTACATCCGAGAAACACAGGTCCATTCAAAGTGTTAAAAAAGCTCAGTTTGATTGCATATACTCTCGAGTTGCCATCTGATATTGGTATCAACCCCACATTCAATGTTGCCAATCTAACTCTCTATCATGGGCATGATAATGAGGACGATTCTGATGAGAAAATCCTTACGTTACTAGCTGTTCCGCCACCGCCTGTTAGAATCATTGATGTTCTTGATTATCAAATTGTTTCTACTCATCGTGGCTGATTTCAGAAGTTCCTTATTCGTTGACAAAACCCGCCCATCACCAATGCTACCCGGATTAATGCTACCATCTTCCAGCATCTGAATCCAGATCTTTATGAGCACTATCAAGTGTTTAACTTGCGGAAGTCAAGTTCTTTCAAGCTGAGGAGAGTTGATGTAGTACGGAAGTCCAAAAGAGGCCCACATGATGGGCCCATCCATCCAACCCAGCCCTTTAGCCCACATGCCCAAATTGGCTGAGAAAACTACTATGGAATTATTCTAAATTTATCTTAGGATTGATTAGGAATTGTTTCTTGTTTTGAGAATTAGTAGTTTTCTATTTCTATTATAGTTTACTGTTTAGTTGCCTTAATACATTATAAATAGAGAAGCCCTCTACTGTAATAGGCATGCTTTCAATTAATACACAGATTTCTTCGAGTTGCTCAGATGAGTTTTGGATTGTTTCATGGTTTCGTTTGTGCCCTAGTGGCTGGAATCCTCTTGGATTCGGGAGATTGATCTGTCAACCCGATCGCAGATCTTGGCTGCGCCAGTAGTGGAACGTTTCGGTATTCTAGTCAATTCCGTTAATCCGTTCCGAAAAAGACGCAATTAAAAATTAAAATATATAAATATAAAAGAATACCTAAAATTGAAAAAAATAATTAAATGCTAAAATAATACTAAAAATGCATACACATCAATTAAATTAAACTACACTCTACAATTGACCATGTTCTAGTTTTCCTTACATATGAATGGAAGTATGAAACCTTGGCCGGAAGGGAGCGGAATTGGTCCGGAATTGGAACTGGAATTGAGACCAAAATGGACCGGAATTGGGACCAGAAACTTTTAGAGGTCATTCCGTTCTGCCCAAGACCAATTTCAGAATGTTCCAGCCGAAATGGAACAGAATTGACAACTATGTCTAAGGCAGAGGAAGGTCATCTTGGTTAATGCTTGCCCAATGTGTTTGTGCTGAGGAGTCGGTGGATCACCTTTTACTAAACTGTGCCTTTGCGTGGATGATCTGGAATTCTGTGCTTCGATGGTTTGGTTGTAATTGGGTGATAAGTGCTTAATTGTTTATAATCTAAGCCCTAATATTTGATTCATTTTGTGCTAGTCATAGTTATTTTATTTGATTTTACATATTCTTTGTGTTTTTTTATGTAAAGGTCAAAAGGAGCCAAAAGAGAAGAAATTTAAGCAATTGATTAATTGAGAGATTCAGGTGGGTCCCATCCAAGCTATTCCAGATTTCAAGATTAATTTCTAATTCTTTGGGAACTTACAATTCAAAGAAGAAAAGCAAAAGAAAGAAAGAAGAAAAAGGAAGAAATCCAATCTAGGGTTACACGCCCAAGAGGGGTCCACATCTATTGCAAATAGAAGAATTTCAGAAATTAGAAGTCCTATTCAAGTTGAAGTGAGCCCAAGATTGGAGAAAAACAAGGAGAAAAAGAAGGAAAGTTTGGAGTAAGTCTTGTTCAAGTCAAGATAGAAGTACTAAAAGAGGGGTCCCACACTCATTGTGCAAGCATTATATGGGCCCACTTTTATTATAAAAGCTTCAGATTTAGTTATTGCAATTAATTCTCAGATTGTGGGTCCATGTGAATAAGTTTCTAGAAGATACAAGTGGGACCAGATTTAGAAAGCTTGTTAATCAAGAAAGAAGACTCCTATTTCATTCTAATTAGGAAGCCAATTGTAAAGAAAGATGGAGACCTAAACATACAAGGGAACTATTACTAAAGGGGCTGTTGCAAAAGTATAAAAAGACATCCAATGAACAGCCACGTCCATCCACAATAGAGCCACCATTCAGCCACCAGAAAAGCATAAAAATCAGTTATTATCATCCCATAAACCCTATTTTCCATACAGCCACCTTTGGAGCATTCTTTGGAGCATCTTGGAGGGCTTTTGGAGCAAGAAAAAGGGGAAAAAGCTGCTGGCCATCCACTGCATCTTCATCATCTTCTAGTTTTCTTCTTATGACTCTACTTTTTAGTTTATTTTTCATTAAAGACATGAGTAGCTAAACTTTTTAGGGCTAGGGTGTAATTGAAACCCTAGCCTAGTTCTATGTAGTCTCTTTTGGCGTCTTTTAATTCAGATTTCAGTTTTGTTGGTTGAGATTCTAAACCATGTTATTAATTGATGAGTTGTGTATATGCCATGCCAACCATATGATGTTCAATTAATCTTAAGAGTAGCTAACTTAATTTTGATTGATCTTGATGTTATGCATCTAGGGTTTAGAACCATGAATAATCTAAGTATATGCCATGCTTAGACTCATGCATTTATCTTTCCCATTGTTTTATGCATTATGTTTGTTTTGACTAGGACATATGCCATGCTTAGTTTTTGCATCATGATGAACAATTCATGTAGTATGCCACTCATGAATTAGGTTTAGGGGAATAATAATTTAGACGCATATGCCATGGTCTAGGTTGATAGATGTCACTAATAAAATCTGATTTTTGATTAAAAGATAATAAGGGACATACATAGGATTGGTTAGGGGAGTAGATGAAACTCTAGTTCATTCATTATTACTGTTTTTCAATTCTCATACTAGTTTTGTGTTTTAAGTTACTTTCCAATTATCTTTTGATAGTTTAATTTACTGTTTTTAATAGTTTAATTTAGTTTTTCATTATTCAATTATTCCATTTAATATTCTGATTTTTAGTTAATTTTGACATTGTTTTATCACAAGTCTTCGTGGGATCGACCTCGTACTTACAATTCACTACACTACATAGTGATCTTGTGCGCTTGCGAGTTTTAAGTTGTGTGCATATTAAGTAGCTTATTTCTAGGTTGCTTGGTGCATACCAAGTTTTTGGCGCCGTTGCCGGGGACTTGTTTGCATAGAATAGTGTCAAAACTTGTGTTTAGTGTAGTGTCATAGTCTAGTTTAGTTTTTAGTTCAGTTTTAAAGTGCTGTCATTTGCTGTTTTACCATAGTATTTCAGCTATTTAATTTCAGATTTTTTTTTTTTTTTACATTACTTCTTTTATAGGTGCTTACTTGCGGTCGTAAATTCTGTATATGCAAGGTAGGCGATCTCAGGACTTAGCCATCACCGTCTACGATCCAGAAATTGAACGAACTTTTAGAAGATTGCGAAGACAAGCTCAGAGGGCAAGATCCAATACACAGCCCTCATCTAACTCAGAACTTGAAGAAATCAGTATTAACGGAAATCAAGGTCCTGAAGGAAAAATGGCTGGCAGAGAAGAAGAAGAAGAAGAAGTGATAGTGAACAATCAAAAGAGACCAATGAAGGAATCTTACATACCTTTGCACACCGAACAGCCGTCCACCATTCTTTATCCACCTAATACGGCTGGAAATTTCACCCTCCATGCACAAATGTTGAATATGGTGCCACACTATCATGGGCTACCTAATGAAGATCCTTATCTTCACATTAAAGAATTCTTTGAGCTGTGCGCGACACAACAGATACAGGGAGTTACTGCAGAAGGCATCAGGCTACGTCTATTTCCTTTCTCTCTTAAGGATAAAGCAAAAATATGGTTAAACTCCTTAGATGCTGGTTCTATCAACTCTTGGCAGCAGCTAGCCAGTAAGTTTCTGAAGAAATTTTTTCCGGCTCAAAAGACAAGGCAGTTAAGAAGAGAAATCCAAACATTTCAGCAGAAAGATGGAGATCAGTTCTGGGAAGCGTGGGAGCATTTTAAGGATTTATTATTGAAGTGTCCACATCACAACCTCACCAAAGATGATCAGGTTCAAGCTTTCTATGAAGGACTGAACGAGCTGAATAAAGGAATAGTTGACTCTGCGTGTGGAGGGGCCCTGATGGAGAAAAATAGTGAGGAAGCTTATGATCTCTTTGAAACTCTTAGTGAAAACTCACAACAATTTTCTTGTAGAAACAGACAGATGGGTAAGAAGCAAGGAATGTATGAGATCCAGTCTCAAGGAAATATAGTTGCCCAGATGGCGGCAATGGATAAAAAAATGGACATGCTCATCAAAGCAATGGCTTCTAATAGCATGCTCAGACAACCATCAAAAGAAGTATGTGCTATATGTTCTCACACTAACCATACTACTGAATGCTGCCCCATGTCATCTTTTACAGACCAGGAACATACCAACTATGTTGGTAACACTTTTCCTAAGCAAAACAATCCTTACAGCAATACTTACAATTCTGGATGGAGGAATCATCCAAACTTTTCTTGGGGAGGGAATCAGAACAATCAAGGAAATCAAGGGAATCAGAACCAATATCAAGGACAGCAGAGAAGCTCCCAATACCCACAGAATAACAACTTTTCTCAGAACAGTGCACAAAAGCCACAAGAAGATGAGTTCAAAAGTTTGGTGACCCAGTCTATTCAATCATCTCAGGTTAATTTCCAGCAACATAGCCAAGCAATTACAAATACTCAGCAGAGTTTGGCCAAGCTGGAAGCACAAGTGAGTCAGATAGCTAATGCCTTGAGCAAAAGGGAGGACGGTAAGTTTCCAAGTCAGACTGAAATCAACCCTAAAAATCATGAGCATCTGAAGGCCATAACTACCGTCACCAAAGAGCCAGAGAATGTCTACAGGAGAATGAGGCAGCATGGTACAGCCATAAACACCAGCGTGAATGGGCCACATGAAAATCCGAAAACTGTAGACATTGAGCCACAAGACAGTGCACGGCAAACTGAGACTAATGTGAATCAGAAATGTGACAAGAAGAGCATAGACACTGTGGCCACTCCTATTCAGGAAACAACTTCTAAAGAGCCAAATAGTGTCTATAAGCCAGTTCCACCTTATCCTCAAAGGCTGGGACAGGTGAAGAAAAATCAGTTCACGCATGACATCTTTGAGACACTGAGGAAGGTAGAGATTAACATTCCGCTGATTGATGCTATCAAGCAGATACCTTCTTATGCAAAGTTTATCAAAGAGTTATGTACAAACAAGAGGAGATTCAGAGATCATGAAGAGGTTAAGTTAACTGAGGAAGTCAGTGCAGTTCTTTCAAGAAAGCTTCCTCCAAAACTGAAGGACCCTGGGAGCTTTACTATACCTTGTAAGATAGGAGATCATACATTTGAGAGAGCCTTACTAGACTTGGGTTCGAGTATCAATTTGCTGCCATTCTCAGTCTATGAGTATTTGGGTTTGGGGGAGCTCAAACCAACTTCAATTACATTGCAATTGGCGGATAGGAGTGTGAAGCACCCAAGGGGCATTTTGGAGGACATTTTGGTGAAGGTAGGAGAATTCATATTACCTGCTGACTTTGTGGTACTGGACATGGAGAGTGTATCACTGCCTCACCACCTTTCTATTATACTCGGCCGACCTTTCATGGCCACTGCGGGTTCAAAGATAGATGTACAGAAAGGCACAATTGAAATGAAGGTCAATGGGCAGAAAATTGAGTTCAAAGTGTTCGAAGCTATGAAAATGCCGAGAGATGAAGATTGCTTTCAGATTGAGGTAATTGAACAGGCTATAGTAGAGGTGTTTCCAAGAGCACATGGGTACAAGGAGGAGTTGGACACATGCATTCAGCAAGGCCTCACCAAATCTGAAATCAAGCATGATTGTGATGAGCTTGAGGCAGCACTTATGGAGATTGTAAATCAACTAGAAGTACTCCCCTCTATCCCAGGTAAATATTCTAACTCTTTCGAAATTCTTGGTTCTTCCACGAAGCAACCCATTCCTTCTGTTATAAAAGCACCCGAGTTAGAATTGAAGCCATTACCTGAACATCTCAAATATGCCTATTTGGGAGACCATGAGACTTTGCCATGTATCATAGCCAGTGATTTGAGTTCTGATGAAGAGAGCAAGTTATTAAAAGTGTTAAAGGCTCACAAGACAGCATTGGGGTGGAGCATTGCAGATATCAAAGGTATAAGCCCAACCATGTGTATGCACCGTATCTTTGTAGAAGAAAAGTCTAAACCTACAAGGGAAGCACAAAGGAGACTCAACCCTCATATGAAAGAGGTGGTCAAAGCAGAAATTCTTAAGCTATTAGACGTTTGGATCATCTACCCAATCTCAGATAGCAAGTGGGTTAGCCCAGTGCAAGTTGTTCCCAAGAAGAGTGGTATGACAGTGGTAAAGAACGAACATGATGAGCTGATTCCTACTAGAATTACCACTGGATGGAGGGTATGCATAGACTACCGGAAGCTTAACACAGTTACTAGAAAGGATCACTTCCCACTACCATTCATTGATCAAATGTTAGAGAGGCTAGCTGGGCATTCACATTATTGCTTTCTTGATGGGTACAGTGGTTACAATCAGATTCCTATTGCTCCAGAGGACCAAGAGAAGACCACTTTTACTTGTCCATTTGGGACATTTGCCTACAGGAGGATGCCTTTCGGACTATGCAATGCACCAGCAACTTTCCAGAGATGCATGATGAGTATTTTCTCCGATATGGTGGAGCGCTTTATTGAGGTATTCATGGACGACTTCTCTGTCTTTGGATCATCATTTGATAACTGTTTGTATCATCTAGAGTTTGTGCTAAAGAGATGTGAGGAGTGTAATTTGGTGTTAAACTGGGAAAAATGCCACTTCATGGTGAAGCATGGCATTGTACTTGGGCATGTGGTGACAAGCAAGGGGATACAGGTGGATAAGGCTAAGATAGACTTGATCAGCAAACTTCCCCCACCCACATCAGTGAAGGGAGTACGGAGTTTCCTTGGGCATGCGGGATTCTATCGCAGATTCATTAAGGACTTCTCCAAGATTGCAAGACCACTTTGCTCATTATTACAGAAAGAGGTGGAGTTTGTTTTTGATGAGAACTGCTTGCGCGCATTTGAGCTGTTGAAAAAGCTTTTGACATCAACCCCTATTATCATGGCACCTGATTGGAGTTTGCCATTTGAGCTCATGTGTGATGCCAGTGACTATGCTTTAGGGGCTGTGCTTGGCCAAAGAGTAGAGAAGCTTCCCCATGTGATTTACTACGCATCCAGGACTCTAAATGATGCACAGCTGAACTACTCTACTACTGAGAAGGAACTTCTTGCTGTAATTTTTGCACTAGAAAAATTCAGATCCTACCTTGTTGGGTCTAAGGTCATAATCTACACAGATCATGCAGCATTGAAGTATCTACTGAGCAAGAAGGATGCAAAGCCTAGGCTAATCAGATGGGTGTTGTTATTACAAGAATTTGACCTTGAAATCAGAGATAAGAAGGGCAGTGAGAACGTAGTGGCAGACCATTTATCTAGATTGCTGAATGATGAGGCATTCAAAGGAGACGAAATTCCACTCAATGAATCTTTTCCAGATGAGCAGCTATTTCAGATTACCAAGCTTCCATGGTTTGCAGACTTGGTGAATTACAAGGTTTGTGGTGAGTTCCCAATGCATTTTACTAATCAAGACAAGAAGAGGATGGTGCACATGGCACGTTTCTATTACTGGGATGACCCATATTTGTTCAAGTACTGCTCCGATCAGATCATTAGACGATGTGTACCAGAAGAAGAAGTTCATAGCATTTTAACCCATTGTCACAGCAAAGCGTGTGGAGGACATTTTGGAGGGAAGAAGACAGCCGCTAAGGTACTTCAATCTGGTTTCTTTTGGCCTTCTATATTTAAAGATGCACATGTTTTTTGTTTAAGTTGTGATAGGTGCCAGAGAATGGGGAACATTTCCTCACGGAATCAGATGCCACTGAAAGGCATACAAGAGGTGGAGCTCTTTGACGTGTGGGGGATTGATTTTATGGGACCATTCCCATCATCCTATGGTTATCTCTACATTCTGGTAGGAGTTGACTATGTGTCCAAATGGGTGGAGGCTATCCCAAGTAAGACAAATGACCACAAGGTGGTTTTGGAATTTCTGAAGAACATTTTGCCAGATTTGGGACACCCAGAGCAATCATCAGTGATGGTGGCAGTCACTTCAAGAACAGATCATTTGAAGCATTAATGAAGAAATATGGGATAACTCACAAGATAGCTACTCCGTACCACCCTCAGACTAGTGGCCAAGTTGAAGTGAGTAATAGAGAAATCAAGCAGATTTTAGAGAAGACAGTGCAGCCCAACCGGAAAGATTGGTATTTAAGGCTGAATGATGCGCTTTGGGCATATAGGACAGCTTACAAGACTCCTATAGGCATGTCTCCCTATCGTCTGGTCTATGGGAAAGCCTGTCATCTGCCGGTGGAATTGGAGCACAGGGCATTCTGGGCGATCAAGAAATTTAATTTTGATATGAAGGAGGCAGGTGAGAAGAGGAAGTTACAGCTGAATGAGCTTGAGGAGCTACGATATGAAGCATATGAGAATGCCAAGCTGTATAAAGAAAAGACTAAAATATTCCATGATAAGAAGCTATTACGGAAGACGTTTGCGGTGGGACAGAAGGTATTACTCTTCGATTCTAGAATCAAATTATTTCCAGGGAAGCTGAAGTCTAGATGGTGTGGCCCCTTCGAGGTCACTCAGGTTTTTGAGCATGGGGCTATTGAGATCTATAATCCAAAGAATGGTAAAGAGTTCAAAGTCAATGGACATAGGCTCAAGCCCTATTGGGAGCAGAATTTTGATAAGGATGTGGATGTGATTACATTCACAGATTCCCCTTTAGTTTGATAGAGAAGCACAGTCTGGCTGACGACTATAAAGCAAGCACTACTGGGAGGTAGCCCAGATCTTTGCAAGGAAAAGTTGAGGATGGCGATTCAGAGCTGGCAATGTACTCCATATCCAGCTGAGTTCTTTTACCCTTTTCCTTGTGTTTTTACTTACTTTTTTGTTATGTTTTTAGTGTTTCGTTCTTACTTTCTTTTACAACATTGGGGACAATGTTTAATTTTAGTTTGGGGGAAGAGTCTTAGTTAAGATAGAGTCATTAACAGAGTCATTATAGTCCAAAAATACATAAAAATTTCAAAAAAATTTCGAAAATCACAAAAATATTTTTTTTTTCTTTGAGTCATAGTTCCTTCCTACCACAATGATGAGTAATGATGATTTGTCTTGCATGGTTCATTGAACTTAATTATGCTAGTTCTTTTTATTATTCAATTGCAGTAAATCTCATTTAAGCATGTTTGAGATATCACTGTGTGGATTACAATGCTGATATAGTCTGAGGTTGAAAGCTCGTGCATAATTGAATGATTAGATGCTTTTGGTGAAAACTTGTGCAACCTAGTGAGATTTGAGCCTAAATGCTTATTCTTGAGAGGGTTATATGCTGAGTGATATGATCTTTCATTTCTTGATCTATATGATGCAGATGATTTCATTATAATTCTTTGATCACATGTTCTGAATTTTATATGGAATACACATGCTAGAACTCTCATTTTTATCCTATTGAGGCAAATTTCGACTTCATGAACCATAGGAGATGATTTTAGGCCATGTTTGACTAGTTTGTGCTTTTCTATCCGTTCCTTTTGATGTTTATCACTAGTTATCAATGTTGAGCCTTAATTAAGCCATTTCTTGCACCCATACCAACCCCTAAGTTTGGGGGAGTTACCTTACCATATGTATAGCCTTACCTTATCTAAGGAAGTATAAAGATGAATTCAAGGTTCACTACAAAATGTGTGCAAGGCTCGAGAAAAAGAAAATAAAAAGAAAGGTTGCCGTTACCCTGCCACTCCATAGTTTCAATTATGCCAAAAAAAAAAAAAAAAAAAAAAAAAAAAAAAAAAAAAAAAAAAAAAACAGAAAAGAAAAAAGAGAAAAAAAAAAAAGATAAAGAAAAAAAAATAGAAAAGATAAAAAAAAAAAGAAAAAGAAAAAAAAAAAAAAAAAGAGAATAATACAATAAGGAGGGTATATGCGTGACTAAAGAAGGTGGAAATTCAAAATGCAAGCCTTAGCCGCCAAAATTAGAAGTGTAAAAGGAACCTGAAGTATGATTCTACGCAAAACTCCTTAGATCTTGTTATCCATTTCCTTTCATTCTTAACCCTTCACCCTAGCCCCATGATAACCCATGTGTGAAAGTCCTAATTGATCCTAGGTGAAGTGTAGTCCCAGTGTGGAGATGAGATGGAATGGGATCCTATGGTGTGTGATTTCACTTCAAGCATGTGGTATTTTTCATGAGATCATTGTCTGTTCAATCTTAGCCAATTATTGAGTGTTTTATTGTGAGTGTATGCATGGTGAGGATTGAAGTTAAACTGAATTGCAAAAAAATGATTGTTTGGTTGTGTGAAAGCCTAAACTGAAAGTTATGTTGGTATTGTTTTACACACGACCTTGTGAGCATGTGGATTGTGAACTGGTTGCGACTCTTGCTTCTTTGAATCATGTATTGATCAGACATCTCTGAGACAAATGGTGGAAGGATAGGTTTCATATTTTAGTGTTTTGATTTTCTACCTTGTTATTTTATTGTTTTGCTCGAGGACTAGCAAAAGGTAAGTTTGGGGGAATTTGATAAGTGCTTAATTGTTTATAATCTAAGCCCTAATATTTGATTCATTTTGTGCTAGTCATAGTTATTTTATTTGATTTTACATATTCTTTGTGTTTTTTTATGTAAAGGTAAAAAGGAGCCAAAAGAGAAGAAATTTAAGCAATTGATTAATTGAGAGATTCAGGTGGGTCCCATCCAAGCTATTCCAGATTTCAAGATTAATTTCTAATTCTTTGGGAACTTACAATTCAAAGAAGAAAAGCAAAAGAAAGAAAGAAGAAAAAGGAAGAAATCCAATCTAGGGTTACACGCCCAAGAGGGGTCCACATCTATTGCAAATAGAAGAATTTCAGAAATTAGAAGTCCTATTCAAGTTGAAGTGAGCCCAAGATTGGAGAAAAACAAGGAGAAAAAGAAGGAAAGTTTGGAGTAAGTCTTGTTCAAGTCAAGATAGAAGTACTAAAAGAGGGGTCCCACACTCATTGTGCAAGCATTATATGGGCCCACTTTTATTATAAAAGCTTCAGATTTAGTTATTGCAATTAATTCTCAGATTGTGGGTCCATGTGAATAAGTTTCTAGAAGATACAAGTGGGACCAGATTTAGAAAGCTTGTTAATCAAGAAAGAAGACTCCTATTTCATTCTAATTAGGAAGCCAATTGTAAAGAAAGATGGAGACCTAAACATACAAGGGAACTATTACTAAAGTGGCTGTTGCAAAAGTATAAAAAGACATCCAATGAACAGCCACGTCCATCCACAATAGAGCCACCATTCAGCCACCAGAAAAGCATAAAAATCAGTTATTATCATCCCATAAACCCTATTTTCCATACAGCCACCTTTGGAGCATTCTTTGGAGCATCTTGGAGGGCTTTTGGAGCAAGAAAAAGGGGAAAAAGCTGCTGGCCATCCACTGCATCTTCATCATCTTCTAGTTTTCTTCTTATGACTCTACTTTTTAGTTTATTTTTCATTAAAGACATGAGTAGCTAAACTTTTTAGGGCTAGGGTGTAATTGAAACCCTAGCCTAGTTCTATGTAGTCTCTTTTGGCGTCTTTTAATTCAGATTTCAGTTTTGTTGGTTGAGATTCTAAACCATGTTATTAATTGATGAGTTGTGTATATGCCATGCCAACCATATGATGTTCAATTAATCTTAAGAGTAGCTAACTTAATTTTGATTGATCTTGATGTTATGCATCTAGGGTTTAGAACCATGAATAATCTAAGTATATGCCATGCTTAGACTCATGCATTTATCTTTCCCATTGTTTTATGCATTATGTTTGTTTTGACTAGGACATATGCCATGCTTAGTTTTTGCATCATGATGAACAATTCATGTAGTATGCCACTCATGAATTAGGTTTAGGGGAATAATAATTTAGACGCATATGCCATGGTCTAGGTTGATAGATGTCACTAATAAAATCTGATTTTTGATTAAAAGATAATAAGGGACATACATAGGATTGGTTAGGGGAGTAGATGAAACTCTAGTTCATTCATTATTACTGTTTTTCAATTCTCATACTAGTTTTGTGTTTTAAGTTACTTTCCAATTATCTTTTGATAGTTTAATTTACTGTTTTTAATAGTTTAATTTAGTTTTTCATTATTCAATTATTCCATTTAATATTCTGATTTTTAGTTAATTTTGACATTGTTTTATCACAAGTCTTCGTGGGATCGACCTCGTACTTACAATTCACTACACTACATAGTGATCTTGTGCGCTTGCGAGTTTTAAGTTGTGTGCATATTAAGTAGCTTATTTCTAGGTTGCTTGGTGCATACCATTGGGTGCTCCCAAATTCCATTACGAAGCTATTTTTTTTTCTTGGAAGCCTCCTTATGGGACCAAGAGAGGAAAGCAGATGTGGAGCGTTTCTTGTCTTGCACTCATATGGTCCATTTGGAGGGAAAAAATGTGAGATGCTTTGAAGGGACTACCACATGAGGGCTGACTTCTTGGAAAATCTGAAATACATGATCACGTCCTCGGTGATGGTGTCCCCACATTTTCACAGATTATCATTGGATCAGATTATGCGTAATTGGAAACATGTGGCTTTCCAAGTGGTGGATTATTAGTGTTCTTGTGCTTGTATAGATGCCTAGTTTTGTTTTGTCTCAGTAGCAGTGTCTTCTATTTGTTGTTTGTATTTGTGTTGTGGTTGGTTTTTTTAGCATGCCTGTATAGTTCTCTTGTGCTGCTAGCTTCTTTGTTAATGAAAATTGCTATTAAAAAAAAAAAAATCAGCATATTCATTCTCTACAAGCTCTAGAGTATTTGCATTTGCTTCAAAGAACCAAGAAATAGTTGCATAATCCACATATGAAGCGGAATATGTTGCCACATCAGCGTCAGCGTCCAAGCAATGAATTCTAGAAACTCAATAGAAAAGTACAAAGAACCAACCATTATTAATTACGAAAATAGATCAAAATTAAAAATTGTCCCAAATTCTTGAAACTCCATATGGATCCTCTCGATCTACTATTTTAATTGCTGAAATGAGAAAACCAACAAGCAGTTAGACAATTTTATATTAGTTTAAATGGTTTCAAAACTCTAATCACCAGCAAATAGTTTGATTTGGCTCTGACCGCCTGCACACCAATTTGGACCAAACCTCATCCCACATGACAGTCATCCACTTCTAAAACAATTCATCAAAAAGTCATCATAGGTACAGATTTGCATTGTTTAATTTTTTTAAACAGAAAAGAAGATTAAGAGTTCCATAAAATCGTCGTTTTTTATTAGCAATGAATCTCAAGAGTCTTAAAGATTTTCAAGCTATGAAGACGAACCTGAAAAGGCAGCAACTGCAACAATTTTTCCTGGCACTTCTGTGATCCTTACTGATGGATCCTTAGGCAATGGAAGCTTGGCACCATACTTGGAGGGCATGACAAATGACATCTGCCAGTTGCCTAGATCTCCAGACTGCGTGACAAGAATAGATATCAAGGCCAATCAAGATTTAGAAATAAGTTACAGAAGCAACAATATTAAAGAATTGACTCGGTATTCAAAAAACTGAATCAGATCATAAAACCGTAAGAGGAATGGACTTAATCATAATCAGAAGTCTTTCCAATTTTTCTGGGTTTCTAGCAAATAAATCATTAAGTTCTTTTGATAAATAAAAGAATTATCTATGTAGAGCATTATTGGCACCAAGTCATTAGGATAAAGTCAATCTTAACATGTGAGCAGCAATTCCATTTTGTCTCAACTTAAGCTATAAATTAATTGTCCCCAACCGATAGGGTGCAGACAATGGGAGTGGTTTGGGTGGAGCAAAATGGGCTGAAATGTCCTTTATCTACTTAAAATTGAAAAAATGAACACTTAGTGGGAACAGCTTCCTGTAAATGAAGCTCATTTTACCGAAATGGCACTAAAATGATGCCACAGCACTGTAAGAACTAACACACCGTTCTTTGCCTATATACCTATGATACATTTATTATAATCTCTAGAGATTAAGGACATTAGATTACTATCCTTGTAATCATGCTTGGGGTTAGACAGTCCTTCCCGAATTTGAACTTCCAATATATTGTACAGTGAAAATCTATATAAACATCACATGGCTGGTCACAAAGACACAGACCATGTTCATTCAAATATCTACTAGTCATGTGAAGTGTTACAGAAGATACAAGCACTACTGATTGGAATGAGCTATAACATGTCAATTCACTTAAACAATATAACTCCAAACATCTTTCAGTGTTTTATTGAAATTCCCATTTCAAAGGATATTATTTCAGGGTGCTTCACAGAAAAACCTGCAAATTGCAACATTTCATTCCATCCATGTAATGACGCCACATGACCCTCCATGTCATCCCAACAACTCCCTAGTTTTGGTTTATGTTTAGTAAAATAGGAATTCATATTGTATTGCTTTCTTCTTTTCTCCGGTCGCTCTAGGATTCGACTTAAGAAGGATTCTACAAAGTGTAAAAGTCTCAACCCAGAGATAAGCAAAATACCCTTGACCTTGGTACTTGACCTAGAAATAATAGGTGGCTCAAGGTTCTGGGAACCCTTACTCTGGAAGAGAGAAATAGTCCACATTTTATAGAGCGAAGACCAAATATTGGATGACTGGGATCTTCCATGTGAGGGTTTGTTTTGGGATGATCTACTCATAGTGGGGCAATGTGGGCATCTGATCTATCATAAAGGGTCACAGGAATATGGACCCAAAATGAATAAAACTCCGACTAAGGATACTATGCACGTCGGAGATTATATAGCTCATCTTCAAGTCAATGGTAATATTTTCAGGTGGCAACTTGTAGAACTTCAGCAACGCCATTTAGTCTGATCATTATACAGGAAACCAGATGCACTAAAAAGGCTGATACAAAGAAGGATCTCAAATCATAAAGATAAAGGCATACTTGTTTCGTTATAACAGGGGTTGTCATCTCCATCTTCTCACCATCAGATTGAGTCTTTCGGGTATAAACAGGAGTAGTCATCTCCATGGTTTCATTTGCAGTATTCTGAAACAAAACCCAACAAGACAGAAGCAGCAATAGAGATAGATGTGAGGGAGAAATTCCAAAAAGGTTTTTTTTTTTTTTTACTTTCTTTCAAATGCATTAGTGTACCTTACCAAACAGGTATGCTGCCAAGACATTGAAACCTTGAGACGCGCCATTGAAATCAAACCCACTCTTCCCAGGCATTGTCACCTCCGCCACAAAGTAAGGCTATTACAAAATTCCATTTCACCATTAATTAATATATGCTCATGGTAAAACTCAAGGGCAGGCTTTAAGTTGGATTAGAAGATCAAAAGCTGCAGTTGAAGAATGATGCGGTGCGAAACCTTCCCTCAGAACTTATTCCGTGAACCCCAACAGTGTACGGTAGGGCTCGCCATTGAACTTGTTTGTCCTGCATGATAGATACCCACCACAGACACTCTGGTCTAGAGCACCTCTGATGAATCAATACTTAAGCATGGACTTGTTTGTAAAACAACTATCTTCAAGGGGTTTAGTATTATGGGAAACTTTATGGTTCTTTGTAACTTCAAAAGTTTAATAAATTAATAAAATAGTATTAGTCACCTTAGTAGGGGTTCGACTATTCCTCTCTTTCTCCTTATTTTCTCACGTCTTCTCTTCTAGGGTCCTTTAGACTTGTTTGAATAAAACTCTAGATTCAAACAAATCTAAAAATCTAACTGGATATCGTAATTGTCAGTCAACAACTTCTAAAACTGCACTGTTCTGCTAGATTTGGTCCAACCAACTGCCCATTATAATAGACAGCGTATGATCATCCACCATTGATGGCCATACAGGTGAGGCAAATACTCCTCCAAACTGATATTGGCATTATGAATATCACCAAGATCCCACTAATTCCATCTTCGTGATTTCACCATAGTAATTTAAAAGACATTTTCTTCGCATATCCTTACCAGTCATAGAAAAGATGACTCCAATTTAGCAGTGACTATCACTCTGACGACCAGGGTGGTGATATTGAGTCAATTACAAATGCGCAGAATAAGAATTTGATACAACAATCCATCATGACACCATGTAGATTTCAATCCCTTAATAATTGAATTTTCATGATTCTGTTGCTCGTAACATATTCCTCTATTCTCACCTCAACTTGTCGAATCTCATACTCTTCTTCCCTTTTCAAAACCTTGAATTTCACAGTTTCAAGATCAGGAACTGAAATTAAAGTAATGAATCAATTAATTAAAACACTAAAATGCAACAACAACAAATGGAAACGCCAAACCAAACAAGGACAGGAAAGGGGAAATTTTTCATTTAGTAACTTGCCAGACATCAATGCCTCTTCGAGATTCCTGCTCTCAAATCTCTTTGGGAAGACATATTTCGCGCTCTCCGTGGCCAAATCAGAGAGAACTGCAACAGAAGAAAGAAGGAGAAGTTATAAAAATCTCATTCAGACAAGGAATTTGAGATGTAAAAAGAAAAAGCATGAAAAGGAGAGAGAGAAAGAGAGAGAGATCATGATAGAAATTTTCAGACCGCGTTGGGAGAGAGAAGCAGCCTGGGAAGCGATGGCTAGAACGAGAGTGATCCTAGTCTCCAAAGGAGATGGATTTCGATCTGGATTCCTATTCCTTCTTCCCTTCCTCTTCGGATCTTCTACAGAAGATGAAGATGAAGATGAAGATGATGAATAAGAAGAGATTCTTGTGATTTTTGCATCTTCTAGTGCTGTGATGAGAGTCGAAGGTCTGTTTCTGGTGGTATAAGAGTTGTTGGGGAGAGGAAGGAAAGGGATTTTGTAGAGTGACTGGGAGAGTGGACAGGGTACAGTTAGAAGCATTCTTCTCTTTCTTTGGCTCTTCTGTTTTTTTTCTTATTATCTTATCGTAAGAGCGAAATTGTGTTGGCTGCTGAACGAAACGGACGAGTTTCGGATACTTGCCGCTGAATCAAGGAAGCGTTTGTAGCAACTGTAGCCTCTCAAAAATACACTTTAGTTTGAGTAACTTGTATATATATCCAGTAAGTGCCTTTTGGCGATTTATCAATTAAAGTAAACTTATTTTCGAGCATCAGATCAAAAGGGAATAAAATATAAGAACATTATAATCCTATTTTGTCTTTAGTGGATTGATATAAAAAAAATTTAACATTTTTTGTATTGAGAGTATTTTTTTTTTTTTATCTCTTAGTGGAAAAGAGTCCCAAACTATTAGTGGGACCCTTGGACCACTCTTTTTCTTAATTAAAGAAAGGGATTTTTACCAAATAATTAAGCTTATACAGCAAAAAATCGATTTTATGAAGAATAATAACAAAATCACCATTTACTTGTTCGTACCTCTTTTTTTGACGAAATTACCCTAGTTGACGATATCGCCAACTGAGTTGAAGATATCGCCAACTTCCTGTATAAGAATCTACGAATTTTCTTCTTTTTTTTGTGAAACAGTTTTTTCTCTTTCTCCCATTCATCCGTTTTATGGGTTCCCTACTACCATTTCTCATAGATCTTTCTTAAAACTAGTTTATGAAATTAATTTTCAACAACAGGTATGTTCATTTTCATATTTTTCTTATTTTTTGTACTTTCCCCTCATTCTTATTAGATAAAAGAGGATTCTCAGGCAACAACGTGAATTTTTTCTACTTCATTTATTATTCTAAAATATTACTAGTGCATTGTTACTGATGGCCACTAGAACGTTGGCATAGTGCCATGTTACTTCAAAGCAGAGGACGGCCTTTGTTGAGGAATCCAATTGTTGAGCACTTAGGATTCTTGTACATTAGTGCACTTATCATGATCTATTCATTTAGCAAGTGATCTTAGATGGAGAAGGCTAGAGGAGACTTGGAGTTGGGAGTTTATGAAGTGGTGCTACTGTATGTGATTTTTTTTTTTAAATGTACATGCTGCATTGCAGTTAATTATCAGTTCTTCTTTTCCTTAGAAAACAAATGCTAATTGCCACATATTGGCTCTCTTCATCTCCATCTCTAGCTTTACCAAGGTGTTTTTTTTTTTAAGTGTTTGTGCACTTTTCAAGCATCTAAAATAGTTGTGTAGGAAAGAATGACTATAATTTCCTTTGGTTGCTAATTTAGCCTAACAAAGTATCTTTAGTCAATAAGTTGGATGGTATCATTGCTCATACTAATGGGCTTATTGTGAATTTGAAATGCACTATATTTTGGAAGTTTGAATAGTTGCCACACCTTTTTTCCTTGAATTTCCTAAGTTTTGTGTTGCCATAAACCACCACTTATTCCATGCTACAATAGGCATCCATGAATAGTGACATATGCTGTGAATGGGGTGGGTTTTAGACCTTTTATTTGCTTGTTAGTACTCACGGTTCTCTGTACAATTGTCTTGTAATTTCTAATAAAAGTTGTTTTTCAATTGACATGTCCAATGCTTGAAGGCAGGCTGAACCTAAGTCAAGCAACGGTTTAGTTGAGGGCTTGGATTTTTCTTTGATAGACAATTAAAACAATGAGAAAATTGATACTAATTGTCAATGAGTTAAGTTGATGATACAGAAGTTGAATGTTGGAAGCTTTAGAGGAAAACAAGTCCAATCAAGAATCAATACTCCATATATTTCAAAAATCCAATTATACAACCCAAAAATCTCGAAGTATCTTTAAAAAAAAATCCCGAACTATAGCAGTCTATAACCTATTAATTGAACAACAAAATGTAGCTCTAAATCCATAGCAAAGAGCCAATATATTCCCATATGGACAACTAATCCATATGACCATATAAACAAAACATACAAGTGTCATTGTGTGCATATGTATCACATAAGCAACCAACTAATGAGTTGTACTATTAAATATTATAACAGCCCAAAAAATGGGTTCATTTCCAATAATTGGATCCAATTATTTTTATTTCTCAATTAGATTTAGTTCGCTTCATGTATATAAATTGGATGCATGTTTTAGTTCATTTTCGTATTTTTACTTGCTTAAACTACTAGACTTCTAGTCCCCCTAAAGTTTTTTACCATTTGCGTATTACAGTTCTAAATTTTATGGTTTTTTTTCTTTTATGGTTTTCTATTCTTATGTTTATTAGGGTTTCAAAGGTGGTAGTTGTAGATAGAAAGAAATAAGATTAGGATGTAGAATGGTCTTTCATCTTCCTACATATTTGAATAGTATGTCCATGGATGTACATTAGAATAATTTAAATTCATTTAACTATAATGCAGCATGTACATTTACAAAAATAAAAAATAAAAAAATTATGCACAGTAGCACTATTTCATAAACTCCCAACTCCAAGTCTCCTCTAGCCTTCTCCATCTAAGATCACTTGCTAAATGAATAGATCATGATAAGTGCACTAATGTATAAGAATCATAAGTGCTCAACAATTGGATTCCTCAACAAAGGCTGCCCTCTGCATTGAATTAACATGGCACTTGCCACCGTTCTAGTGGGCATCAGTAACAATGCACTAGTAATATTTTAGAAGAATAAATGAAGTAGAATAAATTCAACTTGTTGCCTGAGAATCCCTCCTTTATCTAATAAGAATAAGGGGAAAGTACAAAAAATATGAAAAATATGAAAATGAATATACCTATTGTTGAAGATTAATTTAATAAACTAGTTTTTATGAAAGATCTATAAGAAATGGCAGTAGGGAACCCATAAAACGGATGAATGGGAGAAAGAGAAAAGACTATTTCACAAAAAAGAAGAAGAAAATTCGTGGATTCTTATACATGAAGTTGACGATATCTCCAGCTCAGTTGACGATATCGCCAACTGAGTTGGCGATATCTTCAACTCAGTTGGCGATATCGTCAATTAGGGTAATTTCGTCAAAAAAAGAGGTACGAACAACTAAATGGTAATTATGTTATTATTCTTCATAAAATCGATTATTTGCAGTATAAGCTTAATTATTTGGTAAAAATCCCTTAAAGAAATGTCTTTGAAGGGGCACTAGTTCTTTTAGTTATTCTTTTCTATCAACTGCTTTCGACTCTCTAAAAGTACTCAAATATAGTGTTCTGCTACGGTTTTTCAGGAAAAACATAAAGAGGTAAAATGGGAAGGTACGATAATTTTAGCACATGGGCAAACTTGTCCGGAAAAAATAGAAATAGAACTTGTTCTTCCACTCATAGGAATTTGAGTCTGATTGAATTCACGTCAGTTTCGTAGCTTTTCGAAAGGGACGCAAAACATCTTAAAATGGATTGGTATAGTTATTTCTATTTTTTTTCGGGTTTTTTTTTTTTTGTGCAAGAAAAAGGTGGAATTTATTTAGGATAGAGGGTGACAGCTATAGGCATGAAGTAGGGGTGCATATTATGCAACACGTAGTGGATTTGGCACAGAACCATCTCCACCTGTCTATCTATCAAAACATAATAATGCAGTAGTAATGACAAAAAAGAACTTAAACAAAACCCAAAAAGACTCCTGCAAGGATCATTGCTTCCTCCTCGATACTCTTTAGGCATCATATCAACCAATTGCCGATATGTCATGTGGAATGAGGAATGGTGCGCGACGGACTACCAGCTCTTGGGCCATGATCGAGCTGCACCTTTTCGAGTTGGATGTAAAGACCATGTGAGAGCCTCTCCAGATCCCCTTCTTCGTGACGAAAGAAGGAATTGGTATATATTAGACAACACTGTCATAAACAATGGCCCTTTTGTCCCCTTGTTGCCTGCATGTTCTAGAAGCTATAGTGTTTGCCCACATCTCCAACTCTCTAGAAGACTTCAGCTGACTATACATAAACCGACTTATGGAATGGACCAGAAGTTTCACCCAAGTAACTCATATAAATGAAGAATAATGAAGAAACGTAGCCTACTATTAAGCCACATGTTTCCACCGCCATAGGGGAGTGTTGCCTATAAATAGAGGATGATGCCTCACATGAGTAGAGTGTAGAGATAAGCAAATAGAGAGAAGTCCTAGAGTGCAAGTAGATAAGAGTACTTGAGAGTAGAGAAGTGATAGCTAGTAAGTGCCTTGGGGAGTGTGTGTGTGTGTGTAAGTGAAGAATAGTATAGTAAGTGCCTTGGGTAGTGTGTGTGCAAGTGAGGAATAATGTAAGTATTGAGTGAAACGTGAGAAGTGTAGTGTGGTGTGTGTAAAGTGTAGTCCAAAGTGTATGCCCAAGTGCAAAACGTGTTTGTCATGTGCTCATGTGTATGAGACATGTGTTGTAATATGTGAGTAGTGTATATCTAAGTATGATATATGCCATGTGCCCATTTGTGTAATTTGTATTAATAAGTAGTCAAGGGTATATTTTGTATAAGTGTGTTGTCTTGAGTCTTGGGTCCACCACAATTTGGTTGAGCTTCCCTACAAGTGGTATCAGAGCGAGGCAAGGTCAGGGACTGTCCGTACATTGGGAGCAGCAGCTAAAGGCAAGGCGACGCTGTGAAGCCGATCAGTCGCGGACTGAGCTTCTTGGTGGTAGAGATCGACGAGGATCCCACTAATCACGATGGCGGATCTCGCGAATGCAACTGGAGGGATTGAGAAGTTGAACAACCACAACTATGATTATTGGCGTCTGTGTGGAGGCATATCTTCAAGGCCAAGACTTATGGGAGATCGTTGGCGGCACTGACACTACGGCATTGGCAAATGACAACGCAGAGGCACTACACAAGTGGCGAATCAAAGCTGGGAAGGCTATGTTCGTCTAAAGGACCACAATGCAGAAGGAGCTATTAGAGCATATACGAGATGCTGACACTCCGAAAAAGGCATGGGATACGCTAGCTACACTGTTCTCCAAGACAAATGATGCACGGCTGCAGTTTTTTTAGAACGAGCTTGCATCTATCACTCAAGGTACGCTAACTATTAGTCAATATTTTATGAAAGTTAAGACACTTTATCAAGAGATTTCTCAGCTTGACCCGGACTCACGGGTCAGCGAAGTTAGGATGAGACGGATAATCACAAGGGGATTGAAGCCCGAATATAGCGAGTTCATGACGGCCATTAGGGGATGGCCGACTCAACCGTCTCTTGTAGAGTTAGAAAGTCTTTTAGCAAATCAGGAAGCTCTAGCCAAACAAATGGCTGGAGTAACGGTGAAAGACGATGAACAAGCACTCTTCACTCGGAAGGGCAAATCCGATGAAGCCGAGAAGGAAAAAGACCGTTGCAGCTAATCAGTGGAGGGAGAGTTCCCAACCAGGGGGAGCTTCAAAAGGTAGCACTGATGATCGACGACAGACAAGCTCTCGCCGAAGCCTCGAGTGTTATAACTGTGGCAAGAAGGGCCACTTTGCACGTGACTGCAGACTGCCGAAGAAGAAGACCTGCGAAGGGAATGTGGTGACCAAAGTGAGTCACCAAAGTGAAAGTGAAGAATAATGGGATTGCCAAGAGTCTATGGCAATCATTGAAGATACCAGACTGCCGAGTTCTGATATAGCAAGTGACAGTACCCCAATAAGCTCCGAAGATGATTGTGAGGAGACAACGCTCATTGCAAATTCCAATCTTGAAGTCATCAATTTCGATCGAGACTGGATCGTGGACTCGGGATGTTCGAATCACATGACGGGTGACAAGTCGAAGTTCTCAAGCCTAGTTGAGTACAAAGGCGACAAAGTGGTGGTTACGGCAAATAATGCGCGGCTACCGATCACTCATGTCGGAGAAGCCATTTGTGTGCCTAGATTCAACAAAGATGAGGCCCATTTGCAGCAGGTCTTCCATATTCCAGGTATGAAGAAGAATTTATTGTCTGTATCACAATTAACCTCATCTGGTAATTTTGTAGTATTTGGGCCAAATGATGTAAATGTATACCGCAATGAAAAGCCATGTGAAAAGCCGATTATAACGGAGCAAAGACTAGACTCCGTCTATGTCATGTCGGCTGAATCGGCATATGTGAAGAAGACCAGTCAAAATGATACAGCTGATCTGTAGCATGCTCGACTGGGGCATGTGGGACATAATAAGTTGAAGGTGATGATGGATAAGTCCATGGTGAAGGGACTTCCACAATTAGAAGTCCATAAAGACACAGTGTGTATAGGTTGTCAGTACGAAAAAGCTCACAGACAGCCATACACTGAATCCAAGTATCAAGCTAAGAAGCCTTTGGAGATAATCTACTTAGATGTATTTGGCCCGGTAAAACCGCAATCAATCAGCGGTTTAAGATATATGGTCACCTTCATTGACGATTACTCAACGTACGTATGGGTGTACCTAATCAAAGAGAAGTCAGAAGTGTTTCAGAAATTTAAAGAGTTTCGGACCAAAGCAGAAGGTGAACTTAGTCAAAAGATTCGGTGCCTACGCACCGACAATGGAGGAGAATATACATCAGAAGACTTCTCAACATATTTGAAGAAGGCCGGCATCCGACGACAGCTGACATGTCCATACACTCCACAACAAAATGGAGTGGCGGAGAGGAAGAACCGACATCTGGTAGAAACCGCGAGGAGCATGATGCATGCGAAGAATGTACCAAGCAAGTTCTGGGCAGAATGTTTGAAGACAGCAGCACATATAACCAACCGACTACCGCATGCAAAGCTGGGATTTGTCTCACCATATCAAAAGCTATGGAAGATCAAGCCAACAGTAAGTCACTTTAGAATCTTTGGTTGCGTGTGCTATGTACTCGTTCCAGAAAAACTTCGCAGTAAATTTGAAAAGAAGACTATTCGGTGCATATTTGTCGGATATGACACCGAACGTAAAGGGTGGAGGTGTTGTGATCCTACCACCCACCGATGCTACACATCACGAGACGTGGTGTTCGATGAGGCATCTTCATGGTGGCTACCAGCAGCCGCAGTATTGCCAAGTCAAGAAGACTTGGATAATAACCATCAGCCAAAATTAAGCACTAAAGATGATGAACAAGAGATTGAAGAAGAAATGCCTAGTGAAGAATCTCAAACTCCACAAGACAAGCCCGCTAGCCCATGGAAAAGTGGAGTGCATGTGACACCAGAAGAAGCTAGGCCAAGTCAACTTGAGGTTGACGAACCACCACAGCAACTACGAAGATCTACCAGAGCAAGGAAGCCAAATTCAAGATATGTAGATGCTTCCCTCACCGAGATGGATGATGTTCGTGAGCCAGCTTCGTATGAAGAAGCATGTCAAAATAGAGAGTGGCAAATGGCCATGAACGAAGAGATTTCAGCATTGAAAAGCAAACCAGATATGGGATCTGGTTCCTAAACCAGATGAAGTAAAATCCATCTCATGTAGATGGATATATAAGCTAAAGACTCGGGCTGATGGATCAATTGAAAGATACAAAGCAAGATTAGTCGCACGTGGGTTTTCACAACAATATGGGATTGATTATGATGAGACTTTCGGTCCCATAGCAAAAATGACCACAGTGCGTATACTAATAGTATTGGCTGCAAACAAATCATGGAGTTTATGGCAGATGGATGTAAAGAATGCCTTTCTCCATGGAGAAGTTGACCGAGATATTTATATTGAGTAGCTAAAAGGATTTGAAAACAAAGATCGACCAGATTATGTCTGCAAGCTTCGGAAAGCTCTCTATGGTCTAAAGCAAACTCCGAGAGCATGGTATGGTAAGATTTTTGAATTCCTAATCCAAAGCGGATATTCAGCAACTGCTGCAGACTCAAGCTTGTTTATACAGGCTAGAGGTAGGCATCTATGTATTATCCTTATCTATGTTGATGATCTAATCATCACTGGAGATGACCTTGAGGAAATTACCCGAGTAAAGCAAAACTTGTCGATCCGATTTCAGATGAAAGAACTTGGGGAGCTCAGACATTTTTTAGGACTCGAGATTGATCGTGTCAAGGAAGGTCTCTTCTTATGTCAACAAAAGTATACAAGAGACCTATTGCAAAAATTCGGGATGGTTGATTGCAAGCCAATATCAACACCGATGGATGCTTGATTTATTTAACACTAACTCGACCCGACATATCATATGCAGTAGAAGTGGTCAGTAGATTTATGCAAGAACCAAGGAAACCTCATTTGGAAGTAGTCCGTAATATTATGCGGTACAATAAAGGTAGTGCTGACTATGGACTTCTCTATAGAAAAGATAAGTGTGAGCTAACTGGTTACTGCGATGCTGATTTTGCTGGAGACCAGACCACTCGCCGATCGACAACGGGATATTCCTTTAACCTTGGATCTACAACAATCTCCTGGTGTAGCAAGAGACAACCAACAGTCTCTTTATCGACGACCGAAGCGGAATACAGATCTGCAACTATGGCCGCTCAAGAATTTTCATGGTTGAAGGTTTTATTAGAAAATCTACATCAACCAATTGAAGAGCCAGTGTCACTTCACTGTGACAACTTATCGGCTATCAAGTTAGCCGAAAATCCAGTCTTTCACGCTAGAACCAAGCACATAGAAGTACACTATCATTTCATCCGAGAAAAGGTTCTACAAGAAGAGATAGCACTCGCACCGATTGGAACAAAAGACCAAGTCGCTGATATATTTACTAAATGATTAAATCCTACTATATTCACAAAACATCGAAAAGCTCTTGGTATAGTTAGAAGATTAACAATCAGAGATGGACAGTATTGAGGGGCAGAAATATTAGACAACACTGTCATAAACAATGGCCCTTTTGTCTCCTTGTTGCCTGCATGTTCTAGAAGCTATAGTGTTTGCCCACATCTCCAACTCTCTAGAAGACTCCAGCTGACTATACATAAACCGACTTATGGAATGGACCAGAAGTTTCCCCCAAGTAACTCAGATGAATGAAGAATAATGAAGAAACGTGGCCTACTATTAAGCCACATGTTTCCACCGCCATAGGGGAGTGTTGCCTATAAATAGAGGATGATGCCTCACATGAGTAGAGTGTAGAGATAAGCAAATAGAGAGAAGTCCTAGAGTGCAAGTAGATAAGAGTACTTGAGAGCAGAGAAGTGATAGCTAGTAAGTGCCTTGGGGAGTGTGTGTGTGTGTGTGTGTGTGTGTGTAAGTGAAGAATAGTATAGTAAGTGCCTTGGGTAGTGTGTGTGCAAGTGAGGAATAGTGTAAGTATTGATTGAAACGTGAGAAGTGTAGTGTGGTGTGTGTAAAGTGTAGTCCAAAGTGTATGCCCAAGTGCAAAACGTGTTTGTCATGTGCTCATGTGTATGAGACATGTGTTGTAATATGTGAGTAGTAGAGGTGTACAAAAAATCCGTCAATCCGTCGATCCGATCCGATCCGATCCGTGGATTTTGATCCGATCCGAAGGTAAACGGATTGGTGACGGATTGAAAATCCTGTAATCCGTTAGCAACGGATCGGTGGCGGATTTCATCCTCAATCCGCGGATTTAATCCGATCCGATCTGTTGACATTAAATATATATAAAAATAAAAATAAAGGGTTTAGATATAAATTAAGATGTCTAAATATAAAAAAAAAAAAAAAAAATTATAGGGGCTCAAATGTAATTATTCCCTATCACTATTTATCCCCAAAAGGCCAAAACCGGAAAACCCTACCCATTTTTCCATATAATACTTTCCCTACTCACTTTTTTTCCATATAATGTACAGTGACGGATTGAACGGATTAATCCGATCCGATCCGTTCATCCACGGATCGGATCGGATCGGATTTTAATACCTACAGATCGGTGACGGATTTCAAATCCGTCAATCCGTAGGTAACGGATTGGTGACGGATTTGGCCCAATCCGATCCAATCCGATCCATGTACACCCCTAGTGAGTAGTGTATATCTAAGTATGATATATGCCATGTGCCCATTTGTGTAATTTGTATTAATAAGTAGTCAAGGGTATATATTGTATAAGTGTGTTGTCTTGAGTCTTGGGTCCACCACAATTTGGTTGAGCTTCCCTACAGTATATGAGGTAGCTCGCTTCTTTTCTTCCTTGATCACCGCCTTGATCGCCAGAGGCATGGAAGCTACTTCTCCTGCCCCAACCGGTATGTTATAATGCGCCAGCATTTTTTTTTTTTTTTCAAGTTATAAAGCATAAAAAACTCCATTGGAATCAGTTTAAAGATAAATAGAGGTTAGAAATAGATTTGCCAAATGGCACTTTATAGAGTAATGCCTAAGGGTTTGGAAATTTGGGGTGAAACTCATTATAGCTTACTATTGCCCTACAGAAGAATATCCCTTCCCATTTTATAGTAACCTCAGATCAATTGTAGCATGTGGGGCCCATGATATGTCTATACTAACATTTTGATGTCAAAGCATATTTTTTGGTTTATGTTGTTTTCAACGTTGCACATATGGGCATGTTATGGCATATTTTTTTTCTTCATATGTATAAATCCATTGAAAAGGAAAATGTTAGTTTGTTCTATTTCATTTCTTCCTTCACTCTTTATTTTAATCTTTTACATCAAAAGGTTGAATTTCCAAATGTATTTTCTTCCTTTTTTTCTTTCTGTTTTTGAGAAATGACTCATCAACCAAACGTAAGAGTTGAGGACATTTCCCAAAAAAAAGTAGTATTGATGCTCCTGTGGTTGTTCTAAAGTCACACCAAACCACCCCCCCCCCCCCCCCACAAACCCACTCCCCTGTCAACCCCTCCCCCCCACCCAACACCCCAAAAAAAAAAAAAAAAAAAAAACCCACTCCTGTAATATTAATCCACGCTAAGCACAAGCATGTCCACTAGTAATATTTCTAAAAAAAATAAAGAATTATATGTTGAAATACTCAAAGACCACATAATTAAACTATAAGTCATCCTCTGCAAACTTAACACAATTAAACTAATCATACCTAATTCGTAAATTTATTTATTTTTTAGTTTTGGCATTACCTAATGACAAGCCCATAAAAGATGATCAGTTCAATCAAATGCCAACTGAGATATATATAGGTTATTTATGAAAAGCATTATGTTATAAACATGCAGGTGCTCACACCGCTTGCTGATTCATAGCACCTTATACTTGTTTGATATTTTTTTTATTTTGTTTGGTGTGTTGTGTGTGTGATTTTGGTTTTTTTTTTGGGTTTGGTTGGGGGGGGGGGGGGGGAGGGTGGTGGGGTGGTAGGATTGATCGGTAACTCTGATATTAATTTTGAGAATTTTCAGATCTAGGTCCATACTTTTGAGATTTTGAAGATATTCATTAAAGTGATAGGTTGGTATGAGATTCGGTTAGAGTCCAAGTTGAATTGAATGCCTTTCACTATACTATATTATAATTCCGTTTTTCCTTTCTGAGTTTGGTACCTATTCATACTAAAGAATACTTTTTCCTTTTAATTTTGAAAAGTTCACCTTAATTTGTATTAGTTTCTTATTTCACATAAAAACTCATGTTATTTTATTTATTACTTTCTAATTTCTAATTTTTGAACATTGTTGACAAAGTTTTAATCACAATCAATTCATAAAACTAATTGTACTTTTAAAACTATATTCATTTTTACGTACACATGCCCATGCTTAAAGCACAATGGAGCCCATGGTTTCCACTTTTTAAAAACATTTTGATATTATCATTTTTTTAATGTATATTTGAACCCATAACCTAGAATTTCTTTAATTATGAGGCCGAACTCACTACCTCTAAGCTCTTGAAGTTTATGTAAATATACTGTAGCCATTACACTACATTAAAAAATCTCAAAAACAGTTATAAGAAAATATGTAGATGATATGGCGCATTTTTTCCCGCAACATTCACGACAAGAATTAGATCTTTCATGCTAAATGCCCCCACTCTCTATAATTACTTTTGACATTTTCTTTGGCAAGTTTTACATAGAAGTTTTATCTGGTGCAGTGGCTAAAGTAGCTTTTTAAAAGCTTTAAGAAGCGAAGCGATAGGTTTATAAGTTAAAATCTTGATAGGTTATTTATTTTAGCATTTTATCAGGGCTTCATCAAAAAGTCAAAATTGAAAAACAAAATGTCCCGCTTTAATATATGTAATTCTTATGGTAATAGGGAAATGGATTGATGCCTGTAGCTTATCAGACTATGACTTAAAAACCGAATCTCATTTTCATTCTCTATGTTCATATAACATACATTAGCATCTTAATGAACATCTTGGCATCATACTTTTGGATTCTTCAGTGTACGAGTCTTTGGAAAGAAGCTGCTTTCTTACTTACATTTTGCAGTAGAAAGTAATTCACAGTATTTCTTTCTTATTATTATTCTCTCTAAGAACAACTTACAAAAGAAAAAAAGTCAACGAAAAAGGGAGTAAGAGAAAGTTTTGTTTGTGGAGTACTGGAGCCTGCGGCCTAATGTGTGGGTATTGTTAGATTGTATGTCTCTATACAGTGGATAATCCGAATAAATTGATTTATTTCATTAATTAGTTTATATTTTTCATGCTTTATTCATGTGATGAATGGTATTTTATTCTATGTTTGCAAATGATCAATACAAAATGACATAATGGTTCATGAGATGACTCGGAGCCCACAAGTGTATTCGATGTAATCTATTTGTGTGGATGAGATTCATATACAGGAGACATAGATCACAAATCTTATAATTAAAGTATTTTCATAAATAGTGATGAGATTGAACATCTCATCTAATAAGGTTGCATCACTGTAATCACTATGAGATAGTGTGATATGTCTTGATCATCAGAGTGTAAGACTTTGGATCATTGTGCTAGTACATTGAATGTATTGAAGGACCATGAGTAGCACCTTATGCAAATTTGTCTTTGATTTAATGACTGCCATAATTCCTAAGCAATAGGCTCTCAATCCAGAGAGATTAATGAATTCAAGTTTCTACTATGTATTTGCTTTGAGTCATAAATGAGTGAGGCTAATTATAGGTAAACACCTTAATGTCTTGGGTACATATAGTGGGGCTATGGGAACGTATAATTCTCAAGATGGAATCTAACCCCTAAATATCCCCTTGTGCCAATTAATAGATTTTATCATTGGTAAGTGTGTACCCATCTTAATTAAGAGTTAATTGGATGGTACTACTAATTAATGTGATTAATTTGGTCACAAGGGTAATAAGAGATGGATCTAATTTGGCTGGACTGATTTATTCCAATAGATCCATGGATATAATTGATGGAGGGGCATACTTGTAGTAATAGGGAAGATTAGGGTCTTCTTGTAATTATTCCTAAGACTAGAGTACAATTACATTTATTTAGTGGACTCATTTGTAATTAACTGTGAGTATGAGGTTCACATGAGATGTAGGGTCTAAATTCCCAATTTGAGCCAGATTCTAAGGAACCGCTAGTGGTCCCCATGCTAGCCCTAATAGGGTAAGGTTACCAATCCAATTGTATGGGCAAAAATCGTTGTTTTTCTGCAAACAGCGTGTTGAATGCTCGAGCAGATTCATCCCTGCTCAAACGGACCTGGTTTTAGTGAAGTGCGCATTTTTCATCGTGAGATGATGAATGACACCTTCTTAGCCCTAGTTCTTATTGTGTATATGATACTAACCTTGCACGTTGTTGTCCTCTCCATGTGGCTCCACAAGTTTCTATTTTTGTCATTATTATTGGTTATTTTGGACAACTTGTAAAGGGCATCATGGTTTCCTTGGTTTCTCGCGAAAGGGCGAGGCATGATGGTTTCCCTAAGACTCTTTTATTTTCATTGATAGATTGCCATGTAAATCTCAATTTTTGAGATATAGGAATTTTATGTATTTTTTAATTTTTATTATTAGTAAATTACAGCGGCTTTCAAGACAAGATAGATGGTGACGATGGACTCTTCACCAAATAGTTTAGGATGGCCAAAGAGTTTGAGGAATTACAAAGAGTTTGGAAGACCAAGAAGTTTAAGACATCTTTCCACATTGAGCCATGTGGAGGAGAGGACTTAATAAAATTAGAATTTCCAATTTTGCATGGATACCTATTTTATTTGGACTTTCTATATTTGCATGGTTGCTTGCTTTATTTAGCATTTTTGTTTCTTTTCAAAATCTGATCCAAACACAACAATTATAATAATTGGTTAAACCAATTTAATATTTTAGAAAGGGTTATAAATAAGGCATTGGTGAACCTATCAGATGGACTTGCTAGACATACAATCTGGAGACAACATTTTTTCAGAGCCTTCTCTAACCCCTTATGAACTGTCGAAAGCACTGGTTTCAGTATTAAACAGTCCTAAATCCCATGTAATGAGTGCCTAACCCTAGAATTGTGTGAAACGCGATTTGGAGCCAGCATTTTCCTAGAGCCGTATAAAACGCGATTTCATAAACAATTGCCCTCTAACTGCCCGAAGCACGGGTCTAGGTCTTAAACAACCCTAAATCCCATTTAAAGCGTTTTAAACCCTACAATCGCCTGAAACTAACTTTAAAATAGAGAAGTATCTCTGAATATACTAAAATATGTATTTTAGTTAGAAAAG
The DNA here is from genome assembly GCA_028538565.1 of Umbellularia californica. Taxonomy (NCBI): domain Eukaryota; kingdom Viridiplantae; phylum Streptophyta; class Magnoliopsida; order Laurales; family Lauraceae; genus Umbellularia; species Umbellularia californica. Next base: position 41,359,467 of record JAPQWN010000004.1, read on the forward strand.
GCTCATAATCCCACGCGATAAGTTCTTACGCCCAAATTTACCTAAATCTCTATTAAAGGAAAAAAAATATCCCAGGATTTTGTAGAGCGCAGCTGTCAACCATGAATTGCGTGAAATGTGATTTAGAGCCAACATTTTTCCAGAGTCATTTAGAGTCCCCTACTACCGACCCGAAGTACTGGTTTTAGTCTTAAACAACCTTTAATCCCTTGTTATGCGTTCCTGACCCTACTATTGCCTGTGAAATCCATTTTAAATAGGAAAGTATCTCATAATACCCTAAAATGCGTATATGAGTATAGAATTACACCAAATGCAATTCAAAGGAAAAGACTAGACCAAAATACCCTGAAATGCCCTAAAACCCCCAGTACATGTTTTTATACAAATACAGGCTATTAATAACACGACATATGTTTGTCAGTTAGAAATGTGACAGAATCCCATGAAATTAGTTATTAAGTCCTAATTTGCTTGAAACACAATTTAAAGTAAAAAGATATCATTGAGTTTTCTGGGGTGAGTCTTTCAACCGTGAATTTCATGAAATGAGGTTTAAAACATACATTTTCCCCGAGATGCCTACAATCCCAAAAGAACTGTCCGAAGCACGGGTTTTCAGTCCTAATTAGTCCTGAATCCCCTATAATGCGTTCCTAACTCCAGAAACACTTGAAACTCCTTTTGAAGCAAAATGTATCTCAAATTAGTAAAAAAATGCATGTATCTCACATTAGTAAAAGAACTCCTTTTAAAATTCTTTTGAAGAAAAATGTATCTCACATTCCAAACTTATTTTGAAGCGAAACTCCTTAGAATTACCCACCATGCATTTTCATTAATATACACTATTGATTGCTTCAAACACGATTTGTAGTCAGAAACCGCTCTTCATCCCATGAGAATAATTCTTAATCCCCAATTTTTGTGAAATTCGTTTTAAAGGAAAAAAGTTTATTCCAAAATTTTCTAAAGCGCGTCTTTCAACCACAAATTGCGTGAAAAGCGATTTGGAATCAACATTTTCCTAGAGCCGAAACATGCGTTTTGGACTTAAACTACCCCAAATCCCATGTTAAGTGTTCCTAACCCTAGACTCGCTTGAAGCCAATTTTAAAGAGAAAAGTATCTCTAGATATACCAAATTTTGTATTTCAGTTAGAAATGGATCAAAACTGCATGAAATGCGATTTAGAACCAACATTTTCCTAGAGCCGTCTAGAATACTATAATACTACCAGCCCGAAACACGGGTTTCAGTATTAAACAACCCTTAATCCCATGTAATGCATTCTGAACCCTATTATCGCTTGTGAAACCCATTTTAAATAGAAAAGTCTCTCAGAATATCTTAAAATGCGTATTTCAACATAGAATCGCGCGAATGCATTGTAATGCAAAAGACCAGTTCAGAATACCCTAAAATGTCGTAGAATCATTCAATACGCATTTTTATTGAAATATATAGGCTATTGATTGCACAAAATAAGTTGTTTGTCAGCCAGAAACGGCCTTGAATACCATTTGATTATTTCTCATCTCCAAATTTGCCTGAAATCTGTTTTAAAGTAAAAAGATAACAACGAATTTTCTAGAGCGCGTCTTTTAGCCGTGAACCTCGTGAAATGCGGTTTACTCCCAACATTTTACCAGACCCGCCTAGAATTCTATATGAACTGCCCGAAGCACAGCTTTCGGTCTTATACAACCCTTAATCCCCTATAATTCATTCCTACCCTAGAATCGCATGAAACACATTTTAAAGAAACACATATCTCGGGATATCTTAAAACTCGTATTTAAGTATATAATCGTATGAAACACATTTCAGAGTAAAATTTTAGATGATTGATCCCTTAAGTGCTCTGGAATCATCCAACACGCTATTTCATCCAGATATTGGCTATTCACTGCACCAAAAATGGCTCAGAACCCCACGAGATAAGTTATTAAACCTGGATTTGCCCGAAACACATTTTAAACTAAAAAGATATTCAAGAATTTTCTAGAGCGCGTCTTTCAACCTTGGATCGAGTGAAATGCAGTTTAGAGACACCATTTTCCTATAGCCGAATAGAACATGATTTTATATGAAAATAGCCCTCGAGTTGTCCGAAGCACGTATTTCGGTCTTAAACAACCCTAAATCTGATTAACGCATTTCAAACCCTATAATCGACTGAAACCAATTTTAAAATAGAAATGTATATAACGATACCTGAACTGCATGTTCCAACATATAATCGCCTGAAACGCAATTTAAAGAGAAAGACTTGACCAAAATACCCACAAATGTCTTAGAATCATCCAGCACGCAGTATTCTATAGGTACAGGCTATTGACCGCAAGAAATATGTTAATTGTCCGTTAGATACAGCTTGAATTCCACGATATTAGTTATTAAGTCATTAATTTTCTTAAACATGTTTTACAGTAAAACTATATCAGAATATTTTCTAGAGAGCGTCCTTCAACTGAGAATTGCGTGAAACGAGGTTTACCCCCAACATTTTCCCAGAGATGGCTAGGAAATTCCCTTCGAACCACTCGAACCATGGGTTTTTAGTCTTAAACAACCCCGATCCTCTGTAACACATTCCTAACCCTAAAGTCATGCGAAACTCAGTTGAAAGAAATACGTATATTAGAATATCATAAAATGCATATTTCAGCCAAGAATCGTAAAATGTGCAATTTAAAGTAAAAGACTAAACCATAATTCCTCGACATGTCGTAGAATCATTATGTCCCCCCTCCCGAGGATCTGCGCGACGTAGTTGCCAATTAGTCTATAGCTGATTTATCTGATGTCTATTTTTTTTTATTCATTATGTACTAACCTCTCTAGCTTTGCTATTTACCTGAACTCTTGATAATCATCATGTTATTTATAATCTGCTTCGTTCTTGCAAACTATGCTTTTATTTTGGATACTTGACATAATTCCTTTCTTATCTACACTTGGTGCTGTAAGTAACGAGTTCTATGCGACCTAACTGAATCATGAGGCTGTAAGTAACGAGTTCTACGTGACCTAACTGAATCATGAGGCAGTCCAATAGGATCCACCATTTATTCGAGAGTGGGGAACTGACAACATAGAGTTGCGTCGGAAGCTATGGAATTCGTCATGATCATCTTTTGGGTTTTGTCTTTTTGAGAATCAAATCTTTTGTTATTTTGTATTTAAGGCCAATGTTTTTGTAAGTCCATCACTCTGGGATGTAATTAAATTTAATATTTTCTGTACACCTAAATGTTAATATATGGAATGAGTTCATTTCTGCTATCCAGTCTATTGATACCGTGATATCATTTTATTATGTTTATTTACTGAAATGATGACCCTCGAGGATCCAAGGGCCTTGTAAGAATCTCACATAGTGGAATCTTGAGGGCAAAAGCGCGCGGACCAAAATTTAACCATGTGTTTCTGTGTGCCATCATGGCCCCTTAGCCCTCAACCATGATTAGGGATTTGACACTAGTGGTGGACAAATGCTGGTTAAGGACAGATGTTCGTTTGTGAGTGCCTTATTTTTTTTTTTTTCAATAACGAGTGAGTGCCTAAGTTAGAGTCTACTTTGTAGAAAGAAAAAATGAACCAAAAAAGGTTTTAAATAAAAAAAATAACCATTACTTGATGGTTGAGTCAACGGTGGCAATATGTAGCCACCCACAGCCAACCAACCCATTTCAAACCCAACCCATAAAACATGGTAGTTGCCACAACCACGAACTGTGTTAATGATAAGACGATCCAAAATCCGGGATCATGGTTGTGCACACAAAACACTATCATAAAAATTGAACCTATGCGTACTAAAGATAGTGATTCCCATAAATTTATGCAGTGAGGAAGAAACAATTTGTCTCACTTGTACTTGAAGATTTGGCGGAAGCTCATGGTAATCAACTCAGCCATAAATGGAATGAAACATAATATAGAGACAAGTATGAAAGAGCAAAAGTCCAAAAAAGTCATTTACATTAACATCAAAGTTGTCATATAAACAAAAAGCTAGTAAAAGTTCGATGACTACAACACATCACTGGCTCTAAGAAAAATACTTCTAGCATTCCCAAAAGATGTACAAAACCATCATAAAACAAAACCCAAAATAAACAACTACAACCCAAAATGTGTCATGCAACTCAAGTATGAACAAATGTCTAAATGACATCGTCTGTTGTCCACTCCTTTATAAGTTGTGGCTCCTCAGCCATCTCAGCGGTAACAGGGTCATCACCTATAACACCAAGTGTAGCTAAGTCATATGATAACCCAACAAGCAATTCAAAATTAATAACAATGTATGTATATCAAAGGAGAATAAATGATAAATATAGGTTAGCAGAATTGCAATATAAGTAAACTAAGTAGATCATGCTTGATTAATAAAATAATTGCATAAAGGATCAAATTAAAGACAATGTAACTCGATATACAGAAAACATAGTAATTAATAACTTAGCAATCCACATTGGCTAAATTTCCTCAATTGCACGGTGGAAACAAGGGCGTCGTGGCCAGAGCTCGCACGAAAACCCAACGGAGAGGCAAAACCCAACTTACAATGTGGAAATAAGAGCACTTGTAATGGCGTGAAAACAGGAAACTCACTACAATAGTACTAAACAGGCTAATTCCCAAGGCAACCGGGGCCAACTGTCAGGGAACCGAAGCTCGGTGGTGCCGACTCCAGGGGTCAAGTAAACTAAACTTATACTATCATGTCACATCGAATTAGGGAACTACTCCACAAGCTAACAATGTAGGTAGGAAACTTGTGTCTAAAAGGAGTGGCTTTCAAGTAGGCTTCAATGTATCTCATACTAGCAGAACTTGTTTGTAAATAGTGTGCATAGGCTAAAATAGGAAAGATTAAGAACATAAGATACTATAAACAAGGAACTTGACTAAACTGGTTGAGTAGGCTCGATATATGGTAGAAAAAGGTCTAAGGGGTTGGGGACAGTCAGATAACATCTCAACATGAAATCGCCCAACCCAAATGAGTAAAAGAGGTAAAGGTTGGATCCGAGTGACTAGATGGGGTAGGGCACAGAATGATCACACGCCAAACCAAAACACTCCAAACGATGGTCCAAACACTAGGGAGAAGTAGGGCAAAGACAGCGCGCTAACTCCCATACGTGGCCCACATAAGTCAAATTCAACTAAGGTCGGGTAGGACTACTACATATGACGAGTAGCTCGAATATAAGTAAAATGCAGTCTCAAAGAACACGTATAAATGTAACACATAACCCGTATCAAATTACAAGCATTCAAGGAAACCAGTACAATAGCCAACCTAGGTCTTGGATTGCCAATCGCATCCTAATACAGTGCCATTCAACCTTATGTGTCCCAATGATCTCAAATGTCACGGTAATCAAGTACCTTAGTGCTCCCAACGGTAATAAGACATTCAAGAAATTTGGTTGCATACACTTTAGCTAGAATTACTTATGCATGTTTCCGGACAATTCCCTTGGTGTTTGTCATCTCAAACAATCACCCACATGGTCGTACACTTAGTAAACATGTGAGTCTAAGTACTAAGTTGCGTACCGTCGAAAGGGGTATGAAAAACTCCACAATAGGGGTCGAGCTCCTCAGTGAGCTCGCTGTGAGTGCAAAGGGCAGCGCACCTCTGTTGGAGATTCGAGGGCAACGTCCCCAAAACCTATACGAATTTTCCATCAGGTTTTTAATGGGTCTAAAGAAAAATCCAAATCCTATGGTCTATGGTTCATGGTTCTCACCCAAAGAATTTGGGCATTGTCATTCCTTGAATTGTTATATGTAAGGGCTAAAATTCTCCTAAACATAGTTAGAGATGAGTTAAAAATCATTTGGGGTTGAAAATTGGTCAAAATGAGCCAAAACGAGCCAAAACAAGGGCAATCGAGTGGGAAAGGGTAGACTAACAGGCCACCCTGATCCGAACAACTGGGCACCCATGGTCGATCGAGTGGGTCTAACTGCAAACAACCAGGGAGCAATTTCATGCCCCGACAGTCCTTTGCAGGTGGGTTTGGGTTCTTTCGACTGGAAATTTTAGGGAAATCCTAGCACCCATCCAAGACTACAATTCTACACATTTTTAAGGCACAATTAAAGCTGAAAACATGGGGAAAACTAGCATAGAAATACATGTGCAAGAATCAACATACTACGCTACATGCATGGGAATTTAAATTGAACTCTTTTTAAGGACCCGTCCCTAGAAATACCTAGTGGGACCCAATTTGACCAGGTCAACCCTAAGTTATCCTATTTAATAGGTGATTGATATGAGTAGTCAGTAATTCCGATTAATTTAGCCTAGTTAATAAGATTAAGACCCTTGTGAGATTAATAGTAGTTTCCTAGAATTAATTTGCTAATTAGAAGCCTTAGTTGTAATCCTAATTATAGATGGGTTTTCCTTATAGACTTGTGCAATTAACCTTAGAATGAACCAACTACCTATGGCCTAACCCATTAGCCCATGAATTATACAGGGTACTCTAGTCCTTCCAACCACACATTTTCCCTCCTTTTTGGAAATCCAAATACCGTAAATGACCTTGGCCTCCTTTATTATCAACCAAGTAAATATGGGCACTTTTGTCATTATAAATAGCCTACCTTTATTGCCGATAGACTCCTTTATTCACAACCACTCATTTGAGGATACTTTTGTCATTAAATAGGAATACCAAAACTACCATAGTCCTTATCATTTATTTCTATTAGCAACCAAGGACTCTTTGCTCATTCCATTTTAACCTTCCCTAAATACTCACATCCTTATCCTAAATTTACACTAGCAAGAGTGGGCATTTTAGGTTATAACCCAACAAATTCCTATGAAAGAAACCCTATCATCCCTCCCTCTCATTTCACTACAATTTTCCTCCCATCTCTCTCTCTCTCTCTAAGTTAGAGATTAGGGTTTCTCTCTCTAAATCTTAGCCCTCCAATTACTAGAAGCAAGAGCTTCATCTACATCTAGCCATCTACAAGCTTAGGATCTCATCTCATCTCCTAGATCTCTCTTCCCTCTCCAAGTAAAGGTAATCTGCTTCTCCCTTTTCAATTTCCTTATAAATAGTCTTTTCTCTTAGATTTCTCTTCCTTATGCATTTCTCTCTTTGGGAATCGGTGTAAAGATTGTGGATCTAGCTGTTAGAGTGATCTTAGAGCATTTGGAGAGAAGCCAAAGCTAATTGAGGAGTTTTCTTCCTAATTAGGCAAGTAGACATGCTTAGATTCTTTAATTAAATTGATTAATATTCTTAGATTGTTAATTATTATCTTTTATGGTTATTTGGCATGATTTATGTATTTAGATGGTTGATTGGATGGTATTATGCATGGATTGTTATTTTAAACCATTTTAATCTATGTTATTGGCCATTGATAGATGGGAATCCCCCATTTGGAAGATCAATGGCCCATTTGTGATGAGATCAATGCCAGGTTTCTGATATAATGTCCATGAAAGTCCAAGATCGAATCCTTGGGGGGGGGGGGGGGGGGGGCGGAATAGGATTACTCCTAAGAACTTATACAACTTTTAAATTTCTTTCACTTTTAAACACATTATGCTTTGATGAAGAGAGATGACACTAAATATTCAATCCTAAGCATTCATATAACCACATTCTCTATTCAATGACCACTTAAGCATAAGTATACTATTCATGAAATAAAAGTAAAAGATCAACCACCATAACACAATCAATTATAGTGGTTCGGCCAAATTGCCTAAATCCACTCCCGGTAACCCTACCGGATTTTCACTAATCAATTTAAGATTTAGGATCACCTCAAACCTTACACATACATCACTATGCTTTTCAAGGCTAAGCATAAACCTTTACAACCACAACAAATGCTTTTCAAGGCTAAGCACTAACCTTTACAACTTAGATTTTTCTCTTATGAATTATGCCTCAACATGCATGGATAAGAGAACTAATCAAGCACTAAGATTTGCCTCTAAATAGGCTGATATGAAAATGAAAAACTAAACTTCTAAATGCATGCAAATGAATGACAAAGAGTGTAGTAGATCCAAGTTCTAGAAAAACATTCAAACACTTTTTAGAAAAGGAAATTCAAAATGATTCAAAGATGCTAATCATATGTGAGACAAATAGTAGAATGATTTACACATGGTTTTCATAAAGATCCAATTTGTATTTTGAAAGATGTAATCACAAGATAAACAAGTTGATTTTGAAAACTAGGTTTTGAAAAACTCATGTGAAAACAAAACATAAGTTGATTTCATAAATCAAATAGACTTTAAAAGATGAAACATGTTATGAAAATCAACTACACAAGGATACAAGCAACTCTATGATCATGCCTTAAATAGAAACACAAAGGTTTAAGAAAAGAGCATGTTTTTGAAATTTAAAGAGAAAAGAAGCACACCCAATTTGAAGATCAAAGGTTGAATCTAATGAGATGGCTTCATAATCCCTTCACAAGGGTGCTTGAAAAGTTGCTCTTCCTTGCTCTTGAAAATCCCCCAAAGTTCAGCAACTTTTCCAAAAGAGAAAACCACTTTTTATAGAAAAAGTTATTCTAACGGCTAGGTGTCGGTTAGCCGACATACAGGGGTCGGTTAACCGACACCCCCAACGGTCACTTGCCAACGGTCATATTTTCAAATTTTTGCTGACCATAAAGCATGGTCAGTTGACCGAACTTGTTCGGTTAACCGGGGGTTGACAGACACATTAACCGACAGATCAAATCAGTTTAAAAAACAGCTCTCTGGATTTCTGACCGAGAACCCATCGGTTAGCTCTTTTTATAATGTCGGTTAACCGAGGCCTAACTGACACCTTGACCGACCAGAGAGTATCAGTAAATGTTTGAAAATGAAGCTTTCTGGAATTCTAACCGACACTGTCTCAGTTAAACTCGGTTCACTGTCGGTTAGCCGACACCTGACCGACAGGTGACCGACAGGCCAAACACACAGAAATTTCTGAAGATCTGAAGGATTTTAAAGAGCTGAACAAATTCAAAGCTTTTAAAAAAAAAAAGAAGTACACCAAGACTGAACTGGAAGCTTTGAGAACTTAAGAATATTTTGAAAAACCATGCATAACTTTGTAAAAACAAAAACCATGAAAGAGAAATATGCATGATGATCCTAGAAAGGAGAACATGAATGAATGAGAGGACAAGCTTATGAAGATGAATGCATCTTATCAAATTGCAACAAAATAAACACTCTAACAATCTCCCCCTTTTCAATTTGATGGCAACTCTAGAAGCTTGAACTCTCTCTTTCTCAATCTCCTTGAAACTTAAAAACTAACTTCTTTGGATAATAAGGAGCTTTGGATGCTTGGGAGCATTTGGATATTTTGGAGCTTTGGATTTTCCTTGTAGGAGCAACTATAGGCCAGAATTTCTCCCCCTCAACTTGATAGACCTTGATTCTTCTCCCCCTTAATTGGAGACCACTTGATTTGACTTGAGACACTCTCTCCCCCTTTGACATCTAATTGCAAAAGAGCCTGCCCAACCACAAGAAAAGCACATAACCTTGTTAGTAGCACCTGTTTATAAGAATTGTAATATAAATGAAATGAAATAACAGGTGATATGCCAACAAGAGGTTTAAAATTCAGGACAAGGGCCAATGCCCATTTGATGTCTCAATTTGATGAACCTTTCATTTCCTAGGGGCTTTGTAAATAGGTCAGCCAATTGAGAATCTGTCGGAACAAATAGTAACTCAATAGATCCTTGATCAGCATGATCACGCAAAAAGTGATAGCGAATGTCAATATGTTTAGTGCGAGAATGCTGAACGGGATTTTTAGAAATGCTGATTGCACTAGAGTTATCACACATGATAGGCATACATTGTTGTGGAACATTATAATCCTACAAGGTTTGTTTCATCCACAACAATTGAGCACAACAGCTCCCTACAGCAATGTATTCAGCTTCTGCCGTGGAGAGGGATACAGAATTTTGCTTTTTGCTATGCCAAGCTACTAAGCAACTACCTATGAAGTAACAACATCCACTGGTGCTTTTCCTATCATCGATTGATCTGGCCCAATCAGCATCACTGTATCCAATTAATTGTAAGGTTGAGTCACAAGGATACCAGATACCATAATGAGATGTACCATTGACATATTTGATAATACGTTTAACTGCTTTGAGATGGGACTCTCGAGGATCCGATTGATATCTAGCACAGATCCCAACACTAAAGGAGAGATCCGGTCTACTAGCTGTGAGGTAGAGAAGACTTCCTATCATACTACGGTAAAGTTTTTGGTCCATTTTAATGCCATTTGGATCACTAGAAAGTTTTGAAGTGGATCCCATAGGGTTGCCATTAGGTTTAGAGTTTTCTAGGCCAAATTTCTTAATGATATCTAAGGCAAATTTGGATTGGCTAAGAAAAATCTCTTTCTCAGTTTGATTAACCTGAAAACCAAGGAAGAATTGAAGGGGACCGACCAGGCTCATCTCAAAAGTGGAACTCATTAACTCTGAAAATACTTATGCAAACTTCTCTGATGTGGATCCAAATACAATGTCATCAACATAGATTTGAGCAATAAGAATATCTTGATCAATTTTCTTGATAAACAGTGTCTTATCAACCTTCCCACAGTCAAATTCATTTTCAATCAGATGATTTGTAAGCTTCTTATACCAAGCCCCAGGGGCTTGTTTTAATCCATAAAGAGCTTTCTTAAGCTTATAAACATATTCAGGATGATAGGGATCTTCAAAACCTTTTGGTTGAGTAACATATACATCTTCCTCAATCTCTCCATTCAAGAAGGCACTATTGACATCCATTTAAAACAATTTGATTTTCATGCTACTAGCATAGCTCAATAGGATTCTTATGGATTCCAATCTGGTCACAGGAGCAAAGGTTTCTTCAAAATCAATACCTTCTATTTGAGCATATCCTTTTGCTACAAGTCTTGCCTTGTTTCTCACAACATTACCAGACTCATCTGATTTATTCTTGTAAATCCACTTAGTGCCTATGGGATTTTTCTCTGCAAGTAAAGGTACAAGATCCCAAACATCATTTTTCTTGAATTGATTTAATTCTTCTTGCATTGCTTCCATCCATTCTGATTTAGATTCAGCCTCAGAAAAAATTTTGGGCTCAATTTGAGAAACAAAGGAATAATGAGCACAAAGATTTCGTATTTGTTTCCGGGTCATAACCCCACTGCTAATATTTCCAATGATATCATCCAAGGTATGATCTTTCATTAGTTTGACTGGTACAATTGCTTTGGATGGAATGATGTCACTTTTATCTTTAGGAGATGTTTGTTCACAATCAATCTCAACTTCATCATCTTCTTGTAGAGTTCTTCCAACTTGATTCATATAATCAATAACCACATGAGCTGATTCCATAATAGCCATGGTTCTATGATTGAATACTCTATAGGCTTTGCTTATTTCAGAATAGCCTAAGAAAATTCCTTCATCGGATTTAGGCTCAAATTTCTCCAGCTGCTCCCTATCTCTTAGAATATAACATTTGCTTCCAAACACTTTCAAATACCCCAAATTAAGTTTCCTTTCAAAGTAAAGTTCATAGGGGGTTTTGTTGGTATTCTTGGTGAGATAAACTCTGTTTATAAGATAGCAAGCAGTATTAACAGCTTTAGCCCATAGATTTCGAGGAAGATTCTTTCCATTTAACATGGTCCTCGCCATTTCTTGAATCACTCTATTTCTCCTTTCTGCCACTCCATTTTGTTGAGGAGTCTTAGGAGCTGAAAATTGATGATTGATTCCATGATTCTCACAAAAATTTGCAAATTTTTCATTTTCAAACTCTCCTCCATGATCACTTCTAATTTTCTGAATTTTACAATCCTTTTCAATTTGAATCTTGTTGCAAATCCTTATAATATTGTCACAGCATCAGATTTTGCATGAAAAAATGCAACCCATCCAAAACGAGAATAATCGTCTACCATAACCAATATGAACTTATTTCCTCCAATACTCTGCACAGGTGCAGGTCCAATCAAGTCCATGTGGATTAGTTCAAGAGGACGAGAAGACGATATATCCTTTAAACCTTTGAAATTTTTCTTGATTTGTTTACCCAACTAACAAGCTTTGCGTATTTCTGATCTTTCATCACTTAACTTGGGTATACCTTTCACAATTTCATTTTTCGACAACATTTTCATCAACTTGAAATTTATGTGACCCATCCTTTGATGCCATAAATAATTTTCTTGATCTTTGGTTATCAAGCACCTCGATTCATTGTCATCACAGTATTCAATAATGTAAATGTTTCCTTTTGTCCTTGATCCAGTAAGAATGACTTGCTTGGTTTTGTCATTAACCACTTTGCATGAAAGACTGTCAAAGACTACCTTGTTTCCCTTGTCACACAATTGGCTTATGCTAAGAAGATTGTGTTTTAATCCTTCCACTAGAAATACATCATTTAGAGTTGGTATTTGATCTCCTTTCACACTTCCTTTGCCAATGATTTGAGCTTTGCTATTATCTCCAAAAGAAACATTTCCACCATCATATTCCACTATGGAGCTGAACCTAGACCGGTCTCCGGTCATATGTTTAGAACACCCACTATCTAAGAACCAAGTGGGGTTTTCCTTAGCTTTCAAGGCAGTTTGAACTATGAGATTCTTAAGGTTTGTTTCTTTAACAACCCAACTAGCTAACAAGGGTCTAGAAGTAATGGTCTTGGGGACAAATTTGAACGGGATCCTAGAGGGATTTTTGAGTGACAACCTAATCTTGTAGGGACAATTAGGAACTAAATGTCCACTACGATTGCAAAAGTGGCAAATCCATCTAGAGAGAGAGTTTTTTTCAACTAAGGGTTTGTGTAGATTTTTGGTGAAGTTTTGAAAGTTATTCTTCATGTTATTCGAGGAACCTTCAAACCCAAGTCCACTCTTATCACCATAGATTTTATGCATGCCCAACATTTGATAAGCTTTATCACTTCCCAAGGTGAATTTATCAACAATGAATTTTCCTTTGTTAAGTTTTGATTGTAGAGAGTTGATTTCAAGTTGACTAGATTCTAACTTGGATTGTAAATTATAAATTTTGTTTTGAGCAAGCTTTAGATCGTCATTTAGAGTGGTGAATTTTTGTTCTATGCTCTCTTTCTCAACAATTCTCAATTTCAAGTCATCCTTCAAGATGCTTAATTCATTGACAAGCTTTTTAGACTCTTCTTTTAGTGATTTGTTTTTCTTAATCACAATCTCCCAATTTTCATAGAGTTCATCATAAGCTTCTTGCAATTCATTATCTTCATTTTCATTTTTAGTTTCTTCTTGCCCTAATAGTTCATCTATTAATGAATTATGCTCATTAATTTCTTCAGTATGTGTCATGAGAAGCCAATTAGGGGAATTTTTATCTTCATCATTTTGGGATTCATTTTTATTACTTTCTTCATCTTCATCATCCCAAGTTATGTTTAAGGCTTTCTTTCCTTTCTTATCTTCTCTTTCAAATTCTTTAGGAGTGGAGCAATTTTGTGCAATATGTCTAAACCCTTTGCAATTGTAACATTGCACATCCTTTTTAACAAATGATCCCTTAGAGCTTCTTTGAAATTTAGGAGACTTGCTTTCATCGGAATTTCTAATGTTCTTGTTTGTTCTAAAGAATTTCGTAAATTTCTTAACAAATAGAGCATTGTCCTCATCACTATCATATTCACTTTTATTTTACTTAGATTGAGATGAGAAGGCTACTCCTTTCTTTTTGTCCTGCACTTCAAAATCTAATTCATAAGTGAGTAGATTTCCTCTTAGTTCTTCAATTTTGATTTTGTCAACATCTTTACTCTCAGTTATGGCCACAATTTTTGGTTTGAATCTTTTAGGGAGAGATCTTAAAAATTTTCTAACAGTTTTAGCTTCATCCATGATTTCTCCTAGACCTATGAGAGAGTTGACAAGTTCCATTATCTTTGTGTAGAACTCATCAAATGTTTCTTCTTCAAGCATTTTAATGTCTTCTAATTTAGAGGTCAACATTTGAATTTTAGCTATTTTGACTTGATCCGTTCCTTCATGAGTGGTTTCTAGAGTATCCCAAACTTCTTTAGTAGTATTGCAATTTACTACTCTATTAAATTTTTCTTGTAACAAAGCACAATATAGAGAGTTCTTTGCTTTAGCATTCAAGTTGGCTCTATCCTTTTCCCCTTGAGTCCAAGTACTCTTGGGTTTGAGTTTTATGGAAATGACATTTCCTTCTGAATCCTTTTCTGTGGTAGTGGGAAGATGGTAGCCTTCTTCAATAATGTTCCAAACATCTAGGCTTTGAGATTCTAAGAACACTTGCATTCGAATTTTCCAATACCGATAGTGTGCTCCATTAAACAAGGGTGGTCTATTTGTGGCATTTCCCTCACCCAAATGAGATTGCATGGTGGCAACAAAATAAAAGCACTCACTAGGATTCTAACTATAGGTGGTAAGACCTAATCAAGAGAAACTTTGCTCTGATACCAATTGAAAGTCCAAGATCGAATCCTAGAAGGGGGGGGGGGGGGGGGGGGGGGGGCGGGAATAGGATTACTCCTAAGAACTTATACAACTTTTAAATTTCTTTCACTTTTAAATACATTATGCTTTGATAAAGAGAGATGATACTAGATATTCAATCATAGGCATTCATATAACCACATTCTCTATTCAATGACCACTTAAGCATAAGTATATCATTCATGAAATAAAAGTAAAAGATCAACCACCACAACACAATCAATTATAGTGGTTTGGCCAAATTGCCTACATCCACTCTCGGTAACCCTACCGGATTTTCACTAATCAATTTAAGGTTTAAGATCACCACAAACCTTACACATACATCACTATGCTTTTCAAGGCTAAGCATAAACCTTTACAACCACAACAAATGCTTTTCAAGGCTAAGCACTAACCTTTACAACTTAGATTTTTCTCTTATGAATTATGCCTCAACATGCATGGATAAGAGAACTAATCAAGCACTAAGATTTGCCTCTAAATAGGCTGATATGAAAATGAAAAACTAAACTTCTAGATGCATGCAAATGAATGACAAAGAGTGTAGTAGATGCAAGTTCTAGAAAAACATTCAAACTCTTTTTAGAAAAGGAAATTCAAGATGATTCAAATATACTAATCATATGTGAGACAAATAGTAGAATGATTTACACATGGTTTTCATAAAGATCCAACTTGTATTTTGAAAGATGTAATCACAAGATAAACAAGTTAATTTTGAAAACTAGGTTTTGAAAAACTCATGTGAAAACAAAACATAAGTTGATTTCATAAATCAAATAGACTTTAAAAGATGAAACATGTTATGAAAATCAACTACACAAGGATACAAGCAACTCTATGATCATGCCTTAAATAGAAACACAAAGGTTTAAGAAAAGAGCATGTTTTTGAAATATAAAGAGAAGAGAAGCACACCCATTTTGAAGATCAAAGGTTGAATCTAATGAGATGACTTCATAATCCCTTCACAAGGGTGCTTGAAAAGTTGCTCTTCCTTGCTCTTGAAAATCCCCCAAAGTTCAGTAACTTTTCCAAAAGAGAAAACCACTTTTTATAGAAAAAGTTGTTCTAACGGCTAGGCGTCGGTTAGCCTACATACAGGGGTCGGTTAATAGACACCCCCAACGGTCACTTGCCAACAGTCATATTTTCAAATTTTTTCTGACCATAAAGCATGGTCGGTTGACCGAACTTGTTCGGTTAACCGAGGGCTGACCGACACATTAACCGACAGATCAAATCAGTTCAGAAAACAGCTCTCTGGATTTCTGACCAACAACCCATCGGTTAGCTCTTTTTATAATGTCGGTTAACCAAGGCCTAACCGACACCTTGACCGACCAGAGAGTATCGGCAAATGTTTGAAAATGAAGCTTTCTGGAATTCTAACCGATACTGTCTCGGTTAAACTCGGTTCACTGTCGGTTAACCGACACCTGGCCGACAGGTGACCGACAAGCCAAACACACAGAAATTTCTGAAGATCTGAAGGATTTTAAAGTGCTGAACAAATTCAAAAATTAAAAAAAAAAAAAAAAGTATACCAAGACTGAACTGAAAGCTTTGAGAACTTAAGAATATTTTGAAAAACCATGCATAACTTTGTAAAAACAAAAACCATGAAAGAGAAATATGCATGATGATCCTAAAAAGGAGAACATGAATGAATGAGAGGACAAGCTTATGAAGATAAATGCATCCTATCAAATTGCAATAAAATAAACACTCTAACAGTCCACAGTGTACCCGGTCGACCAAAGGACCCTCTAGGTCGACCGGGGACATCTCCTAGTTCGTTGTTCCCTTTCACAGAGTACCAGGTCGACCCATGGACCCATGATGTCGACCCGGTACACTACAGATAGCCATTTCCCAGATTTAGCTTCATTTTATGATTTGATCATGTGTGGGCCCCATTGACCTTCCATTTGGACTGTTTCGGACATGCTAGACACGAGTCAAGGGCCGAACTAGCCTTGACCTGTGTAGCCACCTAAGTAGGGTCTTGGGTTGTGAAACAAAGCCCAATTCAATGGTTATGGATGTCTTATGATGCTAAACCTAAAGTAGCACCAAGAATACTTAATAAGCATCTGGACTCCATGATCACTATCTTGGGTGAAGTGGGACCCTGGACCTGAAGAGAGTGGCAACGATCATCGATGGATTGTGACATGTGGTACTTATGTTGAGGAAACAGATACTAAGGCTGGCTGGTAGGTCCGAACCTTAGATGTTGGCCATGAGAAGTACTATAAATCAGGGCATTGCACTTAGGCTCTGATCCATGATCATGGTCCGTATTGGATGAAATGTCGGGACATTGCACTTGAAGTCGTGACCTCTAATATTGGGAATTTAACGGTAGATATTGATGGACGGACTATAATGAGATAATGTTAATTAAGCGTATCAAGAAGCGGAGTTTACAAGGGTATGCATTATTAACTGTTATGAATCACGAGGATGGATTAACTATACCCGAACTCCTTGCCTCAAGCCCTTGACTGATATCATCTCGTATCAAAGACAATAAGGCAATCCAGCTCGGAGTACCCCACCTAGTGGTCTGTAGGATTTGTGGATGTACGATTGGTCTGCCGAGGGATATGATGCCAGCATGGACATTGATATTGAGATATGGTTTGGATGACGCAGTAGGTATCATCTGGGAGGGGTACCGAGACTGCCGACGATCGGACTAAGTGTGTGGTTGGATATTAATGTTGATCTAGCACATAAGACCAATGGTTGGGACTTGGTTATGGCCATGGATATTGTTGGTTGAGATAGCATGTAAGACCAATGGCTGGGACTTAACTATGGCTACGGACATTGATAGACTCTTGTACGCTCCTATTCGATGAGACGGCAGCGATGGGTGGCTATGACCCCCATGGTTGATGTCCATCGACAGTTATTAGGACGACGACGATGGGCTGGTTTTAACCCCCCACATCCCTTGTACTTCAACTGTGGACGTACCTTTGTGTGCTCCTATGTATGTATATTGGGTGTATGAATATTATATATTATGGATGTCATTGCTTAGTGTCTTTAAGTGCCGACGTTGATACGATTGGATCTAGATACGATGGTTATGGATATGGTAAGGTTACTTCCGCAGGTTATTTGTACTACCAGTGACTCTGATGTACTTGTATGATTTATATGATGTTTTGATGATAATGGCTTCTCTTATCTACTTGATATGCTGTATCAAACATCTGTTATACAAATATCTCGATTATCGTTCACGCATTACACTCCACACCGTTTCTGTTGCACTCTGATATTCTATTTTATTATCGAGGTACTAATCACGCAGGTAAAGCTGGGATCTGGTATAGTCTTCTTCCCTATCTATTAATATAATGTATTGCCATCTAAACATGCACATTTGCTTGGCTCATCAAGCCTGACCCAATCCTTGGTGTTTTCAGGTATCTTCTCTTCCGCTTTCTTTAATTTGTGGTTTGCTTGGCGGTTGATCCGTTGCTGCAGGGTTCGTAGAGTGATGTGGTTGGTGCATCGAGAGGCGCCTATTGCATATATAGATCACTACACTTTCCTTTTTCTTGTAGTTAGCCGTGTTGGCCTAGGATTGTAGTTAGTTTAATTATAGAAAGTACCATGTAATCCCTTAAAGTGAAATAAAATTATAGGGCTTTGTCCATTTACTTGCTCATATGAGATTCACACTTGATCATATTATTGGAATTCCCGCTTCTGTTGGGTACTTTCTTGTAACGCACCGAGATTCGAGGCGCCTGGATTTTGGGGCATTACACTCTTTTCTTTGGTTCCAAGCTCTCCCAATCAGTCCTAAACTCCAAAAACACCCTCTAAACACTCCAACAGTAGCTGGAAACTCCAATTCATAAAAATCCCAATTCACCTCCTTAACCCCCCCCACCCCCCCCCCCCCCCCCCACCCCTTCCTTAAATAAAAAACTACTAAAGGGTTGGGAACCCCCCCTTAAATAAAAAACTACTAAAGGGTTGGAGTCACAACCTGCATGCCTAAAGGGTTGGAGTCACAACCTGCATGCCTAGATATCGATACTAAGGAGGCTCCTAAACAACATACTAGAAGTTGGGAATAAGAGCTGACCTGGAGGACCTTGAATTGAGATGATTTCAATAATAGATTGGACCGCTAAGAGTGGAAAGGCACGAAAATGGGTTCATCGTGGAGAGGACAACAAGAGCAACCCACTGGCAGCGATCGATTTCGGAATTACCCAAGTTTGGTGAGTTTTAGAAGAGAGAGGGTGCAGCTAAAGCTCTAGTTGCATAAATTGAAATGAAATGAGGAGGAAGAACGTGAGTGGAGTGGGTTTATGAAGGTAAGTCGGTCTATGGTCCCACAGCTTGAACTTATGGTTCGGCTCGAAACACTGCCTTTAGAACCTCAGATGGGAAAACTCAAAGAGCGAAACATGCTCGAAATTAAATCTACTTTCTAACGAGGACAAATATAACATATTTTGTGATTCCAGGAAAAAGTCAACTGTTGGGTCAAATGACGAAAATACCCCTAGTCATGAATAAATAGGGAAATGAAGGGTTTCAGGAATCCAAATGTCTACGAGTTGAAGATGAAAGTTGCCCGGAATGATGTCCTCGATCTAAAGAGCTCAAAAATGCAATTTCACAGAGTTTACGAATAACCCCAGTTTTTTCCGAAATTACAAATAGGTCCTCTAAGGAACAAAAGTAGGTTCAAAGCCTCTCAAAAGTTCTCAAAGTTATTCAAAAGCTATTCTAACCCTAGGGCCAAGTTAATAAACATCTAAATTCACTTATTAAACTAACAGTACAATTAATTTACACTAAATGCAATAATTATGGGTTGGGGTCTTACAATAGCGGTATGTGCCTCGAACCCATTAAATTCTATGGTCTGGGTTCGCGCAGTTTTGGTCCCAACTACAACTCATGATCCATAAAGTCCGGTGGCAATATGCACTCACCCATACCCAATCAACCCATTTCAAACCCAACCCATAAAAACAGGGCACTAATATCTTCGTACCCATTGAATTCTACGAACATGAACCCACACCCAACCAACCCATTTCCGACCCCACACATAAAACAAGGTAGTGATATCTACTTACGACCCATTTAATTCTATGGTAGGTGTTCATTTTTAGTCTTGGACCCAGACTGGGACTCATGAGCCTATAAAGTCATCGGTGGCAAATGGATGTTAAACTCTCCGAGTTTACTCTTGACTCTCCCAAGTCATCACATATTGACAAAAGACCAAATAAAAAATAGTGGAGTATTGCCCGAGTCATCTCATTTTAATAACATGTTGGCATTCCAAACCATTTAATGAACAGATCAAATTTTAAATAATTAAGATTTACTTATAAGTAATTATGCATGAGGTTTTGACTCGATAACTTAAAAATGATGATTGAAATGTAATTTGGAACTTATATTTGATCTTTTACATTCGATATTTGGCCTAACAAATTATGTAATATACAATATTTCTTCTTTTATTTTCTTTATTGTTGTACTTTTTCTGTACATATAAACTTATTAATTTGAATTGATTATCATGAATGCATAGAAATAAAAACATTTTTTATATTTTATAAATAATGGATTCATTTTTAAATAATTTTAAAATTATATTAAAAAATATGACTCTCCCGAGTCTCCGCGTTGACTCTATCAAAGTTAGTTTTTTTCAATTGGATGAGGCGAGTCCAAGTCGCGAGTTTTCCAACCTTAATTGATATGTACTCCTACACACCCAATCAACCCCGTTCAAACCCAACCCATTTCGAACAAGGTACTGATGTTAATTTACTTCATACTCATTTAATTCTATATTTCTATGGTCTGAGTTCATGTAGTTTTGGACCCACACTGAGGCCTTGTTTGGCATCTCTACTCTTTTTCTGGCAGACCATTCAAAATAGAGCCATTAAAAAAAGAGCTATAAAAAAAAGAGGCTATAACAAAAAAAGCAAATGTTCTGAATAGAGAAATCAACAAGAAGAAACAAAAGAAATAGAAACAGCAGTAGACACGCACCTCTTCCCCTAAGCGTTCTCCCTTCCAGCCTTTTTCACGTTGTAGAACAAAGGAGAACCCAATCATTTCGACTTGCAGAGAGGATGAGAAGAGAAACAAGCTACAGTTGTGTGGTTTCGAGGTTTTATTCCAAAGGACTATCGTTGGAAATAAATTTCCATCAGGGGCATTTTTGTCCTAAAAAATGGGTTCCGCCTCTGCTTTTTCAAGAGGCATTGCCTCTAATCTCTACATGCATATTTTTGGGGCATTTCTTTTTTAGAGGCTTTGCCCCTTTTGCTCTAAAGTGTGCAGAGGCTATAAATCATTGCCAAACACCTCTAAATTTCAAAACCTCTATCTGCTTTAGAGAAATAGATGTTTAGAGGCAAAAAATAGATTTGCCAAACAGGGGTTGAGAGTCGTGAACAATAGAGGCTCACGAGTTCCACTTAGGGTCTGTTTGGCCAACGTTACCTAAATAATTCAAATAGAGTTAATTCAATTTTAAATCATTTTACAGATAGATACGTTTCATCCATCTTCAAATTCCTCTCTACGGTTAAAACATAAAACATAAACTATATATAGGATAATTGGGGCTGTTTAAAACCAGTAATCTAATTCATAAAAGCTAATTAGATTAAGGACTAAAATAGAAGTTCTAATTTACAATTAGCATATTTGGTAAATTATTAAAAAAACTCTTATTTCATAAGTAATTGGGGCCACCTTGAAGGGATTGTGGTAATTGGAACCACCTTTTTAACATAAAATTTCATGCATCCATTTCATCAATAAAAAATAAAAATTGTAAATTTTTCATTGTCTACCTCCATCCGAATTAGCTAAAAAAAGCAGCACTCTCAGCTTATTTTCTAGGGGCAAAAGCTCTGATTTTAAAATAAACTCTAAAAATAGAAAAGAGGTTTGCCAAATGCTTTAATATATCGATAAGCTCTAAATTATAAAATAGGAGCATATTGTTAGAGTTTTCAAGTGCATGTAGGATCTTTGATCTCCACTGTCAAACTAAGATCCGAAATCCCGCATATGTGTTGTGTGTAGGGGTGGACCCAGGTACAAGCACGTGGGTGCGGTCACACCCGTCAAAGTGTGGTGTGCTGCCAAACCTTATATGAAATTTCCGAGCCCACTTCAAAAGATCCAATAAAAATTGTGAGTTTATCGTCAAAATCCACATGAAAATCCTCGATTTGCCCCTAAAGTCAAACTACTTATTAGGGTCCACACCCCTCAAAACAAAAATACTGGATTCGCCACTGATTGTGTGGCCGTCCCATAGGGTGAAGAAACCCGATTCTCTAGAGCCCTATTCCTTCTTTATTATTCAGTATATAGTTGGTGGGATCAGTCAAAGCTGGAGGTGGAAGAAGAGGGAGGAGAAGAGGGAATCGCACACAACAATTAATAGTCTTATCAACTGGACTAGCACGATGAACAGAGAAGAAAATGGAGAAGAGCACGATGCCCATAGGGCACCCTCACCAGACGTGCAATGATCGGTTGTTCAAAGGTATTATCTGATCCGTCATCCACTGCGGGCTTTCCAGGATTGTATTCCTCTTTTATTAATGGTCAAAATTGGAGAATCAAATGTCAATATATAAAATGAATATCAAATAATCATTCCTTTAATGAAAATTGAATTAAAGGAAGATGAAAAATCAATATACAGTGACCACCCTTAGAAATAAAAATCCAGGAAAAGTGAAAGCGTCGTCTACATTGCTACCTATATATTTGATCCGGTGCTTCTTTGATAATCCTTGGTGGAGCTCATTTGACCATGAATCGATATCCATTTTAAGCAAACAAACATGCCCTCCAAGACATATAAAGGCAAAAATCCATTCATTTTGCTGTTATAGATCTCATATTTTTGGCTGGTTTGCAAACCTAGTCCTAACCCATTTATCCACATGGCCTTAAAATGGGCCAATAACAACCATAGGGCTTAACAACTCCTTTTGATCATCCCTAATGAACGACTAGGGCTGGACTAACCTCATTACAAACCTGTTAGAAGCCCTTCCTCTAAAGCATTGTCCCCACTATCGATCACTAATAAAGATCACTCATTCTAGAAATAATAAAAAAATTATTTTATCATGGGCAATCCAATGGTAGCTCAGTTGGTGTGGCACATCCGTTTTACATAAACGACTAAGAGGGTCAATCCTCGATTGTAGCACTAATGTTGAGGGACTTGTGTGAGTGCGTGTATATGTGAGTACTTACCTTACTAAAAAAAATAAAAAAGCCACAGTATTTGATGTATATAGGGATTGTTTTTTCAATTTACTGGAAAAAATAAAAAAAATATTGCAAGAAGTGCGATATTAGCTGTATACGAAAATTATTTTATGTAGAATCTTATACCTAATTTACATTTATTTATTTTCAATTATTTAGAACTAATTTATTTCAAAACAAAATTGATAATTTGAAAAAAAAAAAAAAAAAAAAACACACTAACCATAAGCATCCAAACCCTATTCTGCATCAATAATGTTTCGAGAATGCTATAAAGTAGTAAAATCCTAGATTGAGTTCCAAAAGTCCAAACATGTATATGCAATACATTTCTATATATGCATAATTAAGATAACAGAACTAACATTCCCTGATCCTATCCATGTCCACAAAACTGAACCACTTAATAGAAGTAAACATTTCTTTACATCTGAACATGGACCTCATCTGACCCATTTCATCTAATTCTGCCTATGAGCAATGTAATTAGCCAAACAATGAAGTGGTGCTGCCTTTGCTGCATCAAAACACTTTAGCTCGTCAATAGCCTCCTCCACCAGCTCCTCAGCAAGCTCCCTTGCCTTGTCCAGCCCCATCAGCTTAGGGTATGTGGCCTTGCTACTCACCAAATCCTTCCCTGCAGTCTTTCCCAATTCCTCTGTTGACTTTGTGACATCCAAAATGTCATCCACCACTTGAAACAACAGCCCAATGCACCTAGCATACTTCCTCAACCTCTCCACATCTGACACCTGGCCACCACCTACGATCGCCCCACAGACAACAGAAGCTTCTAGAAGCTTCGCTGTCTTATGAAGGTGGATGTACTCCAAAACGCTAAAGTCCACCCATTGGCCTTCACTGGCTATATCAACTATCTGACCCCCGACTAGCCCTTCTGACCCAACAGCTGAGCCCAACTCAGCTATGGCTCGGACCACACGATCTTGTGGCACATTAATGGTTCTTGCTGCAATGTGCTCAAATGCGAGCGAGAGAAGAGCATCACCTGCGAGGACCGCTACGTCCTCGCCAAAGGCCTTGTGGTTAGTGGGCTTGCCACGCCGGAGGTCATCGTTGTCCATGCATGGAAGGTCATCGTGGATGAGTGACATAGTGTGGATCATTTCGGTGGCACATGCTAGTGGAAGAGCTACTGTTTCATCCCCTCCTACCAACTCACAGGCGGCGATGCACAAGATGGGACGCACCCGCTTGCCACCGGCGAGAAGCGAGTACCTCATGGACTCATGGATTTTTAATGGATGGCGCAATGGGACTGCCTCCTCAAGGGCTTCATGCACCCGCTTCGCCTTGACCGCCATGTACTCCTCGAATTCAAATTCGGTCTCTTGGTGATGAATATCAAGTTTCTTCAATCCGATTTCGGGCCGGGCTTGGATGGTTTGCACCATGGAACTGTTGTTAGAAGCTGACATCTGAATCTTAAATGTGAAATATGTTTTCTTAGTCCTTGGGCCATTGATAGGGAGCCTTTTGAGTGACAAGGGATTGTCACAGGGAAGGCTTGATAGAGAGGCCATTAAACTTAATCTAGAGCTAAATTTGATGGAAGTTTTGAAGGTTTGAGGGTTTTGTTTGTTGCAGGGGAGAGTTAAAGATAGAAGGTGGTGAAGATGCCATTAGTGGATCCATTGGTATTCCCTGGGAATGGATTTTGGAACTTACTGTATAAAGATAAAATATGGTGAATATGCCAATGGTGGATCCATTGGCATTCCTTGGGAATGGATTTTGGAGCTTAGCGTGTAACAAATATTAATAAGCTGTGGGATATAGGTGGCAAAAGCAATGTTGTGGGATTTGGGTGACAAAATCAATGTCGTGGGATTTGGGTGACAAAAGCATTGTGTTACGGGGTATGGATTCATATAGCCATTGTAGACTTCTTAAAATAGTCCAAACCGCTCGAGCAATGGGCCACATTGTCAATGGGTACCCAAAATTTGTATTGTATAGATGATCCCAAGTGTTCAATTGGGGAATCAAAGGGAGCTCCTGTGGATAGCAACTCCCACTCCCATAGCACCCTGCCAGGGTGGTTTTACCCTTTCCTCTCCTGGCCATTGGGCCAAGCCCAAAAAAAAAAAAGTGTTCAATTGGTTTCCATTCATTAAGTAGACAATTAAGTGTGAAATTTGTCCCTTGATACTCAAATTGGGAGAATCTTGTATAAGTTCAATGTGTAGATCCACTTTTAAATCGGGTGTGATTAAGGTCAACTGCATAGACAAGAATAAATTTCTGGTCCCAGTTTAGGTTCATGAATTGCATAAGTGAGGACCGAAGACCCAATTCCATGACAATATATTATTCATAATTTATGTATGTCAGGTATATTATTTGAGCATAAAGTATTTGGGCCTTATAAAGGTCTGGGTCCAACTTCTGCTCTTTAATTTAAATATGGTTATGGGTACAGATCCTGCTGTAGCCTGGATCTGGATCAGTTATGCTCACGCTATGGACCTAGCCCATTTTCATCCATGATGATGATCATTCAATTCAGTTTAGTCATTGATTTAAATGGTTTGGATTGACAGACTTCATGCCACGTCTGCAGTGGTGGTGTTCACGGCATGAAGATTTTCCTAACATTACAATGGACCGGTCCCAATTTCTCTCTGTTGGGCTTATTTCAATATTACAATGGACTTGGGCCAATATTTCTAACAAAAACAGTCAAATACTGGTATGAAATTCGTTTTTGAGTTAACACTAATTTTTACCCTAATTATTATTTCACTTTAGTCGTCCAAGCAACCATGAGTGAAGAATAGTTTACTTTGTCACAATCATTTAATACCAAGAATTGAAGTCTCCCTTCAAACCACCACAATAATCTACTAACTAGCACAACCACCCATACTTAGCACGGGCATATTCATCAATAACTGGAAACATTTGTTCTATGATTCATTAAAAAGAAATTCAGATCACGCAAAAATCATCCTCACATAGTTATTGGCAATGACACAGTGTAGATAGTGCATCAAATTTTTGAAAGAGAATAAAAGAAAAGGAGATTATGACAATACCTCTTTTCCCTGTTCAAGAGTATGAAAAGTAGAAATGGGTTAAGAGAAATACGGTGGAAAGTAAGGGTACATGACATTTGAGGTAGAAATGAAGTTATTGATGAAGAGTGAAAAGTATGAAGAAGACTTAAGTAGTGACCAAGTGGGGGAGACGAGTGGTTACATATTGGAAGTGGGGGGAGAAGGTAGGTTATAGAGAATGGATGTAACTCCTAGTCAAAATTATGGTCAATACATTCTTCAAAACCCCTGGCTTTAATATACAGTATAATGTGAAATTAAAATTACCAAATAGAGGGGTGAGGGGACCACTTGGAACAAAATAATCGCAAGGAGGGCCCACCACATCAGATGGCTAAAATTATATGTGGTTCTCCAAAATGGGTGCCCTGTTGGCTCTTTTCTATATATAATTATGAAATTCAAACCTTTTTTTTATTACACAAGGTTCCTAACTCTTTGGGCCAGAATAATTCTTACAGGCCCAAGAGAGAAAGCCGGGTAAAATTCCCCTATAGCCCCACTATGGTATTGCAGTTTCAAACCCACAACCGCTAGGTGCAAACCGTTGTCCTTGGCTCTACCCCTCGGGGTTATGAAATTGGAACTTGATTCCACGCTAAAGTGTCAAATGGTTTTCCCCATCAGATCGGTCCCAGTGCTAAGAGGACAGTATGAAGAAAGATCTCTTTCCAATAACAGAATGACTTTTTTTGGGGTAACCCTATATTAGATAGCTATTCTAAAGAACTAAAGTCAATTGACTTGACTTCTTTATAAAAAAAATAATAGAAGAAAACGAAGTTGAAACAATACAGCTGACGTTAATCAATAGATTCCACAAATCGTACTTCTTCTGCTACATTAGATTCCCTTTGAAAAAAAGACAAGATGACAGTAGACCTATTATGTATTCCATGTGGAAAGTGGAAACTGATCCAAAGCTTTCCTACTCATGGGATACCAGATGAATATTATATTATCCTCTGATCATTAATCACTAAATAGTGCACACAGGTCCATGCCCAATGTGGGCCATGATAAGAAAATAATTAGATTTTTAAATAGAAATATTTACTTAGCTTAATAGAAACTAAATCAAGGGAAGATGGGAAAAGAGTACCCAACTATTACTCTATTGCTTCAAACATTAAAGTCAAAGTCTCTTTTGACATCTCCACCACATATCCTTTACCCCTTTACCTCTTTTAACTCTCCTTTGATGAATCATACAACCATGAATTCATACATATTCTAAGTGCATGTTTGTTTGCATAGAATAGACACGAATTAAATAGAAAAGAATTCAGGCCACATGTAGTTAAAAATGAAGATCCAATGCGATTGTACAAAAAATAACCATCAAATAACCTCACCTTTTTAATGGGAAGTGAATCAAGGGAAGCTGGAAAATGAATACCCAACCATTACCCTAGTAACTCAAAGCCTAGGAAAGTCGAGGCTCCATCTACATCGCTACTTACATCCTTCACCTCTTACCTCATATAATTCACACTTCACCTCCTTAAAAATCCTTCAACGGACCTTGTTTAACCATGAATTCCTACGCATTCTACTACAAACAAAAAGGCTCTCATCAAAGATTAGAATTCTAAGTCTCTTAGCATGGCATTTCAGTTGATTAGTTTAAAGCATTTTTTTCACCATAGGCCCATTAAAGGGATGTCAGTGGCCTTTGCCAAAAAGGGTCGAGAGTGGGCAAGTTTGGAATCCTCCATGTAGCAAAATATAAAATAATAAAAAATAAAAATAAAAAAAAGTAGATACATCTTAGAGCTTGTATTTTTAATAGAAAAAATCTTGAAATTCATGGTTTCAGTAATCCATGCACAATCCATCATTTAAAATACCCTCATTTGCAATAAAGTAGATCCAAGACCTTGGACCCTATAGTTCACTTGCTATGCACTCGGTTTACCTACAAAGCTATTTGCCAGCAACTCTACCTGTAAATGGTTAGGGCAAAAGAACAACTGTGACTAAGGTCACTCAGGCTATCCTTAAACCATAAACTGATTTACCTTCAGTTGGTTTACAGAATCCAAGGAGCCAAACCAGTCCTTGATATGGAAAATAGAAGCATATATCAAATTGCATATCAGTAACCGAAGATGAATGTAAAGAAACAGATGCACAAATTGGTAATTAAAAACTGTAAACACAAACTTATAGACTTAATAATGGAACCAAAATCAGACTTCCAAATTATAATTTAAACCCTGCAGCTATCTTATAAAAATTATCTAGGAGATTAAATAACACATGAGCCAACAATGTCAGTAGCACGTTGGTTAAACAGATGTCCTCAGACCAACTTGGGCTTGAGTTCGCATAAGAGCTGCCCATCTAAAATTACCTAGCAAGAGGACCTGGTCACAAAAATATCACAAGAAGTTTACAATCACCTGTGAACAACAGGGTGTCAAAGCAAGACGAGAAGGGGAAAAACCCAGCTTCACTGCATCTAACTTGCAATACATGTGAGAAACGGTGACTGAATGTAATGGCTTGATACAAAATCCCTTATCAACGGCATATGGTTAG
Organism: Umbellularia californica; assembly: GCA_028538565.1. Classification (NCBI taxonomy): domain Eukaryota; kingdom Viridiplantae; phylum Streptophyta; class Magnoliopsida; order Laurales; family Lauraceae; genus Umbellularia; species Umbellularia californica. The sequence goes on from JAPQWN010000004.1 coordinate 41,387,990, forward strand.
ACATTTCATGTCCATCGTTGTCATCTTATCCAAGGGATCTGCTACAAAATTGCTCCAGGTTACCTGCCAAGCATTTAATCACTTAGAGATGGTATTGATCTAGTACACGCCAAATTACATAAATTTTGAGTACTTCGGCAGAAACATGTATGGCGCAGAGTAAAAATCAGAGATCATGACAATTAAAATGTGGTGTTTCTTTTTCTTCTTTTTTTCTTTTGTTTTTGTTTTTGTTTTTCACCTAACATCAATAGTCATGGTCAGTGCATCATGGTCAGCGCACAGAAACAGTCGGGCAAGAAAAAGAAGCAAAACAAGAATCAAATCAACTGTAGTTCCTGATTCCCACACAACACAGTAATAATTTAAAAAACCCACAAATCCAGCAGAAATTTTTAGGCCACTTCAAGCCTAGGGTGAAAAGTCAATAAATGACCAACACAAATACTCCCATTCCCAAAAATGTAGGAGCTTCAAAACTAATAAAAATACGTAGTATTTGCAGCAACAAGTTTTGCAAAGCCCAGATGTGGACATACAGATGTGAGATCCAAGCAGATAATCCATGGACCCTCTGAGTAGATTCCTGGGCCCAAAAATCGACCAGTCCATGAAATGAATAACATCTCACCTTTGATATGGACCTTTAATCGTCCGCTATTACATGCACATGGAACCACACTGATGTGCTTAATGGTCTGAATTTGGGGCCAGCTAATCAACTCACTGAGCCTCACCAATTAACAGCTTTCGATACCTCACATATAATATAAAGTAGCATGTATGTCTGTGAGTAGCTCTAAGGAACAGAAGTGGACTAAAGGGGGAGGTGCTACTGCTATCCATGCGAGAAGAAGAGGAAGGCACATCTCCATTCCATCAACTGGATAGGCAAGGTCGGAGTCCAATAAAGAAATGAATGAGCTCCTCTATCTCAAGAGATTGCATTAGCTCAAAAAAGACTCATAAAGGGAACAGTGGGAAATTTCAATAGCTAGATTATGGCAGCACACCTTTGAACTTCCATAAATTGCTGCTTTTCATGCCAGGCGACGACATCTTTGAAGGCCATGTCACCTCCAAAAATGTCTAGAGCACTACCAACTGTGACATCCACACATCCCATGCCCGCCAATTTTATCCTCTCCAAATCGGCCATGACCGTCACCCCACCAGCATAAGTAACTGGAATCTGACAAAATACAAATTAATTAACTTCACTTAAAAATTGTTAAGCTGAATAAGTAAGATGAGCCATACTAATATAGAAGCAGCTTAGGAATTACAAAATGCATTCAGTTCTGTTAGCAGATTCTTTAGCATTGGCACCACCCTTTATTATAGATAAAGAAATTATTTGGTTCTCAGCGAGGATATGCATTTCCAGGCCCTGCTTATTGTAAGTGGAGCCCATGGCTCAATGATATAAAGCATTCATCTAGTAGCCCCTACCTTGGATAAAACCATGCCCTGAAACCTTCAAAATAAATTATTCGAACTCTTTCTTCAATCATAAGCATTCAGAAAGATGATGAAGAACTAAAAAGTTTAATAATCCTCATTCAACAGAAGAAAGCCAATCAATAAATTTTACAGTAAAAAAAAAGAACAGAAGAAAGACAATTAATAGGGCTTTTCAGGAACTCTATACCTAAGCTATTTTATAGCATGTTCTATCTCAGTGAGCCTGTCAGATCAATAATTTAGATGACTAGATTCCCGAACCACGTAATGTCCTCAAGTTTGTTTTGTTTCAGCTTAAATCACCAATATTTCTGTTTGGTCCTAAATTGAAACAAATCAATAGATCAAATTACTGAACCAAAGCAAGTTGAATCATTCAAGAGCCCTCTACTCAGTGCAGTGCGTCTTTTGGTTCATTTAACTGCCCATATCCTCATAAACCAGCCAAAAAGTTGAGGAATATCAAGCTATATCCTCTACTAGCTTGTAGATTCTTTGGATCACAGGCCGTTTATTCAGCTTCGTTTATCACCACAAGAATCTACACAGAATCATGCCAATGCTTACAATATTATCGCAATTCAACTTGCTTCATATCAAGTTTTTCATGAATGAACTAAGCACATCAGGGATATTGCAATGTTATCTGCAATGAACTGGAAAGGAAAGTAATCTCTCTTTCCCACGAACCCTCGAACTTACAGATGGTTAATATCTTTACATACCATAACACGTACATCATTTTTTGATTTGCAAATTAATGCCGCTTGCTCATCCAGCATCAAATTGGAGACATACTATCATGCCTAAGTCCCCAAGTCCTAGCTGAAGGAATATTGCTCCAAATGCTCTTACAGGACATGTCTATAAATACAAAATATACCCATATCTTGTATCAATATCAATACAGATGCGATTGGTATGCTGTAATCTAATATGTGATAATTTCCTGATTTGAAGGGGCAGTTGAACTCAATTAATGGCATATATTCAAGGATCCTCACAAGAGAGAAGCGCCTAATTTGGCCACAAATCACAATCTTCCCTCTCCTATATATTTCTCTGGTTCTTGTAAGATTTACATTTTTGTATCCAACTTAGGGTTCATAACTTACGGGGGTGTGAGGGGTTGCAAAGTAATAGTTTTGTCTCCTACAAGAAAACTTTAAAATGAGATTCTTAGAATCCAAGTCAACACATGTCGAGATTTGAATGTGGATCATTTCAAAGAATCTGTTTCCCACAGCTTTTGGCCAAATCATCATCATCATCAAAGCCTTGTCCCAGACTCCCAACTCTGTTATTGGGATTGGCAACATGGAATTAGGCGTCGTTCTAGGACATTTAGGTACTTTTAAGTTTCAATCCTTGACTCATAACAAAGGACTCAAGACATAAAAGTTAAAATAAACTTACCAAACTCTTTCTTAAAGATCTTCAGCTAAATGACAAAAGCCCTAACCAACCATTTATTCATCTATCTCTACCAAACTTATTAACGAAGGTAATTGTGGCTTTTAAGAACTCCATTTTACATAACATTTTAAATATTTTTGTTGCATCAATTCAAAACAAAACAGTAAATTGTTTTATTCTTACGGACAAAGTGAAACACCCACTACAATATGGACAACTTTGGGACAGAGAACACATGTTAAAGAATAAAAAATAAAAAAATAAAAAATGACAGCATCAGCAGCAGCAATGCCAAAGGATATTGTGCATAGCCTCAAGTTGTTATATATTTCAGATTTTGATTTATAAAGCCTATCAAAAAATGCGGGAAGGGTTGAAGGCTTTCTCTTCTCTGAATCTAGAGTAGTTTTCTCTCTCTCTGCTCAACTTTGGAACAGCGCACTTAGTCTTCCATGAGAGACAAGTGGTTGTAAAGGCATTAAGGGGGTCCATGAATTCCTTTAGGGCCTGTTTCTTTGCAAGCATTTCTGAAAGGTTCAGGCTGTTTGTGGATTCAAGAATTCCTATCAAAAATTCAAAGGTCTTTCAGTGGAATTCCTAGTTTCGAGGCAGCCAGAATTCTCAAATGCCAAAAAGGTGGAATTCCAAAATACTAGTGGATTCCAAAATGCTAGCCCCTCCAAGAGCATTTCAGAATTTTGGAACTCCAAGAAACTTGGTTGGAATTCTGGGAACCCAATGGTCGACACTGATCTCATTCTTGGGACAACAACAAGGATCGCTGCTTCTCGTTCCGATAGCGTTTCCAAAGCTTCTTGATCTTGAGATGGCACTAAAGGGGGGTATTAAGCAGAGACGTGTGGGCAAAAGTGCGGGCTATGGAGTCGGCAACCTCTTACCAGTGCGAACCTTTGAGATTTCCTCTGTTAAGAGGGTACCATTTGTTGGTGTTGGCGGAACTAGATCTATGAAAAGAGAGAAAATGCATGCTTCGAGGCGTGTAATCGCTTTCTTTATGACATTTTCCGCCACCCCCTTGGTGGGACCAAGTCAGCAATGGGTTAACAGGCAAGCCTTCAAGATACTATAAAGCCTAGCTAAAGCTGATGTCGGTCTGCGTTTACTAGTCCGTATATCAACCCTGAACTCATTGGCCATTTAAGGACCCAACAACAGGGCCATTTGACCCACAAGATGCATGGTGATGTTTTTCAAACTAACATAATGTAACACCCCGACCCTTCTTAACCATGCTTAGTGCCTAATTAATCTTAATTAGGTGCCTATTGTATTGTTTTGGATAATAATGTGCTTGGTTAGGTAGATTAGTGGGGATTGACCATGCCTAGGTAGTTAGGGGACTTTTTAGTTTTTAGTAATTTTGGGTTTATGTGTTTCGTCGCGTGGGTTTTCAGTTTTGTTGAGATTTTGGGTGCATTGTGTTAGATTGTATAGACTCAATCCATCAGATGATGTAATAAATTGATTAATTTCTTTATTTATCAATAAAATCATGATTTCCTCTCATAAGATGAATGGTGTTTTATTACTTTATGCACATAACTAATACATATGACATGATGATTCATGAGATGAACCGGGTCCCATTAATATATTAGATGTGATATATGGGTATGGATGAGATCCACATACAGGAGACATGTGTCACAAATCTTAAACTTAAATATCTTCACAACTAGTGATGAGACTGGGCATCTCATTTGATAAGGTTGCAACACTTTGATCACTATGAGATAGTATGATTTATCTCGATCATTAGAATGTAAGATTCTAGATCATGGTGCCGGTACATTAGATGTATTAAAGGACCATGAGAAGCACCTTATGGAATACTGTCTTTATTTTAAGAATGCTCTCATAATTCCCTAGCAATAGGATCTCAATCCTGAGATATTGATGAACTCAAGTTTCTGTCTATTCATTCACTTTGATTCACCAATGAGTGAGGCCAACTGTAGGTTAACACCTCGGTGGTTTGGGTACGTGGTAGTAGGACTGTGAGAACATTCAATGACCAAAATGGAATCTATCTATATTATCCCCTTGTGCCAATTAGTGGATTTATCATTAGTAAGTACGCACTCATCTCGATTAAGAGTTAATTGGATGGTACTGATGATCACTGTGATTAATTGGGTCTCAAGGATAATAAGATGTGGATCTAAGATTGGAAGGGACATATTTAATCCAATTGATCCATGGATATTGATCGAGAGGCCTACTTGTAGTCATAAGGAAGTTTAGGGTCTTCTTTCTAATTTATTCCTAAGACTGGAGTGCAATTGCATTTATATAGTGGTGTTATTTGCAATTAACTATGGGCCCAGATTGCACATAAGATGTGGGTCGCGGTGTCCCAGTTGGAGCCAGCTTTCTATGGAATCCCTAGTGGTCCCCACGCGAGCCCAAGTTTTTAGACAGTTACCAATTCTACTTGAACTCTAAAAAGGAAGGAATTAGAAAGTTACTATTTCTATTTGAAGCGAGACTTCTAATAGTGGTAAATAGTAAGTTACTAATTGTTGTGGAAGTGAGACTTCTATAATAATTGGAAAGGAAAAAGTTACTAATTCTTAATGGAAGTAGGACTTCTATTTAATTAATAAGAGGAGAGTGCAAAATCTATATAAGGAGAGCTAGGGGCTGGACGCGTGGGCATTGGAATTCACGCCTAAAACCCCTTTGTGCAAGTGTGTTGCACGCCCACATCTTCTCTCTCTCTCTTCTAGTTTCTCTTCTAGTTCCTTTAGAGCTTCTAGTTGGTTTTCACTTGAAGATCCCACCATTCTTCTTGAGAAAAGAGATCTGAAAGTGGTTCATTGTGTGGAAGACATCAAGGTCTTAGAGATCCTAATTTGCTACAAGAAGAGTTCTTGTTCAAACTAATTGTCTTCTCCTCCATTCGAGCACAACCAAGCTCCAAAGGTATAATCTACTTCTCCATATGTTGTGGATTGTTTTGGTTGCTTGATTGTTACTGGTTTCTATCTTCTACATAGAGTTTATTGCTGTACATGATTGATAAGATTTGAGGGATTGCATCCTGGATGTGGTTTATGGCCTTATGGGTACTTGATCCCTGAGTCAAGTGGGTCAAAAAGTTGTGAAAACCTATCCACGAGGCCCACCTAGTTCCAACACATTGGGTAGAGCATTTTCTAACCTTCGATTTTTATGTTTTGACCCGACCAATTCGGATCCATCTTGACCCGAATCCAGCCCAAATGCCCCAATTTAACATTATCTTAATAAATCTGGACTTGCATGCAAAATCTAGAATTTTCCAACTCAAAACCCAGTCCATTTGCATCGTCCCTCATTTCTTCCTCTCTTCTTCCATTCTAGCTGAATCTCTCCCTCTCCATCCACCTTCTCTTCACTTTCTTTCTTTCAAATCAAGTTAAGGAAGCCTTGCATGTGAGATTTTTGAAGGTCTACTTCATCTCCTTCCACAAAACCATCTTCATCAAGCTCTCATTCATCTCCCTCATCTCTCTAACTTCTCATTGGTAAGCAATGCTCTTCCTTTCACTTCCTCTTGCCTAGTCCTAGCTGTTTGAACCCAATTTTGTGGCATGCATCTCCTTCTTCCTCATTCCATCTATTTCTCCATTGTAGGGCTTTATCTTTGAGGTTTCATTTGGGGATTTTGGTCTATAAGTGGTGTGGGAGTGACATAGCTTGGGATTTCTGTAGAATTGAGTTCAAGCATCAACAAGGCAAGTAAAACATTTATAATTCAGGCATGCATTGCTCTTTTGATTCACAAATATGATTCATGCTTAGTTTGCCCTATTTTGAGCTCAATGTGTGAATTTTGATTTAATTGGTAGCATGTGGGTGCGTTTGAATGAACTTGATGGAGACTGAATTATTGGAGTAGCATTGGAGGCTCATTTTGTGCAAGTATTTGCCTTTGGAAAGGCTTGTGGGGAAGGGGGTTTTGAGCCCACCCGAAACAGATTTTGTTCAGGCAGTTCGTCAGTTTTCTGATACTTGGCAGTTAACTGCCAATTTCGCGGTTACAAACGCAGCGTGTAAAAGTTTGCAGAAATCACACCGCAGTTAGCTCCGGGCTAGCCGCCATGACGCCATGTCACATGTGGTTAACTGCGAACCAACCAACAACTGTGCAGTTACAAAGGCAGGGCCTGGACATTTTTCAAAAATTCATTTACGGTTAACCATAAGGTGACCTCGGATTCAAGTGAGATTTTGGCAGTTACAAAGCCAGCAGCTAGTTTTTCCCAATTTTTAGAAGGCGGCCGCAATCAGCCGCAAGACCACTCAGGGCTAACCGCAGGCTAGCCGTGAGGTAACCTAAATACCTAGGTTTCTTAGGTGGTTTCAGACCATGACTTGGACCTTAGCAATGGATCCTTTGGTGGACCTCAAACCATGCCTAATGGACCTATAACTCATATGGGTGATGTTTGAGCTACCATACACCCACAAGGAATCCTGTAGTCTTTGTATTCGTGTATCCCGTACCAAATGTGTTACCATAAGGCATTTGAGATAACGTCATGGGTCTTTGCAGCTCGACAATGTTGGACGGCTTAGGACTACACCGAGTTGGACTATGAAGCCAACAGGCATTCCCGAACCCTAGGATTGACTTGTCATATATCCTTGATCCCTCATATGATCCCAATGCATGCATTTGCACTACATTTCCAGTGTTCTTGCATGATATGCTCATGCCTCTCACATTTACTTTGCCTAGTTCACGTACCTTGTTATATGCTACGCTTTATGTCTTCTTTATGCAATTATGTGCTTGCATATGCCCTTATGATCTGTCATGTCCTATGTCCATGTCTATGCACTCGTTTATGCCATGCCATGTATATGTATCATGTTATGTTACATATACACTATATTCCTCGAGTCGGCACCACTTAGCTTCGATCCTATCTCAGTCAGACTATGGACCAGCTACAGTTTTGGTTATGTTATGGGGAGTTGACTGGCGCTGTAGGTCCACGATGGAGTTTCCGGGCCTTATGCCTCCTAGTGGTACCTCATGTCATGTTATGTTATGCTCATGCTCTCATTTAATTCACGTTTCATGTTTACTTGGGAAAATATAGCTTACGTGGACATGCCATCTAGCTAAGTTATTATGTATACTTGTCATCCATGATTCCCTTATGTTCATGCTTTGACTATGCCTAGTCTACGCTTACTGACCTCATATGATCTCTTGTCCATATTATTCACTTTGATATTCATGCTATGTTTTATTGTTTTATATTTGTTTATCTTGCTTGACTTTATGTCTACTGAAGCTACACTTGGCGTTATAGGTGAGGACCTCAATGCCAATACCTTGCGGCCTTGGGAGGAGGAGACACCCCAGCAACTAGCAAAGTGGACCGCTGATGATGTTTTCTAGACATCACTTGCGCTGAGTGCCTGGACATCACTATGACCCTTGACATGTGGCTTGGATGGCCATGTTATTTTCAGTTATCTAAGACTAGTTTTATCTGGGATTTGTAAACCATAACTTTAATGCTTCCGCTTCTCTTCTTCTTTCTCTAACTTTAAAACTTGAACTCTAATATTAGCTCATGGACTGATCTATGCTCTTATCTCATGTTGAGTTATGCTATGAATGGTGAATGGAAGTTGGATACCAATTTGATTGATTATACAAATTATGATTATACAGGTTACAGGAAATTGAGAATCTATCCCATTGGCAATGGCTTGTTTGACCTCACACGTGAATTCCTATTGGAAGCCGTTCGTGGGGTCAAATGTACAATGAGAGGTGACTCGAATCCCTATGCGGACACGTGTCACGCCTCGGGAGTTATGTGATCTTGGGCTCGAGGCGTGACATACGTAAGTTGGTATTAGAGCATGAATAGTTCTAAGAGTTTAAAAGACTTAGAACTCTAGGGCACGGGCACATTGTGAGGACACGATAGGACGTTGGGGGTATGTGTTTGCTAAGGTGTAAGCTCGGATGTTTACTTGGCTGCAAACTAACTAAGATTGTTCTACAGAAAATGCCTCCAAGGACTCTGAGCATATGTAATGCATCCAATAGTAGTCAGCATCCAGGTGGTGAGATCTTCGTATAGCTACATGAAAAAGCACATGAAGATATGGATGAAGATGATCTGCCACCTCCACCTCCAACACCTTCAGGGGGCGATGCTTGGTTCCACATGCTTCTACAGACTATGGTTGAGCAGCATAGGTCTACACACGAGCAGCCAGCTAGCTAGACAGAATAAAGCTCAGACAATTATGCAGGCACAGATTCTTAACTGGATGGAAACGCAAGCGCAACCAGCAATGGGCATTCAAGTGGTAGTGCAGTCCAGAGAGAGAGGCTCTAACTCTTCGTATGAGAAGTTCTGGAAGAGAGGAGCAATAGAGTCCACAAGGTTGGAAGATGCCTCATTGGCCGCCTCTATGTTCAGGGATATTACTGACACTTGGTGGAAAAGTGTTCATCCTCCCTATAGGACAATAGCAGACAATGAGGCACGGGAGACATTTAAGACAGTGACCCCAGAAGAAGTTCATTCCTTATCACGTCACAAGGCAGAAGAAGGCAGGGTTCCATCGCTTGAAGAAAAAGCTAATGACGGTAGGAGAGTACATCCATGAGTTCACGCGTCTCTCCTGTTTCACTCCAGAGTCCCTGGACACAAAAGAGAAGAAAGTTGATAGATTTATCGAGGGGTTGAGGCCCTCTATCTAGAAGGATGCGACGATGTGCCAGCGACCCGGGACTTATGATGATGCAGTGGACAGAGCCTACTGGTCTGAGGAGCAGCACCAGAATGTGATGTTCAATGAGCCAAAGCGCAATTGGGCTCCCCCACCAATAAGGGCTCATAGCAGCAGTCTCAAAGGAAGAAGTCCAAGGCAGGGGGTAGCTTCTAGAAGGCAGTCTTGTGCGCGCATTGCGGTAAGAGCCATACACCAGCCAGTGCAGAAGGAGGCTTGGTGCTTGCTTTGGGTGTGGCTTGATGGACCGCACAGTGAAGGATTGCCCTCATAGTAGAGGTGATGCGGGCAGGGCACAGCAGCGGCAACAGGCCAGGCCACCGATTCTGGCCCAGCCCATCAGGAAGGCATTGCCTGCAGCAGCAGCAGAGACCAGCCCGGGGACAGCAGAGGCCACCTCAGCAGCGAGAGAGGCAACCACAACAGCGACCTCAGTCAGTGGGGCGCGCGTATTCAATGACACATGAAGATGCCAAGGAGGCAGGCAACGTGGTAGAAGGTAAGCTGGTAGTTTGTGATCATGAGGCTAGACTTTTGTTTGATCCTAGATCCACACACTCATACATTGCACCACACTTTGTTGTTGTTATCGGAGGGAGGCCCGAGTGGTTACAAGTTGTGCTTACAGTGACTACTCCGGTAGGTAAGAAAGTAGTGTGCTAGTGGTATTTTCTGAAGTGTAGGGTTCAAATAGGAGAGTATGAGATGCATGCAGATTTGATAGTTCTTCCGACGAAGGATTTTGATGTTATCCTAGGGATGGATTGGCTAACGAAGTATCGTGCTTGTATGGATTGTTTTAATAAGACAGTGACCTTTAAGATAGATGAGGCTAGTGCAGGTGTGATCTTTGAGGGTACTAAGAAGAGTATCGATACCCGGTTAGTTTCAGCTATTAAGGCAGAGAGGCTAGTCCCTAGCGGTTGTGAGAACTATATAGCTTTTATTTTATTTTTTTATTTATTTATTTTTTGAATGGTTACTTTCATTAAGAAAAGCAAGGAGTACAAGAGAAATATACTAACAAGCTAAAATAGGAAAACAAAACAAGACAAAAAAGAAACAGGAAAAGGCCCCCAGTGAATACTAATTTGGCCCTGCAAAAGAAAATGCCAAATCCTTCCAATGCAACATTATTTGCTCTATAGAATATCCTTTAAAAGACGGAGTAATGGACACCTAAAGCGCTGCTAAGAACTTTGCTTTCTCCACCAAGTGACTTTCGCCGGTACCCACCCCCCAAGCATCTAGAGTTTCTTTCCTTCCAAATGGTCCATAGGACCGCTAGAAAGGACAATCTCCACAATTCCTTCCCTCTAGGGGCTCCTACTAGAGCTTTCCAAGCCTGGAGGAGCTCTTGGAGGGACTTAGGAAAGACCCAACAACAATCAAATGACCCCACTGCCGAGCTCCATAGAACCTGAGTGGTTTTATAGTTCACCATAAGGTGACCCACTGATTTTTCCTCTCTTAAGCACATGGGGCAACCATTAACCACTATCCTCCCCCTCCTCCTTAAGTTATCCTGAGTCAGAATCCTCTTCCGGATAGCCAACCACCCAAAGATTACCACCCTTAGAGGGGCCTTAATCTTCCAGATGCTACCCACTACGTTCCTCTCCCTCGATCTATTTAAAATAGCCGAGAAGAAAGAAGAGACTGAGAAGAGACCATCTTTTGAGGCAATCCACACCCTTGTATCCTCCCCCATATCCAGGATGAACACACCATTTAGAAGATTAAGGAGTGAAATGAATTGAGACTCCTCATGATCCTTTAATTTCCTCCTTAATATGAGGCTCCAAACCAACTTATCATCAGCTCTTGACATGTAAGAATTAACCTTAGCTTCCTTGTCCATGGCACAGTTGAAGAGGTCCAGAAACTGAGCAGCCAAGGTCCTATCTCCAACCCACCAGTCCTTCCAAAAAAGAATCCTCTCCCCCGACCCGGCTTGATATTTAATATTCTCCATAAAGGGCTTCTTAACTGAAAGGATTCCTCTCCAAATTGTTGACAACTTTTTATGGGCATCCGGCTATATAGCTTTTATTACGGAGAGCAAGCAGCCTTAAAAGCTAGAAGACATCCCAGTAGCCTATGAGTTTCTAGATGTTTTTCCGGATGAAGTGCCAAGATCATCACCTATTAGGGAGATAGACTTTACCATTGAGTTGATGCCAGGGACAGCCCCAATCTCTAGAGCCTCATATAGGATGGCACCTACTGAGTTGAGAGAACTGAAGGTACAGTTGCAGGAGTTGCATGACAAGTGTTGTATTCGCCCTAGTGTTTCTCCTTGGGGAGGGCATGTCCTTTTCGAGAAAAAGAAAGATGGCACCTTAAGAATGTGTATTGATTACACGCAATTGAATCAGGTGACTATAAAGAACAAATATTCGCTGCCTAGAATAAATGAACTATTTGATCAGCTGCAAGGTGCAACACATTTCTCAAAGATTGATATTAGGTCAGGCTATCACCAGTTGAGGGTTAGAGAGCAAGATGTTGCCAAGACAACTTTTCGGACAAGGTATGGGCATTATAAGTTCTTAGTCATGCCATTTGGACAAACCAATGCCCCGGGAGTGTTTATGTCTTTGATGAACAGAATCTTTGCCCCATATCTGGATAAATTCATGGTAGTGTTTATTGATAATATTATGGTGTACTTGAAGTCTAGAGAAGATCATGTTGAGCATCTAACTGATCTAAGGACTTCATTACAGCTATTGAGGGATAATCAGTTGTATGCAAAGCTGAATAAATGTGAAATCCGTTTGGAGCATATTGCATTTCTAGGGCATGTGATTTCTAAGGATGATTTGGCAGTTGACGCATCTAAGATAGAAGCCGTGGTGAATTGGCAGAGTCCTAAGAATGTTGCAACAATCAGAGTTTCCTAGGGTTGGCAGGTTATTATAGAAGACTTGTTGAGGGATTCTCTAAGATTTCAGCCCCGTTGACCAAGTTAACTAGAAAGAATGTTCTGTTCGTTTGGACCCACGAGTGCGAGGATAATTTACAGTTGCTTAAGGAGAAGCTTACTACAGCCCAAGTGTTGACCTTACCGACTGAGAGTGGAGGATTTGTTATCTTTATAGACGCTTCGAAGGTCGGGTTAGGTTGTGAATTGATGCAGAATGGGAACGTAGTACCCTATTAGGACAAAGAACATTAGGACATGACTACCTATGGTAATTAAAACAACCATAACCACCTTCTCGGGCTTCAGGTCCAACCTGGCCCATAATCAAATTGGATCAACCCAATTAAAGATTGGGTCAAGCCAGGACCCAGCAAAGTAACAATCCAACTTAGCGCAATAAAGGACTAGGTCATCCTGTGTTAGGCCCAACAAGTTGCAAAATAAAGGTCTCCTCATTCTAGCTTCAAGATCCAAACCCAAGTCCACCAATTGGGGTCAAAATCTTTTAATAGACTAACATGGTAAGTTGAGGGATCTCTTATAAATGTCCCTTTCCTCCATAACATATCCAATGTGGGATGTGGGCTACATATAAAAGAAGGCAAGTTTCCAAATAAGAAAAAGATTCTCAAAAGGTTATTTTCCATGGGATTTTTAATATTTTTCTACATGAAAAATGCATGGATATGAAAAGTGCTTTCCAGGAAAATAAAATCCAGACCTTGGATTTCTTATTTTTTTTAAATTTCCAACAATCCCCCACAATTTTCAAAAATCTCAAACAATGCCCCACAATTTTGAAAATTGCAAAGAAGTCCCCCATAATGTTAAAAAGGCATCAAAACCCCCACAATTTCAAAAAATGCATCTAGAACAAACCCCCCCCCCCCCCCCCCCCCCCCACAACCCCAATTTTGAAAAATTAAGAAGGACCGCTACAATATGAAGATTTGTCCTGTTATTGATATCCCGGAATTTTATGCATGAATGATAGGTGTCTTGTGGACTTGAACCTTCACTTAGTGATAGATCTCAAAGTCTCATCGAAGTGCCTAATAGCCGTAGCTTTGAATTAGTGACTCATGTGAAAAGACCGGAAATACTATCATGTATAAAATTTCTTAGCTTTTGGTTCAGATAAAGCCAACACTATCTCAAGCCAAGTGTCTATATCCTACTTTCATGAATGCTCTAGAGGAAAACCCAATCCTCGTAGGAAGCGGCCACACTTCCACATTCATATAGGTGGACCTATCATAGGCGCCCATGTAACATAAATGCCACAACAAAAATCTGTTATAGATCCATTAAGAGCCTAGCTCAGCCTCTCCTTTTCCATTACAAGTCCAAGCACTACTTCTAATCCAGGGGATGAAATAAGTAAATTCAATGCTTGCAGATCACAAACTAATGATATACTTTGCTCATTGAACTCAGGAATTTGGGGTACAAACGCTGAGTCAAGTTTCTACCATAGGTGATCAATAAGTGGGCTTAAACTCATCCCCATGGAAGTTAACATTCCTTGTAAGGCCTTTAACAACGGGACCCATCAAGTTTGCACTTGACCTCATATGATCAAAAGTGATCACACCAACCACATAGCTATGTGTTTGTCTAATATGCCAGGACTAACCATGTACACTTACCGTACACTCAAGATAAAGGAGCATCACTATCACTCTGCAAAGAAATTGGTGGCTTTGTTTTAGACCAAATTGGAATTTCTAAATGTAAATTCCCAGGCACACCGCCTCTTTGCCTCATGCTCCAAGTTGTTACAAACTCACACTATGGCTGAAAGAGTGGTATAGGTTTGTTCCACTAACATCACAGCCTGCCAAAAGCATATTCTTGGATATGAAATCATCTAAACCGACGTTCCAACTAACATCACAGCACCCTTCCAAATAGGAAGATACCTAAAAAAGTTCAATCCATAATGCATAAACATGTTAAAGATTTTTAAACTTTAAAATCAACATTTCAATGCATTAAATTAGGATTATTGAAAAATCCACTCAGTTAACCAATAACACATGCAATATCAAGTTAAGTACATGCATGTCCTGCATTAAGCTATCATAATTCTTGCATTTTCCTCCTGTGACACAATCTTTCCTCATGTTAGGTCAATTTCACATTTAGACAATATGAATAGAAATAGGTAAACTGGCAAATTGCTTGAACATAAATGCACTTTTTCTCAATGTAATGAGATGAGTCAGGGTATATGCATTCTCATATTTAAAAATGTATATCCTTAATAGAACATTAGCAAGACCGAAGACTAATGAATAGAATCTACGTAGCGGCCGATATTTTCATCCATGGTCACCATCATCATCATCAGCAGCAGCAGCAGCATCAGCATCATTATCATTGAAGCCTAATCCCATCAATTTGGGAACTAAAATGTGAATTGGTCTTTTAAGAATTTCTCAAAATGGAAGGGGAATTTTGACTATTTCCCAAACTAAAGAAAATATACATATCATACAACTGAATAGGAGTACTACTCACTGGTGAGAATCGTCCAAGCAATGCCACGAGATCTTCATCAATCCCTAACCTGTGATAAATGGGTGAGCAAATAAATTAAACAAAAACTGTAGCTGCACAGTCCAATTTCCACTACAAAACAGCAATTTAAATTTATAATTTCCACTGAAATGGCATAATACATGCCAGTGAAAGACTTTTCTTTTTAAGACGAGTAACAAGGATAATAATGGCTTAGAGATGCCAGCTTATGAACTTAAGAGAAAAACATTCAGTGGCCTAAGCGAAGAATTATACATGCATGTATGTAGGCTAATTATCAGGTAAGCACCTCCCTGTAGGGTCCACCTAGATGCTTGATGTTTCTCATCATCTAGAAGCAAGGTATTGAATTTTGCAATACCTGAAAATCGCCCCAGGAAAAGGCCCACTAATGGAGCTCATGGTAATATAGATATTAGTGAATATTGTCACTCAGACAAGGTAGGATCTTCAGATGATGATGGCTGATACTGGTCTATGATGGCTGATACTTCAAAATACACAAAATAACCACAGTGTATCTGATAATTCTTATGCAAAATCCACATCCTTGCAGTGTCCATCCGGTATCCGGCATCATAGCCCCCAGTGAACCTTGCATGCTCAATCGCTCATTGAACAAAATCTAGGTCATACAAACCAAAAATTAAAAATTTTAAACTAAAATTAAAAATACGTTGTAGATCGTTGAAGCACCAAAGCAGAATACAGAGAAATGGCCCTTGGCTCATGCAAATTACCATGGATAAGCTCTCTCCAGAAAATGGGAGCTGTGACAGTGTGACTACTATGACCAAGAGAATAGCACATGGTTGTGTGGACACTCGCACATCTACCTATGTATATTCGATGAGATGATTTTATGGATGGATTTATGCAGCGAGATACACTCTTAGGGTGAGACTTTTAACGGGCCTTGAGAATTACAGTTTGTCAAATATCACTCTGATCACATGATTTTAAAGTGGCTCAGTATAATGTTGTTTAAACTGCAGAGTTGACGCAGATTAAATGGATGAGATTGATGAACTGCCTCTTGCTTGGATGGATTGGATCAAATCATGGGATCAAGGGCCCTGAAATAATCACCAACTTGTTAAACAGGCCCAAGGCCCAAGGCCCATGGAAGATTTAGTTATATCTTATGTAGAGTGATTGTTGACACAGATGTACATGTAAATTTTATTAGTAGCTTTCCTATCTTAGATAGTTTATTAATAGCTTTCCTATCTCTAGATGGATTGTGGTTTTCTTAGAACTAGAATAGATATTGCTGTAATACCTATATATAGTGATGACTTCTCTCCAAGAGAGAGACACGATAATAGAATACAACTTCTGAAACCTCTTGTCATTCATACGTGCTTGAGATTGTCATGGTATCAGAGCAGAGTTCTAGTCTTCAGTGTTAGAATTCATTCAAGGAGATAATCAGAGAGAAATCTCTCTCTTGAAGAAAAAACTGATAGAGGATCTGTTTTCAAAGGATCGACATCCATCCAGCATCTACGATAGACTCAGATCAACTGTGGCCCACCTGCGATCATCACAGCACCATCAAGGATCCTTCCAGCCAAGGTCGCCTAGGTCTTCTAAGTATTTTGGTGATTTTTTCATAATTTTTTCGACACTATAAGGTCAGTTTTTTATCATTCTCGTGATTTTTCAAAAACTTACATAAGTTTTGATCAAGACCGTACAGAAATTTGGATTTTCAGCAGATTAAGTTCAAACTTGTTCCAGTAGGTGCGAAAATTGTGTGATTACTTAAATCAGGAACCTGATCAGTGTCCAGCACCATCTGTGGGGCCCACGTCAGGGATCTAGGGCTTCATTCAAGGACTTCAGGGGTGCTTTTTTTCAATTTTCTTGTTCTGTCCAGCACCATCTCTTCTTTGATTGGTCTGATTGGTCTGATTAATTGGTTGGATCTGTCAAGCACCATCTCCTGCACTCACAAACTGTACTTCATACAAACTATTGCTGGAATTGATCACTTTTTTTTTCACTGTTTCACAATATACAGTTGAGATGGACAAATCTGAGGTAACTTTGATCAAATTTACGGGAAAGAATTATCCTGCGTGGTCTTTCCAATTTCAAATATACCTAGAAGCTAAGGAATTGTGGGGATTTTTTTCTGGCACTGATCCTAAACCTACTGAAGATGAGAAGATCTCCTCTTGGCATACTAAAGATGCCAAAATCAAATCCTGGATTCTGAGATCTGTCGAGCCTCATCTGATAATGAATCTCAAGCCTCACTCAACCTCTAACGCCATGTGGGGGTATTTGAAGAAAGTATATCATCAAGATAACTCTGCGCGTCAATTTCATCTTGAATGTGTCATTGCTGAGTATGCACAAGGGACCTTATCGGTACAAGACTACCATTCCGGATTCCGTACACTGTGGTCGGAATACGATAGTATTAAGTATGCGGATGTGGCTGACAATGTGTTGACAGTGATTCAAGATCTTCAGGCTTCTAGTCAAAGGGATCAGTTTTTTATGAAACTGCGAAATGAATATGAAAGTGTCCGATCTGCTCTGATGAATCAGACACCATTACTTCCTTGGATGTATGCTTGAATGAACTCCTACGCGAAGAACAGCGCATTGCGACCTCCGCTCATATAGCCCAACAAAAGACGGACACCTATTCAGTCGCATTCTCCGCAAATAAAGCTTCTCTGCCTCCGCCTCGAGACTTGAGCAAAACTCAGTGTTACAGTTGTCAAAAATTTGGACACATTGCAACTCAATGCAAACAGAAGGTCTGCAGTTACTGTAAAAAGTCGGGTTATATCATCTCTGAATGTCGCCGCCGCCCACAACGTCCATCACCACAGTCTCAGACTCCACAGTATCAGCCTCCACATGCGTATGTTGCTTCTTCGGGAATACCGGCTCCTACATCTGCACCCTCATAGCCTGGGCCTCCATCCTCTCTAACTCCTGAATTGGTTCAACAGATGATAGTCAATGCCCTCTTTGCTTTTGGTCTCTCAGGTACATCCCCTCCATCTTCTACTTGGTTTCTTGATTCTGGGGCGTCTAATCATATGACACCTTCCAGTGCACCACTCTCCAATGTGCACAGCTACAATGGCCCCCTTCAAATACAAACTGCTAACGGAAGCCATATTCCCATTACTGCTATCGGTGACATCCCTGGTCCCATTACATTGAAAAATGTTTATCTGTGTCCCAATTTATCTTCCAACCTTTTGTCAGTCGGACAGCTTGTTGAAAATAAATGTAACATCTCTTTTTCTTCTTCTGGTTGTGTTGTGCAAGATCAGATGTCCGGGAAGGAGATCGCGAGGGGGCCTAAGTGTGGACGCTTGTTTCCGCTGGATTTTTCTAAACTTTCTAGAAATCAATTTGACAATAATGTGTTTTGTTTTTCTCTTAGAGATAATTGCCGATCGTGGCATAATAGACTCGGACATCCTAATTCCAAGGCTTTGTCCCTCATGTTAAATTCTGGTTTCTTAAATAAATCTCTTGGTTTATCTTCTTGTGTGCCTTTTGATTGTGCTACTTGTAAAATGGGAAAGAGCAAAACCCTTCCGTTTCCTCATTCCACTTCACACACCTCTCAGTGTTTTGATTTAGTTCAGAGTGATGCATGGGAAATTGCTCCAGCTCTTTCCCAGCTCACTATAAATATTTTGTTACCTTTATTGATGATTTCAGTCGGTTCACATGGGTCTACTTTCTGCATTCAAAATCGGATGTTTTTAATGTTTTTAAAAAAAATTTAGCTTATGTTGAGAATCAATTTTCCACCTGCATTAAAATCTTGCGATCTGATTCAAGTGGGGAATATGTGTCCTCCAATTTTCAACGGTTTTTGCAAAACAAAGGTATTATCTCTCAAAGAACTTGTCCATATACTCCCCAGCAGAATGGAATCGCTGAACGGAAAAATAGACATCTCCTGATGTCACTCGTTCCCTTCTTCTGAAATCATCGGTTCCTACTCGTTTTTGGGTTGAGGCATTGGCTACGGCAACTCATCTTATCAATTGTCTGCCCTCAACCTCCATTGAGAATCAAAGCCCTTATTACCGATTGTACAAGACCTCTCCATCCTATGATGATCTTCATGTTTTTTGCTCCGTTTGTTTTGTGCACTTGCCTCCCTCTGAGAGACAAAACTAACGGCACAATCAGCTCAGTGTGTGTTTTTAGGTTATGCACCCTTCCAGAAAGGGTTCCTTTGTTATGATCCTCACATTCGTCGTTTACGTACCTCTAGGAATGTCGTTTTCTTTGAACATCAGTATTTTTTTCAAAAACACATTGATCCTCCTGACTCCTTTTTTGTGTCATTACCTGGTTTTTCTGACGACCCATCAGTTGTTCGTTTTAATCCTAAATTTGTGTATCACAGACGGAGCAGCACGGCGCCTACCAAGGATCCCCCTCCTGATCTTCCTCCGGCATCCGGTCCAACACCAGTAGTTGATCCATCTATCCTTCACTGCGTCGCTCCACTCGGATTTCAGTACCGCCAGCCCGTTATGGGTTCTCACATACTTCCTTAATGGTCACTTTGTCTTCCTCCTCCATTCCCCAATCCTATTCTCAAGCTGTGCATGACCCATGTTAAAACAAGGCTATGCAAGATGAATTGGATGCTTTAGCGCAAAATCATACGTGGGATATTGTCCCATCTCCTGTGGGTGTCAAACCTATTGGCTGTAAGTGGGTTTTTTCTCTCAAGTTAAAATATGATGGCACGTTAGATCGATATAAGGCGCGTCTTGTCACTCTTGGAAATCGGTAGGAATATGGCATTGATTATGATGAAACTTTTGCTCCGATTGCCAAGATGACCACCGTCCGCACTATTCTTGTTGTTGCTGCATCTCAGTCTTGGCCTCTATATCAAATGGATGTCAAAAATGCGTTTCTCCATGGTGATCTCAAAGAAGATGTTTATATGCGATTGCCTCAGGGCTGCTCCTCCAGGAACGGTATGGTTGCCAAACTTCGTCGCTCCCTCTATGGTCTGAAACAAGCTCCTCGTGCATGGTTTGAGAAATTTCAAGCTGCTCTCCTCCGCTTGGATTTTCATCCAAGCCCGTATGATCCTTCTCTGTTTTTACATCAGGATCCATCCGGAATCACTGTACTCCTTGTCTATGTTGATGACATCGTCCTTACTGGTCCTAATGCCAATATGATTCAGAAGCTCCAAGCGTCTCTTCGGAAGACATTTCACATGAAGGATCTCGGCCCCCTACACTATTTCCTCGGTCTTGAAGTTCATCAATCGCCTCAAGGTATAGTTCTCAATCAGCACAAATACACTGTTGATCTCATTGCCTTGGCTGGTCTTACTGCTTCCGATGCTGATTGGGCTGGGTGTCCGGATACTCGCAGATCGACAACAGGATGGTGCATGTTTTTGGGTGATAGTCTGATTTCTTGGAAATGTAAGAAACATGAAAAAGTTTCCAAATCTTCTACCGAGGCTGAGTACCGAGCCATGTCTGCCGCGTGTTCCGAAATTCTTTGGCTACGCGGACTCCTTTCCGACATTGGGTTTCCAGCAGAAGGTGCTACCCCACTCTATGCGGATAATACAAGTGCTATTCGGATTACTGAAAATCCGATTTTTCATGAACGCACTAAGCACATCGAGGTTGATTGTCACTTCATCCGTGATGAACTTTAGCGCGGTGTCATTAGTCTTCCACATGTTTCCACTGAGCTTCAACTTGCTGATATTCTTACTAAAGGCCTTCCACGACCACGTCATCAGTTCTTGGTTAGCAAATTGATGCTTGTTGATTCTCCCGCATCAATTTGAGGGGGGGTGTTAAACAGGCCCAAGGCCCATGGAAGATTTAGTTATATCTTACGTAAAGTGATTGTTGACACAGATGTACATGTAAATTTTATTAGTAGCTTTCCTATCTTAGATAGTTTATTAGTAGCTTTCCTATCTTAGATAGTTTATTAATAGCTTTCCTATCTCTAGATGGATTGTGGTTTTCTTAAAACTAGAATAGATATTGCTGTAATACCTATATATAGTGATGACTTCTCTCCAAGAGAGAGACACGATAATAGAATACAACTTCTGAAACCTCTTGTCATTCATACGTGCTTGAGATTGTCACAACTCACACGAAGGGCCCAATCCGGGCACCAGGCCTTGTAGCAGGCCCATCCAACCATACCACACCCATTAAAAGTCCCGGCCACTGATAAACCACGCCCACTGGGCCTAAGGGTAGGCGAGAGCGTGCCACAGCCTGGGGGCCCCATGAGTAGCATCTCGCACAATTGCCCCGTCAAACAAGATTATTTCCCCCTATGCAGCGTGAACATAATAAGAGTTAGGATCTGCCCCATCAACAATCCATTTGTAGCAGCCTAGCAGGCCACTGATTGAAGAGAGATCTTTTTTTAAATTTTAATAACCACCCCCCCAGAATTTAGAACATACAGTTAGGCCCATCAGATCAATATTTTGGATTGCCAAAAAATGGGGCCAACAAGTATGGACTGTCTGAAAGATTCAATAAACTGTAAACGGACAGGACCTTATTGTTGCCTGAATATAAGAACCCAAAGAGCAGAAAGTGGAGGTAAAATGAGAAGTAACTTTTAACATTCCATCAAAGAAATTTATACCCAAGTATGAATATAAAAGGAAGTGGTAATATTAGAAACATTACCTTTTGCCCTCAACATCAACACCATGAACCAGAAATTCATCAGCATAAGAGGCAAGAAAATCTAAAGTCTTCCAGTCAAGAAACAAGTCACTAAACTTCTGCCATCTGTTGGTGACGACTGTGTACCGCCCATCCTGAGCATGAAGAGTTTAGAATGATTGTAAATCATACTAAAAATGCTTGAAAATGAATACCTATCTTTCTATTTAACCTTCCTCAAACAAGATAATGAAATAATTTTCATGGAGAATATAATTTCGCTTGAATATTTTGGCCAAACTAACAGTTAAGACATTCCACTGTGGCTTTGAGAAAACACGGAGAATGGCATTAGATGGGTTTTTTTCCCAACTCTCCATCCTTACGGTTATCAGATACAATTGCCAATATGATTCCACCTCTTGCAAAGCCAATTTCAGGGACTTTAGTCATTCTTCTCCTAGCAATTTCTGTAGAAGATAATGGGCCCTGTAAAACAAGGTTTAGGCCCAGCCCATTAAGGCCATATACAGCCTGTATATAGTCCCATACGTGGGATCAAATCTAGTTGTTTTGAATGCTAATTTGTCTCATAATACTTCCTTGTATAGCCTAGGAGATTTGATTTATATTGTTAGCATGTAAAGCCCTTGATTTAAGGGTATAATGAGATTATAAAATGATGGACAATCCTCCCATTTGAGGTATTCGTTTCTCTCCAATATCGTCGTCTCCTTCTTCCTCTCATCTCATTACAGTCTATAACGTAATATCAGAGCCTAGGTTATAATCAATCCTCTCATTGAAGTATCCTCTGATTGATCAATCTTGATCAATCCTTTCTGGCAAAGACTCATACTCTTCTTCTTCACTGCTGATTGCCCACTGATCAACAATGGCCCACCACTGATCAAACAGTGGCCCACCAGCGATTCGCACAGTCTTGATCGACAGGCTTCAAGGATCTTTTTAAGGATTTTTCTGGATTTTTTCTTCACCATTTAAGGTTGGTTCCAGGCTTCTCTTCCTCTGTCGATTTTAATTATTAAGTGTCAAATAGTTTTCATCAAGACCGTCCAGATTCGTGGATCTGTACCCATTGCTCATCAAACTTGGACTGGAGGGAAGTACACTTGATCTTCTTCAAGACGCTCAGCCTTGATCTGTGATTAGACCACTCTATGGGTCCCACACACAGATCTAGCCTCATGCATCCAGTTCGTCTAGCACTGTTTTTTTATTTTTCTGCACTGGTTGTGTGCTGTTTCATGTTGAATGCTTCATCAGCCTCTAAATCTGCATATCCCTGTGGTATTGCTACTGTTAGTCCCTCTGATTAGTACTGATTGCTACTGTTAGTGCTTCTGATCAATGCTCATTGTTACTGATTCGTGCTGTCTGGTGGAAATCTGCACCTTTCATGCACTGTTGGGGGTTGTTTGCTGCTGGATTAGCCATTCATATCCAATCAATCTTGTTCTGCTTCTTGCATATTGATTGGTTACGTCAGATCTGAGGGCTGATCTCATCCTTTAACTATTGATTTGCGTGCTCTGCTGTCTTTTCTCCATTTTATTCTGCAATGGACAAGTATGATGTTATCCCAATTAAATTTAATGGGCAAAATTATATGTCTTGGTCGTTCCACTTAAGGAACTTCGTCAAAGGACAGGGCCTTTTTGGTTATCTTGATGGATCGATAACCAAGCCTCAGATTACAAGTACTGTCGACTCAAAAGGCCTAGCCACCTGGTCCAAAGAAAATGCGAAAGTTGTCACTTGGATCCTTAACTCTATTGATCCCTCTCTTGACATGGCTCTTCAAGCCTACACTATAGCAGCTGATACGTGGGTTCATCTGAAGAAAGTCTACCATCAAACCAATAAAGCCCGAAAATTTCATCTGGATAGTGAAATTGCCAAATATAGTCAAGGGGATAAAAATGTGCAAGCATACTTTAATGGTTTCCTCACCTCGTGGACCAAAAAAGATTCCATGCTAATCCAAACGGTCTCTTTTGGATTTCTATCTGAGGCTCTCTAGTGACAAGAAGAAACTTATATCAGCCAGTTTCTTATGAACCTACGACCTGAATTTGAATCTGTTCGGTATGCGCTCACGAATAGAGAGAATATTGCTAATCTTGATACTTGCTTCCAAGAAGTCCTTCGCGAAGAACTTCATCTCACTTCACAGCGCACTATTCTATAAACACCCAAAGCCTTCCTTGTGCCTCTTCCTGCTAACTTGGCTCTCCTGGCAACTCCAAAGCAGACTCAATATTATGAACGCAAAGGCTTCGAACATATTGCCAAAAATTGTCGCAAGAAATTGGTTTGCAGTATTGCAAATGGACCGGTCATGTGATTGATGATTGTCGAAGCCTACAACGATGGAATGAGACACAGCCTAAGAAGCCTCCCTCCAATATGCCAAGACAGAATGTTCAATCCACATTTCAAGCTCAAGCCCCCGTATCATATGCAAGCAACACTTCCTCAGGGGCTATATCCATGACTCCTACTCAGATTTAAGAACTGATCAGAGCACAGTCACCTCTGCATATGCGTCAATGGGCTTCTCTGGTGGTCGGTATCAACCTCATTCTCATATAGCATCTCCTGCCTTTCATTCTACTGCATCTCTTTGTTCTTCTATCACCTCTTCCACACAGTTTTTAGATTCAGGAGCCTCAAATCATATGACATCTGTAGAACATAGCTTTATAGATTCCCACCCTTACCTTGGAAAAGAAAAAATTACCACTGCTAATGGTGATCAACTACTCATTTCTAGAGTTGGTACCATTACTTTTATCCAGTGTCACTGGCCAGTCCATCACCCTTTCCAATGTCTACTTTGTTCCAAAATTATCAGCCAATTTACTTTCTGTATGACAACTTATTGATGAGGGCTATCTTGTTCATTTTTCTTCCTCTAGTTGTGTCATACAGGGGTGACAAACTGGGAAGGTGATTGCGACGGGGAGTAAACATAGGCGCCTGTTTTGCTGGACATTGGACATCATTCCTTCTTTACTTATTCTTCTAATAATTTCAAAAACTTGTGGACAGTTTGGCATAAATGTCTTGGTCATGTGAACAATGCCTATTTAATTTCTTTGTTTAAACTTGGTTGTTTGGACTCTACAATTGATAAGAAAATGATGTCTTCTTTATCTCAATCAAAATGTGAAGCTTATTGTTTAAGTAAGAGTCATATTATGCCATTTTCTATTCATAATTCTCGTTCATTAGAATCATTTGACATCATTCACACTGATGTTTGAGGCATTGCTCCTACCTTGAGTAGGGCAAGATTCAAGTACTATGTGACATTTATTGATGATCATTCCCGTTATACTTGGATTTATTTCATGCATTTAAAATCTGAAGTGTTTTCTATTTTTCAAAGATTCTATAACATGATCCACACCTAATTTAAGAAAGATATCAAGATCCTTAGATCCAATTCTGGCAGAGAATACATGTCTCATAAATTCTCTGCTTTCCTTTCTGATAAAGGAATTCTTCATCAAAAATCTTGTCCACACACTCCTCAGCAGAATGGAATTGTGGAAAGAAAAAACAAACATATTCTTATAACTGTTCGCACCCTTTTACTTGCATCCTTAGTTACTCCAGAATTTTGGTGTAATGCTGCACAGACTGCGGTATATCTGATCAATCGTCTTCCTAGTACTGTTCTAGGCAAGACTACTCCTTACACAGTTCTCTTTGAACATCCTCCTTCATACTCTCACTTACGTGTGTTTGGTTCATCTTCCACCGACTGAACGCACTAAGCTATCCCCACAGGCTGCCAAATGCATCTTTCTTAGCCACAGTTCTGAACACAAAGGGTTCTTATGTTATGACCGGTTTGAAAAATGCATACGAATCTCTCATAATGTGATCTTCCTGGAACAAATTCCTTTCTATTCATTACGTTTTGATCATCCTATTGATATGTCCTATTTGCCATAATTCCCGGAGTTTGCTTCTCCATCACCTGCTCTCAAGATCTATGTCCGGCAAAACAAGGTTCCTCCTATGGTGCCTCCCTCTCCTGATCATCTCCCAGTGCCGCCTACTGCTCCTACAGATAACCATACTTCTTCTAATAATATCATCTCTATGCGATGATTTAAACGTCTTTCCATTGCCCCTAACTGCTATGGCTTTCCTGCTCTCTTTTCATCCTTAGATAGTGCTCTTATACCCACCTCATATTCACAAGCCTCGAAGATTGATTACTAGCAGGATGCTATAAATGCGGAATTGCTCGCTCTCGAAGCTAATTAGACATGGGACTTGGTACCGGCTCCTGTAAAAGCCTCTGTGATTGGCAGTAAATAGATCTACTCCATAAAAGTTCACTTCGATGGGAGTCTTGATTGCTACAAAGCCCGATTGGTTGCACAAGGTTATAAACAAGAGTATGGAATCGACTATGAGGAGACATTTGCACCAGTGGCTAAAATGACCACCGTTCGTACTCTCCTCTGTGTCGCTGCAGCCCGTAACTAGCCTCTGTGGCAAATGGATGTCAAAAATGCATTTCTTCATGGGGATTTGCAAGAGAGTGTTTACTTAAAGCCTCCTCCAGGATATGCCTATCCTCCTAAGCATGTTTGTAAGTTGCGGAAATCTTTGTATGGACTTAAGCAATCTCCCAGGGCTTGGTTTGATAAATTTCGGACTGCAATTCTTCAAGCTAGATTTCGCCAAAGTCATTCGGATAGCTCACTATTTCTTAGATGGAAAACGAAAGGCTACACCTTCCTTTTAGTCTATGTTGATGATATGATTATCAATGGCAATGATAGTGCCAGCGTTACAGATCTCAAACATCATCTCACTCGCCACTTCAGAATGAAAGATCTTGGTCCTTTCACCTACTATCTGGGGTTGGAGTTCTTGCGTAGCAAATCTGGCATTCGGGTTCATCAGCGGAAATATGCTACAGATTTGATCACTTCGACAAGACTTGATGATGCTCACACTTTTGATACACCTATGAAGTTGAACAGCAAGATCAGTACAGATGATGGCCCTCCCCTGGGTGATCCCTCTGTTTTTCGACGGATAGTTGGTATTTTGCTCTACTTAACTATGACTCGGCTGGATATCTCTCATGCCGTTCATATAGTTAGTTAGTTTGTGAGCAATCCTCACAAACCTCACCTTGCTGCTGCCTTGCGCATACTCCGCTATGTCAAAAGCACCCTTAATCATGGTCTCTTCTACTCTTCGGGGGCTTCTCTACACTTGTCCGCTTATGTGGATGCTGACTGGGCTGGTTGCCCCGATTCTCGGTGATCTACCACTGGCTAGTGTATGTTTCCTAAGGAATCTCTGATTTCATGGAAGTGCAAGAAGCAAACCACCGTTTCAAAATCTTCTGCTGAGGCAGAATATTGGGCCATGTCATCCGCGAGTGCCGAAATCATCTAGCTACACCGTTTTCTCTATGAATTCGATGTCACTGTTGGTAGCTCTACACCTCTTCATGGGAACAACACCAATGCTACCCGAATTGCAAACAATCCGGTCTTTCATGAAAGAACGAAGCATATTGAGATTGATTGCCACTTCATCCATCAGCATGTTGTTACTGAGAAGATACTCTGCCTCATGTCTCTACTCTTAACCAGTTGGCGCATATCTTCACAAAAGCTCTTCCCAAAACGCATCATCATGATCTCACTAGCAAATTGATGTTTTCTGCCTTACCACATCAATTTGAGGGGGAGTGTAGAAGATAATGGGCCCTGTAAAACAAGGTTTAGGCCCAACCCATTAAGGCCATATACAGCCTGTATATAGTCTCATACGTGGGATCAAATCTAGTTGTTTTGAATGCTAATTTGTCTCACAATACTTCCTTGTATAGCCTAGGAGATTTGATTTATATTGTTATAATGCAAAGCCCTTGATTTAAGGGTATAATGAGAATATAAAATTATGGACGATCCTCCCATTTGAGGTATTCGTTTCTCTCCAATATTGTCGTCTCCTTCTTCCTCTCATCTCATTACAGATTATAACGCTTTCCACAACTAACCCTTCAACATAACCTTATGAACCAATGACTGTGGCCACAGCCCAAACCAATAAAATAC
The DNA here is from genome assembly GCA_028538565.1 of Umbellularia californica. Taxonomy (NCBI): domain Eukaryota; kingdom Viridiplantae; phylum Streptophyta; class Magnoliopsida; order Laurales; family Lauraceae; genus Umbellularia; species Umbellularia californica. Next base: position 41,415,922 of record JAPQWN010000004.1, read on the forward strand.
TAGGCAAGAAGATATAGACCCAACCTACCCTTGGCTGACCCATGACAACTTAGGGCTGCTAGCCTGACCCATTCAACATTAGCAACAACAAATTATTGATTCAACGTTTGTGCAAACAAACTATTTATGTTTAATTGTTGAGAAAACTTAAGAGCAGGAGAGGATACTTAGTAGAACATACTTTTTCCACAAATTTAGGGTGGTAGAGGTAACGAAGGCATTGAAACAAATGAAGACGGGAAAGGCTACAGGTCCAGATGACATTCCGATAGAAGCTTGGAAATACTTAAAACAAGGGGGATTTGGTAAACTAAGCTCTTCAATAAGATATTAATGACAAAGAATATATCAGATGAATGGAGAAGAAAGTTGAAGTACCGATACACAAGAATGAGAGAGATAAACAAAACTGTACAAACTACAGTGGGATTAAACTTATGAGTTATACTATGAAGTTATGGGGAAGTATGGAGAAAATTCTTAGATAAAGACCAAGATATCAAAAAATCAATTTGGTTTTATGCCAAGGAGGTCAACTATGAAAGCTATCTTCTTAGGCAATTAATGGAAAAACATTGAGTGAAGAGGAAAAATCTGCATATGGTCTTCATCGATCTACAAAAAGCGTATGATAGGGTACCCAAAGATTTAATTTGATGGGTTTTAAATAAAAGGAATGTTCCAATAGGTTATATTGAAATTAGTAAAGACATGTATGAAAGAGTAGTAACAAGTGTGAGAACTAACTGTGGAGAGACAGGTGAGTTCCCAATGACCATAGGTTTGCATCAGGGTTCAGCCGTAAGGCCTTACCTCTATGCATTGATTATGGATGAGTTGACTACTCAAATTCAAGAGGAGGTACCCTGGTGTATGTTGTTTGTAGATGATACAGTGTTAGGGGATGAATCAAGAGATGGTGTGAATACAAAACTTGAGAAATAGCACGATGCTCAAAGGCTTTAAAATAAGTCGTACAAAGACAGAATATACAAGTGCAACTTCAGTGGCCATATACAAAGAGCTAAAACTACTGTGGGAATTGAGACCCAAGAGATACCACAGAGAGATTCTTTTTGTTACCTTGGCTCGGCAATTAGCTAGGATCGGGAGATTGATGAAGATGTCAAACATAGGATAACAGTGGGATGGCTGAAGTGAAGACTTGCTTCTGGAGTACTTTGTGACCGACGAATGCCAACAAGATTGATGGGAAAATTTTACAAAATAGTGATTAGACTAGACTAGCTATGACCTATGGAGTAAAATGTTGGCCAACAAATTTCAGGTCTTTTCATTAATAGAAGGTGGTCTAATTATGAAAAGTATGTACCTTCTCTCTACAACTAAGATCCAGTACAAGCCTTTGTTTTCCTATCATATGAACAAGTTGTTTGAGTCTTTCAAGGTCCATCTGTCCATCACTGAAAACATACTGCAGCATAGCAAGAATAAATCAAGAACAAGAGATTAGAAACATTAACAAAGAAATAAGCTAAAGGAGTAGGATCATTTAAGTCAATAGATGTTTGAATATCTGAATACACATAATGATTGTCATCCCCAGCACAAGAGTACATGCATTGCTAAACGGGTGCTTTCCAAATATATTGCATCATACTTCTTCCATGTGCTCTACATTCCATGTCTTGACCACAGTTCTGATCAGTGATCACCTCCTCGCAAATCGCAATGGACTATGGGATAGTAAGTTCTCGTTATGGACAAAGGATGGCTCAAAAAAATTTCCCTGGTTGAATTCTTTGGCGGGGGGGGGGGGGGGGGGGGGGGGGGGGGGGAGTGGGGGGGTGGGGTGGTGTGGGTGCAGGGGTGCACTGTGGGGGATGGGGGGGGATATGAAAAAAATTCTAAAATGTTCAACTCCTTATGGGTCTTAAACAGAGTGCTAGAGCATCAGTTCAGGAAAAGAGGTTAAAGATTGGATGGCCAGAATCACGTAATCTGGGAGATTTAGAAACATCCTTGTCCGCATTGGTCCCATTGAAGCAAGATATTGCATATAATTGAACCATGGAATAAGCATGTACACTACAGAATAGGGAAGCAAAGTCAACTGTATCTTCTCTGCAATGCATTCATTCTCTGGTAATATTACCCCCAATAATGTTAATTTAAGGGTAAACTAAGACTGGCATCAAAACTGAATGTTAAAATAACAAATATATAAATATAAGAGATCTATGAAGCATGGTGATATCACCATATTCAATTCCGTACCGACGTAACAATCACATGGCTGGCTCCTTCCTCTATATAACTCAAAGCATTTTCTGAATTGATTCCACCTCCAACTTGCAAACCACCTGGAAGTTATGGTTCACACAATAATATGAATACAATATAGGAAAATTTGCGGTTAACAGACATTATATAATGAAATCCAATTCAAAAAAAAAATTTAATTGTAAATTCAAAATAGTTCACAAAAAAATCTCATGTATTTCTTGGAAGCTCAAAAAACAACAGTAATGATCATTCCAGATAGTTATTTAACTTTGAAAGTAATGATCCTCTTTCCATTTTTTTAGTAAAAGATCACCAAAAATCATTCTGATGAATACAACATCATAGCTTGGGTTGCATGAAGGATCCATTCTACTTTTTTTTTTTTTTTTTTGAATGGTATTGCATATTGGTTCTCTCCTTTGGAGTATCTCACTGTGCATGTTAGTGCAGGCAGTACTATGAACGGGAAATTCCTCGAATATGATTTCTTAGCTTAACATGGAGCCATTCCCTGAGGTATCATGTGGTGCTCGACCGAGAGAAATTAAGAAACAGAGCTACTTATGCTCAGGCAGAATTTTTAGGTTATCATGCATCCACAATAGAACCATCTATCTGGATCATAAGAGGGTTACACATGTGCAGGTTCTTGGATGACCAAATGCTTAAGGAACACTCATATTTCCACCCTCTGTGTAAGTTATGAAGAACTTAATATGGTGGAGATTTCATTTTCTGATTGCCTTTGATACAGCAGACATCCGTAGACAATCCAACTCCATCAAAAGTGAGTTAGCAAGACATTGCACATCCACTGAATATGTTACTGATTCCCAGAAATTATGGTGAAGATGTCTTTGCCTTTGTGCAAGTTGTTAGGCTTTTAGCTTGGTACTCCATCCATTAGGTCAATGGTACAAAATGTCTTCATTGTTTGGATGCATTCCTGTTTATATGAAATAACAGTTACTTCCTCCAAAGAAAACGTCCTAGGCAGTTTAGGAGAAACATTTTATTATATGTTATAGTGCATATTTTCCTCCTTCGTGGTCTTGATAACATAGTTGAAAACTCAACACTACACCCAACTTAAACGTCCATGCCTTCATGTAGAATGGGGTTGGATAGGACAGCTTTAAACATAAAAACTAGCCATCTCAAATGAATCCAGGAAACTAAAAAACCATTACCACATTAATGCACCATATTACTGGTCGTGCTTTTGTTACCAGTAGAATTTTAAACACCAAAAGACCATGAAAAAAATGGCATAATCGATAAACTTGCCAAAGACAGTTCAAAGCTATAAAGACTTAAATCGTATCACAAGCTATAAGGACCATTCAGGATGAACTGAAAGACTAACTTCATCACAGTCCCAACAATATGCATACAAAAAGCTACTCTTTTGTCACATCAAATTATTTTTCTAAGAATTTCTGGCCATTTTAAATTACTCAATTCTACCATATTCGCACAACAGAGTAAAACTAATCTGCCCCTGGGCAAAGCACATTCACATCAATAACTAGAGTACCCTACATCAGTTATCAACTAGCTTTCTCTAAAGTCTAAACAACTCCATATTTGTTAATTTAATGTGAGAGACTTTATCCAAACTCTGCCAGTTTGTTCTGGCTGTAGGTCCCAAGCCCGGAAAAAGGAGCATTGCATCAGGTAGGTTGACAGCCAGCATAAAACTTTTGTCACAACTACAACATGAATTTTAAGATATTAACATTCCGTGAGACTGGAATGGCGAAACAGAATTCATGTAGATGACCCCAACATAGTTGGGACAAGGCTTTGATAATGATGAAGACGGCCTTTATCCAAGCTCAGTATCATAGATGACTGTAAATTTTGAAGGTCTCACTGGAGCAACGACATGCAACCAAACTTTGTAAACTTGAACTCTCAAAACAAGGGGTGTGTTTGGCTGCATGTTGACTCACAGTCTGTCTGAACTTATTAGCAGAATGGATTGTTATCCACTAGGAGGTTATGGAGATTTAGGGTTAAGATGAATAAGAAGAAGAAGTAAATAGAATTGGGATGGGAGACTCAAGCCTGACCCAACTTGGTGAATGCCGACTCCGAGTAACTCGGACTCAGCTGAGTTTTAAAACACTAATTTACACATCACAGTGTAAATGAAGTGTGAAAATAGTGTGTAATGAGGCTAGTTTCATTTGAAAATTCCCACACCTGAAAAGGTGATAAACATTATACACCTCCCTGGTTAAGAAGGCACCAGTACAAAGTCCGCTTGGGTCATAACGGTATCAAATCCCTTCACCACCTTTTATATTTTGCAACTCCTATGGGACCCAAAAAATTTTAATCCAAACCGACCCATTAAACCTCAAAACTTTTAGATCCAAATCGTAAACATTCATAGATTTTGAGATTTGTGAAGATTTTATGAACATTCATAGATTTTGAGAAATGTGAAGATTTTATGTATGTAAGCCAAACCATTCAACATTTACTCGTGTGCAAATGGTGCTTCCAAAAAAACATGGTATTGTTTTTCACATACGTAAAATTCACATATGCAGATCCATTTCATATCCCATGTGTAGAAGACAAACGACCCTTTAATGGGTTAATAAAAAATTTGAACAGGGGAATAGTCCTGTCGGGTTATATACTACGAGGAAACCCTCTTCATTAGAAAAAAAAAAAAACTGGTTCGTATTAAAATTTTGGGGCCCACGGAATTGGCAAAAAAAATAGAAGATGGTGATGGGATTTGATACCATGACCTGTCCAAAGTAGACATTGAACTAGCGCCTTTCTAACCAAGAAAGTGAGTGAAACATTTTCACACCTTTTCAAGTGAGAAAATTTTAATATGAAATGGCCTCATTTAACACCATACAAGTGGAAAAAAAAAAAGGTAACTGTGTAAATGTTACATGTGTAACCAGTGGCAGACCCAGGATTTTCATTTGAGGGGGGCAAACCCAAACAGGCAGTTGGTTTTGGGGGGCAAAGCCAGAATTTTCATGTGGGTTTTGGGGGCAGACCCAGGATTTTCATGTGTGTTTAGGAAGCGGACCCATGTCCGATGGAGGCAACTGCCCCCAAATCCATATATGTTGGTCCGCCCTTGTGTGTCACATTTACATACATAAACGGGTGCAAACAAATGAATCCTAAAAAATTTGTGAAAATCAATCATTGATCATAACACAATCAAAGGGAAATCATACTAACAACGACAATACAGAAATGTTTAACTACAGGGTGAACACATCTATTTGGAAGAAACAGAGTGCAATCAGCTATACCCGGGTAGGCATGTAAGGCTTCAATTGCTGCAGATTTGCTTGTGGGATCTGCACCAAGCATTATTACATGGCCACCTGTAAGTCCATCCTGTTTGTACAAATTCGCAAACTCAGCTGGTGACTTGTCCGATTCGAAATTTGTTATAAGAGAAGACCCATCATCAGCTGAATCAAGGAGGGTGGACCCCACAATTTGTTTCACCTTGCCCTGAATGTTCAAGTTTCAAGCAAAACATCACAACATGTCTACTGTTTGTTAGTGTCATTGACATTAGAATAGCAAAGGCCTAGCAAGTCAGCTTGTAAACAATTTCACACATGCAGCATTATTTAGTAAGTTTGTAGATCTTGGAGATCAAACTATCCTAAGAAAGACATATTATGTGATATAGATTGGCGTGATTTCCAGGAAACATATATGAAACATGCAATGCATGAAGTTTAGAAGGTAGTCTAGATTGTCAACTAGCAAATATACTGCATAATACTCGATCAAAATTGTCGACTTTTTTTTTAACAAGCAACTTTAATTGTGTGGACAATCTTTTAGTCAACTAGGATGCTCATCTGGTGGGCCACAACTTGTATAGGCTCTGCCCTAAAACCTCCCCTAATTGATCATATCAGCTGTTGGTTTGTTGCTTGTAAATAGACTTACAGCCAACAGTCTGCATTCAGATGTGTCAAAATTAAACGGTTAGTATCACACCAAGGTGGTGATTCTAGGGCATCTCCCATCCACAATAGGCACACTGCTACGAATGGATTGTTCTAAGGTAGCCTCAGCAAACAGTGTGATTAAGAATTGTATATTATCTCGTCAATGCAACAAAGCCTATCCAACCACAAACTCCTCTGGTCTCCATAATTATCTCCTCAAAGGTATAATAAGGCACGAGATCAGAGGTTCAAGTTCGGTAGCCATGATATCCAAGCATTCTAACAAATCAAATCCATTAACACATGAAACAGTCTATAAACACAACAAAGGGATTAGTATAAGTTAGTGCAAATAAATTATACCGAATCAGAGCAATCAAAACCCGTGTAACATAGTTTAGCTAACATGATAATAAAAATTTAACATGTCATGCTTGCATATAGTCATATCTTATGCAATTAAAGGAGAACATCAGCTCCGATAAATAAAAGATTTATTTGGATGCACCCCAAATGTAAACAGCATTGAACATTTTAGCAAAATATGTGGTCACTCATTCAGCATGGAAACTATATATTACGGTATGCCAGATCATAGATGAGATTTATTTTTATTTTTTTTGAGGACTTTTTTTTAAATTAAGTGAGATGAGAGTTGATCATGAAATGGAGGAGAATCAGTATCAGCCCCACCCACCCAAATGTCATCACAGAACCCTTAGTGACAACCAAAACATACATAAAAGGGAATGGCCAATATTCAGACAAAGCAAATGTTGGCGGTATACTTAAAACACTCATGGCAATCTACAGTGAAATGGAATCACAGCAAACATATAGAGTGCATTCAAGTACACCCCAAATCATGAGCAATTCGAGATCAAATAGTCAACCATTCCTTCTCATGTTTCGGGCAGTGCTGAAATCAGAAATTTCTCCATGTCCAGTACTGTGTTCCCACCATAATCACTAGAAAAACAGCGCCCCACCTAATGCAATGCAACCAAAACCGCCCAACAGCACAACCCCAGTTGAAAGTGCAAAAAGAAACCATGATACACACAAACGCACCATAAACAGAAACACCCAGTGACCCAAATCTCAATATCAACGATTCTAGCGAACCATACTTCAACAAATGCTCACCTTGTGTATGTCGATGCATGGTCGAAAACGAACGGCACATCGAACAGACCGACGAGATCCTGTGAAACACCGAAACTGTGGGTATTTCAATGTTCCAACAGCAGCAAGAGAAACGAGAAAAGGAACACAAGTGAGAGTGGTAACGTACTGGAGGGCCGTGTAGGCGTGATTGAAACAACAGCCTGCTTCTTCTTCGTATGGGAAGTTGCAAAAGAAGGTGTTTGATGAAATGAACTGAGAAAAGAAGTGTGATCGGTTGAATGCTGAGAGGCGGGAAAAGGTCGAAGCGTCGCGGTTTTCATTGCGACGGATGAAATTGCCGGTGTGAGATTCGAACGCCTATGGATGGAGAAAAAGGCAATCGTTGAAGGAGGGGAGAGAAAAGATGAACAGTAGCAAATGATTTCCTTATTTTCGAAAGTATCTTAAAATTTCAGCTGTTTCATAGGAGGAATTTACGGGGCAAAACCCCCTCATATGGCCTTTTTCTTTTTTTTTTTTTTTTTTTGTCGTTTTGCGATATGATCGATGTCAACCATTATGTCAATTAGATTTTTTTCAACATATAACTGTCTTATTTATAGAACACAATAGAATGGTCGATGTCGACCATATCGCAAAATAATAAGAAAAAAGACGAATCTGGGTTTTCTCTCTTGATTTCTTGTGCTTCATGACTTGGTCAGTGACAATCAAAGGCCAAATGGCAAGATTGGCCCAACCTCCTGGAGCAAGGTGCAGCTCCAGCCCCTCCAATGCGGCAAGCCAATGGCCAACCAAGATGGCACCAACGAATGCGAGACGGATAAGGAAGGGCAGGCTAATATCCCATTTGGGGTCGTGCGGGCCGGGATAAAGATCACCATGGAGGCAACTGCTGGCATTGGACCCGAAGAAGAAGAAGTAGTGGTAGGTGAAAAATAAGATAATTGGCTAGCCCTCGAGGTATCCGTTGAAATGGGTGGGTGGGACGAGGGTCAGCAATGTGATTGCATATGTTACAATGACAAACTGCTAGGGAATTTTAGCTTTCTGCTAGGAGTGTTTGGGGAGGCAGTAGAGGCCATAGAATGGGAGAGTGATAGCGACAACCCAAGGCCATAAGAGCCACGTCCAGCTAAAATATATCTAAAAGAAAGGGTTTTAGGAGGAGCCTAGTGATTCTTTTGGTGGTCGCAAGGGTGAGAGAGATGATCCTACCTACTTGCAGACGTCAAGACGAGTGAGAGTGGAGAGATTGAAGAAAGAGGAAAAGGGGATTTTGAGGGAAGAGAAGAAAGGGATTTTAAGAGATTTGGTTGGTGGGGTTTGGGGAGAAGGGGGAGAAGAGTCAGAATATGAGCATTTGGGTGGAGGGCAGGATGGGTTATCATTGTTTTTGTCGATGTTGGGTTTGTCGGTTTGCGTCACGAAAGTGTTTGACAAAATGCCTGAGAGAAATTTTTCCTCCAGCGAACGATTTGAGAGAGAGATTGTGCTTGTTTTGTGTGTGGGATGATGTCTTGAATGGGGAGAGAGAAGAAGATGGGCATGTTAAGGCGATCCTTCATCCTCCTCCTCCAAGGGAGAAAACCAAGATTCGTTTTTTTTCTTGTTATTTCATGATATGATCGATATCAACCATTCTGCTATGTTCAGCAAACAAGACAGTTATATGTTGAAGAAAATATGACTGACATAATGGTCGATATCGACCATCAGGGATGGTCCATATCGACCATATCGCAAAACAACAAAAAAAAAATAAGAAAAAGGCCACATGAGGACCCCTCCCGTGTCCAATGTGATACGGGGTCTTGGTAAGACGTATGGGGTCCTACGGGTATTTGTCTCGTAAATTCTTCTTTAGAAAAAGGCTCTTCTGCTTTCATTTTTTTGGGGGCTTTTATGGAAAGAAGCATCAAATATCTTTATACCCACAAAAGCATTTTCAAATACATGCAATATCCAAAAGCATCTTATATCGTAGGCTTTATTTTTTTTTTCTAGACCAAATTGACATTTACTTTATCTTTTGCGACATTGAGACTAAACCGCATTCACGCATTGCGGTATTTCGCCACTCGTTATTTTTTATTCGGCTCTTGGACTCAGTAGTTTATTTTGGACATTGTAAGTAGTTAATGTTTATTTTAAATTCACATTCTAAAGCAAGAAACGTGAAGAAAAATGTCCTTAACTTTGTAGTTAATCTTCCATAAATTGTAATAAAAGTAAGGTTACGAATAGGGAATGGAAAGGAGTACAATTTTTAATATTTTTCTAAAAATAAAATAATTGATTTTTCTTTTTTTATTTGAATTTCCACAAATTGTACTAAGAGAAGGGTTGCAGTGAGTACATTCACTATTGAACAAACTCACAACAGAGTGGTTCAACTCATATATTCACATAAATTGTTGTTTCTACACCAAAATTGTTAGTCAAACCTAATGCACTTGTACGTATCCTATTTAAGCAAACTTTAACTCTCATGAATCTCTTCTCGACATCAAATGTTGCGAGTTGATTCTTGACATTACAACTTTATCATGTTATCGTTTAATTCATGCTCGAAAGTGAGGAAAGTGAGTGAGAGCATTATAGACTTTGGAACAAATTCTCCACATATTTTGTAATAAAAGCTGAGTCAGAATTAGTACATTGCAGGCTAAACAAAGTCAAAGTGGAATTTGCTGACTTCACAAATTCTTGAGTTCGGCTTGATAGTCATGTCCCATTGAAAAGTTTCAGGTGGGGCTAGGTTGGGTTCCTATAGGTTTAATCTAATTTTCTACTAATTGTAGTGAGAGTATATTCAGAATAAGGACATTATTAGAGTTTATAGAAAATATAAATCAATTTAACATGATATAGAAACTTATGAATGCTTGGAGGTACATGTGTTGGTGAATGGAATTGAATAGAAGAAGAAAACTCAAGCTCACGAATAATGTTGGGCACATACATGGACAATAAATCTTAAGCTCGCGAGTGTTATATCTCAAACTCACGAGTTATGTATCAAGCTCGCGAGTGTCATGTCTTTAACTAGCAAGAGATAAAGTGAATGGCAATTTGGTCTAGAAAAAGATGAAGTCTATGATATAAGATGATTTTGGGCATTACTCATATTTGAACATGCTTTCGGAGGTATGATGATATTTGAGGCTTCTTTTGGTGAAAATCCCCATTTTTTCTTGTTATCCCACTAAGGGGCTGGGAGCCTGGGACCTATGAGACTCACACGATAGAAAATGGGGACTCCCACATGTGAGGAGACACTACTCACACAAGTAAGATAAAACGTTAAAAATATAGATTAAAAGAAAAACAACAACTTTTTTTAAGGAATGGGGTTTTGACGCACAGCTCTATTAATACCTGCCTCTCCATAGTTGAGATATAAAAAAGTAAAATTTAAAAACTTGCCTTTTAAAGTATGTGATATCCTCATATAAATACTTGCTTTTTTTCCTATAAAAAATTAATTCCACCAATCCTTTTCGTTTCTCCCCGTTTTTTTCTTCTTTTTAACATTCTCCCATTAGATTTCACAAGATGAATTATGTGGTTTTACATTTTCTATCAATCAAATAACTAAAAAAAAATTCATACCACATATTACTCTTTTTTTTTAATGTATTTAAAATATAAGATAGGGCCAACATACCTCTTGTAATGAGTGAGATGAATGAACTAGATGATAGGAGATCTTATTCTATGAGCTCCGTGTCAAAGTTTACGCAACAAGCAAGTAAGATGTAAAGGAAAAAAAAGGGGGTTTCAACGAAAAGTTCCTTAATATTTCACTTTATGGCTAAAAGTCCATTGTTTCTTATCATAGAGGCAAAGGTCCTTTTTTCAAATTTAGGCACTTAAAAAGTCCAAAACACCCTCATTGTATATATTTTGTGCACCCCCAAATTAAAAAGGCTCCGGTTGAGAAACTTTCTCTAGAAAAACGCTTCGTCTTCCCAAATCAACGAATTCAGGGAGAAGAGAAGGAAGAGAGGGAAAACTACCGCACACATCTGATACCATTCACCCACTCCAAAGAAAACCAATGGCGGGGCCAGGATTTTCTTCCAAAAGGGGCAAGCAATAATTAGCTAACAACGAATATAATAAAGATTTTTTTATATAGGCGAGATAATCTTTTTTAGATTTGTTGTTTTTAACTTATCATTTAAAAATAATTCTTTTGCAGGATTTTATACTTATATCTAAAACAATCATAGATTTAAAAACACCCCAATATTTAAAAATATAATTGTTTAAAAATTTGAAAATAATTAAAATATAAAAATAATAGGACTATTATAATGAATACAAAATGCTCAAAATAGTCCTTTACTCATTGTTTTAGGAGTGAGAGTTGTATCTCACTCTAATCAAAGTAGGACCTATATCAGATTGATAAAGTGTGAACCAATCGACTCATAATTAATTTATAAAAATCTGTATTTAATTGGTTGCTTGTAATCATTTAATGGGCCATTAACCAATGCTATCTAAAGGTAAACAATCAACTATTCATGCTACTTAGAATAAATGTCCTCTTTTTAAGTGGATTTTCCTCAAATAATATTCTAATAGAAGTTGGTCCCACCATAAGATTGAGCGTGTCAAATTTTTAAATGTAAATATAGTGGGACCAACTCCTATTTCAATCGAAAGGATGCCCAAGAAGCCAAGGTAACATTTGGCAACCAAATCTTTGGGGACAGGGTTTTCGGTTTCCCTAAAGTTGTGGTAAATTCATGTTTGGCAACTGTAAATTCCTGAGGATTTGGACGCATAGAAATCTTCATTTTTTAAGATTTTCAAATCCAACCACCCCCAATAAGAATTTGAAAATCTTTACTTAAGTGGATTTGCACACCGAACCTTATTATTCTCAGCTATATGCATCGATAGACACCAATATCAATGTGAAATTATCAACTCTACAATTCCCCAGTGAGGAATCCTTGTTCCAATGATAGTGAAGATTTATTATATCTATGGATTCCTCACCTGTTACCAAACATGCTCTTAAAGAAAGGATTATCTCAAAGTATCTACTGAGAAACCACTCCTTTGGAGAGAAACTCTCCTTAAAACATGGAGATGATTTACTTGCTTTTTTTGTAAGCAAGCAATGGACAAAAGTAGCCTCAAAGATTTTTTAAATTCTCCCTTTTTATGAAGGAACAAGATAATGAGGGGCAAAATTATGAAAAACCAATAGGCCTCCAAACTTTGCTTCTATATTCTAGAGAAATAATGAAATCCAGGAGGGGCAATTGTCCCTTCTGGACCTCCCCTCCTTCCGCCACTGAAGACAACAGTATCTTCTCCTTGTGTAAACAAAACTGTAGAAAGAGACTTGTCTCCATATCTGTACCCTCATAATCCACTTTTGCCATGGGATCTTCACCAAAATCATCCCCGTTATCCTCTTTGTCCCTGTCGTCAAATTCTAAGAATTCTGATACAAAGCCATTAAGCCTACCCATTCTAATTGGAGCTGCCAACAAGGACAAGCTTAACAAGTCTGAGTCGATGTCCATCATGCACTTTGGGTGCCAGGGCAACGCATAGGTTAAACACACCGTGTCGAGCGACAAGTTCTTATACTTGATACAAAATTGCTTAACCAAAACATCATACCTCATCTTCTCAATGAAAGGAATGACGGTGGTGAACATACTAAACTTGCAAAGAAGCATGATCGACTGTGTCATTGAGAAGACTAGAAGATGAAAGAAACTGATAAAATCAGAAACATGAAGATATTGTGGAAAAACAGATAAAATCCACAAACTCAGATACTATTATCAAATTTTTTGAATGAACTTAGATAATATTATCTAACTTTACCAATAAGTAAAAGAAACGAAGCAAACATATAACTTTATCTGAGTTTGTGAAAGATTACAGATAATATTATTTGACTTAACAAAAAAATGAGATGATTAGAAGGACAAATCAGTCATGAAAAAAGATGAGCCAATACTAAAAACTAGGAACAAAAGGCGTGACACAGCTTGAGACGTTACAAGGGCAAATCAGTCATGAAAAAAGATGAGCTGATACTAAAAACTAGGAACAAAAGGCGTGACATGGCTTCAGGCAGTTAAAAGGGTAAAAATCAGTCATGAAAAATATGAGTTGACCTCATTAAGGACCTCTGCGTGGAATAAGTCCATTCACAAGGGACTACAGTCCTTAGACAAAAATCTTGTAAACTGCACCTTCAATTTTTGTCATACTAAGGACCTCTGGCTAATTTTTCCAAAAAAACCATGAGTTTTTGGATTTGGAGGAATGGGTGTGACATGCGTAGTGCTACAGTAATCGGAGATCACATATTTTAAGGGTAAGCTTGTAATTTTTGCATTATTATTTACTAAACAAACAGTTTTGCAAGCATTTTTTAAATTTCAATTGTTGAGAGGCAAAAGTTAAGTCTTATGGCAGCTATACACTCAAAATCCCAAAAATGAATAGTAAAAAGAATCCACCACTCACCACTACTTTTGAATTAAAAAAAATCGGACCGATCAAAATGCCTTTCCTGACAACTTTAAGAAAGTAGGCCTTGTTTGGCATATTTTTTATGTTGAAAATTCTGCCAGAGTGAAAACGGAATGTGTTAGGAAATTTCTCGTCCAAAAATGAGTAATGATGAACTTGTTTTGTAACATTCTACCAAAAGTATTCTTAATTAGCATAATTAGTAAAATAATATTTGGTAACATTCTTGAATATAAAATTGTGAAATATTAATAAATATATATTATTGAATTAAGGGGTTTTACCGAAAGCATAATCAAATATCCTTATATCTCCGAAAGCATTCTTAAATACATGTAATGCCCAAAAGCATCTTATACAGCATACTCTCATTTTTTCCGAACCAAAATTGTCCCTTTAACCCCTTTCTCGCGATATCGAGACTTGATTTGGCACATTAAAGTATTTCATGGCTATTTCAACCCCTTTTCCGTGACATCGAGACTTGATTTCACCACATCGAGACTTTATTTGGCAAGGCATATTGAAGTACTTTAAGGCTACTCCAACCCCTTTCTCCCGTCATCGAAACTTAATTTCGCGACATCGAGACTTAATTTGGCGAATCGCAGTGTTTATAGGCTAGTAATTTTTTAAAATTCTCGAACTCCCCTAATTGGAAAAGGAAAAAATCAGCTAGCGAGTTCGAGAATTGAAACAAAAAAACTAGCATAGAAATACTTCAATACGCCAAATCAAGTCTCGATATTGCGAAATTAAGTCTCAATGTTGGGAGAAAGGGTTTGAACTAGCCTCGAAATACTTCAATGTGCCCTACCAAATTAAGTCTCAATGTTGCGAAATTAAGTCTTGATGTCGCAGGAAAGGGGTTAAACTAGCCTCATAATAACCCGTGCTGAGCACGGATATGGCCATTATTGTAATTTCAATATTCATCTATTTAAAGAATTCACATATTTTAGAAAGAAAACAAAAGAATAAGAAGGTTATGGAAGTATTTGTTTATAAAACCCAAGAGCTAGTGGTGGAATGAGGAGAATTTGAGCAGAAAGGGAGTGGTAGAGTTTGGATTGAAATAGAATTTTTGCAGTAAAAGAGAAGGGTTGGGGGGGGGGGGGGGGGGGGGGGCGGGGGCGTGTGTTGGGTTGGGTTGTGTGTTTTTTAGTGTGTTTGATAATGAGATAAAGTGGGTAGTTATATGCGTCAAAATCTTAACTGACAGTCAAAATTAAAGCCAAAACCTCGTTCGTTAATATAATATAATCGACTACATCCAAACCCTAAAAACGAATGCATCAATAGTCCCTAGTCATCCTACACTATTCTCCAAAGTAGTTACTCTAATTATGTGTTGTACATTCGTATGTTGGGACCTGCAAATTATGTGCAAGTAAACTTCCTGCAAGTACGTCTCCAAATACGAATCGGAAAATAAGATCTCCTATGATGGTACTAATTTTGTCGACTGGTCTGCCATTAAGTTTGTTGTTTTATGACACAAAATAGCTTTGTTATACACACTTTTTACAAGTTGTTATTCAAACTTCTCCAATCACTTGTCAGGTGCCATTGGAATGTGCCACTGGTATGAAGGGTGTTCCAAATGATATATGAATCACTTTCAATTAAAATGTTACTAAGCTTCAGATTAACACAAATCCGGACTACTCTGATGATTGCCATCATCAATGTCGGAGCCAAGACTTTCTTTCAAAAGGGCAAGTGATAGTTAATGAAGAGTAGTGGAGCCAATACTTTTCTACAAAAAGGGCTGAATAATTCTTTCTATGAAGGGCATGAAGAGGGAGGGGAAGAGAATGAGAGAGAGATCCATTGATGGAACGCGCTCCGAGGCGCCTGCTGGGGCGGCTACCGGGGTCGGCGGAACGTGGGAGTCCGTCGGGTCCGACCCTTTCGCGCCTTGGCGGGCCCTGAAGCGTGCATCAACATTTCTTTTGTGTGGGTGTGCCAGATTTTCTATTTTACTTGGAATTGCAAGTGGTAATCCGGAGATCAACCTTCGCAAGTAAAAAGGAAATCAACTTCTTTCAAGTTTTCCATTGCACAAATATTTAAGAAAAGAGACATTTTCTTGGTTTGCCGTGAAAGGCGATTTTGTTTGGCATTTATAGCCGATTTTGGCGTTTATAGCCGATTTACAATTCTCATCAATAATGAAAGACAAGAGTTGTGATTTTTGTCTCTTTTAGAAAAATACAAACTACAATGAAAAGCAAGAAAAGGAAGATCTAACTTTTCAGGAGATTGTGGGGGACTCGTTCAGATTGACGGTCGCAAGCCATGTATGGGCTTCGCCATCATCCATGCAGATGAGAACAGAAGATGCTCTTGATTTGCTTGGCTTGGCTATAACCTCAGGTTTTTAGAGGACAAAGACCAAGAGAAGGTCCTATGTCCAATAAAAAGCTAAGTAGACGGGCTGAAAAGCCACGTCTAAGCCATTGGAGGCAGCAGGAAAAGGCAAGGACCTTGGGGGGGGGGGGGGGGGGTGCCCCCCAAGGGACTTTTGTCACCTTGTAGTGGTGGCCGGTGCAGAACTTCAGCAGAGTTTTTCTCTCTTTTTCTTTCTCTCAAATCTCTTTCTGATCCTTTTTTTCTGATCTTCTGATTTTCTCCTCTTTTTTCCGATTTTTTCAATTTCAATGGAATGCTCTCCTATTTATAGGCTTTTGGTAGCCATTTAGGAGGGTTTATGAGCCTTAATGGCTTTAATGGGAGGAGTTACAAGATTTATTTCTTGATTTTGTAGCTCCTTTTTCCTTGAATCTGATTGGCCGATGGAGATTAAGGGCTTTTAATCACCTTAATTACCATAATGGGAGGAGTTTCATGGTTTAAATGCCATGAATCAATTGACTTGTAACTCCCAAATGCTTGCTTCTGATTGGGCCGTCCAAAGAAATGAATTAATGACTGCAATAAAGCTAGTCAATTAACCACATTAATTGGTCGCCGAGCAGTCGAAGAGTCGCGGGCCATGCCGTGTCTTCTGGAATTCTTCTGGCGATGATCATCGATGGATCTACATGCTGATCGACATCGGATGAACATGTAACTTCAGACATTGATAGCTAAGAGTGGGCCGGTGACATCTGTCTTGTCGATTTCACGATCGGTCGGACAGAAAGTGCACTTTCTTGGTCAGCCGGTTGGCGATCTTGGAGCGATCACTGATGATTTTATGCTTTTGGAGGTTGACCCGTGATTTTGACGGATGTCGTCGGATATGAGTCAATTTCAAGCACTAAAAATCACATTTTCAGGGAACCACAGGGGCCAAAGTGCGCGAAACGCGAAAAAAGACGGAAAAAACGGGTCACCGGCGGAAAATCCGGTGACCCGGACCTCCATGGTCGCCGGCGACCATGGACCGGCGACCATGGGCCATGGTCGCAGGGGCCTGCGACCATGGGCCATGGTCGCAGGGGTCTGCGACCCTGGGGGATTTTTCCCCTTCGGAGCCCGTTTTGCGGTCGTTTTGAGGTCTTTTTCGTCGCCGTTTTCTTCTGTATTTTTCTTGACATTTCTTCTCATTTATTGGCTTGATTTCCCTGTAGAAAACTTGATGAGAATCCTTGCATTTTTAGAGTGCAAAGTTTCTAATTTTCCGGGAAAGCCGAAGACTTTGTCGCGTAGAGCTGCTGATTTTCCGCCAGAAGTCGAAACTTGGTCAAACGATGTCGGAATGACCTGAAATTTGAGGTGAAGCCTCCTGAGCAATAAATAAGACCAACCATAGGCTTTTGTTTGAGTTTTGAAGCCGTTTGGGGTCCCGTCGATGCTTCACTTGATTTTGCTGCGGGGAAAATGCCGAGCTTTGATGTGCGGTCAAACGATGTCCGATTGACCTGAAATTTGACGGGGAGCCTATTGGAGTCATTTTGAGACGTTCCATGGGCTCCGTTTTGGATGTCATGGTCCCGGGTTGCTCCGCCGCCGGTAGGCTTGATTTTCTCTCGGAGCATCGAAACCTGGTCAAACGTTTTCGGAATGACCTGAAATTTGACGTGCAGCCTTTTGGAAGCATGTTGAAGCCACTCATGCACTTGGTTTGATGAGCGAAGGATTCGGTGGTTCCCGCCGCCGGGAGGCTTGATTTTGCTGCTCGAGCATTGATGGAGGGTCAAACGTTGTCGGTTTGACTTGAAATTTGGAATGGAGCCTTTTTGGGACATGCTGGAGTCATCCGTAGGCTCTGATCGAAGTTTTGACGTCTCCGATGATGTCGCCGCCGGGAGCGCCATTTTAGCTGTCGGAGAAGTGAAGTTAGGCCAAATGTTGTCGAAATGGCCCGAAACTTCATGTGTACTCTTCTCTTGGCTATCTTGAAGGATCTTGCAGTTTTTGTTTGATTCTGACAAGATTTGATTTTTTGGAGAAATTGCATTGCCTATTTATGGCAGGTTGCGACTTCATGCAGCTTTCTTGATGTTGAAGAGGCAAAGTGACATTTTTGGTGTCAACAAATGCCCCCTCGAGGTACAGCGACGAGTTGCTTGACTTTTGTAGTCGATGTGCCTCGAAGAGATTTTTGAAGGAGAGCTTGTGTCTTGACCAAGAGTCTTTGAGCAATCTTTCCTTTGGTAGAGTAGCCTTTGAGCTTCCAAGGGAATTTTATGGTAGTGAGGGGAATCACACACCATCTCGAGGCAAAGTTTTGAAGATGACATCAGGGATATGGATTTGGGTTTTTGTTTTTGATCTTGTGACCTAACCAGCTATATATGGCAGGTTAGGGGATCGGGTTTTGGTTTTGATCTTGTGACCCAACAAGCTGTATGTGGCAAGTTGGGGGATCAGGGTTTGGTTTTTTGTTTTGGTCTTGTGACCTAACAAGCTGTATGTGGCAAGTTAGGGGACCAGGATTTGGTTTTTGGTCACTCTTTGGGACTGTGTGGGTCCATTGGAGTGGTTTGGATTTTTGTGGAATGTCAATTTCAAGATTTTGGCTCAATTTGGTATATGAGGCTGGATGGTTTGATTTTTGGAAGCTCATGGGGCTTGGTATTTTTTTTGTATGGTCCAATCAACTCAAAAGAGGCATGGAACCATTATTGTATGCTCTTGGTAAGAGGGATTTTTTCTGACTAAAAGCCCATTTTTTCTTTTTTTTTTTTTTTTTTTTTTTTTTTTTTTAGTGCCTAGGTGGTCAAACCTGGCTCATATGGGCTAGCCCATGGGACCTTAAGCTTTTTAGGATGGCTTAGATCTCATGTGGGGCCATTTTTGTAAAGAATATCTAAAGATATCTCATTTGGATAGAGAATATCTAAAAATATCTTTATGGGAGAGAATCTCTCATATTCCCTTAATTTGGGAGAGAATATCTCAAGGTATCTTTCTTTTTGGGAAAGAATCTTCAATATCCTTTTTTGTTGGAGAGAATCTCTCATTTGATTGATTTTGGGAGGAAATCTCTCAAAGACATCTTTCTTTTTGGGAAAGAATCTTTCTAATTCCTTCTCTTTTGGTAAGGTTACTTAATTAGTAACACTTACCTTTCTTCTTTGTTTCCTTCTTTGATTTGCTCTCTCCTATAAAAGCAAAGGAAGGTAGGATCTCTTGCTCTTATTGCTTTCTTTTGCAACAATCTCAAGAGAGCTCCAAGACCAAGAGTGCTTCTTCTTCAAGGATCTTCAAGCTTTTTCCTTCTTCTTCTCCATCAATGGCTTCGAGTAAGTTTTCTCTCTTTTTCTTTCAAGAAAACTCCATGTAGAGAATAGGATGGTAAAAAGAAGAAAGTTTCTCTCTTTTTTTTCTTCTTTTTTTTTTTTCTTTTCTTTTTCTTTTCTTTCTATTCTTCTTTTTTTTTTTTTCTTTTCTTTTCCACGTGATTTCTCTTTTTTTTTTTTTTTTCACGTTTTTTTTTTTTCTCTTTTTTTTTTGTGGGCCGTACGGACAGATCCGTACGGATCTGGTCCGTACGGCCACGTGGCCTATTTTTTTTTTTTTTTTTTTTTTTTTTTTTTTGCTGTTTTCTTTCTTCTCTTTTTTTTTTTGTTTGAGAAAGTTTCTTTTTTTTTCTTTTCTTTCTCCCCTTTTTTCGAAAAAGTTTCTTCTTTTTTTTTTTCTTTTTTTTTTTTGCTCATCATGATAATGCGTTTTTTGTGCAAATTTAGATGTTCATGCATGTACTATTTGTAGATTGAGCATGATAGCATACCTGAAAATCTTTGCAAATTTGGGAATTTGGAGCTTGCAGTGATGTTGAGCCCTTCTTGATTTTGCGGAGATTTTGAGGTTTCGAAAGTTTGGAGTCTCGGAGCTCGCAGCGATGTTGAGCCCATCTTCAAACTTTCTATTTCCGTCGGGGTATTTCCTTTTTTCTTTGGAATTGCCCCGGGGTCATGCCAAAATTTCGCCAGATTTTTGGTGGGACAAAGTGACCCCTTTTTTTTTTTTAGCGAAATCCTGTCATTTTGATGACCCCTTTTTCTTTTTTTTAGCGAACAAGGGTAAAGAGCCTGTTACAAGCGTACCTCGTCGATCCGCCAGATCTTCTAATGTGGCCGTTCAGCAGGCCTGGGAGAAGGTCCAGTTTATTGAGAAGAACTTGGAAGAATGCGATTCCCTCAATCGTGATGAGATGAGACAGCGATTGATCGCTCTCAAGGACGAGGAGTTCTATAAGATCATGGTAAGCAACCGTCCTTGGGTTATGGACGATCTGAGGGTTTTGCCCAAGCCTACCTTCTTCTTTGGAGATGCAGTCCCTGACGACTTGACATACCAAAGGAGATGTTTTCAGTTCTCTTACACAGCTGATGGTGAAGAGAGAACTATTTCTACCCGGTCGTCTTTTGACCGGACCATCTCGATCCTGAGCCTTTCTCCCACGTGCCCTAAGAGGGAAGATCCTCCGAGCTGGGTGAAGAGGACCAGTGTGATCAAGACTGGGGTTTTTGTTGGTGGACCCTCCGGATATGCGGAGAAGCCACCTGTCCGTATGGACATGTTGATGCCAGCCAGCGGCTACCAGGGCTCTGATTATCCGTCGGTCGATTTGAGACCGGTGGGCCTTGGCGTTTTCAGCGGTGACGGCAGTACTTGGGTGAAGCCTTTTCGACTTCGTGGCCGTTTCAATGTTGACTCCGATTGGAAGTCATGGACTGACCACACCTTGCTGATTGGGGGCGCCGTTTTGAAGGAAGCCGGGATTTTTGACGCGATCCGCGATTTTAGGGAGACCGTGACCTTTTCCGATGATGCCTTCATGGCTATGTTGGAGTCTTTCCTCCCTCAGACCAATACCTTCGTTGTCACGAACGGTGAGATTGGTTTTTCTCTGAAGGAGTTGAGTGCTATTACTGGATTGCCCATCCTTGGCAAACTCTACGAGGAGTTCATGCCGATTGACAGCGTCCTTGAGGAGCAGTCAGAGGAGTTCAGGCTCCTATACTTTCAGCTCGTCGCCTTCTATGATTTTTTGAAGGAGGGCTCGAAAGTGAGATCCAGCAGTTGGAAGAGTTATGGCTCTTCATTCTTCAACTTCTTTGACAGCAAAGAGTCTTCTGATAGCATGACCCGGGAAGACAGGAAGAAGACTTCGGCCATGCAGGAAGAGTTGAAGGGTTTCTTCGCGAGCACAGATGCCATTTGTTCTGGCATTACACTGCGGAGAGATCTTGCTTTTTACCTCACTTTTTGGCTAGGTGAGGCTATTTTTGCTGGTGGAGATGGGACGCACATCAGGCCGCATTGTATTTTTCCTGCTTGTCAGATGGCGTTTGGAGAGCGGCTTGCTTTGGTGCCCGCTCTTTACTCCTACCTGTGTACCGAACTGCAGGCTGCTGCTTTCTTGGTTCGGCTTGGGCTCCCTATGAATAGGGTATTTTCAGCCCATATCTTTTATTCGTGGTTTGTATACCACTGTCCTGGCTTCCACCAGCTGGGTGCTGCACAGGATGATGATCCTCTGATGATTCGATTGGCTAAGGGAAAAGCCGTATCTGAATCACTTTTGTTTGCCCGCATGAGGATCCGACGGTTCAGGGACGTCAAGATGGGGCAGTCTTCAGTTAAGCTTTCTCCGGAGTTGCGGAAGAAGGCTTTTGATTTTGGTGCCTCCCGAGACTCTACCAGAGCAGGGTCGGGAAGGCATTACTCTTTGACCAATGCAGAGAAGGAGTGGCTTTTCAGCATACGAGTCGGCACGATGGTGTACCGTAGACATCTTTTCGTCGACATCCAGCCGTATGTACCTTCTCGCTTTGCACTTCAGTTGGGCTTCTCTCAGGGCGTTGTTGGAGCGCCTTCGAGTATGGTGAAGCGTTTTGGGGGTTTGCAGGATGGCAGAAATGCATGGGCCTTCTATAGTGCTGAAGACACTACTGCCACGATTTCTTATCCTGAGCTGTCGACTTTCCGAACTGCCGGCTTCACGAAGTGGTTCGCGGAGAGCTTTTTGGCATATCGGGGGCTTTCCAAGAAGGAGCTTGATGTAAAGCTGTCTTCTGGAAAAGGCATTGGGAAGTCGGATGGCGTCCGGCGAGAGGAAGTTTGGGCATTCCTTTCTGGAGAGAAGCACAAGATAGGCTTTCTCGGTGACCAGGGCGTCATTGGTTCTGAAGCTGTTCGGGAAGTACCTGATGAGGCTTTGGAGCAGCTAGAACAGGAGGAAGCTGAGCTCGACGCTTGGATGCAAGCGGCACATAGGCGAGCTTCCGCGGAGTCTACGGGCGAGAGCAGACCATTCAGTGAGGAGTCAAGTGAGAAACCTGACTCTGATAGTGGGGCGGGTTCTTCTAGGAAGCGAACCCGTAGAGGTAGGAAGAGGAGGAGTCATCATCACAGCGAGGGGCCACATGAGGACTCTCCTGACATGGAAATCCCTCTTACCATCAACGAGGAGGTGCCAGAGGCTGTTGACGAGCCTCCAGAGAAGAGGAGCCGTGGAGAAGAGACCATTGGTGAAGGTATGATTCTTCCTTTTTCTTTTTCTGCTTCTTTCATGGGGCTTTCCATGTTCTGATTTGTTTTCTCACCCTACTGCTGCATGGAAGCCAATTTTGAGATGGCATGGAAGCCGAAATTTTATGGCGTAAAAGCCAAAATTTGGGTTGGCATGAAAGCCGAAATTTTATGGCGTAAAAGCCAAAATTTGGGTTGGCATGGAAGCCGGTGTTTGTTTTGTGGCATCTATAGCCAGTTTGGTGGCATTGATAGCCAATTTGTGGCATTTATAGCCGGTTTGGTGGCATTGATAACCAATTTGTGGCATTTATAGCCGGTTTGGTGGCATTGATAGCCATTTTTTGAAAGCCAAGTTTTGGTTTGTCGGCGTGAAAGCCAATTTTTGTGGCATTGATAGCCGGTTTGTGGCATTTATAGCCGGTTTTTTGGCAAAAGAGCCAGGTTTTGGCATTTATAGCCAGATTTTTTGGCTTTCAAAATGCAGGTATCGACTAAATGTCGCCTCCCCGCTGAATGGTCTTGCAAGTATCGATGGAATGTCGCTTCCTTGCTCATTCGGTTTTGCGAGTATTGACGGAATGTCACTTCCTCGCGGGTTGGGTTTTGCAAGTATCGATGGAATGTCGCTTCCTTGCGAATTGGGGTGCAAATATCGACTAAGCGTCGCTTCCCTGCTTTTCCCAAGACTTTTTGGTTTTGCGGGTACTGACTTGATGTCGTTTCTCCGCGATTTTTGAAATTTGAGGTTTTCTCGAACCATTTGTAATTTTGGGTTGTGGATAGCAACTGATATGTTACATCTCCACGATTTTTGAAATTGGGTTGTGGATATCAACTGGTTTGTTGCTTCTCCACGATTTTAGGTTTTCTCGAACCTTTGAAATTTGGGTTGTGGATATCAACTGATATGTTGCGTCTCCACGATTTTTGGGGTTTTGGAAGTATCGAATGGGGTTCGCATCCTTCCGATTTTTTGAGTTTTGCGAGTATCGACTAAGTGTCACTTCCCCGCGGTTTTTGAAAAACCATTTTTTTGTTTAAAGACACGAGGGTCATAAATTTTGACCTAAAACCATTTGGCGGTAAAAGGTAAGGTGGACTAGGGTGGAAATCCCTGGATCCGAATTTTTGTTTCAAACCATGAATTTTGGTTCAAGGATCGAAAGTTCTGGTCAAGTCAGGGAGAGGCTCCTAAACTTGGATTTTTTTTTTTTTGAACAATGAAACAATGAAAGTAAGCATTGTTTTTGAATCTCTAGAAATTTTGACATTTGATATGAAAATTCTAAAGAGAGTGGGTTTGACGAGCGAGTACCTGAGAACAGGTTTTGGCCATACAGGCATTGCTCTTACCCAGTTGGGTAAGTCTTCAAGGGTAGTATCGCTTCAAGAACTTGCCGTTGATAGGCAGCATACATCTGTCGCCTTCCATGTTTAGGAGGGCATATGCGCCATTGGAGAAGACCTTGTCGATGACGTAGGGTCCCTCCCATTTTGGTTCAAACTTGCCTTTGGACTTGTGAGCGAAGACCATTGGTCTTTTTACCGCAAGAACCAAGTCACCCTTCTTGTAGGCGCGTTGCCTGACCTTTTTGTCAAAAGATCCTGCCATGCGTGCTTGGTAAAGTTCAATGCTTTGTCGAGCTTCGAGCCGTTTCTCATCGAGATTGTCCAGCTCATGAAGTCGTAATTTCGCATTGCTTTCTTGAGTCATGTCATTTTGTAGAGATACCCTCAGAGAAGGAATTTGTACCTCTAGGGGCACGACAGCTTCGCATCCATAGACCAAGGAGAATGGTGTGCTATGGGTTGGTCCTCGAACGGTGGTTCGATAGGCCCACAAAGCTTCAGACAGTTTATCGCTCCAGTCTCTTTTGTGACTAGAGACCATTTTCTTGAGGATTTTGCAGAGTGTCTTGTTGAAGGCTTCTGCTAATCCGTTTGCTGCCGGATTGTATGGAGTCGAAGGACAGCTTTGAATTTTGTATTTGTCGCAAAACCTGTAGAATCGATGATCCCGGAATTGTGGTCCGTTATCATGGACGAATCTCTTGGGTATGCCGAAACGACAAATGATGTTGGTGCGCAGGAACTGAAGAACTGATGAGGTCTTCATTTCGTTGAACGCAAATGCTTCTGACCACTTGGAGAAATAATCCGTAGCAGCGAAGATGAAGCGATGACCTTTGCTTGAAGGGGGGGAGATAGGACCTATGATGTCCATGCCCCATGCTTCGAAAGGCCATGAGATTGCTGTAGGATGTAGCCATTCCGGAGGCATGTGAATGTAGTCTCCATGAACTTGGCATTGTTGGCAGCGCTTAGCAAATTGCATTGCGTTGGGTACCATGGTAGGCCAGTAGTAACCTAACCTTTTGATTTGGTCGTAGAGCTTGGGACCAGCCTGATGAGCTCCACAAAGACCAGCGTGAACTTCTTTGAGTGTTTCTTCAGCTTCTTGTTGTGACAAGCAGCGTAGAAGAACTCCGTTGAAGGATTTCCTGTAAAGGATCTTTGAAGGGATATCCAAATGAAAGTTTGGGGCTCGCCTTTGGATGCTTACCCGTTCTTTTGGATCTTCAGGTAGGATTCCGAACATAGTGTAATCAATGAACGGATCCCTCCAGTCGCCGATTGAAGGTTGAAGGATAGAGATCCGACTTCCAACCACCCGGTGGCATTCAGCAACTGCTTGGTGTGTGTTAAGAGGAGGGAGGGTCCTTCTCTCGCACACTGTAATTTGCATGTTTTCCCCTTCCTGGATCGCCATTGATGCGGCAAGTCCGGCCAGGGCATCTGCACGGATGTTTTCACCTCTACGAATGTGGGTGATGTTGCAGATGTCAAACTTTTGCCGAAGCGATTGTGCCTTGTTGTAATAAGGCAGCAGATCGGGCTTCCTGACTTCATATTTCTGATTCATCTGGTTGACGATCAGTTGAGAGTCTCCAAAGACTTCCAGCATGGTGATACCGGATTCAATGGCGAGTTCCAATCCTAGGATCAGAGCTTGGTATTCAGCTGCATTGTTTGTGCATGGTTCCAGTAGCGAGAAAGCGTGTGGAATCATGCATTTGTCGGGGCTAACAAAGAGGATGCCAACTCCCGAGATCAGCTTTCTGTTTTCATTTGTCCTGGTTGCACCGTCAAAGTACATGTCCCAGGAGGCATTTGGTGAGGAAGTCTCCACGTTGTAGACAGATTCGTCTGGGAGATCATCTCTGAGTGGTGAATCTTTAGGCAATGGATGCTCTGCAAGGAAATCTGCTAGAGCTTGGCCTTTGATTGCTTTTTGTGGAACATACCTAATATCAAATTGTGACAAGAGGATGGACCATTTTGCCAGTCGGGCATTGAGAGAACCGGCCTTCGTGACAAGGACCTTCAAGAGGTTGATCCTCGAGACCAGGTAGACTGTGTTGGAAAGCAAGTAGTGACGTAGCTTTTGTACGGCGAACATCACTACAAGGCATTCTTTTTCGACTGGAGAGTAGCGATGCTCTGCACCTACTAGCATGCGGCTGAGGTAGTATAGAGCAGCTTCTTTTCCCTCACCATTCTCTTGTGCAAGCAGAGCGCCTACAGAATGATCAAGAGCTCTTGTGTACAAGATGAATGGTTTTCCAGTGGCAGGGGCAGCTAACACTGGAGGTTTGGTCAGGTATGACTTGATATCTTGAAATGCGGCTTCACAGTCGGCATCCCAGACAAAGTCTACACCTTTTTTCATCAATCGAGAGAATGGACGGCATTTCCCCGAAAGATTGGAGATGAACCGTCTGATGTAGGCCAATCTCCCTTGAAGCCCTTTTAGTTCCCTTAGGGTTCTTGGAGAGGGCATTTCTAGAATAGCCTTGACTTTTATGGGGTCAAGTTCTATTCCAGCTTTCCGAACAAGGAATCCGAGAAACTTACCCGACGAGACGCCGAAGAAGCATTTTAGAGGATTCATCCGCAGTTTGTGTTTGCGGAGTCGGAGGAAGACTTCCCGAAGATCTTTGAGATGGTCTTCTTTTCTTCTGCTTTTGACGGCGAGGTCATCAACGTAACATTCGACCGTTTTGTGCTGCATATCTTGGAATATTTTCATCATAGCCCTCTGATATGTGGCACCAGCATTTTTCAGACCAAATGGCATGACAGTGTAGCAATACACGCCAAATGGAGTCCGAAATGAAGTGTGTTTTTCATCCTCGGGATGCATCTTTATCTGATTGTAACCAGAGAAGCCATCCATGAATGTCATTCGCTCGAATCCGCAGGTATTGTCAATCATCACCTCCGGTATGGGGAGCGGGAATTCATCTTTAGGGCAAGCGCCATTCAAGTCTCTATAGTCAATACAGACTCTGATCTGCCCATTTTTCTTTGTCACGGGGACAATGTTGGCCAACCATTCTGGATGTTGTTCCTCACGGATGAAGCCAACGCTTTTGAGTTTTTGAACTTCTTGTTCAATTTTATCCATCACATCTGGACGGAATCTTCTTTGGCCTTGTTTGACAGGCTTGACGTCTTCTTGAAGATTGAGTTTGTGGACTGCTACTTTGGGGTATAAACCAGGCATTTCAGCATAGGACCATGCAAAGCAATCAACGAACTCACGAAGAAAAGCGATATACTCGGGTAACTCATCATCCTTTATATTCTTGCTTATGAATACAGGACGTGGGTTATCAGGTGTTCCCAAGTTTATCTTTTGAACAGGATCTTCTGTCGGAAGGTTCGAAGGTGGTTCCTCCACAATATTTTCGGAGGCTTCCAACTCAACGAAACCTTCTGGAGTTTCAACTGCATTACCAGACCAAGGCTCTGTTCCTTTCCATGGATTTTCTTGATTGGTGATCTCCTCAAGGCTTGCTATGAGATAGTCCCAATCGCCTGTTGAGTCTGGTATTTCTTTTGGAGACGAGGGTTCTTCTGGGTCAGGATGCCACAAGTCTGTATTATCGGACGATTCCTCTTTATCATCAGAGAAATCATACCAATTGGATGAGCTTCCTGGATTTTTGTCAGGTAACTCTTTAAAGAGATATCCAGGGAGATCGATGTCTTCATGGACTTGAGATGTTGAGGCTTGGTCGGTAAAACGACTTTTAAGCCTTTGTGTCAACTGTCTCAGAGGAGTATCAGGATCATACCTTAACCCATATGAAGACTTTTCTACATGACCGTAGAGTCTCCAATCTTCCAGCTGGCTTTTGGTCAAGGCGGGCTCCAATGGCGTGAGAATACCGCGTCTTTCTCCCAAACCGACTGGGTTTTGAGCGTCAAAGCCCATTTTCTTCATGATAGCTTGTGCTACAGGACTATATAGAGATAGTTGAGGCATACCTTCATTTTGGAAAGGTTCCAGCAGAGAACTTGATGAAGAAGCATCCGATCTATGGAAGAAGATCGGTCTTTGCTTTGGTGATGTTGTCGGAACAACAAAGGTAGCAGACGTAGGATCTTCTACGTCAGCAGGTGTCTCCATCGGAGTGAGAGCAGGCTGAACTTACTGAGTGTCAGCTTGGCTTGACGATGCATCGTCTTCTGGCTCTGAGTCCGAGTCTGTGTCTTGCATGATAGACACGAGAGAAACAACAAATTTGCCCCCAGACTTTTGTTTCGCCTTCTTCACTTTAGTCGTGATGACCAAAGGTTTTGAAGATTTGAGGGAGATGACGAAGGGAGATTGACTACTCTCTTCTAATTTGCCGGAGGGGTTGTTTTCTTCCGGTGATTTTTTAGGAGCCTTGCCTTTATCTTTCTGGAGATTTTCAGCAGGGGGTGCTGTTTCCTCTTCTTCTTTTTCTCCTTCATACATTTGGGAGTCTGCGAAGTGGACTTCTTTATCTTTGAAGGGTTTTCTGTCCGCAAAGACACGATGTACAATGCCGTCGTCGCCGACGAACTTGATGCATTGATGTAGAGTTGAAGGGACAACACCGTTCTCGTGTATCCAAGGACGTCCGAGAAGGATGTTGTAGCATGAGGGGGTTTTTATTGCATACACAGTGACCTCAGAGATAAGATCACCGATTTGCAATTTGAACCTGATTTTGCCGATAGGCCTTTGAGTGCTCCCATCGTATCCAAAGATAGATACAGATGTGTGGCTTAGCTTGCTGGGTGGGATGCCCAACTCTTCAAGAGCCGAAGTGGAGATAAGGTTGAGTGCAGAACCTGGGTCGAACTGAACTCTATGTATCGGCATTTCTTTGATGTACCCTGTGAAGTACAGGGGTCGGTTGTGCCTTGATTCGCCAAGTAGGAGGTCTTCCTTAGTGAAGGCGATGGTTGCACTGGCTGCCTTTTGAACCGAGAGGCATTGGATGCATGATCCCTCAGTTTTCTTTTCTCCCTTTGAGGAAGTTTCAGAGTTTTTGATCCGGTAGTCCATTTCAATTTGGAGGACTTGCGGGGCATGTTTGTCGACATCCTCATTCAGTTTTTGTAATTCTGAGATGAGATTATCACGAGTGCGTGGAGACATTCGTAATAAATCCAGGATGTGAAGACGTGCAGGTATGTGTTTGAAGTGCTCAACCAAGTCATACTTGAAAGCCTCCTTAGGGCTTGCATGTTCATTGTTTTTGCCACTGGGGGCGCTTACAACATCTTTTCCCGAAGGATTTACATAAGTAAAGGAAGATTGGTTGTAATTCTTGTGGTAGTCCCGGCCAGAGCGGGTGCCTCTACCAACTTCGAGAGCTTCTTGAGAAGGATCTTCGTTTGGAAGATTGTCTTCAGGATCAAGAGGCTGTCGTTTTTCATCTACTGGGGATGTATCTGCAGCAGAGTTTCCATCCTCAGTGATTGTGTTGCACGGAGCATTTTCCGGGAGCAAGTCCTGAATAGCATCCAGCAGCTTTTCTTCTTCGTTGACCCATCCATCACCCCAAGTTGGGTTTTCTTCATGATGATGAGTCGGGAAGAATGTGTATTCTGAAGTCACAGTCTCAGGAGAAGAAACCTGAGAGGGTGTCATCTCTGTGAAAGTCACGTGAGACGAGGTAGCTCCAGAGGATACATTGCTAGGCGTCGTCGGAGTGTAGGTAATCTCATCAGACGACGCTTCAGAAGAGCTATAGTCCTGATATATTACATTACAGGAAGCTCTGATAGGAGATGTTGCCTGCTCGGAGTCAGACTCATCCTCGGATGTAAGAGGATCATCTATCCAGCAATATTCTCCATTTTCAGGAGTTAAGGGTGGATGTACCTGATTATCTTCAGGGACCTCAGGCTCTGGGTTGCGAGGAGGCTCGTTAACACGATCTTGCTCTTGTTCTAGAGCGAGACGCTGCAAGATCCTTGCATATTCTTCAAGATCAGGCATGGGAGCCAGATCCTCTTCTTCGTCTTCTCCGTGTGGCTCAACATAGTTGATTTCCACTGGAGCAATGACAGGTGCTGGGTTAACAGCATCTTCTTGTGCAGCCTCTTGGTCTTCTTCATCATCAGACCAGGATCCTTGTGGTTGCAAGGGGTTATACCAGATTACTGGCATAAGGTGAGTTTCAGGAACCCATTCTTCGTCGGAGAGATACTCTCCTGTTTCAAGAGATTCCTCCCACTCGCCGGTGTAGTTGGGCTCGAATCCATCGTCGGTGTCGCTGGACTCGTATCCATCAATGGAGAATCCAACTACCGAGTTGCAAGAGTATAATGCCCCCTGCATGGCTTCTTTTTTGAATTGAGGTGGCATGAAATCACTGAGAGTGAAGTTTCTTACCGCCTTTGAAGTCCCTGGAAGGGACGTTTCTGTTGCCCCAAGTGAAGTGGTAGAGGAGGCCTCTGCCTTTTCATGAACTTCTTGTTTTGGCTGGGTCTTCTCTTGCCGTTTGAGCCTGAGGAGATGTTTCCTAGCCTGCCTTCGCTGTTGAGCGGTCGGCTTTGTTTTGACGATCTCCCAATTTTCATCTTCCAGGAGATCGGGATGTACCCATATGGGTTGTCCGTCTGGTGTCGGGAAAGGAACCAGCTTCTCGGACACTTGAATTTTGTTTATCACCATGAAGGAAGTAGTGATCTTCTTCTTCGGTGATTTTGGTGTTTGTCCACATGACACCATGTTGACGGAGGCAGTCCCATAGTTTTTGTCAAAGGTGATGACTCCGTTTTTCCACATCTCGTTTATCTTCTCTCTCACAACAAAGCATTGATTGAGAGGATGCGAGACCATCTGGTAGTATGGACAGTACCGAGGATCATTGGTTTTGCCAACGTCTCCAGGTTTTTTGGGCTCTGGCAAAATGAGTTTGCCATTTGCTAGGAGAGCCTCAAAGATTTCTTCGACGTCTTCATCGAACGGATATTTCTTTTCTACTCGCTCTTTGAAGGCATCAGAGAGTTCAGGTCTCTTACCTGCAGCTCTATTTTCAGCTTTCTTTGGTTGCTGAGGAGCTGACTTAGTCTGCACATTGAGAACCTCCTTCTTCTTTGGCTTAGAGGTTGCAACAGCAGTCGGCTCTTTCTTTGATGATTTCTGACTGTTGAGGTCTTTGATCACCGTTTCAGCTTCCATGGAAGCTTCCAGGAGTTCCCCCAGGTTCTTTGATTTATTGCCGATGATCATGGAGCGGATTTTAGCTCTCATGTTGTTTCGGCAGATGTCGACTAGCGACGCTTGTGGCAGTACATCTGAGCATTTGTACGCCATTGCTTTCCACTTGTGAATGAAGTCATAAGTTGACTCATTCTCTCCCTGTTTTAGGCTGCAGAGCTGAGCCATAGTAACAGGATGATCCTCACCTTGGAAGTGGGTCAGGAAGCGTGTCTCCAGCATAGCCCAGTTCTGAATGGAGTTCTCCGGCAGAGTGGAGTACCAATCGAAGGCCGTACCTTTTAGGGTACTTGCAAAGAGGCGAATCTTGAGTGCATCTTGATCCGCGATAGCTCCCGTCAAGATCTTGAAGTGGATGACGTGTTGTCTGGCCGATCCTTTCCCCGTATATGTTTGGAGAGTAGGATGTTTGAATTTTGTGGGGAACGGGACCGAGTCCATCCATAAAGGATATGGTGGCTTGATCCCATGCTCTTTGAGTATATCCTCTTCTTTAGCTTTGGCGAGGATACTGTCTACGTCCTTTTTGGTAAGGGCGCGTGACTCATTTTCTTCACAATTCTCCTCGTTATTGTTATGATTCGGAGGAGGCTCATTGTTCACCTGATTTTGGACGACAAGGAGAATGTTTTCCATCAGAGTTTCAATCCTCTGCTGGCCTTGTTCCAACTGCTGGATGCGTGTGAGCGCATCATCTCGAGGTGGATTCTGAGGTGGTGGCTCAGAACTTGTAGCCAAGACGTTCATCCCTCGGGATTCGAACGAAGAAATCGTCCTGGTGACCGAGCTGGGGCTCATTCTTTTTGATGAAGAGCTTGATGAAGGATTACTCTCCCGTCCTTGGCTTGAAGGGGCAGGAGATTCTTCAGGATGTCTTCGTGTCCCGGTGACGCTACGGATCACCGGACGTCGGACATGGATTTTTGATGCTGACTTTTGGCGTCTTCTGGTTTTTCCAACCATATGGACGGCAGCAACTTGGTCGGGTCTTTCTTTTTCGACCCATTTGTGGGAGACTTGAAGTGTAGGAGGCTGGGTCCGTTGCTTCTCTAGTCTCTTTTGTCGATATGACGCACGGCGGCGTGCTCGACAAGCGATTTGAGCTTCAGTCAGCTCTGGCTGGGCTCTGACGATGAAGGATGTGCTCCCTCGGGCGCAGCAGCCGAGCTTGTCTTCTTTGTGGTTGGGCAAGGACAGGATGCGGACCCGGTCCTTTGCCTGTTGCAGCGAAGCTTTAAACCTTTCGAGTTCGGCCCCTGTAGAGATGAAGGGTCGAACTGAAGGAGTGTAGGCCTTAGCAGGTGCTTGGAGAGGCCTGGTGATGCATGATCTGATTTTGGGCTTGTGGGAGCAAGCCGATTCATGCTGGGTCGACTTGGGAGTCAAGTTGGAGATGGGTCTCTCCTCTTTCATGTAGGCAAGAGGGTAGAACTGGTTCTCTTTGAGTGGGGCCAGGTATGCTGGCTTGGTGGATGTTTGAGACCTTCTTTGTTTTGGGGAAGGTCTTGGAGACCAAGTCTTAGGGTAGACCTGGTTGGTTGTTGGTCGAGGCTTCGCGGGGGTGCCGCGGGCTTCGGGCTTTTGGGCGCTCGCCTTTGGTGTCACGGGAGTGACACGTTGAGAGGCGATTTTCTGCCTTTTGGCAGGCGCAGTTTGTTCTTCGGGAAGTGGGAATGGTCCCAGTGTC
Source organism: Umbellularia californica (assembly GCA_028538565.1). Taxonomy (NCBI): domain Eukaryota; kingdom Viridiplantae; phylum Streptophyta; class Magnoliopsida; order Laurales; family Lauraceae; genus Umbellularia; species Umbellularia californica. Next base: position 41,448,944 of record JAPQWN010000004.1, read on the forward strand.
CCGAAGACGATGGTCCAGGGAGTCGAGGTCGACCTGGAGTTCAGAGAGTTGCCGAGGGAGTTGACGCTTCGGCAGCTGGCAGGGCGCTTGTAAGTGCGCTCGGTTTGCTTCTGTTGAAGCATGAGTTGGTGCTTGTTCTCATCGAAGATAATGGTTAAGGCTGCCATTGTTAGTTTCGAAAAAGTTCTGAAACAAGATCACATCCATTAGTAATCACAAGAATATAATGATCATAAATGGGAATTTCTATGGTTGTCTTTTCAAATCGCTCAAGGGATATGACCCAAGCGACATGAAGAAGGCAAAAAGCCATAGATGGTACAATTGTTCTGACAGCGAACATGGTAGGCTCGAAATGAGCGTTCCAATGACTGCTAGAAGTAATTGTATACCTAAATTCGACTTATCGAGAAGCGGAGCTTGCTCGAGATAAGAAGAATATAAGGTAGGAGTTACAAATGTGCCGGTCACAGATACAGTAGACCCTGAAAGGGCGTACCAGTATTGCTATGCACAAATGTTGGAGATCGCATCCATGAGATGGGATTCTTTGTTTTTTTGAAATGTCAAGATTGGATTCATCAAAGAGAGCAGATGATATTCCGATCCGAATACGGGCTCAACGATTTCCGCGAGCGCCAGTACCCAGAAGGGAAGGAACCACAATTTCTCGGATCTGAATCTAAAATGACGAGAGTTTTTTTTTTTTGAAGATTTTTTTTTTAAATTTTCATTTTTTTTTTAAAAAAAAAATCTTTTTTTTTTTGTTTAAGATTTTTTTTTTTGAAAATCTTTTTTTTTTTATTTTTTATTTTTTTTATTTTTATTTTGATTTTTTTATTTTTTTAAGATTTTTTTTTTTTTTGAAAATCTTTTTTTTTATTTTTGATTTTTTTTTAAATTTTTAAGATTTAAAGACGAGAGAGTACACATAGGCCTCCTAACCCGGTCTTATGAAACCTCAATTAATAGAATTGCCCCCAGGTAAGGGTAGGATTACTTAATGAACCCGTTTGGAGGACCCTTGCCTAGAACAGTCAAGCTGTCTCCACACTCTGGACAAGGCTTTTCTTGAATCAATCGTGATCAAAGAACGCAATTGGTTTAACCTTAGTGGTCTATGTCTTTTTTTTCAAATCCCAAATAGACTCATCGAAGAGAAACGATGGCCCAAAACCTTAGTCGAACGGGCTCAGCATTTCTGCAAGCACCAAAGAACGATAGGATAGGATCAAAGCTTCTCAATTTTGAATCAGAACTGAGAAAACTGATTTTTTGATTTTTTTTCTTTGAAATCTCTAATGAACTCATCGAAGAGAAACGATGGCCCAAAACCTTAGTCGAACGGGCTCAACATTTCTGCAAGCACCAAAGAACGATAGGATAGGATCAAAGTTTCTCAATTTTGAATCCAAACTAAGAAAACTGATTTTTTTTTTATTTTTATTTTTTTTAATATATTTTTTTTTTGAAATCTCTAATGAACTCATCGAAGAGAAACGATGGCCCAAAACCTTAGTCGAACGGGCTCAACATTTCTGCAAGCACCAAAGAACGATAGGATAGGATCAAAGTTTCTCAATTTTGAATTCAGAACTAAGAAAACTGATTTTTTGATTTTTTTTTTCTTTGAAATCTCTAATGAACTCATCGAAGAGAAACGATGGCCCAAAACCTTAGTCGAACGGGCTCAACATTTCTGCAAACACCAAAGAACGATAGGATAGGATCAAAGTTTCTCAATTTTGAATCCAAACTAAGAAAACTGATTTTTTTTTTTTTGAAAAGAGAAAGAATGGAAACAAACTCAAAGAAATAGAAATTTCCAAAAAATCCCATCTCATTTTTTTTGGGTGCAAAATCCAACATAGGCCACCAGCTAGAAAGTAGCCAAGGAATCCGGAAAAGAAGTATAAGCATAGAGCAAAAAGTATGATATGCAAATATTTCATTTCCAAGCACCGTGTTCTCAAATGAACGAGTCCCACCGGGTGTGCCAGCTTGATGGAACGCGCTCCGAGGCGCCTGCTGGGGCGGCTACCGGGGTCGGCGGAACGTGGGAGTCCGTCGGGTCCGACCCTTTCGCGCCCTGGCGGGCCCTGAAGCGTGCATCAACATTTCTTTTGTGTGGGTGTGCCAGATTTTCTATTTTACTTGGAATTGCAAGTGGTAATCCGGAGATCAACCTTCGCAAGTAAAAAGGAAATCAACTTCTTTCAAGTTTTCCATTGCACAAATATTTAAGAAAAGAGACATTTTCTTGGTTTGCCGTGAAAGGCGATTTTGTTTGGCATTTATAGCCGATTTTGGCGTTTATAGCCGATTTACAATTCTCATCAATAATGAAAGACAAGAGTTGTGATTTTTGTCTCTTTTAGAAAAATACAAACTACAATGAAAAGCAAGAAAAGGAAGATCTAACTTTTCAGGAGATTGTGGGGGACTCGTTCAGATTGACGGTCGCAAGCCATGTATGGGCTTCGCCATCATCCATGCAGATGAGAACAGAAGATGCTCTTGATTTGCTTGGCTTGGCTATAACCTCAGGTTTTTAGAGGACAAAGACCAAGAGAAGGTCCTATGTCCAATAAAAAGCTAAGTAGACGGGCTGAAAAGCCACGTCTAAGCCATTGGAGGCAGCAGGAAAAGGCAAGGACCTTGGGGGGGGGGGGGGGGGGGTGCCCCCCAAGGGACTTTTGTCACCTTGTAGTGGTGGCCGGTGCAGAACTTCAGCAGAGTTTTTCTCTCTTTTTCTTTCTCTCAAATCTCTTTCTGATCCTTTTTTTCTGATCTTCTGATTTTCTCCTCTTTTTTCCGATTTTTTCAATTTCAATGGAATGCTCTCCTATTTATAGGCTTTTGGTAGCCATTTAGGAGGGTTTATGAGCCTTAATGGCTTTAATGGGAGGAGTTACAAGATTTATTTCTTGATTTTGTAACTCCTTTTTCCTTGAATCTGATTGGCCGATGGAGATTAAGGGCTTTTAATCACCTTAATTACCATAATGGGAGGAGTTTCATGGTTTAAATGCCATGAATCAATTGACTTGTAACTCCCAAATGCTTGCTTCTGATTGGGCCGTCCAAAGAAATGAATTAATGACTGCAATAAAGCTAGTCAATTAACCACATTAATTGGTCGCCGAGCAGTCGAAGAGTCGCGGGCCATGCCGTGTCTTCTGGAATTCTTCTGGCGATGATCATCGATGGATCTACATGCTGATCGACATCGGATGAACATGTAACTTCAGACATTGATAGCTAAGAGTGGGCCGGTGACATCTGTCTTGTCGATTTCACGATCGGTCGGACAGAAAGTGCACTTTCTTGGTCAGCCGGTTGGCGATCTTGGAGCGATCACTGATGATTTTATGCTTTTGGAGGTTGACCCGTGATTTTGACGGATGTCGTCGGATATGAGTCAATTTCAAGCACTAAAAATCACATTTTCAGGGAACCACAGGGGCCAAAGTGCGCGAAACGCGAAAAAAGACGGAAAAAACGGGTCACCGGCGGAAAATCCGGTGACCCGGACCTCCATGGTCGCCGGCGACCATGGACCGGCGACCATGGGCCATGGTCGCAGGGGCCTGCGACCATGGGCCATGGTCGCAGGGGTCTGCGACCCTGGGGGATTTTTCCCCTTCGGAGCCCGTTTTGCGGTCGTTTTGAGGTCTTTTTCGTCGCCGTTTTCTTCTGTATTTTTCTTGACATTTCTTCTCATTTATTGGCTTGATTTCCCTGTAGAAAACTTGATGAGAATCCTTGCATTTTTAGAGTGCAAAGTTTCTAATTTTCCGGGAAAGCCGAAGACTTTGTCGCGTAGAGCTGCTGATTTTCCGCCAGAAGTCGAAACTTGGTCAAACGATGTCGGAATGACCTGAAATTTGAGGTGAAGCCTCCTGAGCAATAAATAAGACCAACCATAGGCTTTTGTTTGAGTTTTGAAGCCGTTTGGGGTCCCGTCGATGCTTCACTTGATTTTGCTGCGGGGAAAATGCCGAGCTTTGATGTGCGGTCAAACGATGTCCGATTGACCTGAAATTTGACGGGGAGCCTATTGGAGTCATTTTGAGACGTTCCATGGGCTCCGTTTTGGATGTCATGGTCCCGGGTTGCTCCGCCGCCGGTAGGCTTGATTTTCTCTCGGAGCATCGAAACCTGGTCAAACGTTTTCGGAATGACCTGAAATTTGACGTGCAGCCTTTTGGAAGCATGTTGAAGCCACTCATGCACTTGGTTTGATGAGCGAAGGATTCGGTGGTTCCCGCCGCCGGGAGGCTTGATTTTGCTGCTCGAGCATTGATGGAGGGTCAAACGTTGTCGGTTTGACTTGAAATTTGGAATGGAGCCTTTTTGGGACATGCTGGAGTCATCCGTAGGCTCTGATCGAAGTTTTGACGTCTCCGATGATGTCGCCGCCGGGAGCGCCATTTTAGCTGTCGGAGAAGTGAAGTTAGGCCAAATGTTGTCGAAATGGCCCGAAACTTCATGTGTACTCTTCTCTTGGCTATCTTGAAGGATCTTGCAGTTTTTGTTTGATTCTGACAAGATTTGATTTTTTGGAGAAATTGCATTGCCTATTTATGGCAGGTTGCGACTTCATGCAGCTTTCTTGATGTTGAAGAGGCAAAGTGACATTTTTGGTGTCAACATCCATCACTTGTTGGGGGAGGGGCTTCCAATTCTCTCCCGGGAGACGAGATTGATTGCTTGTGATTTTGACGAAAGAGAGCAGGAGAGAGTTGGCTATTTTATAAGCAGGACATGAGAGATTTGTCTCGTAGGAATTTGATGAGGGGTCTTGTTTATAAAAAATGGAAAAGAGATCTTACATTCACCTAATCCAACATTCTCCCAAAAGAAACGATTAAAATTTATTTCCATATTTTCCTTCATGTTCCCCATGTTAATCATATTATTTCCTTTTTGTTGGTTTTTGTCTTGTGTTCCGAGTTTACTAGAGTGGCCCATTGGGTTATTCAATAACCAGATTCATGGTCAAGGGTATTTTGACCATTGTACCGGGGCCTTTTTGGTCTATAAAAAAGCAAAGATTATATGCATGATGCAAGACTCTGAAGAGGGTCAAAAGATGTGAATCGTTGCTCTCAAACTGTGGACGTTGGCGCATCGCTGAACTACATAAAATCCTCATCTCTCTCACGTGCATGCGTTTGCAAACCCGAAATATAATCTATACTTTATTAGCCACCAAAAAAGCCCCAGTATAATGACCAAAACACCCTTGACCCTAAACTTGGTCATTGGTTAACCCAATGAACCACTCCCGTAAACTCGAAATATAAGACATAAATCCAATAATCTCTACCTTGGCTTGAATTCCGTACAACTCAAGCCGCCAAAAAATAACCAGCAATGTCTTCCCGTACCTTGCTGACAGGTACGCACTTCCTTCAACACTCTTACATGTTGAACCGACATTCAAACTTTGATTTACCAACAAATTTCCGACTCATCAAAATTCTCCACCTCAAAGTTTGACATTCCATTGATAACATAATGAGTGTTTTTCAGATCACCCACTCTACAGCCGTCAATCTATTCAAATTTATGCGGCACGTTATAGATCTCATCACCATTACCACGCAATCAAACGGATTTGAAACTCGACTCCAAATGGCTCCAATATCACAAAAACAATTTTTTGTACTCCAATCAGTCAAACATCTTTATTGACTGTTGAACTGCCAATCTCTTCCTACAACCATATAGATCTGCTCGCAATGAGTTCGTATGTGCAAATGGATCTCCGATTAGACACTGAAGGATCAAGATATCGTAGTAACAAGTCTTTACCATCGATCCAGGTCAAAATCTCTTAATTGTACTACTGACGTGATGCTGATGTCAATGCTTCAAGCAACATTGGGCTTCTCTGCAATCGGTTCAAATTGACCCTACCTAGACTTAGACCTAGCCTGAGACTACGTTTCTTTTTTCCTTTATGCAACATAGCTCTAAAAAAGTAGCCCTCATTCCTAACAACTATTGGGTTACCTTATTCCTCTCTGTTCACAACATGATGACATGGCGATGGTGGTGATCCAGCTCCGGCGAACCGGCAACGACAACCAGCGTCCTGCTACCATCATGCCATGGACGGAGAGGAAGAAGGTAACCCAATCACTACTAGGAAAGAGGGTTGTTGTTTTCAGGGCTTTGTTGCTGAAAGGAAAAATGAAGCTAGGCCTCATGCTAGGTCCAGGTCTGAGTTGGATTGGCTTGACCCGATTGCAAAGAAGTCTAGTGCAACTTGAAGCGCTGATAATAGCAAGTGACGTTTGATGCCGAAGTCAACACCACGTCAGTACTACAGTCAACAGGTTTTGACCAAGATCGATCATAAAGATTGCTGACATTACATGCTGACATCAATGCGTCAAGCTGCACTCATGGTTTAAAATTGAGGTTTTGATCATGATATCGACCGGGCCGAAAAACAGATATGATATCGGTATCAGTCACGGTTATCGGTCCGTAGCGGTGTGAAAATGTTTTTAATCCAAAAAAAATTGCAAAAATATCCAAAAAATCCAGAATATTAGAAAATGCTGGAAAATAATGTTTTTTTTCTATTAATAATAATAATAAATCAAAATATCGGTCACTTTAAGTTATGAGTCCTGTTTGTGTCGCAGTTCGTTGTCTTCTCCAGTATTTCATATAATGCAACATTATTTTTGGCTCATGATCAATTTATTAGTGTAAAATATAAGAAAATAAAGATGTTAACATATCAATTATCATTTAATACTAACTCAATCATCAAATAAGTTATGAAATTCAAGACCATGAAGATATAACATATTAAAATCTGAAACATGATGGTGAGATAGATAAATCATAAAGCATTTGGACATCAAAAGGTTCATGGTTTCCTAAAATTAGGGGCGACTAGAGAGTAGAGAGAGACTGATGAGTATGACAGCTTAATTCCAAGTGGAGTGTCGTCCGGGCTCGATATCATCATCATTATCATCATCATTTTTTCGGTATTGGTTAAAAAGATATGTTCCATATTGTTGCGCTACACTACCATACTCATGGCCATATTCAAGTTGCTCTTGATAAGATGATGAACTATCTTGATCTCCTGTAGATTGAGATGGCTGGTTGTACTCAAATGGCATGAATAGGTGTGAAAGACATGAAAAGGTCATTCGGGATATGGTGGTGGGACAAGCCCCCCTTGCTCAATTAATATATGTTCGATAAAAAGTAGTGGTGTCGGTGAAAAGGGTACCCAATTAGTGCCATATAAATAACCTTCATGCTGTCCATACATGGCACCTTATTGGCCAACATAACCCCCATGATGACCATGAGTACCTTCCCCCACTCCTTGCCCAGCGGCACCACTACTATTCCTTGCCTCGATCTATCCAATATGTCTAACATAGCCACGGCGGGTATCTAAATCAATAGCACCAGAAAAATGCACAAGTGTCTCATAAGTGACAGGCTCATCATCTCCATAATGACCACCATCTTCGGAAGAGTCAGGTGGAATTCCATCTGATGATGAAGAAGTAGCAATACTTGACTCACTCTCCTCGTCCACCTCTTTTCCCTTTGGTTCACTTGTATCAAGTGCGTGCCCCTGTTCCATTGTCAAGTTTATTTCTTCTACCCTTTCTGATGCCCTCATTGGCTCAGGGCTATCCTAAGTCAATTCCTTTATCAACTCCTCAAACGCTGGGTCTTGGTCTAACATCGGTTCTTCTTGCTCTTCTAGCCATTCACCTAACACAATATCCTCTTCTGAAAAGATATAGTCCAAATTAATTGGACAAAAATAATCTCGTTGATCCTCAAACTGTCTTCTCTTTCTATTTCGACTCCGGAGCTTGAGATTGTAGTGGATGTAGACCAATTTATTTAGCTTTTGCGTTGTTAATCTATTTCTTGGTCTTGTGTGGATAAATGAAAAGGTGCTCCAGTTTCCTTCACAATTAGAAGATAATGTAGTTTCAGTAAGGACTTTCATAGCAATCGTCCTTAATGCAGGAGAACTCTCTCCATAATTCAACTACCATTCAGCTGAAAAAAAAATAGAAATGATATTAAAGTCAATAAAATAATAATAAGTCCTTGAATAATATAGAGATGACATTACAATCAATACATTACAATCAATATATAGATCTAGCATAAAAGTATGTAGATCAATCATTTACACACCATACAATGATCACGAATCATTAAAAGAACATATTTATGATAGAATCCTTAAAAAATGATATATTATAATTGAAATATTAAAAAATTCGAAAATAAAAGAATTAAAAAATCAAAAATCATGTGTATGAGTAGATTTATCATCTATACACTATTAATAAGCCATTAGTATTTACTATTTAGTATTGTAAATATTCAAACAATTATTTTTTAAAAGTAGAAGATTTAAAAAAAAAACCCATTTTTCTACACTCAAAATCATAAATATGAGTAGATCTAGTATGAAAGTGTGTAGATCTATCATCTAAGTGAAGAACACAACACAAGTGACAAACCCAATGATCTTTTCATTCATTTCTATGCTTTATCTAAAAATAAAAAAATAAAAACACATAATAGTAAAAATAAGGGAGTTAAGTTGATTTTCTTTTACCAAATAAAATGATTTCTTCAAAAAATAGTGTTGGAATTTGAAAATATGCAAGAGAATGAGATATGGAGATATGGCTGCTCTAAGGAGATGAGGGGAGAGGAGAAGAAGGTGGGGGAATCGGGAAAATAATAGGAGATGTTGATAATAAATTTGGGTAAGTTTTGATCAGTACACCATAACCTGTATCCTTTCACCCCAAAAATATACCCAACCAAGATGCACTTCACAACCCTTGATTCTAATTTATCGGTTTTCATGTGAGCATAAGCTAGACAATTAAAGATCCTTAAGTTAGAATAACTAGCTGGATTACCTAATCATATATCTTCTGGTGTTTTTCAACCATCCCGCAGTGTGGATAATTGTTAATCAAGTAATCTGCCTCAGAGTCCGGGTTGTGGTACGATCGATGTGTTTTGTCGTTGGATCTTTAGAGTCACGCAATCACGTGAAAAGGTCAGGAAGGCAAAAAGGGGAAATCCTTGTCTAGGGTTTTCTGTGAGGTCTCGCCCCTTTCTTGCCTTAGTTATATATAAATTATATTTAATTATGCCTAATTATGCTAATTTAACATCTTTTCATAATTTGTAGGATTGATAGGGGGTTGATTAGAATTCTTAGGGTTAGTTAGTTTGTTAGAGGCCCTAGGTGTAATTTCTAAGTTAGATAGGGTGTTTCCTTGGAGAATTATACAACAAACCTAAAACACCCTAAATGCCCATAGCCTTATCTCTAACTTAACAAACCAAGTGAGGGCATTTTAGTCAATTTACCCCAAAACCAAAGTCTATATATTAAACCCAGCCCCATCTCACGCCATTTCCATCTCTCTCATTTCCCTCCTTTTCTCATTTCAAATTCCCTCTAATTCTCCTTTCTTCTTCCTCCAAATCTAGGGTTTCCTACCTAGATCTAAACCATTCTCCATCAAGAAGATAAGAAATTCTCCAAACTGCAGCCCTCTCCAAGCTAGGATCATCTTCTCCTTCTCTAGATCTCCTTTTCTCTACAATTCAAGGTAATTTCCTTCCCTAGCTCAAATTCTATGAAGATCTTTCATCTTTTCATAGAATTCTCCTTTCTCATGCACTTTCTCATGGGGATTTGGGTGTATGAGGTCTAGATCTCTAGAGATCTGAGATTTGTGGGGCTGTTGAGTAGATTGGAGACCTTGGAGCTTATATCTAAAGGTTTTGAGCTTGAATTTTGGAGATCAAGAAAGGAGACCATCTTAAGAGAGCAAAGGCAAGTGCAATATACACTTGTCATTGAATACATGCTTTTTTCTTTGAATTTTTCAATGGATGATGGATTTGATGTTAGATCTATAAATCACTTCTTCCTCTAAGCACTTGTCTTTGATCTTGGCCATTAATGGATGGGAATTCTCCATTTATAAGATCAATGGCCCATGGATGATGAGATGATGATGATTGATGGAGTTCTTATGTTTAGAGATGGATTTGTATTGATTTGGGATGGAATTGATGGATTATGGATGGAAATTCGATGAAAAGGATACAAGAATCTAGAATTTCAGAATATGCATGCCTGGTCAACTAGTGACATTGCAACCCTCATAACTGAGAGTTGTGTCTGTTAGACTATAAATCCACCACAGTGTAGTCAATTAACCAAGGTCCCTTGTGGTCGACCGGATACATTGTGCAACTAAGATAGCCTGACATACAAAATTCCCAAGTATCACAGTGTAGTCAGTCGACTAGGGTCCCCTGTGGTCGACCGCATACACTGCCTAACTGGGATAGGCTGATAGACAGGTTCCCATGAATTCTAGTGTAACCAGTCAACCGGCCTTTCATGTGGTCGACCACATACACTAAGAATTGTATATTCCAAAATTGGCTCATTTTGCAATTTGATTATGATTGGGCCCCATTGACCTTCCATTTGGACCGAGTTGAGTGGATCAAACATGAGTCAAGGGTGAGCTTAACCTCTTCAACGCCATCACCTTTAGAGCACCAAATTACATATTTATTAAGCATCTGAAACGCTTTTTTACCGCTATTTGGTGAAATGGGACCCTACACCTGAATGTGTGGCCTTGACTTAGGTTGGATCCCTTGTAATTCCCTTTATTGATTAATATCGATGTCATATGCTTAGTATGCAACTTCTCCACTGTTTACTGTTATCCATATTGCTGTTAAACATGATTGATAAATGGAAATGAGGACCTTGACCTAGGGTTGACTTATAGGTGACCTTAGAAGTGTATGGAGGATGTTTGACCCATGTTTGTGGCTAGGTAGGCTATTATATGGCCCAATGGATGGATGATAAACGATGGAGTAGATGAATTAGGTATCTTGTCTGGATGTACCCTATGTTGGATTATATATGGATTGACATGATGATGGACTAGGAATATAGGCATGATGATGGATGTATGGTATGCATGGACTATGTTGCCGAACCTTAAATGGATGTATGAGACCTTGGTCTCGCAAGGGTCGCCTAGCCAAACACCGACCTAATTATGTGGTTCCTTAGAGTCGGCATAAACATCAACTCGATTGAAGAGCTTAGCCTTGGCACTAATCACCCTTGGTATGAGCTATTATTATGTTAAGGTCATCATGATAAGCTGGTAAGATGGACGAACGCCACTGGGGTATCACACTACACTATACGATACCAAATGACGGCCGATAGACTCCGGTAATATTATTTTGGCTGGGTTATGATCTCGTGCGTTGCCCGCCGCAACTCATGTGTAGTACGGGAGGGCAGCGACATAACTTTCCATGGTACTAGCTTATGTGGATGTGCCATATTGATTAGATGGGTGATTTATCATATTTCCTTTATATTGATCCATGATGTTATTATTATCATACGATCTGCCTAGCATTGTTACCATTGTTACTCTATTGATCTTATTATTGTAACTACTCCCTTTTGATGCATCCATGCTATGCTATTTTGGTATATTGTGCTGCCAGATCCCTTGGGATCTGATCCATTATTATTTGGTGCTCAGATATCATTACGGACCACATTGCCCCAGATGACGGGGCATTCCTTAAAGCGCCTCTAGCGGAGGATTACGAGTGTGATCCTAGTGACGTTGCAGTGTTACCAGAGGATGGAGAGCCAGCACTTGGGGTTGAGTGATCGTTTGTTTAGGTTTTGAGTGTCATCGTGAGAGGATTGAGACATTGATTGTATAAATCACTTTTATTCATACTTTGAGATATATCTAGACTCGTCTTTCTATTTGACATATGCACGATGATGCCATTGGATTTGGTTGGATATATATTGCTTCCGCTTACTTTATTTTGCTTCTGCATTATTAAATATTCACTATTATAATTGTGGTTGGAAAGTTGTAAATTGGACCTCACTGAGGACCTATGCTCCTGAGCTGTATCATGCACCAAATCCGGGGCCCGTGGCGGTAAACTCGAGATTCGGACGTGGGGCGTGACATTTTCGGTTGTTGCACAGTAGAGATAAGAAAGAAGTCATCTCTGGACTTCTCGGTTCTATCGATTCAGGTCAAAGGTAGAGGATTAAAAAAAAACCACAACGCTGTCGACAAAGAAACCTAAGAAAAGAAGGTGCCATTGTTAGTTGGTGTAGAGCATGAAGAGGATCCAGACTCTCCGATCGGATCGGTTACAGGGAACCACGAAGCATAAAAGAAGAGATCGATTTTCTCTGTTACAATGCTCGTCAGAAAAGAGAAGATCGTCCCCGTTTGCCGTTGTTTCTGGTTTTCAGAAGAACAACGAGATGGGTCATCTCTGAGCACAAATTGGAGAAGGAGATCTCAATGGCCGAGATCTGATCAAACAAGGTTCAATTCGTTGCTCCTGGTTCGAGTTTTCTCAGACGGAGAAGAAAGGCAAGGTTGGGGCTGTGCTCACATCAACGGAGATCAAGGGCGAGAGATTCATTGGATTTGAAATCTAGAAGTTAGCCACATCCCTCTTGATTGATTGGTGCTCTTGCGCAGAAGATTGAAGAAGCACTGATCAAAGGACTGCAGGAACCCAAACCGAACGAAGTTGTTGGGTTTATGTCTTATATTCCGGGTTTACCAGAGTGGTCCATTGGGTTAGCCAATGACCGGGTTTAGGGTCAAGGGTATTTTCATCATTGTACCGGGGCTTCCTTGGTGGCCATGAAAGTGGAGATTATATATAGTGTAATATGTAACCCTAGACTCTGAAGAGTGGAATAGTAAAGAGAATGGATTCTCTTTGGCCGTGGACATAGGAACTCTACTAAACATGTAAATCTCTGTCAAGTGATTTTCTCTTCTTGTGTGTGGCTTGATTGTTGTTACGCCCCCGAACCCAGATCCTGTAGCGGCCCAACCTTGGGGAGTACAAATGGGATTAAGTAAGAATTATATTTCTCCCAAGATCCGCGTGTGTGAGAATGACAAATTCCAGCACATATTGAATATTTGCGGAAGCTTTCGTGGCGTTGTGACTTGGAGTATGTGGCCATCGGATTCCGTGTGGTATTCAACCGCTATCATATAGCTATCATATCAAGAACCATATCAAACTGGAATAAACCATTACAACAAAGTACAAAGCTAATAGTAACGGGATATTACATTCCCATAAATGTTCAAGTTACAAATATCAATGTGTATTAATTAAAATCCCAAGAGAAAGGCTAATAAAAGCCATGAAAGTAACAAGTTATATAAACACTACCACACTTGTAACGTAGCCTCGATGTCAAGCTCAATGTCTACATGACATAGCTGACACTACAACCTACAAACTCATGGCTCCACAGCCAACACATGCACTCGGCTTGGGGCGAAGAAGTATGGACTTGAGTACCAAAATAGTGGGTGAAAAGATAATAAATATACTGAAGAATAAAACCTGTGATAAATCATGTTATTTGGTCAAAAGCTGAATAAAATAAAAACATGTGGAAAATCATGGATATCTTACAAATCTGGTATTCATTTAAAATGGGTGTAAAACATTGATATCCGACAAAATATGTATTCATTTAAAAGATCTGTAAAACATAGATATTTGACAAATCAGGTATTCCCCACATTGCAAACCCAGTTCATATGCGGACTCTGCTAATCGCCCTTCTTCAGGGGAGCCACAATTGTGAGGACAAATGGCAACCACATAAACCTAAATCCTCCATCACTAATGTGATGAGAGCACATTCGGGGCGTTGGTCTCAGACATGCGAAGTGACAAGAGCCAACGAAAGATATATATATATATATACACACACATATGGCTAGATAAGACCACGGCCGCGGACCAAGTAATGGGACATGATGGGATTTAGACTGCAGCTAGCGCGAGCGGAAGGGGGACCCCCAAGTCAGTGGATCAAGCCGATAAGGTTGTCTAAGCTTAGTAGTGCCGACACATATGTCACATGAAAGAAATCGGGATATATACATATATCTATATGGTGTATAACACCTAAGCAGGCTGGACGGGGTGCCCATAAGCACAAATATCACATTAGTATTTGGTCATGCATAAACGGGGCTAGCAAAAAACTTAAAGTGCATATATCAAATAGTTTAAGGCAAAACCAGGAGTGTCACATAAAAACAGGCGATGACATATATAATTCAAGTAAAAGAGAACGCAAGTGGATTTCCATAAAAGTATGGACCATATATGGAGGCTTCAAGATTTAAATCAATGTGTATAGGGATCCCGTATATCGGTTTTGTTATTGGCTTGGTACTCTATAAGATCGGGGACATTCCGAGCACCCTATATACATTGGCAAGTCAAAAGTCCTCAATCTACCTCCACGATGGGGTTTCTTCCTAAACCAAACTCCGTACATCACCTCCTTGATCTCACCATCGTATTAGGGCTCCAAACAAACCTCCCCAAACCTTAAAACACTCCTTTTCATGTTTCCAAGGTAGACCCAGGCCTGCAGTACAGTTGGCTCGAGCCAACATCTCTTTGGGAGGGGTTTGCTCGAGCCAACCTGCCCAGGGCTCCTTTAGAAACTGCATCTTAGTGCAGTTCCGGTTCCTTCTTCCTCTTTTTTCAAATCTCCTTTGAGCCACCACTTTGTCACAAAATAAGGGACTCCTAGCCTTCTCAAAACCACACATATTCCTCCATCAAAACATCCCATAAGGTACATCAAATCATCTCCATTCCGTCCACATTCATCGCAAGAGAAACCCATCATGTATGGAATTCATAAATGACACATAAAACAAGATTTAACCAAAACACAATGTATACATTTCTAAAAGATTAAAAACAAGAGGAAAAGACCCATCAATATGCATATTTCGAAATCAAAATAGATATCATAGTAAGAAGCAAGTATTAGATCACCAAAACCCAATAATGAAAATCAAGCTTTTCTCATAAAACATGCTAGTATACAAAATCATCCATTCATCCATATGCCTTGGCCTCCAAGCTAGCTAATTAGCTCTTAATCTCACTCCCAAGCCACCAATCTCCAAGCTACACCCCACCCCACCCCCCCCCCCCCCCCCCCCCCCCCCACAAAAAAAAAAAAAAAAAAAAAAAAAAAACATAAGTAGCCAAAACAATGCACGAGAATGAAAGAGCTCCCAATAATGGAGATGTGGACTCTCTAGGGCTAGGAAAACACAAACCTAAGAGATGAGAGTGATCACTCACTTGGAAGGTCTTCAAATAACAAGAGCTTGCTCAAAGAAGACCCTATGATGGCTGAATTTCTCATCAAATGGTATCAATGGACAACTTTCATGGTGAGGAAGAAGATGAAGATGTGTCATTCTCCATTTGGCAAGAGTTTGAGATGGATTGAAGAGGAAGAAGCAAGAAGAAGAAGAAGAGGAAACCCTAGAGTGGTTGCAGCACTCTTCAACAATGAAAATGAGCTAGAAATGGTGAAAGTGAAGATGGGTTCTCTTTATATAGAAAGTGGAGATGGGTCCCACAACTAACCAAACTTGTCAGGCTAAAAACATTACTTTTCGGGACTCGGATGAGTTCGACGAAGAAGGGAAAGTTGTTTGTCATAAAATCTAGTTTCTAAAAAGTATATAATTCAAGGGTTTTGGAGATATCGAAATTTGTGTCCAAATTTTGTGTAAAAAGATTGATTTTGCCCCTAGGGCTGGAAAAACTGATTTTCGGAGCTTCGAATGGGTACAGAGTGAATACGAAAGTTGTAGGGAATGATAAGATTAGTCAAACGAAGCCAAAATGAGAATTTCTTGATAATCACGAGGAACCTCTCCAAGCTGACCACGCAAAACAAATGGGACCCTACGGTTACTGACTAGGTTCACTGGCTCTCAAAACTTCCAACGCTAACGAAAAGGCATTCTAACTCACAAACTCAACCAAAAAACCACTAATCCCGCTTAAAGAAACTAATCCGCAAATAAAACAATACTAATCCCGGAAATTAGGGGTCGGGGTCTCACAATTGTTGATCATAGGCACTAGCTTCTGTGCGCACGCAGAACACTTTTTCGATATGATCAAACATTTTATACAAACACATTACTTCATTTATTATTTCAAAGAAAAGAGAAAATATAATTTAAAAATATACCAAAAAATATTGAAATAAGTAGAGAATCATTAGAGATTAACTTGCTGCACTGCTGACAAACCCTATGTGAGACCCCCCTAAAAGAAAACTTTTGGATTTTGAAAGTGTGGGACAGACCTTATGTCTTTTATTATAGTCTTTTACATCTTTTAGTTCCACATTGCAACAATCAATTTTGCAAATTGAATGAATTGAATGTGGCCGAACCATTTTCACTTTTTTTTTATCTTCCAAAGCAGGTAACAAGCTGCACACACACAAAAAATAAAAAATAAAAAAACCTCGTAAATCCAAAATCTCAAATTAAACAAAATAAGAAAAAGAACCAAACTCAGGTGAAGAAGCTTGTTATCAGCTTAGGACCAAAAGAAAAACTACCCACCACACTAATAAAAACTCAGCACCTCTCTTTTTTCACATACGTGTTGAAAAGAAATGAGAAAAAAGAATAGGAGAAGCGAACTTTTACTCATTATAGTTTTAGGAAATCACTACCACACTAATAAATCTTCACTACCATTTCGCTTCTTTCTTTTTGTGATTCTGCACGAGTCAATCAACAAGGATAGACCGAAATTACAGAGTGGGAGAAGAGAAGAAATGAGAAAAAGATGGTGCCTAGGAACTAGCATAAAAACACATGAGTAATGGTGTCGTAATTTTGTGAATTTATACTTTTGTATTCATTACATTTTGGTTTTGTGGTTCTGTAGAAAAACAATTATCCTTTTTAGAAAAGGGTGTTATTAGATTTAAAAAATGATAATATCTTTTTCTCTTTCTTTTAATGTGAAAAGGCATCATACCAAACATCATTCCAAACCACAAAAAAGTGGCAAGTTCAGAATATTGAAGGTATTTTTAGTGTTACCAAGGAATCATTAGCTTATGTTTGGGTAATGTCCTTGGAGAGGAATCCTCTCTAGTCTTTCTTGATTTTCAGTAAAATCCACGTTTGGGTGAAAAGAGGAAAAGTGGGAGAGGATTTTCCAAATCCTACCAACTCCCTACCAACTCATCAAAAATCATCTCTTTCACTCATTCCCTGGTCTCCACCTCCCCTATCGAATTTTGCAAATCCATGAAAACAAAGAGTGTGAAATGACACTGCTATAGTAACTCATGCAACTCTCTTTGTTGGACCCTTTTTTTTTTTTTTTTGTATTATGTGTGACCTCTATACACCAACAATGTCATCTTTTCCCTTGAACATATTTCAACATTGAAAAAGTCCCATGAAGCTTCATCAAGCCATTCGAGTTGATTTTTAGCATCGACAGGGTGCCAAACACTTATTCATTGTGCAAGAAGTACGTCAAAGCAAAAACAAGGTTCGCCAATGGTCTTGAAGCCTTTGCGAAGCCTCTAAAAACCTACATGGTTGTAAAAAAAACCCCTGAAGGAGAAATTGGATTCAAAACATTTTCAAACAAGGTACAAATAGCTCAGAAATTCTTATTCATGTTGAAAGAGTGTCCATATCAAGTTTTGGGTCATTCTGAAATTATTTCACCTAACTTCATTCTTCTTGTGACAAAACAAACCCTTTTGGCAACAACAATCCTAGAGACCCTATTTCTCAAACACAAGCACTTGGATGGTCCTATAATACCTTAGGGAGGCTCCATATCAAATTTTAGGCCATTCTAACATCATTGGGCCCTAAAGATAAAAGTTGCATTCTTCTTATTCCTTTCTACGACGAGACCCTTAGAGGTCATGAATCAAATCAAAGCTCATGGATGGTCGTATTTTATCTCCAAGGAGGTTCACCTCAAATTTCAGGTCATTTCGGCATTGTTTGACCCAAATTTGGTTTTTGGGGACAAAAACAACACCTTCTTGCAATAAGATGCCCATGTTTCCCGCAAACTTAAAAAGATTTTTTCCTTGTTTTATACATCATTTCATCAACTTTACCATATGAAAAAGATGTCATTAAATCTCCAAAAATATGACAAAAATATGCAAATTAAAAAAATCAGAAAATATTGAACAATCGACCGAGCCAAGGTGACTTTTGCCTATGGTCGACGGCGATCATGCAAATCCGTGCCCATCAAACTTCCATAAAATTTCCATTTTTGGGTATTTTTCCATTTTGGGCCCTTTTTGCTTATGGAGCTTTCTAGAAATCCATTTTAATGCCCGATATTCTCCAATCTTTGTTGACATGTGAGGTTTGCGTTTGGCTAAGTAGAGAGGTCCACATTCCACTCGACCGATTAAGAAATCAACGGTTAGATGGTCTTGATTTATCTCAATAATCATTCTTTGAAGTTTCAAGGCAATCTGACTACAATTGATGCATATAATCTTCCCTTGACAAAAGTCTCCCCACGTCATAAGAGCTTCACTCGACAAAATTCTAAAGGCCACAAAAGAGCATGACAATTTGTTTTCCAACACGTGTTTGGCGGCTATTCAATGCACCAAATGCTCACTATTATGCAACAACGAGCAGGAATTTGAGAAAAAGGAGTTACAAATGAATGTGACCATTAAACTCATGAAACTCTCCCAAGATGAATAATTAATGCATCGAAGGAGAATGAAAGTGGCACCTCTTGGCTTTTCACCTCCTCATGACATTTCAAGTCCCCTCCAAAGCCTGAAAAAAGGAGACCTTGGGGATTATTTTAAGAACACACACACATATCGACATTACTACAACACCTGCACACTACTTTATAACTTATAAGGATACACACACATATTAACATTGCTACAACACCTGCACACTACTCTATAAGAAATTTTGTAGAAACCTTTACAAGTCTACAAGGTGAATGAAGATCCTTGCACCCTAAGGACATTTAATTTTCTTAGGTGTGGCTTTTTAGCTTGTCTACTTGAATTTTTATTGGATATAAGATCTCCTCTTTTGCGATGAACCTTATTCTTTAAAAATCCAAGGTTCAAAGCATTGTTAAAGAACCCAAGCATCGCGTCACCATAAGAGGAACGTCAAAGTAACCAACATACACGGCTTGTGTCTGCCAATCCGAATGTGTCCACACAATTGCTTGATGTACTTTTCTTGTTGTTTTGCTTTTGTCTAAAAAGAGACAAAAGAAAATTACAGTATTGTCTTTGGCGATAAAAGATGTAAATCGCCTTTCATGGCACCCAAATCGTCCTTTCATTGTAAACCAAGGAAACTTGCCTTTCATGATGCCCAAAAGTCAAAACCGTCTCTTTTTCTTAAAACATGTGCAAAGAAACACAAAATTTTATTTTCTCTTCTGCTCGAAAGAGTAGATATCTAGACCATCTTTTCTTTTCCAAGTCGAATAGGAAACAACATACCCACAAAAAGAAAGCTGATTAGATTTTCCACCTAGCAGGAAGGCGTTGACTCACGGATTGCCGCATCTGTCAAACCCGACATGTCCTGACATGTGGGGGAATAAACCGACAACTAAGATTTGAGTTGATAATAATTGATCTAATCACTAGTCCCCAAGTGCAAGGCCATCAACATTGTAGTTTTACCCAGTGAGTCTGGATCGTATCCATATGGAGTTAATTACTTAAACATGTCATAGTAAAAACTATAACTAGCCTAAATAGAACCTATACATCAATTGAACTACTGAAATAAAAGTCCAAAAATTAATTACATCCCATAAAAATAATTACAACTTTGATAAAAACCTTAATCTAAAAATAACCTAGACTATGCTAATACTAAAGATTGCAAAAGATAAAATAAAAGAAGATATGGATTTAGATTTTCAATTTCCAACACACAAACTCCATGCTTAGGGCTAAGAAATTAAATTGGAAACACAGTACCAAGCATAATCTGTCACTTTATGCAAATAGTTGTGTTGATTCATTAACAATCGTTAATGTTACTCATAAATCTTATTTATTACATGAGTATCTCTAAGAATACATGAACAAGGGCTTGAAAATAAAAACATCTAAATGGACTCACCT
Organism: Umbellularia californica; assembly: GCA_028538565.1. NCBI lineage: Eukaryota > Viridiplantae > Streptophyta > Magnoliopsida > Laurales > Lauraceae > Umbellularia > Umbellularia californica. Next base: position 41,469,090 of record JAPQWN010000004.1, read on the forward strand.
ACTACCCTAATTATGTGAAATACCAAGTCAAAGAGCATCCGACGTGGAATATATCATCTCTTGAGTGTTTGATCAACACTAACTGGACCTAGGTGAGAGAGAGAGAGAGAGAGAGAGAGAGAGAGAGAGAGAGAGAGAGAGAGAGAGAGGAAAAGAGGGGACGTGTGGAATGGTGAGGAGAATGGGTATATGGGACGTCTCATGCGGATGACTCCTTTTAAATAGTTTTTGAACTCTCCTTTGGTGAGAGACTTGTCTCCTACCTGGACTCTTCTTCTATGGCTTGATCCCTAAGCAACAATTTGAATTTCAAAGAGACTTGTCTTGAGATAAAATCTTGTTTGGACTCTTCATCTTATCTTGGACTTCAAAATTATCTTCTTGCATGCCAAAGGATCAATCTTTTAGAAACTTCAAATGGAATGAGAGAGAGAGAGAGAGAGAGAGAGAGAGAGAGAGAGAACTTTCTCTGTGCATTAAGAGTGTGGGGCGTCCGGGGCATGTGTGGGCTCCCCTTGAATGTCCAATCTTCCTTAGGCTTCTCTCTTACGTCTCTTTTTTATCTTCTTTCTTTGGTCTTTAGATCCTAGTTGGCTTAGGTCTCATCTTCCCATAGTTAAATCATCTTCAAACTCCTCTTGGTTTTTCTCTCCTAATTGAAAACATATCTTTCTTGGTTTTGAATTTGAATTCTTGATGCTGAGAGAGTCTCAAAATTTTGTCACTGAGAGAAGAATTCTAGAAATTTGCAAGCAACACAAGTGAGACCCCCTCCTCTGGCATGCATAGGGATTCACGCCCAAGGATGGGGTGGTCCCTACTTCTTTTTATATATTTTTTTTCTTCTTTCTCTTCTTCACTTAATTTCTCTCAAATGTGGACCCCCCTTAGGTGATAGTCTCCCACCAAACAAAGAGACGCAATTAGTTAATTTTGTGAGACAATTGAATATCATGCTTGCGATCCATCTAATTTTTCCAATGTGCCCAATTAAATAAGCAGTGCCTTGCAGCAACAAGTTTTGTCAAATTTATTTGTGTTTTGGACAAAATCTATCTGAGTTTTTTGCTTTTTATCTGACTTTTGGAACAAATTTATCTGAGTTCTGCATAAATTTATCTGAGTTCTGGATAAATTTGTCTGAGTTTTTGGCTATTTATCTGACTTCTGGAACAAATTTGTCTAAGTTATGGACAAATTTATCCGAGTTCTAGATAAATCTATTCAAGTTTTAGGCTATTTATCTGAGTTATGGAACAAATATATCTGAGTTATAAACAAATCTATATGAGTTTTTCGTGGATTTATTTGTGTTTTTGAATTGTATTTATGTCTTTTGAAATTTATTTGTATTTTTTGAAATAAATTTAACTGAGTTTTTGACAAAAAGACTTGAGTTTTTTGCCACATTGTTCGCTAATTTGAAAAATTGGATTATCTTAGTTTTGGCAAATGTATTTGCGTTTTTTTTAAATTTATTTGCGTTTTTTAATTTTATTTACCTCTTTTGAAATTTATTTGTGTCTTTTGAAATTTATTTATATATTTTTGAAATTTATTTGGATCTTTTGAAATTTATTTGGATCTTTTGAAATTGATTTTCTTCTTTTGAGATTTATTTATATTTTTTGAAATTTATTTGTGTTTTTTTAAATTTATCTGCGTTCTTTTGAAATTTATTGTGTTTTTTGAAATTTATTTTTCGTTTTTTGAAATTTATTTGCTTTCTTTTGAAATTTATTTGCGTTTTTTAAATTTATTTCATTTTTTGAAATTTATTTGCTTTCTTTTGAATTTTATTTGCATTTTTTAAATTTATTTCATTTTTAGAAATTTATTTGAAATTTGTTTCTTGTTTTTTGAAACTTTTTTGTGTTTTTTTGAAATTGATTTGAAAATCTCATTAGTGGAATTGTATTACTCATGGCTAATTTAATGGTAGTTAACCATTATTAATGGCTTATCCCACTAATCATGGGATATGATTTGAAGAAAGGGTAAATTAGACATTATAGGCTTCCAAATTTGGAAAAATGACCTCTCACACTATTAAAAAAGATTGTGGACCTAAGCCACCAAAGTCAAATGTTTAGGGACCCGTCGCCGAATCCCCCAAAACCTAATTGGTGGTATGATCTAGTGGCCAAAAACCTTAATTTCAAGAAAACCATCCAATTGAACCAATTTTGATTCATTTTGATCTAATTTCCAATTTTTTGCACAAACGAATGAAATCTTGAAAACTTATGCAATTGAACGTGAATTGACCTAATTAAATCCACTAATGTTCATGAAATGATTACTCTAAGTGCTAGTTTTGCAGACTTATCAATAATGTTCAAAAGACCCAAAACGGCTGGATAGTCAAATATCAGCCGTTGTCTCATCACGGATTTTGAGATACTTGCAAAAGACCCAAATAAATAAATGACCATTTTTGGACTTTCATGGGGCCCATTTGCACAATTTGAACCCTTGAGACTCTACAAAGGCCAATTATAACCAGTGGGTCAATGTTGATAGTCTTATTCATCATGGATCATGAGAAACCTGAGCAAACCCAAACCTCTCATCACCCATTGTGAAAAAAAAAGGGATGCCTCTAGCAGATTTTTTTTTTCCAATATGCAATTTATGTGGGCCACCAATCAATGGTTTGAACCTTTAATACTCTAAAAAAGGTCCAAAATAGCCATGAGATCAAATTTTAGTCGTACATTTATAATATACTTTAAAATATTTGTAAAAGAACCCAACACTTAAAAACTTGAATTTCATTTTATTTATGTGGACCCATTTGCAAAATCAGAACCATTAATCATCTTTAGATGGCCCAAGGGCAATCCATCAAATTTTAGGGCTTGATTCATCACTGATTTGAGAAATTTGTGAAAAACTTACGACCATTGGATGTAGTGATTCCCTAGAATTTCACGATGTTTCCCAAACCTAAAATGTAACGACTCCTCCCCTTATATATACTTAGAAAGGATAGCATGTTCCAGAGGAACGAGGAAATCATCTAATTAGAGGATTCCTATTTATTTAATCTGCCCTTAGGGTTGCACAAATGTGCCCTAAAGTAGGACATTCTAAGTATGAGGCAGAAAAATTGGTAGCATCCGTTCCACAAACCTGAAAATATCCCAAAACAGGCTACTTCTGTCCTGGGCCATGAGCAATCTTCAGAGGGTAATTAGGTAATTCAACCCACGTAATCCTTTCTCCACGTCCTCGCTTGCAAGGAGCAACCCCCATCTCTAGAATCCCTCTGCAACAAAAGACATACACAGACTGTCAGTGTGTGTCGTAAGAGAAAAAATGCTTCCAAGTAAGAGAAGAAACTGAGAGAAATCAGACCTCTTTCAAATGGCTTCAATTGCAATCTCATTCACAGTCTCAGCAAAATCCATCCACACCAATCCCTCTTCAAAACCTCAATCCCTTCTCAATTCTCCTCATTTCCGTCCTCCCTTCTTCCACCCATCAATCCGCTTCCGAAACCCCTCCAAATCCCCAATTTCAAGGGTTCTCTCCCATTCTATCAGAGCCAGTTCCCAAATCTCTGACAAAATCAAGCCCGGGAATGGCGTCGAGACGGATAAGCTGTCCTCGGATGTTCGCAATCGAGCTATGGATGCCGTCGATTCGTGCGGAGGAAGGGTCACGATTGGAGATGTTGCGAGCAAGGCTGGGTTGAAGTTGAACGAGGCCGAGAGGGCTCTGCAGGCGCTGGCGGCGGATACGGGCGGATTTTTGGAGGTAGGGATTCGTTTGAGACATCATTTATGGGATATCATGCTCATACGCTTGAAATTGAACTCTACCTGGTTTTTTTTTTTATATTGTTGTTACTGTTGGGGTGGGTAGAGAAAACGTTAGGTTGTAAATTAAAATCATGAACTATGGTGTTTTTTTAATGGATTGAATGTTGGGTTCTGTTTAGTTGTTGATATTGTTGTTGTTGTTATTGGTTGTTGAAACTCATTCATGTTGTTGAGCTGCTGCTTAGTATGATAAGAGCTTCATAGCAATGGAGGATGTCTGATAGATGAATATATGTGTGAAGTGATGAGAGGGTTTTACTGGGAATTGGGATGTATCAAAGGTTTGCTTTTGAGCACCTATTTATTTTCCTTAGATATGGACAACTTGATGGATTCATGCTCTGAGCCCCTATTCGTTTTCCTTAGATACGAACGACTTGATGGAAAGAATCTGGGATGAAGTTGGGTGTGTATGTTGTTTTGCTGATGCTGTGCTGCTGATTTGTTCAGAAATCAAGTAAATGACAAGGTAGAAGTAGAACATTGGGTCAAGGTTTTAGAGGTAGCTGTTGAGTTTCATTGCCCAATCTACTAATCCAACCCTGCAACTTAGAGTTTGGGGGTTGACCCTTTCTGTGTTAGGGTTGAGTTCGTATCTACTGTCCTCAGAGGTCAGCCTGACCAATCATCACTAGGGGGTTGGCAATCTCTTATCTGACCCCCCGCCAACCCAACTTGAATCCAATGCTTGGATCGATTCTCTTTACATATAGGTTGGTTAGGCTAATTTTGACATTTCCTTCTTAATTTATAAGTGGGCGGGGTTTACTTTGGGGCCAAACCTTTGATTCTTGGTGGTCAACCAGTAATTCATCTTCACATATCTCATGTTTGGGTTTAGGTGCAGCATGGATCTGATCCATTTACATCCCTAATCGTGCACTTGCCCATGTTGATTATGTTATATAATAATGTATAATGAGGCCAGTGGCACTTAGTGGTGGGATAACTCGAGAACAATTAAGCAACAGAGAGAACATTTGAAAGTGATTCTGTGCTGATAATGTGATGCCATACTATGTATAGGTTAACTTTTGATATATACTATGTGATGCCATACTATATAAGATTAGGTGACATCGTCCCTATGATGTTCTCCTTTAATTTTTATTTTATTTTTTTCCTCTATTTGAAGAAGAGAAACCTGTATGTTGTGGCTGATATTTTGGCAGTCTCTTACTCATGTTGAGTTGCTTTGATCACTGCTATTGGCCTGGCATCTATGCTCATGTTTTAAAGTCTGGTGGTTTTAATTTTTTAGCTTTCACATTTTCACAATATCTTGGCCATGCAATACAAATCTTGCGCATAGTTTTTGTTTTCAGATTTCTGTTAGCTCTTTGAAGTTCTTGATTTCGTGAATGCAATCCTTCTCAAGATGGCATTGGCAGGTTTCAGATGAAGGGGATGTGCTTTATGTTTTCACAAGAGATTATCGACCTAAGCTTGCTGCCAAATCTTTTAGGATGAAAATTGAACCCTTGCTTGAAAAATCAAAGGTATTACTGAATTTCTTGTATGTTCTGTCAAACCTTCTTGTTTGCTAATCTGCTCTTTGCAGGCGGCAGCTGAGTATGTAATCAGGGTTTCCTTTGGAACTGCTCTAATTGCTTCAATTGTTCTTGTGTACACCACAATTATTGCTCTTCTTTCAAGTAGAAGGTATTCTGTTTCTGCCTTTCATACTTCTGTTCCATCAACTCCCCTCCTTCATCTGCATAAAGTGTGTACAATGTTGACATTTTTCTACTAATTAATATTGATGTTTCAACACTGTCAATTTTCTCTTGTGAACACGCTCATACTTTTTTTTTGTAACAGTGATGAAGATAACCGTGGAAGACGTGGAGGAAGATCATATGACTCGGGGTTCACTTTCTTCTTTCGCCCATCTGATTTGTTTTGGTAATATTTTATAGACCTGATAGCTTCTCACATTTTAATTTTATCCATTGTTTGATGTCCTTAACTTCAACGCTGCTATTACCTAATTTTGAAAATTTATGCTGCAAGCAATGCTAATCAGCTCATTTCGTATTTGTTATAATGCTAGGTTGACTACCTTTCACTCTGCCTCATGTAAACAATTGATTATTGTGCTTGGTTTTTATTTTTTTCGAGGGTATAAAAACTACGTTGATCTATCTTAGAGTGCCATCACTAGTGGTTGAATGCCATTCCACTTCTTATCATGAGTTTGATGAGACATGTAGTAATTAAGATGCTTCATGCAAGCAACGGCTTACAAACCCGAGATCACTTGCCTGTTTTACTTCTCAAATAGGCCCAAACCTGCCGCTACAAAAATTCTGCACGATAACAAAAAATTCTGGAAGTAATGCTAAGAAAATTGGCTGCAAATTCCACAGGGTACAGAATGATTTTAATGTGTTCGTTCTTTGAGAATGCTAATTTGTTCCAAGCACATATATGTAGTTTATAATGCTTAAGAGAATCAGTTCTCACGGAGCAAGATGCGTTCACGGATTGAGGCAAGCCTTCACATAAAACCTTTCCTTTACCAGCAGGAAATCAACAATGTAATAGTCTGTGGACTTTCATCATACAATAAAAGATGCCAAGAGTCTAAAAGGATCAAAGGAGTAGATTAATTTCTGAATTTGATCCAATTTCCTTTAGTAATGAAGATTCCATCAAGTAATCAGAAGATGCAACGTACACAACCAAACTATTAAAGTCATTAAGTCAACAAGAAAAAAAAAATTAATACATGTATAGTGCCATCATATATGGAATACTTGAGGAGCACTATTTAATGGTGATGTTCTCTAACTGCTCTTGATTTGTATTATATCTATACATTATCCTTGAAGATATCACGGGAGATGAGATATTATCATTGTATATCATATCAGGAGTACCTATTCTCTTTGTAACTCATAGGCCCTTGATTAAAGGGATTACTGTTACTAGCTAAACATTACTCAAGTGATATAATATAAGGGGATATCCATGGTACTTAAAGCTCATACCGTACAGATGCTTTTCTTTTGTTTCCCTCTACTTCTCTTTTCATCTTCTTCCTTCTCTTCTTGGTCATACTCATATCATATCCTTTATTTTTTTCTATTTTCTTCCATTTCAACTGCTGTACCAACTTTTTCGCTGATCGTAAGATGCAAGTCCTTGTTCTTTATACAAAGAATTGTCTGTTCCAGGTACTGGGATCCTTACTACTATAGGAGGCAGCGGATAAGATCAGATGACGGAATGAACTTCATTGAATCAGTAAAGCGCAATTTATTTGCTTTGTTACGTGGAATGTTTATTAACTTTTGAAGTGTGATGGACTATACAAATGACTGTTTTTCCTTGGGTCTCTTTGTAGGTTTTCTCATTTGTATTTGGTGACGGTGATCCGAATCAAGGAATAGAAGAGGAGAGATGGAAGTTGGTAATATTCGAGCACTGAGTGCAGCGGTCTGTTGTTTTAAAATGCTGATATTTTTCAATTGGTCAAATATGTTGTTTTATTTTATTTTTCTTTTTCCTTTTTTTTTTTCTATTTTCGTTTTAGCTTTTCCAAAATTTTCTTCCATTTGGAATTACATAATTGATATTCATGTTGCTTTATCTGAAGAAGATGATGACTTATTGTTAGACTTCTAAAAGAGTCATTGAACCTGAGTTGAATGCATTAATATTTTCTTTGCATATCCAAACTTTTTGGTTCATTAAATGTGAGACCATATTGATTTTGATGTGCATGTGCTTTTGACTTATGTCATGCCCATTTTGCTTGTCGACTGTTACTTATTTTCTTGTTGGGGCTTGAAACTGATGATTGGGCAATGCCGTTTTAATTTTTCTACCAGCAAACATGTTAGGCTGAAAAGTTGATGCTGAACTTGTTCTTTAAGTAGGGATTTGTATTGCTGTACTGATAGTTGTTATAAGTTAGAGAATATGCTGGGGGCCCTGGTATAAATATCAGAAACTTAAGGGGCTTTTTTGTAATTTGCAGAAACTATGATATAATAAGGGTCATTCTATTAGCACATAAATTTTTACTTTTCCCACACAAGGAATTTGTCTTTTTTTTTATTACATTTTTACCCCTCTATGAAATGACCAAAATATCCATTATCCCACAATAACTCAAAACATATATTCTCTTTTCACACACAAGCTCATCTTCTTCCCTATCCCATTCTCCCACCCATCTCACTCTCCACTTCTCACTCACACTTCCCTCACACAACGGTTTTGGGCAACTCATTTTCCTCCATCTCCTTCATCTTTCTTTCTTCTTGTACTTGATATTTTTTCATTCCATCTCTAAGGCTTTCTAGTGCAATGAAGGAAGAAATCAACTATCAAATGGTGCCTTTTTTCATTCCATTTTCCTCCATTTCTTTGTTATTTTTTTGAATTTTTGCCACTTTTTTGAATTTTTTCTCGCTTGGAACGAGTTGTAGGTCCCGATATGTACGATCTTTCAGGTATGAACCGATTGCATATGTTCGGATGTACAGTACCGAACATATATTGTATGTTCGGAAGTACAGTAACGAACATATGTTGTATGTTCGGAAGTACTGTACCGAATAGTAGCGATTTCCACGTGAAAAACCCGTGTGATGAGACATTAAAATCAGCCCAAATGCATGAAAAAACACTACCATTGTTTGTAAAAGCTTACATTGAATGCGAAACTATCCCCTATAATAAGTTTTCATGAAACAAAGGTAATCTAAGGTGGATGAAATGGTAAAGAAGAAATGGGGAAGAAGAATGAAATGGTAATGGTGGAGAGAAACATTTACCTTCGGAAGATGAGATGGTGTAGAGGACTGGGAACACCGGAAGAATGCCGGAGAGACCGAGATGCCGGCCGGAGATGTGGAGAGGTCCGGTTGTGATTTGTGTGTGGGAGGAAAGGGAAGAGGATGTGTGTGGGAAGAAATAGGGAAATGGAAGGATGGGTAATTTGGGGATTTTTGGTGTGTGTGGAAAGAAGTAATATAATTTTTAAATTATAGTGACGTTTGTAAAGAGAAATTGTGTGGGAAAAGGAAAATTTTGTGTGCCAGTAGAATCTCCCTATAATAATATAGGAATCATCGCTCTCCCTAAAGGGTACGATCATTCTTCTATTTCCTTCTCTAATTCATGTTCTCTCTCTCTCTCTCTCTCTCCCCTTTTTTCTCTCTTTGATTTTCTACGAGACAATAAGTTAGAGCCATAGTTGTCAATCTCATTTCGGTCTCCATTTTGGTCTGTCTGCCAAAATGAAATATTTTGGTGTTTCGGAATTTCGGTGAAACTTTTAGGAATAAGTTTTTGGAAAAATATAAAAATAAAAATAAAGATATTTATATATAGTAAATATAAAAAAAATATTATTAATACTGTGATAATAAAATATTACCAGTAACACTAGAATAAAATATGATTCCGAATTTTAATTTGGTGTTGCCTGTTGTGAAGGCCACAACAAATCATTATGTAAAAACCAAAAAAAATAAAAAAATGACGGCAATGGCGTTTTTCAAGGAAGGTCAACATAAAAGGCAATAAATGGTATTGACCAAAAGCACTTGCTCTTTCTCACATCGCTAAGACCCAAGCACTTCCCATTTACCGACAAACTACAATAAATAGGCTGTCCTTTTCTCATCTCGGTAAGGCCAAAAGTAGTAAATGGCCACCCTTTTCCATCTCGTTAAGGCGGCCTTTCTCATCTGGGTAAGACCGAGAGCATATGAAATGAAAGAAAAGAAAAGAAAGGGGAAGGAAAAAAGAAAGGGGAGATGAAGAGAATGAGGGTGAAAAAAAAATGGAGGAAGGAGGAGGAGATTCTGCCATTGCCACTACCGGTCATCCCCTAGGTATGATCGTCTCCATCTCCACCTTTCTTTCTTTCTCCCCCTTCTCTAAGCAGAGGTTTAGGTTACCCTTTTAGCCGTTGAATGTTGTTGTGTGAGAAAATAATATATGATATGATGCCTTCTCTCTACTGCATGGAGCCCCTCCTTTCTCTATGCTTTATTTTATTTGATTTTTTGAAAATAGAAATTCGGTTGAGATTTTGTATTTCTGCCATTTCGGATGAATCGGATATTTTGGAGATGTTGGCTGAAAATATCAATCTCGGCCGATATTGACCGAAAGTCAAACTGAAAACTTTTAACATGCTCTGCTATTTTGGCCGAAATGAAACGGTATTTATTAATAACTACGGCTGAATCCTAAGATAACCGAATCTAGGGTTCCAACTTCCAACTATAGTCACCAAATCTAGGGTTCCAACTTCCAACTATAGTCTCACTGACGTGGTCGCAAATCTGGAGTTCCATGAGAAAAAAAAATATTTAAAAGTCAGCTGCTGCATTGTAAGGAGCATTGAACGTTAGGAATTTAAGGTTCGTGGTTTGAAGGGCTAGTTAGAAGATGTATTCACAGGATTGCATGGTCAATTTAGACTTTAGTTTTTACTTTTAAGTAACAGGTTGGGACTTGGGAATGATGAAATTGCATTTATTTTCTTGAGGTTGTGTCGAGTATGTGTTCAAGATGTGCCGTTATTATAATTTCTTAAATTAATAAGATTGTAAGAGTTAGACGTTCTCCTGTTATCTTGCTTTTGTTTCTGTTATATTCTTCTATAAGTTATATATATGGCACTTCCATCCATATGAAATATCCATTCCTTTATATTCACACGAGGTTCTAGTCTTTCAGATCTTTTATGAAGCTTGACCATCCTTTGCTGAGGCCTGATGATGACTTGAGAATTTATTTTGTGGTGAATTGCACTTAGAGATTGTCTATGTATGTGCTCCGCGATAATCCAAAATGCCCTTAAAAAGAAAAGTTGTATGAGTTATAATGATTCATGAGTTTCTATGCTTTTTCTGTTTATGGAAATATTGTGCTGTACCTTCAGAATCTCAATCTCCATGGAAACTAAAAGCAGGACATGTCTTTGTAAACTCTTGGTACATCTTTTAGATTCTGTATGTGTGCTTGTGCAATGAGAAAGGAGAAAAAGCAGGAAGTTGTTCATTTGTAAGCACCTTTGTTAGGAGGTGTTACTGTGATGCATTCACCTTAGTTCTTAACTTTTCAATTTTTCTTGGCAGATTGGACAGTACATAACTTCAAATGGTGGTGTCGTTGCAGCAGAAGAGCTTGCCCCATATCTTGACGTATTGCCATCTGAGGAAACTATGGTATGTTGATCATTCTTTACCAAAAAAAAAAGATATGTTGATCATGATAAATGGTTTATCATTTTTGGAAAGGCATCATATGTTTTCGTTGTTTGGAGGTTGGTTGGGTTTTGTTCTAGATGAGCAAACAATGGGTAATATTTTGCGCATAGAGCCTATATTTTGCGCATAGAGCCTGTGTTTAGTATCAGTGCACTTCAGATGTCCCAACACACACTGGAAATCATGTTAAACTCAGTCATGGTAGTTGGAAATATTTTATTTATTCAGGTTTCAGTGACTGAAGGTCTGAGAAATTGTGACAAAGTGAGAAGGGAAAAAGAGAAGAGTTTGAGAGAAAGTGAGAGGTGTTGATCCCCAATAGGGGTCGTTTGTTTGCACCCATGTGCATATGTAAATTGGGGGGGTTGGGGGTGGGGGGGGGGGGGGGTGGGGAGTTTATGCATAACCATTACACATCTCATGTTTGTTTGCACCATTTTACCCATCACATGCGTAAATGGTGGTGTGAGAATGGTGTGAAAATCAGGTGATTTTGGGCCCAAAAAATTCACATTTGAAAATCTGGCAGATAGATACGCATGTCACTGTTATTGGGTGGTTGCTACTGTAACCTGGGCAAAAAAAATGGGCAGTTGGGTTGGGCCCCTAAATTAAGATCTGAACTTTAGGGTGCCTTTAAAAGGCAAAAAGTGGCCAGGGGGTCAAATGTCAGTTGTTGATTCACCGCGGAATTTGAGATATTTGTGAAGAAGTCCGGACCCTAAAATCTGCTATTATGTACTTCCTGTGGTACTCTTTTTCATGATCCAAACCGTTCACCCTCTTTAGAAGGTCCATAATGGCTATGGGGTCAAATTTCATAACTTGAAATTTTTGAAAAATTGTAAACTGTTGGATGTACCTAATGTGATTTTCACCCCCATGGGTCCAGTCCTGGTTTTTTCAAATTTTCTATTGACATGGGCCCCTAAATCATGATTGAACCGTTCATCCTCTTTAGAATGCAGAAAATAGCCAGGAGGTCAAATTTCAGGTCTCAATCCATCACAAGGTTGGAAAACTCAGGACTCGGACTTGACTTGTTCTTTGCAAGGTTTCACTCGGATAGAGTCGACTCGGTGACTCGAGAGTCATGTTTTTATTAAAGTAATTTTAAAAATATCTAAAAATAGATCAAATACATATAGAATATAAATATACATTTATTTACATGAATTCATAATAATCAACTCAAATTAATAAATTTATATATGCTAGAAAAATACTAGAATAAGGAAAAAAAATTGTATTTATATAATTTGTTAGTCCAAATATAGAATGTAAAGATCAAGTATAAGCTTTGAATTACATTCTAGTCATCATTTTTTCAATGGCTAACTAGAAACCTTGTGCATACTTACTTAAAAATAAACAATAATAGTCTAAAATCATATCTACCTATCAAATGGTTTAGATGTAAGTAAGTTACTAAAATCAGGTGACTCGGCTGAGGCTTCCCTATATTTGACTCGGTCGTTCATCAAAATGAGTTGACTTGGGGCTCACGAGAGTCAAGAGTCAACTTGGGGAGTTTTCCAACCACGATCCATCATAGATTTTGAAATATTTGCAAAAATAGCCGGACCATTAAATCTGTCATTCTGGAATTCCGTGGGCCCCATTTTCACAATCCAAACCATTCATCCTCTTTAGAAGGGAAAAAATGGCTAGAGTTCAAATCTCATGTCTTAGATTCATCATGCATTTTGAGAAATTTGTGAAAAAGGGCGAATCGTTGGATGTGAAAAGATGTGAAAATGACAAATCATGGAATGTGTTTCACATGTGACTCATTTGCATCAGTAAAATGCATGCGGACCATTTTCCTATCACATATGAAAATGACAAACAATCCCTTAAGGTTGGGAGACCACCTGTACTATTTCTTTTTATTATTTTTTCTCAAATTACATAAAAGCCCCTAATATTTACAAAACAGTCGTAAATTTCTAGAAAAATACTACTGCAGTGAATTATTTCTTCTCAGGTGGTGGTGTTTGATTGAAGATTTGATTGATTGATAAGATGTTGCATGTTTTCATCTTCTGCCCAATTACTCATTGAAGGTTGGGGCTTTAAGAGCTGAAAATTCCCCTTTGTCTTGTCATTATTGAATATTCTGTTCAAAAGTTTGAGCTTCTCTTCTTCATAACTCTATTCCATTTGACTGTATATCTGAATGTTGTGATTGATTTGTCCTATGGTTTGGTTGACTAAAAGGGTTTTGCTTGTTTTTAGTGTTGACTCGCATCAAGTTCTCTCATTTCGTTTGTCTCAATTTGGTTTCGAAGCAATTGTAACGCATAAATTTCACTCTAGATCAAGTTTGCATCAGAGTGGTCTATGCTGATAAGAGCTTGGTAGAGATTTGTGAGCTGTGCCAATTTGAAAGAGCACAACAAGAGTATTTTGAGGAAAGAATTTTATGGTTATTAATTGGTGAATGGGTGCAGGAATTTGGGGTCATTTTAGTGGCCACCAACCTCTCAAGAACTGGGACAATTTCTCTGTGGTGGGACCTCTAGAGATTGGTAAAATGGAAGGAAATGCTACCTGGATGGTGGAAGCTTTTATATAGACTGGAGCTCTTTGGGTAACCCGGGACTTCGAGGATGGGTGGCATTCTTGCAAAGTGCTCTTGAGACGAGTGGTTGGCTTTTGCTTGGGTAGCTAGGCTTGATAACTCAAATTGAGTGGAAATTGTCAAAGCCAGGAAGGGAAGAAGAGAGAAAACACTCTGCGAATTCGATGATCCCTCTTAAGGGTCACGATGCTTCATTTTATAGATATATTGTTGCCATATAAGTTACAGTGATTGTAGCAATTACAGTCATTCTAATCTAATTATAATCTAATTATATCTCCTAATAAGGCAATGAGTAAAATTACATAGCTGTACACACGTGGCTTGTTTTGACCCACAACTTGGGCTTTAGTTGTCATGGGCTGTGACCCACTGACCCAGACCCAGTAACCCATTTAACACCCCCCCTCAAATTGATGCAGGTGAATCAACCAGCATCAATTTGCCAACTAAGAATTGGTGCCGTGGCCTAGGAAGTCCTGTAGTAAATATATTTGCAATTTGAAGTCCGATAGGAACATGAGGGAGAGTAATAGCTTCATGCACAAATTCATCACGTATGTAATGACAAGCCACTTCAATATGTTTGGTGCGTTCATGGAAGACAGGATTTTCAGTAATCCTAATGGCACTTGTATTGTCTACATATAGAGGTGTAGGACCAGATTGAGGAAATCCAAGCTCAGAAAGAAGACCCCGAAGCTAGACAATTTCAGAGGTGGCGGCAGACATAGCACGATATTCTGCTTCTATGGATGATTTGGAGACTTTATCTTGTTTCTTACACTTCCAGGAAATCAATGAGTCCCCTAAGAACATGCACCAGCCCGTGGTAAACCGTCGACTATCAGGACAACCAGCCCAGTCAGAATCGGAGTAAGCAATAAGAGAAGTCGAATTGTCGACAGGAAAGAAAAGGCCACGAGATGGTGTATGCAGAACATACCGAAGAATGCGTCGAACAACAAGAAGATGGAGATGGCGTGGTTGAGTCATGAATTGACTAACCAGATTCACCGCATATGAGATATCGGGCCTAGTGATAGTCAAGTAGATCAAGCTGCTGACTAAACGACGATACATTGTGGCATTAGAAAGAAGATCACCTGTGTCTCGTGTGAGCTGAAGATTGGCCTCAACAGGTGTCGAGTTTTGAAGACTAGCCATCTCAATGAGGTCCATAGCATATTTGTGTTGATCGAGGATGAGACCTTTCTCTGACTGATGAACCTCAAGGCCTAAGAAGTATGTGAGTGGCCCTAAATCTTTCATATGAAAAGATTCATGTAAGGATGCTTGTAGATGGGTGATCATGCTAGAATTTGTCCCAGATATGATAATATCATCCACGTAAACCAAGAGGATCCCATTTGAGGAGCGATGAAGGAACATAGAAGGATCAGAGGCACTTTGAGTGAACTGAAGATGAAGGAGTGCATCCCTAAAATTTTCAAATCAAGCGCGCGGAGCTTGCTTAAGACCATATAGAGAGCGTCGTAAGCGCGCACAGTCTCCTGCCGAGGCCCCCGTAATTCCTTGGGGAAGTCACATATAGACTTCTTCCTTGAGATCACCATGAAGGAAGGCATTCTTGACATCAAATTGGTAAAGAGGCCATGAGTGAGAAGCAGCAATGGCAAGAACAGTACGGATTGTTGTCATTTTTGCAACCGGAGCAAATGTTTCTTCATAGTCGATGCCATATTCTTGTCGGTTGCCCAATGCTACTAATCGTGCTTTATAGCGATCCAACAAGCCATCAGCCTTGAGTTTGACTGAGAAAACCCATTTGCAGTCCATAGGTTTTGCAGATGAGGGACATGGAACAATATCCCAGGTATGATTATCCTGCAGTGCAGCTAATTCGTGCATAGCCTTTTGCCAACAGTCATACTTCACCGCCTGTGAGTAAGAAGTAGGAATAGCAATGGAGGATAGGGTAGCAAGTAAGGATGTGTGAGTGAACCCATATTTTTCCGGAGGCTTGGAGAGACGAGTAGAGCGTTGAAGCTGAATTGGAGATGAAGCAGTATGTGATGTAGTGGGAGCAAGATCAGGTGTCGGCGAGGGATCCAGAGGGGGAGGTAGTGATGGAACATCCTTTTGACGACGTCGTTCATAAACAATGAGTGGAGACGAGATTGTGTAAGAAAAATTAGGTAGATGAGAAAAAGAAGGTAAAGGCGAGGAATGGGTAGAAAAAAAAACATTGATTTAAAAAAAAAAAGTGACATTTCGGGAGATGCGAAGGCGGTTGAGCACAAGATCATAGCAAATATACCCTTTTTGGTGAGAAGCATAGCCAAGGAACGCACATTGAGATGATTGAGCAGTTAATTTTGTTCGTTCAATAGGAGGAAGATGAACAAAACACACACATCCAAAAGTACGTAGGTGGTATAAGTAGGATATGTATGAAAGAGACGAAAGTATGGTATTTGATTGGCGAGGTGATGAGATGGTAAGCGATTGATTAAGTGAACCGCAATGGCCAAAGCTTCGAGCCAAAATTTTGCCGGAACGGATGATTCTAAGAGAAGAGAATGAACAGTATCGAGGAGATGTCTGTTTTTTCGTTCAGCTACTCCATTCTGTTGAAGAGTGTAAGGGCATGATCGCTGCGATAAAATCCTGTGGTTTTGCAAATAAGTTTGAAACTAATGGGACATATATTCCCCTCTGGAGTTGGATCGGAGAATTTTTATGCGAGTAGAAAACTGATTTTCAACATAAGCCATAAATTTTTGGAATGCATCAAAGACTTCAGATTTAGAATGCGAGAAATATACCCATGTGAATCTACTATGATCATCAATAAAGGTGACAAAATATTTGAAATGTGTGTGAGAGATTACAGGAGTAATCCCCCATACATCATTATGAATAATGTCAAAGCAATTTGAGGCCATAGTAGATTTGGAAGAAAATGGAAGTACTTTGCTTTTTCCAAGTTTGCAAACAGAACACTCATCAGAAATGTGACTAAAAGAAATTTTATTTTCATTAATACTACTAGAGTTCAACATCAAAGATAACAAGTTTGAATGAGGATGGCCTAATCTATTATGCTAGAGCCTCCAAACATCTTGAGGAGAAAAACAAGAAAAAGCAGGGATCTGTTTATTTTGAGAGGAAGGCATAGCAATAGGAAACAAGCGTCCACACTTAGGCCCCTTCGCGATCACCGTCCCCGACACTCGATCTTGCACAACACAACCAGAGCGAGAAAAGAAAACATTACAATTATCATCAACCAGTTGTCCAATAGATGAAAGGTTTGTAGTTAGATGAGGAGATAGAAAGACATTTGTAAGAGATAATGAATGAATGATATCACCAGTAGCTGTAATAGGAAGCTTTTGACCATCAGCAATATGGATTTGCAAATTTCCATTGTATGGTTGCATGTTAGAGGGATGAGTGGTGGAGGAGGTCATGTGATTGGAAGCTCCAGAATCAATAAATCATATGGAGGAAGAGGATTGCTGGTTACCTGAAATGCCAAGTGCAGAGAAGGCATTTATGATCATTTGTTGAATAAGCTCATGGGTGATTTGAGGAGCAGTATTTGAGGCAGGAGGTGGTGAAGGCATGACCGGTGCTAAAGGACTATCATTGGAAGTAGTAGCATCTGCAATGTTGACATGATATGCTCGTGGAGTGCGATTTTGTGGCCGCCTTTTGCAGTCATTAATAACATGACCATTTGATTTGCAGTAATTACAAAACTTGGTCTTACACTGTGAGGCATAGTGTCCATAACTCTTGCAGCCAAAGCACTGGATTTTGCTGAGATCTTTTGCAGGAGGCTGTCCTTTAGTAGCAGAAGTAGTAAGATGAACGATCCCTCCCGAACCATGAGAGACACCAGGGGTGTGACTCGCAGTGGCAGCATATGCGACATCAGAAGAGTTTCTTGAGAATTGTTGCTTCAGAACGTGTTGAGTGAGCTGACTTTGTTCCTCTCGCAAGAGTTCATTAAGACACTCATTCAGGGATGGAGATGGAACCTTGTTCATCAGATTGGAATGAATGATCTCATATTTAGATCTCAGTTTCATGAGGAACTGGTCTCTGTGAGAAATTACCTGTAATTTTTGAATCTCAGAAAGAGCTGCCTCGGATACACTGAGGTATTTGATTTCATCATATTCTGCTCATAAATTGAGAAACCTGTATAATAGTCCTGGATGGAAGAGGTGCCTTGGGAATGCTGAGCAATCTTTAGCTCAAGTTGGTATTGACGGGCAGAGTTCCCTTGGTAATACACTTGTTTCAGATATTCCCACATCTCCTTGGAGGTCTTGTAAGGTTTGAGGTTCAGAATATATTGTGGTTCAACAGAACCAAGAATCCAGGTTTTTATCTTGGCATCCTTTGTATTCCATGAGAGTATATTTTTTTTCATCTTCCTTAGGTCGTGGATCCCATCCTAAAACAAGCCCCCACATTTCCTTTCCTTCAAGATAGACTTGAAATTGATAGGACCAGGAAGTATAATTCTTTCCATTAAATTTGATCAATGCAATTTCATGCTTTTCCATTTCAGTAATCAGGAAACTGTTCAAGGAAATCCAACTGTACTTAAATCAAACTGATAAGGAATGCTAACCAGCTGTGAGAGGACTTCCAATTTTTGTAACGGATCAATCGGAGAAGACAGCACCTTAAAAAAAATACAATTTTTCCAAAAAAAAATGGACCCAGGCGAGCATGAATTTGAAGATAGAATGGAGTGCAGCAGACAACAGGTGCGATTCATGATCAATCAGAGATCATAGAGTGATGAATAATAAAAATTCGCATCAAACAAGCCAGATTGCTCACCAAAAAGAGCTAAATCCAAAAACTTGGACGGCTGTGATGGAAAGATACTGCAGAAACTGAAATTTCTCTAGAAGGGGTAGAAAGCCTACCTTTGTGATGCTAAAATTCCTTAAAAAATGTCCACAAATACTAGAAGAAGTGGGCGACCAGATTGGTTGCAATCTCCAGATACAACAGTGTGGATCTGGGGTGGGCCGCATATGATCACACCTTGATTAGACCAGTGGATGAAGATTTCTTGAGTAGAGAAGACACTTGACGACTTCCACTGCTTGGAAGATGGAGAAGATCACTCAGAAAAACTCTGTATAGAGTTCTATTTGCTTAGGGCTCTGATACCATATCAAAGCCAGCAAGGGAAGAAGAGAGAAAACACTCTGTGAATTCGATGATCCCTCTTTAGGGTCACAATGCTTCATTATATAGATATATTGTTGCCATATAAGTTATAGTGATTGTAGCAATTAGTGTCATTCTAATCTAATTATAATCTAATCATATCTCCTAATAAGGCAATGAATAAAATTACATAGCTGTACACACGTGGCTTGTTTTGACCCACAACTTGGGCTTTGGTTGTCATGGGCTGTGACCCACTGACCCAGACTCAGTAACCCATTTAACAGAAATTTTTGTCTATAATCTAAAATAAGGGGAATCCTGAGTCTTTCAGTTTTCATTCTCAATCTGTCTTACCTAGAGGCAGATTCAGATGTGGTTTATTTGTTGGCTTAAGATGGGGTGAAAGGACTGTGGGGCCTGTGGCACTTGCACGGAGAGACAAACGAAACTGAGTTGAAAGTTTTTCGCATGGAGGTCAAGTTTTATCATGTTGGGAGGGAGACATGTAATGCGGTAAAGTAGATGTCAGAAAAAAGAGGCATAGCATTTTGATGAGTCATTTGTCTTTCTCTGTTTTATAAATTTTATCATTTCTTTCTTAGAATTTGCCACAGTGCTTGTGTGTAGACATATGTTTAGTTTTTTCTCCATATTTCAACAATTACTATGTTCTAAGAGGCGTGAATGGAGGCGAGATGGCTTCTCTATTTTGGGCAAGGTGATTCACCTAACACTTCTGATTTTTGAAGTATTACGAAGAAGAATCAGGAAAAATACTGGAACTTAAGGAAAAGATTGGATATTAATTAAGTAAAAGTTGTGCATCATTGTCCTGGAGAAACCATAAATAATTACCACAGGAAATTCTAAATGCCTATCAAGTTTTGAACCTTTTTTTTTTTTTAATGTTTGTTTCAGGATGACGAATCATACATTTTACCTGTGCTATTGCGATTTGATGGGCATCCCGAAGTAGATGATGAGGTGCTTTCCAGATATACTGTGATATTAATCTTCATGATAAAATGCTATAGAATCCACTTTCCTGATACACATTGTGATCTGTTCTGGATTAAACATCACTCGCTCCTTTTGTTGACATGGTAGTCTTCATAAAAGATGATTTATAACTTTTTTGTTCTGTTTGTGGTTGTAGTCATTTTGATTATGGAACTGGTATCAACATCTACTCACCCCTTTGGTGAGAGTCTGACGTCGGAGCAGAAAGCTTGGATTTTGTGGATCATGTCGTTAATCAACTCCTAAAGTATTTAGATCAATGTGATCGATCAAATGGGGCCTCAATCTACCTTACCAAGGGTTTGATCAAGAAGTATGGACCAAAACATAAAATGGATGGTCAAGATGGATGCATAAGTCTTCCACTAATTAATTATGCATATTCTGAATTATTTGGTGATCAAAATGAGTCCCTGAAAGATCCAATTGACCCAAACCATCAAGCTCGATGTGACTTACATAGATTCAAAGTTCAAAATATATGGACAACAGTCCATTGGGTTCGACCTAACTGAACTAGGCCCAAATACAGCAATTAAAAGGGTTGGTCAGACTCAGCAACCCATTCCAGGCTTTCAGTTGTTCCCACATGGCCATTTAATGGTCCCCACAGATTATTATTTGCAGATTTGTCCAACTGGCCAGCAATGTGCAGTTTCCCATTTTTTAGGCAATTTTTTCTCTCTTAGTACTTATCTAATTGGGTTGGAAGAGAAATCTAATTGCAAGGTACAACTGTACACCCACTACAATCAGGGGCCCTATTAACCAAGAGTTGCAGAATATATAGAACACTATTACCTACTGATATGTCGAGACTGGCTTTTCCAATTTTACTTTTCCACTTTTCTTATCTAGATAATAGGAAATACGATAGGATTTTTTTGGAATGTTTCTAAGTTATTTTAGGGATTTTGAATGTTATAAATAGAGAGAGGGTTTGGAATTGTTTGGGAATGTTTCTAAGTTATTTTAGGGATTCTATATGTTATAAATTGAGAGAGTGGGGCGGCCCATGAAAAAATTGTATTCAGCGAAAACAGCAATTGATTTGCTTATTCTCTCCATTGGATTGACGCTGCTTCTCCTTTGGATTGAGATTTTGCTTCTAATCAAGGCATAAGGTTAGTGGCAAATTTTATTTTGGGTTCCTTCTTTCTTATATTTCTGTATTTTTTTTTGCGGAATAAAGGTCGGGGTATCTTGGTTTCACCATAACGGAGGTTTGTGCTTCTCTAACTATATATGTTTGTTGAATTGACTCAATCAGGGTAGCCAAAATCTGATCATAACCTGATTGATTTATGAACCCAACTTGATTATCTTCAATCGACAATAATCAAACATCAATTAAGGAGAAAATAGGGATTCACTTACTATTGGTCGTGAAACCCACCTTAGAAATCTTCAGTACAACGGGAGATGCTCAGCCAAGAGAATAAGAAATAAAAAAAGCAACAATGCAACTTTGTCAAATTTGATAAAATTATATCCAAGCTGATGCAGGACAATATGAAATCTAACCTAATATGAATTCGTGGGATAAATTGGGAATTAATAATTCAATTACATTATAAATCAGCCGCTCACACACAGTTTGATGTCAAGAATTTGGGGGAAATTATGTAATGGCCCAGGGATTTATCACAAGTCCTACAATAGTGATCCCTTAAGGAAGAAGGGATGAATCTAATGGAAGATGGAACGTGCACTTGCCTAGGGATGATCCGATTCAATTAGATTAATCGTCCCTTTAGTGAGGATTTGGTACAAAACTTTGGCTCAAATGGGAAACAAGTGTCAATGTGTGATGTGGAATTGAAGGACAAAATCCAGAACTTAAAAAAAAAAAACAAAAAAAAAAAAATTCCCACAACAAAATAAGGCTCAAAATAATTTAAGATTTGTGGAATAGTGGTAATTCAAGGTTTATGAAGGGAAAGAGGTGAAAATAGGGGTTGTATGGGGTTCGGATATGGCTGATTGGTCTAGGATTGGGTTCCGCCAGGGCTTTGATGGGTTCAGTTGTGGTGAGTTAGGTTCGGCTTGGGCTGGTTGGGTCTTGGGTATGGGACGGCTAGGGCAGTTGGAGTTTTGAGTGGGTCGGCTGGGATATGGATGCAAGGAGATGGGTGGCTGGTGGTTTAGATCTAAGGATTTGATAGCTGGTTCTTGGTGGAGATGGTGTAGGTCTAAGGTTTTGAACGAGGAAAAACAAAGGAAGAAAATTAAAGAAGATAGAGAGGGATACCTTGTAATTGGCCTTTGCGCCGAACTCCAATCTGAACTCAATGGAGAACTCAAGCTTTTGTTTTCATTCACATTCATTAAGAAAAATAAGACAATACAAGGTCTCTCTCATAACATAAAACACTAACTTAATGACATCATCATAAATAAAATAAAATAAAAAAATAAAATAAAAGAAACGAAAGGAAAAGAGGCTTGTGCATGGGATGATGTGCGAATGCATCCCAAGGTCTTTCGGCTTAAGTTGTGGGCACCGTCTCCGGCTCTTGTTATTTCTTTTAAATCATCTTGTGCCCCTCTTGAAACCTCTTTAATTCTTTTATTTCCTCCCATGTGGCACTTTCCATTGTGGGGCCTTCAATGTGATTGCACACATGGGCCTTCAGTCCATTAGTTGCTCGATTGGAAGAGATCCAACCATTGGATGTTGTCAGAATGGTATTCTAATGGTGGGTTTTTACTATCTTGATGTCCAGAGCTTGGACAATTATCATCCATCTACAGATTTAGCTGATCTGCAACTCTACACCTGTCGCTGGTAGATCTTTAAGCAATTGGGGTTTATGTCCCCATCACATGCATATATTGACTGTCCTTACAATTCTATTTATAGTTGAAGCTTAAAACATCCTTAAAACCCTAATGAAATCCTACCCATCCATCAAGATCTTAAGTATAGGGAAAATCCTAAAAATAGAGTTCTATTATATTCACATTAGAAAAGAACAAAATAAAGAAACAAACAAACAAATACGTTTGCACTTGGTTGTCCTTGTTTGTGTGGGGGTGGACCCCACTTGATGGTTGTGAGGAGATATCATGTTGTTCTTGCTTCTTTGAAGAGTCAACATGCAATCTTAATGGGAATTACCAATTAGGGGAACTTCCTAATGTAGAATCATGCATAGTCATATGGATCTTCCAACACATTTGTAGGATCTAAAGATTATCCTTGATGATCCGGCTATTTATCATCCTCATTCATGGTAAGTTTTCATTTAAAAGATGTCTTTTAATCTTAATAAGCTTTTAACATCTCAAGGAGCTAAAATATAGGTAGATAAGAAGGTAACAAAATCATGCGAGAAGTTGTTTGTGGGCTTATTGCGTGAACTGTGCTCCAGAGGCTCTGGGCCCCACAGTGGGTATATAGGACCAGCCACTTGGTGATATCTGTCCCTCAGATCTTGGCAACCTGGCAGCTTGCTGCCTTCTGTGGATTGATCGAAATGGGCCAAGATTGACCTGAATTGACGCTCTTTTAATTTAGCGGATTTACAATTATGTTTGAAATTTATCTTGGCCCCATCCTAACTGTCCAGCTTAGTCTCTTGCTCATTATTCTTGATCTAGCCCTTGGTAAGGTGGATTGAGGCCTCATTGGACTGATCAAATTGATCTATATACTTGAAGGCTTGATCCATCATATGATCCATTGGATCTAGGTCAGATGCTCCTGCGTCGAAGTGTGAACTTTATTTTGATAGTATATTGTATTTCATCTTATGATTACTCTCAACCATCAACTTCATTTTCTATACCTGCAGCACATTTGCTAATTTAGTTGGAACAAATGATACATTTGCAGAATAAGATAGATTGTATTAGCATGACAAGCTGTTCATATTCAATTACATAAACTTCTGTGTAGGGAAATATTCTCTACCGTTTTCCATCCTTACAAAGAACAGCTTCATCTCAGAGGAGTGGGAGAAAGGAATATGTTGGGAAGAGATGGGCTGAATGGGTTGGAGTAGATAAATTTTTCAAGGAAAAGAAATGGTCTTTCAGGTTTGTTTTGTCATTAAATCATTTTCTTTCCAAGTCTTTCCAAAAATAGTCATTTACTTTTCAAGTCATTGATGTTTTAGACTGAATAAAGTTCAGTTTGGCATTTTAATAAATTATTCAGTATTGGCATTTTAATAAAGCGCCCCCCCCCCCCCCCCCCCCCCCCCCCCCTCCCCCCCTCCTCCTCTCTCTCTCTCTCTCTCAGTGGATCTGGACCGAACCACTTTGCTTATCTCAAACTACCCTGGGGACTGTCAAATGTCAACTTCCGTTAGAGAGGTCATATTTCCCCTTTAATGAAGGCAAACTCAGTTTTTGTTGTAATATTGCATTTAGGCTCGTCTTTTGCATTCAGTTGAGCATGAGGACAAACAAACATCAGGTGCACACCTCTGTTATGGGGCCCACCTGGATGCATGACTTCCAAGGAGGTGGGGGGATGGAAAAGGTCTCATGGATTATTGTTTGTGCCCAAAATCAGCCCTATTGAATCATTGTGACTATAAAACCACGAAGTTGTGGCATTAGGATTCAATCTGATGGCGATGTAAGCAGGCCAGGTGATGATCTAGGGTGGATGCCAATTCAACAGCATGAGGTAGTCAGTGTGAGGGAGTTGGGTTAATCACGGTGGTCCATGTTGGAGTTTCTATATGTTATTGGTGTGCGAAAAGCCCATGCTTAGTTTTTAATACCGGTCCACCTGTGATCAATTATTCCAATTTGACAATGATCCAGCTGTTATCTATAATAGAATTCACAGTATAAAATCACTAAAGAGCCCTTTATGATCAAGGTCATACTTATCCAATTGGGGATGATTTTTGGTCCCCTAATCCAAGCCAAGACCTTCAATCCTCCCCCACAGTTTGTGATTGGTTGGCACTCAGGTGGGCTCCATAAGTTAGGCTGCATGAGTGCCCATTCAAAAGTAGTGGTATTCAGTGTGAGGGAATTGGGTTAATCAAGGTGTGCGGTTGGCCACATGGGAATTCCTATATGCGATCAGTTACTAAAAAACTCTGCATTAGTTTTAAAAAGTTCACCCCCCGGTTTTTATCATGTACAATGGGGCTCATGCATGATCAATTGCACCATTTCGACAATGATCCAATTGTTATCCGTCTGTGTACATTTGTACTGAGGGGGTGTTTGGAAACCATATATTTCTAAAAATTTTACTATATTATCTCCTCGTTTAGAATATAATCTACACACAAAAACTAGGTGTTTGGATAACTTAGAAGGTATCCTATAACATCTCACTTTCTTACAAAAACCTTCATATTATAATATTCAAGTATGTTCAGTACAAAACAATCCTTGGTTAAGACAACTACCCAGAGTTTTTGCAAACACGAGTGGAAAATTCATGAGCAAATACTACCATGGTGGCCCACTACAATTTTTAACATTGATGGTTTCACTATAATTTCTCACATTGATGGTTTTTATAGTAGTCTTACTATGACTCAATATTAGATGGGCCCTTCTGTGTTTATTAATTTTATGTGGATCCTATAGCCCTGTCCTAATTACATAGTTCCCTTATTGATTATTAATATTAGGTGGGTCCTACACAGGTTACATTAGGTGACTTCCACTACAATTACTGATATTAGGTGGGTCCCGTGCTTACCAACATTAGGTGAGTCTCATACTCATTACCAATGTTGGATTGTGTGACTGTAATTATTAGTTTGCCATCATTAAATGAGTCTCAATGTTTAATGCCCCCTAGTGATTACTATAATTATCTTGGTCAATATGACTATTGACATCAAATGGGTCCCACATTGATTTTTCATAGATGAATTCCTCAATGATGTCTAACACTTGATAGGGTCCTCTGTTATACTCACCATTATAATATATTAAGCTCAAGGGATTTTGCTTCAATTTTGACCCGAGGTTATAATTTTGACCATCAGTTATAAAACTTTATTTTAAATCTTCCATTTTGTCTTCCTACTTCCCAACTCCTCCGTTCTTATTTTACTCCACTCTTTTTCATCGTTTTATGTGCAACAATGTAATTGCTCTAGAACTACTCTGCATTTTAAACCTTGCTTGTCTTCTTCTACGTAAGATGAAACAGTTTAGATTTTTCGATTCTCATCCTCGAAGAAATGACGACAAGGATCAAGGGTAATTTTTTTTTCCAATAATTTCTTTATCATGATTCCCTAGCCAACGGTTTTTGTAATTAAATTTGAAAAATTTTCGTTTTTTCATAAACTTTCCATTTTATCATAATTTCCATATTTACATTGCCTGTGCTAAGCACGGGTTTGTTTTGCTAGTTATATGTATTACGTTGTAGTTTCCAACATGTTTGGAGCCACATTGATTAAACAACATTGCTCTTGGTTTTTAACATTTAGTCCAATGATTAAATCACTCCCGTGTGACTACTAATTAGTGGGTTCCCATTGGGTCAAATCTTCCCTATTTCTCTATTCATTTCTTGTTTTCGGTGCATCTGGTATGCACCAAGCAACCTATAAATAATCTATTAGTATGCACACAATTAAAACTCCCAAGCGCACAAGATCACTATGTAGTGTAGTGAATTGTAAGTACGAGGTCGATCCCACGAAGACTTGTGATAAAATAATGTCAAAAGCAACAAAAAAAATCAAAATATTAAAAGAAACAATTGAATGATGACATATTGAATTAAACTACTAAAAACAGTAAATTAAACTATCAAAAGCTAAATAGAAAATAATCTAAAACACAAAACTAGCACTAGAATTGAAAAACAGTAACAGTGAATGAACTATGGCTTCATCTACTCCACTAACCAATCCTAAGCATGTCCCTTATTTTTTTAATCAAAAATCAGATTTATTAGTGACATCTATCAACCTCGACCATGTCATATGTATCTAGATTACTATTCCCCTAAACCTAATTCATGAGTGGCATACTAAATGAATTGTTCATTATGATGCAAAAACTAAGCATGGCATATGTCCTAGTCAAAACTATCATAATGCATAAAACAATGGAAATGATAAATGCATGAGTCTAAGCATCGCATATTCTTAGATTATTCATGGTTCTAAACCCTAGATGTTGAACATCGAGATCAAGCAAAGTTAAGTTAATTACTCTTAAAATTAATTGAACATAACATGGTTGGCATGGCATATACACAACCTATCAATTAGAAGCATGGTTTAGAATCTCAACTAATAAAACTGAAATCTGATTTAAAAGATGCCAAAAGGGACTACATAGAACTAGGCTAGGGTTTCAATTACACCCTAGCCCTAAAAAGTTTAGCTACTCATGCCTTTAATGGAAAATAAAATAGAAAATAGAGTCATAAGAAGAAAACTAGAAGATTGAAGAAGAAGAAGATGTTGGCTAGTAGCTTGTTCCTCTTTTCCTCGCTCCAAAAGCTCCTCCAAAGATGCTCCAAAGGTGGTTGTACAGCAGCTGTCTCTATGGATGATGATGGCTTTGTTTGATGGCTGGTTTATGGCTGGGCAGAGTGCTGGACGTCCAGCAGCTTTCTTCTTTATATAATTATTGCAACAGCCCCTTTTAGCAAGTAGTTCCCTTGTATCATTAGATCTCCACTTTACCTTACAAGTAAGCTTCCTAATTAAAATAGAATAGGAGTCTTCTTCTTGATAAACAGGGCTTTCTAAATCTGATCATACTTTGTATTTTATAGAAAGTTCCTCTCATGTGGCCCCACAAATCTGAATTTTAATTGCAAGGAATTAAATCTGAACTTTTGACATAAAAGTGGGCCCTATTTAGTGCGTGCAACATTGATTGTGGGACCCCTCCTTTTGGACTTCTATCTTGGCTTGAACTCTTCCTTTAACTTTCCTTCTTTTTCTCCTTGTTTTTCTCCATTCTTGAACTCCACTTTTAACTTGAATAGGACTTTCTAAATTCTGAAATTCTACTTTTCGCAATGGATGTGGACCCCCCTTTGTTGGGCGTGTAACCCAAGATTGGGTTTCTTCCTTTTTCTTCTTTCTTTCGCTTTTCTTCTTTGATTTGAATTGTAAGTTGTCCAAAAAATTAGAAAGTCTTCTTGAAATCTGAATAGCTTGGATGGGACCCACCTTGGCCCTTCTTTATGATTCACGCCCATCACGTCTTCATGAATTCTTCTCTTTTTGCTCATTTTTACCTTTGCATAAAAATTAACAAGACTATGTAAAAACAAATAAAATAAACATGAACTAGCATAAGATAAACCAAATATTCAGGCTCAAATTGTAAACAATTAAGCACCTATCAGCATCATCTAGTGAAAATTTTTGAAATTGCCAAATACTTTATAAGTATATTGAAATTTGTAGAAATTGCCAGACATTAAGTGGCACAATTTATTTTGTGTTATAATATGACACTTTTATTTTGTGATAATGAAATCTTGTGCAATATTCATATATGGTGATATTATATTCTGTATTTATCTAATCGCCCCCTAAATTATGATAAAACCTGCACTTGAAATTGATTAGCTTTGGACCTTTTATAACTATGATTATTATTGTTCAACGTGTATGAGTTTTGTCTCTCTAATCCACGCCAAGACCTTCATGTGGCCTCCACATGCTAGAGTGCACTTTTCAAAACTAAACCCATGGTTTTTTATGGCCTCACTCTCTTCCTTCCTCTATATATATAATTCATGTATTAGAAATGAGCATAGTTGGCAACTTGCAAGCATGAGAGAAAGAGAGAGAGAGAGACGCTCGTGTGCTAAAAAATGCTTAGATACGATGGTGAATCCTGTCCTTTGAGGAATACCCTGGTTGAGATGAGGTGCATTTTAAAAGGCCCATCACACGTATTAAGGTCAACCCAAACGCCTCCTTAGTCCCTATCATTCTCTTCTCCATTGCATCTCTATTACCCCAAAACCTTTTTTTCTCTCTCAACACCTTCACATCTCTTCTCGTTCTCTTCCCATCTCCCTATCTCCTTCCATTTCTCATCTCAATCTCTATTCTTCTCTCTCTCTGTGTGTGTGTGTGTGTGTCTACTTAAGCCCAAAAAATCTTTGTACCTCCATCATCCTTTCTTTATCTCTCCAGTATCCATCACTCTTCCTTTCTCTCCCGATCTATCGACCCAATATCTGTGTTTCTTTCTCAAAGGAAACACCTAGAGGAACCTTCAAAATGAGAGATTAAGAGACAGAAACCCACCTCTCATCTCATGTCCGCAATT
This sequence comes from Umbellularia californica, assembly GCA_028538565.1. Lineage (NCBI taxonomy): Eukaryota > Viridiplantae > Streptophyta > Magnoliopsida > Laurales > Lauraceae > Umbellularia > Umbellularia californica. The sequence goes on from JAPQWN010000004.1 coordinate 41,498,177, forward strand.
AGTTTGGTCTCACTGTCTCAATCCAAACGTCTCGCATTTTAAATTTAAAAAAAAAGAGATGAAGATGTGAAAGACGAAGCTCTATATTTGATTAGAATCTGATCAATTATTGTATAAAATGTGAAAAAAAAATTAAAATCAACATAAGGATATAACGTAATTCCTAAACATCCCATTGCATGGCAATGTATTTGGCATATTTTCTGGCAATCTGAACTCTTATTCTGACAATCTTCAATAGCTCTATGAAGATGGATTTCTTCAGAAATGATAATGGAACAGAAGTGGCTTCCATCAATAGCATGCACAGCAAACTGTTCATAATTTCCCTTCCCAAGTCCTGATTTTGCAACTCTCAATCCATTCCTTAACAAAATCATTTCTTGATAACATGATTCTTAATCTTCTCCCTAAGACAGCTGATTTACTGGCCAAGTTGACAAGTCTTTTTGTAGACATGTTTGGAGTGTTTTATCACACGAAGTAATGTCTCTCTTCCAAATAGGAGTTCATGTGGATATGATTGTTCTTTCTGTATTTGTTGTAAGACATGCTCTGCTGCTATGGAAATGGCCTCTGCAATCAGTTGCTTGGCCCAAATGTCTTTATCTGTCTCTTAATGTCTCTCATTTATTAAGGTACGTTTAGGTGTTCCCATTTGGCTGAGTTGAGAATAAGACAGATTGGGTTGAGAGTGGGAGAGAGTGTGTGAAGAGAGAATAAAAAGGGAGATGGAGATGCAAAGGTTTCTCTGGCCAAGTAGAGAGAGAGAGAGAGAGAGAGAGAGAGAGAGAGAGAGAGAGAGAGCGCTTGGGTTGAGACATGATGGAGAATGATAGAGGCGTTTGGGTTGACATAAATACTTGTGGCGGGTCCTTTGAAATACACCTCAATCTCAACCGTTGGGCATTCCTTAAAGGACGGGATTCAACATCGTATATAAGCATTTTTACCACACAAGTGCAGGAGAAGGCCACTCTCTCTCTCTCTCTCTCTCTCTCTCTCTCTCTCTCTCTCTCTCTCTCACCAATCGAAATTGGTCACAAACAACCAACCCCTTGAATACCACTGTATCCCATGGGTTTGCACTGCTCCATTGGGACTGGACTGTGGGATCAAGGGGCAAGTTTTTCGGATTTAAAGCCATTAACTTGTGGACCACGAATCAAGGGGTTACAATAATCTGATGGGCCTGAAATTTTATGTAGAGGGAGGGCCTGTCCAGGTCTTTGGATTCCCCACCTTCCCCTTGACTGGTGGGGTTCTAGGTGGGTCCCCATAATGAGGTACGCATGGGTGCTTAGGATAAGAGGTGTGCATGAGATCAACCCTGTATACACACCTACACATACATCTAGGAGAGAGTAGTCCGCAACATGTAATCATGTCTTTATGTTATTGTTCTTTCTTTCTGATTTTAGCTTGTGATATTTCAGTAAAACAAGAAATTCAGAGAGAGCAATGGTTATAGGACTTGGAGCATTTAATCTCTTTGGGGTTGTTGTCCTCAGTAGCATGTTAAAGTATGTTCTTTCATTCTTTGTCACAGTTCTGTTTATTTTTTCTCTTATCTTTTAAGAAGTCAATTCTGTTGACAGTTTCCTTTCTGTTTGAAGAAATGTTGCAGTAACACAAGGCGGGGTTGTTTCATTTGTTGCTGATATATTTCCTGTACTACAGGTGTTTTCTAATGTTTCACTCCATCTATGTTTCAATTTTGAAGTGTTTTATTACTTTTATAAGTGTAGTTTGATGTTTCACTCAGCCAATATTTTAATTACTTCATCAATTATGTTCATGGGTGGTTTTTATAGGGTCCTTATGAAAGCAGCGATTCATGAAAACAGAAAGGTCCTCGTGAATCAGGACATGGTTAGTTTCTTGATTCCTGATGCAACATTCCATGCCAGTGGAGCCCATGGTTTGGTGATTCAGATGATTATTTTGACTCCCTATTGACAATCTTCCATACTGGAAGCTCTTATTCATAAAATGTTTGGTGTATAAATGGCCCAAGCAAAATACATTGACATCTGAAAGTAAAGGCAAATGGTTGTGTGTGATCTTCCAGCATTCTGCATGATTTTGGGATGGTCATCTAGTATGGGATCCATAAATTGCCGTCATGTATAACAAGATTTATTTATTTTGATAGAAGACATGATATGAAAACTTGAAAATTATAATTTATACTATAACTGAGCCATTGAGAGTATTGGCATTCTTTTTAGATCGATTAGACTATTGGCATTGTTCTTAACATTTACTGCAACTATAAAGAAGTTCCAACTGACAGAACTCTTTTAACACCAAATTTTGCAAGTTTATCTGTTTCAACATCAACACTCTTGTAACATACGAAAGGATGCATCAAAAGACTAGATATTCCTTTAATTCATCCATCATAAAGTATTCCTGCTTTTGCCTGCCTTCTTCTCTTAGAGAAGATGTCAATTGAATTCCGTTCCACAAGGGGCCAAAAAAGAAAACTCTTAAAAGGTCTTTTAGACCTTCCCCTTATCAATATGAATTTGGCTATTAGAATCCCCTACTCCAGTTGGCCCAAAAGAAGCAAAACTAAACTCATTTTGAAGGTGCCTGATGCGTACCATTAAAAAAAAAAAAAGGTGCCTGATGCTGTTCCAACAATTCGTTGAAGTCCTTGTTCTGAATCTTCATTTCAACAGGGGGAAACTCAACCATGGAGAAAAAGAAGTGCAGGAAAATGTGGAACTTTATTCAAAACTTGTAAAATAACCGAAGCTGAAAACTGTTGTTCCTTCTACATGAATATATAAGATCCTAAAGGCGTAATGCCCAAATTAAATCGTATCCATTCATCAAGAAACCAAAACATAACAAAACCCTCACTAAAAGAGTCCTAAATCTAATTACAATTAAAGATGAAACAACTCCAAGAAAATTCGTGACTCTAAATTCTGTGCTCTAGTTTGTCCAAAAGCCCATCGTGTGAAGCCTTGTGGGGTCCACTAGCTGGTCCTATGGGGCCGATCTAATGTAGTCGGACCGGTGGAAGGATCTGTCCAACATACAGCCCGTTGGGTCCAGCAAGCATCTGCCGAGAGAGAGAGAGAGAGAGAGAGAGAGAGAGAGAGAGAGAGAGAGATAAGGACTGAGTATGCAGTGGTGCATAAGTCCCACATCAGGGTGCCTTAACCCCACATGAGGCCTTTTAAAAACCATTTGGCAAGATTGGGTTGAAATCCCATGAGCCAAAGCAGACAATATGATGTGGACTCGGGTTGTTACAGATGGTATTAGACGACTCTGTTTGCCGGTGGGAGAAGTATGTCACGCCCGTTGGGTCCGATGAGCATCCGCCTAGAGAGAGGGGGCAAGGGTAACTCTTAAGGATTGGGTAGACAGTGGTGCATAAGTCTCACATTAGGGCACCTTAACCCCACACGAGGCCTTTTAAAACCGAGTGACAAGATTGGATTGAAATCCCATGTGCCCAAGCGGATAATATCATGTGGATAGTGGGTTTGGGTCGTTACAAAATGGTATTAGAGCCAAGAACGACACTATTTTCGGTAGGGGAGAGAGTGTGAGATCTCACTTGCATGGCTTGCTTGTCATGTTTGTTAGCTTGCTTGTCTCCCACGGGGCTTGGACTACACTAAGTCCCACATCGGAAATATTCAAGTCCCGATCTTGGGTTTATATTATGTCACGCCCGTGGCCTCTCTGTAGAAGGGTTTTGGCCATTGGGTCCGGCTACTCTGGCAATCATCCGCCTAGAGAGAGAGGGCAAGGAAAACTCTGAAGGACTGAGAATGTAGTGGTTTATAAGTCCCAAATTGGAAACATGGAAGTTATGATCCTGGGTATATAAGTGCGGCCTAGCATTACCCCCACATGAGGCATTTTAAACCACGCGGCAAGATTGGGTTGAAATCTCATGAGCCAAAGCAAACAATATCATGTGGATGGTAGGACCGGGTCATTACATAGGCACCTTCAAACCCACACAATTACTCCATGCTATACCCAAAAAGGGGACATGCTGAACCAAATGCGATATGTGTGCTGTCCATGGACTTGGAACTGCGAGGCATATTGGGCCTAATTCTTGGTCCAAATTAGTTGGGCCTAGACCTATTTGGGCTGCATCATTCCCCCTGTTTGTAAAACAGAGCTTAACCTTGAGCTCGAACCACCCTACCTAGATCACCCATATAGGAATGTCGTATTTGAAGCAATTCCTTCGTAGCACTCCAACTCAAACCTCTCTTTGTTGTTCTAGTTCATAGGAAATAGTGTGATCTCCTTTCCGTTTTTAAAAAGTGTGTACATGTTATTCGCATCCGATGGACCCCCTCCTTATCTTACATCCATGATTTTCCAAATAGGACATCCCCATTATCCATCAGCAGTTCAGCACTATGTTGCTTCGCACCTTATCCTAGTAATCATGACCAAAAGCCAAGTTGAAAAGTGTTGAATTTGCACGCAATCACCTTTCATCAATCATTGAGCAAGATAAGGTCGAGGGTGTTTGTGCACCCTGAAGTTGTAAGGGATCCACTAGAACTCATGACACAATATTGTCTGAGCCTCCTCCGTCAATCACCACTGCACAGACCTCACAATTTATATGGTATCTAGATCAAAAAATGTTATTCTGTAACCATCTCTTCTCATCGGTTAGTGTAGGTAATGTTGCATCGCCCTTTTATTCTCAGTGCCTCCCATTTCAGAAGTTCCAAGGCTACTAATGTAACGTCGTGCCATCAATATTTAGTTTCTTCAAACCTAGTGATGGCAGCTGCCTTCACTTCTAGGTTTCTTTTTGGGAAGATTCTTCTAGACAGTATTTCCGACTTACTGCAGCCTCTAATTCTCTTTCCAAATCAGAAAATGGAAAACCTGGAAATTCCTTGGATCTTGTCTCCCAGTTGAATAGCCGGTGCTTGATGAAACACTAACCATCACGCCTTGCACAATGAAACACTAATTATAGAACTCCCTTGTTCTTTTATTTCCCAAATTTCCAAGAAATCACTAGAATCTTCATTTTCCATTTTTCAAATCAGTTGGCTTTCTGGGAAAATCTATTCCCATCTAACCATTCTTCCATAAGGAATCCAAATGGCACGGTAAATAAATGCTTAACTACCAAACCATGGGCCTCACTTGGAGGGAATGCTCTTGGTTACTGAGGTTTCTTGAATTATCTCAATCCTATAATTTCTCCTTTTAAGTCTGCCCCCTTAAGCATTAGCAGTGGGTTTTTTTTTTCATTTTCTTTTTTGATGGTTTTCCTGGGGGTTGGTCTGATGGTTCCTTAGATTATGTTAGTAAAAGAAAGAACGCATTTATGCAGTGTAAAAATTAATCATTCTGTGGTACCTACACTTTCAGTTTTAACCCCTTTATGTTATTTTTTGACTGACTCTAAGCAGATCTATGCTGCATCCTTTTTTGCAATCCCAACATTTCGATGGTTTCTTTTACGCCGGAAGAATGCAGAGATAGAAAAGAGGAATAGTGCAAGAGAACAACGAGCTCAAGCACTTGAATTGCCAGTTTTGTCTCTCAAACGGAAGGTAGATTCCAGAACCCAAATTATTGTTACCCACTTTCTATACGCACGCACACACAGATATATATATGTATGGGCATGGCTCTCCTAAGCTGAACCTTAGCTTATCCTAAGCTGGAATAGTGTTGGTCCCACAAATCAAAGTTGATTATATCTGTTTTTTGCATGATGGAACTGGAAAATCCAGTTCTGATTGAATTTATCTTGATTTTGGAGACGATCATGCTGCTAAAAACAACGATGATCGACTTTGATTTATGGGACCAGCACTGTTTCAGCTTACGATAAGCTATAAGCTTTAGCTTAGGAGAGCTGGCCCCTGTATGTATATATGTATGTATGTATGCATATATATTTACGTATACATATGTATACATATAGATACATATGTATATATACCTTGCTATGAGAGATAGGGTGGGGGCCCTCACATCAATATTAGGTCCTCACATCAATATCCAATGCCAACAACTTAAATGTGGGGGTGGGGAGTAAGGTGAGAGATGCTCTCATGTATGTATGTATACATACATATATTTCCCTATATGTGTGTGTATGATGTAATATTTATGTGCATCCATCCCTCACCTTAGGGTGAGAGACAAAATGGGGCTGACTTTATGATCCATCCGAACCATCCATATACACATGGGCCCCTGAATTGGACTATTGGATCGATTGCCAATTTTTTCTTCAATAAAAAGTCGTTAAACTTGTGGGCCACGGATGCTTGACCCCCAAACTTGATATCTGGGCCCATCCAACATGTCTCTTTCCATCCCCCCATTCCCGTGCTTAGTGGGGACCTAATGGCCCCATCAAGTTGCCCCTCACTATACGAACATACATACATACATATATGTTATCTAGTACTCTGCTTTTCCTATGTATGGATAAGCAGCAGTAACGGTTATTGGAAAAAATTGTCTTTCTCCTATGTCCTTGGAGCATGTGAAAGTCATGCTTTCTTCTCGATGTGAAGTAACGGAGTACACTTTCCTAGTAAGAAGAGTGATTCCTAGGCCTTTTCAGTGTCACCTTTTCTAATTAAATATCCATTACCCTTCTGCCACTTGCCATTTGTGAAGTCAGTTCCTACTGTCCATATGATGGATCCTGCTTTGGAAGGGCCTGTTCCCTACAAACTACAGTGGTTAGCACTACCATAATTGCTATTGGAGGATACTCGAGGCGTACAAATGGATGGTTACAGAAAGGTTCCCCACATTGCCAGGGACTTCACATTCGGGTCACTGGGCAGAAGTTCTTAAAATTTTATGTGGTTGGGGGTCACCATCCCACTGCTTAATGCCTCAGTGAATTAGCATTTTGTCCAATAGAGACTTCTATCCGGGGAAAGGCCTTTAACCACTTTTCTTTCATTTTAGTAGGGTTTATGTGCTTAGTTATACAGCTCTAGGATATTTGGTCTCATAGATGAATACCATTTTCGTAGACTCATCCCATCATATGCTAATTCACATTGACATCTACTATATGTATGTAATTGCAATGGGCTACTGAAATATGTTTCTTAGCATACTAAAATGTTGTATGGATGTTTCCACATATTGGGCTTCTTTAAGAGTTTGTATCCTACACCCTTTTTCTTCCTGTGTTTGTGCAATATGGTTTTCCCTTGCTAAACATGCAGAATTGGAGAACCTCTTATTTTCTTCTCCTTGTTAGTTTCCCTGCTTGGTTTTATTCCTGTTGCCACTGATGTGTGACCTTTATACCTCCTCCTAACTTATGCAATTTTTGTAGCTGTTGAGTGCCCGAGATTTGTCCCGGCAAACAGTCATTTCGCCAGACCGAATTGTGTATAGCACTGAGAAAGACTTATCTGAACAAGACTATGAGGCAAGAGAATGGGAACGCAGATTCAGTGAACTTGAGAGATCGGATTGAAAGGCCTGTATTACAATTGGTTAAAGGCAAATATACCTTCCATAGGGGTAAAAGAGCCCGTCATTTTACCTAGGGGGCTTCTGTACCGTATTACATTTCATCTGCATCACTAATTGGAAAGCAATTGCTCGTGCTGCACAGGAAAGAGAAGTACATGAGTGGTGGAGAAGACCTGTTGTTGTATGGTTGGGGTCTTGTAATTTCTACAATTATTTGCAGTTTTGTACATTTTTATAACCAAGGGCTTCTTGATGTACCAAGTTAGAGGCGAACAGTTTGTCTGTTACCAATACACAGATGAATTGTCATGTTCCTTTTCTGTCTATGAGGCTCAGTTTGAAGACGCGATGACCTGGCCTATGGGGAATGCTTAACATTCCTTGCCTCAAACCCCTTGAACCGTAAATCTATCAAGGTACCTGCATTTTGGGGTGAATCTTGGGGGATGTAAACGGTTCTTGTTTGTGGTGGCGCCCTTGTGTTTCCAGTTCTTCCAGATTTTCACAAGATGGATCTGTTTTTGGATCTGGATTTAATATGGATGTTGTGTTGGATATGGATCCGAGACAAGTGGGCTTTGTAACGTCCAGACTTATGGGCCATTAAATAAGAAGTCTGTTGATTATACAAATGGGGCTCCCAAAAAAAGGTTTGGCTAGGGGTCGGGTTAGGTTGAGCGTCAAGGATTCATATGTAAATGCCCAACCAGAAATTTATGGAACGGGCTCAAAATCTCAAACCCAGACTCAACATGAATGACAAAGGGGTCAACCTGAACCCTAGATTAACAGGTTGGTTTTGGGTTGGCATCTTAGTTCAATTAGGTTAATGGGTCAGCTTTTATGGATCAACCTCAGCCTGATTTATTAATCTGTTGAACTGTCAAACCAAACACAACTCGAGATTAGAAAGGGTCAACCCAAACCCTAAGCAATCTAGTTGGTGGGTCAGGTCAGGAATTGCCATCCCTATGCAAAACCACGATCATTCAAGCCACATGGACTCAGGCGAGCATATGATCCAAGCAAGCTCTACAGTCTTTACACGTCTTAATAAATGGTCTTTGGATCCAAGTTGTCGAGTCAGAACACAATGATCCATATCCAAATTAGGAAACTAACAAACTCTATTCCATGGATTCAGAGCGCCCTGCATTTCTACCGGATTTGAGAAAGAAGTTTCATGCCTAATTTTTAAGCCTGACTGAATGATCGAATATATCCATTGACATTGTATTGTGCATCTCTAATAGAAACTAGAAAGGCTAGATTTTGTTTTTGGCAACTCGTAGCCAATTTAGACAGCCCTTGGCATTTTGGATGTTAATGAAATGTTCGAAAGCCCAGTTTCAATGTGGTTTCGAATGGAATAGGATCTGGCGCCAACTTCCTGGAAAAGATGAAAGTAGGTAGTGAAAAGGCTGGTATGGTGCCAATAGGTGACACTAGCTAGTAATTGCAAATTTCTCTTTACATTGAGCAGATCTCTATAGAATTTGATGATCCATTGTACCATCTGTGCTTTTAATACTTGCCAGTTTCAATAATTTTTCTCGGAAAAATGGCAATGTAGTGCGTATAAAGCTCCAAAATTCTTGGAATTGCTTTTGAAACAGAAGCCCTAAACACTATTTATTTTTCCTAAATGTCCCTACACATGATTAGTCCAAACCCTCGTGCACCAATAATGCCTTGCTGGATGCATGGGTGGGGCTGCCAATTTGAAATGTACCAAAAATCAATTCAATTTGATGTTTCTATCCATTCGATCTAAAGTAATTGAAATAAATGGTGGCGAAAACAACTAAATCAATTAGAAATGTCAATGATACTGATATTTTTTAGGAGTGTGCCTATACAAAATCTTGAATACGCATTTAACAAGGCCAGTTTATCCAACCACAATGCCCAGACGTATCAGATTTCAATTCATTTGCCTGACTAGCACCATCAATTCCTTTAATTTGAATCAATTTTTTTTGTGCTGGAATTTGTACTACAATCAGAAGTAGGACAATTTAATTAATCCCAATGACAGATAAAAGAGATTTGAATATCATCAAGTGGCTAATGAAAATCAATCCCATCTAAACTTGCTTGCCATATGATAATGACCAGTAAAACTTATGTTTGGTATGCTGACCAACTTTGAGTTGCACTGATCAATCAAAAGAAGACTTTCAAGGATCTTTTTTTTGTTTTTTCGTGGTTTTTTTTTTTGGTAGAATGGGAACTCTCCAGTTGGTTAGTGTTGGCAGGTACTTTCACCAACTTTCTTGGTCTGAACCATAGACATTGAATTACAGCAGGAGAATGAACTGGAAATATTTCTGGTTGTAGGAGAATGATTTATTTATTTTTTTGGGACTGTTTGAAAGAATGACTCAGTTTTGACCTGCTAATTAAATATTTGAAGCAGAAACGTGTATATATATATTTTTTTGGGGGAAAATGCTTTCGTAAAAAACCATGCTCTGGAGGATTTGAAATCCACAGATGGGTGTAACAGAAAATGTACGTTATCACTTTTTGTTATGGACGCAACAGAAATAGAAATTTGGGACTATGAGATCCACACTCTAAGTTGTCTACAAAATAGCATGCTAATGAGTCCACAAGCAAAATTCCTTTCAAACACGCCTTGGACTTACTTCTGATCGACATCACCATTACTTAAAAGATTACAACACCTGGAAAGTGGAATGTTGTGGAAAGATTCATAAACACAACTTCCTATTATTTTTAGATTAATCAGAGTCGGTATTTGATTACAGTCAACAATGAACAGCCACTAGTTACCTAAAAAATCAATGAACAGCTACTGCCGCCCATAAGAGATTGTCCTTGCGTATTCACATTTTCTTCTATTCTTTTTTCTATTTTTCTTATCTTTTCATGGAAGATGAGGTAGAATAGAATAGCTCTGAGGTATGTTTGGAGTGGATTTGATGAGAGATTGATTTGGGTGAAAACCATCAATGGGGCTTTAGTTTTTTTGACTTTCAGTTGAGATTAGGGCATGGGTGATGCTGATTTTGATTGGAGATGGTAATGAACGTTGGGCTCACATAGCTAATTTATTGTGAAATGGTTTCCCTTTGTTGATCAAACAACCAATGATGATGAGGGAGTGGAATGTAATGGAAGACCCACAAACGTAATATTTTTTAAACTCTAAATCAAACTATGCGCTGTTTGAAGGGGCCATGACATTTGATCAAATGGACAGTCAAACTTTGAACAGCCAGCCGAAGAGAATGATTTCTCAGTCCTTCTGGTGTTAATCTGTTCCTTCGATGAGACCGAACAACACGTGAAATCATTTCTGTTGTGTAAAACGCCATTCCATTCAATTCCATTTTTTAGGCCTCCCCCCCCCCCCCCCCCAGGTGGCTGTTTAGTAACCAATCTGGGCAATGAGTTTGGGTACTGTGAGCAAGGTTTGGGGGTTTTACGTGATTTCGTGAGGTCTGAAAAGATCCGTTGGTGGGGCCGCACAGTCCACCAAATCGGCAAAAAAAGTCCAAATAACCATCTGGTTTTTGAAAAGGTATGTGAATAAAATGAGCATGAATGCATTGGAGTTGCTTCCACACAACTCAAAGTAGCCTCATCTTAAAATGGGTGTCATTCATTAGGACATGACCGTTACATGAATCTGTGATTTTATTTTGTTGGCTTGCATTGAAATTCAACCAGACTTAGCCCCAAGAAAGAGACATATGCAAACAAAAAAAGAAAGAAAGAAAAGGAGGAGCCATGCCTGCCCAATGCTTGTGTATGGGCGGTGTTATTGTATGGGGGAGTGGACTTTTGGTGTGGACGTGTGATATTACAGGAATCTTGTCTGGAAACCTTCTGAGGTATGGATGCTGTCATTTCATTTGGTTCCTATCCAGAGATGGTCCTTTTTTGTTTTATCTCTAAACGAAGGAACGAATGCAAGTGATTGGCCCAAAGTCTTTCTTTTCCCATTGTAGATTCTTCAAGAAGATATAAATGCAAGTTGTCCTTCTCTTTTTATTACTCTTTTTGTAAAATTGCTCTTCCTCGTTACACTCTTTCCAAATAGACCCACTTATTAGAAATATGAACTTCTCTAATCCGTGTTCTCCACTTTTTATTGAATGCGGCCAAAACTTATTCTGTCATGAGTTAACCCCACCATGAAATTAAGCTTGAATAGCAATAAAATATCAAAATATTATGACTATTTTATATTTCAGGATCCACTTTCTCCATCATGTAAATTCGATATAAGTAGAATTAAAGAAATTGAGAAAATTATTTTTATTTTCAGTATCTTAACATCTTAATTTCTGGTATATTCTTAAAAAACTAGATCCGAGCTTAAATAAGTTAGGCTTAATTAAAAACAAAAATAAGTTTAGTATTAGGATAAGTTTGAGGCCCATTATCGGCTTAGATAAAAGTCGTCAAAACTCGCATAAAAAAAGCTGTTTAATTGATGGGAATGAATGGTGGTTATAATAGAAATTTGTCATTTCTTATTTTATTTAAAAGCATCAAACTATTTTTTTTAAATGATACCATATTTGACAATGAATTTTGAATCCCTAAAATTTGAGCTCCACAATTTCAATGCTTTAGATCGAAATGGACTGCATGCGATTACTATCAAAGGAGGTAGCCCCTAAAATATAAAATAAATAAATAAATAAATAAATAATTTTATTTATGTGTTTTGTACAAAAGTTGCCCCAATATAAAACACGTATCAATTTCTATATGTTTTTTAGAAGATTTTAGAAAAAAAATCCCAACAAGTGCCCGTTGCACGAAAAATGGCCATTTAGTTTCGGCAGAACGAAAAAGGGTCCATTAGCCCATTTTCATTTTTTTTAGACTCTTGAGAGGAGCGACATTAGTGTCGATCATCTCTGATGGGGGCAACACTCGCTAGCGTCGCTCCCCATCACTTCCTCGTCGAAGTATGCTTCGTTTCTTCATTGTTTATACTTCATTGTGGGTGTGGCCTAGAACAGTGGGCATTGTTCATTTGAAATCTCATTGTCTAAAATTCGTTCACACCTATGGATGACTATAAACAATGAAGAAGATAAGCATCGTAGAGGAAGAAGAGAAGCTTTGTTGATAGTGTTGGGCTTGATGCGGGAATTGTTGAATGTCAGTAGCCACTTCAAGTTGTTGAACGTGCAAACCATCTCATGTTGTTGAATGCTAAGCAGAGGGCATCAATGGTCTGCCCATATACATAGGCAAAACATGCAGACCAACTGAGGCTAAACTTCGTTTCTTTTTAGAATTGACAATTGACAATCTCTCTCTCTTTCTCTCTCTCTCATGTCTAAGCTTTTTTTTTTTATCGTTGGTTAATAACCAACTTGGAAAAGGTTCTAAAGAATGCCATCTTTTAGCATTTACATGAATGTTCTAGTGCTTTAATGGAATAAGAAAGTGGTTCCAAAACTATATCTTAGTGTTCTTCCAACACAACTAGAACCCTTCAAACGCAAGTACCCCTTTTCAGCAAAAGACAATATATGTTGATCGTCCAAAGGTGGGTTAAATCCAAGTAATATGAAATCTAAATAGAGCGATGATAAGAGATTTATGTATGAGCAAGAACCTCTAGCAGTGGGGCAATGGAGTGGGCTTATGAAAATCTAAATATATTTGCTTGATAGAGATATGGCTTATGAAAGATAGAAAATACTAAACTTTAAAAAACAAAGGGGAAAAACACTCGAGTCCATGATCATGAGGTTAATCCTTTGTTGACTATTTTGAGATTTAAAATTTTGGAGTGATTATCTCAAACTTCAGTTTTTAAGCGGAGAGTTGGGTTGGGGGTGTTGGTTTATATGGTCTCAATCCATTAGTTGTTGTAATAAATTGTTTTACTTCTTTATTTATCAATATAGTCATGCTTTCATTTCTTGATATGAATGGTGTTTTATTACTTACTTGTACATAACCAATATGAATGATATAATGGTTCATGAGATGAACTAGAGTCCGATAGTATACTTGATATAATACATGTATATGGATGAGATCCACATACAGGAGACATGTGTTGCTAGTCTTATGCTTGAATATCTTCACAACCAGTGATGAGACTGGGTATCTCATCTGATAAGGTTGTAGCACTTCGATCACTATGAGATAGTGTGATTTGTCTCGATCATCAGAATGTAAGATTCTGGATCATGGTGCCGGTACATTGGATGTATTGAAAGAACATGAAAAGCACCTTATGAAACATTGTCTTAACTTGAAGGTCTGTTCTCATAATTCCCTAGCGATAGGCTCATAATCTTGAGACATTAATAAACTCAAGTTTTTGTCTATTCATTTGCTTTGAGTCACTAATGAGTGAGGCCAATTGTAGGTTAACACATCGGTATTTTGGGTACGTGGTAATAGGACTGTGGAAACATTTAATGATCAAGATGGAGTTTATCCTCATTATCCCATTGTGCCAATTAATGAATTTATCATTGGTAAGTGCACACCCATTCCAATTAAGAGTTAATTGGATAGGTACTGATGATCACTATAATTAATTGAATCTAAAGGATAATAAGATATGGATCTAATTGGGTGGACAGGACCAATTGATCCATGGATATAGATAGAAGGGCCTACTTGTGGTCATAGGGAAGTTTAGGGTATTCTTTGTAATATATTCATAAGACTAGAGTTCAATTATATTTATATAGTGGAGTTATTTGCAATCTACTGTGGGCCCGGATTGCAATGAGATGTGGGGTCGTGGTGTCCCAGTTGGAGTCAGCTTTCTATGGAATCCCTAGTGGTCCTCACGCTAGCTCAAGTTATTAGAAAGTTACTAATCATATTTGAAGTGAGACTTCTAATTGTAATATAGTAAGTTACTAATTCTTAATGGAAGTAGGACTTCTATTTTAATTAGTAAAGAGGAGGATGCATTAAGCTATAAATAGAGGAGAGAAGGGTTGGAGGTCCCCATGCAAATCCATTCTTAGGGATTCACGCCCAACCCTATTTGTGCAAGTGTTGTACGTTCTCTCCTCCTCTTCTAGTTTCTCTTCCAGATTCCCTAAGAGCTTCTAGTTAGTTTCTTTTGGAGATCCCACCCATCTCCTTTAGAATAGAGATCTGATATGGGTAATAGTGTGGAAGACGATTGGGTCTTGGAGATTCTGATTGGCTTTGTGAAAGAGATCTTCATCAAAGAAAGAGATTAACTTCTTCATTAGAGCACTACTAAGCTCTAAATGTGTAATCTACTTCCTTGTATGTTGTAGATTTCGTGGTTGCTTGTTAGATGTTGTTTCTATCTTTTAGATAGAGTTTATTATTGTTCATGGTTGTTGAGTTTGAGGACTTGGATCCTGGATTGGGTTTGTAGCCTTATGGATAGATGATCCCTGCATTAAGTGGGTCAAAAGTTTTTGAAACCTATCTATGAGGCCCACCTACTTCCAACAAGGGGGTGGATTTGAGAATGAGGAGAAAAAGAGGGGTGGGTTTTGAGAGAGATGTAGAGAAAAAGAGGGGTGGGTTTTGAGAGAGATGTAGAGAAAAAGAGGGTGGGTTTTCAAAAAGGAAAGAAGAAGAGTGTGGGTGTCGAGTTACAAAGACGTGAGAAATGAGGGGGTGGAGAGAGAAGAAGGGGCCTTGGTATTTGACATGTAGTCTCTAGTCCTTCTCAAGTATTTGAGAATACACTTTACAACAGTCCAATGATCAGGACCTTGGTTCGATTGATATCTGCTGATTACATCCACTGCATGACAGATATCTGGTCTAGTATATAGCATAGCATACATGAGGCTACCAACTACCGAAGCATATGGTACCACCTTCATCTGCTCCTTTTCTTCTGATGTTTTAGGACACTGATCCCTAGAAATATGCATTCCATGCCTAAAAGGTGTAATAACGTTCTTGGAGTTCTGCATAGCAATTCGTATCAAAACCTTATCTATCTAGGCAGCTTGAGATAAGCCAATCATCCTATTTTTCTGGTCTCAATAAAGCTTGAACCCTAGGATGTCGTTGGCTTCTCCCAAAACTTTCATATCAAACGTTTGAGCCAACCAAACTTTGGCCGTTGACAACATCCCTATATCACTCCAAATGAGAGGTATGTCATCGACATATAAAATCAGGAAAACTACCATGCCTCTTTCACCCTTCATGTACACACATGACTCATCTGGACTTTGATTAAAATCAAACAATTTAAATGCCTAGTGGAAGCAAATGTTCCAATTCTGAGACTCCCTCTTCAGTCCATAAATGGACTTTTGCAGTTTGCGGACTCTTTGCTCTTGGCCCTTAGCTACAAAATCTTTTGGTTGCATCATATATATCTCTTCCTCAAGATGGCCATTAAGAAATCTCGTCTTGATATCCATTTGCCAAATCTCGTAGTCGAGATGCGCCGCAAAGGATAAGAGTATACGAATAGAATTGAGCATGGCTGCCAGAGAAAGAGTCTCCTTATAATAGATATCCTCTTTCTAAGTATACCCTTTCGCAACAAGCCTAGCCTTGAAGGTCTCAACTCTTTTGCCCGGTCCTCCTTTTCTCTTGTAAACCCACTTGCATCCAATCGACTTAATATTGGCAGGCAAGTTCACAAGTTTTTTGACTTGATTAGAGTACATGGACTTTATCTCAGCTTTCATAGCTTCTTGCCAACGTCCCGAATCCTTGTTCGCTATAGTCTCATCATAGTTACATGGATCCTGTTCATGCTCCTTTGAAATTGCCTCATAAGACTCTCCTACGAACGTGAACTTGTTACATGGCCTAACAACCCTCCCACTATAACAAGGCTCTGGTGTAACAACAAGATCAAGAAATGATGGATTCTCCGTAAGTTCAGTTCTTACTGGACTTGGAATTGTTTGCTCTTGAATCTCCTCTAGGATAACCCAATCTAAGGCTTTCTAGGCATTCATATAAACTTCCTCTAGGAAAACCGCATTGGTGTCGACAAGCACCTTCCACTCTCTGGGATTATAGAATAACTAATCTTTAGATCCCTTTGGATATCCTATAAAAGTGTGTACTTCTTACTTCGATTCCAACTTATTCGCCTTTACTTTCAGCACATGTTCTGAATAACCCCAAATGTATAAATGCTGTAGACTAGGCTTTCGCCCAGACCACAACTTCCGGAGAGTCTTAGGTATAGACTTAGATGGTACGATGTAAGACCCCGACCTGAGTGACTGCGATTAGCACTAATTAAGTCGCGTGTTAGCTTTAAGTGAGATTAATAGATTTTGATTAAGTTTGGGATTAGAATAACTTTCTTATAGATTTGGGGATTTTTGGAGAGCCCTTTTGATTTAATAGGACTCATGAGAGTCTTTTTAGTGACTTCACGTGAGCATGGGGGGATTATCCGTGATTCTGAAAATTGGTGTTTTAGCTCCATTTGATATATCACGTTAATCTCTACAACTTTCATGTGAACTCTATTTCCATTAGAGACCCCGAAACCTGACTTTTCTAACTTTGAGGACAAAACTGTCTTTTTATACCAAATCTGAGCACAAATTTTGATGTCTCCAAAACTCGCAAGATATATACTTTTTAGAAACTAGATTTTTTAAAAAACACTTTTTCCTTCTTCGTCAAACTTATCCGAGGCCCAGAAACCCATGTTTTTAGCTTAACAAGTTTGTTAAGTTGTGTGACCCATCTCCACTTTGCATATAAAGTGAGCTCATTTTTCCTTATCCTCTCTTGTCTTGCTTTTGTGGAAGGAATAGCTCCAGCCCACTCTAGAGTTTCTTTCCTAGGTTATTCTTGTTTCTTCTTGCTTCCTTCTCCTCTAATCCACTACCAACCCTTGTCTAATGGGAAAATAGACCTCACCTTTTTTTTTTCTCACCATGAAAGCTTCCTTTTAACACCATTTGGAGGAAAGTCCAGCCCTCTTAAGGTTCCCTTTAAGCTAGCCTTGTTCATTTAAAGACCTTACAAGTAAGTAATCTTTTCAATCTTCTAGATTTGTACTTTCCTAGCCCTAGAGAGGCTCCATCTTCATTATTGGGAGCTCTTTATTTTCATTCCTTGTATTGACCACCATTTAGGGTTCTAAATGGGTCTATTTTGGGGGGTTTTGTGTAGCTTGGAGACTTTTGGCTTGGATAGTGTGATTAGGAGCATGATTAGTTAATTTGGAGGCCAAGGCAAGTGGATGAATATTTGAATGTTTTCATGTTTTATGAGAAATGGGGCTTTCCATTACATGCTTTTGGTGATTTAACATTGCTTTACTTATGTCTCTTTCTAATGATTTTACTGATTTTGAAATATGCATATTGATGGGACTATGTCTCTTGTTTAATCTTTTGGAAATGGTTGCATTATATTTTGGTTAAAGCGTGTTTATGCTACATAAGGATTTCCATGGATGATGGGTTTTTTTCCCTTGTGATGAATGTGGATGAGAAGGAGATGATTTGATACATTTGTGGAATGTTTGGATGGAGGGTTTGGTGTATGTTTAGTTGGGGTTTTGAGGAGCCAAGGAGACGCCTATGTTTCATGAAAAATGAGTGACAAATAGGGGTTGCAAGAGGAAGGAAGAGGAGGCTCGAAACTGTCCAGAAACAGGTTTTGGAAGAGTTCGCTCAAGCAAACCTATGTCCGCTAGAGCGAACCCCATCTAGAGAGTTGTTGGCTCGAGCCAACCACCAAGTCCGCTAGAGCCAACCTGACAATGCCAAGTTCGCTCGAGCGAACCCCTCCCAAAGAGTTCATGGCTTGAGCAAACCTCTAGTCTGCTCGAGCCATCTATGCTGCTGACCGGGGCCTATGTGGAAAAACTTGAATTATGGTTTTTAGATCGACATGAGATTGTTTGGAGCCCTGATGCGATGGTAGGACTGAGGAATGGATCGATGGAGCTCGGTTAAAAAAGAAAACCCCATCATGGAGAATTATTGAGGATTTTGGACTTATCAATGTGTATAGGGAGCTTGAAATGTCTTAGATTTTCTGGGGTACCAATCCAATAACTAAACTGACATATGGGACCCTTATACACATCGACTTAAATCTTGAATTCTCAATGCATGATCCGGTATTTTGTGGAAATCCATTTATGCTTTGTTTTACTCATATTTCATGCGTATTCTTTAGTTTTCATGTGATATTATGAGCCTGCTTCAGAAATGCTGAAATATGCACTTTTAAGTGTTTTGCTAGCCTTGCATATGCATGACAAATTCCAAGGGGATGTTTGTGCCTATGAGCACCTTGTTCATTCTGTTTAGGTGTTACACACCTATATATGTATGTATAAGTTTTGATTTCTTTGTGTGACCTATGAGTTGGCACCACTAAACTTGGATAACCTTATCAGCTTGATCCACCGACTTGAGGTCCCCCTTTCTGTTCTGCCAGTTGCAGTTTGGATTTTGTTCTATTCTATTACCCGGTTCCGTGGTCGTGTTTTTGTCTAGTTATATGTATATGTAATTAGTTGGTTTTCATCACTTCGCGTGTCTGAGACCAACACCTTTAGTGTGCTCTCATCACATTAGTAATGGAGGAATTAGCTTCATGTGGTTGCCATCTTGCCAGTTTCCTATCCATTGGTACATTTACGTGTTTTATATTGCATATGTGGTTTTCAGATAACTTATGCATTATGTTTCATGAAAATTACTATTTTAGCAGGTTTTCAATGTTTTTCTAAGGTAAACTTTAATTTACTTCATTGTTTTTATCTTTTCACCGACCTGCCAGACCGTTGTGTCCGACCCACTCTTTTGGTATTCAGGTCCAGATGTCATGTACCTCGAGGAGGAGCCAGAGGAGGCGGTCGGAGAGCCGCAACCCGTAGGCGAATGGCAGGCTGACGATGTCGTTTAGACATTGGATTATTCCTTGAGTTACGAAAATACATTTGGGATTGTGAATGATATACTTTTGGGATTTTATGGGTTGTATTGGCCTTTATTTTGGGGAGTGGTTAATTAACTGAACTTTTGTTTAAACTCTAACTTTACATTAGGAGATGTTTATGATTATTGCTCACTTTGATATTATGCTTCATGCTTCATATATGTATGTGTTATCAGTCTTGTGTTATATAATGGATTGATCAATTTGATTTGCTACACGCTTCTGCAACTTGAATGAAAATGCTATCTATGTGTGATATCCTCACCGCGGAAACCTGTGGGAAATCACGTGCACGAATGATATTATGTTCCTTCTAAATCCGTGTATGTAGTGGCCATATAAACAAATGCACTTGGCGACATCATTATCATTATATGTATAAATCTATTCTCCGTCTCGATCCCTGATTTGGTTGGTGATCCGGTCTGGGTCGCGACATATGAGGTTTAGTATGTATATCACAGTATCCAAGGCATACCCTCAAAATGATATGAGTAATCTTGAAAAACTCAACATAGACCTAACTATATCTAAAAGAACCATGCTCCTTCTTTCTGCTACTCCATTCTGTTCAGGCATTCTAGGAGCAGACAATTGGGATGGAACCCCATTTTCTGATAAGTGTCCCATAAAATCAGCAGAGATATTTTCCCTTTTTTGATTCGATCGATGAGCCTTTATGCTTTTAGTCAATTGTGTTTTCGCTACAGCTCGAAACTCTTTGAACTTCTCAAAAGTCTCGGACTTGTGGTGTATCAGGTATTTGTATCCATACCATGAGTAATCATCTGTAAAAGTGATGAAATACACAAAACCACTTCTCGCTCTTATATTCATGGGTCCGCATACATCAGTATGCACTAATTTCAATAAATATTTGCCCTATTGCCCTTATAAGAAAATGGCCTTTTCGTTATTTCACCTTCGAGACTCAACTAGCAGATGGACATTGGTTCTACCAACAATAAAGGCATGATACCGTCTTTCACTAGCCTGTCAATCCTATCAAGGTCAATGTGACTTAGCCTCAGGTGCTAAAGTTTTGTTGGATTAGATGAAGGTGACTTCCTCTTATGATGGTCTAACTGACTTATTAACTACTTTGGTGTCATGCATCTTATACATCATGGGAGTTATCAAATATAAGCCATTGATTGCCTTGCTAAAACACACAAAGGAACCATTCCTCTTTATAACCACTTTAGTATTATAAAGTTAATTGAATAACCATTATTCAATAAACTTCATATTGAAATTAAATTCCACCTTAAAGACGCCACATAATAAATGTCTAACAAAATAAACTTAATAGTTGAAAAATGTAAAACTACTACCCCCACTGACAAGACCTATGCTTGTGCTTCCGATCCCAAGTTTGCAATGATCTCGCTGCCACTAAACCTTCTGGTTTCCCCGAACCCTTGCACCGAATTACAAATGTGATTAGTTGTATCAGAGTCAACACATCGGGATTCTAAAGTACTAGCTGTAAAACTAACTTCAGATACAAGTGACTCAACATACCTGTGGTCTTTTCCTTAGATAGAAAGGAAAATTCCACTTCCAATGTCCTGTCATACTATAGTGAAAACACTTTCCCTTGGACTTAGCACCTGTGCCCCTGCTACCCTTTACCACACCACCAGGAGGACCATTATTTACCCTTTGGCCTTTGGGGAACGGTTTCTTCTTATCCATCAGGCCCTTGCCTTTCGACCTAGACCTAGCAATTGACTTTTCTGTCATATGGGCACTAGGCTGATCTTTGAGTATTCCTCCGTAGCCACCAACTGGTTAGAAAAGCTCAGCCATAGTTAAATTCATCTTGTTCATATTATAATTCAACTTAAAATTCATAAAAGAATCTGGGAGCAACTCGAGGATAATATCAATATGAGAATCTGCATCAATTTCAACACTTAGGACCTCCAACTTGTTCAAAAAATCTATCATTTTGAGAACATAATCCTGAACTGAGGTCCCTTCAGCCATCTTAGTGTTTATTACTGTTTTCATAGCTGCCTGTCTAGGCCTGCCCTAATCCCCAAACATCTCCTTCAAGTTATAGATAATCTCCGATGTAGTCTTAAAGGAGTCATGTGGGTGTTGTAGAATACAAGACATAGATGCCAGAATGTAATACATGACCATCTCGTCATCTTTTAGTGACTTGGTATAAAGGTTTTTATCCTCCCAGGGTGTATCCGGCACATGTATTTCAGGGCAAAAGGAGGTAAGGACATATTTATGTCATGCAACAGTCAGGACAATATTCAAGTTCTTTTTCAGTCCACATAGTTAGATCCTACCAACTTATTTTGACTCAAGATGGTTGCTAGGGGATTGAATGTAGATGAATTCATGCTTGAAAAATTATTGCACACAACCATACATGCAATCAATAAATATAAATGACATTAGGTTTAGCATTCTATTGATTTTGTTATGGATTTCTCAAACCACTAAAATTCATAATGCTTCGGAATCCCACTCCCTTAGGACATGCCTCCTTGGGGACTGCAAATGTCCCTTAGATTGGTGCGGATCAATAGTAGCAATCCATGACCCCTTATCAACACATTATCATCTAGGTATATCATACCAGATAATGCGTGACTCCCAATTGACTTTGGTTTCCAAAGTACATGACGCAAGTCCTTAGGAGAATTACATCACTACTTCAGTTAAGTGTGACCCACCGATTAGCATCGCATGACAACCATTGCGAGTAGTACCTTCTTGGGGAGTGTACCCTCACCTCGTTTCACAGACATTATCTAAGGGAGATTCATATCTAGTAACCAGAAAAAGTAAGTGCCCCCCCATCCCACCCCCCCCCCCCCCCCCCGGGGGAATGACCATTCTAAGATGGCATGAGGCACCCACCCACCTTACAAAAGACCTACGGTGGAAAACCAAGCGGATTAAATGATTAAAATGCCATGCTCCCACTTACTATTTTAGAGTTGAGGATTTTCATTTAAGGTCTAATGGGCCCACATAATAATGCATCAAATCATCTCATGATATGAACAATGAATAGATCCAAGTCAAATTTAAAATAATGAAAAGCTCAACTAATAAGATTAGTATTACCAATGCGTCCATCTCATGGGTCCACCAATACTAATTCCTTATTTAAAACATTTTCAAAACATTAAATTGATTTGTCCAATTACTGTAACCTACTATATTTGGATCAGATTTTGGAGAAACATAACATGCACATTAAGCAAAGAATCAAGCATAAATATGCAATTTAAATGAAACCCTAGGTACTCAAGTGGGAAACTAGAGGAGAAACCGTAGGCACTCAAGTGGGAAACTAGGGAGAGAGAGAGAGAGAGAGAGAGAGAGAGAGAGAGAGAGAGAGAGAGAGACTTGGATGTCCAGCCCTTGGGCATGCAAGCACTCAAGTGGAAGCTTGTAGCAAATCATACATACGGAGTATAAACAATAAGAGAGACATGCATCAAGATAAACACAATCAGAACATGACATTCCCATAACATTAAGTTAAAATATATATACACACACAAGTAAAGTTTAGTTACAACCCAAAATAAAGCCAATAATGGATTTTTACAATAAAATCCTAAAATATTTTAAACAATCCCCAAAATGATCGGCCACTCCGGTGCAAGCGTGACGTCTAGACGACGTCATCTACGCACTACATGTTGAAGTCTTGCGGCTCATCAGCAGCCTCCTGTGGCTCCTCAAAGGGATTGGGGCAATAGCTACAACAATAAGGGGAAAGAGTCTAGCACGACAGCTGGCAAGTATTTAATGAGTAAAATAACACGTTCGCTATTGTTCTAATTAAATAGAAAATAAAGAGCATATACAGATCTCGGGTGACAAGACATGATCATACGTAAATAACATAATGAAATAAAAGAGGCGTATGAATGTCAATATAGCATATCTAACATCATACTAGCTCTAGCAAAATAATAAAACCACATGAAGCTATATTCTCACCAATACACAGGGTAAATGGAGCATACATATATGGAAACTTATATAATTATAATAAGTCAAACCTCACAAGAAGGCTTTATAGCTGGCACATACTTACATACAAGGCATTAGCCATGGCTCCGGAGAAGATCTCATACAAAAATAAAACCCCAATATGCAGTTGGTTACATGAATTTAAGGACCCCAAACAAGTTGATTAGACCGAAGAGGGTGTCCAAGCTTAATGGTGCCGACTTAGGTTACAATATCAAATACACCGGATATACTAATAGATGGTCATGGTTGAGGGGTGAATTTCTGACAAAACAATGCTTACATGATCATACATGCTCTATTAGTACCCCTCATGGACCCTAGTAGAATATGACATGCATAAATGGAGCAATACATCATAAACCATTATAAGTCAGGAAAACATGATGGGACTAACATGACTGATCAAGGTCCTAGGGTCTCTAGAAAATCGAGCAGCATTCTAGCATGGAATGTCTCAACCCAAATGGGTAAGAAGGTAAAAGGGCGGATATGTGTGACCGAGAGGGAGCATGGCAACCAAATGCTCGCTACACAACCCGATACATCACACCGTGGATCCTAACTCATACCGGTAAGTCGGGGAATAAATTGCTCACTAAAACCCCATGCGCAAGTGACAAGTCCTACATGCTGTGTGAAGGTCAGGTACGAAGCATACATGAAGGAATTATATAAATTCAAGGATGACATACACTGTGTATGTGAATAAACGATAACTTAGGGGTTAGACGGGATAATTCTGTACAACAATCAAGAATCCATTACAAATAGCTAATCTTAAGCTATGGACTTCCATTGACAATGTTCGGGTAGTAGGATTTGGCATTGCGCATGCTTAGGGTCCATTACTGGTCATTTTGTTCCTTAGTGTCGTCCAGCTTCCCAAAACCCTAATCATGCATATGCCTAAGTCCCTAGTACACCTACAAGCCTCCGAACACTCCGCCGAGATGAAGACCAAGCTTAACAACCCACAGAGATGAAGACCAAGCTTAACAAACACCCCTAACTAATATCAAGTTCAATAAGTTAAAGTGGGTCCAAGTCTTAAGTTGGGTACCGGCAAAAGGGGTAGGGGTGTGGAAGGCTCCACCACGGGGGTCGATTTTCCCAATGAGCTCGCTGGGGGTGCAGGGGAATCACGGCTCTGCTCAGGGTTCGATTGGGTTTTCATCAAGTTGCCCCCAAGATCTAAACGGATTTTCCATAGGATTCCCTAGTCAATGGTTACACTAGTGGAACGTAGTAGAAGCATGGTGTTGTTGGGCTAGTAATTAAGAGCCTCACATTACACCCCGTTGCATCTTTTACAGGTCATTGCTGTTGTTAGATTGTATGTCCTCAATCTAGTGGATGATCCGAATAAATTGGTTTATTTTATTAATTTATATTTTCATGCTTTATTCATGTGACGAATGATATCTTATTCTATGGTTGCACATAATTTATACAAAATGACATGATGGTTCATGAGATGAACCGGAGCGAGCAAGTGTATTAGATGTAATCTATGTGTGTGGATGAGATTCAAATCTATCTTTGATTTAAGGACTGCTCTCATAATTCTAAAACAATAGGCTCTTAAATCCTGAGATTAATGGACTTAAGTTTCTACTATCCATTTACTTTGAGTCATCAATAAGTGAGGCTAATTGTATGTTAACACCTAGGTGTCTTGAGTACGTGGTAGTAGGTTTGTGAGAAGATATAATTCTCAAAATGGAATCTATCCCCTTAATACCCCCTTGTGCCAATTAATGGATCCTATCATTAGTTAATTGAATGATACTGATGATTATTGTGATTAATTGGGTCACAAGGATAATAAGATGTAGATCTAATTTAGTTGGACAGATTTATTCCAATAGATCCATGGATATAATCAATGGATTGGCCTATTTGCAGTAATTGAGAAGATTGAGGTCTTCTTGTAATTATTCATAAGACTGGAGTGCAACTGCATTTGTATAGTGGACTTATTTGTAATTAACTATGGGTCTGAAGTTTACACGAGATGGGGGTCCAAATTCCCAGTTGGAGCCAAATTATAAGGAATCCCTAGTGGTCCCCATGCTAGCACTAATAAGAGAATGTTACTAATCCTATTGAAACTCTTAAGCAACGAAAGAGTAAAACACATACTAAGAATAGAACTGAGACTTCTAATTCTGGACAAAGAGGAGGTGCTCTATAAACTATAAATAAGAGGAGAGGGTTGGAGATCACTACACACAATCTCATAGGCTCCTCTCTCTCCTCCGGTTTCCTTCTAGAGTGCTAAGGTTTTCTTCTCCTCAAAGATCCCACCGTTATCTTTGAAAAGTTCTCAACAAGAGGGTCATAGCATGGAAGAACACAAAGGCTAAAGAGATAAAATATGCGAAAAGGGTTTTCGTAGAGATCAAATTTTCAAGTTCTCAATTTGAGCACAACTAAGCTCCTCAGGTATACATCTACTTCTAGTTGTTTGTAATAGATGTTCTATGCTTGTTTCCTTGGATCTATCTTCATGATAGATTTTTTATCTTAATGCATGAGATTAGGATTTTAGATCTTGGGATTGAGTTTTGGCCTTATGGGTATTTGATCCCTATTTCAAGTGGGTCAAAAGTTTTTGAATACTTATCCACGAAGCCCACCTACTTCCAACAGTTGTAGCATTGGACCTTCATTAAAACTTTAATGCATTTTGTAATTAAACTTTAATCAAATGCCTTTTCCTTACTTGTATAACCTCTAACTAACAATATGTTATATTAGTGACCATCTGAGCACATTCTATGAATTGTTGCTTCTGCGTTTGTTTATGATGACTGATCATCACTCATAATTTCACTTCGGACTTCGATGCACCCAGAATTGGAGCCTCAATTGCATTTAAGTCTTTTTTTTCTAATTGGCCTTAATTCTCGTGCCGGACGTTTGTTTGTCACCATTTACATATGTAATTAAATCACATGCGTTTCCGTTACGCATATATCACGTTTGTTTTGTGTGAATTTGATTCACATGAGTAAATCTCATGTGTAAATGGTATGAAAACCATGTCAAAAGTTGCCTTGAATTTTCACACCTCAAGAGGTGTGAAACTCTTTCACATATCACTGTTACAAGGCGGACTGCTACAGTGCCACTGTGAGCAGTCCGCCTTTTTTTTTTTTTTTTTTTAATTTTTCTGGGCCTCACTTGTAACATCCGGACCGTTCATTTTTTTTAAGAAGCTCATACACGGCCATGTGTCCAATTTTCAACCGTTGATGATGCATGGAGGTTGAGATATCATCAACATAATAACAGCCGTTAGATTAATCTATTGTTACTAACATAAGCAGTCCGTCTTTTATGATTTCTTTTATTTTTCTAGGCCCCACCTGTAAAATCAGGACCGTTCATATTCTTCAGAAGCTCAAACACGGCCATGTGTCCAATTTTCAACCGTTGATGATGCATGAAGGTTGAGATATCATCAAACAATATACAACCTATTATTACTAACATACCCAGTCCGCTTTTTATATTTTTTTAATGTTCTGGGCCCCACTTGTAAAATCAGGACCGTTCATATTCTTCAGAAGCTCAAACATGGTCACGTGTCCAATTTTCAACCATTGATGTTGCTTGGATGTTGAAATATCATCAAACAATATACAATATATTCATAGATTCACATGTGAAATGTTATGCTAGTAACAAACAGTGGAATTTGATGCACATGTGAGTCATTTACATATGCAAAAGACTCATATGTGGGTCATTTACACATGTGAATCACTTTCACAGAAAACAAACGACCCCGAAGGAATGCAATTAGGATCCGGTTGGATTTTGGAGGCGTGACACTTTGATTACAAGCCAAAGTAATTAACTAAATAATTTCTAAAACAAAAACCAAAAAATGTTACCAGGTTATAAGTCGTTTTATGTGAATTTGCCTATTTAGTTTCTTCATCCTTCTTTTATAATTCTGTTGCTTCAGCAAGTTCTGTACAAATGTTACAGCCCCATGACATTTAGCTGTTTGTCCATTAGCCGATTGCTTTTCCAGTGAAACAGACCCTTCACCACTTGTTCATTGTCTCTCACTTTCTTACCACTTGTAAATCGTCACTTCCAACTATAATGTGATAAAGTAGACAAAGAAATAAGCTTTTGGGTTTAAATCGAAAAAGACCCTGCATATGATGAGTCCAAAGTAGTAACAACCACGCTATCTGCACGTCCTTATCATTTGCAATTACAGCGAACCAGTCCACACAAAAGTTAGCAGAAAAGTTTTATTTGCCTTTGCCAGCTTAAGAAGTATCTTACTTTTACACGGTTTTGTCAACAGGTTTCAGACTTCACCAGGCTCACCACTACTACTACTACTTTGTAAAATGGTTTCTAATTATTACTTTATCCATACACTAACGACGATTGCTGAACCGCTGACTCGGCATAGAAAGAATCTATTAGATACATTTAAGTTAAACTAATACTGCAACAAGAATCCGCACATCTCTCCCTTCTGCTGCTGGAACACCAACCAACCTCCAGGTGCTTTCGCTTTATTGATAATCTGATGCCAAAAGAATTTTGAAATGGGAAGGTATTTCTAGCTACCCTTATTCCAGTTAATGTAGACACAACAAATGTTCATGAAGATGGTTTTTCTCTTGGGGGTGGAACTTGGAAGCCTGCATCCAGTTAGTCAGGTCAACAGATTAGAAAAAAAAAAAAAAAAAAAAAAAAGACAACAGATTAGTCAAGATAAATCAAGAAATATATAAATAGAGCAGAAAGCAGATGAGATGTTCTATCAAAGAAGAAAAATCATACACACAGTATAGATGAGGGACATAAACAGATATGGGTCAGAACATAGGATCCAAACCTAGAACTGGACCTAGTGATATTTAATCAGATTTATCAGTTGGGGTCAAGTCTAATAATTTTAACCAAAGTAGCATGTAAGTACTAAACAAATATACTGTGACAATACTTTGATTTTATGATACTTGGACCAAATCTAGTCCAGGTTGTACTTGCCACTAAACCACAGCTCCATTCATTAGATCTACACTTGGACCCAGACACTGTATTTTACTTTTGGTTGATGCAGTAGGGCGCCTTAGACCCCAAGCCCCCAACCCAGGTGAGCCCTTGCTGCACTCTTTGGTAAGCCGTATAAATTACAGGGCTCTAAACAAGCATCCAGTTGGCAACTCATGAACTTACGAATAGGGAGAAAAAATGGATGCACAAACACCTGGACCCCAACACACCTCATTTGGGCCCATCTTTAATTTTTGTCTGGTCAAGGACAATAAATTCAGGTCTTCGTTCACACCCATGGTTCATACCTGACAATCTCAAATACCCATTTTCCACTACATATTGTATGTAAATATGCAAATACTAAATACATAAATGTATAGAAATATATTTCAAGGCCCCAGTGGATTCAGCTTTAAGCTCTTTATCTGGGTCAGGGTTTAGACCCCGACCATGTACCCTGGACCTAGGACCTAAGTCAGGTAAGGGCTTTGGCCTGGATCCCTTTCAATAGTAGTGTCAGGTCTAGTTATACTTGGGACCCCATCCTGAGCAATGGGGTTAGATTCAATTGGAAGCAGGGACAGGGGAGGTAATGGAACAGGGGCAAAGAGATACAGGTGAAAGGTCATTCCATTATCAGGACTCTTAGAAAGAGATAGGGGCATATTGGGAAAAGAAAGGAAGGTCGTTACAGTTCATGATAGGGATGGTGGGCATCAAATGCTTTTCATGGATTACTTTTTGTTGGTATGATGAAATTTTGTGCAATTTGAAAAGATGAGGAGAAAGCGTATACCGGCCAAAAAGATAAGGAAAGAATATTGTCTTCATTGCAGACAAGAAGAATATTGCTCACTAGAAGATGCATGCGTGATTTTCATTTAGAAAATAACATGAAGAGGGCCACGTTGAGGGTGATAGCAAAAGATTCTCTCTTACCAGGAAGGATCAGACTCCTCTAATACCCGGGGAGGAAAATCGAATTCTCTCTGTATCACAGCTCCACCCAGATGGTCCATTCCTTTCTTTTGCTTACCAATTTCTTTCTTGATCTCTCTATGCCCGAATCCATCCCAGTTAGAACAAAGATTTCCTCGGATAATTTAGATCAGAAAGGCTGCTATTGTGATAAGAAATCCAAGAATAGACGCTGCCTGTGAAGACGAGAGCACCAGTAAGATGATGAGACTTAATTCAATTATTCAGATGCAAACACTAACCATGATATCACATGTTACCAAACCCAATAATTCAGATTCAGATGCATAATGCCCACAATTTTGGAAACAGTTCTTTATTGTTTGATATGACATCACCAATAGAAAACTCATTGAATTAGAAATAACGCATGATAACAAGAAGAAAGGCAAACCTGGTCACCTCAATTGAGCAACATCATGACTTTGACGCCTGTTTTGGGTAAATAAATAGGATTTATACATTTGGATTTTCCTGTGACAGTTGTTTTGTTATTTGCCGTGGCAATTTCAGTTATAGAGAGGCTACACCAGGGGCGGAGTCAGAAAATAGAACCGGGGGCGGGGGGGCGGGGGTGGGGCAAATGAAAATTGTTAAAAGAAAATTTTAACAATTTAGGGGTAAAACTTAAGGGGGGCCATGGTCCCCCTAGGCCTACATGTAGGTCCGCCCCTGGGCTACAGGTAGGCTGAGTGCAGGACAAGCTATCCAAATAAGCCTTGGGTTGTGTTTGGATGCTTTTAACCAAAATTTCAAATTTTATTCAAGTAAAGTTTTGATTGAAATGAAATTTTTAGAATTTAGATTAGCATATGGCCTCCCATCCAACACCAAACCATAATAATAACAGTAGTAGGTAGCAGTAGTACTAGTAGTTACAACAACAACAACAACAACAAATATATATAAAAAAAAGGAAGAAAGTAATAAAGGAGGGTCCAACTGAAATCAAGTTTTTCCTTCAACGAAGCTTGAACATGAAGTAATTTCAATTTGGAGCCTGGTACTTCAATAACCATCAACAATATCGAAGGAAAGTAAATTTGGTCATTTCCTCTTTTTCAACTAAATTATTACAATCCAATTTAACAGTAGATCCAAATATTAAACATTGAACATAATGCCAATATTACATGATTACAATCATGTTACTCAGGTGATCTGAGACTACAAGATGAGTGAACTTTCATCATTAGAAGCATGAAAATCTGTAAAACAGGTGAAATTCTCAGATGTCATCGGTTCCTCGGGAGCCAATCTATCAGGTATGTCTATAGAGGGGATTTGTTCCCCAAATAAGATACTTATTGCAACTAATCCAAGGGAAATAGAAAAGAAAACGCGAGAAAGGAATGAATACAATATTGGCTCTATCATGTACTTAAATCACAGTCAAAACATAATTTTGGATTACTTTTTGCAAATGCACAGTGACCAAAAAATTTACCTAGAAGGACGACTAGGATCAACATAGTAAAAAGAAAAGAGCCTATTCAGAAGGGTTCCTTACCACTGTCCTATAAGCTGAAGAAAGCTGTTGAAGATATCCTCTGAACCCAATATTATAGACAGGAGTACCATCCGGATAGAAAAGGCCGTAATTTCTCTCTGAAACTGGTCCGGGCTTCAAATCCTCATTAAATAGTGCAAAAACATAGATGTCGATTGGCACAGATGGCTTCATTGGAGTGCCTTGGTTCTCTGCTATCCTTTGCAGTAGATTCCCATTATATATCCCTGCATTTTCTGGTGTAGCACCTACCTCATCAGAATCCCCCTTAGATGGCCACCCTGTCTCTGAAATTTTGATTTCAATATCTGTATGCCCCATTGCTTTGATTGCAGAATAGACAGAGTCGATTTGAGCATACAACATATTATCATACTTCAAATTTGTGTTGGCATCTGTCATCCCAGCGTTGGGCTGGAAAAGAACATACTCCAAATTGACTTGATTTGGGTTTGCTTTATAGGCAAAGTAAGGATAAGCATTTATGAGGAAAGGAGACTTGATCTGAGTATGGAAGTTGAGGAGAGGTT
This sequence comes from Umbellularia californica, assembly GCA_028538565.1. Classification (NCBI taxonomy): domain Eukaryota; kingdom Viridiplantae; phylum Streptophyta; class Magnoliopsida; order Laurales; family Lauraceae; genus Umbellularia; species Umbellularia californica. The sequence continues at coordinate 41,529,632 of JAPQWN010000004.1, forward strand.
GAATGTATGCAGTGAGATCTGGTCGGAAAGACCCAGCAGAAGGAGGGTAAGAGTTTGATAAGATTGCAAGGGAATGTGCAGTGGAGACATTCACTTGGCTGTCCAATCCAAGGGAAACAAGGGCTCCATGCAAGCTTTGCATTGCAGGGAGGAGATTGGACATTAAATTGGTGTCATTTCCAGATAAGACCTCATTTCCAACTGTAATACAAGTGATTTTGGTTTGTGGGAGGTAAGGCTGGATGTGTTCTTTGAGCCAGGCCTGAGCTTTGGTTGGATCAATCATGTTTTGAATGTTCTCATCGCTGACGCCAACAATAAATTCAACATCGTAGCTGGCGAAGGCACTCAGGACATTGGGATCAGCATCATAGAGCTTCACCTTCTTGATACTCAAGGATTGAACAAGAAGAGCAACGCGGGAGGGTGAAGGGAGATTATTGGCAATCTGGCCATAGTTAATCCCAATACCATGACCAAAGGTTTGAAGAACCGGACCTGTAAAAAAAAAAAAGTTAAGGTTAAAAAAATGTGGAGAGCATAGATTAGAATTGCTGAAAGGGGGAATTCTGGAGCATTAAGGAAGGGCTCTCCTTTATTGAGAAGATTAATCTGGCAGCAACATTCATATGGTTAAAACAAAAAATCAGGAGCATACACTAGAGTTGCTAGAAGAAAGGGGCGTTCTAGGCTATGATGCCCAGATATGAATACGGGTACGGACACGGAAACGGGGATCGGGGATACGACTCCGCACTTTAGGAAATCTAAGACACGGATACAGATATTGGTGTTCCAGTTTTTCCTTTTAGATCACGTATAAATTAATGAAACTTTATTGTTTACGTTCCTTTCTAATATTTTATATGTTGAGAAGTAAGAAAATTTAAAAACTAAATGAAATAACGGACTTGCTAAGTAGGATATGCTAAACTTATACCTAGAAGTATCGGTGCAGTATCCGGGTATCATAGGTTCAAGGAATTCAAGGATGGAGCACTCTCTAGTATAGGGAAGTAATAATCTAGTAGCAACATTCATTTCTAGACTCCAATCACCAAGAAAACCCCAAGAACAGATCACATTCAGAAATTAACTCCTGAATAAAAACAAGATCTCATTCATTTCTGTACTGAATCGGGAGATAGATTGAGGAACAAATTTCCAAGCAAAACTACACCAAGTCAAATGAAGCCATTTTCGCACTAAATTTTAAATTTTGATCAATTACAAAAAGGCGAAGATATTATTCTGTTCAGCTCATGCCAGGGAAAGAAGAACAGAGGAACTGGTGTCCATCCATAAATACCCCCAAGGAATACAACTCAATGTCTTGACGAGTTCCATAAGACTAAAAAGCACATTGACTCAGAATTACATCCGAAGATCCATACTCTAATGTTTGTGGCTTTATGCATTTGAACAGAATATCTTACCAAACTCAACTGAAAAAGACATACCTCAAACACTCATACCAATTAATTTAAAAAAAAAAAAAAATTCAATGTACAATCTCACAAAGATCTATAAAATTGCCCAGGTCCAACACAAATGCTAAAAAAAGAATCTCCAAAAGGAAAAAGAGAATTGAAAGATAAAATCTAACTACGCTGAAACCAGCACTGTTTTGAGCTCCCATAGACCCAGGCAACTTGAAAGTCTGATGGAGTGGGCCTATATATATCCATGAGTGGGACTCAATTATGAAATCCAAACCGCTCATCATAGTGTCCCTCGACTAGGACTGAGACAAATCTCAGGTACGTCTAGTTTGACCCACCTTCAGATTGATTACATTTAAAACACAGGATCGAAATATCCAAAATGGTTGGCACAAATATGTTTCAGCTCAGTCCCAATAAAGAGGAGCCATTGATTTTGAGCGGTTTTGATTCACAAGTAATGTCACCCACAAGTCCTAGCACAAGAGGATTTCAAGTGTTCCTCTCTCTCAAGATAACACAATCCTCCATACCACCATATACAGAGTAGAGAGATCAAAAAACAAGAAGCAAACAAGATCTCTGCAGCCCCATACTCAACATGGCTTGAGATCCGGAAAATCATTTTCAACAAAATTTTTTTTTTTTTAAGTTTTCAAACAAGTTAGTTCTCACATAACAGAGGAGAATCTCTGCAATTCATGAAAACTTACATACCATAGCTGATCACCTTATAGATCTAGCAAAAGAAAAAAAAAATTAACCAAACTCTACTTTCAGATCTGGAAGAACCAAATTAAAAAAAAATTCATCTTTGTGGAGAAAATCTCAAAATCTCTTTTACTTTTCCTCAAAAAGCCACCACCGTAAAGTTCTATTTCGCATCTATAAAGAAATCTAGAAAGTGGAAATTGCATAAAGTCGACTGAGACATTATATTCCACATCGTTTTCAGCTCCGATAATGCGATTGTAACGGATTTCAACATGGAAAAATGTCTCAAGGACAATCATAGAAAAAAAAAAAATCACAAACTCGTTAAGAAAAACTCTATCTCTCAAAAAGATACAGTTGAACCTCCATTTCAACAACCAATTGCTTCCATAAGACATAAGGCAGCCATTTTTCATCATTCTCAGCTCCGAAAAAGAGATTGAAAGGTATTCCACATTCAACAGAGGAAGAAAACACGCAAAGCAGATCTATTTTCGACTTACAGAGATCTAGAAGAAGGTCTTACAGAAGAATAGTACATCAAAACCGAATTCTAAACCGATTTCAGCTCCAAAAACGAGCGATATGGAAAGGAACCTTCATGCCAAGGAAGAAATTCTCCGATTCAAAAGAAAGAATCGCAGAAAATCTCTATTTTCGATTCGTACAGTTCTAGAGAGATGCCTTACAGAAAAAACAATACATCGAATTCAAATGCCATACTGCTTCGGTTCCAGAAACATGAGATTCAAATCGATTTCAACAATCAACACCCCCATCTTCGACTTACAAAACAAGATTCCATTTAAAATTCAAAATCGAGTCGTGAGCCGCTTTCAGCTCCAGTAATTAGAACAAAAGGGGACGGAAATGGAATCTTCATGCAAAGTAGGGAATTCTCCGATCCAAGCGAAAGAAAAGAAGAAGAAAAAACCGCAAACGAAGCTCCATTTTCGATGTATAGAGCTCGAGAACTAGAAGAATGACTCGTAACACAGGAAAAAAAAATGGAATTCGAATTCTACACAGCTTTCGCCGCCTAAACTGGGGATTCAAACCAATTTCAAGAACCAACATTCTGATCTTGTCTGAAAAAAAAAAACCGATAAGTACAAGATAAACAAAGAAAGCGCAGGAAGATCAATAACAAACTGATGTTTGAAAATCTCTGATCTGAAGCAATGAAAAGGAAACAATATCTCGCATCTCTATTCATTTCCGATCCGTACGAAGATATTGCCAAAAGAGTGAGAATAGAAGAAGAAGAAGAAGAAACGCGTAAGAGGAGACAAGAAACCTGAAAGGAGGATCAGCAGAAGAAAATGAATCTTGTAGAGAGAGCGGAAAAGGTCGGCCATTTTGGATTATCTGCTCTTTTATCAGGCCTTCCTTTTCCTTCTCCACCAACGCTTAGGCTTAGGGGACGGATTGCTTCCATTGCCACCTATATTTATACATAGAAGTCGGTTGTTCATCTGTCTCCATAGTAGTGCATACTCTTACTAGAATAATTAAGAATCTGAATTATCTGAGGACGGACGGCACAGGATAGCCGCTGAATACACACTGATTTTTGCTTTCCACGCATGGTTTCTCTCTTCATCCATCATTTAATTTTGAGATTTTTGTACCCCACTATGGTTTGTACGATTTAAAAATAGGTCTATAAGGTTTTAGTATTTACAAATAAGCCCCTCCATCTTCATTTTAATACCTCATGTATCCTTAAATTCAATCGTCTCCCAACCACACTATAGATTTTTAGAGCAAAATGATACTTTTGTCCATCACTTTTATCCTTATATGCAAATTTCAAAAGCTTGGATTCAAATTTTTTTTTTTTATAAAGCATGTGACATTAAAAATTGAACTTAGTGGGAGAGAATTACCCTACATAAATTCATTTTTTTCTTATCAATACATGGGTCATTTCATTAAATCCAAACTGATCAAAACGACAACCAACACCTGTACTTATATAACCGGTTATGATTTATCCAATCCAAATATAACCCACCATTAGATTGGTGAAAGTTTCAAAATACATCATGATGCTTCATATGTAGGGGTGTAAAAGAAATATTGGGGAACGGGCAAATGTAAAGGTGTTTGGCTCTATATAAAAGAAATATTACGGAAGGGTGCAAATGTAAGAATATATATAATAAGGGAGAGCAGTATTTGAATCCCTGGATATTTTGGACCCTTAGATTTATGTACATATTTTTGTACATAAATCCTAGGGCTGAGAAGGGATTCAAGAGCTTTGTAATTTTATAATTATTTGCAAACAAAGGGGCAGTAACTTTTTACTAAAGACAAGAGGATACGGGAGTGCCATTGATTTTCTATGAAATCACGAAACCTGCCATTATCTTTTCCCAGAGGATATGAGAGTGTCCTTGGTTTTCTATGAAATTACGAAACGTGCTATTATCTTTTCAAAACTTCCTTGTAAGTAAAGATATGATTAAATACACGGCTATGATTGCAATTGAGTGATGGAACGGTGTGGAATTTGGGCCCACAACTTACCAGTTTGCCCCTTTCACATATATATGCAGTTTTTCACGGATTGTGACATTTGGGCTAACTTGGATTGTTTTGCTAGCAGATGCAAACGTGGCTTGCATGCAATTAAACTAGACTGCTTATAGTAGTGGGCCACTTTTGGTATTTAATGGTGGTTAAACAAGGGTCCAATTGGCTGGGCTGTTTTACCTAAAAAAATAAAATCTGGCTCGGCTTGATTTGAAGTTGATTGATCCAATGGACCACATAGAAAATTTGAGTTAAATTTGTTAAATTATGGGCGGTATTAGTTGTTAGGTGGTCAAAAGAAGAGTAATTAGATTTAGTTGTGCTCAAAGCATGGTGCGCTGTGCCTTCAGGCACGGGCAATGACTAGTATATATATATATATATAGGGAGATGCTCCAATGAGAGTTATCTTTCACACCTTATATGAGAGATAGGAGTGGAGACTCTCAAATTTAAGTTGTTGGCATTGAATATGGATGTAAGAGCCCCCACGTAATCTCTTAGATAAGGTGAGAGATCTCTTTCACAAGAGTATATATATATATATATATGAGAGGTGCTCTTGAGATATCTCTCACCTTATATGAGAGACTGGGGTGGGGGGCCTCACATTTATATATATATATATATATATATTATTTTTTAGAATTTATGCGGGGGGGGGGGGGGGGGGGGGACGATTGTTCTTATATATGAGTGGGGGCTCCAGTCCCCGGGTGGGGGACGACTGTTCTTATATATGAGTGGGGGCTCCAGTCCCCAGGCCTTTGTACCTAGGTCCACCCCTAGTCATGTACATGAGAGAGTTATTGAGAGAAACCATTAGGACATGAGATAAAATAATGGTATTTTTGTAAATAATAATAAACTCATTTTTGTTTTATGGTTGTAAGGGCAAAGTTATTGTTTATATAAAAATCCAGCACAAATTTCATGGTGGCTACCCATTCTTATTAGGAATATTGATTTGATTTTTGGGACATGAAAGGAATTAAAAAGGATGGCCCTATTTACAAATACTAAGACCTCAGGGGCCTATATACAAATCCTACAAACCTCAGGGGGTATAAACAAAAAGCTCTTTAAGTTTAAAAACCACACGTGGTTTCTCTCCTCATCCGTCATTTAAGTTTAAAAATTAAAAAAATAATTACTCTCTACACATCCCATTCTTTTTTTGTGAACTATCATATTCTTCTATGACGGGTGAAGTTGTGAAATGAGAGATGTCCTTTTAGGTAATTTAACAAAGGGGTATATTGGTCATAAAAGTACAGTGTGTGGAGAGCAAAAGGAGAGCTACTAATGCCACGACCAAGGCTTCTCCTTCCAAATTCTTTTTTTCATGATCAAAATATCCATGTATAAAATTACTTAAAAGGACATCTATCAAAATATCGCCCTCCGCACCTTCTTTCTATACCCACCCGACCCCACCCCACCCCAATCCCCTAGCCCAGCCCAGCCCAGCCACTGCCGAAGGGGGAGAGGGAGAGAGACATGGAGAAGGAGAGGGAGAAGGAGAGAGAGGGATAGGGAGGCGGAGGCCGGCGGCAAAGAGAGGGAGAGAGAGAGAGAGAGGGAGGGGGGGGGGAAGAAGGGGAGTGAACTGAGAAGGGAGAAAATGATATTTTGGAAAAAAAAAAAAAAAAGCGGTGTGGAGAGAGAAATCTTGCAAAAGAAGGGATGTAGAAGGAAAAGCTTTGGCTGTAGCATTAGCAACTCTCAAGTAAAAATTAGTGTGCTTTTTAGTAGCTCTCTTCTGCAACGCCGGTGTGCAGGACTTAAATATCATGTTGTCCATCCCGACGGTCAAAAAAAATCTGGTTGAATTGAGATTTGGGTATATGATCAGAAAAATTGAGATAGTGACTTTTATAGAGGTATTGATTGATTATTTGAGTTTGAAAGTGGGCCACTTTTGATGGATTTACAAAGTGCTGGTTCAGAGAATTCCCTCCAGTTCTGTGTCACTCCCCGCAAGGGGTCACGGACAAAATGACAAAAAAGACCTTTATGCAACAAAAAAAGACATGTAACGAAAAAGATTCATCAAGCGAAAAAAGAACTCAACGAAATAATTTGACCATTGGGGTTAGATTGAGCAGTGATTGAGCGCGGTGGCGTAGTGGCAGGGTTGTTCCTTTAAAATTCATGTTGTTCTGAGTTCGAGTCTCAGCACATATCATAATTAATTTTTATCATGTCATTTTGCTAGGGTCAAACTAAATTAAATTGATGAGTCAAAATCAATTGAAGCGAATTGGAATTGATTTCCACTTCGCTTCATATACATATAATAGGTAAGGATGCATCCAATTACTGCACGAGTTGGCTTGGGTTGATTTTCCATATCAATAGTGGAATAGGTCGGGCAAGGTTCGTATGAGTCTGGACCCTCTTTCATTGGTTTGGAGAAGGAACTTTAGAGTGGGGCTCACCTTCTGAAAATCGGACTGCTCAAAACAAATACATGATTGTGTATGAAATATCTCCAAATCTTACTTTAAAATAGAATTGACCCCATTGTAAGATTGATCATGTGATGAATGACGTGGTTAACAATATATAAGATTGTATTAATCATGCCATTCATCACATGATCAATCTTAAACTGAGACCAACTTTCACAGGAGTAAAAATCAGAAACATCCCATATTAAAAGAGTGGAGCTCTATAATAGGGCCCACTAAGCAAAAGAAAACCCATGAACTATATTTCAAATATTAGTAGATTGTGTTGTTAAATTTTATTCATTTTCTTAAATTTCTATAAAATGGAAATTCTCAGATTTATATTTTTTAAGTCTTTCACAAAATTCTTCTACTTTTTTTAAAGCAAATTATGGTTTTGGCTATTCCTTCGTGATTTGGTCATAACTATTATGAGCTCATGCTATATTTTTGCCTATGCTTCTGTTGGACTTTATATGTGCAGGCTGATGGCGTAGAAATTAGACCAAAAGTCAACACATTGCTGTGACTTTTGTGTAATCTTGTTGGCTCACAAGGTCGACCTGATCCAACTGCAATGTAATGATGATGAAAATGAAAATGAAAAAAAAAATATATATATATATATATATATATATATACATACATACTAGTAGTAGTTTTTGGATTACATACCAAAGTAAATATATATTAAAAAAAAACCCTCGTACGGCGTTTTTGGAGACTAAAATATAGTAGTAGTAGCTTTTTTTTTTTTTTTTTTTTTTTTTTAAATTAAAGAATCCAATGGTAGTTGTTGCATCAGTATCTATAACTACAGCATGCTTCTCGTGAGATGTTTAGTAAGCAAAAGGCCCGGGCCACATAACAATCCTCATCTTCATTTTCAATTTTCATTTTTTTTTTTTTTGTTAATGGAGGGTTTCCAACCCTTTGGACCAAAGAGAAGCTGGGTAAAACCCCTGTAGCCCCCAGGTGGTAGCACTAGTGGACTCAACCTTCGGTTCCTGAAGAGGCCGGAACCGGGAATCGATACCAGGACCTCTAGCTCTGAAAGAGAGAGGAACCATAGTCCTGACCACTTGGCCAACCGCTTTGGGATTCCAATTTTCAACTTATCTTCTACCTTCTATGAAAAAAAAAAAAAACCCTTATCTTCTATCATTTTCGTGTATAACATCCTCATCCATCCATCCAATCCTCAATTTTATGTCATTTACTTGATTAGCTCTTAGTACTAGAAATTCCATAATAGGCGGTCTTGATTGTTGCTACAAAATCCATCTTGGTGATCTTTGAACTGGGCGACTGCTGCATCTGCAAACAGCCACAGCAGAAACAGCCACCGCAGATTTAGGTTAGAAGAGCTATTGTGTTCTTCATCTTCATGCACTTTACTTCTCATGTTTTTATTTTCAGTGAAATTTCCATTGCTCTAAAATTGAACCCAAAACTTGCACTTTACTTCTCATGTTTTTTATTTTCAGTGAGATTTTCATTGCTCTAAAATTGAAACCCAACACAACTCACATTGCCTTCCTGCATCTTCTTCAACCCACACCAACTTCCCCTTTGGCTCTCTTCTTTCCTCACTTTCCAATAATAAAAAAAATGGAATCTAGCTCTACCATCGACCTTTTCATCTCATACTTCTTGTTCAAAGTTTTCACAGTTACAAGTTACCAATTCTTTCCAAAAAGTATAAAACTATTGCAAAAGACTTGGGTTTCTATTTGAGAAAGAAGAAAGGGAGACACACAAATAAAGTGGTGAAAAGGAAGAATAAAAAAAAATAAAAAAACAAAAGGAATAGCAAGTAATTATAAAACCAAGGATATCTGCCACGCCCCCAATCATAAAACCAAGGATTATGCGTGAGATTAGGGCCAATTAAAATTTTTCCAACGTTAACAAACAACACATGGCCCCAATCATGTCCCAAAAGGATCGAAGACCACTGTGAGGTACAACATTTCCTCAAATACATGAGACGTATAGCGGAAGCTTCAAGAATACAAGAGGTATCTCATAAAGTATAGTTAAGAGCAAATATTGAAACATTATCTAGTATCCAAGTTTGAAACGGTTAATCAAAAGTATTGTTTACAACAAAGGCCGCACAAAAACTTGGGCCTAATCAAAACGACAAAGTAACCAAAAGATGAATCTACCCAATTATAAGCATGTGGCTCTCAGGTACGGGGATAGTACGGCTGTACAACGCTGTCCGTACAGTAGTCTAGGAGGTCATCAGGATGATCCGCCTGAACTTCTTCCGTCGTCTCATCCTCGGTAAAGAAAGGCTCAGTACCTATGCACCAATAGTAGCATCATCAAACACGACGGTTGGCAAGTAAAATATATAATTAACATCAATAGATATACAGTACGAAGTGAAGTAAAGATAGACAATATCATAAGAAATGCATAGCATCGGAATCATAAACCATCTAACAAAATAGGCGGTCCACATAAGCTAATCACATCGGGATATTATCACTACCCTCCCAACTCGAACCGAGTTGTGGTAGAGAAAATGCACGAGAGAAAAGCCTGGCCAAGCAAGAAAAAGTGGATACATGGGGTACAAGCATACAATCTTCAAAACTTCCCATCTTCAAAAGTATCCGATGGTGTACATCCATCAAATCTCAGAACCGTAGACGGCCAAGAGTAACAGTATCACAGTTGTGCACCAGGTGTGTCGAACGGTACAGCTGAGTGGTGCCTGACACAATAGTCCTAGTCATACAATAGTGAGGGGTAAGGCTTTCTTGCATGAACAAGATTCATTAATAAAAGAGAGACCACTACCTTTCATCAAATCAAGTCAAATGAAACAAGCAAGCGGAACTTCAAATATCAAAGTAGTCCTCTTCTAGCTTATACACTTAAAGCCACCTGGACTCGACACTTCAAACAAAGCATAGTAAATGAAACTAAAGAAGATGACCATTGCATGTAGACAAGTACCAGATAATACAATTCGGAATCATAAGCGATAAATAATCCAAACCTAAGTACAATGTCATTCCCGAAGCATCGTACATCCCTACTCAATCAACGAAAGGAATTAGGATTTACGATATCCGAATGAATCATCTTCGTGCATAGATGCAAAGGAGGGTATCTCGTTGCCCTACATCGTTCACGATTGGACTAGGTTGAATCCTGATATGACAGGAATAATCGTGAGAAAACGTCGGCTCAAAACATTCTCACGTATAGTCAAATGAGTCCTTGAAGGGGTAGCCAAAGTCCATCCAAACTAGGTCTAGAAAATCCCTTTCCAAAGGGATTCAAACTGAAAATAAACAGCACAGGCAGTTAACCGACCAATTCAGTTAGCCGCGGAAGTGACTGCCTGTGCAAAAGCCCGAAAAGGGTGCTCTCTAGAAATGTGACCGCCAGGTCACCGCACTACAAGTTGGTTAGCCGCGAGCTGACCGTGGATCAAAGGTTGAAGACAGAACCTCCACGGTTACCTCGCAGTTAACCGCACGGGGCGCTCACAGCTAACCGCTACCCATTCACGGCTAACCGTGAAGCTACAAAATTCACCATCAAAATTCCGTTTCAGTTCATATTAAGGGACAAACACCTCCCTTTCACATCCATACTTGCAGACAAAGAGAAATAGGGCCTAGCCCTCTCCAATGCCATAAACATCCTCCAATTACAAGTTAATACACAGGCCCATCTAATCGTACAACCCAACATCCATTTCATTAAATATATAAACCTAATTATCATGTTTTTAAATCAACCTATCAACTAAGCAAGAGGTCATCTAAACCATCATTAAGTCATACAATCTATGACACCCAGATAAGGCAAACCACGCATGGTACCCATGCAGATACGGTCCGATACCAATACGGGCAGGAGATACGGTTGGGATACGCCCTAAAAAATTGAGATACGGTTGTCTCGTATTTATATCATAAAAAAAAAACTAAAAATAGAAGAATTCACCCAAGATTTGAGGAAACAGCAAAAAATGTTCAAAATCTTCTAATTGCCTAATTTGATTTTGTTTTTATGTTAAACTCATGATTTAGTTATAAATTAAAAAGGAAAAGAAATAACCATTTATGGATTTCCCTTTTTTGTGATAGGAGGAAAAAAAAAAAACAAATAGAATAAGAGGAGGAGGATGGAGGAGGCAGTGTAAAGATGCTACTAGTAACAACAATCGATCTACTTGAAACCTTTAAAAAAAAAGTCAAGATCTAGCAACAAAGGGCTTTGAGATGAAGCAAAGATTTTTTGAAAAATAATGAAGCAGAAAGATATTATTACTGTAGTTTGAGAGATTGAACCTTGGAACCCTAATTTATTTCTGATTTGCAATGGTAGTTGTGTGAATGCTACTATGGCTGAGAGATGACCGACTATGGCATGGGCGAAAAACTTGATGGTACCTTGGAACCGGGAACCCTCGTTGTCTTCAAAGAGAAGAACCTGATAAAGCTTGATTTAGAGGGAGGCAACCAGCAATCCTAGCTTGGAAGAAGAGAAGAAGAAGCACCAGCTTAATTTAGAGGGAGGGCAACAGGCGATCCTATGGCTTGGAAGAAGAGAAGAAGAAGGGCCACTGGGCCAGCCTTTTCTATTGATAAAGAGTTGTCTGGAGTCTGGAAGTCTTGTCTCAGTTGTCTGGAGTTTGGACGTCTTTTTTTTTATGGGTAGAGACTAGAGACTAGACTCTAGAGACTGGAGACTAGAGCTGACTTCCCGTGCTTTTCATTTAAGGCCACAACCATTGCCCACTTTATCATTTAGGTAAAGACCAAATGAGAATATCTTATCCACAACGAATTGTAGGGCTTAAACCCAAATGCATCCAACACTGATTATATCATCTAGTGCCAGGGCCCAGTATATAATCTTATTACTTTTTTTATTCACAGTGGACATATTGGCGTTCGATGGACTCACCCACATAAGGGAGCATCGATCCCTGGCCGCCCATGATTTAGGGCCCAAACAGGACCAACCAATCAATTGGAAGGTGGGGTAGTGTGGGCTTAAAAGGTCTTGATGTGTCCTATCACTATGTAAAATTCCAGGCCTATTAAGTCCATCTGTATCATTGATCGGGTCGGTGAACCTGATTTCCAGTCTGAATTTAGGTTTCATACCCCCACCCTTTTTTTAGATAGCATTGCTGAAAAACCAGCCCAGTACTTGACCTATCCATTTTTAGATTCAGGCCCCTTTTATTTTTCTTTAAGATTGCTTTGCACAAGTATTTAACCCCAAAAGAATAAATTTTAATATACATCAAATATACATACCCATATAATTACTTAATTATATGGACCCCACGTGAATGTCCATTTATACAAACTACTTGGATGTCCATACTCCATACCCATGTGAATGTCCAATTGTCCATAATCCATACTCCTTTCAAGTACTACTCTACAAGTCTACAAGTCTACATAGTAGAAACTTTCCATCACTTTGCAAGTTGTCCCTTCACCTTACCCATGCATTAAATGGGATGCATGCAAAAAGAAGAATGGAGGGTGATTTCCAATCGTTGCAACTTTCAAAACAAGTCACCACATAGTGAGTTTGCTAAAAGTCTACATGCTTCTAACATATCTTCTTAGTGGATACAAATATGCACATTAAAGTGTTGAAGACAAACATCCTATTAAAAAAAAGCAAAAGATCTCTCCATACCCATTGCTCTCTTCCTCATTCCAGACGTTCTTCATTTCCCTCATTCCCTGGTTCGTTTGAAACATGGGTTCTACTACTATGTCTGTGTCCTTCTTCCTCATCAAAGCATGCTCCATCATCCATTCATAAAAGATAAAAATACATACATTTTATTTAATAGTTTATTATTCTCTTCTTATTATTATGTAGTTGATTAATGGTTAATTATTCTTCCTCTCTTTATTCTCATGTCAGCACTCTATTGGCACCTTAAAGAGAATTCACATCATCTTCTACCTTCATCAAGATCAAGGCTTTATACTAAAATCTTTTGGTACAGCTACTGTTTCTTGTTTCTTTTTAATGACTCAAAGAACTAGTTCTTCAACTAGTGATGAGGTTCAATCTCAAGCTAGTAACGCTATAAAAAGGGACAAAATAGAACTTGATGCCCCACTATGGAGATATGTTACACGTGCCAGTGGTGGTAAAACTATGGGTGGTGGTAATAGAACTTGGACATGTAATTTCTGTAAGAGGTTATTCAATGGGTCATAATCTAGGGTAAAAGCTCATCTATTGAAGATAAGTGGAGTGGGAATCCAAAGTTGCTCAAAAGTAGACCTAAGACTTAAAGAGGAATTGGAAAAAGAGCAATTTGATACTCAAGTCATGAAAGAGCAACAGAGAAGAGCACCATTAAATATCCCATTACCTCCAATGGATGATGGCAAAGAAAGAAGGCTTTCAGAAGGATCGATTGAGTAATCATTCAAGTTTAATACAATTGATGAACTTGATAAAAAAAAAGTGTACAAGAATGTTTTATTCAGGTGCCATTCCATTCGGGTTTTCTAAGGATCCATACTTCATTGATTACATTACATGGGTTGCCAACTCACGTTAGCGGGTTATATTCCACCATCATATAATCGGTTGCGCAATTCATTATTAGTGCAAGAGAGGAGCAACATAGAAAACCTGATGAATACATTTAAAAGATCATGGGATGTTACAGGAGTTTCTACTGTGTCTGATGGTTGGACTGATGTTCAAAGGAGGCCATTGATTAATTTTATGGTTGTTTCATCTCATGGAGTGATGTTTTTTAAAGCAATTGATGCGTCATGAATTTACAAAGATGCAAAGTATATGTCAGAGTTTTTTTTTGCAAGTTGTAGAAGATGTGGGTCCATCCAAAGTAGTGCAAATTTTAACAGACAATGCTGCAGTTTGCAAGGCGGCTGGAAAACTCGTTGAGGGTAAATATCCTCACATATTTTAGACTCCATGCGTAGTTCATACTCTGAATTTGGCATTGAAGAATATTTGTCAACCCAAAAATACACCACAGAATGAAGGGAGGTTTGCACAATTACCGTGGATAGTTGAAATTGAACGAGCGGTAAAAGATATTAGAAATTTTATTGTCAACCACAATATGGCTTTTTCAATTTTCAATTCATTTTCAAAGTTGAAATTATTACGAGTGGCTGAAACACGCTTTGCATCTACAATAGTAATGATCAGGCAAATTAAAAAAGTAATGGATGCTTTACAAAAAATGGTCATTAATCGAGATTGGAAATACTTGAAAAAAGAAGATGAGGAGAAAGCTCAAGTCATAAAAGAATGTGTTTTAAATGATGAATGGTGGGATAGAGTTGATATCCTTTTGGATTTTACGGAGCCCATAATTAACATGTTAAGAATTGCAGACACAGATATACCAATTTTACACTTGGTATATGAAATGTGGGACACAATGATTGAAGATGTAAAAGTTAGAGTATTTCAACATGAAAAGAAAGACTTGTTAGTCGGTCAATCAGATTTTTTTGATTTATTGTATGAAATACTTGTTTTGATGTGGAATAAGAGTCTTACTCCTCTACATTGTGCTGCACACACTCAATCCTAAATACTATAGTTATGAATGGCTTACCGGAGGAGGTGGAGGAGTCAAACGTATTGCTCCAAACAAGGATGTTGAAGTATCATGTAACCAAGTTACATGTTTTGATCGTCTATTTCCACCAAAGAAAGTTAAAGAGGTTAATGTGGAATTCGGGAAGTTTTGCACACCTTCAGGTTATTTTAGTAACCTACATGTGATGGAGGATATGAACACTTCTGATCCTCATGTATGGTGAGGGAATGCATGGATTTAGTGCTCCAATATTATCAGAGTTAGCATCAAAGCTTCTCTCTCAACCTACTTCATCATCTTGTTATGAGAGAAATTGGAGTACATATTCTCAAATCCATACTATCAAAAGAAACAAACTTACAACTGGAAGGGCAAAAGATTTGGTATATGTGCATAGTAATCTCCGCTTACTTTCAAGAAGGAAGGAAGAATACAAGTAAGTAATTTTTTTTTCATAATAATGATCAACACATTTAAGTTACACCTACTATATGTCTTTGTTTGAATTAAAAATATTTAGTTCGTATGATTACTCAATTCATAAAACACTAAAACTTGATTTATTATTTTACATATCAGAAAAGGACCATCTCAATATTGGGATGTGGGAGCTGGAGATAAATTCCATCAAGAGCCCGGCAACAGTTGCTTAACATTGGATGATGATGAAGAAATCATTTTGGGGATTGAAGAAGACATGGAAGAGAAAACTCAACAGCCATTATGTGAAAATGATGTTGGCACGTCATCCTCACACATGCGTGGAAAGGAGAAGGAGGGAGCCCAATTTGAACAAATATTTGGTTCTGATGATGATTTTTAAGGTGGACCTAAATTTGGATGATAATTTTCTTTATGTTGGTACACTTGTTATTTGTTAGACTTTGTTGAGATAACTTTTAGCTTGTTAGTTATTACTTGTGAGTGGACTTTGTTAATATTATATGAACTTGTGTTGTGTTTTTAATTCATGTATTAGGATGCAGATACTCAATATTGTGCTTATGGATAGAACTTAGAAGTTATGAGTTAAGACTTAAAATTTATAGATTGCCATATCTAATATTTTATATTTTATGCTTAACTACTTTTCCTTGAAAATAGTATACTTTAGAACTGTAATACAGATCTACTCATATAAGTGAACAAGCAAGGGAGCTCCAAAATTTCTTCATAAATCAAGACTTGCTGAAAATCAAGGTATGCAACATCAAATTTTATTTGATATATACTTTTTTTAGTAATTGATGTGTGCTTATATTAATGAGTTTCTAGGCTTATAAATTTGAATTATATTTCAATATACTTTTTCTGAATAATTATTGCCACATGATGTCTGTGTCCGTATCCGTATCCGTGTCGTACCCCGTGTCTGTATCGTATCTTAGGTGATATCGTACCCATATCCGTGTCCCCAATTTTTTAAGTTAGCGTGTCGAGTCCCCGTTCCCCGTGTCCGTGTCCGTACCTGTATCCGTATCTAGGCATCATAATAGATATATTTCAAAACATGATTTCTATGACAAAAATTCTCCCTTAGAAAGTTATTTTCAAAACAAAAAAAACTAGGAAATGTCGGTTAACTGACCTTCATGTCAGTCACTTCTCGGTCAGATTATTGTAAATTGTACCTCAAAATCATCTTTTTTTTTTGGGACATTTTTATGTATAATACTCTGTAGTAAATCTGATGCACTGTTATAAATTTAATGATTTGCTTATTTTAAGAAAAATGAAAAATAAAGAGAAATTAGAATCAATTTTGAAACTTGATTCCAATCCTCTAGGTGGACCCGGCTCTAGAACCAGATCCAGTTTTTCCTATCGGAACCGGGTCTAGAACCAACAAAACAGGTTCCGATTTAAAACCGGATCCGAAACTGGATCGTTATTTAGAAACGGGTCCGGGTCCACTATGGTTCCAATCTGGAACCATCCCAGTTGCAACCCTACTTCCAATCCCACTTTCTCCACTCAACTTGTAACCTTAGGGCCAAGTTGTGGACGTTCTATGGACCTAGTTGGAGAACTTTTAGGCCACTGAATAGATGCTAAAAACAATTAACCTGGCTAAAACTATTTAAATTTGAGACTTGTGGGAAGTGATGTATTGAGCTGACACTCACTCCTCGAACTGCCCAAAGGCATATGGAGTGCAATAATGAATCAAGGGTATTCGAACTTAGGGTTTTGGATGTATATTACCTTCCGAAGCACCAAGGGTGTGAAAACCCTTCATCTAGATTCTA
This sequence comes from Umbellularia californica, assembly GCA_028538565.1. Taxonomy (NCBI): domain Eukaryota; kingdom Viridiplantae; phylum Streptophyta; class Magnoliopsida; order Laurales; family Lauraceae; genus Umbellularia; species Umbellularia californica. The sequence goes on from JAPQWN010000004.1 coordinate 41,546,634, forward strand.
AGGGAGCATAGAGTTGAATGTTGTTGTGCTTACATACCCACGGTAATCCAAGACCTATGTTGAGGATAATATTGGTTTCTCAATTGACATCTAATTTGATCTATGTGGGTCACAATGGGACTTAGTGTAAGGTCCTAGTCCTAATTAGTATCAATTAGTGTTAATTAATTCTTTAGGTGTTGATTAAGTTGGCACCGCGGGATATTAAGCAATTTCCCTCCCATACTATCTTCGAGTTGCTGCGGAGGAATGCACGAGATAGTAGCCCGGCCGAAATATAAATTACCGTAGTCTGCTGACCGTATATTGGTATCATGCAATGTCATGTAATACCCCAGTGGCGTACTTCTACCTCCATCCGGCTCATCATGATTGCCTCACTAAATATAAATTACCGTAGTCTGCTGACCGTATATTGGTATCATGCAATGTCATGTAATACCCCAGTGGCGTACTTCTACCTCCATCCGGCTCATCATGATTGCCTCACTATAAAATTAGCTCTTACCAAGGGTAATCGGTGCCAATACTAAGCTCATATCAACCGAATAAATATTTTATGCCAACTCAAGGAACCATATAATCTGGTCAGTATCTGGCTAGGCTATCCTTAGGTGAGCAAATTTATCTGATAAGTCTACAAAATTAGGTCATCTTGTCATCATTTCATGTATATTTATGAACTTAATCATGGTTAATTGCATAGAACACACTCAATTTCATGATTTCATGCATTTGGGGCTATTTTTGGAAACATTGTCAAAATATGTCAAAATTCATCACAATGCATGACTTTTGTGAAATTACGGTTTTTCATCTCATTCATCACCGCAGAACTAGCTTTTTGGCTTCATCAATGCATACTTGCTATTTTTGGCACCGTGTGCTAGTTTTAAAAAGTTAGTATATTTAGTGCGTCATTAGACTTGTTAGGGTCCCATGCATGGTTCACGTATATTTTCTTACATGTGATTAATGATAGATTTGTTTCTTTCAATTTGTGTGGGGAAGATCAAGAATATGGGCCCACACATGGATGAAATATGAGAAAGAGGTAATAGGAAAAGTCAAAGATGGAAAGATCAATTTGGAAATTCAATCAAGAGGAATAAACTCAGATTTGGAAAGAAGTTAGGTTCTTACTAAAAGTGAAATTCAAAAACAAGTAAGGGAGATCAAAAATGGAAAGTTAGCAAAGGGAGTTGACTATTCAAAAAAGCAAGAAAGGAGGCATGCCAAATATAAGAAGTGAATCAAGAAGTGAGGAAGGAAGGGGTCCAAGCATGCCTTGGACCTCCAACATGGGTCCCACACACTCCATTTCATCCTGAACATAGAAGCTCCTTTAATTGAAAATTATTCCTTGATTTTTTTCACGGGCAACAACTTGAAATGGTCATAACTTTCAAATCGAATGTCGAATTAGTGCAATCTATCCACCGTTGGAAAGTTCTTTTTGAGTAAATATCTGCAGAGCCCAAGATTGTATCGATCAAGATATGACGTTGGGAAATTTGGCTACTGCAGTTTTAGATGATAATTGCAAGAAATTTCAATTTTTGGAAAGTCTCTCTTCACACATCACTTGTAAGCTTTGAGAGAAGTTCTAGGAAGCTTCAAGGAAAGTCTTGCCCTCCAAGATATTCAAATAGACAAGGGAATCTATCAAACTCAAACTCTTTCCTATTTAAAAGCATAGCTTGGAAGTTAAGCAAAGAATCCAATACTAAAAAGAAACAAAGAGTTGCAAAGAGAAGGTGTGAAACACTATATAAGGACCAGCTTCCTTTATAGAACTCCAAGCCTTATCGCACTTTAGAGGACTTCCACCACTCAATCCATTCTCTTTCTCTCTCTACTCCTTTCTTCTTCTTGTCCCTTCCAGTTCTTCTTAGGCTAGATCGAAAGGCTTGTTTGAGATAATAATGAAGAAAGAAGTTTATTAATTTCATCTATTCCAGGACTGAGGAATAAAAGCATCTCTTTATTTGGTCCTGCATGCATAAGCTTCTTCTTAGTGTGAGTGTTGTAATCTTCTTGTCTAGTTTCTTTGATATGTTATTTTTGGAGAAGATATATCATATGTTTATAGTAAGGCATTGAAAATCAATTTGGCGAATCAGATTTGAGAGAAATCACACTTAATAAAATTGCTTGCATCTTTCCCTACTCTGAGAAGAGAGGAGAAGAGCTAGAATGCCTATATTTTTCATGCTTAGTCTGGTGTTGAGTAGTTCTAAAATCTTGGATGCATAATTTTCTGCTTTTTCTTTTTACACTCATTTCTTTTTTTATTTTTTTAGTTAGTATTCTGATTTTTCTTTCATCATTTTTCTAAATTAGAAATATTAGTTTCCATCCTTTTATGTTTGGTTGTGCACTTTGTATTTATGTCTTTACATGATCTATGGTTGGAAAGTATTAATTGCATGCATTAGGTTTAGGTTTCATGTTTGAACATATTTTTTATGCTGAATATACGACAATTAATGACTGATTGAGAAGGTAAATTTCAGACCTGGCATGGTTTAGCGGAAATTGAACATTGAAAAAAATTGCACTGTTTCAACAATTTTGGGCAAACTGTGTTCCAAAAGTACGTGAATTAAAAACTAGGTAAAACATGGAATTTTTATTTGAAATTCGATAGAAATAAAGTCTAGGAATGGGTCTTTGAATACCTAAGACCTTAGCCCAAATAACCTTGGGAAGTATTCAAACTAGTGGTTCAAATAGGGGGACCCAACAAGGTCGTATCAGATTTCAGCAGCATAGCTGATTCAACTAGGCATCTTTAAATGATCATATCTTTTTTATTTTAAGTCCTTTTTCACATTTTTTTTTTTTTGTTCATGCATCATCAAAGTGTTGATTCCAACCATTAGATTTAGGTTTAGGGCATCCTAGGAAGGTCGTGTAATCCAGTGAAGTTGGGCTCGCACAACAGTTTTCATAGAAGTTTTTACAGCATACATCATATAATTAGAAACTTTCTTAGAAGTGCATTGTTGCCTTTTAGTGTTGCATAATTCATCCATATTTTCATAAATTGATGTTTGGAAAGTAGATTTAGATTTTTACTTTATTTATTATGTTAAATTGATTTTCATAAATTGATGTTTGGAAGTAGGTTTAGATTTTTACTTTTATTTATTATGTTAAATTGGTTGTTTTGATGAATTTGTTATTTTTGCAGGTTCTAGTTAGAATATGGTTGAATAGCCTAGGTTTCTTTTCTTAGTTTAAGTTTATTTTCTTGTTTGGAAAGTGGTAATTATTAATTTTTAGTATTTGGACAAGTTTTTTGTAATTTGATTAGTTTCTATTTAGGTTAGATTTAGTTTCTAAATTAGGATAGATTAAAGTTGGAAAGTGCTCAACCGTATTGTTCCATGTGGATTCGACCCTATACTCACCAGTATTATACTGCATTGCGGCCCTGTACTTTGGGTTGTCGATATTATTGCATGTCCATACGAGGTCCAGTATACAATCAAGTCCATATCCTCGTTATGCATACCATATAGCCCATCATCATGCCCATAGTCGTTTCCATGTTCCTTTCCACATCCATTGTCATTACAAGCGCCCATAAAGGCTCATTTCATGATTCATCCATAAATGGGTCCCTAGTACATGTAATCCATCCACCTACTCCATGGTCATTATTTCCTTCCATCCATTAGGCCACGGAATAGCCTGCCTAGCCACATACAAGGTTCAAGTGTTCTACATACATAGTCAATGTCACCTCTAAGACACCCTAGGTCAAGGGTCTCCATTTTGCATTTATTAATTAGGTGTAACAATGATAATAAGGACAGTAGTGAATGGTAATAAAAGAGCATCTAAGTAAACATTGATACCAATCAAAGAAACGAGGTAACAACAATCCAACCTAAGTCAACACCCCCTTTCAGGTCCAAGGTGGCAAGGTCACACTTATTTTATGAAAGTTTGCACATGCTAAATGCAACTACAATTCCTGAGAAAGTGAGTTAGGATTTCTATTTTCAATATTTAATTTTACTTTGTTTTGCTAGAGGACTAGCAAACTTTAGGTTTAGGGGTATTTGATATGCATAGCATAATATTTATAACTATCATTTTATTCGAATTTGCTAGTTGTTTATTTTGTCTTAAATGTTCTAATTATAGCTTTTTTTCTTATTATATAGGAATTAGAAGGAGCTGAGCATATTTGAGCTTAATTCGTAGAGGTTTAAACCTAAAACCCTATTTGAGAACAGTTTTACACAAAGAGCATGTAGGCTTGTTGGAGGAGAGCTGGAATTTCAAGTTAGAGGTCATGAGTTCAAGACTTGGCACAATCAGTTAGCAATCTACTTTACAAAAAAAGGAATGAATCTCATAGACAGTAATAAGAATGTTATTGTCTAGCAAGTGATCAAATTTTGAAGGAAAGAAATATCATGTCTCATGAGGATATCCCAATTCTAACGTTTTAGGGGTCAAGACAGGCTGTCAATTGGAGGGAAATGAGGGATGACAAATTTGAGTGATTTCTCTTTCTTTTTCTTTTTAAAGGGGGAGGCTCTCTCTAGGTCTAGGAAAAAGTTTTTTTTTCTTTAATCTTTGTTAGAAAGTGAAGGTGGAGATTGAGTGCTGTAATAGACAACTTTGAAGGCTTTCAATAATGGAGATTTACTTCTTTATTCTTGTTTGTTCTACAATGCTTGGCTAATCCGTGGATTAGGGTGGAGGAAGAAACAAAGACTGGTGAGATTGTTCCTTATTATTCTTCCATGTCTTTCCCTCATCATGCTCAATGATTTAGTAAATTTTCCTTCATGAATGTTATTCAACTTCTGGTTTTGCACGGGTTATTTGGAATGTCTTTTACTTTTTATGCTTGATCTTGACATATCATGCTTTGGTTAAATTCCTTTAATGGTTTGTGCTTGATTTTGATAAATAGTAATTAGAGTTTCAACATATTGAAGTAAAGGGAGTCTTAGGTACTTATTAGAGAACTGGATTTTTAAGAAAAAGGGTTTTCAAAGCAATTGCATGTACATTGGGTTGAGTTTTATTGGGATAAGACTATGAAGTAATTTTGGAATGATTAAATCTGTTTTGGTAAAATCCAATACCCTGATTCTTTCTCTGATCAGTTTGTGTTTAGATTTCCTTTGATATCATTTTAGTTGTAATTTTCTTGATTAATTGTGTTTTTAAAATCCAAAGTGTGAAAACTGATTGAGGGTTTTTGGATCTTGTTTCTACAAATCTTTGTGGATTGACCCATATTTCCCATTATCTACTTAATAGAAATTTGTACGATCGCGGTTAACTATTTTGAGCACATCAATAAGGACAGTAGTGAACATTAATAAAAGAGCATTTAATCAAACATCGATGCCAATCAAATAAACGAGGTAACAACAGTCCAACCTAAGTCAATGCCCCTTTTTAGGTCCAAGGTCACACTTCACTCAATTCAATCATTAAAAGAAGGCTTAGATGCCAAGAGAAGTTTATTTGGTGCTTTAAAGTTACGAAGCATCTAAGACCACCTTTAAGGATCGTATCTGAGTCCATTTCATAACCCTAGACCCTACTTTGGGTGGAGACATCGGTCAAGGTTAAGCCCAACCCTTGCCTCACGTCTGACACATCAATAGGGGTCAACATTGAAGGTCAATGGGGCCCACATAAGATCAAATCATAAAGAATATAAAATCTGGAATACACTGCTCGCAATGATGCGGCCGACATCAATAAGGGTCGGTCGACCGAGTGCACTGGGGAGTCAGAAATCTGACTGTCAGTTCTGTTTCAGTTGGCTTTGTGCCCGGTCAACCACTTGGGTGCCCAGGTAGACTGTGTACATAGGGGGTCGAGGGACATAAACCCCGCAAGCATGTCACAGACCTAGATTGTTGTAATGTAGTTGGTCGACATGCTACATGGTTCGTCGACTAGCTGCACAGAAATACCCGGGGACTGATCTATCAGTTATTCTCAGCTATGCAGTGTACTCAGTCGGCATCAAGCCAAGATGGTTGACCGACTACACTGAAATTGCGATATAGGGCTGACATGCCAGCTCTCAAATAGAATGGAGTTCATAGTGTCCCCGATACAAATTCCAAAAATTCTATATTTCTGCCATTCATCTCCTTCATCTAATTCTCAACCAAAATCCATCAATCTCGACCGAATTCATCACAAATTCATTTTCAAACATGAAAAACCCTTTATTGATCACAAAATCATCATCCATGAGCTATTGATCTTCCAAATGGGAAACCCCATCCATCAATGGGCATCAAACCATAGAAACAAGGCTTAAAAGATTTATCTAAGCATCAATTCATCAAGAGAATGAAAATTCACAGAGTTCAAAGGGAAGAACATGCATTCTATGCTAAATGGGTATATTGCACTTGCCTTTTGTCCAAATGAGGGTCTCCTTTGAAGATCCAAGCTCCGAATCCTCATATCCAAACTCTAAGGTCTCTAACTCTCACAACAGCCCACCAATTCTCAGATCAACAGAGATCTAAGACTCCTACAACCTATTTCAATGGATAAAAAGCATAAGAGAAATTATACAATAAGAAATGAATCAACAAGGGATGGAAGTTAAGAGAAGAAAATTCACCTTGTTTGAAAAAGAAAGAGGAGATCTAGCTGATGGAGATAGTCTTCTAGATTCAGGAGGAATGTAGCTTCATGGCTTCTAGCTTCCTTTGGTGTAGAGAACCCTAAATCTAGGAATTCTTATAGAGGATTCTGGAGGGAAATGAGATTGGAAGAGAGGAAAGAAGAGAGAAATGAGAAGAAAATGAGAGAACAAAGAGATTGACGTGGGATAGGGATGGGTTTATATTTATAGGTTTTTTATTTGGGTGATTTGACTAGAATTGTAAGGTCCGTGACCTTACTGGGTCAGTTGGGCCCAATAACCGGCCCGTTGACCCATTTATTTTGAAATTATTATTAGTATTGTTTTGTTTGATATTTAGGTGGGTTTAGATGGTAAGCGAGTTTCTTTTAGCATTAGAAAAGTGCCTACAGAGTTTCGTTGGATTCTGAGTTCGTTTGACCCTAGTACGGAGGTAGTTTGCAATTTAGGGAAAATTGAGTGTTTTTCCGAAAAATTTCTATCGTCGTAATTTGGGGTTCGTTGGAAATGTCTTATCGCGCTGATCATTTTTGTCTTCTGACTCGTTGCGATCCGACGACCAGAAACCCTTCTAATAATTCATTCTTTCACCGGACCCACTTAAGGGTAAACTTGTCTTTTCCTCCTCCCTTTCTTCTTAATCAAGAGATTAGCCCTAATCTCTTTTCATTCTCTGCAACGAGAACTCTACCGCATCCATCTCCTTCTTCCTCATTTTTCCAAGGCTCCGGAACTCTTCCCCAGAAAGGCCATCTCGAAGATCCGAACCGCTCATCTTCTTCCTCACGATCTCCTCTTTTCATTGACATCAGTTTGGTAAGATTTCCCTCACTTTCATCTTTTCAATCAATTCTCTTTGGTTTAGATTTAGGCTTGATCCCATTCTTTTCCTTTCTTTTCTTTTCCTTTGCGTGTTAGGTTGCGTTTGGTCGGGTTAGATTTGTGGGTTTTGGTGATAGAGAGCTTCTCCTCGAATTCCCCGATTCCAATCTTCTTCTTGGTTGAGGCAAGTAGATCTGCATTTTATAATTAAGCATGTGTGTATGTTTTTCATTGATTGGATGTGTTTTCCTGTTAGATTTCCCTAATTTCAAGCCTGTTCCTGTTATTAATTTGGATTGGGTTAATATGCTAAAATAATTTTGGGTAATCTTTAATTAAATTGTAATTTATCATTTAATTTGATGTTAATTGATGTTTGTGGATATGATGATGGATGGAATGGATTATTAGGGGAGCACGGTGGCTCAATTTTGTGCAGGTAAACTTTTGGAAGGATTTGGAGTAGATGCAAAAGGGTCTTGGGTGAAATGAAATAAATAAATAAAAGAAGTCCCTGTTAGAACGTTCTGAACGTTCTGAACAATCAGAACATTCAGTTCTGAATGTTCAGACTGCTGAACGTCCGGCGCAGGTGTTTTGTTTTTTTAATAAAAAATATATATATTTATATACATGTGAAAAGGATAGATTTCTAAGGGTTATATTTTTTTAATCCGTCCGTTGGAATTCTACACATAATATACCGTTGGAAAGCTCTCGAGATGTAGAATCCAATGGTTCTAGTTTCATCACGATCGGAGGTCGGGAAGTGATGTAAATATTCAGATTACTGTTTCAGCTCTTGTTTTAGTGTAAATGAGACTAATAACTTAGGTTTGGGCCTTAGATATTGGAAACCATGAACTTAGTCTCTCACGTGATCATTAATGGGGTATTAAAATCGTAGCACGTGGCTTGGTGTGCTTCGATGGGTTGTCTATGTATTCGTGTATTGTATATGGTTTAACCGAATGCGTATGGAGTTGAATCAATCAGTGTTTAACATGATTGTACACCCAGGAACTCTTTATAAACATTGTTGATTCGAATTCCCCACGCACTCCGTTAAAACAAATATGGTACATGGATGACAATACTTGCCTAGGATTGGATTGTAATCTCTCATTGACTTGTTAATTGTATCCGTTGATTTCGTTCCTTGTACACTCTCTTGGCATAAAATACCTAATTAATTATGAAACATAAACTCTTGTAGAACTAGGACAAGGACCTGACTAAGAGTGTACCTTAGAAACCGTGTATCGTGTATTGATAAACATGACTGGCTAGCATGTAAGGGATTATCGTGTGTGGGTTTGTCTTGTATTGTTTTGAATGGGATAATTCCTAAGAACATGTCTTGTTTGATGAGCTAGCCAGACTTGCTTGTCTTGGTTTTTCCTGCGTGTCAGCACCACTTTATTATTATTTGCATATCATGGCCAGCTGCAGTTTGGGGTTTTATTGATGGGCCGGTTACTTGGACATCGGGGTGGGCAGCCGGCTTTGGACGGCGTCCATGGCGTTGAATAGTTGGGAGCGGGCTTGGACCGTGCTACTATTCCCAGGACCGGGAGCTTGGATCCCCCTGGAGCCGGACTTTGGTATCAGTAGTCCGGATAGGATTGTTACTGGTACCCCGTGAGGTGGCTTAGACATCCACGGAGTCTCCCTCTTGTGCATTGCATTACATTGATAGTGGTGATTGTTAGTATTGTTAGGATTCCTAATATTGATTCTGTTGGTTATTTACTCATGCTTTATGTCTAGTTTTGTTCCTTGTATTCACTTGATTATGTCTTGTCATTACTCTTACACTTGATGCATGTTATGCTTTAATTATGTCTTGCTTATCTATTACTCAACATGTTGTTAACTCTGTTCCTTGGTGTGTAGACTCCTCAGGTGAGTACTACTATGAGGAGCAGGCCGGTGAGGAGATCCTAGAGGATCTCCAACCAGCAGAGGAGGCACGAGAGTGGAGTGCCGAAGACGTAGAGTAGCGTCATCACTACCAGGCACATGAGAGACTCACTTTGGGGCCACTTCCTTAGATTTTATTTATGTCATTGTTATCATCATTGAACCTCCCTTTATTGCTTTCATTGGATTTAATGATCTTAGTTTCTGGATGTTCGTTATAATTAATTTAACTTCTGTTTAGGTTTAATTATTCATCTTGCAACTTTAAATTTAATTGAGATTTATTATCCATTGTTGACATCAATGTATGAATTCCGCTATTTATTTTATGATTTGAGGTCCAAATACATTATCCTCACAGCGGACTTACGATCCTCGAGCCAAAAAGGGCAAAATTTTAATTGGCACAAAATTTTACTCCCCGGATCCAGTTTATTCTCTAATCGGGTTCGGGGGACGTGACAAGAATGCCCTCCTCTAGTCAATTGGTTTAGAGATAAGGCTTAGGGTATTTTGGATAATTTAGCTTAGATTGCAAATTCTCCAAGAGAAAACCCTCCTAATCTTAGAAATTACATCTAAGGGCCTCTAAGTAACTAACTAATCCTAAAGAGTCCATCTAACACCTTACTAACTCTAGGAATCTCAAAATGACCATATTTCCTATGAAATAGGCCTAATTTCTAGAAAAAGGTTAATCTACCATTACTGCCACGTCCCCCAAAAACGATTAGAGAATAAATCGAATTCAGAGAGTGAAATTTATGGCTAATTAAGAAAATTTCCCCTTTAGGCCAAAGAATCGTAAGTCCGCTGTGAGGATGTTACATTTCAAGCCTCAAGTCATTAATGAACTGCAGAATTCATACAATTCATGGCATATGGAATATCAAACAATGAATAACTAATTTCATTTATAATTAAAGTTGCATCAAGAATAAATAGAACTATACGAGAAGTTAAATTATTACAATGGTCATCCCAATATTCAAGACCATTTAAAAGACTAAAGTCAATAAAGTGAAAGGTTCAATGAGAGAAAACAAATGAATAAATAAATCTAATGAATGTCCCATGTGAATCTCTCTCGTGCCGGATATGATGACGCTCCTCTATGTCATTGACATGCTACTCTCGTTCCTCCTCTACTGGTTGGAAATCCTTCGGAATCTCCTCAATGTCTTGCTCCTCATAGTAGTCACCTAAGGTGTCTACACACCAAGGAATAGAGTCAACGACATGTTGAGCAATAGATAAGCAAGATATAAATGAACATGGCATACATCAAGTATCAGAATAATGACAGGATATAATCATGTGAATACAAGGAACGATGCAAGGCATAAAGCACGAATAATAATCAAAAACAATAACAAGAATCCTAACATCAACTAGCAATAACCACTATCCATGCAATGCAATACAAGAATCAAGAGGGAGACTCCGATGATGTCCTGGCCACCTCTCGGGGTATCAATAACAATCCAATCAGACTACTGATATCAAAGTCCGAATCCAAGGGGATCCTAGCTCCCGGTCTTGGGAATAACAGCACGGTCCTAGTCCGCTCCCAGCTATTCAACGCCATGGACACCGTCCTATACCGACTACCCATCCCAATGTCCGAGTAGTCAACCCATAACCCCAAACTGCAGTTGGCCATGATATGCAAATAGTAATGAAGTCGTATTGACACAAGGGAAACCAAGACAAGCAAGTCTTGCTACCTAAACAAACATAAGACATTCTCATATGGATTATTTCATTCAAGACAATACAAAAGATGTCAACCACACGATAATTCCCTTACATGCTAGCCAGTCATGTTTATCAAATACATGACACACAGTTCCTAAGATACACTCTAAGCCGGGTCCAAATCCTAGTTCTACAAGGGTTTATGTTTCATAATTAATGAAGTATTTTATGCCAAATGAGCGTACAAGGAACATCATCAACGAATAAAAGTAATAAGTCAATGAGTAATTACAATCCAAACCAAGGCAGGTGGTGTCATCCCTGTACCCCACATGTTATAACGGAGTACGTGTGGAATCAGATCAACGATACTTCTAGGAAAATTCCTTGGCATACAATTATGTTAAGCATCGATCGATTTAGTTCCATACGCATTCGATTACGCCATACATAATACACGAATACCTAGACAACCCATCGAAGCACACCAAGCCACGTGCTTTGATTTCAATCCCCATTAATGGTCAAGTGAGAGTAGGTTCATGGTTTCCAATATTTAAGGCCCAAACCTAGGTTAACGGTCTCATTTCCACATATACATGAGCTGGATCATCAATCCGAGTATTGCATCACTTTCCGATCTTTGATCATAATGAAACTAGAACAATTGTAGGGGTGTAACGGTTCGGTTAACCGGTCAATTTGGGAAAACCGTAAACCGAACCGTAACCGCGGTTTTCTGTCTTTTAAAACCGTAACCGTATCCACAAAAACCGTGGAGAACCGTAACTGCGGTTAACCATATTAAACGGTTCGGTTGCGGTTAATAACCGTGGAATGCCTTTCTCACATAAGGGGTAAATGTGAATGATTGAAGGTAAAATGACACATAAGGAGCAATTGAATAAAAATCTCATTGATTAATAATCTTTATTATACGGTTAACCGTACGGTTACGACTCCTTATTTTTTTCTTTTATTTGTAAACTGTACGGTTAACCGAACCGTATCATACGGTTTGATTCGGTTAATAACCGTGAATTATTATGGAAAACCGTAACCAAACCGAACCGTGCAGTTTTTTTATTTCATTAACCGTAACCGTAACCAAACCATGAAATATGGTTATTAACAGCGGTTCGGTTCGATTCGGTTCGGTTAGACGGTTTTCGGAGTTTTTTTTACACCCCTTAACAATTGGATTCTATATCTCAAGGGCTTTCCACCGATATATTATATGTAGAAATCCAATGGACGGATTACAAGTTATAAGGCTCCGAAGCTTTCATGTTCAGCGATCATGCACCCTCCGATCAATCGGACAGGAGGTCCAATTGATCGGCACTGAACAACCCACAGTTAGTGCACCTCTCCGATCGATCGGATAGAGTACCCGATCGATCGGCACTGGGCACCTCCCAGTTAGCTACAGGTTTCCTTTGTCCGATCAATCGCATAGAGCGTCCGATTGATCGAACAGTGGATGACCCTCAATTAACTGGGGCATATCCTCTGTCCGATCAATCGCACAATGCGACCGACAGATCGAACAGCGGACCTGTAACCCTGAAATTGGGTTTCTGCCATCTTCCTCCTCATGCCATTCTATGCTAAACCTGCAAAAAATGAACCTCCGTGCTCCGCATTCATCACATTCATCATTTTCCATCCATTCTAGCAAATTAACATATCCTATGATTACCAAATACGAATTAAACCAACCCAAACCCCCAAACCTAATCTAGCATGTTAATCCCAAATCAATATAAAAAATAGGCTTGAAATTAAAGAAATCTAACATGAAAGCATAGCCAATCAATAAAAAACATACACACATGTTTAATCATAAAATGCAAATATAATTGCCTCAACCAAGAAGAAGATGGAAATGGGGGAAAACTTGAAGAGAAGCTTCCTACCACAAAAACCATTATCTAACCCAACCAAACACAACCTAAACACAAATGAGAAGGAAAGGATGGGAAATATCAAGAACAACCTAAATCTAAATAAAAGAAAAGATGATTGAAAATATGATGGTAGGAAAAAGGCTTACCAACTAATATCAATGGAAAGAAGAGATAGAGGGGATGAAGATGAGCGGTTTGGATCTTCGAGGATGATCTCTCCTGGCAGAGTTTTGAGCTTGAGCAGATGAAGAGGAAGAAGAAGGGGCTGTTGGAGCTTTCGATGCAGAGAGTAGCAAATAGGAATTAAGGCTAATCTCTACTTAAGAAGAAGAGGGGAAAAAGACCAAGTTGCCCTTAAGTGGGTCTGGTGAAGAAATGGACCATTTGAATGGTTTCTGATCGTCGGAATATCGCAACAAGAGAAGAAATAAAAATGATCGGCGCAACGAGACCTTTCCAACGAACCCAAAATCACAACGATAGAAATTTTCCGGAAAAACACTCAGTTTTCCTAAATTGCAAACTACCTCCTTGCCAGAGTCAAACGAACTTGGAATCGCACGACGCTATTCTAGTTCTGAAAGAAACTTACTCATAATCTAAACCCACCTAACTGTAAAAGGCACACGAAAATTTCCGGAAAAACACTCAATTTCTCTAAATTGCAAACTACCTCCTTGCCAGAGTCAAACGAACTCGGAATCGCACGAAACTTCGCAGACGCTATTCTAACTCTAAAAGAAACTCGTTCAAAATCTAAACCCACCTAAATATCTAAAAATACAATTAATTATAATAATAGCAAGACATAAGGGTCAACGGGCCTGCTATTGGGCCCAACTGACCCAATAAGGTCGAGGACCTTACACTTACTAACCCATATTAATTATCATAAATATGATTAATATACTCTAATTAAATATAATGAGAGTCCACAAGGGTGGGGCCTCACACTACCCCTCCTGGAATCTCACATCTTTTGATTAGCGTGGAAATTCTACCAAACTGAGCGTCTAAACCTAATCAAAACTCTACAACCAAGAGTTTGATCCTTATTTGACTCTACCAGATCAAGACTTGTTAAGAGTTCATCCACGGCACATTGTCGAGCTTGATTAGGCGTGGGCCCCATGGAAATTGGGCTACACAATCTTTTAACACATGCACCGTTTCGTTCTCGCCTATGTTAGACTATACTTTATGGATCTGCCTTTGTCGATGTGGAGGTTATAACCACCTCCCGTGGGTCCTATCGGTAAGGCTCTAAAGCATTCACTAAAGCCATGACTAGTGCATGGCCTATGAAATAGCGCAATGTGTAAAATATGGATACCCATCCATATTATATAATGTGAATATGTATCATGAATTTCACGTAGGTCACTTAGCTACTAAAGTTTTATAATATATATTATACCTTCAAGTTAAAGGGACATTCACCTGGTAGGGATGCATTATACAGTTTTTAGTTATTTCCTTATTGCCACTATTACTAATTCATTACTTTCTTTTTTTTTTTTTAAATCTACTTTTAAACAATAGTGGGGGACTAATGGATATTTTCTAAAAACTAACGATTTAAAAACAAGAATCTCAAAAGGCACTTGAGACTTGAGTGTATCTTTTCAAGTTATTTCGAATTTTAGGTTTTTTAAAATGTTTTTTTGTGCCCTTCCGATGGATGTGTCTTTTGGGTCATCCATGAGTGAATGTGACCCATTTCCAAGAGTTACTTTCAAATACATAAATTAAGGTCATTTTCAATTTCTTTATAAATTTTTTTTTCTTAACCCATTATTTTTTAATTTTTTTAATAGTAATTCCATATTTTCTATTCTAATTTGCAAACTTCGCATCAGAGTTAAGTATTTTATTTTAATGATAGGATTTCATCAAAATCACCTGCACCTGAAAAATTATTATTTTTAAAAATATATATATATCTTAATTGGTATGCCTTTTAAGATAAGAGGCGGAAAAATCGGTGGGGGCATAACGTATGTCCCCATCACGCCGGCCACCGCCCGAAATGGCTGAGACGAATGATGTCATCCGAAAAAGGCTGGCCGCTCGAGACAATAACTCATGAGAGAGCTTTCAGTGCTGACGCCTTTCCTAGTAGACCACACGTGTCTGTCGCTTGCATCGACGTCCACGTCACGTGGGACCTCTTGTCATCCATTCTACGTGTCACATCACGTGTATTTACTTTTACTAAAGTACCCGTTGGCATTTGGGCTTTTTACACTTGCGGTTTTCAATTTTGATTGGGATGTAAGGGTCGAGTTGGCTGGGTCAGTTCTCGTACCCGAACCTAGACCCGATTGCTCCAAGTTAGAAGAGGCAAACATTGTACCTAGTAGTAGAAATAAACGAAAGATTGAAATCAAATCTTGACTTCAGTGAATTGTGAAGGCCTCCAAGTGAGCCCCACATGGGGAATTTTCTCTCCCAAACATATTTATGTGAGCACCTTTAATTCAGGATCCTAGTTTTTTATTTTTTATTGTCCCGTCTTCTTTGACGATGGAATTGAAACATCCACATGTGGACACTTCTAAAAGACAATATCCGGCCGCATAAAGTATACTTAATTTGTTAGAACATTCGTTATGAGGGCATTTGGAGACCCAGTTCCATGTTTAAGTAGAGGTGCCCAAGACTATAATGTACGGATACTTCAAAATAGGTAACTTATCGTGTCGTATCGTATTCCATACTTCACTTTTTATGTGTAAAATCTATGTCTTTGACGTGTCCATCACGTGTCCTTGCCGTATCCATGCAGTATCCATGCCGTATCCCATGGTGGACAGGCGGGTTAGGCTGAGGCATATAATCCAACTTTAGAAACATAATACAGGTTCATTGCTAGCTCAAGCCTAACCCGCTCAAACATATCAGACTTGAGCCCGGCATTTAGTCAATCAGGCCCAGTCCCAATTAAGGGTCAATTAATGGTAACAATAAAACAGCTATGTTTTCGAAAAAATAATAATAATAATAATAAAATAAAATAAAACAGCTATGTGAATAACAATAAAACAAAGAAAAGTATATTCAGGCTGGTCTGCTGAGAGATGATTTCACTTAAAAAATAAGCAAGAAGACAGAGTTAGGTTAACACCACTAACATAAAGTAATAATAATATATGATGAGATCCTTTACTTAAATGACATTTAATCATAATTATATAGTCGCTTTACACAACGCAAAAAATCATTTGGATGATACCATGGCACACTTCACATGTATTGGCATTGATTTGGCTATTTGTTCAAACCCACTCTCTAAGTGGTCAATATTGAATCATAATCCTAGCCCTTCAAAATTAATTAAGATTTTCTCCTTCCATGTAAATCAGGTGTGGGCCTAAGATTTGATCCACAGTACTGTCTTTGGTCAAGGGATCATTTACAGAATTTTAACTTGATTAGCATACTAGCCAAGCTCTTAATCAGAGCTTACTTGGGCTTGTTTGCATCTCTACTCTTTTTTTTTATAGATCCATCTAAAATAGAGCCATTAAAAAAAGAGCCATAAAAAAAAGAGGCTAGAATAAAAAAAAAAAACGCGTTTGGTAATGCACGAATCTATTTTAAATACCTCGCCTTTATATTTTAAGACCCAAAATCTCTATTTCTCATCTGCCCATTTTTATAGCATTTGGATTTTAGAGGATTTGCCTCTAAATGTCTAAAGCGGACAGAGTCTAGAATCTTGTGCCAAACGCTCTAATTGTTTAAACCTCTATCCGATTTAGACATTTAGAGAAATAGAGGCATGAAATAGAGATGCGAAACATGGGCTTAATTAACTAAAATCGGCCACAGTCGGAAAGTTAACAATCCTATGAGGGCCTTTATGCAAATAAAAAAGAGGGGGAGGGAGGCCTAAAAGTAAAGGAGATGATTTGGAGAAGTTAACAATCCTAGTCAGATATGTCATTTATATAATGAGATATTGACTCAGAGGATCTGATTTTGTTTCATTAATTGGATGATTTGTTGGAGCAAACCTTTCGTCGGATCTTTTTACAACTTTCCAGCATAAATTTCAGCTTTTCTGGGTGTCATCTTCTGCACTTTATTCTTCCTCAAGGATGTGTTCCTTGGTCTTTTGTGTAGAAGCTACAAATTATCACAATCCGCCATCCGTCAGCTATATCACAGTCCGTTCGGAATATAAAGAATTAATGAGCTGTGACTTTGAGTGGACGAATCACAATCCGCTACACTACCGTGGACAACCTGCAAATATAAATTCATTTCAATAGCTTGGTTGTCTAATATTTTGGTACTTGGAGTAGTTTATTTTATATGGAATGAGCCAAGCTTGTTTTGGTCCTTTCTTCTCATGCAACTGAACTCAAATATAGCCTAATATTTTTTGAAAAAGACTGGGCTTGGCCCAAGCTTATACAAGTCGAGTTTGGTTAAACGGGTTGATGTGCATTGTTTTAGGTTATGCAGATCAGGTCGGGTTGATCAGGATCGGATGTGGGTTTGGTTAGCTGACCAGTTTAAAAATGGGTCGGATAAGGATTAGGGTTCAACCATTAGACACCCCGGATCAACCCGACCTGATTTGACCTAACCCGACCTGTTTGCCAACCCTAGAATCTGTTGAATCTTAGCCTTAGGTGATCCAACCAGCCTGTGGCAATTTCTTAACCTACCTACCAACTAATTCTAAGCCCGACTCTAAGTAAAGGTTGGCTCATGCTAACAAGATGTGAAATTGCACAGTCGTAGATTGGGTTTTTGTTCTTAATTATTTCAATTCAAAACTTGACCCAAACAGGCATTGCACTATGGTTAGGGATGCAAATGGGTCGGTTTTGGGCCGGACCCGGAACCAAACCCGTTTTTAAATTATGGTTTTGATTTCAGATTTAGTTTTAACTCAAAACCTATTTTGTAGGTTCAAGACCTGGTTCGAAAAAGAGGACCCGGATTCGGTTCTAGAACCGGATTCGACTAGAAGATCGGGATTAAGTTCCAAAACTACATCTGACTTTTTTTTCCTTTTTGCTTAAAATAAGGGTATCATTCAACTTAAAACAGTGTATCAAGTCTACTATATCTATGATTAAATAAGAAATATCCATCCAAAGTTATTTTTGAGCTACAGTTTGCAATATTAAAGACTCGTATGACGGGTCTGGGTACATAGGTCGAGCCTCTTTGGACCCGAAACTTGACTTGTTTATTAATTGAAACCTAAATTGGGCTCTAAACTTGTATTCATCTATGAATCTAAATCTAAAATAGGTTCCGAGCCCAATTTTTTTTATAAGTCAGATTCTTCAGATAATTGGAGAACCAGATACTCATTTGCACCCCCAAATTGTATTGTATAAACTCAACTCAAAGTTGACCTTTCCATTTCAGCTTTGGGCTGACCTTTTCATCTCTATGGTTTGTTTCAAATTTTTAGAGTTTTTGGGCCAATCATGTGTTGACCTGACCCCACTCACTTTGGTAGGTGATTTGTTTGCCTGATGTGGAGTGAAGTATTTTTAACCTATATTTGTGCTTTTGTGTACATGTGTGACTCACGTGATAGTGTAGAAATTTTATGAGTCGTTCTCAAAATGCAAGCCCCTTCAGTTGGTTCGAAAAAGAAAGAAAATTATTTAAAAGCAATGGTAAATTTCACTTTCAAAATTTTTTTTTTTATATGAATCAGAATCACGTTTTCAAATATCTTCTATTTTTTCTTCTTGATCTAGATTGGTGGATAGTTGTTTGAATTATTTCTAATATAATGATTTGGTGTCCACCAGGATTAAAAATTTTCACATGAGAAAGTACTTGAAAATGATGAATTCAATGGTGCCACCAGTAGATTGTTCACTGATAAAGATTATCTAATATCAATGTTTCAAATTCATTAGTGAAACCCATTTCTAAAATCAAACTAATCGAAAAGAGGATTTATTTTTATACAGTGGAAAAGACTCGGGCCAGTGTCAAGATATTCAATTGTAAAATTCACTATTTACTGGTGGACTCTTTAGTGAAATTGTTCACTTGTGAGAATCATCTAATGGCAATGTTATAAATCCATCATTGGGTTTCATTTTTAACCACTCTTGTTTAAAGAATGAAATTAAAATGTATAAACATTATATCATAAAAAATAATTATAAAATACTTTTAAAAACTATGATGAATGTATGATATTACATGTTTCAATATGTTTAAATGACTTACCAATCCCATTAAATAAAATAGGGGCAAAAGATTTTTACATTTACCAAACTTTAGAATCATTGTTAGCTATTCTTTTTTCTTTCTTTCTTTCCTTTTTCTTTTTTTGTGAGAGTTAGCTATTCAATCTAAACCAGTAAAATGAACAATTGAAACAAAAACCAACAAGGAGCACAGTATCAAAACTATTGTTCGGACAACTGATAACATCTAATGATGTGCGTAAGCCACCAATCCGTCTCTCCTCTCATGTACATGCAACATGCCACTTTAAAATAAACATTAATTTGTCAAACCCCCAGTTGTTGGATTATCATTTTCATTAGTGCAGTTGGGCTATCCTTTTCATTTAAAATCTGAAATGCTAGTATGCTTTTACAAGACTTTTTTAATGGGTTTTTTTTTTGTGTTTTTTTTTTCTAGGCTGATCACTGGATTATTATTTCCTACAGTTATTTGTGTCCTCACCTTTACTTCTCAATTAGCCCCTTCCAATAATAACTATTTACCCATTCCAAGAATACCTCCTCGATAGGGAAGGAGACAGGTTATGCAAATCCAAAGAAAAGCTATTTACCCATTCCAAGAATTTTACACGTTCCTGTTTGATGAAAATGCCATGTGAAAAAAACTGATAATACCCGGGCTCTTCCAAAGGCAAATACTTCACATTTTATGTGTGAAATCCATATCACATCCATTCCACATCTATCTGAGCATCATTGGTGCATGCAACAAAAAAGTTAAGGAAACCCCACAATGCAGAAGAATGTATTATCCTCTCCCATCTTAAATCTTATGGCTGCCAAACAGCACCATAAAAGATCAGCAAGCTCAGGTACGTGAAGACAGCAAGGGACCACCACCATCACAATCAAACCAGCCTTATCCCATCTATGTAAGGCTCAACTTTTTGAGTAATACTTTCCCACCCAATCTTATTCACAGCCATGTCTCCGTGGCCACAATTCACCATGCCTATTAAGGTCTGTATCAATCTCCCTAATACTTTATACTGGTCTGTTTCTAGCCTCCTTGAAGAAAGAATGCAACGTTGATTGCTAGCCCCTATAGTGGTCCTATTAACTGGAAAACCTTGTGGAAGACTTTCCTTCCCCAGAGGACTCTCCTGTTTGAATGGAAATGTCTTAAGAAGAGTATCCCGATTAATGCTCTCTTGCATAAAAGAATTGGAAATGGTGACACCCTCTGCCCTATATGTAGTAAAAGAATTGGAAATGGTGACACCCTCTGCCCTATATGTAATAGTAAGGATGAATCCTTGGAACCTAGGGCTACTTGGTTCGCATCACACTTGGGTTCATTGACCCAAAGCATCCAAAACGATGGCATGCCTGAGTGGTGGGAAACCCTTGTAGAATCCATTTATCTTCTCTCATGGGTTTCATCCTTATTGCAGGCCATTTTGGAAGGCTAAAAATGACTTCAGGTTCAGGGGATCTACTGTGGACCCTCTCAAAATTATTTTGAGGGCCAAAACTACGACTCCTAGGTCAATCAAGATCCAAATAGTAGAGTGCCCTTCCCTTCCTTAGGCACTTCCGAGGAAGTAATAATATTCATAGATGCGGCTTTCTCCTAAGTGGATAGATCATCGGCCTAAGGATGGATTATCTTCGCTAACAATGTCATTGTGGGAGCAGGTACAGTGAAAGGACCTAGAGTGTGGTCGGCCGGCTGAGGAGGCTGAAATGGGGCGATTTGGTTCGCCCAAAACAAAGCTAAGAAGAAAGGAATATACAGGATCCATTGCTTCTCAGATGCAATGGAGTTGATAGAGGCAATCAATGGGATGGTGGACTGGACTATCTCCCATCAAACTTGGGATATTTTGGCCTTGAGCTCTCATTTTGAAATAGCCATCCATGTACAAGGAAGCCCATGCCATGGCTAGATTTGGTTTTTTGAGTAATATGGAGGAGGAATGGTATGATAATTTGCCGGAATGGCTCCCTGATACATTCCCCTACGCTAATATTCTTGTTGCTTTGTCCCTGATACATTCCCCTAGGCTAATATTCTTGTTGCTTTGTTTGGCCTCTTAATGAAACTGACTTGCTAAAAAACAGAAGAAAACTGAATGCATAAATAAATAAATAAAAAAAGACAGTTCGAACTACTGGCTCTTGCCCGAAATGGGCCCAAGTAAACC
Organism: Umbellularia californica; assembly: GCA_028538565.1. Lineage (NCBI taxonomy): Eukaryota > Viridiplantae > Streptophyta > Magnoliopsida > Laurales > Lauraceae > Umbellularia > Umbellularia californica. Next base: position 41,568,028 of record JAPQWN010000004.1, read on the forward strand.
TCAACAAGAAGGTGCTTAAAAGGGGCTCTGATGAGTTCAACATCTGGATTTGAAGAACGAAACCACGTGAAAGGACACAATCTTCCTGAGCTGCTGGCCCCATAAAGATCCATATTGCATGAGTGGAAGGATCATAAGCTCATACTCGCAATTTACTAGCCCCATATCAGCCCACTTATTCATCGAAACAATGACAACACTGCTGCTTCAATAGGACCTCAGGCATTTTGTTTGGCCTATCACAATCATTCATTAGAGTTGAGAGGTTAAGGAACATTCGACGAGCTTTGATTCTTGACAAGTCAAAAAACTTACAAGATGGTGGATCAGTTTTATCACGCTATGCATGAATACATAGGCAAGACGATATAGTATTTCAGAACAGGAATGCGACAAAAAACCAGATTTCTATGGTTCATAAATCATAACCCCAAGTTCCTTGTCCAAAAATTTAGGATTGAAGCATTCAACAAGTGATGAAAGCACCCCAAAAAGGAAAAAAAAAAAGGAGATAAAAATCAAGATAGTTCCCGCAGCAGCAAATAAGTCTGCTCATTTTCTAACGGAACACTACATTACAAGGTATAATTTAGAAGATGCGGAAGGGCTTCCCCATGGTACTCTTCAAGTAAAGGCACCTCACCTGTCAATACAAACAACAAAAAGAAAAGACCTTAGTTTTTTTTATTAATAGAAATTGAAATATGAATATTGTGTACTCATGAAAGGGTCAGAGTTGCAGCACATTTACTAGCACATCTTTTCTTCCCCAGTGTTAACCATTTTGACCAATAATTTGACTTTTATCATTTATATTCATGCAGTTTGTCAGACAGATATACAAAAATCTCAGCACCAGGATACTGAATCACCAACACTAGAAGCACAACAGGCAGTTTTACAGACTCAGGATGTTACTTTGTTTAGAGAAGAACAAGTTTACAACATCTCCATCCTAGACTTTCAACAGACAATTACTGTGATCAGGATAACACCACATTGATGCCAGGGATCATCGTCTACAGAATGAGGACATTTAACAGGCACCTTAAATATACATATATACATATACCTCTTATGCATATCTCTCTTCCCTTTTCTCAATGTATAATCTCTTTTAGTTTTGTATTATCCTTCTGCAAACTCTTATGTAATCCTGTTTTCTTCTAATATACTCATATCTTTTCCTAGCACCAAAAAAAAAAAAAAAAACAAAAAACAAAAAACAAACAACCACCCAGAAAGGGTTAGAGTCTGTGAACTCACATTTTGCCAATTCTTTTTCAACAATGAAACCAGGAAGTTGACGCTGAGTTGCACATTCTGGAAGATCTGCTTTTCTTCCATCGCAAGGTTGCCTACAGCAACTCCCATGCACAGCACTTTCTTCAGTTGGAACTTCACCATTGCCTTTGTTTCATTAACTTTTGACTCAAGGGATTCCTGATGAGATACCAATGTTGGGAATTTTCCTGCATTGCCAAAGGCACAATCAGAAGGTAATGAATATTGAGAAACAAATAACTCCCTTAATGATTCACAAGCTATATATAAATATATATAAGAGAGACCTTTCTAATTCTATATTATCAATTTCTGTCCATCCATTAAGGGCCAACGTAAATGCTTCACTAGGTGTATCTTTCCACTTCGATATTTTTATTTTCTATATTCATCAGCCTTAAAATTTCCCGCTCCTTTAGAATATTCCATGAGTGAATTGTGAATCTTGCCAATGAGGCCCATCATAATTGTTTAAATCTTCCTTTAATATAGCACTTGGGAGGAAAATGATAAGGTGGAAGGAAGCAAGAAAACTAGGAGTAAAAAAAAAGGCTTCTTTACCACACAGGTTCTGTAAATGAGGAAAATCCCAAGAGGTCAGTTCAATGAGAGGAGTGAAGAAAATGCAGGTGAGAAATCCTCCATTTTCTCCACCTTTTGCCCCCCATCCAAACTATCCCTAAGAAATTCATGTGGCTATATTGAGGCAATTCTATTGAAACTGAGATACATCATTTGTTTTCTCTGAGGATGAAAAAACAAAAATGATGAAAAAAGTAAACAACGACAATAATAGTAGCAGTAAAGACACTTGCCTGCCTTGTTAAGACCAGGGCCAAGAAGACGAGGGATCTGCTTGATGATGGCTTCTGATGCTAGAAAAGCATGGTATTTCTTTGCGAGCTTCTTCACCAATTTCTTGTTTTTGTTCATCTTCTTCAACCCCTCAACATCCATATACTCGAGTCCTATCTTTTCTGCCTGTGGTTTTGACCAAACATTACCACATATCAAAAAAGCACATTGATATTGACAGGATCATTAAAGCTAAGTTTGGGTGTGAGGGAGAAATAATATTACTTATTTGTAACTTATGCATCCCTCATTATCACCTCTGAGTCAGTTCAGTGTTTCTTTTTTTTTTTTTAATGTTTTGCATGGACTGCAAACTAGAAAATGTGAACTAGTTATTCATTCAAACTAAAATAAATAAATAAACAAATAAATAAAACAGAGAGAGAGTTCCTTTTGCTGAGAGAAATAGCTGCAAAATGACAAATGGCAGCTTAGTTGTTGGAAACCACAAGGACTAAAGATAAAAGGGGCAAATCACATACCATTGGCTTACTAGGTTGAGATCAGAAAAGGAGGACTAATACCCTTGCATCTCTCATCACCCACATCAAAACCCAAAAAAAAAAAAAAACACGCACGCACGCACATTGTGCACACTTCCTAGTAAATGGCTTGGTATTAGAACCCTCCACAAGTTGTTTATCAAGCCCTCTACATTTAAAGCTCATGCACGTGGCATATATTTTTCAGCACTACCATGGATGGTGACACCCAAAAATACCCCAGGTCAGCATTTCTGGCTCCAGATTGGAAGACTTTCCAAGATCACAGATAAGAGTTAAGATATGTGGGAGGACAACCAAATCTTGACAAGTGGATATAAGTTTCTAAGTGATAGCCAGAAGCCTAGAATCTCTTGAACCATTATCCAGCCATGAAAGAGCCCAAAAGATGAACGGTTTGAATTTCATACATGCATAGATGCATAGGAATATAGGGGACCTGATAACTTAGACTGACAAGTCTAATAATGAATTTCGGTATCTTTGCAATGTACATGGTGTATGTATATGAAATGCTTGAAAATTTAGACACGCGGGTCTGACACCAGATCCTTCCACCTTGCTTATCTCATCAGAACATTGCACAATATGCATGGGCATGGGCTGGAGAAATAGAACACAACACCAAATGAACAAATAAGAGTCTGATGCACTGATAGTATAGCTCAGTCTGTGCAGTTGGTGACAAAATCCCTGGGAAATGTAGCTAATTCTTGGGAAATTTGATGACAAACTTCCAAAGAGCACATAATGAAAACATTGCCACAGTTATTTCAAGTCACCCAATAAGTAAAGAGCTCCAAAGTCCAAACAACTCGCTCTTACTTTGTAATCCAGAGTTTTAGTTTCATATAAACACGCAATTCAAACTGCATACATGTGAGCAAAGAAACCATCATAGCATTTTTTTTTTTCCTCTTCTTAAATTGTTTCAAAGTTCTAAAAACTGTCATTGGATCTATTTCTCTAATTGGCTATGAGAACGAAAATTTGACAAGTTCCCAAATTTGAATAATTTCCCATGCTTTAAAAAAATTCAAGTTTAACCTTAACACCACTGAATTTGTGCCGTTGACCAACAGCAAACCAAACCCAACACCCCAACCTCAAAAAAGAGAGGGAAAAAAAAGAGCTGCAACTACAATTTGCGCATAGCACTTGGTAATTAGAGCTGAACTGACCTCCTCAACATGTTGAGCATCACCAAGCATGCAGACCTTCATTTTAGGACGAGGAATATGTGGCAGCTTTACAGAACCACTGAAACGCTTGTCCTTCTGTGGATCATAGTTTTTCAGCCCAATCTGAAGCTCAATGGTTTCAGTAAAGTTTCGCTTCTTCTCCTTCGCATCACCAACAACTTGTGAGATGGCTTCCCTCAACACATCACTCTGGAGCTTGCTGTTGAAGGATGAACCATGCAATGCAGTAAGTGACAGAAAAAACAAAAATAATGTTTTAACATTAGAGAATTACATGATACTCATCCCCAGGAACATTGCATAGCATCCTCATTGTTGAGTGTGAACATGTAATCCTAAGTTTCAACCATCTGTTCCATCTCTTACCAAAAAAAGAACTATCAGGCCCATCAAAATGAGCGAGCCCAACATGAATACCATGCTTCAAGAATATCCTTGACACTGGTACATTTAGTCAGAGGATCAACCGACACCCCTTAAGTTAAATTCAACTGATTGTATTGCAGTACAATATGTAGAAGGATTGTGTGTTTGCACCTATCTTTTCAACACTATAATATCTCAAAGAAAAGGTTGATTGAGCTCAGCCCATAGTGATCTGATTCACTGCATCTACCACCGAATCTTGTACCATTCAAATCAAACAATTCAAGATTCGGTTCGGTGGATTCGAGATTTTGTAAGTGTGCAGTTCTGAGAAATTCGTTTCATCATGAAAAAGGTTGTATAATAAGAAGGAAGGTGTGACGATGAAGAAGATGAAAAAGGAAAGAGAAGATAGAAAGGTGGTTTTCATGTAAATTGAAAAAAGTGCCTCTCAGGTCTTTCCATCATAAATTTAATGCAAAAAAGTACATCACCCCTTTCCACTCTATCTTTTATTTCAAAAGTAAGTCCATGTTGTCTATAACCAGATTCATGAGAAATCGCAAGATTCAGTGTGTGGCCCACCCTATTAGAAATAAACCAATGAAGATGACAGTCCCTTTTTTTGCACAAGATTTAGCTAAATTTCATTTCAAAAAAAAAGTTGGGCCCTCCTTTATTTCAAAAGCAAGTCCATGTTGTCTATAACCAGATTCATGAGAAATCGCAAGATTCAGTGTGTGGCCCACCCTATTAGAAACAAAAACCAATGAAGATGACAGTCCCTTTTTATGCACAAGATTTAGCTAAATTTCATTTCAAAAAAAGTTGGGCCCTCCTTTAGATTAATCACTTATAAACACATGTGACTACAAGAATATATATATATAAAAGTTTATGATTTATGCTGATCAATTTGATGATAAAATCATCTCTTATTAAAGTGAGGTTTTTCAAGAATGCTTATAATTAAGTGCCAAATATATTGACCAATTTATATTTCAATAAATGGGCACCAATTTCGAGCCTCATGAATTTTGATTTAGTCTTATCTCTCTCAATTTTCCCCTCTCTTCAATATTCTCACTTCCTCCCCTTCCTGAAATTGTGTGAATCCCTAAAATTCTCTTGGAAGCCAAATCATATCTTTTATTTCATTAAATATAGAATAGATATGGTGATCCCTACCAATCCATAACCAAGGCCCATTTATGAAAATCCAAACCGATAATTAGCATTTCCAAGTTACTTGGTGGTGGGCAATTTCACACAAATTCGAATTTGTATTAGATTTATTAAATGTTAAATATGTAGTTTCTCCCATTTATTCTTGTATATTCTAATTAGTAAATCAAACTTGAATTATAATATACTAAGCTTGAAGGTTTTGGATCCAATTTTGACCATACTTTATATTTTGACTAGAAGTTACTTTCAACAACTGCTAACATACTCTCCCTCCAATTTCCGCTAATATAGTTCCCCCACTTATGGACTCCCATCTTCCCCAATTTCTAACATACATAGAATCCTACCTCTTCATGCATACCCGTAATTAGCACGGGTTTTTGTGCTATTTGTGAATTAAGTAAATCAAAAGGCAAATTAAGTGAACCTTTACCTACCCCATCAAGTTTTTGAATCGAAGCAAGTCCCGAACTGAGAACTATCAATCAAAATGCGAGTTGATCGAATTGCAAATTAGGTAAGTATGGCTCAGACCCTGCTGATGGCATCAACTCAAAAGGACGCTTTTCAGTTGGCTAATCAAGACAGATCTTAAGGACTGACTGGATCTAGATCTGTCTGTTACTATATTAAATTCAGTCAAAATTAGTTCCTATTTGGGTAAGAACTCGAGATAGAAGCTAGCTAGTTCAGGAATTAGTATTATTACAGAAAGTGTGCACTTTTTCCTTTCTTCAGCTCAGAAAAGTGTCATATTTCCCAGAGTCTAACAACAGTTAATTAATAACATGATTGATAGGTGCAAAATAAAGCTTTGGAAAACTGAGTACATGATTGATAGGTGTTCAGTTTTGAAACCCTTTCACACTTTCACACAATATCTTAGTTTGGAAAATAAAAATTGGGCTTTGTTGGCAAGATGGTGGTGGAGGTTTGGAGAAGAAAAGGACACTCTTCGGCGTAGGCTGAATGCTTCAAAATATGGTGAGGACAACTGGGGCTAGTGCCTAAGCTTGGGCCCACTCCTTGTAGATCGGGTGTTTGGAAGGCTATTGATTCTGTTGGCGATGTGTCTAATGTGAGGGGGGAAGCTTTGTACAAGGGGGTGGGCTTCGTGGTGGGGGATGAGAGGGATGTTAGGTTTTGGTCAAATGATTGGGTAAGGATGTGCCCTCTGAGTGGGTTGTTCCCTAGGCAGTTTAGAATTGTCGTCAATAAGGAGTCATAGTGATTGTTTCGAAGTGAGGAGTGGTAGCACTTTGTGGGGAGTGTCTTTTGGGATGAGGCTTTGGCCTTTGGAGGGGGAATCATATGAGGAGTTGTGAAGTCTTCTTGCTAATGTGTTTTTATGCAGGAAATCTAAGGACTCTCGGATTTGGGAGCCTTCCATTCTATGATGCCCGGATACGGATATGGGACACGGGAACGAGCGTCCGATACGACAACTTCAAAATTTTAGGATACGGATATGGGTACGGCATTCCTAGAAATATATAAATATAAGTATTTGGTTAGGGATTTATTTTGGGTGGAATGCTTATTTTATCTCAATTTAGAGCTCAAATATTACAAGGCCCACTGTTTGTTTCAAATTTTCAATGAGGTGGGTCTCCTCCTCCTCCTCCTCTTTCTTCTTTTTTGTTTTCCCTTTTGATCAAACTAAGAGAGAGACAAAAATTGGCCGAAATGGAAAATCTACCGAAATATTGGGAGAAAAATAACACAAGCCGTATCTTTAAATTGGCCCCCCGTATCCCAGCCGTATCTTGCCGTATCCCGTACCGGTATCCGTATCGGACCGTATCGGTACGGATACCACTAGTAATTTGCAGTATCCGGGTATCATAGCTTCCATTTTCGAGGAGTTCTCAGCAAAAAGCCTTTTATCTGACCTTGGATGGTGCTCACTCTCTTAGGGCCCCGTCTTCTCATGTGTGGGTGAGGTTGGCCCCTCCTAGGGTTGAGGCGATTTGTTGGATAGTTATGGCAGGTGAAGTCTCCATGGTTGATAATTTAAATAGAGGAATGACCTCTAATAGATTTTCAGATACTTGTGTGATGTGTGGCAAGGAGGAGTCGGTAAACCATCTTTTTTTTGCATTGCGAGGTGGCAGTTAGTGTTTCGAGTAATGTTATTGGGAAATGTGGCATTGCTTTGTGTTGCCCAAAGAGTATAGGCGGCAAAGTAGTGGTGGGGTGGGTGTTTTGTTGCGTGTGGTCGAGCCTGGTGGAGGTTGACCCCTTTTGGTATCTTATAATCTATTTGGAAGGAAAAAAATGAAAGGATCTTTAAAGGGCTATGGTTCGAAATGGGCTATCTTAAAGCTCTGGAAAGAAAAGATAGGTTGACCCCATTTGCTATCTTATGATTTTGCTATCTTAAAGCTCACAGTTTTCTTGATTTCCAAGTTCACTTTGAGGATTACGGAATGGGCTATGGTTAGAAAAGAGCTTTCCAATTTCAAGTTTAATGACATTTTTTTTTTTAATTGTGAAGCATGCATGGGGTGTGCCCCTCTTAAGGAGAGGAGATCCATCTCTTGGTCTCCCCATCCTTTTCAGGTGTTAAAGTTCAACGTCAATGGAGCTTCGAGGGGTAAGCTAGGGCAGGCCGGTATTGGAGGAGTGCTTCGAATAGTAAGGGTGAGGTTCTCCTTATGTTCTCCAAGTATATGAGTGTTTGCGATTCCAACGAAGTGAAAGTGTAAGCTGTTTTGGAGGCTCTTAGGTTGTCTTTAAGTGTACTTAGAGTATGTACCTAGAGCTACAAGTAACCTAAGTACAGTGTAACCTCACTTCAAAGGTTAAAACGGGGCCCAAGCACTTGAATATTACACAAATCAAACTATCATAGTCAATTAGCCATAACTTACTCATCAAACAGCAATTATCATCTCGCAGGACAGTGCTCAAGAATTAAATTGGCCATTCTCCTTCATTCCCCATTACCTAACCTTCAGGGCACGTTTGTGTAGAGGCAACTTCCATGGAAAGATGAAACTGCCACATCAACAATTCTATGGTTTTTAAATACATTGGAAAAGGTTTTCTAAGGAAGTTAGAAATTCATGTTTGGTGCAAAAAGTTTTTCCTAGATGAATTGGTGCTAATGTTGTTTGATGCAGCTGCGGATTTCTTTAGTGAAAACTACTGTATAGTGAAAACTACTGGGTGGGTGGGGGGGTGGGTGGGGTTGGGAGGGGATGGAGGAAATGGGGGGACAGTTTTCTGTGGAAATGGGCTACACAAACGTGCCCTAAAAGTTAAAACGAAAACCGAGTGTCCAGGTCCAAGGTCAGATGACAAGAATGAGACTATTTTGCAGTAGCAGTGAAAACATAATATCTGGATTCCTTTCCTATTATTGACGAGAATAGCAGAAGTTGTTCAACTTGAACGCCCATATACATATAAAAAAAAACCATTAAGAAAACAAGTTATGTTGCCACAGCCATGAGAGACACAAAGTCATACTTTAGAAGATCAATACTAACCAGACGGATGCATGTACATACATACATTCACCTTATATGCAAAAAAAAAAAAAAAATCATTCATGACGCCGCGTAACGGAACACAAGGAAAGAGTGGCATAGTCATACACCACTGTATTGATCAAATGAAGAAAACATAGCTATAAAGTATAAACATGCTTATATATTTCCCACAAGAAAACCCAACAGTTCATCTTTCTCCAATCCAAATGAGATTTGTGTGATACAATCTGACCATATCAGGTAAAAATGAGCAAATATGAGCGACTATCTATCAGCACAGCATTCGATCATTTCTCAATACAATTCATGTACTTAGATGTTCATAAATCAAGTGCTGGGATCTGAAATACCTCATGATTCCGATTTCTCGCTTCTTCGATCCCAATAACAGTTAGTCACCTGTTTCAAAACCAAGAAGGATGAAGAGTCAGCAACGTAAACAGATTGCGATCGAATATTTCGTACAAATGAAGTGGAAAAAATGAACGATTAGTTAGGGTTTCTGCAGGATTTGCAGAGCTGAAAACGAGAAGAAAAATAAGGCTAAAAGGGAAATGAAACGCTCACCAGAAGAAGAGAAACGGAAGAGAAACCCTAATTGAAACTCACGGCTATGTATATTAACCCTAACTGGGCTTGCAGTAGGAATTATCATGGGCGGGCTAGCCTGAGTCCGACATGTTCCAGCCCGCTTTGGGGTGGGCTTACATATAATCTGAGCTCGATTAATATAGAAAGGCCAAGGTCCAACCCGATTCGGCCGGACTAAGAGGTTGTTTGGCAAAACCACCTGTGATAGGAAAATGATTCACATGTGCATCATTTATTTTCATATTCAATTAACACCCGTTGAAATACTTTCCATTGTTTGTCATTTTCTCCGATGTGAATCTCACGGTCATGTATATAAATGGCTTGACGGAGGTGATTATGAGCCAGGCTAGCTCAGCCCGATCAAGGTCCAGCCTACTTTTGGCTGCGCATGTATATTTAATCTTAGCACATTTAATATTTAGACCAACTTGAATTAAGCGATAGAAAGGCCAAAGCATCACTCCTTACTACACGACTAATGCCACAACCCGGAGTGCTTGTAATTTAGTTATAATCTTTGCAAGAGAGCGGCTAATGCCACAACCCAAGTTTCTCTTTTCACATCTTTTTTCTTTATACACCCTACTTAAGTTAAAAAAATCCTCAAAATTTCTCTCTACACACTCCATTATTCCAAAAATACCAAAACCCCTCCACCCTTATTTTTTCAATTTACTCCCCTTCTCTCTCCCTCTCCCCCGTCGCCCTCCATTCGCCCCCCTCTCCCTCTTTATCTCTCCGTCTCCTTGCGGCCACCATGCCCGCTGCCCTCTTGTCACCCTCTCCCCCTTCGGCGGTGCTGCTGGAGAGGACGGTGGAGGCTAGGCTAGGGGATTGGGTTGGGGTGGGTGAGTGTAGAAAAAAGTCGAGGAGGGAGATACTTTTGATAGACGTTCTTTTAGGTAATTTTACACTAGGTATATGTTGGTCATAAAAATATGGATGTAGAAAGAGAAGCCTAGGTTGTGGCATTAGCAAATTCCGACCTAGACTTACCCAATGCATATATGTATGGGCTTCATATGTGCACATGGGGAAATAGTCCTGTCGGACTAATACCACAAGAATACTCTCGTCGTAAAAGAAAAATAAAAGTCATATTCCCAATGAGAGAAAATGAGAGGAGACTCGGCTCATAGCAAGTAATGGACAAATTGGGGTTAATTTGGTTAGAAACTTGGTTTCATTTGGCTAAGACTAGTTGATCAAGACTTAGTTGAGCATATTTGAATTGGTCTTATTAAAAATTCTTTTTTTTTTCATGCATTGTAGACTGAGAATTTCATCTTCAATTGGGGGAATATCAAAATAAGGCCCTAAGTTTTAGGTTCATTTCAAAAAAAAAAAAAAAAAAAGAAAGCACATGCTCACCTTTTAATAAAAAAGCACGGCACCATTTCCCCCTTTTCATCTTCTTCCTCTATTTATCTCCTCCATCGATCTCAATCTGATTGGTCCCAAGTGCTCCCTTATCGATTGTGATGCTTCCTCTTCCTCCTCTTTTCACCTCCTAGCAAGCACGTGGAGATCCCAGTTATCTTATTCCTATTTATGGCTCACACATTGAAGATCGAGGAGGATATGTGCACAACTCAGTACTTAACCATATTCCACTATCGCCGCTCCACATCATAGGAAACTACGTACGTATCTTGCATCTATTTCAATTTGTTCTTTGGTTCTGATTTCTACGTCATATAGGATCTTCTCCTCTATTTAATGTGTTTGATTTTAGGTTTGAATGTGTTTAATTGAAGCGAATCTTGCATTCTCTTTCTTATATTTTGAAGCAATTTTGCATTCTCTTTCTTATATGAAGTCCCAAGAACCTTGACAGACTCTTGAAAATATGTGGGTGTATATTTAAGAGAGAGTAGAGTCTTGTAGAAGATGGGATCTGATAGTTTTGGTGAAGATGGATTCAAGATGTACACTGGGCTATCTGTGTGTGTTATGGTTAGAGAAGATGAGAACGTGGGAGTTAAAAATAAGGTGGGTATTGTATTGGTAGAGAGTGATGAACTATATGACGATTATCCTACTATGCTCACACCATAATAAAAAGCAAGACCTGGTGTATACTTTTCTCGTTTGGTAACTCTACTAATTGAGTCAAGTGAAGTAAAGTTGAATTTGAATAAAGAATAAAATATAAGTAGGTTATGATCGTATTTTATTTTTAGTTGTTTGTTATTGAATCTTTTTGACTTTTTGTATGAAAAAGTGAAGTATTTTTGTCTTTTAGTAAGTAAAGGTAGTTGCTTTTTGACTTTTTTAGAAAAAGATGGAGGGAATTTTGGTAAAAGGTGCTTTTGATGGGATGTCTAAATTGACTTAACTTTACTTAACATTATAAGTAAAATTACCAAACGGGTATAGATTTCCTGAAGTTGTTCACTACTGGCTTAACATAGAGTTACCCACAGCATAAAAAGAAATTTGGAAGCACAGATCGTTTCGATCATCTTAACAATAATCTGTCACTATAAACTATAACATGTGTAAACTATATCAAACATCTTATGTGAAACATGTTTGTAAACTAGCCCAAACATCTGAAATTAAATTAGTTAATGTTAGACATGTGTACTTCTGAGTTCATTTTGAGTTCTAGAATATTTTTGATGTGTTAAAATAAATTGAAGTGTAGCTATAATTGGGTATACCAAAGAGTCCAGCTTCATTTTAAGTGGCATTTATTCCAGACACTCAGATGAACAGTTACAGATACCTTGCTCCTCTTTAATGCTCCTCACAAAATGCAAAAGGGCTTTACATGAAAAGAACTAACCGAAATTTTAATAATTGACAACTTGTCCTGATTTGTCATGGAACTTCAGTAGAAGAAATCTTTCCTATCCATTTTTCATTTAAATGGAAAAAAAAAAAAAGTATAATGCTCAACGAGGTGTACCTATGAGTAAACTTTTTTTAAGTGTTTTGATCATATTGATGTGTACCATTTCAAATCTATTGCTCAATGGTGGAGATGAAGAATGTGTATTTGAGTCGAATCGAAAATGTTACGCTAAATGTCAAAGTCTCCCCCAACATATAGGATTACTTTAAAATCAACTCGGTTTAACAATAATCTATGCAATGCATATCATGCATTAAGCTATCATATTCTTGCATATTCCTCTTATGTCACAATTTTCCTCATGTTAGGTCAATTTCACATTTAGATCGAATAAAAAGAAATGGGTAAACTGGCAAATTGATTGAACATAAATGCATCTTTTCCTCAATGTAATGAAATGAGTAAGGGTATATGTATTCTCATATTTCAGAATTTATTTCCCTAATAGAACATTAATAAGACCGAAGTCTTTCATTAAAAAAAGATAAATTGTGCTATAGATGCAATCAAAATTAGTACAAGATTGAGCAAATCATCAATATATATTGGCACACCCTTATCTTGAGAAGATTTGGAAAATACACATTTAGTTCGAAACAAAATGATAAATATCATTTCATCAAGTTTCTCATACCATTGCTCGGAACTAGATGTAAATAATAGAGGGATAAAATTAATTATCAGACTTTATAGTCCCTTCTTGGAATAGCAAATCCCTCATATAGGTCCATGTGGAATTTTCCTTCTAATTCATCATTAAGGAGAAGGTTTTCACATCCATTGATAAATTTCAAAATTATGAATAATTACCCAAAAAACCTAGGTTTCTTATCTATTGTAAATTTTTATTAGAGATCCATTTCTAGCCCATTTCCATAGATCTCGAATCAACTAATTATCAAGTTTTAACCTATTATGAAATTTATTGTCATTATCTTTGGCCTCCTGATCACATAAAGCCGCATCCTATGATTACAGGGCTAAACATTGTGGCCTCACCACATAGGCATGGCCCCTAAAACTCGGAAAGGATTTACAAGACGACATTATAACGCAGATAAAAAAAACACCACATTAGAAATTATCATCATCATCATAATGAGTCATATAGATAAGAAAAAAATTTGATGATAAAGATAATATGTTTATCTAACTAAAACCATGATTTACTCATATGAATAAAGAAGATGATGGGCCATCCAAAACTTTATGTAATCCAAGAAATAGCCTAGTGCACAATGAGAATTGTGTTTAATATATAATAAAAAATATTATCATATCATGGCCAAAGAGCATAAATTCTAAATAAATGGATATGATACTATTATTATGCATGGCCAATAAGAAAAAGGAGCCTTGAAAGGATCATCTATATGTAAGATTTGTGATTTTATGGCACCAAACAACTACAAAATCAAATAAGAATGCATTGTCTAACATAGAGCGAGAAGAATTCACATGCAAGTCGCCATAAGAAATGATCATTACACGGTTATCACAGGCCCAATACTTCCTCACCTACCTTAGCATATTTGAAAAGCTCATATGTGATAAAAATATGCTAAAGTGTTGCAAAATAAAGGAAACAGCCAAGCAACACCATGGACTTTTTTTTAATGAAGGCAAAACATTTCATCAACAATATGGTCATATGTGTCGAACAATTCGGGCTCAAGTATGCACTATCTACCGGTAACCTAAAAAATATTATAGCTTGAAAGTGGCCAACAACAAAACATGTGTGTGGCATGCCAATAGAGATAGATCCAACTCTATAAAAAATTTCTTTAAAAGAAAATCCATTCACCCAAAAAACTTTCAAAAAAAATTTGGCATGTCCCCAGCATAATGTACGGTTTAGATCATGCAAAAGTCACTCACAAGAGTGCATGAAAATGATGTGATAGCATTTTTTTTACGTCTCTTAAAACCAAAGAGGATATAATATCTCAAATTTCTCACCCTAGAATTTTGGGTGTCCTTTGCAAGATCAGTTGTTCAAATCTAACCGTAGATCCATCAAGAAATATAAAAAGAATTAAGCGTTCAAAAAAATTGTATAAGAGGGGTTTCGGGTTACCTCACCACAATCACTTACGGATCGATTTTGATATGAGCAAATCAACATTGTTATAATACCATTTTTCATCTCGACGTCTCCACTTCAAGCCAAGCACATGGATTAAGAAGATCCAATCATTGAATTGCTTCCATTGGTGCGATCAAGACATTCCACATCTTAATTTTTTATTTGTAATGTCAATTGAGATAATCCGACCATTGGAAGCAAATGTGAGATGATTCATCTATCACATACACTGTCTCATATGATCCAGATCCAACTATTGAGAATAAAAATGCCGTATGATTGTTGGTGTTGACGGAACTGGATCTATGAAAAGAGAGAAAAAAATGAATGCTTCAAGGTGTGTAATCCCTTTCCTTAAGACTTTTTCCGCCACCTCCTTGGTGAGACTGAGTCAACAATAGATTAACAGGCTGGCCGCCTCCAAGATACAATAAAGCCTAGCTAAAGATGTTGATCTGCGTTTGCTGGCCCAAAAATCAACCATGAACTCATCAACCCTTTAATGACCCAATAACAGAACTATGACCCATGGTGATGATTTTCAAATGATCTACATGAGAGTCAAACCCACATAATGATAATGCCAACTCTACACAACCGATTCAAATCGGTTTCCACTCACCTATTCAAGGTTCAAGACTCAACTAGCTCAGTCTGTAAAGACTAATGAGCACTAACTACGATAATTAGCAATTAAGCACAATTAATTTAGATAAAACATATTTAATTAGCACAAATCAGGGTTAAATTGGGTCGGGGTGTAACATTTCTCCCCCTCTTGGACTAATTCGGTCCTCCGAATAATCATACATGGGCGAAGAGTTCCGAATAATGATGTGCAACTTGTTCCTCGAGCTCCCACATAGCTTCTTCGGGTCCATGGTGATCCCAAAGGAGTTTCACCCAACGAATGGTCCTCGTCTGCTATACTTGCTCTTTCTCGTCAATGATACGAAGCGGACGTTTGATGTACATGGATTCAAGCTTGATCTGTACTTCTTCATATTGAATGACATGCGATGGATCCTGAATGTACTTGCGTAGCATAGAAACGTGGAATACATCATGTACTCCTGTAAATTCGGGTGGAAGCTTCAATCTGTAGGCAACATCACCTATTCGGCTTTTGATCTCGAACGGTCCCACGTATCTAGGTGAGAGTTTCCCCTTTTGTCCGAACCGAATTGTACCTTTCATCGGAGATGTCTTCAAATATACCCAATCTCCAACTTGGAATTCGAGTTTCCTTCTTTTATTGTCCGCGTAGCTTTTCTGCTTCGACTGTGCAGTCTTCAATCTCTCTCTGACTTGAAGAACTTTTTCAGCTGTATCTGCGATAATAGTCGGTCCATGGAAACTTCTCGTGCCGACTTCTTCCCAACAAACAAGAGTTTACAACTTTGTCCATAAAGAGCTTCAAAAGGCGGCATCCCAATAGTCGAATGAAAACTTTTGTTGTACGCAAATTCGCATAAGGCCGAATGTTCATCCCACTCACCACCAAAATCAAGAACATTGGCTTGAAGCATGTCTTCTAAGGTTTGTATGGTGCTTCGGACTGTCCATCTGCCTGTGGATGGTAAGTGGTGCTGAAACTGAGTCTGGTGCCCATAGACTGCTGAAAAGATTGCTAAAACGAGGAAACGAATCTCGTATCTCGGTCAGAGACAATCGAAACTGGAGTGTTGCGCAAGCGAACTATCTCCTTTACAAAAAAAGCTTTGCCATCGCATTGAATTTCATACCCTTCTTAAAAGGGAGAAAATGAGCCGATTTCGTCAACCGATCAACTATTACCCAAATCACGTTGTTCTTTCGGCTAGTCAACGGTAGACCTGAAACGAAGTCCATCGATATATGTTCCCACTTCCATTGAGGGATAAACAAGGGGTGTAATAAACCTGGAGGTCTTCTATGTTCAAACTTCACTCTCTGACATGTATAACATTTGGACACGAATTCTGCTATTTCTCTCTTCATATTGTTCGACCAGAATCGCCTCTTGAGGTCTCAGTACATCTTGGTACTCCCAGCGTGCATTGCACATCTCGCATTATGGGCTTCTGTTAGAATCGAAATTATCAGCTGATCGTCCTTCGGTACGTGCAATCGATCCCTGAAATACAAGACTCCATCCACCATATGTGTAAGATCCCGGTCCCACTTATAATATTTAATTATATTTTAATTAGAATATTACTATTATTTTAATTAAATGTATTTTAGTTATTTAAGTGGGTAAGATTAAGTGGGGCACACTTTAAATTAGATGTGTGGATCGGTGAGTTGGTTTAACGGGTAGATGACCTGACCGGCAATTTGACCCAATGACTCAAGCCCAGAAAATATTCCCTTAACCTAATTCCTTCTATTAAGAACTGCACGTTCTTCTATCCCCACTTTCGTCTGCAACTCCTCCCGTTACTTTGCGTCTTCTTCCTCTTTCAACTTCGCAAGCCATTGCAGCTTTAGGATCAAGCCATCAGAATCAATATCAGAGGACACCATCATTCTTTGCTCAACTTTCTTATCTCAAGTAACCCTCTTCTCAAACCATTAGAAATAGATCTATATTCTTGGGTTAACTCCTTTTTCTTTCCAATGGTAGATTTGGATAGGAATACCATAGATCTGTTCATTTGAGCATTTGTTTCCATCTTCTTTGTCAGATTGGTGATAGGATTATTCTGGAGTGATGTGGGAATCTCTGTTTGGGTATTGGTTAGGATCTGTGCATTTTTCTTCAACCCGGTAAAAGGCAAGTACCTAAACATAATTTGAGAATTTAATACATGTGTTTCTTGTTGATTCCAGTGTGGATGCATGTAGAAACCCTTTTATGCCTTTTCTTATGATAATCTTGTAATGCGATTTTTTTTTTCAATGAGGTCGGAGATTTGGGGATGACCCAATCAATTTTCTCGTATTGATGTTACTGTTGTAAATGGCTATTTCCCGCAACACTTTTGTTTCGATTTCAAAAGCCCTTTTTCCATCTTTTGTTGTTTGAATATCAAAACCCCTTTTTCATCTTCTATAGACTTGTGGTTAGGGATGTGAGACCACTATTTCAAGTGACCTTGATGGGCAGGCGGAACCACAAAATTCAAGGAGAAGATCTGTAACAGGGAACTCAGATCAGTTTGGGACTGTCCGTGCTTTGACCATGGAATCCAGGTGGAGCCACTTGATTCATGATTGGGTCCGTGGATCTGATAGGGGACCCAAGGGCGACTCCGATGGTGGTGGACCAGTGGGAAGTGGGTCCCATCTGGCCCACCAACCATTAGGTTGATCAGAGATGGCGTGATTGAGGGGAAAATAATTAGTTTTGGACATCAGGCGGTTGTGGGACACTGGATGATCTGATCATAGATCTGGTCCGTTCATCGAGCCGGACATGGCGGGGCGACCTTAGAGATGTGAATATGTGTGAGGTGGACTTCTCTTGGTTCACCATCTGAGGGTTTACACAGTTGGGGCGCGAGACACTTTTGAAATTGTTCCATTATTAGATATAATAGTGGGGCCAAGGGATGAAACCTGATGACCAATCGGGGCCATAGATCTTACTCTAGGACCCTAGGCGACCTTACTGATGAGGGCTGATCTTGGGTTTTAATCAAGGGGCCCACTATCCGAATGCTCCAAGTGGTTGGCGTCGAGCTTCAAAATGGAGTTCATTTCTGTGAAAGAAGTTGTAGGTGATGACGTGTGTGGGAATAGGTGAGAAAGAGATGATGAAGTGAGGGGATAAGGAGAGAGAGAATGATGATGTGAGGGGATAAGGAGGGAGGGAGAGAGAGAGAATGATGTTGACGTGGAGGGGGGGATGAGATAAGTTACAGAACTTGCTTCAAGTTGTAATAGTACTTGGCCATTAGATTTTTAAAAAAAAGAAAAGAAAGGGATGAGTCATGTTACAACTGTTGTGACATAACATGATATTTGACTTTTAACACTTTGGCCCATTAGTTCTTGAATTTAAAAAAAAAAAAAAAAGAAGGACCCTTAGCTTTTAATGAATTCAAATTAGACCCCTTGACTTATTTTATAAAGAATTGAATTTGGAAAATGTTTTAGGTGGGGTCCTTGAGTTTTCTAAAATTATAAACTAAGATTATTATTATTTGAAAATTAGTATTAAATGATATCATCGGGTTTTAACGTGTTAAAAAAAATTGTACTTTATGATTAGATCTTTGGACCAAGTAAATATCGTCTGGGCAAACAGTATCTAACTAACGTAGGGTTTAGTGCTTTGTATGACCTTGAGGAAATACTAATGGATTTGAGTTCAACCCATCTTTATTGGAAAACCGTTAATTGGGTCTATGCACCATTGATGGAGAAGGGACGCGTTGATCTTATATATATTTATAAGAGATTTATGTGGTTATTGGGTACGAGACCCTATATTTACGTTAGGATCAATTCGTATCTGTGTCTTAACCTTCGCATGCATATATATGTTGGTTTAGGATGTGTATTCCTTTAGATGCATACCCTATTGTGTGTTATGGACTATAAAGTGGCTTGGCAAATTTTGTATGACGATTTGATTATGAAATGGAATGTGGGATGGCCAGCACTTTACTTTGACTTAGGACTCTTGTGTCGGAGCTTTATTATTCAGGTCTATTGTGTTTATATGTTTATGTTATATGGGTCATCTATGGACAACTGCAGATCGATGTATGGATGGTTGATCACCGATGTGACCGGATTACTTATAATCCGCTATGAATGTGAACAGGTTATCCTGATTTTTTATTTAATCGGTTTATGACCACCGACGTTATGGACGGGCTTTTCTGATTTATTTAGAGCTGACCACCCAAAACGGGGACACTTGTCTTTCGTGTGAATCATATTGCTCCTTTTGCTTTATTTGGATTATGTTATACGTTCTTTCTTGTCATTATCATTGTTAGTACTTCTATATGATCACACTTGTCTATATTCTTCTCGTTATTGTATTTAATTTTGAATTATGATTATGTACTTGCTATTTACTTTGTAATATTTTGTACATAGGTACCGAACCCTACTTTACCAAGGAGACGGAGAAGGATCAAACGTTTCAAACGTTTGAGCCAACTGACGAACCCGAGTGGGATGCCGAAGATGGCTTTGGAGCCATTTGAGCCAGCAAAAGAGAGAACGTCATCTTAGAATTATCTTAAATGAACTTTTTTTTTAGTGTTGAGACCGCTTTTAGAAATTATTTAATTTATTCTGTAATTTTAACTATTATTATTTATTTGATTTTCGTGTTGGATCTGAATTATGAACATTGGATACCAATTGAATAAAGCTTCCGCTGCATTTAATGAAATTTATTTTGACTCATCACGGGTTGAAATTTTATATGGGTCCACTTTTGGAAGCTTGTGTTATATTAAACACAGGAATTTGAATTTGGTTTTAACTTTTCACGTTTTTCCACAATTCTTATTTTGTGGGACGTGACAATATGAAAATCAGGCTTCTCAGCAATGTGATCTCTTATCTTAACCAAATTAAGGTCCTTAAACTGCTCATTCTTAATTCGATTCATTAACTCCGGTTCATATACCGACATGGTTGCCAACATCACCGAGTCACTAATCAATTGGACCTCTACATTCAGTTCCTCGAAAGCATCAAACTTGTACCATTGTGTGTCCATAGCTACAACCAATGACGACTTTCTACTCAAAGCATCAGCCACAACGTTTTCCCTTCTTAGAATGTATTTGATCGGAAAATCATAATCATTTATAAATTCTAGCCACCAACTCTACCTCATGATAAGATCTTGTTAGGAGAATAGATATTGTAGACTACGATGATCAGAGCACTTCAAATTGTTCTCCATAAAGATAATGTCTTCAAAGTTTCAATGCAAACACAATGGTGGCTAACTCAAGATCATGTGTGGAACAATTCTTCTCATGGTTCTTCAACTGTCTTGACCCATAGGCTATAACTTTACCATTCTGCATAAGGACACACCCTAAACCCACTCTAGATGCATCCGAATAAATCACAAAACCTCATGTGCCTTCAGGTAAAGACAAAACTGGGGCGGTCATCAACTTCTCCTTTAGGGTTTGAAAACTGGATTAACATTCCTTAGTCCAAATAAAGGGGACATCTTTCCTAGTCAATTTTGTCAACGGGGCTGAGATCTTGGCAAAATCCTTGACAAATTTACGGTAATACCCCGAAAGGCCTAGAAAACTCCGAATCTCTGCCTCTGTTCTCGGACTCTGCCAATTTATAACAGCTTCTATCTTTGTTGGATCCACTCTTAGGCCATCTCGAGATATAATATGCCCCAAAGAGGACACTTGTTCAAACCAAGATTCACACTTCTCAAGCTTGGCATACAATTGATGAATTCTCAAAAGCTGTAGCGAAGATCTGAGATGATCCGCATGTTCTTCCATAGATTTGGAGTATACCAAAATGTCATCGATGAAGACTATAATAAACTGATTGAGATAGGGAGCGAAGATCCTATTCATTAACGCCATAAATACCGCTAGTGCGTTGGTTAAGCCAAATGGCATCACAAGAAATTCATAATGACCGTATCTCGTCCTGGACGCTGTCTTCTCAATATCTTGTTCACGGACTCTCAACTGATGGTATCCAGATCGAAGATCGATCTTCAAAAAGCACGATGCTCCCTGAAGTTGATCAAACAATTCGTCAATGCGAGGCAACAGGTAGTTGTTCTTTATCGTCACCTGGTTGATCCGTCTGTAGTCTATGCACGTGCGAAGAGAACCATCATTATTCCTTACGAACAATACCGGAGCTCCCCAAGGTGAAACACTAGGGCGTATGAGTCCCTTATCTAGTAAATCTTGTAATTATTCCTTTAATTCTCTGAGTTCTGCTGGGGCTATCCTGTACGGTGCCTTTGAAATCGGAGCGGTGCCTAATACCAAATCAAGATAAAAGTCTCCTTCGCGGGGCGGAGGTAATCCTGGAACCTCGTTTGGAAACACATCCGGAAATTCACACGCCACCGAGATATCTTCGAGCTTCACGGGCGGCTTCTTCTCGGAGACAAATGCAAAGTATCATTCAGAGCCACTCTCTAGAAGCTTCATAACGTCTAACGCTGACACAAGTCCGGACTTAGGTCTTTCTCTCCGTACACCCTCGAATATCACATTCGACTCAGATTCCTCCACCTTAAAGGTGATGGTTTTGTGGAAGCAATCCACACAAGCTCAGTATCTCGCGAGCCAATCCATTCCAAGGATGACGTAAAAGTCTTGCATCATTAAGCTGATCAAATCTGCTGGCATCAGCAATTCTCCAATCTGAACACTACACTTAGGGTAGTAGTTATCGCAAGCTACTCGCTTATCCACCTGGGTAGTCACCAACAATACAAAGGGAAGTAACTGAGGTGGCCGTTGAAAACCATTAGCAAAATGGGGTGCCACAAAGGAATGTGTGGACCCCGAATCGAACAATGCCCTTGCATATCTCTTGCACATATTAGAACAGTACATTCTACTACATTGCCCGCTGCTTCTGCCTGCTCAAGGTTCGTTGCAAATAGTCTCCCTGTTTGTTGCAGTAATTGTCAGGCCTATTACTGTTGTTGTCTTGGCCTTCCTGGTGGTTGTCGTTGCTACTGCTGGGGTCTTGGAGGTGGAGCTGGTAGTGCCAACCGTTAAGGTGGGGTTGGAAGTGCAGGTCTGTCTAACTGCTAAGGTACTCTATAACCCCTTCTATCTCTAAGACAAGCTAAAGTAAGATCTCGGTCCCGCTTGTAATATTTTATTATATTTTAATTAGAATATTACTTTTATTTTAATTAAATGTATTTTAGTTATTTAAATGGGTAGGATTAAGCGGGCACACGTTAGATTAGATGTGTGGATCGGTGAGTTGGTTTAACGGGTAGATGACCTGACCGTAGTTTGACCCAATGACTCAAGCCCAAATAATATTCTCTTAACCTAATTCCTTCTTTTAAGAACTGCACATTCTTATCTCTCCCCACTTTCGTCTGCAATTCCTCCCGTTACTTTTCGTCTTCTTCCTCTTTCAACTTCCCAAGCCTTACAGCTTTAGGATCCAGCCATCAGAATCAAGATCAGAGGATACCATCATTCTTCACTCAACTTTCTTATCTCAGGTAACCCTCTCTTCAAACCATTAGGAGTAGATCTGTATTTTTGGGTTATCTCCTTTTTCTTTCCAATGGTAGATTTGGATAAGAGTACCATAGATTTGTTCATTTGAGCATTTGTTTTCCATCTTCTTTGTCAGATTGGTGATAGGATTATTCTTGAGTGCTGTGGGAATCTCGGTTTGGGTACTGGTTAGGCACCCTATTGCACTTTTCTTCAACTTCGAATTAAGGCAAGTACCTAAACATAATTTTTTAATTTAATACATGTGTTTCTCATTGATTCCAGTTTGGATGCATGTAGAAACCCTTTTATGCCTTTTCTCATGATAATTTTGTTATGCGATTTTGTTTTGCAATGAAATCGGAGATTTGGGGATGACCTAATGGTTTTCTCGTATTGATATTACTGTTGCAAATGGCTATTGCCGCAACACTTTTGTTTGGATTTCAAAACCCCTTTTTCTTCTTCTGTAGACTTGTGGTTATGGATGTGAGACCACTATTTCAAGTGACCTTGATGGGCAAGCGTGGAACCAAATCGTTCTTAAAGATAGGTTCTGAATGTTGGTTCTTTTCATGTACTTAAGCATGTGGTGGGGCCAAGAGATGTAACCTGATGATTGATCCGGACCAAAGATTTATTAGTGGGGTATTGGGCGACACTGGAGGTCAGCTTCGTCAATGGTGTTGATCGGCGGGGTCCACAATCCGAGTAGCCCAGCTTTGCTAGCGTCGATATCCATTACAGAACACGGTTCTGTGTTAAGTGAGGGGAGGGTGGCTTTGACCTGACATGTACATGAATAAAGGGAAAAGATGGTGGTGACCTTATGACCTTGAGACCTGATGATAACTTGATGACCTCACATGTCTGGGGATAAAGAAGTGAGGCAATTGTTGACCTGGGCACAATTTTTAATGAAAGAGTCTGTGTCTATGACAGAACATTGAGTTCTGTTAGAAAGTTGTTAACATTCTAGAATTTGAGATTAGGGCCCTGATTATGTTATGAACCCACTTAGACCCTTGAGCCTATTTTATAAGAGTTGAATTTGAAAAATATTATAGATGGAATCATCGAGTTTTCTAAAATTATAAACTAAGATTATTATTATTTGCAACTTAATATTAAATGATATCTTTGGATTTTAAAATGTTAAAATTATATTTTTGTACGTTATTAATTGGATTATTGGACCTGAGTAAATACCGTTCAGGCAAAAGGTAACCCACTAACGTGGGGTTTAGTATTTCATATGACCTCGGGCAACTTCTAATGGATTCAAGTTCAACCCATCACTTATAATCCGCTATGAATGTGAACAGGTTATCCTAATTTTTTATTTAATCGGTTTATGACCACCGACGTTATGGACGGGCTTTCCCGATTTATTTAGGGCTGACCACTCAAAACGGGGACACTTGTCTTTCGTGTGAATCATATTGTTCCTTTTGCTTTATTTGGATTATGTTATACGTTCTTTCTTGTCATTATCATTGTCAGTACTTCTATATGATCACACTTGTCTATATTCTTCTCATTATTGTATTTAATTTTGAATTATGATTATGTACTTGCTATTTACTTTGTAATATTTTGTGCATAGGTACCGAACCCTACTTTACCGAGGAGATGGAGGAGGATCAAACGTTTCAAACGTTTGAGCCAACTGACGAACCCGAGTGGGATGCCGAAGATGGCTTTGGAGCCATTTGAGCCAGCAAAAGAGAGAACGTCATCTTAGAATTATCTTAAATGAACTTTCATTTAGTGTTGAGACCGCTTTTAGAAATTATTTAATTTATTCTGTAATTTTAACTATTATTATTTATTTGATTTTCGTGTTAGATCTGAATTATGAACCTTGGATACCAATTGAATAAAGCTTCCGCTGCATTTAATGAAATTTATTTTGACTCACCACGGGTTGAAATTTTATGTGGGTCCACTTTTGGAAACTTGTGTTGTATTAAACACAGGAATTTGAATTTGGTTTTAATTTTTCACGTTTTTCCACAATTCTTATTTTGGGGGATGTGACAGCTGCTGCTCGGTGCTCCATGGATTCACATATAATGCAAGCACAAGTGTTCCTCCAGCATCTCTCAGTAGGATGCCCCTTGCCACACGTCCTACATTGTGGCGTATTCGGGCCAATCACTACACTATTCTGTCTCTTGTTTTGAAAGTTCTTCCCGGAGTGAGACATACTCCGTTTTGGGTCTGCATTTCTCTTCTTAATGGCCATCTCCTCTGCGGTGTACTCTCTGTCTACTGCATCCTGAAAAGTCTCAAGTCTCTTATACATTACCACATGTTCCTCGTACATTGGGTGAAGCCCACCAACAAATCTCTTTACTTTCTCTTCTTATATGTCAACTAAATCTTTGGCAAACTTGGACAGTTGGACGAAAGTGTGCACATATGTTGCTACTGTCATCTAGTTCTTCTTGAGAGTGATGAATTCTTCTTCCTTTTTCCGATACAAGTGTTCCGGTATGAATTTGCGGCGGAATTGCTCTTGAAAGGTCTCTCATATTGTGGCATTAGGCATAACTTTATAAGCATCTCAAACGCTTTTCCACCAATCTTTGGCAACGCCTCTTAACATTGAAGTAGTAAGAACCACACGTTGCTTGTTGTCACAGACTACCGTCTCAAACACATCACCTATGTGCTCTAACCATTCATCAGCTTGTATTGCATCTTCCTTGTCATGGAACTCTGTAGCTCCTCTCTTTCTAAGTTTCTCATATGAGGCATTTGGATCGTGCTCTTTGGATTGAATAACCATTTGGGTTCCCGGACTGGGTTGTGCTTGTCGTTGTCTGGCCATCAATGATGCCAGCTGTTCATTCGTCTTGGCCATTTGTTCCATCAACATCATCATTCGAGCTTCCATCAAGGGTGGATCATTTTCCAATACAACAGATGAGTCATCATTTTGAGACTCATTGTTTCCACTGTTATGTCCGCTTCCGGAGCCGAATGCCATTGACCTACAAAACTATTGTGAAGGTTAGGACTATATTCTAGCTCACTCCGCACGACACTAACGATAAACACAAATTACTAATAACACACTCACAACTAATAACAAACTACCCTTACTAATCTATACTTCTAATCGATTCTAACACGACCTCACAACATTTCTAATAAGTTTCTAAGTCTTTTAGGAAGACTTTTAAGGCTCTGATACCATACTTACGTATGTCACATCTTAGTCCCAAATCACCCTGGCCTAAAGTAATCTCCGATGTATGACACACGTACTCCCATATGTTGTACTTGTCTTGTGCCAAATACAACACACGAAAGAGAGAAAACAACTTTCCACACACGTGAGTTTAGACTCACTAGAACATAGCAACAACAATTAGCCATAGCGGAAGCTATATTTCATTCATATGAGGGTATCAATTCCCATTCAGTCCAATTAATATTTCATGTTTTAATACAAAAGAATTATACAATTATATACAGGTTTACAGAAGAGGGTGTATAAAAGAACCTTATACAACACTACCAAAAGTATAAACAAAAGAATAACTAAAACTAAGTGTGGCCCACACAAAAAGGGGCTAGCCACACATCTGCAACAACTCCAAAAGATGCTAGTCGCGCTCCGAGGAAGACAACTAAGTGGCCCCAGGCTCTGGCCAGTCTTCTAATCATGAAGGTACCTCCTGGGTAATCTTCTCTCCCTCCTTGGCCTTCTCAGGACCGGAGGCTGCACCTGCGACTGTGACACCAAGAGTAGTATCATCAATACGACGATTAAGCAAGTATAGGCAAAAATAAGGAAATACATAATGTTTCAAATGGAATTTAAGACGAATAAATTAATAGATGTCAATGATAAGTATCAACTAGGCAAGTTGTGCAAAATTGAATAATTTATGCTTGTAAATCAAGTAAAATGAAAACATACTAGTTGGCTACTACGTTGAGCTCATCCTAACGATTGAGAGCGAATCTAGTTGAGATGTCACCAGCAGCCCAGCCAAAGGCTAGCTGGCTACCTGGTTCTGGAGTTCTGGTACTCCAGATGACTTACTGCAGTAGTCTCGAATAACTAAACCAAGTTCAACTCCGTCGAGTATCACAGGGTCGAAGCTAAGTAGTGCCGACTCAATCGAATCAAATAATAATCGAATAATAATCGGATTTGAGTAAGTTTGTATTCACTTATTCATAATCAAATCGAATAATAATTACATATACTCAAATACTTACTCAATCCTCATTTCCAATAAAAGCCGAATCGGATATACAATACTGGAGTTACGAATTGAATATCAACAATTGAACCTCAATGAATTTCGAACAATGCTACAAACCTATTAAGCAGGATTTGATGTCAATAACGAAATTATACTCCAATATGAGATGCAATAATTTAAGGGAATCAAGATCTTTTTAGTAACCAACACTAGACTATTGTTTTTAGTCTTCCACCATCCAATACAAGGTAGGTTTGAAAGATCAACGAACTACTACTTTGTTAGGTGTCACTATATATAAAAATACGTTGACTTTTCAAACTAACCCTTATGGCGTAGTGTTAGACTAATAAATGTCCATTAGACCAATAAATAAGGTTAGCGGTTCCATTTTAAGGTCATAAGGTCTCAAAAGTCCTAAATTCCTATGGAATAAGGGTAAGCACCAAAATCCACTAAATGAATGATTAAGGAGGGTTAATGTAGGCTATGAGTGTTAATACTCCCTTTAATTGGGGCCAATAAGCCCAAACAGATGGATTCAGGTCCGCTCGAGCGGGTCCATATCCGCTCCAGCGAAAGTGTCCAGAAGGGTTACGCGCTCGAGCGCGCCAGGAGTCCAAAGGGGTTACACGCTCGAGCAACCCCTGGTACGCTCGAGCGCCCACTGCAGAATTCCATTCTGGAAATTCCAGTGGGTGGGTCAGCTTAAGCGGGTCCACATCCGCTCAAGTGCTCACTCCAGAATTTCAATTCGAAAAATTCTGATGGTGTTTCCTCTCCTTTCCTTCCCACACTTCTTCTAACATCAAACCTGCAGTAATGGAGCCTCCTTGCTCCCCTTACAACACAGACATTTCTTCCATTCAAGTCTATCAATTATAAATCATAAAAACAAATCCAACCCATTCATTAATAAGAGATAGATTCATAAGAAAGAACTTCATTTCGATCAATGGAAATCAATCACTATGCAAACCCAAATTAGAGCTTATACTTGCCTCAAAAGAGCTTTTCAAACCTTCCTTCACCACTTGACTCAAAGACACCCAAAATCCCCAAATATCCAAACCCTAATCACCAATGCACATGGAAAAATCAAATGAATATGTATGAATTAACAAACACGAGTCTATTGACTCTAATGAAACTCAAAATACAAAATATAGAGGGTTTGGCTCGTACTTCAACAAGGAATCCTAGTTTGGAAGGAGTAGAGAATGGAGAAAATGGATTTTTGGCAATATGAAGTAGGAATGAGTGGAGAAGATGAAGAATATGAAGTTGAGTCCTCTCCTAGCTTCCAAGTGCACAAGCCATGGTCTCTTGGTGGTTAAGCAAGAGGGGAAGAGAAGTGAAGAAGAAGAATAGAGAGAAAGAGAATGAAAAAGAAATGGAAAGGAAGGGTTAAGGTTACATATAAAGGGATAAGAATGATATTTTGCAAGAAAGTCCACTCAAATAGCATATTCTCATTTTAAGTCAAGTGGAGGCCCAAATATTTAACGATAGCTCGAATGAAATAAAGTCTAATACGAAAGTCGACGCACTTGTCGAAACACACACAATGATACCAAAATGACGTGCAAATGATGTAAAATGCGAAAATCCATAATTATGAAAAGGCCATTGACTTTACACAACCGAGTCACATTGGTTTCCACTCACCTATTCAAGGTTCAAGACTCAACTAGCTCAGTCTATAAAGACTAATGAGCACTAACTATGATAATTAGCAATTAAGCACAATTAATTTAGCTAAAACACATTTAATTAGCACAAGTAAGGGTTAAATTGGGTCGGGTGTAACATTTCCTTTATATTAACGACTGGTTTTTGGTATTGTCACAAAAAAAAGGCGGAATTGGATATATACAATGTACATTAGCATCCAATGATGTCCTCTAGTAAGCCTTAGAAGATGGAATGTGGTTGTGCATGAACATAATGTACTTTGGTTTGAAATTTTGGGTGAAAGTTGTAGGTGCCCATTTGTTTTATCCTAACGTTTCAGTAAGGCAAAATTAAATTTTGACTACATATTGATGTACTTTTACTATGCATTAACTAACATGCATCACACTTCTAACGCCAATTAAAACAACAAGTAGAGTTGGTGGCATGATAAGGATAGGTTTCATCACGCTAATCAAAATATTTTTAGTCCCAATGGTGAAACTATGTTGTTGGCACGAACGTACAAAACACTAGTTTTTGTACTACACCATATAAATCATTTTACTTTGCTCGTAGGTTACACAGATGAGAAGAAATGAGAGCTTCACAACAGCCCAGACAGTGATCAGTACTCCTAAACCAATTGTGAGAATCTCATAAGTATATTATTCTCTGCCTTTTCCAATACATCATCCTTCCTCTCTTTATTGTCAAATGTGTTCAACTGACTACTGCTATCTTGAATGTTTATTCCCTGTCTGTAGATCGATTAGTTGAATCAACGGTTTAGTGAGTGTGGCTGGGCAAACCCATATTTATTGATGTTAAAAGTGAAAACTAACATTCCACATTAAGATAATGGCAACTAGTGTGGTGTTTTCACACTAGTTTTTATAGAGCATGGCATATTTCACCGGCCGATCAATTTTACTCAAGCCGACATAGCATATTACAGAAGTAAGATAGTGGTGAAAGTCCAAGATCGAATCCTAGAGGGGGGGGGAATAGGATTACTCCTAAGAACTTATACAACTTTTAAATTTCTTTCACTTTTAAATACATTATGCTTTGATGAAGAGAGAGGACTCCTAGATATTCAATCCTAAGCATTCATATAACCACATTCTCTATTCAATGACCACTTAAGCATAAGTATACCATTCATGAAATAAAAGTAAAAGATCAACCACCATAACACAATCAATTATAGTGGTTCGGCCAAATTGCCTACATCCACTCCCGGTAACCCTACCGGATTTTCACTAATCAATTTAAGGTTTAGGATCACCTCAAACCTTACACATACATCACTATGCTTTTCAAGGCTAAGCATAAACCTTTACAACCACAACAAATGCTTTTCAAGGCTAAGCACTAACCTTTACAACTTAGATTTTTCTCTTATGAATTATGCCTCAACATGCATGGATAAGAGAACTAATCAAGCACTAAGAATTGCCTCTAAATAGGCTGATATGAAAATGAAAAACTAAACTTCTAGATGCATGCAAATGAATGACAAAGAGTGTAGTAGATGCAAGTTCTAGAAAAACGTTCAAACTCTTTTTAGAAAAGGAAATTCAAGATGATTCAAAGAACCTAATCATATGTGAGACAAAGAGTAGAATGATTTACACATGATTTTCATAAAGATCCAACTTGTATTTTGAAAGATGTAATCACAAGATAAACAAGTTGATTTTGAAAACTAGGTTTTGAAAAACTCATGTGAAAACAAAACATAAGTTGATTTCATAAATCAAATAGACTTTAAAAGATGAAACATGTTATGAAAATCAACTACACAAGAATACAAGCAACTCTATGATCATGCCTTAAATAGAAACACAAAGGTTTAAGAAAAGAGCATATCTTTGAAATTTAAAGAGAAGAGAAGCACACCCATTTTGAAGATCAAAGGTTGAATCTAATGAGATGGCTTCATAATCCCTTCACAAAGGTGCTTGAAAAGTTGCTCTTCCTTGCTCTTGAAAATTCCCCAAAGTGCAGCAGCTTTTCCAAAAGAGAAAACCACTTTTTATAGAAAAAGTTGTTCTAATGGCTAGGTGTCGATTAGCCGACATACAGGGGTCGGTTAACCGACACCCCCAACGGTCACTTGCCAACGGTCATATTTTCAAATTTTTGCTGACCATAAAGCATGGTCGGTTGACCGAACTTGATCGGTTAACCGATGGCTGACCGACACATTAACCGACAGATCAAATCAGTTCAGAAAACAGCTCTCTGGATTTCCAACCGAGAGAACTTTGGTCAGGTTCTGAATGAAGGTCGGTTAACCGAACCTTGACCGACAACCCATCGGTTAGCTCTTTTTATAATGTCGGTTAACCGAGGCCTAACCGACACCTTGACCGACCAGAGAGTATCAGCAAATGTTTGAAAATGAAGCTCTCTGGAATTCTAACCGACACTGTCTCGGTTAAACTCGGTTCACTGTCGGTTAGCCGACACCTGACCGACAGGTGACCGACAAGCCAAACACACAGAAATTTCTGAAGATCTAAAGGATTTTAAAGAGCTGAACAAATTTAAAGCTTTTAGAATGAAGTATACCAAGACTGAACTGAAAGCTTTGAGAACTTAAGAATATTTTGAAAAAACCATGCATAACTTTGTAAAAACAAAAAACCATGAAAGAGAAATATGCATGATGATCCTAGAAAGGAGAACATGAATGAATGAGAGGAAAAGCTTACGAAGATGAATGCATCCTATCAAATTGCAACAAAATAAACACTCTAACAAGTGGTGGGCATTTTCAAAAAGTGTTGGAGAAAGAATGCTTACAAAGATTTGATCTAAAGAAACTTTTTGACAAAGTGTAACAATATTACCAGCTGTGTTCATGTTAACAGATGAAGTCAATATTGTATATCTATTGTCACCTTATTTGAATTTTTTTGGACAGTTGTATCTCAACCTCTGAATTGTGAATATACAAAAAGATTTTGGACAGTTGTAAATTTGGGTTGTTAGACAGTTTTTTTAGACAGTTGAAAGTGAGTTGTGAATTCTAAATGCGTAAAGTGAATTTGTATATTTGATCTCAGCATTGTATCAAGTTTTATGCCATTTTGTATTATGCCTGTGGAGACATTGTTTTGTATGTTAATGTATCAATTGTCAGGCCACTTTGCTTCTACAAAAACAAAGGCAATGAGAAAGAGAATATGATTCGCACCATGAGTTACTAATAACACACCTAGATACTTGCTATGAAGGTATGGCCCACTGATAAGTCCACAAAATTAGCACATAAAGTCATCATTTCATGTACATTAGTGAATTAATATGGCCAATTCACATTCAATTGCATAAGATTTCATGATTTCAAAATGAGTCAAAATTCATTCAATTGCATGGTTTTCATGGAATTAGGGTTTAGGGCGACTTGATTATCCAATCAATTAGACTTTTTTATGTTCAAACATGCATTAATCTCTTGCATCATGATATAATTGGGCAGATTGAAAACTTAGTTAGGTCTCATGCATGATATCCATTAGTCTCACATAATTAATTTTAATTGCATTGTTCTCTTTATTTTGTAGGAGACTATCAAAAAAGGGGGCCCACACTTTGAGAGAAATTGAGAAGAAGAGAGAAAGAAGAAAAGAAAAATAAAAAGAGTAGGGACCACACCACCCCACCCTTGGGCTTGAATCCCTATGCACGCCAAAGGTGGGGGGTCCCACTTGTGTTGCTTGTAAATTTCCAAATTTTGAAGAATTCTTCTCTCCTTTGATATCCAAGATTTTAAACACACTCTCTTCTATCAAGAATGAGATTTGAATTCAAGCAAGAGATGTGTCCAACTAGGAGAGAAAATCCAAGAGAAGTTTTAAGTGTTTTGAACTATGAGAAGATGAGACCCAAGTCAACTAGGAGATGAAGACTAAGAGAAAAAGATAAGGAGGCAAGCAAGAGAGAAGTTCCAAGGAGTTGGTGGATGTCCAAGGGGGGTCCCACTAAGCCCTTGGACGTCCCACACAAAAAGAGTTCTCTCTCTCTCTCTCTCTCTCTCTCTCTCTCTCTCTCTCTCTCTCTCTCTCTCTCTCTCTCTCTCTCCATTTGAATTTTCTAGAAGATTATTGCAAAAGGGTTAAACAGTTGCTTAAGGATCAAGCCAAGAATGATGAGTCCAAGTAGGAGACAAGTCTCTCACCAAAGAGAAGCCCAAGAATTATAAAAGGAAGCCACCCCTATGAGACATCTCCCATGCTCTCTCATCCTCTCTCTTCCATGCCATTCTCCCCTCTCCTCCATCCACCTCTCTTCTTCTAGTAAGTGTTGATCAAGATAATTCAAGAGATTATTGTATTTTGTGCGACGAGTGCTCCTGACTTGGTGTTTCATGTAACTAGAGTAGTAAGTGAGACTATTTAAAATTTCAAATAAATATTCGTGTTCATGATTTCTGAGTGATGTGCAAATAATTAATTAGATTTGTGAGTCGCATTAATTGATTTTAATGTATCAACATAGCGTGTTTATATGGGTGACATACCATATTTGATGTTATTTTCTAGTTTGATTCTTTGGCCCCAAGCATGGAGTTTGAATGGTGGAATTCTGATTTTGAATGCCCATGTTTTCTTTTCCTTTATTTTTATTTTCTTGATTTTTTCTATTTTAATTATATTAATGGTCTAATAATTTTTATGTTTTGCACTCTTTAGTATTAGCATAGTCTAGGATTTTTTAGATTAGGGATTTTCTTCAAGTTTGAAATTTCTATGGGATGTAATTAATTTTTAATTTCAGATTTATCAATAGTTAGATTGATGTATAGGTTATATTTAAGGTAGTTCTAGTTTTTATTATAACAAGTTCAAGTCAACAACTCCATGTGGATACGATCCCAATTCACTGAGTAAAACTACAATATTGGTGGCCTTGTACTTAGGAACCAGCGATTAGATTACCCATCAACAACAATCATCAGCCTCAACAACGGCGAGAAAGAAAGGATGCATGGTCCGAAAGCCCAAAAGAATCTTTGGAACATATCATCATTTGTTGTTTTAATATTTGTTACTCTACTTGGATTTGTCATCTACAATCCAATGCAATAGAGAGGAAGAGTCTAGAAGGACTCTTCATACGATCCTCGAATTATACAAAGGGTTATATCCTTCGCTTTATGTGCCATCCTGTAAGTAACACAACAACCAAACTATGTTTGGTGCTCATTAATGATCTCCTTTGGTGTCAACTTATTGTTAAATTGGACTTTTAACCAAAATGAATTCCATGATAAGCTCTATAGACAGTTGTTGATGTGTCATGCTCATCATTGGCTTCGAGCATGAATAGTTCGATAATATATGCGTGCTTGGAAATATGGCCCATATTCCACAATGGAAGCATGAATATGCCAAAGACAGTTCTGATCACTGCGACACGTTGCAACTTCAGTGCGGTTCATCTTCAAGTGCTCGAAAGTGAAATTTTTGCAAATGGCAAACTTTGCTAGAGTTTGCGGAATGTGTCGCAATCCTGAAACTTTCGCCCTAACCACATCCCACGTGCAGAGTTTTGATATTGCTCCGTAATGTACTCTTAGAAACCATGGTGTCCTCTAAGTTAGCATTCGGCACAGACATTGAAGCCTCTACAATATTTATTGGGGTAGCTAGTTTTGCATGTGGGCCCTTAACACCTATTGAGTTTCTATCCAATGGTACATTATCAATTGCCTCTTCCCCCTCTTTTTCTTCAATAACACGGTTAGCTTCCTTAAGTTGTTCAGTGGCAGCATAAGTAAGTGCTTTTGAGAAATGGATATCATTGTCTTCTTAAAGATTTACGGTGGGATATTCCCGCACAAGTGTAGGATATATAACCTCCTTTCATTGATGTTTTTCCTCCACCTATTACACCCATAGTTACTTGCCTCGTTAAAATCCATCCGTTGAAGCCTTCAATACAGTGAAAAACACTAGAATTAGAAATTATACTTTGATGAAATAGGATTTTTTTTTCGCATTATCAAAACTCTAATGAGAACAAGTACCTAGATTGGCCTTGAGGTGGATGAGCTGCTTTATCCTTTGCACTTCTACATTTCCTTAACATCCATATCTTCTTCTATAGTAATATATGAGGATGCAATTCCATTGTAAGAAAAGGTATTATAAAGTCGGCTTCTCACTGTGTTTTTCCCACTTAGATATTTCAAGTGCAACAGTAAGCAATGATGTATATGTCATGTCATTGGATAGATACCTCATCTTTTGTTTTCCACTTTGTAAGACAGACATATACTATCATAATCAATCTCTCTATTGTAGTGGAATGTGGTCAAAATTTCCTCGTGTGGCATCCTAAGTGGGTTTTTCCCACTTAGATATTTCAAGTGCAACAGTAAGCAATGATGTATATGTCATGTCATTGGATAGATACCTCATCTTTTGTTTTCCACTTTGTAAGACAGACATATACTATCATAATCAATCTCTCTATTGTAGTGGAATGTAGTCAAAATTTCCTCGTGTGGCATCCTAAGTTGGTTTTTCCCACTTAGATATTTCAAGTGCAACAGTAAGCAATGATGTATATAACATGTCATTGGATAGATATCTCATCTTTTGTTTTCAACTTTGTAAGACAGACATATACTATCATAATCAATCTCTCTATTGTAGTGGAATGTGGTCAAAATTTCCTCGTGTGGCATCCTATTGGTACATGATACAAATCATTTGGCTTCTATTAGCAACCTTATAAATAAAATAGTTGCATAACTTCTAATGGAAAAAAGTTAAATATACCAAATAGTTCTATTAGCAATGCCTATTACCAACCTGACTTAAGATTACTTTAAATTGTTTCTTCTATGTAGCATGTTGGGGTCACTATGTATATCAAGGGTGTATGACCCAAAAAAAAAGGGGCTTCACATGGTAAGTTACATATTCTTGTTGTAATCCAGAAAGGAGGACTGCGGCAATATGAAAAAAGAAATGAAATGCCGGTGGAACATGTCATCCATAATAAAACCTGAGAAAGTCGTATGGAAAGGCAGATATGATATTTCAGTAATAGCGGTATGGAAGGGCATTTGAAGTGATGAGTCCGGCCCAAATGGCCCGATCTGTCACAAGCCAAAGCCCAAAGTTAATGGAGATCCGTTTGCAGTCCGAGCCCGTATCCACGATGCCCGGCCACGTCATAGCAGTCCGGGTCGCTTCGGAAGCAGTCAGGCCACGTCCCGCTTTTACCAGGTCCAGCGGAGAATATCGCAACTGCCTCGCCAGTCGAGGACACCTCGAACGCTCCTCGTGAACCGTGCTGAGAAGTCTCCCCATCTGTTAGGGAACGCTTATAAATACGAAAGCCCCTCGGTACTTGAGGGGCAAGGAATAATCTCTCTTCTACACTCTCTCCAAAGTCTGTAATCTCTGAGATACTTGAGAATTAATACATTCCGGCTACCTCAGCCTTGCCGAAAGTGGACGTAGGTCACACTGACCGAACCACTATAAATCTCTTTCTCTCATCTTTATTATCGCATTTATTATTACTTGACCGTTGGTGTCTGAACCAGAGTTTGACATCATCAGTTTGGCGCCGTCTGTGGGAAGGTACAAAAAGTTTTCACCCTCATTCAAATTATGGTAACCACCAGATCGACAAGACGCGAGGAGGGCGAGGATGGTCCTCCACTGACTAATCCTGGCCCGAATGCTCCTGCTCCCATTCCTCAACTAATGTTGGAGACTATGCAACAGATGGTAGCCCAAAACCATCAAATACTACAACTCATGCTCGCGGGGCAAGG
Source organism: Umbellularia californica (assembly GCA_028538565.1). Lineage (NCBI taxonomy): Eukaryota > Viridiplantae > Streptophyta > Magnoliopsida > Laurales > Lauraceae > Umbellularia > Umbellularia californica. The sequence continues at coordinate 41,604,323 of JAPQWN010000004.1, forward strand.
AGGGGTCGGAGGAGTACCGCAAGGAGCCACACGCCCGGGGCATCAAAGAGCTCCACGACGGCGAGGAGCTCCCCACCTAGGCGCCCAGGCCCCGGGCGCCCATGCTCCTGGCGCCCAGGCCCCGGGCGCCCATGCACAGGGCGCCCATGGTGTACACCCGGGCGGCGCCCATGGTGTACACCCTGGCGCCCATCCCCAGGGCGCCCCCCGTGGGGCCCAGTTGGGAGGACCCCCACCTCCAGGAGGACCCCCACCTCCGGGAGGGTCAAATCACGGAGAATTTTCACATCCTCCCTCCGCTTCTGATGGGGAGGATCCTCATTTCCAGGAAGGGGAAAGTGAGAATCAGGAGCTGGAAGGCGCGAGCTACTTCTACGATTCAAGCAGAGCAGCCCCCAACCGATGGGACGAGAAGCTCAGAGAGATGCAAGATCAACTAGGCGATGTTTTCAACGCCATGAAGGCACGCACACCAGAGACCGTGGATTACCTAGTCAGGCGAACGGACACACCGTTCAAGCCTGACGTGGTGAACTATCCACTCCCTTGTAAGTTCAAGATGCCATCCATGGAAACCTTTGATGGAGCAAAGGATCCGCTGGATCACCTAGAAACTTACAAAACAATAATGCAGCTGCACAGTATCCCGGAGGAGATTATGTGCAGGGCGTTTCCAACCACGTTGAAGGGTTCCGCCCGACAGTGGTTTTCCAATCTCGCCCCAGCTTCCATCTCCACATTCGAGGAGCTAAGCAGGTCCTTCGTATCACATTTCATTGGAGGACGCCGCCACCAAAAGCCAGCCACACACCTGCTGAGTGTAAAGCAGGATAGTAATGAGAGTCTCCGGGCATACCTCACTCGTTTTAACGAGGAGGTACTTCAGATTGAGGAAGCCGATGACAAGGTAACCATGACAGCCTTCTTGGGAGGCCTCCGTCCTTCCAGTTTCTACTTCTCTGTAATGAAACGCCCGCCAAAGAGCATGACGGAGCTACTGGCGAAGGCCCAGAAATATATGAATGCTGAGGACGCTACCAGGGCCAGGCGGGGCGAGTCCTCCAGAGGCGAGTCCTCTAGAGCGGCGGACAAAGGAAAGCACGATAGAGACGACAAGAGGGAGCCAAGCAATAAGCGGAGCAGAACCGAGAGGATACCTGCCAGAGACCGACTCGGTCCTGCTCCCCAGAGAGACCGACTCGGCCATGTTCCGCCAAGAACCCAACAAACTTTTACGGCTCTCAATGCTGCCGTTGGGCACATTCTGCTGGAAATACAAGATGATCCTGCAGTAAAATGGCCGGGGAAAATGAAATCTCCACCAAACCGCAGGAACATGACCAAATATTGTCGCTTCCATCGTGACCACGGTCATGACACTGATGATTGTTTCGACCTCAAAAGGCAGATTGAGGATCTCATCCAGCGTGGACACCTGCGCCAATATGTTGCTGGTAGGGGGCAGGCGCCACCGCCACCTCACAATGCCGAAAACCAGCACCCTATCGGAGAAATCCGAACCATCTCTGGAGGGTTAGCGGAGTCTTTCTCCGCCATGAAAGCCTATGCCAGGAAGGCGAGGCATCCTGAGGAGCCACGCCCGTCAAAAGCACCGAGGCACAGCGCCGACGAAACTATATCCTTCTCGGATAAAGATCTAGAGGGGATCCAGCACCCTCATGACGACCCTCTGGTGCTCTCGATGACCATCGCCAATTTCCAGGTACATAGGATCTTGGTGGATAGTGGAAGCTCTGCAGATATTTTGTTTGTAGAGGCTTATGACAAGTTGAGGCTGGGCCGAGAGAGGTTACAGCCTGTCAAATTTCCTCTCATTGGTTTTTCGGGGGAGAAGGTGTATCCCTTGGGGGCAATCACATTGCCGGTTACAGCCGGGACAGCCCCCCGAACCTCCACCACAATGGTCAATTTCCTGGTGATAGATTGTCCATCAGCTTACAACATCATTCTGGGGCGACCTACTCTTAACTCCTTAAGAGCAGTCCCTTCCACCTATCATCTTATCCTCCGCTTCCCAACCCCGAATGGAGTGGGGGAGGTTAGAGGAGACCAAGTAGCAGCAAGAGAATGCTACGTCACCTCGATGAAGGCCAAGATAACACAGGAGGCGATGCAGGTTGAAGTCTTGGACCCAAGAGATGATGCCACCACAGAAAGAGGGGAACCTGTTGAAAAACTTACCCCTATAATCTTGAATGAAGAGCATCCAGAGAGGAAAGTATATGTTGGCTCTTCACTCCCGGAGGATCTGGTTGGCCAGTTGACAGATTTTTTGAGGGATAACATGGGCATATTCGCATGGTCACATGCGGATCTTGAAGGAATCGACCCAGCGGTCGCCACCCATCGCCTCAATGTTAACCCTCTCCACAAACCTGTTCGGCAAAAGCTAAGGGGCGCCTCCACTGAAAGGGCCCAGGCAATAGACAAGGAGGTCGGAAAGCTGATTGATAACGGGGCGGTCAGGGAAGTGGCGTATCCTGAATGGCTCTCCAATGTGGTGATGGTGGCCAAGGCGAACGGGAAGTGGCGCCTTTGCGTAGACTTCAGCGAACTCAACAAGGCATGCCCAAAAGACAGCTACCCGCTGCCCAGGATTGACCTCCTCATCGACGCCACAGCGGGACACGAGCTTCTCTCCTTCCTGGATGCTTATTCTGGATACAACCAGATTAGCATGCACCCTCAAGACCAGGAAAAAACATCCTTCATCACTCCGAAGGGCACCTATTGCTACAGGGTTATGCCCTTCGGACTAAAGAACGCTGGAGCAACCTACCAACGCCTGGTGAACAGAATGTTCCACTCCCAGATCGGGCGAACGATGGAGGTGTATGTGGACGACATGCTGGTCAAAAGCTTGGCTGCAGCAGATCACATCGGTCATCTTCAAGAGACCTTTGGTGTTATTAGGACCTATAACATGAAGCTGAACCCCGAGAAGTGCGCCTTCGGCGGGGGATCAGGGAAGTTCTTGGGCTTCATGGTCAATCAGAGGGGGATTGAGGCAAACCCCGATAAAATCAAGGCTATACTGGACATGAGGTCGCCATCATCGACTAAGGAGCTGCAGCGCCTCAATGGAAGAATTGCAGCACTAAACAGATTCGTCTCAAAATCTGCAGATAAGTGTTTGCCTTTCTTCAGAATTCTTCGAAAAGCTTTTGAATGGGGATCTGAGGCTGAGGATGCCTTCCAGAAGCTCAAGGCCTACCTGGCCACACCTCCTCTCCTTTCACATGCTTCGCCTGAGGAAGTGCTGTATTTATACCTCTCTGCCTCTCCCTCGGCGGTGAGCTCTGTTCTCATTACGAACCATAGTGGAGTGCAAAAACCCATCTATTATGTGAGCAGAGCATACCGAGGGGCAGAGGTCAGATATTCAGAGTTGGAAAAGCTGGCGCTCGCCCTCATTTCTACTGCAAGGCGTCTACGTCATTACTTCCAAGGCCACAAAATCATCGTCGTCACTGATCAACCTCTCAAGAGAGTTTTGGCAAAACCTGACGTATCGGGGAGACTCCTCAAGTGGGCAGTAGAATTGGACGAATTTGATATTCAGTACCAACCAAGGGTCGCCATCAAGGCACAAGCACTGGCTGATTTTGTTGCTGACTTTACACATGTAGAGGACCCCACCATGTTGCTGCGGCCAGACCCAACCTCTCCCCCGGGCGCCCAAGCATCACTGGGCGCCCAGGACTCTGAAGTGGGCGCCCAGACACCTCTGGGCGCCCCGACTGCAATGGGCGCCCAGACACCTCTGGGCGCCCAAACTGAAGTGGGCGCCCAGAGCTCCTCTCTCGGCGCCCAGACTTCTGCTGGCGCCCCATCCTCTCTCGACGCCCCGACACATGTGGGGAATTCTGCTCCCGACGCCCCGGCAACCTCCGATTCTTCGCCTGGCGACCAAATGCTTACCAAGACATCAGACTTTTCTTCTATGCCTCAGTGGAAGCTGTACGTTGATGGCTCCGCAACAAGTGAAGGAGGTGGCGCAGGACTCCTTCTGAGCAGCCCAGATGGTACACCCATCAAGTATGCGGTAAAACTCCACTTCAATACCTCGAACAATGAAGCCGAGTATGAGGCCCTCCTCTCTGGCTTGAGGTTGGCAATTGAGATGGACGCCCAGTACCTCGTCGCCCACAGTGATTCACAATTGATAGTGAATCAGGTAAATGGGCAGTTCGAAGCAAAGGAGGCAAGGATGCAGGAGTATCTTGCCATGGCAAAGAGACTAATCCAGCAGTTCAAGCACTTTAAGATTTGTCACATCCCAAGAGGGGACAACATGGCAGCCGATACACTCGCCAGGCTCGCCTCATCCTTAGAGGCCTCACATGCGGAACCAGCTTTCATGGGGCACCAGTTCGAGCCAAGTAAGTTGGATACAGACACCACTAGCGTCAACTGCACCACGGCCGAATCGAACTGGATGACCCCCATCAAGGCGTACCTCCAAGAAGAAACAATCCCAGGTGATCCCCTGGAAGCCAAAAAACTCAGGATGAGAGCTTCTAAGTTCACCATCCTACAAGAGGTACTCTACAAAAAGGGTTATAACCTGCCGTTGCTGCGCTGCCTTTCCCCAGAAGAAGCTGAATACGCCCTCAGAGAGATTCACGAAGGGATTTGTGGAAATCACTCTGGAGGACGCTGCCTCGCCCATAAAGCGCTTAGGCAAGGGTACTTTTGGCCAAGCATGGTAAAAGACGCCAAAGAATTCACCAAGAAATGTGACAAGTGCCAACGCTTCGCCACTGTGTCAAGGCAGCCACCAGAGGAGCTGACTACCATCCTCAGCCCATGGCCTTTCTCCAAGTGGGGCATTGACATCTTGGGCCCCCTGCCTTTGAGTAGAGGCCAGTGCAAATTCATAGTCGTCGCCATAGACTATTTCACAAAATGGGCGGAGGCAGAACCCCTAGCAAAGATAACAGACTCGAAGGTGAAGGATTTCATCTGGAAAAACCTGGTCTGTCGCTTTGGGATACCTCACGCCATTGTCAGTGACAATGGCAAACAGTTCGACAATAGGCTACTCAATTCCTTCTGCGCCGAACTTCAAATAAAGCAGCCTCACTCTAGCCCAGCACACCCCCAGGCAAATGGGCAGGCAGAGGTGATGGTGAGAACAGTCCTGCGCAACCTCAAAACAAGGCTCGAAAGAGCAAAAGGTCTGTGGGTCGACGAGCTTCCGGGGGTATTATGGGCCTATCGCACTACGCCACGTACGCCTACCGGGGAAACCCCTTTCTCTCTTGCTTTTGGGACTGAGGCGGTCATTCCTGTCGAAATAGGGGTACATTCCCTAAGGGTCCACCACTACGACCCTACCACCAATGAGGAAGGACTCCGCCTCAACCTCGATTTGCTAGAGGAGGCAAGAGAAACGTCTGTGGTCCGTAATGCGGAGTACAAGAGACGCATGGCCAAGTACTACAATTCGAGGGTGAAGCCTCGTTCCTTCCAACCAGGAGACCTGGTCCTCAAAAAGGTGATCCTCGCCACAAAGGACTCTCGGGAAGGAAAGTTGGGACCAAATTGGGAAGGTCCCTATCTCATAATAGAAGTGGTGAGACCGGGCACCTACAGAATCCAGAGCTCCGAAGGAAAGGTCTTACCTCATCCATGGAATGCAGAGCACTTGAAGAGGTACTACCAGTGAAGATTTGGAACGGGGTGGATTAGGGTTTTTGTTTAGGTACTTGATGTTGCACTTTTTATTGTTCAAAGCATTGTTCAAAATAAAACAATGGATAGATAAATAAAATGATATTACTTTCATTACAAAAAGGTTGCATAAATCAGGCTTGTAAACAGAAGCAAAAGTTCCTATGCTCTAATCACTCTCATCCCCCTCCTCATCATCCTCCTCTGCGTCGTACTCAGCGTCATCAGAGCTGCTGCCACCATCATCAGGCGCCTCCATAGGCACAAAGCCTGATATGTCAATGTCTGGAAAGGCAGCCGAAATCTTCTCGCGAAGCTCCTCGTAGCCATCAATGAAGGCATCTGCAAAGCCAATCTGTAGGTCCCTCTCAGCTTGAAAAGTTCTCTCGTTCGCTGCCTTCATCTCTGCCTCCATAGCAACTTCTCTGAGCCTCGCCTTCTCAAGGGTACGAGCAAGCTCAGCCTCACTGAGCGAAGCCCTCTCACGGGCCTTCACAAGCTCAGCCTCACTGAGCGAAGCCCTCTCACGGGCCTTCGTAAGCTCAGCCTCATTGAGCGAAGCCTTCTCACAGGTCTTCGAAAGTTCAACTTCTGCCTCGGCCGCCCTCTTAGTGGCTGCTGAAAGTCCGATCTCAAGCTCGCTCACCCTCTCACGGGCCGCAGCAAGATCAATCCCCGAAGCCCTACCAGAGGCTTCCAAAGCAGTAATCCTCTCTTGAGCAGTGCAGAGCTCTAGCTGCATAGCCTCCTTCTCTCGTCTCATCTGACCATAAGATTGGGCTCTCGACAGCAAGCAGATGGAAGCAGTAGAGACCTGAAGAGATAAGGGACGAGGAATGAGACGGTTAAAAAGAAATAAAGGGGTAACGGCCTGGAGAAAAAGGAATACATAATAGTGAATCTTTACATGAGCCAGGCCCTCTACAAATGAGTCAATAACTCCCTCGGTGCCCAGGGCATTAACCCGAGAAGCCTCATGCGGCAGCACATATCTCCCTAGCCTTTCCCGCATCTCCCACGAATGACCCAGCATGGAACCAGTCCTAGCCGATACCCCTGTAGAGATGCCCGGTTGTGGAGGACACAGTTGAGGAGCAGGAAGGGTAGCTGAAGAAGAAGACTGCGGGAAAGCAGTCTTAGCGGAAGAGATCCCTGCCTGAGGAGACACTATGGGTGAAGCCACTCGAGGAGGGGGCACCCGGGACTCGATGCGAGTCGCTGGCGGAGAGGTTCTTAGAGAGGCGTCCTTCGTCCTCGCCGCCTTGGGGGAATGGGTACCCCTATCCGAGAAGCGGGTCGAAAAGCGGGCTCCAATCATCTCTCTGCTTATCTCTATGCCTATTAAAGAGAAGGGTTAGCGAATGGTACATGGATACAACATATCAGGTAAAGTTTAAGATTATTGCCAAAGCAGAAGTAGCTTACTTTTTCTTTTGGATGACGGTCCAGACGGGGACCCGCTTGTCCTATCCGACGAAGAGCCCGGAGGAGGTCCACTGACCTTACCACTTTCTTTAGGGATAAGAACTCCCAAGTCTTTCTCAGGGTGATCCCTCACCGCTTGCAGCTTCGACTCTTGATCTTTGGAAAGTATAGGAGGATCTGCAAAAAGACAGTAAAATATATATATATCTATATATATAAAGGTACGGAGAAAAGGACAGTAGAGAACATACCAAGTCTCTTGGCGTCAATCCACCCTGTGGGTACCAAGGGTCGATCTGACTCAGCAACCCACTCTCCACCAATGAAGAAGAAGCGACATTTCCAATCGTGGCAGTTGGAACGCAATCCCGTGAGTAACTTGCCGCCTCGAGGGGTAAAATAGTACCATCCCCTGTTTGGGGATGGTGACTCGATCAAACTGTAGGCAGCATGAAACTCGGGAGGAGAAGCGTCCTGTTGATGTACTCTCCTCCACAGTGCAAGGAATCCGATCAAAACTCTCCATCCATTCGGTGCTAATCTCCCCGGAGTTAAGGAAAAATAGTGAAGAACTCGGCAAATGGGAGAAGATATTGGAAATCTTAACCCGGCCTCGATCATCTCTTCATATATTACGATGTCACCACAAGAATCGTCACACGCTGGCTCATCTGGTTCCGCCAGGCGGCACAGTACGGTGGGAGGGATACAAACAGCAATCTTCAAAAGGTCACTGTCTGTTTTGAGTACACTGAAAATACTGCTTACTTTGGATCCGGCATCCTCAGCAATCACTTTTGCTTGATACTTTGTGCGACGACGCAGAATTCTGGTAGATACTTTACTAGGACTTGCGCCCTCGCCCGCAGGGCCCCGCTGGCACGCCGCCACCACCGAACACTTCGACTTCAAGCCTGCGCCTAAGGGGGCTGAGGAGGCTGCCGCTGTCACCCGTGTAGAGATACCCGATGTTCCCGCACCGGGCGCCGCCGTTGCCTCGGCGCCCGTACCAGGCGCTGCCCTCGCCGCCGCCGTCCTTGACGCTGCCGCCACACCGGGCGTTGCCCCCACCGTCGCCACAGCCGCCACGCCGGGCGCTGCCATCACGGCCCGGGCGCCCGCCCCAGGCGCTGCCAGCGCGGCTTGGGCGCCCGCCCCTGTCGTTGTCACCACCGTGCTGCCCTCGTCGCCCGTGCCAACTGCCGCACCACCGCCCAAGTGGACGCCGCCCACGGCTGCGCTGCCCACTGCAGCGTCGCCCAAGGCATCGCCGCCCACGGCAGCGCCGCCCAAGGCAGCACCGCTCACAGCAGCGCCGCCCGCTGCAGCGCCGCCCAGGGCATCACCGTCCATCGCAACGCCGCCCAAGGCGGGACCGTCGCCGCCCGCGGCGCCCCCACAGGGCACTTCGGTCACGCCCGCCACGCGTGAACCTGGCGTCCGCTGCGCAGCGCCCGGCGCCGCCGCCGCCACGTGCCCTTCGCCATGGCCGACCGGCGCTGCACCAACATTCGGTACCGCCATCGCGACGACCGCCGTCGTGGCAGCCATCACTCTCGTCTGCTGGATCTTCACCATCTCAGCTTTGTCTGCAATGGAATGCTCCATGGCCTTGAAGAGTGAACCACTTCCCCTTTTCTGGGAATGAAGACTCAATGGATGAAGAAGATGGGTGAAAAACAAAACCTTTCTCTTGGGAATGGGATTAGTTGGGGCTCCTCTCTCTCCAAGCAAGGGATTTTATATGCTAGGATCCCACAAAGCCTAGGATTTCAAAAACCCCAAACTAAGAATAAAAGAAGTCCCACACTGCAGGAACTCTCCCAAAAATCCTTCTCCTCCGGACCTGGGCGTACAACAAGGTGCTGGCAAGGAGAGGAATGCGGCAAAAATCATTTGAATAGGAAAGAAGCCCGGATATTAAAAATGCCCCCCTTTCAAAGCTTCTTTGGGCGCGGGGCATTGAGGGGCAAATGATGAGTCCGGCCCAAATGGCCCGATCTGTCACGAGCCAAAGCCCAAAGTTAATGGAGATCCGTTTGCAGTCCGAGCCCGTATCCACGATGCCCGGCCACGTCATAGCAGTCCGGGTCGCTTCGGAAGCAGTCAGGCCACGTCCCGCTTTTACCAGGTCCAGCGGAGAATATCGCAACTGCCTCGCCAGTCGAGGACACCTCGAACGCTCCTCGTGAACCGTGCTGAGAAGTCTCCCCATCTGTTAGGGAACGCTTATAAATACGAAAGCCCCTCGGTACTTGAGGGGCAAGGAATAATCTCTCTTCTACACTCTCTCCAAAGTCTGTAATCTCTGAGATACTTGAGAATTAATACATTCCGGCTACCTCAGCTTTGCCGAAAGTGGACGTAGGTCACACTGACCGAACCACTATAAATCTCTTTCTCTCATCTTTATTATCGCATTTATTATTACTTGACCGTTGGTGTCTGAACCAGAGTTTGACATCATCATGAAGTATTGAAAATGATATCCAAAGCTTAAGCCTTAGATGTTTCTTCTTTCATCTAAGTTTTCTAAAAACTATGATCTTTTACACATTTAAACTTTGAGGATTTTGAGGTGGATTGGCTCCTTTCAATTCAAAAAACCCAAAAAATAAAAAATAAATTCAATTAGCAACATCCAGTTTTTCTCGATTCATACTTGAACTATCAACGTTCAAGTTCGACAATTCAACCAAGATCCTAGTGTTGACCTAGAATATATGACTTTCAAATTCCAAACAGACCATTATAATTGTCTACATCCAAATAAATCAATAAAATGGGTCAAATAAAGAGGTGTCTTTCTTGGTTCGTGGATGTAGACAATTGATGAACCACATAAATCTTGTTGCTTCCTTTATGTGTATGATTGTTTAATCCTTTTGCTTTTCAATTCGAAATCCCCATAGAATATCGTTGTCTAAAATGCACAATTTTGTTGCATGCATGTATATATTAGCATCAATTTTTAACTATTTCCCTTGGTGGCGACTCGGGGACTCTGAGTCAACTCGCTGAAATAGATTTTTCTGCTGAGCTTATGTTTTCTAGTCTTTGGTTGATGGTAAACTATTGGTCATTACAATCGCTAAAAAAATTCATCTCAAGGGTAACACTGCAAATGGATATCCAATTATTTGATATGGCGTCTCCGACATGGAAAAAATAAATAAAAATGCACTTTGAAACCTATTTTTGCCTTCCATGAAAAAAATAAAATCCAGATCCAAAACTTGTTTTTGGATCCTGTAAGAAATTGTATCTAGTTTCAGATCCATAAACGAGGACCTGGAATCAAACCTGTACTTGAAAAAGTTATGGAATCACTAACAAATTGAATCTGGTTTCAGATCCATTTGGAACTTTACTTTTACTTGCTTTCTTAAGTACAATTTCATTATTTATTCACAAATTTCACGTACATCCTTATTCATTAGTACTCACCTGATAACATTACACATTTATCCCAAAAAGTGTAAATATCTCACAACCCCCCTGCAGAGGATAAAATGGGTCAGGTCTTGACTAAAGTCGTTCACACCTCCACCCCAGGTAAAATGATTAACATTGGTTCCGATCATGAAAATTGGGCCCACATTTTTGCCCAAAATGGCAGATTTTCACCACTCGCGTATGTGTAAATATCTCAATATTTAAGACAAATCAATGGCTGAAAATTGATCGCATAGTCCCATCATTGACCTTTCGAAGAAGATAGACGGTTCAGATTGGGATTTAGGGGCCCATATTAAGTGTAAAAAAAAAAAAAATTAAATGGAATAGAATAGCAATCACGCCTAAGGCACTGTAGATCAGGCCCAGTAACAGTAACTTGTGATCCTTTTTACCATCTAATGAGATGTGAAAAAATCTGGGCTAAAAAATCAGCCCATTTTCACACCGATTTTACACATCTCATGCGTAAATCAATACAAAGAAACATGATGGTGTGTAACTGATACCCATCATTGACCTTTTGCAGAAAATAGACGGTTCAGATTGGGATTTAGGGGCCCATATTAAGTGTAAAAATAAAATAAAATAAAAAAATGGAATAGAATAGCGATCACGCCTAAGGCACTGTAGATCACGCCCAGTAACAATAACATGTGATTCCTTGTACAATCTAATGAGGTGTGAAAATCTGGGCTCAAAAATCAGCCCATTTTCACACCTATTTTACACATCTCATGCGTAAATCAATACAAAGAAACGTGATGGTGTGTGCGTAAATCAATACAAAGAAACATGATGGTATGTAACTGTTACTCGTGTGAACCATTTAGAATAGTAGATGCCTGGGAAGAAACGACCCCTAAAAGGTACGAGTGGTGTTGGCCGTTTTTCCTCTCTTCTATGGAGTAACTCCAGCAGGCATTATGGGAAAAACAAGAAACACCCCAGCTCCGGACAGAGCCACCAATCCCAGTAATTATTGGATCTATTGCATTCACCAACCCAATGTAAAAATTCCCAGCAGTAAAAATAGCAGCTAAACCTTTGGCCAATAAAAAAAATGCAGTAAACCTAATCCAAAGGTACAAAAAACAAGCCCCACTTAAATACTGCAGATATTAAAGTGACTACACACATGGTTAACCAACATTTATGCAGAGAATCAAACAACAGTCTTTCGTAATGATAGAAATTACAAGGAAAAATAAAAGGGTAATTGCTGGAACCAAATTGAACATGCAAGTCATAGGTCTTTAATAGATAATCCAAATTTCCTCCACCCCCCATCCAAGAAGAAAAGGACAGACTAAAAACAATAATCAGCATGTACTCATCCACTTTGTTCACATGAATACAGTACAGGGACCTACATTCCTGTCTAGTATGTGGTAATGGATATGCTGCACTGAAATGCCACTAAAATCAGGTAGGCTGATCTCTATCAAAAGATTTAGACATCTCTTGGACCAACTTGACCCTATAGAACTCTAGGTTCTTGTGGAACACAGATCCAATACCAAATGCCAACTACAAGTATGATTTCAGCAAGATCATGTAGTCATTCTAAATGAACATTATTGAAGTGCATTCAATGAAATACTACAGGAAAGAAAGCTCCCAAACAGGGAACATGCAAGAAACTACAATTTTTATAAGGCTAATATGCAAGAAAATACATCACCAGGCACAAAATTCATACATCAAAAATTACACTCAATAGTGTATTAGGGCTTGAAATAACTCAAATAAATATTCTCGTCTCCCAAAAACTCCACTCTCACATGGCAGCTTCCATGTATATAGTACTCCTCTTCAATGTTGATGTGAACGGAGAAAATCATGCGTTACTTCTACACAGTGAAAATAGAAACAAAGCGCCATTCCCAAGGGAGATAAGGTGATATGCAAATCCCGTTCTGCTTACAAGTTGTACTTGAGCACGCCATGAAAAACGTAACCTCTCCAGGGAGCCAAAACCATGGCTCAATTGTCAGAGAATTGAAGCAGATGATGTCATGACAATTGCCTTGGTTAAACTACACATCAGAGGAATTCTGGGTTACCTCACAAATTTCAAGAGGGTATAGTGTTCCACTAAAGATACACATCATATCCTTGGATCTTGAGTAAATGCAAGTGGGCCCACCGTTATGGTTTTTTCCTAAATGCCCCAACACGGACAGACCATGCCACAAAAATCTCGAAGTAATCTACAACATCAGCTAACAGACTGCAAATAGGTGGCTAACAAAGAAATGTAGCAACAGCACACCACGCTAGATACTGAAGAGTTGGTAAAATAATAAAGCCCATTTGCCTGACTTTGAATCAATTTCCTAGGAATCAGAGTGAGTAAAAGGGTTCTATCAAAATAGAGTGTACAGAAGAAAGGAGTGTAAGTTAAAAGATGAAGACTTGGATGGGGCCAACACGTCCTGGGATTTAATAGAGTAGGATGGATGGTAATCGGCTTTTATCAAAGGAAGACCAATCCACCGACCCCTTTGTAAGCCTTCACTATTAATATTTTACTTTTAACTGCCTTGATAATGAGGCATTGCTTAGAATTCCTAGGAATCCAATGCTGATTTAACAAATGGGCTCATAACAGTGTTATTTTTGGGGCATTGGCATCATCTATCCAAAAGAGTTAATTGTCTCTACTAAAACAACAGGCTTCGCATATAAACTAAGCTCAAGGCCCAAGGATACCATGCATATCCTCTTAGTGGAGGAACATATAATTCCTCTGGGACGAAAGAAAACATATATAAAGCTAAAGGAAGAAAACCTGGTAAGAATAAATTACATCAATCATCAAGGTAGTAATAGGACCCAGCATTTTTCTGTTCCCTGTCCTTGGTGGAGTCCAGTTTGTTTATTCGTGGCCGATAATTAGTAGGATCCCTCCTAAATGTAATATTCAGATGCTGCATACAACAAAAGTACAAACATAAATATAAGTAACAAAGTAGCAAGAAGAATTTATTGATGTGAAAAGCAATGTTCAAGCATCTCAAACAAGTTCAAAGACACGATTCCAGACCAAGTAATCTGATGCCGAATCATTACATGCAAGAGAGAACATGAAACTTCCGGTTGATATTGCTCACAATGGCTGAATTATGAAAAAAAATGCACTTTATCAAAGAACAAAAATTTGTCAAATGCTTGAGGCCTTAAATCAATGCTTGGGATGAATGGATGAGATGTGTCACACTCAAAAGGCCTTTTCTATCCAACTGGGTGGCATCCAAATGGCTCTTTCTATCAAAAGGGTGTTGTGTATAAATGAAAGCCTGACATGGCTTAGAAAGAATTGAGTCAAAACTTTCTTTTCAGTTGGATCTATAAGAATGCAGTACACAGGACGTATAACTGTAGTTCTTCGATAAAGGGGAGGTACGAAGTATACAAATCCAATAGCCCAGATCACCACAACCAACACCTATAAGTGCATTGGTTAGGAATTCCTTTCTACAAATGGAGGTAGAGGTGTTCGAGCCTGGTCTGCTACCAGTAGCCATAGGGACCCCCGACTGCCCAATGTGGGATGATTGCTGGTGGAAAATTTTCGTTAGTGCCTCACTCTAATGGAAAATGTTACTGCCGATCGATATGGCAATTGGAAAAATCAATCAAAGACTTGGGGAGAAAAAGTATAATCAGAATAGAAAGAGAATAAAGGAAAATACAGAAAATCTTACAGATAAAAACAAGTTCATTCCCGTCACCAGGGACTGAGGTGCATTGGCAACGCAATCCAAGGATGGTATTCCCTCATAAACAATAACTCTATCAGCAAGGTAAGTCGCCATTATGAAGTCATGCTCGACAACAAAGGCAGTCTTCTTGGCATGTAAGATAAACCTCTTAATCACCTTTGAAGCAACAATACGCTGCTCTGAGTCAAGATATGCGCTTGGTTCATCAATCAGATAGATGTCAGCAGGCTGCATAATGGCCACCAAAACAAAAACCAATTAAAAGAACAGCACCAAGAACGCTATTACTGTGACAAACATTAACGATGGCAACAGAATCTAACATTATGTTTCCTCATGAGAATCACCAACAATATATTTCGCAACTTCTTATTTTAAAATAATGAGAATCTTGTTGGAAAGATATTTAAAAAAAGTGCAAAGCAGAGAAAATAAAGAATTAGCACAAACGGTCTATTGTGAAAGATAGTATAGTCTAGATACCACTTTCTTTGCAATGGTACAGTGACGATGGCTTTTTTTAGGAATTGGTGGAAGGAAATGTTTGATGATCCACTAAATTTTAGATCACATTGACATTGAAAATGGACCCATTGCTCAGTACACACCCAATAACATTCTTTGATCTTGCTTTAACTTTTAAGAACAAAATCTTAAAGACACTGATTGTTACATGGGTCACTCTGGCTCCTCTTGCTTTTTTCACGGACGTTGCTGACTAAAAATTCTCCGCTGGGGCAGGCTCTAGGATTGATTTTCACACAATCATTTGCTTTTGTCTCTAATCAATCAGCTTGTTGCTTCCCAATGTGGTCAAACTCATAGTTACCTGATTCACAGTTCGATGGATTCGCATTAGAATTCATAGTTCGCGGTTCACAGTTTGGCACTTAATCAAATTCAGAAATTCACTGGAGTAGACTCATTTGATTCGTTTTACAATTCGCTTAATTCATAGTTCGAGTTCGAAAAATTCAATGTACTAATTCGGACATATAATTCAATAAGGTTGGTGAATAAATATGTTTTGCAAAAAATTCTTAAATGTTGTAAAGATTTATATAAGAATGATAATTCATGAAAATTGTATATAATGATTAAATACAATTTAGATTCAGCAAAATCACCTCTTATGTGTCTTATCCAGGTAGCATAAACAGATATCCAACTAGCTGTATTGATCTTGAGCGCGCTAACACTTTTATATGAGAGAAGTGAAATTATGCAGTTGGGCCCATCTTCAAAAAATCTGAATGGCTCAAAATCAACACCCAACTCTTGGATGAAACAATATCAAAGTTTACTCCAATACTAGTAGGCCCCACTGAAAAATTGAGCATGTAAATTTAGATTTCACTTCAATCATGATTATATTTACCATTAATTAGATCAAGTGAAAAAATGTGATTAAAAAAAGCTAAAATCACATTTTTTAGACACAGTCAATCTGATGGTGAGATTGACTCGAACTTAGTTGTTGGTGTAATCCCATTGCATGTCAAAAGTGGGCCATGGATGAATTCATTCCAAAGTGGACTGCCTCGTCAAAGAAGAATGGCAGCATCGTTATTCTTCTAAGAACTAAGGTTATATATATATATATATATATATATAGGGAGGTGCTCTTGTGAGAGACACTCTCACCTTACTATGAGAAATACCTTTATATCTCATAGTAAGGTGAGAGCGTCTCGGACCCTCACATCCATATCCAATGCCAACAACTTAAATGTGAGGGCCCCCACCTTATCTCTCATAGTAAGGTGAGAGATACTCTCACAAGAGCATCTCCCATATATATATATATATATATATATATATATGTATATATATATCCTGTGCATCCTTCCCTCACCATATGGTGAGGGACAAACTTAATGGGGCCCACCTAGGGACCCACTAATCATGGGACTTGTGGGGGATGGGAAGAGACATCTTGGATGAAATCATATATCAAATTTGGGGTCAATCCCATGCCTCTAGCCCCTTCATCCATAGCCCACCAATTTAAAGACTTTATATTAAAGGAAAAAATTTGACCTCAATCCAACAATCCAATCCATTTGGATAGGTGAAAATTCAATGGGTCTAGTGTACTTAAAGGCATGTGTGTGGATGGTTCGGATGTCTTATATAGTCAACCCTACTATGTTGTCCCTTACCATAACATGGTGAGGAATGGATGCACATGAATATTTTCATATATATATATATATATATATATATATATATATATATATATATATATATATATAGCTCAAGCTTAGGATAAAATCTCGTAAGCTCATGCTTGGGGGGGCCCACATTTGGTCCATCCGAATGGACCAAACACATGACCCTTCTAAATTGCACATGTCCACCAACTTTCGGTCAAATCTGAATTTACTGGACCGTTGGATCTACTATGTATCGATCCGAATGGACTATTGACAATTGGACTTTTGGGCCCATATGGAGATGATAGACATCACGGTTGGGGCTGATTTTTTTGCAAAGAGGAAGATCCCAGGGAGTCCTTGAAATCTCCCCAACCCCATCCCCATGTGGGTCCCCAGGTGGGCCCCACCACACACTTGAGCTTGCCTTATCCTAAGCTTGAGCTTAGGAGAGCTGGCCCCTATATGTATATGTGTATGTATATAGAAAGTGATGCCTTTCTTCTTCAACCTGAAAGAGAAGGGAGAGAGATGATACTGTGAAACTCATCTTCCTCGACCACAACGGCAACATATTAGGGATTTTAGGATTTCTGAACCTCATCGAATCGAATAGCGATTTATTCGAACTGAACTATTCGGAGTTCGACACCCAAAACAGCGAATCAGGTAACATTGGTCAAACTCCATATTATCTAATACCAGTCTGTCCCAATCCTCTTTAGATTGCAAACTTTTAGTATACCCTACGATATGCTTCATAATCTCCTCCCAATTTTCAAGGCTAAGTGTCACCAATTCACCATCTTTTAATGCTGAGATTCTGCTTGTGGCAATTTCTCATAGAAGCCATGCCATGTTTTTGCATTGGTCCCCTCGTTAAGCAGTGTACTTAAAGATCTCTGCTTCCAGATAACCACTTGCCTCTTTCTTTTGGAATTATATTCTCAATTCCTTTCTCTTCTGCTCATTTACAGCCAACAAAGGACCAGTTTTTTCCTTCTATTATTAGTTTTAACTATCAACATTACCAAATTGGATCCTAACCCATTCTTTGACCTTCTCTTTAATTTCTTGAGCTCAATCGCAAATCTGAAATTGGCCCATCCATCAACGTTAATTTCCTTCCTCCACACCTAGAATCAAATCTGAAATCCACTTTTCCTCCAGCCACATAAGCTTGAAGCAGGGAGAAGGACCCCATCTCTCAAACTTAAGAGTCCAAAAAAATAGGACAATGATCCAATATTGGCTTGAAGAGCAAACTGTGGATCTAGATAGAGATCCAACCGATCCCCAGATACAAGAAATCTGTCCATTTTAGACATAGAACGTGGCAGCCGATGTTTAGACCATATTTAAGAGGCGCGATCTAAATGCAAGTCAATTAAGGAATGAGTTAATGAAATCAGAGTCATCGACTTTTGATAGCAATACACCTAGTCACCTACAATAAATTATTCCCAGCAAAAACATCAGCATCCAAGCAATCCCATTTGAGATGTCTCCCCCAGCTTTAGATTTACAAATTTCCTCTTTTATGACTATCCACCTCTCCCAACTTCCAAGGGTCCCACATTCCAAGAGACAATCTCATCTGCATTGCTTCGCTTTGACATTGGTTCTCTTTATCACCTTTGATAGAACATTGCCCCACCTCCGGACATCTGCTACTTTTCCCATAATCAATGGAACAAGCAAGATTTTGAAGTTCACTAGACCCCTTTCTGTTAGATCTCTCCACCATGAAAGCTTCACAGTTGTCCTTCAAAAAGCCACAAAACCAGTCCATCCTTTTTCTTCTCAACTGAAATACCCAAAGCATCTCCACATTGACAAGTTTCTACTGAACAGAGTACTCAGTCACCACCCCACCACCCAAAGAGAAAAAGAAATCCTCATCAACCAAAAAAAAAAAAAAATGCAGGCACTTTTTCAAGAATTGCGAACATCTCCACCAGTGAACTTGCAAATCCTCCAGTTCATCAATTTGCATTTTACCTAGGGATGTCAAATGGGCCGGGCCGGGCCATCGCAGTCAGCGGCCAACGGCATGGCACTAGGCCGAGGGATGTGGCACGACCGCCCGTTTCGGCACGGCACGCGATGGGCCGACCTGTCCACAACTGTCGGCCCACGGGCACTTCCTCTTTTCTAATCTAAATTTTCACAATTCAATTGAGTAATATTACATGTACCAATAGACATCCTACAACTTATTTATCTTTTTATCCCAGAAAGAGAATATCTGGATGTTCTTATGGCTGTTACAGGCCAGGTCAGGGCCTACAAACCAGATATTTAATGGGCTTGGCCAAAAGCACCTTCTTTATGAGGAAGAATCATTTGTGGTCCTTGTGCTTCAAATAATTGCAGACAGGATTATTGATGGCGTCTCTACTTTATTATGGGGTGAATGATATTTTGATTAAAGCAAAATAAAATTTAATTTAACATTTTTTTATAAATGAAAAAAAAAAAAGCACGTGATATGACCAATACTTTCATCTGTTGACATGTGCATGAACTGTTCATCTGTTGCCTGTTGGGCCCAACTAGGCCTGTCAATGGGACGCGTTGAAAAGGGTAGAAGGCCCGGCCCGGCCCAAGCCCGTGAGTCCAGTGGGCTGGGCTTGAACAATACATTTTAAAGCCCGGCCAAAATGGGGACTGGAGCTGGGCAGAAACAACCCAGCCAGTTCAGGCTCGGCCCGGCCCGCTGCAAAGTCATTTAATGCTAAAAAGATTTATGAAGAGTATCGTGTGAGATTTGGTGCTACAGAAAGTGATCAGATAGTAGATAAAAATGATGCAACTAGTAGGCAATTTAAAAGAAAGGCTGGTGATGATGAACATGGAAAAGGCTCGTTCTCTTTTTTTAAAGTATAGAAATGAAATCACCAATAAGGCAATTATAAAAGAAAAAACAGAATTAGATCGATATTTTGATGACAAGTCTGCAGAAGATGACACGATAAATATATTACAATGGTGGAAATTAAATTCAACTAAGTATCCTATTTTATCTCGAATGACTCATGATATTTTAGCTATTCCAGTTTCTACCGTTACGTCAGAGTCAGCATTTAGCACAGGAGGGAGGGTACTTGACCCATATAGGACTTCTTTGAAACCAGATACGGTAGAAGCATTAGTTTGTGACCAAGATTAGTTTAGTCATGACCCAACTAGTGATGGTGATTTAGACAATGATGGGAATGCACTAACTGATGTTGTAGACATATTAAAAGAAAAATAATTTCTATTGATTTCTCTTTTACATTACTTGACCCATATAGGATACTCATTCTCATTCATTTTATTGATTTTCTGATTTTTTTACTTTCACCGGCCAGAAAAACAAAGAAGTTTTCAACCGATCCTACATTACTTTAACTTGACTCATATAGGATACTCATTCTCATTCATTTCTATTGATTTTCTGATTTTCTACTTTCACCGGCACAAAAAAAAAAAAAAAAAAGGTTTTAACCGTTCCTACATTACTTGACCCATATAGCCTATAGGATGCTCATTCATTTCTATTGATTTTTTTATTTTCTACTGTCACTGGCCAAAAAAAAAAAGTTTTTAACTCCGCCATGTTGCTTGTTGCATTGCATTGCCGGTCCTAAGCCCGGAAAAAATGAGGATGATTTAAAGTCTGATTCACACCGGGTGTCTGGTGACAGTAGGAATAATTAGAGAATGTTTTGCTTATGTCCAAGATCGGGCTAAGCCTAGGCCCGGCCCTGTCCCAGCCCGGGCCCGTACGGAACCGGATTTGATGTAAGCCCGTTCAATTTAGGGCCGGGATTGGACAACACCTGGCAGGCCTGCCCTATTTTTGGGACGGTATTGGACAACCCAAGCCCAGGCCCGGCCCGTCCCATTGACAAGCCTAGGCCCAACATCGCGATGTCAACATATGAATACTCTATCTTAAACACTTATCCACTTTTCAAATGGCACAAAACTGATAAGCCCACCAATTCAGGGCCCATGCATCTATGTCAATGGCCCTACCTTATGAGATCATATTTACCCATGTAACTCCCAGCCTCCTAGGGTATCTAGCGCCGTTGATGACCTAGAAATGAGTTGCTACACACCCAGATTTTAGACAAGTTGGTCTTTGCCTATTCAAAAGTTCAATTCTAACGCTAGAATAGAACTTGTCCAATTCAAGGGCCTTTGCTTACACGGCCTTTGACATAGATGCATGGAAAAAATTTAATCGGAAAAAAAAAAAATTAAAAAGGCAAGCCAAGCACCACCGGCACGGTACGGCCCGTCGCGGGCCTCGTGGCCCTTTTGACATCCCTAATTTTACCTTGTTTACTTCAAAGAAAACTAGCCCGCATCTAAAGAGGAGGATGCTTAGCAGGGAACATTAAAGGTGTAAATCCCAAGGACAGTTGAGAAACAAGGGTTTATTTGTCATTTTGGATCAATGGATTTATTTGTAACTATGAATTAGTTTCCCACATTAGGATTAGATTAAATTTGAGTTATTTTATGATAAGAGTTATGATGGGATTAGCCAATTAGGGTTTCCAAGTTCGGGTCAACATCTTTCATGGCTGTTCACAATATATTAGATCAAACAACTGTGTCAACTGTCAAGACGTAGCCCTAAGGTATCATTTGGGAAGGAGGTAAAATGAGGGTTAGGAAAAAAAAAAAGGGGTTTGGGGGGGTGGTGGGGTGGGTTTGTGTGGGGGTGGAATGTTGAAATTGAGGGTGTTTGGGAAGTGGGGAGGGAAATTGGCGGAGGGAAATTTCGGGGTAAAATTAGTGTGGGGGAGGCTCCAAAATTTTTCCTTCAAAACTGGGGGAAAAATGGGAGGCAAAGAGGAGATTTTTTTAGAAAATTACTGACCTGCCCTTTTGTCAAATTGAAGCTTTTGCAAAAGGATAAAATGGTAATTGTCTCTCTACCTCACAAACAAACAAAATTATACTTTTTCACTTTTCTTCCCCTACTTTTTGACTATCCAAACAAGATGAGGTAAAATTAATTCCCCCCCCCCCCCCCCCTCTTCCCAAACATAGTGTAAAGTTTTAAAATGATATCAAAGCTTAGGTTTAGCATTAGGTAACCCCAACACCACCACCCCCCCCCCCCCCCCCTCCCTCTTCCCAAACATAGTGTAAAGTTTTAAAATGATATCAAAGCTTAGGTTTAGCATTAGGTAATCTTTAGATTCTTTATGTTTCATGTTTTCCTTTCGTTTGATCGTGTTCTTCGTTTTACCCAAGACAAGATATGAAAGTTCACTCGGCAGCCCCCCACCACTTCACTCTGTTATTCATCACGAAAAAAGGCCGAAAATTTCAACTTTCCATAAGAAGCACCTGACTGCCTTCAATGTCCACTACTTCATGCTCACTGTCATCATCCTCAAGGCCCTCAACCTCTGAAAGGCCAAGGACAAGTCTATCAAGCTCACCGGATCTGCCCACGCCTGGGATGTGCTATTCTACATCTTCAGCTTCTTGAAGAGGATCGTGCTCTTCACCTTGATCGTCTTTACTGGTTGGTCGTTCCTTAAATCCATGTTTCTCAACAACGGCCTCGCCTCTGAAATGACCTGGAGCCTCGATCCTCCTTTTCTGCTGCTGCTGCTGCTGCCAAAACCCTTCTGGCCATGTTTCTCGACAACTGCCTCGCCTCTGAAATGACCTGGAGCCTCGATCCCCCTTTTCTACTGCTGCTGCTGCCGAGACCCTTCTGGCTTATAAGTATCTTTACACCGGTAATATAGGTAGCCTTGCTAGAGTTGCCAACTAGCTTCCTAGAATCCATAGAGCGGAACTAAGTGAGAAAATCCTCATCGGCATCTCAAATACAGCCACCTCTATCACCCGAAATTCCAAGCACAGGGCCAAAGTAAAACATGTCATGAGAATACTTGACAAGGAACAAGGATGGAAAAAACCAACTACAGAACACATTGTTCCGTGGACCAAGGATCTAGGACCGCGAACTGACCAAAGAAAGCTACAGATCTGTCTCTGAAACAACAAAGGGAGCCATTAAGTTTGTGCAGCTTAAAGCAGTAGCTCAACTCCAACAGATCCACACCTCTTGTTGTTACTGGTAGTGATGCTATCACTCAAATGCCCTTCCTCTGTATCTCTTAACAAAAGATGAGATAGCATTTCTCGTGAAGTGAATTGGCCTGATCTCAGGGCTGAAGACTTGAAAATCTTAAAACTCCGTCCTTCCACAGCCTACTTCATCATCTCAAAACTTTCAAGAACGAAGAGTTAAATTTAGGTTTGGACTGGCACACCTTTTTTCCAAAAAGGAGCACAGCCCAGGCCCATCAACCAATCCATGACTCAACACATAACTTCTGCTCACTCCAAGGTCCATCGAACCACCAATCTGCCCTTCATAACCCAACTTTCAGATAGGCCTGCCTAGCTTTGAAGGGATATTTGCTATCGGAGTCATCTTCTTCCTCTGGATGGTTGCAGAACTTACCCATTCTGCAAAAATCACATCCGTCGTCCCTGGAAGCTTTAAGATCTCAACCGCTTTCAAAAACGGAGAAACAGGATCCATCATATGCATTCTCTTCCACAAAAATAGAGGTCTTCGGGTCCTCAATTGAAAGGGATATCTGAGTTGGCAGATCACAAGCCCTTCCCACATCACCTTTACATAGCCATGAGTCAAAACCTCCTTTGAAGCAATGCACTGATCAACCTCCACTACGTGGCCCATGCAATCACCTAGTAACCAAAAAATTACTGCTCTCAAAGCTTGTAGAGGAACTCCTTTTATCCTCATTCAGCAAGACGAGAAGGGCAACCAATCACCTCCATCCATTTTTCTACCACAACAGACGGAGAGGATTTAAGATCGTTGCCACAACTAAGCACCTCATCCACCTCCTTCCCCCCTAGAAATTGCATCCAGAAAGAGTATTTATCCATTAACTTGACCATTACAACAAGCATTCTACCCCAGACATATTCCAACCAGAACTCAAACAATGCACATCCCATTGCAACAGATTTCAAAAAAGGAAGCGAAGCCCCATTTCTTGCAACTGGCATGATCTACTGGAACGAAGGAATCTACAACTTTTCCTGGCCCTGCAAAACATAGAATCCAGCTCTAGTTTGGAGGTCCCTCCAAGCAGATCTGATACATACAAGGGAATGAATCTGTTTCTCAGTACAAGGATGCAATCAGGCAATGGATCCCTAGTTGGATTATAAGCAGGATGAGAATGCTGAAACCCACATTGCTGAGGATGAAGCTTATCTCTTATTAGATGAGACCAGGCATTTCATAGTTTCTGTAATTTCTTTAGACTTTACCATTTCATTCATTTCTTCGTCTATTTGAAGGAATAAGATTTTGTTTTGAATTTTTATGGGGTTTCTTAATTTTAAAATTCTACTTTCTCTCTCTTATTGGGAAAACATTATTTTTATCCTCATTTTATTTTGCTACTCCAGTTTAATATTTGTGCAGTATATTTTGAATTTAATTGGTATCTCACTTTCCAGTTTCATTTTGTTATTGCCAATAACATTCTTCCACAATTCTTTAAAAAAAAAGTGCAATAAGAAAAATACATATATTCTTCCCTTCTGTGCATGCCACATGCATCACACGGCTCCTTCTGTAGTATGACAAATGTAGAGAGAAGATGGCTTCATCTTTTATCTTAATGCATCTTTTTTTTTTTTTCTTAAATGTAAAGATGGCTTGATCTTGCAATAATCTATCCAAATTGTAGGCAATAAAAAGACATGACGAACTTAAACAAAATAGCATGTTGTGCAGTATGCAAAAAAACATTAAAAAAATAAATAATAACAAAATAGCATGATGTGCAGTATGCATAAAAACATAAATAAATAAAATACCTTCCCAAGACAGAGACATAATGCAACTCTTTGCAGCTCACCACCAGAAAGATTCACAACTTCTTGATCCATTAACTGCTCAATCTGTAGGGGCTTCATGACATCGGACACAAACTGCGGATGCATATATGAATCACGAATTTTCTGATGTAGCAAGTGCCTCACAGTAGATTGAAACTTCGGACTGATCTTCTGAGGCTTGTAGGAAACGTTAAACTCAGGTATTTCCACATCCGAATCTTCGACAACATCAGGCTTCAACAATCCAGCCTGCATAAGTTGCAATAGAAATAAAAGGTAATGGGTTCAAGATACAAAATTAAAAAAGAGAGAAGTGGATAAAAAGAACAAACAATGGTCTGTTACAATATTGCAAAATAGTATGTTTTGACTTATAAAGTTCAGAGGCAGGAAATAACACAATCAGGAATATGGAGCATACCAGCATGCGAATAAATGTCGTCTTCCCCGTCCCATTCTCACCCAGCATTACAACAATCTGAGAATCAGTAAATTCACCCTCAAATACTTTCATCTTAAAATTACCCTGGGTTTTAACCATAGTTGGGTACCGATAACGGGCATATGTCTCGATCTCCTCACCACTTTCCTGAGGAGTCTCCGCAACCTGAAAAAATGCAAGTGTGAACAAAAACTGACTGCTACATCACATAAAAACTTTTCACAAAATGCTAAGCATCTTATTATCAAAATTATCACCTTAAATGTAAGGGACTCCTCCCGGAACCGCAGATTCTCAGTAGGGACAAATCCAGCTAAAAATATATTAATTCCCTCTCTAACCGAAAAGGGAAGGGTTACAACTCCATATGCTCCCGGCTTCCCATATAAGCAGCATATGAAATCTGATAAGTAATCTAAGACACTTAGGTCATGCTCCACAACAATCACATAGCTGGAGAAGGAAATATAACAAAGAACAAAGTTTTAGTTCTAGTCCTCCATGGAAGTAGCAGGTTACACATAAAGTATGATAGTATACTACGAACTGGGACCTGTTAGGCCTGAGCAATGACCGAACAACTTCTGCTGCTTTAAGCCTCTGTTTTACATCCAAGTAACTCGATGGCTCGTCAAACATGTATATCTCTGCATTTTGAACTGCAACCACAGCAATGGCAAACCTCTGCAGCTCTCCACCCGATAGATCTCCTACATTCCTATCTATAACTTGATTCAAGTCAAGATCGTTGCAAAGTTCAGCCTTCATCTCTCTCTCATCCTTTTGGTCAAGCACCTGCCCAACATTCCCTTGGACTGCTTTCGGTATGTGATCAACATATTGAGGCTTAATGATAGCCTATTAAACACAAGCTTTAAGTTATAAAACAAGAGCTTTCAAAGCCGGAAAAAGAAGGAAAAAAAAAAAGCTTCAGGAACAAAATTGATAAGGAAAAAGAACAAGATTTAGTGATCCCTGTTTAGAACGAACCCTCATTCACTTTTTCTGATACTCACTTTTTTCTAATGGGTAACATGAAAAAGCACAACTCACAATATACATTAGAATGATTTATACAGTATGTTTCCACATCATACAATAAACATTGAGATGTGGTTTTGGGCATGATATACAACCAATTTTATGACCGGTTCTATTTAAAGAATATGATTTAAAGTCTAAATCATACATGATATGACTTTAATAAAATGCCCACGCCCATATGCAAACATATATTTTTATTATTCAAAGTCACCCACTTGACAATCTAAAATAAAAAACCTTATTACCTTAAGACCACTGAAGTTGAAATTGTTCAAAAGTAGGATGCAACCTCTGTATTTAAAAATTAAAATGACTATCAACCATTTGTTATTTAGGGATGAAATGGCTCTTTTAATCTTGCTGCATAGCTTGGCCTTACAAATAACCACAAAATATCAACAAAATAAGACCCACTTTTAACTTTAAACTTAAGTTCTTTCACTACAGACATGTAGGATTAAAATTTTCTTTTATTGTTAAAGGGACTCGAACCCAGTACAACCTCTCGGATGTGACAATGAGGACCTTCCAACATGCAGGACTAAGATCACTATGTTAGGGGAAAATGAAAAATGAAAGAGTACGGGAATCATTATACATTCATAATTAGAGAAGTGCAACAGCAATTTCGATAGAGATCAATGCACACTGGGTTCTTTGAGATTTATTTTACTAGGGTCGGTTTATGAGCTATAAAGGCTAACATCAAAATTGACCCCTGCTTCCAAATTCCAATCCCCTTCAGCCAACCAACAAGTTACATTCATGTAATGACCCGGGCCCATTGTCCATATGATATTGTCCGCTTTGGCTCATGGGATTTCAAGTCAATCTTGCCTCACGATTTTGAAAGGCCTCATGTGGAGTTAAGGCTAGGTCGCGCTTATATGCCCAGGGTCAGGACATGAATATTTCTGATTCGGGACTTAGTGCAGTCCAAGCCCCCTGGGAGACAAGCAAGCTAACAAACAAGACAAGCAAGCCCAAGAAGGTGGGATCTCACACTCTCCCTTATCGGAAATAGAGCCGTCCTCGGCTCTGATACCATTTGTAATGACCCAGGCCCGCTGTCCACATGATATTGTCCGCTTTGGCTCATGGGATTTCAACTCAATCTTGCCTCACGATTTTAAAAGGCCTCATATGGAATTAAGGATAGCTTGCACTTATATGCCCAGGGTCAAGACGTGAATATTTCTGATGTGGGACTTAGTGCAGTCCAAGGCCCCTCGGAGACAAGCAAGCTAACAAACAAGACAGGCAAACCCGGGCAAGTGGGATCTCACAATTTATTAGACATTTTCGACCATGGGGAAAGTGAGTAGATTCCAGATAGAGAAATATAGTAGTAGATGTTTATAATTCTCCATAAGAGAAACACCCCAGACAAGGATGGATTAAAAGAATAAAATGTAAGGCAAATTTATCGAAAAGCTTAGCATTAGACAAGCAGCATGCTTATTGTTCATGCAAAAGCAAATGTAAAAAGTTTCTGCTCGGGAGCTCACATCAAACAGTCCAATGGAGAAGATTAATCACAAACCATAACATAACTTCATTATTTACAAAATTATCATGTGCAGAGGTTGTCATAATTCTCAATATGCACACATTTTTTCTTAAACATCCTAACAGTGAGGAAAATCCCTGTCCTAGCTCTCTTGTGGAACAAATTCGGTAAAGTGGAAGTCATGTTTTGTTTAGGTTTAACGGTGGCAATGATCTTGCAGGATTCCTCCCACGAGATCCTTCAAATTCGATATCAATGGAGCTGCAAAGGGAAAACTAGGGCCAGCAATAGTTGCCGGAGATTTGTTCAATGAAGCATAGGGTTCAAGCCATTAGGGAAGCCTTTAACACGTATAGACATTCTTATTGGGGATTTCATTGTTGAGAACCAATAGAATAGCTTGGATATCCAAAGATATCAAGTACTCGAGGAAGATTTTTCTACATTTTAAAGGAGATTAGAGAGAGAGAGCATCTTCTTTGGGTGTGCATGTTATTCACACGTTGACAGATGCTAATACTCATTCGCTGCACAGGGCGTTGAGAGAGATAATTTCTAATTTGTATGTAGGTCTGAGATTGTAATTGGTTTGTTCTCCCTCTAGTTTTTGCAGTTTTTCTTTGTCTTTATCTTCAACCGAGACAATTTGCATATAGGTAGCATGAACAATAGTAGTAATACCTTTTTCCCTAGTATCTTTCATTTTCTTCTTTCAACAAAATTCATCTCTACCTCTCCAAAACATAATAACAGTAATAATCATAATAATATGCTTTTTTTTTTTGGAAAGAGAAAACTTCAACAACAGAAGCTACCATTAAAAAGATATAGAAACCATAAACACCATCTAATGAATATTTTAACTTATGATAACATCAATAAAAATATATATATAGTTATGCAAATGATACAACCTTCAAATTGTCTTCCAAAATACGAGTAAAATAGTTCTGAAGTTCAGAGCCTCGAAAGTAGGTCAATATCTCCTGCCAATCAGGTGGATTCTGCAAAGGAAGAAAGTGAGGGGCAACATGTGATGATGGTATTAGTGAGGGGCAACATGTGATGATGGTATTCAAAGACAAATAAAAACAACAGCTGCTGCTGCTGGTGAAATGGATTCAAAGAGAGACATTACATTGAAACGACCGAGGTTAGGTTTCAGCTTCCCAGCCAATACTTTAAGTGCCGTTGATTTCCCTATGCCATTTGTTCCGACCAGGCCCAAAACTTGACCAGGACGTGGAACAGGTAACCTGTAATTAAATCTTCATTGATAAGTCTTCACAACAAAGATAAGCACACTTTCCTCTTCTCAATTTGCAGAAATTGGAGCGAACCTGTGCAGCTTGAAGGTGTTAGCACCATATCGATGGGTGGTATCTTTATCCAAATCTTTTGGCAGATTGATGATTTGAATGGCCTCAAATGGGCATTTCTGCGGACATGAGTTCAAACCATCCAGTAAGTCAAACTATAGAAACTCAAAACAATGAGGAACAAGCACTTAGCAATGTTCTACAAACCTTGACACAAATACCACATCCAATGCATAACTCCTCAGAGATGAATGCAATCTTTGAGGCTGGAGTCACCTCGATACACAGTTTTCCTGCAAAAATGAAGTGCACAGGCAATTTAAATGAATAGCACAACAATTGAAGCAATCAATTACAGTAGACTACAAGCAATTCCTCGTATAATTTATTACCAAACATTATTACTGGAAAACCAGAAAGGTGAAACACAATCACACAAAATCACTATTACAGCTACAAAACTAATAGATAAACTGATTCAAAAACCCCCAGTTAATGAAGTGGTTGCAGCAAAGCCATACTGGCCTTCCCCGTTCAAACAAGGTCTTAACTAGTCTTTCCCCTTCTCTTATTTCCTCGGATTAGTAGTAGTGATGAAAACTACCACAATTCAAACTAGTAAAATAGATTTGAAAATGAATCACATCCCATCTCTTTCATCAGATTAATATTTCTCCTCCAACAATTCCTACAGATTTTCAATACTTAAACAGCAATCCACCCAATAAAACTAAAATTTTACACTTGACGGCCCAGGTCCATTAACGGCCCTGATTAATTTGGGGGAAAAAGGAATTCCACATAGCACATACACATATACCTTAGGGGAAAAAAACCTTCTAAGTTCTTAACAAAACCCTAAAACATTTCATATCAGAACAGACCACGTACTTTTAACCATCAATCAAACCTGCTTCCCAATCAAGCAAAACAAAACAAACCGCTTCTTCTCTTCCACAAAACAAGAAAAAAAAAAAAAACTCAAAATTCACATATGAAGACAAATTATTTCCAAAAGCACCAAAAGTCCGCAATCCTCCATTAAAGAAACAATCTTTCCACTTATCAGATCCTGCAAAATCACCTCTGATCACAATAATCAGAGAACGAACGCCAAAAACTCACTTCCAGAAGCCCAGAACCAAGCCAGCTGAATTGAAGCAAAGTTTCGGATTTTCGAACAAAAGCACGAAATGAAGGAGAACGAACAGATCAAAGAAAGGATTTTTGGGATCTTGAGATACCTGTTTTGACGACGGGACAGCTCTTCTTGCATTCCTGTCGGCACTTCTTCGGTTTGCAGCGATCTGAGCTGACGATTGCTATACGAGTGAGTCGATCCGCCATTTTTTTTGGTTTGAAAGGAGAATTCGAGAACAGGAAACCCTGGCGCGCGCTCTCTGTCTCTTGCTCGCTTTATTTAGGAAGTAGGACGGAGATTGAGAGAGGATGAAACAGCGGTGAAAGAAACCCTAATTAGGAAGCGGCACACTTTCGGTAATAATGCGCGTGGAATCTCTCTTCTGGCACGAGCCCGGTTAGATATTTTACTGCACTTTACCGCCTACAAGGGGGAATCCTGGCTGTTGCCTGTTGGTAATGCTATCGGCGGGTCCCACTTACTGAATTCTGATCGTGTTTATCATTACAAAAACTCATGATATGTTCATCAAAATCACCAATTTATACATTTCTGGGTGTCTTTTACAAATTTCTCAAAATCAACCAAGTATTAACATAGAAAATTAAGGGTATGTTCGGTAATGTTTCTCACGAATCCTCGTGAAAATCCAAATTCGGTAAACAAATAAAAATGAACGAAAGGAATCCTAGGATCCTTGCATCCTATTTTTTTTTATCCAACCTCTTCGGTCAATAAATGGAAATATGCGTGCCCGTTGAAAAACGGAGCTGCAATGCTCCGAATGAGATTTTTGGAGTCATCAGTTTTTCAATTTTTTAATTTCTTGAGTCCCTCAATCAAGATCGTACCATTAATCTTGTTTAGAAAGTCCACAACGGCTAGTAGGTTAAATTTTAGCCATTAATTCCTCATATATATTGAGATATTTTAAAAAAATAGACTATTTGAATATGAATTCTAAACTTCTGTGGACCCCCTTCTGTAAAATCTGAAGCTATGGATCATTGGAAAATGGCAAAAAAAAAAAAAAAAAAAAAACCTTTTGACTATTGATTCTCTACAATGAAATAAAATGGGATTTTTTGGTGAGAAGCTTTCAATTAATGGTAACAAAGTTTTCACTCCATTTGTTTCTACTTTTCCTTTGCTCGGAGATATTTGTGTATTTTGTGTTGATGATATAAGTTTAATCTATTTATAACTTAAAAAAAAAAAAGGAATTTTGTACTTTATATGTATGTTCATAAAGTAAAATCAAAAAATTAAAATTAACACACGAATTAAGTAGGAATCAATAAGAAAACACATGGATTAAGTGAATGACGAACCCATTGTGTAAATGTCAGCGTATACCTTCATATTATAAAAAAATTAAAAAACAGTAAATCTATATATAAATATATATAGTACTTTAACGATATTTGAAAAAAATATATATAAGTAATTATCTTCCAAGAGATATCTATAAATTTACACGCAAAATATTGGGCACTTCTTATTTGAGAGTTAGTGAAGAATATATAAACTCATTTGCATAGTTTTTGCTAAACAAATTTGGCACTGAGATTATAAAAATACATGTGTAAAAGCTCGCTTTTAATACGAACAAAAGGTTACAATATGCACTAAAATTATAAAAATGTAATGTCCATCCCAAATCAAATGTATGAAAAGAGAGCCGCCTAAAATAAGATTACCATCTAATCTAAAATAACATACATAGTTCCACTGCGTCGTTCCCCTAATCCTCTTTACAATAAATAAATAAAAGAAAAGTTCTTATAAATACAAAAAAAAAAAAAAAAAATTGAACCACCATTTCATATAACAAATTAGAGAATTATTGTTTACAAGAAAAATATATCAATCGTAAGAAAATTAAAAAATTACAAGATAGTAATGAAATTATAAAAAAATTATAACGCCATCTGAAATCAAATATATGAAAAGGAGCTTCAATGGAGTAGGGACTTACAAAATGAGTATCAAAGACTCACAGAATAAGTATCAACGGAAATGCATTCAATATGAGAATCACATTGTGTTATCTCCATTCATCTAAGCCAAAGCATTGCAATAGGGCAGCGTTTAACAAACAGGTGCCTTCCAAATCCAATACTTCTAAATATGTATAGGCAACATAAACATGCCAAGACAATATCATCAAAGGGGGACTATCACTTCTTTGGTGGTGGTCTTGGCAATCCGATTAAATAATAATAATCCTCACATCTTAAAGTTAGAAAATAATTGTGAAAAGAAAAAAGTCAAAATCTACCCAGTGCCTTCCAATACTCCTAAATATGTATGGACAACAGCAACATGCCAAGACAGTATCATCAAAGGGGGCCATCACTTCTATAGTGGTGGTGGTGGTGGTGGTGGTGGTCCGATTAAATCATAATAATTCTCATATCTTAAAGTTGGAAAATGGTTGTGAAAAGAAGGTCAAAACCACTCTTTCCTTGAGTCACTTCCACGTAGGTGGTCTTCCTTCTATTAAGTGTCATCTATGTCAGTGTTTCCTCACTCAATGCCTCGAGACTTGATCTATTTTAAGGAACACATCTTGTCGTTTCAAACATATATGAAAGGCATTTTTTTAAACTCGATTGTCCATTCTCTCTTTCTTGTCTCCTCTTCCCTGACAATAGTGAAAGATTTAGGGTCTGCGATCTCTATATTGGTCTACTCAAACAATCAACCCAAAAGTGTGCAGAAAAAAAACAATATGCAGCGGAAATAAAATCAACAAGTACACACTACAAGGACACCAAATTTAAGGTGAAAAACCCTAACCGGGTGAAAAACCACCGATCCGAACTGGATCAAATCAAACACTATGAATCTCGCAATTATAAGAACTTATATCTCTTCTCCGGATATCCCATACCCAATGACTGAAGTTACTTTGTGTCGCTTTACGTTTCAACGACTTCACACCGTTAATTGCAACAAATTCAATACAGCACTTGACTCCTCAAGTCTTCTCGTAAGAAGATAATCTTCTACAAAGGATGTAAAAGAACTAGCTCTCTAAAGTACTTGTCAACACAATTCTTTAATAAATCTCTATAGAAGAATTCTCTCAATGATAATCTCTAACTCCGAACTTTGAGGGATAAGGAGGTGTCTTTGGAATAGCCCTTGAATCTTTTAATAGCCCTTGGGATGTGCTTAATGGTTGCCTAAGATAATTATGACTAAAACAAGCAGTTTGGGCACAATTAGAACAAAGTTTCTAATTTTCATAGAACTCCCGACACATGTCCGCTCGAGCAAACACTTCATCCGCTCTATCTTACCTTCGTTCGAGTGAAGCTTGGACCGCTCGAGCGAACCATTCTGGACTTGATCCGGAATTTCAGCACGCTTTCTCCAATTGTCTTCTTCTAATTCTTTCAGACTTTCTTCTTCTGATTTCTTTCGATCTTCTATTTTTAGAGTCCTTTTCTAAATATAAAATACAACTTAAAAGATCCAGAGTTTTGTCCAACCCATGAATTTAGCCAACACTCAAAAGCCTAACAAACAGGAATACCTCTCTTTGCAAAGTTCCCCCTCCTAGCATTGGCCCCCAAGAACAACACCTCTCTTTCTTTTCTTCTGCTTCAGCTAAGTGCTATCTAACAAGGTATGCCCTTTTTCCATAGTTTTTATGGGCACACTTGGATGTTAACTAAATTTGAACGGGTCTTTATGGTTGTTTTTAACTAATGAAGAAATTCTTTATGATTTTAGTTTCTTTTTTTTTTCTCTAAATGGCAAAAGATTGAAAGGATATTTAGAAACCAAAGATTATTAAAGATTTGAAGATATTTTTTAATATAGTAGATAAAAATCTTCCAGTTTTATTTTACACTATTTGGAAAGTGTAGATTATAAGTTACAATATGGAGTTTTATTTAGAAATTATGGATGTTGATTTCTTTAAGGAGGGGTGAATACTCAAGATTCTAAAATCATACAATCTCTCAAAACACGAGACGGAGGATTTTTTGTTTTCACGGGCTACCTGCTTTTCCCACGGTCCTTCCTTATTATATGACAACAAATCTCTTCCATTCCATCATACTAAAGCGCTCTCTCAACAAATCTCTTCCATTCCAAAAATCTCTTCCATTCCATCATACTAAAGCGCTTCCCCCCCCCCCCCCCCCCCCCGGTGCAAGTTCTCCCTTTTTCAAGTATGTACTGTCTTTTTTATTCATGTCTAATGCATCTTCTTCTTTTCCTATGTTTGGAAAGCCTTACACGTTCATCTTCTTCTCTCTATTTTTTTTTTGCTTCCCCTTTGAAAACATTGCAATAGCTAGAAATATAACAAAAAAAAAAAAACCCATTGAAATTGCCCATTTCATAGAAACAAATGTCACCTGAGAATTTTTGAAAGCGGTGTTTTGAAATAACACAACCTCAAATTCAACAAACATAAAGACATGAGAACGAATTGCACATATATATTTGAGAGTGCACTATTATTTCGTTCTCGTTTTTATTTTTTACATGGGTCCTACATTTCTCATCTCGTGAGTGCAAGTCATTTACATGTGTATATATATGACTCCTTCATTCGGCTTAGGAGTTCAAACGTAAAAGAATATGAAGATAATACAAATTTAGAAGAAAAATGAAGGTTGCTAGGTACTGCTGACATGTCTGACTTGACTAGAGAAAGAGTAGGCAGCTATCCAAAAGAGTCTTTAGCACACTATTCTCCAAACATTTCTCCATTACCAATCTTTGTAATCTATCACTTGTTTTTCCGGATGTAAAAATATAGAGATCCAAGGGAGTTTATCAACATTGAATAGTTAACAAAAGAATGATCTAAGGTAATGTCACTTTGAGGCCTTTGTATGATAAGTTAAAGTGAAAAGGCACTACAAATTTACAAAGATCTATCTTTCTCCTTAGCAGAGAGAACAAAGAAAGGTGTTGGGGATCTTCAATAGTTAAACAACACCATGGAGTCTTCATATATGCACTCTACCATTACACTGGCAGGTCCTTACCTTATGAAAAAGGTGGAAGAGAGTCGCCGGTATGACTTGTGTAGAATTTCCTAGTTTCTTGCAAAGTGTACTTGGTGATAAATGCTGCCTCAAATGCTCCCTTTTATGGATTTCAAGAAAGAGAGAGCAGTTATTGATAGTGGGAGAGTGGAGGTAGTTGCAGAAGATGGGGATTCAAGCACCATAACCGCACTATTGTGCACAGCCGGTTAGTTTCAGGAATCCACCGGCTATGAGACTTGGTCAAAAGGTGTGAAAGTGGGGCGCAACATGGGCTAACTGCTATAAAATGCCCACCGGTTGTGGATTCACCAAAAGCGCTCACCGATAGGCCTGTCAATGGGACTGGCTGGGCCTGGGTTGTCCAATTCCATCTTGAATATTGGACAGGCATATTGGGGGTTGTTCAATCCTGGTTCTAAATTGAGCGGGCCTATGTCAAATCCCATTATGTGCGTGTTCGAGCTGCGCCCAGGCCGGGCCTGGGCTTTATCACAATCTTGGACATAAGATTAACATTCTTTAACTATTCATGTACTGTCACCAGACTTTAAGCCCTCCTCCTTTTTTCTAGGCTTGGGACTGGCAATGCAATGTAACAAGCAACATTACGGAGTTTAAAAAAAATTGCTGGTAACAGTAGAAAATCAGAAAATCAATATAAATGAGTATCATATGTTGTTTAAGTAATGTCTAAAAGAACTAAATAAAAATTGTTTTTCTTTTAATATGTTTAAAAGATCAGTTAGTTCATTCTCATCATCATATGAATCATCATCACTAGTTGGGTCATGACAAAACTAATCTTCTTCTTGAGGGGGGATGGCCTTTTATGAGGAGATTTATGAGGCGAAGTTACAAAAATAACCTTCTTAACTAGATGTTTTTAAACTGTTATCAGGGGCAGTTTTAGAAAAATATATAAAAACTACTAAAATAACTTTACGGGCTGGATGGGGCCAGGCCTAAACGGGCTGGGCATACTTTGCCCATTCTCAATCTCATTTTGGCCGGGTTTTCAAATAGTTGTCAAAGCCCAGCCCACTGGGCTTAAATTTTTTTAAAAACCCCGTGTTTTCAGAAATCGGCTGTGGTTTTCTTGTTTTCTTGTTTTGATCGGATGTGTTCACCAAACTTTACTGGCTGTGGATAGTTGTAATCATGCTTAATGGTGATTTGAACCTCCGATGACTTGAACTATTGGAGCTTCCATTCTTCCTTCGATGACTTGAAATACTGGAGCTTCCATTCTTACTTTGACCTTTAACTCTTTCTTGAAAAGAATTTGTATGTGTCAACAACAGACATTTTCATCTTGTCCTTTGGGAGAATTTGCAGAGAACTTAATAAAATAGAAACTGAAAATACAAAATAAATAAATGGATGGACAAAGTATCCATATCCACATGATAGGAATTCATTAACAAGGTCATTTACAGAGTTCTCTTAGTTCCAAACGCGCAAACCTGATTCCTTCAAACCAGCCACAAAATTAATGACATGACTCCTCAAAGTTTTTGTGGGGCTGCCCGAATGGATTACTAGTTCTAATTTAACCAATCAATGCAGCGGAAATAAACCAATCAGACAATTAGAACTTGCTATCTACCAAGCAATCACTGCAAGAAGGCATACACAATATTTAGCATGGAAACCCTATCAAGGGAGAAAAACCACGAAGCAGAAATTAAGAGTTCACGAACAGTTACAAGATATACTTACAAGCTCCTTTACCTCAGTTTGTACCTCGACCTAAGGACTTAGTTGTTCTTGCAAAGATCCACTAACATGACATCCACCGTGCCTCGTTCTCCTTACTTGATCTCCTCGCACCTTGTTAGTCAAGATGAACTATCTTCTACAAGAAATGTAGAAATGACCTTCTAGAACAACCCTTTAGAATAATCTCTCAATGGCTCTAGAGAATAATCTCTTAATAAGATATCTCTGACTCAGATTATAGAGAGTAGCAGTTTCTATGGTTGAGAGTAACACCCTATATATAGCCCCAAATTCGGGTCTTAGACTTAGTGCACATGTAGGACTCAAATTTGGAAATATAGTCCAAAAAAAAAAAAAAAACAATTCCAATATTAGAAAAAAAGACTTTCCTGGAATACTGCGTCTGTCCGATTGCTCGGACAGTGCATCTGATCGATCGAACCACCCAAATAACTGGGCGCGATTACAATCCGATCGATCGGACTGATGCTCCGATCAATCGGGCCTGGGGAGATTCGCTCGGTCTTCTCTTTTCTTCACTTCAGCTCTTCCTGCGATACAACCTATAACGCCCCAAGATTTGGGCACCTCGAATCTTGGAATGCTACGAGAAAGCACCCAAGAGATGCGGAAATCTAATAATATAATCAAGTGTGAATCTCATATGAGCAAGTAAATGGACAAAGTCCTAAAATTTTATTTCCCTTTAAGGGATTACAAGGTACTTTTCGTAATTAAACTAACTATTCAATCCTAAGTCGACCACAAGAAAAGGAAAGAATAGAGATCTAAATGATAGACGCCTCTCGATACACCAACTGCATCATTCTCTGAACCTTGCGACAATAGAACAGCAGCCAAGCAAACCACCAATCAAAATAAGCGGAAGAAAAGATACCTGAAAGCACCAAGGATTGGGTCAAGCTCGTTGAGCCAAGCAAATAGGCATGTTTAGATGGCAATATATTATATTAATAGATAGGGAAGTAGACTATACTTGATCTCAGCTGTATCTGCGTGATTAGTATCTCGATAGTAATACATAATATCATAGTGCAACAGAAAACGGTGTGGACTGTAGTACATGAACAATAATCGAGATATTTGTATAACAGATGTTTGGTACAACATATTAGGTAGATAAAAGAGGCCATCATCATCAAGACATCATATAAGTATTACAAGTACATCAGAGTCACTAGTAACGGGAGTAACCTGTAGGAGTAACCTCACCATATCCATAACTATCGTATCTAGATCCAACCGTAATAATGTCGACAGTTAAAGACAATAAACAACGATCTTCATAATATATAATATTCATACATCCAATATACATCCACAAGAGCATATAAAGGTACATCCACAGTTGAAGTACAAGGGACGTGGGAGATCAGAGCCAGCCCATCGTTGTCGTCATAACAATTGTCGATGGACATCAACCATAGGAGTCATAGCCACCCATCGCTGCCATCTCATCGAGTGGGAGCGTACAAGAGTCCATCAATGTCCATAGCCACAGCCAAGTCCCAGTCATTGGTCTTACGTGCTAGGTCTACCTTAACACTCATCCATAGCCACAACCAATACCCAGTCATTGGACTTACATGCTGGATCAACATCAATATCCATCCACATGTACCCGGTCCGAATGCCGGCGGTCTCGGTACCCAATCACCCATCGGTACCTAATGTACTCAACCACATCTCAATCTCTTTACACTCAATGTCCATGCTGGCATCATATCCCTCGGCAGATCACTCGTAATCCACAATCTTATAGATCACTAAGTGGGGGTACTCCGAACTGGATAGCCTTGTTATCCGTAATATGAGAGATAGTAGTCAAGGGTACGAGGCACGGAGTTCAGGTATAGCTAATCCATCCTTGTGATTCTCAACAGCTAATAATGCATACCCTTATAACGCCACTTCTCTATACGCTTAATTAGTATTATCTCATTTACAGTCCGTCTATCAGTATCTACCGTTAAGTTACCAATATCACAGGTCAAAACTTCAAGTGCAATGTCCCGACATATCATCCAGTATGGACTGTGATCATGGATCAGAGCCTTAGTGTAATGCCCTAATTTATAATACCTCTCGAGGCCTACATCCAAGGTTTAGACTTACTAGCCAGCTTTAGTGTCCGTTTCCACAATATAAGTACCACATATCACAAATCCATCGATAATCGCTGCCCCTCTCTTCAGGTCCAGGGTTCCACTTCATCTAAGACAGTGATCACGGAGTCTCAAATGCTTATTAAGTATCCTTGATGCTCCTGTAGGTATTTAGCATCATAAGACATCCATAACTAGTGAATCGGGTTCCGTTTTATAATCCAAAACCCTACTTAGGTGGCTCCACGGGTCAAGGTTAAGCCCGGCCTTTGACTCGTGTATAGCGTTTCCCAAACAGTCCAATTGGAAGGTCAACGGGGCCCGCACATGATCAGATCAAGAAAGGAGTGGATAGTTAACTTCCAGTTAAGAGATTGTCTGATTGATCGGACCTGAAGGGCTTACTGTTAAATGACAATCCGATTGATCGGACAGCTACGAGTTGCAGCAACAGAAAGCAGATTTATGGGGTTTTTCAATCCAACTTCTATCCAAATCATCCCAATCATCTCCAAACATCAAACACTCCTCCCACATCATGATCTCATCACAAATGCGCCATTGATCTTCCAAATGGGGGATTCCAATCCATCAATGGCCAACATCAAATAAGAAAAGAGTTTAGAACAACAATCCATGCATAATACCATCCAATCAACCATCTAAATACAGAAATCATGCCAAATAGCCATAAAGATAGTAATTAACAATCTAAGCATATTAATCACTTTAATTTAGAGAATCTAAGCATATCTACTTGCCTAATTAGGAAGAAAGCTCCTCAAATAGCTTGGGCTTTACTCCAATAGCTCTAAGATCACCCCAATAGTTGAATTTACAATCTCTACACCCATCCTCAAAGAAAGAAATGCATAAAAAAGGGAATTCTAAGAGAAAAGACTATTTTACTAAGAACTTGAAAATGGGGAAGAGAGATCTAGGATATGAGATAAGCTCTTTAGGTTGTAGATGGAGCTCTAGCTTCTAGTAATTGGAGGGTTAGGATTTAGAGAGAGAAACCCTAATCTCTAGCTTAGAGAGAGATGGGAAGGAAATTGTAGTGAAATGAGAGGAAGAGATAAGAGGGGTTTCTTTTATAGGGGTTGGTTGGTTTATAGTTTAAAATGTCCTCTCTTGCTAGTGTAAGTTTAGGATAAGGATGAGGGTATTTGGGGAAGGTTAAAATGGAATGATTAAAGGGTCCTTGATTGATAATAGAACTAAAGGATAAGGACTATGGTAGTTTAAGTATTCACATATAATGACTAAAGTATCCTCAAATGAGTGGTTGTGAATAAAGGAGCCAAGGACAATAAAGGTAGGCTATTTATTATAACAAAAGTGCCCATATTTACTTAGTAGAGAATAAAGGAGGCTAAGGTCATTTAAGGTATTAGGATTTCCAAAAAGGAGGAAAAATGTGTGGTAGGAAAGACTAGAGTGCCCTCATATAATAAATGGGTTAATGGATTAGGCCATAGGTAGTTGGATCATTCTAAGATAAATTGCACCACTCTCTAAGGGAAACCCATCTATAATTAAGATTATAACTAAGGCCTCTAATTGGCTAATTAATTTTAGGAAAACCACTATCAATCTCACAAGAGTCTTAATCCTATAAACTAGGCTTAATTAATGGAAATTACTAATTACTTATGCTAATCACCTATTAAGTATGATAGCCTAGGGTTGACTTGGTCAAACTGGGTCCCACTAGGTGTTCTTGGGAATGGGTCCTTACACAACCACAGTCGATTCTAAAATAAATTAGAAAATACAACTTAATGGACCCAGAGTTTTGCCCAACCCATGAATTAGCCAATATAGAAATACTAACAATCTCCCCATTTGACAATTCATGGACAAAATTCCCTAAAACAGTACAAATGATCTACCCAAGAGAAAACTCCAAAATACATTGAATTGTCAACCAAAAAATCAACAATTGTAGATCTTTACTTGTTTTCTCCCCTAGCTTCATTATTCTCCCCCCTTTTGTCCATAATTGATAAACAATTATCTTCATGCAGCTTCTGTCAATCTGGATGTTGTTGCTCCCTTCAATATTGACTTCTCCTCAATATGATCTCCGTATCAGCATTGGGGTGGAGGCAAGATCTTGTAGATTAGGGGTGTTGAAGCTTTGGTACGCACACTTGCATATTCAGACATTTCAGCAAACTTGTACCAATACAGATGAAATGTCTTCTTTCTTGACCCAGACAATTTTATTTTTCATAGGTGACTCTTCCTTTTGCTTTTTCCATTGCTTTTGGTTTGGCCACTTTCACAACTTATTGCAATGGGGTCGAATGTGTCCTTTAATTCCATAATGATGACAAGTGGTATACATTCAGGACGTGACACATTCTTCTTATTGACTGCTGTATTTTGTAACATGAACAGCAGGATTAGAAACAACTTAATTTTGAACAAAACAGTTAGTACCTTTTACTTTAGATGCAGATGCACCGTTAGCATAGCCAATGCCATGCATATTAGTCTTTGCCTTTTGACTGCACAGGATGTTATGAAGTTTTTTAGATCCAGTATTCATCCTATTTAGTGAAGCCTTACTTGTATCCTATTCAGAAAGATCCATCTTGAGTCTTCCTTACAAGTCTGTATTTTCAGCTTTCAAAGTCTTCATATCGTGATTAATTAAATCACACTTCTGTGCTTTAACAGTCAATTTATCTGCCAATTTGTTATTTTCTGCCTCTAAGCGACTCACTTTAGTAAGAACTTCAGACAATTTAGCTTTTAATGAAGTATTCTGCTCTTCAGATTCTTTCCAGCTTATAGCTACTTTTTCATTCATTATT
The DNA here is from genome assembly GCA_028538565.1 of Umbellularia californica. NCBI lineage: Eukaryota > Viridiplantae > Streptophyta > Magnoliopsida > Laurales > Lauraceae > Umbellularia > Umbellularia californica. The sequence continues at coordinate 41,645,846 of JAPQWN010000004.1, forward strand.
AGCATCTTCATGGTCTTTGCAAAGAATATATGATATTTAGCTTGCCAATCATGTTATGTCTCTAACTCACTAACATCTTGATTAGTCCTATCATAAAAAACTTGTGGAGGAGCAGCAACTGAAGTTGCCATGTATTTTTCTTTGCTAGCATCAGGCTTCTCAGACTCAGATTTTTTTATCATCCTCCTCATAAGTATCATCATCCCAAGTCAAATTGAAAGCCTTCTTTCTTGACTTTTTGCTGGCATAGTTACTAGCAATGTGTCCATAACCATGATACTCAGAACATTGAATCCATTTAAAAGATTTCTTCTTTACAAAATTTTTAGGGTCTTTCATATCACTTTTCTTCCCATTCACAAACAAATGAAATTGCTCCATGAATTGAACAACAACTTGGGGATCATTCTCCTCAGAATCAGTACCAGAATCACTAGTAGTTTTTCTTGAATGATTCTTTGGAGGCTCTCAAAGCAACACTTTTGGATTTTGATTTTCCATTAGTCCTTACGTTTGCTTCAAAAATCTGAAGGTTGCCAACTAATTCCTCAGCTTTGAGAAACTTCAGATTTTTATTCTCTTCTATGGCCACAACCTTTGCATCAAACCTTTCTAGAAGAGACCGTAGAATCTTTTTCACAATTCTATTTTCAGGAATTGCCTCTCCCAAAGTAAAGGTATCATTCACAATTGCATTCAGCTTCGAATTAAACTCATCAAAAGTTTCATTTTCTTCCATCTTTATGGTTTCGAAGGCTGTATACAATTTCTGAAGTTTCAATTGTTTGACAGTGTCAGTCATTTCATACACAGTCTGCAGAATATCTCAAGCTTCTTTTGCAGTAGTGTATGTAGAAATTCTATGAAACTCCGGCATGCTAACTCCATTATAAATAGCATTCAAAGCCCTAGAGTTGCAAGTGGCTGCCAATTCTTCATCATTTGTCCACTATTCTTCATATTTAAAACTGGTTATTCCACCATCAGTAGTGACAGTGGGCAATGAATAGCCTTTCACAATAGATCTCGATACTTTCAAATCTATGGCTTTTATAAAGACAACCATTCTGGCTTTCCAATAAGCATAATTAGAACCATCCAGCAGAGGAGGCTTATTGGTTGAAGTGCCTTCATGGTAGGTATCCATTCTAGCAAACTATGGATCAACATAGTAAATAGTGCAACCCGCTCTGATACCAATTGAAAGTTTTTTGGGGGGCTACCAGAATTGATTACTAGTTCAAATTTAACTAATCAATGTAACGGAAATAAACCAATCAGACAATATAGAACTAGCTATCTACCAAGTAATCACCACAAGAAAGTAAACACAATATTTAGCGTGGAAACCCTATCTAGGGAGAAAAACTATGAACCAGAAATTAAGAGTTCACGAACAGTTACAAGATATACTCACAAGCTCTTTTACCTCAGTCTGTACCTCGACCTAAAGACTGTAGTTGTTTTTGCAAAGATCCACTGACACGACATCTACCGTGACTCGTTCTCCTTACTTGATCTCCTCGCACTTTGTTAGTCAAGATAAACTATCTTCTACAAGAAAGTTAGAATGACCTTCTAGAGCAGCCTTTTAGAATAATCTCTCAATGGCTCTAGAGAATAATCTCTCAATAAGATATCTCTGACTCAAATTAATGAGAATGGTAGTTTCTAGGGTTGAGAGTAACACCTTATATATAGTCCCAAATTTGTATCTTAGACTTAGTGCACATGTATGACTCAAATTGGGAAACATAGTCTCAAAAAAAAAAAAAAAAAAAAAAACTTCCAGTATAAAAAAAGAGACTTTCCTGGATTACTGCGCCTGTCCGATCGATCAGACATCACATCTGATTGATTGGACCACCCAATTAACCGGGCGCGATTACAGTTCGATCAATTGGGCCTGAGGAGATTTGCCCGGTCTTCTCTTTTTTCTTTTCATCACTTCAGCTCTTCCGGCGACACAACCACACTCCATTCTAAAATAAATTAGAAAATACAACTCAATGGACCCAGAGTTTTGTCCAACCCATGAATTAGCCAATATAAAAATACTAACAACTCCCCTTTCAAATATGAAAAACGTATAATTAATGACAGGAAAAATGATCACTTGGTCTTGTGGGCGACATTGATTGAAATCATGTGACACTAGGACTGGTTTGAAACTAAAGTATGATAATTGTCAAGCTTGTACGGAAGGATGGAAGTGAATCCGATAGGCAATGGCACTGAGCTACAAGTAAGAATAGATTTGTCGAATTGTTAAAGGACTATGGCATGTTAGATATTGGGTTATTATGCTGTTAAAGGACTCATTAGTTGCTTTGTTGGTCAAATTTGATCAGCTTTAGGTGAAGCTATTGTTGACCAAACTGAGGGATTTAGAAGACAGTTGTTAATAACAAATGCAGGTCTAACTCGTTAGATTGGTGACCAAACTTTGGGATTTGTAAAAAATTTGGTACTACCAAATTGAATTGGAATTTTGAGGGGTCAGTTAGTCTGAGAGAGGCCAGATCCAGTTGAAGATTTGTTAGATTTCTATATTAAATTGGTGTAGAATATGGGTTGTTCAAGGAATTGTTTAAGGTGCCGATTTGGAATTAGGTTTTAGGTAATTTCTGGGTTGAATTGGTGTAGAATATGGGTTGTTCATGGGATTGCTTATCGTGTGTGTTGTTTATGGACTGAAAAGCCGGACTTGATCAATTCTGTTATGGTTTAAACATTTCAACTAATTTTTTTGAATAAGACTTATTGGGAGCCGACGTTTAAGGGTTTCTATTAGGTTTCCCTACAACTAGGTTTTCTTTAGTAGAAATTAAAGTGAAGGGTTAGGGTTTCAATTGAAATATTTTGGGATAATCAAATTTGGTGATTTTGACTGGGTTGTTCAGTGGCAAATTCTACACAGCACGTAGGAAGAAATTCGAGGTTTAATTAAGTCAATTGAATTAGGGAAATTTAGGGTGCCAGTTAGAGTTTATTTTAAGTTGTAGTTCAAATTAATAATAGGGTCATGTTTCAGTATCAATTGGGACCAAAATTTAGGAGCGGCTTGGAGGATTTTGGAGTGATTTATGGAGTTTTAGGGGTTCGAATTTGGGCTACTTTCTTGGGATAGATCCAAATGAGCTTTCAAGGGATAAGTTTCCTTGATAGTTTCTTAATAGTGACAAGCTTAATGCTGATAATTCTCAATAGGTCTATAGGGTTTCTTGATAGATGTAGGGGTTTTCTAGATAGGTTACTTAAAGTGGATGGGCTTTTTGAGGTTTTTGAATGCCGGGACTAGTTTGGGATATAGCCAAGTGTAAGTTATAACAATTACAAATACGAACAGTTTGCTTAGAGGCTTGGATTTGAGAGTGTAAAAGGAAATGAAACTCACTTGCACCCCAAATCCGTCCCATTTATATTTAAACCCTACTTTTTTTCAAAAACTTGCTATTTTTAATTCCCAATACCTCGCTTCGGTGCGTTCTATTTACAATATGCATTTCATGACTCAATCCTTAAAAAATAAATGCCATATCTGAAACTCTGACCATATCTGTTACTTGAGTAGAGTCCCTACATATATTTATGGAAAGTCTAAAAGCATTCAAAATTTTATTTGGTATTATCTTTACAAAAGAATTCCTTTTAAAGTAAAAAGTAAAAATTACTTTTGAGTGAAGTAGTGGTCAATCCACTTCACGTTGGAGAGGATACTTTTTGTTTTTCCGTAAAGCATTGGAGAAGTTGGTGAAAGACACAGCGGAATGCAAATAGTCTCATGGAAAACATCAATATAAATCGAACGGCTCTCAGCCTTTGCAAACATAGAGTGCCGGATATCAATGACACTAAAACCATTGTTTTAATGAATAAGCCCATGAAAGTTTCACCCATCTAAGGTCTGGTCTCCCAATGTTAACTGTTGTCTTATAAATTAATGGGCTTGAAGATAACACATCAATTAGTATAAAAAACAAATAAGAAATCTTTAAACAATTGTTTGGTTAAGGCCCACTTGTTCGATGGCTCGGACCACCAAATAAAAATTGGCCATGTAAGGCTGGAAAACTACAGACTCAAGTAAACTCACCAAATTAAAAAAAAAGGGGGAAATTACAAAACGGGGCCTAAGTTTTCCTCATATTTCAAAATAGGACAAAATTAGAGCCACATTTCAAAATGGGCCTTAAGTTTTCCATGTAGATTTCAATTCAAGACATCCGGCCAAATTGAATGCTCGCCGGCCAACTTTCCCCAATTTTTTTTTTCTAAAACCCAAAATTGCCCTTAGGATTTTGAATCGCAAAAAAAAGGCAGAAGAAGAGGAGGACGGGTTCGGCGGCCGTATCTCCAACGGCGATAGCCTTCCCAACTACTCCACAACGGAGCACCCGGATGTGATCACCGCGACGTAGCCTGGGAGCCTGTTGCAGACATCCGTCACATTCCAGTGCCTCCTGTGAAAGCTCAAATCTTTCCGATCCATTCTTCTACTAGATCTCGATCTGCATTCTTTTCTCAATCTCAATTCTGCATATGAATTTTCTTTTTGTTTATTTTAGCTTCATCTTGTGAAAAATCTCACTTTTGAACCTTCTTTAGAGCATTTCTTGTTTATAGATAGATTCCCTGCAAAAAGATTTCTACTTTTTGAAGGAAAAATCTTTCATGATTTCTGGGTAATTTGATAGAAAAAGCATGATCAGGTTTTCTGCATGATTTCGGAGGCATATGATTTTTTTTGAACAGTTTTGCATTTGGTGTTACTATCAGGTTTTGACAGTTGTATGGATCGATCTTGTGCAGATCTGTTTTGAGTGTTCTCTGTGCAAATCTGTTTTGAGTATTCTCATGGCTCCAGCCGCAGCTTCATTTTCCATTAAGCCTCGAGGTATATTTGTGTGTAGAGATTTTAGGTGCTTTTTGGATGTAATGCTAACAACCTCTAGTAAAGCAGCAAGCGAGGGCGCTTGCCTGCAAACAGCTGGAAGATTAAAAAAAGCCCCATTTTAGTAATGTGTGCAGTTACCCAAACAAGCTGGCCTTTTTTTGAAGTGGGAAAATCCGGCTTGAATGGGGGCACAGCGTGCTGAGGGCGGATCGTCGTGACGGCCGTCCTTCCTACGGCGCTCCACTGGCCGTAGTAGGAGCCCCCGTCCCCGTCGATGTAGCTCTTGAGGATGTTGAGGAAGGAGCCGGGGTTGGAGTTGCACCATCCGAATCAGAGGAGGAAGGTCCCGAGGACGACGAGGGCGGCGCTGTGGCTGCAGAGGGCGATCCGGTGGCAGGCGTGGTTAAAGCGATCGATGCGCGGGCCCTCTAGAGGCCGGCAATGCGACATATGGACGACGCTGGACCCGGTGAAGTCGATAACCCCGCTCCCAAAGAGGAGGCTGCTCTGCGTCGGGCTGGCCCACCCGTCGCTGGACCAGAACCAGTGAGAGATGACGGGGTAGACGAAGCCGGTGAGGAAGGAGGAGTAGATGAGGTATGCGACGAACTGGGTTCGCTCGGCGATGGAGTCGCTGGTGATGCCTGCGGTGGCGATGGCGAAGGCCCACTATTAGAGGAAGTTGCTGTAGTCGGCAGAGGGGGAGATGATGCCCATGAGGCCAAAGTAGTGCTTACCGATGAAGCTATTGGCAGGGCTGGTGAAGGCGAAGCCGAAGCCGAAAGGGCATTTTTGGGTTTTAGGAAAAAAAAAAGGGGAAAGTTGGCCGACGGGCACCCAATTCCACCGGATGTCCTGAATTGAAATCTACTTGGAAATCTTAAGGCCCATTTTGAAATGTGGCTTTAATTTTGTCCTATTTTGAAATCTAAGAGAAACTTAGGCCCCATTTTGTAATTTTCCCAAAAAAAAAGACCTGGCACAAATGAGTCATTGTGAAAAGTCAAAATTTTCATTTAAATTATTTTAAAAAAATTTAAAAAATAGATTAAATATTTATAAAATTTTAAATACATTCTAATTCACTTGTTTCCATGATATTCATCCAAATTAACAAATCATTTATTAAAATTATATGAAAACTAAGTATAAAAAGACATCATAAATATATCTTTTAATATTTTTATATCTAATCTCCTTATATATTTGACTTGGCCTTTGTCCTAATAAGGTGACTCGACATAGCCATGAGTGAACTTGGCTAGTTGTTTCACCTATGGCCCACACATAAGGCAATCAAAAGGCTAAGGCTTGGGCCAAGGTTATGCCCTTACACTAACCTCACATGTTCAGGTGGAAAAGAAAATAAAATCCTCCTTATTTTTTTTTTCTTATTTTCATCTGTGCATTCAAATGTGCATGGTCAAAGCTTTTTTTTACATTGAATTGTGCCGTTTATTTGCATGAAATTAAATACACTAGAATTCATTGTCAAATTGACTTGTTCGTTTGTGCGAAATTAAAATGCTAAAGAATCTATTATCAAATAGACCTATTTGTTTGCACAGGTTCCAAATTAATAAATCCATATATTCAAGGAATTACAAAAATAAGAAAAAATATAAACCGTCATTACAAATCTTCCCACACATACGGAGTCTCCCCTGAAAATTGACTCGGCCGAGTCACGAGTCAGCTTAGCATAGCAAGTGGCTGGCTCCCCGTGAGGACCGGGACCCACAAATGTATAAACAAAAGGCTCGTGCTAATATCTAAATTATCGGGTCGAGGACTCGAGGATCTTTCAGACTTCTCTTCCTTCGCAGCCGCGCCCACAATAATAAAAAAGTCTCTGCTTCCTTCTCATGCGTGTATGTTCGTCTCTCTCCCACTATCTTCGTCTCTCTTCTTCTTCTTCTTCGGACTTAGATCTGATCTCTCTGCAGGCAGCGAGAGAGAAAGAGAGAGATAGATATGGATCTTCTAGAAGGAGATATGGAGCTGCAGGAGATTCAGAGGCTTGAAGGGCACATGGACAGGGTTTGGGGCCTGGCGTGGAATCCCGTCTATCCAATGCTCGCGTCCTGCAGTGGAGATAAGACTGTTAGGGTTTGGCAGCAGAATCCGGGGAAAAAGACCGATTCTTGGGAATGCAAGGTCTGATCACGATTTCATTGATTCCTTCTCTTTGTTCGCATTTGATCAAGCTTAATTTGTAGTGGAGTTGTTATGTTTTCGATAAAGTAGTGTTTTGATTGCTGCTGCTGCTGTTGTAGATTTGGTGTCATTTCGAATGCTTATGTGGATTTAATTGGGGAGTGATTAATGGTTGGTTTTGATGGGCTTTCTGATTTTGGAATGTTTCAGTGGGAGACATTTGACATGCAATCCAATCTGTGGAACTTGATTTGGTTATGCGAGGGTTTTTGTGCTGTTGAGAGTTTTATTTCTGTCTTCTTATTTTGATGTTATGGGGCTTCATGAAAGTTAGGCTTGTTGCATATTTTTGGTGATTTGTGGGAGTACCGGGTGTGGTCGACAGCCGCGTTAGTCTTGGAGGGGTCTTGTTCGCTGCAGTCTCCTGCAGACAGTCTCGAAGATGTGAAGAATGAGTCAATAGTTGATGGTACAGTGCTCTCGAGGAGCCCCCTTGTTGGATTCGATTGCTCTGCTGGATACTCAAACGAATCTCAATCCCATATTGATCACAAAAAAAACTCCCTTATCAGACTGTAATCTATAATTTCTCAGCCTCATCTCTAATAGAATGATATCTCAACTTGATATCTATCTGCTCCCACTAACTTCAAATCACTTCATGAGCGTTTCAACCAGATGGCAGGCCTCTTGGCTGTCTACTGTGGGCTATATGTTTTGTTTCAGCTGTAGACATTGCTACCGAAGTCTATTTTTTACTACCCCAGGAAACATCCCCACAAAATGTGAAAACATGACTACTACTCATGGAATTTTCCTTGTCCAAGTTACCAGTGTAATTGGCGTTTGAATAGCCATGAAGTTGCATGTTATACCTCTGATGGTACATGTGGTGTTTTAGTGTTCCTTTGATGTATCATAGATTCCTCTTTACTGCTTGCCAATACAACAAACTTGGATTACTCAAGTATCTGCTTATGAGACCCACAACGAATGCTAAATCTGATGTAGTGCCTAGCATCACATACATGATGATTCCCACTGCGTGAGTGCGAGGCTATTCACTCACATGATCTTATACTCTTTGCTCATGGGACACTGACTGCCGGGTAATTTCATGCTTTTGCAAATGGGAGTTTCGATTGACTTGGATGTCTCCATTTCAAACCGTTTTAACACATTCTCCAAATACGATTCTTATGAAAAGTTCTCCTAATCGGCCTATTTCTTATGATTTTTTGTTTGCCTAGTACATATGTGGCTTCGCCTATGTCTTTCATCTTAAAGTGGGACTTTGATAATAATTTGGTTACAGAGATTGCTTTTAGATCGTTACTAGCCATCAAAATGTTATCCACATACAATGACAAGAACTTTAAACCACTCCCATTGTTTTTAATATAGAAACATACAGAAAAGTTCCTTTCTTTCATTCAGTATGTTGCATCTTGCGAGGTTATGTAGGGGTGATCTAGAAGATATATCCAAAACTTAAAAGTAAAAGGGAAGTTTAGAAACCACTGGCAACTATTGCTAACTTAATCCCTTTTTGAACCGGTGGATCATCTTTCTCTTTCTCCGATTATGAAGATATTTCCTCCCAGATGGCTGCAATATTTGCGACTGAAGTTGAACGGTCTTAATTTGGTCAATGGAGGGAGGTTGACCGCTACTTGCATCATCAGGTGATGTCAAGTGTTGACGCATGCTGATGATGTTAGTGCTACTGCTGCTGGCCATAGGTCTGTTTTACCTAAACCTGACCCTGTTCGACCTGGTTTGTCCGGTGACCCGTTCAACCTGGTCCGACTATTTGGTGCTGTCTGCATATTTTAAATGGGCCATGTGCACGATAGCAGGCCTTAGTGGACGTCACATGTGCTGTAGGGTGACATGTGTCCCTTCAAGATTTGTGCATGCGGAAAGGGCAGAGGGAAGAAGAGAAACTAGTCCTCTTCTGCACAACAAAAAGGAACAGGATTTTACCCAATGGATAGTAGAGTGTAGATGTTTGCCTTCGTATCTTTTGCAAGCCTAGAAATGCAGAATAAGGAAATAAGGAAGAACACGGAGAAGAACCCAATGGCTATTGTCGTAGCTGTTAGATTGCCAAATTTGAATGGCCATTAACCATTGATAGGTTGTTGCTTGCATTTGCTAGGACTGACATAAACGATGCTTTGGTTATTTGAACATCATGACTCCGTTGTTTCCAATTGCTAATCACAAAATTAATTGTTTTTGGACCTCCTTACAAGCTTGTTGTACTCCAGAACTAATGGTTGTAATGGTGTATATCCATCAACTGTCCATGGCAGAACTGCCCCTCGATGATCCTGTATCTCTAGATTTAGAATATCCACGTTTGAATCTTTAATTGCTAGCTCTACCATTTCAAGATCTACAATTGAATCTTCATCCAGGGATGAGACCTCACTTCGAGGATCATAAAATATTTCCTCCAAATTCTCTTTGATTTTCAGCTCAATAGTGGTTCTCCAGTGCTGGTAGTCTCAGCTGTATTACAAGCAACTTGTGATGCAATTCATTGTACATGATCATGTCTCTTCTTGTTATTTCTTGAAGCTAACTGTATTACAGGTAACTTGTGATGTAATACACTAATACACTCATATCGTTGTAATGATAATTCTTGCTTGTTGTTCGTTGAATATACAAGGATTTCTTTTCTTTTTCTTTCTTTTTTATTTCTTCTTTTTTTTTTTTTTTTTTTTTTTTTTGTGATTTCATGTCATGAAAGCCGGAGATTCCCCTAGTTTCTGTAATTGCTGTTCGCAAGCTCGGATAATGGATGGTTGCGTCAGGCAGGTTGACAGTCAGGTGTAAAACTTTTGTCACTACTCCAACATGAATTTTGAGAAAATACTCCAATTAGGAACAATACATACAAAAAAATAGTTAGCAGGGATAAAAATGTTGAGATGGATGTGTGGTAAAATTTGGAAAGATGGAATTGGAAATGAGCGCATTTTGGAGCATTTAGGGGTAACATCAATAGGTGATACATGAAGACACTTGTTTGAGATGGTTTGGACATGTCAATTGACAGTGAGTGCATTCGGGAGCATGTAGGGGTAGCATCAATGGGTGATGCATGAAGACTCATTTGGTTGGTTTGAACACGTCCTACATAGGTATGTGACTGGGCCAATGAGAAGTTTTTCTATGCAAGTTGATGGCCTCTCATGGAAAAACTCTAGGCGAAAGAGGACATGGATGAAAGTTGTAAGGATGGGTCAAAAAAGTGCAACCTATCTGAGGTCTTGGCCTAGGATAGACTGGAATGAAGAAATAGAATTCATGTAGTGACTGAAACATAGTTGGGGCAAGGCTTTAATGATGATGATGCCATGCGAGTAGGAATCTTGAGTTAAATGTCAGATTAGTCAAACAACGTCTCCCTCCCTCTCACCCCCACTCTCTTTCTCTTCCATTTGTTTATTCAATGGATATATGCATACTGTTCTTATCATAATCATAGCCAACGAGTCCTTGTAATAGTACAATAGTTGCTTCTAAAACAATTCTTATAATTTTCTCAGTAATTATTGGAGTGTGAAATCTTATGCAGGCTATATTGGAAGATACGCATACAAGGACTGTAAGGTCTTGTGCTTGGTCACCATGTGGGAAGCTATTGGCCACTGCAAGTTTTGATGCTACCACAGCAATTTGGAAGAATGTTGGGGATGATTTTGAATGTGTTTCATCTTTAGAGGTAGTAGAAACAATACGGGTATGTTTTTCTAATGATCCTCCATCGCTCTGCACCTGTTTTGTTAATTACAATTTTTATGTACAGGGTCATGAAAATGAAGTAAAAAGTGTTTCTTGGAATTCTTCTGGGTCTTTGCTGGCCACTTGTGGGCGAGATAAATCTGTATGGATATGGGAGGTACAGCCTGGAAATGAGTTTGAGTGTGCTTCAGTATTGCAAGGACATACACAGGATGTGAAGATGGTGCAGTGGCATCCATTTATGGATGTTTTGGTTTCTGTTAGCTATGATAACTCAATTAAGGTCTATGAATAAAATTATCTGTTTGTCCCATAGAGTTGAGAATGTTTTCTATATTGGATAACAAATTCAATTTGTTTTATACAATATCAGATTTGGGCAGAGGATGGCGACAGTGATGACTGGCATTGTGTGCAAACATTAAATCAATCTAGCAGGTATTATTTTACAAATTTTCATGTTTCCTTTTTGTTTTGGAGTTGTCTCAGAGAATGGACTTGCAGGCATTTCAATTTTTTCTTTTATTTTTTGCTTGTTGGGAAATAGATGAATTCTTATGTCTTTGTGCTTCTAGTTTATCTTTTTGTCCCCTTAGCATTCATCTCTTTATGTTTAAATTGTACTTTTCATAAAATTTAATGTTTCCACATCTACAATTAGATCTAATACTTGGTATGCTATCTGTTGTTTTCAAGTTTATCAACTCTAAGTTTGTAGCAAATGTTTTATGTTCTGCTGGAGACTTGTTATACAAATTTGTTTAAGATGGAGTTATGCTGTACGTCTTTCAATTCAAGATTTTAACTCTCATTTATATTTCATTTGGTGGACAAGTCGTTGCAATTGCAAAACATTTAAAAATGTATTTTAGTTGTGGGCGCGATATATTAGCAATGAGACTGCATGAGTGATCTCCTTAGTAGTCAAGCAGAAAGCAACATGTGGCTATTGTAATGGAATCTATTACATAGAAAAGATTATCTACAGTAGCCCCTGTGGGCCGAATCTCCAGTCTTTTGGAATTAGCTGGCTGCTTCTAGAGTGTAGGTGTTTGGCAGAAGTTAGACGAGTGATGAGTCCTTTTGGACTGAGAGGAATGCTATTTTCATTAGACACATTGTGGGCTTTTAGTATGAGAGAAATAACTGGATTCCTTGATAAGAATTACTATACTCATTTCACTTGGAAGATCTCATTAGAAGACTGAAAATGAATTATTTCAAAGCCACAACAATGTTACTACCACATGTAATGCACATTTTTTTTTGGGGGTAAAAATATGTAATGCACAAGTTACATTGCAACTCATGTGCTAGTATGGATGTTGTTCCTTATAAATTGATATTTGACAAAACAAAATAAAATGAAACTTTACACGAGTTCTTGAATTGGATTTGGCTAAGGATTAGACAGTTGCAGCCTCCTTAAAGTGCAGTGGCACAGTCCGGATTCGTGATTGATGAATAGATTAATTTCCCAAAGGATTGATCGAATCCAAAGATGAATTCTAGCCCTAAGGCACACTCAAAACCATAAAACACACTGCAATTGAAGAAAACTCAGGAAATCTTTTATTAACTAGAATAAGCATGTAATGCACAAGTTAGAAATTGGAGTGAAGTGACATGCCTTTGATTAGAGTCTTCTTTCCTCTCATACGTGGGTTTGGTAGATGTTTTTGCTTTGGTTTGTTGTTGTTTTTTGGTTGGTTGTGCTCCCATGGTGTGGTAATCAGTATAATTCTCTTGTACTGTTTTTTCTCTCTTTTAATGAAAGTTACCATTAAAAAAAAAGAAAAAAAAATTAGAGTAAGCATGAGCAACTACAATGCAAGACTCAACTATATATAGAGTATTATAACTATTTCTTGGCAACTAAGACTTATAAATAAATTAGGAAACTTCTAATCCTAATCAACCAATGAATACAAATTAGAAATATTCTCTAAATAGAAAGAGGGATAAATTTAGTTTCCCATAGTAACTCTTAGTCAAAATTGGGCCTATGGGCTGAACCCAATGGACCGGGTTGACCTTTGGGTCAATGTGTAGGCCCTGTTACTTTCTTGGGCCTAGTCCATACTGCATCAACTCTCCCGGGCTTGGAAGAACTCGACTTCGGCGAGTTAATAGCTTGATAATATTATTAAAGATTTGGATTCAACTGGAAGTCAGTAGCAATAATCCATGAAGCATCGGAGATCGGGCGGTTCTGCCAACGGACAAGGAACTTTTGGAATCTTCCTTGATGAGTAGAAATAATATGATCACCGAGAACATCAATGATTTTATTTGCGGGTGGATGGGCAATTGTTAAGGCAATGCCTTGTTCTTTAGAATCTTCCTCATTGTCATGCCCACGGTAGAGTGTGAGATATGCAACATTGAATGTTGGACTGATACTAAGATTTGATGGTAGCTCCAGAGTATAGGCAAAGCATTGGAGCTAAGTTTCATTACTTGGATGCAACTTCTTATTAGCTTCTGGTGGTAACCATTCCAGATGGATACACGCCATAACCATTCTCCTTAAAAAAACTCAAGAAAAGGACGCGTTTGTCTGCATGAGCCTTGTAGTCGTCAACTCGTCATTGCTAGCGGCGATATGGTGTCAAGCTTCATCATGTATATGTTGCATGTGTTTAATGAAGTTGTCTGCTTCAGCGCTAGGTCATGCTTCAAGAGGTAAGGGGACAAAGATAAATAGGCAAGAGCGGACAAACACCTGTGATGGCTTCAAATGGTGAAATTCTTGTGGAGCGATTGACATGATTGTTATAAGCAAATTTAGCCATGGTGGGTAGAACTTGATCCCATGTGGTGATAGGATTGTGTTCGATTAACTACGCCTGTCTGGCCATCGGTTTACGGATGGTAAGCAGTAGAAAATTGAAGTTTTGTTTTTTCTATCATCCACAAAGTCTTCCAAAAGCAACTCATGAACTTCTTGTTATGATCTGATACGATTGTCTTGGGAAGGCCATGAAGACGGACAACTTGAAGAATAATTGAGTGACTTTGTAGGCACCCACTGTGTTGGTACATGGGATAAACTGTGCCGTTTTGGAGAAACGATTAGCAACAACGAAGATGGAATCAACTTTTCTTGTAGTCTTTGGTAGACCTAACTCAAAGTCCTTGCTGATATATTCTCTTGGGGCATTAGGAATTGGCAATGGCTGATATAACCCTGTGATCTTTTTGTTACCTTTAGCAAATTGACAGGTGCAACATCTTTCGCAAATGCTTATAATATTAAGCTTCATGCTTGGCCAATAATAGCGATCACCCACAAAAGCAAGTTTCTTATCATGCCCCAAGCGACCACTATAACCTTCTGATTGTAATTCACGAACATGTTCTCGAATAGAAGTGGCAGGCAGGCAAAGTTTGGTACCTCTGAATAGAAAGCCATCATGGATGTTGTAATGTGTGTGCTTGTCTTGGTCACCATTAAGAAGATCAGAATAGATAGTGCCAAAATCTTTGTCGTCTGTATACTCCTGCTTGATCTGCTCAAAACCCGGTACAATGACTTACATAGTAGTGAGGAGATGTTTCCGACAACTTAATGCATTAGCCACCATATTGTCTTTCCTTACTATATGACGGAGACTAAAGGTGAATTCCTGAAGATAGGTGCTGCACTTGACTCGAGGATCACTCATGTTGCCGAGATTGAATGTGTTTTAATGCCTCGTGCTCAGAATATAAGACAGTCTTTTCCAAGTTCCAACCAAATAATGTCACCAATGTCGTAATGCTTGCACAACGATGTATAATTCCAGCTCATATGGCGAGTATTTACGCTTGGCATCAAAGAGCTTCTCACTAAAGAATGCTACCGGGTGACCTTTTTGGCTAAGAACTCCTCCAATGCCAACAGTAAAGCATCAGAAGAAACTTCAAAGACTTTGTCAAAATCTGGAAGCCACAATATAGGGGCTTTTGTGACCTTTTGCTTAATTCTTTCAAAGGCTATAGTGGCTGCACTTGTGTACTTAAACTCTCCCTTTTTCATACATTCAGTGATAGGAGCCATAATATTGCTGAAATCTCAAATGAACCTTTTATAGAACGAACTTTAGTGAGAACTATTGGAATAGGCCAATTGATGGGAGAGGGGCGGCCCACCTTGGATTTGGATGAAATTGGATGTGGATGATCACGGAGACAAGGCGAAAAATTTCTATGGAATGGAATCTTGATTTGGTGAAGGAATGAAGGAGAAAAGGGCCACAACAGAACCAGGTGAATGTCTTTTCTTGTTGGAGAAGGAAGAAGAAATAATCTGAGAATGGTCCTTGCTTTTATAGACTTGCTTTTGGGGATTTACAAGTTTGCCCTTGGAAACTTGTGGACAAGATTACATTGGCCTTAAAAAAGGGTTTTTTTTAGCCATCGAAACAAGTTGCGTTGTGCAAGATTGACAATTCTCGAGGTCTTGGTCAAAAAGTCAACTCTTCTAAAAGTGTCATTTTGACCAACACTTATGTGAAAAGCAGTTGGCTGGCCTAAATGAAGGTATTCTGACATCAGATGGGTGAGGATTCTTCACGAAAGTTTCTCAAAATAGTATTTTCCTCCCAACGAAGCCAAAATGACAAAAAGGTCATAAAAAAATCCTGAAATACCCCTTGACCTTTCCTAAAATTCCAACTAGGTCCTCTAGTGACAATTTCATGAACACAGATCCTTGAGAGCCATGGTTGTTGAAAACAATACTTAGAATATACTGTCCTGTGTTTATTTGAGAGAAGTCACAACTATATATAGGTATTACATCAAGAGGTATTCTAGTTCTAAGAGAACTACAATCATTCATCTAGAGATAGGAAAGCTTATTAAACAACTAGCTAAGATAGGAAAGCTACTAAAATATAACATGTAATGTACAATTCTGTCAACACATCTCTCCACGTGAGATATATCTAAACATTCATGGGCCTTGGGCCTTGGGTCTGTGTAACGCCCCCCCTCAAATTGATGCGGGAGAATCAACAAGCATCAATTTGCTAACCAAGAACTGATGACGTGGTCGTGGAAGGCCTTTAGTAAGAATATCAGCAAGTTGAAGCTCGGTGGAGACATGCGGAAGATTAATGACACCGCGCTTAAATTCGTCACGGATGAAGTGACAGTCAACCTCGATGTGCTTAGTGCGTTCATGAAATACCGGATTTTCAGTAATCCGAATAGCACTTGTATTATCCGCATAGAGAGGGGTAGCACCGTCCGATGGAAAACCAATGTCGGAAAGGAGTCCGCGTAGCCAAAGAATTTCGGAACACGCAGCAGACATGGCTCGGTACTCAGCCTCGGTAGAAGATTTGGAAACTTTTTCATGTTTCTTGCATTTCCAAGAAATCAGACTATTACCCAAAAACATGCACCATCCTGTTGTCGATCTACGAGTATCCGAACACCCAGCCCAATCAGCATCGGAATAAGCTTTGAGAGATAGAGGATTGTGTGATGGAAAAAACAACCCGCGAGTTGGTGTCCGAATAAGGTACCGAATGATGCGGCGAACAGCAGCCAGATGAAGATGACGAGGAGCAGTCATGAACTGACTCATGAGGTTGGCCGCATAGGAAATATCCGGGCGAGTGATCTTGAGGTAGATCAAGCTACCAACTAACTGGCGATATGTGGTAGGATCTGGAAGAAGGCCACCCTCCTCTTTTCTGAGTTTGACATTCAGTTCAACTGGGGTATCCACCGGAGCGGAAGCAGTAAGACCAGCCAAGGCAATGAGATCAACAGTGTATTTGTGCTGATTGAGAACGATACCGCGAGGTGATTGATGAACTTCAAGACCAAGGAAATAGTGTAGGGGGCCGAGATCCTTCATGTGAAATGTCTCCCGAAGAGACGCTTCGAGCTTCTGAATCATATTGGCATTAGGACCAGTAATGACAATGTCATCAACATAGACAAGGAGTACAGTGATCCCGGATGGAGCATGATGTAAAAACATAGAAGGATCATACGGGCTTGGATGAAAATCCAAGTGGAGGAGAGCAGCTTGAAATTTCTCAAACCAGGCACGAGGAGCTTGTTTCAGACCATAGAGGGAGCGACGAAGTTTGGCAACCATATCGTTCCTAGAGGAGCAACCCTGAGGTAGACGCATATAAACATCTTCTTTGAGATCACCATGGAGAAACGCATTTTTAACATCCATTTGATAGAGAGGCCAAGACTGAGAGGCAGCAACAGCAAGAATAGTGCGGACGGTGGTCATCTTGGCAACCGGAGCAAAAGTTTCATCATAATCAATGCCATATTCCTGCCGATTTCCAAGAGCGACAAGACGCGCCTTACATTGATCTAACGTGCCATCAGAGTTTAACTTGAGAGAAAAAACCCACTTACAGCCAATAGGTTTGACACCCATAGGAGATGGGACAATGTCCCACATATGATTTTGCGCTAAAGCATCCAATTCATCTTGCATAGCCTTGTTCCAACATGGATCCTGCACAGCCTGAGAATAGGATTGGGGAATGAAAGAGGAAGACAATGTGGCCATTAAGGAAGTATGGGAGAACCCATAACGGGCTGGTGGGACCGAAATGCGAGTGGAGCGACGCAGTGAAGGATGTCCAGAGGGATCAGGTGCCGGTTGTGGACCAGGTGCCGGAGGAAGGTCAGGAGGGGGATCCCTGGTAGGCGCTGCGCTATTCCTTCTGTGATACACAAATTTAGGGTTAAATCGAACAACTGACGAGTCGTCAGAAAAACCAGGTAATGACACAAAAGAGGAGTCATTAGGAGGATCAATGTGTTTTTGAAAAAAATACTGATGTTCAAAGAAAACGACATTCCTAGAGGTACGTAAACGACGAATGTGAGGATCATAACAAAGGAACCCTTTCTGGAAGGGAGCATAACCTAAGAACACACACTGAGCGGATTGTGCCATTAGTTTTGTCCTCTCAGAGGGAGGCAAGTGCACAAAACAAACGGAGCCAAAAACATGCAGATCATCATAGGATGGAGAGGTCTTGTACAATCGGTAATATGGGCTTTGATTCTCAATGGAGGTTGAGGGCAGACGATTGATAAGATGAGCTGCCGTAGCCAGTGCCTCAACCCAAAAACGAGTAGGAACCGATGATTCCAGAAGAAGGGAACGAGTGACATCAAGGAGATGTCTATTTTTCCGTTCAGCGATTCCATTCTGCTGGGGAGTGTAAGGACAAGTTCTTTGAGAGATAATGCCTTTGTTTTGCAAAAACCGTTGAAAATCGGAAGACACATATTCCCCACCAGAATCAGATCGCAAGATTTTAATGCAGGTGGAAAATTGATTCTCAACATAAGCTAAAAAAATTTTAAAAACATTAAAAACATCAGATTTGGAATGCAGGAAGTAGACCCATGTGAACCGACTGAAATCATCAATAAAAGTCACAAAATATTTATAGTGAGCGTGGGAAAGAGCTGGAGCAATTCCCCATACATCACTGTGAACTAAATCAAAACACTGAGAGGTGTGTGAAGTGGAATGAGGAAATGGAAGAGTTTTGCTCTTTCCCATTTTACAAGTAGCATAATCAAAAGGCACACAAGAAGATAAACCAAGAGATTTATTTAATAAACCGGAATTTAACATAAGGGACAAAGCCTTGGAGTTAGGATGTCCGAGTCTATTGTGCCACAACTGGCAATTATCTTTAAGAGAAAAACAAAACACATTATTGTCAAATTGATTCCTAGAAATTTTAGAAAAATCCAGCGGAAACAAGCGTCCACACTTAGGCCCCCTCGTGATCTCCTTCCCGGACATATGGTCCTCCACAACACAACCAGAAGAAGAAAAGGAGATGTTATAATTATTTTCAACAAGTTGCCCGACTGATAATAGGTTGGAAGTTAATTAGGACATAGATAAACATTTCTCAATGGGATGGGACCAGGGATATCTCCGATAGCAGTACTAGGAACATGTCCGCCGTCAGCGGTTTGTATTTGAAAATGGCCATTGTAACTTGTCATATTGGAGAAAGGGGTGTGGGAATACGTCATATGATTAGATGCCCCTGAATCAAGGAACCAAGTAGAAGATGAAGGTGACTTACCTGAGAGACCAAAGGCAGATAGGGCATTGATAATCATTTGTTGAACCAATTCAGGAGTGAGAGAGGATGAGGGCCCAGGCTGTGGGGTTGCAGATGTAGGAACAGGCATAACCGAAGAAGCCACATACGCATGCGGAGTCTGAGACTGTGGATTTTGATACTGCGGAGCCGGATACTGTGGAGTCTGAGACTGCGTCGACGGACGTGGTGGACGGCGGCGACATTCAGAGATGATATGTCTCGACCTTTTACAGTAACTGCAGACTTTTTGTTTACATTGAGATGCAATATGCCCAAATTTCTGACAACTGTAGCATTGGGTTTTGCTCAAGTCTCGAGGCGGAGGCTGAGAAGTTTTATTTGCCGAGAACGCGACTGAATAGGTTTCAGTCTTTTGTTGAGCAATATGAGCTTAGGTCGTAAGGCGCTGTTCTTCGCGTAAGAGTTCATTCAAGCAAACAGCCAAAGAAGGTAGAGGCGTCCGATTCATCAGGGCAGATCGGACACTTTCATATTCAGTCCGTAATTTCATCAAAAATTGATCTCGCTCACTAGAGGCCTGAAGATCGCGAATGACGATCAAAACATTTGCAGCCACGCCTGCATACTTAATACTATCGTATTCCGACCAGTGTCTGGAATCCCGAATAGTAGTCTTGTATCGATAAGGTCCCTTGTGCATATTCAGCAATCGCACATTCAAGGTGAAATTGACGTGCGGAGTTATCTTGGTGGTACACTTGCTGCAGATACCCCCACATGTCTTTAGAAGTGGGGTAGGGTTTTAGGTTCATGATCAGATGAGGCTCAACGGATCCCAGAATCCAGGTTTTGATTTTGGCATCTTTAGTATGCCAAGAGGAGATCTTCTTCTCATCCTCTATAGGTATAGGGTCCGAACCAGAAATATATCCCCATAATTCTTTAGCTTCAAGGTATATTTGGAACTAAAAAGACCAAGTAGGGTAGTTCTTTCCCGTGAATCGGTTCAAGGTAACCTCAGATTTTTCCATTGCAAATGATGTTGGCCAAAAGAGATGATTTAATAGTGATAAGACCGAGCAATTAGTGAAGAGAAACTATGTAAAACCAAAAACAACACAAATATTTGTGCACAACAGGCCCTGTCAAGAGAAAACAACAGCAGTAGTTGCACGTACTGAACACAGCAGCAAGTAGCAAACTAGTAAGCAGCAGAAATCCAGGCAGAAAGCAGAAAACAATGTAGAAATAGAACCAGAAACTGTTCCCAGAACAGTCGTGTGAGGCAGCACCTCAAAAGAGCCCAGAATAGTGCCCGACGACCATGCACAGACCTTGGGTTTTGTTCGTGGGACCCACCAGATGATCTTAGGACAGATCAGAGGGAAGGGATGAGATGAGATGAGAAATCCGCAACTGATGGAAGAAGAAATCCTCAAAAAGGATCAAGATCTGAGAATCGAGACGGCTGAGATTGAATCTTATGGAGAAAATTGAAAAAACCTAGAATTGAGTAGATGGCCTACCTCTGATGTTCATAAAATCTTGAAAAAATCACCATAAAGTTGGATAATTCCAGTCGACCAAGGTAGAAGGGTTTTGCAGAGGAGCTGATGACGATCTGAAGTGGGCCACGTCTTGATCTGAGAGGATCTGTGATGATCAGGAATGATCAACGATGATCTCTTATCGCCTTGATACTATGTAAAATCAAAAACAAGGTTTTCATGAACTTCGCTCTGATACCATGACAATTTCATGAACACAGATCCTTGAGAGCCATGGTTGTTGAAAACAATACTTAGAATATACTGTCCTGTGTTTATTTGAGAGAAGTCACAACTATATATAGGTATTACATCAAGAGGTATTCTAGTTCTAAGAGAACTACAATCATTCATCTAGAGATAGGAAATCTTATTAAACAACTAGCTAAGATAGGAAAGCTACTAAAATATAACATGTAATGTACAATTCTGTCAACACATCTCTCCACGTGAGATATATCTAAACATTCATGGGCCTTGGGTCTGTGTAACATCTAGGGCACTAAACTAAGGTTCTATGACCTTTGAATTTACCCAACCTCTACTCTAACATACAAAACCACTGAACCTCCACCTCCACCTGCCTAACTAACTACTAAACGTAATTAGTTGCCCTTAATCATAGTTAATTAGTATTAAAACAGTGAAGTTAGGATCTGGGTCTTACATAGGGTGTAGACGCTTCTTGAAGATAGTTAAGAGTCCGGCTGAAGTGTGGCCAGAAACATCAACAATAACACTATCTTTGGGATCAAACTAGGTCGAAACTCAATCTGTCTCGTTTTCACTTACAAAGATTATTTGTATGCACCTCCGTCTAATTGGTCAGTGCAATGTCTTCAATGAAAATTAAAGAATGAAGGTTGAGAAACCCATTTAAAGGTTCTCTTCTCAGAACTCACATTTTGATAACACCATGATCATTGCGGCTGGATTGTTTTGGCCTTTTTTAGTATAACACCATGGCCATCATTAATGAATGCATTACATGTGGTTTATCATGAAGTATCATTCTATTCTTGGTTCACTTAGTAGAGAAGTAATGTGATCATTTAATATATTCTTATCAAAGAAGATGATTTGTGTTTAATATGGTTTGTCTATTCTTAGGAAAGAAGTAATGCATTCAATGCCCGTTTCTTCGCATGCATTAGATGCCAAAAATAGTTCATAATTTCTTTGAAAGCTGACACACAAAATCCAATAGGAGACTTGTGCATTTATCATTAGAATATCAGAATCTTTAACGCATGTTTTTAACTATATTATGCATATCAACAGTAGCGCATAGCACAGTTGAAGGTGCTCATTGTTGCAACCATGAGGTGTAGGTTTAAATCAGCTTAATTTTAAAATGAATAGGCACTTATTATTATTGTTTATTATTAGTTTTTCACTTGAATGAAGCTTGTAGTGGAATCCTCCATGTCTTTTAGAAGTTTCTTTTGAGATCCACATTCCGCACCGAATTTGTTTCCTATGCATCTTTATGTTCACCACTTTATTTTGGTTTGCAGAGTTTGTCTTTATTTTTTTTTCTTGGTTGTTATTTATTTATTTTTGCATTCTAGTGGACATTCATCTACAGTTTGGGCATTATCTTTCAACTCTGCAGGAGATAGAATGGTCACTTGTAGGTATGTATTCATGACTTTGTTTTGTTCAGATTTCCTTTCATGGCTTTGTTTTGTTCAGATTTCCTTGTTTATATTTCATCATCCAAGAGTACTGACAATACAAAAATTGTTCAAAGATATAAGTTTACCTCAAGAAGCTGAATAATGGTGGGTGGATTTTGCAGTGATGATCTTACCTTAAAGATATGGGATACCAGTGAGAGTCCAGCAGAAACAAGTAGTGATGGTTACGGCCCATGGTAAGAAGCATGATTCGTTGCAACATTTTCGTTTTTTGTCTATGCAATCTTTCTGATCTTAACCTGTCTGTAATTTTTAAGACATTTCTCCAGTAATCTATATTAGAGTTCCTCAATTACGGGCTGGAATTATGTGATCCTTAGGCTCAGAAACTCGTTAGTCTCACCATCTACCACTATTATATAGCTGTAAGTAGGAGGGTAATATCTGTCTGTGTCCTATCAATAAGAAAAAGACTCTTATCATTTTCATCCTGTTACGTACTTCAGATAGTAAATCACCACCCTCTTAAATTAAAAAATGACATCATGTCATTTTATTGTGCATTTTTTTAACTTGTGCATTTTGGCTCGACTAACTGTAATGACTTATGAGAAAGATCATCTTTCTTTTATATGCAACTTTAAGGTATGCTAACTTTACCTATAAATGATGGATAAAAGAGGAAAACTTGATGCAGATGGACCTCAGGCCACACGTGTAGGACCCAAGTAGATTTAAGATTTTTATTCACTAATTGTATGCCATTAGTTTCTAATTTTATTTAAAGAATTGTAATTAGGATATGATCCTAGTTTTCTTCGTTTCCTATTTTAATTAGATTTCTTAGGGACTAAGTTTTCTTTTTCCTATCTATATGGCATTGTAGATATTGGTTTTTAGAGTTGATGAATTGAATTGGGTTTTCTCATTGAGTTGCATCCTTGCTATCGTCTCTGTGGAGACTTGTTGAAGTGTCTGCGGACACGTGCGTCGTCACTCCACGCAAGCCCGAACCCAAGGGCTTGCATTTGGTATCAGAGCCGAACGATCCGTTGATCGATCGGCGTGATTACCCCTATCCATTCCTCACCCACCATCTGTTCCGATCCTATCCTTTGCACAGCCCTTCCCCACCACCATCCTACTGCTGAAAGCCCTTTCCCTCATTGCTCGAGATCCCATTCAAATCCTCTACCAAAACCCAACAGAACCCCGGCTTTCCACCCCTAATCGAACCCCTTGTAATAATCACCTGGCCCCATCCTATCCTCCTCCAAATGCCAACGCCAAAAAAACCTTAAAAACCAAAAAAAAAAAAAAAAAAAAAAAACACACACACACACACACACACCCTTGATCGAATTCTTCTACCTAAATACAAGCATCACTAAACCGAAATCACTACCTGCCCCATCTTCCTCTCCATCTCCATCCTAGATCCCTAACCTGCCGAAAACCATCACAGATCCCTAAAACCTGACCCAAACCCCACTTGTCTGAAACCATTCCCATTCCCATCACAATACCCTATTTGACCTAGGCCAAATATCTGAAGCTCCACCACTTCCAATCCCTGACCAAAATGCCAATCGGACATTTTTCTCATTAAAAAAAAAAGAGAAAGAAAGAGGAGAAAGAGAATCAGAGAATGACGAAGAAGGTAAAAGCGTACCTGCACCATTGTCTCCATCATCATTCGGTATCAACCATCAAGACCACCATCATTAGCAATCACTGCCTTCGCCGACATCTTCTTTGCAATCGTCAAGTGCGCTGGAACCCATCGTCTTCTACAAAAGCTCCATCGCCCAGCAGGATTTCATTGCAATCACGATTATCGTCGTCATTGGCAGAGCGGATAAGAGAACCTTTTGATTTCTCTGAGCAAACGAAGTCGAAAGGAACAGGGTCTTCCAATCCTTTTTGTTCTTTTTCAACATGTAAATTGAGTCAGGGATGGGAGTTGGGCGTCACTTGTCCTCTGCACATGCCTGATCCAAGTCAGGTGGACCTGGTTACCAAATCTAGGTCAGTGCGGGTCAGTTCTGAGCTGTTTAAAGAGGTTGCCCAGCCCAAGAGCCATCAGTGGTATCCACTCCAGAACAGCTTGACTTCATCAGTGACAGCAACATAATTGATAAAAAGAGCAGATTGAAATCAAAGGTCTAGATTATTTATACGATATACGAGTCATCCGAGTTCCGACGTTTGATTTCAGATCAATTTTCGCTTCTGTGCTTTTGAAGAGCAGATCTACAGAAAAGGTCAGTCCGTTCTTACATCAAAATCAATATGAAATTGCATATTAGTAAATTCTACAATGCACTTCAAAGAGACAAATATGCACTTAAATATGGAATATAGTATTATGAGAATGAAGACTATTTTCGGCAATTTCTTGATTTGAACCAAGAAGAGTTGTCCATTCTTGAATACTTTGGCCAATTTTCAAGGCTCCAAGATGCATGTGGATTAGAGGATGATGAGGAACACGATTTAATTAGGTTTCTGAGAAGGCTTGGGACCGGATATAGTGGAGAGAACGAATGACTGCAAGATCATTCATGAGGCATATTGGGAAGCAATTCGTGTGGAGCGCATCTTTAAACAATCTCATAACTCAAGAAGATAAATTACCTCAAATAACAGCGGATGACCATGTTGAGGAACTAGTGGTAGAGGAATTATAGACTAAGAATACAGGGCAAGACACAAAAGAGTCCACCAGTAAAGTTGGCCTCGAATTTTTCTTATGGGTAATGGTGACCAAAATATACAGGCATCATGGGAAAAAGCAAGGTTGTCAAATCGCAAATCGTATTGTGAATCGTTCAAGGGGTTGAATCGAATCGAATCGCGAATCAAATCGTGAATCGTAGGATATTTTCTAATTTTTTAATATAGATGAAAAAATACTAAAAAAATATAGAAAAAATAGAAAATATTATAAATGTCTATAATTTATCCATTTTCCATCCATATCAACATCAATGCATGAACAATATAGGCATCTTTATATACTACTATCTGAATTGCTGAACTTGATTAAGATATAAAAAAAAGTAACATATGATATCTATCATATCAAAGTTAAAAATATGCAAGTAGATTGTAAAATTAAAATGCCCAAGTGTTAAAAGGGAAAAAAAAAATATTTGGCACTATTCAAGCAAGGCCATATCATCCAGCAAAATAGTCCATGCCAAAGAGAAAAGTGTCAACCAGATAGATGAGAAAAAAAAAAAAAAAAACAAATGGAGAGAGAAAAAAGAAAAGAGAATAGTATAAACCAGATAGATTAGAAAAAAGAGAAAAAGGAATAGAGAGAAAGAAGAACATACAGGAAAAAAAAAAGGAAAAGAAAAAAAATTGCTACCTACAGGTGTCACTGTGTGAGTTCCGTTTATATTTTATTGCTACCTGCAGGTGTTACTGTGTGAGTTCCACGTTGATAAAATTGTATGGAATTCTGGGACCCACTATTCCTGAAATAAAAGTTGGAGCATAGCATATGGAAAGGAATTGCTACAGCTTGCAATTCAGATGTGGGTTCATGTGTTGGACATACAGATTGATAAGCATAAAAAACTGCTGCAACAGCACAGCCAGTGGGGTCCACATAGCAGTTGGGAACCTTGGGATTTTATAGTGGGCCTCACAGGTTAATAAACAAATTGAAAAAGCAAAGCTTAATCCATCAGTGGGTCCCACAGTGAAATCCAAACAGTCCATTTGGCTGGAAACAGTTGGATTTCTTAGGTGGGCCCTACTGCTTGATCTACAAACAAAAAGAGGAAAGAAGCTGGCTGTAGATCCATCACTGAGGCCCCCCTGTTGGGCCCCAATGATTTAAAATAATAATAAGAGAGTCTTCTGACGGTGAGAGATGGGAGGAAAAAAAAAAACATGCATACAAAAGCGTACCTGGCTTCAACGAGAGGGTTCCTGGCTTCCTGCTTCTCTTCTCCAGAATGCAGCGAAAGTCGAAAGGGCTTCTCTGTATTGCAACGAACGAAGACTGCTGCAAATAGTTCTGGCTTGTAGCGAAACGCCGAAACCTCGAATCTGCTTTCTTCTCTGGATTGCACTGAAATGAAGGAATAGACGCACGAGAAAATTCAGAAATGAAGCAAATCAATTCATTTCATGAAGCACAAACGACGAGATGGAAAAAGAAGATAAAAAACTAAGCATGCAACATACCTGGAGGAGCAACATAGTCGCACGAGGAGAGGGGAATCTTCTTGCATTCTTTTCCAATCTCAATCTTTAAATCCCTCTTAATTAGGGATTTTAGTTTCTTTTAAATGCAAACAGAAAAGGCCCTCAAAATAACTCCAAAAATAGACATTGAAACCTTTCTATTCCTGCCGTGAGAGAATCGCGCGATTTGTGCGATTCCAATTGAATCGTATCGTATCTTATGATTCTAACATGAATCGAACAATTAACCCCTAAATGCGATTCCTGTACACGATACGAATCATTTTTGCACCGATACGATACGAATTGTATGATTCGTATCGTGAATCGTATGATAATGATAACTATGGGAAAAAGCACCGGTTGTTGAAATCTCCCACATTGACTTTTGCTTTGGAGGTGAATGGCAGATAGTCAGAGATAATTCGATGGTGCATGTTCTCCAAGTAAAGCATCCAATGGCTCAATCACACATCGAAACAAAATCTAAACATCAAAGGAAGCGATGCATCAAGCCTAGCTCCAGTTGCAGAAAGAAGTCAGCTGAAGATTCCAAGTCATACATAGTAATTGAAGCTCAACCAATGGATCAAAAGTTCGTTCGACTGGTCTTCAACCCAGGCGAAGATGTACTGAACTCGAGGTCGCGTTCTTTTCGAGCTGGGGAGAATGATGCAACTGGACCTCATACCACATGGGTAGGGCCCGATTCGATTTAGGATTTTTATTCACTAATTATATGTCCGTAGTTTCTAATTTTATTTAAAGAATTGTAATTAGGATAAGATTCTAGTTTGCTTAGTTTCCTAGTTTAATTGGGTTTCTTAGGGACTAAATTTTCTTTTTCCTATCTATATGGCATTGTAGATATTGATTTTCAGAGTTGATGAATTGAATTGGGTGTTCTCATTGAGGTGCGTCCTCGCTGTCGTCTCTGCGGAGACTTGTTGAAGTGTTTGTGGACACGTGCTTTGGCACCATACTGTGCTTCAACACTCCATGCAAGCCCTAACCATGGGCCTCCATCAAAACTACAATTATTATACAATACAGTCATATGACCAATGGCACCCCTGGATCATGGATGATGTCAATCATGCCTAGCTTGCCAACAATGATTTGCATGCGTCACTTTGGCACCATATTGTGCTTCGACACTCCATGCAAGCCCTAACCATGGGCCTCCATCAAAACTACAATTATTATACAATACAATCATATGACCAATGGCACCCCTGGATCATGGATGATGTCAATCATGCCTAACTTGCCAACAATGATTAGCATGCGTTACTTGATTGCCAACATTCTTCTTCATAGGCCATAGCCGGTCTAATTGTTTCGTAAATTTTTTTCTTCAATCTTGTTGGTATTTTGCCAATCACAAAGCACTTCAAAAGCAAGTCTCCACCTGAAACCTCTTATCCTATGTTAGACATCCTCCTCAATATCTCCATCCCTAGTAATTATAGAACCAAGCTATGGGAAGGAATCTATTTGTGTCAGATAAAATACAAAATAATTTGTTTTGTTTTGTGACCACTACCAATAAGCTTTTTCTTGTGTAGATCTAGAAAAATACGATGAGTACAAATGGGTATACAACTGAGTTGTATTGTAGGGCTTCTAACTGATAACAAATCTGTTGAGTACAAGTAAAACAGAGGACCGAGAAAGATGAACTGAAATTGCAATATTGCTTTCCCACCAATAATGGTTAGGGTGTCATCATCTACTTTTCCTTCACAAGGATTAGATTGTGAACAATGAATGGAGTGCAAGGGGTGAGCAGATCTGACATGATGAAGCTCATCGTGTATTACCTAAAATTTGGGGTAATGCAGTGTAGGAATGCTCCTTAAATCGAGAAACTTCTCAAAGGATTGCCTTGTAATTGTCGCCTTATATTTAAGCTGTTTTACTTGACATGATGGTGCGAAGGGAAGGGGTTGTGCCCAGTGTTGAGAAATTCATTTTGGCGCCTCTTTTGGTTTGGTGGCCAAACTGAAATATTTCGGCTGATTCAGTAATTCGGTGAAATATTTTGGAAAATATAAAAAATAATATAATGTAAAAAATATAAACTAAATGTTAAAACTTTAAGTAATAGATAAAGTAATACATTTAATTAATTCTATAAGCTATGGCTAGACCCATTTTTTATTTTATATATGTGTGGAGGGTTGTCAAAGGCGCGCCAAGGTGCAAGGTGCAGTGAAGCCCCACCAGTGCGCCTCTAATACCTCGAAGTGAGGCGCATTCAATGAGGCGCAGTCTAGGCGTGCACCTTGGCTCCAGGCGCAAGGCTAGCGAAGCATGAGCTTCTTCACAATCAAGTAGTTGTATTAAAATTAGAAAAAAAAACTTACAAGGGGCTAAACGTAATTTTTTATGGCTTAAAATTAGAAAAAAACTGTTAAGGGGGCTAAATGTAATTTCTTTTTACTCTTTAAAGGGCATTGAAAGCCTTAATCTTTGTTTTCATTGACAGAGAAAAAAATTCTACAGCTAGCATTGTACGAAGAAGAAGAGGAAGAGGAGAGGAAGAAGAAGAGAAGGAGGAGGAGGAGAAGAAGAAGAAGGGAGTAAAGAATACATGGCAAAAAAAAAAAAAAAGAATAAAGAAAGAAAAAGAACAAATGAAAATGTTTCCTCATTTTGATGAATTGTTTAATGCGTTTGAAGAGGATGAAGATGATGATGTAGAGGTTAATGAACGTGGTAAAAGAACCTTGGCTCATCATAGTCTAGTTTCTAGTGCTCATGGAAGTACTACTATTTCCATTGCGTCCAAACCTAAAAAGCCAAAGCTGAAAGGGCCCATTGATGTATTCTTCACTCCCATTGTGGACGTTGTTGTGCAAAATCGAAAAGCCCAGGGAAAACAAACAAGAATTGATGATAATGGCCCGTATAGAAAAGAATTAAGAGAGCGGGCATGTTTAAGATCTGCAAGGTGGATGTATGATGCTGGGATTCCTTTTAATGCAGTTAATTATGACAGTTTTGGACCAATGATTGAAGCTATTGGGCAATATGGTCCTGGTATGAAACCACCAACTTACTGCGAGTTCCTCTTCTCAAAAAAGAGATAGAGCATACTTATAATTTGATGAAGGGTGTCATCGGGAGGATTGGGTAAAGTATGGATGTTCTATAATGGTTGATGGGTGGACTGACAAGAAAGGGAGTACATTGCTTAATTTTTTAGTGAGTTGTCCCAAAGGAACCATGTTTGTGGAGTCAATTGACGCTTCTATCTACTCAAAGGATGTAGAAAAAATGTTTAACCTAATTGACAAGTTTGTGTGTATTGGAGAAGCTAATGTGGTCCAGGTTGTCCCAGACAACAATGAAAAAGTAAATTACTGCAATTTCAAAGCAACAACAATTGAAAAAAGTAAATTAAAAACAACAATGAGACGTGCAATCCAAATTCCAGCCAAACTGACATCATTTGATTAAAAAAGGAACAAAAAATATGACAACAACATTCAATTTTGTTGTGTATGCAAACAAAACAAAAAAAGAAGGGCACAAATGGGTAAATAAAAAACAACAAAAAGATGTCCTGCAGACGTTAAAAAAAAACAAGAAAGGAGGCGATTACAAAAAAAAGGGCAGCAGTACAAAAAAACCCAAAAAAAAAAAACCCATCTGAGAAAAAAAAAGAGGCAGGAGCAGTACCATCTGAGAAAAAAAAGAGGTACCTGATGTGTAGAAAAAAATAGCTGGGCCCTCTATCTTGATTGGTGCTGCTGCTATTTTCTGGGCCGGAGAAGGAGGCGATGCTGCTATAGTTGGTGGAGATGACTGGAGGAGATGGGAGATGCTGGAGTGCTGCAGTGTTGCTGCTGTTTTCTGCTGCTGCAGTCGGTGGAGATGACTGCAGGAGAGGTTGTTTTCTGCTGCTGCAGTCGGTGGAGATGACTGGAGGGGACCAGGTATGTAGTCTTCTCCTCCTTCTCCTTCTCCTTCTCCTTCTTCTTCGTTTGATGCTGCTGCAGCCTTTTTTTGTTTTCCTCTTTTGATGGAAATAAAGGTTAGGGCCCCACTGCCTTCACTACTCTTCTTCTTCTTCTTTGTTTGATGCTGCTGCAGCCTTCTTGTCTTTTTTTTTTTTTTTTTCTGTTTCTTTGGAAATAAATGTTACCGACCCTCTGCCATCACTACTCTTCTTCTCCTCCTCCTCCGTAAGATGCCTGCAGGGTTTTTTCTTTTCTTCTTTTTTTTTTTCTATTTCGATGGAAACAAAGATTAGGGCTTTCGATGCCCTTTAAAGAATAAAAAGAAATTTCATTTAACCCCCTTAACAATTTTTTTTTTCTAATTTTAAGCCATAAAAAAATTACGTTTAGCAGCCCCTTGGAAGTTATTCTTTTCTAATTTTAATCTAACTACTTGACTGTGAAGAAGCTCATGCTTCGTGACCCTTGTGCCTGGAGCCAAGGCGCATGCCTAGACTACGCCTCACTTCGAGGTATTAGAGGAGCACTGGTGGGGCTTTGCCGCGCCTTGAGCCTAGGTGTGCCTTTGACAACCTTGGTCTATTAGGTTCAAATTCTTCGCCGAGACCAAAAAAGAGAATGGAAGTTTGATTAATAGGATAATAAAACCCTTCCTATTTGTGAAAGAAGTAACATTTAGAAGATTTTTGTAGAGTAGGTTGGGTATGGCACTCATGTGCCCATTGATCCCTCATGTAAGGTTTGGATCTGCGTGGAGCTTGCTGCTGAACCTTAATATTTATGTGCATCTATACTCTTACTAAAATGGTAGCTCATAGGGTATGGCTGGCTGCAAGCACCAACCATGCACCGGCGTCTTTTGTTCAATTGGTATCAGATGCTTCCTGAAGACCATGGGTAGTAGAGCACTAGTCACTACCTATACTCAATTTGTGATGGGTGGTTGTCCACTGCTTGTATATCTTACGTACTTATGCCAACAGAGACACTTATCTGCATGGGCAACCCATGGTTCGTTTCTATTATCCGTCCAGAAGTCTGTATATCATTTTCAATTTTTTGAAAGATTTGCCAGCTGTATAATGTGTGAGTTAAATGTTAAGTTCTAGTTGCTTGCGTTTGAGGACATCCACTACTATGGATCGATCTGCTGATGATGAACCTTTTTTTTAATTTTATTTTAATTTTTTTAAAATTTTTGGTACATGGGAAGCTGTCTGGGCTTCTTTTTTCATTTGAGGAACTGTATTAATGATTTTCTTTTGTAAGTCTTGTTTAATTTGGTGTGCTATGTCATAGTTTCTAGTCCAAGTCTTGCATGTTTCGTGATTCTGTCCAATTCTCATGATAAGTTTACTGTGACATAATTTCTTTTCTTTTGTGTGTTCATTTACTTATTTTTGGTATGTAGGCTATAGTTAAACCAAAATTACTGTCTACTGGTATGACTGTTGTGCCGGCATGCTCCAGCCTTTGGTTCTAATCTTCTATAGCAAGAAGCAACAATGCTTTGGTTTTTTTACTGCAGTATATCTGCTAAAAAGGAATTGAGAATTTATCTAAAAAGATGGCAACCCTGAGTATGTTAGTAATTGAGTAGTGTGTATCCATAGTCTTATGATATTTGTGCTTTCTTTCTTTCTTTCCTTTTTATTTATTTATTATTATTTTAGTTTATTTTTTACTGCAATTGGTAACCATGCTTTTATGCTTTTTTCAGGAGGCACCTTTGCACCATTTCGGGATATCATGACCGGACAATATTCTCAGTTAATTGGTCAAGGTACCTCCGTTCAAATATTCTTTATGTATCCTGCATAGTTTCTCAGCATTGTTTGTGGGGTGATCTTCTAATTCTTGATATCCATTTTGACATGTGTATGTGTGCACTCGTCCTTATTATGTTTGTGGTTCGCTAATACCAGGCATCACTTGCTGGTTTCCATCTGCTTTCAATTTGGCCACATAGTGGGGCCCACTGTTACGTACAGGTCACTTTGTAAAAAGTAGATAGTCCTTCATGTGCAGGCTCTGTAGGTGTGATGAATGCGGAATGCAGTCTCTCTCTTCTAAACTATCTGCCAGATGGAGCGGCTGCTTTCTGTTTTAAGGCTTCATGTGGTAGCACCTGTTAGATCACCTCTTCATGCCAAAGTGGTCTTCAAGGAAGGGCCCTACAGTTGTGACTTGTGAGTTGGGGCCACCATACAAGCACCTTTTTTTTCTTTTTTTTATGTTAGGGTGATTGGTATGGTGCACATGAGTACGCATTGAAAGAGCCAGGTGTGGTATTTGTGAATCCTTCACTTCACAAAACATTGGGTGTTGAATAAGTTCCTACTATTACACTTGCATGCAGAAAAGGTATCAACATACCTTGTGATTGGCCACATTAGCATCTAAATGAGCAGAAGGGAGCCATTTTTTTAGAAGACACGTGGAATACCACATGATATGCAGAATTAGATGTTAATATAGCCTGAGAATTCATTTACTAACTCCTATTAAAATTTAAGGGAGTTATATCTTTGACCTGATACAAATCCTTGAGCATCTCTACTTTAATTTGCAGTCCAAAATTTGGTGATCTAGATTTGATCTTATGTGGTGTCTAGCCATCCATTACTTCCCTTTTTCCTTGAATGTGGAGCATTTTGTATTTTTTGTTCCTAGGGACCTGCTTGTTTGCATGAGGTGTGAAATAAAATAAAATTAAGGTTCAAATCAAAAGAAAGAGAAAGAAGAGAGACCAAAAATAAAAAAAAACCTCCTCTTTTTGTCATGTAGTGCCTTTTAAGTGTGTACCTTTTTGTCATTTAGTGCCTTTTTAGGGTAGCTTTTTGTCATTTTGTTCCTTTACTTTCAACCCTTTTCTCTTACATTTTCTTTTGATTTGACCATTTAATTTTATTTCATTTCAACCCTGATATAAACAAACAAGCCCCAAATTTAATTTAGAGCTCATCAGATGTAGTTATTGGGTTGCCTAGCTAGGATAATTGTTTAGGCATTGGCTATCCATTGTCATCCTCAACTCATCATCATTGTAGTGCTTTCCAATTTGTGAGGTGGGCTTTGTAGTTTCTGTCAAAACTAGTAAGGGAAGAAGGGAGAAGAGATTCTGTGAATTCGATGATCCCTTTGAGGGTCACGATGCTCCTTTATATAGAAATATAGTTGCTATACAAGTTACCATGATTCTAGCAATCATCTAGATTACAGCCATTCTAGTATAATTACAATCTAATCATATCTCCTAATAAGGCAAAAATAAAAGATACATATCTGTACACACGTGAGATGATTTGTCCCACAAGTTGGGCTTTATTTAATATGGGCTGTGACCCACTGACCCATTTAGCACTGACCCATTTAGCACCCCCCCCCCTCAAATTGAAGCGGGTGAATCAACCAACATCAATTTGCCAACTAAGAATTGGTGCCATTGCCGAGGAAGTCCCTTAGTAAATATATCTGCAATTTGAAGCTCGGTAGGAACATGAGGGAGAGTAATAGCTTCATGCACAAATTCATCACGTATGTAACGACAAGCCACTTCAATATGTTTGGCGCGTTCATGGAAGACATGATTTTCAGTAATCCAGATGGCACTTGTGTTGTCTGCATATAGAGGTGTAGGACCAGATTGAGGAAAGCCAAGCTCAGATAGGAGGCCCCGAAGCCAGACAATCTCAGACGTGGCGGCGGACATAGCATGATATTCTGCTTCTGTGGATGATTTGGAGACTTTATCTTGTTTCTTACACTTCCAGGAAATCAACGAGTCCCGTAAGAACATGCACCAGCCCGTGGTAGATCTTGACTATCAGGGCATCCAGCCCAGTTAGAATCGGAGTAAGCAATGAGAGAAATTGAATTGCCCACGGGAAGGAAAAGGCCACGAGATGGTGTATGTAGAACATACCGAAGAATGTGGCGAACAGCAACAAGATGGAGATGGCGTGGTTGAGTCATGAACTGACTAACCAGATTCACCGCATAGGAGATATCGGGCCTAGTGATAGTCAAGTAGATCAAGCTACCGACTAAACGACGATACATTGTGGCATCATGAAGAAGATCACCTGAATCTATTGTGAGCTGAAGATTGGCCTCAATAGGTGTATCAACAGGAGTTGAGTTTTGAAGACCAGCCATCTCAATGAGGTCCATAGCATATTTGTGTTGATCGAAGATGAGATCTTTCTCTGACTGATGAACCTCAAGGCCTAAGAAGTATGTGAGTGGCCCTAAATCTTTCGTATGAACAGATTCATGTAAGGATGCTTGTAGATGGGTGATCATGCTAGAATCTGTCCCAGATATGATAATATCATCCACATAAACCAAGAGGACAGTAATCCCATTTGAGGAGCGATGAAGAAACATAGAAGGATCAGAGGCACTTTGAGTGAACTGAAACTGAAGGAGAGCATCTCTAAATTTTTCAAACCAAGCGCGCGGAGCTTGCTTAAGACCATATAGAGAGCGTCTTAAGCGCGCGCAATCTCCTGCTGAGGCACCCATAATTCCTTGGGGAAGGCGCATATAGACTTCTTCCTTGAGATCACCATGAAGGAAGGCATTTTTGACATCAAATTGGTAAAGAGGCCATGAGTGAAAAGCAGCAAGAGCAAGAACAGTACGGATTGCTGTCATTTTTGCAACTGGAGCAAATGTTTCTTCATAATCGATGCCATATTCCTGTCAGTTGCCCAATGCGACTAACCATGCTTTATAGCGATCCAACGAGCCATCAGCCTTGAGTTTGACTGAGAAAACCCATTTGCAGCCAATAGGTTTTGCAGATAAGGGACATGAAACAATATCCAAAGTATGATTATCCTACAGTGCAGCTAATTCTTCATGCATAGCCTTTTTCCAACAGTCATGCTTCACTGCCTGTGAGTAAGAAGTAGGAATAACAATGGAGGAGAGGGTAAAAAGCAAGGATGTGTGAGTGAACCCATATTTGTCCGGAGGCTTAGAGAGACGAGTAGAGCGTCGAAGTTGAACTGAAGATGAAACAGGATGTGATGTAGTGGGGGCAAGATCAGGTGCCGGTGAGGGATCTAGAGGGGGAGGCAGTAATGGAGCATCCTTTTGACGACGTCGTTCATAAACAATGAGTGGAGGCGATAGTGTCAGAAAAAGTAGGTAGATGAGAAAAAGAAGGTAAAGGCGAGGAATGAGTTGAAAAAAAAAAATGTTGATTTTAAAAAAACGTGACATTTCGGGAGATGCGAAGGCGGTTAAGCACAATATCATAGCAGATATACCCTTTTTGGTGAGATGCATAGCCAAGAAACGCACATTTAGCTGATTGAGCAGTTAATTTTGTGCGTTCAGTAGGAGGAAGATGAACAAAACACATCCAAAAATACGCAAGTGGGTATAAGTAGGATCTGTATAAAAGAGACGAAAATATGGTGTTTGATTGGCGAGGCGATGAGATGGTAAGAGATTAATTAAGTGAACCACAGTGGCTAAAGCTTTGGGCCAAAATTTTGCTGGAACGGATGATTCTGAAAGAAGAGAACGAACAGTATCGAGAAGATGTCTGTTTTTTCGTTCAGCCACTCCATTCTGTTGAGGAGTGTAAGGGCACGATCGATGCGATAAAATCTTGTGTTTTTGCAAATAAGTTTGAAACTGGTGGGACATATATTCCCCTCCGAGGTCGGATCGAAGAATTTTTATGCGAGTAGAAAACTGATTTTCAACATAAGCCATAAATTTTTGGAAAGCATCAAAGACTTCAGATTTAGAATGCAAGAAATATACCCATGTGAATCTACTATGATCATCAATAAATGTAACAAAATATTTGTAATGTGTGTGAGAGATCAAAGCAATTTGAAGTCATAGTAGATTTGGAAGAAAATGGAAGGACTTTGCTTTTTCCAAGTTTGCAAACCGAACACTCATTAGAAATGTGACTAAAAGAAATTTTATTTTCATTAATACTACCAGTGTTCAATATTAAAGATAACAATTTTGAATGAGGATGGCCTAATCTATTATGCCAGAGCCTCCAAACATCTTGAGGAGAAAAACAAGAAAAAGCAGAGATCTGTTTATATTGAGAGGAAGACATAACAATAGGAAATAAGCGTCCACACTTAGGCCCCTTCGCGATCACTATCCCCGACACTCGATCCTGCACAACACAACTAGAGCGAGAAAAGGAAACATTACAATTATTATCAATCAGTTGTCCAACAGACAGAAGGTTTTTAGTTAGATGAGGAGATAGAAAGACATTTGAAAGAGGTAATAAATGAATGATATCACCAGTAGTTGTAATAGGAATTTTTTGACCATCAGCAGTATGGACTTGTAAATTTCCATTGTATGGTTGCATGTTAGAGAGATGAGTGGAGGAGGAGGTCATGTGATTGGAAGCTCCAGAATCAATAAACCATATGGAGGAAGAGGATTGGTGGTTACCTGAAATGCCAAGTGTAGGGAAGGCATTTATGATCATTTGTTGAATAAGCTCAGGAGTGATTTGAGGAGCAGTATTTGAGGTAGGAGGTGGTGAAGGCATGACCGGTGCTGAAGGACTATCATTGGAAGTAGTTGCATCTGCAGTGTTGACATGATATGCTCGTGGAGTACGATTTTGTGGCCGCCTTTTGCATTCATTAATAACATGACCATTTGATTTGCAGTAATTACAAAACTTGGTCTTACACTGTGAGGCATAGTGTCCATAACTCTGGCAGCCAAAGCATTGAATTTTGCTGAGATCTTTTGCAGGAGATTGTCCTTTAGTAGCATAAGTAGTATGATGAACGGTCCCTCCCGGACCATGAGAAACACCAGGAGTGTGACTGACAGGGGCAGCATATGCGACAGCAAAAGGGTTTCCTGGGGATTGTTGCTTAAGAACATGCTGAGTGAATTGGCTTTGTTCCTCTCGCAAGAGTTCATTAAGACACTCATTCAGGGATGGAGATGGAACTCTGCTCATCAGATTGGAACGAATAATCTCATATTCAGATCTCAATTTCACAGGAACTGGTCTCTATGAGAAGTTGCCTGCAATTTTTGAATCTCAGAAAGATCTGCCTCAGATACATTGAGGTATTTGATTTCATCATATTCTGCCAATAAATTGAGAAAACCCGTATAGTAGTCCTGGATGGAAGAAGTGCCTTGGGAATACTGAGCAATCCCCAGCTCAAGTTGGTATTGTCGGGCAGAGTTCCCTAGGTGATATACTTGTTTCAGATATTCCCACATCTCCTTAGAGGTCTTGTAAGGTTTGAGGTTCAGGATATATTGTGGTTTAACAGAACCAAGAATCCAGGTTTTTATCTTGGCATCCTTTGTATGCCATGAGAGTATTTTTTTTTTCATCTTCCTTAGGGCGTGGATCTAATCCTGAAACAAGTCCCCACATTCCCTTTCCTTCAAGATAGACTTGAAATTGATAGGACCAGGAAGTGTAATTTTTTCCATTAAATTTGATCAATGCAATATCATGCTTTTCCATGTCAGTAATCAGGAAACTTTTCAACCAAATCCAATTGTTCTTAGATGAAACTGAGAAGAAATGCTGACCAGCTGTGAGAAGGCTTCTAATATTTGTAATTGATCAAGCAGAGAAGACAGCACGTGAAAAAATACAATTTTTTCCAAAAAAATGGACCCAGGCGAGCATGAAATTCAATATAGAATGGTGTGTAGCAGACAACAGATGTAATTTCTGATTAATCAGAAATCATAGAGTAATGAAGGATAAAAATTCGCACCAAACAAGACAGATTGCTCACCAAACAGAGCGAAATCCAAAAACTTGGACGGCTGTGATGAAAATATACTATAGAAACTGAAATTTCTCTAGAATGGGTAGAAACCCTACCTCTGTGATGCTAAAAATCCTCAAAAAATGTCCACAAATACTAGAAGATGCAGACGACCAGAGTGGTTGCAATTTCTAGATACAACAGTGTGGATCTGGGGTGGGCCGCATATGATCAGACCATTGGATGAAGATTTCTTGATTAGTGAGGATATTGGACGACTTCCACTACTTGGAAGATGAAGTAGATCACTCAAAAAAAAAACTCTGTATAGAGTTTTGGGCTTAGGGCTTTGATACCATGTCAAAACCAGTAAGGGAAGACGGGAGAAGAGATTCTGTGAATTCGATGATCCCTTTGAGGGTCACGATGCTCCTTTATATAGAAATATAGTTGCTATACAAGTTACCATGATTGTAGCAATCATCTAGATTACAGCCATTCTAATATAATTACAATCTAATCATATCTCCTAATAAGTTAAAAATAAAAGATACATATCTGTACACACGTGAGATGATTAGTCCCACAAGTTGGGCTTTATTTAATATGGGCTGTGACCCACTGACCCATTTAGCACTGACCCATTTAACAGTTTCTACTTCTAGACTCATTCCTATCTAGGGCTATTTATGGATTGTTGAACTATAGATCTGTTCGCAACCCTAAGTGTAGGGTTGCGAAGGAGTAATTACCCAATGGGTACGGGGTCGATCCACAGGGAGCGAGAACAAATCAAAGTTACGAGATTTGTTTCGGTTTTGGATGAAATCTATGACCAATTTCGGTTCGGTCATGAAAACGAACCGAACTGCCCTTTAAGAAATATTCGGCCTAGATTTCGGACCAATTCGGACGAAATCTGGAATTTCTAATAGAAATTCCAGATTTTGCCCCAACTGTCCAGAAATCTAGAGTTTAAGCTAGAAAAAAAAAAGGGGGCTGGCCACTGGTTGCAGGGAAAAAATGAAAGAAAAAGAAGAGAAAGAGCAAGGAAAGAAGGAGAGAGAGAGCGTACTGGGTTCAGAGCCCTAGCCATCTCCGTCGCTGCTCGCAATCTCCATCATGATGCTGACAGTTGCTGCTCGGCATCGCCTTTGGCATCACATCGCCATTAGCTTTCTCCCCTCCCCTCTGTCTCTCCTCTTTTTTCTTCTTTCCTTCTTCCGTTTCAATCACCCTAGAGACCATTTCGAGGGAAGCTTCTCGAAAGGCACCTTCGCCTCTTATATTTATCGAGTTCGTCATTCGGATCCTCGAAGCCCACATGCGAAATAGCTGATTGAGTTGATAACTGGGCCACCAAGGCACCAACACTTGTGGTTGAGCCGTTGAGTACATTACATATCTGGGTCCCCGGTTTTAATAATTATCACTCCCTAGATAGTAGCCTAGTGTAGGGGGAAAAATAAATGGCCTACAATATATATTATATATCCTTTTCTTACCAAATATATGTATTTATATAAATAAAAAATGGCTCTAGCCATTTCGTAGCAAATACACACATAAAATAAAAAATGGGTCTAGCCATAGCTTATAGAATAAATTAAATGTATTACTTTATCTATTATTTAAATTTTTAATATTTAGTTTATATTTTTTAGATAAATATTATTTTTTATATCTTCCGAAATATTTCACCGAATTTCTGAACCAGCTGGAATATTTCAGTTTGGCCACCAAGCCGAAACGGGCGCTGAAATGAATTTCTCTACACTGGAACAAATAGCTTGTACCTGTCCTAAAGAAAATCTAATTCTATCCTAAAAGAATCTATACAACCATCAATCTACTAATCTAAAAATTAAATTAATTACAGGTCTTTACAAAACATAAAAAAAACCTAATCTATGAACCTCAACTTGTAAACTGCAGCCAACAAAAACAAGTTAAAACAACCAATTTGTGAAAATAAAATATTAGAAAGTTCAAATTCAGAATGGTGGAATTGTAATCCAAGGATTCGGATCCGTTGCCTCTAATGACTAGAAATATGTATGGCTTAGATTTTCTTTCCCGTCGGGATGAGCCAAGATGCAATTTCAAAATTGTTTTAGTGAGAGAGTGTATTCCTCTAGGCTCTTAAAACTGTATTTTTTTTTTATCATTAGAGGTATGTAGTTGGCATTCCATATTTTTTTGTGGAAAATAAGAATCCCAGAAACTTGACAAAAATAAATAAACAATAAAAAAAAAACACCTTGTTTTAAATCATGTATATCCTGTAGGACTGGTAGATTTATAACTTCACCTACTCCTTGAATTACAATAAAAAACACCCCTACATCTTCTTAATCGTCTTCAAAAAATTTCTTTTAAGCCCCATGGACGAAAGAAGAAAAAGTTGGGGGGGGGGGATTGTGTGGGATGTCCCCTCACGGGAATGGGAGAGTACCCGGGATGTCTAGCCTTGCTCCTCTTTTATAGTCTTTGTTTGCTTGGATTCCAAGCTATGATGGAGAGATTAGGAAAGGTCTTCTAAATCTATCTCAACATCATCTTCATTTGCATCACCTGTAAGAGTTCCGTACGGGTTTCCAATATCCTCATTTAATTGTCTTTTCTTGGCTCTATCCCTTTTACCTTCCAAACGTGTCTTTTCATTTTCCATTTGACCTTGGCACCATTTTACATGGCTGTTCTTTAAGTCTAGTGATCTTACCACCATTTATGTCCTTTTTACAATACCGACAAATTACATGTTTGATGTTGGCTAGAGCTGTGTAACCATGAGCCAATACGGGATCATCGGATCTAATTGTTGTAGCAACAGATGGTAGAAGTGTACTTTTACTCTTTTTAAAATCAAGCAATCGATCTTCCAAATTTTGTGATACAATAGCAACACACAAATGATAGAAAAGTACAACACTAAGTTTAATGTCTAAACTATTAATAGGAAAAACGTTAAATTCTAAAAATATACATAGGTTTAGGGCACTAATTTTATACTGCAGTAACAGTACTCAACTGTTGGTTACAGAAGTCTAGTTGTAGGCTTGTAGCCCCAGGCCCCAGATAAGTTTAATGTGTAAACTATTAATAGGAAAAACATTAAATTCTAAAAGTATACATTGGTTTAGGAAACTAATTTTATACTGCTGTAACAGTACAAAATGCAATAACAGTATTCAACTGTTGGTTACAGTAGTCTAGTTGTAGGCTTGTAGCCCCAGGCCCCAGATATAATTTTATTTCTGTACAATTGCAGTAAAAATTATAGAAACAGTACTGATAAAATATATATATATATATATATACAGTAGTCAACTGGTGGTGAGCACTGGGGACACTAGAAGTTCAATTAGTAATGTTTATGGATGCTGCGGAAAGTTTAATTGATGCTGTTTGATTAGCAAATAGCACTGCTCAATTTGTTAATCAAAATTTTCAGCGGGGCACTTGCAAAAAAAAAAAAAAAAAAAAATCGAAACCATTTAAATGGCCCACTTCAAATTGACACATTTTTTTTTATAACACTTAAAATTGATATTTAAAAAATGGTTTCATAAAACTTGCTAATAACATCAAATATTACTGGACGCAACTCGTCGGTGTTTCTTAAATATTGAACAGTAGCATCAATTGAAGACTTCATCAATGTTTACAAATAAGTGGGCCTTTGATGAACATCTACGATTACAAATAAGTGTCCCTCTTATGACATTAACGATTATGAATTAAGTGGGTAGCCCTCTAATGAACATCATCAATTAGAAATGAGTGGCCCTCTGATGAAACAATGATTACAAATAAGTGGGTGGCCCTCTAATGAACATACTGACTACAAATGAGTGGCCCCCACTTTCTATTATTCATCAGGACCCATTTATGCAGAGGTATTATCGCAAATCCTTTATAAAAGTGACTCGTCATCATCACAAAAGAGAATATAGTCTCGAAGTCTTGAAATCTTTTCTCAAGCCCTATCCTCAAACTGACCATGAGAGGAAGGAAAATGAAGAAGAAATGTGATGTACTGCGAACCAGGCCAAGCAAGGCACTAGGACCACACGATTGACCTAGATGCCAACCCGGTCCACTTGGGGGATGGATGGCTTTGAGTCTTCTTTTGAGTCGGTCACCTGCTTGGTAATCAAAGCATGCATCACACCTTGCTCTTTACTTTCAACTTCAAAATTGTACATAGTGAGTATGTGAGGAGATGTAGTAAGGAGTAGCTTGCGGCGATGAGAATGGAGCCTCCACGGGCTTCCATTGAATTCGGTATCCATTCCATTTAAAAGTGTATGTGTTATCTGCATGATCGGTGATGACCTTCATATGTTTGAGCGAAGGCTGACCAAATAAGATGTGGGCGACGTTACTTGGTTGGAAAAGACTTCATCTTAAATTCCAATCATGAGGCATTAAAACATCTTCAATCTCAACAGCATATGAGTGATCATCAAGTCAAGTGGAGTGAATTTCACTTTCAGTCTCCATCATAAAGCCAGCAAAGACAATATGGTGGCTGATGCATTAAGTATGGTGGCTGATGCATTAAGTCGTCGGAAACATCTCCTCACTACTATGGCAGTCATTGTACTGGGTCTTGAGCAAATAAAGTATGAGTATGCAGGTGACAAATATTTTGGCGCAATCTATTCATATCTTCTTAATGGTGATTGGGGCATGCGCCTTCATTACGGCATACATGATGGATTCTTATTCAAAGGTAACAAACTTTGCTTACCTGCCACTGGTACTTGAGAACATGTTCGTGAATTACATTCAAGAGGTTGTAGTGGTCACTTGGGACATGACAAGACACTTGCTCTTGTGGATGATATCTATTATTGGACGCGTATGAGGGGTTAATATTATCAGCATTTGTGAAAGATATCACACCTGTCAATTGGCTAAAGGTAACAAAAAGAATACAAGGTGATATCAGCCATTGCCAATTTCTAATCCACCGTGGGAAGATATCAACATGGACTTTGTGTTACGCCTACCAAAGGCTGCAAGAAAAGTTGATTCTATCTTCGTTGTTGCAATGCACCCAACAGTCTCGGCAAGGAATGAAATGCAACAATCTCTTTGACGAGAAGAACCTGTGGATGATATTTGCATTTTGGATGCCAATTTATAGATGGATTGGAATTGTGAAGGTTGCATGCTGCCGAAGAAGAAGAAACGAAGGGTTGCTGGCTCTCTCAAAGCTCTCTCCTCGATGATAAATTGTTTAATTTCATTTATTTCTCTTCAGATTCATCCAAATCCCCAAATACATTTCATTTGATTTCGCTTCTTTTAACAGTCGACCCGTGGTTCATTCGAATCGTTAGATTCGGTTATTGTTCGTCTAAAATTTGAGGTTTTTGACCCATACCCTCTATTTCGGGTGAAGTAAAATAAAACCCAAATTGAACATCTTCAAGCGAGATGTTCGGTTTGGTTTTGGCTCCGAACCCAAAAAAATTGGACATTTTGTCCAAACTGTGATGAATTTGACTATGACCCCTATTCAACCATTGGCCGAACCATCTACACCTGATTTCTTTAATTTTTCACTTTTCTTATATCATAATCCTTAAATTATCAAAAATCCCTTGTGGGAATTTAATTTCAGATCTAAAACTCTCTTTATTGAGTAAACTATACCCCATTTGAACTAAAGCCTTGTTTCAAATCCTCGAACTAGGAGCGATTAATCTGCTTGAGCTGGCTCATCCCTAATCAAGTGGAAGTTCTACCTTCCAATAGATCCATCCCTTCTTACTTAAGGGATCATTATTGCAAGACTTGTAATGATTCCTTGGATCATCACATATTTTCCCACTGGATTTTCAATAGTAGATTGTGTGAGTGGTATGGTTTATAATTTTAATTGAATTATTAATTCTTAATTGATCTCACAATTCCATACTAGTCTTGATTTCATGTTATTCTGCATCAGAAAAGGTCAATAAAGCTTTGTTGGGGAAGTGGTTATAGAGTGGGGTTGAGCCTAGCCATGGTCTGTGAAGGAAGATAATTGTATGTAAGTACAAGTTGGGTAATGATGGTGGTTGGTGCTTGCTGAGTTAGGACAAGTGTCTGGTTTATGGAAGTTTGTTCTTTCTGTAAAGGATGATTTTCATCAGTGGATTCGTCATAGGACTCATGATGGGAACTTGGGAAGCGGGTTAGTTTCTCGTATGACATGCTGTGGGCAGATGGCTTTGTGTGATCAGTTCTCTACTCTGTATTCTTTGGATCATCAGAGACAACAGCTCTTGTTGCTGAAGCTTTTTGTTCATTGACAGGAGAGATTATTTGGAATTTCTCTTTTCGAAGGGACCTGGCATATTATCCCACATATTATTTGCACTCTCATTTATCGCCCAAATGTCTTCCTCTAGTACTCTATCCCTAAATGCTAGTTGCTTATCACCTTTCAAAGACTAAATGGTGGAACTTGAAAGGTGATAAGCAACTAGCATTTAGGGATAGAGTACTAGAGG
The DNA here is from genome assembly GCA_028538565.1 of Umbellularia californica. Lineage (NCBI taxonomy): Eukaryota > Viridiplantae > Streptophyta > Magnoliopsida > Laurales > Lauraceae > Umbellularia > Umbellularia californica. The sequence goes on from JAPQWN010000004.1 coordinate 41,690,349, forward strand.
AAGACATTTGGGCGATAAATGAGAGTGCAAATAATATGTGGGATAAGGTAGCAGAGTGTATTAGGAGGGTAGGGAAAGAAGTCTTAGGAGAATCCAAAGGGGGTGCTCCGGCACAGAAGGAGGCATGGTGGTGGAGCAAGGCCATTCAAGACAAGATAAGAGTTAAAAGAGAGAGTTTTAAAACTTGGCAAAGGGATCGAAATGCAGCGAACTTGGAAAAGTATAAAGAAGCAAAAAGAGAAACCAAAAAGGCAGTTAGTGAGGCCAAGGCAAAGGCATTTGAGGAGCTATATAGGCGACTTGACACTAAGGAAGGCGAAAGAGAGATATTCAAGCTTGCTAAAGCCAGAGATAGGCGGACCAAGGACTTAAACCAAGTTAAATGCATTAAGGATGAGGATGAAAAGGTATTAGTAAAGGACGATGAGATAAAGGAGCGTTGGAAGAGCTACTTCTACAAGTTATTTAACGAAAGCAGTAGTAGTGACATACAATTGGGACAGCTTACCATTTCTAGGGAAGAATCGAATCATATGTTCTATAGGAGAATCAGTAGGGAAGAAGTTAAAGAAGTATTGAAAAGGATGAAGAATGGGAAAGCGGTTGGGCCAGATGGTATCCCTATTGAGGTCTGGAGGTGCTTGGGGGAGAATGGCATAAATTGGTTGACAAAACTTTTTAATGTAGTGCTAAAGAGCAAGAAGATGCCTGATGCATGGAGGAAAAGTATTCTTATACCCATATACAAGAACAAAGGAGATATTCAGAACTGTGCGAACTACCGCGGGATTAAATTGATGAGCCATACGATGAAATTATGGGAGAGAGTTATTGAGAGAAGACTAAGAAGAACAACAAACATTTCAGATAATCAATTTGGTTTCATGCCTGGGAGATCAACCATGGAGGCTATCTTTCTCCTGAGGAGGTTAATGGAACAGTATAGAGAAGGCCAGAAAGATTTACATATGGTGTTCATTGACTTGGAGAAGGCCTATGACCGGGTTCCTAGGGAGATTCTATGGGGAGTACTGGAAAAGAAAAGAGTGTGTGTCGCATATATTGAGGCGATAAAGGATATGTATGATAGAGCCGTGACATCTATAAGGACGACTGGCGGAGAGACTAAGGAGTTTCCTATCACGATTGGTCTACACCAAGGCTCAGCGTTAAGCCCGTACTTATTTGCCCTAGTTATCGATGAGATTACAAGACATATTCAGGATGAGGTGCCGTGGTGTATGCTATTTGCAGATGACATTGTTTTAGTAGATGAGACGAGAGAAGGAGTGAATGCTAAGCTAGAAGTATGGCGGAAAACGTTAGAGACAAAAGGGTTTAGGCTAAGTCGATGCAAGACGGAATATATGGAGTGCAAGTTTAGCCAAAGTAGGACACTTGGTAACATAAAAGTAAGTTTAGGCACACAAAAGATTGTAGAGAAAGAAAACTTTAGGTACCTTGGATCGATGGTGCAACAGGATGGAGGGATTGATATTGATGTAAGTCACAGGATTCAGGCCGGGTGGACCAAATGGAGGAGTGCTTCGGGGGTCTTGTGTGATCGGAAAGTCCCCCTCAAGGTTAAAGGAAAGTATTATAAGGTGGCGGTAAGACCAGCATTGTTATATGGATCAGAGTGTTGGGCAGTAAAGCATAATCATGTTAAGAAGATGGAAGTTGCGGAGATGAGAATGCTAAGATGGATGTGCGGGATCACAAGGAGAGATAGGATTAGGAATGAGGAGATTAGGGGCAAAGTAGGAATAGCACCGATTGGAGATAAAATGAGAGAAAATCGACTAAGATGGTTTGGCCATGTTAGAAGGCGTCCAATGGAAGCACCTGTTAAAAGGTGTGAAGGCATAGAGATTGCCAGGAGTAGGAGAGGGAGAGGGAGACCCAAGAGAAGTTGGAAAGAAACTATTAAACATGACCTTGCCTACATGGATCTAACGGAGGACATGGCCCTAAACAGATTTGATTGGCGTCGTCAAATCCATATAGCCGACCCCACCTAGTGGGAAAAGGCTTGGTTTGGTTTGGTTTGGTTTGGAAGGGACCTGGCATATATTGAAGTTTCTGGCTTTGCTAGAATGATTGTCATGCTTGATAAGATTTATATGTTTGGTGGTAAATTAGATGTAAGAGTTTGGAAACCAGATATTAAAGGTCCTTTCCTAGAAATAAAGGGAAGGGCTTGGATGTGTTGAATAGATACCTTTCTCTTTTTATTCATCACTCAGGTCGATGGAATCTTTTTTTCAATTCTTTGATTGATAGTTCCGTCGGGGAGGATGGTTGGTCTTCTTTTTGGGATCCTTCAGCAGACCAAGAATTTTGGTTTTCTGTTGGGTTGTGAGGAAGCATATGATTCTTACGATAGATAAATTGAGAAAAAGAAACCATGCCATGGTCATATAGGCGTCCTTTGTGTCTGAAGGATGAGGAGTTTGGTTGGATGGGAATAATGGAGGTTTCAAAAATGTAAGCAAACCAGTTGAGATGGTTTTTCAAGTCTATTGCCTGAACATTGTCAGAATGGGTGAGGAAGCTTAAGGAGTTTGAAGGGGTTTCCTTGGAAGATCTCCATAGATCTTGGGCAGCTTCTTTGCATGGGGGTTGGCGGCCTAAAGTTTTGCGTTGAGTTCTAGGGATGAATCCTCCTCCTGGAGTTCTCAAATTGAACTTTGATGGCAGTTATTTGTAGTCTATTCATAAAGGTGGTTTGGTGGTGTTATAAGGGATAGCAATGGTAGTGTTGTTTGAAGGTGGTCTGCACATGTGGATTCTGTGGATGCCAATGAAGCTGAAGTGTTTGCTCTCGTTTTTGGGTATCGTGAATTGCTGCATTTGGATGGTACTGATGCTATTTTAGAAGGTAATTCTTTTTCAGCTATTCAGTAGGGTTTCGGGAAGGTTTCACATCCGTGGGGATTGGTAGATTGTATGGAGGCACATGACATTTCTCGACAGTTGTGGGCTTCTTTGCATCATATTCCTTGTGAAGCAAATAATATGGCATATGGTCTTGCCCGGGAAGGAGTTTTTCACCCTTCAATCTTTTTTGTGTTGTTCCGATATGTAGTTTCTTCTTCTTTTTTTTTTCTTTTTCTCTCTTCTTTTTTTTTTGGTGTCTTTTCTTAGGTTTGGCTAAAAGCAGTGTCTTCTGCGTAGTCTTTTTGTGTTGTTTTTTGGTGAAAGAAATTTACTGATTAAAAAAAAATTGAAAAATAAAAAAGATTTAAAAAACTCCTTAGATTTGGTTCTACATTTTTTTAACACTTATGTATGATTGGTAAGCTATTTGAATCAAAATCTTGGGCGTATAAAAAAAAAGAAAAAGAAAACTCAAAATAGATAACTCTTAACTCTGCCCCTAAGCCCGTGTGATACATTTATTTCTTTTGGCTAGGTTTGGCCCACTAGCCAGGAGTGATTTTACCCAACTAGGACCCGGGGATCGATCCATCCCTGGGCATGTCTTTGATACCAAGGTTCCAACCCTACTCAACCATGAGTTTGTTGGCCTGTGTGACACATTGAATCCCATCGATTCAAGATAAATTTTGATTTTTGTTTTAAGAAATGGTGCTTAAAGATGTGTTAGAGGTGAGGCAGATGAAGACTCCCGCCTCAAAAATGTGAAATGGGGAAAGAAATGTTAAAAAGAGGTTTTAAGGGTTGTCGCCGATATTTTCAAAAAGATCAGCCTTGACAGGCATTTGGACCAATATTCTCATTCAATTTTTGAAAGTTTTCTAGCAATATTGAGTTGTGAGTTGCAACAAATTATTGTTGCGGTTTCTGCTGATACAGAGCGGTATCGGCTGATATTTTAAACCGTGATTGTACTTATTATTTATACGTTTATTCTTATTGCAATTCAGAACCCATGTTATCACGTTTAGTATTCAGATGTGTTTTCTAATAGTAATTTATGGTGGTTCATTTGTGCATTATATTAGGGATGGTGTAATTGCCAGTGGAGCAGCAGATGATGCAATACGCTTGTTTGTTGAGAGCAAAAATGATTTGGTATCTGCTATTTCCTCTCATTAGTAAATTATTCTTCTCTCGTTCTTCCTTTTCTTTTCTTTTCTTTTTTGTCGTCTTTTTTCTTTCGTGAAGTTGAGGGCTAAATTGCTGATATGGTGGTGCACTCATTCATATATTAATGATTGTGATTTCCTTGTATCCTTGTAAAAAAGGAAAGAATTGAATGTAAATAGAGGAGTGACACTGGGAGATCACTCAATTGATTCCAATTACCTTACATTTCTTCTCTTTTGTCACACGTTCACACTACAAGCATCAAATATACAGCCTTTGAACAACGACATGAATCAAAATGAAACACTCCAACAACAACAATCTGTTGTCCAAACAGCCACTTGAATCATAAACCAGCAACAAACAATTACCAAATGCAGTGTTGTCCACTGGTCAGAGCAGGAGCTGCAATCAAATAACTTGATTTAGGTTAAACAAATCTTTTCAAAACCCTGACTGCAATCTCCATAGAATATTGGGCAATCCACAGATCTTCAAAAACATTTTAAAATCTTGGCATAAACCCTCAATATTTAGAGACAGTGACAAGATGTTGCACTCGTGCATTACCTAACTTTTTTCCATCATTCAAAGGGGGCTTAAATAATAAATACTACGTTCAACTGGTGAGTTTACATGGGTCTCTACAAATCAACGTTGTCCCCAACAAGAAAACTCGTTCCCATATCATACTCAGCTTAGAAACCCAAATCTATATTTTTTTTCTGTAATTTTCAAGTATAAAAATATGTTTGGTTTTGAGGAGATTTAAGGTTCAAAAAGGTGCATTTAATAAAAAAGCATAGGGATTCATGGAGTTATGAGACATTTTGGACTTGGTTGTGGGGTTTTCTGTAGGTTTTGGGAACTGATGTGAATGAGTTTTATAAGAAAAAATGAAGAAGAATAAAAAGAAGGAAGAGAAGAGAATTGATGGAACGCTGATACCAAGTTGAAGTTTTTAATCCACAAGAAAATTAAGTAAAAAACCTAAAAGATTAAAGAAGTTAGAGAAGAAAAGGGTTTAGGGTTTTAAAAGAGAGACAATTTGGAGAGAATCATGATAACTGGTAATACAACCCTTGCTTATGACCACCTCCAACACTTTATTTCGATTATTCACTATTTTCAGAAATTACAAGAAACCTATTCTTGCAAAAGTTCACCTTTACTCCCAAAAGATTACATAGGAGTCCCTAGTTGTCCTCAACATCATTTACAGTTGGCATGGTTAGTCAGATTGTGCATGCTCTGAGAATTGGATATTTAATTGTGGTCCATAATATTTTAAGATATCTGGAGGGGTTTCTCGGGCAAGAATACTTTATGCATGCCATGATCATTTTAGAAACCTAAATTGAGGTAGACTTGGTAGGATCCGCATTAGACAGGAAGTAAAATTGTACCTTGGTGGCAATAATGTGTTGTGGAAAAATAAAAAACAACCAGTTGTTGCTCGATCAAGTTTAGAAGTAGAGTATCATGCGATGTTTCAAGGAACAAGTGAATTATTATGGTTGAAAATTATACTGGATGTATTCGGTCCCCTCAATATCCGATAATAGGATTACAATCTATAGTGGCCAGATGCGACATGAATATGGCAGGGACACAAATTTTACACAAAAAATGAAGCATTGTTTACGATCTACACGATATGTTACCCATTTTGAAGTATCCGTGCAGCTTAGATTATAATCATAGAAGTAGAGTATCAGGTGGTAATCCTAAGATTTTACATCGTGATAGCATGTCATCGTTGACGCAGCCAAAGATCTGCGATCAGGTTGATAGATCAATCTCCCGAAGGATTGATCGAATCCAAGAGGATTCCAGCCACTGGGGCACAAGCATAAGCATAACCATGGATAAACTCACGTGAGCGACTATTAATTGATTGAAAATAAGCATGTCTATTACAATAGAGGGCTTCTCTATTTATAATGTAATAAGGCTACTAAATTAGTAACCTTTGGAAAAATAGAAAACTACTAATTCTCAAAATTAGAAAACTACTAAATAGAAACTAAGCAATAATTCCTAATCTAGAAAGGCACATGTGGACCCCATCAGCTGGGTCCATCAAGGCTTGCAGGTCCTTGTCTTTGTTAAAAACCGGACTGCATCAACTCTCTCCGGCTTGAAAGAACTCGACTCCGCCGAGTTAATGGCTTGATAGTGCTCATAAAGATCTGGATTCAGACGCTGGAAGTTGGTAGCAGTAATCCAAGTAGCATTGGAGACGGGCTGATTTTGCCAACGAACAAGGAACTTTTGAAATCCGCCGCGATGAGTAGAAACAAGTTGATCATCAAGATATTTTATCAGGCGGTGGCGGAGCAGCTGGTAACGTAATGATTTGCTCATTAGAATCGTCCTCATTATCATGTCCATGGTAGAGAGTGAGATCAGCAACATTGAATGTGGCGCTGATACCAATATCAGAAGGCAACTTGAGAGTATATGCATTTGAACTGAGCTTCTTCAACACTTTGAATGGAACTGTATTTCTCGAATGTAACTTCTTGTTGGCACTCGGCGGTAACCTTTCTAGATGAGTACGGACCATAACCATGTCTCCTTCAGAAAACTCGTAACCATGTCTCCTTCAGAAAACTCGAGGAAATGATGACGTTTGTCAGCAAGAGCCTTGTAACTGTCATTGCTAGCTGCAATATGTCGTTGAGCTTCATCATGTATGTATTGCATGTGTTTGATGAAGTTATTGGCTTCTGCACAAGGACGTGCTTCAAGAGGCAAGGGGACAAGATCGACAGCTAAGCGTTGTCGAACACCTGTGACTACTTCAAAGGGTGAGATGCCTGTGGACCGATTAATTGAATTGTTGTAAGCAAATTCAGCCATAGGTAGAATCTGATCCCATGTTGTGATATGATCACGTACGAGGCATCGTAATAGTTGTCTAAGGAATCTATTTACAACTTTAGTTTGTCCATCAGTTTACGGATGGTAAGCAGTAGAGAAGTGAAGCTTTGTCTTGGCTGTCTTCCACAAAGTCTTCCAAAAGTAACTCATAAATTTGGTGTCACGATCTGAAATGATTGTTTTGGGGAGACCATGGAGACGGACAACTTCTTTGAAGAATAGTTGAGCAACCTTGTAAGCATCGGATGTGGTGTTGCAGGGAATGAAATGTGCCATTTTAGAAAAACAATCAACAACAACAAAGATGGAATTAACTTTCCGTGCAGTCTTTGGAAGTCCTAACACAAAATCCATGTTGATATTTTCCCATGGGGCATTAGGAATAGGCAATGGCTAATATAAACCTGTATTCTTCTTGTTACCTTTAGCCAATTGGCAGGTGCGACATCTTTCACATATGCTGATAACATTAACTCCCATGCACGGCCAATAGAAACTATCATCCACGAGAGCGAGTGTCTTGTTACGTCTCAAATGACCACTACAATCTCCTGAATGCAATTCACGAACAACATGTTCTCGAATGGAACGCAGCCAAAGATCCGCGATCGGGTTGATAGATCAATCTCCCGAAGGATTGATCGAATCCAAGAGGATTCTAGCCACTAGGGCACAAGCATAACCATAATCATGGACAAACTCACGTGAGCAACTATTAATTGATTGAAAATAAGCATGTCTATCACAATAGAAGGCTTCTCTATTTATAATGTAATAAGGCTACTACATTAGTAAAATATGGAAAAATAGAAAACTACTAATTCTCAAAAATAGAAAACTACTAAATAGAAAACTAAGCAATAATTCCTAATCTAGAAAGGCACATGTGGACCCCATCAGCTGGGTCCATCAAGGCTTGCAGGTTCTTATCTTTGATAGGGACCGGACTGCATCAATTGTGTATCTTGAGAGGACCAAATACATCGAAGCTGATTGTCATTTTACAATTAGAGTATTCTCGAATTAAATATTAAGGTCGACGTAAAGAGTTATATTCCACTTGACCCTACTTAAAGCCAGCTCAGTAACTCCATAAATCTAGGTTACACTCTAACATAAAGGAAGATTCTAGAACAAAAGAATCTTGGTTAAATTTTGAATTACGTAAATTCTAAAAACCCAAGACTTTTAGTTGTCCAATTGCCTACTGGTTCAAGGCTTTATAGATCTTGTCAATTGTTTACAAATCTCTGACCCGTCAGGAAGGTAACTGAACAGGCTATGGCCAATTTGCTGCATTGAACTTTGTTTGGACCTCAAATAACAGCCAAAAAGATACATGACGAAAATGTGATGCATAGACGTAGGCCCCAGAACTAACTAAAATACATAATAAATCATGAGTAAAAGTTTTGATGAAGACTAAATAACGAAGAGGTCTATGGCCATTAAAAATTTGAATGCATCAGATAGTAACTCTGATAGATGGAGGAAGTAATTTTTGACACTGATGGGTACCATAGAGTTTGAGAATGACACAAGGGCTTGTGAATTTCCTTTCATTTAGTAAGCTGGGATTGAATATACAATTGTGATGCAGCCTTCCAATTATATTCATGCCAAATAGTGAATGGAAATAATTCTCAAAACATAAATTAAGCATGACTGTCTTTTATCAATTGATGCATTCTCTAGATTTTTCTTATTTATCAAATACACACGAAACAGGTGGATGGACCATCATACAAGATGCTGTTAAAGAAGGAAAAGGCACACAACATGGATGTGAATTCAGTGCAATGGAACCCCAAGGTGTGCTGTATTTATTATTTTATTTGTTTCCATGTTATTTTTCCCTACTGAAATCTGCTTTATTCGTTGATTAAGATGCCAGCTGGAACTATGAGAGTTACTTTTATGAAAGCTGCACCTTTTTTGGTGAATAGATGAGTGGTTTAATATTTTTTTTCTTCTGAAGGCTGCAACTTGATAAGTATACATGGGTAGTTTACTTCCAATTTACAGAAAGGCTTTAATCCTAAATGTATCTATTTAAATATATAGGCTGGCCTAAAACTGCTAATTTAGAAACCATTCATTTTTATTAACTTCTTTCCCCCCTTCTCTTCTTACGTTAAATAAATTTTCTAATTTGTTCTCCTTTGTCATGTGTTTATGATATTGTTAGGAAACCGGGCTTTTGGCTTCGGCAAGTGATGATGTGGCCATAAAGATATGGAAATTGGCTTCAGTATCCTGATAATCACTCTTTTTCTTATTTTCTGTATTTTCATGTGTGGCCATGTGTCTATGGAAATGTAGAGTTCTTAAATACAGTATAAAAAATCATGCCATTCAACATTGGCCAGTTACTTATGTTGGACTCCATTAATGATAATTTTTGACTGTTACAATATATCAGTTCAATGCCCCCCTGAGATTCTGTCTTCTTTGTTGTTGTCGTCCTTTTTTTTTTTTTTTGGGTAGAAGAGATTCTCTCTTAATTTACCTGAGATCTCATTCGAGAAGTTCTTCTTCCATGTATTGTTCAGCAGACAGCAGGGGCCACCTTTATCTGTCCAAGCTGTTATAATTTCCAAAAGATACTGTATTTTCAGTGATTCTTCCTGAGAATGTTCCTGTGCACTGTTAAAAAGGAAAAATAACAGTTAGCTTTTCAGAGAACAGTTTACTGTAAATATTCTTCCTGAGAATGTTCCTGTGCACTGTTAAAAAGGAAAAATAATCCAGAGAACAGTTTACTATAAATAAGTTCTATCATGGCCATGGGCCATGATGGATGGATGTATCAAGGAAGGAAATAGGTTCATAAAGATCTGAATCCACCTCCGCAGTTGCTGGCCAAAACCATGCATTTCCTGATGTTCTAAGATTTCTGAACCAGATGTCCCAGAGCACCGTCATGATGGGGGAAAGGCTTATGGTCCAATTGTGGGACCCCAGGGAGATTAAGAATTCTTTATTAATTGTTATTAGTTTCTAATTTTTATTTAAGAAGTTGTATTTATGATTAGTTCCTAATTTGGATAGAATTATTATTTGGTTTCCTAGTTTGATTAGGATTGATTTCTTAGACCTTAAAGTTTCTTTTATTACATATATGACATTGTAGAGATTAATAATCTTATAGAGTTTCGATTCATGAAAATTGGGTATTTCCTATTGAGGTGCGTCATCGTTTATTGTCTATGCGGGGATTTATTGTGCCTTCGGACACGTGCTCCGGCACCCATTGTGCTTTTAGCACTTCTCAAGCAAATCCTAACCATAGGGTCTGCAGCACGTCACGAGACTTCTTTATACAGTGTCGTCTCCCTGGGGTTGATAGCTTCACCCGTAGGGTATGTTTGTCTTTGCCAGCTGTGGTTTATATATAAGACAAAACATGAGAGTTATGGATCTGAATTCATTTTTCTCAATTTCACTTTGTTTTCCATGCATCCTTCTCCGTTAGGTGAAAACAGGTCTTCAGTGTGCCAAAATGTCCGTGGTGAGAGTGCGAGGTGGTGTTTGGTTGTTCGGAGATTCTAGAAGAATGGGAGATTATGGGCCTGTTTGGCATCATTCTGGGAATGTTTCATTTTGAGAATGAATGAAGAAAAGCTTTTTCGGCAGGCATTCTCTCCCTTCCTCTGCGCGCGCAGTCTCTCCCCTCTCTACATTCCTACATCTGTAGTTTTTCTGTGTCACAAAATTCCAGCCAAACAAGTTTTTGTGCATTCATTATCCATGAAACATTCCCTATATGCTTGTGCCCTGAGAAAATGTGTAGTTAGGAAGGAACAATCATTAGCCCATTGTTAAAGTGAGCCGGGTCTTCATCTGTTGGGCCATTTTTAGATTGAACATAAAGAAAACAGTCATCTTAGCCATGCGATCAGTAGCTTAGCAGAGGACTAGTTAAAATTGGAAAACATCAAATGCTCCACGTTCATCTATCAGTTTTCTGAATTGATCATTCAGGGGAAGAGATTTTTCTCTCGTTGCGATCTGCTTATGGCCTCACATAATGATTAATCTAAACCACTGAAATATGGGCCTTGAGAGCAAAATGTTGGGCCCAAATGTGGTGTACACACTCTCAGTTCATTTTAGACTGCAGACAGTATGAGCAACCATACAATGTGGAATATGGAGCAAGAGAGGTGAACAAAGAGAGATCGGATATTGTTTTAAAACAATCTGAAGTATGGTATTGGTGTGTTTCCTCTTATTCTGATAATCAGCTTCTTTTCATTGTTAATGACATCTGTATGTAATTGATTAATTTGCCTAGTCAAGATCTGATGGTGTATGTCATACATAACCTTTTGTAATCCTGCAACCATTGGTTACACAGTAAATCTGATTACAAGCCACATGTAACAAGAGTTTGCATATAAGCAGAATGTTGTTTGGATTACCTGTACTGAACCTGGACTTTCCAATGTGAGTTAAGCTTTGTAGAAGAATGACCCCATTTTTAAGTCTTACAAGTCGAGTGCAGGAAACTGTGTGCGTGAAAGCAAGGGTTCATGTGTTTGGATTACATGATTTAATAAGGACAGTTACCGTAACTCATAAGGGACCAATGTGTTGAAGAAACCGTATTGTTAGGATTACTAAGATTGTTAGGATATTGGTGATTAATGGATTATCCTTAAGATAAGGTTAGTTTGTATTTGCATTATAAATATACATCTTTTCATCTAATGAAACTTAGGGCGAACTTATGGGAAGAAACTGATTCTCTAAAGTCTGTACAGTGGATTTTCCATTATTTACTGCAATCATGTGTTGCATAGAAACCAGTTTGCACACACTAGGGATAATCATACCCTTACATATGTTCAAATTGAGTTGCCAGCACTTGCTTTACATACATCTAAATGGGCTTATAGTTCAAAAATCTAACTCAATTATAATTGGTGACTCAAAAGGAATGTTGAGTCGACTGGGATGGCTTAACCAAGTCTTGAAATACTTCGTCTGCTCGGTATTGAGTTTGTAGAATTGTTTTTCGTAATGTTCCTTTGAACAAGAGAACATCAAAGATGTGAAGAGTGAAGGTTATATGGTGTAAATAAGAACCTCACTTTCCTAAAATTAGATTTATTAGGGTGATTATTTCTTAACAAAATGGTGATTTTTTTTACAGCCGCTTATACTTTTGGACAGTAGCTCCTCTGATACGTTGCATAGAATCCCAGGAATTCAATATCCAGCAAATATGAATAAAAAACACTTGACTTGACAGAAAAATCAGTTTGTTGACTTACGGAGCTGCAAAGTGCAAGTAACGTTAAATCAAGATCAGTTTGGTAAAGCTGAGGACTTTTTTATTCATTTTCGAGGAACTTTAGAATATGAATAATGGTAAATTGTGAGGAGGCCATTTGACAATTCGTCAGTTGGGTTTGGTTCTCTCACCGGAGGAAAGATGTCTCGCTGTCCTGCAGGATTTTCGATCTTTATTTTTTATTTAAATAAAAGGGGGTTCTCACCTTGCGACAGGCGAGTGAAAAATTCAATATCTCCTCACAATCAATAAAGCCTTCTAACATACATAGTCATATTACCACAACGGAGAAAAAAAGGAAAAAGAAAGGAAGAAGAGAGAGAGAGAGAGAGAGAATCACATAAGCATCTTCATATATCCTTTTCTATTAACAAACATGACACAATATCTTAAGCAAAACTAAAGGAAATGAAATCCAACATGAACTTATATGAATTAACACCGGTTTTCAATCCTCAAACTGCCTGAATTCGCTCGCCGGCACTCCTCCACCAATGCATCGCGAGCCGACATTATTCTGCTGGGGACGAGCGATCGATCAAAGGCTGCGCAGTCGACCCAATCCTTCATAAGCTCCTCTTGACCCCATATCTCCGGTATCCAAACCTGACCAGCAACATCACTCCTATGTCTCTGCAGCTTCTTACGTCCACCATCTTCCTCCAACTTATCAGAACTGACTGCTTCCTTCGCAACTTCCAATCCATTACCATCTGGGGCAGGACTTGTCCCCATAACTGGAGAAGAGTGGTGCAATTGGGCCGTGCCCGGTCGGTCTGATTCTATGGGTATTGAGGAAATCACCGGATTACGGGGACCGCAATTTCTTCGCTTTCGACGAATCATGTTGTTGGGTTTCTTCTCTAGTGATTAGAAAAGATTGAAAGCTGCTCCTTTTTCTTCCTATTCTCGTATTATTTCCTTTCTTTCTTACTTCACATTCTACTTGGTATTCTCTTATTATTTCCGTCGTTGGGACACCCAAGTCCACATGAAAATTTTGTACGTGTGGGCAGCAAGCTGGTAGAGGAAATGAGTGGGGTTATGGTGGACACGTGGAAGCTGTGGACATTGTATGGTGATGGATATGAGTACGTGTCATGGTTGTTGCAGGGCTAAAGATTGTGTGGTGCTTCTCACATGGAGGAGAATTCAAAGGGAGATTCCTCAGAAGGTGTGAGGTTGATGTTGATTTGGATTGAGTGATACAGGCCTTCTGACCAATTGGGTTGGACGACTTGATTGGGTCTTTTGGGCTTTTGGGTGGTGCAGACACATCCTAGAAAAAGGGTTAATGGATTCTATTGTGTGGATGGAGACTGGAAGGGGAGATATTTTTAGTGGTATGCACCTACCAGCTTGTTTGTTTCTCTACTGTTTTTAACTGGTATAAAAATCTCACCCTTCCCATTTACTGTTCTTGGTGCTTTCTTTTACAAAGTGTCCAAAACCCATTCAGAGAATCCATCGTCTTTCTTTCAAAAAAACCTATCAATCATTGGGAAAGAAGTTATACAAAGTGAGAGACCATCTCTCTCCCTCTCATGTGGGGTGGTGAAAAAGAATCAAGAATTTCTATGTTAATGATCTCTAGTTCAATGATCTGTTTGTTGAGTGGGCTCCAACACAATGGGGCTGGTGAAAAAAGGCAATTTCATCTTTAGCCATCTCTTCTTGCACTTTAATGGTTCGGCTGTTGTGAGTCAATCCCGGCCACCATCACTTCTTCCTCATTCAATGATTATGGTTGGGGTGATTAAAATGAAATTATCTCTCAAGCAATATAAATTATCATCATCATCATCATCAAAGCCTACTGATCTCAACTATTTGGGGTTGACTACATCAATTTAGAATCCCCATTTCGATCGATTTGAAGTTAAGTCCTCACATGGGTTTCACTTTTTAATATCTATCTTTACTATTTAACCTCATATACTCTTTAGCGTAGCTACCTCTTCTCCTTTGTGGGCTATCAATTTAAATAGAAGAACTTTCTTAATAACGTTGCAGGTGTTCAGCATTGGATATGCCTAAATCATCTTAAATGAGTTTATCTTAATTTACAACTTACTGATGCTATCCCTAAATGCCCTTGAAAATACTGATTTCTAATTCTATCTTAGTTTTATTGCACATCCATCTCACTACTCTCACCTTTGCTATATTAATTTTGTAAATATATTGCTTCTTGATTGGTCAATAGTCTCTTCTCTGCTACACTAATTTTGTGCATGTGTTGTAAGTTCATCTTCATTCCACCATCACTTCTTGTGCATTCAATGATTATGATTATAGTGAACAAAATGAATTTATCTCTCAAGCAATATATACATATATATTTATGGGGCCAGCTTTTCTAGGCTCTAGCTTAGGATAAGGTAAGCTCAAGTGTGTGGTAGGGCCCACCTGGGAACCCATATTGGGGGGGGATTTCAAGGACTCATGGGATCTTTCTCAGTGTAAAAAAATCAGCCTCAACTGTAATTTCTATCATCTTCATATGGGCCCAAAAGTTTAATGGTCAATAGTCCATTCATATCGATAAATAGTTGATCCAACGGTCCAGTAAATTCAGATTTGACCGAAAGTTGGTAGACACGTGTAATTTAGAGGGGTCATGTGTTTGGTCTATTTTGATGGACCAAAGGTGGGCCCCACAAGCATGAGCTTATAAGATTTTAATCTAAGCTTGAGTTTAGGAGAGCCTTACTCTCTTTCTATATATGTATATATATATACATATACACACATATTATATATATTAAAGCAAACGAGGAGGTGAGCTATGAGGGGTGCCACCTCATCTCTAAAAAGTCTCTTTGGACTGTGAGGGGTGCAACATCATCCCTAAAAAGTCTCTCTTTTCAAAGAGGGCTACTCTTTCTCTCTTAAAACCTCTCATATAAGAGATTTTTATGAATGTTTGAATTTGAGTCCTATTTCTTGCCGTTATCCAAATTATAAGCAAATATTTACCGTCTGTTTATTTTCTTTTCCTTAGATCTTCAATCATCAATGGGTTCCATGTTAAATATGTTTTGTGGGCCCTACCGATGATTGAAATCCAAATTGTTGCTCCTTTACTCTCCTTTTAGTTTTTTTTCCCTAAATGGATGAATCCAGTAGTGGGCTCCAGTTCGTATTAAATATATTTAAAAATTGGACTCCAGTATTGGATGAAATCCTATTGGCTGTTGTCTGGTTTCTTAATGGATGCAAATCAATTAGTGAGCCCCGTACATTTAACTTATTTTTGCAGTGGGACCTACTCATGGATTATGCATAGATATTAGTTTTCTAGGTCAATATGGATAATGGATTATTCTCTCTCTCTCTCAACACCATTTATCTTCCATCCTCTCAAGATTGTCATCCTTTTTATTTTAATATTTGGAGCCAACCTTTCAACAATTCACACTAATAAATTTTTTATTAAAAATATCATTGTTTTTTTAGTTTCCAAATAAAGTTCTACTCTATTCAGAGATTGTCACACGTGAACGAAAATCAGACCCGACCTTCTGGTAGACCACCTCATAGATGGGTTTGTGATAAAAATATTTTGAGGTTGGATTTTTTTATTGAATCTTATAGGCATCATTTTCTGATCTAATTATATAGACAAATGACCCTAGGTTTGCCCCACCATGATTACACTTCCATGGGCCCACATGGACCCATAATTAAGAGATATGTACATTGATCCATGGTGGGCCAATTACTACTGGGATCAAATAACACTAGAATGTGGTTTTAAAGTCTCATAATTTATGTCTTTTAAAGTTAAGATGTTTATACATTTTAAAAAAAAATCTAGAGCTAAAAAACGGTTTGATTTATTCTAAAATGGTATTGGTACTACTTCAAAGGGGAAGAGAAGAAATTTGTGCGGAGGGATTAAAATGACTATTGGCCTATGTGAAGATAACACTTGTATTTATGATTGAAGATGTGTTGACTGTTTTTATATAAATATGTATGAATATATTCTTATATGTTTATAATTAATTTTGATATCTTATAAATTAAAAATGTACTTTCTTACCTTTTGCCCCGGGCTAAGCACGGGTTGTGGTTGCTGGTGTGTGTGTGTGTGTGTGTGTGTGTGTGTGTGTGTGTGATGCTTTTATGAGAGATGCTTTCACCTTACTATGAGAGATAAGGTGGGGGCCCTCACATTATCTTATCTCTCATAGTAAATGTGAGAGATGCTCTCATAGGAGCATATCCCTATATATATATATATATTATATAGGGTAATATTCAGGTGGGAACTGTTCTCATATATTATGTGAGAACTTTTTTATGGGGGCCCAATTGTGTGCCCCATTTGGGGATGGGACTAGGGGGATGGAAAGATCTATGTGAGACCACACTAAGTATCAAGTTTGACCCTAAACCCATGCCCTTAATCCATTCGTCCGTGGCCCACAAGTTTAAGGGCTTCATATTAAAAAAAAACACCCAACCATCGATCCAACGATTTAGTCCATTCGGATGTGTGCCAATTCTTGGGATTAGTGACTATTAGGGGGTTCCCTATTGATTTCTAGGTTTGGATGGATTACTAGTTAGGCCCCGCAAAAAAATTCTCATATAATAGGTGAGAATTAGTTTTCACTTGAATATTTCCATATATATATATATATAATACTTGTGCAGTTGTCTTACACGGAGCGAGACAATTTGTGGGGCCCGCCTGGAGCTCCACACGATCAGTTCAACTTAGTCTCTCACTCCCACCTCCCCTAAATATCATGAATCTCAAGAATTTTACATTGATCCGAATGAGATTTGAGTGTTGGATTTCAATCAAATAAAATATGCTTCCTTAAACCATATTGATTCGAATGAGACTCACTTTTGGATTTCAATCAAATAAAATAATGCTTCCTAAAACCATGAAACTCGAGGGCCATGTATCAAGGGATTGGAATGACTGAATGGATTTGAAAAAGTCACATTTGGATCTTTCAATCCCCCACCTCAACTATAATTGGTGGGGCCCTAGGTGGGCCCCATAGGTTGTCTAGCTAGCATGGTCTCCTATTTATGCGGGACATCTGCACTGGAGCACAACCTACATATTCATCATTTCTCTCCTTCAATTAACACTTCACACCTAATCTTAAGGTGGTTAAGATAATTGAAGAGCCCACTTTTCCTTTACTTGATTTGCTCTCTCATAGGAATGTTACTAGAACTTGGCCAAAACAAGTCATTTCGCTTGATGTATAACAATTTTTGGCCAGGACCAATACCCATTTTCCATGTGTTCAATCTGAAACATAAATTGTACTGGAGCCTCAAAACCAATCACCTTTATATTCTTATTTATTATTTTATTTACATCTAAAACACAGTAACTTATAATTTCTTAATAAAAAGGTCCCGAACAAACCATATCAAGGAGGGAAGGAGAGAAAGGGCATCTACCATACCCTTGTTTTAAAACCATGCTCGTGAGTCTCATTTATCCTGTCCCAAGCAGGGTTATAAATTCTTGAATTGCCCCAGTCTCTCTCTCTCTCTCTCTCTCTCTCTCTCTCAATTTGAAAAAAATTTAAATTCTCTCTCAAAATTCAAAAAAATTCAAAGCATAAGAGGTTTAGGGTTTGATGACTTAAATATTCACTTCATTATTTAGGTGACCAGATTGAGTTTCAATGACCAATACTAGGATAAGAATATATAGAAATTAACAAACCGCATATCCTAAGCTAATGGCACAGACATGACAGTATCTTATTTTTTACTACAACTCTACGTCTTCAAGCTCGGGTTGATACTTCTCAAACTCTACCACCTCAGATATGTTTAGATATTGATCCCCAAGGAATAATTTGGTAACTAAAAGATGATCATCATCGGCATTATCATTAAAGCATTGTCCTAAATGTTAGGGGCTGTTATGGACCTAACCAATACGCCAAAAGCCTCAGGACTTGGCTACTTTAACTTCAGACAAGATCCTCGATCATAGGATGGTTAAACGAAATACTAGATGATGGAAGCACTCGTACAATGGTGGGATAAAGATCATGAAGATACTACTTGGGTTCCATTTTTGGCTTTTAAGGAATGTTACCCAGAGTTTATAACCTTGAGGACATGGTTGGTCTAGAGGGGGTGGAATGATGTGGTCTTGCATTACACAAGCATGATCAATCCTATGTGGGGGCTATATGACAGTAGGAGAGTTATTGGGAATTACTTAAGAGGTGTGGGCAGTTGTTTTACACAAGTCGTGAGGAAAGTAATGGGTCATGGAGAGTTGGTTGGTTAGTTTGTATGCAATTAGGAGTAGTTTTCCTAAGAGTGTAAGTAGTGGGTGCAGTTGTTTGTAGGACTGTAAGTAGTGGGTTAAGTTATGGTACATGCAAATTAAATGAGGTATTAGTCATAGAGAGTGGGTCAAACTTTGGTGGTTATGGATCCATGTATCTTGCATTTAATGATGTCATAAATCACTGAAAGGGATATCCTATCTTCTAGCAACTTTCTATTAAGTTATTGGAGGTTAAAGGTTTCCCTTGAAGTAAACCTTAAACTTTGTTTAACTCCTTATGAAAACAAGTTGAAAGAAAAATTGTGTACATAACAGGGGCATTCCAATTTATCTTGAGCTTCTTCTCCATACTGTTAGGGATTTTGTGTGTTGCAATTTGATGGATACATGTTCATTTTAGCATCATTTGAGTTTTCACATATGCATTTATTTTAAATATTTTAAAATCATGAACTTTCTCATGCATGGTTTTATAACATTTAAAACTTTTTTTTCATGCATGATTTGGATTTTAAACCTGGATGCATAAGAAATTGAAAAAAATATTTTTATCATGTATGCCTATGATCTTCGAATTTCAAAATCATCTTAGGCATTGATAGGTTGATATTTTGAAAAACTCCTTTTGGATTGATTTAAACATAAAACCAAGCATGACTTCCATAACCTAAAAATCATACTTAGAAAATCATTTTCGTTTAAAAAATTTGCCAGTAGGTCACCGGTTGGCTAGCCGACCTAAGGTCGGTTAACCGACTTATGGAGGTCGGCTAATTACCTTTAAATATTTATGATCGTTGGAATATGACAGTTGAAGGTCGGTTAACTGACTTGTGAAGTCGGCTAATTACCTTTAAATATTTATGATCGTTGGAATATGACAGTTGAAGGTCGGTTAAATGACTTGTGAAGTCGGCTAATCGGCCTGATAGCCGCTGGACAACCTTTTCTATATAAACAAGCTCATTCCATGGCCATTTGCACCAATTATGAGGCATTATTTGAGGAAATTAAGTCCAAAGAAAGGGGAATGATCTAAGGAACGCTAGTGGGTCATTTAGAAAGCAAAAGCTTGGATTCAGTGAGTTAAATCTCTAAGTAAGCTTTGTTTTTCAACATCATATGTTACATGCTTTGTTTAAATTATTGGTAAATTAATTTTAGCATGCCAACTATGATTTGTTGAATCCATTACATATATTTTACTTTGAATTACTCTATTGTTTTGGATTCTCCATTTAGATTCAAACCAAGTTAGTTTTAACTTTCACATCTGATGCATGCCGATCAAAGGCCAAAACCAGCAAGACCTGGTGGCTCGCTTGATGGGGTCCATATGATCTTTAATTTGAGATCCCTATCATTGGTTTAGATAATTTCTAAATTAGTAGGTTGCTTAATTGTTAGGAAGATTTACTTTCTATTCCATATGCTAATTAGGATTAGCTATTTCGTTTATTACTTATTTAGGATTAATGTTACTCTATACATAGAGAAGCGTTTTATTATAATCAGTAGACTTTCTTCCAATACAATTCAAGAAGTTGCTCTTGTGAGTTTGGGTATTTTTCCTAAGTGAGTTTAGGGTTTGAGTTTTAGGACTTGATCTCATCGTTGGAGGTGGAGATCTTCACATCAATTGATATCAGAGCCGACGATCCATCTCAATCGCCGTTCCAATCGCCGATTCGACATCCATCCACCATCTACTGTCATTCACCAATTCCCGCACTCATCTGAATCCCTATCGTCGACCTACCCTCCATCATCACCAAACCCAACCCCTCTTTTCTCCACCACCGACCCCTCTACAGACCCTCATCGCAGCTCAAAATCTCCTAAAACCCCATCACTCACCCATCCCATTGACACCCACTTCATGTAGACCTACAACCCATCCCTCACCTAGACTCATAGAACCCATCTCCAATCCCACCCAGATCCAATCTCCACCCACCGAAACCCTCTCTGACCACCCAACTTTGGAAAATCCCCAAAATCCTCATTGACACCCCTCAATCCCAGAGAAGTGAGGAAAAAAAAAAAAAACCCCCTCTAATAGCACCCCATCGTCGTCGCCAGCCGCTGCCTCCACTACACCCTGCAATGGCCTCGCAGTAACGTCGCCATGAATCACTCTCTCCAGCGCCCTTTCCTCCATTGTTTTCTTCTCCAGCACCATCGGCATCCTCTCTAGTCGTTTCCCATTGCCTCCAGTGTCACCGCAGCCATCACCCTTCGTTTTTCTTCTTCAAGTCCTCCAAGTAAGAGTCTAGGCTAAACTTCTTATTTTCCTTTATTGCACAAAGCCCGAGACAGAGCCAAAGAGGCCCTCTTTCACTTGTTGCTTTATGCAGTTTTGGGTTTAGAGTGGGCCTGGTTTGAGTTAGGAACCGACCCAGCCCACTGACGGCAAAAAAAAGAAGAAGAAGTATTTGCATTTGAAATTTCATGGTTACTCGAGGACGTCAATACCACGGGTATTTCACCAATTACCAGCAGGATGAGCTATTGAATAAATTGGGATTTGACATGGACGCTGTGGTTGAACGATTGGAAATTATTGAAGCTGCTCTTAATGGACATCAAGGACATTGGACCACAGGAATAACTGAATATGTTCTCACAGAGCGAGATTCGCAAACATCCGGGATTGGACCTCAGGTCAATCCTGTAAACCTCTCTCCCCATACATCCTGAACAATGGTCCATGTGAATCTAGTCACCCTTGGTCCTCAGCAGCAGCATCGTGAAACCATGTTTGACATGGTATAACGCCTTTTCATTGAACACAGTGATAATGAACCACGCGGTGCACCACATATAGATGACATCACCAAAAAAGTGAGATTGGAAATCAGTGATTTTTCAGGAGATCTTCACGCCAAGGCTTTCGGGGACTGACTCAATTCTCTTGATGATTATTTTGCATGATATAACATGAATGATACCCAAAAGATAGCCTTCACAAAAGTTAAACTCAAAGTGCCTGCACGCATTTGGTGGCAAAGTTTTGAAAACAGTGAGCTCGCCTTTGGACATCCCACCTTGTAGTGGGAAGATATGGAGTGGCGACTCAAGCAAAATTTCCTTCCTTCTGACTATATTGGCTCCCTGCATAAAGGATACCTTAGTCTGCAACAAGTTGCCTATTCGTTGGATGAGTATACCAATCTGTTTCGAGAATATATTGTGCGCTGCAATCTGCGGGCAAATGATGAACTTGTTATCAATAAATATACAGAAGGCTTACGTCCTGATATTTAGCAACGGATTTCTATGTTTGATTTCAATGATATCAATGAAGCATGTATTGTAAAGCCCGCAAAGCACAGCATGAAATCCAATTAAGGAGGCGAGAAAGATCCCAAGCCGGGGAGTTTTCCACTCGAGGGGCACAGTCTCCAACTCTTACTAACGCCCAACAGTCGGTTAATCGACCGAGGCCACTGCAGGCATTGCAAAAGCCACCCCATGGTGTACAACAACACCCCAAAATCAGCGGCATAGGTACCACAAAATGATCCTCGTGCGCGAGGATGTGCCGACAAAAGGGAAGTGATCTGTCATACCTGCCAGCAGAAAGGGCATTATGCTAGAGAATGTCCTCATAGGAATCTCTATGCAGAAGATGAAGCCGATTACAGCGAAGAGTATGATGAGCACGTTGAAATGGAAAAACCGACTGACACTCAAGGCCTTTGCCTTGAAGAATTTCCTGCTGATGGAGTCCCACTTGTATATCTTGAGCGCCATCTTCTGATCACTGAAGATCAACATGAGGAGTAGGGTTCTAATCATGCACCTATTTTTTGCTCTCGAGTTCACTGCATGAGCAAAACTTGCAATATGATTGTTGATGGAGGTAGTGCTATGAATGTTACTGCTAAAAAAGCTGTGGAAAAGCTAAAGCTACCTACTACAAAGCATTTGAGACCATACAAAATAGCATGGGTAAATGATTCAACTATTCCGGTTGACAAGCAATGCATAGTTCCTTTCAAACTGGGTTCTTATGAAGATATAATCAAGTGTGATGTTATACCAATGAAAGTTGCACATACTCTTTGGTCGCCCATGGCTGAAGAAGTTGAAGGTTGTCACCGATAAGACACAAACACCCATACTTTCATGTGGAAAGGTAATAAGACCCGATTATGACCATTGCCACCCCAGCATGCTGCTAAGGCCCCAAAAGAGGCGCCCACTCCTCAGATGTTAACCATGAGTAAATTTGAACATGAAAGCAGAGATCAGGATCCGATGTATGCCTTGATTATCCGCCAAGTGACAGATGATTCTCCCCTTGAGTCCATTCCGGAAGAAGTCAAGCCACTCCTACAACACTTCTCCGATCTTATTTCGGATGAACTGCCAAATACTCTTCCACCTATGCGGGACATACAACATGCCATTGATTTAGTCCCTGGCTCTTCACTTCTGAATCTATCTGTATATTGGATGAGTCCCGCCGAGCATGCTGAACTCAAGAAATAGATGGATGCCCTGTTACACAAAGGGTACAATCGGGAAAGTCTCAGTCCCTACGGGGTACTAGCCCTTCTTACTCCTAAGAAGGATGGAAGTTGACGCATGTGTATCGATAGTCGAGCTATCAACAAGATCACGGTAAAATACAGATTTCCTATTCCTCGATTAGATAACATGTTCGATATGATGACAGGTTCGGCCTTCTTCTCCAAGATTGATTTGCGCAGTGGTTACCACCAGATTCGCATCTGTCC
The DNA here is from genome assembly GCA_028538565.1 of Umbellularia californica. Taxonomy (NCBI): domain Eukaryota; kingdom Viridiplantae; phylum Streptophyta; class Magnoliopsida; order Laurales; family Lauraceae; genus Umbellularia; species Umbellularia californica. The sequence goes on from JAPQWN010000004.1 coordinate 41,713,624, forward strand.
CGGTGATGAGTGGAAAACAACGTTCAAACCCAGAAATGGTCTTTATGAATGGTTGGTCATGCCATTCGGGTTAACAAATGCTCCCAGTACCTTCATGCGAGTTATGACCCAGCCTTATATCGGGAAATTCGTCGTTGTTTATTTCGACGACATCCTTATTTACAGCAAGACCAGGGAGGAGCATCTCACTCATCTCCACACTATTTCCCATCTCCTTCGTCACGAAAGTTTCTACATCAATTTCAAGAAGTGCACCTTCATGAGCAGTTCCGTTATATTCTTGGGATTCATCATATCGACGGAAGGCATCAAAATGGATCCAGAGAAAGTCAACGCTATTCTGGATTGGCCACTCCCCACCACTGTAACTGAAGTCAGGAGTTTTCATGGACTTGCTACCTTCTATAGGAGATTCATCAGAAATTTCAGCGGTATCACTACTCCTATTATAGAATGTTTAAAGAAGGGTGAGTTCAAATAGACCAATGCCACAACTTGAGCTTTTGAGCAGATCAAATAAAAAATCATGGAAGCTCCTATCCTCTGCCTTCTAGATTTTGACAAAGTACTCGAAGTTGCTTGCGATGCGTTCAATGTTGGCATTGGCAGTGTCCTTAGCCAAGAAGGACATCCAATTGCTTTTCACAGTGAGAAACTTTCATATTCAAAGCGCAAGTACTCTCCTTATACCTTGGAGTTCTATGCTCTTGTTCTGTCACTTCGCCATTGGAGGCATTACCTAATAGGTAGAGAATTTGTACTTTACTATGATCACAAGTCTCTTTAGAACCTTCATTCACAACATAAAATGGGCGCTACTTTTGCCAAATGGAGCGCTTATATTCAGGAGTTTAACTTTACCATCCGCCATAAATCTGGCAAGGAAAATGTGATCGCAGATGCTCTTGGTCGTCGGAAACATCTCCTAATCACCATGGCTATTTCTATATTGGGTTTTAAGCAAATCAAGGAGGAATATGCGACAAAGACTTCGGTACGATATATAAAAAGATCCTTCAAGGTGAGCATCTTAAGCATCCATATTTTAGCATTCATGATGGTTATTTATTCTATGGTAGTCGCCTCTGTTTGCTGAACACATCTATCCGCGAGCACGTTATCAGGGAACTCCATTTCGGTGGATACAGCGGACATTTGGGTAGTGAAAAGACCTTCGCGCTTGTCGGAGATAGATATTATTAGCCACACATGACACCCTATGTTTCTCGTATCTGTGAGCGGTGTCGTACTTGCCAGTTGGCCAAATGAAGCAAGAAGAATGCGGGATTAATTAGCCGTTGCCAGTTCCACAGGGCCCCTGGGAGGATATCAACATATATTTTGTACTTGGACTACCTCTGACCCACAGAAAAGTAGACGTTGTCTTTGTGGTTGTGGATTGTTTCTAAAAAAATGGCTCATTTTATTCCTTGTTCCAGCACAGTAGATGTCTACAAAGTTGCACAGCTCTTCTTTAAGAAAGTCGTTCGTTTGCATGGACTTTCGAAGACATTGTGTCTGATAGGGATACAAAGTTTGTTAGATACTTCTGGAAGACATTGTGGGGCATGTCCAAAACAAGGCTACAATTTTCTACTGTCTATCATCTACCAACTGACAGTCAGATTGAAGTCGTCAATCGTAGCCTTGGAAATCTGCTACGTTGTTTAGTGCACAACCATCATATTATTTGGGATCATGTTCTGCCTATGGCTGAGTTCGCCTATAATAACTCAGTCAACTGATCCACAGGAATTTCTCCTTTTGAAGCCGTCATTGGCACCAGACCATGTCTACCAGATGATTTTGTTCCCCTTCCAGTCGAAGCAAGATCAAGTGCTGATGCAAACATTTTTATTCGTCATATGCAGCAGGTTCATGATGAAGTTTGACATCATATTTCAGTAAGCAATGATTCTTATAAAGAACATACAGATAAGCGTCGTCGTTTCGTTCAGTTTGAGGAAGGTGATATGGTTATGCTTCGTAATCGTCCAGAGCGCCTTCCACCAGGAGCCAACAAAAAGCTGCACCCCCACAATTCCGGAACGTTGAAGATTCTCAAGAAAATTGGTCCTAATGCATATGTGTTGGATTTACAACCAGATCTTGGCTTCAATGTTACCTTCAATGTTGAGGACCTCACTCTTTATAAGGGCCATGACTAAGATAGTCCGCCCGAAGAACATGAGCTTCAGCTACCATCTTCACCCGCCCCTGTAGATCAAATTGTTGATGTACTTGATGATCAGATTATTTCCACTAGACAAGGGGGATTTTAGAAGTTTCTTGTTCGCTGGAAGAATCGTCCCTTCTTGGATGCAACGTGGATTACAGTTATAGATTTCTAGCATCTTAATCCCGATCTTTACGAGAGCTATCAGGCCATTTACTTGCCGGAGTCGAGTTTTTCCAAGCCGGGGAGAGTTGATGCAAGCCGATAAAAGGCCAAGGCCCGCAAGACCTGATGGCCAGCTTGATGGGGTCCACATGATCTCTAATTTAAGATCCATATCATTAGTTTAGATAATTTCTAGATTAGTTGGTTGCTTAATTGTTAGGAAGATGTCCTTTCTATTCCATATGCTAATTAGGATTAACTGTTTCTTTTATTACTTATTTAGGATTAATGCTACTCTATATATAGAGAAGCCTTTTATTGTAATCGGTAGACTTTCTTCCAATACAATTCAAGAAGTTCCTCTCATGAGTTTGAGTATTTTTCCTAAGTGAGTTTAGGGTTTGAGTCATAGGACTCGATCTCACCGCTGGAGGTGAAGATCTTCACATCAATATCATAATGGTTTTATGCTTGATTTAAAATTTTATTTTCTCACATAGCATGAATCTCATACTTGGTTGAATCTTTGGATAGTTGTTTTCATTCCATGATCTCTTAAGGTAAACTAATTTATTTTGAAAAAAACTATGCTTATACATCACATGTTTTAGATTTGAGATTTTCATAAAACTTGTAAGTATTTGATAGGTATATCATTATAAAGTTGTTTTTCATACAACATGTGATTAGTATGTTTACTTCAATCAAAATATTTGTGATTTAAATTTTCAAAAGCTTAGCTTATATTCATTGAGCCATCATTTTTAAACTTGATTGAAGTTTTCACACAAACACATTAAGCATTCATCTTTGCGTTACAAAGTGCTTTGTGTAAGTTAGATTTTTACTTTCATATCTGCCTGATTAAGAGGTATTGTAATTGAGCTTAAATCTGTATCTCTTCAAATGTTTTGCAGACACATCTTAGAGAGAACCAATCTTAGGGTTATAGGTTAGTGTTTAGCATCAGAGAAGCATAAGTGTAAAGGTTAGGGGTGAAATACAAAACAAAACCTGAGAGGTTATTGCTTAACCATGGAAAGCATATTATAGAGGTTATTCCTAAGTCTTAAAAAGCATTTTGTAAAGGTTATTGTTTAGCCTATTAAAAAGCATAGATAGTGGAAATCTGGTGGGGTGTAGGATCAAAAGCCACTAGTAGATGTAAGCATTGGGGCCGAACCACTATAATCATTGTGTTTTGGTACATGCTTTGTGTTGATTGTTTTTGTTGCATTTTGTACTTTAGTTCTATATCATCTTTTGTAACTAATTGATTCAAAGAAGTTAGAATTTGGCATAATTGGTCACTAAATCAAGCTCACCCTATTCATCTAGGGTTCAGATCCCGAACTTTCACATAACACTTCTATTATATATAATGAAGCCGAATGATCCCAATTGCCAATTACTTGCCAATTTCAAATTTGATTTTGACCCTTCTCAAATTTTGACCTTCTACTAAAATCAACCCTACTAATGCCAACTATTAATGGGAATTTTCTCTTTCCCACGTGTGGAGACCATTTGGTTTTATTTTGACCTTCCATTGAGCTTCCACACATTTCTTCTTAATATCCTTCTTACATTACTTCTCCTCTAATTACTCTTAACGTGCAAAAAAACATTTCTTCTTAATATCTTTCTTACATTACTACTCCTTTAATTACTCTTACCGTGCAAAAAACGTTTCTTCTTAATATCTTTCTTACATTACTGCTCCTCTAATTACTCTTAACATGCAAAACCTACAGATCCCAACCAATATGTAATAGAAGATCATTTGAATTTAATTTGTCCGCCTGTTGAGCTTCACACATTTCTTATTAATATCCTGCTTATCATTACTCCTCTAATTACTCTAACATGCAAAATCTACAGATCCGAACAAACATTCAAAAGAAGATGTTGGTATATGTGAGTCTATGATCTCCACTCTCTAATGAAATCCATGTCGTCCATCTTCTCCATTAAGGTTTCATCATTCAACCCAAAATGGGGAGTTATTCTAGAGCTTTCCTCTATTATAGAAGAGGAAGGGAACCACATGAACCACCGCTGCTGTGCATGTGACTACAACATCAAATGAAGACTCCTCCACAAGTACAGGCCTCATAGAATCTAGAAGTGACTTTTCTCAGGACCTCTACTTCTCCCTCATTCGATCTCTACCATTCATTTAAGATATTTGGTTTTGAAAATCTTGCTACTAATATGGCATTCAAATGATTTGTTTTGATGATGTAACATATGAATGAGGCTAATGAAATTGTACAGTTTAAACCCATTAGGACTTACTTGGATGCTATCGATTTTTCGATTGGACGACCCTTGAAGCTTCTCCCTTGCAAATAAGGGAGCCTGCATTAAGATTTTAGGAAAACTCTTAAAATCCAAGTTAAATAAATATTTTTGATGAATTTCACCCAAAGTCACTGGTGAGATGAATTTAGTATTAGATGTGTCTCAATCTTATTATTCCTGAATTTGGCTGCTGGGAGTTGGGAATAACCAAAATATACTAAAATGATTGAACCTAAAACAACTAGGATTTTTTGGCTCTCTCTCGCTCAGTTGGTTCATATTTATTTATTTTACTTGGCCATGGCTTTCCATTTTGTCCAAATAATTAGCTGCGTATATTGTCTTTTGCAGTTGATCTCTATGAAGATCTATTGTTTCAACATCTTTACACTCCAACCCTTTTTCAGGGGTCGAACTTGACACAAGGGAACTAGATTCTATAAACTATATCCAAGTATCATCGTTAGTTTGATGTATCCATACAATACCTAAATAGCATAAGCAATGTCTCCACTACAAAAGTGCCAACTTCAAGGGGAGGGATTAAAAAAAAAAAAAAAAACCAAATAATACATGGTTGCTTGATTGTTGTAATTTATTGTGTTCTTTTAGTATAAATCACAATATCACTAGATGTTGGTCTGGTTGTTCTAACCTTCTGCCTTCACCAAATGATGAATGGATAGATGCATGCCAAATGATGAATGGATTCATGGATTCTATATGGAGTTTTGTTCTAAGACTCAAATCCCATGGAGTTATGCTACCTGAGTCGGAGAATGACCACTGTTGCAGATGGGCTATATGATGACCCCAGATATATAACTCATTTCTTAGAAGGCTCAAATCCAAACTGACCCACATTGACCCATATATATATATATATATATATATATGCTGTGACCTGGGTTTGTGTGTTATGTCAACTCTTAAATCAAACTATTTAAACGATGTCAATAAACAAGTTTAAACAACAGGGACAAAAACAAAGTGAAAGTGAAGTTATTTCTACCCATTCTTTAAAACAGCCTAGAGTACCTTGCCCAAATATCAGGACAGTATCCACCTTACACTATCTTCATTGTATTTAGATTCACAAAAAAATCTTTACTTCAAGTTGAGTACTGTTTTGTAAATATAAAATAATGATTGTCTGTTCTAAGCACGGGTGTATGTTGATAGTCCATGATGAAAGTAGTAACTAAAAGTTAAAGGAGCCAAGTCCTTTCTTTGGACTAATCTGTGATGGAAACTTTTCCACAATCCTCACACCAAATAATCTAATTTGAGTGAGGTTACCCCGCTACTGATTTAGGGGCCCTTTGTCTTTTATGCATGGGATAGGAAAATGGATTTTACATATGTAAATGATTCATATGAAATACATTACTATGTTTGTTAAAATCATTATTTCAACATTAGTAATGAGCGCATTCAACTGTTTTGGATTGATTTGAAATTCCTAGAATCTTTTTAATTATGAATTTATCAAGATTGATGCAAAATTAAGATATAAAATTAAATATCTTGATACCAGTGATACGAGATTCCTGAATGGCTCGGAACATGAATTGGGAACCACAATTCACAATCAGAAGAAGAGCCCTTTTAAGTAATTTCAGACACCAAGAAAATCAGATTATTAAGACACTAGGATCAAGAGGTCACTCATGCATGTGTGACTACAATTCACAGTGTGTTTGTAGGGACCCATGTGGAACCACAAGCTAATTGATATCTCTCTCTCTCTCTCTCTCTCTCTCTCTCTCTCTGTTCAAAATATCATATGAGCACAACTACAACTCTAAAGTGTACTCTCTTGGTCATTTCATAATATCATATATGAACCGCAACTACAACTCTGAAGTACTCACAGCATGAAATTTCATGACTTGATATAATTCTTTTTTAAAATGATGCATGACTAATGGTGATTGAAGATTTGGATCCATGCACCTGGCCTCATTTTATGGAAAAATCTGATTTCTTTAACATATGTAATTAATATATTAATATGTGATTTAAGAACATACTTCGAAAACTTCTCCAAACAAATACAGGTGGTTGGATTAAATTATGTATAGACTAACGTAGTTTTTTATATGTGATATGAATGGATCGGATCAAATATATGCAGGACTAATTCAAAAAGAATCTTTAAAAAAAAGTTTTTAACGACACATTTATATAAAACATTGAAGTTAGCGAGCGCTATGGATTTTATTACCTCATCGAAACAAAATAGTTTTTCTTGGATTTAAGAAAAAAATATTTAATTTTTCCTCTCTTTCACATGGAAAAGCCCTCCATGTGTGCACAAATATGTGCTAATTTTCTTTATAAAAAGAAAACTTAAAACCCAATCCATATAAGTTCTGGCTTGATATTAAGGTCACATCTAGTGTCAATCAGAGTCCCAGACAGAAAATGGTTGTTACCATCTGCAATTAAATGTTTTGTTTCTCAATGGATGGGACATGTATTCTATCGATGCAACCAAAGGGGTTGATACCCCTCCACGGCTCCACATGATTGCACCATCTCTCCTGGGCCCCACCCACGTGCACATCATCCTCTTTTGTGCTTGAGCGTCTCCTTCTTCTGAGGCGGGCCCACTGATCACCCACATTTATGAAGAATTGTAGGGTTCCTCGTCGACAGAGAATGTACGGTGACATCCATCTCATATTTGACATCTGATGTGTTGGGTCCCACCGTGGATGATATTTCCTCTTTAAACATAAATCAAATGTGTGTAGGGAGTAGCCCTATAAATCAATTGCTGGGCCCACATATTTATGCTGTACGATATATGGCTCTCTTCTAGTCTACTATTGGGACAAATCTTACTCCAATTGGGAAAATGCCCCCCACCTTCCGACTCATCAGATGTGAAGTCCATGATTTAAAATAGAGAGCTCCTAAATTCGCACCCTTAATTTCTTTTTCCACTCCACATTTAACAAAAAAAAAAAAAATACCAATATACCCATACAGAAAATTCACAAACCACTCTCTTCCTCTCCCACCCTCTTTCTCCCTCCTCATCGTCATCCGCTGCCTGACCCCACCCACTCTACCTCTCCTTCTATCTCCCTCCCTCACTCCCTCTCCATGCCAACCGCCCACCTCTCTCCCTCTCCCCTTTCGCGGTGTTGCGGAGGCGGTGGGATAGGGGTAGTCTAGGTATTATGAGGGGTGTGCAAAGAAAAAATTGAGATCTCACACTTGAACGGTGTGTGTAGAGACAAGGGGTGTGGAAGAAGAAATTATGGGTGTGGGTTTAGCAGCTTTCATAAAAATTATATTTTAGCAATTTTTTTTTTCCAAAATAAGGGACCCTATTCTATAGCCAAGGTGTGGCCACTCAAGTTTAGAAAAAGAAATAATTCGTTTATTAATAACCCATTTTGCATCTGTGTTATGGATAGTAATATAAAAAAAGCTATCTTCACTTTTAGATTTCCATAAATCTGTAGTTATAGTTATTCTACCAGGACTGTCTGTAAAGTAATTTTTAAGATTTTTCTTCTCACTCTGCCATAGCCTAATAGCATCATTTCTAGTAGTATTTCTAAAAATCTTTCTAAATTGTGGGCACATATTATTTTGGACATATTTTTGAAAAAAAATCATTTTCAGCAAAAACAAATGGTAATTCAGCTACGACAATCATTTTAACAAGTGATTGTATAGCAGTAACAACATTATAAGAAAAAAAAGCCCCAAACTACTACCACTAATAGTAGAAATTTAGGTCTGTGTCCCTGACCCCCCTTCCCCTTGAGTACCCCTAATATGTTTGAGTTTATATTTTTCTTATGCCTTAGCAAATGGCCAGTACCCCCACTTGAATCGACAACATACATCTTACCATAATATTTACATTTTGCCTTCTCAACTTCATTTCCATATTTCTCTTTAACCGTAATAATTTCATATGCTTCCCAAACTTGAGAAGTTCTGGGTCTCTTAGATGTTTTACATGCACTAGTAGCTTGTACTGGGACTTGTTCCCCTACTTTTTCCAATTCGACATAATCGTCTTCTTCCCCTAAAATTAGCGGAAGAAGCTTCTCGGGGAAGGGGGATATTTCTTCTAGATTGTCCAACCATATTCCAAAAAATAAACTTGAAAAAAAAATATAATAATAGTAATAAAGATTTTTGTGATAATTAATATAAGAAAGGGGAGAAGATGAGAGATAATATAATATAGTATAGACTATGTATAAATATGAAATCTCAAATTTAAATAAAATAAATACCTCAAAATTTTTTAAGACCCCTTAATCTTGTCTCTCGATGAATTTATCTTTGGCCCCCCAAAAACTTCTTAGAAATATGATTAGAGAGAGTTGAATGCTTTGAGAGAGTTAAAGAGTTTTGAAAGAGTGAGAGAGTTGGATGATGTTGGTGAGAAATGAGAATGGGAGAAACCACCCCCCCCCCCCCCCCCCCCCCCCCATTTTTGAAAATTCAAAAAGGCCAAAAATTGCCCCTAATATAACTGTTTTATGGTTGTTGGGAGAGGATAAAACAGTCAAAACACCGCTTATAGCCGTTTTATGACCTTTGGGGGTTAAAATGACCATTTTATGCTGGGCCGTGCCAAATCGTGCCGGTCATGCCTGGAACAGCGGCACGGGCCGTGCCGCGATACGTTGACTGCAGTTCCAGGCCATGCCAGCCTGGCCCATTTGACACCTCTAGTTGTGCATTTAACATATTTCTTGAAAAGTGATCTAATGTTATCAATCGAGGCCCCAAGCGAGTTATATGAAATTTTGCAATCAAGAATAACCTTAGAATTATCCCAAGGTCAGGGCTCTATTTCTAACTATAAAAAGTCGGGGTTTTTTATTTTTTTTACTTTTGAAAGAATTCCCTTAGAAATCAAAATGAATTTCCCTTTTGTTTTCTTAGGATCCAAATCAATTATTCATTTTACTATATTTCTCTATATTTTTACTTTAATTATAATTTGAAAATAATATCCCAATAAAATACAAAATATGAAATTAACCCCAAATCATTTGCCACACATATTATATTGGGAACATATTTTGCAACATTGATTACAAACTTGTGTCAAGTAAAGCATGGTTTATTGAAGAAGAAGAAGAAGAAGAAAGCATGGCTTCTTTACCAAAAAAGAGAAAAGAAAAAGTAAAGCATGGTTTGCTAGACCTTATGTTCAGCACCGATGGCTCAGCATCCTTGTGGGGCTCACCTCAGGCCCCACCTCCCACTTATGTATGATGATGAAGGCTTGGATCTGTTGGAAGTAGGTGGACCTCGTGGATGGGTTTCAAAAACTTTTGACCCACTTAGGATCAATCATCCATAAGGCTACAAACCCAATCTAGGATCCAAGTCCTCAAACTCATCAACCATGATTAGTAGAAAACTCTATCTAGAAGATAGAAACAACACCTAACAAGCAGCCACGCAATCCACAACATATAAGGAAGTAGATTATATATTTAGAGCTTAGTAGAGCTTTTAATGGAGAAGTTGATCACTTTCTTTAATGAAGAACTCTTTCATAGATCAAATCAAAATCTCCAAGACCTAATTGTCTTCCACGCTATGTCTCGTATCAGATCTCTTTTCTCAAGGAGAAGGGTGGGATCTCCAAGAGAAAACAACTAGAAGCTCTTTAAGGAAACTAGAAAAGAACTTGTGTGTTGCAGTTGACATGTTAGTATAATCACTGGAATGGTGTTGATGGAACGTTGGTGTGAATGGCATATGTTTGGTGACGAGTCTTGACAACAAATTACCTGTCTTACTCCACTATCTCTGTATGTGGTCCAGCTGTCCTGCTGCCCAAATTCTCTGCCAATGTGTTTTTGGAATCACTGCATTTGGTTTAGTAATCACACTTTTCCTCAGCTAGAATCACTGTAGGACATTTTATTTTCAAAATTAAACAAGCAAGACTAATTGAGCTGATTCAGGATGGAAGTTGTCTTGTAAATTCTAAATAAACCAACGTCTTTATTACCGTGTATATATAATATATCGTGGGATCGATAAGATGTTGCCATAGGGACATTTCTACAGTACAAGAGGTTTTCTGTGTAACTAGCTGAGTTGTACTCATTGGAGGCCGTTTTACTGCATGCTGGTACCTTTGATCATTTGAAATTGTATTACAAAAGACTGCATGTTTGCCCATCTATTGTGTTTAGATGCCTTTGCGTGACGATCAAATGAATAAATTGTGGTATTGCCCCTCCTTTTTCTCTGCCTAAAGTTGGGTTTATTTTAATAATTTGAGACCAGGAAATCCAAGCAGTAGAAAGTAATGTACAATAATCATTTAACATCACAATCCAAGCACATTTTTCACTTAACCAAAAAGTCAACTCTATTTTCAATACATCTTTATTACCCATATAAAGCAATGATGTGACGTATAACGTCACCTTCACTATACTATTTAAATCAAAAAAACGGACCCTTAAGGAAACTAGAAGAGAACTAGAAGAGTGAGGGGAGGAGTAGGCGTGCACCACTTGCACCCTTAAGGGTTGGGCGTGATTTCCAATGGGTTGGATGTCCACTCCTTATTCCTTCCATATTTATAACACTAATGTCACATTCTCTCTACTTACTAATTATTATTAGAACTCCCACTTCCAAACTAATTAGTAACTTACTATTTCCTTTACTTTTAGAATTCAAGTAGAATTAGTAACTATCTAGTTACTTGGGCTAGCATGGAGACCACTAGGGATTCCATAGAAGCTGGCTCCAACTAGGACACCCCGACCTCACATCTCATGTGCAATCCGGGCTCACAATTAATTGTAAATAACTCCACTAAATAAATGCAACTAAGTTCCAGTCTTAGGAATAAATTACATAGAGACCCTGAACTTCCCTATGACCTCAAGTAGGCCATTCCATCTATATCCATGAATCAATTGGACCTGTCCACTAATTTAGATCCATATCTTATTATTCTTGAGACCCAATTAATTATAGTGATCATCAGTACCTATCTAATTAACTCTTAATTGGATGGGTGCGCACTTACTAATGATAAATCCATTAATTGGCACAAGAGGATGATGATGATAGATTCCATCTTGACCATTAAACGTTCCTACAGTCCTTACTACTACGTACCCAAGACGCCAAGGTGTTGACCTACAATTGGCCTCACTCATTGGTGACTCAAAACAAATGAATAGACAAAAACTTAAGTTCATTAATGTCTAAGGATTATGAGCCTGTTGCTAAGGAATTATGAGAGCAGACCTTAAAGTGAAGACATTGTATCATAAGGTGCTTCTCATGGTTCTTCAATACATCCCATGTACTAGCATAACGATCCAGAGTTGCACTCTGATGATCGAGACAAATCATACTATCTCATAGTGATCATAATGCTACAAACTTGTCAGATGAGATGCCCAATCTCATCACTGGTTGTGAAGCTATTTAAGTATAGGTTTGCGACACATGTCTCCCGTATGTAGATCTCATCTATACACTTGTATTATATTTAATATACTTATGGACTCCGGTTCATCTTATGAATCATCATGTCATTTGTATTGGTTATGTGCAAGTAAGTAATAAAACGTCATTCATCTCATGAAAGGAAAGCATGATTATTTTGTAAATAAAGAAATATTTTATTACATCATCCAATGGATTGAGACCATATAATCTAATAGGATCATCATCCTAATTACTTGATCAATAGTCCAAAGTTTTTGCTATCCAAATGAGTACATAGTCGATCCAATGGTCCAATCCATTAGGATGAATGCCAAATTTGGAATCGTTGACTATTGAGGGGTGGTTTGCCCTATTTTATGGTCCACTCAGACGGATCATAAAGTTGGCCCATTAGTACACATGCTTATGAATGATATTTTGTAAAGTACTAGTGAAGTCCCACACATGCAAGGCACGTGTAGTGTCCAGACAAATATGAGAAGAAATTAAACAGGTTACATTGATATTTATTGTATTCAAATGTGCAAATCCACACTGATAGATTTGATGGATTGAAATACCTTATAAGTGTGATGTCTGATGTAGAGTATCCACTGTGTATATCTATCTACTACTTATATAGGGAAGTGTTCATGTGAGAGACACTCTCACCAATTTGGTGAGAGATGGGTGGGGGCCCTCACTTTCATATCCACTCTCACCAACTTAAATGTAAGGACCTCTAACTTAAATGTGAGGGCCCCCACTCATCTCTCACCAAGTTGGTGAGAGTGTCTCTCATAGGATCACTTCTCACTTATATATACTTTTATAAAAAAGGAAGAAGTGTCTTGCTTCCTCCTGCTTAACAATTTCTCTACACATCGGGGCCACTTAGTTGCAATGCCAACATGTGTATGGCCTGTCAAGGGCCATCTGTAGAGTTCCTCTCTACACATGCTTGAGGAAAAATTATAATAAATCTAACAGGACTTACTCAGTTGCATGCTTGCCAAATCCTAATTGATTATTAGGCCCCACTTACAAGCATACTTGCCAAATCATATGAGTTGGGTTGCGAGTTTATGTCGTGTCGAGCATAGAGGGTAATGTACACGTTCGGCCTAAATGGATACATTTGTTAGTCAAGTTGAAAATGTCATAACTTGAAAGGTAGATGGGTCAACCAAAACCCTTAATTTACATGTTAGTTTTGGATTGAATTGGTATGTGATATTGTTATTATTTGGGTTGGGTCGATTTTAAGTTGAATTTTTAAGTGAAATACAAATAGTGTACAAAGCTAAACTCAAGTCAACAATGTCAACCGTCACAAAAAAACTTAAATAAGAAAACAGGGTCAAACGTCAGACAAAATTAATGGATTGTGTTGAGGGCTGGATTTGTGGCTTGGTTTAGAAATTGACACAACTATGATGCATCTCTCTAATTGTTGGATTGCCAAAGGGAACGGGTGATTGGCCTTATCTAGATAAACACTTGGGCCTATTTGTTTGCATAGTATTGGAGTACATAGGAATTGAATATACTGGAAATCATGGTCAAATGAGCTTCATCCAAGGATTATTAAAGAGTTGTAGAGCGGATAAAATGAGATTAGAAAAGAAGAGCTCTAAGGATTTATTAGTTTCGACCCCAACATGTTGGTTCCTTCTCAATTTTGTGAAGAACTCTAAAGACTTATAAGTTTTCCATATCTTCTTATTACCAAAATAAATATGACAGAAAATTCGTTGAGAATTCAGGTTAAAATACTTTAGATCATACGAGACTCATTGCACATACAGTAAGCAATGGAGCGTGATGTATAAAGTATATGAGGCCCTGAACATATGTTTTATATGTTTGAAATTACATTTAAACAATTTAGACCATTTGCAACTATTATTCATACAATAGAAAAATAATTGACAGAATAAAATGGGTACTTTCAATCTTCTTTATGGCATGTTGATAGATTTGATGCACGCGTCACATCATAACCACACCACTTACAAAAAATGGTACATTAAAAATTAAATCATATAATTGATTTTTACAAAAGAGACACTATCACATCATGCTATAACATTCAAGTGAATTCATCATTTTATTATGTTCTTATAACTGAGCTCATAGTGATTTTGCCATGCTTCTGTCCTACAAAACATTTAAATGGAATGCCACAGTAAGATCTCCTATTAAAATACTTAAAAAAATAAATCCTTATTACTGTTATATTTGAAACTCTTGAATGAATTTTGTCCTACAAAAGTATAATAGCATAGAAAAAATGTTTTATGCAAAACACATAAAAATTAAACCCGAATCATATGTTATCAATGGAATACAGGTCTTTTTACCAAAAAAACTGAATGGAATACAGGTGTCCTTGTGTTCAAGAATTGGGGAAATAGGGTGCACATTCATTGTCCTCATGGGTGCACGACAGCATGCACTTTGTCAAAACAGGGGTAGTTTTCCCTTTTATTTTATGTTTTTTCACTTTTATAAACATGTTGCAGAAAGGCAGCAACACTATTTAATATGGTAAAGGTTATGACTGACCATGCATCTGGTAATCTAAATTCAACCAAGCCTACCATGGGATTGGCCAAGCCCTCTTTAGGTTGTGATAGTGAAACAAATATGCTTCAAAGCCCAACTATATAAGCCAGGCCTAGTCCTACAGAGCAACAAAAAGGGAGTCAATATTTGGCAAACAATAAGTCTATGGAGCCTGACTTAGTTGCCCGATTGAGAGCCCGATCCGAGCTGGAGGTCCAGCTGGACCTCATGTTTATTGGTTTAAGAAAGCCTGCCCATGTTTTTCAATCTTTTTGCCTAAAATTTTTGATCTTGAAGAAACCCTGCAAATACCCTAGAGAGGAGAAATCGCCCATTCGTAAGAACTCTCTCGGCTGATTGCTCATCTCTCCCTCTCTCTCTCTCTCTCTCGCACGCGATTCTCCACCCTCGCCATCGCTGTGCCTCGGCATCCAACTTGAATCAGTATCATCATCGTTGTCATCTCTCTCTCTCTAGCGCGCGCGCTCGGATCCCTCCCCATCACAACAATTTCCTCTCGGATTTGGTACCCCCATCGTAACAGCGCCCGTGCCTCCACAATTCAGGTTGGGGGTTTTTCCATTGCTTTATGTGAATATTCAAAGCATCTATTTTCTGTATGTTGCAAGATTCTTGTGTTGTGATATTCTCTTTGGGTGCTTGTTGGATTTCATGTAGAGAGCGATTGCTTGGAGAATATGGAGTGGGAACTCTCGTGCGGGTCATTTTTCATTGAAAAGATTCATTCTTCTTTTTTTTTTTTTTTTTTTTTTTGCATTATTTTCATTATTTTTCTTGTAAAAGGTATGTGTAGAATTGTGATGGACTCGCTTTTACGTGCATGGTGCTATTGAGGTCAGCAGACGTGAGTTCGTGTGGTCCAACCCTTTCGCGACCGGTGGTGGAATTGACAAGTGGTGGTCCGCAGATCCACCTTCACAAGTAGAAAAGGAAATCATTTTTTTCTAGTTTTCCATTGCACATATATTCAAAAAAAGAGACATGATTTGTTTGTCATGAAAAGCGATGTTTGCAGTGAAAGGCGGTTTTTTTTTTCCGTGAAAGGCGATTTTTGCTGTAAAAGGTGATTTACAATTATTATCAATATTGAAAGACAAGAGTTATAATTTTTTTTTATGTCTCTTCAAAGATATACAAACTACAATACAAAGCAAGAAAAGGAAATCTAACTTCTCAGGAGATTGTGGGGACTCGTTCAGATTGACGGTCGCAAGCCATGTGTGGACTTTGCTATCATCATTCGGATGAGAACAAAGGTTGCTCTTGATCCGATTGCTTGGCTTAAACCTCGAATTTTTAGAGGAAAAAAATCAAGAGGAGGTCCTATGTCCAATAAAAAGCCGAGTAGACGAGCTGAAAAGCCATGTCTAAGCCATAGAGGAGGAAGGAGAGGTCCTTGGGGGGAGTGACCCCCCAAGGGACTTTTGTCACCTTGTTGTTGCGGTCGCTGCAAAACTTTTTCAAGGGAGGAGAGGTCGTTGTAGCAACTTTTGCAGAGCTTTCTCTTTTTGTATAGATTTTCCGGATTGATTTTCTGATTTTTTTTCCTTGGAATGATCCCTCTTTTATAGGCCTTTGGTAGCCATTAGGTGGGTTTATGAGCCTTGAATGTATTAAAGCCACATAATGGGAGGAGTTGCAAGTTTTTAATTCTTTATTTTGTAACTCCTTTTTCTTGGCTTCTGATTGGTCGATGGAGAATTAAGGGCCTTTAATCGCCTTTAAGCTCTATGATGGGAGGAGTTAAACGGATTAATGTCGTGTTTATGGCTGACTTGTAACTCTCATTTACTCGCTTTTGATTGGGCCGTCCAAAATAACGAGTTAATGACCGCATTAATTTGTCATAAAATGGTCATTTAACTGCATTAAGTGGTCGTTGAGATGCTTGAAGAGCTGCGGGCCGTGCCGCATCTTTTGAAAATCTTCTTGTGATGGTTGTTGATGGATCTTTATGTTGATCGATGTCAGATGACCATGCAACTTGAGACATTGAATGCTACCAATGGGTAGGTGCCATTTGTCCTGTCGATTTATTGATCGATCATGTAGAAAGTGTGCTTTCTTGGTCGGCCGGTTATCGAGTTCGAAGCAATCAATGATGATATGATGCTTTTGACGGCGGATCCGTGATGTTGACGAAGATCGACGGATTCCGGGCCTCAAAAGTTAGAATTTTGGAAAACCACAGGGGCCTAACATCTCAAAATGCAAAAAGGGACCGAAAAACGGTCATTTGGCAAAAATCGGGGGACCCGGACTTCCACGGTCGCCGACGGCCATGGGGCATGGTCGCCGGCGACCAAGGGGGATTTTTCCCCTTTTGGTCGCCGTTTTTTGGGCGTTTCTCCGGTTTTTCCGATTCTTTTTTCTTCGGTATTTTTTTGATATTTTTGTACATGTTTTGGCCCAACTTTCCTGTAGAAAACTTGACGAGAAGGCTTGAATATCGGAGAGTAAAGTCTTCGATTTTCCGGGAAAGCCGAAGACTTTGTCGTGCACAGTTGCCGATTTGCCATCAAAAGCCAAAACTGGGTCAAATGTTGTCAGAATGACCTGGAATTTGAGGTGAAGCCTCCTGAGGAATAAATAAGACCAATAATAGGCTTTTGTTTGAGTTTTGAAGCCGCGTAGGGACCTATCGCCAGTAGACTTGATTTTGTTGCGAAGGAGATGCCGCGCTTTGATGTGCGGTCAACTGATGTCCGATTGACCTGAAATTTGACAGGGAGCCTATTGGAGTCATTTTTAGATGATCGATTAGCTCCGATTTGGATGGTTCTGGGGAGCTTCGCCGTTGGGAGGCCTGATTTAGCTTCCGAGAGTCGAAGTCCGGTCAAATGTTGTCGAAATAACCTGAAATTTGATGTGTAGCCATTTGGAAGCCTTTTGAAGTCACCCATGTACTTTGTTTGATGAGTGATGACCTTAGTGATTTTCGCCGCCTAGAGGCTAGATTTTGTTGTTCAAGGGTTGATGTGGGTCAAACGTTGTCGATTCGACCTAAAACTTGACATGGAGCCTTTTGGAGGTATTTTGAGACTATCTTTAGGCTTAGATTGAAGATTTGATGTCTTCGACGCTGTCATCGCCGGGGCCGCCTGTTCAGCTGTTGGAGGAGTGAAGTTAGGCCAAATAATGTTGGACTGGTCCGAAACTTCATGTGTACTATTCTTTTCGCTGCTTTGAAGGATATTGCAGTTTTTGTTTGATTCTGACAAGATTTAACGCTTGAAGTAGCATTGCCTGTTTGTGGTAGGATGTGGCTTCATGTAGTTTCTTGATGTTGAAGAGGCAAAGTGACACATTTGGTGTCAACAAATGCCCCCTCGAGGTACAGCGACAAATTGCATAACTTTTGAAGTCGATATGCCTCAAAGAGAAGTTTGAAGGAGAACTTCTGACTTGCCCAAGAGTCTTTGAGCAGTTTTCTTTTTGGTAGTGTAGAATTTTGAGTTTCCATGGGGATTTTATAGTAGTGAAAGGGATCACGTACCATCTCAAGGCAAAGTTTTGAAAATGACATGAGGTATTTGTATTTGGGTTTTCCTTTTGGCCTTGTGGACCTAAGGGCTTTATGTGGAGCATCAGGTGGTCAAGAAGGTTTTTTTTTTTTTTTTATTTTTGACCTTGTGACCTAACAAGTTGTATGTGGCAGGTTAGGGAGTTGGGGTTTGATTTTTTATTTGGACCTTGTGACCCAACAAGTTGTATGTGGCAAGTTGGGGGTCAAGATTTGTTTTTGGTTTTGATCTTGTGACCTAACAAGCTATATTTGGTAAGTTAGGGGATCAAGATTTGGATTTTGATCACTCTTTGGGACTATTTTTGGCCCATTGGAGTGGTTTGGATTTTTGTAGAATGTCAATTTCAAGATTTTGGCTCAATTTGGTATATGAGGTTGGATGGTTTGAATTTTGGAAGCTCATGAGGCTCGGATTTTTTTTGTGTGGTCCAATCAACTCAAAAGAGGCATGGGACCATTTTGTATACTCTTGGTAAGAGTATCTTTGATAGGAAGCCCCTTTTAGTGCCTAGGTGGTCAAACATGGCTAATTTGGGCTAACGTATAAGACCTTAAGCTTTAAAGATGGTTTAGATCTCATGCAGTGTCATTTTGTAAGGAATATCTAAAAATATCTCCTTTGGATAGAGAATATCTAAAAATATCTTTACTTGGAGAGAATCTCTCAAGTTTCCTTTCTTTTTGGAGAGAATATCTCAAAGTATCTTTGTTTGGAAAAGAATCTCTCAAATCCCCTCTTTTTTGGGAGAAAATCTCTCTAATTCCCTTCTTTTGGGAGAGAATATCTCAAAGTATCTTTGTTTGGAAAAGAATCTCTCAAATCCCCTCTTTTTTGGGAGAAAATCTCTCTAATTCCCTTCTTTTGGGAGAGAATCTCTCAAAGTATCTTCCTTTTGGGAAAGAATCCTTCAAAGTATCTTTCTTTTGGGAAAGTTGCTAATTCGTAGTACTTACCTCCTTGCTTTTCTCTTTGTTTCCTTCTTTGGCTTGCTCTCTTCTATTTAAAAGCAAAGGGAGATTGGATGTCTTGCTTTCATTGCTTTCTTTTGCAAAACATTCAAGGCCAAGAGCTCTTCTTCTTCAATGATCTTCAAGCTTTTCTTCTTCTTCTACATCAATGGCTTCAAGTAAGTCTTCTATTTTAAGAAAACTCCAATGTAGAAGTAGGATGGTTAAAAAAAAGTTCTTTTTTTTTTTTCTTTCTCCTTTTTTTTTTTTTTTTTTTTTGTTTTCCATGGTTCTTTCTCTCTGTTTTTTGCTTCACATGTTTTCTTCTTCTTTTTCTTTTTTTGTGGCGTTGGTGTTTTCACTAGTGATAGTAGTAATTGGGTGAAGCCTTTTCGACTTCGTGGCCGTTTCAGTACTGACCCAGGTTAAGAGTCATGGACTGACCGTGTCCTGTTGACTGGTGGCGCCATTTTGAAGGAAGCCAGGATTTTTGATGCGGTCCATGCTTTTAGGGAGACCATGATGTTTTCCGACGAGCCCTTTATGGCTATGTTGGAGTCCTTCCTTCCACAAACCAACACCTTCATTGTTATGAATTGTGAGATTTGTTTTTCTCTGAAGGAGTTGAGCACCATCAATGGGTTTCCCATCCTTGGCAAACTCTATGGGAGTTCATGTCTATCGACAGCGTCCTTGAGGAGTAGTCTGAGGAGCTTAGGCTTTTGTACTTTCAGCTTGTCGCCTTTTATGATTTTTTGAAGGAGGAGGGTTCGAAAGTCAGGTCCAGCAGTTGGAGGAGTTTTAACTCTTCGTTCCCCAGCTTTTTTGACAGCAGAGAGTCTTCTGACAATGCGACCCGGGAAAGCAAGGCTAAGAATTCAGGTTCGAAGAAGACTTCTGTCATACGCGAAGACTTGAAGGATTTCTTCGCAGGTACAGATGCCATTTGTTCTGACATCCGCTGCGGAGAGACCTCGTTGTTTACCTCACTTGCTGGGTGAGGTTGTCTTTGCTGGTGGAGATGGAACGCACATCATGCTACATTGTATTTATCTGGCTTGTCAGATGGCGTTTGGAGAGTAGCTTGCTTTGGTGCCTGCTCTTTACTCCTATTTATGCACCGAACTGCAGGCTGCTGCTTTCTTGGTTCGGCTCGGGCTTCCTATGAATCAGGTATTTTCAACCCACATCTTTTATTAGTGGTATGTATACCACTGTTCTGACTCCCACTAGTTGGGTGCTATACAGGATGATGATCCTCTTATGATTCGGTTGGCTAAGGGTAAAAGCTGTCTTTGAATCTCTTTTGTTTGCCCGCACGAGGATCCAACGATATAGGGATGTTGAGATACAAAAATCTTCAGTGAAGCTTTCTCCGAAGTTGGGGAAGAAGGCTTTTGATTTTGGTGCCCCCCGCAACTCCACCAGGGCAGGGTTGGGGAGATATTACTCCTTGACCAATGTAGAGAAGTAGTGGCTGATTAACATACGGGTTGGCACCACGATGTACCGTAGACATCTTTTCGTCGACATCCAGCCGTATGTCCCATCCCGCTTTGCGCTGTAGTTGGGCTTCTCTCAAAGCGTTGTTGGAGCGCCTTCAAGTATGGTGAAGCGCTTTGCAGGTTTGCAGGATGGCAGAAATGTATGGGCTTTTTATGGTACGGAAGACCCTACGGCCATGATTTCTTATCTTGAGCTGTCTACTTTCCGGAATGCTGGCTTAATGAAGTGGTTTGTGGAGTGCTTTTCGGCTTACTGGGGGCTTTTCAATAGGGAGCTTGTGTTGGGAATTTATACTAAAAACATACTTTTATATATTTGTCTTTGACTAATTCATTTTTCAGTATATTTTTTCTTCTCATCTAAATGAGATTTTGTATGGGCAAATGGTTGTATTGTTAATTATTATGCATGTGAGTGTCTTTTATTCCATAAAGTAGACAAGTTGGTGTGTAGAGTTTTACTTATACATGGAAGACTTATTTGTCGGTTCTTATAGAATATAAGTTGTTGTTCATAATCTTGATGGATTTGGACATACCATCGGTACGATTGTAGCATGATATTTCAGCAGGCTTGTCTTGGCCGCGGGAAACGATATAGTTTTGACTCATTATGCTAGTACGCTTTGTGTGTATTGCATATGACTGTTTTTTGGGTTTATTGTCTTTATACTGACTATATAAGATTATTAACATCCAAATGGTTATTATGAGTTCTTGTACTCTTAATCCCGACATAAATAAAAGACACGTACATTTAGTGTTTGACAATTTGATTTACGAAGGAGTGAGATCTTTTATGGGTCAATAATCTTAGTAAATTGGATGACTACATTACATGTATGGTGCATATTAGTTTGTTGACGGAATCCACGTCCCATAATAAGGATTGATGATATCCCCTTGATGAAGCTTTTAAATTTGATTATGCCAAACCCTGCAGGTGGACTTTGTGTCCGACATATCAAATAAGTTAATTATAAGGTCTCAAGGAATTATAAAGATATCGATTAAATATAGATGTTAGTAATTATTTAATCGATGGATATCTGCAATCTTAACGTGGGGAGATTAATAAGCATTTAATAACAAGAAGCTCGAAATATTATTTTGAGAATAAGGACAGGAGTGCAATTATAATTCTTTGTGGAACTAGGATTCTAAATTGGTTTGAATTAGGGTTTCTTGTTTCCATAAGAAGCCTATCCTTATTTCCTTCTTAAGTCCCTATTGTAGCCTATATATATGCGCTATTGCTCTCTACGTTAATGAATGAGAATAATAAGAGAAATCTCATTTTAGAGAGCAAAGAGAATTCGCAGAAGAAGCCCACACCCTGGTGCGAGTTCAAGCATATATGAATACATTAGAAGATCTTGAATTTTCAGGTTGATGTAAGACCGAGGTCAAATCAGAGAGATCTCGCAGGTATGGTTTTTAATCATATTCGTCCATAGTTATTTCCGTAGTGATCTGTAAGCAATATCGAGAGTTCCTGGTGGCTGCTCTTCTCTAACAGCTTGATGTTAAGCAATCTTCTGGGAAGGGCCTTGGGAAATTAGATGGCGTCCGGCGAGAGGAAATTTTTTTCCTTCCTTTCTGAAGAAAAGCATAAGATAGGCTTTCTCGGTGAGCAGGGCGTCATTGGTTCCGAAGCTGTCCGGGAAGTGCCTGGTGAGGCCTTAGAGCAGTAGGAAAAGGTGGAGGCTGAGCTCAATGTTAGGGTTTTCATTTGTTGCAATTTGATTGGACACATTCAGTTTCATCATAGCTTGATCTCTCATTCATTCATATTCTTAATCTTGGAATTTTCTACATTATCTTCATTCATAATCTTAAGTTTTTAAATTGTCATATGCATTGTTTTAAATCTTTCAGAATTTTTGTATCATGCATGTTTTGTTCTTAAGCTTGGATGTATTAATTTTTGAAAAGAAAAGTTTTGAATCATGCAAGCCAGTGGTTTTAAAAGTTTCAAATCATTTTAGGCATTTTAGGTTTATGGTTTTAAAACTCCTTTAGATTAATTTAAAACATGAAATCAGGCATGATTCCATGGCCCAAAGTCCCCACAAGAAAAATACTTTGAAAAATACATTTTGGGGAAAATCAGACTTTTACCGGCGGCCAATGTACCACTTTTACCGGCGGCCCTGGCCCCCGCTAAAAGTCGTTTTTAAAAAAAAAAATGTCCGTTAACTAGCCGTTGGAGCCTTCTTTTGCTTTATATATAGTGCTTCCTTTGACTTTTTAAGAGAGTTTTTTTGAGTCCTTTGAAGACCAAGGAAGGAGAAGTAATCCAAGCTAGGCTAAAGGGAGATTAGGAGGAATAGTCCATTATTTCAACTTTTGATTCTTCAAATGGGTGTGCTTCCTTTATCCCAAGATCAATTCATGATTGGTTTTTAAAATCATTGTTTCATTTAATAGCATGATCAATTGTTTGTTTAACTTGTTCAAATGTTGTCTTCATAACATGCTTAGAACTTTAAACATGATTAGCTTTATGTCTTCAACATTTGCTTGAGTTCCACATGTTTAGTTTCATGTTTTCTAAAACAAGATAACTAGTTATTATGTAACAACTTTCAAAAACTAGTTTGTTAATCTTTTATAACATGTGTGGCTCATTAACTTCTATCTCACTTACATACTTTTCATCTTAGCATCATTTATGTGCATTCATTTTTAAGAGATAGAAAGTTTTATGTATATGCATCATTCTTAGGAATTTTCAATCATCATGCACTTACATAGAAGTTGAGATTTCTTTTTCAAATCAGCCAAATTAGAGGCATTAAGTTGTACTTAATTATTCTCTTCCAAATGCATATTTAGGCATAAATTTGAGAGAAAAAAATTTCATGTTGTAAAGGTTATTGCTTAGCCTTAAAAGCATAAAGAGTGGTTGTAAAGGTTAATGCTAAGCCTAGAAAAGCATAGTGGTGTTTTTTAAGGTTGGAGGTGAACCCAAACCTTATATTGAGATAGTGGAAAATCCAGTAGGGAAAGCCGGGAGTGGATATAGGCACGTTGGCCGAACCACTATAAAGTCTAGTGTTATGGTTGATGTTTATGTCTATGAATGATGATCACATGTGTATGGTTGATGCTCATAATCTATGCTTATGGTTCATATGCTTGATGTTTAGATCACATACTTATGTACTTCTTAGAGTCATCACATGTATTCAAATTAATTGACATTTACCAAAGCATAATTGGTTATAGACTTTTAAAATTGGTCTAGGTCTTTGTGCTCACCCTATTCACCACCCCCCCCCCCCCCCCCCCCCTCCTCTCGGGTTCGATCCAGGACTTTCACTCAAAGCTTGGATGCAAGCGGCACAGAGGCGAGCTTCCATGGAGTCTACTGGCAAGAGTAGGCTATCCAGTGAGGGGTCAAGTGAGAGACCTGGCTTCGATAGTGGGGCAGGTTCTTCGAGCAAGCCAACCACAAAGGTAAGAGGAGGAGAGGGCAGTGCTGTAGCATGGGATGGCACGAAGACTCTCCTGATTTGAAGTACCTCTTACCATCAATGTGGAGGTGTCAGGGAGTGTTGACGAGCCTTCGGAAAAGAGGAGCAGAGAAGAAGAGACCGTCAGTGAAGGTATGATTCTTCCTTTTTCTCCTTTCGTTTCTTTCATGGAGATTTTCTTGTTTTGATTTACCTTCTCCCCCTTTTTTAGCAGAGGATGAGGACTTGGTGATCTTGAGGTCCTGACTGATGAGGCGGTGATGGATCTGATTGCGGCATTTGAAGAAGAACTGAGGGACCCTGGAGTGATTCCAGAATCTCCACTTGGTATGACTTCTTCGTTTTTTTTTATTATTTTTTTTGTCTGTGCCGTCTCTGCTAACATATTGCTTTTTTTTTTATTAGCTGACTCGCCACAGGATTCTGATGACTTCAAACCATTCATGGATGCAACTCTTGACGATGCTTCGGATGAGTTCATAGAGGCAGAGAGTGTTCCGCCAGTCGTCGAAGAAGGTACTTTGTAATAATAACCTTGGTGATAATGACTTTCTCAACATGATCGTATTCATACATTTTTACATTTCCTTGGCAGGTTTTGAAGTGATAGCGGGGATCCCATCGTTTTCTTCAGAGCCAGAGTAAGGGGTACTAGAGGTTGATCCAAAGGTAGGGGCTTTTGACACCAGTTCTGACACGGTAGAGGCGAGACCTCATGTTGAGATTCCTTCCCTAGTGGCTCCAATTGGAAAGAGTTTTTTTTTTTTTTTTTATTACTCTTCCAATGGGACACGACAAGGGCAGCCGACCAATGGAGCAGGGTGGATCTTCATATGGGCCATCCCTTCGGTTTGCGAAGGTGCTGGCGCGGGTTTTGAGCTCTTGGATCGAGACTCTCCTTTCTGTTTACTTGGATGTCGGATTTAGCATGGTCAAGCATGTCCAGGAGGTTCTTGCCGATGTCGAAGAGGTTGGTATGGATGTCACAAGTGCCAGGGCAATTGTTGATATGATCATTGTGCTAGGTGAAAAGTGGTCCGAGACCAAGGATTTTCCTGATGATGACTTCTTCAAGGAGATGCTTCTGGACCCCGCTAACAAAGCCAAGTCTGAAATGGATGAGACCACGTAGAATAGGAAGCGGTTTGTCCAGGAGAGGAACATCACCGAGTTGGTCATCATTGAGCCGAGGCATGACATTGAACGCCTCGATAGGGAGGTTCTTGAAGGTAGGCACCATCTTGAGCAATTAGAGGTGCACGCTGCGGCCAAGTGGGCTGCCTTAGCAAAGACTCATGCCAGGGAGAGGACCTTGGTTTGCCAGGTTGCAAACGCCGATCGCATTCTCAAGAAGAGGACTCGAGAGCATGAGCGATGGAAAACTACTTGGGAGAAGCTTCCCGGTGTTGAAGACGGGTTAGAGCGTTCAACCGCATCTTACGGGAAATTTCTAAAGAAGCGAGCCTAGGAAGCCTTGAGCGCCAAAGCCAAGAGTTTGCTTGAGGAGCTGAATCTTTGGATGGAGGCCATGTTTAGCTCAACTCCTAGTTCGTTTTGTTGCAAACTCTCATCTTCTTTTTTTTTAGTACCCCGTATATACACAGTTTTTTTTTGGTACTCTTTTCACTATTTTTTTGTAGTGCTTGTGAACACATTTTTTTTAGAACATTTTTTTTTGTATTCCCTCATTTCACTTAAATCCTTTTGTGATGAAAACAAATTTAAGCAATAGTTAAATGGGAATGTTTGTTTGAAAACTTGATCAAAAGTTTATTATTTTTCAAAAATCTTTTGTCAAATGTTATTTTGGCATGGGAGATAGATTTTGTTTGCTGCATGAAAGCCAAATTTGAGATTTATGGCATGCGAGCCAAAATTTTGTTTTTGACGTGAAAGCCAGGTTATGTGGCATAAAAGTCAATTTTTGGCGTGAAAGCCGGGTTTTTTGGCATAAGAGCTGATTTTTGGCATCAAAGTCAGGTTTTTGTGGCACGAAAGACAATTTTTGGCGTGAAAGCTAGGTTCTTTTTTGTGGCATGAAAGCCAGGTTTTTGTGCCATGAGAGTCGATTTTTGGTGTGAAAGCCAGGTTTTGTGGCATGAAAGCTGATTTTTGGAGTGAAAACCTGCTTTTTGTGACATGAAGACCGATTTTTGGCATAAAAGCCAGGTTTTTTTGAAAGCCAAGTTTTGGTTTGTTAGCGTGAAAGCCATTTTTTTTTTGTGGCATGAAAGCCGATTTTTGGCGTGAAAGCCAGGTTTTTGGCATGAGAGATGGGTCTTGGTTTTCAAAATGCAAGTATCGACTAGAAGTTACCTCCCTGCTGAATGGTTTTGCAAGTATCGATGTAATGTCGCCTCCTTACTCATTCGGTTGTGAGTATCGATAGTTAGTCGCTTCTTCGCGAATTTAGGTGCAAGTATCGACTAAGCGTCGCTTCCTGAAGAAGGGTTTTGCAAGTATCGATGGAATGTCGCATCCTTGCTCATCCGGTTTGCGAGTATCGATGGAATGGCGCTTCCTCTCATTTCAATTTTTTTTTTGCGGGTACTGACTTAATGTCGTTTCTCCTCGATTTTTGAGATTTTGAGGTGTTTTGGACCTCGGTTTTTTTTTTTTTGAAATTTGGGTTGTGGATATTAACTGAAATGTTGCGTCTCCACGATTTTTGAAATTTTGCAAGTATCAATGAAATGTTGCTTCCTTGCGATTTTGTAAGTATCGAATGTGGTTCGTATCCTTCCAATTTTAAGTTTTGCGAGTATCGACTAAGCATCGCTTCCCCGCTTTTTTTTTTCTAAAAACCATTTTTGTTTAAAGACACAAGGGTCGTAAATTTTGACCTAAAACCATTTTTTGTGGTAAAAGTTAGGGTGGACTAGGGCGGAAATCCCTGGGTCCTGATTTTGTTTCAAATCATGAAATTTGGGTTCAAGGGTTGAAAATTTGGTCAAGTTAGGAAAAGGCTCCTAAACTCGGATTTTTTTTTAACAATAAAACGATGAAAGTAAGCATTGTTTTGAATTTTTTGAAATTCCAACATAAAGATGAAAAATCTAAAAGGAGTGGGATTGACGAGCAAGTACATGGGAATAGGCTTTGGCCGTGCAGGCGTTTGCTTTGACCTAGTGGCGTAAGTCTTCAAGGGTAGTACTGCTTTAAGAACAGTTGTTGTTGATGGGCAGCATATATCTGTCACCCTCCATGTTTAGGAGAGCATATGCACCATTGGAGAAAGCCTTGTCAATGATGTAGGGTTCCTTCCATTTTGGCTCAAATTTACCTTTGGACTTGTGACCGAAAACCATCGGCCTTTTCACTACAAGAACCAAGTCACCTTTTTGTAGGCGCATTGCCTGATTTTTTTGTCGAAAGTTCCTGCCATGTGTGCCTGGTAAACCTCAATGCTTTGTCAAGCTTCGAGCCGTCTCTCGTCGAGATTGTCCAGCTCTTAGAGTCTCAACTTCACATTGCTTTCTTGGGTCATGTCATTTTCAAAGACATGCTTAGGGAAGGAATTTGTACCTCTAAGGGCACAACAGCTTCGTATCCATAAACTAAGGAGAATGATGTGCTATGGGTTGGTCCTCAAACAGTGGTTCGATAGGCCCACAAATATTCAGATAGTTTGTCACTCCAGTCTCTTTTGTGACTACGGACCATTTTCTTGAGGATTTTGCAGAATGTCTTGTTAAAGGCTTCTGCTAATCCGTTTGCTGCTAGATTATATGGAGTCGAATGACAGGTTTGGATTTTGTATTTGTCGCAAAACCTGTAGAATCGGTGATCCCGGAATCGTGGTTCGTTGTCATGGATGAATCTTTTAGGTATGCTGAAACGACAAATAATGTGGGTGCGCAAGAACTGAAGGACTGATGAGGTCTTTATATCATCGAGCGCAAATGCTTCTAACCACTTGGAGAAATAATCCGTAGTGGCGAAGATGAAGCGATGACCTTTGCTTGATGGGGGAGAGATAGGACCTATGATGTCCATACTCCAGGCTTCAAAAGGCCATGAGATCGCTGTAGGGTGTAGCCATTCTGGAGGCATATGAACATAGTCTCCAAGAATTTGACATTGTTGGCAGCGCTTAGCAAATTGCACAACGTCAGCTACCATGGTAGGCCAATAATAACCTATACTTTTTATTTGATTGTAGAGCTTAGGACCAGCCTGATAGGATTCACAAAGACCAGCACGAACTTCTTTGAGTGTTTCTTCGGCATCTTATTGTGACAAGCAGTGTAGAAGTACTTCATTGAAGGATTTTCTGTAAAGGATTTTTGAAGTAATATCCAAATGAAAGTCCCTCCATTCACCGATTGGAGGTCTGGGGATAGAGATCCAACTTCGAACTACTCGGTGGCATTCAGCAATTGCTTAGTGTGCATTGAGAGGAGGGAGTATCTTTCTTTTACATACTGTAATTTGCATGTTTTCCCTTTCCTGGATCACCATAGATGCGGCAAGTCCAGCTTTGGCATTTGCACGGATGTTCTTACCTCTGAGGATGTGAGTGATATGACATCTACCGAAGCGATTATGCCTTGTTGTAATAAGGCAACTGATCAAGCTTCCTGATTTCATATTTCTAATTTATCTGGTTGACGATCAGCTGAGAGTCCCCAAAGACTTCTAGCATGGTGATGCCAAATTCGAGGACGAGTTCCAATCCTACGATTAGAGCTTGGTATTCAGCTGCATTGTTTGAGCTTGGTTCGAGTAGCGAGAAAGCATGTGGAATCATATATTTGTCGGGGCTAACAAAGAGGATGCCAACTCCCGAGATCAACTTTCTTTTTTCATTTGTCCTGGTTGCACCATCAAAGCACATGTCCCAGGAGGCATTTGGTGAGGAAGTCTCCACATTGTAGACAGGTTCGTCTGGGAGATCATCTTTGAGTGGAGAATCTTTAGGCAATGGATGCTCTGCGAGAAAATCTGCGAGAGCTTGGCCTTTGATTACCTTTTGTGGTACATACCTGATATCAAATTGTGATAGGAAGATGGACCATTTTGCCAGTCAGGCATTGAGAGAACCTGCTTTTGTGACAAGGACTTTTAAGAGGTTGATCCTCGAAATCAGGTAGATTGTGTTGGAAAGAATGTAGTGACGTAGCTTTTGCACGACGAACATCACTGCAAAGCATTCTTTCTCAACTAGAGTAACAATGCTCCGTGTTTAGCAGCATATGGCTGAGGAAGTATAGAGCGGCTTCTTTTCCTTTGTTATTTTCTTGTGCGACCAGAGCCCTTAATAAATGGTCGAGGGCTCTTGTGTACAAATTGAATGGTTTTCCAGTGTAGGGGCAGCCAACACTAAAGGTTTGGTCAAATACGACTTGATATCTTGAAATGCAACTTCACATTCAGGATCCCAAACAAAGTTCACACCTTTCTTTATTAACTGAGAGAAAGGACGGTACTTCCTCGAGAGATTGGAGATGAATCGTATGATATATGCCCATCTTTCTTGAAGTCTTTTCTATTCTCTTAAGATTCTTGGAGAGAGCATTTCCAGAATAGCTTTGACTTTGATAGGGTCAAGTTCTATTCTAACTTTTCAAACTAGGAATCCAAGGAACATACCCGACGGCACACCGAAGAAGTAGTTTAGAGGATTCATTTGCAGTTTGTACTTGCGAAGTCAGAGGAAGACTTTTCGAAGGTCTTTGAGATGGTCTTCTTTTCTTCTGTTTTTGAAGGCGAGGTTATCAACCATTCCACCATCTTGTGCTACATATATTGGAATATCTTCATCATAGCCTTCTGATATATGGTACCATCATTTTTTAGACCAAATGACATGACAGTGTAGCAATACACGCCAAATGGAGTCCAAAATGATGTGTGTTTTTCATCTTCGGGATGCATCTTTATCTGATTGTAGCTAGATAAGCCATCCATAAATGTCATTTGCACGAATCCGCAGGTGTTGTGAATCACCACCTCTGGTATGGGGAGCGGGAATTGATCTTTAAGGCAAGTAGCATTCAGATCTTTATAGTCAATACAGACCCTGATCTGCCCATTTTTCTTTGTCACGGGGACAATGTTGGTCAACCATTCAGGATGTTGTTTCTTACGGATAAAGCCAATGCTTTTGAGTTTTTGAACTTCTTGTTTAATTTTATCTATCACGTCTGGACGGAATCTTTTTTGGCCTTGTTTGACAGGCTTAATGTCTATTTGTAGATTGAGCTTGTGGACTGCTATTTTGGGGTCTAAGTTAGGCATTTCAGCATAAGACCATAAGAAACAATCGACAAACTCACGAAGAAAAGCGATATACTAGGGTAAATCATCATCCTTTATATTCTTGCTTATGAATATAGGACGTGGGTTATTTGGTGTTCGCAAGTCTATCTTTTGAATAGAATCTTATGTTGGGAGGTTCGAAGGTGGTTCCTCCGCAACATTTTTGGAGGCGTCCAACTCAACGAAACCTTCTGGAGTACCAAGGGCATTTTTAGGCCAATGCTTGGCTTCTGTCCATGGGTCTTCTTGATCGGTGATCTTCTCAAGGCTTACTATGAGATGGTCCCAATCGCCTTTTGAAATTAGGTTGAAGTAAGATACTTTTTTTGGAGACGATGGCTTTTCTAGGTCAGAATGCCATATGTTTGTGTCATCGGACAATTTCTCTTCATCATTAGAGAAATCATACCAATTGGTAGAGGCTCCTGGATCATTGACAGGTGACTTTTCAAAGTGATATCCAGGGAGATCGATGTCTTCATGGACATGAGATGTTGAGGATTAGTCGGCAAATCGACTAACAGCCTTTGTGTTAACTGCCTAAAAGGAGTGTCGAGATCATTCCCCAACCCATGTGAAGACTTTTCTACATGACCATAGAGTCTCCAATCTTCCAGTTGGTTTTTGGTCAAGGCAAGCCCCAATGGCGTGAGAATACCACGACCTTGTCCTAGACCGACTGGATTTTGAGCGTAATGGCCCATTTTCTTCATAATAGGTTGTTCCACATGACTATATAGGGATAGTTGAGGCAAACTTTCATTTTGTAAAGGTTCATGCAAAGGATTTGATGAAGAAGCTTCCGATCTATGGGAGAAGATTGGCTTTTCTTCTATTGAAGTTGCCGGAACAACGAAGGAAGTAGAAGCAGGATCTTCTATGTCAGTAGTTGTCTCTATTAGAGGTAGAGCAAGCTAAACTTGCTGAGTATCAGCTTGGCTTGATGGTGTGTTGTCTTCTGAATCTAACTCTGAATCCGTGTCTTGCATGATAGACACGAAAAAGACAACAAGTTTGCCCCCAGAGTTTTGATTTTTCTTCTTAGATTTGGTTGTGATGACCAAAGGCTTTGAAGACTTGATGGAGATGATGAAGAGAGATTGGTAATCTTTGGATTTGCCGGACGGTTTTTTTTCTTCCGATGATTGCTGAGGAGACTTGCCTTTATCTTTCTGGAGATTTTCTGCAACGGGTGTTATTTCTTCCTCCTCTTCTTTTTCACCCTCGTACATCTAGGAATCTGCATAATGGACTTCTTTACCTTTGAAGGGTTTTCTGTCCGTAAACACCCGATGTATCATGCTATTATTGTCAACGAACTTAATACATTGATGTAGAGTTAAAGGGACAACACCATTCTCATGTATCCAAGGGCGTCCGAGAAGGATGTTGTAGCTTAAAGGGGTTTTTATTGCATACACAGTGACTTCAGGGATAAGGTCACTGATTTGCAACTTGATTTTGCTGATAGGCCTTTGAGTGCTCTCATCATATCCAAAGATAGTTACAGATGTGTGGCTTAGCTTGCTGGGTGGGATGCCCAACTCTTCAAAAGCCGAGGTGGAGATGAGGTTAAGTGCAGAACCTCGGTCGATCTGGACTTTGTGTATTGACATTTCCTTGATGTACCCTGTGAAATACAGGGGTTGGTTGTGTCTTGTCTCGCCAAGTTGGAGGTCTTCCTTAGTGAAGGCGATAGTTGCTTTTGCTGCTTTTTGAACTGAGAGGCAATCAGTGCAAGATCCCTCAGTTTTCTTATTTTCTCCTTTTAAGGAAGTATCTGATTTTTTTGACCTTATAGTCCATTTCAATTTGTAGGACTTGTGGGGCATGTTTGTCGACATCCACATTCAGCATTTGTAACTCTGAAATGAGATTATCATGAGTGTGCGTGGACATTCGTAATAAATCTAAGATGTGCAGCCGTTCAGGTATGTATTTGAAGTGTTCAATCAAGTCATACTCGAAAGCCTTTTTCGGGCCTGCATGTTCATCATTATTGCCACATGAGGCATTTACAACATCTTTTCCCGAAGGATTTACATAAGTAGAAGAAAATTGATTGTAATTTTTGTAGTAATCCCGTCCAGAGCAGGTACCTCTACCAACTTCGAGTGTTTCTTGAAAGGGGACTTTGTTTGGAAGATCACCCTCGAGATCAAGGGGTTGATCCTTCTCAATTACTAAGGATGTGCTTGCAGTAGAGTTGCCATCCTCAGTGATTGCGTTGCATGGAGCATTTTACGGAAACAAGTCCTGAACAGCATCCAGCAACTTTTCTCCTTTGTTGATCAATTTATCGGCCCAAGAATCATTAGTTGGATCTTCTTCATGATGATCAGTCGAGAGGGGTGTGAATTCTGATGTCACAGTCTCAGGAGACGAAATTTGGGAAGGCGACATCTCAGTGGAAGTTACTCAAGAAGAACTAGCTCTAGCGGATATACTGTCAGATGTGGTCTGAGAGTAAGCAGCCTCAGCAAATGAGGCTTCGGAGGAACTATCATCCCGAACTATCACATTGCAGGAAGCTCCAATAGGAGACATACCTAGAATGGGCTGTTGGGAGTTGGACTCATCTTCGAATGTAAGAGGATCATCTATCCAGCAATTTTCTCCATTTTCAGGAGTTGAGGGATGAGGTACCTGTTTGTCTTCAGGGACATCCGGTTATGGATTTTGGTTGCGACGAAGCTCGTTGATGTGATCTTGCTTTTGTTCTAGGGCAAGAAGTTGCAGGATCCTCGCATATTCTTCAAGATTAGGCATGAGAGCCAAATCTTCTTCTTAGTCTGCTCCTTGTGGTTCAACATGATTAGGTTCCACTAGAGAAATGTCAGGTGTTGGGTCAACAACATTTTCTTGAACAACCTCTTGGTCCTCTTCATCATCAGACTAAAATCCTTGTGGCCTTAAGGGGTTATACCAAATTACTGGCATAAGGTGAGTTTCAGGAACCCATTCTTCATCAAAGAGGTATTCTCCTGTTTCGAGGGATTCCTCCCATTCGTCGATGTCACTGGACTCGTATCCATTCATGGAGAATCCAACTACCAAATTGCAAGAGTATGATGCCCCCTGCGTGGTTTTAATTCTGAATTGAGGTGGCATGAAATCATTGAGAATGAATTTTCTTACCGTCTTTGAAGTCTCGGGAAGGGATTTTTCTGTTGCCCCCAGTGAAATGGTAGAGAAGTCTTTGCCTTTTCATGGACTTCTTGTTTTGGTTGAGCTTTCTCTTGTTGTTTGAGTTTGCGAAGATTTCTCTTAGCTTGCTTTTGTTGTTGAGTTGTCGGCTTTGTTTTGACAACCTCCCAGTTTTCATCTTCTAGGAGATCAGGATGCACCCATATGGGTTGCCCGTCCGGTGCTGGGTAATTAACTAGCTCTTAGGACGCTTGAATTCTTTTTATCACCTTAAAGAAGTAGTGATATTCTTCTTTGGTGATTTGGATGTTTGTCCACATGACACCATGTTGACGGAGGTAGACCCGTAGTTTTTGTCAAAAGTGATGACTCTGTTTTTCCACATCTCGTTAATCTTTTCTCTCACAATAAAGCATTGATTGAGGGAATGTGAAATCATTTGGTGGTATGAACAATTCCGAGGATTGTTGGTTTTCCCAACATCTCCTGGTCTTTTGGGGTCGAGCAAGGTGAGTTTACCGTTTGCCACGAGAGCCCCGAAGATTTCATCCCCATCTTCATCGAATGAGTATTTGTTTTCTACTCGCTCTTTGAAGGCATCAGAGAGTTCAGGTCTTTTACTTGTAGCTTTGCTTTCAACTTTCTTTGGTGGCTGAGGAGCTGACTTGGTTTGCACATTGAGGACCTCTTTTTTCTTTGGTTTTGAGGTTGCAATGGCGGTCGGTTCCTTTCTTGATGACTTCTGACTGTTGAGGTCTTTGATCACCATTTTAGCCTCCATGGAAGCTTCCAGGAGTTCTCCCAGGTTTTTTGACTTCTTGCTGATGGTCATGGAGCGGATTCTCGCTCTCATGTTATTTCTGCAGATGTTGACTAGCGACGCTTGTGGCAGCACATCCGAGCATTTGTATGCCATAGCTTTCCACTTGTGAATGAAGTCGTAAGTTGACTCATTCTCTTCCTGTTTTAGGCTGCAGAACTAAGCCACAGTAGCAAAATGGTCCTCGCCTTTGAAATGAGTCAGGAAGCGTGTTTTTAGCATGTTTGGAGAGTAGGATGCTTGAACTTTGTAGGGAACAGGACCGAGTCCATCCATAAGGGATATGGTGGCTTGATCCCATGCTCCTTGAGTGTATCCTCTTCTCTTGCTTTGGTGAGGATATCGTCCACGTCCTTTTTGGTAAGGGCGTGGGACTCATGGTCTTCTGCATTTACCTCATCATTTTTATGATTCAAAGGAGATTCATTATTCTCTTGACGCTAAAAGGCGAGAAGAAGGTTCTCCATTAGAGTCTCGATCCTTTGCTGACCTTGCTCCAATCGTTGGATGTGTGCGATCGCATCATCTTGAGGTGGATTCCGAGGTGGCTAAGAATTTGTAGCCAGGACGTTCATCCCTCGAGATTCGAACGAAGAAATCGTCCTGATGATTGAGCTGGGGCTCTTTCTTTTTTATAAAAAGCTTGAGGAAGAATTACTTCGATGTTCTTGGCTTGAAGGTGCAAGGGATTCTTCTAGATGTCTTCGTGTTCGAGAGACGCTGCGAGTCACCGAACGTCAGACATGAAGTTTGGCTGCTGACTTCTGGCGTCTTCTAGTTTTCCCAACCATATGGACAGTAGCAACTTGGTCGGGTCTTTATTTTCTGACCCATTTCTTAGAGACTTGAAGTGTGGGATGCTTGGTCCTTTGCTTTTATAGTCTCTTTTGTCGATATATACAACGAGCAATTTGAGCTTCAGTCAGCTCTAGCTGGGTTATAGCGATGAAGGATGTGCTCCCTCAAACGCAGCAACCGAGCCTGTCTTCTTTGAAGCTAGGCATGGATAGGATCTGGACCCGGTCCTTTGACTGTCGTAGCGAAGCTTTGAATCTTTCGAGTTCGGCCCCTGTAGAGATGAAAGGTCAAATCGAAGGAGTGTAGGCCTTGGCAGATTCTTGCAAAGGCCTTGTGATGCACGATTTGATTTTTTGGCTTGTAGGAACAAGCCGGCTCGTGCTAAGTTGATTTCTTCGTATGGTGAGAGGTGGGTCTCTCCTCTTTCATGTAGGCAAGAAGGTAGAACCGGTTCTCCTTGAGTGGTGCTAGGTATGTTGGCCTTGTGGATGCTTGAGACCTTCTTTCTTTTGGGGAAGGTTTTAGGGACCAAGTCTTGGGATGGACCTGGCTGCTTATAGGTTGAGGCTTCATGGGGGTGCCGTGGGTTTCGGGTTTCTTGACGCTCGCCTTTGGTGTCATGGCAGTGACATGTTGAGAGGCGATTTTCTGCTTTTTAGCAAGTGCAATTTCTTCTACGGGAAGTGGGAATGGTCCCAATGTCCCGAAGACGATGGTCTAGGGAGTCGAGGTCGACCTGGCATTCAGAGAGTTACTGAGAGAGACGATTCTTCGACAGTTGGCAGAGCACTTGTGAGTGCGTGTGTTTTGCTTCTGTTGAAGCATGAGTTGGTACTTGCTTTCGTCGAAAGTAATAGTCAAAGAAGCTGCCATTATTAGTTTCAAAAAAATTCTGAAACAATACCACATCCATTAGTAATCACAATAATATAATGATCATAAATAGGAAATACTATGGTTTTATATTTTCAAACCGCTTGAGGGACATGGTCCGACCTAAGCAACATGAAGAAGGCCAAAGGTCATAGAAGGTACAATTGTTCTGATCGCAAGTATAGTAGGTCCAGAATGGACGTTCCAATGACTGCTAAAAGCAATTGTAAACCTTAATTCAAATCACCATGAAGCAAGGCTCGCTCGAGGTAAGATGAATATAAGGTTGGAGGTACAAATGTGTCGGACGCGAATACAGTATACTCGAAAAGGCATACTAGCACCAATAGGCACAAATGTTAGAGAGAACAATTGTGTCGGTCACGTATGTAGTAGACTCGGAAGGGCGTACTAGCACCGCTAGGCACAAATGTTGGAGATTGCATCTGTGGAATGGATACAAGATCAAATTTTTTGAAAGGCCAAGATTGGATTCATCAAAGAGAGGAATTGGTATTCTAATCTGGAAGCCGACTCAAAAATTTCTACGAGCTTCGTTCCGAAAGGGAAGGGACCAAGATTTCTCTAACTTGAACCCAAAAGTGACGGAAGTTTGAAAGGTCAAAATCGAATTTGTCGAAGAGAACAAATGGTATTCCGAACCGGAAGCCAACTCAAACATTTCAACGAGCTTCATTCCGAAAGGGAAGGGACTAAGATTTCTCGAATTTGAACCCAAAAGTGACGGGAGTTTCTTTTTTTTTTTAAAGGTCAAAATCGGATTCGCAAAGAGAGCAAATGGTATTCCAATCCGAAAGCTAACTCAAAGATTTCTGCGAGCTTCATTCCGAAAGGGAAGGGACCAAGATTTCTCGAATTTGAACCCAAAAGTGACGGGTGTTTTTTTTTTTTAAGTTCTTTTTTTTTAAAGATTTTTTTTCTTTTTTTTTTTTTTGAAAGAAAAATCTAAAGATTGAAGAATACACCTAGGCTTCCTAATTTGGTCTTATGAAACCTCAATTGATAGAATAGACCCCAGGTAAAGGTAGGCTTACTTAATGAACCCATTTGGAGAACCCTTGCGTAGAACAGTCTAGTTGTCTCCACACTCTGGACAAGGCTTTTCTTAAATCAATCGCGGTCAAAGAATGCAATTGGTGTGACCTTTAGTGATCTTTTTCTCTTTTTTTTTTTTTTGTTTTTGGAAGATCCCTAATGGACTCATCGAAGAGAAACGATGGCCCATTCGCCAATATGAACAACTGCATTAAACATTTCTGTGAGCTATCGAGTTCGAAGAGGAAAGGATCAAGGTTTCTCAAAGTTGAATCCAAAAATGAGAAATCTGAATTTTTTGTTGTTGTTGTTTTTTTTTTTTTTTTTTGGAAGACCCCTAATGGACTCATCGAAGAGAAACGATGGCCCATTCCCCAATACAACGATTGCAATGAACATTTCTATGAACTATCAAGTTCGAAAAGGAAAGGATCAAGTTATCTCAAAGTTGAATCCAAAAATGAGAAATCTGAATTTTTTTTTGGAAGATCCCCAACGGACTCATCAAAGAGAAATGATGGCTCATTCCCTGATACTAACGATTGCATCGAACATTTCTGTGAGCTATCGAGCTCGAAGAGGAAATGATTAAAGTTTCTCAAAGTTGAATCTAAAAATGAGAAATCTGAAAAAAAAAATTTGTTTGTTTTGTAAGATCCCTAATGGACTCAATGAAGAGAAATGATGGCCCATTCCTCGATCAAACGATTGCATCGAATATTTCTGTGAGCTATCGAGTTCGAAGAGGAAAGGATCAAGGTTTCGCGAAGTTCAATAAAAAAATGAGAAATCTAAAATTTTGTTTGAAAGAAAGAAAAAGTGGGAATAGATTCAAAGATAGAATTAGAAATTCCCAAAAAATCCTCTCATTTTTCCTTAGATTCAAAATCCAACATAGGCCACCAACTAGAAAGGGGCCAAGGAATCTAGAAAAGAAGTATAAGCATAGAGCATAAATATGATATGTAAACATTTCTTTTATAAGCACATATTCTCAAACGAACGAGTCCCACCGGGTATGCTAGCTTGATGGACTCGCTTTTTCGTGTGTGGCTCTACCGAGGTCAGCGGATGTGAGAGTTCGTGTGGTCCAACCCTTTCGCGACCGGTGGCGGAATGCGAGCATCAACATTTTTTTGTACGGGTATGCCAGATTTTATACTCTACTTGGAATTGAGAAGTGGTGATCCAGAGATCCACCTTTGCAAGTAGGAAAGGATATCAACCTTTTTCTAGTTTTCCATTACACATATATTCAAGAAAAGAGACATGAATTTTTGCAATGAAAGGCGATTTTTGCCTTAAAATGCAATTTTTGCCGTGAAAGGCGATTTACAATTCTTATCAATAATGAAAGACAAGAGTTGTGATTTTTTTATGTCTCTTCAAAGAATTACAAACTACAATGAAAAGCAAGAAAATGAAATCTAACTTCTCAGAAGATTGTGGGGACTCGTTTAGATTGATGGTCGCAAGCCATATGTGGACCTCGCCATCATCCTTCGAATGAGAACAGAGGTTGCTCTTGATTCGCTTGGTTTGAATTAAACCTCAGATTTTTAGAGGAAAAAACCAAAAGGAGGTCTTCTGTCCAATAAAAAGTCGAGTAGCTTCTAAGCCATAGGGGAGGAAGGAGAAGTCTTTGAGGCAAGTGACCCCTAAGGGACTTTGGTCACCTTGTTGTTGCGATCGCTGCAAAACTTCTTTAAGGGAGGAGAGGTCGTTGTAGCAACTTTCGTAGAGCGTTCTCTTTTTGTATACCCTTTTATAGGCCTTTGGTAGCCATTAGGTGGGTTTAAGAGCCTTAAATGTGTTAAAGCCACATAATGGGAGGAGTTATAAGTTTTTGATTCTTTATTTTGTAACTCCTTTTTCTTGGCTTCTGATTGGTCGATGGAGAATTAAGGGCCTTTAATCACTCGCCTTTAAGCTCCATGATGGGAGGAGTTACACTGTTTAATGCTGTGTTTATGGTTGACTTCTAACTCTCATTTACTCGCTTCTGATTGGGCAATCCAAAATAACGAGTTAATAGCCGCATTTATTTGTCATAAAACGGGTCATTTAACTACATTAAGTGGTTGTTGAGGGGCTTGAAGAGTCGCAGGCCGTGCCGCGTCTTTTGGAATTCTTCTTGTGATGGTTGCCAATGGATCTTCATGCCGATCAATGTCAGATGACCATGCAACTTCAGACATTGATTGCTACTAGTAGGTCGATGCCATCTGTCCTGTCAATTTCTCGATCGATCGGGCAAAAAGTGTGCTTTTTTGGTTGGTCGATTGGCGATTTTGAAGCTATCAATGATGATATGATGCTTTTGACGGCAGATCCGTGATGTTGATGAAGATTGACAGATTTAGGGTCTCAAAACTCAGAATTTTGGAAAACCACAGTGGTCGGACATCTTGAAATGTGAAAAGGGATCGAAACATGGTCATTCAGCGAAAATCCGGTGACCCGGACGTCCAGGGTTGCTAGCGACCATGTGGCATGGTTGCATCGACCATTGGCCAAGGTCGCCAACGACTATGGGGGATTTTTCCCCTTTTGGACGCCGTTTTACGGTCGTTTCTCCGGTCTTTCCGATTCTTTTTTCTTTGGTATTTTTCTTGACATCTTTGTTCATGTTTTGGCCCAATTTCCCTATTGAAAACTTGACGAGAAGCTGTGCATATCAGAGAGCAAAGTTTCCGATTTTCCGGGAAAGCCGAAGACTGTCGCGCAGAGTTGCCGATTTGCCATTAGAAGCCAAAACTAGGTCAAACGTTGTTGGAATAACCTGAAATTTGAGGTGAAACCTCATGAGCAATAAATAAGATGAATAATAGGTTTTTTTTTTTAGTTTTGAATCCGTGTGGGGTCCTATTGCCAGTAGACTTGATTTTGTTGCGAGGGAGATGCCGTGCTTTGATGTGCGGTCAACCGATGTCCGATTGACCTGAAATTTGACAGGGAACCTATTGCAGTCATTTTTAGATGATCCATTAGCTCCGATTTGGAAATTATGGTCCCGGGGAGCTCCGCCGCCGGGAGGTCTTATTTGGCTTCCTAGAGTCAAAGTCCGGTCAAATGTTGTCGAAATGACCTGAAATTTAACGTGTAGCCCTTTGGAAGCCTTTTGAAGTCACCCATGTGCTTTGTTTGATGAGTGATGGACTCAGTAGTTCTTACCGCCTAGAGGCTTGATTTTACTGTTCAATGGTTGATGTTGGGTCAAACGTTGTCGGTTTAACCTGAAACTTGAGATGGGGCCTTTTGGAGGTATTTCGAGGCCATCTTTAGGCTCAGATCAAAGATTTGATGTCTTCAATGTTGTCGCCGCCGGGACTGCCTATTCAGCTGCTGGAGGAGTGAAGTTAGGCCAAATAATGCCTGAATGGTCCGAAACTTCATGTGTACTCTTTTTTTGGCTGCTTTGAAGGATCTTGCAGTTTTTGTTTGATTCTGACAATATTTGACGC
This sequence comes from Umbellularia californica, assembly GCA_028538565.1. Lineage (NCBI taxonomy): Eukaryota > Viridiplantae > Streptophyta > Magnoliopsida > Laurales > Lauraceae > Umbellularia > Umbellularia californica. The sequence goes on from JAPQWN010000004.1 coordinate 41,754,193, forward strand.
TTGAAGTAGCACTGCCAATTTCTGATAAGATGCGGCTTCATGTAGCTCCTTGATGTTGAAGAGGTAAAGTAACATTTTTGGTATCAACAAATTTCATGCAAAGTTCTATTTTGTAGATTTAGGAATTTATTGCTGATGGATTATTATTTTTTTTTTGTATAGTTCTAATGTGCGTGGTTAGGATTACAATTAAGATGGTTTTCTATTTTAAGAATTCTTATTGATCTATTATTTTTCTAGATTTCTAATATACTATTTCAAGTGAAGAGAAAGCGAAAAGAGGAGAATTGGGTGTTCTAGGGCTGACAGGCGAAACATGGATCTCATCTGTCAGAATTTTCTTCATCGTAGGAAGATATAATACTTTTCATATTCTCTTATATTATTATCCTCAAATTGATGATCAAATTTATATCCTATAGGTTCATTTGAATATTTGTAAACCAAGTGCACCCATTCAGTTTACATGAGAATTCATGCATTTGGCTGGCCAGAGTTACCTGAAAGTTTGTAGTTGGTATGTAATTTAGCATAATCAATTGTTAGGTAAAGTAGGGCTCCAAGTAGTTTCTTTCTCATTTTGGTGGCTATGTGCATTATGATTGCTAAAGTGAAGTTTATGGTTACCTATTGTGGGTTAGGAAATACCATATGGATTGCAGCTTGGATTTGATTTGTTTTTTCTTTTGTTATTTTTACTATTACTGTTGTTGTTCACAAGATTAAAACTTGGACTTCATTTTCATTCGGTAGAATTGTCTTTCCCCCTTTCATTTTCCCGTATTGTTGGGTACTTGAATGATCTTACAAGATTAAAACTTGGACTCTTCAACTCTACTTGAAGTCCAAGTTTTAATCTTGTAAGATCATTCAAGTACCCAACAATACGGGAAAATGAAAGGGAGAAAGACAATTCTACCGAATGAAAATGAAGTCCAAGTTTTAATCTTGTGAACAACAACAGTAATAGTAATAATAACAAAAGAGTAAAAAAATAAAATCCAAGTTCCAATCCATATGGTATTTCCTAACCCACAATAGTTAACCATAAATTTCACTTTAGCAATCATAATGCACATAGCCACCAAAATGAGAAAGAAACTGCTTGGAGCCCTATTTTACCTACAATTGATTATGCTAGATTACATAACAACTACAAACTTTTAGGTAACTCGGGCCAACCAAATGCATGAATCCTCAGGTAAACAGAATGGTGCAATTGGTTTACAAAGATTCAAATGAACCTATAAGATATAGGTTTGATCCTCAATTTGAGGATAATAATATAATAGGATATGACAAGTATTATATCTTCCTAAGATGAAGAAAACTCTGACAGATGAGATCCATGTTTCTCCTGTCAGCCCTAGAACACCCAATTCTCCTCTTTTCATTTTCTCTTCACTTGAAATAATATATCAGAAATCTAGAAAAATAATAGATCAATAAGAATTCTTAAAACAAAAAACCATCTCAATTGCAATTGAAACCACGCACAATAAAACTATACAAAAAAATAATAATCCATCAAGCAATAAATTCCTAAATCTACAAAAAAGAACTTTGCATGCAATTCTATACAAACCTTTTACAAGAAAAAAAATGAAAATAATGCAAAAAAAAAAAAAAAAAAAAGAATGAATCTTTTCAATGAAAAATGACCCACATGAGAGTTTTTATAATTTTTGTTGGGTATTAGGTGTTGAGGCCCTTACTAGTAAATAGGAAGGAGGGGTTTTCCACACTTGAGAACATTTTAGAACCCCACCAAAAGACCCCTTTTGCCCATGTCCTTATCCACATCTCTATTTCACCCAAATGCCCCTTTGGTAATTTACCAAACCCTAACCCATATATAAACCAAACTATTGCATTGGGAACTGAACCCTAGATTCACTCTCATTTATCTCTCATTTGCCTCTCATTTCACAAAACCCTAGCTAAAACCCTAATTACAAGAAGGAGGAGGCCATCTTCTACCTATTGCTACTACTATTCCTTAAGGAACCCTCTCTTGTCAATCTCTTTCTCTTCTACAAATAAAGGTAAGGCTCCTTCCTCAGTTCAATTTCAATGTGATTCCCTAGGATTTCATTTCTCTTTAGATTTCCTTTCTAAGCTTTGGTTCTCCTGTGGAATGGGTGCTAGGTTTGGTAGATTGGATTGGTTTGGGTATGAGAAGGCCATTAAAGGTTTGGGTAGCTTGGATTGCTTCTTCTTGACTATTTTCCTTTGCAAATCCGGATTTCAGGCAAGTGCAATATACACACTTAGCATAGAATGCATGTTATTATTTTTTATTCTGAAATTCAATTCATATTATATTAGAATGCTTAGATTTACCTATGAGCTTGTTTTTATGGATTTGGCCATAAATGGATGGGTTTTCTTGCTCATTTGGAAGATTATTGGGTCAATGGTGATTGGATAGGTTGTGGAGTAAAATTCCACTCAAATCCACCCTGGGCCAGCCAAGGAACCAACTTGAATCAAATTCCCGAACTCAGAACTGTGGGACTGGATTCTGCGTGATCTGATCATGGGACCCTGGTGGGCTCCTGATGCTAGATCCTTCTGTGGACCAGAAAGGGGACCCACGGGGGACCCTAGAGGGGCTGGTCCCATAGGGAGTGGACACCCCTAGCCCACCATCCAACACCTAATCAGAGAAAAGAGGACGTGTTTTAGGGAAAAATCAGTTTTGGCAGCAGATGGTTGTGAGATCCACTGGATGATCTGATTGTAGATCTGGTCCGTTCATAGGACCGGACATGGCGAGGCGACCTTAAAGATGTGGACCTATGTACGGTGGACCCCTTTTGGCTCACCATCTGAGGGTTTACACAGTTGGTGTGTGAGACACTTTTGGAATTGTTTCCTTATTAGATATGATAGTGGGGCAAGGGATGAGACCTGATGACCAATCGAGGCCATAGATCTTATAGTAGGGCCCCGGGCGACCTTGATGGTGAGGTCTGATCTGGGCCTAGATCAGTGGGGCCCACGATTTTAGCAACTTTTATATCCCAGGCGAGAAACTTGGTCTCTGTTTGAGACGTGTTCTGGTACAGAACGAGTGTCAATGGGAAGAAGGGATGAGTAAGCCCAGTGGTCTGTGAGTGTATGAGAAAGTGTGTCCATCACTTTTGTATAGTAGTGGGAATTCTATTAAATTGTACTCTTGCCTCTTTTAGCTTCTAGAATAGTTGGGATAAAGAAAGGAATGTAGGGGGTGACCGTGGACCTGACATGAATAGAAATAGAAAAGGGAAAAAAGCATTTGACCTGAGCATGTTTTTCATTAAGGGAATTAACATACTACTTTTAAAATAATTACTTTGCCCCACTAGTTTTTAAGAATTAGAACAAGCCCTGGTTATTGTTTTTATGAACCCAAATTAGATTCTTGGATTATTTTGAAGAGGGGAATTATTTTGGATTGGGGCCCATTGACCATCCAAATAGACTTTCATTAATGTGCCAAGCACGAGTCAATGGTATGGCTCAACCTTGACTTGTGGGGCCACTAAGTAGAGTCTAAGGTTTAGATTTGACGTCGATTTGATCCATAAATGCAGTCGAAGATGCCCGTTACTTCAGGAGCACCAAATACAGTATCCTTGGCATCTGAAACTTTATTTAGGGATCCAATTAAATAAAATGGACTTGGACCTGAATGTGGGCCATTACTTAGGATTGGACCTTTGACATTCCCTTTGCTTCAATTACTTGGAGTTTTTTTCACTTATTACATTAATGTCACTCTTATGTCCTTGTCATTGCTTTATACCTATTAATTAAATGAAAATGAAGAACCTGAACCTAGGACTTCCTAGAGGTGACCTGGCGATGTAGTTGGGAGGAATTTGACCCGTGTTTGTATCTAGGCAAGCCCTCATACGGCCTAAATTGTATGTGTGAACCCTAGGATGAGGAGGTAGTTGTAATTGGACATGTAACTAATTTTGGATGAGTATTGATTGTTTGATATTGGATTGAGATTGATGATTTCTCCTAGACTATTTAGACTAAGGCCATGCTTAGTAGGCCTTTGTATGGACCCAATGATTGGTACTTGGACCTTTTAAGGATTTGATGCAACCTTGCTTGTGCTGGGCAAGCCTAGATAGACACAGACCTGTACCTTGATTTTCTGAGTCGGCACGAACATTCACTCAGTTGTTCTAAGCTCGGCCTGTTGACTGATCATCACTGGTAGGAGCTATGTATGAGTGTTGAGTTGGCTATCAGGATGAGCTATGTGTTAGACGGACAGTATGATACCGGGTCCAGTCTCTTGAGTGCTGAGTGATGAGTATTTGAGATTGATGAGTGATTTGTGGGGTTAGTTATCCCCAGCACCGGTGAGATTTCCCCACCGTGACTGTGTTTAGTATGGGAAGGCAGCGTCATAATATCCCGCAGTATCCAGCTTGTGTGAATTTGCCATATTGTGTTGATAGATTAACTTATCTTATTTTCCAAATTCTAAATGTTTATCCTGCTCAATTATCTAGCATTTGTACCTTGGATATTCATATTGATCTTATTATTGTCTCTATTCCTTTAATGCATGCATTCTATGTTATTTGTATATTGTAACTTGCCAGATCTTTAGATTTGACCCATTCTTGGTGCTTAGGATTCGACCCCGACTTCGAGGACGGTGCGCTCTTGCCCATCGAGGCGCCCGTAGCTAGTGACTACGAATGGGGACCAGCTGACCAGGAGGTCGAACTGGATGACGGAGAGCCTGCATTGGGGGCTTGAGTGTCTATCTTTCTTTTGGGTTTGAGTGACTTGATGTTGTGAGTAGGGAATTAGTCTGTTATGATTAATATATGTTCTTAATCATACTTGAAGTTTACGCTAGACTTCAGCCCTGCTTAATACCAAATGCGTCCGCTTTACTCTTTATGCTTCCGCAATTTTAACCATTGATTATATGTTGGTCAAAACTTTTAAATTGGACCTCACTGCAAACCTACGATCTTGGAAGTTTTCGGATTTTCCGGGAAGTAGTGCGTCAACTTCGAGTACCTTGACGGTTTTCTCGGTATTCGGAATTGGGGCGTTACAATCGCTCTCTACATGAAATCTAACATGCACCCAAAGAGAATACTACAACACAAGAACTTTGCAACATACAGAAAATAGATGCTCTAAATATTCACATAAAGCAATGGAAAAACCCCCAACCTGAATTGTGGAGGCTTGGGCGCTGTTAAGATGGGGGCTCCAAATCCGAGAGGGAATCACTGCGATGGGGAGGGAGAAGAATCATGCACGAGAGGGAGAGAGAGAGAGAGCTGCCGATGGGGAGGGAGAGTCGGGTGACCGCGCGCAAACGAGATAGATATGAGCGATCGGCCAAGAGAGTTCTTGCGAATGGGCGATTTCTCCTCTCTAGGGCATTTGCAGGGTTTCTTCAAGAACGAAAATTTCAAGCGGAAAGAATGAAAAACATGGGCGGGCTTTCTTAAACCAATAAACATGAGGTCCAGCTCGGATTGGTGTTTTGCAAATTGCCTTAACTGAGTCCTAACTTTAGGCCTGTGGGCTAGATCCACGTTGAATATCGTTTGAATCCTATCGGCCACTTGTGGATACTCTTGTAAGAGAAATTGCATACGTACTCACGTATCAGAGTTATCTAGACCAACGGATTGTAATTTGCAGTTGGTTGTTGTAGGTGACAAGTGCACTTTGTTCACCTAGATAGTATATAAGATAAACCATATTCTCTACACAGGCTTAGGAAAAATTATAATAAATCTAACACTTCTCTTTGACCCACTTAGTTGCATGCTTGCCAAATCGTAGTTGATGATTGGGCCCCACTTAGATGCAAACTTGCCAAATCATATTTATACAAATGCATGCTTGCCGGGCAGAAGGCTGGATTAGATGACATGTTTGTCATTGCCGGATCGTGTTTGATGATTGGGGCCCACTTAGATGCATGCTTGCCAAATGGAGGGATAGATGCAAGGTGTTTACTTTTTACTTCTCTCTTGAGGCCCACTTACATGCGTGTTTTCCACATGGAGGGAACTGATCGAGGCTTTATTATCCATCCAATAATCTAGCAATGATATTACACTTATTCAAATTTTGGAATTGAATCTAATGAACAAGCAATATTGATTGATGGCTGGACTATATTCGTAATTTTAGTGTGGCTTTCTTGAGGAATGCATATAGTTGTACAAATTTTGTTATCTTAAAGTGGTTTTAAAATCTTAATTTGTTTTATATGCTCCTATTATGCTTCAAACCTCAAACTTTGTGGCTGATTTCTTGGATGATGCTTGAGCATTTTTTTGCATACTATTCCTTAGTAATTTCTTATGGGGAGATTAAGGATTCTTTGAAATGTACAAAGCATTCTTGTTACCCTAAGGGGTAGCTCAGTTGGAGGGATAGATGCAAGGTGTTTACTTTTTACTTCTCTCTTGAGGCCCACTTAGATGCGTGTTTTCCACATGGAGGGAACTGATCGAGGCTTTATTATCCATCCAATAATCTAGCAATGATATTACACTTATTCAAATTTTGGAATTGAATCTAATGAACGAGCAATATTGATTGATGGCTGGACTATATTCGTAATTTTAGTGTGGCTTTCTTGAGGAATGCATATAGGTTGTACAAATTTTGTCATCTTAAAGTGGTTTTAAAATCTTAATTTGTTTTATATGCTTCTATTATGCTTCAAACCTCAAACTTTGTGGCTGATTTCTCGGATGATGCTTGAGCATTTTTTTGCATACTATTCCTTAGTAATTTCTTATGGGGAGATTAAGGATTCTTTGAAATGTACAAAGCATTCTTGTTACCCTAAGGGGTAGCTCAGTTGGCCTAGGACCACAATTTGCATCAGGAGGTTGTAGGTTCGAGACTGCACTACAACACTGGGGCTACAGGAGAGCTTACCCTGCTTTCCTCTAGGCCCGGAGGGATTAATTCAGTACAAAGGGTTGGGAGCCCTCTTATACAAAAAAAAAAAAAAAAAAAAAAGCATTCTTGACATGTAATGCGGCTATGAATATAAGAGATTTACTGAAATTTCTTCAACATGTCATTCAAATTAAGTGGCCTCGTAGTCTGTACAAGGTGCAACAATTAGATCCCAAAGCAGTTCTTAATGTACTATTTTTGATATAAAAAATGATTAGATAGTGTTTTACTTCTGCCTTAAATCCCCACTTCATTGTGATTGGAACTGTTTAGTAGCAGTATAATATATATATATATATATTTAATGGGAGGTGCTTCTATGAGAGACACTCTCACCAACTTTATGAGAGATGGGTGGGGGCCCTCACTTCCACATCCACTCTCACCAACTTAAATGCAAGGACCCCCAACTTAAATGTGAGGGCCCTCACCCATCTCTCATAAAGTTGGTGAGAGTGTCTCTCATACGAGCACCTCCCATATTTAATAGTAATAGATAATTTTCATTAAAAAAGATTGGAAGAATACAGAATACTAGGATCCACCTTAAATAGTGATAGATCTTAGGCACCCAATTGAGAATTTTGATCTATAGTAGAAATAAATAACACCGACAACTAACTTTAATAGTAGGAAAAGTGAAGAAGCATAAATTTGAAAAAGAAAATAGAAAATAGATGAGATGGTAATGTGGATAGAATCTTGAAGTTGGGACCCACAAAACTAAGAGTCGTCATCTATCAGCCATTTTTTTTGTGTTGCAAGGTTACCTAGATTGATATAGCACCCTTCTCATCCATAATTTGGGTCACAATTATTCAGTTCTAGGTTGGTTCTTTTTTTGTTGCGATTTGTAACATCAAATGCTCAATACAATTTTAGTTCAACTTATAATTCGGGGATAGATCGAGATCTTGAAAATTTGTACCCACGCAAAATTGTGATAATGTAATGTCTAGATTGAAAATTAATCATGATCATGACCCACCCCATCATATAAATAGCTCGAAATATTGGATGTAAAAATTGCCCTGCTTTAAAAAATTTAAATGAATTGTTGTACCAATACGAACACTTTTTTTTTTGCTAACGGAGGGTTCCAAACCCTTTGAGCTAGACTATTCCTTCCGGGCCCAAAGAGAAGCCGGGTAAAACTCCTGTGGCCCCCTAGGTGGTAGCACAAGTGGACTCAACCTTCGGTTCCTGAAGAGGGGGGAACCGGGGGTCGATACCAAGACCTCTAGCTCCAGAAAAAGGAAGAACCGTGGTCTTGACCACTTGGCCAACCCCTTAGGATTAATACGAGCACTTCATAAACTCTACAGGCGGCCCTTGCCAGCCCGAACACATGTTGGCATTGCAACCAACCGGCCCCGGCCCTGGCCCGGGCCCAGTGTGTAGAGAAATTGTTAAGCAGGAGGAAGCAGGCGCCACACTTAGATATAGGCCTCAATTTGGGCTTACCTAGAGGCCCATTTTGATCTTTAAAACGGGTCACCAATTTAAACCGACCCATATATTGTAGGCAATAATTAATCTCATTCCAACCCTTCCTTTCTCTCCCTCTCTCTCTCTCTCTCTCTCTCTCTCATGAATGAAACTTGTCAAGTGGCGTTCTCTTCCCGCCGGCGCATTGCAGGACTCTACCACCTTGGCGCACGTTATCCAATCCTACGGCCAAACCAAACAACTCAAAAAGGGCAAACAGCTCCACGCCCAGCTAATCTACGCCGGCCGCGAACCATGCATCTTCGTCTTCAACCACCTCCTAAACATGTACGCCAAATGCGGAGATATCTCCCACGCATGCAACCTGTTCGACGAATTGCCTCAGAGAAATCTCGTCTCTTGGACAGCCATGATCTCTGGGTTTTCCCAGAATGGGAAGTTTCAAGAAGCTCTAGAGACCTTCTCTCGAATGCGGGCTGCTGGCGAAACGCCGAACCAGTTCGCCTTCTCGAGTGCAGTTCAAGCGACTTCTGCTCTGGGATTGCTGCCATTTGGTAAGCAGATTCATTCACTTAGCTTAAAATTGGGTTTCCATAGAGAACTGTTTGTGGGCAGTAATCTCGCTGATATGTATTCAAAATGTGGCGCATTGGCTGACGCCTGCCGGGTGTTCGACGAGATGCCCCTCAAAGATGAGGTCTCGTGGAATGCGATGATAGATGGGTATGCTAAAAATGGAGATTTTTATGAAGCGTTGCGGGCTTTTAGAAAGATGCGTCTTGAAGGGGTTGCTGCGGATCAACATGTGTTTTGTAGTGTCTTGAGTGCTTGTGGAGGGCTCAAGGAGTCTGGATTTGGAAAATCTCTTCATTCTTTTATTGTAAAGTTTGGTTTTGAGTCAGAGGTTTTTGTGGGCAATGCACTTACGGACATGTACTCGAAAGCTGGAGACATGGAGAGTGCTTCCCTTGTGTTTGGAATTGATTCGGAGCATATGAATGTGGTCTCTTGTAGTGCTTTCATCAATGGTTATGTTGAGGCTGGTGAAATTGTAAAGGCTTTGAGTGCATTTGTAGAGTCACGGAGGCAAGGGATTAAACCGAATGAATTCACTTACTCCACGTTGATCAAGGCCTGTGCTAGTGAAGCGATGCTGGAACAGGGTTCCCAACTTCATGCTCAAGTGATCAAAATGCACTTCAATGACGACCCATTTGTGTATTCGGTTCTCGTGGATATGTATGGGAAATGTGGGCTGCTAGAGTCTTCGATCAGGGTTTTTGAAGGGATTGCCAGCCCAACTGAAATTGCATGGAATTCCATGTTGGGCATCTTTGCTCAACATGGCCTTGGGAAGGAGGCTATTAGAATTTTCGATGAAATGGTTGTTGGAGGGATGAAACCAAATGCGATTACATTCATCAGCCTTTTGATGGCATGTAGCCATGCCGGACTAGTAGAAGAAGGTTTAGATTACTTCAATTCCATGAAAAAGATGTACATGATTGAGCCACAACAAGAGCACTACTCTTGTGTTATCGATTTACTGGGGCGTGCTGGAAGAATTGAGGAAGCGGAGGAATTCGTCAATAAAATGCCATTCGAACCAAATGCTTTCGGATGGTGCTCTTTGCTTGGGGCTTGTAGGACTCATGGTGATAAGGAGAGGGGTGAAGTTGCTGCTGAGAAGCTGATGGAACTCGAACCGGACAACAGTGGGACCCATGTCTTGCTATCAAACATCTATGCATCAGCAGGCCAGTGGGAGGATGTGAAGAGTGTAAGGAAGATGATGAGGGACAAAAATGTGAAGAAATTGCCGGGCTATAGTTGGGTTGATGTGGGTAACAAGACCCATGTGTTTGGAGCTGAGGACTGGTCTCATCCACAGAAGAGAGAGATCTATGAGAAGCTTGAAACGATATCTAATGAGATAAGAGAAGTAGGATATGTTCCTTATACAAAGGCTATTTCATGTAATTTGGATGAGAGTTTGAAGGAGAGGCTGCTTCAGAATCACAGTGAAAGGATTGCTGTGGCATTTGCTCTGATTAGTATGCCTGTTGGAAAGCCTATAATTGTGAAGAAGAATTTAAGGATCTGTTTGGATTGCCATTCTGCTATAAAGTACATTTCCAAGGTCGTGGAGAGGGAGATTATAGTGAGGGACAACAGTAGGTTCCATCATTTCAGAGATGGAATGTGCTCCTGTGGAGACTATTGGTAATGTTATTTATTCTTTATTCAAAGAAGATTTTCCTTTGATCCTCTTTTTCATGTGCATAAACATAGCCACTGTAGAAATGACATACATTTATCAATATGCCTCTTTTTTTTTTCCTTCATTCTGAGAATCACAAAAAAATATACCAAAACAGATGATTCCGGAACTGTGACTGGGAATGACTGATCAAATGAATGGTTAAGACGGCATGTGGTCTAGATATCAGTTCAATTAACAATTGTTTGGTGACTAAAGATTAGGGTTATCTACTAAACCTTATTATGGGGTTAAGCGCCAAATCACTTGATCCCACTTTGGAATTACTTTGACCAAGAAGGAGATAAAAGACGACTAAGCTTCTACACAAAATTAGGCAACACTAAGGATTTCATTACTTTAAATAGAGACAATATAATCCTCTCATTAGACCACATGAGATGACTACAAAGAATCACTCCTAATACAATAACTGGGAGATCATAACAAAGTAAGAATGTATTAAATATGAAATTAGAACTAAACACTAGATAGATGGAGGAAGATGTGCCTAGGGGCCTCTAAGAAATTACTTTTTTACTCCTACAAGTGTTTTAAAAGTAGGACTATGTCATCAGATTCCAAACCATCAAAAGCCCAATGGATGCAGGAAACTTGGTGGAGGCAGATAGACATCTATCTGGAAGAATACAGTCCCCAGCTTGTTCTACCCAGATACAGTCCCCTCTTCTATAGGATCAAAATACGATCCTGCAATTTTTTAAATTCAGGGCAAACAAAGATATGGCTATACGATATAACATTAAATTTCGATTTCTCATGTTAAAATTTTTTTTTATATAAACTATTACTTTCAACCTATAAGCATATTTACATTAATGAAATTGTCACTACTTACAGTTCTTTTTAACATTTTTGTATTAAAGAGTAAAAGAGTTGCTAAAACTCTCTGAAATAATGGACTTGGTGCAGTAGAAGATGCTGAAACTGTATTTACCAGTACTGTATCTTAAAAGAAGGGTACAACATTCCTGTTTGTTTGCAAGAGGGGTAGAGGAGTGGGTTGAAATACGAGTAATAGGTTACTTTTGCATGTGTTTGGTTTGGTTGGTTGGGATAAAGTAAGATTATTTTATTCATCATGCATTTGGATAACATGAAGTACAGTGAAAGAAAAAGGGTTTCAGTATTGTCAACCATCCATCATGGGTATAGGACCATTGGATGAGGGAATGTCAAATGTGATAACATCCCACCAGACGAATATACAAAATTTTAACCCTTACTCCCTCTTTTACTCCTCTTCTGTTCTATCCTATTGCAAACAAACAGGCCGGCATACAAGTATCTGGGTGTAAAGTTCTTAGCTTGGACAATCAGCCACCAGATTTCTTGACAAGTATCTGGCTGCCTGAGTTGGTGATTTCGATCCAGTAAACCTATTAACTGAGCATTGAACACGGCTAAGTTAGATTTTAGTTTAACTATGCTATGTTTTGTAGGTAGTTAGGCTAATATAGGTAGTAAGTACAAAGGGTGGTAGACTGATCAGAGGTGGGCGCAAGTAGGCACCATGAAGCTGGGCCCCATACGTACAATATGCAGTCTGCAGATATAGCTCCTTTATAGGATTTCCTTCAGACTTGAACCCACATCCTCAGGGCTGCAATAGTTGAGGACCTGATCTTTCTGATTTTTAGATTGAAAATGGAAGAAATACACAGCAGGGTTAAGTGCATAGGGATCTATAGCGGGGTTAAGTGCATAGGGATCTATAATGGGGCCCACCAGCTCACCAGGTGAACCACACCAGATGCTCAACTGAATTGTTCATCAGTCATTTGAAAGGCAACTCTCTTATGTAGCAATTGAAACATGATCATGGACGAATGGTACTGATCCTAAAAAGCGTTCCATCAATGACAATTTTTTTTATAACAGTTCCAATCAGTGACATTGCAGTTCATGTGTACTAATATATAGATCATTGATATATTGGTCCATAGAGGATATGCCCGGGCTATAAATGTTTCTGATTGAAGTACCCTCAATCTTACTGTCAGCTGTATAAAAACTTCACGGTTGAGAAGAGAATGCACCACAACAATGATCCTGCCCCATCAATGGCAATGTCTATCATATCATTTCTAGACCAGGAAAACATGGACCAACATCTGCACCTCATGAAGCGGAGAGGTCTTTTGTACGATACCTACCTCCGTTGGCCACCTCCCATAATTTTACCCGGTACATGTGGATAGGAGGGTTTGCATGTGTATCCCCAGGGATTAGTTCTCGGCTGTTTAGAATTGAGTGTCCCTCAGGCCAAAGGCTCCTGACCTGGGCTGGGAGATACCCTGGGTTAACCAAAAAAAAAAAAAGGACCAACATGAACTGTACCATTTGATCTCAGGTAAACACAGGCCCCACATCAAACCATTAGAATCGGTGAGAGAAAAAGCCATCATCTTTCCAACAACTAGCAATGCGTCTCTCTGCATTTCGGTATTATTGCTACTAGTTAAAGCATCGATGATCATAATTTCCAGAGAGGTCTATCAAATTCCTAAGCAACAATTTAAGCTACCTGACAGGCATAAAAAGAATAATATATGTACAGAAATGAATATATCAAGCTCTAGGATAGCGTGACCTCCCTTTCTTCTTTAAGAACTCTGGGATCTCCACGGACCCACCCTCGGTGAAAGACACGGATGGTCGTCGATTGTATCCAAGGTTGGAATCACTTTGTGATAGCTGATGAGTCCCCTGGATTCATTCAGCATGATCATTAGAGTAATAGAATCTAGAACAAAGCAAAAGATATTCATTATCAAATTGAAGAGGATCTTGACTGTGCACGTGCTTACTATTCTTGTGTGGTTCATTCAAATATGGTCGACCATGAACATAACACAGCCCTAGGCCGGTGATCTCATCATCAAGAGGGCAATGCATATGAGAAAAGTGATCAGCTCCAAGGTCCCAAAAAAAGAAGAAAAGGGACAGCCCATATTTGGTGTGCGCATTTTTGTGTGTGTGTGTGTGTGTGGGGGTGGGGGGGGGGGGGGGTTGGGGAGGGGATATGATGGACCAATTTAAAACCGACCCCAAATTGATGGGATAAGTCTAAGATGGTCGTGATGGTGACAACACATCACCCACTGATAGGAAGACCAGCAGACTTGAAATATATGGTGGCCCCACCTGCAGTAAGTCTGGGTGTTGCACATATTTATTTATAAGGTAGACAGAATTATCTTTTGCAAATTATCCTTTGCGAAGCTCTACAAAAATTGGATGGAAAACTTATGTGAAGATGGTATATAATGCGGTGAAAATGGTACCTGCGAAGGCCTTCCTTCTGCTTCATCCTGTCGTTTGAATCCAGTAGCAATGAGGGTAATGCTCACCTAAATATACACATATATTGCAGCTGAATTAGCTGGACAATCTTAAATGGACTCTATTTACATCCATGAAAAATGCTACATAAAGGCATCCAGAATTACATATATAAGGCCAGAATTAAATATAGAAGGCCGTATTAGGCTCCATGCTATTTTAGGAGCCTCAGAGTTTATCTTTTTATTTATTTTATGGATGTTTGAGAATTTGCAAAAGAAAACACTTTTCTTGACAGACCAATTTCATTTTTAATTATTCATGTTTATCTTCAAATTCAATAGACTTAAATCTTGTTATTTGATTCCACCAAGTTCATAACTTGAACAAGGACGCACAATGTGCATTTTTTTTTTCTTGATAACTGGACATATGATGTGCATTATCAGGCAGATTTTTAGATGTAGTATTAAAAAATTAGTTCATTCATAAATAATATAAAGTTAAAATGCATTCAACTGATATTATTATCATTATATTTAATAGCTTACGAGCACTGTTAAACCATGAGAATATAAAGAGAGAATAACCATAACACCCTTGAAATTTTACTATTGTGACCAAACACAATAAATTTCATCCTAGAAAACTGCCAGACTCCAAACCATAAATATACAATGGTTGGCCACATGCTCACCAGTGTTTGCTCTGCAGGTTGTGCAACCTGTACGTCAGCGATTCCACTCTTGAAACAATGGAGACTGGCCATGGATAACCAATAGACAGCATATGTCATATTGGAAGTGTTCTCTGTACTTGTAGTTGAATGGTTGGTTGGTTGTTGCTCTGTAAAGTCTAACCTTCTAACCTTATAAAAATGATTGTAGTAATAGTTCATACTAGAAAAATCCTGTATCCTATCCATCCAGTACTTTCAATTTTTTGTTAGAAAGTCTACCATAACACAAACAAAGGCTTTTTGGGCTTCATTTTGAACTGTCCGATGTGCCAGAGGCCAATTAAAGCATAGAATCTGATCTGGAAGGTTTTTATTTATTTATTTTAGTTTTTAAGATAACCCATCCACTGCTGCAACTATCACACTATCAACTGTTTCGATCATTGAATACTGAACCTATTAGTACAAATATGAGACAGAAGCAAGCACTTAAACTGCAGCCCCTTTTTATTTTTTGGAAAAGTATATAATGCTTGTCAATTGTCATGTTTATTGACTGCCCAGGGTAACTGTGCTAGCGTTGTCAAAGATGAGGGAGCTTGTATCTTATGTAGTCATATGGTGTACCATATTAGTTGATTATTTCTATAAATTAGATTAATATATTGGATCAATCCTTAGGAATAGGATAGCTTAGCTCTTTCCAACTGTATCATCATCATCTCTTGTGCCCAGACATTATATAAAGGGGCTCTGTGGCTGATCTTATTGATCATCCTCCGCCACGCATTTTTTTATTATTTTCAAGCTTTAGAAAAATGGCAACATTCTTGAAAATATCAAAACCTTCCCATGCCCCTACCCAGTAATTGGCATGCGTCCAAGTGGGTCCCACAAACGGGGGTGAACTTTTAAAATCACCGAAGTCCAAGTCGACTGGGACTCAAGTGGCGAGTTGAGTCAACCCCCAATAAATGGCTAACATCCCATTGTTTTGTTTATGGACTCTCACTTATTTCCTATTTTTTATTTTTAGCAAAAAAGAAAAAAAGAAAATAAAACTATTTTTTTCTTAAGATATAAGTATTTGATGATCAGTGGTACTATTGAGATCTGACTAAATGAAATACAAACGTAAACACTTATACCAACTTAAATTCTGTCCACCCCAATCCCCCCTTCAGAGTTCCATTTTTAGAACCTTGTTTTAAAATTAAACCCGGTTTTTTTTTTTTTTTTTTTTTTTTTTTTTTATACCTTTCTACATATGTATCTCTGTATTTATGTGTGTTGTATGCTGATACTGTCAACATATTTTTCAACATCTTATGGACTTATGAACTAGGAGCTATAAATAACACCCTTCATACTTTGAATGCATAGTAATAACAAAAATGACAACAATAATAAAATTAATGACGATGATGACGTTGTTATCAGTACATTTTTAACCGTTATTACACAAAGAAGACTCATAATTTAAGAGAAAAAGGAAATATTAGTCAAATTAGAAGATTAACATTTGTATCAATTAATCTAGATATGTAGTTCCTTTCAAGGAACATCAGAAGCTGCCTAATGCAGCCATAAAAAATTGTGCAGCATTCAAACAAGCAAGGCAAAAGCAATGTAAAATATCTATTTAGTGAGATTTGCAACTTAACACCACCAAATAATGTAAATAAGTAGTCTCAAAAAATTAGAAGGGAGAAATTTCTGATAGATATGAAACGTACTTGACCACTAAGTGATTGATCTATCACTGCCCCAAATATCAGGTTTGCACTTGGATCAACGAGGTCATATATTACTTCTGCTGCAGCATTTACCTGCAATATATTATGAGAACTGAGCACTAAGAAGAAAGTTAAAAGAAATTAAAAGTTTGACTGTGCAACCACTTTAATGGGTCAGTGCAAAGGAAACCTTGACTTAAATGGGGGTTAGTGAAACCCAGTATAACATTTTCTCCCACCAGAAACTTTGCACTTGTTTGGGAATGGCAAACAAAGTTTAAGTACGGTACCAGCAACATTGTAGATATTAGATACCATATGGTGTCATAATGCTGGCAAACATAAGACAAGCCACTATCACATTTGTGAAAGGAGGTTGGGTCATTGCAAGTATCCTACCCTCTAACTCCATATTCTGTACCAATTTCTTTCTCCGTACCGATTTCAAATCCTCAAATCTCCGAGGACGGAGAACGAAATTTGGAAAACTACTGTGATGTAGAACCAAATGGTTGATTGTATCAAAATAGGTGCAAAAGAAGTGCATGGAGAATTGTAAGAAAAAAGAAACTTCGATAAAGAAACCTGGTAGTGGAGTGAAGAGGTTCGGGAAGGTATTCAAGAGAAAAGATGTTGATTTAAGATTTGGTAGGAGACTAGGAATATGTAAAATTATGAAATGTAAGAAGACAAAGAAAGAAGTTAGAAAATTAGTAAGTGATGCAAAGTTTGAAGCGTATGATTACCTATAGAATCAGTTGGGAACAAAACAAAGAGAGAAATATTCCCAAGCTTCCAAAAATGAGGTAAAGGAAAATTAGGGACTTAAATCATTTAGATGTATAAAAAGCGACGGCCAAAAGGTTTTCTTGAAAGATAATGATAATAAAGAAAGGCAGAGATAATATTTTAACAAACCTTTAAATGAAAATTCTAGTAGAATTAGGATCACGAGAGGATACTTCGTTAGCAGGACATACCTTCGTTAGCAAAGGTGAAGAAAGCATTGGCAATGATGAAAACGGGAAAGGCTAAGGGCCAGCTGTCATTCTGATAGAGGCTTCGAAATGCTTTTGATAAATTGGATGTGTTTGGTTAACTAGGCTATTCAATAAGATATGAAGGACAAAAAAAATGTAAATGAATGGATAAGAGTACTGTAGTACCTATATACATAAACAAAGGAAATTTACAAAATTGCACCAAGAACGAAGGGGGTTAAACTTATTAGTCACACTATGAAACTATGAGAGAGAGTGATGGAGCAAAGAATGCAAAGCACGAGACAAAGATATCTGAAAATCAATTTAGTTTCATGCCAGGGAACTCAACTATGGAAGCTATCTTCTCGCTTAGACAATTAATACCGGAATAAGAAGAAAAATTTCCATACGGTCTTCAAGAATCCAAAGAAAGCCTATGAGGGAATATAGAGATTTGATTTGGTGGGTTTTAGATAAATGGAAGGTCCCAAGAGGTTATGTTGACATCATTAAAGACATGTATGAGAGAGCAGTACCAAGTGTGAGAAGTCCTTTCGGAGAGACAAGTGAGTTTCCGGCAACCAAAAGTTTGCATCAGCGATCAGCTTTAAGCTTTTATCTCTTTGCATTTAACATTGACTATGGACGAGTTAACTACTCAAAGTCGAAGGGAGGTACATTCGTGTATTTTGTTCACAAATGATATTGTGTTCGTGGATGAATCGAGAGATGGCGTGAGTACAAAACTCGAGAGATGATGGGAGGCTTCAGAATCCAACGGCTTTGTACAAAGACAATATATTAATTAAAACTTCAGGGGGGATGTGCCGAGAACTAAAGCTCCTATGAGAATTGAAGCTTAAGAGATACCACAAAGAGATTCACTCCAATACCTCGACTCGATAGTTAGTAAGGATGGAGAAATTGAGGAAGATGTCAAACATAGGATAAGAGCGGATTGGTTGGAAAGTTGACTTGATTATGGAGTGCTTTGTGATTGGCAGATACCAACAAGATTGAAGGAAAGATTTTACAGGATAACGATTAGGCTAGCTATGAAACATAGAGTAGAATGTTGGCCAATCAAGAAGAAATATATGCACAAAAAGAGTGGTAGCAGAGATGATAATGTTGAGAGTGGATATGTGGTAAAACTAGGAAAGATTAAATTAAAAAAATAAGTGCTTTTGGGGGCATTTAGGGGTAGCATTAATAGGTGATAAATTAAGAGGGACTTGTTTGAGATGATTTGGACATGCCCAACACAAGCCAGCCACAAGCCAGCAACGGCGCCACTGAGGAAAACTTTTTCTCTACAAGTGGATGGGCCCCCAAGGAAAAGGTTTGAGGCCGAGGAGAGCATGAATGACAATAGCAAGGATAGATTTTGAAGAAGTGAAACCTATCTTGGGATTTGGCTCGGGTTAGATCTGAATGGAGAAACAAAAATCATGTAGCCAACTGCAACAAAGTTGTGACGGCTTTGATGATGATGGTGAAATTCTATCAAATTTTGTGGTTGTTGATCTCTCCCCTATCTAGCCTCATTTTCTCCTTTTATGAAGACTAATTTGATTGTTCTTGTGCTTGTTTATTGCTAGTCTAATCTCCCCGTATTAATCTCGAATGAGTCTTAATCTCAATCATACAATAAGAAAAATATCAATTCAAAGCGGGGTTATATTAGATTCAAAAAAAAAAAAAGAAAAAAAGAAAAAAAAACTTGTAATTACTCATTTAATCAAGAAGATACATTTTATTGAAAGAAAAAAAAGTTCGACAACAAAGAAAAAATAATAATCTGACCAACCCCGGTTTGAAACAAAATAGCAGGACAAGGGCATACTCCTCCCCTTGACACCAACAGCCCCATCTCCCAACCTCCCCCTCAATTGCAGCAAGAAGGAGCGTACACTAAATATGGGATGGTCTACAAATTACACCCGTTGGCGTAAGTACAACCAAAAAAGGAAATAAACTTCATAAGCAACTTCTGACATGGAAAAAAACCAATGTGCCATTACCTCATACAAAGTAAGATCACTTCCTCCAGTTATATTCCAGACAATGCCAGTAGCCCGTTCAATGCCAATATCCAATAATGGTGACTGGATGGCATTCAATGCAGCATCTCGTGCCCTTGTCTTGCCTGTAGAGGAAAAAGTACCACAGAAAATATGTGAAATGCATGTAAAAAATAAAACTTCAGATGTGATATAAGCAATAGTCTTGGGTACAAATTACTTAATCAAGAGTTCAATGTATGAAGTATGAAAGTCAAAACAATTATATGGCAACACTTATTTTTCATTATGAGATGACAATGCGATGTAATCCAGGTTCTTACAAATGAAGCCTGGAATTCCCTGATCCCAATTCTTGAAACAACTAATTTTGGAATTCTTAAATTTCTAGTCAACATCATAGAGGAGGTGAGGATTACATGTTCAAAATCCAAAAATGCGCCTGGAATGGTTTGATCCTATTTAAATTTATGGTTGACTTAACATATATGTGAGGCTTTAGCCTTTATCCCATGAAACAAGGATTGAGAGACCTTTCATAAAGTAACCGACCAAGCAAGGACAATTTGCTAGTTGATATATTACATAAAAACATGCCACATGGACTCTTGACTCAAAAACTGACACCAGACTCTCAGCAACTCAGATTCTCAAGTATTAGCACAACTTGCCATGTCATGGAAGACCTAACTAATAGGAGAATGATAATTGGACCTTAACCGATATGGTTCTACCAAAATGAGGGAATCCCCTCAACTGTTAAGGACATAAGGGAATTCTGTGCATGGAAAAAATCCATGAAAACTGTAATAGCCCCCAAAATGACTCGTAGCATGTCATGTGACAAAAGGACACCAGAATCAAATGGTTGCAAATGGATATTGGTCAAAGCAAACAAAGTTGATTCTTTCTTCATCTGGTTTACTTTGTTTACCTTCTGTCTTACATGTTCCCAAACTTTATTTAAATTTCTTTTCCATTAGTCAAATGGTTGGTAATGGATATGAAATATCATCTGCTACCATTCATTGTTTTGTCCAAGACCCACATAGCAAGAGTCCAAGAGACAGATGAAGTCAAGGCATAGATCAGGAGACTTGTGCTATCTAGAACAACTGCATTTGCCGGTTTCCACTCCAGTTGGTTTTCTCACTATAGTTGCAGAAACCATTTTCGCAACAAATCAGCATTCTCTTTGGCATTCTAGATTACGACATTTATCTTTTGAACATTTAAAACTGTTAATTTCTTCTTACGTGTACTTCTTGATGATATATATATATACACACACACACACACATACAGATATTATTGTTGTTTTGGATGCAAAATATCTAAACAAACTTCTTTATAAAATTACTAAGGTTTCTACTTACCCCATGATTTAGTCGACTCTGACATTAGGGCCTGGCTTATGATACATGGATACTTCAAAGTAGGCAACATATTGTGTTTTTGTATCCGATACTTCATTTTTTAAGTATAAAATCTGGGGCCCTGTCATTTTCAAAAAATAAAAATATGGGTCCATCATATCTATGGCATCTCCATACTGTATCCATTTGTATGCAGCAATTATAGGGTCTAGAATCCCAACAAAAAAAAGGTGGATCCTTGTATTATTTTATTTGTGGATGACTATTCTAGATACAATTTTTTTTTTTTTTTGGTAAAATTTTTCTAGATACACTTGGATATATCTCATGAAGAAAAACACCAAAATTATTCAACATCTATGCTTCATTTGCTACTATGGTTGAAACACAATGTTTCTGTTAAAATGAAGAATTTCCGGTTTAATTCCAAGGGGAAAGTATCTGTCAGCTAGTTATAGAACCTTCCTTTCCAACCAAGGCATGTTACCTCAGCTCAATTGTCCTTAAACTCCTGAAAAAGATGGAATCGAGGCCCTTCATTATCTCTCTTTTCAATCAGTTTGTAGGATGAATGTGTTCTCACTGCACTCTGCAGTATACCTTATCAGGCAGACCTCATCCTCAGTGCTTTCTTATCCCACCCCTTATGAGAAATAATTTCATAGGAAACCAAGTTATACACATCTATTCGGGTCTTTGGGCTCACTGGCTGTGTACTATTGCCGTCACATGAGCGACTAAATTGTCTACTCGGTCTGTTATTTGTGTTTTTTTGGGGAATCAATTCTATGATCCTAACGCCAACCATCTTCATATTCAAGGCATGTCACATTTCTAGAGCACAATCCCTTTTATTTCCTACCAATCTCTTCTGTCTCTCCTCAACAATCATCTGTTATTCCAGTTGACCCCCTCCCCGGTCAATTTCCAAGCTTATGCTCCTACCTCATACAAAACCTGAAAATCCTAGCTCTGCCACTCATTGGAATCATCCATCCTATTCACTCAGCCAGATCTCCTCCATCCTCTCATTTTTCATTTCTAGTTTTCATCATCTCTTCATCAGTCTACATAGCTTGGTTTTATCAAAACCCATAGCAGTGTCATACCTGCCACCTAAATGCAACCTTGACGAAGTAAATGCACTTAGGTATCATATCCAATAACGTATTATCTACCAAGGCTCCTGTTATCTGTTGCAATCATTCAGCCTTTGGAGAGTCCAAATGCGAAATAAATCCATAATATGTTGCATTAAGGTAACTTTTAAGAAAAAAAGGCGGAGGATGTATAATAAAAGGATCCTCAAACTCATGCAATGAACCATATAGGACTCTTACCTTCCATCTCCTACTCTGAATCTAAGAAAAACAATAAGGTCGAAGCTGCCCTTCCATAATTCCATAAAAGTTCAATATGTGCATACATTTGTCTATATGGACAAAGTTTTGCCTTTTTTTATTTTGGGAGGGGGGTGGTTTAGATTATATGGTCTCAATCCAGTGGATGATGTAATAAATTGATTTATTTCATTATTTATCAATATAATCATGCTTTCTATTCATGAGATTAATAGTGTTTTATTACTTAATGCTCATAACCAAGACAGAAGACGTAACGGTTCGTGAGATGAACCGGGGCCCACGAGTATATTAGATGTGATACATGTGTGTGGGCGAGATCCACTTGCAGTAGACATATGTCACAAATCTTAAACTTAAATTGATTCACAACCGGTGATGAGATTGGCCATCTCATCTGACAAGGTTGCAGCACTTTGATCACTATGAGATAGTATGATTTGTCTCGATCATTAGAATATAAGATTCTGGATCATTGTGCTGGTACATTGGATGTATTGAAGGACCATGAGAAGCACCTTATGAAATACTGTTTATACTTTAAGGTCTGCTCTCATAATTCCCTAGCAATAGGCTCTTAATTCTGAGACATTAATTAACTCAAGTTTCTATCTATTCATTTGCATTGAGTTACCAATGAGTGAGGCCAACTGTAGGTCAATACCTTGGTATGTTGGGTACATGGTAGTAGGACTGTGGGAACATTTGATAGTCAAGACGGAATCTACCTTTACTATTCCATTGTGCCAATTAATGGATTTATCATTAGTAAGTGCGCACCCATTTCAATTAAGAGTTAATTAGATGGAACTGATGATCACTATGATTAATTGGGTCTCAAGGATAATAAGATATGGATCTAATTTCGTGGACAAGTCCAATTGATCCATGGATATAGATGGAGGGGCCTACTTGTGGTCATAGGGAAGTTTAGGGTCTTCTTTGTAATTTATTCCTAAGACTGGAGTGCAATTACATTTATATAATGGAGTTATTTGCAATTAACTGTGGGCCCAGATTGCGCACGAGATGTGAGGTTGCGTTGTCCCAGTTGGAGCCAGCTTTTTATGAAATCCCTAGTGGTCCCCACGCTAGCCCAATTAATAGATCATTCCTAATTCTACTTGAACTCAAAAGGAAAGGAATTAGAAAGTTATTATTTCTATTTGAAGTGAGACTTCTAATAGCAGTAATAGTTGACATTCAGAGACATATGCCAAAACGAGAGAGAGAGAGTCTGTGAATTACTTTCATTCGATGATCAGTCATCTTGGATTTCTTCTCTTTAAATAGAATTTACAATGCCTAAGATTAGGCTACAAATCAAGGAATTAAAGCTAATCAGATCAATTAGATCCCTAAAAAGGGAAAGACAACTTGGTATACACGGTTTTGCCTTGCTGTACAAATTATGACTAAGTCTCCTATTTATAAGTGGGCTGGGTTTTATTATCATACAAGTGGGCTGGGCCCTGGGCCTATTATGATACAATATTACACTTTAACACCCCCCTTCAAATTGATGCGGGGAATCAACCAGCAACAATTTGCGAACCAGGAATTCATGCCGCGGCCGTGGAAGGCCCTTGGTGAAAATATCAGCAAGCTGGAACTCAGTGGAAATATGGGGAAGAGTAATGACTTTGCGATCATACTCGTCCCGAATGAAGTGACAGTCCACTTCAATAAGCTTTGTCCGCTCATGAAACACAGGATTTTCAGTAATTCGAATGGCACTTGTGTTGTCGGCATGAAGAGGAGTCGGTTTAGTCTGTGAGAATCCAAGCTCTGAGAGCAACCCTCGTAGCCATAGGATCTCAGAACAAGCAGAAGACATGGCTCGGTATTCGGATTCCGTAGAAGATTTGGAGACTTTATCTTGCTTTTTACATTTCCAGGATATCAAGGCGTCGCCCAAGTAAAACACACCATCCTGTGGTAGAGCGACGGGTGTCCGGACAGCCGGCCCAATCCACATCAGAATAAGCAGTGAGTGTAAGTGGTGTGCCAACTGGAAAAAATAAGCCGCGGGTGGAGGTACCAATGATATAGCGAATAATGCGTTTGACTGCCGCCAAATGATGATGCCGTGGGGCGGTCATAAACTGGCTAACCAGATTAACGGCATAAGAGAGATCTGGTCGAGTAATGGTTAGGTAGACAAGGCTACCAACCAAACGACGATAGAAAGTAGGATCAGGAAGGAGATCGCCGTCTTGTTGACGAAGCTTGACATTTACTTCCAATGGTGTGTCCACTGGGCGAGAATCACCGAGATCGGCGAGATCCACTAGGTCAGTAGCATATTTGTGCTGATGAAGAAACAAGCCTTTCTTGGATTGATGAACTTCTAAGCCCAAGAAATAATTCAAAGGTCCCAAATCCTTCATATGAAACTTATCTTGCAGAGAGGCCTGTATCTGTTGAATCATATCACTGTGAGGGCCAGTAATAATGATATCATCGACATACACAAGAAGAATTGTGGATCCTCTGGATGAATGAAGTGTGAACATCGAAGGATCATATGAGCTCTGTATAAAAGAAAGCTGAAGGAGAGTGGTCCGGAACT
This sequence comes from Umbellularia californica, assembly GCA_028538565.1. NCBI lineage: Eukaryota > Viridiplantae > Streptophyta > Magnoliopsida > Laurales > Lauraceae > Umbellularia > Umbellularia californica. Next base: position 41,778,899 of record JAPQWN010000004.1, read on the forward strand.
TGTCGAACCAGGCTCGGGGTGCCTGTTTGAGGCCATATAAAGAGCGTCGTAACCGAGCAACATCGGTCTTGGAAGAAGAAGGAATTCCATGAGGGAGACGCATGTAGACTTCCTCTTTAAGATCCCCATGAAGAAAAGCATTCTTCACATCCATCTGATATAGAGGCCAGGATTGAGAGGCAGCTATGGCAAGAACTGTACGCACAGTTGTCATTTTGGCCACTGGAGCAAAAGTCTCCTCATAGTCGATACCGTACTCTTGCCTGTTTCCAAGTGCAATGAGACGAGCTTTGTAGCGATCCAAGGATCCATCAGACTTTAATTTCACCGAGTATACCCACTTGCATCCAATTGGTTTGACAGATGAAGGACAGGTAACAATGTCCCATGTATGATTTTCTTGAAGAGCACTTAGTTCTTCCTGCATAGCCTGTATCCAATAATCATGCTGCACTGCCTGAGAGTACGAGTTAGGGATAGAAAGAGAAGACAAAGTGGTTAATAAGGAGGCATGAGTAAAACCATAGCGATCAGGGGGCTTTGTGTGGCGAATGGAGCGGCGAAGAGGAAGAGGAGCCGGAGGTGGATTAGGTGCAGGATCAGGAACAGGAGGCGCCAGAGGTGGATCAGGAGCAGGATCAGGAGCAGTCAGGGTAGGCGTAGCGAGAGACCTAGAGCTAGGATCACCTGTAACATTCCGTCGTTTATACACAAAATCCGGCTTAAAACGAGTAACAGGTGGAGCTGAAAATGATGGTAAAAAAGAGAACGAGACAGATTCATTTGAATCACCATGCCTTGGAAAAAAATATTGATTCTCAAAAACCACGACATTGCGAGACACTCGAATTCTTTTGGCATTAGAATCATAACATAGATAGCCTTTTTGATTAAGAGCATAACCGAGAAAGGCACAGAGGGAGGATTGAGCTGTTAGCTTAGTGCGCTCAGTGGGAGGAAGTAGAACAAAACAAACACACCCAAAAGGACGAAGATGATTATAGAGTGGATTCTTTTGAAAAAGTCGAAAAAACGGTGTCTGGTTGTCTAATCTAGATGAAGGTAGGCGGTTTATGACATGCACAGCGGTGGAGAGGGCTTTGGCCAAAACCTAGTTGGAACTGAAGATGCTAGCAAAAGTGAACGAGCAATATCTAAGAGATGTCGGTTTTTCCGCTCAGACACACCATTTTGTTGAGGGGTGTAAGGACAAGATCGTTGAGAGATGATGCCTTTGGATTGTAAAAATGCTTGAAATTCCTTAGAAACATACTCCCCCCCTGAATCAGACCTAAGAATTTTAATGGTAGTGGAAAATTGATTCTCAACATAAGACAAGAAAACTTTAAAAACCGAGAAAACATCAGACTTAGCATGCAAAAAATAAATCCAAGTAAAACAACTATAATCATCAATGAATGTCACAAAGTATTTATAATGAGAATGAGAGATAACAGGTGCAATGCCCCACACATCACTATGAACAATATCAAAACATTTCATTGCTAAAGAATCATGAAGGGGAAAAGGAAGAGTTTTCCCTTTCCCCATTTTGCAGCTATCACAACTAAAAGAAACATCCTTAAAAGAAACTTTATTATCATTAATTAAACCAGAGTTTAATAAAAACATCAAAGTTTTGGAATTAGGATGTCCTAAACGATTATGCCACAACTGACATTTATTATGACTAAAATGGGAAAACAAAGCAGACTTCGAAGGGAGCTTTTCATTTGACGAAATCTGGAGGGGAAACAGTCGGCCCAGCTTAGGGCCCTTCGCTAGCACCTTCCCCGATGCTTGATCCTGCACAACACAACCAGAGCGAGAAAACAAGATGGAGCAATTACTATCAACAAGTTGACCAACGGATAACAAATTTGTGGTTAAGCGAGGGGAAAGAAAAACATTATGCAAGGGTAAGGAATGAGGAACCTTTCCAACAGCAGAAATGGGAATACTGCCACCATCAGCAGTATTGATGCAGAGGTCTCCATCATACTCCCTAATATGAGTCATATTGGCAGGAGAGTGTGTCATGTGATTGGAGGCCCCTGAATCAATATACCAGGTGGATGCTGAAGATTTTGGATTACCTGATAGACCAAGGGCAGAGAAAGCATTTATGATCATTTGCTGGACCATTTCAGGAGTGAGGGTAGAAGAAGAAGAGGCAGCAGGTGGTGCAGGCATGACTGGTGAAGAAGCATCAGGAAGATGTGCAGAGTAGGCGCTCTGTTGCTGTGGTGGTGCAGGCATGACTGGTGAAGAAGTGTCAGGAATATGTGCAGAGTAGGCTCTCTGTTGCGGTGCCCGATTCGCCCGATTCTGAGGTCGCGTTCGGCATTCCGGAAGAACATGACCTTTGGTTTTGCAGTAGGAACAAAACTTCTGGTCACACTGAGTGGAAACATGTCCGAATTTGTGGCAACAAAAACATTTGACCCTGCTCATGTCCCTGGTTTGAGCTTTACTCCTAGCAACATAAGCAACATCGACAGGAGTAGCCTGAGGAGTATTTTGTGTAAGTGTCGTCTGAGTCACCAAGCGCTGTTTCTCTCTAAGGAGTTCGCCCAAACATGATTCGAGTGAAGGGGATGGAACCCTGCTCATTAAGTTGGACCGGACATTTTCAAATTGTGGCCATAACTTCATCAGAAATTGATCCCGCTGACTCGTCTGATGGATCTCTTGAATAGAGGCTAAGGAGACAGCAGGAAGGTCAGCATAAATAAGCTCAGCGTAATCAGTCCACAGACTGGTAAACTGAGAGTAGTAATCCTGTATCGACAAGGTCCCTTGAACAAACTGTGAGATTTCATGTTCTAAATGAAACCTGCGAGCAGAATTTTCTTGCAAATATATCTTTTTTAAATAAAGCCACATTTCTTTGGCAGTCTTGTAGGGTCGAAGGTTCAGGATAAACTGTGCATCGACGGACCCCAATATCCAGGTCATGATCTGCCAATCCTTAACCTCCCATTTAGGTAGGAGCTTTTCATCATTAGGTTTGGGATCGGAATCATCAATATGGCCCCAGAGTTCTTTACCCTTAAGGTAAATTTGAAATTGAAAAGCCCAAGTGGTATAGTTTTTACCATTAAATTTGATCAACTTGATATCACTTGTCTCCATAATAGCAATGCAGAAATATGCGTAGTAAAAACAGCAACAAGCAGCAATCCGACTACCAGCACAATAAACTTGCAACTCGAAAATACACTAACAGCCACAATAAAGAGTAGAATTCTACCAGACAGCACGAATCAGGAACAAGCAGCACTAATCAGAAGTACTAATAAAAACAATCAGTACCAATCAGATAGGCTAACTGTAGCAATTCCACAGAGATAGGCAGATGGAGAGACTGAGAAGGCATCCAGATGAACAGTGCAGAAAAAATGCAGAAATCCCCAAAAAAAGAGTGCCAGACGAACTGGCTGTGGGATGTGTGATCTGTGTGTGGGACCCACAGATTGGCCGAATCACAGATCAAGACTGAGTGTCTTGAAGAAGATCAATTGGACTTCCTCCAGTCCAAGTTTGATGAGCAACAGGTACAGATCCACAAATCTGGATGGTATGGATGAAAACTATCTGATACTTAGAGCTTAAAATCGACAGAGAAGAAGAAGCTTGAAACCAACCTTAAATGGTGAAGAAAAAATCCAGAAAAATCCTTAAAATGATCCTTGAGGTCTGTCGATCATGACTGAGTGCAGCGCTGGTGGACCAATGTTTGATCAGTGGTGGGCCATTGTTGATCAGTGGTCAATCAGTCAGCAAGGAAGAAGAAGGGTCTCGCCAGAAGAGATTTGATCAATAAGGAGACTGATCAAAGATGATACTTCAATGAAAGGATTGATAATAACCAAGCTCTGATACCATGACATTCAGAGACATATGCCAAAACGAGAGAGAGAGAGAGTCTGTGAATTACTTTCATTCGATGATCAGTCATCTTGGATTTCTTCTCTTTAAATAGAATTTACAATGCCTAAGATTAGGCTACAAATCAAGGAATTAAAGCTAATCAGATCAATTAGATCCCTAAAAAGGGAAAGACAACTTGGTATACACGGTTTTGCCTTGCTGTACAAATTATGACTAAGTCTCCTATTTATAAGTGGGCTGGGCTTTATTATCATACAAGTGGGCTGGGCCCTGGGCCTATTATGATACAATATTACACTTTAACAATAGTAAGTTACTAATTGTTATGGAAGTGAGACTTCTATAATAATTAGAAAGAAGAAAGTTACAAATTCTTATGGAAGTGAGACTTCTCATAATTATTAGTAAGTGGAGGTTGCAAAAGCTAGAAAAAGAGAAGAGGGGTTGGACGTCCACTACACTAATTCCTCCTAGAAGTGCATGCCCAACATACTTTGTGCAAGAGTTGCACGCCCACTTCTCCTCTCCTCCTTCTAGTTTCTCTTCCAGTTTTCCTTAAAGGTTCTAGTTGTTTTCTCTTGGAGATCCCACCATTCTCCTTGAGGAAAGAGATCTGAAGTGGGTCATAACGTGGAAGAAAACAAGGTCTTGGAGATCCTAATTCGCTACAAGAAGAGTTCTTGTTCAAGCTAATTGTTTTCTTCTCCATTAGAGCACAACCGAGCTCCAAAGGTATAATCTACTTCCTTGCATGTCGTGGATTTGTTATGGATGCATGGTGATGCTTTTATCTATCTTAGAGATAGTGTTTTACTGATTTTGATCATGAGTTTGAGGTTCTTGGATCCTGGATGTGGTTTATGGCCTTATGGGTACTTGATCCCTAAGTCAAGCGGGTCAAAAGTTTTGAAAACCCATCCACGAGGCCCACCTATTTCCAAACGGGGGGGGGGGGGGGGGGGGGGTGTGAAGGTGGTAAACATTACTATAAAAATGGATACCTTGCAAGAGTTCATCCAATGCCTCAACAATTGGTGAAAAATGTTGAGTTTAGAAATAGTAAACCTACTCAAATCAAGATTCTGCTTGAATTGTACTTACAAGTATCCATGAAGTATATAGTCTTGGCATTAGTATTGATTTTTTTCATTTTTTTTACTTTTTATCGGTACTAGTACTGGTACAATATGATACTTATTATTTAAGTAACTAAGAGCATCTGAGATACTGACGAAAAACAAAAAGAGTATCAGGGTATCCTAGAATCCACCATTTACATTTATTAACAGATGAACAGATGAAATAAAACAGAGATCATATCCAAAAGTAAGAACTGAACAGTTGCAGGCTGCAGCAATAATAAATTAGGATTTGACATGGAAAAGGCACTAGCTGAAACGCTTAAAGTACACTGTGATATGCTTACAACAAATTTCAGTCTTAAAAGGTTCTTGAAAGTACCTGTTGCAGTTCCTATCCCCATTAGAGAAGAACCTGCATTTGCCATTATAGCTCGGACATCAGCAAAATCAACATTAACGAGACCAGGAACCTGCAATCGACACAACTCACCTATTAGACAATACTGCAAGGAACTTTAAAAGAGGCCTTACACAGTTCTACAAAGGAAGCTGAATACAAAAGCAAAACCAAATACCATATATCTATTATATAAAACTAACCAACACTCATTTCAAAATAATTAATACAGAGAATGGACTTGTTTCAATAGTTATTAGTCAAGTTCTTTACCGCACAATTTCATGGGTGAGTGAGTGGAGAACAAAGAACCAACAAAAAGTCTACAACAAGATATTGTACAATGGTTGGAGGAAATCTAGTTTTATGGAAAAGTAAAAACAAGTTGTTACTACCAAGTCTATGGCAAAAGCCGAGTACAGAGCTTGTAGCTCATGGGTGTTGCGAGCTACTGTGGCTAAGGATATTGCTGGATGAGTTGGGATTCAAGTAGGGTGGTCCAATGTTTCTCTACTCTAATAGTACGTTAGCAATTAAACTTGCTAATAACCCTGTCTATCATGAGAAAACAAAGCATGTAGAAGCAGACTGCCATTTTATCTGTGAAAAAATTGAGAGGAAGGATGTGGTATTGGTACAGGTTCCTACTGAAGAGCAACTAGTAGACTTTCTCACTAAGGCAGTAAATAAAGCTAAGTTGCAATTTGTTCTGTCCAAGCTGGGCATAATAAATATCTATGCGAGGTGGTTGGGGTGGGGGGTGGTCGTGAGTTAGAGAACTTCTTTATAATTTACAGTAAGCCGGGGGTTCTAAGTAAATATCATGAGCTTGAGGGACTTTTATGTAATTTCCAGAAATACTGAAATAACTTCATAACAGTGGTCGACTAACCTAACTGGTTATTCGACTCTTCTATTACTTCTCTAATTTCCTTCTCTTTCTACCTCCTTTTTTTTACATTCTTCTCTTCTTACATTTTCTTGATAGTCTAGAATAAAACCCTAGATCTAAGAAGATCTAGACTCACAACTAGTAGATGTGAATCTAGAGAGACTTAGAAACCTCTTTTACTTGATGATTCGTTCTCCGAAAGGAAGAGAAGAAATTAGAGAGCCATAGGGCTCTAATACCATGGTAATAGACATAGTTGTTAGAATCCTATGATTCATATCAAATCCTGAAGAAAAATATTAGTTTCCATGCAATGCATCCTATTTACAAGTGAATCTTAGAATTCAAGTGTAAATCTTAGGATTCGATACTTTTTAAAAAAATTCAAATTTAATGATTCAGGCGATTCATCTAGGTGGGAATAACCACAGCTGAATGGCTAATATCAATAGTTGTTTACTTGTTTTTATTAATGTTTCTTATTTTAAGAGGTCATCTAGTAATTAAAGAAACTCTCATGAACTTTTTAGGAGGTTTTACAGACAAATAAAAAAGAGCATATGATTGGAACATTTGACTGTACCTGTTTGGAAACTTCACTAAAATCCCCCCCTTCTGTTTCGAAAAAAAGAAAAAAAAAAGTCAAGAAGCAACCTTCTCAAGCCACTAAATGACAAAAGCCCATCAACTTTTTACACAAAAAAGTCCAAAAGATTCCTTACCAAGCCACTTAAGACAAAAGGCCATCACATTATGATTAGACCCCCTCATATTTTATTCTCTCTTGATTTGAGGCTTCACCTCACTTCACTCTACAAGTAAAGTTACCAAACAGGGTTTGTGCTATTTCTTTTTCACTTTTTTCTTAATATACACTTTTTTAACTTCAAGAATAGTGTCAATGATTTAGATTTTATTTTTATTTTTTATTTAAAAAAACTGAATCTTGTTCATTTTTCTAGTAACATTGTATCTTAAGCATATAGACAGAATGGGTCCTTCAGGCCCCATTCGTCCTTTTTCTTTTTTTTTTTTTTTTTTTGGATGGTTGATATTGACCGTCACTACGCATCTACTAAAGGCCAAAAGGCCTTTATTCCCCCATTCTGTCTTCTTCCTCTTTTCCCTATTTCCCTTATCCTTGTCATCGCCAACACTCCCCGCCATGGTGATCCTAGCCAGTGGTTGCCGACTCAGGCCTCCAATGGCACCTCTGTCTACGAGCTCCTCCCCAAGTACGGCCTCCCAAGTGGCCTCTTGCCGGACTCCGTCAGCTCCTCCCTCTCCGACAACAGCGACTTTGTCGTCGAGCACCATCACCTCACACAACCTGACTTCCATTCCCAACCCATCTTCGTCACCTCTCTAAAAATCATGTCATCCAAGTCCGGACCTCCATGTTTTCATTGCGACACTGTCCATGATCGTGGCCCATCATAACCCACCTTGTCCCTCCATCACCATGCCAAACTCATCCCGATCCGGCGACCAGAACGAGACCCCAGACTCGTCATCTTTTTCCCCATCATTGCCAACACTTTTATCCTTCTCACCTCACAGAACCTCTAAACCATCACCTGTTGCATTGACTCATGGCCTGTGCAACCCATCTCTCTCTCTGGAACAAAATCAAAGCCCAAACAGCAGCCCTCCATCTTGCTGGCCAAACACCAAGTAAACTCAATCTTCTCCAGCCACACCCATTGTTCTATACATGAAACAGCCACCCCTCATCACTGATCCACTATTCATTAATCCAAACCATGAAACCCACCTGCTCAAATATTCACCTTCCTCATTAACAAAACCAACCCACCAACAACTCAACTCACCTGCTATGCATGGCCATGCCATCTCTATGTCAAGATAGAACCAAACAAACCACCTTCACAAACAACTCAGCCAGTCCATAACACCAACTCATCTTCAGAAACATATCCTACATGATCTTTTCTTCTCTTGTTCCTTTAAACAAACAGTCTTGCACCCACCTTTGCACCAACCAAGTTTTCATCTCCTCTATGATTTCAACGACACCATCTTCTCTACACCTTACTGCGGCCCATTCACTGAGTCCATGTATCAGACCACCAGTACAATTGGATTGTCACTAACATGACTTATGGTCGATATCGACCACAGCCACTTAGAGGTGATGGTTGATATCGACCAACCTATCAATCAGGATTACCCCAACTGAAGCTGGCATTTTTGCTTAAACATTACTTATGGTCGATATCGACCAACTTGTCAGACAGGATTCACCTCAACTGAAGCTAGCATTTCTGCTGAAACATGACTTATGGTTGATATCAAAAAAAAAAAAAAATGTAAAAAAGCAACGGGAGGACCTTTTCGGTTTGCAAAAGTTTAGTGGGACTTTTTCTGCGTAACACCCATCTATGGGGTTTTTTCCCATAGATTCCTCTATATTAATTTATTATATATTAATCTATCTTAATTATTACTCTGTTGTTGCTGCTATAGATGGAAAATGGATGGATTATGAATAACTAATTTTCTTGATTTTTTAAAATATTCTATTTTTTCATTTTTATAAGAAAATAAAAAATCCTACGATTGGTGATCCAAGCATGAATGGAAAACTCCCTGAGTTGACTCTTGACTCTCCCGAGTCATCTTGTTTTGACAAAGGACCGAGTCAAATAGAGGAGAGACTCGGCCGAGTCGTCTTGATTTAGTAAGTTATTTACATTTGAACCATTGAATAGGTATATCTAATTTTAAAAAATTAATATTTGCTTTTTAAATAAGTATGCACAAGTCAGCATTTTAAAAATGATGACTGGTATGTAATTTGAAACTTATATTTGATATTTTACATATGATATTCGGACTAACAAACTATGTAAATTTATTAATTTGAACTTATTATAATATTTTTCTTGTATATATAAATTTATTAATTTGAACTTATTATCATGAATGCATGTAAATAAATGTATATTTACATTTTATAAGTATTTGATCCTTTTTAAAAATTATTTTAAAAAAGATATGACTCTCTCGAGTCATTGCATTTACTCTATTTGAGTCAAGTTTTTTCCATTGGACGAGTCGAGTCCAAGTTCTGAGTAGATGGCATGAACTATGTCCACAGGGACCCACAACAATCAAATGGGAACAGGAAACCATCCATTTATCAGATGGGTAAGAACATCCAATCCAATCTCTAAAAGTTACAATCAGGAGTACATCCAAAATTTGCCCGAGCTGATGACACCATATTACATTTACATACTATATTTACAACTACAAAAAAAATAAAAATAAAAAAATTCACTTGTTGGATATTTCATTTGCTGCGGATCGCTCAGCAAAATTATGCTCCTGAAGTTGGGCCTCTTATGTAATTTTGCCTTTGCTTTGTTCGTGTAGCAGTATAGATCTTTTATACTGCCATGTAAGTAAGTTTTCTTCTCTTCTATGATAAGATTTACCTTGTTACTGATAACAAGAATGATAGAATATCTAGGGAGGTTGAATGTTCAGATAACTTTAAAAGCAAAACAATAAAAGGCTGCACTGGACCAAAAAGGAGAAGAAGAAAGGCTGGAGATAATATTTTATATACATATGAAGAACAAATACCAAGCCTGTTACAAAATTCCTTACCGTAATGATATCAGAGATGCCTCTTACACCTTGTCGAAGTATATCATCAGCCAAATTAAATGCCTCTGTCACAGGCGTGGACTGGGAAACAGCAGTCAACAACTTGTCATTAGGAATGACAATCAATGTGTCAACATTGTCTCTCAAAGCTGCAATCCCTTCCTGCGCTTGAACTGCTCGCCTTCTTCCCTCAAAAGAAAATGGGGTTGTAACAATACCCACAGTCAGTATGCCCATTGATTTTGCAACACCTGCAATGACTGGAGCTCCACCAGTGCCAGTTCCCCCACCCATTCCAGCCTGCAAAGAAACTAGTTTATTACTTCGTCGCAATTGCAGCTAGTATCCAGACATCTGTTCCCTATTTATATCCGAAGACGACATCTTCATTCAAATTTTATTTTACTGAGTGACATGTATATGAAGGAAAATGTTCTCCTACCAGTGTTCTGCATGTGCAGTTTGTTGGGAAGTCCCACATCCCACATCGCCTAAGTAATAGGCTTGACATGTCTTAATATACCTGTATGGGCCTTCCACCTACCAGCTTAAACTTTTGGGTTGATATATGGATTTTTACATAGTATCAGAGCAGGTTCCGATCCCGGTGTTCTTGTGTAGCCCACGTGACAGGCCCGTCCATGAAATTTGTTAGGCCTGCACGTGAGGGGGAGTGTTGGGAAGTCCCACATCGCCTAAGTAATAGGCTTAACATGTCTTAATATACCTGTATGGGCTTTCCACCTATCAGCTTAAGCTTTTGGGTTGGTATATGGATTTTTACACAGTTCAACTCTATAGGGCTCACCATTGATCAATGTAGCCCATTTGATAATATTATCATCCAATGATCTGGCAGCAGGCCCAATTTTACACTCATTGAAACTTCACTCACCACTGGATTAAATCTCAAAAAAAAAAAAAAAAAAAAAGAAAAAAAATCTACAGTTAAGCCATTAAAATTTAAGCCAGTTAAATCAAGGGCTAGGATAATATGGTGGGGCTGATTTTTTGGCTCCCCCTTGTCCATAAGGAGATCTTTCTATCCACCCTCCACCCATTGATAGACACGCATTTAAGTGGACCCCACAAGCTGGACTGCAATTGAACGATATGCAATCTGCTCGTAAGAGAACATTCTCTGTATATGAATCAAATATCACCTGGGGAATAATTAATACATTTGGTAATTAGCTATGCATTGTCCAATATTCAAAACCATGCAAGTTATTCCTAATCTAGTCCTGAATGTAGCAGAATAAGCAAGTTGATTTGTTGTGAGAGAGAATGATATATAAACAATTAAGGCAAATACAAGAAAGCTATAGAACAAGAACCAAATAACCAGAATTTAAGCCGAACTCTCAATTAACTTGTACTAGATCCTACTTGATAGAAGCCCCTGCTATTATGCTAAAAGAAATGCATAAACTCGATCCGCTCTGCCTCACTCAAACAACATTCATTTGTTGACACCAAATGAGGGCCTCAGACCTGCACTCCGATCTTTACCCTGCTTGATAACTCATGTAGTCACACAGGAATAGCGACCATGGTGTCACAAGTAACACTGCAATATTAACAAGGGAGCTGACCCAAACATAAGCAGAAAACTGAGAGCTTTCTCTTGACACATAACACAAGAGAACCAAAGTCTCTTTACAAAGCAAAATAGGCCACCTGGATCTCCCTCTCTTGATCGAAAACAAATAAAAGATGCCAAATTCAATTGGATTGCTTGTGACTTTACTTCTTTCCAATCATAATGGCAACTACTTTCTTAAACAACCCCTTAAACATCTAGGACTATCAAAAGACTCTCAGCTGTAGTGTATTTTTGTAAGACTTGCATAACTCACAATAGGAATGTGAAATTGGTGGAGCCCTTTGACTTGATATTAACCCCCTTTTCGATCCTCCAACCTCTCTTCGATCTGCATCATCCTCCTTGGCTTGAAGGAAGTCAACCTCAAGTTAGACTGGGGTCCACTTGGATCGAAGATCCACAATACATTTTTGCAAATTGCAGTCATACAGTTGATCATCTTGCTTTTTTCATGGCCTAAATGAATCATGAGATAGATTCATACAATTAGAAGTATAACAGAAGCACAGCTTTTTGTGATGGTAAAGAGTGGATCTACAATGTCATTGGGCTGTTGATCAGCAACAGCTCTGATTTAACCATCAGACTAAAATATAGTTGCGAATCAACCATTGATCTTTCTTTTGCTTTCCAATCTCACTCTCCAAAGACGGAACCCTTGGAAAGGCTAGAATTTGAAATCTCAACAATTTGATAATCTTTCAGGCCCTTCTGATTTATTGACAAGGAATCTGAATTCTGAACCCGCTTACTGCGGTTGGACCAGAGTCATCTGACTGATCTGTTCCATATGATATTCTGAAGAACAACTGGATCTGTATGTGGGCTCCAATGCAATTTGTCTTCCGACAAACGCTCGGCCTTCTCCATCAATTGGATCTCTTCTTTTATCACCTCCTCTGAAGGCAATTCTTCTTGCTCAGATTGTTTCTCAGGAAGCCTGGATTATCTACCAATTGTTCCATTGCAACTGAATCAATCAACCACTTTGTCGCCAACTTTTCAAAAAAAAATTTTATAACAGTTAAAAATTTATTTCAATTTGGCTTCTAGAATCTTTACATTGGTCATCTACTCCTTTCCTTCACAATTATTGTATATCTTTTGTAGCAGAATAGCTTTAGTTGTTTCCTCAATCAATTTTTCTACCATCAGATGCACAACACCTGGACCTTTCTCAGGTCAAATGGGAATTGACTCCAGCTCATTATTAGGACTAGAAATAGAATGAACTTAAGGCCTTCATGTTTCTTTTTGGACAAGCCATTCATTGGTATATGGAAAGCACTTTTAGTACCATGAGAAGGAGCAAGTCATTTTGTTGTCATTCTGACAAACATCCCCAAGAGGACTCTCCACTTTGAATAGACATGATTGTGTAAGAAACCATATACCAACCCAAAAGCTTAAGCTAATAGGTGGAAGGCCCATACAAGTATATTAAGACATGACAAGCCTATTACTTAGGCGATGTGGGATGTGGGACTTCCCAACACTCCCCCTCATGTGCAGGTCAACAGATTTCATGAACGGGCCTGTCACGTGGGCTACATAAGAATGGCGTCTACGTGGACTGCACAAGAACAACGGGATCGGAACCCGCTCTGATACCATGTAAGAAACCATATACCAACCCAAAAGCTTAAGTTGATAGGTGAAAGGCCCATACAGGTATATTAAGACATGACAAGTCTATTACTTAGGCAATGTGGGATGTGGGACTTCCCAACATATTGTAGCTTGATTTTGGGAATAACAAAGAACTGAAATTGGTGACGAAAGGGACTAGATTAATTTTGGGATGGTCTGACCTATGGAAAAGAAACTGCCAAGGTGCTGTTTGGGACCGTCTTGAGGCCAGTTGAAGGGGATATAAGCACAGGAATAGAGGGCTTCTGTAAAGTTTTAGGGGAGCAGATATTTAACTATAGAGGTCTGGTTACTGTTACAAATATAACAGGGCTGGAGTTTGGAACCATGACAGATTTGTAATAGATCTTAGAAGTTGTCGACTGGTTAGAAAAATATATTTTATAAAGAGGTTTTTGTATTTTAATTTCTTACAGGAGCTTTTATAATTAAGCAATAATTCAAGGGCTATATGTAATTTTTACAAAATAAAGGGATTACGTATTGCAACAAAAACTGTTACCCTTTCCTCTCTTTTTTTGTTCTTCCTCTTCTTCTCCATCTCATCTTCTTTTTGTCACATCGCCCATCACACACACAAATTATCCTATGCACACTCATAGTGGGGCCCACCTGATGACCAATCCAAATGGATCACACACAACCACCCTTGCTAGTCACTCATCCCTTTTTCTATACCCATTCGAATGGACTGCACCGTGGATCGACAAGTCAATTCTTTAAGGGGTGAAACTTGTTTGCCTTTGATCAAGAGGTTAGAATGATCACTTGAGCCCCTGCCACTGTACACCGGTAGGACCCACCCAGATGAATCAATCCCACCCAGTCCCATCCCTAGGTGGGACCCATAGCAAGGTGTGCATGGAGGCTGGATAGGTCCTATATATATATATATATATATATAGAGAGAGAGAGAGAGAGAGAGACGTGCATACATACATATACAACTTGGTATCAGAGCAGTGAACAATGCATGAACAGTTGTATCTGTAACAGAGCATTAACAGTGCATAAAAAGGGCTGGTATGTGAGTTTTATTCCAATCTAGCGAATCTTTTGAAGAGCTTTTTCTGAAGTGAGAGAACAACAGGCTCCATTCACTGGATTTGTATCCATCTAGTTGCATGGAGTTTCAAGGAGTTGTATCAGTTGGTCAAGTCTATCTAGGAGTTGTATCAGTTGGTCAAGTCTATCTTGGAGAAGCAATTCATTTGGCTAGTGCAGTTTGGCTGTTGGGACTGCTTGTGCATAGAAGTGTAGCATATAGCAGTGCTTTGGTGCCATTCACAGGTTGAGCCTGCAGAGTTCAAGGGTTTCCATGTGGCTGTTCAGGGTTGTCCAGGCATAGTACCTTTTGTCCATAGAGAGTTCTGTCTGGGGCGGCTGTTTGTGTTCTGTTTGGCCACTACATCCGTTACCTTTAGAGTACAGCACTGATAAGACTGAAATTACGATAAAGTATTGAACCTTTTTATGAGAGAGGAGTAATTTAGTGTTGTTGTTACATTTAATAAATCCTTGTTTCAAGCTTCATGGGGTGTATGAAGTTAATTGTTCTCCAGAACTGTAGAAGTGGAATTTTTCGCTCACAATATGTCACACTCCGTCCCGAGTTAATCAAGATTAACTCTAGTTAATCGAGATTTAGTGCTAATTAAGTGTGTTTAATTGATTTAATTGAGGTTAGTGATCAAGTTGAGTGAAATTAGTCTCCAATGATTAATTTGGACTTAATGAAAGGGTTTTGAAGAGATTAAGTTTAATTGAGTTGAATTTAGACCCCATTTAATGAAATGGAGGACCTTTTCGTAAATACGGATTTTCGTGTATTTTGTCGAATGCAGTGGAATTTGGTACCATCATGTGTATTTCGACAAGTACATCAACTTTCATTATACACTTGTATTCATTTGACTTGAAATGAATCAAATGGGTCTTCATTTGACTCAAAGTAGGAATAAAGATAGAAAAGAGGTTCGAGTGCAATTTTCAGTTTATAAGGGTTAAGAAGAACCCAGAACTCAGTTTATTTGGTGGTTTCATTTCATCTCCAGCTGAGAGTAAGCTTAGGTTTCTTCCTTGCTTTCTTCTTCTTCGATTCTACTTCAAAGTGCTTCGAAGAGAGAGGTTACAAAGTGGGTTTTGGAGAGGAATTCGTCTTCTTCGTCTTCTTCAATCTTCTTGAAGTTAAAGTTTGAGGAAAGCTTTGAATTTCTCTTCATCAAGTTTCAAGGTGAGAGTTTACTGATTTTTACAGAACTTCCAAGTTCTGTAGGTGACTTGGAATAGTTTTTAAAACAAACAACTCAAGAAATTTTGTTTTTGGTTGTTTCATGGAATTAGGGTTTTGACTTGGGAGATTTTATATCAAATTGAGCTAAGCAAAAAAAAAAAAGGGAATCTTGTTAATTGATCTCAAGCTAAGGCAAGTATAAACAATACTTATGATTAAATTGCTACTTGATATGAGTTTCTTGCTATTAGATATGATTTCATTAGATTTGTATAGAAATTATTTGATTTGTGGATTATTTGAATGGTATTTGAAGTGATTAAATGATAAATAGAAGTGTTAATCTTATGAGAAATGATGTTTGAGGAAGGGAATAGGAGATTCCTGAATTTTATTGAAAGTATGATCAGTTCTTATGCATATATGCTTGTATGATCAGTTCTTATGCATATATGCTTGTAATTGCTCATTAATTTGGTTTTGTAAAAAATTTCCATTGGGTTGTAATATGATGAATGAATTGTTTATGGAGTATTAGAGACTCAAATCATGTTTAAATGGCCTTTGGAAAGATTTGAAAATGAGTAGAAAATGTGGGAAAACAATTAGTGCAGAAACAGAACTTTATAGGTTCTGTACTGAAAATTTTGCACTCGAACGTTTTAACTCTTAGCCTGAATGTTCGAACTCTTGTCTGAACATTCGAACTCTTGGCCTGAACATTCAAACTCTTGGCCTTGCTGGTTTTTGGCTTGGAATGTATACTGCACACGAACGTTCGAACTCTTGATCTGAATGTTTGAACTCTTGTCTGAGAGTTCGAACTCTTGTACTAAACGTTCGAACTCTTGGCAGATAGTTGAATTTGGCAGATTTTCAAATCGCCATAACTTTTTATCCGTACGTCGGATTTTGGAGTTCCATATATCGATGGAAAGCTCTTGGAATGTAGAATCTAATGGTCTACAATTTCAATTGATCGGAAGACCCAAGTTGAGTCCGAAATTGTGATGATTCTATTGAATCAAATATTCTTTTTAATATACATAAATGGTCTATAAATTAGCCTTGAGACTAATTATGATTAATTGAGGATTAATGAGATTCGTAATACGAATCGAAAGGGACCAAAAGGTTAACTGAGGGTTAACCGAGAGGTTAATCAACATTCAAGAACTGAATGTAAGTGAAAAATGGGCTTCTGGAAAGCTAGCCGGGGAATTTGGTTAAATGAGGGTTAACCGAGTTGTATAGTTCGGTCAACAGACAAGTGACCGAACAGTTAACCGAAATGAATAATTTTCAGACTTAATTTCTGAATTTATATAAAATAGCCTATTGATTATATCAAGGCTATTAATACTGTTTATACCTCCATAGGTGTTAATTAAGGGGACTTTAATGTACAAATTCATATAAACTGTGGTGTTCATCGAGAATAACACGTACTTTAAATAACTGAGGATTACACCTGAATGGTTGGTATTACTTAATTGAAAGTGTACATTGAATTGTATCCGAAATGGATCATAACTTGAATCCATTAATTTGTAATTGAATGGAATTAATATGTTAAACTGTATTGTTTCTTAAGTCTGGCACGACATAGTGATTTCGTTAATGCTCATTAGAGTTGTTTCTGCTGCAGCAGATGATTTGGGAGTGTTCCGAAGCTCCGTGGTACTGCCTGATATCCCTGGCCCGAGCACTGGTAGATTCCACAATATTAAATGAATTCTTCCTTTTGGAAGATGATACTGACTGATTTCTTCCTCTTGGAAGATGATTTTTTCCTTTTTAGGAAGATATGATTTGATTTAAAATGCTATTGCAGTTTGCCAAATAATAAAGACTCTCATTGATTTTGAATTGTAATTGTATTGTTTATTATTGAATTAGACAGGTTAAATGTATAGTTAACATGTATAATCATGCATCTGTTTATACATTGTTGAATTGTCGAATTCATAGTGTTATTGATGGCATTACAGGCCCAGTTGCCCATGTCGGTCTTGCAGAGGCCGCGGCGCTAGCGGAGGCGACCGTTCCAGTTCCTCCAGGAGGACTAGCAGGATAGAGATGATTCAATATCATATGAGTATGATATTGAAAACGAAAACAAAAATGAAAACTTGGAAGGAAAACTTTGAAATGGGAAATTGGTTTGAAACGTTTCACACTTTTCATTATTGCATTGTATTTAAATATGCAAGTGGATGTTGTACATAGTGTAAATGAAATTTTGTTTCATACGTTGACAATGTATATATGTTTACATTCCGCATAATGTATATTTGATATCCCTTGTGAATTTTATTTAATTGAAGTTCACGGGAGTAAGTATGTGATGCGACTAGGGGTTATCTCGGATTAATCATAATCTTGGGCTCGGGTCGTGTCAAAATATGTACTACTCATATGGAAAATTCATAATCACTCTCAAGGAGGAAGTTAGAGAGCTTTGTCATTGCTCATGGTTCTGGAAAGATGTTGCACTACTTTCTTTCATCATACACCATCACAAACAATGAGTCCAATTTAGATCATTGATTTTGGTACGACACATTATATGACTGGACTGAGACCTTCCTTTGTGGATTATTCTCCTTCACATTAATAGTTGTCAGGCGAGATGGTTCATTGGCTAACGTTCAGGCACACAGAATGCTAGACCTTCTGAGTCTCTTTGTCCTATGTTTTCATGTGCCAATGATGTCAATTGATTTGCTGTTACTTAGTAGTCTAAGAAAGCCCTTGAAGTGTTGTCACACTTATCCCACACAATGCATTTTTCATAACCCGGTGACTGGAAAAAATAAATGATGGAGGTCTCGAAAGTGGAAGATTAAATCTATTTTAATCTTGTGGCTAATGCTTTTTCAGTTGTTCAATTTGGGAGGAAGGATAACTCTAAAATGGGTCAGATTATGTATTGACATCATTGTCTGGGTTACATTCCCTTGTCAAATTTGAAATTATGCTCCCCTCGTTATTTTCTACCAAGGAGAGTATTAGGCTACAACATGATGCTTGACAGCTTGGTAAACACTCCAGATCTTCATTTCTTGTCAGTATTGATAAGAAGTCCAATAAGTTCTTCTTTTTCATTCATCCCGATGTGTGGAATCCCTTTAAAGTCCAAACAATATCTGTTTTTATGCAGAAAGGGTTTTTTTTATTGCTGTAATTTTCAGAAATTCAGGGGCTGACTTGCAAAGTTATTAAATGCATGGGGTGCTTTTGTAAAATACTGAAAGTTATGGTAGCCCGATACTTCAAAATAGGCAATGTATCATGTCATATCATATATGTGATATCCGTGTCCCTGCCATATCCGTGGCGTGTCCCTACCATATCTGGGCATCATAGACTGAAAATTGACAAAATAGACATACTATATTGGTGAGGCACCCAACCCAAGGTTGGACAACCAGCAGTTTCTTTTTCCCTAACATCTTTGTTTCATATTCTTTTTCTACTGCATTCTTCTTTTTTCTTCCAATCCAATAACATGCTTATTGGATTAAATCCAATCTTTTCTCTAAACCAAAAGTTTTAAATGGGTAACCAAGCATCATAAATTGAAGTAGGTTTATCAACCATCAAGGAGTAGAGGTCCGTCTTGAAAATTTCTTTGTTTTTCTTATTAATAGGTAAAATAAACCTAAATTATAAAGAGACTGCATTGTCCTGTTCTTGCTAAACAACTTAGGCAATTTGCAATAGGCAGGCAAAACTAGTGGGGCTCTTTGACTTGATGTATTCCCGGTTCCCCACCAGATCCTCCATACTTTCTCAAATCAGCATCATTTGCTTTGGCGAAGTCGCACATGGCGACTCATCCAATACGACATACAAGTTGGTTTCGATCTTTGTGAGAATTCCACTTCCATCACTTTCTTTCCCTAAGGATTTACGAGAACGGTTTCGATATTTTAACACCTTCATTGCCAACAATTGTCAAATTATATGACTCATTTGATAAGAAAGGAAAAGCTGTTTTAAAAAAATAATAATAATAATAATAATTCCACTTCCATCAATTTCTTTGGGCTTTCTAAGGCCTGTTTTGGCAGCGGGAATTCCTGATAAGTTATTCTAACAGGAATGTCATGTTTGATTTCAGGCATTTGGGAAAAGCACATTGCCAAGAGTTAGGAATGGCCCAAAAAAAAGTTCAATTTCTAATGAAATGGATTATTGTCATTTCAAATTCTCGTCCTTGCTCTTTGTTTTTTCATCTTTCCAAATTCCTCAAATCCCAACAGACACAAATTGTTAAGATCACTCCCATCAAAGGGGCACGAAGAGTTTTAAGGAGAGGGATTTCACTACTAAATTTGTAATACCCCAGGACCTACAAAATTGTCAACTAATGTGAGAAAACCAGTTACAAATGTTTAACTTGTTCAACTTATTACTATATCTCTTTTTTTTTTTTTTTTGCTAATGCTATCTTATTACTAAATCTCAAGTCAATTAGAGAACTTAAGTTGATTTGAAATCACATTTGCTCTCAAATATATGGATTACACATAAAACATCCATTATCCTCGAATAACCCTTTCATTTTTTACACATTCTTTACAAGTTTAGATCTTAGTTACTTGAACTTGTTGGGATTGGTTCAACTCAGCCAAAATGATTCATTTTAAACAAGCCAACTATGTTCTGGTCAAAACCAAATCCAATGCAAAACTGAGCCTATTTTTCTTACCAAGAAAAACTTACCTCGGTCAATAGATATAGACAATGAATCATTTAAAACATCTGATCGGAGTTTCTTTGGATTGAATAGAGCATAAATAGCACATATTCTTCCCTCATGCATTGAATGCAGTGGACAAGCAAGGGACAAACAAACTATAATCTAAAAGTTAAAATCCAAAAAACAAAAAGTAGGAGAGCAAGCTAAAGTTGATGAAAAAAAGATTACCGTTACGAAGACCATATCAGCGCCATAAACAGCCTCCTCTATAGACTCTTTACTTTCCTTTGCAGCATTCATACCAATATCTGGGTTCCCACCCGCACCAAGACCTCTGGTCAGCTCTCGACCAATTTGTAGACGGTTCTCAGCATAGACAGGTGACATTTTCATTGCCTGGACATCCGTATTAACAATCCAAAATTCTACACCCTTCATGGAACTCTCGATCATTCTATTGACAGCATTGGAACCACCACCTCCAACACCAATAACTTTGATCTTGGCCTCATTATAATTACTTGGAGCAGAAGAGTCTCTCAAGTTCTCAGTGACACTGTTGCCTGAACTCTCCTTTCTCGGAGAAATAACTGCATCATTCCCCTCTCCTCGGAGCATTGAGACCTCTGGGTGTAGATTCAAGAAAGGGTCTTTACTATGATAGCGGCTTACATTATTAGTATTTGCAGAACACTTGACAGGATTAGAAGCAATCTTTTGCCCCAAGGATCTAGACCCAGTTTTATCATAACCCATTTTCAACAAGCCCATTCGATTCTCCGTCAATACCCTCCCTCCAAGAACAGACAAGACACCCACTGAATTTCCACCATCACAAGTAGTAGTAAGATATGAGATATGTGATGCTGCCATCTTGAGCATGTCAGGCTGAAACTCTAGCAAATAGTATCACTTTAAATGAAGATGAGTCGTCTACGGCCTTAGATACCGTTCTGTTCTGCCAAAATAATTGTAATTCCATTAGACACTTTCCTTCCTTTCAGAACTAGTCATTGAATCCAAAGAATCCATTAACACCCAACAAATTGTAGCAAGATACATCAGAAATACAAATTACCAAGAAAGCAAACCTACCTCCTCCCTCCCAAAGACCCTAAACCACAACAAATCAACACCCCTAATGCAATAAAATCCCAATACAATTGAAACCCAATCCTCACTGAAATGAAAACCCACTGAAAACCCAGTGGATAAAAGAAGCCCAAACAATCAAAACATCATATGACATGACAAAAAGGGTAGAATGTTGAAAAGGGAAAGCTGGGTCTTGAAGAAGAAGAGGAAGAATAGGGAAAGATAAGTGCACCTTTGAGATAGCTGTGGAAGATTTCTTCAAGCATTTGGACTGGGATTACGGTTTAAGAAGAGCATTTCCACGCCGTTTCTGCTGCTGCTGCTTCTTTTGTGCTTTCTTCCTTGCAATGGTCTGAATTTGTTTGGAGTGATCGAAGAGTGACATGTAGAAAACAAGATTTATTTACATGTAACCGCTTCTTCTTTCTAGTATTTACATTCAAACACCTATCTTTGGTTTCTACTTTCTAGTGCATTTCCACGCCGTTTCTGCCGCTGCTGCTGCTTTTGTGCTTTCTTCCTTGCAATGGTCTCAGTTGTGTTTTTTGGAGTGATAGAAGAGGGACAAATGGAAAACAAAATTTATTTACATGTAACCGCTTCTTCTTTCTAGTATTTACATACAAAAACCTATCTTTGGTTTCTACTTTCTAAGTATTACGCATGGCATTGCGATGTGATGCCATTGGGTTGGGTCGGGTTAGTGTAGTGCGGACCCAAGTGTAATCACGCAGGTGACGTCGTACTTACGTTTTGATAATAACTTTAAAAAATAATTTTATTATTTAACGTTTTCACTTGACCATATATTGTACCACCCAAAGGAAATCTTAGGTCTGCCATTGTTGAGCATTGAGGGTCATATAACTAGGCTAATCTTGAATGGGGATTATTGAGTCGAAATTCCCAATCAACGTCTAGCTCAAAAGTTAAAAAAAGGTCAACCTAAATTATGATTTACGAAGTTGAGTGGGAGACTTCAAGTAGTGTTAAATAGGGGACATGGGTGAAACCAAAGAAATTTGGCTTGGGCGGGTTACTATGTAAAAAGAATTCTTGGAGGGGCCAACATAAGAAAAATGCTAAAATTTTCTATATTATTTGAGGTTTTTCCAAACTTGTGGGGGTTGAATATAAAAAATAATTCTCATAACGCTAGTGGGGTTTTTTAATTTCTGGGGGATTTCTCTCATTAGGGCCCACATAAGACTCATCACGTGTGAATTGGAACTAGCCTTCAAAGCATGGTGGCTACACTAAATGGTAGGGGTCAGTTTCATGGAGGACAGTGCATGTGGACTCCTCCAAGAGAAATTTTTCGCTGTGTCGTACTACTGTAAATAGTTGGATTTCAATTAGGTCAGCAAGTTAAAAAATAATAAAGGACCATGTTCAAACCCAATTCATTTATTAATCGAGTCAAGAATGTTAATCTGAACTCAATCCGAAACTTTAGCCCTAAATTCTAAAATCAGGTTGAGCCCTAACTTATGTTCCCTATCCATTAGCCATGTTGGCTAATGATCCACAACTGAAAGGGGTCATTCTTAGCATTTTCAAAAGATTTCTATTAAAAACCAATAAAAAAAAGTTTGAAATGCCGTTTGACTATATTCACCCTCTAAAATTTACCCTTGGTTAAAATAAATTTTGTGATCATTAAAAAAAAAAAAAACTATGGAAACTAATGTTAACTTTATTTAGTTCAAAGATGAAGTAACTCAGTATTAAATTTGGGTTATTCTAACTATGTTCAAATACTAAGTTTGCTGCAAGTTAATTTAATACAAGGTCATTTTACCTTTTTTGCAAAAATATTAATTGAGCTCAGTAAGCATGGTAGACTAATATATTGGTGTTGACTAATATATACGGAGAGATTAAGGTTGTTGTATGTAAATCGTGAGGGGTAGCTCGGTTGATATAGAACTACGGTTTTTTATTAGAGATTAAGGGTTTGAAATTGCTCTACCACATTGGGGGGCCATAAGGGATTTACTTGGCTCCCCCTGGACCCATAGGGATTAGTCCAGACCAAAGGGCTGACACACTCTCTGTTATGAAAAAAAAAATGATTGTTTTATGTAAAATCTAAAAATAGAAGCAATTATTTGGTGAGTATATGTGAATTTCTCAAAAATGTAGAACCCTTGTTTCGTTCCAATTGCTATGGCTTACATTAGATGGAGAGATGTGGGCTCACCAGGTGCAAAAACAAACAAAGGGACAAGATCCGATAAGGAGAGGGTTTTAGCTATTGGCTACCTTATGAGACTTTAAATCCCTCTCAGCCAAACAACTTCACAAGCCAAGCCCTTTTAGAAGAAAGTGAACAAAATCAGGAAGCTTGACTCTGATGTTAGTCTTGCACATTACAGGCTGCACACTACGTGGCCAAGCTGGGTTAAGTGGTGAAAAAATAAAAAAAATAAAAAAATAAAAAAAAATAAAGAAGAAAACAAAGGAATTGGAAAGATAGATATATATATATATATATATATGACAGAACTTGGTGGATCATCTCAATGACACATTGATACAGCCGTGAAAATTCTTACGGGGCAAGAAAAGGCCTCCAAGTTGCGAAGTTCTTCATGCAGTGCTTTCTCATTCAAAAAGAAAACAGAAGTTCGAAGTATTTTTCCTCGGTTCATGGAAAACTGTTTCCTATTTGATTGAATTGGTATTACTTTTATAGGCCTGTATAATTCTAACACCACACAAATGGAATTAGTTCTATAGGCCTGCGTGATTCTAACATCACACACGAGTCCTACATCGGTTTGGCACACTTTTGTTATCTTTCATCACTCACATATGTAAATGTTTGCACTAATTTAAGCATCACATGCGTAAAGATTGGCATGAAAATAGTGTATTACGGGACAAATTTCACATTGAATTTCTCGAATTTCTCCAATTACACACCTTGCCCTTCAGAGTTTCCGATACAAATTGTTCTCTATAATGGCTTGCAGGACAAAATCCATCAATGACATTATATGTTTTCCTCAGTCATGTGGACACCTCAGACTGCAATCCAAATAGTTCAAATTCTTTTTATTGAATTACTAAATGTAAGATGTTTAATTTCATATCTTTAATCTTCGTAGGTTTTTTAAAATATGTAAATATACTAAAAAAACTCCAAATCTTCATAGTTTATGAAAATTTTTAGGCCCCCATTTCATGATCCGAACCATTGAATGTTCTCACATGAATGATAAATTAATCTAAAAACATGAAGATTCATTCACATTTTAGATCCTCGTGGATTTGGAGAATAATGTGAAAAACCTGAAAACAACTATCCCATCTCATTTACTCATTAGAAATTTGTGCTTCCAAACCAGCATGGAAGTACAATGCTTGTTTGACATATGCTAACGTGGGCCTTTACATGTCAAACGTGAGTTTCATATACCTGCTGCCATATTCAATCTACAAACTACTTAGTTAGATCACACCTTTTATTTAGCGTGTTAATTTAATATCTCCACTTGATTACTCAGATATAGGATAATAGGCTGCGGTGACTAACAATGCTGAATGATCAAACTGACACTCATTGCCACTTGGGTAAGGAGTCATTCTTCATTCATGAGTTACTTGATATCGTTCTAAGGGCACGTTTTAGCAATGTCTTCGAAGAGGAATCCTCTCTGGTTTTCCTCGATTTCGAGAAAAACCCACATCTGGGTGAAAAGAGGAAAAACGAGAAAGGGTTTTTCAACTCCTCCAAACCCATCAAAAACCCTCTCTTCCACAAATTCCTTGGTCTCCACCTCCCCATCAAATTTCGTAATTCCATGGAGGCAAAGAAGCACTCGAGTTACAAGGAGTGACGACTCCTTTTTTCCAAACCTTCACTGCAATGATTCCAGTACTCCTCATAAATCCTCAAAGAGAATAGCATAGTTTCAAGGGAACGAAGGAATCCTCTATCCAGATGATAGAGAGGAATTCTCCATTGTGCATTTATTTCCATTATTGATTGGAGTACTATGGGCTAATGGTGGATCTCCTGAATATGGGCTGACTTCTTATAGTTATGACTTTTTTTCTTTTTGTGGTAAAATTATAGTTATGACTACTATGACGATGCTCTTGGATTACTCAAGTCCATCCCACGGGATACACATTACACATTTTGAGTGTGATCAGTGATGGCTTTTTTATTAAAAATGATGCTTAATGCACAATGTTCCCCTTCGCTCCATCAGTTTGGTGCTAGGAAGAACTAACGAACTGAGTTTTGCATCAATGCATTTTACCGTGGGAGAATTGCTAAATTTGATCATGCGAGACTGAGGGTGCCAGTTGGTGATTCCTATCTCGAGTTGTGTGGAAATTGTTTATATATTTTTACCACTACAACAAATTGGGTTTTCAACGACGAAAATATTTGCAACGCAATCCAAAGAATCGCAGAAAATAATTTTTTTGCAACATAAAACTAGACGCGTCGCAACAAGTTAGGTATTTGCGACGCAAGACTCCATGCGTCGCAAAAAGATACTTTCGACAATGAATATAGTGTGTCACAAATAAATACGTCACAAAATCATTGGCGCCAAATGGCAGTAAAATTATTCGCAACGCTAGATACACATTTGCGACACAATCATCTGTCGTAAATAAGTGTCTGAGCTATGTCGCAAAAAAGTCAAGGTTTTTTGCAATAATTTCCTTTTTGCGTCGAAAATAATATCTTACTGGTGACGCTGATGTCCTTGCGTTGTAAATAATTATTATTAGTGACCTCCATCATATTGTGTCATAAAAATTTTAAGCTAAAAAAATAACTATTTTCTTCCTTCGGCCGCCATTATATAAAAAAAAATTATACATTTATTTGGGACGCAATTTTGACGTCGCAAATAATATTTATTTGCAACAGTATACCTGCTGTGTCACAGATAATGAGCTTTTTCGCGACGTGAATTTAAATGCATCGTAGATAATATTTTTATTAGCGACATTATATTTATAGCGTTGCAACTTCCCATTAGTTCAATCCAAACAGCCAAGATCCCGTCGACGATCATCTAAAACACGATAGAGAAATCCGTCGCAATCTCCTCTCTCTTTGCCTCCCTCTCTGCGCATCAATCCCTCTTTGTTTCTCTGCCATAAATCCAAACCAAAACCAAGATCCCGTCAACGATCCTCTACAAGAAAATAGAGAAATCCGCCCCAATCTCCTTCGAGGTGTATATATATATATATATATATAATCCTTCTAAATCTCTATGATTTTTATCTCCCATACATCCAAACGTGTCCTACCTTTCAATTTGCAGCGGTGATTGAAGAGGTTCGATCTCTTCCTCTTCTTTTTTTTTTTTTTTATCTGTTGAAATTTCTTTCCATGTTTGTATTTTGGATTTTCTTTATTCTGAATTTGAACAATGGCGATCTTGATTTGAATTTTTTTTTTTTAACCTTTTGAACTTTGGATTGTTTACTCTAAATTTGGGCAATGGAGATCTTGATTTGTTTGTTTTTGCAGGGTTTAAGTGGGGTTTATGAATAGATATAGATCAGATGTGGTGGGTCTTTTTTTATTTATTTAATGATTTTGGGTTTTTTTGTTGGGTATTAGGATTCTTTCTTTCTTTTTTTTTTGGGTTTTTCAGTATGGGTGTTTGGCTATTTGGAGACTGCTTAGTGTTATTTTGTGCTTCATAGATATGTTGATTTTGATAGGATTGATAGTTATTGTGGGTTTATGGAGGGTTTGTATACCGTTCTAGGAGTTATTGGATTGGGATTTAATATTTATTCTCTTTATTGCTTTTAGGTGTTGAAAATATGGTTGTCATGATTATTTTTTTTCATATTATTATTAAGGATATCAATTGGTGTTGGGCTTTGGTTGTGTGTGTGTGTGTGTGTGTTTGTGTCCCCCTTTTTCTATTAGTTGGATGTATGAAGATTTGGTTGGAGTGATGGTATCAAAGAGAGAGAGAGAGAGAGAGTGTTTTGTGGTGATCCATGTCTGTTTTCACTAAGGATGCTGGTTCTTTATATGTTTTTACGAAGTGAGGTTTATTTATAGTTGTTTTCTTTTCTATTGAATGATTGCAACTGTTTACTCTTGTGTTCTTATTTTGCTTACCAAGCATTGATTCTTTGTTGATCTTTCAAAAAAGTAAAAAAAAAAAATTGATTCTTTTTTTATTTCGGTAGGATTATTAGTCAGATTGTTGGGATGAGATGGATTTCACATTTTGTTTTTGCCTCTGATTTAAGGGAGATAAAATATAAGTTATGATGTCCTCACATGAATTTGTTCTTGAAATACATTCCTTTGGGATGGTGGTTCTACTTCATGATAACATGGTTTCATGTTGATTCAATTAGTGGACTTGGTTTCATATTGATTCAAGTAATGGATTTTGTTTGGCTGTTCACACGTTCTCTCTTGTTTTGTTTTTGAGTTAGTATTTTTCTATGAGAAATTGCTGTAGAGCAATTGTGATAACTTAAGTTTGAAAAGGAATACAATCATCTCTAGATTAATATCCTTTTGCATTTCTATCTGTAAGTATGGTTCTTCTGTTTCCTTCACTCTCTGTTATGCGGAAGCTACATATTTACTCCAGAAGCTGTCAATAGATTCTCAAACCAATACCCTTGAAGTTCCTGAGCCTACTAAAAAGGTAATTATGAACTCCTTTTCATGCCTGTGTGATAATTTCTATAAGTTTGTAACCTTTCTTCCATATCCCTTGAAGTTTTTGTTCTAATTTTTTGTTATCCATTTCTTTCCTAAGAAATATGGGCCTGTGAGCTCTGGTTATGTGGCAAATGTGCCGATTGCATCATGTGAAAGATCTACTCCTCTAACTTGGGGACTTGGAGGATGTGGACTCAATGGTCAATGAGACAGGTGTGACTAAAGAGGTAAAGAAGGCACATTAGCTACAGGGATATTAGTCACTAGGCTTTAGCTAGTTGGAGAAAGAACTTAGTTTTGACTTGGGTCAAAGTGAGCTTGACATGTTAAGGGGCTCTGACTTGAGTTCTATATTTTGGCTTATTTCAGTATAGCTTATTTCAGTCTCTAAATGCCCACCTAGCACTTTTCTTGTTTGCAAAACCCTTTTTCAAGATCTCCATCTTGATATCTTGATGCCCCTTCAATTTAAGTGGTGGCATTCAACAATCACAAACACTGGCTTGTCCACACTAGTCCAACTTCTTATGCCATTTTTAAGCACTCAGTTTTGTTCTATAATTAATCCTAGATACCGGAATTAATCACACTGCAGCACTTTGTAGTTCTCTACTTTTATCATAACATCCTCCCTGCTCTCAATATCATGACACTTGCACTTCATGTATTCTTTGTTCCGTCAAATTTTGAGATACGGTCTTCAAAACTTTTCACCAAAGTTTCCTTGTAAGATGCAATTTTACTTTAATGATCAGATTAAGGTGCTTACTTCAAGATGTTATTTATCTTTTCAGCATGTCAGCTCTGCTAATGGGATGGGGCATTCCTTAACCAAATAGGGGGTAGATTGATGTAGTGATTTGAATGCAATGATAATGTAGTTTTTCTTTTGGATTTGAGCTGCTTGGTATATATCAATTACATAGGCACCCTTGTTTTTATTGGTTATGAACACTGCTGTGTGCTCTTTCATTATTTATTAATTACTGTTACCTTTTCAACAAAGAAGAAAAAACCTGATATTAGAAAAGGTTATAAAGGATTGGAAAAAAGTGGAGACATCTATCAGTGCAGGTTACAATTGAATGGAAAATGTTGGGTTTGCTTTGTTAGCTTGACATTAGTTCCATTGTGTATACCCAATGTAAGATATGCCTGCCTTTGAAGCTTTCACTTAGTTTTCAAGATTGTTTCAAGTTCCAGAACATCTGAAAATGTTAGTGTAGATATCGATACTAATTTTTGTTTTTAATCCATTCGTATTCTACATAATAAGGCTAAGTTTGACTGAGTTTAATTGCTTTAGAATTCAAGATTGATACGCTCATATTTACCATCTTTGTCATAGTTGATGCTGTTGATTTCATGCTTCGATTGACCCGTTCATCACAAATTTTCAAATGATTACTCTTTTTAAAAATTACACCATGTATTTTGGTAATTTATTCATTCCACATATGTAGCCTCATGTGTTTTTTGTAGTTGCCGTGTGGATTGCAACTGTAGTTTATTTGTCAATTTTCATGTATGGCTCAAAATGGGTTTGATTTCATGTATTTCATGGGTCATAATTGAATTTGATAAGAATGTTAAGGTACTGATTCTAAGCTTATATGTTGAAGTTAGGATATAAAACCAAATGTAATTATTTTATGAGTTCACATCTGTATTTCAAATTGATTTAGTTCTTTTTTAAATTAGCCTGATTTAGAGCTTACAAGTATTCATAAGAACATCACGTAATCAGTACATGGTTAGATATATGCAAGCTAATTGATTATTTGAAAGAAGAAGAGGAAAAAAAATCATACATTTACCTATAATACTCCATAGTCTTGCTACTGTGTTATCTTTGTAAATGATATAAACCTAGTGGCAGAGAGACGTCTCACCTTATAGCCACCCAAGGATCCATATGTTGTGTGCCTCTTCAAGAAGGTCTATTTCACAATCTGGATGTTGTTTAGGAAGGTAATGGGCTCCCCGACCTCTGCCTCTTCTACCTCTTGCTATTTTGAAAAGGAATTAAGGGGATGGTAAGAAAGGAAGAAGAGGATAAACAGTGGACGTTAGCAGGTTTCTTCGAGGGAAACCAACCTCCCAGTTAATGCATTAATGTGCAAACTGAATTTTATTTACTGTTGCCTATTCACTTATAGGCACAATCTTACAACTATAATACAGAACTGGAGAAATCACTTTCTACAAACTAGCAACAACTCATCTAAATCTTACAATGGTCACATAGAAGTGGAGAACCCACCTCCTACAAACTAGTAACAAGTAACAACCCATTTACAGAAAATGAAAAACAAACAACTAAACGTGTCCCATTTCCATTCATAAGACACATTTCAAATGCCAAGTTTATTTTTGCTGGAATTTTGAATTCCAAATCTTCCAACCCACGTGAGTCACAAAAAGCCTTTGGATATCTCAAAAGTTTAGCATTACAAATGCTATATGGAAGATGGCTCCAAACATGAGTTCTAAGATTTCTGATAAAGAAACACGCCATCATATTTGCATCGATATTTCAGTAGCAAAATAAAAAAAATAAAAAATCATGGCTCCAGTAATTTACCTTATTATCATCACAAAAAGATGATGCATCACAAATACATTAGCATGATAGATTTGATTATCAACATAATCATTTCAAAGTGGGAGCTGATGGATTACAATGGAATAATCAACAGCTTCTCTGCTACTGTACACCATTGAGAAACAGAGTTGAATAGAAGAATACCCATTCTGATTACCATGGATTCTGCACTTACTGAAAACTTAATCTGGTTAATTCCAAGTTCTTGAAAAAAAATTCGGTGCTCTTTGGAATACTGCCAAGGGACATTTTAGTGTCAATAACAACATAAACTAGCTGTAGGGAATCAAGTAATTGCTCATCAATACATAATACTCATATTTGTTCTTCTTGTGATAGGGAGTTAATTATAGATAAAAGTTGGATGCAGCTTCGGGGTAGACATTTACATGCTTACATGAAAGGAGTTAAAGACTTTATTGAGTACGCACGTGATTATGTGGATAAAGGCAATAGGATAAAATGTCCATGTAACAAGTGCAACAATAGATATTTCAAACCCATTGATATGGTTAGAGCACATTTGGAGGAAAATGGAATGGATAAGACTCATACCCGGTGGGTATTTCATGGCGAAGATTAAGAGGAGATAAGTGAAGATGAAGACAATGATGGTGATGGTGGTGTAGAGCAACGTTGTGATGGGTTGTAGGAAATGTTAGCAGACGTATGTACGGGAAGGTATGAGATGAATATTAATATGGAAAATATACCACAAGGGGAAGCATCTAATAGTCATGGTCCTAGTGCAGCATATGCGGATCCACAGCCATCTGATGCAATCTCAAATGACTTGGTTCCACAACCATTTGATGCGATGTTAACTGATTTGCACCTTCCACTATATCCAGGGTGTGAGAAGTTTTCAAAATTAGAATTCCTTGTGAAGTTGATGCATGTAATAATAATCAACTGTTGGAGTAACAAATCATTTGATATGAATCTTCAATTGATTAAAGCGGCATTGCCTACTGGTGAGACGCTTCCCAAGTCATATTACGAGGCTAAGAAGTATATGCGGGACTTGGGTCTTGGCTACGTTCCTATACATGCATGCAAATATGATTGTGCACTCTTTTGGAGGGAGTACGAACATAAAACTAATTGTCCAGAATGTGGTGAGCCGAGGTATAATCTTAATGAAGGTAAGGGTAAGAAGATTCCTCAAAAAGTTTTACGGTATTTTCCGTTGAAGCCTAGACTGCAGAGGTTGTTTATATCAAGAAAGACGGCTGAAGATATGAGATGGCATAAGGAAAAGCGAGTTGGGGAGGATAATGTATATAGGCATCCGGCAGATAGTCAAGTTTTGGAGGAATTTAACAAGGGCTATCCGTGGTTTGCGAAAGATCCTCGTAATGTCTGTCTTGGCCTCGCGAGCGACGGGTTCAATCCCTTTGGAGACATGAGCACTTCCTATAGCATGTGGCCTGTCATGCTTATCCCATATAATTTGCCACCTTGGAAATGTATAAAAGAACCCTTCCTTTTTATGTCATTACTTATTCCTGGACCAAAAGCACCCGGAAATGACATCGATGTGTACCTAGTACCATTAATAAATGAATTGAAGGAACTATGGGAAAATGGCGTAGAGACTTTTGATATAGTGACAAGAAAGAAATTCAATTTGCATGCAGCACTTTTATGGACTATTAATGATTTTCCTGCATATGGAAACTTGTCTGGTTAGAGTACGAAGGGGTACATGGCATGTCCAATTTGCAACAAGGATGCATGTTCAATGTATTTGAAGCATGGACGAAAGCTATGGTTCATGTGCCACCATCGTTTCTTGCCGCCCAGGCATGCTTGGCGAAGCTGTTACAATTATCTGGGGATGAAGTTTCCGCACAATTAGAATGTGTCCAACCTAACGCCTTTGGCAAGGCACTAAACAATAAGAAGAGGAAACATACTGAAATGGAGTTGAATTGGACAAAGAAGAGCATATCTTTTGAATTATCGTATTGGCGAGTGCTAAGGCTTCGACATAATCTGGATTTGATGTACATAGAAAAAAACATTTGTGATTATGTGTTAGGAACATTGTTGAATCTAGATGAGAAAACAAAAGACACCGTGAAAGCTCGCATGGATTTAGAGGCAATGGGTATACGAAAAGAATTACACTTAATCCCGAACAGTGATAAAGTAATGGTGCCACCTGCAGGCTATACATTTTCTGGTGCATAGAAAAAGAGTTTTTGTGAATGGTTTAAATCGGTTAAGTTACCAAATGGATATGCATCTGATATATCTCGATGTGTGAACACTACAGATGGTAAAATTGATAAAGAGATTTAGTGTAGTATCTGAAAAGATACTTGTTATTCAACCAGAATTACTTGTTTTATAGCTTTAATTTATCTTTTTCAGTTAAATTTGAAATGATGATTGAATGTATTACAAACGTCTGGTCTTTTCTTTAATTCTTTTCAGATACACAATTGCATTGTATCTTGAAAATAATCTTGGTGCAAAATTACAAGACCACAAGATAGAGTTAATTGACTGACCTCTAAATCTCTAATACAATGATAGTCTAATTCATCAATGCAATTGCAGAAACATATGTTGACGGTGAATGCCTCTCATTTTGTTCTATGTATCTTGAAGGAATAGAAACAAAATTCAACCGTGAAGAACGGAATTATGATGGAGGTCAGGGGCAATCATGTGAAGGGCTTCATGTTTTTGGACAAATGATTTGACCATTAGGATCTAGATCATATGAGATATTGGATATAGTGGAGTATAACAAAATTCGATATTACGTGCTAAATAATTCCGAGGAAATCGCGTCATATCGTGAGTAAGTGAACTATGTACCTATAAAATAATTGCATATGAGGTATTTATATATTAAATCTTGCATTCGTATTATAATGGTATATACCTCTTATATAGAGAGCACAAGTCAGAGCTTCAAGGGGAAAGCATACACAATATCCAACAGAGACATCAAAGCCAATTTGCTAAATGGTTTCAAAAACGTGTAAGTGTTCATAATATAAGGTGCTTAAATTATATGTAATTCAAAATATATACTGACTTTTAGACGTATGTGCCGTACACTTTTTAATCAATAGACGCAACTCTTGGGCCAACAGAAATCACCCGAAGCTACTGATGATTTATATTCATTAGCGTGTGGTCCTGATAATCGAGTGACACAGTAACTGGCTGCATCGTTAATGGGATTAGGTTTCACTCAAAGGAACAAGAAAAGTATCGTCGAACTCAAAATAGTGGTGTTGTTGTGAAAGTGTATGAAGGTGATAAGGAGATCCAATATTATGGTGTATTAACAAACATTATTGAATTGGATTATTGCTTCAAAAAACGAGTTATATTGTTCAAGTGTGACAGGTGGGATGTTGGTAATAAAAAGACAGAAATTCATACAGACACATACTTCACTAGTGTTAATGTATCTCGAACGTGCTATAAAGATAATCCTCATGTGCTAACGTCTCAAGCCATACAAGTCTTTTATCTCAAGGACGCCAAACTTAGAGGTGATTGGCAAGTTGTCCAAATGATACAGCCAAGAAATGTCTATGATGTTTTAGAGGTTGAAGAGGAAGAGCAAAATTCGATTGGGGGAGATGCATTCCAATAAGAGGAGCAATTAGAAGTTGACGGGATTATTCGATATCATCAAATTCTTGATGTCATGGATAATGAAGAAAATGATGAGGAAGTTGAACCATTGTCTCTAAATAGGACGGACGTTGATGCATATGAAGTTGATGCTAATGTTATGGTAATCAACGTGGAGTCGGATCAGACAGATGCCGGTGTCAGTGATGATGATGAAAGTGATACAGAAGATGATATGTTGATGGACTATTGTACTGATGAAGAATAGCAAATGCCGACTGATGATGATACTAATATAGATTCTTAATTTTTATTTTATTTGATTTTATTTTCTACAATAAAGCATTATGACGCTTTCCTGTAATTTCACAAGATAAAAAAGTTCAGGGTGTCAAAAAATGATAGTAATAAAATATTTTGAAATATCAAGACTCACCATATCAGGAACCATGTCAAATATGCTTGACCACCTCTTCCTTCTGCTTGAATTTTTCTGTCAGATGAAATACTTTTGAGCACCTTTTGTCTGCTCACCCTTTTAATGCAAATTCTCTTAGTTATGAGGTATTTGACTACTGATTTCTGTTATACTGTTTTATTTATTTTCTCATGAAATGGGTCTTTGAATCTATGGTTTTTATATCTTTCTACTGATGACTTTCAAATTCTCTGTGATACTGTTTTATTTAATTTTTCATGAAATGGGTTTTTGTATCTTTGGTTTTTATATCTTTGTACCGATGACTTCAAATTCATGTTAATATAGAACCTTTTGCTTCCTCACCCTTTCTATGCAAATCCCCAGTGTTTAAAAAAAAAATTAAAATTGCATGAGGTTTTGGACAACTGTCTGTGATTTTGGTATTTTTACTTAATTGATTTTGGGTGGAGATAGAACCTATTGTTTCCTTAGTCCTCACCCAGTTTATCCAAATCCCTAATATCTCTTCTTCTTCTTTAAAATATTTCCTTGGCACGAAGTTTTGGACAACTGGGTTTCTGTTGTTTTGATCTTATTTTTTAAATAATAAAAAAATTCACAGACAGTTGCAAACCCTTTTTCTGTCTCTCTCAAGCGTATTGCCAAACCTTTTTCTGGTAGACCTATTCAGACATTTTATAATTTTTTGTTTGCTAATTTTTAGACCTGGCCTGGTGTGTCAGCCCTCTGTTTCCTTCTTCTCTTCTCTTCTTGTTTTGTGGTCTTCTGTGCTTCTATTCTGTGAGCTTTCTGCCTCTGCTCTGCCTTTCTTTTTCTTCTTTCTTGCTGTGGTGTTGTGCTCTGTTTTGATGTTTCTCTTTCTTTGTTGTGGTGCTGTGTCGTTGTGGTGTTGTGCAGCTCTCTACTTCTGTGGAGTTGTTTTATCTCTCTGCTGCGTAGTGGAGCTGTGCTTGTGCTGCCTCTGCAGTGCCTTCTATTTTTCTATTGTTGTTCCTCTTGTCGCTATGCTGAGTGGTCTTGTTCTGCCTCAGATTTTCTACGCTTAATTGGGGTGATGGTTTATTTGCTGGGTAGATTAGGCCAGCGTTGTGGAGGTCTGTCTATGTTTGCAGTGTGGATTTCAGTTGCTTCCCTGGTGTTTTGTTGCTTTTTTCTCTGTGTTGATGAGCAGTGTGGAATTCTATAGCTTTTTTTCTCTCTGTGCTGGTTGTGTGGTTTTTGCTGTCCCTGTGTTGCCTGTGCTGTGCAGTGTTGTGCTGTACTGCATAGTTGTGTTAGGCTCCAGTGAAGTGCCGAGCTGCATAGCTGTGTTGGGCTGCAGTGGAGTGTCGAGCTGCTGTGCAGGGATGTTTTTGCTCTCTTGTGGTCTTGATAGCTGTTTTCCTCTTTTCTCAGTGACTTCTGTGGGGAATGGGACTCATGGTCTGTGTGCAAGTGATTGTAATACTGGATATTCTGGTGGATTTAATCATGTTAATTGCCTGTGAAAATGGATAATAAGAATAGTGTCACTACTACTAGTGACAGTGCTTCTCTTTCTTATTTATTTTCTTTTTGAATAGGCCTTTTCTTTAATTCTTTTCAGATATCCCCACAAACATTTTCAGATAGTTTCACATGATGATACGTCCTAATGTATTTTCTGCGCTTAATTTAGTTCCATTTAATGTAATTAGTTTGTGTTATTTTTTACATGCTTTAGCCTCACTGAATTGTAGACTGGTAGTTTATTGTGGTTGTGCTTCTTTGGTCTGAAGTTGGTTTCAATTCCAGGGCAGACTTTTTACATAATCATGTCATTTGAATTTATTTAGGTGTGAAAAAGCTGATTCAATCAATCTAGTCCTCACAAGCTGATTTAACCTGCTCCAAGTCATAACCAGTCCGCTGTAATAAGCTTTTAATAGAAATGCAGACAGGAAAAATAATGCAACATTTGAATAGGTTTGTTAGAAATGCTAAAAGGGATAATTGCTGTAGCATTTTAGCTGTTTACTTCTATACCATTCCCCATGCTCTCTCCCTCCCAAACCCCCTCATCTACCACCCTTCCCTCTACAAAGGCGACTCCCACCACCTGGTCTCGCTCACCTCCACCACCTACGGCTCTCTCCATCTCGACCCATCTCCACCGTCCAATTCCACATCTCCTGATCAACCCACCGCAATTATCAACGCATGGGAGCTAATGGACGGCCTGGATGACCCCAAAACCCCACACAGACTGCAAGATTTGATGATGATCACAGCAATGAAAATGATGATGAAGAAACCCCTTTGGAAACACCTAGACCTCTCGGAGGAGACCCTTCTCTCAGAAATGGGCCCAATTGTCATCTCAGCCCTCCAATCCCCATCCAAGGATCCACAACCGTTGATCAACGAACACCACCAGCCCATTTCAGAAAACAGGGTCGTCGTCTACTTCACATCTCTATGGGGGATTAGGAGGACGTACGAGGACTGCTGCGCCTTGAGGGCAATATTCCGATCGATGCGGATGGCCGTGGATGAGAGAGATGTGTCAATGGACTCGGCGTATAGGAAGGAGCTGGAGAAACTGGTGGGGTTTGTGAGTCTGCCTCATGTGTTTGTGAAGGGGTAGTATGTGGGTGGGGTGGAGGAGGTGAGGCAGATGCACGAGAGTGGGGAATTGGGGGAGATGGTTCGTGGGGTGCCTGTTTGGGAGGTGGGGTTCATGTGTGAGGGGTGTGGGGATGCAAGGTTTGTGCCTTGTGGGTGGTGTAATGGGAATAGGAAGGTGTTTGTGGAGGAGGAAGGGGAAGGGCAGTTGAAGAGGTGTGGAAAATGCTATGAGAATGGATTGGTGAGATGCCTACAATGTTGCTGTTGAGATTTGGGTTTGGAACTTTGGATGAGTTGGGATTTTGCAAGAGAAGATTGCTGAGTTTTGATGGGTAGTTCTTCTTCTTCTTCTTCTTCTTCTTCTTGTTTTGGGTTTTATTGATTTGTTGCCTGTTGAGATTTGGGTTTGGAACTTTGGATGAGTTGGGATTTTGCAAGAGAAGATTGCTGAGTTTTGATGGGTAGTTCTTCTTCTTCTTCTTCTTCTTGTTTTGGGTTTTATTGATTTGTTGTTATTTACTGACTTGTATGTATTATTGGTTTGGGGATTTATGTTTGGTCTAATCTCTGAACAAAAATAAGAAAATGGAATTCATTTTTCCTATTTTCTTTTCTCTGATTCTTCTTCTTTCATTTCTTTTGTGATTGTTCTGCTCTTGACAAAATGGGGAGTGAGATATGATTTTTTTTTAAAAATTTTTTGTAGCTGAGTTAGATATGAGTTTGGGGTGGTAGTTTATTAGGAGAAACAAGTCTTTTATACTTCATTTTATTGGATATGTAGAATGCTTTTTCCTATTTTAAATTGGAAAGTAGGCAGTTTTTATTTATTTTAAGTTTATTATTTTAGATGGAATATAAAAAGTTTGCATTGAAAGATGAATGAGATGGGCTGACAGGGAAATTCCATTGGCATGATTAGGCAAGTGGATGGATTTGCCTTTAAGACAACTAGTGAGATGTTGGTGGGTCTATTTGCCTTGCTACTTTCTGGAGGAAGGTGTGGATTTTATCATTTATGAAAAAATCATTTTAAGTGCTAGATATAAAATGCAATGATCAGTATTAGTCATTCTTTAATTTTCACTTGTTTTTAATATCTTGTGCTAACACTTCAATTCTCTGTCTACCGGCTTATCTATGTCCTCTATTTACATGCTTACATAGTTTTAAACTGTCCTCATATTCTCTTGACACCAATTAAGAACAGATATGAGGTGAGGTAGAAAGAGGATTTGTGGTAAGGAAGAAGTTGAACTTCCAAACATTGAGAGCAGACCTGAGTAGTAGTTTGATGTGATGAGATAAAGAGATAAGATTATATTTGTATGAGATGAGCCGTGGCTAGAGAATGTGGAACTTTTGAGAAAAAGATAACTAACGATCAAAATTATAACTGACAATCAAAATTAAAGCCAAAAGGACCCTTAGTTTAATATACTATCATTAATAAATTATTATAAAAAAAAACCATTCATAATCACATTCACCACCATTCCAACTGTGAATCTATCTGAAATTGGTATTAGTCATGACTGAATCCTTATCTATCAGGTGATACAAACTCAGTTTCCGCCGAGATTTTAAACCATGATCACATATCATTTTCCACCCTTTTCCCATTTCTGTATCTTTTGCTTCTCTTTTACAGCCTAACTTATGCTTGTCATTTGTCAAAGGCTCCTCTCATCTGTGGTCCTCTTTACTAGTACTTCAAAAGTGACGTTCATTCTTATTAGCGACGTTCATTTTGGATGGGATCATTTCTTTAGAATACGTCTTTACAATCTGATGAGTCTCCCAGCAGATAAAATACACAATAAAAAATCTAGAATCACTGAACCTGCGCGGCTTCAAGATAGGTCTATCTGGATTACCAGATTGTAATCTGTAGCTTATGGTTTGTAGTTTCGGATCACTTGTGTAAGATACAGTCAGTCCTTTTAATTTACAAGTGGGTTTGGTATGATTTCAAATATCTAATACTATGATCCCAAATTACAAAAATTTGGCTCACATGAGGAACTAGATGGATTAGGATTCAAACCTATTGACGAACTGAACCTTGAACTAAATGCATATAAGATTTGTTTGATAGTTTGAGTAGCTATATTGTGGTGGATGCATGTTTGTGTGTCACATTTTTTTGTGAAAATGAATATGAATTCTGGTTGGAGCAATTTTTTCTCTGGTTCCATGTTGGCATTTTCTGTAGCTTTTATTTGTGGTGTGAAGTTGTGTTCCATTGATTTTGCAGGAAGCATAGAAGTAGCTGTCACTGCTAGAAACATGCATCTATTGCCCAAATTGCTCTCTTGTGGTTTTTTCCTAGTGCAGAGAAGTATTGAGTTATGCTCATCTGTGGTCCTTTTTTTTTGTTTTTTTAATGCACTGAGTTTTTGAACTGGGTTTTGAACTTGATGATTTTGGCTTACAGCTTATAGCTTTTATTTATACTTTTTATTTGAAGTCCTCATCTGAATTTGTGTTTTTTTCCTTATATAGATTTCCTGCAAAGGGGGATATGGTATTGGAAGAAGTTAGGAGGTGAAAAATTATTGTGAGAGTGTTTGATTGGATGGGATTGAGAGGTTTCTCCTTTGTAGATTTCCTAATGCAATGTCAACCAATTTAACTCTTCATTAATTCTCTTAATCTCTGCTTTAATCTCCATTAATATAGTATATACAATAAAATCAAATGTCTTGACTCAATGCCTCTTCCCAACGTAAGAGTCATTTCACCAATTAACTTCTAATTCCTTAATTAACTCATTCATGTCAAAGCAATGAAGCCATTTGACATTCCCAAAACGCACAACCATCTCTCCGTAATCCTCATGAATAGTTAAGACATACGAAAATTCTCATGAATTAGTTCCATTTTAGAGTTTCAAGTAATATGGAAATTACTTGCTATTGCTTTTGCTTTTATGCTTTTGTATGCACTGAATTGACTGCCAT
This sequence comes from Umbellularia californica, assembly GCA_028538565.1. Lineage (NCBI taxonomy): Eukaryota > Viridiplantae > Streptophyta > Magnoliopsida > Laurales > Lauraceae > Umbellularia > Umbellularia californica. The sequence continues at coordinate 41,818,976 of JAPQWN010000004.1, forward strand.
GGACAAGATGGTGAAGATATTGACGGTAACAAAAGACATGAATATTTTGTTTTGTTTTAAAAATGTTATTGTCTTTTATTACAATAGAAGTATAAAGATAAGAGGCTAAATCCTTAGGTCTTTTGAGTATATTGTGTAGGAATTGTTAAGCATTATTACTAGCAACAAAAAACTATTTTTGTTAGATAATATTATTGTCCTCTTTCCTTTTGTCAATCCAATCTCTTCATTATAGATAAGCTTTTATTATATTATAAATTAATTGCCTGTGCTAAGCACGGGCTTTTTTGCTAGTATACATCTGACTGTGACCGGGCCAATTCTGTGTGCAAATGTATCCAAGAATTTGAAAGAAAATGAATTGATCGGTCATTACCAAAGGTCAGCTATCAGATGTTAGCCATGTAGTCTAAATGATCATGTAGGGCCCATAGTTTGATTGAGTTGCAATTTGCAACTCCTAATCTTTCAAAAGTTGGGGCTTTGAAGATTTTCACTGGAAATATTTTTATGTACTTTTGTTTCTAATTATGACAACAGGAAGGATGCAAACGAGTGCACATGAACGGGATGCTTTAATATTTGATTCGACGATTGAGCTAGAGGCACATAGTGTTGGTAAGATCAATACTATTAGTTATATATTTTATAAAATTATTAAATGTCATGTATTTTTTTTATTAATGATTTTCTTTTTTCTTTTTAGCTTCAACCTCTACTAGAAGAGGTCATGGGAGGTCAAAAAATATCTCCCTTACCAGGCTTATTAAGGATACAGGTCAAAAGCTAAGGATTGAAATCCCTAAAGGGCTGTCTAGACTAGTTGGCAAGTATGCAAAGGAATTTAAGATTGAAGTTGGCATAATTTGTAGTACGTATGCTCCTCTTGCGTGTTCCACCTGGCCCAACAGTTAAACAGGAACTTAGGCAAATATTTTCTGATCGCATTTTGGTAATTCATTCAGTCTTCAAAAATTTTATTTTTTGCTTTTTTTTTTTTTTACATACTATGGTATTTGAAAGTTGGATGCAAAATTAAGTAATCTCTTTCCTGTAAAATATACCTGACAAACTTATTATAAATGCATCTTATTTGTAGGAAAAATTTGATATAGATCTTCATGATCCACGATTGAAAAAAGCTGTTAACAGTTACTTAGCATCCACATTTAAGAACTATAGGAACAGATTGCACTCCCATTATAAGAGGATTGGCAATCACGAGGTGGCATGCTAAAAACCTTATGAGGGTGTGTCACAAGAAGATTGGGAGTAGTGCTGCAATAGGTTTTCTTCAGAAGACTTTCAGGTGAAATTTTATTTTATTTTTAACTGCATTACCTACATAGAAATTATTTTTTTAGAAAATCCTGACGGCATTTCTAATTCTTTAACTTGAATGGAGAAAGTTAGTAAAAAGAATTCTGAAAACCGACAGCTACTTAAAGTGAACCATTGTGTGGGTTCAAAATCATTTGTCGAATATCTTCATGAGACGGTATTAGTAATTCTAATATTTTAATAAGCATTGATTTATTAACTATTTTTTAAATTTAATATTGTGTTTGAATTTATACAGCATGATGCTCCAATTGGTAGGATAGAACGTGGCATAAGACACACTATAGTCAAGATAAGGGTTGGTCTACTCCTGAGTGTCGGCTGCTCTATGTAAGGATGCTTTTTTTAAAGCTTCATCTAATTACTTATTTCTTTTGTTCTTTAGTTTTTCTATACATGTTTAAATATTTATGTGAATTGTTTTCTTTTGTAGGAGAAAATGATTATACTCCAGTCTCAGCCCACAGAAGAGGATTCTCCCCCATTGACAGATGATGAGATATATAAACAAGTGTTGGGTACAAGGCCCGGATATGTCCGAGGTCTTGGGCATGGCGTCGTGGCCCCTCCATCCTCTTCAACAGACCTTTACAATAATCAGCGGGTGAAAGAGCTTACTAAGAGGGCCACGGCAGCTGAAAGACAATCTCAAGAGTTGGCTAAGCAGTTGCAGCTGATGGAAGCTCAGAGGCAACAAATGGAGGCTCAGATGGAGGTTCAAATGGCGGGTCAAAAACAACAAATGGAGGCTCAGATGAATGATATGAGATCCTGGCAAAAGAATATGGAGGCTATGATGCAATCTATAATGACGCAAAAGATGGGCACTCCTCCATGGTAAAACATTTATTCATTGCTTTTATACATCATTAGGTGCATGTTCAGTTCAAATAAAAGGCAAATAAAAATGGATAAAATTTCATATTAAATTCTGAGATATTAGGTGCTTCATTTTCTTAGTTACAGTTACCATGTTGAATCTCTCTTCACAAATGTCACATACCCGAAAGGCATATACAGTGAAGAAATGTTTAAAATGAGAAATAAGTAGCCGTAACATCAAGTCAATCTAGTTTTTTCCATACCCCATATACATCAAGTGCCATGATTTGAATGATATGGATTGATGTACATGTAATGATTTTGTGCATACGCTACAATCAACATGAACAAATAAGATTTCAACTTGAGATCTCAGATTTCAGTTTTAACATCTATCTTGTTTTATAGATTTTAACATCTATCTTTTTTTATTTATTACAGATCGAGATGGGAGATGAAGAGAAAATAAGAACAAGTAACATTTTTTGGATCGGTTTGGATGGAGCAGATCAATTTGAGGATACTATATTTTATCGTGGAAATTGTTCGTTGTGTCTCTGTGATACATATTGAAGACTGCCTTTCAGATATTGTTTTTATATTATATTGAGACCAACTATTATATAGATTTATGTTTAACAGAGTTTTATCAATATCTTCAGTAATAATTTGTGATGAGGACAATTGTTTCATTGCACTCAAATTCAATGAATTAATTTAGTTTATATTTTTACATCGATGGATCAGAGTGTTATTTTCATACCTGAATTGCTACTTAAAGATATATGATTGTGATGACCTAAGGATGACTTTGCATTAAAGATTTGTGAATGGATGATGAGATTCTATTTATATTAATTGGGTATCAAAACAGGAAAAATATATTTTTTTTGAAAATATTAAAAAATATTTTTTTTGAAAAATTATTATTTGCGGCGCTTTTATTGTGTTGCAAATAATCAAATGCAACAAGATGAAGATTATTCACAACACCACAGAAGTGTTGCAAAAAAAAATTATTTGCAACTTTATAAGATCGTCGCTCTTAATGATTTATTAATGACTTTTTTGAATCAACACAAATATAAATTATTGGTGACGCAATTTTGCCATTGCATGTAAATCATTATCAGCGACGCTTATAATACGTTGCAATTGATATGTAATTAGCAACGCTTTGAAACCGTTACAAATACTCTCTCCAATTGCCACACTGCAGTCTTTAGTGTTGTTAATCTTTCTGCGACCCCATTATTTGCGACCGTTTGTGACGCTTAGTTTTTTGCGTCGCAATTACTTATTGCGACGCTTTTTTCGAGTTGCAAAAAGGCTAAATTGTAGTAGTGACCTGTGCCGGGCTGTGGGATTGATTCTTTTAAGGCACGTTTGTGTAGCCATTTTCAACAGAAAAGTTCACAATTTTATGAGTAAAACTGGTTTTCCATTTGTTTTGTGCAACAAAGTCCGTAGAAAATCCTACCACATCAACTTTTTCCACAGAGAGGTCAGAATTTCATTTCCTATAGGGGGCATCGGACTTCCAGTTCCTCAAGACATGTTTGTGTAACATTTTTCCACTAAAAAGTGAACGGTTTTCCTGGAAAACCCTTTTTTCCAACGTTTGGTGCAGAACAATTCCGTGGAAACGCTTTCCTACCTCGTTAGCATTTTCCTTGATAATGGTGGAAATGAGTTTCCTATGGGGGGTATGGAAAATAGATTTCCTCGAAAAACTTCTCCCTCTTTTCTTCACTCTTGTCCATTTCAACCCAAAATCCTAAAACTCTTTCATTTTTTATTCCTTTAAATAAATTATTATTTGATGTTGAATAAATAATATACATGTCATGTTATTTTTCTTCATAAAATTATTTCACCAAATAAGAAAATTTTATTTTCTATAAGGAATCCACAGTCACACCAAACAATATTGTCACCAATTCAATGAGGATTTTTTTTCACCAAACATGAATTTCTAAATTCTACGAAAATCCTTTCCCGAGGTTTTCATTTCTATTGAATTTGCTGACATGATAATTTTCTCTTTCCGCAGAAAGGGTGTGTACACAAACGTGCCATCAGAAGAAAAAAAAGGGCCTTCGTATATAAACATGTTTCCTCGTCTCTTCCTCAATTCCAAGACCTCTCTAGTGAAAAAAGTACAATCCTCTCTCTCTCTCAACCATCTCAATCACCCATCTCCAGCTTCCATCTTCATTTCTCTCCCCATCTGCATATTGTCTCCATCTCCTTCACTAACTTTCCAGCAGCAGACAAACCCCATGATCTGCCTCCATCTCTTTCAAGAAAATGCAGGAGATATCAGAGAAAAAACAAGTAGATTTGAGTTGGGGATTTTAGATGTTGAGAGTAACATCTAGGTTGTGAGAGGCCCATCTCGATTATGGGATATTGAGTTTATATGGGTTGTGTGGGAGCCTTTTCATTTTAACTAGATATGAGTTGTGGAGACCTAAACCCTTCAAACAAATGAGCATGGAATTTATGATTTCTACTGGTCTCATGAACTTCTGTCAAATGAGACTATTACCAAAATCCACAAGCACTGCAATTTCTCCCCATCGACTGATGATAGCAAGTAATGCGATGAAGGTACTAATGATGTTGTTTATGAGCCCTTCTCGGTTTAGATCATTGGATGGGTGGGGACATCAAGCATCTTCTCCATCATATTCTTTTGGCCTTTCAAACTCCAATTTACCATTCCAATTCTTGGGTTGAGTTTAATTTTTCTTGATGATGTTAATTGGTGGGACGGATCAAAGGGTTCATTGGTTTTCTTTTATGAGGAACTTTGGCATCTGCATAAATCATTTTCTTTGAAATTTATTTCCCATGAATTTTGTTGATGTGGCAATTTCCACATTCTATGGAAAACCCTTGTACACAAACGTGCCCTTAGTATTGTTTGACTACACAAAGGGGAGGGGATTTTTTTCTTGACACTCATGCATGAATATGTACTATGTCATCACGATGGGACCCTTGGTATTAGAGGGTCCAAGGTTTTTTATGGGGCCCTGCTTCTTTAACGTCCGAATCAAGACATCCGCTTGCAAACATTCTCACAAGAGAAAAATTTGCTCAAGATAATTCTAGTATCAATAAAATAACAGTCTACTTCACTTCACAGTTAATTAGTTCAACAACATTAAATGTGAAGGGGTTAAAATATAAATAAAACTTATAAATAGTGGTGTAAAAGAAAACCAAAAAACCAAACTGTGTTTCACGGTTCGGTTTCAGTTACGGTTATGATTATTAAAATCGGGAAACTGCACTTCACGGTTCGATTACGGTTTTTAATATTGACTCATGGTTATTAACCGAACCGAACTGTACAATACGGTTCGGTTAACCATCACACGGTTAACCATACAATTATACTAATAAAAAAATGGCCTAAATGAAATATGAATATAATTCGTAATTTAAGTATACACTTGACAAAATGATTTTAACTGTTTTTCCGGATACGATTTGGTTACGGTTTTTAACGGTTAATTGCGGTTCGGTTTTGAACGATTTTTTCGGATACGGTTACTGTTACGGTTTTTAAAACTGAAAACCGTAATTCATGGCTCGGTTAACGGTTCTCCCAAAATGAACGGTTAACCGAACCATTACACCCCTACTTATAAATGTTAAAGTATCATAGAAAGTAAATGTTAATGCACGCCTCAAGCCCAAGATTTCGCTCATCTCGAAGCACGACATACGCCCTCGTGGAAATTCGAGCTAACTCAATGATTAATTGAATTCCACAAGCGGATTTTCCCACAGGATATCACGTGTGAGATTAAATTTTCATAAACCCGTATAATTTCACCTGTATAGTTCAACAATAGATATACATCCAAGTTCATCATCTATCACATAAAACATGATATAAGAGCATAACTAGTCTTTGAGCATAAGTTAAGAGTTCAAGTTTCATGGTTAACGAAAGTGAGAAAAGTAGCTGAAGCAAAGTATTAGTTAAAGTTTACAATCCAAGATAAAAGATTTAAAACAACATCTAGTCTTATGGCAATCTAAGCCACGGTCATGGAAAAATGTATCGACAAATCTGCTCAACGAATAGATGTCTAAAGGATGTCTTCTGGGGCCCACTCTGCTAGTCGTTGATGAGTCTCCTCTCCAACCTCCATGATCTTCGGGGCAAAGGCGTCGTGGTCCTCATCTATAACGTTATGTTTAGCACCATTAGACTAAACAAAGCAAGTTAAACGAGTATAAAGTGAAACATGCATATCAAATGAGTAGATGTGACAAAATAGATCATATGAAGTTAAAGCGAGTAATCTAGGCATAATTAATGCATGAATAGACATGATACATAGGAATCAAGAATGACAAGTGCATAAACAAAACATATTTAGGTGGCACAACCACATAAGTTATATTTTCCCACATAAGCATGTAAACATGAAATCACATGAGAGCATGAGCATGACATAATATAACATGAGGTACCACTAGAAGACATAGGGTCCGGAAACTCCATTGTAGACCTGATGTACCGGTCAACCCCCCATAAAATCCCATCTATAGAGGTCCATGAAAATTACTGAACTCACACCTAGCCAGGTTCGAACGTGTTAAGGCCGAAGCTAAGTGATACCGACTCAAGGAATAGAGTGTACAATATATATCATGGTGTAACATAATGTGAGCATAAGCATGTACAAAACATAATCATGAACAAGTACATGACTATAATCATAAGTGCGTAACACGACATAGTTTATGAACATGTACAAATGTAAACTAAGGAAACAAATAACGTAATATGAATAAGGTACATGAGTTAAGTAAATAAATACGAGAAACATGTAAATATCATGCAAGAGTAATAAAAATGTAAACTAATGCGTGCATAAGGATCATATAACGAGTGAATGATGAATAATGATCAAATCCTATGGTTTCAGGAATACTCGGCTTCACCGCCCAACAATGTGTAGTCCTAAGGCTTCTTTGGGCTACAAGGACCATTGGGGTTACATAATTTAGGACGCCAAATGCCTTAAGATAACACTGTTATTTCGGAGTCAAGAAGTCCAAGGAAATGAGCAATCCGTGTGGGTGTATGGTAGCTCGCACCACACCCATCAAATTAACAATCCATTAGGCATGAATTAAGGTTCAAGGGTTCTAATACTAATGATGTGATCAATATCAATCATAAAATACCGCAAGTGTACGGGTATCTAGATGAGACAGTGGCAAGAACGGGTCGAACCCACAGGGAGCTACTTAAAGAAACTTTTAAATTAAGAAAACTAATTAACTAACAATTTAAGAAAAGTTTTGAGTTTATATTTAAAAATTAAGCAACTAATATAGAAATTCGAAATCTACCAATTAATGAAGATGATTAAAGCATAGGAATCCAATAAGCATCCACCAATTATTTATCAAGTAACCCTAACTTGTTCCAATTTTTACTTCAAATCAAAGATAAATCAATGTTTTTAATTTGGAAAATCTAACTTTTAAAATCCCTTTTTAATTATAAAAATTCAAAACTCAAGACTTCCTTCATCTCATAAAAGAATAAAAATAATTTAAGCACCACCCATCAAAAGTAAGCATAAACCATCAAAAGATCTAAATCCTAAGCATGGCCCATCAAGCCTAAGCATGAGTAGTAAAAAAAACTAATTTTTATTTTTAGAAATAAAAATAGAGATTTGCCTAGGCATGAAAACAAGCCTATTAATCATTAAGAACATAATCATGGAACACAAATTAGAATTACTAAACAAATAAAAAGACAATTACTTACCTTCATCCATAACTCTAATCAAGAAAATTAGCCCGCCATTGCAAAGAATGCTTCTTGATTTATTGTTAAAAATTGCATCTTTACAACTTCTCCTTCACAAATTTTCTCCTTCAAAATAAATCCTTAGACATGGCCCAAGGCTACCAAAAATAAAATTAAACTAATGGAAAAAGAAGAAAGGAAGAGAAAAAGAAAGGAATATGAGAGAGGGAGAGCCTTGGACGTATGGAATGTGTTATGGGTCTCCATTATGCATCCTTTTATGCTTTTTGCAAACCCCTTTTAGTAAAGAAGTACCATCCTTTTAGGTCTCTTTTTTCCTTATTTGTAGGGATTCTTTCTTGTTCTCCAAGCTGATGATGTAAAGGGAATAAACTTTCCAAATATTGAGATTTCTTGCAATTCTCGCCAAAAACTGTAGCAGACAACTTCCAGAGGTCATATCTCCCTCAATATAGCTCTGATTTTGGCAATCTTGAGCTCCACGGATATCTCCTCGAAAAGAGCTTTCCAACAGTGGTTAGATTGCACCGATCCGACACTCGGTTTGAGAGTTATGGCCATTTAAAGTTGCTGCCCCTGAAAAATCTGGGAATAATTGTGCAAAAATGGAAGCTTCTATGTTGGGATGCAATGGGGTGTGTGGGGCCCATGTTGGACGTCCAAGCATGCTTGGACTCTCTCTTTGCTTGCTTATTTGACTTTTCTTTGACCTCTCTTCTCAAATTTCATCAATGTAGGTCCCATGTTGATTTCTCCTACAAATTGAAAGAGACAATTTTAACATCAATCATATGTAAGAAAATAATTATGAACCATGTATGGGACCCTACATTCCTAGTGATGCACCAAAATGACCAACTTTCCAAAAATAGTACATGGTGCCAAAAATAGCAAGATATGCATTGATAAAACCAAAAGCCTAATTTTGGGGTGATATATGAGATGAGAAAAACTTAATTTTAACAAGTCATGCAATTCAATGAATTTTGACCAATTTTGACAATTTCTCCAAAAATATTCTCAAATGCATGTAATCATGAAATTAAATGCAATTCTATGCAATTAAACCTAATTAAGTCCACAAATGCTAATGAAATGATGACTTAATGACCTAGTTTTATGGAGTTATCACACTCCCCAACCAGCCTTTTGCTAGTCCCTTAGCAAAATAAGTGACAAGGAAAAAACACATAAACTAATCCTAAAGAAAACAAACTAATGTAAAAAACAGAAATGAAAAACAGAAATGAAAAACACCACTTTCGCTGGTACTCTCGACTGCATTTAGTGTATGCAGTAAGCCCTTAAACCCTTAGGTTCCCCCTAGTGGACGAGTTGTGCCTCGTGAGGGTTTGCAGTGAATACACCCACAAAATTCTTTTTTTTTTCTTTTTTGCAAAGAATTTTTAAAACCTATCAAAATCTAGGGAAACTTCTTCCAAGAGAAAATCTATAGACACTGACTATTCTTGATTCTCGGAATTTTCAAGGACAAATCTTAAATTCGGTTCACAAATCCCATCTTTTGGTCAGAAATTCTCGAAATCATGCGAATTGATCGTGCACGGTGAAGAGCATGTATATGAAATAAGCATCAAATGATCCACCAATAATTTTCGTGAAAATATTTTTCTTTAATTGAGTTCAGGGCCACCTAACTATAGCAAAGAAAAACAGTCTTCCTCTCAAGGCAATAATGACGGCTTTCGCACTACTGTTTTTTCAAAGGCCGCATTTTTTTTTCTTTTTTTCTTTTTTTTTTTCTTTTTTTTTTTAAACACACATATGTGACTGTGCAATGCCTAAGTTCCTTAAGCTTTCTAATTAACCCATGTAACAAGCATTAGGCCAATGACTCCCAAACCAGATGGCTTTAGGGCACTATAGCAAAGAAAAACAGTCTTCCTCTCAAGGCAATAATGACGGCTTTCGCACTACTGTTTTTTCAAAGGCCGCATTTTTTTTTCTTTTTTTCTTTTTTTTTTCTTTTTTTTTTAAACACACATATGTGACTGTGCAATGCCTAAGTTCCTTAAGCTTTCTAATTAACCCATGTAACAAGCATTAGGCCAATGACTCCCAAACCAGATGGCTTTAGGGCACTAGGTATGTAAATACCCCTATGGGCTTACTAGCTTGGGTTAAAAAGGCTACGAACCCAAACTAGTCACAAATTTTTTTTTTAATTCTTTTCAAGACTTTAACTAAACACTTTTTTTTTTCGGTCCCCAACAATAGGCAGTCCTTTTCATGTATCCACCCATTGAATCATGAAGCTTTGTACACTAAGGGTCGATTTTCCATTTTTTTTATCAAAGAAAAACGAAAATCATAGCTTCACATTCAAAACCTTGAAAACGTATACAATCTGTGTAAAAGCGAGGGATCGAAATTCAGCGCTTTTCCAAAAACTCTTTCCATAAATAAAATAGTAAACCATTGTTTTCTTTTACCCAAAATAAATATCTTCAGCCAATAAAATTTCTCTTGAAAGTTTCCTTCTAATTTTTTTTAAATCTCCTAAAAACCAAAGCAAAGCGAAAAAGAAAATGTATAATGAAGATTGAACAAATGATCACATGTCAAGTTCTAACTCACACCCCCAAACCTAAATTCAATATTGTCTTCAATGTTATGAATGCATGTGTAATGTGAAAATGAACAATAAGGAAAATTAGAACATCTTACCATGTGGGGTGAGTGCAAAAGAATGTGATCAACTAGCTCAATTACCTTCCAAAATTGGGTTACCTCCCAAATAGAGCTAAGTTTAATGTCGTCAGCCCGACATGACAAAAATAATTAGTCCTGGTAAATTGGGTTTTCCAGAAGGATATCCTCAATGTTTTTATCCTTCAGTTCCAGAAACGGTTTCAACCGTTGACCATTCACTTTGAAAATATCCCATTCTTGGGATTTTCAATTTCCGCCGCACCATGAAAGTAAACAGTCCTGACAATGAATGGACCAGTCCATCGGGTTCGTAACTTCCCGAGAAACAGGTGTAATCGGGAATTATACAAAAGGACTTTCATACCTGGTTCAAATGATTTTCTTAAAATTGACTTATCATGGTTCAACTTCATTCGTTCCTTATAGATCTTGGCACTCTCATACGCATCATTTCGAAGTTCTTCCAACTCATTGAGTTGCAATTTGCGCAGAGTACCCGCAGTGGGTAAGTCAAAATTAAATTTCTTAATGGCCCAATAAGCTCTGTGCTCCAATTCAACAGGCAAGTGGCATGCCTTACCATAAACCAACCTATATGGAGACATCCCAATAGGGGTCTTATAAGCTGTTCGATAGGCCCACAGTGCGTCGATCAATCGTAAAGACCAGTCTTTCCAAGTGGGATTGACCGTCTTTTCCAAAATTTGTTTAATTTGCCTATTTGAAATTTCCGCTTGGCCACTTGTTTGTGGGTGATAAGGTGTAGCAACCTTATGGGTGACAGAATATTTTTTTAACAAATGCTCAAAGGGACGGTTGCAAAAGTGAGTGCCTCCGTCACTAATGATCGCTCTAGGTGTACCAAAGCAAGAAAATACATGATCTCTCACGAACTTAATCACCACATGATGGTCATTCTTCTTTGTCGGTATGGCTTCTACCAACTTGGAAACATAGTCTACTGCCAGTAAAATGTAAAGATTTCCAAAGGAATTTGGAAATGGCCCCATGAAGTCAATTCCCCACACATAAAAAATTTCCACTACAAGTATGGGATTCAAGGGCATCATGTTCCTTCGATTAAGCTTGCCAAGCTTTTGATACCTTTCACAGTTCAAACAGAATGTGTCGCAATCTTTAAAAATAGTGGGCCAGTAAAATCCACACTATAAAACTTTTGCAGCTGTCTTTTTCGAACTAAAGTCGCCCCCACAAGCATGATCATGGCAGAAGGAAATGACCGAGTAATGGTCATGATCAGGAATGCATCTCCTGATGATCTGGTCCGGGCAGTATTTAAAAGAGATACAGATCATCCCAGAAAAAGTACTTGACCTCAGCTAGAAATTTTGAACGATCTTGTTATGACCAATGGGTGGGCATCTCCCCTGTAACAAGGTAATTGATTATATCTGCAAACCAGGGGATTTGAGAAATACTGAGCAATTGTTCATCAGGAGAATTTTCATTCAGTGGGACCTCATCTGAAGGCTCTAAAGGTATCCTCGAAAGATGGTCTGCTACAACATTCTCACATCCTTTTTTATCTCGTATTTCCAAATCAAACTCTTGTAGAAGAAGGATCCACTGGATCAATCGGGCTTTCGCATCCTTTTTGGATAGAAGGTATCTCAAAGCTGCATGATTCGTGTAAATGATGACTTTAGACCCTATTAAGTAGGACCGAAATTTCTCTAAGGCAAAAATTACAGCGAGCAATTCTTTTTCAGTGGTTGTGTAATTGAACTGTGCATCATTGAGGGTCCTACTAGCATAGTAAATCACATGAGGTAGCTTTCCAACCCGTTGACCCAAAACAGCTCCAATAGCAGTATCGGATGCATCACACATTAGCTCAAATGGAATGGTCTAGTCAGGTGGCTGAATTATAGGGGCTGAAGTTAGTTCCTTTTTCAGTCTTTCAAAAGCCTTTAGACACTTCTTATCAAATTCAAACGAAGCCTCTTTTGTTAGTAATTGGCACAAAGGTTTAGCAATTTTACTAAAATCCTTGATGAATCTACGATAAAAACCAGCATGGCCCAAGAATGATTGAATCTGCTTAACTGATTTTGGTGGTGGCAATTTGGAGATCAAATCAATTTTTGCTTTGTCCACCTCAATTCCATTATCAGAAATAATGTGTCCCAGAACTATGCACCTTTTTACCATAAAATGACATTTCTCCCAATTTAATACTAGATTCTTTTCTTTGCATCTTTTAAGCACAAGGAACAAATGATGTAAGTACTCCTCAAAAGAATTGCCAAAGACCGAAAAATCATCCATGAAAACCTCAATGAATCTTTCTACCATGTCAGAAAATATGCTCAACATACACCTTTGAAAGGTGGCCGGTGCATTGCATAACCCAAAGGGCATGCGTCTGTAAACGAAAGTGCCAAACGGACAGGTGAAGGTGGTCTTTTCTTGGTCCTCGGGTGCAATTGGGATTTGATTATAACCAGAATAACCATCAAGAAAACAATAATATGCATGACCGGCTGGCCTTTCGAGCATCTGATCCATGAATGAGAGGGGAAAATGATCTTTCCGAGTGACTGAGTTCAACTTCCTATAATCAATGCATACCCTCCATCCAGTCTGTATTCGAGTGGGTATCAATTCATTGCCTTCATTTTGAACCACTATTATTCCAGATTTCTTTGGTACCACTTGAATCGGGCTCACCCATGCACTATCAGATATGGGGTAAAACACTCCTGCATCGAGTAATTTTAAGACTTCCAACCTAACCACTTCCTTCATTGCAGGGTTTAGTTGCCTTTGTGGTTCACGAGAAGTTTTTGCATTTTCTTCCAAATGGATTCTATGTTGGACCAAAGATGGGCTAATTCCTTTAATATTTGCAATGGACCACCCTATAGCTTCCTTATGCTCTTCCAAAATTTTAACGAGTTTTTCCTCTTGGACAGGGTCCAAGTCTGAAGTTATAATCACTGGAAGGGTTTCTAACGGGCCTAAAAATACATATTTCAAGGTATCCGGCAATTGCTTGAGTTCTAACTTAGGGGGCTCTACAATTGATGGGACAGGTGGCGAAGCAGATGGAGTCAGAATCTTATGCTTTGGTTGCCACCTGGAGCAATCCATGGATGGGGTTGAGTCTAATAGTGCGTTGACTTCCTCAATATGTCCATCTACATCAAATTCACTTCCAAAGTGGGCCAGACAAGCCTCTAGTGGATCTTTAAGTTTCAAATGGGGTAAGTGATTTTCCACCAATTCATGAATGTAACTAACTTCAAAAACACCATCATCCTCATCAGGAAGTTGCTTACTGACATTAAAAATGTTCACTTGGACTGTCATAGTCCCAAAAGAAATTTGCATCACTCCATTCCTACAATTGATCAAGGCATTTAAGGTAGCAAGGAATGGTCTCCCCAAGATTATTGGAATTTTAGTTTCAGTCCCAGATGTGTATTTGGTATCCAAAACAATAAAATCAACAGGGAACACAAAGTCTCCGACTTTTATAAGAACGTCTTTGACTTACCCCTTAGGGTATCGAATTGATGCATCGGCCAATTGCAAGGTCACATGGGTATTTTTCAACTCCCCCAAACCTAATTCTTCATAAACAGAGTATGGAAGAAGGTTCACATTTGCACCCAAGTCTAGCAAAGCTTTCTCTATGTGATGGTCCCCTATCTGGCAAGAAATGGTAGGACACCCTGGGTCCTTGTATTTGACCGGGGTTGGACAGGAAATGATTGAGCTAGCTTGTTGGGCACGAAAAGCCATCTTGGGCACATTGGTAGTCCTTTTGAATGTGCAAAGGTCCTTCACAAATTTTGCATAGGCCGGAATCTGTTGGATAGCATCAAGTAGTGGGATATTAATTCTCACTTGTTTGAATACTTCTAGCATTTTATCCAAATGAACAGTTGATTTTGCTGGGCCTAGCCTCTGTGGGTATGGTGCCTTAGGTACATAGGTCCTAGGAGTGGGTGATGGAACGCGCTCCGAGGCGCCGTTGGGGCGGCTACCGGGGTCGGCGGAACGTGGGAGTCCGTCGGGTCCGGCCCTTTCGCGCCCTGGCGGGCCCTGAAGCGTGCATCAACATTTCTTTTATGTGGGTGTGCCAGATTTTCTATTTTACTTGGAATTGCAAGTGGTAATCCGGAGATCAACCTTCGCAAGTAAAAAGGAAATCAACTTCTTTCAAGTTTTCCATTGCACAAATATTTAAGAAAAGAGACATTTTCTTAGTTTGCCGTGAAAGGCGATTTTGTTTGGCATTTATAGCCGATTTTGGCGTTTATAGCCGATTTTGGCGTTTATAGCCGATTTACAATTCTCATCAATAATGAAAAAGACAAGAGTTGTGATTTTTGTCTCTTTTAGAAAAATACAAACTACAATGAAAAGCAAGAAAAGGAAGATCTAACTTTTCAGGAGATTGTGGGGGACTCGTTCAGATTGACGGTCGCAAGCCATGTGTGGGCTTCGCCATCATCCATGTAGATGAGAACAGAAGATGCTCTTGATTCGCTTGGCTTGGCTATAACCTCAGGTTTTTAGAGGACAAAGACCAAGAGAAGGTCCTATGTCCAATAAAAAGCTAAGTAGACGGGCTGAAAAGCCACGTCTAAGCCATTGGAGGCAGCAGGAGAAGGCAAGGACCTTGGGGGGGGGGGGGTGCCCCCCAAGGGACTTTTGTCACCTTGTAGTGGTGGCCGGCGCAGAACTTCAGCAGAGTTTTTCTCTCTTTTTCTTTCTCTCAGATCTCTTTCTGATCTTTTTTTCTGATCCTCTGATTTTCTCCTCTTTTTTCTGATCTTCTTTCCGATCTCCATTTCAATGGAATGCTCTCCTATTTATAGGCCTTTGGTAGCCATTTAGGAGGGTTTATGAGCCTTAATGGCTTTAATGGGAGGAGTTACAAGATTTATTTCTTGATTTTGTAACTCCTATTTCCTTGAATCTGATTGGCCGATGGAGATTAAGGGCTTTTAATCACCTTAATTACCATAATGGGAGGAGTTTCATGGTTTAAATGCCATGAATCAATTGACTTGTAACTTCCAAATGCTTGCTTCTGATTGGGCCGTCCAAAGAAATGAATTAATGACTGCAATAAAGCTAGTCAATTAACCACATTAATTGGTCGCCGAGCAGTCGAAGAGTCGCGGGCCATGCCGTGTCTTCTGGAATTCTTCTGGCGATGATCATCGATGGATCTACATGCTGATCGACATCGGATGAACATGTAACTTCAGACATTGATAGCTAAGAGTGGGCCGGTGACATCTGTCTTGTCGATTTCACGATCGGTCGGACAGAAAGTGCACTTTCTTGGTCGACCGGTTGGCGATCTTGGAGCGATCAATGATGATTTTATGCTTTTGACGGCGGATCCGAGATGTCGTCAGATATGAGTCAATTTAGAGCACTAAAAATCACATTTTCAGGAAACCACAGGGGCCAAAGTGCGCGAAACGCGAAAAAAGACGGAAAAAACGGGTCACCGGCGGAAAATCCGGTGACCCGGACCTCCATGGTCGCCGGCGACCATGGACCGGCGACCATGGGCCATGGTCGCAGGGGCCTGCGACCATGGGCCATGGTCGCAGGGGTCTGCGACCCTGGGGGATTTTTCCCCTTCGGAGCCCGTTTTGCGGTCGTTTTGAGGTCTTTTTCGTCGCCGTTTTCTTCTGTATTTTTCTTGACATTTCTTCTCATTTATTGGCTTGATTTCCCTGTAGAAAACTTAATGAGAATCCTTGCATTTTTAGAGTGCAAAGTTTCCAATTTTCCGGGAAAGCCGAAGACTTTGTCGCGTAGAGCTGCTGATTTTCCGCCAGAAGCTGAAACTTGGTCAAACGATGTCGGAATGACCTGAAATTTGAGGTGAAGCCTCCTGAGCAATAAATAAGACCAACCATAGGCTTTTGTTTGAGTTTTGAAGCCGTTTGGGGTCCCGTCGATGCTTCACTTGATTTTGCTGCGGGGAAAATGCCGAGCTTTGATATGTGGTCAAACGATGTCCGATTGAACTGAAATTTGACGGGGAGCCTATTGGAGTCATTTTGAGACGTTCCATGGGTTCCGTTTTGGATGTCATGGTTCCAGGTTGCTCCGCCGCCGGTAGGCTTGATTTCTCTCGGAGCATCGAAACCTGGTCAAACGTTGTCGGAATGACCTGAAATTCGACGTGCAGCCTTTTGGAAGCATGTTGAAGCCACTCATGCACTTGGTTTGATGAGCGAAGGCTTCGGTGGTTCCCGCCGCCGGGAGGCTTGATTTTGCTGCTCGAGCATTGATGGAGGGTCAAACGTTGTCGGTTTGACTTGAAATTTGGCATAGAGCCCTTTTGAGACATGCTGGAGTCATCTGTAGGCTTTGATCGAAGTTTTGACGTCTCCGATGATGTCGCCGCCGGGAGCTCCCGTTTAGCTGTCGGAGAAGTGAAGTTAGGCCAAATGTTGTCGAAATGGCCCGAAACTTCATGTGTACTCTTCTCTTGGCTATCTTGAAGGATCTTGCAGTTTTTGTTTGATTCTGACAAGATTTGATTTTTTGGAGAAATTGCATTGCCTATTTATGGCAGGTTGCGGCTTCATGCAGCTCTCTTGATGTTGAAGTGGCAAAGTGACATTTTTGGTGTCAACAAATGCCCCCTCGAGGTACAGCGACGAGTTGCTTGACTTTTCTAGTCGATGTGCCTCGAAGAGATTTTTGAAGGAGAGCTTGTGTCTTGACCAAGAGTCTTTGAGCAATCTTTCCTTTGGTAGAGGTGCCTTTGAGCTTCCAGGGGAATTTTATGGTAGTGAAAGGAATCACACACCATCTCGAGGCAAAGTTTTGAAGATGACATCAGGGATGTGGATTTGGGTTTCTGTTTTTGATCTTGTGACCTAACCAGCTATATATGGCAGTTTAGGGGATCGGGTTTTGGTTTTGACCTTGTGACCCAACAAGCTGTATGTGGCAAGTTGGGGGATCATGATTTGGTTTTTGGTTTCGGTCTTGTGACCTAACAAGCTGTATGTGGCAAGTTAGGGGACCAGGATTTGGTTTTTGGTCACTCTTTGGGACTGTGTGGGTCCATTGGAGTGGTTTGGATTTTTGTGGAATGTCAATTTCAAGATTTTTGGCCCAACTTGGTATATGAGGCTGGATGGTTTGATTTTTTGGAAGCTCATGGGGCTTGGAATTTTTTGTATGGTTCAATCAACTCAAAAGAGGCATGGAACCATTATTGTATGCTCTTGGTAAGAGGGATTTTTTCCTGACTAAAAGCCCATTTTTTTTTTTTAGTGCCTAGGTGGTCAAACCTGGCTCATATGGGCTAGCCCATGGGACCTTAAGCTTTTTAGGATGGCTTAGATCTCATGTGGGGCCATTTTTGTAAAGAATATCTAAAGATATCTCATTTGGATAGAGAATATCTAAAAATATCTTTATGGGAGAGAATCTCTCATATTCCCTTAATTTGGGAGAGAATATCTCAAGGTATCTTTCTTTTTGGGAAAGAATCTCCAATCTCCTATTTTGTTGGAGAGAATCTCTCATTGATTGATTTTGGGAGAAAATCTCTCAAAGACATCTTTCTTTTTTGGGAAAGAATCTTTCTAATTCCTTCTCTTTTGGTAAGGTTACTAATTAGTAACACTTACCTTTCTTCTTTGTTTCCTTCTTTGATTTGCTCTCTCCTATAAAAGCAAAGGGAGGTAGGATCTCTTGCTCTTATTGCTTTCTTTTGCAACAATCTCAAGAGAGCTCCAAGGCCAAGAGTTTTTCTTCTTCAAGGATCTTCAAGCTTTTTCCTTCTTCTTCTCCATCAATGGCTTCAAGTAAGTTTTCTCTCTTTTTCTTTCAAGAAAACTTTATGTAGAGAATAGAAAAAAAAAAGTTTCTCTTCTTTTTTTTCTTTCTTCTTTTTTTCTTTCTTTCTTTTCTTTCTATTCTTCTTCTTTTTTTTTTTTTTTCTCTTTTCCACGTGATTTCTTCTTTTGTTTTTTTTTTTTTTTCTTTTTTTTTTCACACGTTTTTGTTTTCTTTTTTTTTTTGTGGGCCGTACGGACAGATCCGTACGGATCTGGTCCGTACGGCCACGTGGCCTGATTTTTTTTTTTTTTTTTTTTTTTGAGAAAGTTTCTTTTTTTTTCTTTTCTTTCTCCCCCTTTTTTTTTGAGAAAGCTTCTTTTTTTTTCTTTCTTTCTCCCTCTTTTTTTTTTTGAGAAAGCTTCTTTTTTTTTCTTTCTTTCTCCCTTTTTTTTTTTTTGAGAAAGTTTCTTTTTTTTTTTTTTTCTTTTTGCTCATCATGATAATGCGTTTTTATGCAAATCTAGATGTTCATGCATGTACTTTTTGTAAATTGAATTGAGTAGCATGATGTGATAGCATACCTGAAAATCTTTGCAAATTTGGGAATTTGGAGCTCGCAGCGATGTTGAGCCCTTCTTGATTTTGCGGAGATTTTGAGGTTTCGAAAGTTTGGAGTTTCGGAGCCCGCAGCAATGTTGAGCCCATCTTCAAACTTTCTATTTCCGTCGGGGTATTTCCTTTTTCTTTGGAATTGCCCCGGAGTCATGCCAAAATTTCGCCAGATTTTTGGTGGGACAAAGTGACCCCTTTTTTTTTTTTTAGCGAAATCCTGTCATTTTGATGACGATCTTTTTCTTTTCCAACCTTTGCAGGTGGTTCCTCCAGAGCGAACAAGGGTAAAGAGCCTGCTACAAGCGTACCTCGTCGATCTGCTAGATCTTCCAATGTGGCCGTTCAGCAGGCCTGGGAGAAGGTCCAGTTTGTTGAGAAGAACTTGGAAGAGTGCGATTCCCTCAATGGCGATGAGATGAGACAGCGATTGATCGCTCTCAAGAATGAGGAATTCTATAAGATCATGGTAAGCAACCGTCCTTGGGTTATGGACGATCTGAGGGTTTTACCCAAGCCTACCTTCTTCTTTGGAGATGCAGTCCCTGACGACTTGACATACCAAAGGAGATGTTTTCAGTTCTCTTACACAGCAGATGGTGAAGAGAAGACTGTTTCTACCCGGTCGTCTTTTGATCGTACCATCTCGATCATGAGCCTTGCTTCCACGTGCTCTAAGAGGGAAGATCCTCCGAGCTGGGTGAAGAGGGCCAGTGTGATCAAGACCGGGGTTTTTGTTGGTGGACCCTCCGGATATGCGGAGAAGCCACCTGTCCGTATGGACATGTTGATGCCAGCCAGCGGCTACCAGGGCTCTGATTATCCGTCGGTCGATTTGAGACCGGTGGGCCTTGGCGTTTTCAGCGGTGACGGCAGTACTTGGGTGAAGCCTTTTCGACTTCGTGGCCGTTTCAATGTTGACTCCGATTGGAAGTCATGGACTGACCACACCTTGCTGATTGGGGGCGCCGTTTTGAAGGAAGCCGGGATTTTTGACGCGGTCCGCGCTTTTAGGGAGACCGTGACTTTTTCCGATGATGCCTTCATGGCTATGTTGGAGTCTTTCCTCCCTCAGACCAATACCTTCGTTGTCACGAACGGTGAGATTGGTTTTTCTCTGAAGGAGTTGAGTGCTATTACTGGATTGCCCATCCTTGGCAAACTCTACGAGGAGTTCATGCCGATTGACAGCGTCCTTGAGGAGCAGTCAGAGGAGTTCAGGCTCCTATACTTTCAGCTCGTCGTCTTCTATGATTTTTTGAAGGAGGGCTCGAAAGTCAGATCCAGCAGTTGGAAGAGTTATGGCTCTTCATTCTTCAACTTCTTTGACAGCAAAGAGTCTTCTGATAGCATGACCCGGGAAGACAGGAAGAAGACTTCGGTCATGCAGGAAGAGTTGAAGGGTTTCTTCGCGAGCACAGATGCCATTTGTTCTGACATTGCATTGCGGAGAGATCTTGCTTTTTACCTCACTTTTTGGCTAGGTGAGGCTATTTTTGCTGGTGGAGATGGGACGCACATCAGGCCGCATTGTATTTTTCCGGCTTGTCAGATGGCGTTTGGAGAGCGGCTTGCTTTGGTGCCCGCTCTTTACTCCTACCTGTGTACCGAACTGCAGGCTGCTGCTTTCTTGGTTCGGCTTGGGCTCCCTATGAATAGGGTATTTTCAGCCCATATCTTTTATTCGTGGTTTGTATACCACTGTCCTGGCTTCCACCAGCTGGGTGCTGCACAGGATGATGATCCTCTGATGATTCGATTGGCTAAGGGAAAAGCCGTATCCGAATCACTTTTATTTGCCCGCATGAGGATCCGACGGTTCAGGGACGTCGAGATGGGGCAGTCTTCAGTGAAGCTTTCTCTGAAGTTGCGGAAGAAGGCTTTTGATTTTGGTGCCTCCCGAGACTCTACCAGAGCAGGGTCGGGAAGGCATTACCCTTTGACCAATGCAGAGAAGGAGTGGCTTTTCAGCATACGAGTCGGCACGATGGTGTACCGTAGACATCTTTTCGTCGACATCCAGCCGTATGTACCTTCTCGCTTTGCGCTTCAGTTGGGCTTCTCTCAAGGCGTTGTTGGAGCGCCTTCGAGTATGGTGAAGCGTTTTGGGGGTTTGCAGGATGGCAGAAATGCATGGGCTTTCTATAGTGCTGAAGACACTACTGCCATGATTTCTTATCCTGAGCTGTCGACTTTCCGAACTGCCGGCTTCACGAAGTGGTTCGCGGAGAGCTTTTTGGCATATCGGGGGCTTTCCAAGAAGGAGCTTGATGTAAAGCTGTCTTCTGGAAAAGGCATTGGGAAGTCGGATGGCGTCTGGCGAGAGGAAGTTTGGGCCTTCCTTTCTGGAGAGAAGCACAAGATAGGCTTTCTCGGTGACCAGGGCGTCATTGGTTCTGAAGCTGTTCGGGAAGTACCTGATGAGGCTTTGGAGCAGCTAGAACAGGAGGAAGCTGAGCTCTACGCTTGGATGCAAGCGGCACAGAGACGAGCTTCCGCGGAGTCTACTGGCGAGAGCAGACCATCCAGTGAGGAGTCGAGTGAGAAACCTGACTCTGATAGTGAGGCGGGTTCTTCTAGGAAGCGAACCCGTAGAGGTAAGAAGAGGAGGAGTCATCATCGCAGCGAGGGGCCACATGAGGACTCTCCTGACATGGAAATCCCTCTTACCATCAACGAGGAGGTGCCAGAGGCTGTCGACGAGCCTCCAGAGAAGAGGAGTCGTGGGGAAGAGACCATTGGTGAAGGTATGATTCTTCCTTTTTCTTTTTCTACTTCTTTCATGGGGCTTTCCATGTTCTGATTTGTTTTCTCACCCTGCTGCTGCTTTTTTCTTTTTTTTTTTTAGCAGAGGATGAAGACTTGCCGATGCCTGAGGTTCCGACCGATGAGGCGGTGATGGAGCCGGTTATGGCATCTGAAGAAGAACCGAGGGACTCTGGAATGACTCCGGAATCTCCAATTGGTATAACTTCTTTCGCTTTCTCTTTTTTTTTTGCCTGCGACTTGATTTGCTAACATTTTTTCTTGTCAGCTGACTTGCCACAGGATTCCGATGACTTTGAACCATCAATGGACGCAAATGTCGATGATGCTTCTGATGAGTTCATGGAGGAAGAGAGTGTTCCGCCAGTCGTCGAAGAAGGTACTTGGTAGTGATGACCCTGATGATTTTTTTTTTGAACAGGATCATATCATACCTTTTTGTGTTTCATTTGCAGGTTTTGAAGTGACAGAAGAGAGTCCATCGCTTTCTTCAGAACCAGAGCAAGGGATGCCAGAGGTCGATCCGGAGGTAGAGACCAGTTCAGACATGATTGAGGAGATGCCTCGTGTTGAGATTCCCTCTCCAGTGGCTCCAAGTGAAAAGAGTTCTTTTGTTACTCTTCCAATGGGACATGACATGAGCAGCCGATCATCGGAGAAGGGTGAATCTTCATCCAGTTCGTCTCTTCAATTTGCGAAGAAGGTGCTGGCTCGGGTTTTGAGTTCTTGGGTCAAGACTCTCCTTTCTGGACACTTGGAGGCAGGATTTGGCATGATCCCACATGTACAGGAGATTCTGACCGACACCGAAGAGGTTGGTCTGGATGTCACAGGTGCCAGGGCGATCGTTGATAGGATCATTGCACTGGGTGACAAGTGGTTTGAGACCATGGGTTTCCCTGACGACCAATTCTTCAAGGAGATGTTCTTGGACCCTGCTGATAAGGCTAAGTCTGACCTGAATGAGGCTACACAAAGCAAGAAGCAGCTAGTTCGGGAGAAGAACAAGAAAGAGCTAGCCATCATCGGATTGAGGCATGACCTTAACGTCCTTGATAGGGAAGTTGAGGAGGCCAGGAAACGTCTTGAGCATTTGAAGGCACAAGTCGATGCGAAGTGGGCTGCTATAACAGAGGCTCGTGACAGGGAGAGTACTCTGATCCGCAGGGTTGCAGATGCCGGTCAAGTTCTCGAGAGGAGGACTCTAGAAAACGAACGATGGCAAACTGCTGGGGAAGAGCTTCCCGGTGTAAAAGAAGGGTTACGGCATTCGCCAGCATCTCATGGCAAGTTCCTGAAGAAGCGTGCCTTGGAAACTTTGACGGCTGATGTCAAAAGTTTGCTTGAGGAGCTGAAGCTTTGGCTGGAGACCATTTTTGGCTGAGCTCCTGATTTTTTATAGCAGAAACCATTCTTCTTTTTTTTTTGGTACCACATGTATTTTTTTTTGTACTCTTTTTTTGTAGTGCTTGTGGACACTTTCTTTTTTTTTTTGGTACCACATGTATTTTTTTTGGTACTTTTCTCTTTTTTTTTGTAGTGCTTGTGAACACTTTCTATTTTTTTTTTTTTGCTTTGGTACCACATGTATTTTTTTTGGTACCTTTTTTTTTTGTTTTCCCTACGCTCACTCAAATCTTTTTGTGATGAAAGCGATTGCTAAATGGGATTTGATCAAAAGCTTTGTCATTTTGTGAAAATCTTTTGTCAAATAATTGTTTTGGCATGGGAGCCTGATTTTGGTTGTGGCGTGAAAGCCGATTTTGAGATGGCATGGAAGCTGAAATTTTATGGCGTAAAAGCCAAAATTTGGGTTGGCATGGAAGCCGGTGTTTTTGTGGCATTTACAGCCAGTTTGGTGGCATTGATAGCCAATTGGTGGCATTTATAGCCGGTTTGGTGGCATTGATAGCCAATTTGTGGCATTTATAGCCGGTTTTGACATGAGAGTCAGGTTTTTTTTGTGTGGCATTTGTAGCCGAGTTTTTTGAAAACCAAGTTTTGTTTTATTGGCATGAAAGCCGATTTTGGCGTTTATAGCCGGAAATTTTTGTTTTGGCATTTATAGCCGGATTTTGGCATTTATAGCCGAGTTTTGGTTTTCAAAATGCAGGTATCGACTAAATGTCGCCTCCCCGCTGAATGGTCTTGCAAGTATCGATGGAATGTCGCTTCCTTGCTCATTCGGTTTTGCGAGTATTGATGGAATGTCACTTCCTCGCGGGTTAGGTTTTGCAAGTATCGATGGAATGTCGCTTCCTCGTGAATTGGGGTGCAAATATCGACTAAGCGTCGCTTCCCTGCTTTTCCCAAGACTTTTGGTTTTGCGGGTACTGACTTGATGTCGTTTCTCCGCGATTTTTGAAATTTGAGGTTTTCTCGAACCATTTGTAATTTTGGGTTGTGGATAGCAACTGGTATGTTGCATCTCCATGATTTTTGAAATTGGGTTGTGGATATCAACTGGTTTGTTGCTTCTCCACGGTTTTTGGATTTTGCAAGTATCGACGAAATGTCGCTTCCCTGCGATTTTGGGTGCAAGTATCGATGGAATGTCGCATCCTTGCTTTTTTTTCAAAATTTTTGTTTTGCGGGTACTGACTTTGATGTCGTTTCCCCACGATTTTTGAAAAACCATTTTTTTTTGTTTAAAGACACGAGGGTCGTAAATTTTGACCTAGAACCATTTGGCGGTAAAAGGTAAGGTGGACTAGGGTGGAAATCCCTGAATCCGGATTTTTGTTTCAAACCATGAATTTTGGTTCAAGGATCGAAAGTTTTGGTCAAGTCAGGGAGAGGCTCCTAAACTTGGATTTTTTTTGTTTTTGAACAATGAAACGATGAAAGTAAGCATTGTTTTTGAATCTCTAGAAATTTTGACATTTGATATGAAAATTCTAAAGAGAGTGGATTTGACGAGCGAGTACCTGAGAACAGGTTTTGGCCATACAGGCATTGCTCTTACCCAGTTGGGTAAGTCTTCAAGGGTAGTACCGCTTCAAGAACTTGCCGTTGATAGGCAGCATAGATCTGTCGCCTTCCATGTTTAGGAGGGCATATGCGCCATTGGAGAAGACCTTGTCGATGACGTAGGGTCCCTCCCATTTTGGTTCAAATTTGCCTTTGGATTTGTGTGCGAAGACCATTGGTCTTTTTACCGCAAGAACCAAGTCACCCTTTTTGTAGGCGCGTTGCCGGACCCTTTTGTCAAAAGATCCTGCCATGCGTGCTTGGTAAAGTTCAATGCTTTGTCGAGCTTCAAGCCGTCTCTCGTCGAGATTGTCCAGCTCATGGAGTCGCAATTTGACATTGCTTTCTTGAGTCATGTCATTTTGTAGAGATACCCTCAGAGAAGGAATTTGTACCTCTAGGGGCACGACTGCTTCGCATCCATAGACCAAGGAGAATGGTGTGCTATGGGTTGGTCCTCGAACGGTGGTTCGATAGGCCCACAAAGCTTCAGACAGTTTGTCGCTCCAGTCTCTTTTGTGACTAGAGACCATTTTCTTGAGGATTTTGCAGAGTGTCTTGTTGAAGGCTTCTGCTAATCCGTTTGCTGCCGGATTGTATGGAGTCGAAGGACAGCTTTGAATTTTGTATTTGTCGCAAAACCTGTAGAATCGATGATCCCGGAATTGTGGTCCGTTATCATGGACGAATCTCTTGGGTATGCCGAAACGACAAATGATGTTGGTGCGCAGGAACTGAAGAACTGATGAGGTCTTCATTTCGTTGAACGCAAATGCTTCTGACCACTTGGAGAAATAATCCGTAGCGGCGAAGATGAAGCGATGACCTTTGCTTGAAGGGGGAGAGATAGGACC
This sequence comes from Umbellularia californica, assembly GCA_028538565.1. NCBI lineage: Eukaryota > Viridiplantae > Streptophyta > Magnoliopsida > Laurales > Lauraceae > Umbellularia > Umbellularia californica. The sequence goes on from JAPQWN010000004.1 coordinate 41,844,623, forward strand.
TATGATGTCCATGCCCCATGCTTCAAAAGGCCATGAGATTGCTGTAGGATGCAGCCATTCCGGAGGCATGTGAATGTAATCTCCGTGAACTTGGCATAGCTGGCAGCATTTGGCAAATTGCATTGCATCAGCAACCATGGTAGGCCAATAGTAACCTAACCTTTTTATCTGATCATAGAGCTTAGGACCTGCCTGATGGGCTCCACAAAGACCAGCATGAACTTCTTTAAGTGTTTCTTCGGCCTCTTGTTGTGACAAGCAGCGTAGAAGTACTCCGTTGAAGGATTTCCTGTAAAGGATCTTTGAAGGAATATCCAAATGAAAGTTTGGGGCTCGCCTTTGTATGCTTACCCGTTCTTTTGGATCTTCAGGTAGGATTCCGAACATAGTGTAATCAATGAACGGATCCCTCCAGTCGACGATTGAAGGTTGAAGGATAGAGATCCGACTTCCAACCACTCGGTGGCATTCGGCAACTGCTTGGTGTGTGTTAAGAGGAGGGAGGATCCTTCTCTCGCACACTGTAATTTGCATGTTTTCCCCTTCCTGGATCGCCATTGATGCGGCAAGTCCAGCCAGGGCATCTGCATGGATATTTTCACCTCTACGAATGTGGGTGATGTTGCAGATGTCAAACTTTTGCAAAAGCGATTGTGCCTTGTTGTAATAAGGCAGCAGATCGGGCTTCCTGACTTCATATTTCTGATTCATCTGGTTGACGATCAGTTGAGAGTCTCCAAAGACTTCCAGCATGGTGATACCAGATTCGATGGCGAGTTCCAATCCTAGGATCAGAGCTTGGTATTCAGCTGCATTGTTTGTGCATGGTTCCAGTAGCGAGAAAGCATGTGGAATCATGTATTTGTCGGGGCTAACAAAGAGGATGCCAACTCCCGAGATCAGCTTTCTGTTTTCATTTGTCCTGGTTGCACCGTCAAAGTACATGTCCCAGGAGGCATTTGGTGAGGAAGTCTCCACGTTGTAGACAGGTTCGTCTGGGAGATCATCTCTGAGTGGTGAATCTTTAGGCAATGGATGCTCTGCGAGGAAATCTGCTAGAGCTTGGCCTTTGATTGCTTTTTGTGGCACATACCTAATATCAAATTGTGACAAGAGGATGGACCATTTTGCCAGTCGGGCATTGAGAGAACCTGCCTTTGTGACAAGGACCTTCAAGAGGTTGATCCTTGAGACGAGGTAGACTGTGTTGGAAAGAGTGTAGTGACGTAGCTTTTGTACGGCAAACATCACTGCAAGGCATTCTTTTTCGACTGGAGAGTAGCGATGCTCTGCACCTACTAGCATGCGGCTGAGGTAGTACAGAGCAGCTTCTTTTCCCTCACCATTCTCTTGTGCAAGCAGAGCGCCTACAGAATGATCAAGAGCACTTGTGTACAAGATGAATGGTTTTCCAGTGGCAGGGGCAGCTAACACTGGAGGTTTGGTCAGGTATGACTTGATATCTTGAAATGCGGCTTCGCAGTCGGTATCCCAGACAAAGTCTACACCTTTTTTCATCAATCGAGAGAATGGACGGCATTTCCCCGAAAGATTGGAGATGAACCGTCTGATGTAGGCCAATCTCCCTTGGAGCCCTTTTAGTTCTCTCAAGGTTCTTGGAGAGGGCATTTCTAGAATAGCCTTGACTTTTATGGGGTCAAGTTCTATTCCAGCTTTCCGAACAAGGAATCCGAGAAACTTACCCGACGAGACGCCGAAGAAGCATTTTAGAGGATTCATCCGCAGTTTGTGTTTGCGAAGTCGGAGGAAGACTTCCCGAAGATCTTTGAGATGGTCTTCTTTTCTTCTGCTTTTGACGGCGAGGTCATCAACGTAACATTCGACCGTCTTGTGCTGCATATCTTGGAATATTTTCATCATAGCCCTCTGATATGTGGCACCAGCATTTTTCAGACCAAACGGCATGACAGTGTAGCAATACACGCCAAATGGAGTCCGAAATGAAGTGTGTTTTTCATCCTCGGGATGCATCTTTATCTGATTGTAACCAGAGAAGCCATCCATGAATGTCATTCGCTCGAATCCGCAGGTATTGTCAATCATCACCTCCGGTATGGGGAGCGGGAATTCATCTTTAGGGCAAGCGCCATTCAGGTCTCTATAGTCAATACAGATCCTGATCTGCCCATTTTTCTTTGTCACGGGGACAATGTTGGCCAACCATTCTGGATGTTGTTCCTCACGGATGAAGCCAACGCTTTTGAGTTTTTGAACTTCTTGTTCAATTTTATCCATCACATCTGGACGGAATCTTCTTTGGCCTTGTTTGACAGGCTTGATTTCTTCTTGAAGATTGAGTTTGTGGACTGCTATTTTGGGGTCTAAACCAGGCATTTCAGCGTAGGACCATGCAAAGCAATCAACGAACTCACGAAGAAAAGCAATATACTCGGGTAACTCATCATCCTTTATATTCTTGCTTATGAATACAGGACGTGGGTTATCAGGTGTTCCCAAGTTTATCTTTTGAACAGGATCTTCTGTCGGAAGGTTCGAAGGTGGTTCCTCCACAATATTTTCGGAGGCTTCCAACTCAACGAAACCTTCTGGAGTTTCAACTGCATTACCAGACCAAGGCTCTGTTCCTTTCCATGGATTTTCTTGATTGGTGATCTCCTCAAGGCTTGCTATGAGATAGTCCCAATCGCCTGTTGAGTCTGGTATTTCTTTTGGAGACGAGGGTTCTTCTGGGTCAGGATGCCACAAGTCTGTATTATCGGACGATTCCTCTTTATCATCAGAGAAATCATACCAATTGGATGAGCTTCCTGGATTTTTGTCAGGTAACTCTTTAAAGAGATATCCAGGGAGATCGATGTCTTCATGGACTTGAGATGTTGAGGCTTGGTCGGTAAAACGACTTTTAAGCCTTTGTGTCAACTGTCTCAGAGGAGTATCAGGATCATACCCTAACCCATATGAAGACTTTTCTACATGACCGTAGAGTCTCCAATCTTCCAGCTGGCTTTTGGTCAAGGCGGGCTCCAATGGCGTGAGAATACCGCGTCTTTCTCCCAAACCGACTGGGTTTTGAGCGTCAAAGCCCATTTTCTTCATAATTGCTTGTGCCACAGGACTATATAGAGATAACTGAGGCATACCTTCATTTTGGAAAGGTTCCAGCATGGAATTTGATGAAGAAGCGTCCGATCTATGGAAGAAGATCGGCCTTTGCTTTGGTGATGTTGCCGGAACAACAAAGGTAGCAGACGTAGGATCTTCTACATCAGCAGGTGTCTCCATCGGAGTGAGAGCAGGCTGAACTTGCTGAGTGTCAGCTTGGCTTGACGATGCATCGTCTTCTGGCTCTGAGTCCGAGTCTGTGTCTTGCATGATAGACACGAGAGAGACAACAAATTTGCCCCCAGGCTTTTGTTTCGCCTTCTTCACTTTAGTCGTGATGACCAAAGGTTTTGAATTCTTGAGGGAGATAACGAAGGGAGATTGACTACTCTCTTCTAATTTGCCGGAGGGTTTGTTTTCTTCCGGTGATTTTTGAGGAGCCTTGCCTTTATCTTTCTGGAGATTTTCAGCAGGGGGTGCTATTTCCTCTTCTTCTTTTTCTCCTTCATACATTTGGGAGTCTGCGAAGTGGACTTCTTTACCTTTGAAGGGTTTCCTGTCCGCAAAGACTCGATGTACCATGCCGTCGTCGCCGATGAACTTGATGCATTGATGTAGAGTTGAAGGAACAACACCATTCTCGTGTATCCAAGGACGTCCGAGAAGGATGTTGTAGCATGAGGGGGTTTTTATTGCATACACAGTGACCTCAGAGATAAGATCACCGATTTGCAATTTGAACCTGATTTTGCCGATAGGCCTTTGAGTGCTCCCATCGTATCCAAAGATAGATACAGATGTGTGGCTTAGCTTGCCGGGTGGGATGCCCAACTCTTCAAGAGCCGAAGTGGAGATAAGGTTGAGTGCAGAACCTGGGTCAATCTGAACTCTATGTATCGGCATTTCTTTGATGTACCCTGTGAAGTACAGGGGTCGGTTGTGCCTTGCTTCGCCAAGTAGGAGGTCTTCCTTAGTGAAGGCGATGGTTGCACTGGCTGCCTTTTGAACCGAGAGGCATTGGATGCATGATCCCTCAGTTTTCTTTTTTTCTTCTTTTAAGGAAGTTTCAGAGTTTTTGACCAGGTAGTCCATTTCAATTTGGAGGACTTGCGGGGCATGTTTGTCGACATCCTCATTCAGTTTTTGTAATTCTGAGATGAGATTATCACGAGTGCGTGGAGACATTCGTAATAAATCTAGGATGTGAAGACGTGCAGGTATGTGTTTGAAGTGCTCAACCAAGTCATACTTGAAAGCCTCCTTAGGGCCTGCATGTTCATCATTGTTGCCACTGGGGGCGCTTACAACATCTTTTCCCGAAGGATTTACATAAGTAAAGGAAGATTGGTTGTAATTTTTGTGGTAGTCCCGGCCCGAACGGGTGCCTCTACCAACTTCGAGAGCTTCTTGAGAAGGATCTTCGTTTGGAAGATTGTCTTCAGGATCAAGAGGCTGTCGTTTTTCATCTACTGGGGATGTATCTGCAGCAGAGTTGCCATCCTCAGTGATTGTGTTGCACGGAGCATTTTCCGGGAGCAAGTCCTGAACAGCATCCAGCAGCTTTTCTTCTTCGTTGACCCATCCATCACCCCAAGTTGGGTTTTCTTCATGATGATGAGTCGGGAAGAATGTGTATCCTGAAGTCACAGTCTCAGGAGAAGAAACCTGAGAGGGTGTCATCTCTGTGAAAGTCACGTGAGACGAGGTAGCTCCAGAGGATACATTGCTCGGCGTCGTCGGAGTGTAGGTAATCTCATCAGACGACGCTTCAGAAGAGCTATAATCCTGATATATTACATTACAGGAAGCTCTGATAGAAGATGTTGCCTGCTCGGAGTCAGACTCATCCTCGGATGTAAGAGGATCGTCAATCCAGCAATGTTCTCCATTTTCAGGAGTTGAGGGAGGAGGTACCTGATGGGCTTCAGGGACTTCCGGCTCTGGATTGTGAGGAATCTCGTTGACGCGGTCTTGCTCTTGTTCTAGAGCGAGACGCTGCAAGATCCTTGCATATTCTTCAAGATCAGGCATGGGAGCCAGATCCTCTTCTTCGTCTTCTCCGTGTGGCTCAACATAGTTGATTTCCACTGGAGCAATGACAGGTGCTGGGTTAACAGCATCTTCTTGTGCAGCCTCTTGGTCTTCTTCATCATCAGACCAGGATCCTTGTGGTTGCAAGGGGTTATACCAGATTACTGGCATAAGGTGAGTTTCAGGAACCCATTCTTCATCGGAGAGATATTCTCCTGTTTCAAGAGATTCCTCCCACTCATCGGTGTAGTTGGGCTCGAATCCATCGTCGGTGTCGCTGGACTCGTATCCATCAATGGAGAATCCAACTACCGAGTTGCAAGAGTATGATGCCCCCTGCATGGCTTCTTTTCTGAATTGAGGTGGCATGAAATCACTGAGAGTGAAGTTTCTTACCGCCTTTGAAGTCTCTGGAGGGGACGTTTCTGTTGCCCCGAGTGAAGTGGTAGAGGAGGCCTCTGCCTTTTCATGAACTTCTTGTTTTGGCTGGGTCTTCTCTTGCCGTTTGAGCCTGAGGAGATGTTTCCTAGCCTGCCTTCGCTGTTGAGCGGTCGGCTTTGTTTTGACGATCTCCCAATTTTCATCTTCCAGGAGATCGGGATGTACCCATATGGGTTGTCCGTCTGGTGTCGGGCAAGGAACCAACACTTCGGACGTTTGAATTCTTTTTATCACCTTGAAGGAAGTAGTGATCTTCTTCTTCGGTGATTTTGGTGTTTGTCCACATGACACCATGTTGACGGAGGCAGTCCCATAGTTTTTGTCAAAGGTGATGACTCCGTTTTTCCACATCTCGTTTATCTTCTCTCTCACAACAAAGCATTGATTGAGAGGATGCGAGACCATCTGGTGGTATGGACAGTACCGAGGATCATTGGTTTTGCCAACGTCTCCAGGTCTTTTGGGCTCTGGCAAAATGAGTTTGCCATTTGCTAGGAGAGCCTCAAAGATTTCTTCGACGTCTTCATCGAACGGATATTTCTTTTCTACTCGCTCTTTGAAGGCATCAGAGAGTTCAGGTCTCTTACCTGCAGCTCTATTTTCAGCTTTCTTTGGTTGCTGAGGAGCTGACTTAGTCTGCACATTGAGAACCTCCTTCTTCTTTGGTTTAGAGGTTGCAACAGCAGTCGGCTCTTTCTTTGATGATTTCTGACTGTTGAGGTCTTTGATCACCGTTTCAGCTTCCATGGAAGCTTCCAGGAGTTCCCCCAGGTTCTTTGATTTATTGCCGATGATCATGGAGCGGATTTTAGCTCTCATGTTGTTTCGGCAGATGTCGACTAGCGACGCTTGTGGCAGTACATCTGAGCATTTGTACGCCATTGCTTTCCACTTGTGAATGAAGTCATAAGTTGACTCATTCTCTCCCTGTTTTAGGCTGCAGAGCTGAGCCATAGTAACAGGATGATCCTCCCCTTGGAAGTGGGTCAGGAAGCGTGTCTCCAGCATAGCCCAGTTCTGAATGGAGTTCTCCGGCAGAGTGGAGTACCAATCGAAGGCCGTACCTTTTAGGGTACTTACAAAGAGGCGGATCTTGAGTGCATCTTGATCCGCGATAGCTCCCGTCAAGATCTTGAAGTGGATGACGTGCTGTCTGGCCGATCCTTTCCCCGTATATGTTTGGAGAGTAGGATGTTTGAATTTTGTGGGGAACGGGACCGAATCCATCCATAAAGGATATGGTGGCTTGATCCCATGCTCTTTGAGTATATCCTCTTCTTTTGCTTTGGCGAGGATACTGTCTACGTCCTTTTTGGTAAGGGCGCGTGACTCATTTTCTTCTCCATTTCCCTCGTTATTGCTATGATTCGGAGGAGGCTCATTGTTCACCTGATTTTGGACAACGAGGAGAAGGTTTTCCATCAGAGTTTCAATCCTCTGCTGGCCTTGTTCCAACTGCTGGATGCGTGTGAGCGCATCATCTCGAGGTGGATTCTGAGGTGGCGGCTCAGAACTTGTAGCCAAGACGTTCATCCCTCGGGATTCGAACGAAGAAATCGTCCTGGTGACCGAGCTGGGGCTCATTCTTTTTGATGAAGAGCTTGATGAAGGATTACTCTCCCGTCCTTGGCTGGAAGGGGCAGGAGATTCTTCGGGATGTCTTTGTGTCCTGGTGATGCTACGGGTCACCGGACGTCGGACATGGATTTTTGATGCTGACCTTTGGCGTCTTCTGGTTTTTCCAACCATATGGACGGCAGCAACTTGGTCGGGTCTTTCTTTTTCGACCCATTTGTGGGAGACTTGAAGTGTAGGAGGCTGGGTCCTTTGCTTCTCTAGTCTCTTTTGTCGATATGACGCACGGCGGCGTGCTCGACGAGCGATTTGAGCTTTGGTCAGCTCCGGCTGGGCTCTGACGATGAAGGATGTGCTCCCTCGGGCGCAGCAGCCGAGCTTGTCTTCTTTGTGGTTGGGCAAGGACAGGATGCGGACCCGGTCCTTTGCCTGTTGCAGCGAAGCTTTAAACCTTTCGAGTTCGGCCCCTGTAGAGATGAAGGGTCGAACTGAAGGAGTGTAGGCCTTGGCAGGTGCTTGTAGAGGCCTGGTGATGCATGATCTAATTTTGGGCCTGTAGGAACAAGCTGGCTCATGCTGGGTTGACTTGGGAGTCAAGTTGGAGATGGGTCTCTCCTCTTTCATGTAGGCAAGAGGGTAGAACTGGTTTTCTTTGAGTGGGGCCAGGTATGCTGGCTTGGTGGAAATTTGAGACCTTCTTTGTTTTGGGGAAGGTCTTGGAGACCAAGTCTTGGGATAGACCTGGTTGTTTGTGGGTCGAGGCTTCGCGGGGGTGCCGCGGGCTTCAGGCTTTTGGGCGCTCGCCTTTGGTGTCACGGGAGTGACACGTTGAGAGGCGATCTTCTGCCTTTTGGCAGGCGCAGTTTGTTCTTCGGGAAGTGGGAATGGTCCCAGTGTCCCGAAGACGATGGTCCGGGGAGTCGAGGTCGACCCGGAGTTCAGAGAGTTGCCGAGGGAGTTGACGCTTCGGCAGCTGGCAGGGCGCTTGTAAGTGCGCTCGGTTTGCTTCTGTTGAAGCATGAGTTGGTGCTTGTTCTCATCGAAGATAATGGTTAAGGCTGCCATTGTTAGTTTCGAAAAAGTTCTGAAACAAGACCACATCCATTAGTAATCACATGAATGTAATGATCATAAATGGGAATTTCTATGGTTGTCTTTTCAAATCGCTTAAGGGATATGACCCAAGCGACATGAAGAAGGCAAAAAGCCATAGATGGTACAATTGTTCTGACAGCAAGTATGGTGAGCCCAGAATGAGCGTTCCAGTGACTGCTAGAAGCAATTGTAAACCTAAATTCGACTTATCGAGAAGCAGGGCTTGCTCGAGATAAGAAGAATATAAGGTAGGAGTTACAAATGTGCCGGTCACAGATACAGTAGACCCTGAAAGGGCGTACCAGTATTGCTATGCACAAATGTTGGAGATCGCATCCATGATATGGGATTCTTTGTTTTGAAATGTCATAAATGGATTCGTCAAAGAGAGCAGGTGACATTCCGATTCAAATACGGGCTCAACGATTTCCGCGAGCGCCAGTACTCAGAAGGGAAGAGACCACAATTTCTCGAATCTGAATCCAAAAAGTGACGAGTTTTTGGAGATTTTTTTTTTGAAATGATTTTTATTTTATTTTATTTTTATTTTATTTTTTTTATTTTATTTTTTTTTTTTAAATATTTTTTTTTATTTTTTTTTTGAAAATTTTTTTTTTTTTTTTAATTTTTTAAGATTTAAAGACGAGAGAGTACACATAGGCCTCCTAACCCGGTCTTATGAAACCTCAATTGATAGAATTGTCCCCAGGTAAGGATAGGATTACTTAATGAACCCGTTTGGAGGACCCTTGCCTAGAACAGTCAAGCTGTCTCCACACTCTGGACAAGGCTTTTCTTGAATCAATCGTGATCAAAGAACGCAATTGGTTTAACCTTAGTGGTCTATGTCCCCTTTTTTTTTATAAAAATCCCAAATAGACTCATCGAAGAGAAACGATGGCCCAAAACCTTAGTCGAACGGGCTCAACATTTCTGCAAGCACCAAAGAACGATAGGATAGGAACAAAGTTTCTCAATTTTGAATCCAAACTAAGGAAAAATTTTTTTATTTTATTTTTTTTTAATATTTTTTTTTTTTGAAATCTCTAATGAACTCATCGAAGAGAAACGATGGTCCAAAACCTTAGTCGAACGGGCTCAACATTTCTGCAAGCACCAAAGAACGATAGGATAGGATCAAAGTTTCTCAATTTTGAATTCAAACTAAGAAAACTGATTATTTTTTATTTATTTTATTTTTTTTTTTTTGAAATCTCTAATGAACTCATCGAAGAGAAACGATGGCCCAAAACCTTAGTCGAACGGGCTCAACATTTCTGCAAGCACCAAAGAACGATAGGATAGGATCAAAGTTTCTCAATTTTGAATTCAAACTAAGAAAACTGATTATTTTTTTATTTTTTTTTTGAAATCTCTAATGAACTCATCGAAGAGAAACGATGGTCCAAAACCTTAGTCGAACGGGCTCAACATTTCTGCAAGCACCAAAGAACGATAGGATAGGATCAAAGTTTCTCAATTTTGAATCCAAACTAAGAAAACTGATTTTTTTTTTTTTTTTTTGAAATCTCTAATGAACTCATCGAAGAGAAACGATGGCCCAAAACCTTAGTCGAACGGGCTCAACATTTCTGCAAGCACCAAAGAACGATAGGATAGGATCAAAGTTTCTCAATTTTGAATTCAAACTAAGAAAACTGATTTTTTTTTTGAAAAGAGAAAGAATGGAAACAAACTCAAAGAAATAGAAATTTCCAAAAAATCCCATCTCATGTTTTTTTAGGATGCAAAATCCAACATAGGCTACCAGCTAGAAAGTAGCCAAGGAATCCGGAAAAGAAGTATAAGCATAGAGCAAAAAGTATGATATGCAAATATTTCATTTCCAAGCACCGTGTTCTCAAATGAACGAGTCCCACCGGGTGTGCCAGCTTGATGGAACGCGCTCCGAGGCGCCGTTGGGGCGGCTACCGGGGTCGGCGGAACGTGGGAGTCCGTTGGGTCCGGCCCTTTCGCGCCCTGGCGGGCCCTGAAGCGTGCATCAACATTTCTTTTATGTGGGTGTGCCAGATTTTCTATTTTACTTGGAATTGCAAGTGGTAATCCGGAGATCAACCTTCGCAAGTAAAAAGGAAATCAACTTCTTTCAAGTTTTCCATTGCACAAATATTTAAGAAAAGAGACATTTTCTTAGTTTGCCGTGAAAGGCGATTTTGTTTGGCATTTATAGCCGATTTTGGCGTTTATAGCCGATTTTGGCGTTTATAGCCGATTTACAATTCTCATCAATAATGAAAAAGACAAGAGTTGTGATTTTTGTCTCTTTTAGAAAAATACAAACTACAATGAAAAGCAAGAAAAGGAAGATCTAACTTTTCAGGAGATTGTGGGGGACTCGTTCAGATTGACGGTCGCAAGCCATGTGTGGGCTTCGCCATCATCCATGTAGATGAGAACAGAAGATGTTCTTGATTCGCTTGGCTTGGCTATAACCTCAGGTTTTTAGAGGACAAAGACCAAGAGAAGGTCCTATGTCCAATAAAAAGCTAAGTAGACGGGCTGAAAAGCCACGTCTAAGCCATTAGAGGCAGCAGGAGAAGGCAAGGACCTTGGGGGGGGGGGGGGGGGGGGTGCCCCCCAAGGGACTTTTGTCACCTTGTAGTGGTGGCCGGCGCAGAACTTCAGCAGAGTTTTTCTCTCTTTTTCTTTCTCTCAGATTTCTTTCTGATCTTTTTTTCTGATCCTCTGATTTTCTCCTCTTTTTTCTGATCTTCTTTCCGATCTCCATTTCAATGGAATGCTCTCCTATTTATAGGCCTTTGGTAGCCATTTAGGAGGGTTTATGAGCCTTAATGGATTTAATGGGAGGAGTTACAAGATTTATTTCTTGATTTTGTAACTCCTTTTTCCTTGAATCTGATTGGCCGATGGAGATTAAGGGCTTTTAATCACCTTAATTACCATAATGGGAGGAGTTTCATGGTTTAAATGCCATGAATCAATTGACTTGTAACTTCCAAATGCTTGCTTCTGATTGGGCCGTCCAAAGAAATGAATTAATGACTGCAATAAAGCTAGTCAATTAACCACATTAATTGGTCGCCGAGCAGTCGAAGAGTCGCGGGCCATGCCGTGTCTTCTGGAATTCTTCTGGCGATGATCATCGATGGATCTACATGCTGATCGACATCGGATGAACATGTAACTTCAGACATTGATAGCTAAGAGTGGGCCGGTGACATCTGTCTTGTCGATTTCACGATCGGTCGGACAGAAAGTGCACTTTCTTGGTCGACCGGTTGGCGATCTTGGAGCGATCAATGATGATTTTATGCTTTTGACGGCGGATCCGAGATGTCGTCGGATATGAGTCAATTTAGAGCATTAAAAATCACATTTTCAGGAAACCACAGGGGCCAAAGTGCGCGAAACGCGAAAAAAGACGGAAAAACGGGTCACCGGCGGAAAATCCGGTGACCCGGACCTCCATGGTCGCCGGCGACCATGGACCGGCGACCATGGGCCATGGTCGCAGGGGCCTGCGACCATGGGCCATGGTCGCAGGGGTCTGCGACCCTGGGGGATTTTTCCCCTTCGGAGCCCGTTTTGCGGTCGTTTTGAGGTCTTTTTCGTCGCCGTTTTCTTCTGTATTTTTCTTGACATTTCTTCTCATTTATTGGCTTGATTTCCCTGTAGAAAAATTAATGAGAATCCTTGCATTTTTAGAGTGCAAAGTTTCCAATTTTCCGGGAAAGCCGAAGACTTTGTCGCGTAGAGCTGCTGATTTTCCGCCAGAAGCTGAAACTTGGTCAAACGATGTCGGAATGACCTGAAATTTGAGGTGAAGCCTCCTGAGCAATAAATAAGACCAACCATAGGCTTTTGTTTGAGTTTTGAAGCCGTTTGGGGTCCCGTCGATGCTTCACTTGATTTTGCTGCGGGGAAAATGCCGAGCTTTGATATGTGGTCAAACGATGTCCGATTGACCTGAAATTTGACGGGGAGCCTATTGGAGTCATTTTGAGACGTTCCATGGGTTCCGTTTTGGATGTCATGGTTCCGGGTTGCTCCGCCGCCTGTAGGCTTGATTTTCTCTCGGAGCATCGAAACCTGGTCAAACGTTGTCGGAATGACCTGAAATTCGACGTGCAGCCTTTTGGAAGCATGTTGAAGCCACTCATGCACTTGGTTTGATGAGCGAAGGCTTCGGTGGTTCCCGCCGCCGGGAGGCTTGATTTTGCTGCTCGAGCATTGATGGAGGGTCAAACGTTGTCGGTTTGACTTGAAATTTGGCATAGAGCCCTTTTGAGACATGCTGGAGTCATCTGTAGGCTTTGATCGAAGTTTTGACGTCTCCGATGATGTCGCCGCCGGGAGCTCCCGTTTAGCTGTCGGAGAAGTGAAGTTAGGCCAAATGTTGTCGAAATGGCCCGAAACTTCATGTGTACTCTTCTCTTGGCTATCTTGAAGGATCTTGCAGTTTTTGTTTGATTCTGACAAGATTTGATTTTTTGGAGAAATTGCATTGCCTATTTATGGCAGGTTGCGGCTTCATGCAGCTCTCTTGATGTTGAAGTGGCAAAGTGACATTTTTGGTGTCAACAGTGGGCTCACTAGATGATGGTCCAGCATTGACTGGGTTCTCTGGTTCTAATATAGGTTCAGCATTTACACTTGGTTCTCCAGTTTCTACTTTCTCACTTGATTCATCCTCAGGTTCCTTCAGTAGTTTGACCTTGTTATCAACCTATGTACCAGACCTAAGGGTGATTATGGATTTGACTTGTTCCGGCCCTTTTCCTTTAGGATCGTGAACAACCTGGCCCTTGGGATTAGGTTCGGGTTGACTAGGGAAGGTTCCCTTATCTCTGGCACTGATGGAGTTGGCCAGTTGGCCCATCTGATATTCTAATTTTGCAAGGGTTTGAGTGTGGCCATTCAAAAGTTGAGTAGTGGTCTGCTGGAATTAAGCAGTACTCTAGGTCAATCGGGCCGTGGTTTGAGACATGAGTTTCATGGCCTCATCTAAAGAATCTACCCTCTGGGTCAATGGATTGGGATTGAAATTAGGTTTTTGGAAACCGGGTGGGGCACTCACTTGAGATTGATTGGGCTGAAATTGAGTGGACTGAGATGGGCCACCTTGAGTTGGGCCTTTGGTCCAAGAAAAGTTTGGGTTGTCCCTCCAACCTGGATTGTAAGTGTTAGAGTACAGGTTATACTTCGGACGATTATCAAAACGAGTATTTTGATATAGTGCATTCACTTCCTCAACAGACTCGGTCTGACCCAAAATTGTTGGGTCAATCCCTCCATTCATAGCCTGATTATATCTTAATGACTCCAAAGTGTTTGGAGTGAGCTTTTGGTTCAGTTCTAAGGCCTTTATTCTCCTCACCAGTGTGGCCAATTTGGCCTCTGCCTCAATTTTGGGTTCAATCTTGAACATCTCCCCTTTCTCAGGAATGGTGGGTTTGATGGGCTCCCTCTTGACAGGGGCCCACTGTAATGTGTTTTCAGCGGTATCTTCCAAAAATGTTCATGCTTCTTCTACTGTTTTCTGTGTAAATTGCCCACTACAGAAAGATTCTACCATTTGTTTGGTTGGATAATCCATGCCTTCATACACAATTTGGACTAATTGGATTTTTTCAAATCCATGGTGGGGACATTGGATTAAAAGGTCCTTGAACCGTTCCAAATAACTGTAAAATGTCTCCCATTCCATTTGATGGAATCCATTGATGGCCTGCCTAATTGAAGCGGTTTTCTGCTTAAAGTAGAATTTTTTGTAAAATTCTTCGACTAACTTGGCCCATGTAGTGATGGACCCGGCCTGTAAGGCATAAAGCCAAGCTTTAGATTTTTCTTTTAGGGAGAAAGGGAATAATCTAAGTTTAAGGGCCTCCTCAGTCATGTGATTGATTCTCATGGTCCCACAGATGTCCTCAAATTCCCTAACATGTTGATTTTTCATAGTCTAGCCCAAGGAATACTGGGAGCATCTGGATCATGCCAGATTTTGGCTCAAATGTGGCATTGGTCTGAGGCAGGGTGATGCAGGACGATTGAGTTGTCCTAGTGGGGTACATGTAGTCCTTTATAGTCATGGGCGGGTCCATTTGATCAACCATTCTAATAATTTCTTCAAAGATTGAAGACTATCCAACAATGGTTAAGGCTAATTCGGGCTCTATCCTGACTAACCTTTTACTCTTGCGTACCCACAGTTTCTCTCTCACGTTTAGAACGCATGCATCGGTTTCAACTTTAAAGAAATGCAAGCCTAATCTATATGCGGGGCCCTAATGGTCATACTAAATGATGCACAAAGATTGAGCATAAGAAATTATCCTAGGGTTAACCTAACTCACTAGACAGCTCCTAACTGGTTTGAAGAGTGCACTAAGGCCTCCAATCCGGTCTTATGAAGCCAAATCAACCAGGTAAGTCCCCAGGATGAGTGGTGGGGTCACAATGCACTTGGCAAAGGTCCCGCTTAAGAACCAAACTCCTAGAACAGAGATTGCCACCCTTTGGAGGGACATGACTTACCTAGACATCGACTTAACCAAAGAGCGCAATTGGTACAACCTTTTATGGTCTTCGTCCTAATGAGCTCGAGTCATATGGTCTCGTTTCTACTTTATTTTAATTAATATTTAGGCTACTATGTGAGAGGTGGTTAAACCTAATTGGGCAAGGATCTGGTGATGAAATCCAGTCCTTATCTTGTTGGGGTCAATTGCCCTTAACTAAGTGTGTGGGGTCCAATTTACTTGGTGTGTCAATCACACAATCATACTTGCTGAAATTTAAATCACCCAAGCCCCACTTGCAAGTAAAAGACTCGTGTGGTAAAGTTTAGAAACTCTTATAGCGGGCCCACGCTTCTCTCTTCTTTTTTTTTTTTTTTTGTGGGAAATTTTGCAATTCTAAGAGCAATTTGTTTTTAGCAATTCTAAGAGCAACTTGTTTGCTTAGAGCAAATCCACGCAGTTTCCTGCTTTTGTGCAACTCTCCTCTTACCAAGGTGACCTATTAAAAAAAAACTCTTGTTAGTAAATTCTATATTAACAAATCAACTCAATATTCTATCTTATCTTAATTAAAAAAAATAAGAAAATTCAAAAGATACCAAGTTAATAAAAACTCTATCAAAGTGGATTATAAGTTATTGAAACAAATAAAAAATTCTATCTAAAAAAAAATCAGAAATTCTAAATTATCCGAACAAGTGTCTAGATATGGTTAGAGTTTTCAAAAAGTTTTCAATTATAAGAAATCCAATTTCATCCAATTCAAATTTCAGATTTTAAAACTCTAACTAATCTAAACAACTTAAGAGATGGAATTTTAAAATTTTCAACTACCTAATTTCAGAATTCAAAGGTTAGCATATTAATCAAAACAACTAGTCCTAAAGATTTTAATCTCTATCTTACCAATCCTAATCTAATCAAAATACTAGTTAGACCAATCTAAATTTTTTTTTGTTTTTATTTACTGAAATTCGGAATTTAAATAAATCCTTAATTTTTTTTTATTAATTAATTAATTATTCCGAAAAATTCAATTAATTATGAAAAAAAAATATCAGAAAAATCCGAAAAGTTTGAAAAATTAGCAAAGTGAAATTCTAACTGATACTAATTGCAAAGAACACTACTAATGCAAATTAGATTACTAAACAACCAATGCAACCTAACTATTAGCATGCATATGAATCTAATAAAAAAATCAGATTTTTAATAAAAACTCAAATTTGGCTCCCCGGCAACGGCGCCAAAAACTTGATGTGATCAATATCAATCATAAAAAACCGCAAGTGCACGGGTGTCTAGATGAGACAGTGGCAAGAACGGGTCGAACCCACAGAGAGATACTTAAAAAAACTTTTAAATTAAGAAAACTAATTAACTAACAATTTAAGAGAAGTTTTGAGTTTAGATTTAAAAATTAAGCAACTAATATAGAAATTCGAAATCTACCAATTTATGAAGATGATTAGAACATAGGAATCCAATAAGCATCCACCAATTATTTATCAAGTAACCCTAACTTGTTCCAATTTTTACTTCAAATCAAAGATAAATCAATGTTTTTAATTTGGAAAATCTAACTTTTAAAATCCCTTTTTAATTATAAAAATTCAAAACTCAAGACTTCCTTCATCTCATAAAAGAATAAAAATAATTTAAGCACCACCCATCAAAAGTAAGCACAAACCATCAAAAGATCTAAATCCTAAGCATGGCCCATCAAGCCTAAGCATGAGTAGTAAAAAAAAACTAATTTTTATTTTTAGAAATAAAAATAGAGATTTGCCTAGGCACGAAGACGAGCCTATTAATCATTAAGTACATAATCATGAAACACAAATTAGAATTACTAAACAAATAAAAAGACAATTACTTACCTTCATCCATAACTCTAATCACGAAAATTAGCCCGCCATTGCAAAGAATGCTTCTTGATTTATTGTTAAAAATTGCATCTTTACAACTTCTCCTTCACAAATTTTCTCCTTCAAAATAAATCCTTGGACATGGCCCAAGGCTACCAAAAATAAAATTAAACTAATGGAAAAAGAAGAAAGGAAGAGAAAAAGAAAGGAATAGGAGAGAGGGAGAGCCTTGGACGTATGGAATGTGTTGTGGGTCTCCATTATGCCTCCTTTTATGCTTTTAAAAAACCCCTTTTAGTAAAGAAGTACCATCCTTTTAGGTATCTTTTTTCCTTATTTGTAGGGATTCTTTCTTGTTCTCCAAGCTAACTTCTTTCTTTGGAAAGACTTTTAAATTTAAGAGATCTCCTTACCTTATTAGGTTTCTTGATGCATATACTTTCCTTGTACAATTCCAAGAATATCTCTAAAAATTGCATGATGATGTAAAGGGAATAAACTTTCCAAATATTGAGATTTCTTGCAATTCCCGCCTAAAACTGTAGCAGACAACTTCCAGAGGTCATATCTCCCTCAATATAGCTTTGATTTTGGCAATCTTGGGCTCCAAGGATATCTATTCGAAAAGATCTTTCCAACAGTGCTAGATTGCGCCGATCCGACACTCGGTTTGAGAGTTATGACCATTTAAAGTTCCTGCCCCTGAAAAATCCAGGAATAATTGTGCAAAAATAGAAGCTTCAATGTTGGCATGCAATGGGGTGTGTGGGGCCCATGTTGGACGTCCAAGTATGCTTGGACTCTCTCTTTGCTTGCTTATTTGACTTTTCTTTGACCTCTCTTCTCAAATTTCATCAATGTAGGTCCTGTGTTGATTTCTCCTACAAATTGAAAGAGGCAACTTTAATATTAATCATATGTAAGAAAATAATTATGAACCATGTATGGGACCCTATATTCTCAGTGATGCACCAAAATGACCAACTTTCCAAAAATAGCACATGGTGCCAAAAATAGCAAGATATGCATTGATAAAACCAAAAGCCTAATTTTGGGGTGATATATGAGATGAGAAAAACTTAATTTCAACAAGTCATGCAATTCAATGAATTTTGACCAATTTTGACCATTTCTCCAAAAATATCCTCAAATGCATGTAATCATGAAATTAAACACAATTCTATGCAATTAAACCTAATTAAGTCCACAAATGCTAATGAAATGATGACTTAATGACCTAGTTTTGTGGACTTATCAACTAAGTTTCAATACTAGGTCCAAAAAACACCTAAAAACCTGGCAGTTCGGTCACTACTTGGTTAGCTATCGGTTAACTGAAAAGGAACATGTCGATTAATCGACACTTGGTCGAGTGTCAGTTTGCGGGAAAATGAGTGTCCAATTAAATAAACTGACAAAATTCAGTTAACTATCAATCAATGTTCGGTAATCGAACTCATTGTTTCTGTAATTTTCACTCTTTTGTTATTCTAACCGAATTCAGGATCGTTTAACTGACAGGCCGCGGGTTTGGTCTGGGAAAGTCCTGATTCGAAAATTTCTCATTTCCGAACATTTTTTACCTTCCCAAGGCTTAAACTTGCACTGTAGAAGCATCCTAAACCCTCCAAAACATCCATATAACATAGATAACCACAAATTAACCAATTACACATGTGAACCTACCCATTTACTAAATTGGAACTCACAACTAACCTATGAGCTGAAGTTAGGGTTTCTATCATGAAGAACATACCCAGAATCATACATTAAGAGTACATGAAACAAATTCCAAGCATTTTACTACCCTCCCAAGGCTTAAACTTGCATTTTGGTGCTTGAATATCCAAATCTACCAATTCTAAGTCTTACCCATTTAATACCAAGCTCTAAGCAAAAACCCCTAAATAGAACCTCAAACCAAGTTCCTATAATGGTGAAATGAAAGAAAAGCTACGAATCAATATGCATTCACGAATTGAAACCTCAAATCATTCATTTGA
The DNA here is from genome assembly GCA_028538565.1 of Umbellularia californica. Taxonomy (NCBI): domain Eukaryota; kingdom Viridiplantae; phylum Streptophyta; class Magnoliopsida; order Laurales; family Lauraceae; genus Umbellularia; species Umbellularia californica. Next base: position 41,863,220 of record JAPQWN010000004.1, read on the forward strand.
AAGAAGAGAGAGTGATTTGGGAGATATTTGCTTACCTATGAAGTAAGAGAGATGAAGAAAAACAATTAGAAGCTTGAAGAAGATGAAAGCTTGAAGAAGATGGGTTCCTACTTGGAGAAGATGAAGTAAAACACTCACTAGTCTCTTTTTTGAGGTTTGGAAGCAAGGGAATGGAAGGAGTAGTGAGGGAGAACAAAACCCTACGTGGCTCTTGCAATTGGAGATGAGAATGAAATGAAAGAAGATGGGTTCTAGGGTTTTAGCTAGGGTTTTATACAATGGGTTTCTGCTATTTGCAGGAAAGTCCAAAATAAAATAGAAAATTACAGTTTAGGGTTTTTGAATCATAATTGGATCTAAATGAGCTCAAATGAGTTGGGTCAAAACATAAAAATCGAAGAGTGACTCATGACCTATGAGATGCACCCGAAAATCCTCGGAAAACAGAAAACACACTCGTGGGACCCAATAAAACCAAAATACTCAAAAAGTCATATTACTACCTAGTCAATGGTCAAACCCCTTCTAATCTATGTAACCAATCCCAAATACATTCAAGACATCTATTAGGCATATAATTAGGGCTAATTAGACACTAAATACGATTAAGGTAAGGTCAGGGTGTTACAGTGCATCCCTCCCCCATCATGGGGTGAAGGACATAGTGAGGGCGACTTTATGATCCATCCAAACCACAACATACACAGGACCCCTTGAATTACACTCGACCCATTAAGTTCTCATCGATCCAGATCGACTAGACTATTGGATCAAGGGTCATATCTTTTCTTTAATATAAAGACATTAAACTTGTGGGCCATGGATGAGGGGGTCAGCGGTATGTGATTGACTAAGTCCCCAAACTTGATATATGGGCCCATCCAAAATGTGTCTTTCCAACCCTTCGGTCCTGTGATTAATAGGGCCTTGGGTAAGCCCCATCAAGTTGTTCCTCACCAAGATATGGTGAGGGATAAAAGCATATGAATATTTCCCATCATTAGAAAGGGCTGAATATGTATGTAACCATTAAAGAGGCTATAAAGTAACCTTCATTAGGCATAAACTATATCATAATCAATGTAGTTAAAAAACAAAATCAATAGGCTGATATTATATGGTACCAAGAAAAAAAAAAAAAAAAACCAAAAAGACCCAATGTTTAAGCCCAAGAGAATTTCTTAGGAGGCGCAGCAAGAGAATTTCTTAGGTGGCCTGATATAAAAACAACAATGACAAAGATTCATAGTTTATGCTAAATTTGGTTGAATATCTATATGACTAAACATCATCACACATGTAAGTTCTGTGATCATAACGCAGCCACCATTAGGTACTGTCAATACCTTAATCGCCTTTCGAAGTTAAAAAAGTTTTTGATGTTAAAAATGTCGTATAGGGAGAACCATGTGATCATTAGTATAAGCTCGTGGTTATTTTGGTCATTCAGGGGAAGCATCCTGCTGTAAATCCCAAAAAGATCTTGAATACTTTGACCTAAAAATAGATTTTTTAGTACTCTTCTTGTAAATACTCCAATTATCTTGAGCAGAAGTGTTTGGAATGGGTACCAGATCTTTAACCATGATTAGTATTTGATTTAGGCCTACATAAACTATTGACACAAACCAATGGACCCATTTTTGTCCTATAATTTTAGTTATGAGATTGGGTTTGGTTTTGCTACGAGTCCATTTAACCCATTCAAATCTGCCTCACTCGGTGTGATCGTACTACATATCCTAACTAGTGATGAGTTTATAATATGTGATATCAAACCTGCGTTGGATTAAGTTTGATATGAGTTATCCCTTCAATTTTTATTAAGATATTAGAACATCGAAAATATTAGTGATATCATATCTCACAAACCAAACAAAGCTCAACTTGAGTACTAACTGCTCTTTTTCTAAGATGTCCAAATATCAATTACGCTAGCTAAGCTTTGTCTATTAGACTCTATTAGCAAATATGTAAATTGATTTTAAATAGGACGGAGGAGGATGCAGAAGGGCATTTATAGGGGTGTTTGTGCGGCGGAAATTTCTGCATAAATGACATGGAGATAGGGCGTTGGATTTTCTACTGCCTTCTGCCTCGCGTTTGGGTGCAACGACGGTTCCTCTCCTCTGGGTCTTTTAAGTATTTTGAAGGCTTTATTTTTTTATTAAGGAGAAATTCAGATTTCCCACCTTCCCCTGTCAGAAAAGCAGTGCTACGGTTGTGGCACTGTACAAACGCCCATCTTAGCCCGAATTGACTTGGGTGAGAATTTATAACCCACACCCTCCCCAAACCTAAGAAAACCAGCGTGTAATGTAATAAGAGAAAGTCTATGTGTCCCGGATGAGTTTCCCATTTTGGGACCGATCCATATGGAAGAGACAGGCAGTAAATGACCTTTTTACCCTCTCCCATGTGGATCAGTCCCAAAATGGGGATCCCATCCAGGACACATGGACTTTCTCATGTAATAAATAGGAGCAGGTCACCCGACCCAATTCCATCCCAAGCTAGGCTCTGCAGTCTGCCCGAATCGGGCCAATTTTCTATGGGGGTGGGGGCGAAGCCGAACGTGTCATGCACTCGTGCAACGAATGGGAGAGGAGACAGAGGGTTTAGTAGTGTGCGTCGACTGGCTCCCACTTCCTCTCCTTGACCTTTTCTCCGAGAATTCAACAACTGAAATTACGATTCTGTCCTCAGCCTTCAAATCCTCCAAAAAACAAAAAAAAAATTCCATCCCAAATTTCTCCTCCTTCGATTCCATCGGATCTCTTTAGCTGCAACCTCTTCCCTTGACCTATCAGACTTCTCAATCTCTCTCTCTCTCTCTCTCTCTCTCTCTCTTTTTCTCATCCCAAAGGTACAGTTTCCATCGATCTCTCAGCTTTTCTTCATCTATTTTAGAAGAAACTAGTAAACAATCTATGTTTGTGCTTTTTCACTTGAAATTTGAATTACATTTGATTGCGGTTTCTGATAAAGTTGAGATCGTTTTACCTATTTATTAGTAACTGAGATTCCAGATTTTCAAGTCTCTCTTGTTTTTATTTTCCCATCTGGGATGTTTTGGTGTGCTTGTTTTTCTTCAGGAACTAAATGTGAGAACTGGGTTTCCTGATTCTTCAATGATTAGATGCGGGTCATATGGTATCGAGATGACTTTTTGATCTTTTTGAAGGAAACCCAGATGCCAGGTTTCATTTTTTTAGGATAGTTTTCATCTGTGAAGGAATGGGATTTGTGGTTTCTTCAGGAATTGAGTTCTGGGTTTGTTGGTATTTTTACTAATTGAATCGAATTAGATGGGATCCGATGAAATCTTGCTTTTTCCTTACCCAGGTGCAGATTTTTTTTTTCTACTGGTGTTTAACTTCTGTTGTTGGGTATGTGTGGGGTTGACTTATAAGAACTGGGTCTCCTTATTTATTTTTTAAAAATAATTGGTTTGAATTTAGATGAAGTATGACTAAATGTAGAGTTTTTAATTTAATTTTTGGATCTTAATGAATTGAGTCTGTAGTCTTTTCCCATGGTTTTTTTTTTGTGTGTGTGTGTGTGTGTGTGGAGAGATAACAGAGAATTTTGCTCTTTGGGAGAAAACATGACTGTGCAAAGAGTAAAAATTAAAATAAAAACATGACCATATATATTTACATCTCATTGTTAATTGTGGTTTTCTTTTTAAGTTGATGAAAAAAATTAATCGGTTTCTTCATGATTGGTCCAACATCAGTGAAATCTGATGTTCTTATAATCAACTCCATCCACATGGAAACCTGATAAAGTTGATTTTTCTATTTATTGGGTGCTGCGGTTTGCAAATTGGACATGGACAGAGATAATGTTGATTTTCTATTTATCACTTCTGACTCTGAAGCTCCTGAAATCTGATGAATTCTCTAACCTTCTTATTTCCTGTGGAAATGGAAAGCTTGGATTTTGGATTTGACATGTCTTTGCTTACTGGCAATTTGGTACAGGGTATATTCCTTTGGAATTTATCTTGGAGGACTTTCAGAAATTCATGGATTCCATGAAAATATAGAAAGCTGAAAATCTTCTGTATCAACCTCCTTTTTGCAATGGACTCTCTTCCTGTGGAAATCATCGGAAACATTCTTTCTTGGCTTGGAGCTGCTCGAGATGTGGTGATTGCTTCTGCAACTTGCCGGAAATGGAGAGAAGCCTGCCGAAATCACCTCCACACACTTTCCTTCAATTCCAATGACTGGCCTGTTTACCGTGATCTTACTACCAGTCGGTTAGAGATTCTCATTACTCAGACTATCTTCCAAACTACAGGCTTACAGTGTTTGTCGATCTTTATGGACGATGTTGATCAGTTTTCTGCAGCTCCAGTAATTGCTTGGCTCATGTATACTAGAGAAAACTTACGACAGCTTCTATATAATGTTCGCACAACTCCAAATGTCAACATTTTGGAGAAGTGCGGTAGGCAGAAGTTGGAGATGTTGGCCTTGGCTCGCAATTCTATAACTGGGGTTGAACCAAGCTACCAAAGATTTCCTTGCTTGAAATCCCTTTATTTAAGTAATGTCAGTATTTCGGCCTTGGATCTGAGCCTGCTACTCACTGCCTGTCCAAAACTGGAGACTTTGGCTCTCATCAATCCGGATATTGCGATGTCAGATTCGCAGGCAGCAATGGAGCTCAGCAGCCCTACTCTGAAGAGTATTTACATTGAAACAATTAGTTTAGACAAGTTTATAGTGGAAGCTGATAGCATTGAAAGTCTGCATTTAAAAGACTCGACCCTTGAGCTTTTCGAGCTTATCAGCAATGGCGGTTTGAAATACTTTAAAATTGATGATGTCAGTGTCGTTGACTTTGATATTGGGGACAGTACTAAACATCTGGAGGTTGTAGATGTGAACAACTTTACGATCATGTGGCCCAGGTTCTACCACATGATATCAAAATCATCTAAACTGAGAAAGCTTCGTCTTTGGGGTGTTATTTTTGAGGATGAGGATGAGGTTGTGGACTTGGAAACAATTGCTATGTACTTTCCTCAGCTTAGCCATCTTTCACTGAGTTATGATCTAAGAGATGGGCTGGTTCACCATGGATTGCAAGGGTCATCTTGTTTGGAGAATGTGGTGATTTTGGAGCTGGGATGGACTGTGATTAGTGAGCTCTTCACTCACTGGGTCACAGGACTGCTTCATAGATGCCCCAATCTTAAGAGGTTAGTTATCCATGATGTCATCTCGGAGGCCAAATCTCCTGAAGAATGCCATATGCTGGAAAATTTTACTTCTTCCATTGTTCGGCTCATGAGGAAATATATGCATGTTGATGTGCATTTTGAGTATGAATAAAAGTCTTGTCAATCCCTTGGCAGTTGTTCAAGTCTTGATCCAACAACGCACATAAGTAGGTAAATCACACCGCATGTAGAATCTGACCATTTTCCTTGTTCCATGTCTATAGCAAAATTTTCCTCTGTGTCAGCGAACTTGACAATTTCTTGTGTAAATTTAGGTTTATTTCTGTTCACTTTTGGTGAGGAAGGAACATATTTACCTTTCAATTTGTAATTTTCATCGTTCTTTAAGGGTGTGTTTCGATGTTTCCTAAATGGTCAATAACAAGTGGTTAACATGATGTTATGGGAAGCATATCGTTACCCATCATGCTGTGTATCTGTGTCAATCTAGAAATCTGAAACCACATCAGTTACGTACTGTTTTTTCTGTCCTCTCTGCTTAAAATGGGATTGATTGCTGATATTGAAGCTGAGCAGAAAGTTAAAAAATATTAACCCACTCAATATGATGTCTTATTTTAATGCTTTCCAAGCACATACTGGAATCGATGATTGTTCATTTCGACAAAATATTGAAACTGAATATGGTTTACATTTAAATGCACCCTAGTAAGTCTATAAATTGTTTCCTTATTTTTGCCTTTTCCAGATTTAATTACTCTGGATTTCCATGGTGAATGTTCCAAATAGCTATTCCCTTCTCTATTTGTTTATGCTATTCTTCTCATGCTTGACATGGAAACTAGCTGCCTGGGAAGCACGGACACCTCTCCGGGGCCGGAGTGTCAGTGTCCCGACACGGACACGCTCCAACACGTGTCGGACACGCAAAAAAGAGTGTCTTGTTTATTTTTTTAATGTTTTATATTTCGGACACGCTGGGGACACATTCCGGACACGTGTCGGACACGTTTGCCTCTTTTAATTGGAAAAAAATAAAATTAGAGTAAAAAAAAAAAAGAATAGCAAAGGGGGCTTTTTGTAAAAGTTCATAACTTAAAAGCAAAGGGGCCATCCTTCCGCTGCCCTGAGGAGGCCGGCCGATGGGTTTTTGCTGTTTACATGAATCTAGAAAATCTGTTTTTGCTGTTTATATATCAAATTTGTTCTTTATATCAAATAAATTTTTTTATTTATCAGCTCTGCTTCTTCACCTCTGCATGACAATTGGGAATTAAGGAATATGAGTTTACACCCTCCAATGAAGATGATATAAATAAGCCTCTGTGGAAATATGTAACCAAGTTTGAGAAAATTAATGAAGGAGGGGGAAATATTACTTGGCTGTGGAAATAGTAACTTTTAGTATATGATTAGATATATTATTATTATTATTATTATTAATTATTAACGTGTCCGTGTCCTACTTTTTTGAGAAATGCCATGTCGGCGTGTCCGTGTCGTGTTCGTGTCCCGTGTTTGTGTTCGTGTCCGTGCTTCTTAGCTAGCTGCTATTGTGACAATACTAGTATGGGGTGTAAAATTAAGTTGTTGCCTTTTGCATGCTACTTATGTTTAATGGTATGAATATGATCAATGTTTTGACTATTGAATTTTTTTTTTGATAACAGTTGTTTTGACTATTGGTTACATTTGGTTCTTCCTTATATTTGTTTTATTTTATTGATAACAATTGTGTTAGTTATTTTACAGGGGTCCTAAATATTATTCTAGGCAATAAGAATACATGCTCCTGACAATTACCATATTTTGATTTCCTGGTTCTTTTAGAAGTTCAGTTATGATAGGCTCCATGTTATGGATCGCCTTTAATGTTCAAAAGGGACAAGGATAATGATGATGTTGAAACTAAAACTTAGGAAAGATCAAAGCGTTTAATTAAAAAATGACTGCCATCTGAAAATACCTGTTGACATACATGATGAAATTTAAGAAAAGATATGTGGATGAATGCATATTCATGATGGACGACTAGTATCCTCTTTCCATCTCACTTTCTTCATTGTTAAAACCTGATTTTTCTCATCCATTTTTCTTCCTTTTTTTCTTGGATATGTTTGGTATGCAGTGGGTCATGCCTAGAACAGTTAATTATCTTTTTCTTCAATGGCGATTGGTTTGCCATTATATTTGCGGCAGAACTTATTGGAAGCTTGTATTACATGCTATCCTTTGGAAGCTTTGGCTGGAAAGGAGCAGTAGAGTTTTCAAGAATAAAAGCAATTTTGTGGGTGAGGTTGTTCAATCCGCTGTCTAGTATGTGTCGGAATGGGTAAGGAATAGAATGGAGTTTCAAGGTATTGATCTAAACGATCTCCATAAATCTTGGGCGGCTATTTTGAATGGAGGTTGGCATGTTAAATCTATGACTAGAGTTTGTTGGATCACGACTCCGATGGGTATCCTAAAGCTCAATTTTGATGAAAGTTTTATTCGCTCAGTCAGAAGAGGTGGAATTGGTGTTAATAGAGATTGGTCTAGCAAAGTTGTTAGGAGTTTTTCAGGGCCGCTAGATTTCTTAGATACTATCATACTAATGAAGTTAAAGTTTTTTTCTCTTTTGATGCGTTGCCACGATTTGTGTAGAATGAGATGCTTTAATGCTATTCTCGAAGGTGATTCTTTTTCTACTATTTAGTGGGATTCCGGTAATTCTTCTTATCCTTGGCGGTTGGCAGATTGGATTGGAGCGGTGCAGGATATTTCACGTCAGTTGGGTGCCAGTTTTAATTATATTTTATAAGATGCTAGTGCCATGGCGGATGCTGGTGCTAGCGAAGGAATCTTTCACTCATTTCTTTCTTTTGATATATATTTTCCTTTTTTTCTTAAGGTGGTGTTTGTTTTTTTGGTTTGACTTTTGTGGCCAAGTTTTGGCTTAATAAAATTCACCATTATAAAAATAGCTCAGAGCCTCTGTAGTCAGAGAAAAGTCATCACAGAATACCAGAGGAGATTTTTATTGAAGGTTTTTACTTATTTTAGCACCCTATTGTTGACGTCAATATCTTGGCCTAATGTCTGAGGCTGAAAGGGGTTGGTTGATCCAATTGGGGTGCGTGGTAAGTAACTTAGTGCCACTATACTACATAGCACATGATTGATGATACTACCAACATAGTAAATTCTGATATATATATATATATATTGTTTCAATTGTTTATCCATTAGCATTGTATTAGGTCTTAAATTCAAATACCTGAGTAGTGTGAGTATAAGTGAATAAATATATCAGCATTTTTCTTTTTAAAATCATATAGTAATGGAAGACTTTGACATTAAAGGGTCCTGTACATTTTGTATGGTTTCTAATGAAAATAACATAAAAAAAACTTAACATTATCTGATGTTCTAGATTTTTTTTGGATAATTTCTTGAAATTTTTTTACCTCAACTAGAATTCATTCCAATAACTGAATACTTACCACCACAACCTGTGTATCATTGGTGGGTGGGAATGCTCCCTCCCCGACCGCTTTTTTGATCCTTTGTTACAATAGTCTTGAACTGAGAAAGGTAAAAAACTTTCTAAATTCTTAAAACTACAGATTGTCCCTTCTTTATTTTTAGATGGTCGTCTCTCCTTTCTTTTCCCTTAAAATAAGATATGTGATTATGTATCTCTAATTATGCTCATGCCCAAATAAAAGCCATGCCTTACAAACTGAGTCTCAAGGATGTTTTTTTTTTTTTTTTGAGGTGTCAGCTCCAATTCTGGAAACACTGCTCCAAGATGGCATGCTCGTATGGAGAACTGTTGAGAATGGTAACGATAAAAATCTGTCATGTATATTGTACTTTGGTCAAGAACCTATTGCACAACTTGGATTGATTCATGGATTTCATGTGATCAAATTCAGTCACCTTGATAGGCATAGACTTAGCGACTCTTGACGTCTGCTGCCTTTTTTTTGCCAGCTGACCAGGTGCTTACGATGAGAAAAAAGTCTCGACACACTCCATTTTGTATATTGGGCTCTGACTTTATTTATATTTTTGGCTGTTACTTGAGGCCCTTTGCTTCAGAGCTTCACTGTCTTGAATGTTACGCTTTCTCTAGCAAATAGTTTCACAATGTTGAAGAGGTCGCATCGTGCCGCAGAATTCTTTTTTCATAGGTAGAGTGCTTCTGTCATCCCACATTTATTTCGTCAGTGAAATGATCTGCTGGATGACCTTCTTTGCTTAGCACACCTCTGAATCATACATGAGAGGTGGGTGTCCCATGCAACTTTATAGACCATGTTGAAGTTAATTACTTCTATGACTTTGTTGTCTTTACTTTGATAGTTTTAAAAGGGCTATTTAATCAGCCTTCCTTCAATTTAATGATCCTTGTTTCATGCTCTCAGCCTTCGTGCCATGTAGGTGCAATGACTATGCTAAAATTCCAAATTAAACACCAACAAGTGGTAGATAATCCATGGAAACTTTGTTTGTTGCGAGACTAAAATCCTTGTAAGATCACACTTGTGCTCATGAAGGTACACTTCAAGTTGATGACTGATGAGGAACTTCTTGTTCCACGGGGCTTTCATCATTTGTCAAAAACTGGTGTATGTTCTCTTATTTTTTCCAGCTATAAAAGGAAGTGTTGTTGGAACACACAGCGAGTTTTGCTAACCATCCAAACAATCCATCTTCTCTTGAACTTTGTCTTCCCATCACCACCTGATTGAATGTGGATTTGATTATACCCACTAAATCCTAATAGTTCTCTTAACTGTGTTGATTCTTGCATTGAGATTGAACCAGTTTGTCCTTTATAGAGAAAGGGCGGCATGTATCAGAATCATCATTTTGGTCATGTGAACTACCAGAGTGTTAGGAGTACCACTAATAATGAGGGAAACGTAGGTCTATCCAAGAAAGGTGTTGTAAGTTGTTAACTCTTGTACCCTGACAAAATGAAAAACTATAGTTACCTGGTTGGTTAATGAGGTTTTCAAACTATTCTCTGCAATTCTCTATGCTAAGTACTATAATTGCATGTGCTTGATTTTCCAAATGAAGTTACTTGCATTGGTAATTGACACCCTAACGGTTGATATCTAGGATGTAGTTCTTTGATGTATGATGCATTGACGCAGACGAAGAAATGGCTCCCATTTGGTTGTAAACCATGCATACCTAAAACCTTTAATCAACAAGAAATTACTATGCCACAAGAAGAAGAAAACAGGAGGGTTCAAGGCCTTTAACTTCCTTGTGTCCAGTTTCTTTCCTTATGTCAAGCAATTGTGGGATTTTATGAGGATTTGTGTAATAGTTTCCTTAGTTAGCTTGGGTGGATGGCTAAGATTAGGCCTTTATGTCATGTAAGTACTATATAAACATTACATAGGGGTCGTCCAACCCCATACTCTGTTGCATGGATTTTGCCCGTTTGTTCTCTTCTCCATATGTTTGAGAGTGTGTCTTCCAAGGATTGAAGACCAATCAAGTTGGAATTAGCAATTTGGAGTAAGGTGTTGTCATGACCCAAAATCAGGATTTCCCTAAGCAGGAGAGGAAGTCTGAATCCCGGAGTCGCTATTGGTTAAATACAATTATTAACCATATGTCCTGTGAATGTGAGGTGATGTCAAATTCCTCAAACCAACAGAGGAAGCTTGTATTAGCCATTAGACAAGTGTTTAAAACATAATTGTAAACAATATGCATCAGAGTATCACTAAAATTCCAAGAAACTTTGTAAGAGCATCAAACAAATGTTTATAATTCAAATGAACAATTTGTTTGTTGTTGGGAGAATATTCATGTGCATCCATCCCTCACCATTGTGGTGAGGGACACCCCATTTTTGGAAACTTTCAAGTACGAAAGAGAAGTTTATACTTGAAGGTTTCCAAAAATGGGGTGTCCCTCACCACAATGGTGAGGGATTGATGCACTTAAATATCCCCCATTATAAATATACATTTTCTACCTAGACAGAGGTTTTACTAAGAGCCAATTTTTTGTATTGAATCTCTAGGGCATATTTATTTAGCCAACGGTCAATTAAGGTAAGTCGTCCTAGCAGGAAAAAAGGTCTCCTTTTATCTTCTTTGGCTGAAAAAGTTGTGTGTTTAAAGTAAAGTCCAACCCCCACTTTATTTTACTATACACGTTGCCACATGTCACTTTTCCTTAATATTGTAAAAGTATGGTAAAAGTAACTACTTTACCATTCTCTCTCTTACCCACACTTTACTTCACTACATATTTTATGTCTCCTTATTTTACCTCACCTGTATCATGATGTGACATCTATCTTTATTTTGCTTTATCATATATGTAAATAGGAGTTAATGGTAAAGTGGATTCTAAAGAGGCGAGGAGTGAAAGGCTTATTTGGTACACATGTGTTGCACGGTCGCATGTGTGCTTGGAGGAATAATCCGGTTGGGTAAAGATAACACGAGGATACCCATACCACCACCACGGGCAAACCTACATTGGAGGTAATTGGGGTGACCAAATTAAAATTCCCATAAAGATTTAGTGTGGCATTGGAGCAAGAGTATGCCTACATTAGAGTGATCTGGGCGGTCCCCCCAAGTCAAAATTGAAATCCCCATAAAGTTGAATGGGGCATTGGAACATGCCCCACATATCTAAATTAACTTGTCGCTCTACATATGTCTAAAGATAGCCCCACATATGCAAAGTTTCATTGATAGAAAAAGAAAAGAAAAGAAGACATTGCGGCAATACATTGTGGTTTCTTCTTTGACCTCTTCTTTTGAAACCCCTTCACTAAATATATCTAGTATAATTCTTTCTAATCACTCTATATCTAAATCTGAATGCTTAATTTTCAAATCCTAATTCCCCAAATCCTAATCCAAGCCCTAAGCTCTAAACCACCAAATTTGAGTATATCTATAAATCCATTATCGTTATCATTTCTTCTTAAACCCACTATGATTCAAAGAAGGAACTCCACTCCCATTATCCAAAGGCTAGGAGGTTTTTTGAAAGTGAAAAGCGAAAGGATGAGTATCCTCAAAATGTTCTCGTATTCAGTTTTTTCTCAAATACTCACCACTCACCTTGAATTTGCAGCAATCTCCATTAGGCATTGATCTTGACATATAAAGTTAGTGAAACTTGATAATGTGAATTTGAGTGTCCAAGGTTAAAATCAAGGTTAGAATTTTTTTTAATCCATCTAATGCCTTTTTGGTACTTTATATCAACATCTTAACCTCTTCATTGCCCGATCTTCAATAACTATCACGCATCTAGTTGAGTTCCACGAGTGGTACATTTTTTTTTAAAGAAAAACATATAGGTAATATTTGGTAATGTGGACAAGTATAGCAAAGTCTAGAATTTTTTTCAAATGTTAAATTTAGCAAAATTTTAGCCCCACCCAAACGAAAATCCTGGGTCTGCCACTAACAACCACCACCACCCTACTACTACTACTACTAATAATAATAGAAAAGCGGGTGAGGAGTGAAGGATATAAGTTGGGAGACTTTAGATGGGCCTCAACTTTGTTAAGATTTGATTTAGGAAAATCACACATATAACCACCTGTCTTTTCTGACAATTGTATGTAATCAACTGTTTTTTAAAATTTTTGCAAAGCATCGCCTCTTAATTTAATTTTTTTTTCAACCACCTTGATTCATATCATAGGCCACCTTTTTACCCTTGATGATATCCAATGCTACCTTGAAAGGATGAAAACTTTCTTAGATCTAAGCTAATTTGTATCAAATTGAGGATGTTAATTCCAAGTAAATTGACTCGAAATTAATGGTCTTTCAACATTTATCACCCTGGATTCAATCCCAATGAGACTAAGATGTAAGCAAACTTTTATCCTTTTTAGACAAAACACACTGAATTTCATCAATCGATAAAAATATGGCTATAAACTGTTGGTTAAGTTGTTGAAATTCTCAGATCTACTAGCAAAACAGTAAAAATATATTTAATTTGGAGCATTTTTTGAGATACTAATTAATGGGAAAAAAATCTAAAACAAAAAATATCATTATTGATTTAAAATATTAAAATAAAAAAAATCTTTGAATTATTTTAAAATTTGAGTTTCTTTTGGATGTGGGATTAGATGAGGTATAATGAGAGAATAAAAAAGGAATCTTTGTCAGAGAAATTTAAGGGAAAAATATTAAGGTAACCATTGAAAATTCCTAAAATCTCTCTATGAACTCAAAATTGGTTATAATTAAAAGTAAGATTGAGCTCCAATCTCCTAATCAACTAGCAATATCGTAGCTCATGCTGAGCACAATCGTGTAGTTATTTATAGCTGTAAACTAAACAATCATCAAATAAAATATAAAACAAATACTTAAAATGTTCCTAAACAATAAATGACAAAATGATATCATATAGAATTTGTAATGGTCTAAATTTTTATACTAAAGATTTATTATACTACTTGAACAAAAGGAATCAATGATAGTATACGTTTTTATTCAGTGGCATAGTACTTGGCCCGACCCATCTAAAAAAGGTAAGGCCCAAGCCCAGGTGGGTAATATTTATATAAGACAAAATGTCTTCACTATTAGCTCCAAGCAGTAGCTTAGCTTGTTAGAATGTGTATGCATGTGAGAAAATGCATGTGTTTGAGTCTCCATCTATTTAATAAAATTGTTTTATATTAAATTGTATAACTTATTTGGGTCGGACTTCGCTTTGAGCTCTGTGCCATTGAGTCCAAGGCCGGCCCATATCTTAAAACTATATAGATTTTAGGTCCAAGTTTGGCCAATGTATCAAAACCTAAAGCTAAAGCACGGCCCAAAGCAGGTTGGTCCCTGATTGGGCTCTGGCCAGCCTGGTCCAAGGGCACCCCTATCCGTATCAATTAATACGTCCATGCTCAGAACGGTCAAAGAACCCATACAAAAAACTATCATTTAGTTTTTATAATAAAATAAAAAATTTAATTTGATCTCATATGTGTAAACTATCCAAGATCTGAAACACAACATTATTTTTTAAAAAAAACTCAGTACGCTTAAATGTAGTCATCAATAGGGAGGATGCTATCACCATATGCAACAATCACAAAATATAGTTTCTATTAATTCTTAGATACAAAATAGATTTACCAATGTGCTAGATTTTTTCATTCTTTAAATAAGATTTTAAATCAAAATTTACATTAAAAATGTACAAAAGAAAATCATATACTTTCTACTATACATTAGTTTTTAGATAGAAAATAGATGAAAATATAGAAAATTATATCATTTTTAAAATAAACCCAACATTACCAATTGAAAACCCTATTTCCAATAACAGAAAGCGCTAACTGTAGATGCCAAATATCTCGTGGCTAAGATAATGAGAAAGATTACGTCGAATTTCAGAACAAAAGAAAAAAAAAAAAAGAAAAGAAGTAAAACAACATCATATATAATAGGGAGAAAAAAATCTATAATACATGGAGACTCTAGATTATGGGAGATTTTGGTACTAAAAAATGAAGTATTGAAGGTCCACGTCTATCGAAATAGAATTTTAGTATATATCTTTGGATGCGTTGACATTCATTTTGAATAGTTCAGATTATCATTATGTGGGGCCCATGATAGATCTCCGGTGAGCAGTGATTTCCCATTGCATTGAAACTGAGACTTACCTTTTTATCTGGATGAGACTATTTTCATTTAAAAAGACAAGTCAAAATTAAAATTCAGAACCACTAAATCTAAGCCTGGCCCGCATAACAAAATCTAAATATCAAGCTTGTCCCAAAGTGGGCTAGCTCGGGTTGGACTCAGGCCGGTCCGGTCCATGATCACTCTCCTTGATTAGGATTACGGAATCCAAGATCTAATAATAAGACACTTCTTATAAATTTGATAAGATAATGAAAAAATTAATTTAATATTGGGAGTTCAGTTGAGTTATCAATTTCCAAATTGCACCTCAATTTTCAAATCAAATTGTTGCGCTCAATTGAACGGTGGATCAAAGTCTATTAAAATGAGACTCTATTAAATATCATTGGATGGGTTGGCATTCATTTTGAACGGTTTGAATTATTATTATGTGAGGCCCATGATAGATTCCTAAAGATGTGAGTATTGAGTTGTCATTGCATTGAGACTGAGACTTATCTTCTCTTCTGGATTAGACTATTCTCATTTGAAAAAGATAAGTGAAAAGATAAAACAATTAGTAATTTGAAATGAAACTTCTTATCTTATCTCGATAGGGATTGGCACATTTAAGGAAGAGTCCAATTTAAATTGAAATTGAAAGTGAAATTGCTCCAAATCAGCCTCAATTTCCCAATCAAATTGCTTGAAAACCATATATATAAACTGCAAAGTCAGAGCTCGATCTCATCAATCACAATAACCCGTGTTTATAGCACGGGCATGTCCAACCAATATTCTTACAAGTATATATAAATACTATACCAAATTAAAAAAAATCACCCTCAAAATAAAGTATCTTCGTTTCATACAAGAAAAGCTCATAGCATTTCATTCATAAAAGCTATATTCAAAATCTTAATAATCAAACATTAAACCACAATCTTCTTAACAAAAGGTTGCAACTAATAATAGTAAAAAAATTCCTATTATATAAAAAAAAAACTATCTCTATCAAGATTTCTTATTAAATTGAACTGTTCAGATATAATAAACTACAAGTGCGTAGTCAATTGCAAAGTGGTACAAAACTCCAAAAAACATAAATGATTATTTACCATATGTTTTTAAGGCTATGCAAACAATATCTCAAATCTCACTATTCAATTTCATAGGCCCTAAACATCACCAACATAAGATCATATTCTACATGCACTAGATTGACAACAAAATTCAAAGAATTAATGGAACCAAATTAACACAATCTCACCATGACCCACTATGAGATCCAAACACCCAATTTCATTTTAGTCATTTGCTTGTTGCTTGTGCAACATGGGATTAAAATACCGTTGCAACTTCGATCTTGTTAATCTATATCACTTGCATGAAGATTGTAAAGTTTTTAGTTGGCAAATTCATAGGGTAATGGACAAAACTTGGGGTTTCCTAATTTTGTATTTCTATTAGAAAACGGACTGCTAAAGATCTCTTTCCAAAATAGAAAAGGAATTCCGGATTCTAAAGACTGACAGAGGTCGCTTGAGCGAACCTCCATTCGCTTGAGCGAACCCTTCACAGTGGTATCTTTGCTCGACCCATCCCTCAGATCGCTCGACCCATCAAGTTTCTGGATTAGTAATTTGAAGACAGAATGTAGTCCGCTCGAGCGAACCACTTAACTACTTGAGCGAACCCATTACAAAATGAAGTCTGCTCGACCCAACTTGATGATCGCTTGACCCAACTAGGTTCTGTGCTGAACGTTCACATCCAGTGAGCAGTTAGCTCGAGCGAACTTGCAGAATTCTATTTTGAGCCGAACTCCACTTTTTAAGTTTTTCTCCAGTATCTTTCTATTCCTCAAGCCATTGGAACACGAATTGAGGATTATAAAAAGGCTCTCTCTCTCTCTCTCTCTCTCTCTCTCTCTCTCTCTCTCTCTTTTATGGACATACTGATCAAGAATACTTTCATAGAAGTTTTGAGAGATCCATCAAGTTCCCCCCCAAGGCTTCTAGTCCTACTGTGCTGAAGTATCATGTTTTGGGTCTGTTTCCATCCTCCTTCTTGAAGGCGGTTCTGCTCAAGCATGGTAAAGATTTATGACAAGTTGTCAACAAGATCTGAAGCAGTTCTTAGGTTGAATCAACAACTGGGAAAAGGGTTGTAAGTTTCTTGTATTCTTCGTTTTATATATAGTGCTTGGTTGTCTGTTGGCCTAGACGGTAAGGCCCGTGGTTTTTTCTCGGGCAAGGTTTTCCACGTATAAATCGCTTGTCCTTCTCTCTTTGTGGTTTGATTGATTTGTTAAATTGGAATTAAGGTTAATCACTAGTTTAATCACGTCTGACTGATATTCAATTGAGATTTAGTAATCGGGACCTTTGCCTGTGTTAAGGTAGAAATATTTTCAATCGCTTGTGCTTCTTCTTAATTAGGAAAAGAGACCGCTTAGCTTGTAAAGATTGCAAGGTGATACCGGGGGAGAGCTTGACTTCCCAACATAGGTTGTTGATCATAGATGTGCAGCTACAAAGGTGGACTACAAAAAAGAAGTTGTATAGATGCTCAAAGACTAAATGGTGGAACTTGAAAGGTGATAAGCAACTAGTATTTAGGGATAGAGTACTAGAGGAAGACGTTTGGGCGATAAATGAGAGTGCAAATAATATGTGGGATAAGGTAGCAGAGTGTATTAGGAGGGTAGGGAAAGAAGTCTTAGGAGAATCCAAAGGGGGTGCTCCGGCACAGAAGGAGGCATGGTGGTGGAGCAAGGCCGTTCAAGACAAGATAAGAGTTAAAAGAGAGAGTTTTAAAACTTGGCAAAAGGATCGAAATGCAGCAAACTTGGAAAAATATAAAGAAGCAAAAAGAGAAACCAAAAAGGCAGTTAGTGAGGCCAAGGCAAAGGCATTTGAGGAGCTATATAGGCGACTTGACACTAAGGAAGGCGAAAGAGAGATATTCAAGCTTGCTAAAGCCAGAGATAGGCGGACCAAGGACTTAAACCAAGTTAAATGCATTAAGGATGAGGATGAAAAGGTATTAGTAAAGGACGATGAGATAAAGGAGCGTTGGAAGAGCTACTTCTACAAGTTATTTAACGAAAGCAGTAGTAGTGACATACAATTGGGACAGCTTACCATTTCTAGGGAAGAATCGAATCATATGTTCTATAGGAGAATCAGTAGGGAAGAAGTTAAAGAAGTATTGAAAAGGATGAAGAATGGGAAAGCGGTTGGACCAGATGGTATCCCTATTGAGGTCTGGAGGTGCTTGGGGGATAATGGCATAAATTGGTTGACAAAACTTTTTAATGTAGTGCTAAAGAGCAAGAAGATGCCTGATGCATGGAGGAAAAGTATTCTTATACCCATATACAAGAACAAAGGAGATATTCAGAACTGTGCGAACTACCGCGGGATTAAATTGATGAGCCATACGATGAAATTATGGGAGAGAGTTATTGAGAGAAGACTAAGAAGAACAACAAACATTTCAGATAATCAATTTGGTTTCATGCCTGGGAGATCAACCATGGAGGCTATCTTTCTCTTGAGGAGGTTAATGGAACAGTATAGAGAAGGCCAGAAAGATTTACATATGGTGTTCATTGACTTGGAGAAGGCCTATGACCGGGTTCCTAGGGAGATTCTATGGGGAGTACTGGGAAAGAAAAGAGTGTGTGTCGCATATATTGAGGCGATAAATGATATGTATGATAGAGCCGTGACATCTATAAGGACGACTGGCGGAGAGACTAAGGAGTTTCCTATCACGATTGGTCTACACCAAGGCTCAGCGTTAAGCCCGTACTTGTTTGCCCTAGTTATCGATGAGATTACAAGACATATTCAGGATGAGGTGCCGTGGTGTATGCTATTTGCAGATGACATTGTTTTAGTAGATGAGACGAGAGAAGGAGTGAATGCTAAGCTAGAAGTATGGCGGAAAACGTTAGAGACAAAAGGGTTTAGGCTAAGTCGATGCAAGACGGAATATATGGAGTGCAAGTTTAGCCAAAGTAGGACACTTGGTAACATAAAAGTAAGTTTAGGCACACAAAAGATTGTAGAGAAAGAAAACTTTAGGTACCTTGGATCGATGGTGCAACAGGATGGAGGGATTGATACTGATGTAAGTCACAGGATTCAGGCCGGGTGGACCAAATGGAGGAGTGCTTCGGGGGTCTTGTGTGATCGGAAAGTCCCCCTCAGGGTTAAAGGAAAGTATTATAAGGTGGCGGTAAGACCAGCATTGTTATATGGATCAGAGTGTTGGGCAGTAAAGCATAATCATGTTAAGAAGATGGAAGTTGCGGAGATGAGAATGCTAAGATGGATGTGCGGGATCACAAGGAGAGATAGGATTAGGAATGAGGAGATTAGGGGCAAAGTACGAATAGCACCGATTGGAGATAAAATGAGAGAAAATCGACTAAGATGGTTTGGCCATGTTAGAAGGCGTCCAATGGAAGCAGCTGTTAAAAGGTGTGAAGGCATAGAGATTGCCAGGAGTAGGAGAGGGAGAGGGAGACCCAAGAGAAGTTGGAAAGAAACTATTAAACATGACCTTGCCTACATGGATCTAACGGAGGACATGGCCCTAAACAGATTTGATTGGCGTCGTCAAATCCATATAGCCGACCCCACCTAGTGGGAAAAGGCTTGGTTTGGTTTGGTTTGGTTTGGTTTGGCTTGTGCTTCACTCTGATTTTTCTGGTTCATGAAAATTGGAGTTGTGGAAGTTGTGTTTTTGAGGTGGTTGAAATGGGTGGCTGACTACAGTGAGGAGATGTGTGGCGATATATATATATATATATTTTTTGTGGAGAATGAAAGTTGGAGATGGGTGGTTATACCCATTTTGTTTTTTGCTGGGCTTGGCTGAATGAACATAATGCTTGGAATAGACTCTTACTTGGATTTTTGTTGAATGGTTCATTGTAGATTTCTCTCATGGCTCCAAAGAAGAGACCTCATGTCGAATCTTCATCTTCATCTTCCTATGATCACACCAGATTCCCTTTAATGGGAAAATCAATACAGTTCTATGAACAGTTTCAATCGAGAAATGTTGAATCAGAAAGAGAAGTGGATGAGAAATTACATAACAAAAGAGTATTTAGGAGCCTCGCAAATAGAAATTGGTTTTCATTGGTGAAGTTCAATACCAATACAATCCATGTTGACTGGGTCCGTGAGTTTTATTGCAATATGGAAGTCTTGAAAAACGGTTCAGTCACGACTTTTGTTCGAGGAAAATGGGTGACCATTACAGTGGAAGATATTGCTAATTTCATTAACATTCCAGTGGTTGAAAATCCTGATTATCCAATTCTAGATGAGCTTCCGGCTCCGATTAATTATGATGTGGTTGCTACTATGATTTGTGGTGCCGAAACTCGATGGCCAGGAGGCATCCTTCTCCATGGCAATCCGACAGATGAGTACCGGTTCTTTAACCGGTTTGTGTGTCACAACTTGGAGTCCCGTGGACACACTTCTGATGTGGCACATCGCAATGGTTATCTTCTTTATTGCATTGGGACCAGCAGGAGGGTCAATATTCCTTAAGTGATTTTGAATGTTTTCATCAAAACCTTGATAGCTAAGTAAAATTCTCTTCTTCCCTTCGGTGTTCTCATCATTGACTTTCTCACTTTTAAGGAGGCTCCGAAAAGGTCAAATGAGCTCGTTTAGAAGATCAAAAATCCGATTAATGCTCGAACATTGTCTCTATCTACCACTCATATCCCTATTGGTCCTCAAGGTGAAGAGATCCAAGCTGAATAGGAAGAAGTTCCGATTGCACATGGCCAGGGGGAGCCTTAGAGGCAAATGGACAGAATAAAACAATTTGTTGCACAAATTCAGGAGTTATCTGTCAAAGTTGACAACGATTTTACTCAAGTTAATGCTACTCTTACTGAGATACTTGCAAGGCTTGGTCAAGGACACCAGTGACCGACTTCGTGGCTGACTTCACACTCGTTCATATTGGAACTCTTTTTGCTGACTGTTTCAATTTTTTTTTTATTTTTGTTTCTGTTATTGCCTTATGGTACTTTGCTGCTCACTCTACATGTTTATATCATCTGCTGTTTATTCTTATTGGTTTCTCTCCTTTCTGTTTCTCTTTGTCAATTTATGTCCATAAAGGGGGAGTAATTAGGTGTGTTGACTGCTTAATTGCTTATGCTGTGAGGTTATTACTTTTCTACGATTCTGCACTTGATCTTTTAGTGAAAGTCTTTGCAGGTACTACCTTTTTGAAAGAATTTCAGTTCAGCTGGTTTTAGTGTTAGATGGGTAGAATTTTTTTTGTATTAGGTGTTTTGTCCATGAATTGCCAAAGGAGGAGATTGTAATGTTTTTAGTTGGCAAATTCATAGGGTAATGGACAATACTTGGGGTTTCCTAATTTTTTATTTCTATTAGAAAACGGACTGCTAAAGATCTCTTTCCAAAATAGAAAAGGAATTCCAGATTCTAAAGATTAATAGAGGTCGCCCGAGCGAACCTCCATTCGCTCGAGCGAACCCTTCACAGTGGTATTTTCGCTCGACCCATCCCTTAGATCGCTCGACCCATCAAGTTTCTGGATTGGTAATTGGAAGCCAGAATGTATTCCGCTCGAGCGAACCACATAACCGCTCGAGCGAACCCATTACAAAATGAAGTCTGCTCGACCCAACTTGATGATCGCTTGACCCAACTAGCTTTTGTGCTGAACGTTCACATCCAGTGAGCAGTTAGCTTGAGCGAACCCTATGTCCGCTAGAGCGAACTTGCGGAATTTTATTTTGAGCCGAACTCCACTTTCTAAGTTTTTCTCCAGCATCTTTCTATTCCTCAAGCCATTAGAACACGAATTGAGGATTATAAAAAAGCTCTCTCTCTCTCTCTCTCTCTCTCTCTCTCTCTCTCTCTCTCTCTTATGGACATACTGATCAAGAATACTTTTCATAGAAGTTTTGAGAGATCAATCAAGTTCCCCCCAAGGCTTCTAGTCCTGTTGTGCTGGAGTATCAAGTTTTGGGTCTGTTTTCATCCTCCTTCTTGAAGGCGGTTCTGCTCAAGCATAGTGAAGATTTATGACAAGTTGTCAATAAGATCTGAAGCAGTCTTTAGGTTGAGTCAATAACTAGGAAAAGGATTGTAAGTGTCTTGTATTCTTCGTTTTACATACAGTGCTTGGTTGTCTGTTGGCCTAGACGGTAAGGCCCGTGGTTTTTTTTCCGAGCATGGTTTTCCACGTATAAATCGCTTGTCCTTCTCTCTTTGTGGTTTGATTGATTTGTTAAATTGGAATTAGGGTTAATCACTAGTTTTATCATGCCTGATTGATATTCAATTGAGATTTAGTAATCGGGATCTCTGCCTGTGTTAAGGTAGAAATATTTTCAAAGATCAATGAAAAAAAAAGCTAAAATATAATGGAATGAGTGGGATAAGGTCTGCTGAAGGTGATGATGAAGCAAATGAAATTGCATATATTCTTTATCATAGAATAAAAGATGTAAAAGAATTCCTCGTCATAATGGAGATAGAACTACAATGGAGACGGATATTTTGTGGGGTTTCATAGAATCCAAATGTTGAAGTTTACAATGGTCACACTTATAGATTTGTCCTATATTACAAGGAAATTCAAATATCGAGAAAGAAGATCCTTTTGGTACTAACTTATCTCAATCTTGGAGATTATAAGATTAATAAGTAATTCAAGAGATTTGAGATGATATATAAATGAGAGAGTCCATTGCAGATCTTCTTTAATCTCCTATATATTAAAATTTTAAATTCACCTAAAGAAGGCCGAATTTCATAATCTCTATCCTTTTTGGATATAACACTATCTAAAAAACTTCAAATCATGTCCTCAATTATCTTACTAATCTCGGCTTTTTTAAAACCTCTCTCCCATAAAAACTGAAGTTTAAATATTAAAAAAGGGGTAAATTAGCGAGAGATTCCTAAGTAATGTGTTATAAAGTTTATAGTACGCAGCATTTATGTTTAAGGCCTAAAGTTCCTTATGCATGGGACTAATTCAGGCGGTGGTCCCTAAGCATGTCACATCATTTTTTTTATGACTCATTTGCCCTTCTAACCGTTTAAATGGGTTAGATGCAATTTAAATCTGGGTTTTAGCTTCAATTCACTGTCTTTCCTGGATTATTTTCCAATTTAAATGTAGTAAGATGAGTTTTCAATCAAATTTTAAATTTTAAATTGGAGGGAAAGACAATTGATGGAATTTTGCCTAGCGGTGCTTTTGGCTGTCAACATACATACAACTCAAATAAATTGATATCAAACTCATCACAGTCCAAAGCAAAGTCAAATAAAATCATAAAAAATTTATTTAAATTCACTTCAAACACAAATAATTTCATATTAGATTCAAATAAATTTTTATCAAAGTTAGATAAATTCAAACCAAACCTAGTCAAACCAAACCAAATATAGTCAGATAATCTCATATCAGAGTGACATAACTTGTTTTTAAAACGGTTATGATTTCAAACATAGATAAATTCATATAAACTCAAGCCAAAGTCAAATAAGTTCACATCAAATTCAAATAAATTCACTTAAATCCAATTTAATTCGTATCTTACTTAGATTAATTCAAAGCAAACATAAATAAATTCACATTAAAACTTAGATAAATTCATACCAAACACAGATAAATTTATGTCAAAGTCAAATAACATCAGCCAAGTCAGATAACACATACAAAACTTAGATAAATTCATAACAAACTCATAAAAGCTCATTTAAAACCAAGTTGAATATATTTTAAAGTCAAATAAAATCATGTGAAATCCAATTAATTTCATACCAAACTCATATTATCTTATAAGAAACTCAAATAAATTCAGTAAAAACTCAGAGAAAATCATTTCAAAGTCACATAAATTCATTTGAAACCTTGTTTAATTGATAACAAACCTAGTTAAATTGAAATCAAACTCAGAAAAATCATGTGATATACAAATAAATTTATTTAAAGTTCTGTTTAATTGATCATAGACTAAGATAACTTCACATGAAGCTTAGATAATCACATATCAAAGTCAAATAACTTCATATCAAAGTCAGATAAATTCAAACCAAAACTTAGATAAATTTATGTCAAACTGAATTAAGTTCAAGTCAAGATGATTCGGTTGCTCGAGGTCACCGATGAGTTGATTTTGCTTCTTTCCGCAGTTTCCTTCATTTTCGCTTTCGGAATCTTTATTTTGCTTAGATTTTGGAGTGTATGACGGAATATTTTAAAGCAGTGCGTGGTTGGTGACGTATAGAGTATATAAAGAGAGGGCGCTTTTGTCTTTTTGACTCATTTAATGTTAAAAGAGGACCGTTGCCTCTATGAAAAATAGTAAACAATTGTAGAGAGTACACTAATTATAATTTTAAATTGTTAAGTTATATAGACAAGAGTTTTTGATTTGTTATCAAGAAAATGAAGTTTCACCTTTAAATCCATTTTGTTCAACGGGGTTAAAAAACAAATAAGACAATTATCTTAACCATATTTGATAAGCAAACTGACTGAAATTGATTTTCTTTTCTTGTTTTTATTTATTTTTAGATTAAAACTATATATTTATGTTAGTTCCATTCTTTTATGGCCCAATCACTAAAAGAATAAAAATAAAAAAAATATGTCAATTAATATTTAATATAAACCAATATAAATGCAACAAATTTAATATGGAATATTACTTGTTAAAATTTAAATTAGTTAATCTATAATGGGGATTGCTCATCAATCATCAAACAAAAATAGAACATTACATGATATATCAACCATCAATGAAAATTAAAAAGATTATGAATAGCATTAGAATCTTGAAGGAAATTAAAAGTTAAAAAAAATATTGATAATATTTAGGATTGAAAATCTTCAAAAAAATAAGCATAATCGGACATTGTCATTTGACAAATTAAATTTCCTGTAATTTACATCATTATATATACATTCCTTTCGACAAAGCCGATCATGCTTTTCTTTCCATCTTATAGAGCTTTTATAGTGAAAATCATCACTTAAGTAAACTTCGTGTGATCTACAATATCATAGATTCCCTTTAATAGATCGAGTTGTTTTTCCATCTCGTCTTGTAGAGGCAACAAACAGGAAAAAATGAAAAATAAAAAGAAAATAGAGTTGAAGAAGAGTCAAATAGAATAAATAAACCTACAGTGGGTAAGAATTTTTTGTTTCCATATTATTGTGGTCAAGTGATACATTTTCTCATAATACACACTTTCTATCCAGTGGAGATGCAACCCTTAATATCATGGAAAACACTATCACCTCTCATTTTGAAGAGTAGAAGACTCCGCATGGAGGAGTCAACCCGTAGATTCGAAGAATTATTTTAGGAAGGTTGTGGAGTGCTCTTTTTCAAAACTCAAATTTAATTCACATAATGAAAAAAGAGCTTGGACTCTTTCAAAATTGAAATAACCAAATCTGTCAAAATCAACAATAAATTAGAGTATAAAAGAAAGAAATTCGAAATCAAACAGTTAATTGCAAAATTGGAGAGAGTCACGTTACTTTTTTTGTTTTTTTTAATGCAAGAGTTACTTCTTTTGTTTGGATGCACAAGAATGTGCAAGATTCTTGTATATTTTTAAGAAAGTTGTCTTATACCTATAAAACTTGGCTGTTTGGGTAACTTAAGAAATTAAAAAATTACTTTATTTTCCATTAAAATATCCAAAGATTTTCTCCCTACACCCCTATGATGTAGGAAAAAATCTTGCAAGGATATGTTATTAGGTTTCAAGCCCACGGGCTCACTATTCTACGAGAGAGTCACAGCATCCCCTTTCTTTATTCATGCCTCATGTTTCTTCTTCCTTCTTCTCCTTCATCTTCCCTTACCTCTTTCCCTCTTCTTCCCATACTTCTTGCCTCTTTCTCTTATTTTCTGTCCATCATTTGATACCTACTCGCACGGAAGAAAGGTATGTTTTCTCTTCATCTTTTCTTTTCTTCATGTCGTAAGTTTTTTTTTTTCTTTTTTTTTTATTTCTTATTTTGATGACACTCTGTAACCATCTTTGAAGTAACAGATGTAAAGTAAAGATATCTTTGAGGCAAAGAAAATCAGAGTAAGACCTAGCAGGGGCGACCTGATCTGGGAACAAAGGAACCCTCACAACCATATGATTTCAATGAATCTACTACGATTAGTGGGGTGCACATGTGAGCCTAGGTCACTCCCATTGGAGTTACCACCTCCAACTTGATCATGACTTCTCCTTATGCTAGATTACCTTCTCAAGGATAATCATGAATCTTAAAGTGCATTATACTCTCTCCCTCGCTCTCTCTCTCTCTCTCTCTCTCTCTCTCTCTCAATTTCAATGCATGGCATTAATAAGGGTTTCTGGTTCATTTACATATCATGTGATTCTTCTCAGATTCTCAGATTCTCTTCCATTGGTATCATAAAATCCGATTCTTTCCTCTTCTCCAAACCCCTCATATGATTTTCATATTACCAAATTCCACACCCATTTCATTTTCTTCATCATCTCCAACCATTTCCACACCCCCTCTTCTCTGATCTCTGCTTCTGATTCATCTTCTACAACCATGTTCTTATCCCTTTTTTTGGGTTTTCTCCTCGGCACTCTTGCAGTCATTGTAGCTAAGGCGTCAGCTCTCCTTATCGTCCATGCATTACCAAGAGAAGTCCATCTCCAATTCATAACTCTGATGTGATTCCAAGAATATTTTTTTTTTTATGATGTCGGTCCTGTAATAACAATGAATTGCATAACATAATACATGGGTCATGCGCCCATACCTCAAAAATATCCAAATCATGAATGTTAGTGACATGCTGCTTTGGACATGTTTAGTGGATGATATCGATGATTGCTTCAGGCCTCCGTGATACAGCTGATACGACATGCAATCCATTGTATCTCTCTTATATTAAAAAGAACAGGGTAGAACATTGCAAAGCAATCAATTACTTAGATCCTTCAAATGAACAATATTATGTAGAGATATGACATGCAATCCATTGAGTTGATTTAGAAGTCCACGGAGTGTCCACCAAAACCCTCAGTTCAGTTATGACAGTTCCTTCTATTAAAAGCTACTAAAAGGCCCTTAATAAGTTTTGTATAAAAAACCCACACAAGCAAACAAAATCCTAAAATGGCAATCAAACAGAGAATTGCCACATGTTTGTTTGTTTCGGTGGACACCCTGCTGCTTTGGAATTGTGGGTGCACACATCTCAAGCTTCCCATTGGAACCCCTTCTCACACCAATGCTTTCCCTTTGATGCAAAAGTGTTGAGTCTGACTCTTCTCTCATGGTCAAAGACACCCTAGCTCTTACTCCAGGAGGAAACAAACAAACTCTATTTTTTCTTTCCCCTGTTATAGTGGCTTGTACTTTTGATTTGAAATTCATTCGTATTCAAAAGGGATGGAAGGGTTCCGCATTAGATGTTGTTGTTTTAAGAGCTGCGGAGAAAGATAGCTTTAAAGTACCACGAGGTATATAATCTTATTTTACTTTGATCAAATAATTTTATTTATTTATTAATCAAAACCGTGCTTGTATTTTATCATGTAAATATTATGTAGTTGATGCGTGATATAGAAACACTCCTAATTACATTGACCCATATCGAGAAGTGTGATATCATTTGAAAGAGTTTGCTCATTGAAGTATTGGTCCACAAGATGCCAAAGAACTCTTCAACCTTCGCCATTATTCTTTATGGAATGCAATTAAGCGTGTTTTCGGTGTGATTAAAAATCGATCTTCAATATTGAAGAACACTTCTTCTCATTCGTTTGACACGGTTACAGACGTAATAATTGCATGTTGCACGTTACACAACTTCATTCGCATGAACTCTAATGGTGAAGATTGGGAATATGAAGAGTATACATTCAATGTGAAAATCAGTCTTATGAACAGGAAGATGTCAATGAATCAGATGATGATTATAGCACGGATGGGCATTATTGGGAAGGCAATAGAATGTGGGAAGCAATTGCAAATGCTAAGTGGGATGAATACAACATTCGCATTAGAAGGCTAAGAGATCGGCTTGGACATTAATAATTGTAGTTTTTTTCTTGATTCCTTCCGTTATGAACTTTGACACAAAACTATAAATTTGCATATCATTGTTTGTTTGATTTTGAATTTGTGATGACTTTGTTTTAGCATATATTATTATCTTCAGCATCAGTCAAACAACTCAGCTTAAAATCTATTGCATTCTTAAAAAATGCCAAACAGTGACAATGTTGTCATATTATAATATCACACTATTGTATTCTACAATATTTGATTATGCTATTATTTAAATATGAAAATATTATATTCTGCACATATCAAAACGGGCCCTTAAAGTCTGGATCTTTTAAAGCTCTCTTTAAAATCAATTTGGAAAGGTCACGAAGTTCAAGTCAGAAAGAACTTCTAAAAAGAGTCTAATGGATGAGCATAATAAAAAAAAACTCAATTTAATAGGAAACCTTAGGGATCCCTAAAATTTCTCCAATTCAAAATTGGGAGAAAATTGAAATCTCGATTGAGGCTCAATTTCTTAATCAACTGAGAAATTGGGTCTCAATAGATCAATCTAAACATAGAAATTCATCAAAATAACAAATCAAGAGAGTAAGAAAAAAAAAAGAAAAAAGAAAAACTAAAAAACCCAACATGAAATTAAATATCACCCTACTCAATTTTTATGCACATTGATTAATCCAACAACATATAATAATTTACTGGATGTTGTGTTGAAATAAAAAGAACTACAGCGGTGATATTTAATAGGACCGCAAAATTAGCGCCTCTACTGATCTTCTTCTTCATTTTGACGAGCTCGGCAGCGGGCACGGCAGTGACTATGATATTGCTGTTGCAAATCCTCTGATTTCCTCTGCAACTTTTGTGAGACTTTGCTTCGCCTCTGTCTTCAGATCAAGCAAAACCGCGGGCCATTTCGAGACCAAATGAGATCGAGATCTTTTCTCTACAAAATAGGGATCAGTCCTTGTTCATCAACAATCAACAGATCCGCAACAGCCTCGTTATGTTCTCTGCGACTGCAGCCCGATCGCCTGCTCCAATACCGACATTGCTTCATTGAGCCTCCCCAAGCTGCATAAATCGCCGCCACCATGTGGAGGCTTATCATCAGCTCCAAGCTTGGCTCCCCCACCCACGTGCGCTTCTTTCAAACTACTTCGACGCCCGGATCACTAAATTCAACACGTCCCCTGGATTGTAAAATCCAACACCTTATTTGCGCTCTCCCCCATTTCGATCGTGTCTTGCGCCATCTTCAGCAGGAAAGGCCCGAGATTTTTGGCTGCTTCTCTGGCGTGGTTTTCTTCTTCGCATACAAGTTATTGTTGCGATTGGGCGAGGGTTTGGTGTGGGAAGAAGAAGAAGGAAAAGTGGTTATTTTGGGTAGCGGAGATCGAGAGGACTAACGAAGGAGAATAAAAGATTTTGAAAACCTAAAATTCAAAACTTTATGCCTAAACAAGTAAAAGGGAAAATCAATAATGAAAATGTCTAATGTGGCGTAACTAGAGGCCTCTCGCCAAAATATATTCTACTATATCAACTTCTGGCCTTAAAGAAAAAATGATTGGACCGGAGGATTTACAAAACCAATCTAAGAGGCTTTTTGGCCAGAAAACAAAGCAGTAATTTTTTATAGTTGACATACAAAGGAACGTTTCACTTTTCTTTATATTGCAGTGGCAGACGAGTCATTTACCTGCTGCTTCGTCAAAGGAAATGTAGCTACCTTTCACAATGACAGTGAGCACTATAATAGCAAATCCATATTCATAAGGTACATGTAAAGCTGAAAGTTAGTTCATCAGCACCTGTAACAAGTACAGTACACAAATCACCGGACCTCATTATGCCATCATGCAGAACAAATTCTGGATATTAAATGAGTTTGACCAGGAGCACCCAACCAAAGTGATGGCAACTTGGAAGAAATTGTACAAGAAAATATAGCCCGTAATGAATAATGATTGGTGGTTGACCAATATAAATCTTTAGACCTATAAATCTTGTAAAAGGAATACAAAGATGTAATTGAGCAGAACAAATGCAACTTTAAGTATAACATGCCTCATAGGATTTCTTTCTTCTCTTTACAGATTCTCAATATAAATATATATATATATATATAACACAATTAGTAACAAATTACATTGTTGCATGTATATACGCAAACAAAACCCGTAATCATTTTTGCAATACAATATTGTAAGCTTGTCTAGTTTTATACATTTTTAAGATGATGATATGCTTGCAATTTGCAAACGGGATGGCTCCTGATTGGAACCATAGTGGATCCGGAATAGGACCCTTTGCTAAATAACGGTTCCAGTTTTGACTTGGAACTTGTTTTGTTGGTTCCATGCCCGGTTTCTATAGGAAATCCAGATCCGGTTCCGGAACTGGGTCCATCTAAAGATTGAAATCTAGTTCTAAAATCGATTCTAATTTCTCTTTGTTCTTAAATTTTTTTTTTAAAATAAGCATATCATTCAACTTATGACAGTGCATCAAGTCTACTACCTCCAATATTATATATAAAAATGTAAAAAAAGAGTAGATTTTAAGGTACAATTTACAATATCAAAGGCTCACATGCCAGGTCCCAGGTCCACGGGTCGGAACATATATGGACCCCGAATCGGACCTGTTTATCAATCGGAACCTAAATTGGGTTTCGGACCCGTACCCTTTTATGAATTGAAACTTAAAATAGGTTCTAGGCCCTGTTTTTTGCGGATTAGAACTTTCGGGTAATTGGATACCTATTTGCAACCGTACTTGCAATTGTAGAAGGAAGTGATAAGTTAATGGGCCACTATGGATAAAGTTTATGGGTGAAAAGCATATCTCAAGGAATGAAGATTTCTTGCATATGCATTGGATTTTCCACCACTTTTAAAATCACAAACGTTTAAAGTTTCTTAATCATAATAGATATATTAAAATTTTAAATTCACCTAAAGAAGACTCATTTTAACTTAGCTGGATAGAGTTATTGTACAAGGTGGAGTTCTTGCATCATCTGGAGTATTTAATCTCTTAACTATAAGAGATATATTAAAATTTTAAATTCACCTAAAGAAGGTTAACAAAAGTAGACTCTCTATGTAAACCTTAAGATTTCTCTCCAATACAAATTGAAATTGAAATTGTAGTTCTATTTTGGTAATTAAAATCTCAATTAAGCTCTAATTTCTCAATCAATTGTGAATTTGGAGCTCAATTGCGAAATCGAATCCCATCCCTATAATATATAATAATTATAAAAGTAAAAAAGGATGGTGGTCATTTGTAATTTTCAAAAGAAAAAAATGCATATCGTATGCATAAATTTCCCTTTGATTTATAGTAGTTGTAGATCTTAGTTGTTCTCTCAACTTTAGACCCTCCCTCTCATGGTAATACATAGCTTAAAATTCATATATAGGAATAGTCGGAAATCTGTACCCCATCAAACAAACAGGCTTAAAGCTTTCAAGCACACAATATGTTCTTTTCATGCAAGTTTTCTTGTTCCATGTCAAATTTTAAACTTTCTTCCATGGCAATGGAAAGCTAGAACAATGGTTGCATTCGGAATTTGTAGCTCAAAGGAGAGGAGAAAACCTTGTAATGATGTTGTGGATCTGTGTCACATCCCGGTCCCGAAATTACCTGGCCAAAGGTAATTTCCGAGGTGTGCCACGCGTACTCTCGTGTTCCTCACACCTGTTTCGGGTCAAGTATGAGTCATGTAAAATACTAATCTCAAATTGAATTAAAGAGGCTGAATACCAACAGTAAAAATGGATTTCTATTCAAAATAAAAAAAATAATAACATGCATTGATAAATCTTGCTTATACTTGCCTTCACACACTCACTCTTCTTCTTGAGTCAACACAAGTGAAACCCCCAAATTTCACAAACCCTATTAAGAAGGTAGTACCAAAGTCTATTAAAATGCATACATTAAGAATTCTATTAGCTTAATCACCACTAATTTCTAAGAGGAGAAGTGGCGTTCTTACCAAAGGGACTGATGTGAGGTTGGAGAAGACCAATCTTAGCTCAATACAGATATGAAGGAGTAGGGATGAGGAAGGTGAAGTCAAAGTTAACCTCCACACACCCATGCAACTTCTTTCCTTGAATGATTTTTGAAGAGAGAAGGAGAAAATGAAGAAAGGAGTAGGAAAACAGAGTTTTCTTTTCAACAGCCCACCTGAACTATAGCATACACAGAACAAATGAAATGGGTTGCTGTTTGAGTTATATTGCTTCACAGTTTATAAGAAAGTCCTCTTCCATTGTCATATTTTTATTTTGAGTCAAATGAATGCCTAATTGATTAATTTGAGGTCTAATGAGAAAGTGA
Organism: Umbellularia californica; assembly: GCA_028538565.1. Taxonomy (NCBI): domain Eukaryota; kingdom Viridiplantae; phylum Streptophyta; class Magnoliopsida; order Laurales; family Lauraceae; genus Umbellularia; species Umbellularia californica. Next base: position 41,895,518 of record JAPQWN010000004.1, read on the forward strand.
TCAATATGAAAAATGACGTGCTCGACGAGATACATGCGATGACGCCAAGATGAAGTGCATACGATGTAAATTAAGAAAATCCAAAATTACAAAAAAGTCCCTGGCTTTGCCTAAATGGGTTGGATCAGGTCTAAACTACCTACCCAAGACTCAATGTCTAACCCAAAGACTGATATAAAACTTATTTATGCTAAATAACTTAATAGTATCTAAGTATATTTAATTTATATAACACACAATTAATTAGGAATAAACAATATTAAGTGGGTTCAGGGTGTAACATTTCCCCCGACCGTAGGAATCATTCAGTCCTCCGAATGAAACATACCTGGGTGAATAATTCTGCGTATTTTCGAGCCACTTGATCTTCAAGCTCCCCGTGGCTTCCTCCAGTCCATGATGATCCCAAAGCAATTTAACCCATCGAATGGTCCTTGTCCACATCACTTGTTCTTTTTCATCAATGATACGGAGAGGACGCTTAACGTATGTTGTATCGGGTTGAATCTGAAAGTCATCATAATGAATGACGTGTGCCGGATCTTTCACATATTTGCGAAGCATGGATACATGAAACACATCGTGTACTCCTGAGAATTCTTGTGGAAGCTTTAGTCTATAAGCCACATCATCGATTCGGCTTATAATTTCAAATGGTCCCACGTATCTCGGTGAAAGTTTGCCTTTTTGTCCAAACCGAATCATGCCTTTCAAAGGAGAGGTTTTCAGGAAAATCCAATCACCAATTTGAAATTCTAAGCATAGCTTTTCTGTCTGATTATGCCATTTTTAACCTTTCTCTAACTCTTTGGACTTTTTCTGTTGTTTCTGCGATAATCGTGGGTCCATGAAAACTCCGAGTACCAACCTCTTCCCAACAAACGAGACTTCTGCATCTACGACCATAAAGTGTTTCGAATGGAGCCATATCAATAGCTGAATGATAACTATTATTATATGCAAACTCGCACAAAACTAAGTGCTCATCCCACTCACCACCAAAGTTAAGAACACTAGCCCGAGGCATATCTTCCAACGTCTGAATTGTACATTCAAATTGTCCGTCGGTCTGGGGATGGTAAGCAGTACTCAAACTGAGTTTTGTGCCCATAGATTTCTGAAATGCTTGCCAAAATGAAGACACAAACCTACTATCTCTGTCAGACACTATAGAGAATGGTGTGCCATGTAATCTTGTAATTTCCTTGATGAAGATATTAGCCATCTCATTGAACTTCGTACCCTTTTTAAAAGGAATAAAATGTGTTGATTTAGTTAAGTGGCCGACAATCACCCAAATCACATTGTTTCCTCTACTAGTCACCGGTAAACCTGAAATAAAATCCATGGAGATATGTTCCCATTTCCACTCAGGAATATGCAGAGGATGTAATAAACCTGGAGGTTTTCTATGTTCAAACTTCACTCTTTGACACGTATAGCACTTGGACACGAATTCAGTAATTTCTCTCTTCATATTATTCCACCAAAATCTGCCCTTGAGATTTCTGTACATCTTGGTGCTTCCTGGATGTTTGGAATACAGGGCATGGTGTGCATCAGTCATTATTCCCTCCGTCATGTTCTTTAGGGCAGGAACACACAGTCTATCCTTGAAGTACAAAATTCCTTCAACCAACTGAAAGTCAGGTTTGTTCAAGATATTATCTCGTATTCGTGCCAAATTAGGATCTTCAAATTGTTTGTCTTTAGTCTCTTGGATTACTAATGATTCAATGACTGCCATAGCTGCAAGCATGACCTTATCACTTAGCAATTTCATTTCTACATCCAATTCCTTGAAAGCATCTAAAGAAAACCATTCATCATATAAGGCTGCCAACGTAGACGATTTTCTGCTCAAGGCATCAGCTACTACATTTCCTTTCATGGAATATATTTGATTGGAAAATCATAATCTTTAATGAATTAAAGCCACCGACGTTGCCTTATATTAATATCTTGTTGTGAGAATAAAAACTGAAGGCTACGATGATCCGAATGTACTTCAAATTGTTCTCCATATAAATAATGTCTCCATAACTTCAAAGCAAAGACGATAGCTGCTAACTCAAGATCATGGGTGGCATAATTCTTTTCATGTTCTTTCAACTGACGAGACCTATAAGCAATCACCTTGCTATTCTGCATAAGTACGCACCCCAAGCCAACTCTAGACGCATCGAAATAGACTACAAAACCTCCACTACCCTCAGGTAAAGATATATAGGGGCTGTGGTTAATTTTTCTTTTAGGGTCTAGAAACTTGTTTCACAGTCATCAGTCCATATAAAAGGCACATATTTCCGGGTTAATCTTGTTAATGGAGCTGATATTTTTGAGAAATCCTTTACAAACCGGCGATAGTAACCTGCAAGACCCAAAAAGCTTCTAATCTCTGCAACGGTTTTTGGACTTTGCCAATTTGAAACTGCTTCTACTTTTGCGGGATCAACTGCCAAATCATCACGAGTAATGATATGTCCCAAGAATGCCACCTGCTCTAGCCAAAAGTCACACTTTTCTAACTTCGCATACAACTGATGAATCCTTAACAATTGAAGGGATGTCCTCCAGTGATATGCATGCTCATCAATGGATTTAGAATAAATCAAGATATCATCTATGGAGATTACAATGAATTGATCCAAGTAAGGAGTGAATACTCTATTCATCAATGCCATAAATACAGCAGGTGCATTAGTCAAACCAAATGGCATCACCAAAAATTCATAATGGCCATATCTTGTCTGAAAAGCTATTTTCTGAATATCTTAATCTCGAACTCGTAGCTGATGATATCCAGACTTAAGGTCAATTTTGAAGAAGTACGATGCACCTTGAAGTTGATCAAACAATTCATCTATACGCGGCAGTGGATATTTGTTTTTAATAGTCACTTGATTTATCTGCCGATAATCGATACACATTCGAAGGGTGCCATCTTTTTTCCTCACAAATAAAACTGGTGCTCCCCACAGTGACACACTAGTGCGGATAAATCTCTTATCTAACAAATCTTGCAACTGTGTCTTTAATTTCCGAAGTTCTGTAGGGGCCATCATATAAGGAGATTTAGATATTGGAGCTGTTCTAGGTACAAGGTCAATAGGAAAGTCCACTTCTCTAGATGGAGGTAATCCAAGAATTTCATTTGGAAATACATCTGGGAATTCACATACTACCGGAATCTCTTCTAGCTTCTTAGGTGGTTTCTTCTCAAAGATAAAGGCAAAGTAGCCTTCACAACCATTTTCTAATAGCTTCACACCATCTAAAGCAGAATCTAGTCCACAACTGGACTTTCTTCTTCGAATACCTTCGAACATTACATTCGAACTAGGCTTTCCTGCTTTGAAAGTAATGGTCTTGTGGAAGCAATCCACACAAGCTCGATACCTAGCGAGCCAATCCATCCCAAGGATGACATCGAAGTCATGCATTGCCAAGACTATCAAATCTGCTGGCATTAGCAAGCCACTAACCAAACACTACACTTAGGGTGATAGTTCTCACAAGCCACTTTCTTACCCACAGGGGTAGTTACCAAAAGTACATAGGGAAGCAACTTAGGTGGTTGCTGAAATGCAAAAGCAAAATGAGGTGCCACAAACGAATGTGTAGACCCCGAGTCAAATAAGGTTCTAGCATCTCTGGAACATATCAAGATTGTACCTTCAACCACATTGTCGGCTGCCTCTGCTTTTTCAAGATCTATAGCATAAGTCATGCCAACTTGTTGTGGATGCTGCCTTTGTTGCTGTCTCTGTTGCCCTTGTCTTCCTTGTTGTTGCTGTTGTCTGGGAGGTGGTGCTGGCAATGCTAGACGAGCAGGAGGGGCATGGAGTGCTGCTCTATTCTGTTGTTGTGGTTGTTGATGTGGTTTTTGTCTTGCTTTTGGACAAGTTGTTGCACGATGTTCCATGGAACCACATATAAGACATGCTCCTATAGTCCTCCAACATGTATTTGTAGTATGTCCTCCTCTGCCGCAGCTGTCACATTTCAATTTAGCCACACCCGATCCACTGGCCACACCCTTCAGCTTTTTATGTTGTTGTCCTTTGCCTGAGTAAGATGGGTTTCTCTTGAAGTCATTGGCCTTTTTCCTGAAGGCTACTTCTTCTGTGGAGAAGCCTCGATCCACAGCATCATCAAAGGTTTCTGGCCTTTTGAAAGCCACTACATACTCCACATAAGTTGGGTTCATGCCATCAATAAACCTATCCACTTTTTTCTCTTTTGTGTTAATCAAATCTTCAGCATACTTAGATAGCTGCAGAAAGGTATGCACATAATCTGCCATAGTCATTTGATTTTTTTGCAAGGTTAAGAATTCATTCTGTTTCTTCCTTCATACATGATCGCGTATGAACTTTCTGCGAAATTGCTTCTTGAATGTCTCCCATATAGTAGCATTAAGCATTACCTTGAAAGAACCCCTCACACTTTTCCACCATATCTTGGTTGTATCTCGAAACATCGAAGTAGTAAGTACTACTCTTTGTTTGTCGTCACATATGAAAGTTTCAAATACATCTCCAATGTGTTCTAGCCACTCATCTGCTTTTATTGCGCCTTCGTTCCCAGAGAATTCTAAGGCTCCCCTTTTTCGGAACTTCTCATACAAGGAATTAGGGTCTTTTTCCTTGGATTGAAAAACCACTTGAGTCCTAGCATTTGGTTGTCCTGCACCTTGTCTTGCCATTAGAGTAGCTATATTTTCATTGGTCTTAGCCATTTGTTCCATCAGCATCATCATATGAGCATCCATGTTTGGAGGTGCTTCGTGTACTTCAAAGGCAAAAGGTGGCGGTTGTTCATTATTGGAATCATTATTTCCGACTCCTGATCCAGACGCCATTTATCTGTAAAAGTGTTTCACTTTAGGTTAGAGATAAGAATTCATGGCCCCCACCTTAAGCTAAACATAACTGAACAAAAATCTAAAGAGTACAATATCAATTATACTAATCGATTCTATCGTATTCTCACCACGCTTCTATTAGTTTCTAAGTCTTTTAGAAGGACTTTTAATGCTCTTATACCATACTTACGTATGTTACATCCCGGTCCCGAAGTTACCTGGCCAAAGGTAATTTCCGAGGTGTGCCACGCATACTCCCGTGTTCCTTACACCTGTTTCGGGTCAAGTATGAGTCATCTAAAATATTAATCTCAAATTGAATTAAAGAGGCTGAATACCAACAGTAAAAATGGATTTCTATTCAAAATAAAAAAATAATAACATGTATTGATAAATCTTGCTTATACTTGCCTTCACACACTCAATCTTCTTGAGTCAACACAAGTGAAACCCCCAAATTTCACAAACCCTATTAAGGAGGTAGTACCAAAGTCTATTAAAACGCATGCATGTGATAGACAAGAATTCTATTAGCTTAATCACCAGAACTTCTAAGAGGAGAAATGGAGTTCTTACCAAAGGGACTGATGTGAGGTTGGAGAAGACCAATCTTAGCTCAATACAGATATGAAGGTGTAGGGACGAGGAAGGTGAAGTCAAAGTTAACCTCCACACACCCATGCAACTTCTTTTCTTGAATGATTTTTGAAGAGAGAAGGAGAAAATGAAGAAAGGAGTAGGAAAACAGAGTTTTCTTTTCAACAGCCCACCTGAACTATAGCATACACAGAACGAATGAAATGGGTTGCTGTTTGAGATATATTGCTTCACAGTTTATAAGAAAGTCCTCCTCCATTGTCATGTTTTTATTTTGAGTCAAATGAATGTCTAATTGATTAATTTGAGGTCTAATGAGAAAGTGATCAATATGAAAATGACGTGCTCGACGAGATAAACGCGATGACGCCAAGATGAAGTGAATACGATGCAAATTAAGAAAATCCAAAATTACGAAAAAGTCCCCGGCTTTGCCTAAATGGGTTGGATCAGGTCTAAGCTACCTACCCAAGACTCAAGGTCTAACCCAAAGACTGGTATAAAACTAATTTATGCTAAATAACTTAATAGTATCTAAGTATATTTAATTTATATAACACACAATTAATTAGGAATAAACAAGATTAAGTGGGTCTGGGTGTAACAATCTGCTAACTATTGTGGGCTCACCACAAAATTTTTCTCTCTCTTATGTAAGTCTAGATCCTTATGTGTACTTCTAAACTCATTTCGATTTGACTGAGTTATGTTGAGTCACTCTATATAGCTCGCCGAGTCAAGTAAATGGAGTGGTCTGACCAAATCTAGAATATTCATTGAGTTGTAAGAGTTCTAGTTCTCGAGTTTGAGTAAAATCACTAAGTTTTTAAAAATGCTTTATGTCATGTGGAGGCCAACACCTTGGCCCCACAAAATCTGTCATGAATGAAATGAAAAATAGAACGGTCTCGGAGCTCTGACTTGAGTTTTTTTTTCTCATTAATTGTCCTACAGGCATCATCGGGTGGGTCATGGTTGTTGTTTTCTTCAAATTATCTAGGATTAAAATCACAAGGGTATGTTTGGAAACATGACATTAAGTATCCCAATTGAACATAAGGTTGAGTGTTGAGTGGGCTACCTTTTCGTGTGTACGCGGACTCTCTCTTGAGTCCCAGATGATTGGGGTACCAGAGAGATAAAAAAAACTGAACAAAGGGGCCCAGCACCTTGCCTGGAGTGAATAAAAAGAAAAGAAAAAAATGATCTGAATCAATGTCAAACTTGATTTGAAACATAAATGTGTCGATTATCTGTCAAGAAACCTTGACATGGACTGAAATGATCAACAGGGGTGGAAAAATCTGGCCTCAAAATCCGACCACCATTCAGTATATATGGTCTCCTGGTCACGGGTTAGGAGAACTTGACCTACAACAAAGATGGATTGGGTTGGGGTCAACCAGCGTAAATGGGTTGATTAATGGCCGACCTGAATACATTAACCCATTTGACCAATTTGGTGGCTTACGGTTGATATTTTAATACCTAGAATAGTTTAATTTATATGGAATGAGCAGAGCTTGTAGTCTTTGGCTTTTTTTGCCCTACCATCTAAGTCAAATATAGCCTTAATTTTTGAGATGGATAGAGGTTGGCCCACACTTCCATTGAGTTATTAGGGGTTGGGTTGATTGGCAATGAATATGGGTAAAAGTTACTTAAGCTGTTCTAAGATATGGGCTGTTCTAAGATATGGGTTGGATTTCAACCCATAGACAAGCTTTGTTTACCCAATTTGTTTGACCCAACCCGACTCATTTGCCACCCCATCCTCCTTATCCACCTAACCCACTAAATCTAGTTAGAACATTCTTTTCTGGACCAGGTTGATGGCCCATTTTCCTTATCATGCACCAATTTTCCATTAGAACCCACTTAACCGACTGAAAAATTGATCGTCAAATTTATTTTTCTCAAATGTTGCATCCCATCCAATCGATCCCCCCACAAAGAAAAAAATATTAAATGGATTAAGCAGATGGGGCCGGGTTGGCGGCATCTGGTGCAGTTGGAGCTAGTGACCCATTTAAGTTGGATAACGGTTGGGCCTCAAATAATAGACTGGCTTCTCAACACAACCTGTTTAGCCACCCCTAGTTAACATCCACATAAAATAGAATTGGGGATGCTGATGGTCTTGGGGCAGTTTTCACTAAGCCCAGCTTGCGATGGGCTGGAGTGGACTGTGCTTCATGAGCTGAGTTGAGAATAATTTTTCTGAGCTGATATATAAATGGGTCACATCTGGGCTATGCAAGGGTTAGCCCATATTCAGGACAAATGACCTATGTCTTTTGCAAATGGGCTCCGCTTCTCACTTTCAGATCTGTGGGCTATATCCGGTTCTGATATTTGGTTTCAAAACTAAATTGGCTTAGCTTGACATTCTTCAGCCTAGCCTGACAAGCCACGAATTCCCTTATGTTGAGTTCAAAGGCCCAACTCAAGTGAAAATAGGATAGCTTATACCAAGCTAACTTATCCCAACTCCAGGCATTTGGAGATTTTTGGGACAAGATGTCACATCAATTCCAGGAATTCACAACATAGTAAATTCCTGACAGAAATTCTACAAAAGAAACAGGCCAGAGAATTCGTGTTGGGTAATGGGTATTCTTGGAATTCTTGTTAGAAATTCTACATTTGGGTGGGTTGGATAGATATTTTTTAAGAGAGCTTCTAAATGATTCCCCGCCCCCCTCACCCTCCAACCAACCGCCCCTCCCTCCATTTTTCTCTGCACACCCTCTTTCTCACTACTCCCATCATTAAATTTGACCCCCACTCTAGCGGCCGCCACCCCTTCTGGTAGCACTGCAAGAGAGGGCGGGCGGGCGGGCGGGCGGGCAGGAGGGAGCAAGAGAAGGAGAGGGACAAGGAGAGGGAGCGAGAGAGGGTGAGAGACATGGAAAGTGGAGAGGGACGATGAGGATGGAGAAGAAGCTGGAGAAGGGGAGGTGGCGCGGAGGTCATGACCTTGGTGTTGCTGGGTGATGGAGATGAGATGGATAAGGAGGTGGAGAAGGGGAGAGGGGTAGTTTGGGGATTTACTACAAGAGTATATTCGTGATAATTTTTCTTAAAATGGTGGTTGTGAGAAGAAAAATGAATGTGTGTGTAGGAGGCCCAGGGGGTTGGGTTTGCATTTAGAAAGCTCTCGGCGGGGTAGGGGGCGGCTTTGAGTTAGAAAGCTCTCATTTTTGTTTTTTTTTTTGAACAGTAGAAAGCTCTCATTTTTAAAACCAAGCATCTTGAGTGAAATGGCTTTTGAAGAGCAAGGAAGCTTGTGACTTACAGGCCTTGAAGAAAAGGTGCGAAAATGGAAAGTAGTCATCAAATTGTGGTGTTTGTTAGTGTGTATTCTTTGTAATGGAGTTCCAGGAGATATGAAGGTTGTATGTAAATGTTGCTTGTATCTTTGTCAAGTTTGCAATTTATGCCCATTATTTGTATTTGTCAAGGCTTTTTTTTTTTCTTTTTTTTTTTTTTTTTAAGAATTATAGTAAGTTATCAAATAGAGAATTTCTAGGATTTAGTGTAGATTGAATTCTCATGCATGAAACTTTAGGATGAATCAAATGAGGAATTAGAATTCAGAAATAATTTAGTAAGTATTGTAAATTTCAACATTCCTTGCAGATATGGATTCTCCAAATTCTTGCAACCAAATGGGCCATAAACGGTTTTAGAAGAAGAGAAAATATTAAAGGCAAGCAGTTCGATGCAACCATGGGTGTATCCACATATATACGTATGGAGGCTATTGCCGCTATTGAACTTGGGTCCATCTCTATCGCTATTGATCCTCCTCCTTCAATGTGGATTCATAAGATGGCCTGGAATGACCTATGTGAATAAAGTTACGTTTTAAGTGTTCAAGTCTAGTGTATATAAAAAACGGCTCCTTACCCAAGTGGTAAGGAGCGCCAATTTTTATCTGGCTGCTCGGGGTTAGAGCACTGGGTACATCACCTTTTCCTGCTTGTGCGGGCTTATTTCCCATTTGTGTGAACTTTCTTTTAACTTGTGCAGGCCTCCTTCCCACTTGACTGGGTGTGTATGCGGGCTCTATCTTGGGTTTTAGCCCCCGTGGTTTGGGTACAAAAATAAAATCAAATGTCTAGTATATATAAGTGAATATAGGGATAGGCCTGGTTGGACATTTTTTGTCACCCAACTGTCCATTAGGGGTGTAACGGTTCTGTTAACCGTTTCTTTTGGAAAAATCATTAAGCGAACTGTATTTTACTGTTTTCAGTTTTTAAAAACCTTAATCGTACCCTAAAAAACCGTATAAACCGACTATTAGATGGTTCGATTATAGTTAATTGTCACTTAAAAAAATCTATCTTTGCCCTTTGACTCTGCATGTAGAAGAACAATATCATTTTTCACATACCAAACAAAACAACTCTATCATTTTTCACGAAAATAAACACAATTAAAAGTCTAAAGTGATACCACAAAACATCTATCATGCAATACAATTCTAGGAAACATGAGACAAGTATAATCCAACTTATGAAATAATTGTATTCTCAGAGGAAAAAATGGAAAAGGGAGGCTTAACTTGAGTCATTTTAATTCATTTATGCCCTTTAGTTTATTAATTAGTGTAATGGTTCGGTTAACCGTGTGTTTTGGAAAACGGTTAACCAAATCGTATTTTACGGTTCGGTTTAGTTAATAACCGTGAGTCGAGATTGACGATCATAACCGAACCGTGAAGCATGTTTTTTCGATTTTAATAACCGTAACCAAACCGTGAAACACAGTTATTAACCGTCGGTTCGGTTCGGTTAGACGGTTTCTTGATTTTTCTTTTACACTTCTATTGTCCATGGTTCGATCCTTGGGACCCCTTCTCATGTGAGTAGGCATTATCTCGATGCTCTGTCCTCCGCTGCAGAATCTGCTGCTCCAAAGAAGGATCAATATTCTTATTCTCAATCTCTGGCCTTTGTTTCACCCTATTTACTTTACGGATGTGAGACCGACTTCTCTTACAGAGCCTTTCTATCTATCTAAATGATAAACAATAAAAGGAAATAATAGGACTTGGATCTCAAGTAAGGAGGATTACCTCGTTCTACAACTTGAGTAAGGCTGACCCAGCCATAGCTGACTCCGGGGGTGTTCAATTCGTTAGGCAAAGAGGTCATCTCCTAGGTCAATGGTCTCTGTCTCAGCTAGCTGCCGTGATAGGAACTCAAAGCCTCTTTAAACATAAGATGGAAAATTGAGATGGGCCAAGGAAAGATCTGCCCTTAGATAGGTAGATAGGAATTGAGATGGGATTATTATCATGTATCCTGCTTGCTCCTTGACAGGTTTAATTATATTATAGCATTACAAATCTACCCTGAGATAGGTAGGAGCTGAGATGGGCTGATGTATGCTAGGTATCTTATACTCCTTTTAGTTTAAAAGAAATATTAAGTATTTTTAGAAATTATCTTTATATGTAATATTTAATAATGACTATTGAGATAAGTTAAAAATTGGTTAGGACAGCCAATATTCAAATTCAACAATTAACAGGGGCAGAACTAAGAGAAAGGGGTGGCCATGTCCCCTCCAAATCTTCCCCTTCACTTTTGCCTTTTTACATGGCCCAAGGGATGGCCATGGACCACACATAAAAACTATCTATATATTTATGCATGCATCTGTATCTAAATGATGTGTGATTTCTCTCTAGGCTAGTGTGTGATTTCCCAATTCTTATGAACTGGGAAACCTCGGCACTATAACATCTCGTCTTTAAAGGGGAGACAAATGGGTGCACCCATCAATATCATAGTCACCTGTACTTTCCATTTAGAAAACATTTAGATTGCATTTCACAATTTAGTAATGCATGGTGCACAAAAAGGGGTTACCTAATCCATGGCACTCCTCTGTGTGGATTAGACCCTTATATTTTAAGGCTAATCATTGGACATCAGAAATAATAATTGGTAGGGGGGCATACTACCTACAAAGGGTAGTAGATGAATGCAATATAAAAAAAATTAGCATCCACCTCCTGTTGGGGGACTCCGGGTCCATCACAACTCTCACTCAGGGTCCATCACACCCCTCCTCTCTCTCTCTCTCTCTCTCATATTCATTGGGGTGGCAACATGACCCAAACCATCACCAAATTTGAAAAGAAACACGCTCCCAACCCAACACCTAACTTGAAAAGAAACACCCTGTCGATTGGTTTATTATTATTCTTGATATTCTTGTTATTATTATTATTGTTATTGTTGTTACTATTGTGGTGGTCGTCGTAGGCTTGAGTATAGGTGGGCATTTCTACCCAATTAATAATTTGATAGGTTTTAAGTTAAACCTGTTTGGATTGTTCAACTTGCCAACTTGATAATCAGACCCAATCAAACAAATTGCACTATGACCTGCCAACTCATTCCAAAACCCAATTTGTTAATTACGGGTTTAAGTTGAGTTCAAGTTGACATTTTTAACATAATTAAGGAACCTTCTACCAAGAAAAAACATAGTTAAAGAATGGGTCAGATTTGGGTTGTTTATACATGTTACCTATAGTGCATAGCCCAACTAGAAACCGATGCAACCTGAGCTGCCCTTTCCTAGTATTCAATACAAGATGAACAAAAATCCCTTTAATGGGCATCTTTCTTTTTCTAGCCATGGGGGGAATACCAAGGATCGTTGGGATTCTTATCATATTTTATAATCATGCTTTTGGGAGCTAACATTAGAGGTTTAATTCACGACCCAACGTACCATAGAGTAGGATGTTATGATGAGAGGTACCTCTCAAGAATTACGTGAGAGGTAACTTCTTTACCATCACATGGGACCGGTGGTAAATCTAACCCATTCACATTGACTATCCACCATGAATTTGCAGTCACCATACTTTGGCATAAATCTAAATCTATTAACTGTTGGATTGATGTTTATGACAAATGTAATTTAAGAAAGCATTAAACTTTAATTTAAGGTCCCTAAATCAATGGCTGTAATCATTTGATCAAGGTGATTTTTTCCCATAGGTGATCATATCAATAATGAGACCTTAATTTCCATTGTGCCTTCATCTTTTTTTTTTTTTTTTTTTGCTAACACAGGGTTCCAGTCCTTTGGGCAAGAATAATCTATACGGGCCCAGGAGAGAAAGCCGAGTAAAATTCCCCTGTTGACCCAGTGTGGTAGTGCAGTTTCGAACCACAACCTCTTTGGGTGCACACTGTAGTCGACCTAGGCCAACTGAGCTACCCTTGGGATTATACCTGCATCTCATAATTGAAATGCATCCAAATGGGTTTGGAAGGGACTAAAATATTACCTCATGCAAGCTGTGGGAGGTACCTCTCAGCATAACATAGTCACCATAAAATAACACCATGGCTAGTATTTCTGTTGAGGGTTCTTATGATTTCTAATGATCATGCCTTTGGGAGTTATTATTAGTGGTTCAATCCACAACTCACCCAAAGTGTGGAATAAGTCCCTAATTAAATATTAATATCTTTCTCTCTCTTTCAGACTTTCACTTTACATATATTATATCTTTCTATCTGTCTCTAAGTAACATCTCTCCCCTATGGGCATAGGGGAAATGACCAGAGTTATAATTAGTAGTGTTCTTAAACTTCTTATCATATCTCATTATCACGCTTTTGGGCGTTACAATTAGTGGATTAGTCCACAGGCCTCTCTCTCCCTCCCTCCCTCCCTCTACATGAGTAACATGACTCGCATGAAATGAAATCGCTCCTTCTAAAAAGAAAAAAAAAGAACCCTATGTGTCCTGTGTGGAATAATGAAAAATGAGGGGAAATTTCTTCTTATGATGGCATGCTTTTGGAAGATCATCATTAGTGATGAGACAATCAGGAGCCCATTGCCTAATATGGGAAGTGTCCCTAGAGGAGGCCATGTGCCTCAGGTTCTTCAGGACTCACAGTCCTATAAAATTTTCTATTTGTGGAGAGGAATCTTGGTGTGGCATGGTTTTAGGTAGTGACAAGGCCTGGATGTTGACCTATCAACAAAAGGGATACTACCAAGCAAATCCATTTCAATGGAAGGATTAAAAACACAAAGTGGATTTGCTGATGAATGATTATTGTAATGTTTTGGTTGAAATGAACAAAATTCAAATCAGCATTTTTTTTTTCAAAATTTAAAAAGAATTGGTACTCTGGGATAGTATGACAATTGGTGTACATCCACAAGAGACTCTAGATGTCATGTTGCATGCATTCATGTACATTAATCAATACTTTTAAAGTCTTGAAGTCCACCGTAAATTTTCTATGACCCAAATCAAATTTCTTGGACAATCCTAACCTCAAAGAAGTGGGCTTAATTTTTGCTGTTTAACTTAGAAGGGTGACGCATTTAACTTTTTAAATGTTTCCGTTTGGCATTTTACTTTTAAAATAAAGTGGAGTGAAGTGAAATAAAAAGAGGGAATAAAACATAAGTGGGTTATGATGATATTTTATTTTTAGTTGTTTGGGATGAAATATTTTTGACTTTTTGCATGGGGAAATGAAGTTTTTTTTTTCTTTTAGTGAATAAAGGTAGTTGCTTTTTGACTTTTTTATTAAAAAATGGAGAGAGTTTTGAATTAAAATGCTTTTGATTTTATGCTTAACTTTACTTGACTTGACTTGACTTGACAAGTAAAATTACCAAACGGGCCGTGGTTGGCCGAGTGGTCAGGACCACGGTTCCTCACTGTTCCGGAGTTAGAGGTCTTGGTATTAACCATCGGTTTCCTCTTCTTCAGGAACCGAAGGTTGAGTCCACTTGTGCTACCACCTAGGGGCCAAAGGGGTTTTACCTGGCTTCTTTTTAAGCCCCGAAGGATTAGTCTAGCCCAAAGGGTTGTGAACCATCATTTTCCATTATAACCATTCATCTGGAGGACTCTAATTGGTCTTTTTATGTATTACCTTTTTAGGTAGATATTGAATTGCGTGTGTATGCAAACAAGATGAGAATTGTCCACATAGTTCTCATACATGGTCAACTATATTCTCTAAGCTGAGTTATTCCTAGAGTACAATGCTCTCCATGAGTTATAAGAAGAGTAAATTTGACACTCATCCAACTAGTACTCATCGTTGGATTGAAATATGAAAAGTGATGTATTCTAAAACCATTAACTTTGAGGGCTATCAATCAAGAGATTATGATGATCTAATAAAAGTCTTTTTGAAATTTTTTTTATCATCCACTTTCCCATTATTGGTATGGGACCATGTTGGCCTCAAAGGCGAGTTTCCATGATACTCAATGTGTGTGGTTCTCATCAAAATAAGATTATATGCAGATACATTGACCAAAATTTTATGCACTTCAGAAAGTTAGGAAGTCCCAATGTCAAGTGTTTGGGCATTTAAAACTCATCGTTACTTGTGTGCTTTTGTTGCAAAACTTTCACCTATAAAAGTCGACACATCAGTGACATGGGTTAGACAAAGCAGGACCTTTGGATTAGAGGACAGTGGGGGAATCTTATAGGAGAAAATTCCCGTCTCTCTATCTCTCTCTATCTTTTAAATTTCTTCTACCTATTCATATCAAAACCTCCAGGCGTTAGTAGAGACAACATAAATATTTTTTAATACTCCTCACAGGGTGGAGACCACTCCTCAACAATCTCACTCAAGTGAAAGCCAGTCAGTGCACTTTCGTCGACATTTATTTTTTTAACTAACAATTCCTATCAAAACCTCTAGTCATTTGTAAAGACAATATAAATACTTTCCAATACTCTTACTTGGTTGAAACCCACTCCTTAACACTCTCAGATGCCGTGTATTTGCTTCTAAGACGATTATGGGACATGAGTAAGATGATTATAATGGCATCCAATTGGGTAGATAGCTACAAAAGAGGCCCATAATTTGAACATTTCAATTGGGCTTCAAATACAATTGTATATGAACTAATTACTCTTGCAGAGTACCAAAACTTAACACTTTTCTCTCTCTTTTTTTTTTCTCTAAATTTAAAAGGCCAATGAGGTGTCAAAGTAAACTCAACTCTTCATGTCATATAAAATCAACACGAAGACAAAAGTCACAAAACCTATCAATCTTTTTTAATTGAAAGAAACCTTGTCTATCTCTTAATTGAATGCTTGTTTCCTTTTAATTAGGGGAGCCCATACAACAACCAATGAAAGAGATCAGTCGGTTTAAGGAGTGGAGTAGGAGTCAGTGATTCTAGTGGGTTCCTGCCAATGACCCTACCTTTTAATTTAATTATCTTTTGAGGGAGTATTTGTTACTCCGGCGGAGCACCGAATTACTAATCATGCACGATTTTTCCGTACACATTCCAAAAATACATCCAATCCAAACCTTCCAAATCTACAGAGTTCTGGGTCATATCCCTAAAATAATAATGAACAGTAAAACAACCCCAAAATGTAAATGATTATGTCAAATAATAGGTTTGAACCTACATCAATCCAATACCTTCAATTCATGGGCCCACATATTGGACAGTCCAACCAATAGTAAACAAATGGGTGGTTAGAGTGAAAACCACCTGAGGGTCAAAATCAGTAACCCAAATGTCCAAACATCATCTAGCAGATTTGACTTTTGACCAGTGACCCATAAAAAGTGAGACCCACAGATTGGAGGGCATGGATTTGTTTGCAAGCATGGCACACATTACTGTCTGAGCACTGTGTGAATTACCATACTCTGGCAGAGGCCCTCTTAACTCATCTTTATTTTTATTCTTCTTTTTTGTTTTCAAACCCCACACCTTTGAGACATGTTTGCAAGGACAAAATCTTCTGTTTCATGGATGAATTTCTGAGCTGATATTGTCACTGCTGGAGGTGATAAAATCCCAACAGAATACGAGAGAGGAGAGAGAGAGACTTATAAAGGGAGAGAAACAAATCATTTGACCACATACTAGGAGAAAGCTTTGATCTTTTCCATCTCTCTGTGTCGGGTTTCTTTCCTGTGAAGTTACCAATACAAACTGAGGCCTTGCATGGTAGGAGTCATTGAATTTTGATTTGATATTCCTCTGTTTTTCAACAGGGTGTCTTCATTTCTATATATTGTCTCTAGGAGATGGCCATCTTTGAGCTTGTCAAAGCTCTCTGGGTGGAAAGAAACAAATGGAAATTTTATTTTCTTCTCTTCTAAAATTTGATTTTGCTTCCATTTTATCTTTCTTATCTCTAGTTAGAAGAGGAAGCAGAGAACAACAGCAGGGGAAGGTTGAATATATGAAAGCGTTTCTTTCTTTCCCTTAAAGCTGAGATGGTATGAGAAACTAGTTTCATGCATGGCTAGTAATAGAATTGGAGAGACAGGTCTTTCAGGCTCAGGAACCTCAAATCAACATATTGCATATGGAGTCGTTCATGGGATCACACCTCCCACCAATTTCTTGTAATTTCCTTTCATATCCCTCCATGTCTTCTTATTTCTATTCGGTCCTTTTATTCATATTCATTCAAAATCAATCTGCTTCTTCTATTTCCATTATGCAAATCAATATCTTATATGGGTATTCCTTATTGGGATTGCATACACCTTCCTATCTCCGATTTCAGGCACTGGCTTCCTAACCCACTATCCTTTTGTTTTTCTTTCATCAAATCAATATATTAAATGGGCAATCTTTGCTGGGCTTGTGTAACTCTAATTCCTTCTTTCTTTAATCAAATTATCATCATCTTCTTCATTGTACTGCCATTTTATTTTTATTTCTAGTTATCTGCTGACTTATATGAAATTTTGATTGTTTTTCAGTGATCAACAAGGATCTGCTTATGACTTTGGAGAATTGGAAGAGGCTCTGATGCCTAAGCTTATTCATGAAGTTGGGATTAGAAATGAAGAGAACAAGAAACGTATGATTATCCATCTCCTCCCTTTGTGACGTTTATTTATCACAACAAGCTCCTAAAAAGAACACTCACGAGAGAGAGAGAGAGAGAGAGAGAGAGAGAGAGAGAGAGAGAGAGAGAGAGAGAGAGACCTGTAACAGGTTTGAAATAGTCGACACAAGGTAGCTTACCTTACCCATCACAGCAATGATTCCCACACAAGAAACTTGAATGGTGTGATGCATCAAAAATGGAAACCTGTTCTCATCCCAGCAGGTTTTCTTACTGACTCTGTAACAACTGCAGGAAAGAGAAAGCTCCTTTTTTGAAAATTGAAGTCTAGCGGGGTCTTTTTCTCTCTTGATTCTGTAATTAACTTTGTGTACTGACTACTGATAATCTGATCTCTTTGATCTGCTGCAGCTGTTTTCACCATCAAACCTACTCTTGAAATCTTCCCTTCATGGCCAATGAGAATCCAGCAAACTCCCAGGGTAGGTACCTGATAGCTGCATCCTTTGACCAATTTTCTGATATGGGATTTTTTGTTGAGAATCACAAAAACTAGAGTAGTCCTTTCACTTCCATGGTTCTGAAACGTTTTTCATATATTTTTAGAGGATTCCTCGCTACCCAATAAAGTTTCTAATATGGGTTTCTGGCATAAAATCAGAACATTGATTGAGCTCTTCTACTTTTATGATTTTGAGAATATTCCTTACAAACCATTTGGATTTCTCATAAGAGTTTTTTGTTTTCCCCCTTGTAGAGAATATCACACAAGAATTGGCTCCCTTTTTTTCCCATGATTTTTACCCTCCTTGATTTGGTTTTGATATGTTTTGTAGGGCCTCTTTTTGCATAGAGAATCATACGTAGGACTAGCTATTCTCTCTCTATAAACTTGATATCTTTTGAGATGATTTCTTGAAACCCCATTTCCAGATATGGGCTTTTTGGTAGACAGTAAGAGAATCAATGACATGATCAGAGGATCTCTTGTACTGTTCCATGGTGTTGATTTGGTTTTGATATGATCTTTTTAGGATGCACTACCACCCCATTTATTAAAATTACTGATGTTTTCCCTTGTAACTCTTAGTCAGCAGAAAGTACTGATTCAGGATCTGCTCAGAACACAGTCTCCTGCAAGGCAGATGCACTTCTGGAATCAGAATCTCCAATCAGTAAAAAAGCATCAGATCAGTCCTCTGAGCAGCTGCAGCAGCAACAGCAGATACCAGCAGAGATGGCAAGTGATGTCTCTAGAGGAGGACCACCACCAAATCATCAGACCAAAACCCAAGAAAAGGTAGGAATCTATGCAAAACTCAGTACCTTACTGTTCCTCCAAAAGCCAGGAAAATCTGATTTATTGCTATCATTACATGGCTATCATTAGCATTGTAATCATTTTGTGGTTTGAATATCTTTCACTTCCATTCCAACTCCAGTGAACTCAATGTAGCGCAAAGCCATTTGTTTATGATTCTTAAAATCTTTGCAGTCATCATTTTCTGAAGAAAATTCAAAAGACCCACCGTTCTGTTCTGTTTGCTTTTTTCAGTTTCTTAAAACCCAGATCCCAATGCAAATAGAAAAAGGTGCTGTGTATGGTTTTTAAGCTTTCTACGAGCAACCATCATTACTTTGCATATATTTCTCCATTCACCTTCTGATTTTAAGATTGACATATCATTAACCCACCAAAAATCAAGGACCTAAGTCTCAAAAGGGAAAAGAAGAAGGGCGAAGACAGAAAAGGAATGGAAACCCCATGAAGTGATAGGATTTTATCTTTTCAGAATGTGATTTTTAGGATTGATTGTACTTGAATCTGGAAAACTCATGAACTGATAGGATATAATGCTTACAATATGTATTTCGGAATTGTTCCATTCTGAGAAGGGACCCACAAATTTTCACCTTCTCTTCTTTTATGT
Source organism: Umbellularia californica (assembly GCA_028538565.1). Lineage (NCBI taxonomy): Eukaryota > Viridiplantae > Streptophyta > Magnoliopsida > Laurales > Lauraceae > Umbellularia > Umbellularia californica. The sequence continues at coordinate 41,914,782 of JAPQWN010000004.1, forward strand.
TTGCGACCCTTGTTCATAGATATATATATATAAACAAGTTGTGGTAAGTGGTTATCAAAAGTTATATATGCATCAAGAAGAGTGGGTGTAAAATATCACTTCCCCTCATAGGTCTTGACTTGGACATTTTACTACCTATAGAACATGTTATGTGACCCAATCAACATGTGGGCCCCAGTCTAAAAATACACTAATGGTACAATCCTCTCAATTTGTTGGGATGAAGTTTTGCAAAGTGAATGGGCAGTTAAGAAAAGGTCAAACAAATTTCTATTGACTATATTAAAGGTAAAGGGATTAGATCATGGTCTTAAAATATGGTCATGGTTCCTCACAATGTCAAGGGTGAAAACCCTCACTATTGGACATTGTAATAGCGTGTTGTAGGAGTCCATCTAATCAACCTTTATCCAGAAAATATTACAATAAATCTTATAAATTAAAATAAATAAGAAGAAATAGAACCATTTTTCAGAATTCACAGTTGGAAAAAAACATGGATGGGCTCCGAAATCGTTACACAAACCATTATGAAATTCTTTTTAGATCATTGTATTTCTAGTCCAAGAATTTAATTTTTTTGGTTTGAAATTGCAGAGAAAATGCTTCCTTTGACCATTTGACAGTGGATATGTTTTCCTTGTCTCTGCGTTTTTTTCCTTTTTTAAATGTTGCAGAGGAAAGGAGCTGATCCTGGTTCAAAGACATTGGATGCAAAGGTCATGAAAACAATATCTTATCTGTTCATTTCTCCTCCTATTCTATCTGCTCTCAATTTTTTGAAGGGCATGATAACAAGAAGATAGTAATGTCAATAGGGAACAACAAAAGAATCATTTTTATTTTCCATGCACTTAGGGTCAAGAGTAGTAAGTAGTACTATTTTCAAGTTTCACCCACTAGAATTGATGTTTCCTCCATCAATTCAGACCACCCAAAGCACAGGCAGACCTAGTGCATGAAGTATAAAGCAGCAGCATCTAATGGTGGTCATCTAACGGAGAGTGAGAAAGAAAATGGTGAATGGTCAAAATTTGACTCAAATCCACCAGGCTAAAACAGATGGTCAAGATGCTCCACCTGTAGTGGGCCACGCGATCTTATGGGGCAAGATTGGTGTACATGTTTGCCGCGTGCTTATGAATTGAATGCACCCCAAGTCCTAATATGGTCTTGTGGTCCCATGTACTTGAATTCATTGACTATTTGAACTTGAATGCTGAATTATAGATTTGAATTTTTTGCAGACACTGAGACGTTTAGCTCAAAACAGAGAGGCAGCTAGGAAAAGCAGGCTCAGAAAGAAGGTGGGCCAGTCAAACAAGATTTATGCTTTTGAATGTACCGGGCATATATTGGTTGTCACTGTTACCATTATATTAATGAACCTATAATATACCTGTTCAAGACTGTAATGTATACACTCTTTGTTGTAATTCTCAGTTGATTTGGATACTAAACATCAGAAAAAGAATTTTTTAAAATGCGGATTTGTAAATGTTTCAATTTTTTATGCAAATGTGTTACGATTTTTCGATTTTCTATATTAAATATTTTATTTATTTATTTATTTTCTTTATTTTTGCAGGCTTATGTACAACAGCTAGAGTCAAGTAGAATAAAGCTTACTCAGCTAGAGCAAGATCTTCAGAGAGCAAGATCCCAGGTTTGAAAAGTGATAGAGTTGATCCAGAACTTCCAACTGTGGGTCCCATTGTGAGATGGCATTGCTGAGATTCACAATGACTAGGTGATCCTGACTGTCCAGTATTTTGAAAGGTGAAAAATTGGATGGTCAGGATTGCCTGATCAGCGAGATCTTTAAGCCGTGGTGCCGCTGCAGTGGCCCCACATTACGAAGGGTCTAGATTTATTATCCAGTTCCTTAACCAAGAATTATGTAGGCTTAATGATTTTTTGTTTAAATATGGTGGTGTTTAGGGGCTGTTCTTGGGAGGAGGAGGTGGCACAGGAGGAAATATCAGCTCTGGTAATTTTAAATGAACTGCTCTTTTACCTCGGATTTTTGGAACATTAATATACATCTGTGAGTAGGATCAAACCATCCATTAGGTGGGCCACATTGATCCTTGGTGGGTTTGTGATAGTCGCAATTTCATAGATATGATGTCGAAATGGAAATGATCTACTATGTTTGATCTGCCTTGAGCAAAAAAGTTAGAAAAGGTTCCAAGTTTAATGGCTAGGATTTCCATTCGCTGGAAATTAGTGTTGTAGCCCCTCCTCATGATGTTTAACTAGATCTAATGGCACTGATTACTGCAATCCTTTGCCATTTGCACTGTGGGGACCACCATCAATCAGAAGAACCTTTAGCAGGCATATTGGAACCTTATTCATGGCCAGGTCAATGATCAGGATTGCTATACACCAAACACAAGAATCATTCCCGTGACTAGTGACTTATGAGATAGATGGGGATCTGTACTAAAAGTCAAATAATTTCTTGTTGTCAAGGATCCAATTTAAGTCCATCAAATGATTGGTCAAAATTTAAAGCCTTCGTTCATTTCATGGCTTAAATCTGATGATAGATACCGCGCAACATTTAATCATATATATATATATATATATTAGTATGCAGCCTCTTCAAATAAATTTATACCTCCAAATGCTCAGTTTATTTTTATATTTTTTATTTTTTTAAGGCATAAACATTTTTATTTTGTTCAAGAAAAGAACCCAAAAGCACATGTTTGTTGAAGTGATGTATTTTGAATGAAAGTCACAACTTCTATTTGAAATGCTGTGATGTACTCTTTGTATAGGATGGGTCCAACAGACTTACAAACATGATGCATGTCATTTCTCTTCTAAGCTCAAGAGAAATGTACTATTTCAATATACATATGCATTGCCATTGGTTTTTAGTTGTAACTTGGTTTTGAAGGTGCTGCAATCTTCGACGTGGAATACACAAGATGGTTGGACGAGCACCACAGGCATATGTCGGAGCTCCGAGCAGGGTTGCAGGCCCACCTATCAGACGGTGATCTGAGAGTCATACTAGATGGATGCCTCTCGCACTATGATGAGATCTTCCGGCTCAAGGGAATTGCCGCCAAGTCCGACGTCTTCCACCTCATCACTGGAATGTGGACAACACCGGCGGAGCGGTGCTTTATTTGGATGGGTGGTTTCCGGCCATCTGAATTACTCAAGGTTCGAAATCAGAATCAGAATCATTCTTTTATATATAGTTGATGGCACTTCCCAGTCTTATATAATAAAATAAGGGTTTTTGAATTAAATATTAATCAAAAGTAAGCCTCATTATATGTAGACAGTTTGACCAGTAAGCCTCATTATATGTAGACAGTTTGACCAATGAGAGGGGGATAACATGGATGGCACTATCGGCTCATTTTTAGTAGATGCCTAATTTACGAGACCTTCGTTTAATCTAAGATGGCAGTTCTATCATCTTGCAGTGTAACCCCATTTTCCCATGATTAGTGTGATGATCTATTTTGTCTTATAATCATAATAATGATTTTCAACCATTAGCATTTTCATCAAAACTTTGTTCTATATCAATTTGGGGTTGATAGAAAGGAGTACACTAAAAAAAAGTTACAAACTAGAAAGTAAGGTCTCCTTTTTATTCAACAGTCCCTCCCTGAGGTTTTGATTGGCTTCTCCTTCCACTGAAACACTTCAACTTATCTCACTTGGGCATTTTTTCATCCTACTACAAACAAGCTCAAACCGTCTGAAATGGTATTCTATATGATTTTATCTTGCATTGTCGTGTCGTTTTCCTTTGGATGCTACTTATGTATTATTTATTTCTATTTCTATCATTTCTAGTAACTCTTCTTATCATTCTAAACATGTGTATTTTGGCCACATGAACTTTATCTTATCATGCGCTTTTTTTTTTTTTTCGGTTGCTCAATGTAAATCTCCGTATAACATACAAGGTTCACTGCTGTTTTGTGCAAATGACCTTTTAATTTAAGAACAATCGATTTTCAGCCATAGTTTTAAAAGTTCATTGTCCCTACATTTCTAACACTAATTAGACTTACGTTTTGATAAAAACACCAAAATAAGATTTAGCAAAGTGAGATTTTTCATACATTCCATCTCAGCTCATTTCCCAATAAGTTTCCCACTATAGCTAAAGCAAAGTATCTAAAGTCTAAACCAATATCTTACATTTTTATTATTTAAATGCAAAAGTGACTTAAATCTACAATAATAATTATCAAGTACCAAATGGGGAAGGAGAATCAACTAATAACTCTTTATTTCTAACAAAAAAAACCTTTGAATATCAAAACCCTGAACTGGAGTAGTTATATATAGTGAAAGAATTCTTCTGTTGGGTAGCAAAGAAAAAACGAGTTCTGTTGATTACTTAAAAAACCCAAAAATCTAAAAAAAAAAAAATCTCAAATTTTAAATGTCAGAAACTACAATATGGGCTTCTATTAGCTGTCCAAGCATCCAGATAACTTTGGGTTATTTTGGTCTTGTAAAAAGAGCTTTGGAACTCAGTGCAAAAAGTACATTACCTTATCTTCGCAAGCTTGCATTTATTTAGCAAATTATTGGCATCCTGTCGTCAGTTTCTCGACTGGAAGAAGCCTTTATATTCGAGTGCTGCTTTTCGCACACAAATTTTTTTTTTTCCAACGCAAGGAATTTATCTTTTTTTATTACATTTTTACTCCTTTATGAAATGACCAAAATATCCATTACCCATCTTTTCACACACAAGCTCATCTTCTTCCCTCTCACCCATCTCACTCTCCACTTCTCACTCTCCACTTTCCAGAAAAACTCAAAACATATTGGGCAACTCATATTTCTCCATTTTTTGCTCTTGGATAACTCATCTTCCTCCATCTCCTTCATCTTTCCTTCTTCTTGTACTTTATCTTTTTTCATTCTATCTCTAAAGGCTTTTTAGTGCAATGAAGAAAGAAAACAACAATCAAATGGTTCCTTTCAATCAAAACAGTAGTGAAAAGGTCCGTTTCTCTATTTCTAGCTTGGAACGAGTTGCAGGTCCCGATGTATACGGTCTTTCAGGTCCGAACATATTGTATTTGTTCAGAACTGTACATACGAATAGAAGGAACATGTTTGAAAGATAGTGTTTGGACACTCAGGTCCAGACAGTCTAATTTTGTTTGGAACTACAGTTCCAAACATTTGCATTTTGTTCGGCCACTCAGAGACTGAACAGTCACGATTTCTGGGTTGTAAACCCTTGCGATGATGGATGAAAAATAGCCCAAATGCATGAAAAGACCCTAGCATTGTTTGTAAAATTTTACAATGAATGAGAATCTATCCCCATAACAAGTTTTCATGAAAAACAAGGTAATCTAAGATGGAAAAAATGATAAAGAAAAAATGGAGAAGAAGGAAATGGTAATGGTTGAGAGCCGTGTGTTGTAGAGGATGAGTGGGAAGAAAGAGGGAAATGAAGGGATGGTTACTTTGGGGAATTTTGATGTTTGTGGAAAGAATTAATGTAGATTTTAAATTATAGTGATCTGTGTAGAGAGAATTTGTGTGGGAAAAATAAAGATTTGTGTGCCAGTAAAATTTCCCTTATATTCCGTATGGAGATGTGGAAAGAACAAGCACTTGGCCCTCTAGTTGGACAAAATAACAAAACTGCCATGGACATCTCTCTCTCATATGGTTTTCATTTGTGGGGTTTTTTTTTTTTTTTTTTTTTTTTTTTTTGTTTTTTTAAGCAGATATTAGTGCCGCAGCTTGACCCTCTAACTGAGCAACAGTTCATGGGCATCTGCAATCTCCAGCAGTCGTCCCAGCAAGCAGAAGAGGCTCTCTCTCAGGGCTTTGAGCAGCTTCAGCAGTCTCTTGCTGACACCATTGCTACTGGCTCACTAAGTGAGGGCTCCAATGTTGGGGAGTACATGGGCCAGATGGCCATGGCCTTGAGCAAGCTCTCAAACCTTGAAGGTTTCGTCCGACAGGTTCTCTCTCTCTCTCTCTCTCTCTCTCTCTCTCTCTCTATTAATATATATATATATATTAATATATTATTATTATTATTACTACAACACACAACAAGTACTACCACCATTTTACCCTATAAACGATACCATGAATTTTGTTGGACGTGGGTTTCAAGCCATTTTATTATGCCAATAGGTGGTGCTCTATTTAAGTTGTTAATTTCTTGCTAATCTTTGTAGAAATGGTTTTTAAGTGTTTTTATCCCGTCATTATGTGGTCCAAGCCATTCATAATTTAGGTCATTTGGAATTAATGCTGGTCCAAATATCACTCATCATATGGATTTGCACCATTAATGTATCTTTCTCTTACAAGGTGCAGTTTGGACCAGTTCCTGTTGATGGTTGGGTGTGTGAAATTAATATCGATCAAGTTAGGGTAGAACCTATTGAGGACTGGGCTCCACCCGAGGGGGAATAATGAAAAGTATTACCGCTGTCTCTACAAACAGGCAGCAGTATAGTGAAATTAATATCGATCAAGTTTTGATAGTAATGGTTTGCTAAAGAAATTTAATATGGTATCAGAGCTAACCAGTCGTGAGTTCGAATCCCAGGAGAAACGACTTAGCGAAAAAAAAAAACATGTCGCCAAAAGTGAGCCGGCCGGGTTCCACCTGAAGGGGAGTATTGAGGAGTGGGCTCCACCTGAGGTGAATAGTGAAAAGTATTTCCGCTCCCTCTAGTCCTACTAACGCCTCAAGGTTTTGATAGTAATGGTTAGCTAAAGAAATTTAATAGAACCCATGTGGATCAGAAAAAGGTCATCACGATCAGAAGAAGGTGATCACATGTTATGACTTAATTATAAACGTCCACATGAAGTCAGTGGAGTTAGCAATTTCCACTGACATGGTTATCCTAACTAATATGACTCCCATCTCTTCATGGGTCCAGTACCCATGTCTGTTAGGGTTGGGTTAATAGTCCGTACTTAATTATAACCTAATTAAGAGACAGCTTCTATAAGAAAAATGATCCAATACCTGCAAGTGTTGCAAGGAATGTGGCTCTTACCTACGTGAGGCCTGCCTTTACTTGATAAAACTGGTTCATATCACTTTCCACTGTATATGTAGGAAATACCTCAGAAGTCACTAGCAGAGTGATCAACACTATTGATTGTTTTGATTTTTTGAAAGGAAAATGTAATCGTACATGCATATACTTGATCCTGTGTAACACTTCCACTAGAGTAAGATTTGAGCCAATGCCTATAAATAGGAAGGCTGTGATATGAACTAGATTGATTAAGCAAGCGTAAGCTCCGAATAGGTCAAATCAGGTGATTAGTTGAGTACTTAAGCCAATGTAAGCTTCAGTATTTGTACATATAATTATAAGAGAAATATGTTGTTGTTGTTGTTGTGGTTTGTTATATTATTATCACCATCATCTTGCCCAGGACCAGCCCTATCAGATCTAATCTAATGTAGCCTTTGACCCTTTTTTTTTCTCAGCATCACTAGCTTCATGAATCCGACCTAACCCATTTATAGCCATTATATAATACTCCTGCCTTGCATGTGCCGTTAGAGCTTTATAATTTAATTTTGCGGGAGTAAAATTTCATTGTGTTAAACTTTTGCTAGTTAATTATGATTTATTGTGGGTCCTAAGCCCAAAAAAAGGAGTGGGTTGCATTAGGTAGGTTCACAGCCAACGTAAAACTTTGGTCACATCTATAACATTTTCATCATCATTATCAACTACAAAATTCATCTTTGGGTTGTGACAAAAATTTTACACCGGTTTTCAACCTGAAGTAATCCTATTCCTTTATTTGGGTTCTGGACATGCAGTAAATTGGTGGACTTTATATTATCTACTCATATAGATACTCTATATTTATATCTTATTCACTCTAAAACCCATCAAATCAAGTAGATTTTCTCATTTCTGGATTTTTATTTTAAGAGTATTTTAAAAGACTATATAACAAAACAAAGTCAACTGATGCAAATTCCCGGCCCAGTACATTGCTCATTACATATTGGTTCACATACAACCATTATGGCTGGAGGCCAACGTTTCTAAGCGCGCCAGTGCCATTTTTTTTTTTGAAAAGAGATCATAGGACAGGTGAGACTTGGTTGTGGCCTTGACCATGCAGTTGTGGGTTCAAGTCATGTGACTTGAATTAAAGATCCACCTTTTATGACTTAACCATACAGAACTTCATGAAAATATATTTGGCTTCAAAGAGCCCCAGCGGCAGCATTATAATTTCTCGCACTGTCGGCTTGAACAAGTCAAGAGGAAATCTTTCATTTTCCACAAGTAGCCCTTGTCTATATTGCTTCTTTCAGGTCTCTTTCCTACTTCTAAAATAGACCTTAAACGTCAGGCTCAGCAGTTGAACCATAATAAAAAGAATTGCTACAGTTGAGAAATAAGATACTAAGAAAAGGACCCAAGTAGATTGCTCCAATAGAAAATGTGATCTATACCCATCTCTTGATTAAAAAAGCATTGAGAAAAGGTAAATGAAACCATTTTAATATAATTAAATAAAGGTGTTTTTCCAATCTATGATTGGAAGAAGCCAAATCACATAAATAAGACAAGCTCATGGGTTTCAACCCTTTGGAAACTCTTGTTTATTGTTTGTGCCCATCTCTCTCACACAATGACCCATTGCAAATACATTGAACAAATGAAACATGTCTCTTTCTATCTACATTTCTTTAAACCTTCCTCCCTCTTTTCTTTAATTTTGTTTTAAACAAACAATTTGTTTCTGCTTATCTGCAGGCTGATAATTTGAGACAGCAGACCCTTCATCAGATGCGCCGGACTCTCACTGTCCGACAGGCCGCCCGATGCTTTTTGGCAATCGGAGAGTACTATAGCCGCTTGCGGGCGCTAAGCTCGCTCTGGTCGTCGAGACCACGAGAGTAAGCCTAATTAAGTACATGCTATTTGTGTGTTTGTTTTATAAGAATTTCATTTAATTGATTATTATCGTAGCTATATCTTGTGTTGGGTATGTGCTGGTCCCAAATATATAGTTTCTTTTTTTTAAAGGGCTCTCTGAACTAGACTGTGAGTTGCTTCCATATGAAAGTAGCAATTGACCTACCCCACGTCAGGAAGAAAATGTTATCGCTAATGATGAAGTATAATTTTAATGATTCCTAGTGAGTCAATGGTGCTAAGTTTAGTTCCAAAGTAAATATTAAAGTATTTTTCATGGAAACAACCTTTGTGTCTATTATATAACTTCATCCTTTTTTAACTTAATGGATGATTGATTAATGAAGAAACGCACTATTTAAAATTCATTGTTTCACTCATTCAACCAATATGGTTTTAGTGTTTAGAGTAGTATAGTTTGTGTCTGTACATACATATTATATACATTACACACGTTACTTATTCTAATCATAGTGCTAATAGCACCATGTGACAAGTTAGGTCTTTCTAATCATCTTTCCTTTTTATATATATCATTTATCATGCAGTAAAGCAATGTCAAAATCCGACCATATATTATATACCTTCATTCTTTTTGAACTAAATGGATGATTGATTAATTTGGAAAAACACTATTTAAAACTCACTGTTTCACTTATTTAACCAATATGGTTTTGGTGTTTAGATTTGTATAGTTTTTGTGTATTATGTATTTATTATATCACACGCATAACTTATTCTAATCATAGTGCAAATACAACCATGTGGCAAGTTAGTTCTTTCTAGTCATCTTTCCTTTTGTACATAACATTTATCGTGCAGTAAAGCAATGTCAAAATTAGTTAGTACTCTCAGTTGAAAAACGACTTCAATGCAGATACCTTCATATATTTTTTTCTTCATAAGTATGTCTTGATTATCATGCATTTAGAATTAATCACTTATTGTCATAGTAGCATTAGGTTAAAGTGTATCTCACTTAAACTCCAAATGGCGGAAGAACACCTTTTATAGTTGTTTTTTTTTATCTTTTTAAATAAAACTTTCCTCGAATGTTATTTGCCAATGTAATCATATATCACGCTTAAACTTATAATGGAAGAAACCCTTAAACATTAAGGTATTGTTGTTCATCTCTTATCATGCTTGTCTTGATTATCACCAAGCATTATTCTAATAATATCAATTACTTAAACTACTAATTGAAGAAACAATAGAGAATATCCTAAAGGCTGTGGAATGCATTAGGGAAGGATGAGTTCATCTTAGATTATGATTAGATTAGACTTGGGTTATCTAATGTTAGTATTATCTTGTGATTAGGTTTCTTATTGAGAATATCCAATGGCTACTTACAATAATACTATAACTCTTTTAACCAAAAAAGAAAAAGCAAAGGAATGCAGTGACTCAAATTAGGAAACCTAATCAAAAGAGAACACCAGCCTAATATAATTTAAATATAATCTATTCATAATCTAAGATGCATAGATGAAACCTTGTAAAACCCATTACTTAGGCCGGCTCCGATACCATGTACCAACCAAAAAGCTTAAATTAATAGATGAAAGGCCCTAACAGGTATATGAAACCCTATCAAACTCATTACTTCGGTGATGTGGGATGTGGAACTTTCCCAACATATTCTCTATTAGAAACCCCACCTTAATATAACAAATTTAAGTTTATGTTGATATCATGATTTAAGGAAATAATACACTTTCACTTATATATTTGAAGAAATCTTCTAATTTTAACACATTGATAATCGTATCTTACTGCATTAATTTTGATTATAACGATCAATGCGGAACTATGTTTCTTTAACACGAAGACATATTCATCTCTAATTATCAGCATTATACTATATTAAGCTTAAAGTTTTTTTGGATTGGATTTTGACTGTCAGTTACGATTTTGACCGACAGTCATTCCTCTTTATTAAAATATTTCACTTTTTCTCCCCATAACTACCCACTCATATTCTTTTTTCATCAAACTACCCACTACTCTTCACTTTAGTTCTACTTTTTTCTCTTTTTTTAAGTCTTCCGCTCCGCCCATTTCTTTTACTCCCTTTCTCCCCAATTTTTTTTGTTTTTTTCAACTTAATGGATGGAAAGAGATAATCCACGTAACCTTTTTAATGTATAAATATTAAATTTATAATACATGGATGTACAGTGCTGAGCACGAGTGGTTGTGCTAGTAACTTATTATGATTATGAAACTTTTCAACATTGGTAACAGGAACATGATCCCAGATGAGAATGCGAGCCAGACGACAACGGATCTACAGATGGTCCAATCCACACACAACCATTTTTCAACCTTCTGATTGAAAGCCCATGAGAAAGAGATGTGCCATAGGATATGACATCGCTTCTAGCCTTTTGCCGGTTATATGATTTCTTCAGGGGTAGAGAACCATGTTCATATTTCATGCTGTAATCCAATGTAATTAATGTGGCTTTTAATCCAATGTAATGTTGGCTTAGAAGCTTTACTTAGAGTAATGAAAAAATGAAAGTTATGTACATGGGTATTGTTCCTCAGGGGTCTTAGGAGTAGAATAAGAGGCTAAAACATAGGAGGAGAAGCAAAGGGAGAAGCCAAAGGAGGGTACTTGCTCCTCATTTATTAGCAGTTGTAAAGAAAAAAATATTATAATGTAGAAAAGATATGAAAAAACTACAAAAAGAAGTTTGATTTTCTTTCTTTTTTTTCCTTCCTTATATCCTATTGGATTAGTTTACATATGCAACTTGCATGGATACGCGACAAGGTAGAGCAGTTAGCCACTAAAATAATATGAATAGAAAATTGATGGTAAAACTATCATACCTTTTTTCTTAATCTAAAATGCCAAAAGAGATCATCATGTGGGGTACCGAAAAATTTTAATTTTAATTTTTTTTTTTTTTTTTTTTTTTTTTTTTTTGGATACTTTGGAACAAAGCCACTGAACATTTTATTCACATCAATCCAAACCGTCCAAGTTGCATAAGCCAATGTAGATAGAGCAAAGCCCCATAATTGGATTAATAAACAGACCATCTTTTTATGCCATCTTAACTGTTCATTTTCTCTCCACTGATGGGATGATTATGATGCGATCAATTACCATGAAATTTGTGTTATGCCCCATCTACAAGGGTTATCTTAATTTCGACGTCCTGGATCAGGCACGTGATATGCCATGTGCACAATGGTAGGGTGCATGTGTATAGATTGGTGTACTCTGGCAGGATATACCAAGGAATCCTCAAAAGGAAAACTAGGTTTTGGATTTGTTGTCGGGTTGCAACTATCCTGTAGTAAGACCATTTCCATGCTTATGTCAGGTGAAAATTACTAGGGTTTTGATTGGTGGTACCCGCATGGACCTTTAACAAGTGATGTGTGCATGAAGATGTGCCAAATACAAGAAAGGAATGCATGCAACTGACCTATGCCATAGCTTAACGTGGATGTAACAGACCTCCACTCTCAAAGGTTAAAAGAAGAATATAATATTGCCACCTTTAGAAGCACACTTATTATCACCAACCATCTTTTTATCTATCCACCATCATCTTCCATTTATTAAAGACTCCCACCAAATGATATTCTTTTATGAGGTCATATACCTAATTAACTTACCCAAGCTTAACATCTTGGTAATTTATAAGAATCAACCTTCTTTCCAATGTAATCTCTAAAGTTCAGGAAAGAACTCCTACCATGATCATCGAGCCAAAGTGTTTAATGGTTTTTCATGATTGAAATAACTTTCCCTGCTCCAAAAAACTTTTTTCTTAATATTGTTATTATCTACTTGATTGGATTTCAAGAAAACTGTGTCTCTTAACCCATAATCTTAGTAAAAGTAATGCCTAGTAACTTCTTGCGCTTTCACCTTTAGTTATGGTTTCAGGTAGTGGGGTTTAGAGTAGTGGCGGACCTCGGAAATTTTCCTAGGAGGGATATTAAAGAAATGCTTTAAGTTTTCAAAATGTATAGTGGGTTTTTAAAAGGTTGGTTCCGCTTAGGGGCCGTTTGGATGTTTACGGAGTAAAATATTTATATGTTTAAATATTACAAGAATAAAATAGTATATAATATAATAATGCAATATCATAATATTATAGTATTTTTGTTATTTGGCAAGTTTTGAAGAATATTATAGATTTTAGATGAAGTTGTTTGGAAGATGCTATGATTAAAGTAAATTACATTATTAAAATAATTTTTATTAAGTATTTTAATTTATATGTAATTTACCATGTCTGGATGAAAAAGTAGTGCGATAAAGTAAAGTTCAACCGCCATTTTTTTTTTTTTACCATAAGTCACTTTCCTTTTATCACATAAAACCATGGTAAAGTATAATAAAGTAAAGCCAATGCAAAAAAACAATTACTTTATAATCTCTCTCCCACTTTGCTTTAACACGTAATTTATTTCACCTTACTTTACCTCACTATTTACCATGATAAGATATCAATATTTATTTTACTTTATCACACCTGTGAATAAGTCACTTTTATTTACAATATAAAACTACGATAAAATATGATAACGTAAAGTAAAAAACGAAAGAAACTACTTTACCATTTCTTCTCGATTTACTTCACCACATACTTTATCCCATGGTTGGAAAATTCTCTGAGTTCACTCCCGACTTTCTCTAGTCATCTCACTTTGACGGAGGACCGAGTTAAAAATGGGGAAAACTCGGCCTAGTCATCTCATTTTAATAAGTTGTTTGCACTCCAAATCATTTAATAGGAAAATCTAATTTTAAAATAATTAAAGTTTATTTATAAGTATTTATGCATGAAGTTTGGAGTTAGTAATTCAAAAATGATGACAAAAATGTAATTTGGAATTTATATTTGATATATATATATATTTTTTTTGCTAAAAAGAAATTTATATTTGATATTTTATACTCAATATTTGGACTAATAAATTATATAATATGCAATAGTTTTTATTTTCCTTATTGTAGTACCTTTCTTGCATATATAAATTTATTAATTTGAATTTCTTATTATGAATGATATAAATAAATTGTTTTTTTAGATTTTATACGTAATGGATTCATTTTAAATATGTTTGAAACTGTTTTTAAAAAAGCATGACTCTCTCGAGTCTCCGCGTTGACGCTTTCCGAGTCAATTTTTTTGCATTAAATGAGTCGAGTCTGAGTCACGAGTTTTCTAACCTTGCTCCACCTTTACTTTAGCCCACATTTACCATGATATGACATTTACTTTTACTTTACTTTGACATGTATGTAAACAAAATATCATGATGGATTTGGTGAGCTAAAGTCTTTACTTTACTCTACCACGTTGTAATCGTCATTTTGAAAGATTCTTATCATGTAGAAAGTTTTCTATAGGGGGGAGTTGTAGGAAAACATATTGAGATTCTTAAAAGAAAATAATCTAATCTTTAAGTTTTTCTTGGATTACCAAACACACAAGATTTTCTTTTTTAGAAAATGAAAGATTATATTCTATAAAATATTATTTTCTTGTGTTTTCTTGCGCATCCAAACAGGTGTCCATAATGGATTATATATAATACTAGACAATATTTAATGGAAAATGTTCTTGTACATCCTTATAGTACATCTTTATGGTGAGAACTTTCAGCGGGCCAATCTCATAATCCTTCCAAACCATTCACACTCATGGGACCCCTCTTGGTTGTCACCAAACCTGGTGATTTATACCCACCAAATGGACTGGATTGTTGGATTGAGGGTCAATATCTTTCGTTAATATAAAACTGTAATACTTGTTGGCCATGTTTAAGGGATTAAATGCATGAGATCTAATTTTTTATATTTAGGTCCATCATGAGTGAATCTTTTCATCCCCACATGTTCCATAATTTGTGGGGCCTGAGATGAGCCCTAGCAACCACATGAATGTTACCATCGTTATTATGATACTTTCAAGTATTCATATGTACAAGGTCTACTGTTTTAGGTTTAAATATTTGGATTTCAGCATACTATTGTATTCAGGTGATATTCACAATTGCGTTGATCAATCGCTCTGAATGGAATGACTCAATCTAGTGTTAAATAATGCCCCTAAATGGTGATATTTGTGTCCAAAAACATAGCATATTGCTAGGTTGAAACCCTATGGTCTGTGAGGAATCATTAGGTTGGCCCCACTATGTTGTCTCTCATCATAATATAGTGAGAAATGGATGCGCATGAATATTTTCCATATCTCTCTCTCTCTCTCTCTATATATATATATATATATATATATATATAAAATACAAATCTACTCTAGCTATTGTATCGTACCAATGAAATGCTTGGGATGTATATAATAAATTATAGGGGGCTTTGGTCGGAGGTCCCTCAAAGCATGACTTAAAGGCAAACGGTCCACAATCTTTTTTCATAGTATGATAGGTCATTTTTTCAAATTTGAAGACCTAAAATGTCTAATTTACCCTTTCTTCAAAATCATATCCCATGATTAGTGGGATATGCCATTAATAATTATCAACTACCATTTAATTGGCCAAATAAATTTCAAAAGATATAAATAAATTTTAAAAAATGTAAATAAAATTCAAAAGATCCAAATAAATTTCAAAAAATGTAAATAAATTTTAAAAGATGAAAATAAATTTCAAAATACATAAATAAAATTAAAAAATGAAAATAAATTTGAAAAATAAAAATAAATTCGAAAGAACGCAAATAAATTTCAAAAACGACAATAAATTTCAAAAGAATGCAGAGAAATTTAAAAAGACGTAAATAAATTTCAAAAGATCTAAATAAATTTCAAAAAATGTTTTTAAATTTCAAAAGACGCAAATAAATTTCAAAAGACATAAATAAAATTAAAAAACATAAATAAATTAAAAAAATGCAAATACATATGCCAAAACTAAGATAAACCAATTTTCTAAATTTCAGAAAAACTTTCTAAAAACTCAAGTATTTTTGCCAAAACTCAGTTAAATTTATTTAAAAAAATGCAAATAAATTTCAAAAGAACAGCCTGAGTTTAGCTCAAAAACTCAATTAAAATTTTGTAAATGAAGATAAATTTGTTAGAAACTCAGCTATATTTTTCAAAAACTCAAATAAATTTGCCAAAAATTCAGATAGATTTGTCCAGAACTCGGATAAATTTGTTCTATAACTTAGATAAATTAGCCAAAAAACCAAGATAGATTTATTTAGAACTCAGAGAAATTTGTTTCAGAACTTAGATAAATTTACGCGAAACTCAAATAAATTTTACAAAAAATGAAAAAATCAGATAAATTTGATAGAAACTCATATAAATTTGTTAAAACTCAGATAAACTTGACAAAAACTTAGATAAATTTAAAAAAAAAATGATATAAATTTCATAAAAACTCATATAGATTTGTCAAAAATGATATAATAGCCATGTTGCCTTCCTTCTCTGGCGATGGCGCAGCATCATCGACTACATTCAGATCTCAGATCGGATTACGGATCATCAAGATATCGCGAAAACAAACTTCAGTCGTTGATCACCTGTTTGCTTTCTACTTACGTGAGTAGCTAAACTGGCGTATTTCCCTGATTTGCTTTTGGGCTTCTGCACAACGGGTTAGGTCTAACCTAGACCGGACCCGACTTGATACTGAACCCAAAAAAAAAAAGAAGATGGGTTCTTCTTTTTTGTTTTGTTTTCGCAACCGGACACAAAAACCAAGGGGCGGTCTTCTTCTTCCTCGGCCATGGGACTGTATCTAGTGGCAGCGGTTAGTTCATTCTCTAGCAAACACCCTCTTATCCGGCAGCGGTTGAAGAACTAGAAAATCAGAGAAAACTCTCTTCGAAACCAAACAGTCCACGTCGGACTTACAGGGATGGAGTGATCTTCTGATGAATGGCGAATGGAGAAGGAGATTGGGTTGCAGGGATCAGCCTCAAGTGATGGGGATAGAGGAGAGACTGAGATGGCCGATGGAGATGTTTGATGTGCAAGACAAGCTCTGAGATGGGTCGGTGATGGAGAGACAGACGTGGAGAGGGTTAGGCATAAGAGAGGTATGGTGATGGAGAGGTCTGTGCAGGGGGAAAGAAGATGGAGATGGACATATGGGGCTGCTAGGCGTGGTTTTTGAGATGGGATCAGGGTGATGAGACCGTGGGAAAGGGAGCGTTGCAGGGTGATCAAGAGAGGAAGTGGTGAGAGGTTCTGCGTAGGATGGAAAGGGATCGTGAGATGGAGATGATGAGAGGGAGAGGGGGATGAGGTCGCCTGGGAGATGGAGGATAGGGGGATTTTGTGCCTGGGAGAGGATAAGACGAAATATGGGTTGACGAAGAAGAGGGATAATACAAGATTTGAAATTTGAAATTTCAAAATTTTATGCCTAAAACAGTTGAAATGGTAAATTAGTCATGGCAGTTGTATCTAGGGACCTCTCGTTGAATTATGTCCAGCTGCATGGACTACAGGCCTTAGAGGAAAAGTTGATGGACTGGAGGCCTTACAAGACCTCTATGAGGGACCTTTCGCTAATTTACTCTAAATTATATATGTTGAACCAAATGAATCACTTGGGCATGTGTGTATTGATAAATGAGAAGTGTTAGAAAGTTCCTAGTCAATTTTAGTATAAAAACGCCCCTAATCATATCCGATAAAGGCACGCATCCATGATCGAGAAACTAGAGATGCCCGAGTAGAAAGGGAATCTCTCTCACACAGTCACCCACGGATCGATTGTTGGGTGGATGGGTAGTCTAACATGCACTGCAGCACTGACCCAACTAGGCAAAGGCAAGAAAAAATTCAATGGCACGCAGTAGAGGAAATTAAGAGACTACTTTTTTTTCTTGTTTTCTTTTTTAATATGCGATCCATTTGTTTATTCAGTAGTTAATTCACGATAATTCAATTCAATGCATTTTATTAATGGCCTAAAATTAATGAGTTAAAAGATAAGTTCACCAATACCATCAAATAGTCTTCTCTTGAATAATAAATGATTGCTCAACCACCATCTTAAATTAGATCGTCTTAAAGTGAATTTCCATCTTACAACATATTGCTTATTGCATTGCATTGATGACTCTAGCTTTGGATAAAGAAAGGCTCACATCAAATTAGCACTCGGTGCGTAGTGGTAGCTAGGCATGTCAAACGAGCCAGGCCGGCACGGCCCACTCCAACCTCAGCCCGCCCTTGCCACGGGCTGGGCCGGGCCGTAGGGAAAATCCCTGGCACGGCCTGCCATGGGCCGGGCTGGAGTGAGTCGTGCCGGGCCGGGCCAGCGGGCCAGGCATGCCTCCTTCATATTTTTTCCTTTTTTTTATCTTATCATTATTAAAAATAAAAATTAGAACACGAGCACGGATAATGACAAAGATATTTAAGTGGTTCGGTCAAACTCAACCTACTCCAATGAGAAGAGAGAACCATTTGGATCTTAACTTCTTGAAGGTTTCTCAATAAAATTACCTTCAAAACCTTACAATCTTTTTTAAAAAATAAAAATAAAAAAAGAATGAAAAACTTATATATTTACAAATTACAATGGAGGAAAAAGTAAAAAATTAGATGCGTAGTCCACTAATGTATTTAGCTGGATCATAATCTTCCATTGATGTCAACTTTTGCTTTCTCTTATCTGCCAAATACTAGTCTTGTAGCCAAACACAACACTCCACCGTTTCTTCAGTTAGATTTGTTCTTTTGTCAATCACCACACACCCACCTGCACTAAAAACCAGTTCTGATGCTACAGAAGACATTAGAATAGTCAATAGATCACGAGCCATGGCGGCCAACACTGGATAAACACTTTCTTGTTGCTTCCACCAGACTAAAAGGTCAAAACTAGATGCATCATGCACTTGTATTACACTGACGTCAAGATACGATGATGTTAGACACCGTCCCGAGTTAGTCAAGATTAATTCTAATTGATTGGAAATTAAGGCTAATTAACAATGCTTAACTAAGCTAATGATGGTTTATGGCTAAATGGAATTGAATTAGCCTAAAACGAATGATTTAGGCTTAACGGAGTGATAATCATGGAGATTGAATGAATTGAATAAGTTTTAGACTTAAGCTAAGCGAACAAGGACTTTTTCGTAAATACGAATTTCCATGTATTTTGTCGAATATGGAAACTTTTGATACCAGCACATATATCTCGACGAGTACATTAACTTTCACAAAAGACTCGAAGTCGTTCGATGAGAGACATCAAATGACCCTTCATTTGACTTGAATTGTAAATGAGAGGGAATAGTGGGTCTAAATGCAAAGTTGGGCTTATAAAGGATTGAAATGAACTCAAATGAGTTCATTCAACTCATTTCCAGTCCAGGTAAAATGGAGAGCAAACCCTAGACTCCCTTTGTTTCCTCTTCTTCTTTCCTTTTCTTCATCAAGTGTGAGTTTGGAGTGATTCAAGTGAAGAGATACTCATCTACTTTATCTTCTCCATCTTCTCTTTCCATTTCTTTGAAGTTAGAGCTTGAGAGAAAGCCCAAATTTCTCTCCACAAAGGCTACAAGTAAGTAGTTAATCTCTTTTTAGAGTTTTCAAGTTCTAGTAAGTGCTTACGCATGATTTCTAGCACAAACAACTCATAGAAAAGCCTATTTTTGAATTGGTTTGGTTCAGGTTGGAGAGAAGCTTCAAGTTGAGAAGTTTCCATCTCAAACCCAAGCAAAGCAAAGGGGTTTTTGTCACTTTGATCTTCAATTGAGGCAAGTATATACATTCCTAGTGGTTTAAGATGTTATAGGACTTGTAGGAACTCAAGGAGTTCAATTTCCAGACTTTGCTTCAGAAATTTCGAAGCTCTGGCCAACCTATTTGGGTTGAGATTTACAAAAAATGTCAGCCTCTGGAAAGCTGACCGTGAGCTGACCGACAAATTTTGGTTAGCCGAATTTGCCGAAGGGTGACTGCAAGGTGACTGAAATTGGGTCAGGAATTTCCATCAGAAGACAAGCTTTTGGAAAGCTAACCGCAGGGTAGCCCGAAGTAAGTGACCGACGTGGTGACCGAACTGAGGAAATGCATCAGAAATTGCAGGGTTCTGGAAAGCTGACTGAATGTAATTTGGTTAGCTGCCATCTAGAATTTGGTTAGCCAACAGGTAACCGCCAAGGTGACTGAACTTGCGGAAAATTTCAGGTTGAGTTCTAATTTATCTGAATTGAAAGCCTAATCATTAAGGCTAGTGTTAGTAGTATCTAAACATTTGTAAGTGTTGGCTAAGATTATCTAAATGTAAAAATTTAATTAAGGTAATGTCATCTACAGTAACGCGTGCATTGATAAAGAGCGTTTCACTCATTTGTTTGGGTTAGATAATTGTTTCTAATTAGAATAGAATCGGATTGAATGACTGATTTGATTTGAATTACGAGTCTGGCACTACGTAGTGGTTTCTAAAGCTCGTCATAGAGCTACACTGAATTAATGAATGAATGATAAATAGTTACTAAATGTAACACTGAATAACGAACAGTTACTAAATGTAACAATGAATTAATGAACAATCATACTCAGTAGATGGACTGGGGTGTTTTGGAGCTTCGTGGTGATGCCAGTTATCTCTGATCAAGACACTGGTAGATCCCACACAGTATAGACTGAAAAGTCACTAAATTAATAAGCCACATAGTATAGACTGAAAAGTCACGGAATTGATAAGCCACACAGTATAGACTGAAAAGTCATTGAATTGATAAGCCACACATGTTGGACTAAAAAGTCCCACTTGATAAGCCACCTAATAAGTGCTCTATGTAATCAATGAATGAATTATGGAATAATGACTGCTTCCTTTGGGAAGAAACTGAATTGAATCGAAACAAATGCTATTGTAGTTGCCAATTTAGGAATTTTTATTACTTGATTTCATTGTAGAAGACATTGCTATAGATGTGATAGTTTAGAATAGTTAGATCAATGAATTGACAGAATTAACATATACTATCATAGATCTGTATATACATTGTTCAATCGTCGTGTTCACGGTGTTACTAATGTACATTACAGGCCCAGCTACCCATGCCGGTAATGCAGATAAGCCACCTAATAAGTGCTCCATGTAATCAATGAATGAATAAGGAATAACTGCTTCCTTTGGGAAGAAACTGAATTGAATCGAAACAAATGCTATTGTAGTTGCCAATTTAAGAATTGTTATTACTTGATTTCATTGTACAAGACATTGTTATAGATTCGATTGTTTAGAATAGTTAGATCAATGAATTGACAAAACTAACATATACTATCATCGATTTGTATATACATTGTTGAACCGTCGTGTTCACGGTGTTACTAATGTACATTACTGGCCCAATTGCCCGTGCAGGTAATGCAAAGGCTGTGCCCCCAGTTGAGGAGGCTCATCTGATAGCTCCAGGAGATCTAATCGAATGGACTTGAACCAGAGTGCTAATGAATAGAATCTTTTGGAAGATGTTTTGAGAGAATTCTGTATATTCATTTTGAATAGTAAATAGATGTCACCTGCATTGTATTTAAATATGCAGCTATTGACTTTATTAGAAAATGGATTGTGTATATTGGACTTTACTTTTGATGTAAAGTAATGGTTCATTTAACTACTTCATCAATGTATATATATATATATATGTATTCCGCAAAAAGTACATTTGACAAGTACGTATGTTTGATCCCCTGTGGATTTCGTCTTAAATTCGGTTAAGTCGGGGTTTACGAGAGTAAATATGGTATACTTGCGACCTGGAGTTAGTCCTGAGTAATCCGATCTTGGGTTCGGGTCGTGACAGATGATAATTCTGTCACAGTGTTACTTGAGCTTGTGTTGGATGCCATGCCCGTGGACAAAGAAGAATACCACACATCCCACTCACCAATACCTGTTTGCTGGACTTCTAAATAGCCCATACTAAGCCCAGTTGTACCCATTTGCTCACAATAAAATTGAAAGAGTTCTTGTAAATTTGCCTTTATATTTAAAAAAATATTTAAATCTATATAATTCATATTTTTATTTATTCTATCAATAAAAATTGTACACCATTTAATTTTAACCTATGATCAAATATAGCAACTAAAGAAAATGTCATTGGAGCCTCTTTCCAATATTTATTAAAATTTTCTTCCATGTTTCTAATAGTGCTACTCAGTTAAAAATGATCTCTAAATCTACTGAATTGTAAAGTAATTTTAAAAAGTTTCATTAGATGTGGGATAATATATCTCGGAAAAAAATAATGTTGAAGTATAAAAAGCTTCTAATAAAGCTTTTATATGGGCACATATAACTCCCAATGTTCATCACTAATCATCAAATTTTGTGCATGAAAAGCACAAAATTCATTTAAAATAGTTTCCGGTCATGCACCTTGTTTCACAAATCATACATAGAATTCCATCTATGTTCTACCTTTTTAGGCATTTTAATAGTTGATACCCCTTGCTTCACACATATTTGGGCATACAATTGTTTTCTCTGTGCGGACGAGAAAATAAATCTAGCAATGTCTTTAATAGCATCTGTGTAACTTACAATATGCTTTAAACTAACCTTTGCAATGAGATTTAAGATGTAACAAATACATCTATTTTGAAAGATAGAGCTATCTATCAAAGTTGCAAGTGGCATCTGCATTCTCATTAATTCAATAGCCACTGTATTATTACTGGCATTATCTAAAGTTATTATTAAAACTTTTTCCTTAATATTATATTCATCTAGTTTTTCAAAAATAAATGTACTTTATTCTAGTGCCTTTGTGTGGCCATTCAAAACAGCTAAAACTAATTATACGTTTATTAATAATCCATTTTGCATCTATGTTATGTGCAGTAATCCAAAGAAAACTATCACCCCCTTTAGAAGTCCATATATCTATGATTATAGCTATTCTACCAGGATTTCTACAATGTAATTTTTTATATTTGTTTTCTCTTCCTGCCAGAGTCTAATAGCATTATTTTTTGCTGTATTTCTTGAAATGCTGTGAAATTGTAGTTGACAGTATTTCTGGACCCGTTCTTCAAAAATTTCATTTTCAACAAAAGAAAATGATAATTCAGATAACACATTCATTTTAACAAGATATTGTCTAACACTTTGTACATTAAAAGAAAAAAGACTCAAACTATTACTACTACTACTACTACCACCACCACCACCACCAGTAGTAGAAATTTATGTTTGTGAACCAGACCTCCATGTTCCTACATCCGCCGGCTTATGTAAGGCTAAACAATTTTGCCTATGTCTTGTCAAATGGCCGGTACCAGATTTTGACTCCACACCATAAACCTTAATACAAAATTTGCATTTTGCCTTTTCAATTTTCTTTCCATTTTCAATAACATCAAACCTTCTTGTAAATATATCCCAAACTACTGAAGTTCTATTCCACTTGGTTGGTTTACGGGAACTCTAAGGAAAGGGGGGTGGTAACTCACCTACTTCATCTTGTAATTTAATAAAATCTTCTTCTACCCCTAAATTAATGGAAGAAGATTCCGTGGGAAATCTTCTAGCCATATATATTTCAAAAAAAAAATTTATAAATAACAATAGTAAAAGGCTAATAGCCTTCTTTTGTGATAATTAATATAAGAAAAGGAAGAAAATGAGAGTTAATATAATATAATATAAACTTATATATATGAATCTCAAATTTAAATAATATAAATACCTCTAAATCTTTGAAGGCCCCTTTAATCTTGTCTCTTAATGACTTGATCTTTGGCCCTCCAAAAACTTCCTAGAGAGAGTGAAAGAGTTGAATGCTTTGAGAGAGAGCTAGAGAATGTATAAAGAGTGAAAGAGTTGTGTAAATTGATAAGGAATGTGAATGGGAGGGTTAGGGTATTTATAGACTTTGTAAAATGAAAAATGACACGAAATACCCCTTGTATGACCGTTTTATAGCTGTTGGGGGGGTAAAATGAACTTTAAAAAAAAAAAAAAAAAAAGGCATTTGGCCGTTGGGCGGGCCTGGCAGGCTGACCGTTGGGCTGCCAGCACGTCGGGCAGGTTGGCAGGCCGGGCCAAATGGGCCAACAGGCACAGGCGCCTCGGCCCAGCAGGGCCCGTGTCACGGGCTTGCCAGGCCATGGCCCATTGACTGGTTCGCCACAGCCCGGCCCATTTAACATCCCTAGTGGTAGCATACAAAAAAACCAAAATTAATTTTCTTCTAGTCAGGCTCTTAGCACATCCCCAGCCCAGTCCCGGCTTGCAAAGGCTAGGTTGTGCAAGCCGTCCCAGGCCTTCGGTGCACTCTTTCTCCCCAACGTATGCAAGCAGTTTTTTTTTTTCCTTTTTGTACGTAAAACATATATATGCGGTCTTCTTTTATCTACCCCTAAAACCAAAGTAAAGAAATTATCATTATCACCAACAAAGCATTATCCTGTCCAGGTAAAAGTATTCTACTGAAGACTTACGACTTCTATCATTGTGTTAATATCCTGTCCAGGGCCACCTAAAAGCAGTCTACTCAAGACTTATGACTTCTATCCTAGCTAACACTTGAAAGCTTGACTAAATATTGCGACCAAGAAAATAAGGTCTCAACACGTGGGTTGCATATTGAGAACAAGAAAATAAGGTCTCAACACGTGGGGATACAATTGGAGTTTGCCAATTTGTTTGTGGGAACAACATCGTAGTTTCTAAATACCCTTATTTGAGAAAGAGAACTGAAAGAGACACCTTCCACATAAACAATCAATCTCCGGCTGAAGACATAATGATTAAGGATTTGGGAGGATCTAACAAATTGGTTGGGTTCGGGTTGATTCCACTCTAATTATTTTACATGCCAACTCATTATCGACTTAACCCAATTCAACCATTCACACTATGACCTACCAACCCAATCTAAAAGCCAACATATTAAGTAGAGTTCAGGTCAACCTTTTTAACTTCCACGTTGAGTTCAATTTGACATTTTCAACCTATTAAAGAAAATGTTGTGTTTGGGTTGAGCCTACACATATTACTTACCGTGGTTAGGCGTATTTGAACCCAACGTGACCTACCTCATTTCCATTCATAACAAGCGAATAATAGAACCATTAAAATTTTCTCTGCACATATGAGGCCCGCACCCTTTCACTCCATCGCACCTAGTGATCGGTATGAAACGAGGTCGGCCCCACCGTTTGGCTTGTTTGTGCAATGAGTGGACCTTGCACTGTAAGATTCTTATTTCCTCATAAAAAGAATCATGCGTCTCTACCTCTCCCATAGGAAATCAAAATCTACTTTATGAAGAAAAATCAATTCATTTCTTAAACTTTTTTATAAGGAAAAAGTCAAATCAAACAATTGAACAGTAGACTGCAAGGAGAATTAGAATAATTTTCCCTTTGCTCAATGATAGATTGTATACCTGAGGATTTTACAATGATATCAGTACATCTATGTGAATAGTTGAAAAAAAGTTAGTATTGGTGTGTGAAGTGTGAATCCACAAAAATGAGCTTTTTTTTTTTTCTGTGTGTGTGTGGGTGGGGGCGATCCACTAAACCAAATCTTCAGCGATTTACAATTGCCAAACATAAGTTTATCACCATAATTTAATTGGATGCGCGCCGAGTTCTCTCCTTTTATTTCGACCCATCTACATAAAATGAAACCGTGTAAGCAAAAGCAATTTGCACTCTCCATCCAGTTGGGCGGCACATTGTGACAGCAGAAAGACTTCTTTGTGATGATAAAACGAGAGGGACAAATCATGCAGTACTGTAAAGAAGTACATCACCATCACCGGGTGGGCCACGCATGCAGATTTCTGCACCTTATTCAGTTGTCAACTATGGAAACGTCTTAGTCCAACAGAAAATCTCAACACCCCTAATTCCTCTTTGTAGGCTTCTAGGGTGGGTTGTTTGTTGGCTATAGAGTTCAACAAGTTTCTGTTGCTGATTGCTACAATCCCAGTGTTGGATTTGTTAGGGAGGAATAAAATACAAATAGTTTTGGCTCTTTGAATTGGACTTGTTGAGAAAGACTGAATTGTGTTTATTCTCTTCTGATGTTTATGTGTACGCCCATCTGATCCACAGATCTAGATCCAAATAATTTTAGTCTTGGACCATGTTAATGCAAAAGTACAGATCTGGGTATCTATGCATAGGGCTGCAAAGAATTTAGGGTACGTCTGTTTTTGACAAAACTGGTTAACCAGATCTCAACCCAGTTACTGAAGGCTCAGGTTGACCCTTTCGATTTTCCAGGTTAGATTCAAGTTGAGCATTTCAAGCCTGATCAATAAATGGGTTGTGTTAGGCATAAGTAAACACTAAATAGAAACACCGACCTGACCTGACCTGACCAATCCAACATGACTCTCTGCACTTTTAGTCTTTTACCCACAAACCCAACCTTCTAACTTCTTGGTTGTATTATAGGGTTGATACTTAAACCCAGTTAATAAATGGGTCAGATGCAGGTTGGCCCTATATATATATATATATATATATATATATATATACATATATGTTACCCACAGTGGTCAATACAATTTGATCCATTGCCACCCTTGTTGCAGATGAATTGCCCATGATCAAATATAGTTAGAGATCATGATAAAATTTATACATTCACTGTAATGAAAGGTTTCAGCTCGCCTTTCTCGTGGTTTTTCATTGAGGGTCTGTTTGGGTGCAAAAACTGTGGTGCAAGATTAAAAAAAATTGTGTCAGGTGTCAAGTATTAACGGGAAACTCTGTTTCCTACATCCGTCGTTTTCCTGCAATAATTGTTCAAGTAGAGTAACCTTAACATGAATTACAGATAAAAACGCAATGCCATCCAATGTGAACCTGCTTGAATCGATTTTGAACAAAGAAAATCTGTTTTTGGGGTGGAACAATACAATATGGAGAATCAAGATCTTAATCCTTAGTTTAACCAGGATGACAAAGAGACCCACCTAATCATTTTAATAAAAGAACATGAAGAAACATAAAAGACGAAGAACAAAATGACATTCTATGGCGGTTGTTGAGACTAACCACCCTATAAATTTCAAATTCTTGAGAAGCTGTCCCAAAGATACCTGCCAAAATAACAAAAGAGAACAACCCATATGGGAAATAAAAGAAAACCCGGTATGATTACACCTGCATAGTCCATGAGAATGAGCATAAAGTATTATTGTAGATTTTGAATGATGTGGTTGTTGAACGGTCTTAAGTGCATCCATAAAACATAATGCAGCAGAATCTATAGTGGCTGGTTACCTTTGATTAATGGGAAGCACTTTATGAACAAGACTCAAAAAGATGTGGTCGCTCACCAAGAAAATATATTAGAATAGGATGCAACAAACCACAGAAACCAAATCAAGACTGGACAAAAATGAAAAAAAAAAAAAAAAATGAAAGAGTCAAGTCAGAGATCTGTCTCTTGCAGAGTCAAGTCAGAGATCTGTCTCTTGCTTGAGTTCATCCTTCTTCAAGATACAAACAAGCCCCAATGATTAAACCAATCACAGCCTGTTGCAGGTCTATTATATATAGACAGCGTGGTCTCAGCTGATCCAAAAATGCCACATGACCCGTTTAAGCAACAATTTGATCTGTAGCTCAAAAGATGCACACTGTAGTGACTGCTCTATTGGTTATAACACATTAGTATCTTTTTTGCTTCATTCTGAAGAAAATTAAACTAGGCCTCATGAACTAGATTTAAGGACCTCTCCCATACAGGGAGTATATCTTGCCCCTGCCCCAAGCACTGGTTTGGCAGCCAAAACCAAAATCTAAAATATGAGCTCAATGAGCCACTCTTTCAAAAAGATGACCATTTCTTTTAAAGTATGTTGTGGTAAACCCCCTAGAGCCCGATGAAGGTTCGTTTTGGCACCTTTTGGGAAGACAGCTAGAGGTTCACAAAGGGGCCTAGCCTCAAACAATAGAGCCAAGCTATACATATGCAATAATATGCCAAGAAGAGGTCCCTCAATAAGAGAGTCTAAAGGGTTTATCAAAGGTACGCCATCTAAAAGAGCTCAATAGTAGTAAGGCACATACTTGCTCATCATCTATCTTCATTAAGGGTATGCATTCTATGTCATCTATGAGCAGTCCCTTTAAATTAGCGATGAAGAAGAACATAAGGGAAATATAGATGTGTTTAGTAGGGAAAAAACTTTACAATGATATACACGGTGACCAATGAGATCATGGAATGTGAAGCGGCTGGAAGTTGGGGGATATCTGGACCCAGTTGTGAGGGCCATGGCCCACACATAGCTCATGTATAGGGATGTCAATGGACCTCGAATTACCAAGTTACCTGAAGGACCCTATTTAGAAAATCAGGGTGCAGACTGTTCTTTTGGACCCAATTGAGAATCAAGTCCGGGTCTGGTCTAGTAGGGTCCATGCCAAAATTGTCAATTTCACACTCTATTTTTAGCTTAGGTCCTGATTGAAACATTTCAACATTTTGTTGTTCCATTTCAAAAAAAAAAAAAAAAAAAAAGAAGGATTTGTACAGCATGAAAAATAGTAAAAAACTAAACATTAAAAAAGTATAAATTTCATTTGCATATTCACTACTGCTCTTTTTGCTCAAGTTAGTGACAAGAATTTCCAAATGGCAAAGAAGAGAGACATGGAAGAGCTTGTGGGCCCCACTGGCCCTAAGATACAGGGCTTTAAGGATTAGCATTCTACCCTCAAGATTTTCTTGTATCTTAGGGGTAGTGGGCCCATAAACTCTGCCACATCTTTGCTTCCTTCTACTCAAGTTGTGGAGGATCATCTGGCATGGCCCCACAAATAAAAGGAAACTAAAGGAGAGAGAGAGAGAGAGAGAGAGAGAGAGAGAGAGAGAGGAGCATGCCTGTCACTTTTTTGTCAGGGAGATTGAAGGTCAGCAATTGCAGCAGGTCAACTATGATGCCCAGATAAGGCATGGATATGGCAAGGACACGTCAGTGATAGGGTAGGGACACAAATTTTACAAATATAAAGTATAGTGTATATCAAATACAATACGACTGGATACATTGCCAATTTTAAAATATCTGGGTATCATAGTAGGTCGCAGCTCTATAAGAATGAAGTAGATGAAGCATTGCCTCCAACTGGAAGCATTTTGTAAGGACCCAACCCGAAAACTCTATTTCTCACAATATTTAATTATGTTATATTGCTTTAAATATAATAAATAATAAGTAACGCCTAAAAGACACTATGATCGAATTCGGCCATTCTATTTAGGGCATAATAATGATCATTAGTAATTATTAATTAAATTAATTAGATATTAATGAGCGGGCATGCATAAAACTGATTAAAAATTTAACAATTAATGATGTGGGGCCCATGTGGGACCCATTAGTGTTGCAAGACCAAGGCATTGACTGTGTTTAGCTTTAGGTTATCCCAGTTGGTAGCCTAATCACAATAAAATATCTATTTGAGTCATTAGGAAACCCAGCTGATAAAGGGCAATGATTTAGGAAAACATGCAAAGAAGGATATACAGGAACTAGATTCCAACACGAATTAGGAGGATGAGGACATCCCATAAGGGAGTCACACCCCCAGTACAAGGAAGAGTCCTAGCATAATTAAAAGAGACAATAGCCAATAAGAGTCCCATTTAGAGATGGGAATTAAGGAGACTACTAATAGAATACAACTTGTAGATGTAATAGGAAAACTAAGCCACATCCATTATTAGAAATACACGCCCAATAGGGGTAGTGTTTGAGTGAAATCGAGGCTTGATTTAACCATGAAGAGTTGCAACTTAAATAGAACTAGGAAGGGGACTTACTACTAGGATTACAACTCCTAGTTGCAATTAGACTAAAACCCAAATCCATCAGTAGGATTGGATGCACAACCCATTCCCCTTCACATGTCTTCAACTTCAAAGACCCAAATCCCCTAGACACACTTGCACGCCTAACCTTTGCAATAACCCGATCCCCTATGGTAAGAATTTAGGGTAATTAAGTTATATTTAATTAATTTAAGTTATTTTCTTCAAATATTGTTTTTGGAAGTTGGTTGTATTTTGTGAATTAAGTACCTTGCGGTTATCATTATTAATTAAGTTGTGGATCAAAGTTAAATGGGACCCCATGTCATTAAAACTTAGTGGGTTTGATTTGGGCCCAATTAAAAGAGTGTTAAAGAAGCCTTAGTGGGACCCAGGAATGTAACCGATGGGATTTAAAATACTGGAAAAGAGATGGGACCCATGACTTTTGAAATAAGACAAGTAAAGAAGGATTTCAACCCTGATGGGCATTGTACGCGCATCCCGAGGAAGGTACTGGAATGCGCATGAATCCCTATGTGATTTTAGCCAGTGCTGCATGACCCCTTGAACCCTTTAAAGCTATTCGAACCCTATATCTCTCTAATTCTCTTCTTTTCCTCGTTTCAACTTGCCTTTCATCAGCAACTACAACCCTAATCATAACCCTTGGTGAGAACCAAAAGAGAACTTGAAGAAAATTAAGGGAAAATCAAGGGAAAGAAAGAACATTTAGTTTTAGATGACATATAGCATTCATCAAGTCCTTAGAGCAACTAGAGCCTATACAAGGTTAGTAACTATCCCCATCTACTTGTAATCCTCAGGTTTTCTCCAACTTTAAAACCCTAATGTGTGTAAAACCAAAGACACCGGATATGAAATCTATAACAAAATAAGGTTTTATGATGGTGGAGATAGGAAAAAGGGTTCCGTATAGGAGCACTCTGCCCACGACTCGAGAAAATCTAGCTAGCTTCCCCATATGGCACTCATGCAATGCCTGCGGTCATCACTAAACTCAGCCTAACTCACTAGAAACTCATGTGGCTAAGACACTCGCGCCTCACTAGCATACTACAAGAGTAGAAAGCAAGGCAAGCTCAAGGGGAAAGGAAAATTATACTGCTAGGGAGTGTGAAAACTTTTGCATGGATTCAAGTGAAGACGCCAACCCTTATTTATACTTGAGCCCTTTCATATGAGTGGTGGCATAGGCCCAGATTCTTGATCGAATATAAATCAATCTCCCAAGGGATTTATTGAATCCAACGATGGATTCAACCACTAGGGCACACTCACGATAATGGTAAACACCATAACTGAAAAGAAAACTCAAAGATAAGTTGATTGATAATAAGCATAAGCAATTACAATGGGAACTCAACTATATATAAAGAAGTAGAATTGTTCCTTTCTTACTTGGACACTAAGACTTTCCAAAACATGAGAGAAGACTAAATCAAAAGAGGAAATAGCTAATAGCAATCCTAATAACAGAAAAATAGAAATAGAAATAAAATTAGAATCTCATAGCAGCTCTTAGTCATAATTGGGCCTATGAGCTGAACCCAATGGAGGGGTTGACCAATGGGTCAATGGGGCCTGGTCTATACTGCATCAAATCTCCTCGACTTCGAAACACTCGACTCCGGCAAATTAATAGCTTGATAATATCATAGAAATCTAGATTCAGGAGTTGGATGTCGGAAGCAGAAATCCATGTAGCATTGAAAAGCGGATAGTTTTGCCGTCAAGGCTGAGGAAGGGTCTGGCCCACATTAGTTCTCCCCGTCTTGGAGAGAACTCGACCTCAAGTTCGGAAAACGTTCTCCTAGATAGAAAATTAATCGCACAAACTTCAGATTGTTATTTGATCTTCATTCTCTTGACATGGCTTAGAAGCTTGGCTCGATCTTCACCTCCAGGTAGAAGTAGACCAGAGGTGTCGCTTCTTCTGATGACTGCATTCAGCTTGGATGTGTGATTTGCCCATTAGATACATCAATTGTAAAATCTGCCATATCTAAGTGCAATCTTCAAGTTTCCATCATTTGATGTACGAAGATAAAATCAATGTAGGGGACTTCAATGAGTGGTTCTTTCTTCGAATCCACTTAAACGCTATGATTTTCCTTTGATGATTCATAAGGATCTTTTGGAATTATCATCAAATGCAATTGATGATTAGGCTTGTTTTGTTGATATACAACGTTATGCCGTCCACTAACAACTTGAGCTTTTGGTGTTATCGGTTATTAACATGGTATCAGAGCAAGAGGTCATGAGTTCGAAATCCCTGGGAGGCATGTCACCTCCATCTGTTGTCTGGTTTGTTTGTTTCATCTGTCTGTTGGGTTTTGAATTCGAACGGCTTCCCGTTCGAGAGGGGGTGTTGATATAAATTGTTATGCCATTCACTAACAGCTTGAGCTTTTTGTGTTACTGGTTATTAACATAATATCAGAGCCAGAGGTCACGAGTTCAAAACCCCTAGGAGGCATGTTACCTCCATCTGTCTGTCTAGTCTGGTCTGTTTCGTTTGTCTGTTTGGGTTTCGAATTTGAAAGGCTTCCCGTTCAAGGGGGGTGTTCATATAAATTATTATGCAGTTCACTAATAGCTCGAGTTTTTAGTGTTTCCGATTATTAACATGGTATCAGAGCTAGAGGTCACGAGTTCAAAACTCCTAGGAGGCATGTTACCTCCATCTGTTCTATTCTTTCTTATGGGTTTTGACTTCGAACGGCCTCCTGTTTGAGGGGGGTATTGATATACATTGTTATGTCGTCGACTAACAGCTCGAGCTTTTGGTGTTACTGGTTATTAACATGTTTCTCATTAGATCCATGTCCTTAATATCCAATTTTTCTTGTTATTTAGTTGCCGTTTGCTTCCTTTGGATTGATATTAAACATAGAAAGAAATCCGGGCCTTTTGTTTTCTAATTCAGCCGAAGTTTCATCCATCTTAAGAGTCTCACATGTTTCACCTAAAATTGTAGTGACATCATTCATTAATCTTGCTTCTCAAAGTCGGCGATTTTTTTCTTCTTTTTTCTCTTCTTTTTGTTCTTCAGTTGAGGTGATGGGATTGTTGATTGCAATGGAAAGAACATAATCCTCAATTGGCCAAGGACTCTGTGCCTCAAGAAGCGGAGAGGTCTTGTGTTCGACACCTACCTTCATTGACCACATCCCATAGTTTTACCCAGTGCATGTGGATAGGAGGGTTTGCATGTGCCCCTAGGTATTAATTCTCAGGTGTCCAGAATTGAGTGTCCTTTGGGCTTAGGGCCAAAGGCTCCTAGGCTAGGCTAGGCCGGGTAGGAGATACCCTGGGTTATAAAAAAAAAATAATAATAAAAATAAAATAATTGGAAAGAACATAATCCGTCGTCCTTTTCATAGGAAGGAAAATGTGTTCTTCTCATCATGGTACACTTCCCCATAAAAAATCCATGATCATCCAAAAAGAATATGAGCGATATTCATATGGATCACATGACACTAGATCTTGTCCTATACCAAACATCTATGAGTCACAGGAATGATAGAACCATTAGACCATCTAGCTTGGTAGGATTTAGGTAGCTTCTCAGTCGGCCAATTAAACTTGTCAATAACCTCTTTTGCAACAAAGTTTATTGCATTTCCATTGTCAATCATCAAATTAGTTGACTTGTCTTCAATCCCTACTTGTGTTGGAATTTCAGTCTGTCTCCACTCTCCTTTTCCCTTCTCATTTGTGGTGAGAAGTCAATGAATAACGAGTGTAGGATTATCCTCTCTGGCAAAATGCGTCTCCACAACATGGGCTCTTGGTGCAAAGTTGGGTTTTGAAGTGGATTAGGGTCTGCCTAAGTGCAGAGTTGGGTTTTGGAGTTGGCAGGGTCTTATGGTTCGGCAGTAGGTTTGATGGCTGGGTTAGGGCAGGCTGGAATGGATCGATTTGGAGAGTATTGGGTAAAGGTGGTGATGATTTTGGTGGAATGTGATGGATTAGTCTAGGATGAAGATAGTGGGTGGCGAGAGGATGTTGATGGCAGTGGTGAATGATGATGAACGACTATAAACCCAAAGATCAGGAGTAATGGATTACCTAGAAACGCCGATTGGGACGGCAATCTGAGAGTGGATCTTCGCTATATGATACCAATACCAATTTGGTGCAGCCCAGCAACGATCACAGTGAAGATCTCTACACCTCTGACGGTGAGATTGAGCCCTAAGAATCAAGCCCTAAGGCCAATTAGATGAGAACTCCCAAAGAACTCATGCACGAGAATAATTTTGAATTTTATTTATGCATATAGCATACCTTACAATCAAACATCCCTCTCTATTTATAATAAGGGAACTACAATTATTAAGTGATTGCTTAAATAACTCCCTAAAATCTCTAATTAAATTAAATCACTAAAATCTCTCTAATTAAATCAAATCACTAAAATTACTAAACTATTTAAGGAAACAAATCAATGGAAGGTTCCTTGCTGGGACCTATTAGTGGGCCCTCTTCTTCTTGGACCGCACTGCATCACATTCAGAGATCACATGACCATTCTTCTTAAAACAATTATAGTAATTTTTCTTTCTACAATAACGGGCAAGGCGCCCATAGCCTCTGCATTCAAAACATCGTACTTTTGGAGTAAGAAAGGCTGCTTATGCAGATTTGTCAGCAACAAAAGCCTTGGGTTCCTCACAGATAGCATGTTGAAATTGGAGATGAGTTTCTTCTCAGAGAACCTCCTGAACAACAATATCCAAACTAGGAGATACCTCTATGTTCATCAAAGCAGATCGAACAAACTCAAATTCTGGACGAAGATTCATAAAAAACTGGCCAGTGTGAGATTCTTCAAGGATCTCGATAACATCAGGTTTGGCCTCTTTCTGAACCTTAGCTAATGTCATGGCATCTTTCTCATTCCAGAGAACCAATATTCCTGTACAGACCTATCCCCTTGACTGTATTTGGCCAATTCAGTATCTAAGAAAATTTTCCGAGCTTTATTAACTTGATGATAAAGCTTTTGCAAGTGTGTCCACATGCAGAGGCCTTTTCAAATGCCAGCAGAGATGAACTGATATTTGGATTGATGGAGCCAAGAATCCATGTTATGACATTGGCATTGTTTTGATCCCAGTTTTTATCTTCTGTGAATGTGATGTTAAACTTTCTCGGATAAAGACCATACGGAGATTTTCCTCTTCCCAAGTCTGTTCATGGTAGGAAATGGAACCCAAATGAAGGATTCTTCTCAAGAATTCTGAAGGCTGAACATTTGAGAAACATGGAACGCAACTAAGATGAAAGAACCATATTGCATTTCTGCTATTTGTAATGAAGCCTTCTCTATGTTTGTGTCGAATATTCTGGAAATGATTTCAAAGTTGGAGTTGGAAGCCATGTTCTGTAAGGCTGGGAGGATTGTGGATTCTTTCATTCCCATCGATCGCAACACCGGCAAGAAACGAGGGTTTGGCTTCGTCAGATTCAAATCTGAGATTGAAGCTTTAAAAGCCATTGACCTAAGGAATGGCTGCAAGTGGGGTGGAAGGACAATCGCTGTCAATCTGGCACGTCCTCGAAGCAGAAACAGGGTTAATCGATCTGCAGTCCCTGCAGGTTCGGCTTCTTCTTCGAAAGGCAATCCTTGGTTCTCTCAGTCGAATGATCCCCCATTGGATAATCTCCAGAAGAATGACTGCGAAGGATGGATAGTCAAGAGCGACTGGCAGGTTGCAGCTATGGTGGCCCCCTCGGTTGTGGAGGAGGAGAAGGCGTTAGCACTCTGTTTAGTGGGGTTCATGAAATCTCCTGCTGGTGGGATAACAGAAGTGGAGTTGTGGCTAGCAAACACTTGGGTAGGACACCCGATTTCAATAAAATGTATTGATACTGATGCTGTGTTCTTGCAGCTGTCGTCTGATGAGGAACTTGAGGGGATCTTGTGCTGTGCTAGGGAATTCCAGTCTCCTTTTTTCGCCGTAGAAAGATGGATGGAGGTAATAGGTGCACCACCACAACCCAAGTGGATCAGATTCTATGGAGTTCCACTGCAGGCCTGGAGGGAAGGGGTTTTCAGACTTCTTGGAGATGTGTTGGGTCGCACTTTGGAAGTGGATCATCGCACAGCTTCGAAGGATATTCTTACTCATGGCAGAGTGAAAATCCTGCCAGTAAAAGTGGGTAGACTGCCAAAAGAAGAAATACCGCTCAAGGTTGGAGACCTACGGGTATCGGTGATTGTGGAGGAAGAAAATGAGGATTATGATTCGATTAACGATGCTATGGATGTTCGGGACTTAAGGATGCAAAGGAGGAGTTGCAGGCGATGTGAGGATGATGACAAGGACAGATGCTTCAAAAATTCAAATTTTGAAAATCCCTCCAGTGGTTTCGGATCAGGCTTTGTGAGATATGGGCCCATTGAAGTCATCCAGATGGCTGACCCAACAAAACTAGAGTTCGGTGGGTATCATAGGCTGTAGTCTAAAACAGGGATCTGGGCCTAGGTCTTTTTCTAATAAAGTGGGCCACGAAGGGCTGTCCACTTATAGAACTTATCCAAATCTCAGACCCTCCTCTCGACAAAGGATTTCTCTTTCATTGGGTTGGGGGGGGCGCGCATGCGGAGGAATCTCGGTGATTGTGAGTGATGTTGTCTCGTCATCGACTGACCGTCAGAGTCATCCCTGAATTCGGCAGAGTATGCTTCTCAGTTTGATTGTGATGAGGTGATGCGACTTAGCTCTGCCCTAGCTCGCATGAGGGGAGTTTATGCTTCGTCCCCTGCTCTGTTGGCGCCGAGGTTTGTGGCATCTACAGGATCCTCTGTTGGGTGTCCACCTTCCTCAGGTCTCGAAAAGTAACATTAGCAGTCATGCAAGGATCACTAGGGTCTCGTTAGGCAAAGGCAAGACCCATACAAGAAGAATCTCAAGGTCTGACTGTGACTTGTGGCGATTTGAATCCCCGGCAGCAAGCTCGTCATCTGAATTTTTGAATAAGACCGATGAGGGATCCATGGGTGGGTCTAGGGCTTTTATTGATTGCTCTCCTCCACATGATCGGGGAATTTGTGGAAGTGGTAATGCTCCAGTCCACTTTCTCTCCCCTTACTAGGGATGGCTTTCCATCTCCAAGGATGTCAGAGCTCAGAAAAAGCAGGAGGATATCGATTGGAATTTTCATCCAATACAAGGGGTCGATGATAACGACAGAGTCTCCTTGGATACTCCTAAAGAGGGTACCATAGTTAGAGATCTAAAGAGCAAGGGGGGAGGAAACTGTGGGGTGAATTATTTGACCTTACATCTCAGAGACACAAAGGATCCTGTGAAGATGTGGTTGTCCCAGAAGGTTGAACAGTGTGGTGAAGTGGTTGGTATTACCGTGGATAAAAATAAGGGAGGCCGGGAGAGTTTGTTGCCTTTTGCTCACAATAAAGATAAGGAGAACAGGCAAACCTCCTTGCCATATACGTGTAAAGAAAAGGGGCAAAGGGAGTTGCGGAGATTAGAGTGCTCTGTCAATTACGAGAGCAGACAAAATCGCTGCAAAGAAACAAAATGTAACTCAAGGCATGCAAAGAGGAGTAAGGGGTCGGTCAACGTTTGTCCATGAAGATTTTATTATGGAATGTGTGTGGGTTGGGGAGTCGGGTGAAGCGCGCAATTATTAAGAAGTCTATTCGCAGGAATAAGATTGCCCTCTTGTTGATTCAGGAAACAATGCTTAGGACTGTTTCAGACTCTAGTGAAAGAGGTGTGGGGTAGCTCTCCTTCAGATTGGTGTTGCTGAGAAGCAGTTGGTGCTGCAGGGGATATCATATTGATTTGGAGCAGTAAGGCTTTCTTTCTGAAGGATCAATGGATTGGCACATTTTCAGTTTCAGTACTGTTGGAGGATCTGTCTAATAACTTTGTTTGGCTGCTATCTTCTGTTTATGGGCCCAATGATAGTGGACAAAGGCAGTTAATGTGGATTGAACTAGATGATATTGGTAAGAGATGGAATGGGCCTTGGTGTATTGGGGGAGATTGGAACATCATCAGATTTCCTTCAGAAAAGCTGGGTTGTAGTAGATCTTCGGCTGACATAGTGAGTTTCTTCGACTGGATTAACAAGCATGTTCTCGTGGACTTACCATTGGGTGGCGCTAGTTTTACTTGGTCCAACCACCAGTCCCCTCCGTCACTGACGTGCCTCGACAGATTCCTAATATCAAGTGATTGGCTTGATTTATTTCCTCAAGTTATACAAACTGCTCTTACTAAACCAAACTCTGATCACTGCTTGATTCTTTTAGATACTAACTGTGAAAGATGGGGTCCTCTATTCCACTTTGAACTAATGTGGTTGGAGGAGAAGAGTTTTGTTGATAATATTAAGCTGTGGTGGAAAAACTGTGAGGTTAATGGTAGTGCGGGGCAAAGATTGTTGATTAAGCTTAAAAAGTTGAAAGAGGAAATCAGGGAGTGGAATAAAAATCACTTTGGGGATATCAGGTGTGCCAAAACTAGTATTCTTGAAGAAATCAAGAGTCTTGACATCCAAGAGGAAGCTTGCTATTTGACTGAGGAAGAGTTGTCCAGAAGAGTACTTTGAAAATTGATTTTGAAAGGAAAGTGAAAGAGGAAGAAATTAGTTGGAGAAAAAGATCGAGGTGCGAATGGCTCAAAGAGGGGTTAGAACACCAAGTTTTTCCACGGGATGGCGTCAGCAAGATTGAGAAAAAACAGGATTACCTCCCTGGTGGATGGGGATGTGAGGTTATCAGATCGGGAGAATATTGTTAAACATATTAAAGATTTCGTTGCTACCCAATATGCTAAGGAAGAGTGGGACAGACCAGCACTGGATAATTTACAGGTTGACACTATTGGGGAAGCGAATGCTGCTTATCTGGAAAGCGAGTTTGAGGAGGAAGAAGTTAGAGAGGCTGTGTTCGCTTTAAGAGGGGATAAAGCTCCGGGTTCGGATGGGTTACCAATAACCTTTTTTCATCGGTTCTGGCATACCTTACAAGAGGATATCATGGCGTTCTTGACTGACTTTCACTTGAGAGGCAATCTTCCAAATAGTATTGGTGCTTCTTTCATTACCCTTATCCCCAAGAAACAATGTGCTGATCGTTTGAAGGATTTTAGACCAGTAAGTCTTATTGGCAGTATATATAAGATCTTGGCTAAGGTTCTGGCAGCGAGACTGATAAAAATTATGCCAACCATCATTTCTCAATCACAAGGAGCTTTTGTGCATGGGAGACAAATCCTTGATGGGGTTCTTATTGCTAACGAGTGTTTGCACTCGAGGCACAAGGGCAAATTGCCAGATGTGTTATGTAAGCTAGACTTGGAAAAGGCGTATGATAGAGTTGACTGAGATTTCCTATCATACTTGATGGGTAGAATGGGATTTGGGCTCAAGTGGAAGGATGGGATCTTGAAGTGTGTTTCCTCCGCTAGATTCTCAGTTATGGTCAATGGGTCCCCAAATGGTTACTTTGCTGCTTAGAGAGGCCTACGTTAGGGTGATCCTCTTTCTCCTCTCCTTTTTGCCATGGCTGGGGAGGCGTTGAGTCGTATGATATCAGCTGCGGGCAAGGCAAGTATGATTTATGGATTTAAACTGGTGATTAGTGGCCCAACGGTCACTCATTTGCAGTATGCTAATATACTCTAATTTTTTGTATAGTAGAGGAAGAGCAA
Source organism: Umbellularia californica (assembly GCA_028538565.1). Classification (NCBI taxonomy): domain Eukaryota; kingdom Viridiplantae; phylum Streptophyta; class Magnoliopsida; order Laurales; family Lauraceae; genus Umbellularia; species Umbellularia californica. The sequence goes on from JAPQWN010000004.1 coordinate 41,954,233, forward strand.
ATAAAAAAATGTCGTAGCAGTCCTCATGTGTTTTGATGCAGTTTCAAGCCTCAAAGTTAATTCTATAAAAGTGCTCTTATAGGTATGGAGGTGGAGGTCCTAGCGATCATAATGGGATGCAAGGTTGGGTCCGACCACCTACTTGGGTTGCCCCTTTGCCTTAGGAGGCCTTCCAAAGAAGCTTCGGATCCGATGGTGGAGAGAGTAGAATAGAAGTAGGCTACATGGAAGGCAAAATACTTATCTCTCGGGGGAAGAATTATCTTGATTCAATCGGCACTCTCTAACCTTCCAACGTACTTCATGTCCATGTTCAAATGCCCAACATCAATCGTCAATCAAATTGAGAAGTTGCAACGGGATTTTCTATGGCAAGGAAAAGGCACTAAGAAAAAGTATCATCTGGTTCTGTGGAACAAAGTTTGTAGATCTAAAAGGGAGGGTGGTCTAGGCTTCAGATCTCTAAAGATTATGAACCAAGCTCTTCTAGGGAAATGGTTGTGTAGAATTGGAAAACAGTCAGATAGTTTGTGGAGACATATCATTTTGTCCAAATATGGGGTAAGACGAAATGGTTGGGACGTTGCTGGACCATCCCACGGTGCTCAAGTTGCTGGAAAGATATTGTGGGCATTAAGGACTCGTTAGATTCACAAATCAGTTAACCATGTTGGGACAGGTGAAGACATCTTCTTTTGGCATGATGTTTGGGTGGGGGATACTCCCTTAGCGGTGCAATTTCCGGACCTGTACAATTGCGCTAGGAACAGACAAGCAAAGGTGGTTGATTATATGGATAGGGTTGCGGACAAGGTCCTTTAGGGTCCAATTGTCAGAAGAGATTTGACTGAGTCAGTAGAAGAGAACCTTATGAATCTCCTCGACAAGATTGGGCGGATTTTTATACCTGTAGAAGGGGATGAAAACAGAGTGTGGGCTGCCTCAAAGGATGGTGTGTTTTCTGTATCTTCTTTCTTTGTGGTGCTATCAAACACTCACAATTCTCATAATTGGTCTGATTACCTTTGGAAGACCAAGGCTCCCCCTAGAGTCCTGGCGTTTAGTTGGTTAGCTCTTCGAGGCAGCATCCTCGCTATGGATAATCTCCGTCGCCGTGGGGTGGTTCTAATCAACGCTTGTCCACTATGCCTATCGGCGGAGGAGACTGCGGATCATCTTTTGCTTAATTGCAGGTTCGCGCAAGCTATTTGGACTTCTACCCTGGATTGTTTTTGTTGTAGCTGGGTCCTCCCTCAATCCATTTCGGAGCTCTTTGATGCTTGGAAGTTTGGATTTCAGTCCAAGAGAGGAAGGTTTCTTTGGCGTTCGTCTTTTTTTGCTAACATTTGGACAGTTTGGAAGGAGAGAAATAGGCATTGCTTTGAAGATTGTTCTTCTCCTTCAATAGTTGTTGCTACGAAAGCTAGATTCCTCGTTGCGTCCTGGGTTTCGGTGTTGCCAGAATTTTGGGGAGTGCCTATGGAGCTTATTCTGTTTAAATGGAGGGAAGTAGTATCATCTTAATCTTTTGGCTTCACTTTTTGGGGCCTTAGGCCTGTTTAGGAGTCTCTGTCTATCCTCTTTTGCTTCTTTGGATGGTTTCTTTGTTCCCCTTGTATCTCTCTCTGCCCTTCAGTATATATATTTTGTACTACTCTGCTTTGATTAATAAAATTCACCATTCAAAAAAAAAAAAAAGTTTTTTATCTTCTGTCTCCTTGTAGTACCATTGAGATTGCCTGCTAGACCTTTGCCGGTCACAAAATATTTTAAATGACATGACCATCCAATGTAGTTTTTCCCATTAAGTTTGATTGGAATGACCTCAGTTTTGTCCATGGTAATGTTAAATGAATAAACAGAGCTTATTCACTGATTAAAACGAATCCCGAAAGTAAAAAAAAAATTCAGAAATCTGCACTGAGTTAAAAAAAATAGGGCTTGTTGACCCTATTTTTCAGCAGTAGAATGCTGAAAATCCAAGTCTTCAATCTCTTGTTCGCAAATCAACCTTGCAGATATTGTTTATAGGGTATTTCCACACTTATATATGAGATCTTAGAATGACCAGACTGATAGATTCAGAGATCCAGCAGTTTGATAAAAAAAAGTTTCAACAAAGTGTTGACACAGAAAAGTGTAGAAAACTGACCTTCCAAAGCTTCAAGAAATTTCTGAAAAATACCAATAAATCTCAGAATAGCCTGGCGACCATGGAGATGAATTCTTTCCTTGATCAGAGATGTAGAAGTGGGGCCCGCTTGATGATCGCACGACTGCACAGGTTCAGCACTGCCGTATGAGATTTGATCGCAAGGATGCAACTTATCTTCAGATCTGAGAGATCAACAGATCAGAATGATCTGGAGGAGAGATTTTGACAGACCTCTGTTGAATCCCAGGAACAAATAGATGAAATCGACACCCTTCTTCTGGTGTCGATGGATCTGAGCAAACGAAGGATTCAGAAATCCTTAGTCTAGATTACTAGAGTCTAGAACAATTGAGAAAAAAAATCCGCTCTGATACCATAATAGACTATGCAATATCAGAAATTGCAAGATAAAAAGGATAGAAATTGGGGAAAATCAGTGTACCCAATGCATGGGTCAACTGTGATATATATAGGAATCCCTTTGGAATCCAATCAATGATCTTACAGTAATTTACAGCAATCTTCTCTAATGAATGAGGAATTACAGCAATCTAATGAAAAAGGAAACATATTAAATAGTACAACTAAACTATTGACTTTCTGTCTTTCTAGAAGAGCACATGGGATTTTGTACAAGAGTCTCACACATGTGAATATGTCACATGTGTGATCATGATTTATTGTCTTTAAAATACCAACCCAAAAGGCTAAGCTGATAGGATAGGTGGAAGGCCCAAACAAGTATATGAAGATATGTCCAACTCAGGACTTAGGCGATGTGGGATGTGGGACTTCCCAACACTCCCCCTCATGTGCAGGGCCAATAGATTTCATGGACGGGCCTGCCACGTGGGCTACACAAGAACGACAGGAGCCACGTGGGCTACACAAGAACGACAGGATCAGAACCCGCTCCGATACCATGTAAGACAACCATATACCAACCCAAAAGCTTAAGCTGATAGGATAGGTGGAAGGCCCAAACGGTTATATAAAGACATGTCCAACTCAGGTGATGTAGAACGGGTTATACCTTCCACCAATGATCCCACCCAATATAGTTTTAGGATGTTTAATTTTTAGTAACTTCTTAATTTTATTGTAATTAGGATTGGTATGCTGATTTATTTGGTTTCCTAGTTTGATTAGGATACTTTCTATTATTAGATTAGGTTTTCTTAGGCCCTAAGTTATTTTGCCTATTTATATTACATTGTAGAGATGATAATCTCAGGTTTAGAGTTGAATAAAATTGGGATTTTCCCTTGGAGAGGTTGTTCCTCGTGTTGAGGTCTCTATGGAGATAGTTTGAGGTGTCTTTTGACACGTGCTTCAGCATCTACGCAAGCCCTAACTCTAGAGCCTGCATCAGTTGGTATCAGAGCGAAGATCCACGTTGCTCCGATCACCCTCCGGTCATTGATCGGAGCCTCCTCCGTCCATTACCTTCACCGTCAACATCCCCAAACCCTAGCCACACCTAATCCGCCAAACTCAAACCCATCTCTGTACTCTTGTCCTGAACCCCAACCCAGGGATAAAAAAAATAGAGAGAGAGAGAGAAGAGGAGAAGAAATCGAGAACAGGGGATAGATTACTTACCTGGATCGGTGTTGCATCATTACATCACTGCCTCCTCGCCGCCGCACAGCCCGCCTGACCGCAGCAGCACCGCCGCAGACCGCCACGTATCTCCATCATCATCATATACTTCCCGGTCGAAGTATTTGTTTGCACTGCACCCCAACCGTCTTCCATCCGTTTCACTTTCTCCTAATCTGCAAATCTGAGAGACAGCCCTAAGCCCTTTCTGCATCTCTACCTTAGTCCACATGACGGGGGAGAGCTCAACTAACTCTGTGACACGTGCCAGACTTTAGACTAGACTTAAGTGTTATGTGGGCCTAAATCTGTTGGGCCTAGTTTTCCTGTTTGGGACGAGCCAGGTCTACAATTTGTAGGATCCGACCCAGTTTCAAAAGCCCATAGCAGCAAACAGTAGCTGCTAACACAAGTGATAACGTCAGCAACATCTCTTTTCCAGCCACTTTTTGCTGTACATCTTTTGCATATTTGGATCAGGTGGATCCGACCCAATTAAAATTGAACCCAACTTGTTTTGAAGAGCCCAGTCAAGTTGTGCAGACACAGACATCAGCATATCTGATCAACAACAGATTTGACCAAGATCAGCCGTTGGATCTTGTTTCTGCAATATCACAGCTATCCGCCGTCATATTTTCAATCCGTTTTCATCAACGCGATCGTCGAGAGCAGATTTACACATCAGGTCAATCAAAGTTTTGAATTTGCATAAACAATAAAAATGCCTCCCAAAAAGCACGTAGAAGTGGAGTCTTCCTCCAATAATGATGATGATTTGAGGGGACCCGTTGCGGAATTATCCATAAATGTTAACCAACTATCCGCAATGATGGTTCAGATGCAACACTCTTGCACGGATTGAAATGTTATAATGTAAAAGAGCGAGAGAGAGAGAGAGAGAGAAACACAAACGTTTGGAAGAAAGTCCATCCCTCCATTGAGGATCGACCAACACTTTTATAATAAAATGGTATCCTAATTACATGCTAAAAATCAGCAGTCATTCCATACTAATTACAATTAGAATCAATAAGATCAATGAATGAAAGAATCCTAATCTTCTATACATAGAAGTGTATCTTTAATACAGTTTGGAATTCCCACATGTGAGATTCTCTTCATGGGCCTAGATGGGCCTAGTATACATGGGCCTTTTTATTTCTACACTCCCCATCAAATTGATGTGGTAAGGCAGAAAACATCAATTTGCTAGTAAGATCATGATGACGCGGTTTGGGTAGAGCCTTGGTGAAGATATCCGCCAACTGGTTAAAAGTGGAGACATGAGGTAAAGATATCTTCTTAGTAACAACATGCTGACGGATGAAGTGACAATCAATCTCAATATGCTTCGTTCTTTCATGAATGACCGGATTGTTGGCAATTCTAATAGCACTGGTGTTGTCACCATGAAGCGGGGTAGAACGATGAAGAAGAACACCGAATTCACAGAGAAGACGGCGTAGCCAGATGATTTCAGCACTAGCGGAAGACATTGCCCGATATTCAGCTTCAGCAGAAGACTTCGAAACGGTGGTTTGTTTCTTGCACTTCCACGAAATGAGAGAGTCCCCAAGGAACATACACCAGCCAGTGGTAGAGCGCCGAGAATCTGGACAACCAGCCCAGTCGGCATCAGCATAAGCGGATAGACATAAAGAATTACCAGAAGGGTAGAAGAGACCATGGTGAAGTGTGCCTTTTACATAACGGAGTATGCGTAAAGCAGCAGCAAGGTGAGGTTTGTGAGGATTGCTAACAAACTGGCTAACAGTATGAACAGCGTGAGAAATATCCGGCCGAGTCATAGTTAAGTAGAGCAAACTACCAACTATCCGCCGGAAAACTGAGGGATCATCCAGGGGAGAGCCATCATCTGTACTGAGTTTGCTGTTTAATTCCATGGGCGTATCAACAATGTGAGCATCATCAAGCCTGGCTGAAGTGATCAAATCGGTAGCATATTTGCGCTGATGGACCCTAATGCCAGATTTGTTACGCAAAAACTCAAGCCCCAGAAAGTAGGTGAGAGGACCAAGATCCTTCATTCTGAAGTGGCGAGTAAGATGAAGTTTGAGATCTGTAATGCCAGTAACATCATTGCCACTAATAATCATATCATCAACATAGACTAAGAGAAATGTGTAGCCTTTTGGTGTCCATCTAAGGAAGAGAAAACTATCAGAGTGACTTTGACGAAATCCAGCTTGAAGGAGTGCTGTTCGAAATTTATCAAACCAGGCCCCGGGAGCCTGCTTAAGACCATAAAGAGCTTTCCTCAATTTACAAACATGCTGGGGAGGACAAGCATATCCCGGAGGTGGTTTTAAATACACAGTCTCACGCAAGTCGCCATGAATAAAGGCATTTTTTACATCCATTTGCCATAGGGGCCAGTTGCAGGCTGCAGCTACACAAAGAAGAGTGCGAACAATGGTCATTTTAGCCACTGGTGCGAAGGTCTCTTCATAGTCAATCCCATATTCCTGCTTGTAACCCTGTGCAACCAATCGGGCTTTGTAGCGGTCAAGACTGCCATCAGAGTGAACTTTAATGGAATAAATCCATTTACTGCCAATTATAGGTGCGCCATCAGGGGCCAGTACCAAATCCCATGTTTTGTTTGCTTCAAGAGCAAGCAACTCCTCAGTCATAGCATCCTGCCAGTAAGCAATCTTTGAAGCCTATGAATATGAGGTGGGTATAGGAGCACTATCCAAAAAAGTGAAAAGAGCAGGAAAACCATAACGATCAGGAGCAACTGAAGGACGACTAGAGCGTCGCAGGGGTATGATACTATCAGAAGAATGATTAATACCTGAGGGTGCAGTAGGTGGCACTGGAAGGGGATCAGGAGGAGGAGACCCCACAGGAGGGACCGTGTTATGCCGGACATAGACATTGGTAATAGGGGGTGAAGTAGGCACAGGGAAATGTGGCATATAAGACACAGCAACAGGGTGATTGTCCAAACGCAAAGAAAAGAAGGGAATATGTTCCAAGAATATTACATTACAAGAAATTCGCATGCGTTTTTCGGAGTGATCATAACAGAGAAACCCTTGTGTTCAGTACTGTAACCCAAAAAGACACATTTGGCAGCCTGTGATGACAACTTAGAGCGCTCTGTAGAAGGAAGGTGAACAAAGCATAAGCAACCAAAAACTCGTAAGTAAGAATAGGAAGGGGCATGACCAAATAGAGTTTCATAAGGAGTCGTCTTTCCTAGAACGGAGCTAGGATGACGATTGAGGAGATACACAGCTGACTGTGCACCATCACACCAGAAGGTGGGAGGAACTAAGGATGCAAGGAGGAGAGTACGAACAGTTTCAAGAATATGTTTGTTCTTTCTCTCCGCAACACCATTTTGCTGAGGAGTATGGGGGCAGGATTTTTGGTGAAGGATTCCTTTATCAGAAAGGAAAGCAGAGAATCCATGAGACATGTATTCGCCACCAGAGTCAGACCTAAGAATTTTTATGGCTTTCTTAAATTGAGTTTGAACCATGTTGTAAAACTTTTGAAAAAGAGAAAATACTTCAGATTTGAAGCGCATAAAATAAATCCAAGTAAAGCGAAAATAATCATCAATGAATGTCACATAATACTTAAACCCTGTCCTACTCAATGTGGGTGCAATGCCCCAAACATCCGTGTGAATAATATCAAAAGATGACAATGCACGAGAGTGATGAATAGGAAAAGGCAAAATATGACTCTTACTCAAGCAACACGGTTCACACTTCGATTGAAGGAAAGAGGACACCATTTTATTATCAAAAGTAGGTTCTAAACAACCACTTTTAAATAAAGAAAGTAAATAAGCATTGTTCACATGACCAAGACGACTATGCCACACAGTCCACAATTTATTTAAAGTAGGAGAAGAAGAAGAAAAGAGGGAATGATGTCCAATGTCCAGCAGAAACAGTCGACCATGTTTACTCCCCGTCGCGATCACCTTCCCAGTCTGCCACCCCTGTATGACACAACCAGTGGAAGAAAAGTTAACACAATAACCATCATCAATAAGTTGTCCGACAGAAAGTAAATTAGCTGATAATTTGGGAACAAAGTAGACATTGGGAAGGTTGATGGACTGGCCAGAGGCACTAGATAAAGTAATGGTACCAATACCATAAATGATTAATCGGTCGCCATTAGCAGTAGTGATTTTGTCTTTGCCAAGGTAAGGATGAGAATCTGTAAAGCTATTTTCAATAGAGGTCATGTGGTTAGATGCTCCTGAATCTAGAAACCAGGTGGATGGGGTGATAGAGGCAGACAGAGACTGAGGAATGAAAAGCAGGAAATGCTATAGGAGAATGAGTTTGATACCGACCACCATTAAGGCCCATAGATGCATAGGCTGAGGTCACCGTGTTCTGAATCAGTTCTTGAATCTGGGAAGGGGTCATGGAGATGGACCCGGAAGAGGTGCTTCCCGTATCAGGGAAAGGTGCTTGAACTTGGAACGCAGCTGGAGAGTTATGTTTGGAAGGATTCTGCTTTTGTTGGGGCCCATTCTTTCGCTGTAAACTGCGACAGTCATCAATAAGATGACCAGATCGTTTGCAATATCGGCAAACCAATTTCTTACGACAGTTCTTGGCAATGTAACCGAAGCCTTTGCATTCATAGCATTGAGCAGGCTTCTGATTGGGAGTTGCCAAAAGAGCACAATCAGTTGAAGGCGGAGCTAGGAAGGCCTTTGGTTCTTCAATAATAGCACGCTGCGAGTGGAGGCGAAGTTCTTCGCGGAGGACTTCTTGGAAGCAAGTATCCAGGTTTGCAGCAACTTCTCTATTCATGAGAGCCGATCGAACTGATTCGAATTCGGGTCGGAGATTCATAAGGAACTGGCTGATGTAGGTGTCTTTTTGTAATTTAAGAGCCTCTGACAGGAACCCAGAAGAAACAGTTTGTATAATCATAGCATCTCTCTCAGTCCATAAGGTGAGAAAGCCATTGAAGTATTCTTGCACCGTCTGATCTCCTTGATTGAATTTTGCAATTTCACTATCTAATTGAAATTTTCGGGCTTTATTAGTTTGATGATAAACTTTCTTGAGATGAGACCACATATCAGCTGCGGCAGTACAAGCTTGAAGAGCAATTGCAAGAGAAGGATTAATGGAATTAAGAATCCAAGTGATCACTTTTGCATTTTCTTTAGACCAGGTGGATAAGGCTTTTGAGTCAGCCGTATTTGTAGGAGAAGGTTTAGTTATCGATCCATCAAGATAACCAAACAATCCTTGACCTTCGACAAAATTCTTTAGATGAAAAGACCAGGCCATGTAATTATTCCCATTAAATTTAACAGGAATGACATCATACTTGTCCATAGTAGCACAACACAAAACAAGCAGCAACTATGCAAACAGTAGTAGTGGGATGACAATAGTGCCCAAGAAGAAAGAGAACAGCACTCAGACTAACCACAAGGTGGTCTGATCTGATATAGAAGATAAATACTGCAGTACTGATATCAATTAGTGCAGTAACAAGCCCAGATCAGTCATTAATCAGCATCTATCCGTAAAAAATGGCTTGGATCCACAGCATACAGCAACAATCAAGCAATCAATATGATCAGAAGAAGAAGATAGCAGGAGACAGCAGCATCCAGAACACTCAGAAGCAAAAACCAGCACACACAGTGCAGTTTTGCTCAAAACAGAGCCAGGCGTCCAGACAAAATTGGCTTGGATCTGGTCGTGGGCCCCATAGTATGATTTGAGCACAGATCAGAGTTTATTTCTGGAAAGTTGATCAATGGTACCTTCTACAGTCCAAATCTGATGAGATTTGGAAAAGGATCCACAAATCTGGACGGTCCTGATGAAAACTATCTGACAGGATTTAATAAAAACCGACAGATGAAGAAGTGGATGGAAAATACCTCAAAAGTGAGGAAAAAAATCCAGAAATGTCCTTAGAAATATCCTCAATATTGGTCGATCACAACTGTAGAGGTCTCCTGTAGATACGAAGATGATCCGTGGTGGGCCACTGTTGATCAGTGACACTAACAGGGATGAATGTCACGCCAGGAAGAAAATCCACGTCAGTGGATTAATGAGAGAAGAAGATCAATCAATGATAGGAGACGATCGATCATAACTTGTCTCTGATACCATGTTATAATGTAAAAGAGCGAGAGAGAGAGAGAGAGAGAGAGAGAGAGAGAGAGAGAGAGAGAAACACAAACGTTTGGAAGAAAGTCCATTCCTCCATTGAGGATCGACCAACACTTTTATAATAAGATGGTATCCTAATTACATGCTAAAAATCAGCAGTCATTCCATACTAATTACAATTAGAATCAATAAGATCAATGAATGAAAGAATCCTAATCTTCTATACATAGAAGTGTATCTTTAATACAGTTTGGAATTCCCACACGTGGGATTCTCTTCATGGGCCTAGATGGGCCTGGTATACATGGGCCTTTTTATTTCTACATGAAACCCGATTAACTACTTTGGAAACTAATCGGCGTGAGGATAATCATCAGGCTGATGGAGGACATATTCGGAATCAACGAGACCCACATGCAGTTAATGTTGATCGTGATTTGAGTATTAAGCTCGTAATTCCTGAATATGATGGAAAATTGAAACCAGATGAATTCATGTATTGGTTAGTGTGCGTTGAAAATATTTTTGCGCACAAACCAATGACGGATGGTCATAAGGTTACATTGGTAGCAACTCGATTTCGCAATTATGCTGCGATTTGGTGGGCTAAATTGCAAAAGAAAAGAAGAAATTAACATATTGACCCCGTTGACACATGGATCGAGATGAAGAATTTGTTGAAGCAAAAATTCCTCCCTGTGAATTATTCCAGAGATCTTCGTTCAAGTTTTCAAGATTTGAAGCAAGGTTCCAAAACTGTTATTGAATATTCTGAGGAATTCCTAACCATGCAAGCTCGTTGTGGCTTGAATGAAGCTGATGATGTGTTGGTTGATTGATATTTTCATGGGCTGCGCATTGACATACAACATATCCTTACATTCAAGAATTTTGATAATGTTGATAAGATCATCCAACATGCCATCAAAGCTGAGGACATTGCTAATTATCAAGCTCGAAAGTTTAGTGTGTCTAAATGGCCTGCACAAAAGACTCCGGCAAAGTCAGACTTCAATCCAAGTGCTAGTTCCTAAGACAAGTTTTCCTCTAAGTTTGAAGATCAGAACAAGTTCACATGTTTTCATTGTAAGCAAAAGGGTCACCGTGCATTTGAATGCCCAAAAAGAATAAATTTACTGGAAGATGCAAAAGAAGAGCCGGAAAAAACAGATGATCCTAAAAGTGAAGAATCCGATGAAGTGGAGGAAATTACAGCTGAAACAGATGGTGCACTTCTCTTGGTGCAACAAGCGTATTTACCCACTGTTGAGAAGAAATGGTTACGGAAAAATATTTTTCGTTCCACTGGTACAATACAGGGGCACAATTGTACAGTTGTGATCGATGGTGAAAGTTGTGAGAATATTATCTCCCAATCTCTTGTTGATCGCTTGAAGTTGAAGGTTTTCAAGCACAATCGTCCATACTTTGTCAAATGGCTAATGACAGGTGATGAAGCGCACGTGCGACATACATGTCAAGTTACTTTTTCAGTTGGTAATGATTACACAGATACAATTTGGTGCGATGTGCTACCAATGGACAATGGAGATATCCTATTGGGTCGCCCATGGATGTATGACAAGAATGGGCACTCATGGGATGCGAAACAACACATATACCTTCATGCACAGTGGAAAGGAAGTTACGCTCCATCCATAGAAGCCAGAATCACCAAAGAAGAACTCAAGGGCCCATGCTACAACGGAAGTGCTTCATGTACATCATATATATAGAGGCAATTTGAAGAAGACTCGAGTTCGAGGTCGAACTCTTCTTTCAACCTGGGGGGAATGATGCAGAACGGGCTACCTTCCACCAATGATCCCACCCAATATAGTTTCAGGATGTTTAATTTTTAGTAACTTCTTAATTTTATTGTAATTAGGATTGGTATGCTGATTTATTTGGTTTCCTAGTTTGATTAGGATACTTTCTATTATTAGATTAGGTTTTCTTAGGCCCTAAGTTACTTTGCCTATTTATATTACATTGTAGAGATGATAATCTCAGGTTTAGAGTTGAATAAAATTGGGATTTTCCCTTGGAGAGGTTGTTCCTCGTGTTGAGGTCTCTGTGGAGATAGTTTGAGGTATCTTTTGACACATGCTTCGGCATCTACGCAAGCCCTAACTCTAGGGCCTGCATCATCAGGACTTAGGCGATGTGGGATGTGAGATTTGAGACGTCTTGATGCTACCAATCCTCGATACCTTGTCCTCAAGGTGCAGTTTCAACAATACTACCACTAGAGAAGGACTCTCATAGGGAATTAGAATTTCATCGCAACATTGCATACTCCTTTTCATCGCATGGGATCAAGTCCATCCATACATACATATATATATATATAATTTTGCTACATAAAATAAATATTAATAAATAATATATCGATATTATTATGCATAAAAATGAAGTGCACAAGAGCTTGCAACACAGGTGGTAGTTGCTTATGATAGATCTGAGTCATGAAGCCATCTCATTAGACCAGATAAGATATATTTTATCTATTTTAAATGTTGAGTCGAGTTAGGTTCCCACTGGAGTTGACTCTAGGCCTAGGTATTTTAGATGTTTTATCCATTTTTGACGTTGAAGATTGGAATATCCTAATTCCACAACTAATGACCTCTGAAAGAGCTAAGAAGAGAATACCAAAATGGTCCAGAAAATATGGCTGACGACAAAGAACAAGAATCTTCTGGTCTGGTATTTTCGGGGCACACATCATTCATAAGACGCATCAGAAAACCATGAGCTTCACATTTATGGGAGGGGAGCCATAGCAAACTCTATATTAGCTGGTGTTAGGGAGTTGTAAGTTGTAACCAACTTCTAGAGGTAGTGGGACTAGAGTATTAATTAGTATGGGTGCTCTAGTCTATACTCTTATTTAAAAAAAAAAAAAAATACTAAGCATCACAGTTATTTACCAACATGGTATGCTTGTGAATGTGTGATGAAAATGAACACAGGTATATCTAGCCATGATCAGTGCGATTCAAATATCAAGAAGCTCGATGAATCTAAATTATCGGTATCCTTCTGAACATGTCAAAGATTTCAGATTTTTACAAATGTACTGTTCATATACTTTGCAAACAATGAAACAAAGAAAAGGACCAGAAAGAAGGAAAATAGCCGGGCAATTACTGATAGACAAGTTTCAAAAGTTCATGTGCTTTCCATTGAATAAAAATGGAACTTGCCTTGATTTCCAACATTTTGGATCATTGGTTTCTTGAAGCACGACCCGACAGAACTTCAGAACTCACATTAGACTATTTACTTCCTTTAGAGGACAGTAGGCATTTTGACCACTCTTCCAAACTCTTGCGTTGAAGGGCATTCATCCTGATACAAGGCCGCCGTTCTCGTATGATCTTCTCAGCAATTTTCCAGTCTTCGGCTACACCAAGTGCAACTAAAAGTGCACACATAACTGAAACACTTCTCCCATGACCTACACCATAGATTTCCAATGATAATTAATTTATGAAACATATGTAAATCCATGTCCAAACTGCTGATTTGATGAGACACTGTGGATGCGGCAGATAGGAGTTCTGTATAGGAACATTTGGCATTTTCATATCATCTACATATGGAAGCGTAGCACATACAAAGTAGCATGGCCAATGGTGAGACCACAAAATTTGCCCAAGTGGTGAAATTTATTTCATAGGGGAGACGATAAGAAACTACATAACATCAAAAGTAGGAAAGGTGAATCGTTTTTGTGGTTGGCCATGCACAGTTGCACACACTATCTTCCACATTTCACCCATCTCTGATTACCCCCACTTTCATATGTAAATGATACGAAAATATCAAACATCCCTAAATATCTCCTCCCAAATTGAAATATTCTAACCCTTCAATCACTGGACTACCTATAGATCATATCAAAGACAGAAAAGGCGCAAAATCAACAGAAAAAGAGAAGCAGAAATGCAGAAGAAATCCAATCAAGGAAAACATTGTGACATTCACCATCCACAGCAAGGCCTATCATATCAACAGGCTGGGATTTTTTTTCTTTTGTCCGTATTTTGAGATAACAAAATTTATTGGTCAGATGCAAATTTAGTAGTAGTAGCAATCCCAAAAAATGCATTGAGGTAATGGACTTTGTCAGCCAAAAGCAAATATGAAATATAAGTCATTTCTAAAAAAACACACAATATAATCCACAATAAGCAGTGACACCCTTGAAACTCAAGCCTAGAGCCAAAGCAGCCACCTTGATTAAACCCCCTTCAATCAACAGTCAGGAATCAGGATTACTAATGCATGTGCCTAACATACACAAATTAGAGACCCTGGAGGCTGAGCACAGGAAAATTCCTCTGAAAACAGAACCAATACAGGCCTTCCAAACAAACTAACAAAAGACACATGAAGCAAAGGCGTGCCGGATAGCACCACTGCATCATAAAAATTTGCTCAGCCAGAGAGTCCACTTAGAGCCAGCTAATTTATACTTGACTAAAGCACATATACAGCCCACCCAATGAGTGGGTTCCACCAGAATTCTCAGCCTGGGAAATCAAATGCTGTGCCCCACAGTACACCTACAGCAAGACTTGATATGGCACATAAGTTATGTCCCTTGCAGAGCTGGAAACACATCCTTGTGTCAAGGATGAAGCCTATGCTAGCATTAGGCCATTACAGGGTTACTCTTGTAATAATCTAAAAGACTAAAATTGCAAAAACTAGGTTATTATATTTGTCATTTTTGAATTGACATAATTATATATGGTAATTTGTAGAAGAAAGGCAAAGCAAAAGGTAGTGTTTTTTTTTTTTTTTTTTCAGTTATTCATGCATATAACTCTTAACGACAATTCTAGTAACAACAATAATAATAATTAAGCAGATTCTGAGCACTCATGATATCATCACAGAGTACTTGCATACAATATATTCAAGGGTTACAAGTTCAAAGAAGTAGCAGAATGGGAAGACCAATAAAAACCTTTAATTAAGTTGCGCGACATGACTGATCATGTAGATACATAGAATGCAGCTTTAAATAGGGTTGAGTAGAAACTAGATTTTGTTTCGGACACCATTTCGGTCTTGGCATGTAGAATAAAATGTTTCGGCTGATTCGGAATTTCGGTGAAGCATTTCGAAGTTATATTTTAGAAAATTAAATAAAATCAAAATATACATATATTCTAGAAAAAATATAGAATATAATTTATGCGTTTAATTCATTATGAGAAAACAATATTATAACATATAAGTATGAAAATTCAAGCACATTCCTTACCATAATAAAATCTAAACACAATTTTCATAGCCATAAAAGTTAACAACCTTTAAAATTGAAGTTTGAAAACACTCCCTAAAACATTTCAGCCATTTCGAGAATTTCGGATATTCGGCCATTTCGGCCAAAATCCATGTTTTAGGCCGAAATTGACTGAAAGTCAAGCTGAAAAGTTACGCCATGCATTTCATTTCGGCTTCATGACTGAAACGAAAAATTTCGCCCAGTTAGGCCGAAACGAAATGAAATTGATAAGTATGCTCTAGATAGATGGGATAATGCTTCAATGGTGATAATAATGATAAACAGATTCTCACCAAATGGTAGGTTCCTTTTTTTAAAGGCAGAAATAAGAAAAGTGAATGGCAGGATTACAGGTATTCAACAAAATAACAAGCGAATTAAATAAAATAATAGTGCCACCACTCTGCATTCATGAAAAAAAAGGAATTCCATTGGGCTATGTTCCAACATAGAAACAGAAAAAATTTAGAAAGTAGACATTTCCAATTTCTGCTTGCCTAACCTAGCACATAAGCAGAAGTCTTGTCCAAAGGCTAACAATCTTGCTCTACAGGCAGAATCCACAAAAAGGAAGAACTTTTGCCAATGTGTCAGTGTGTGGCTCTAAATCCAGAAAAATGAAAATTCAGTGAGTTTTTCTCCAAACATAGCCTAAAAGAATTAATATATGGCAGTATGGTGCATGTTATTCGTGATAACAGATAAACGAAAAGAAATCAAGATAAGGATTAGAAAATTTGACAAAATAGGTCGCAAACACAAAACAAAATGCTTACCAAAAGCACAGTGGATGTAAATTGGTTTTTTCTGAGACCTCTTTCTGCAAGCCCAGTGAACTGCCGATTCAATTTGAAATGGTTGTGGGGCCCTTGTATCCCATGTAGGAAGGCACATATAAGCATTCTTTGAGAAAGCAGGGTTTCTTGGAAGCTCACAAGTGCAGTCAATAATTGCAGGTTCACCAGGAGGCAATCTATCTAATGATGAAGGCCACCCTCCAACATATAAACCTTCTATAACCTCATTATATGCAGGCTCCCTTGTTTTCAGCCTCTTCAAGGATGCATATAGTCGAACAGATGCCAGATATGGACCGAACAAAAGTTTCGACCAAAGTGGAAAGTTTCCATCAGAACTCTTCCCCAAGAGAAGTGGAAGATTGATGGAAGGATGTGATGCAATAGCGACCAAAAAATCCACTATAGAGGCATGTAAGAAAGGTATAGAAACCAATGTCATGCCAGCTTTTCTGAAGTACACAAATACCATAAAACATATGGATGCCTTCAAGCCAATCACTTTGGATATTGCCATGACTGCTTTTTGTTCCTTGTTCAGCACTTCTCCTCAAAGTTCTATACCCTAGACAATGGAAACATATAAAAAAATATTTAAATCACCCAAAATTCCAACGCAAAAATTAGAAGTTAAGAAATTAGCCAAAATCGAACAAAGTCACTCAAAGATAATTATCTGAGTTAATGATATATTCTTCTTCCACTTCTTGCTGGATGTTTGACAAAGATAGAAGAAGGTCCCAATGATATTCTTTTTATTTATTTATTTGATAACTGGCAATGGTATTAACATCATCTATTGACGATTCTACTAGATGTACATTGGTATACCTCATGAAATTTAAGGATTAGGTGCTATATATGTTCAAGAATTTTCATAAAATTATTAAAACCAATTTTGACTAGAAATTTTAAGTGTTCCATTCTGATGATGGAGTTTTAAGAATTCCAATCCTACTTGTCTGATAATGGACTCCAGTCATAAACATTATATGCACATACACCAGAATAAAATGAAGTTGCTAAATGGAAAAACAGGCACAATTGTTAGCAGTAACGAGAACCCTTCTAATTGAGATATTTATTCCAAAACCATACTGGTCAAATGGTGTGTTGACAGCAGGATTATTGATAAATCGTATTCGGATGAAAAGGTCCTCTGGATGTTTTATGTCCAAGAGTGTTCTTTTGTTCCCAATTCTCCTCAAAGATTCTGGGTGTACTTGTTTCATACACATACCAAAGCAACAATGGGACAAGTAAGACCCAAAGCCAATAAGATGTATATTATTGGGTTATCTAAGTTTAACAAAAAGGATACAAGTGTTATCTTCCTGGTACAAATGGAAAGGTATTTGTTACTATGAATATAACATTTCATAAAGATGTTCCATACTACTCTCTAGAAAGTAAATAATTAAGTCATGCATTTCATCAAGCCCCTAGATTTCACTCCAACAACAAGCCTAGTAGTGATATACACCGTCAGAGATTAGTTTCATTTTCAATCCTTGTGTGTAATTGAGTGCATCAACGCGACAATTTGTTAAATTTGAGCGGGTTCTATTCTAAAATCGTGACCCCACACTGATGCTAGCCATGAGAGAGAGAGAGAGAGAGAGAGATGTGATCTACCTGATGGGGTAGGACCTTCTTCTTCTTCTTCTTCTTCTTCTTCTTTTCTCAACGATGGATTTAGGGTGTTTTCAAAAGGTAATCCAGATTGGAAATTATGACACCAACTTTTTTTGCTCTCTTTACGCGAGGAATGGTGAATGGCGAGGGAGGGGACTGAAGTTGGAGAAACAGATGATGAATAGCTTTTCGTGTGTGATTCCTGAGATCGCTTCAGTCTCCATACAAGGAATAAAGAGGAGGTCTGCTTGATTCGTAAACTAGTGCGAGAGGCCCGTGTAAAAACGGGAGAAAAAAAATCTAGGGCGTCAGGCAATTAACCGGTTAAAGTAAAGAGTTAGGGTTGCAAATGGGTTGGTTCCTGTTAGGGCATGTGGTGGATTCGGAATCAAAACCATAAATAAAAAAGTAGAATCGGATCCGGACCTGGAACCTGTTTTTTTTGCTCCGGAACCAAAAAAACCATATATGAGACGGGTCTGGGTCTAGGTAGAGAATGATATTAAAAAAATATGGTTTTTAGGAGAGATTTTCGAAAATCACAATAATATGTCGGGTCTCGGGTCCACGGGTCCAAATGAAGCTCGAACCGGATCCAGACCCATTTACTTATCGGGGCCTAAATAAGGACCCACACCCAATTTTTAATGGGTTGGAACCTCCCGGTAATTGAAGAATCGGGGACCCATTTACATCCCTAAGTAAAGTGGATCCAGATAAGAAATTATAAGTAGTCATATCAAAAGTATACAATTTCAAAATTCCCTTCGAATTTTTCAAAAAAAGTAAAAAAAGCAACCTCCTTTCTCCACTAAAACGATTAAAAAAAAAAAGTCCACTTTTCAATATAGAAAGTTAAAAAGATTCCTTACCAAACAACTAAAAGTAAAACAACATCATAATACATTATATTTTATTCTCTCTTGATTTGATGCTTCACCCCACCATATTTCAATTCACCATACA
Organism: Umbellularia californica; assembly: GCA_028538565.1. Classification (NCBI taxonomy): domain Eukaryota; kingdom Viridiplantae; phylum Streptophyta; class Magnoliopsida; order Laurales; family Lauraceae; genus Umbellularia; species Umbellularia californica. Next base: position 41,972,842 of record JAPQWN010000004.1, read on the forward strand.
TCCAAACTGGCCCTAATTTATTATGTTTTAAAATAATATCATAAATAAAATAAATTCAAAATAAATGGATATATTATTTAACCTTTTGAAATTCTCTGTATCAAATCTATTAAAAAGAAAAGAAGTTGGATTTAATTTATTTTTTTTCAAATGAGATGCTTTGCTAATAGTGTATCATTGATTGAGAGTAAGATACTTTTAAAGGTCTCCTTATAGATAGAGGTCATCATGAAAAATAATAATAATAGTTAGATGAGAAATGATACTGGACTATGAAGGCAAGATACTAGTATTGGTCTCCTTATAGATAAGGATCATTATAAAAGATAGGGTAAATTAGCCCAAGGTCCCAAAATACTGTCCTTTAAGGACTCTAATTGACAGGATTTTCGGTTAAAACCTCTGGTCCATGCACCTAGACTTATTGCAGGCAGAGGTCCCTAAATATGTCAAATCATCATTTGCATGACTAATTTGCCCTTCTAACCATTTGAAGTTATGTCACGCATTTAATCCTTAATTTTAAGCTCCTTAACATTATATTTAATGGCTGATTTGCCCCTTTAAACGCATCAAGCTGTCTAACGGATTTTATTTCCTAGTTTTGGATCAAGTTTTGAAATTCAAATGAGATGAAATATATCAAGTTTCAAAATTCAAATGGGAGGAAACGATTCCAAGCCTCCCACACCAATGTAAAATTCACAGCAGAGGCACTACTTGCATAAGTTTTCATGGATTTTGTTTCCAATAATCAGATAACCATGCCCTAAGATTTGATCATCAGCCTATTTTTTTCCAACTGATCTTTTCCCCAGCTCATTATTGAGGAGTCTTTGTGTGTGGGAGTTTCTATGATCGTTGCCCCACAAGACATATCAGTAGTATTGAACTGATCTTTGCCCCACACAAGATGAGTATTTACTCCTTTTAATGGGTTCGCTCTAGTCGTGTGTGAGAGTTTCTATGATCTTCTGCAATTTTCTTCCTCATGTGGCTACTATATATCCTTTTTTTTTTTTTATTGTGAGTTTTTTAAAGGGAGGTGCTCCTATGAGAGCATCTCCCACCTTACTATGAGAGATATGGTGGGGGCCCTCACATCCATATCCAATACCAACAACTTAAATGTGCGGGCCCCCACCCTATTTTTCATAATAAGGTGAGAGATGCTTTCATAGGAGCACCTTCCTTTCTTAAAAAAGATATATAAGTTTATCTTAGTTTTTTTAAAAGGTTTTGTTTTAAACTCAGATAAATTTATCTAAACTTCTGGCAAAACTCAAAAAAAATTTATCTGAGTTTTGAACAAATTTATCTGAGTTTCAAACAAATTTATTTGAATTTGGACCAAATTTATTTGAGTTTGGAACAAATTTATCCGAGCTTGAAAAAAAAGATTATCTGAGTTTTGCTCAATCCCATGTGTAGATTTTTCTAGATGATTTTCCCTTCTTAGATAAATTCATCTGAGTTTTGCCCAGTCCCAAGTGCATATTTTCTGGATGATTTCTCATTCATTGAATCAGTTTTCCCCATTTTCTTTCTCTTATCTGTCGTAATCCTTGATTTGTGCAGTCAAATAATCTTTACGAAATTGACAGGTTTTCTCCCTTTTTTTTTCAAATAAAACTCTTAACAAAATCACTTTTCCTTTTTTGTATACCGCACGGAGTGTATTAAGATGGGCACTCTGGACTTTTTAACCATTTAAAACTTGAAAAAAGGACCTTTGGCTATACGAAAAAAGAATGTGGACCATTTGCAATAAAAATCAAAGTTGAGGGACCTTCGACCAAATGCCCCTAAAAGATAATAATAATCAGATGAGGATCTCTTCAAAGCTAAGACGTCCCTCTTACATTATCTTATTTCAAGATTTAATTTCTATTGGTTAGAAATTTGATAGACTTCTTATCTTAAGTAATCTTCGTCATAGCAAAATCCTAAAATTAAGATTTACTATCAACCCATTCAAAACTATGTAAAGAGACTTTTTTTTGCTAAAATTTAGGATTTGGTAAGAATGCGACAAGCCCTTCTGTTTTTTATGTCTAAATTGAAAAAAACCTTTTGTGATTGTGACAATATGACCCAACTTTAAGAATTATGAAGTGGGACTACCTTTTTGTGATTGTGGACGTGGGATCCGCCTTTAGAAATTACAATGTGATGTCCACCTTTAGAAATTAGAAGATGGGGTCCACATTCATAGGATTTATAATGTGGTCCCACCGGATAGAAATTAAAATATGGGTCCACCTTTTATAATTGTCATCATGTGACCCACCTTAGAAATTACAAAGTGGGGCCACCTTCTCTGAGTTTGTGAAAATAGGGCATATCTTTAGGATAAGTGAAAGGTTTTCTCTCATTTGAATTTCCAAAAACAAACCGAATGAGTTATTTATAAGGATTCTGTGGAGTATGCCACATGTCATTATAAAACCCCATAACCTCCAGTGTTGGCTGCCCCACAACTGGAAAACCATTCATCTTGTACACAAGAGCTCTCGACTACTCTTTGGGTGCTCTACTTGCACAGGAAAATGACGAAGGAAAAGAAGCTGCTCTATATTATCTTACCCGCATGTTGGTGGGTGCAGAGCATCGCTACTCCCCAGTCGAAAAAGAATGCCTTGCAGTGATATTTACAGTACAAAAGCTGCGTCACTACCTGCTGTCCAACACAGTCTACCTGATTTCGAGGATCAACCTCTTAAAGGTCCTTGTCACAAAAGCAGGTTCTCTCAATAGCCGACTGGCAAAATGGTCCATCCTTCTATCGTAGTTTGATATTAGGTATGTACCACAAAAAGCAGTCAAAGGCCAAGCTCTAGCAGACTTTCTTATAGAGCACCCATTGCCTAAAGATTCTCCACTCAAGGATGATCTCCCAGACGAATCCGTCTACAATGTGGAAACTTCCTTATCAAATGCTTCCTGAGACATGTACTTTGACGGTGCAACCAGGACAGATGAAAATTCAGCTAGTAGATATTGGGAATTGGCATCCTCTTTGTTAACCCCGACAAATACATGATTCCACACGCTTTCTCGCTACTGGAACCGTGTTCAAACAATGCAGCTGAGTACCAAGCCCTGATTGTAGGATTGGAACTCGCCCTCGAATCCGGCATCACCATACTGGAAGCTTTTGCGGACTCTCAACTGATCGTCAACCAGATGAATCAGAAATTTGGAGTCAAGAAGCCTGATTTGTTGCCTTATTACAATAAGGCGCAGTCGCTTCGACAAAAGTTCAACATCTGTCACATCACCCACATCCTCAGAGGTGAAAACATCCGTGCAGATGCCTGATGGAACGCGCTCCAAGGCGCCGTGGGGCGGCTACCGGGGTCGGCGGAACGTGGGAGTCCGTCGGGTCCGGCCCTTTCGCGCCCTGGCGGGCCCTGAAGCGTGCATCAACATTTCTTTGTGTGGGTGTGCCAGATTTTCTATTTTACTTGGAATTGCAAGTGGTAATCCGGAGATCAACCTTCGCAAGTAAAAAGGAAATCAACTTCTTTCAAGTTTTCCATTGCACAAATATTTAAGAAAAGAGACATTTTCTTAATTTGCCGTGAAAAGCGATTTGTTTGGCATTTATAGCCGATTTTGGCGTTTATAGCCGATTTACAATTCTTATCAATAATGAAAGACAAGAGTTGTGATTTTTGTCTCTTTAGAAAAATACAAACTACAATGAAAAGCAAGAAAAGGAAGATCTAACTTTTCAGGAGATTGTGGGGGACTCGTTCAGATTGACGGTCGCAAGCCATGTATGGGCTTCGCCATCATCCATGCAGATGAGAACAGAAGATGCTCTTGATTCGCTTGGCTTGGCTATAACCTCAGGTTTTTAGAGGACAAAGACCAAGAGAAGGTCCTATGTCCAATAAAAAGCTAAGTAGACGGGCTGAAAAGCCACGTCTAAGCCATTGGAGGCAGCAGGAGAAGGCAAGGACCTTGGGGGGGGGTGCCCCCCAAGGGACTTTTGTCACCTTGTAGTGGTGGCCGGTGCAGAACTTCAGCAGAGTTTTTCTCTCTTTTTCTTTCTCTCAGATCTCTTTCTGATCTTTTTTTCTGATCCTCTGATTTTCTCCTCTTTTTTCTGATCTTTTTCGATCTCAATTTCAATGGAATGCTCTCCTATTTATAGGCCTTTGGTAGCCATTTAGGAGGGTTTATGAGCCTTAATGGCTTTAATGGGAGGAGTTACAAGATTTATTTCTTGATTTTGTAACTCCTTTTTCCTTGAATCTGATTGGCCGATGGAGATTAAGGGTTTTTAATCACCTTAATTACCATAATGGGAGGAGTTTCATGGTTTAAATGCCATGAATCAATTGACTTGTAACTCCCAAATGCTTGCTTCTGATTGGGCCGTCCAAAGAAATGAATTAATGACTGCAATAAAGCTAGTCAATTAACCACATTAATTGGTCGCCGAGCAGTCGAAGAGTCGCGGGCCATGCCGTGTCTTCTGGAATTCTTCTGGCGATGATCATCGATGGATCTACATGCTGATCGACATCGGATGAACATGTAACTTCAGACATTGATAGCTAAGAGTGGGCCGGTGACATCTGTCTTGTCGATTTCACGATCGGTCGGACAGAAAGTGCACTTTCTTGGTCGACCGGTTGGCGATCTTGGAGCGATCAATGATGATTTTATGCTTTTGACGGCGGATCCGAGATGTCGTCGGATATGAGTCAATTTAAAGCACTAAAAATCATATTTTCAGGAAACCACAGGGGCCAAAGTGCGCGAAACGCGAAAAAAGACGGAAAAACGGGTCACCGGCGGAAAATCCGGTGACCCGGACCTCCATGGTCGCCGGCGACCATGGACCGGCGACCATGGGCCATGGTCGCAGGGGTCTGCGACACTGGGGGATTTTTCCCCTTCGGAGCCCGTTTTGCGGTCGTTTTGAGGTCTTTTTCGTCGCCGTTTTCTTCTGTATTTTTCTTGACATTTCTTCTCATTTATTGGCTTGATTTCCCTGTAGAAAACTTAATGAGAATCCTTGCATTTTTAGAGTGCAAAGTTTCCAATTTTCCGGGAAAGCCGAAGACTTTGTCGCGTAGAGCTGCTGATTTTCCGCCAGAAGCTGAAACTTGGTCAAACGATGTCGGAATGACCTGAAATTTGAGGTGAAGCCTCCTGAGCAATAAATAAGACCAACCATAGGCTTTTGTTTGAGTTTTGAAGCCGTTTGGGGTCCCGTCGATGCTTCACTTGATTTTGCTGCGGGGAAAATGCCGAGCTTTGATATGTGGTCAAACGATGTCCGATTGACCTGAAATTTGACGGGGAGCCTATTGGAGTCATTTTGAGACGTTCCATGGGCTCCGTTTTGGATGTCATGGTCCCGGGTTGCTCCGCCGCCGGTAGGCTTGATTTTCTCTCGGAGCATCGAAACCTGGTCAAACGTTGTCGGAATGACCTGAAATTCGACGTGCAGCCTTTTGGAAGCATGTTGAAGCCACTCATGCACTTGGTTTGATGAGCGAAGGCTTCGGTGGTTCCCGCCGCCGGGAGGCTTGATTTTGCTGCTCGAGCATTGATGGAGGGTCAAACGTTGTCGGTTTGACTTGAAATTTGGCATAGAGCCCTTTTGAGACATGCTGGAGTCATCTGTAGGCTTTGATCGAAGTTTTGACGTCTCCGATGATGTCGCCGCCGGGAGCTCCCGTTTAGCTGTCGGAGCAGTGAAGTTAGGCCAAATGTTGTCGAAATGACCCGAAACTTCATGTGTACTCTTCTCTTGGCTATCTTGAAGGATCTTGCAGTTTTTGTTTGATTCTGACAAGATTTGAATTTTTGGAGAAATTGCATTGCCTATTTATGGCAGGTTGCGACTTCATGCAGCTTTCTTGATGTTGAAGAGGCAAAGTGACATTTTTGGTGTCAACAAATGCCCCCTCGAGGTACAGCGACGAGTTGCTTGACTTTTGTAGTCGATGTGCCTCGAAGAGAGTTTTGAAGGAGAGCTTGTGTCTCGACCAAGAGTCTTTGAGCAATCCTTCATTTGGTAGAGTAGCCTTTGAGCTTCCAGGGGAATTTTATGGTAGTGAAAGGAATCACACACCATCTCGAGGCAAAGTTTTGAAGATGACATCAGGGATGTGGATTTGGGCTTTTGTTTTTGACCTTGTGACCTAACAAGTTGTATGTGGCAGGTTAGGGGGTCGGGTTTTGGTTTTGACCTTGTGACCCAACAAGCTGTATGTGGCAAGTTGGGGGATCATGATTTGGTTTTTGGTTTTGGTCTTGTGACCTAACAAGCTGTATGTGGCAAGTTAGGGGACCAGGATTTGGTTTTTGGTCACTCTTTGGGACTGTGTGGGTCCATTGGAGTGGTTTGGATTTTTGTGGAATGTCAATTTCAAGATTTTGGCTCAACTTGGTATATGAGGCTGGATGGTTTGATTTTTGGAAGCTCACGGGGCTTGGAATTTTTTGTATGGTTCAATCAACTCAAAAGAGGCATGGAACCATTTTTGTATGCTCTTGGGTAAGAGGAATTTTTTTTTCCTGACTAAAAGCCCATTTTTTTTTTTTAGTGCCTAGGTGGTCAAACCTGGCTCATATGGGCTAGCCCATGGGACCTTAAGCTTTTTAGGATGGCTTAGATCTCATGTGGGGCCATTTTTGTAAAGAATATCTAAAGATATCTCATTTGGATAGAGAATATCTAAAAATATCTTTATGGGAGAGAATCTCTCATATTCCCTTAATTTGGGAGAGAATATCTCAAGGTATCTTTCTTTTTGGGAAGAAATCTCCAATATCCTTTTTTGTTGGAGAGAATCTCTCATTGATTGATTTTGGGAGAAAATCTCTCAAAGACATCTTTCTTTTTGGGAAAGAATCTTTCTAATTCCTTCTCTTTTGGTAAGGTTACTAATTAGTAACACTTACCTTTCTTCTTTGTTTCCTTCTTTGATTTGCTCTCTCCTATAAAAGCAAAGGAAGGTAGGATCTCTTGCCCTTATTGCTTTCTTTTGCAACAATCTCAAGAGAGCTCCAAGGCCAAGAGTTTTTCTTCTTCAAGGATCTTCAAGCTTTTTCCTTCTTCTTCTCCATCAATGGCTTCAAGTAAGTTTTCTCTCTTTTTCTTTCAAGAAAACTTTATGTAGAGAATAGGATGGTAAAAAAAAGTTTCTCTTCTTTTTTTTTTCTTTCTTCTTTTTTTTCTTTCTTTCTTTTCTTTCTATTCTTCTTCTTTTTTTTTTCTTCTTTTTTTTTTTTTCTTTTCCACGTGATTTCTTCTTTTGTTTTTTTTTTTTTTTTTTTTTTTTTCACACGTTTTTTTTTCTTCTTTTTTTTTTGTGGGCCGTACGGACAGATCCGTACGGATCTGGTCCGTACGGCCACGTGGCCTGATTTTTTTTTTTTTTTTTTTTTGAGAAAGTTTCTTTTTTTTTCTTTTCTTTCTCCCCTTTTTTTTTTTGAGAAAGCTTCTTTTTTTTTCTTTCTTTCTCCCTCTTTTTTTTTGAGAAAGTTTCTTTTTTTTTTTTTTTGCTCATCATGATAATGCGTTTTTATGCAAATCTAGATGTTCATGCATGTACTTTTTGTAAATTGAATTGAGTAGCATGATGTGATAGCATACCTGAAAATCTTTGCAAATTTGGGAATTTGGAGCTCGCAGCGATGTTGAGCCCTTCTTGATTTTGCGGAGATTTTGAGGTTTCGAAAGTTTGGAGTTTCGGAGCCCGCAGCAATGTTGAGCCCATCTCCAAACTTTCTATTTCCGTCGGGGTATTTCCTTTTTCTTTGGAATTGCCCCGGAGTCATGCCAAAATTTCGCCAGATTTTTGGTGGGACAAAGTGACCCCTTTTTTTTTTTTTTTTTTTAGCGAAATCTTGTCATTTTGATGACGATCTTTTTCTTTTCCAACCTTTGCAGGTGGTTCCTCCAGAGCGAACAAGGGTAAAGAGCCTGCTACAAGCGTACCTCGTCGATCTGCTAGATCTTCCAATGTGGCCGTTCAGCAGGCCTGGGAGAAGGTCCAGTTTGTTGAGAAGAACTTGGAAGAGTGCGATTCCCTCAATCGCGATGAGATGAGACAGCGATTGATCGCTCTCAAGAATGAGGAATTCTATAAGATCATGGTAAGCAACCGTCCTTGGGTTATGGACGATCTGAGGGTTTTGCCCAAGCCTACCTTCTTCTTTGGAGATGCAGTCCCTGACGACTTGACATACCAAAGGAGATGTTTTCAGTTCTCTTACACAACTGATGGTGAAGAGAGAACTATTTCTACCCGGTCGTCTTTTGACCGGACCATCTTGATCCTGAGCCTTTCTCCCACGTGCCCTAAGAGGGAAGATCCTCCGAGCTGGGTGAAGAGGACCAGTGTGATCAAGACCGGGGTTTTTGTTGGTGGACCTTCCGGTTTTGCAGAGAAGCCACCTGTCCGTATGGACATGTTGATGCCAGCCAGCGGCTACCAGGGCTCTGATTATCCGTCGGTCGATTTGAGACCGGTGGGCCATGGCGTTTTCAGCGGTGACGGCAGTACTTGGGTGAAGCCTTTTCGACTTCGTGGCCGTTTCAATGCTGACTCCGATTGGAAGTCATGGACTGACCACACCTTGCTGATTGGGGGCGCCGTTTTGAAGGAAGCCGGGATTTTTGACGCGGTCCGCACTTTTAGGGAGACCGTGACTTTTTCCGATGATGCCTTCATGGCTATGTTGGAGTCTTTCCTCCCTCAGACCAATACCTTCGTTGTCACGAATGGTGAGGTTGGTTTTTCTCTGAAGGAGTTGAGTGCTATTACTGGATTGCCCATCCTTGGCAAACTCTACGAGGAGTTCATGCCGATTGACAGCGTCCTTGAGGAGCAGTCAGAGGAATTCAGGCTCCTATACTTTCAGCTCGTCGCCTTCTATGATTTTTTGAAGGAGGGCTCGAAAGTCAGATCCAGCAGTTGGAAGAGTTATGGCTCTTCATTCTTCAACTTCTTTGACAGCAAAGAGTCTCCTGATAGCATGACCCGGGAAGACAGGAAGAAGACTTTGGCCATGCAGGAAGAGTTGAAGGGTTTCTTCGCGAGCACAGATACCCTTTATTCTGACATTGCACTGCGGAGAGATCTTGCTTTTTACCTCACTTATTGGCTAGGTGAGGCTGTGTTTGCTGGTGGAGATGGGACGCACATCAGGCCGCATTGTATTTTTCCGGCTTGTCAGATGGCGTTTGGAGAGCGGCTTGCTTTGGTGCCCGCTCTTTACTCCTACCTGTGTACCGAACTGCAGGCTGCTGCTTTCTTGGTTCGGCTTGGGCTCCCTATGAATAGGGTATTTTCAGCCCATATCTTTTATTCGTGGTTTGTATACCACTGTTCTGGCTTCCACCAGCTGGGTGCTGCACAGGATGATGATCCTCTGATGATTCGATTGGCTAAGGGAAAAGCCATATCCGAATCACTTTTGTTTGCCCGCATGAGGATCCGACGGTTCAGGGACGTCGAGATGGGGCAGTCTTCAGTGAAGCTTTCTCCGGAGTTGCGGAAGAAGGCTTTTGATTTTGGTGCCTCCCGAGACTCTACCAGAGCAGGGTCGGGAAGGCATTACCCTTTGACCAATGCAGAGAAGGAGTGGCTTTTCAGCATACGAGTCGGCACGATGGTGTACCGTAGACATCTTTTCGTCGACATCCAGCCGTATGTACCTTCTCGCTTTGCGCTTCAGTTGGGCTTCTCTCAAGGCGTTGTTGGAGCGCCTTCGAGTATGGTGAAGCGTTTTGGGGGTTTGCAGGATGGCAGAAATGCATGGGCTTTCTATAGTGCTGAAGACACTACTGCCACGATTTCTTATCCTGAGCTGTCGACTTTCCGAACTGCTGGCTTCACGAAGTGGTTTGCGGAGAGCTTTTTGGCATATCGGGGGCTTTCCAAGAAGGAGCTTGATGTAAAGCTGTCTTCTGGAAAAGGCATTGGGAAGTCGGATGGCGTCCGGCGAGAGGAAGTTTGGGCCTTCCTTTCTGGAGAGAAGCACAAGATAGGCTTTCTCGGTGACCAGGGCGTCATTGGTTCTGAAGCTGTTCGGGAAGTACCGATGAGGCTTTGGAGCAGCTAGAACAGGAGGAAGCTGAGCTCGACGCTTGGATGCAAGCGGCACAGAGACGAGCTTCCGCGGAGTCTACTGGCGAGAGCAGACCATCCAGTGAGGAGTCAAGTGAGAAACCTGACTCTGATAGTGAGGCGGGTTCTTCTAGGAAGCGAACCCGTAGAGGTAAGAAGAGGAGGAGTCATCATCGCAGCGAGGGGCCACATGAGGACTCTCCTGACATGGAAATCCCTCTTACCATCAACGAGGAGGTGCCAGAGGCTGTCGACGAGCCTCCAGAGAAGAGGAGTCGTGGGGAAGAGACCATTGGTGAAGGTATGATTCTTCCTTTTTCTTTTTCTACTTCTTTCATGGGGCTTTCCATGTTCTGATTTGTTTTCTCACCCTGCTGCTGCTTTTTTCTTTTTTTTTTTTAGCAGAGGATGAAGACTTGCCGATGCCTGAGGTTCCGACCGATGAGGCGGTGATGGAGCCGGTTATGGCATCTGAAGAAGAACCGAGGGACTCTGGAATGACTCCGGAATCTCCAATTGGTATAACTTCTTTCGCTTTCTCTTTTTTTTTTTTTTTTTTTGCCTGCGACTTGATTTGCTAACATTTTTTCTTGTCAGCTGACTTGCCACAGGATTCCGATGACTTTGAACCATCAATGGACGCAAATGTCGATGATGCTTCTGATGAGTTCATGGAGGAAGAGAGTGTTCCGCCAGTCGTCGAAGAAGGTACTTGGTAGTGATGACCCTGATGATTTTTTTTGAACAGGATCATATCATACCTTTTTGTGTTTCATTTGCAGGTTTTGAAGTGACAGAAGAGAGTCCATCGCTTTCTTCAGAACCAGAGCAAGGGATGCCAGAGGTCGATCCGGAGGTAGAGACCAGTTCTGACATGATTGAGGAGATGCCTCGTGTTGAGATTCCCTCTCCAGTGGCTCCAAGTGGAAAGAGTTCTTTTGTTACTCTTCCAATGGGACATGACATGAGCAGCCGATCAGCGGAGAAGGTTGAATCTTCATCCAGTTCGTCTCTTCAATTTGCGAAGAAGGTGCTGGCTCGGGTTTTGAGTTCTTGGGTCAAGACTCTCCTTTCTGGACACTTGGAGGCAGGATTTGGCATGATCCCACATGTACAGGAGATTCTGACCGACACCGAAGAGGTTGGTCTGGATGTCACAGGTGCCAAGGCGATCGTTGATAGGATCATTGCACTGGGTGACAAGTGGTTTGAGACCATGGGTTTCCCTGACGACCAATTCTTCAAGGAGATGTTCTTGGACCCTGCTGATAAGGCTAAGTCTGACCTGAATGAGGCTACACAAAGCAAGAAGCAGCTAGTTCGGGAGAAGAACAAGGAAGAGCTAGCCATCATCGGATTGAGGCATGACCTTAACGTCCTTGATAGGGAAGTTGAGGAGGCCAGGAAACGTCTTGAGCATTTGAAGGCACAAGTCGATGCTAAGTGGGCTGCTATAACAGAGGCTCGTGACAGGGCATCTGCACGGATATTTTCACCTCTACGAATGTGGGTGATGTTGCAGATGTCAAACTTTTGCAGAAGCGATTGTGCCTTGTTGTAATAAGGCAGCAGATCGGGCTTCCTGACTTCATATTTCTGATTCATCTGGTTGACGATCAGTTGAGAGTCTCCAAAGACTTCCAGCATGGTGATACCAGATTCGATGGCGAGTTCCAATCCTAGGATCAGAGCTTGGTATTCAGCTGCATTGTTTGTGCATGGTTCCAATAGCGAGAAAGCATGTGGAATCATGTATTTGTCGGGGCTAACAAAGAGGATGCCAACTCCCGAGATCAGCTTTCTGTTTTCATTTGTCCTGGTTGCACCGTCAAAGTACATGTCCCAGGAGGCATTTGGTGAGGAAGTCTCCACGTTGTAGACAGGTTCGTCTGGGAGATCATCTCTGAGTGGTGAATCTTTAGGCAATGGATGCTCTGCGAGGAAATCTGCTAGAGCTTGGCCTTTGATTGCTTTTTGTGGCACATACCTAATATCAAATTGTGACAAGAGGATGGACCATTTTGCCAGTCGGGCATTGAGAGAACCGGCCTTCGTGACAAGGACCTTCAAGAGGTTGATCCTCGAGACCAAGTAGACTGTGTTGGAAAGCAAGTAGTGACGTAGCTTTTGTACGGCGAACATCACTGCAAGGCATTCTTTTTCGACTGGAGAGTAGCGATGCTCTGCACCTACTAGCATGCGGCTGAGGTAGTATAGAGCAGCTTCTTTTCCCTCACCATTCTCTTGTGCAAGCAGAGCGCCTACAGAATGATCAAGAGCTCTTGTGTACAAGATGAATGGTTTTCCAGTGGCAGGGGCAGCTAACACTGGAGGTTTGGTCAGGTATGACTTGATATCTTGAAATGCGGCTTCGCAGTCGGTATCCCAGACAAAGTCTACACCTTTTTTCATCAATCGAGAGAATGGACGGCATTTCCCCGAAAGATTGGAGATGAACCGTCTGATGTAGGCCAATCTCCCTTGGAGCCCTTTTAGTTCTCTCAAGGTTCTTGGAGAGGGCATTTCTAGAATAGCCTTGACTTTTATGGGGTCAAGTTCTATTCCAGCTTTCCGAACAAGGAATCCGAGAAACTTACCCGACGAGACGCCGAAGAAGCATTTTAGAGGATTCATCCGCAGTTTGTGTTTGCGGAGTCGGAGGAAGACTTCCCGAAGATCTTTGAGATGGTCTTCTTTTCTTCTGCTTTTGACGGCGAGGTCATCAACGTAACATTCGACCGTCTTGTGCTGCATATCTTGGAATATTTTCATCATAGCCCTCTGATATGTGGCACCAGCATTTTTCAGACCAAATGGCATGACAGTGTAGCAATACACGCCAAATGGAGTCCGAAATGAAGTGTGTTTTTCATCCTCGGGATGCATCTTTATCTGATTGTAACCCGAGAAGCCATCCATGAATGTCATTCGCTCGAATCCGCAGGTATTATCAATCATCACCTCCGGTATGGGGAGCGGGAATTCATCTTTAGGGCAAGCGCCATTCAAGTCTCTATAGTCAATACAGACTCTGATCTGCCCATTTTTCTTTGTCACGGGGACAATGTTGGCCAACCATTCTGGATGTTGTTCCTCACGGATGAAGCCAACGCTTTTGAGTTTTTGAACTTCTTGTTCAATTTTATCCATCACATCTGGACGGAATCTTCTTTGGCCTTGTTTGACAGGCTTGATTTCTTCTTGAAGATTGAGTTTGTGGACTGCTATTTTGGGGTCTAAACCAGGCATTTCAGCGTAGGACCATGCAAAGCAATCAACGAACTCACGAAGAAAAGCGATATACTCGGGTAACTCATCATCCTTTATATTCTTGCTTATGAATACAGGACGTGGGTTATCAGGTGTTCCCAAGTTTATCTTTTGAACAGGATCTTCTGTCGGAAGGTTCGAAGGTGGTTCCTCCACAATATTTTCGGAGGCTTCCAACTCAACGAAACCTTCTGGAGTTTCAACTGCATTACCAGACCAAGGCTCTGTTCCTTTCCATGGATTTTCTTGATTGGTGATCTCCTCAAGGCTTGCTATGAGATAGTCCCAATCGCCTGTTGAGTCTGGTATTTCTTTTGGAGACGAGGGTTCTTCTGGGTCAGGATGCCACAAGTCTGTATTATCGGACGATTCCTCTTTATCATCAGAGAAATCATACCAATTGGATGAGCTTCCTGGATCTTTGTCAGGTAACTCTTTAAAGAGATATCCAGGGAGATCGATGTCTTCATGGACTTGAGATGTTGGGGCTTGGTCGGTAAAACGACTTTTAAGCTTTTGTGTCAACTGTCTCAGAGGAGTGTCGGGATCATACCCTAACCCATATGAAGACTTTTCTACATGACCGTAGAGTCTCCAATCTTCCAGCTGGCTTTTGGTCAAGGCGGGCTCCAATGGCGTGAGAATACCGCGTCTTTCTCCCAAACCGACTGGGTTTTGAGCGTCAAAGCCCATTTTCTTCATAATTGCTTGTGCCACAGGACTATATAGAGATAGCTGAGGCATACCTTCATTTTGAAAAGGTTCCAGCATGGAGTTTGATGAAGAAGCGTCCGATCTATGGAAGAAGATCGGCCTTTGCTTTGGTGATGTTGCCGGAACAACAAAGGTAGCTGACGTAGGATCTTCTACATCAGCAGGTGTCTCCATCGGAGTGAGAGCAGGCTGAACTTGCTGAGTGTCAGCTTGGCTTGACGATGCATCATCTTCTGGCTCTGAGTCCGAGTCTGTGTCTTGCATGATAGACACGAGAGAGACAACAAATTTGCCCCCAGGCTTTTGTTTCGCCTTCTTCACTTTAGTCGTGATGACCAAAGGTTTTGAATTCTTGAGGGAGATAACGAAGGGAGATTGACTACTCTCTTCTAATTTGCCGGAGGGTTTGTTTTCTTCCGGTGATTTTTGAGGAGCCTTGCCTTTATCTTTCTGGAGATTTTCAGCAGGGGGTGCTATTTCCTCTTCTTCTTTTTCTCCTTCATACATCTGGGAGTCTGCGAAGTGGACTTCTTTACCTTTGAAGGGTTTTCTGTCCGCAAAGACTCGATGTACCATGCCGTCGTCGCCGACAAACTTGATGCATTGATGTAGAGTTGAAGGAACAACACCATTCTCGTGTATCCAAGGACGTCCGAGAAGGATGTTGTAGCATGAGGGGGTTTTTATTGCATACACAGTGACCTCAGAGATAAGATCACCGATTTGCAATTTGAACCTGATTTTGCCGATAGGCCTTTGAGTGCTCCCATCGTATCCAAAGATAGATACAGATGTGTGGCTTAGCTTGCCGGGTGGGATGCCCAACTCTTCAAGAGCCGAAGTGGAGATAAGGTTGAGTGCAGAACCTGGGTCGATCTGAACTCTATGTATCGGCATTTCTTTGATGTACCCTGTGAAGTACAGGGGTCGGTTGTGCCTTGCTTCGCCAAGTAGGAGGTCTTCCTTAGTGAAGGCGATGGTTGTACTGGCTGCCTTTTGAACCGAGAGGCATTGGATGCATGATCCCTCAGTTTTCTTTTCTCCCTTTGAGGAAGTTTCAGAGTTTTTGACCCGGTAGTCCATTTCAATTTGGAGGACTTGCGGGGCATGTTTGTCGACATCCTCATTCAGTTTTTGTAATTCTGAGATGAGATTATCACGAGTGCGTGGAGACATTCGTAATAAATCCAGGATGTGAAGACGTGCAGGTATGTGTTTGAAGTGCTCAACCAAGTCATACTTGAAAGCCTCCTTAGGGCCTGCATGTTCATCATTGTTGCCACTGGGGGCGCTTACAACATCTTTTCCCGAAGGATTTACATAAGTAAAGGAAGATTGGTTGTAATTTTTGTGGTAGTCCCGGCCCGAACGGGTGCCTCTACCAACTTCGAGAGCTTCTTGAGAAGGATCTTCGTTTGGAAGATTGTCTTCAGGATCAAGAGGCTGTCGTTTTTCATCTACTGGGGATGTATCTGCAGCAGAGTTGCCATCCTCAGTGATTGTGTTGCACGGAGCATTTTCCGGGAGCAAGTCCTGAACAGCATCCAGCAGCTTTTCTTCTTCGTTGACCCATCCATCACCCCAAGTTGGGTTTTCTTCATGATGATGAGTCGGGAAGAATGTGTATCCTGAAGTCACAGTCTCAGGAGAAGAAACCTGAGAGGGTGTCATCTCTGTGAAAGTCACGTGAGACGAGGTAGCTCCAGAGGATACATTGCTAGGCGTCGTCGGAGTGTAGGTAATCTCATCAGACGACGCTTCAGAAGAGCTATAGTCCTGATATATTACATTACAGGAAGCTCTGATAGAAGATGTTGCCTGCTCGGAGTCAGACTCATCCTCGGATGTAAGAGGATCGTCAATCCAGCAATGTTCTCCATTTTCAGGAGTTGAGGGAGGAGGTACCTGATGGGCTTCAGGGACTTCCGGCTCTGGATTGTGAGGAATCTCGTTGACGCGGTCTTGCTCTTGTTCTAGAGCGAGACGCTGCAAGATCCTTGCATATTCTTCAAGATCAGGCATGGGAGCCAGATCCTCTTCTTCGTCTTCTCCGTGTGGCTCAACATAGTTGATTTCCACTGGAGCAATGACAGGTGCTGGGTTAACAGCATCTTCTTGTGCAGCCTCTTGGTCTTTTTCATCATCAGACCAGGATCCTTGTGGTTACAAGGGGTTATACCAGATTACTGGCATAAGGTGAGTTTCAGGAACCCATTCTTCATCGGAGAGATATTCTCCTGTTTCAAGAGATTCCTCCCACTCATCGGTGTAGTTGGGCTCGAATCCATCGTCGGTGTCGCTGGACTCGTATCCATCAATGGAGAATCCAACTACCGAGTTGCAAGAGTATGATGCCCCCTGTATGGCTTCTTTTTTGAATTGAGGTGGCATGAAATCACTGAGAGTGAAGTTTCTTACCGCCTTTGAAGTCTCTGGAGGGGACGTTTCTGTTGCCCCGAGTGAAGTGGTAGAGGAGGCCTCTGCCTTTTCATGAACTTCTTGTTTTGGCTGGGTCTTCTCTTGCCGTTTGAGCCTGAGGAGATGTTTCCTAGCCTGCCTTCGCTGTTGAGCGGTCGGCTTTGTTTTGACGATCTCCCAATTTTCATCTTCCAGGAGATCGGGATGTACCCATATGGGTTGTCCGTCTGGTGTCGGGCAAGGAACCAACACTTCGGACGTTTGAATTCTTTTTATCACCTTGAAGGAAGTAGTGATCTTCTTCTTCGGTGATTTTGGTGTTTGTCCACATGACACCATGTTGACGGAGGCAGTCCCATAGTTTTTGTCAAAGGTGATGACTCCGTTTTTCCACATCTCGTTTATCTTCTCTCTCACAACAAAGCATTGATTGAGAGGATGCGAGACCATCTGGTGGTATGGACAGTACCGAGGATCATTGGTTTTGCCAACGTCTCCAGGTCTTTTGGGCTCTGGCAAAATGAGTTTGCCATTTGCTAGGAGAGCCTCAAAGATTTCTTCGACGTCTTCATCGAACGGATATTTCTTTTCTACTCGCTCTTTGAAGGCATCAGAGAGTTTAGGTCTCTTACCTGCAGCTCTATTTTCAGCTTTCTTTGGTTGCTGAGGAGCTGACTTAGTCTGCACATTGAGAACCTCCTTCTTCTTTGGTTTAGAGGTTGCAACAGCAGTCGGCTCTTTCTTTGATGATTTCTGACTGTTGAGGTCTTTGATCACCGTTTCAGCTTCCATGGAAGCTTCCAGGAGTTCCCCCAGGTTCTTTGATTTATTGCCGATGATCATGGAGCGGATTTTAGCTCTCATGTTGTTTCGGCAGATGTCGACTAGCGACGCTTGTGGCAGTACATCTGAGCATTTGTACGCCATTGCTTTCCACTTGTGAATGAAGTCATAAGTTGACTCATTCTCTCCCTGTTTTAGGCTGCAGAGCTGAGCCATAGTAACAGGATGATCCTCACCTTGGAAGTGGGTCAGGAAGCGTGTCTCCAGCATAGCCCAGTTCTGAATGGAGTTCTCCGGCAGAGTGGAGTACCAATCGAAGGCCGTACCTTTTAGGGTACTTGCAAAGAGGCGGATCTTGAGTGCATCTTGATCCGCGATAGCTCCCGTCAAGATCTTGAAGTGGATGACGTGCTGTCTGGCCGATCCTTTCCCCGTATATGTTTGGAGAGTAGGATGTTTGAATTTTGTGGGGAACGGGACCGAGTCCATCCATAAAGGATATGGTGGCTTGATCCCATGCTCTTTGAGTATATCCTCTTCTTTAGCTTTGGCGAGGATACTGTCTACGTCCTTTTTGGTGAGGGCGCGTGACTCATTTTCTTCTCCATTTCCCTCGTTATTGCTATGATTTGGAGGAGGCTCATTGTTCACCTGATTTTGGACGACAAGGAGAAGGTTTTCCATCAGAGTTTCAATCCTCTGCTGGCCTTGTTCCAACTGCTGGATGCGTGTGAGCGCATCATCTCGAGGTGGATTCTGAGGTGGCGGCTCAGAACTTGTAGCCAAGACGTTCATCCCTCGGGATTCAAACGAAGAAATCGTCTTGGTGACCGAGCTGGGGCTCATTCTTTTTGATGAAGAGCTTGATGAAGGATTACTCTCCCGTCCTTGGCTGGAAGGGGCAGGAGATTCTTCGGGATGTCTTTGTGTCCTGGTGACGCTACGGGTCACCGGACGTCGGACATGGATTTTTTATGCTGACCTTTGGCGTCTTCTGGTTTTTCCAACCATATGGACGGCAGCAACTTGGTCGGGTCTTTCTTTTTCGACCCATTTGTGGGAGACTTGAAGTGTAGGAGGCTGGGTCCTTTGCTTCTCTAGTCTCTTTTGTCGATATGACGCACGGCGGCGTGCTCGACGAGCGATTTGAGCTTTGGTCAGCTCCGGCTGGGCTCTGACGATGAAGGATGTGCTCCCTCGGGCGCAGCAGCCGAGCTTGTCTTCTTTGTGGTTGGGCAAGGACAGGATGCGGACCCGGTCCTTTGCCTGTTGCAGCGAAGCTTTAAACCTTTCGAGTTCGGCCCCTGTAGAGATAAAGGGTCGAACTGAAGGGGTGTAGGCCCTAGCAGGTGCTTGTAGAGGCCTAGTGATGCATGATCTGATTTTGGGCCTGTAGGAACAAGCCGGCTCATGCTGAGTTGACTTGGGAGTCAAGTTGGAGATGGGTCTCTCCTCTTTCATGTAGGCAAGAGGGTAGAACTGGTTTTCCTTGAGTGGGGCCAGGTATGCTGGCTTGGTGGAAATCTGAGACCTTCTTTGTTTTGGGGAAGGTCTTGGAGACCAAGTCTTGGGATAGACCCTGTTGTTTGTGGGTCGAGGCTTCGCGGGGGTGCCGCGGGCTTCAGGCTTTTGGGCGCTCGCCATTGGTGTCACGGGAGTGACACGTTGAGAGGCGATCTTCTGCCTTTTGGCAGGCGCAGTTTGTTCTTCGGGAAGTGGGAATGGTCCCAGTGTCCCAAAGAAGATAGTCCGGGGAGTCGAGGTCGACCCGGAGTTCAGAGAGTTGCCGAGGGAGTTGACGCTTCGGCAGCTGACAGGGCGCTTATGGGTGCGCGCGCTTTGCTTCTGTTGAAGCATGAGCTGGTGCTTGTTCTCATCGAAGATAATGGTTAAAGCTGCCATTGTTAGTTTCGAAAAAGTTCTGAAACAAGACCACATCCATTAGTAATCACAAGAATATAATGATCATAAATGGGAATTCCTATGGTTGTCTTTTCAAATCGCTTAAGGGATATGACCCAAGCGACATGAAGAAGGCAAAAAGCCATAGATGGTACAATTGTTCTGACAGCAAGTATGGTGAGCCCAGAATGAGCGTTCCAGTGACTGCTAGAAGCAATTGTAAACCTAAATTCGACTTATCGAGAAGCAGGGCTTGCTCGAGATAAGAAGAATATAAGGTAGGAGTTACAAATGTGCCGGTCACAGATACAGTAGACCCTGAAAGGGCGTACCAGTATTGCTATGCACAAATGTTGGAGATCGCATCCATGAGATGGGATTCTTTGTTTTGAAATGTCAGAAATGGATTCGTCAAAGAGAGCAGGTGACATTCCGATTCAAATACGGGCTCAACGATTTCCGCGAGCGCCAGTACTCAGAAGGGAAGAGACCACAATTTCTCGAATCTGAATCCAAAAAGTGACGAGTTTTTGGAGATTTTTTTTTGAAATGATTTTTTTTATTTTATTTTTATTTTATTTTTTTTATTTTTTATTTTTTTTAAAATATTTTTTTTATTTATTTTTTTATTTTATTTTTTTTTTTGAAAATTTTTTGTTTTTTTTTTTTTAAGATTTTTTTTTGAAAATCTTTTTTATTTTTATTTTTATTTTTTTTTTAATTTTTTAAGATTTAAAGACGAGAGAGTACACATAGGCCTCCTAACCCGGTCTTATGAAACCTCAATTGATAGAATTGCCCCCAGGTAAGGGTAGGATTACTTAATGAACCCGTTTGGAGGACCCTTGCCTAGAACAGTCAAGCTGTCTCCACACTCTGGACAAGGCTTTTCTTGAATCAATCGTGATCAAAGAACGCAATTGGTTTAACCTTAGTGGTCTATGTCCCCTTTTTTTTTATAAAAATCCCAAATAGACTCATCGAAGAGAAACGATGGCCCAAAACCTTAGTCGAACGGGCTCAACATTTCTGCAAGCACCAAAGAACGATAGGATAGGAACAAAGTTTCTCAATTTTGAATCCAAACTAAGAAAACTAAATTTTTTTTATTTTATTTTTTTTTAATATTTTTTTTTGAAATCTCTAATGAACTCATCGAAGAGAAACGATGGCCCAAAACCTTAGTCGAACGGGCTCAACATTTCTGCAAGCACCAAAGAACGATAGGATAGGATCAAAGTTTCTCAATTTTGAATTCAAACTAAGAAAACTGATTATTTTTTATTTTTTTTATTTTTTTTTTTTGAAATCTCTAATGAACTCATCGAAGAGAAACGATGGCCCAAAACCTTAGTCGAACGGGCTCAACATTTCTGCAAGCACCAAAGAACGATAGGATAGGATCAAAGTTTCTCAATTTTGAATTCAAACTAAGAAAACTGATTATTTTTTTATTTTTTTTTGAAATCTCTAATGAACTCATCGAAGAGAAACGATGGCCCAAAACCTTAGTCGAACGGGCTCAACATTTCTGCAAGCACCAAAGAACGATAGGATAGGATCAAAGTTTCTCAATTTTGAATTCAAACTAAGAAAACTGATTATTTTTTATTTATTTTATTTTTTTTTTTGAAATCTCTAATGAACTCATCGAAGAGAAACGATGGCCCAAAACCTTAGTCGAACGGGCTCAACATTTCTGCAAGCACCAAAGAACGATAGGATAGGATCAAAGTTTCTCAATTTTGAATTCAAACTAAGAAAACTGATTATTTTTTTATTTTTTTTTGAAATCTCTAATGAACTCATCGAAGAGAAACGATGGTCCAAAACCTTAGTCGAACGGGCTCAACATTTCTGCAAGCACCAAAGAACGATAGGATAGGATCAAAGTTTCTCAATTTTGAATTCAAACTAAGAAAACTGATTTTTTTTTTGAAAAGAGAAAGAATGGAAACAAACTCAAAGAAATAGAAATTTCCAAAAAATCCCATCTCATGTTTTTTTTAGGATGCAAAATCCAACATAGGCTACCAGCTAGAAAGTAGCCAAGGAATCCGGAAAAGAAGTATAAGCATAGAGCAAAAAGTATGATATGCAAATATTTCATTTCCAAGCACCGTGTTCTCAAATGAACGAGTCCCACCGGGTGTGCCAGCTTGATGGAACGCGCTCCGAGGCGCCGTGGGGCGGCTACCGGGGTCGGCGGAACGTGGGAGTCCGTCGGGTCCGGCCCTTTCGCGCCCTGGCGGGCCCTGAAGCGTGCATCAACATTTCTTTGTGTGGGTGTGCCAGATTTTCTATTTTACTTGGAATTGCAAGTGGTAATCCGGAGATCAACCTTCGCAAGTAAAAAGGAAATCAACTTCTTTCAAGTTTTCCATTGCACAAATATTTAAGAAAAGAGACATTTTCTTAATTTGCCGTGAAAGGCGATTTGTTTGGCATTTATAGCCGATTTTGGCGTTTATAGCCGATTTACAATTCTTATCAATAATGAAAGACAAGAGTTGTGATTTTTGTCTCTTTAGAAAAATACAAACTACAATGAAAAGCAAGAAAAGGAAGATCTAACTTTTCAGGAGATTGTGGGGGACTCGTTCAGATTGACGGTCGCAAGCCATGTATGGGCTTCGCCATCATCCATGCAGATGAGAACAGAAGATGCTCTTGATTCGTTTGGCTTGGCTATAACCTCAGGTTTTTAGAGGACAAAGACCAAGAGAAGGTCTTATGTCCAATAAAAAGCTAAGTAGACGGGCTGAAAAGCCACGTCTAAGCCATTGGAGGCAGCAGGAGAAGGCAAGGACCTTGGGGGGGGGTGCCCCCCAAGGGACTTTTGTCACCTTGTAGTGGTGGCCGGTGCAGAACTTCAGCAGAGTTTTTCTCTCTTTTTCTTTCTCTCAGATCTCTTTCTGATCTTTTTTTCTGATCCTCTGATTTTCTCCTCTTTTTTCTGATCTTTTTCGATCTCAATTTCAATGGAATGCTCTCCTATTTATAGGCCTTTGGTAGCCATTTAGGAGGGTTTATGAGCCTTAATGGCTTTAATGGGAGGAGTTACAAGATTTATTTCTTGATTTTGTAACTCCTTTTTCCTTGAATCTGATTGGCCGATGGAGATTAAGGGCTTTTAATCACCTTAATTACCATAATGGGAGGAGTTTCATGGTTTAAATGCCATGAATCAATTGACTTGTAACTCCCAAATGCTTGCTTCTGATTGGGCCGTCCAAAGAAATGAATTAATGACTGCAATAAAGCTAGTCAATTAACCACATTAATTGGTCGCCGAGCAGTCGAAGAGTCGCGGGCCATGCCGTGTCTTCTGGAATTCTTCTGGCAATGATCATCGATGGATCTACATGCTGATCGACATCGGATGAACATGTAACTTCAGACATTGATAGCTAAGAGTGGGCCGGTGACATCTGTCTTGTCGATTTCACGATCGGTCGGACAGAAAGTACACTTTCTTGGTCGACCGGTTGGCGATCTTGGAGCGATCAATGATGATTTTATGCTTTTGACGGCGGATCCGAGATGTCGTCGGATATGAGTCAATTTAAAGCACTAAAAATCACATTTTCAGGAAACCACAGGGGCCAAAGTGCGCGAAACGCGAAAAAAGACGGAAAAACGGGTCACCGGCGGAAAATCCGGTGACCCGGACCTCCATGGTCGCCGGCGACCATGGGCCATGGTCGCAGGGGTCTGCGACACTGGGGGATTTTTCCCCTTCGGAGCCCGTTTTGCGGTCGTTTTGAGGTCTTTTTCGTCGCCGTTTTCTTCTGTATTTTTCTTGACATTTCTTCTCATTTATTGGCTTGATTTCCCTGTAGAAAACTTAATGAGAATCCTTGCATTTTTAGAGTGCAAAGTTTCCAATTTTCCGGGAAAGCCGAAGACTTTGTCGCGTAGAGCTGCTGATTTTCCGCCAGAAGCTGAAACTTGGTCAAACGATGTCGGAATGACCTGAAATTTGAGGTGAAGCCTCCTGAGCAATAAATAAGACCAACCATAGGCTTTTGTTTGAGTTTTGAAGCCGTTTGGGGTCCCGTCGATGCTTCACTTGATTTTGCTGCGGGGAAAATGCCGAGCTTTGATATGTGGTCAAACGATATCCGATTGACCTGAAATTTGACGGGGAGCCTATTGGAGTCATTTTGAGACGTTCCATGGGCTCCGTTTTGGATGTCATGGTCCCGGGTTGCTCCGCCGCCGGTAGGCTTGATTTTCTCTCGGAGCATCGAAACCTGGTCAAACGTTGTCGGAATGACCTGAAATTCGACGTGCAGCCTTTTGGAAGCATGTTGAAGCCACTCATGCACTTGGTTTGATGAGCGAAGGCTTCGGTGGTTCCCCCCGCCGGGAGGCTTGATTTTGCTGCTCGAGCATTGATGGAGGGTCAAACGTTGTCGGTTTGACTTGAAATTTGGCATAGAGCCCTTTTGAGACATGCTGGAGTCATCTGTAGGCTTTGATCGAAGTTTTGACGTCTCCGATGATGTCGCCGCCGGGAGCTCCCGTTTAGCTGTCGGAGCAGTGAAGTTAGGCCAAATGTTGTCGAAATGACCCGAAACTTCATGTGTACTCTTCTCTTGGCTATCTTGAAGGATCTTGCAGTTTTTGTTTGATTCTGACAAGATTTGAATTTTTGGAGAAATTGCATTGCCTATTTATGGCAGGTTGCGACTTCATGCAGCTTTCTTGATGTTGAAGAGGCAAAGTGACATTTTTGGTGTCAACAATGCCCTAGCTGGACTCGCCGCATCCATGGCAATCCAAGAAGGGGAAAACATGCAAATCACAGTGTGTCAAAGAAGGATTCTCCTTCCTCTTAACACACACCGAGCAGTTGCTGAATGCCACCAAGTGGTTGGAAGTCGGATGTCCATCCTCAAACCTCTGATCGGTGACTGGAGGGATCCGGTCATCGATTACATTATGTTCGGAATCCTACCTGAAGATCTAAAAGAGCGGGTAAGCATTTAAAGACGTACCCCAAACTATCATTTGGATTTTCCTTCAAAAACACTTTACAGAAAATCCTTCAACGGAGTACTTCTACGCTGCTTGTCACAACAAGAGGCTGAAGAAACTCTCAAAAAAGTACATGCTGGTCTTTGTGGAGCCCATTAGGCTGGTCCTAAGCTCTACGATCAGATAAAAAGGCTAGGTTATTATTGGCCTACCATGGTAGCCGACGCAATGTGATTTGCTAAACGCTGCCAACAATGCCAAATTCATGGAGATTACGTCCACATGCCTCCAGTATCGCTACATCCTTCAGCAATCTCATGGCCTTTCGAAGCCTGGGGTATGGACATCATAAGTCATATTTCTCCCCCATCAAGCAAAGGTCATCGCTTCATCTTCGCCACTATGGATTATTTCTCCAAGTGGTCAGAAGCATTTGCGCTCAGCGAAATGAAGACCTCATCAGTCCTTCAATTCTTGTGCACCAACATTATTTGTCGCTTCGACATACCTAAAAGATTCGTCCATGATAACGGACCTCAATTTCGGGATCACAGATTTTACAGGTTTTGTGACAAGTACAAAATCCAAAGTTGTCATTCAACTCCATATAATTCTGTTGTGAATGGACTAGCAGAAGCCTTCAACAAGACACTCTGCAAAATTCTTAAGAAAATGGTCTCTAATCACAAAAGAGACTGGGGCGACAAACTAGCAGAAGCTTTGTGGGCCTATCGAACCACCGTTCGAGGACCAACGCATAGCACACCATTCTCCTTGGTCTATGGATGCGAGGTTGTTGTCCCTTTGGAAGTACAAATTCCTTCCTTAAGGGTATCTCTACAAAATGACATGACGCAATAAAGTAATGTCAAATTGAGACTCAAAGAGCTGGATAATTTCGATGAGAGACGGCTTGAAGCTTTATAAAGCATTGAGCTGTACCAAGCACACATGGCAAGATCTTTCGACAAGAAGGTCAGGCAACGCGCCTACAAAAAGGGCAACTTGGTTCTTGCTGTAAAAAGACCCATAGTCTTTACCCATAATTCCAAAGGCAAATTCGAACCAAAATGGAAGGGACCCTCCGTCATCGACAAAGTCTTCTCCAACGGCGCATACGCTCTTCTAAACATGGAAGGTGACAGATGTGTGCTACCCATCAATGGCAAGTTCTTGAAGCGGTACTACCCTTAAAGACTTCCAACGGGCCAGAGCGACGCCTACACGGCCAAAAGCCTATTCACGGGTACTTGCTCGTCAAACCCACCCCTTTTTGAAATTTTCATCTTTATGTTGAAATTTCTAAAAAAAAAAAACTCTCAAAACAATGCTTACTTTCATCGTTTCATTGTTAAAAAAAAAAAGTCAAAACCAAAAACCAAGTTTAGGAACCTCTTCCCGGACTTGACCAAAATTTTCGATCCTTGAACCCAAAATTCATGGTTTGAAACAAAAATCAGGATTTAGGAATTTCCACCCTAGTCCCCCCCGACTTTTACAACAAAAAATGGTTTTGAGTCAAAATTTACGACCCTCGTGTCTTTAAACAAAAATGGTTTTTTAGAAACCATGGGGAAGCGACACTCAGTCGATACTCGTAAAACCCAAAAATAGGAAGGATGCGAACCCCATTCAATACCTCCAAAACCCCAAAAAACCGGAAGGATGCAAACCCCATTCGATACTTCCAAAACCCCAAAAAACCGGAAGGATGCGAACCCTATTCAATACTTCCAAAACCCAAAAATCGGGTGGATGCGAAACCTATTCGATACTCCCCAAAACCTCAAAATCGCAAGGAAGCAACACTTCGTTGATACGCAAAATTTCAAATTTCAAAAAAATCATGGAGACGCAACATTCCAGTTGATATTCACAGCCCAAATTTCAAATGGTTCGAGAAAACCTCAAATTTTAAAAAAAAATCGTGGGGAAGCAACACTCAGTCGATACCCGCAAAACCAAAATTTTTGAAAAAAGTAGGGAAGCGACGCTTAGTCGATACTTGCACCCCAATCCGCGAGGAAGCGACATTTCATCGATACTCGCAAACCCAGTCAGCGAGGAAGCGGCATTCCATCGATACTTGCAAACCGAATGAGTAAGGAAGCGACATTCCATCGATACTTGCAAGACAATTCAGCAGGGAGGTGACCTTTGGTCGATACCTGCATTTTTAAAACCAAAATCCGGCTATAAATGCCAAAAAACTTTGGCTCTCAGGCCAAAAATCGGCTATCAATGCCAAAAATCGGCTTTCATACCAACAAAACAAAACCTAGTTTTCAAAAAATATGGCTCCCATCCCAAAACAAAACCAAAAAAAAAAAAAAAAAATTTTGGCTCTCATGCCAATTCAAAATTCGGCTTTCATGCCATCTCAAAAACTTTGGCTTCCATGCCACAAAAAAAATAAACTTTGGCTTCCATGCCACAAAAAAAAAAAAAAAAAAAATTTGGCTTTCATGCCATCCCAAAACTTTGGCTTCCACGCCACAAAATTTGGCTTCCATGCCATCCCAAAACTTTGGCTTCCATGCCACAAACAAATTTTGGCTTCCATGTCCCAAACAAATTTTGGCTTTCATGCAGCAAACAAATTTTGGCTCCCATGCCTCAAACAAATTTTAGTTCTTATGCCATCCCAAAATTCGGCTTTCAAGTCGTTGAAAACCAGGCTTTCGCTACAAAATTTGGCTTTCATGCCCAAAATAACCCTTTGACAAAAGATTTTCACAAAATGACAACCTTTTGGTCAAAATCAAATTTCTTAAACAAGCATTCCCATTCAGCTCTTGCTTAAATTTGTTTTCATCAAAAAATAATTTAAGTGAAAGGAGAGAACACAAAATATATAGTACCAAAAATGTTTATACATGGAGGTACAAAAAAAAAGAAGAAAAGGAGTTTGTTACAGCTCAGGAGCTCAGTCTAACATGGTCTTCAACTAAAGATTCAACTCCTCAAGCAGACTCTTGGCCTTAGCCTTCAAAGTTTTCAGGCCACGCTTCTTCAAAACATTCCCATGAAATGCGGCAGAACGCCGCGACCCATCTGCAGCACGAGGAAGTTCTTCCTAGAGAATCTGCCATTGCTCATATTCCTCAGTCTTCCTCCGGAGATTGCTTTCAGCCTCCTCAACTTGGCGAATAAGAACCCCCTCCTTGGCATGAGCTTCCACAATGGCGGTCCATTTAGCAACAGCTTCTTCCTCTAAAAGCTCAAGACGTTGCCTAGCCTCGACAGCCTCCTTATCAAGGCGTTGCAGGTCTTGTTTTAGCTCCATGATGGCCAACTTGGTAACGTTCCTCTCCCGAACGAATTGCTTCCGAGTCCGCGAGATCTTAGTCAGCTCAGATTTGACCTCGCTGGAAGGCTTCACAAACATCTCATTAAAGAAGTCACCATCTGGGAAACTCTTGGTCTCAGTCTATTTGCCACCCAAAGCAATGACTTCATCAACAAAAGCCTTAGCACTCGTAATGTCCAGACCAACTTCTTTGCTATCAGTAAGAATGTCCTACACATGCTTGATCATGCAAAAACCAGCTTCCAAGTGACCTGAAGAGAGAGTCTCGACCCATGAGCTCAAAACACTCTTTAACACCTTCTTTGCATACTGAAGGTGCAGCCTAGATGAGGATTCGCCATGCTCCGGCGCCCGACTGCCCATGTTATGACCTGTTGGAGGAGTAATCAATAAGCTCTTTCCAATTAAAAAAGCTAACTCGTTGAAAATAGAAGAAGCCCCTACTTCTGGATCAGCTGTAGGTATCCCCTATTCTGGCCCTGAGGAAGACAGAGGAACTTCTCCTATTGCTTCACAATCTGTTAATAAAAGGCAAAGAGGTATGAATATGATCTTGCCAAAAATCAATATCGAGATCACAAAATACCTTCTTCAACGACCGGCAGAGTACTTTCTGCCTCTATGAGCTCATCCGAAGTATCGTCAAAGGTTGCATCCATGGATGGCTCGAAGTCCTCAGAATCCTCTGGCAAGTCAGCTATCAAGAAAACAAAGCAACATGTTGGCAAATGACAGCACAAACAAAAAGGGAGGAAAAACGAAAAGAAATCATACCAGGTGAAGGTTCTGAAACCACTCTAGAGTCCATTGGCTCTCCCTCAGATGCCACGACTGGATCCGCCATTGCCTCATCGGCCGGAACCTCGGGCATCACCATATCATCATCCTCCGCCAAAGGAAAGAAAGCAGTGGATAAAAAAAAATCTCTCATACGAGAAAAGAAGCGTAAACAGAAAGAAAGAGAATCATACCGGCCATCTCCTCTTTTCGGCTTCTCTTCTCTGGAGGCTCGTCAACATCCTCAGACACCTCCTCAGCAATGGTGAGAGGAACTTCCAGATCAGGAGGACTTTCTTGCCGCCTCATATTACAGCGCTGTCCTCTCTTCCTCTTACTTCTGTGGGACAGTCTGCTCGAAGATCCTGCCTCACTATCAAAATCAAGTCTCTCACTAGAGTCCTCATTACATGGTCTGTTTTTCTCAGTAGACTCCATGGAAGCCTTTGTGCGCTCCGCTCGCATCCAAGCGTCGATCTCGGCCTCCTCCTCCTCCAGTTGTTTTAAAACCTCACCAGGAATCCCTTGTGCAGCTCCTGATTTGATGACGTCTTGCTCATTGAGAAAGCATATTTTATGCTTTTCTCCAGAAAGGAAAGCCAAAACTTCCTCTCGACGGAAACCATCTGATCTACCAAGACCCTTCCCAAGAGATTGCTTGACATCGAGCTCCTTCTTGGAAAGTCTCCGATACACTGAAAAGCTCTCCACAAACCATTTCGTGAAGCCAGAAGTCCGGAAAGTGGGCAACTCAAGATAGGAAATCATGGCGGTCGTGTCTTCCGCACTGTAAAAAGCCCATACATTCCTCCCATCCTGCAAACCTCCAATACGTTTCACCATGCTCGAAGGCGTTCCAACAACGCCTTGAGAGAAGCCAAGCTGCAATGCAAAATGCGAAAGGACATATGGCTGGATATCAACAAAAAGATGTCTACGGTACACCATCGTACCAACCCGTATGTTGAAAAGTCATCTCTTTTCTGCGTTTGTCAACGCATAGTGTCTTCCCGACCCTGCTCTGGTGGAATCCCGGGAGACACCAAAATCAAAAACCTTCTTCCGCAGACCTGGAGAAAGCTTCACTAAAGACTGCCCAATCTCGATGTCCCTGAACCGTCGGATTCTCAAACGGGCAGACAAAAGAGATTCGGAAACGGCTGTCCCTCTAGCCAAAAGAATCATAAAAGGGTCATCGTCCTGTGATACTCCCAACTGATGGAAGCTAGGACAATAGTATACGCACCATGAATAAAAGATATGGGCCGAATATACCCTGTTCATAGGGAGCCCAAGCCGAACCAAAAAGGCAGCAGCTTGTAGTTCGGTACATAAATAGGAGTAAAGAGCAGGCACCAAAGCCAGCCGCTCTCCAAATGCCATCTGACAAGCCGGAAAAATACAATGCGGCCTGATGTGCGTTCCATCTCCTCCAGCAAAAATAGCTTCACCCAGCCAATAAGTGAGGTAGACAACGAGATCTCTCCGCAATGCAATGTCAGAATAAATGGCGTCTGTACTTGCGAAAAATTTCCTCAAATTTTCTCGCATGGCGGAGATCTTCTTCAAACTTGGGTTTTTAGCCCTAGCATCCTGGGTTGTGCTATTCGAAGACTCCCTGTCGTAAAAAAAAGTTGGAGCTATAACTCTTCCAACTATTGCACCTGACTTTCGAGCCCTCCTTCTCCTTCAAGAAATCATAGAAGGCGACGAGCTGAAAGTACAAAAGCCTGAACTCCTCAGACTGCTCCTTAAGGACGTTGTCGATAGGCATGAACTCCTCATAGAGTTTGCCGAGGATAGGCAGCCCGGTGATGGCGCTCAATTCCTTCAAAGAAAAACCAATCTCACCATTCGTAACAATAAAGGTGTTGGTTTGTGGAAGGAATGACTCCAGCATGGCCATGAAAGCCTTATCGGAGAAAACCACGGTTTGCCGAAAAGCGCGAATCGCTTCAAAAATCTCAGCCTCCCGCAGAATGGCCCCTCCAACCTTCAGGGTGTGATCAGTCCATGATTCCAAGCTTGAGTCAGCACTGAAACGGCCACGAAGTCGAAAAGGCTTCACCCAATGGCTAAGTCACCCCGAAAAAATGCCAAGGCCCACCGGTCTCAAATCGACCGACGGATGATCAAAACCTTGGTAGCCACTGGCTGGCATCAACATGTCCATACGGACAGGTGACTTCTCTGTAAAACCGGAAGGGCCGCCAACAAAAACCCCGGTCTTGATCACATTGGTCCTCTTCACCCAGCTCGGAGGATCCTCCCTCTTAGGGCACGTGGGAGAAAGACTCATGATCGAGATAGTGTGATCGAAGGTCAATCGGGTGGAAGTAATTCTCTCCTCACCATCCGCCGTGTAAGAGAACTGAAAACATCTCCTTTGGTATGTCAAGTCGTCAGGGACCGCATCACCGAAGAAAAAGGTAGGCTTGGGCACAATGCTCTTATCGTCCGTAACCCAACGATGGCTACTTACCGCAATCTTGTAGAATTCCTCATTCTTGAGAGTGATCAATCGCTGTCTCATCTCATCACGATTAATGGAATCACATTCTTCCAAGTTCTTCTCAACAAACTAGACCTTCTCTCAGGCCTGCTGAGCGGCCACATTAGAAGATCTGGCAGACCGACAAGGTGCATCAGTAACAAACCCCTTACCCTTGTTCGTTCTAGAAGAACTACCTGTAAAGGATGGAAAAGAAAAGATCAATCATCACCAAAGTGAGAATTTTGCTAAAAAAAATTCCAGCGAAATTTTGGCATGGTTCCGGGGCAATTCCGAAGAAAAGGGAAACACCTCGAAAAAGATAGGAAGCCTGAAGATGAGCTCAACATCGCTGCAAGCTCGTAGTCAGTAGAAGATTCTCAAAGAATGTTTGAACTCAAACATTGCTGCGAGATCAGGCCAGTCTTATCAAATCTCCGCAAAATTGGAAAAAGGCTTAACATTGCTGCGAGCTCCAAAATCCAAAACTTGCAAAGTTCCTCAAAATCCCGCAAGACCAAGAAAGGGCTCAACATCGCGGCGAACTCCAAATCCCAATACTTGCAAAAGATTTCCAGGTATGCATCATTATGCTTCCAAGTCAATTTACTAAAAATCATGCATCAAAGAACACCATCATGCATTAGATGCTAGGGAAACCTTAACCAAAGTTTGACCAATTCCAACCCAATTTGGTCAAAACCAATCAACCTTTGTCCAAGTCAAAAATCATGTTGGCTTGACCTAAAAACTCTAGCCTTCTATCTTGATGCATCAAACAAAAAAAATGCATGAACATCTTGAAATTGCATAACCTCATTATCATGGTGAGCAAAAAAAGAGAGAGAAAACCTATTAAAAAAAATTTTGTTGGCCCACAGGCCGTGGCCCATGGCCACGTGAAAAAAAAGGAGAAAAAAAGAAAAAAAACGGTGAAAAAAAAGGAACACCGTAAGGAAAAAAAAGGTACAAAAAAAGAGAAAAACCGTGACAAAAAAAAAGAAAAAAAAAAGAGAAAGAAAGAAGAAGCACGAAAAAAAAAGAGAAGAAAACAAGACAAAAAAAAAAAAAGAAAAAAACACGTGCTTGACAAAAGGAAAAAAAAAAAAGAAAAAGAAAACAAAAAAGCAAAGAAAAGAAAGAAAGAAACTACTTCTACAATGGAGCTTTCTTGTGAAGGAAGAAAACTTACTTGAAGCCATGGAGAAGAAGATGGAAAAAGCTTGAAGATCCTTGAAGACAAAGAAGAGCTCCCCTTGAAGACAAAGAAGTTCTTGGAGCACTCTTGAAGACTCTTGCAAAAAGAAAGCAATGGAGCAAAAGAATCAACCTCCCCTTGCTTTTATAGAAGAGAGCAAACCAAAAGAGGAAACAAGGAGAAAAGAAAGGAGGTAAGTGCTAAAATTTAGTAACTTTCCCAAAAGAAAGATACTTTGAGAAAATCTCTCCCAAAAACAAGGAAACTTGAGAGATTCTCTCTAAGTAAGGATATTTTTAGATATTCTCTACAAAAATAACACCATATGAGATCTAGGCCATCTCCAAACCCTTAAGTCCCATGGGTTAGCCCACATGAGCCAGGTTTGACCACCTAGGCACTAAAAGCGGCTTTTAGTCAAAACATCCCTCTCACCAAGAGCATGCAAAAAAAAAAAAAAAAAAAAGGTTCTATGCCTCTTTTGAGTTGATTGGACCATTAAAAAAAAAAGAAAAAAAATAAAGCCTCATGAGTTTCCAAAAAACCAAACCATCCAACCTCATGAACCAAATTAAGCCAAAACCTTGAAATTGACATACCACAAAAAACCAAACCCTGGTCCCCTAGCTCGCCACATACAGCTTGTTAGGTCACAAGACCAAATCCAAGACTAAACCAAAACCAAAACCAAAAAATCAAATTTGACCCCCCAACTTGCCACATACAGCTTGTTGGGTCACAAGGTCAAAAGAAAAAATCAAGCCCCGACCCCCTAACTTGCCACATACAGCTTGTTAGGTCACAAGGTCAAAAACCAAAATCCAAAACCCAAAAATCCAAATCCCCCATGTCATTTTCAAAACTTTGCCTTGAGACGGTATGTGATCCCTCTCACTACCATAAAATTGTTAGACCCTAAGTTGTGTTTGCAATTTGATGTCCAACATTTGCATCATTATCATCTCATATCATTTCTCACAGGTTTATCTTGAAAATCACAGGATTTTAAATCAACTTGCTCAAACTCTGTTTTAAACCTTTTGGTTGATTTTAGTCTTATTTTGAAAAGCTTTCTTCTTGATAAAACCTTGTCTCAAACACCCTTTCATTCTATGCTTCAAAAGTTTTCAAAAGTTAGATTTTTTTTCTTGTAAACTCAGATCTTCAGAAAACAGTCTGACCATACTGTCGGTCAGCCTGTCGGTCAGGTGTCGGCTAACCGACCTTGAACCGAAGCCTAACCGAACTCACTCGGTTAGCTTTTTCTGAATGGTGTTGCTGGTGTCGGTTAGTGTGTCGGTTAAGTATCGGTTAACCGACCATAGAAAATGGACTAAACCGAACACCTTGTCGGTCAGATTTCCAGAGAGCTGCATTCTCATACATTTTTCACGTCGGTCAGCACGTCGGTTAGGTCTCGGTTAACCAACCTTGCTTCTGATCCTGACCGAAGCTCTCTCGGTTAGATTTCGAGAGAGGTGTTTTCTGACCCTGTTTTCATTGTCGGTTAGGGTGTCGGTCAGGCCTCGGTTAACCGAACTTGTCGGCTAACCGAACCATGCTTTTTGGTCAGCAAAATTTCAAAATTATGACCGTTGGCCTGTGACCGTTGGGGGTGTCGGTTAACCGACCTCTGGATATAGGCTAACCGACATATAGCCGTTGGCCCAAAATTTCTATAAAAGGAAGTTCATTCCAAGGCCAAAGATGATGATTCTTGAAGCCATTTCTGAGGTGTACTAAGACAAATCAAAGGGAATGAACTAAGAAGGCCAAAGGATCATTAAGTAAAGCTAAACTTGGATTAATGAAGTTAAATCACCAAGTAAGCTTTGACTTTTCCTAATCATATGTTTTTATGCGTTGTCTAAATTATTGGTAAATGATTTTTAGCATATTAACTATGATGTGTTGAATCCATTCCTCTCTTAATCTTTGATTTAAGTTATTGGATTCTTCACCTTGATTCAAATCAAGTTTGTGGTAGAAAACTTCTTAGACATGTTTTATCAAAATCTTCAATTTATGTTATAACATGTTTCACTAACTTGTATGAATCTTCTTTGTTGTTTTCAATCTTTAAAACTTTAGTTGAATTACTTTGATTTTGAAAATAACATATCACATGCATCACATGTTTAGACATAATTAATTTCATACAACTTGCAAGTTTTGGATTTTCATATCTTCAGCAAGTTTGTACTTTGTTCATGTGATTTGCATATCAGTTCAATCAAATCATTTTATGTGCATTAAACTTTCAATTGCTTCAAAGCATAAACTGATTGAGCTTTCATTTTCAACTTGATTGAAGTTTTCACACACACACACACACATCATGAGCATTCATCTTTGCAATTTATAGTGTGTTGTGTGAGTTGATTTTCACTTTCTCATTCGCCTATTTTAGAGGCAATATATATTGTGCTTAATGTATTTCTCTCCTAGTGTTTAGACACGTTCTTGAGAAAGAAAAACTATTTGTATGAAAGGTTACTGCTAAGCCTAAGAAAAGCAAATTGTAAAGGTTATTGCTTATCCTAGAACAACACATAGTTAGGTTGTTGTTTAGCCTTAAAAACATCATTGTAAGGGTTATTGCTTAGCCTTTTGTAAAAGTATAAATTGTGGAAATCCGGTGGGGTGTGAGATCACAAGCCGGTAGTGGATGTAGGCATTGAGGCCGAACCACTATAAATCTTTGTGCAATGGTGAATGACTTTGGTGATTGATTTGTTTATCTTCCGCATCTTTTCATGTTATCATCACTAGTTGGAGTTTAATTTGAAGAAAATTAAAATTGGCAATCAATTTGTAGCTCACCCTATTCACCCCCCCCCCCCTCTAGGGTTAGGATCCGGAACTTTCAAAAATTCCCCCAGAAACTCAAAAGGCTATTAAAAAAAATGCTCAAGACTCTTGGTCAAGTCGGAAGCTCTCCTTCAAGTTTCTCTTTGAGGCATATCAACTCCAAAAGCTACTTGTTGCTGTATCTCGAGGGGGCATTTGTTGACACCAAAAAAGTCACTTTGCCTCCTCAACGTCAAGAAGCCACATGAAGCCGCATGCTACTACAAACAGACAATGCTACTTCAAGCATCAGATCTTGTCAGAATTAAATAAAAACTGCAAGATCCTTCAAGACAGCCAAAAGAGGAGTACACATGAAGTTTTGGGCCATTCCGGCATCATTTGGCCTAACTTCATTGATCCGACAGCTAAACAGGCGCTCTCGGCGGCGACAGTGTCGAAGACATCAAAACTTCGATCAGAGCCTATGGATGGTTCCAAAATACCTCCAAAAGGCTCCTTATCAAATTTCAAGTCAAACCGACAACGTTTGACCCTCCATCAACCATTGAGCAACAAAATCAAGCCTCTCGGCAGCGAGAACCACCGAGGCCATCACTCATCAAACAAAGTACATGAGTGGCTTCAACATGCTTTCAAAGGGCTGAACGTCGAATTTCAGGTCATTCCGACAACGTTTGACCAAACTTCGACGCTCCGAAACAAAATCAAGCCTACCGGCGGCGGAGCCTCCAGAACCATGACATCCAAATAAGAGTTAATGGATCATCTCAAAATGACTCTAATAGGCTCCCTGTCAACTTTCAGGTCAATCAGACATCGGTTGACCACATATCAAAGCTCGACATCTTCCTCGTAGTAAAATTAAGTCTAGCATCGACGGGACCCCAAACGGCTTCAAAACTCAAATAAAAGCCCATGGTTGGTCCTATCCACTGCTCAAGAGGCTTCACCTCAAATTTCATGTCATTCTGACATCGTTTGACCTAGTTTCGACTCTTGACGGAAAATTAGCTATAAAGTCTTCGACTTTTCCAAAAATGGGAAACTTTGTGCTCTGGTTTTGCGCCGGTTCCCATCAAGTTTTCTCCAAGAAAATCAAGTCAATAATTGAGGAAAAATATCAAGAAAAATACAGAAGAAAAAAGGAACGAAAAAGAAGAAGAAACGGCCGAAAAACGAAGCGGCGACCAAAGGGGACAAAAACCCCATGGTCGCCGGCGACCATAGGTGCTTGGTCTCCGGCGACCCTGGAAATCCGGGTCGCCGGATTTTCCGCCGGATGGCCCATTTTCCGATCTTTTTTTTCGTTTCTAGAGTTCTAGTCCCTGTGATTTTCCAAAAATCCAATTTTTGATGCTTGGAAACGACTGATCTTCGCCAACATCTCGGATCCGCCGTCAAGAGCATGAAATCGTTACTGATCGCTCCAAGATCGTCAACCGGCTGATCAAGAAAGTACACTTTCTGTCCGACCAATCGAGAAATTGACAAGACAAATGTCATCGGCCTACTGACATCAATCAATGTCTTAAATTGCATCGCAATCTGACATCAAACAACATGCGGATCCATCGGCGATGATCACAAGAAGAATTCCAAAAGACGCGGCGCGGCCCGTGACTCTTCAAATGCCCCGGCAACCACTTAATGCTGTTAATTGACCCGTTTTATGACAACTTAATGTAGTCCTTAACCCATTATTTTGGACGGCACAATCAGAAGCAAGCAAATTAGAGTTACAAGTCCAAGTAATCATGGCATTAAAACCATGAAACTCCCCTCATCATGGAGATTAAAGGCGATTAAATGCCAATCATTCTCCATCGGCCAATCACAAGCCAAGAAAAAGGAGTTGCAAAATCAAGAAATAAAAACTTGAAACTCCTTGCATCATGGAGCATCAATTCCATCAAACCTCTCATCATGGCCATCAATGCTCATAAACCCACCTTATTGCCACCAAAAGGCTATAAAAGGGGGGTCATTCCAAGAAGAAAGGAGACGATCCCGATCCCCAGAAATCCAGGAAATTCAAGAGAAATTCATGCCTAGAGAGAGAGATGAAGTCCTGCTACTCTGCTGCAAAAAACACCACAAGGTGATCGAAGTCCCTTGGGGGGCCACCCCCCAAGGCAAAGCTCTTCCTCTCATTCTATCCAACATGGCCTAAACGCGGCTTTTCAGCCCATTTACTTGGGTTTTTATGGGATATAGGACCTCCCCTTGGTCTTTATCCTCTAAAAAACTGAGGTCCAAGCCAGGCCAAAGAGTCAAAGCATCAAGCGTTCTCATCTGAAGGACGATGGCGAAGTCCATACATGACTTGTGACCGTTGATCTGAACGTGTCCCCACAATCTCCTGAGAAGTTAGATCCCTTTTCTTTCTTTTCTATTGTAATTTGTATTTTTTTAAAAGAGACAAAAAAATCACAATTCTTGTCTTTCATTATTGATGAGATTTGTAAATTGCCTTTCACGGTAAACAAACAAAAAAATTGCCTCCTACGGCATTCAAAACAAACTTGTCTATTTTCTTAAATATTCATGCAATTTGAAAAATTAGAAAGAAAGATCGATTAAATACCCGTACAAAAAATGTTAATACCCGCTTTTCTCCTCCGCGGGACCTCGGCAGCTCCCGGGGCGGAAGGAGAGGACGAAAGGCCGGGTCCATCAAGTACCCAAGACACCGAGGTGTTGACCTACAGTTGGCCTCACTCATTGGTGACTCAAAGCAAATGAATAGACAAAAAGTTGAGTTCATCAATGGCTTAGGATTGAGAACCCATTGCTAGGGAATTATGAGAGCAGACCTTAAAATCGAAACAGTATCTCATAAGGTGCTTCTCATGGTCCTTCAATACATCCAATGTACCAGCACCATGATCTAGAATCTTACATTCTAATGATCGAGACAAATCACACTATCTCATAGTGATCAAAGTGCTGCAACCTTATCAGATGAGATGCCCAGTCTCATCACTGATTGTGAAGATATTTAAGTATAAGATTTGTGACACGTCTCTCGTATGTGGATCCTATCCATACACATATATCACATACATCTCATGAACCATCATGTCATATGTATTGGTTATGTGTATTAAGTAATAAAACACCATTCATCTCATGAAAGGAAAGCATGATTTTATAGATGAATAAAGAAATTAATCAATTTATTACATCATCTGATGGATTGAGTTCATACAATCTAACAATATTTGCGGTGAAACATGCATGTAGAGTACTCCTATTCGCTTTGCTTTGTTTGCTTTCGATACCCAATGAGAGCCTTGCAGGGCACAACACCGAGTGTGTTCTACGATTCTTTGAATCAGGCACACCACTCGGCTAATTTAGTTTCCCATGGTTTGGGCGCCACCCCATGGTTAAGGCTTATTTGAATGCATTGATTACCATCTGCAGATCGAGAGGTGGACATACGCCATCGGGATGGCAAATATTATGTGAGTTAGTGTGTAGTCTTGCTATTGCATTTGTTGACCAAGTTCACCTCGGTTGCATTATGTTACGACCGAAATTGTCTTATGCTTTAGCCCATGTGGAGTGCCACGTTGTTAGAGTCCGTAGCTAGGGTATTGTCCTTACATGATTCTCATGATGTTGTTGTTATTCATGCTTTTATGCCTAGCTTTCCACTTATTGTTACTCTTATGATCTTATTGTCATTTCTCTTTATTGATGCATATTATTTGTTTATCACATTTATTTACCCCCCAAATTATTGTAATTTAATGGTGTTGCATTTGGTGCATACATCCTAGAGCTGCACCGAGCCTGTAACGCCTCAAAATCCAGGCGCCTCAAATCTTGGGATGCTACGGGAAAGTACCCAAGAGAACAAACAGTGGAAAACATTTTGATAAAGTCGAACATCACTGCCAATAACTCTATACATCTAAATTCTAAATCGATGGAGCGTAGTAGATTGATAGGTGGATCAATTAACATTACCATATAAGCTAAAGGGTCGAGATTTTAATAGATTTAAGAAATGTTGTTAATTTTTGTGGAAAAACAATGGTAGGTATTAGTCAAATGGTCATGCTTTCTTGCACATCAATAAAATGGACCCCACTTGCATTGGATGTCCAACACATGGAAGCTTCCTTATGTGCACATTATTTTCAAATATTTTTAGGGGCATCAACTTGCAACGGTCATAACTCTCAAATCGAGTGTCGGATCGATGCAATCTACCCACCATTGAAAAGATCTTTTCGAGTAGCTATCTGTATAGCCCAAATTGTGTCAATCGGAGCTATATTGAGGGAGATTGTATGACCTCAGAAAGTTGGCTAATACAATTTTAGATGAGAATTACAAGAAATTTTAATATTTGAAAAGTTTCTCTTCACACATCATGAAGCAATCTTTGAGATAAATTCTAGGAAGCTCCAAGGAAAGTCTTGCTTTCCAAGCTAATCAATGATGGAACGCGCTCTGAGGCGCCTGCTGGGGCGGCTACCGGGGTCGGCGGAACGTGGGAGTCCGTCGGGTCCGGCCCTTTCGCGCCCTGGCGGGCCCCGAAGCGTGCATCAACATTTCTTTTATGTGGGTGTGCCAGATTTTCTATTTTACTTGGAATTGCAAGTGGTAATCCGGAGATCAACCTTCGCAAGTAAAAAGGAAATCAACTTCTTTCAAGTTTTCCATTGCACAAATATTTAAGAAAAGAGACATTTTCTTGGTTTGCCGTGAAAGGCGATTTTGTTTGGCATTTATAGCCGATTTTGGCGTTTATAGCCGATTTACAATTCTCATCAATAATGAAAGACAAGAGTTGTGATTTTTGTCTCTTTTAGAAAAATACAAACTACAATGAAAAGCAAGAAAAGGAAGATCTAACTTTTCAGGAGATTGTGGGGGACTCGTTCAGATTGACGGTCGCAAGCCATGTATGGGCTTCGCCATCATCCATGCAGATGAGAACAGAAGATGCTCTTGATTCGCTTGGCTTGGCTATAACCTCAGGTTTTTAGAGGACAAAGACCAAGAGAAGGTCCTATGTCCAATAAAAAGCTAAGTAGACGGGCTGAAAAGCCACGTCTAAGCCATTGGAGGCAGCAGGAGAAGGCAAGGACCTTGGGGGGGGTGCCCCCCAAGGGACTTTTGTCACCTTGTAGTGGTGGCCGGTGCAGAACTTCAGCAGAGTTTTTCTCTCTTTTTCTTTCTCTCAGATCTCTTTCTGATCTTTTTTTTTCTGATCTTCTAATTTTCTCCTCTTTTTTCCGATTTCTTTTTTTTCCGATTTTTTTCCGATTTTAATTTCAATGGAATGCTCTCCTATTTATAGGCTTTTGGTAGCCATTTAGGAGAGTTTATGGGCTTTAATGGCTTTAATGGGAGGAGTTACAAGATTTATTTCTTGATTTTGTAACTCATTTTTCCTTGAATCTGATTGGCCGATGGAGATTAAGGGCTTTTAATCACCTTAATTACCATAATGGGAGGAGTTTCATGGTTTAAATGCCATGAATCAATTGACTTGTAACTCCCAAATGCTTGCTTCTGATTGGGCCGTCCAAAGAAATGAATTAATGACTGCAATAAAGCTAGTCAATTAACCACATTAATTGGTCGCCGAACAGTCGAAGAGTCGCGGGCCATGCCGTGTCTTCTGGAATTCTTCTGGCGATGATCATCGATGGATCTACATGCTGATCGACATCGGATGAACATGTAACTTCAGACATTGATAGCTAAGAGTGGGCCGGTGACATCTGTCTTGTCGATTTCACGATCGGTCGGACAGAAAGTGCACTTTCTTGGTCGACCGGTTGGCGATCTTGGAGCGATCAATGATGATTTTATGCTTTTGACGGCGGATCCGAGATGTCGTCGGATATGAGTCAATTTAGAGCACTAAAATCACATTTTCAGGAAACCACAGGGGCCAAAGTGCGCGAAACGCGAAAAAAGACGGAAAAACGGGTCACCGGCGGAAAATCCAGTGACCCGGACCTCCATGGTCACCGGCGACCATGGGCCATGGTCGCCGGCGACCATGGGCCATGGTCGCAGGGGCCTGCGACCATGGGCCATGGTCGCAGGGGTCTGCGACCCTGGGGGATTTTTCCCCTTCGGAGCCCGTTTTGCGGTCGTTTTGAGGTCTTTTTCGTCGCCGTTTTCTTCTGTATTTTTCTTGACCTTTCTTCTCATTTATTGGCTTGATTTCCCTGTAGAAAACTTGATGAGAATCCTTGCATTTTTAGAGTGCAAAGTTTCTAATTTTCCGGGAAAGCCGAAGACTTTGTCGCATAGAGCTGCTGATTTTCCGCCAGAAGTCGAAACTTGGTCAAACGATGTCGGAATGACCTGAAATTTGAGGTGAAGCCTCCTGAGCAATAAATAAGACCAACCATAGGCTTTTGTTTGAGTTTTGAAGCCGTTTGGGGTCCCGTCGATGCTTCACTTGATTTTGCTGCGGGGAAAATGCCGAGCTTTGATGTGCGGTCAAACGATGTCCGATTGACCTGAAATTTGACGGGGAGCCTATTGGAGTCATTTTGAGACGTTCCATGGGCTCCGTTTTGGATGTCATGGTCCCGGGTTGCTCCGCCGCCGGTAGGCTTGATTTTCTCTCGGAGCATCGAAACCTGGTCAAACGTTTTCGGAATGACCTGAAATTTGACGTGCAGCCTTTTGGAAGCATGTTGAAGCCACTCATGCACTTGGTTTGATGATCGAAGGATTCGGTGGTTCCCGCCGCCGGGAGGCTTGATTTTGCTGCTCGAGCATTGATGGAGGGTCAAACGTTGTCGGTTTGACTTGAAATTTGGAATGGAGCCTTTTTGGGACATGCTGGAGTCATCCGTAGGCTCTGATCGAAGTTTTGACGTCTCCGATGATGTCGCCGCCGGGAGCGCCATTTTAGCTGTCGGAGAAGTGAAGTTAGGCCAAATGTTGTCGAAATGGCCCGAAACTTCATGTGTACTCTTCTCTTGGCTATCTTGAAGGATCTTGCAGTTTTTGTTTGATTCTGACAAGATTTGATTTTTTGGAGAAATTGCATTGCCTATTTATGGCAGGTTGCGACTTCATGCAGCTTTCTTGATGTTGAAGAGGCAAAGTGACATTTTTGGTGTCAACAAATGCCCCCTCGAGGTACAGCGACGAGTTGCTTGACTTTTGTAGTCGATGTGCCTCGAAGAGATTTTTGAAGGAGAGCTTGTGTCTTGACCAAGAGTCTTTGAGCAATCTTTCCTTTGGTAGAGTAGCCTTTGAGCTTCCAGGGGAATTTTATGGTAGTGAAAGGAATCACACACCATCTCGAGGCAAAGTTTTGAAGATGACATCAGGGATATGGATTTGGGTTTTTGTTTTTGATCTTGTGACCTAACCAGCTATATATGGCAGGTTAGGGGATCGGGTTTTGGTTTTGATCTTGTGACCCAACAAGCTGTATGTGGCAAGTTGGGGGATCAGGGTTTGGTTTTTTGTTTTAGTCTTGTGACCTAACAAGCTGTATGTGGCAAGTTAGGGGACCAGGATTTGGTTTTTGGTCACTCTTCGGGACTGTGTGGGTCCATTGGAGTGGTTTGGATTTTTGTGAAATGTCAATTTCAAGATTTTGGCTCAATTTGGTATATGAGGCTGGATGGTTTGATTTTTGGAAGCTCATGGGGCTTGGGATTTTTTTTTGTATGGTCCAATCAACTCAAAAGAGGCATGGAACCATTATTGTATGCTCTTGGTAAGAGGGATTTTTTCTGACTAAAAGCCCATTTTTTCTTTTTTTTTTTTTTTTTTTTTTAGTGCCTAGGTGGTCAAACCTGGCTCATATGGGCTAGCCCATGGGACCTTAAGCTTTTTAGGATGGCTTAGATCTCATGTGGGGCCATTTTTGTAAAGAATATCTAAAGATATCTCATTTGGATAGAGAAATCTAAAAATATCTTTATGGGAGAGAATCTCTCATATTCCCTTAATTTGGGAGAGAATATCTCAAGGTATCTTTCTTTTTGGGAAAGAATCTTCAATATCCTTTTTTGTTGGAGAGAATCTCTCATTTGATTGATTTTGGGAGGAAATCTCTCAAAGACATCTTTCTTTTTGGGAAAGAATCTTTCTAATTCCTTCTCTTTTGGTAAGGTTACTTAATTAGTAACACTTACCTTTCTTCTTTGTTTCCTTCTTTGATTTGCTCTCTCCTATAAAAGCAAAGGAAGGTAGGATCTCTTGCTCTTATTGCTTTCTTTTGCAACAATCTCAAGAGAGCTCCAAGACCAAGAGTGCTTCTTCTTCAAGGATCTTCAAGCTTTTTCCTTCTTCTTCTCCATCAATGGCTTCGAGTAAGTTTTCTCTCTTTTCTTTCAAGAAAACTCCATGTAGAGAATAGGATGGTAAAAAGAAGAAAGTTTCTCTCTTTTTTTTCTTCTTTTTTTTTTCTTTTCTTTTTCTTTTCTTTCTATTCTTCTTTTTTTTTCTTTTCTTTTCCACGTGATTTCTCTTTTTTTTTTTTTTTCACGTTTTTTTTTTTTTTTCTTTTTTTTTTGTGGGCCGTACGGACAGATCCGTACGGATCTGGTCCGTACGGCCACGTGGCCTATTTTTTTTTTTTTTTTTTTTGCTGTTTTCTTTCTTCTCTTTTTTTTTGTTTGAGAAAGTTTCTTTTTTTTTCTTTTCTTTCTCCCCTTTTTTCGAGAAAGTTTCTTCTCTTTTTTTTTTTTTTTTTTTTTTTTTTTGCTCATCATGATAATGCGTTTTTTGTGCAAATCTAGATGTTCATGCATGTACTATTTGTAGATTGAGCATGATAGCATACCTGAAAATCTTTGCAAATTTGGGAATTTGGAGCTTGCAGTGATGTTGAGCCCTTCTTGATTTTGCGGAGATTTTGAGGTTTCGAAAGTTTGGAGTCTCGGAGCTCGCAGCGATGCCCATCTTCAAACTTTCTATTTCCGTCGGGGTATTTCCTTTTTTCTTTGGAATTGCCCCGGGGTCATGCCAAAATTTCGCCAGATTTTGGTGGGACAAAGTGACCCCTTTTTTTTTAGCGAAATCCTGTCATTTTGATGACGATCTTTTTCTTTTCCAACCTTTGCAGGTGGTTACTCCAGAGCGAACAAGGGTAAAGAGCCTGTTACAAGCGTACCTCGTCGATCCGCCAGATCTTCTAATGTGGCCGTTCAGCAGGCCTGGGAGAAGGTATGATTCTACCTTTTTCTTTTTCTGCTTCTTTCATGGGGCTTTCCATGTTCTGATTTGTTTTCTCACCCTGCTGCTGCCCTTTTTTTTTTTAGTAGAGGATGAAGACTTGCCGATGCCTGCGGTTCTGACCGATGAGGCGGTGATGGAGCCGGTTATGGCATCTGAAGAAGAACCTAGGGACTCTGGAATGATTCCGGAATCTCCAATTGGTATAACTTCTTTCGCTTTCTCTTTTTTTTTGTGCCTGCGATTTGATTTGCTAACATTTTTTCTTGTCAGCTGACTTGCCACAGGATTCCGATGACTTTGAACCATCAATGGACGCAAATGTTGATGATGCTTCCGATGAGTTCATG
Organism: Umbellularia californica; assembly: GCA_028538565.1. NCBI lineage: Eukaryota > Viridiplantae > Streptophyta > Magnoliopsida > Laurales > Lauraceae > Umbellularia > Umbellularia californica. Next base: position 42,017,135 of record JAPQWN010000004.1, read on the forward strand.
GAGGAAGAGAGTGTTCCGCCGGTCGTCGAAGAAGGTACTTTGTAGTGATGACCCTGATGATGTTTTTTTTTTAACAGGATCATATTCATACCTTTTTGTGTTTCATTTGCAGGTTTTGAAGTGACAGAAGAGAGTCCATCGCTTTCTTCAGAACCAGAGCAAGGGATGCCAGAGGTCGATCCGGAGGTAGAGACCAGTTTTGACATGATTGAGGAGATGCCTCGTGTTGAGATTCCCTCTTCAGTGGCTCCAAGTGAAAAGAGTTCTTTTGTTACTCTTCCAATGGGACATGACATGAGCAGCCGATCAGCGGAGAAGGGTGAATCTTCATCCAGTTCGCCTCTTCAATTTGCGAAGAAGGTGCTGGCTCGGGTTTTGAGTTCTTGGATCAAGACTCTCCTTTCTGGACACTTGGAAGCAGGATTTGGCATGATCCCACATGTGCAGGAGATTCTCACTGATACCGAAGAGGTTGGTCTGGATGTCACAGGTACCAGGGCGACCGTTGATAGGATCATTGCACTGGGTGACAAGTGGTTTGAGACCATGGGCTTCCCTGACGACCAATTCTTCAAGGAGATGTTCTTGGACCCTGCTGATAAGGCTAAGTCTGACCTGAATGAGGCTACACAAAGCAAGAAGCAGCTAGTTCGGGAGAGGAACAAGGAAGAGCTAGCCATCATCGGATTGAGGCATGACCTTAACGTCCTTGATAGGGAAGTTGAGGAGGCCAGGAAACGTCTTGAGCATTTGAAGGCACAAGTCGATGCTAAGTGGGCTGCTATAACAGAGGCTCGTGACAGGGAGAGTACTCTGATTCGCAGGGTTGCAGATGCCGGTCAAGTTCTCGAGAGGAGGACTCTAGAAAACGAACGATGGCAAACTGCTGGGGAAGAGCTTCCCGGTGTAAAAGAAGGGTTACGGCATTCGCCAGCATCTCATGGCAAGTTCCTGAAGAAGCGTGCCTTGGAAACTCTGACGGATGAGGCCAAAAGTTTGCTTGAGGAGCTGAAGCTTTGGCTGGAGACCATTTTTGGCTGAGCTCCTGATTTTTTATAGCAGAAACCATTCTTCTTTTTTTTTTTTTTTGGTACCACATGTATTTTTTGGTACTTCTTTTTTTTTTTTGCAGTGCTTATGAACACTTTTTTTTTGGTACCACATGTATTTTTTTGGTACTTCTTTTTTTTCTTGTTTTCCCTACGCTCACTCAAATCTTTTTGTGATGAAAGCAATTGCTAAATGGGATTTGATCAAAAGTTTTGTCATTTTGTGAAAATCTTTTGTCAAATGATTGTTTTGGTAGGGGAAACGAATTCGGCATGAAAGCCGGATTTTTGTGGCATTTGCAGCCAGTTTTGACATGAGAGTCAGGTTTTTTTTTTTGTGTGGCATTCATAGCCGATTTTTGAGATGGCATAAGAGCCAAAAATTTTGTTCGTGGCATGGGAGCCAATTTTGAGATGGCATGGAAGCCGAAATTTTATGGCGTAAAAGCCAAAATTTGGGTTGGCATGAAAGCCGAAATTTTATGGCGTAAAAGCCAAAATTTGGGTTGGCATGGAAGCCGGTGTTTGTTTTGTGGCATCTATAGCCAGTTTGGTGGCATTGATAGCCAATTTGTGGCATTTATAGCCGGTTTGGTGGCATTGATAGCCAATTTGTGGCATTTATAGCCGGTTTGGTGGCATTGATAGCCATTTTTTGAAAGCCGAGTTTTGGTTTGTCGGCGTGAAAGCCAATTTTTGTGGCATTGATAGCCGGTTTGTGGCATTTATAGCCGGTTTTTTGGCAAAAGAGCCAGGTTTTGGCATTTATAGCCAGATTTTTTGGCTTTCAAAATGCAGGTATCGACTAAATGTCGCCTCCCCGCTGAATGGTCTTGCAAGTATCGATGGAATGTCGCTTCCTTGCTCATTCGGTTTTGCGAGTATTGACGGAATGTCACTTCCTCGCGGGTTGGGTTTTGCAAGTATCGATGGAATGTCGCTTCCTTGCGAATTGGGGTGCAAATATCGACTAAGCGTCGCTTCCCTGCTTTTCCCAAGACTTTTTGGTTTTGCGGGTACTGACTTGATGTCGTTTCTCCGCGATTTTTGAAATTTGAGGTTTTCTCGAACCATTTGTAATTTTGGGTTGTGGATAGCAACTGATATGTTACATCTCCACGATTTTTGAAATTGGGTTGTGGATATCAACTGGTTTGTTGCTTCTCCACAATTTTAGGTTTTCTCGAACCTTTGAAATTTGGGTTGTGGATATCAACTGATATGTTGCGTCTCCACGATTTTTGGGGTTTTGGAAGTATCGAATGGGGTTCGCATCCTTCCGATTTTTTGAGTTTTGCGAGTATCGACTAAGTGTCACTTCCCCGCGGCTTTTGAAAAACCATTTTTTTGTTTAAAGACACGAGGGTCGTAAATTTTGACCTAAAACCATTTGGCGGTAAAAGGTAAGGTGGACTAGGGTGGAAATCCCTGGATCCGAATTTTTGTTTCAAACCATGAATTTTGGTTCAAGGATCGAAAGTTCTGGTCAAGTCAGGGAGAGGCTCCTAAACTTGGATTTTTTTTTTTTTTTGAACAATGAAACAATGAAAGTAAGCATTGTTTTTGAATCTCTAGAAATTTTGACATTTGATATGAAAATTCTAAAGAGAGTGGGTTTGACGAGCGAGTACCTGAGAACAGGTTTTGGCCATACAGGCATTGCTCTTACCCAGTTGGGTAAGTCTTCAAGGGTAGTATCGCTTCAAGAACTTGCCGTTGATAGGCAGCATACATCTGTCGCCTTCCATGTTTAGGAGGGCATATGCGCCATTGGACCTTGTCGATGACGTAGGGTCCCTCCCATTTTGGTTCAAACTTGCCTTTGGACTTGTGAGCGAAGACCATTGGTCTTTTTACCGCAAGAACCAAGTCACCCTTCTTGTAGGCGCGTTGCCTGACCTTTTTGTCAAAAGATCCTGCCATGCGTGCTTGGTAAAGTTCAATGCTTTGTCGAGCTTCGAGCCGTTTCTCATCGAGATTGTCCAGCTCATGAAGTCGTAATTTCGCATTGCTTTCTTGAGTCATGTCATTTTGTAGAGATACCCTCAGAGAAGGAATTTGTACCTCTAGGGGCACGACAGCTTCGCATCCATAGACCAAGGAGAATGGTGTGCTATGGGTTGGTCCTCGAACGGTGGTTCGATAGGCCCACAAAGCTTCAGACAGTTTATCGCTCCAGTCTCTTTTGTGACTAGAGACCAATTTCTTGAGGATTTTGCAGAGTGTCTTGTTGAAGGCTTCTACTAATCCGTTTGCTGCCGGATTGTATGGAGTCGAAGGACAGCTTTGAATTTTGTATTTGTCGCAAAACCTGTAGAATCGATGATCCCGGAATTGTGGTCCGTTATCATGGACGAATCTCTTGGGTATGCCGAAACGACAAATGATGTTGGTGCGCAGGAACTGAAGAACTGATGAGGTCTTCATTTCGTTGAACGCAAATGCTTCTGACCACTTGGAGAAATAATCCGTAGCAGCGAAGATGAAGCGATGACCTTTGCTTGAAGGGGGGAGATAGGACCTATGATGTCCATGCCCCATGCTTCGAAAGGCCATGAGATTGCTGTAGGATGTAGCCATTCCGGAGGCATGTGAATGTAGTCTCCATGAACTTGGCATTGTTGGCAGCGCTTAGCAAATTGCATTGCGTCGGGTACCATGGTAGGCCAGTAGTAACCTAACCTTTTGATTTGGTCGTAGAGCTTGGGACCAGCCTGATGAGCTCCACAAAGACCAGCGTGAACTTCTTTGAGTGTTTCTTCAGCTTCTTGTTGTGACAAGCAGCGTAGAAGTACTCCGTTGAAGGATTTCCTGTAAAGGATCTTTGAAGGGATATCCAAATGAAAGTTTGGGGCTCGCCTTTGGATGCTTACCCGTTCTTTTGGATCTTCAGGTAGGATTCCGAACATAGTGTAATCAATGAACGGATCCCTCCAGTCGCCGATTGAAGGTTGAAGGATAGAGATCCGACTTCCAACCACCCGGTGGCATTCAGCAACTGCTTGGTGTGTGTTAAGAGGAGGGAGGGTCCTTCTCTCGCACACTGTAATTTGCATGTTTTCCCCTTCCTGGATCGCCATTGATGCGGCAAGTCCGGCCAGGGCATCTGCACGGATGTTTTCACCTCTACGAATGTGGGTGATGTTGCAGATGTCAAACTTTTACAGAAGCGATTGTGCCTTGTTGTAATAAGGCAGCAGATCGGGCTTCCTGACTTCATATTTCTGATTCATCTGGTTGACGATCAGTTGAGAGTCTCCAAAGACTTCTAGCATGGTGATACCGGATTCAATGGCGAGTTCCAATCCTAGGATCAGAGCTTGGTATTCAGCTGCATTGTTTGTGCATGGTTCCAGTAGCGAGAAAGCGTGTGGAATCATGCATTTGTCGGGGCTAACAAAGAGGATGCCAACTCCCAAGATCAGCTTTCTGTTTTCATTTGTCCTGGTTGCACCGTCAAAGTACATGTCCCAGGAGGCATTTGGTGAGGAAGTCTCCACGTTGTAGACAGGTTCGTCTGGGAGATCATCTCTGAGTGGTGAATCTTTAGGCAATGGATGCTCTGCGAGGAAATCTGCTAGAGCTTGGCCTTTGATTGCTTTTTGTGGCACATACCTAATATCAAATTGTGACAAGAGGATGGACCATTTTGCCAGTCGGGCATTAAGAGAACCTGCCTTTGTGACAAGGACCTTCAAGAGGTTGATCCTTGAGACGAGGTAGACTGTGTTGGAAAGCAAGTAGTGACGTAGCTTTTGTACGGCAAACATCACTGCAAGGCATTCTTTTTCGACTGGAGAGTAGCGATGCTCTGCACCTACTAGCATGCGGCTGAGGTAGTATAGAGCAGCTTCTTTTCCCTCACCATTCTCTTGTGCAAGCAGAGCGCCTACAGAATGATCAAGAGCTCTTGTGTACAAGATGAATGGTTTTCCAGTGGCAGGGGCAGCTAACACTGGAGGTTTGGTCAGGTATGACTTGATATCTTGAAATGCGGCTTCACAGTCGGCATCCCAGACAAAGTCTACACCTTTTTTCATCAATCGAGAGAATGGACGGCATTTCCCCGAAAGATTGGAGATGAACCGTCTGATGTAGGCCAATCTCCCTTGAAGCCCTTTTAGTTCCCTTAGGGTTCTTGGAGAGGGCATTTCTAGAATAGCCTTGACTTTTATGGGGTCAAGTTCTATTCCAGCTTTCCGAACAAGGAATCCGAGAAACTTACCCGACGAGACGCCGAAGAAGCATTTTAGAGGATTCATCCGCAGTTTGTGTTTGCGGAGTCGGAGGAAGACTTCCCGAAGATCTTTGAGATGGTCTTCTTTTCTTCTGCTTTTGACGGCGAGGTCATCAACGTAACATTCGACCGTTTTGTGCTGCATATCTTGGAATATTTTCATCATAGCCCTCTGATATGTGGCACCAGCATTTTTCAGACCAAATGGCATGACAGTGTAGCAATACACGCCAAATGGAGTCTGAAATGAAGTGTGTTTTTCATCCTCGGGATGCATCTTTATCTGATTGTAACCAGAGAAGCCATCCATGAATGTCATTCGCTCGAATCCGCAGGTATTGTCAATCATCACCTCCGGTATGGGGAGCGGGAATTCATCTTTAGGGCAAGCGCCATTCAAGTCTCTATAGTCAATACAGACTCTGATCTGCCCATTTTTCTTTGTCACGGGGACAATGTTGGCCAACCATTCTGGATGTTGTTCCTCACGGATGAAACCAACGCTTTTGAGTTTTTGAACTTCTTGTTCAATTTTATCCATCACATCTGGACGGAATCTTCTTTGGCCTTGTTTGATAGGCTTGACGTCTTCTTGAAGATTGAGTTTGTGGACTGCTACTTTGGGGTCTAAACCAGGCATTTCAGCATAGGACCATGCAAAGCAATCAACGAACTCACGAAGAAAAGCGATATACTCGGGTAACTCATCATCCTTTATATTCTTGCTTATGAATACAGGACGTGGGTTATCAGGTGTTCCCAAGTTTATCTTTTGAACAGGATCTTCTGTCGGAAGGTTCGAAGGTGGTTCCTCCACAATATTTTCGGAGGCTTCCAACTCAACGAAACCTTCTGGAGTTTCAACTGCATTACCAGACCAAGGCTCTGTTCCTTTCCATGGATTTTCTTGATTGGTGATCTCCTCAAGGCTTGCCATGAGATAGTCCCAATCGCCTGTTGAGTCTGGTATTTCTTTTGGAGACGAGGGTTCTTCTGGGTCAGGATGCCACAAGTCTGTATTATCGGACGATTCCTCTTTATCATCAGAGAAATCATACCAATTGGATGAGCTTCCTGGATGTTTGTCAGGTAACTCTTTAAAGAGATATCCAGGGAGATCGATGTCTTCATGGACTTGAGATGTTGAGGCTTGGTCGGTAAAACGACTTTTAAGCCTTTGTGTCAACTGTCTCAGAGGAGTATCAGGATCATACCCTAACCCATATGAAGACTTTTCTACATGACCGTAGAGTCTCCAATCTTCCAGCTGGCTTTTGGTCAAGGCGGGCTCCAATGGGGTGAGAATACTGCGTCTTTCTCCCAAACCGACTGGGTTTTGAGCGTCAAAGCCCATTTTCTTCATGATAGCTTGTGCCACAGGACTATATAGAGATAGTTGAGGCATACCTTCGTTTTGGAAAGGTTCCAGCAGAGAACTTGATGAAGAAGCATCCGATCTATGAAAGAAGATCGGTCTTTGCTTTGGTGATGTTGTCGGAACAACAAAGGTAGCAGACGTAGGATCTTCTACGTCAGCAGGTGTCTCCATCGGAGTGAGAGCAGGCTGAACTTGCTGAGTGTCAGCTTGGCTTGACGATGCATCGTCTTCTGGCTCTGAGTCCGAGTCTGTGTCTTACATGATAGACACGAGAGAAACAACAAATTTACCCCCAGACTTTTGTTTCGCCTTCTTCACTTTAGTCGTGATGACCAAAGGTTTTGAAGATTTGAGGGAGATGACGAAGGGAGATTGACTACTCTCTTCTAATTTGTCGGAGGGGTTGTTTTCTTCCGGTGATTTTTGAGGAGCCTTGCCTTTATCTTTCTGGAGATTTTCAGCAGGGGGTGCTGTTTCCTCTTCTTCTTTTTCTCCTTCATACATTTGGGAGTCTGCGAAGTGGACTTCTTTACCTTTGAAGGGTTTTCTGTCCGCAAAGACACGATGTACAATGCCGTCGTCGCCGACGAACTTGATGCATTGATGTAGAGTTGAAGGGACAACACCGTTCTCGTGTATCCAAGGACGTCCGAGAAGGATGTTGTAGCATGAGGGGGTTTTTATTGCATACACAGTGACCTCAGAGATAAGATCACCGATTTGCAATTTGAACCTGATTTTGCCGATAGGCCTTTGAGTGCTCCCATCGTATCCAAAGATAGATACAGATGTGTGGCTTAGCTTGCTGGGTGGGATGCCCAACTCTTCAAGAGCCGAAGTGGAGATAAGGTTGAGTGCAGAACCTGGGTCGATCTGAACTCTATGTATCGGCATTTCTTTGATGTACCCTGTGAAGTACAGGGGTCGGTTGTGCCTTGCTTCGCCAAGTAGGAGGTCTTCCTTAGTGAAGGCGATGGTTGCACTGGCTGCCCTTTGAACTGAGAGGCATTGGATGCATGATCCCTCAGTTTTCTTTTCTCCCTTTGAGGAAGTTTCAGAGTTTTTGATCCGGTAGTCCATTTCAATTTGGAGGACTTGCGGGGCATGTTTGTCGACATCCTCATTCAGTTTTTGTAATTCTGAGATGAGATTATCACGAGTGCGTGGAGACATTCGTAATAAATCCAGGATGTGAAGACGTGCAGGTATGTGTTTGAAGTCCTCAACCAAGTCATACTTGAAAGCCTCCTTAGGGCCTGCATGTTCATTGTTTTTGCCACTGGGGGCGCTTACAACATCTTTTCCCGAAGGATTTACATAAGTAAAGGAAGATTGGTTGTAATTCTTGTGGTAGTCCCGGCCAGAGCGGGTGCCTCTACCAACTTCGAGAGCTTCTTGAGAAGGATCTTCGTTTGGAAGATTGTCTTCAGGATCAAGAGGCTGTCGTTTTTCATCTACTGGGGATGTATCTGCAGCAGAGTTTCCATCCTCAGTGATTGTGTTGCACGGAGCATTTTCCGGGAGCAAGTCCTGAACAGCATCCAGCAGCTTTTCTTCTTCGTTGACCCATCCATCACCCCAAGTTGGGTTTTCTTCATGATGATGAGTCGGGAAGAATGTGTATTCTGAAGTCACAGTCTCAGGAGAAGAAACCTGAGAGGGTGTCATCTCTGTGAAAGTCACGTGAGACGAGGTAGCTCCAGAGGATACATTGCTAGGCGTCGTCGGAGTGTAGGTAATCTCATCAGACGACGCTTCAGAAGAGCTATAGTCCTGATATATTACATTACAGGAAGCTCTGATAGAAGATGTTGCCTGCTCGGAGTCAGACTCATCCTCGGATGTAAGAGGATCGTCAATCCAGCAATGTTCTCCATTTTCAGGAGTTGAGGGAGGAGGTACCTGATGGGCTTCAGGGACTTCCGGCTCTGGATTGTGAGGAATCTCGTTGACGCGGTCTTGCTCTTGTTCTAGAGCGAGACGCTGCAAGATCCTTGCATATTCTTCAAGATCAGGCATGGGAGCCAGATCCTCTTCTTCGTCTTCTCCGTGTGGCTCAACATAGTTGATTTCCACTGGAGCAATGACAGGTGCTGGGTTAACAGCATCTTCTTGTGCAGCCTCTTGGTCTTCTTCATCATCAGACCAGGATCCTTGTGGTTGCAAGGGGTTATACCAGATTACTGGCATAAGGTGAGTTTCAGGAACCCATTCTTCGTCGGAGAGATACTCTCCTGTTTCAAGAGATTCCTCCCACTCGCCGGTGTAGTTGGGCTCGAATCCATCGTCGGTGTCGCTGGACTCGTATCCATCAATGGAGAATCCAACTACCGAGTTGCAAGAGTATAATGCCCCCTGCATGGCTTCTTTTTTGAATTGAGGTGGCATGAAATCACTGAGAGTGAAGTTTCTTACCGCCTTTGAAGTCCCTGGAAGGGACGTTTCTGTTGCCCCAAGTGAAGTGGTAGAGGAGGCCTCTGCCTTTTCATGAACTTCTTGTTTTGGCTGGGTCTTCTCTTGCCGTTTGAGCCTGAGGAGATGTTTCCTAGCCTGCCTTCGCTGTTGAGCGGTCGGCTTTGTTTTGACGATCTCCCAATTTTCATCTTCCAGGAGATCGGGATGTACCCATATGGGTTGTCCGTCTGGTGTCGGGAAAGGAACCAGCTTCTCGGACACTTGAATTTTGTTTATCACCATGAAGGAAGTAGTGATCTTCTTCTTCGGTGATTTTGGTGTTTGTCCACATGACACCATGTTGACGGAGGCAGTCCCATAGTTTTTGTCAAAGGTGATGACTCCGTTTTTCCACATCTCGTTTATCTTCTCTCTCACAACAAAGCATTGATTGAGAGGATGCGAGACCATCTGGTGGTATGGACAGTACCGAGGATCATTGGTTTTGCCAACGTCTCCAGGTCTTTTGGGCTCTGGCAAAATGAGTTTGCCATTTGCTAGGAGAGCCTCAAAGATTTCTTCAACGTCTTCATCGAATGGATATTTCTTTTCTACACGTTCTTTGAAGGCATCAGAGAGTTCAGGTCTCTTACCTGCAGCTCTATTTTCAGCTTTCTTTGGTTGCTGAGGAGCTGACTTAGTCTGCACATTGAGAACCTCTTTCTTCTTTGGTTTAGAGGTTGCAACAGCAGTCGGCTCTTTCTTTGATGATTTCTGACTGTTGAGGTCTTTGATCACCGTTTCAGCTTCCATGGAAGCTTCCAGGAGTTCTCCCAGGTTTTTTGATTTGTTGCCGATGATCATGGAGCGGATTTTAGCTCTCATGTTGTTTCGGCAGATGTCGACTAGCGTGTCTCCACCTTGGAAGTGGGTCAGGAAGCGTGTCTCCAGCATAGCCCAGTTCTGAATGGAGTTCTCCGGCAGAGTGGAGTACCAATCGAAGGCCGTACCTTTTAGGGTACTTGCAAAGAGGCGAATCTTGAGTGCATCTTGATCCGCGATAGCTCCCGTCAAGATCTTGAAGTGGATGACGTGTTGTCTGGCCGATCCTTTCCCCGTATATGTGGAGAGTAGGATGTTTGAATTTTGTGGGGAACGGGACCGAGTCCATCCATAAAGGATATGGTGGCTTGATCCCATGCTCTTTGAGTATATCCTCTTCTTTAGCTTTGGCGAGGATACTGTCTACGTCCTTTTTGGTAAGGGCGCGTGACTCATTTTCTTCACAATTCTCCTCGTTATTGTTATGATTCGGAGGAGGCTCATTGTTCACCTGATTTTGGACGACAAGGAGAATGTTTTCCATCAGAGTTTCAATCCTCTGCTGGCCTTGTTCCAACTGCTGGATGCGTGTGAGCGCATCATCTCGAGGTGGATTCTGAGGTGGTGGCTCAGAACTTGTAGCCAAGACGTTCATCCCTCGGGATTCGAACGAAGAAATCGTCCTGGTGACCGAGCTGGGGCTCATTCTTTTTGATGAAGAGCTTGATGAAGGATTACTCTCCCGTCCTTGGCTTGAAGGGGCAGGAGATTCTTCAGGATGTCTTCGTGTCCCGGTGACGCTACGGGTCACCGGACGTCGGACATGGATTTTTGATGCTGACTTTTGGCGTCTTCTGGGCCGTCAACTTGGTCGGGTCTTTCTTTTTCGACCCATTTGTGGGAGACTTGAAGTGTAGGAGGCTGGGTCCGTTGCTTCTCTAGTCTCTTTTGTCGATATGACGCACGGCGGCGTGCTCGACGAGCGATTTGAGCTTCAGTCAGCTCTGGCTGGGCTCTGACGATGAAGGATGTGCTCCCTCGGGCGCAGCAGCCGAGCTTGTCTTCTTTGTGGTTGGGCAAGGACAGGATGCGGACCCGGTCCTTTGCCTGTTGCAGCGAAGCTTTAAACCTTTCGAGTTCGGCCCCTGTAGAGATGAAGGGTCGAACTGAAGGAGTGTAGGCCTTAGCAGGTGCTTGGAGAGGCCTGGTGATGCATGATCTGATTTTGGGCTTGTGGGAGCAAGCCGATTCATGCTGGGTCGACTTGGGAGTCAAGTTGGAGATGGGTCTCTCCTCTTTCATGTAGGCAAGAGGGTAGAACTGGTTCTCTTTGAGTGGGGCCAGGTATGCTGGCTTGGTGGATGTTTGAGACCTTCTTTGTTTTGGGGAAGGTCTTGGAGACCAAGTCTTAGGGTAGACCTGGTTGGTTGTTGGTCGAGGCTTCGCGGGGGTGCCGCGGGCTTCGGGCTTTTGGGCGCTCGCCTTTGGTGTCACGGGAGTGACATGTTGAGAGGCGATCTTCTGCCTTTTGGCAGGCGCAGTTTGTTCTTCGGGAAGTGGGAATGGTCCCAGTGTCCCGAAGACGATGGTCCGGGGAGTCGAGGTCGACCCGGAGTTCAGAGAGTTGCCGAGGGAGTTGACGCTTCGGCAGCTGGCAGGGCGCTTGTAAGTGCGCTCGGTTTGCTTCTGTTGAAGCATGAGTTGGTGCTTGTTCTCATCGAAGATAATGGTTAAGGCTGCCATTGTTAGTTTCGAAAAAGTTCTGAAACAAGACCACATCCATTAGTAATCACAAGAATATAATGATCATAAATGGGAATTTCTATGGTTGTCTTTTCAAATCGCTCAAGGGATATGACCCAAGCGACATGAAGAAGGCAAAAAGCCATAGATGGTACAATTGTTCTGACAGCGAACATGGTAGGCTCGAAATGAGCGTTCCAATGACTGCTAGAAGTAATTGTATACCTAAATTCGACTTATCGAAAAGCGGAGCTTGCTCGAGATAAGAAGAATATAAGGTAGGAGTTACAAATGTGCCGGTCACAGATACAGTAGACCCCGAAAGGGCGTACCAGTATTGCTATGCACAAATGTTGGAGATCGCATCCATGAGATGGGATTCTTTGTTTTTTGAAATGTCAAGATTGGATTCATCAAAGAGAGCAGATGATATTCCGATCCGAATACGGGCTCAACGATTTCCGCGAGCGCCAGTACCCAGAAGGGAAGGAACCACAATTTCTCGGATCTGAATCTAAAATGACGAGAGTTTTTTTTTTTTGAAGATTTTTTTTTTAGATTTTCATTTTTTTTTTTTAAAAAATCTTTTTTTTTTTTTGTTTAAGATTTTTTTTTTTGAAAATCTTTTTTTTTTATTTTTTATTTTTTTATTTTTTTTTATTTTGATTTTTTTTTATTTTTTTATTTTTTAAGATTTTTTTTTGAAAATCTTTTTTTTTATTTTTTTTTTATTTTTGATTTTAATTTTTTAAGATTTAAAGACGAGAGAGTACACATAGGCCTCCTAACCCGGTCTTATGAAACCTCAATTGATAGAATTGCCCCCAGGTAAGGGTAGGATTACTTAATGAACCCGTTTGAAGGACCCTTGCCTAGAACAGTCAAGCTGTCTCCACACTCTGGACAAGGCTTTTCTTGAATCAATCGTGATCAAAGAACGCAATTGGTTTAACCTTAGTGGTCTATGTCTTTTTTTTCAAATCCCAAATAGACTCATCGAAGAGAAACGATGGCCCAAAACCTTAGTCGAACGGGCTCAACATTTCTGCAAGCACCAAAGAACGATAGGATAGGATCAAAGCTTCTCAATTTTGAATCAGAACTGAGAAAACTGATTTTTTGATTTTTTTTCTTTGAAATCTCTAATGAACTCATCGAAGAGAAACGATGGCCCAAAACCTTAGTCGAACGGGCTCAACATTTCTGCAAGCACCAAAGAACGATAGGATAGGATCAAAGTTTCTCAATTTTGAATCCAAACTAAGAAAACTGATTTTTTTTTATTTTTATTTTTTTTAATATATTTTTATTTTTTGAAATCTCTAATGAACTCATCGAAGAGAAACGATGGCCCAAAACCTTAGTCGAACGGGCTCAACATTTCTGCAAGCACCAAAGAACGATAGGATAGGATCAAAGTTTCTCAATTTTGAATTCAGAACTAAGAAAACTGATTTTTTGATTTTTTTTTTCTTTGAAATCTCTAATGAACTCATCGAAGAGAAACGATGGCCCAAAACCTTAGTCGAACGGGCTCAACATTTCTGCAAGCACCAAAGAACGATAGGATAGGATCAAAGTTTCTCAATTTTGAATTCAAACTAAGAAAACTGATTTTTTTTTTTTGAAAAGAGAAAGAATGGAAACAAACTCAAAGAAATAGAAATTTCCAAAAAATCCCATCTCATTTTTTTTGGGTGCAAAATCCAACATAGGCCACCAGCTAGAAAGTAGCCAAGGAATCCGGAAAAGAAGTATAAGCATAGAGCAAAAAGTATGATATGCAAATATTTCATTTCCAAGCACCGTGTTCTCAAATGAACGAGTCCCACCGGGTGTGCCAGCTTGATGGAACGCGCTCCGAGGCGCCTGCTGGGGCGGCTACCGGGGTCGGCGGAACGTGGGAGTCCGTCGGGTCCGGCCCTTTCGCGCCCTGGCGGGCCCCGAAGCGTGCATCAACATTTCTTTTATGTGGGTGTGCCAGATTTTCTATTTTACTTGGAATTGCAAGTGGTAATCCGGAGATCAACCTTCGCAAGTAAAAAGGAAATCAACTTCTTTCAAGTTTTCCATTGCACAAATATTTAAGAAAAGAGACATTTTCTTGGTTTGCCGTGAAAGGCGATTTTGTTTGGCATTTATAGCCGATTTTGGCGTTTATAGCCGATTTACAATTCTCATCAATAATGAAAGACAAGAGTTGTGATTTTTGTCTCTTTTAGAAAAATACAAACTACAATGAAAAGCAAGAAAAGGAAGATCTAACTTTTCAGGAGATTGTGGGGGACTCGTTCAGATTGACGGTCGCAAGCCATGTATGGGCTTCGCCATCATCCATGCAGATGAGAACAGAAGATGCTCTTGATTCGCTTGGCTTGGCTATAACCTCAGGTTTTTAGAGGACAAAGACCAAGAGAAGGTCCTATGTCCAATAAAAAGCTAAGTAGACGGGCTGAAAAGCCACGTCTAAGCCATTGGAGGCAGCAGGAGAAGGCAAGGACCTTGGGGGGGGGGTGCCCCCCAAGGGACTTTTGTCACCTTGTAGTGGTGGCCGGTGCAGAACTTCAACAGAGTTTTTCTCTCTTTTTCTTTCTCTCAGATCTCTTTCTGATCTTTTTTTTTCTGATCTTCTGATTTTCTCCTCTTTTTTCCGATTTCTTTTTTTTCCGATTTTTTTCCGATTTTAATTTCAATGGAATGCTCTCCTATTTATAGGCTTTTGGTAGCCATTTAGGAGAGTTTATGGGCTTTAATGGCTTTAATGGGAGGAGTTATAAGATTTATTTCTTGATTTTGTAACTCCTTTTTCCTTGAATCTGATTGGCCGATGGAGATTAAGGGCTTTTAATCACCTTAATTACCATAATGGGAGGAGTTTCATGGTTTAAATGCCATGAATCAATTGACTTGTAACTCCCAAATGCTTGCTTCTGATTGGGCCGTCCAAAGAAATGAATTAATGACTGCAATAAGGCTAGTCAATTAACCACATTAATTGGTCGCCGAGCAGTCGAAGAGTCGCGGGCCATGCCGTGTCTTCTGGAATTCTTCTGGCGATGATCATCGATGGATCTACATGCTGATCGACATCGGATGAACATGTAACTTCAGACATTGATAGCTAAGAGTGGGCCGGTGACATCTGTCTTGTCGATTTCACGATCGGTCGGACAGAAAGTGCACTTTCTTGGTCGACCGGTTGGCGATCTTGGAGCGATCAATGATGATTTTATGCTTTTGACGGCGGATCCGAGATGTCGTCGGATATGAGTCAATTTAGAGCACTAAAAATCACATTTTCAGGAAACCACAGGGGCCAAAGTGCGCGAAACGCGAAAAAAGACGGAAAAACGGGTCACCGGCGGAAAATCCGGTGACCCGGACCTCCATGGTCGCCGGCGACCATGGGCCATGGTCGCCGGCGACCATGGACCGGCGACCATGGGCCATGGTCGCAGGGGCCTGCGACCATGGGCCATGGTCGCAGGGGTCTGCGACCCTGGGGGATTTTTCCCCTTCGGAGCCCGTTTTGCGGTCGTTTTGAGGTCTTTTTCGTCGCCGTTTTCTTCTGTATTTTTCTTGACCTTTCTTCTCATTTATTGGCTTGATTTCCCTGTAGAAAACTTGATGAGAATCCTTGCATTTTTAGAGTGCAAAGTTTCTAATTTTCCGGGAAAGCCGAAGACTTTGTCGCGTAGAGCTGCTGATTTTCCGCCAGAAGTCGAAACTTGGTCAAACGATGTCGGAATGACCTGAAATTTGAGGTGAAGCCTCCTGAGCAATAAATAAGACCAACCATAGGCTTTTGTTTGAGTTTTGAAGCCGTTTGGGGTCCCGTCGATGCTTCACTTGATTTTGCTGCGGGGAAAATGCCGAGCTTTGATGTGCGGTCAAACGATGTCCGATTGACCTGAAATTTGACGGGGAGCCTATTGGAGTCATTTTGAGACGTTCCATGGGCTCCGTTTTGGATGTCATGGTCCCGGGTTGCTCCGCCGCCGGTAGACTTGATTTTCTCTCGGAGCATCGAAACCTGGTCAAACGTTTTCGGAATGACCTGAAATTTGACGTGCAGCCTTTTGGAAGCATGTTGAAGCCACTCATGCACTTGGTTTGATGAGCGAAGGATTCGGTGGTTCCCGCCGCCGGGAGGCTTGATTTTGCTGCTCGAGCATTGATGGAGGGTCAAACGTTGTCGGTTTGACTTGAAATTTGGAATGGAGCCTTTTTGGGACATGCTGGAGTCATCCGTAGGCTCTGATCGAAGTTTTGACGTCTCCGATGATGTCGCCGCCGGGAGCGCCATTTTAGCTGTCGGAGAAGTGAAGTTAGGCCAAATGTTATCGAAATGGCCCGAAACTTCATGTGTACTCTTCTCTTGGCTATCTTGAAGGATCTTGCAGTTTTTGTTTGATTCTGACAAGATTTGATTTTTTGGAGAAATTGCATTGCCTATTTATGGCAGGTTGCGACTTCATGCAGCTTTCTTGATGTTGAAGAGGCAAAGTGACATTTTTGGTGTCAACAATCAAAGTGGCAAAGAGATCTCTGAAAGTTAAATTCTTTCCTACTTAGAAGCATATCTTGGAAGTTAAGCAAGGAACTCAAGCCAAAGAGGAAAGAAAGAATTACAACTAAGGAGGCTTAAAAAGTATAAATAGAGGGCTTAAGGGGGCTGGCTGTCCAAGCTTGGAACTGCTTCGATCCATATTCCAAGGCGCTCCTCTCTTCCATCCATTCCACTCCCCTTTGTATCTCTGTAATCCTTTGTTCTTCTTCTTCTCCCTTCCAGTCCTTCTTAGGCATAGATCAAGAGACTTATTTGAGAGAATAATAAAGAGAGAAGTTTATTAATTTCATGTACTCTAAGATTGAGGAATAAAAGCATCTCTTTGATTGATTATGCGTCCATAAACTTCTTAGGATAAGCAATTTATTTTCAATGTTTTAGCTTCTTTGATATGTTATTTTTGGAGACGATGTATCATAATCTTAGAATTAGGCTCTGAAATAAAATTGGCGAATTAAAGTCGAGAGAAATCACACTTAATAAAATTACTTGCATCTTTCCCTACTATAAGAAGAGAGGAGAGGAGCTAGAATGCCTGTATTTTCAATGCTTAGGCTAGTGTTGAATTCTAAAATCTTGGATGCATAATTTTCTACTTTTAACTTTTCCACCACTTTTTTTTTTATTCTCTGCTTTTTTTTATTGACTTTGCTTTAATTTTGCTTATTTAGAAACTTCTAATTTCATCTTTTATGTTAACTTTGGAAATTTTTTAATTTAGTTGTTGTACAATCTATGGTTGGAAAGTGATTAGTACATGCATTAGGATTAATATCTAAGTTCAAACACGTGTTTATGTGCTGGAAATCAAAGTTTGTGGACTAATTAGAAAAATAAAATTCGGACATGTTATGTGAAAAGTGAAAAAGACAACACTATTTGCCTAGTTAGAATAGGGTTGCATAGCTTAGCTTTCTTTTTTTAGATTAGGGTTTTTATTTTGTTGGAAACTTTGTAATTAAACTTTAAATTTATGCTATTAGGAATCTTTTGTGTAATTTGATTAGTTTCTATTTAGGATAGATTTAGTTTCTAATGAGGACAGGTTCAAGTTGAAAAGTCCTTAAACAAATTGCTCCCCACGGATTCGACCCCGTACTCTTCGGGTTATACTGTTGCGCACCCTTGCACTAGGGGGTAGTGTTCTACTATCACCTCTCCAGCAAAATATAGCACTGTCTCTTTCATAAATAGGGAAAAAAAGAAAAACAATGACAATATCACATCCATCTTCCAATGTGAAAAATGCATGTGAAAGGGCAATTGATGGTTGATGTTCGAGAGGGACTCACACCGAAACACTAACCTGAACACACTCATACACACACATTGTAGTCCTCCGTCCCTCCCTCCCTCCCTATCTCTCCCTCACACACACACGCAAATACAGATTACATATATTCTTTTTAAGAACTAAAAATGACAACATTGTTGTCCATATCCCTAGTTGGAAAATTGCATCTTGTAGGGAATTTCAACAATATTATGATGTGCCCACTTTATATTTTACAGAAATAAAAAAAATGATGAATGAACACTCAAACCATCTTTACGATACGCACGAAGTATACTACCCTGACTTTGGATGCTCTAACAGACACGAAAATAATAAAGTACTTTTTAGTAAATTTCTTTATTTTGTCTAGATACATCCAACGCATTCTTTTCTTTATTATTTCTAAGCTTTTAACTTCTGTGAATGTATCTGTAGATATGGCACCTCCAAACATACTACATTTTGTGGAGGTAAATTGAGCAAAACTAAGGTTAAAACTCGAAAGTAGTCATGAATATTACAATCTATTTGAGTAACATAACAATCCATTGCTGGTCCAATTGTATAAGGAATTGGCGACCATTTGCTAGGTATTAAAAAAGGAACCTTTCTTTGAATGATATCTCACCTTTTCTGCTATCGTTTCTCACTGCCTACAAAGCTTTTTAGTTCATGTTTGGAACGGAATCAATGACTAGGTCAACCCTTTGGAAATTTTATTTAAAAAGATCCACTAAATATAAAGACGAACTAATTCTCACCTATTATATGAGAACTTTTTCGAGGGACCCAACTAGCAACCCATCCAAACCTAGCAACCAATAGGGAATCCCCTGATAGTCACTAATTCCAAGGATTGGTACACATCCGAATGGACTAAACCATTGAATCGAGGGTTGAATATTTTTTTGAATATGAAGCACTTAAACTTGCGGGCCATGGATGAAGGGGTTAGGGGCATGGGTTTGGTGTCAAACTTGATACTTGGGTTGCTCTCACATAGATCTTTCCATCCCCCTGATCCCATCCCCAAATGGGTCCCACAATTGGGCCCCACAAAAAAGTACTCACATAATATATGAGAACAGTTCCCACTTGAATATTACCCATTAAAGAATAGGGTTAATTGAGAATATTGAGACTTATAGATTAACTATGAAGTTGATAGATAAGTCATACATGTGAAAATTTTGTGGTTTTCGTCATAGATTTGACACTACCTTTCCATTGAACTTCTACTCTGTGAAGAAAACGAATAAAATCATGTTGAACTATGGGCTAATATGGTTTTAAATTATTTAAAAAAAATAAGACAACAATTAATTTTAAGTTTCTGATTTGTTATTGTGAATATAATTATTCATGTTCATAAATGGATGTTGCATCTCACTCATAGATCCAAATGTTTTAAATTCTATGCTTGTCAAATATGCTACTAGTTCAAGTTAGAACCACGCCTCACCCGCACCTCAAACAAATGACTGTCCATAGTACAAAATTAAGTTGTCAATATTGACCCTCAACACAGAAAATTAGGGTCGACATCCGCCCTAAAAAAAAGATAAAAAGAAAAGAGATTTTGGTTGGGAAGGCCTCTTTGGTGTGAGGCTTAAGTGACCTTTTTGGTCCATTGTACATCTAAGGTGTTTATATATATATATATATATATATATATATATATATATGTACAATCCTCAAGTTATTTTTCTAATTTTAGATAATGCAAGCTCTAACAATATAGTGCTATTGAAATATTAAAATATGCGCTCCCACTTAATATTAATGCGGTTATTTTTCATAATAGATGTGCATATCACATCTTAAATCTTACACTACAAGATTATTTAAGACTTGTTAAGCTTATAATAGAAGTTATTAAATGAATTGTAGATTACATTTTTTGTCTCCCTCAAGGAGGCAAAATTGTGAGCAACTATGTAGAAGTCTTAATAAAAATCCTAAAACAATACAACCAGGTGTAAAACATCAGTGGAATCTTACTTATCAAATGTTAAGGAAAACTTGCAATTATAAAGATATAATTAATCAATATTATGCTTTATATTTAGCACATGAAAAATTTTCATAGGTGAAGAAAATTGAGAAGATCTATAAATAATAAGAGATTTTATAGAAGTTATTTATGGGTCAACATTACTTTTTTCTGGGATAGATTACCTTAACTCAACTTAGGTTTTGGAACCATTTTTATGAGATTAGTTTTACTTTTGTAAAAGAGGATTTTACCAAAAAAAAAAAACAGATTAGGTGACCAGTGGGCTCAAAAGATCATTTTAACGGACCTTGCACTAGATCAGTCATTTTGCCTGAAATGGTGTTTTTTTTACCACTTTCTACTAGCGTCCCTAGCGACCTTAATTTTATAACGTTAAGGGTCGCTAGGGACCCTGTGGTGTATGCAAAGTAGAACAAACAAGGTTTATTTGTCTTCTCTTTTGTTGTCCACGGGTTATTTTTTCTTCACCAAGTTGTTCGTGCCCTGACATCGACGCTATAGTCCCCTCCAAAGTCCTCTTCCTCGCCCTTCTACCAACTTTGGTCCCCTCCACATCCTCTTTGTCGAAGGTATGTGCTTTTGGATGCTTTCTATTGGCATTTTCTGAGTCATCTGTGGTGTTATTGTCGTCTAGGTCATGCCCTTATTGTGTCTCCATGCCTTTTGCTTTGGTTAATGTTCCTCGTGACAGACATCTATTCTCGACTTGAGAATCGCCTCTCTAAAAGGGTTTCTTTGTCTTCCTTGTGTAGCATTACCTGATAGCAAGAAAAATGCCCTAAAAATGGCTTTAGCCCTTTCTAGAAGTCAATGGGCAGAGAACCCTAGAGAGGTGGATTCCAATGTTTTAGGTTCTGAATTGCTTGCAAAAGACAAACGCGCATATAACTCAAGTTCTTGAGTTGGGTCTTCAAGTTCATCGCTCTAATCTCTATTCAAATTGATTATTTTAAAAAAAAATTGAATGACATGGTTGATGTTTATTTTTTTTTTTGGTTTGATGGTTTATATGAACGTTTTTAAGCCTTTTGTTTTAAATTTCTGTGGATAGTCTAAATAAAAAAATAGCGAGGGCAGTACTAAAATTCTTTTGTGCATGGTATTCTTAATGGTCACACACTTGTATACATGGAGTTGTCTCAAATATAAAAACTTGTTTTCCTCTGATTATGTATATCGTTTAGAGAGAAGGGCATTAAAGGCATTTTTTTCATTTTTGAACAAATGGCTTTATAACCACTCCTTATTACAAAGAAGTATAATGGTTACTGCGATGGCATTGCACAAATTCATCAGGAAAGAAAGTGCATATTCTAGTGGGTCATCTATAAGCACTAAGCCCCTTTTATGCTTTGTCTAGTCCCTATTTGTCTCTGGTTTTTTTCAGTGTTTTAGTGTCTAGGCCTTCTACTTTTTTATGTTTGTGTTTTGCTGGGTTATGGTTGTAGGTTTTCTTTAACCTTTCAGTGTACATGTCCTGTACTGAGAAGCGCTTTTATTAATAAGTAATTATATTGTGGCACCATCGTTTATGCTAGCAAATGACTGGTTGATGACTCCAAGCGTTTGGTAAAGATGGATTCATGGAAATTGATGAAATGAGGAGTTTTTTTTATTTGATTTTGAATTTTGTTTGATGACTAGAATTGTGAATTTGGGTAAACTGGAAAAGGCAATAGAAAACTTCAGTTTTAATCAAGCAATTTAATTTGGGAAAGTGACGTAGCAGGTTGATGAAAAAGGGTGACCTTGCACCTTTCAGCTTCTAAAACCCCCTAGCTTTTGACTGGGAACTGCTTTTCCCTCCCAACTTAAATTGTCCCTCTTTCAGTTTCAGGTCTTACTTGTGAAGTTGTGTATCCTTATTTGGGATATAAAAATAAAAATTCTATAGCCTATGTGACTCAAAGAGCAGGCAGGGTGGATGATGAAATTTTGCTAGAATTTTTGGTTCATATCTAATTACTTGATTAAAAAATTTGCCAGATTTTACTACTAGTCCTAAGCCTTGTTAAAGGAGGGAATATGTCATTTAGAGTGAATTTTGTTGACATCCAGTGTTAATTTTTTTGAGGATTTTACCAAAAAAAAAAACCAAATTAGGTGACCAGTGGGCTCAAACTTCCCCCTTCCACTTCTGTAGACTGAAATTAATGCCCAAACAAATAAATTAAATAAAATGTTATCTTTTTCCCTCTCCAAACAGATGCATTCTTTAAATTCAGTAGCTTAATTAGAGTCTACACATGGATTGAGCCTGACCCTTTTCGAGTTTATGGCAATATAAATCTGTTGTGGGCTCTTTGTAATGATGATGACTACCTTTCTCTTAGGTTATCATTCAGGATTTTGTATGCATATACTCTTTTTTTTCCTTTGTCAAAGGAAAGAAAGAATTAGGAATGATTGAGGTAATATTGTTATGGGTTAATATTGTTTCTTTTGATTGTAACTTGCAGATGTTTGAAGCAGAGAGCAGCAATGCGAAAGAAAACGCCCCAGTTCAACTTCTTTTTGAACAAGAAGCACACATCTCCTCGGCCATACATAATGGGATTGTACGTTGCTAAACCACCTTCCATTTTCAATTGAATATCAATGCATGTTTTTTACGTGTTATTATTTACATTTTGACAGGAGCTTGGTACTTACATATGCATTACGACTAACCCTGAGTAAAGGACATGGTATCTAAACGGGAGGCAGCTGGAATATATGTTCATATGTCCGGACTATACCACCTTGCACAGATGGGGTGGATTAGGATAGATCACGCATTGATTACCGGTTTGTTGGAAAGGTAGCGCCCGGAAACAAACACATTTCACTTCCCAACCAGCGAGGCAACAGTGATATAGAGGATGTTGCATATGTAAGATCTGATATGGTTTGCAATATAAATCAAACCTATGGATCTAGGTTTAGCCATTAAACAATATATGATATCAAATAATATAAAAGCGTACCTTGTGCCATGATCTTGATGATGGGCAGATCTCTTTTCTCAAATAGGGTTTTCTCCTATCTCCCTTATCACCCACTCCAATATGCATAAAGTTGATGGTTACTTTTTAGATCTCGTAGGTTAAGAGAGAGGACCGGAAAACCATATATATAGATAAGCTCTGGAGAGATTTTTTCCTATCAAAGAAATCTAATAAAGGTAAATTTCCTTAATTCCCTCAAATTAGCCAACAAGTCCTATCTGATTTAGGCTTACGAAAATTGAATCCAAGATAAACTTAGTAAAACCAAAAAACCAAAAAGGGAAAGTAACTTAAATTAGTGGGCTCAAACCGTGGGTCCCAACAATGTTGCACATGTGGTCATGAGGACCATTGCTCAAAATAGCGGCCGCTATGTAGCGTAGCGCCCACATTATCGGTCTTAGCGGTTGAGGCCGCTACGCTATTTTGAAAATAGCGGCGCTACGGTTTAAAACCCAGTAGAGCTAATTAATTTTAATTTTAAATACTATTTTTGCTATTTCTTCTCCTCAATAACCTCTCTTAAAGTTGTCTCTGCCCTTATATGGTTTCAAATCACTAAAAATACACAATCTTGGTTGCTATACAAGATTCAAAAAACTTAGACCATTTAAAAAATTCACACCGCTACACCGTTACTAATCACAGCAACCGCTACGTGTCGCCTGCTACGTAGCGTTTTGGCCATTGACCGCTACGCCTGCCGCAACCGCTATTTTGATCCTTGATGAGGACCACTCATGTCTAACAGCATATATCTATGGACTACCAATCAATGGACCGGCTGTGACCGGTACAACATTCCCTAATGCAAACACCGCAGATGTGTGTGAAGAATTTCTAGGCCTTTGACCCCAAATGGGTGTAGATTTTAATGGAATATCCATTAAGTACACATGGTTGGATCAACACTTTCGGATCCAGGATGATGAAGGAAATAATAAGAAGAAGAAAAAGAAGAAACTTAGTGCAAAGCAGGAGGTTTACAATACTAGAGCATATTTCTTTTTCTTGGTTTCGGGACAGATCAATTCAAACGCTTCTGGTTCTAGGGGCCCCGCATATGCACTTGAATTATTTAGGGATTTCAAACCCTATGCGTGGGCCCCCGCTTGTCGGGCCAACCTATATAGATGTTGAACAAGGGAGTGAGGTGGGCTCGGCTAAAGAAAACCAAGGTTGGTCCGGATGGCAAGCCTGTTGGTATCGACCCAACAGACGAGAGTGATGCGTTCAAACATACATTCAAGACTTTGTCAGGCCCTCTCCAGTTGCTCCAGGATTGCATTAATGAATGTGTTTTGTTGAATGCCTTAGTCTTTTATAAAGTTGGTACTCACTAACAACAATATTTTTTTAACAATTTTGCAGATATGGGCTTATTCGAGGATGGCAATCGGTCGATCGATAAAGCCTTGGGCATGGCCTAATAATGACATCCAATTCCCCTCAACCACATAAACAATCTTTAACCGAACACTCTTTGTTAGATGCCATCATAAACACTCTAGAATAAAGAACACATAAAGAACCCTTCCCTACCCATACATGAAACCAAAACCGAATGTTACACCCCAGCACATACCCAACACCCTTGCTAATAAGTTCACGAAATGACACCCAACCTGGACACCTGATGCCTAGGGAAGCATTAGGAACCCACCCTTATCTATATCCACACCATATTTAGAATATATAATTCAAAAGTCAAAATAAAAAACTGGGGTGGCTGTTGTCCAAAACTGTAATAGCCCAAACCTGCAATGGGGCTCACATACCCACAAGCTCATCTACATGCCCCATCAGGTAAATGACTGGTCTGGGCGATCCATATAGTCGTTTTACTTATTGGGTTTAGGCTCAATAATGTCCTATTTTGAGTGGCCCAATAATGTGAGAGTTTGTTTTAAATTTTCTAAATTGGGCAGGTTGAGTCTAGATCAGGTTATGACCTATATAATGACCTGAAACCTGCTGGAATTATAAAAGTAAACTCAAAACAAGAAAGAAATCTACTCAAAGAGGATTGGAACCCTGGTATAAAATATCGGACGATATCAGTTCATATTGGACGATATGAACTGGTATCAGCCGTAACCAGTTCGATATTTTGGGGCGATATCAGAATCAATATCATGACAGACTAATAACTGTGAATTTTCTTGGATACCACGACAGATCGAAAACCACGACCGATACCGATATGATATTCTTTTTTATCTCGATTAATACCTCAATTTTGAACCATGATTGGAACTCCCCCCTTGCATGTGAATGTTTTGTGGGTGGCTTGCTGTTTTTGCAGTAATGGGCTCCACATGTTAACTAATTGAAGCTAATCTCTAATCGCACCATCTCCGCAGCAACTTCTTAACCAAAGAATCATGTTTCATCCTTAATACATGGAGTTTCAGATGTCCGGCATAAATGGCACTGTGGGGCCCATTTACGATCCCCGTGGGACCAGCAATTTGCTGGGATTTGGTTGCCAAGTCTGGCGCAACCCTTTTGGGGCTTGTCTGAACTGCTTTGGGCCAGGTATAGGTACTGGGTCGAGCCCATGGGGCCTGCAGCCCGTTATTTGGGGACTGTGGGTTCTATACAGTCCTAAGGGCGTGTTTGGTAATTAACTAGTTAAAGTAAAGTAAAGTGAATCCAGACATAAAATTACAAGGGGTCATATCAAAAGTACACAATTTCAAAATTTCCTCCGAATTTTTCAAAAAAAGTAAAAAGGCAACCTCCTTTCACCACTAAAAGACAAAGAAACTCCACTTTTCTATACAAAAAGTTAAAAAGATTTCATATCAAACAACTAAAAATAAAACACCATCATAACACCTTATATTTTATTCTCTCTTGATTTGATGCTTCACCTCACCATACTTCAATTCACCATACATCCAAACAGACCCTAAAGGGATCTGAGTAGCAGATGCCTGCAATGGATCTTTACATTACATCTCAAAAATAATTGACATAAATCAAATACTAAAATCCGTATTACATCACCATAAACTTTAAATTGAAATAGCTGGATCAAAGGCTATTTTTTCAAAAGACTAAGGTAATGTTTGGATCGTCTTAAGTTTGGGTCTTAATGTCTTGTGTCTTAAGCGCTAAAACAAAAAAACTAAATAAGATTGTTTGGTACGCAATAACAACATGTCTTAAGCACTAAGACGACTTGTTATTTAAGACGAAATTATCTTAATTCTAGAAGCTCAAAATCCAGCTCCTGGAATTAAGACCCCAGCATCTTAAGCAGTAAGACATTTCAGGACTTTAAAATAATTTTAAAATTTCCGTAATAACCCTCACCAATATCAACGATTGGAGCCCTAATCTCTCTATCTCTTTCATTTCTATCTACCCTTATAAAAAAGGCAAAGTTGCCAAGTTTTTTCAACCAACCATTGTGGGGCCCACTCAAAGTATTATAATAAAATATAATAATATATTATTATTATATAATAATAATAATATAATATCTTTTTCACCCAACCATTGTGGGGCCAACCATTTTGGGGCCCACCCAAAATATTATAATAAAATATCATAATATATTATTATATCATAATAATAATAAAATATCTTTTTCACCCAACCATTGTGGGGCCCACCCAAAATACTATAATAAAATATAATAAAATATTATTATTATATCATAATAATAATATTATAATATCTTTTTCACCGAACCATTGTGGGGCCCACCCAAAATATTATATCTATCTATCTTATACAAACTTTTTCAATACACCATTGTGGGGCCCACCCCCAAATATTATAATATACTATAAAAATATATTATTTTGAGAAATTACAAAATTTTTCACTACACCTTTGTGGGGCCCACCCCAAAATATTATAATGCAAAATTTTTCACTACACCATTGTGGGGCCCACCTCCAAATATCTGCTATCTACTATCTACTATCTATTATCTACTACTATTATAAAAGAGTGGAAAGTTGCAAACTTTTTTCACTATACTATTGTGGGGCCCACCCCCATATATTATAATATAATATAATAATATATTATTCTGAGAAATTGCAAACTTTTTCACTACACCTTTGTGGGGCCCACCCTAAAATATTATAATGCAATCTTTTTCACTACACCATTGTGGGGCCCACCCCCAAATATAATAATATGATATAATAATATATTATCACGAGAAATTGCAAACTTTTTCACTACACCTTTGTGGGGCCCACCCTAAAATATTATAATGCAATCTTTTTCACTACACCATTGTGGGGCCCACCCCCAAATATAATAATAATATGATATAATAATATATTATCATGAGAAATTGCAAACTTTTTCACCACACCTTTGGTGGGGCCAACTCCAAATATTATAATGCAAACTTTTTCACTACACCTTTTTTTATCATTTTGGTGGTCGTTATAGTGATGTGTCTTTAATCCTTTTATAAGCGAACTATTATTAAATTTTATATAATAATGTTGGTGATTATGACGTGGAACATGCATTGTGATAGTTAAAACATGATTTTTTTCTTAAGTTTAAAAAAATGAGTATAGAGTGTACTGGACATTGTCCGAGTCAAAAGAAACAAATTTATGTCACATATGTTTTTCAGGCTTAAAACCATTTTTTTTAAATGACAGAAATTACCCTTAACTTAAGACATGGATAAGATGCATTACCAAACAGTCTTATTCAATTCAGATCTCATCACGTTCAGGTGTTGCCAAACGATCTTATTACAGAACAGCTAATCAGATCTTAAACTCGCAGCTCTAATAAGATCTTAAACTCACAGATCTTTTTCAAGATGTCAAAACATTAAGACGATCCAAACAAGGCCTAAATAATTCTCAAAGGAGATTTGCATAGTTCCGCTCTTTTTCCCCTTTATCCTCCTCCCGCAGTTCCTCTTCCACTACGTGTCTATAGTTTATTTTATCCTTGTCAACATGCTCATGGTTTACCTTGACATCTGTAAAAATGCTCGTGTATTGGGCTGAGCTACATGTATTCAGTCAGTTATAAACTAACTAACAAAGCATACGAGTAAGGTAAGAAACTAGCAAAATTACCCATGCTCAGCACGGATATGCAAACATTGTAATTTAAACATTTATATATAAAAATTTCATAATTTTTTTAGAAAGAAAGCAAAAGAAGTAAAAAAATTCTTAATATGTACATATATAATCGAAGAATTGGTATATCATAGAATGAAAAAATGAGAATTGGAGTAGAATAGGGATTATAGAGTTTGGATTGAAACAAAGTCTTTGAGAAATAAAATAAAAGTGGAGATTACTTGTTAGTGGTTATGATAAAGAGATAAAAAAAAAAGGTAGTTGATGTAACTTCCGGTCAAAATCATAACTGACAGTCAAAATTGGATGTAAAAGCTCCTAGGTTAATATATTATAACTAGCATAATTACCCGTGCTCAGCATGGATATCGCAAATATTGTAATTTAAATATTAATTTATAAAAAAATCCATAGCAATTTTTAGAAAGAAAGCAAAAGAATTTTTTTTTTATGAGTACGTATTTTTGTAATCCAAGAGTTGGTATCATATAATGGAAAAAAAATAAAGAAATTGGAGTAGAAAGGGAATGATAGAGTTTGAATTAGAACAAAGTCTTTGAAAAAAAAATAGAAAAGAAAAGTGGAGAGCAGTTATTAGTGGTTATGATAAAGAGATAAAGAAGATAGCTGATGTAACTTCCGGTCAAAATTATAACTAATAGTCAAAATTGAATCCAAAGCCTCCTAGCTTAATATATTATAATTGTAATAACCCCAAATCGCAAAGCCAAATTTAGGGCGTCATCTGGGGTTTACTACGATGATCGTATTTCCACCCTAGGATTTGCTCATATGAGGATATAAAAACTCCCATACAATTACTGAAAATTCAACGGAAGCTTGTATTGCGGTGCAACCCGAAGTCTGGAATTCATCGGATTTTATATTGCATCACAAATGTCATAATCTCCGTATACTATCATGTAGTTTATCATCACACCAGTATGTACATAATCAAGAAATAAATAGATCTTGACAAGTAAACATAATATTTCATTCCCAGTATTAAAGTTAATAACATACAAGATAAGTTAATTACATTCCCCAAATGAAAGGGGTCAACAAAGGGCAGTACAAGTTATTAGAAACCCAAAAAACTGACGAAGGCTCTACTGCTAACACCATGTCTACAAGACATCCTCTGGACGTACATTTCTCACGTACTACGGCTCAACAGCCATCGTTTTATCATCCATATCCTGGGCAAAGGCAAGGGAATCGTTATCTAGGGCACCGAAGTGTAGTAAATGGGTCAGGTACGATAACTTGGCAAATACTCAAAATAAATGGCATATCATGTTGCATAATACTGAATCGAAACACATGATTGTGCGGAACAGTAAGAGTAAAACTAAGCAAGTTGTGCTGGAATAGAAATACTCGTGGAATCACAATAATAACGGCTCACGTCAGGTGATTCTAACGAAAGGTCATAAATAGATACATATACTGCATGTATGATGCAGTGAAACACAATGCAACCCAACCGCATGGTCGAACGGAGTCACGTGAAGGGTGATAAATCCCACGGACGAACTGAGATCCATTGTCGAGTTGGCAAAACCCCATCACACGGCAGCGCTGCAACGTACTTGTGGAAGGCAAAGCAAAATTCCAATTGCACAGTAACTCTACGACATAGCTGTGGAAGGGCTATTGGCACGATCCATGATACGCATACATATAATACTAAGCAAATATAATGCAAAGGTCCAGTGGGGTTCATATCTGGCTATCTCCAAACAAAAACCAATGTACTGTAGAACAGGGTACGAAACCATTGGATACGTATACAAATGATCAAGTGGTACTTGAATTCCAAGAAACTGGTAAATGAAGTAAAACGGACATATGACTTACCGATGCTGGACTAGACCGACTTAGTACATAAAAGGGTCAGTTGTCCAAAGTTCAAATGGACAACATTTCCGCAGGAAATGAGTGTCCAAAAGGGAAGACAAGTCAAGCCGGATCGGATCAACGTGCAAGGTAATATGGCTTCATGTGCCAACTCTCCAACTATGTGTCCACGCAATGATCTTGTCATTCCAAAGTAGTAATGATACCGAAGTGCACACGCTCCGAAGGACTTGACTCAAGCATAACAAAATGAGCTACACTAAGGACGGGTAAGTCTGGGGTCAGATATGGGTATGAACCATGCACAAATTGGGTACATGTTACTCATAACGGGGTTTACATGCACCTTACATGTGAATCAACACAAGATTGGTGTAATGATTGACCTTTACCAATTTACCGATCAAGAAGCCATTACTCGTTCTTAATTCCATTTCTGGATCACCATTGGCGGACCAAGCATTGCCATTCCCCACAATGCATTTCCTAGTGTTCAATGCCTTGATTACAATTCACTTGTTGCTCGAAAGAGAAATTGGCATTCAACACTAAAGTTAATATACCCAAGACTTAGAAATGCGTGTGCACATTGTTGGACAAGTTATCAGGATGCGATCCCAGTCAACATTCCCATTTATAAGGTCCAACTTCAAGTTTCGTGAAGGGTTGAGGTCCAAGTCATTAACCATGTCCTAAGGTATAAGATTCTTGTCCAAAGAACCAATGGTCAAAGCCTTCCAATTGGTCCACAGCATAGGCAATTCCAAGCCCAGAAGGTCCTATTTCCCTTAAAAGTCTTGAAAAATGTGCATGGGTCAATGGTCCAAAACACCCTTGAAAAAAGGCCCAAATAGGCAAAACAGGGTTTTCCCAAACAAGGAATGCAACTGGCCGAACATAGGATTCAATGTTTCGCCGGACATGGGATCCTGCTATCAGGTTTTTCCCCGAACATGACAATCCGAAAGCCCCTTTATCCAAGTTTTATATCCCATCCTGTGGGGATCTTTTCGCAGTGTTTTGAGGGTCTCTTCTTGTACACCAAATTCCCTCTTACTTAAGCCTCAGAAACCAAACTCAAAAGCATTAAAACAAAAGCTAACATCTGTTACAAGTAAAGGAAAAACAAGAATTTACATAGAATTTCTAGCATGCATGTATTCCAATTAAATTGAGCATTTGCCTTGGGTTTTTAGGCTCCTAATGGTGCCGCCCAAACTCAAAGGTTGGTCCAAATGACTCCTAAATAGTGGAAGCCCCAAAATGGCCAATAAAAGCCTAGAAAACCAAAATGAAGGCAATGCCATCTAGCGAATAAATAAATCGATCAATCGATAAATGGGGTGAGGCGGAATAGGCCCAACACACCAAAATCCAAAACCCGCAACTAATAAAAGCGGGCTGGGGCAGATCCCTTCGAAACCCCATCCCCATCCCTCTACGTACTATCGTTCCAACCCATCACGGCAAATCAAAAATATTTTATCTGTATCTTATTCTATAGGCCTCAAAGGCCTCGAAACCCCATCCCCATCCCTCTACGTACTATCGTTCCAACCCATCACGGCAAATCAAAAATATTTTATCTGTATCTTATTCTATAGGCCTCAAAGGCCGGTGAGGGCGATTGCTCGTCTTTTCCATCTTACTCCTCCTTAATCCTTATAAATGCTCTCTCGAGACTGACAATATTATTCAATACTCAGTGGCAAAAATTAAAGACGACGAGTCTCCCTACTCGCTCCCCCGATGAATAACTACTTCTACACGAGGCTACACAAATGCGAGTTTGGCGAGGCCGAGGAGGAAGATGCGCCCCTGCTGCTCTCGCGAGAAAAGGCCAAACGGAGATCCGCCGAGGAAGCTCAGAAGATCGTCAAGTTTCGCGAGGCCGTAAGGAGGGCCATGGCGATGAGAGAAAGGCAGGTTTCGGTTTCGGAATCAGCGAGTGGGACGCATGTGTCGTCAAGGATCAGGAGTGAAGAAGACAAGGGAAGGCAGTTTTCTGTTGGAGGAAAGGGTTCGGTTTGGGCAGCTGGCCCTCTTGGGAAGGGTTTATGGGGGAGGGGACTCTAGAGTCTAATCTCTATGTATTTGCTTCTTTCAATGGACTGCGCAGCCCAGAAAAAGAAACTCATGGGTGCAAAAGATCTTAGCCATTTTAAGGCATATCCATAAAACAGACATTTTTTCTTGAAAGGGCAGAACCTTCTATCTAACTCCTATCCCTTGGTAGAAAATTTTCAGAATCATCATATATCCATTTAAACTATAATTAGGTCATGGAGTAGGGTTCCAGCGGAAGGAATTTGATGAAATGGGTGAAGTTTTAAGTATATAATGCGGACAAGACATGAGTTTCCTAATATTTGTTTTATTAGGTGATGGGTGGGTATTCAGTTTTAATCTTCTCTTAATTTGTGTTTTATTAAAGGAAAGTATTTGTTAAATTTTATTATTATTTTTACATTGACCATTGTTTCCGACTCTGTTTTAAAAATACGTTTCTTATAATTCTTAAGAATTCAATTTTATGCAAAAGCCATTGTCAAAATACTTGTATTTAAATAAAAATGTAGCTCATTTATACTTTCCATTTTACAACACGTAGTACGTTAAAGGATTATTAAAGATGTGAAGTGTGAAGGACATGAGGTGAGGGATAAAATATATAAGGTAGGAAAGTATGAAGGGAACTTGACTTTGCTTGGATTTTAATTGCTATGGTCAGTGGCGGACCCAAAATTTTTATTTAGGTGGGGCTAAACTCTTACTGAACTTTGCTAACTTTTTTTACATTAACAATATCAAAAGATAAAATAGTCCATCTAAATAGACACCACTTTTTTCCATACTTTGATCTCCTATCCAATTGAAGGGTCTTCCCACTATCTCTCCCAAACTCATGTGATCGTCAATTCATCTTTGTCAAAACAACCTAAGATAACATTTTCTTTAAACCTAGGTGTTTGGATGCCCTGAAATTGTAATTAGGGTGAGCACCCATTTATCCTATTTGAGTTTCTAAAGGGAATTTATTTGGATATAAGGAATTTAGTTGACTGTAGTTACCTTAGCAATAAAAGTAATATCCTATAGTTGGTCATGGGCTCATGGCAAAGATGAAAAAAAAAACCCATTTTAATATAACTCAACTCATCCAAACATATGAACCCTAAAGCCAGATTTATGTATGAATTGAAGTTTAAAGTGTGCCCAGCGGTGATTTGGTCATCTTCGGACTTGTAGTTATTCTGTGATTTAGGAATTAGGGTTTGGATTAGAATTTGAGAATTTAGGGTTTGAAATTAGGATTTGGAAATTAAGGGTTCACATTCAGTTATAGAGTGATTAAAATTATACTGCAATTGAGGAGGAATATTGCTTTATTTACAGTTATTTGGTGAGAGAGAGACTAACCACAAGAGGACCAGCAATGAGAAACTTGATTGGTGTGAAGAGGATCTCAGACTCTCACTAGAAAGAAGTCGAAAGAGATCAGCACAAAGAGGATTAGTTCTTTGTCTTTTCAAGTTTTGTAATGTGGGGCAATCACAAGATTTAGACGTGGGGCGGCTGTTTATTAGACATACATGGAAGAGGTATAGGCCCATTCAAATATCAGGTAATTTCAAAATTGACCTGGGGCTACCGCCCCGGGTCATTTATATCTCGGTCCGCCCATGGCTATGGTGATGGATGGATATTTATTTTCCACATCTTCCTTTGATTTGCTTCTATTAAAGGGGAGGTTATTTAATGTTTAATTTTGTATTTTTCCCTTGGATTTTTTCATTTACTAATGGCATGAATTCCTATGTATTCTTTTTACAAACAAACATGCCATATCATGTAATTTAATTTTTATAAATTCTAAGACTTTGTTTTTCTATAAGTAGTTGAAATGAAGAATCAAAGGTAATAAACAAACATGCCACATCATGTATTTTGATTTTTTTAAACTCTACAACTTTGTATTTCCATAAGTAGTTGAAATGAAGATTCAAAGGTGAACATACAAAAATGAACATCAAATAACCTCCGATTTATATATATATATATATATATATATATATACAGCAAGGTTAAATGGAAAATGAATATGCAACCATCACATAAGGAATTCAAAACCTAGAACAGCCAATATCCCAGCTCCATCACTACTTCATATCCTTCACTCCTAACCTCTTCAATAATCCTTTGGTGGAGATCATTTGACAATGAATTCCTATACATTTAATTTCTATGTATTCCATGCAAACATAGCACATTTCATGAATGATGCAAATACTATTCTCTGGATAATGTTGACGATGATGTTGGGGCAGCTTCGATTTTTATGCTTTTATTGGGCTACAATATGGAAAATGCATTGAAGTAAAAAATAAATTCAAGAAAAGAAAAAACACATGGCAAAGTATTGTATAAATGATTTGAATACTAATGGTCTGTTTGGGAAGGCAGGAAAAGGGGGGGAAGGAAAAAAAGGAGGGGAAAGTGGGGGGGAAGGAAAGAAGGAGTGTGTTTGGGAAGGGGGGGAGGAAAATGGGGGGAGGGGGAAGGGGGGGAAAATTTTTGTCTTTTAGTGGCAAAAATTTTCCCCCCAAAAATGGGGGGAAAGTGAGGGAGAAAGAGGGGAAAGGGGAGGAAATTACCCTATTGCCCTTAAATGTCCAAATGGGGGAAAGTGAGGGAGAAAAAGGGGTAAGGGTAAAATGGTCTTTTTTTTCCTACCTCACAAACAAACAAAATTATACTTTTTCCCTTTCCTTCCCCTACTTTTTCACTTCCCAAACAAGAGGAGGGAAAATTAATTTTCCCTCCCCTCCCCTTCATTTTCCTTCCCCCTCAAATTTCCCCTCCCCTCCCCTCCCCTCCCCTCCTCCCTTCCCAAACATAGGGTAAGGGGAAAAATAAAGTGAGTATAAATGACTTGAATACTAAGGTGAAAATAAAGTGAAGTAGAGTAGAAGAGGAGTAAAACAGGGTTGATGTGACATAAAATTATACATTTTGGTAAAGCTAATGTGACATAAAGTTTTCTCTAAGAAGTAAATATATAGTTTTTCTACTATAGAATTGGTAGTGCGTTATTTCCACTGCATGTTTAATTGGGACATAAAACCACTAAGCAAGTAAGCTTGGGAAGTCACTTAGTTTTTTTATTGGTAAAATATAACTCAAACACATAACCTTAGGTTACAATAGTGAGCGCCTTCTATTGTGTCACGAGCTTTTGTACACTTTTTTTATAGTAAGGATAATATTTTTTTTCTAAAAAGGAATTAATAATGTAATACACAAATAGTCTTGAAGAAACTTTATGCAATAATACATTAGATTTTAAAACCTTTGATGATGATGATGATAGTAGTGATCCATCTCCACTTAGGTTTCTTTTGTAAATTTACATGTATAAATATGATAATATTACAGAAAAACAAATCATTGACTAGTTTGTGTGGCGAGTGTATTAAGATGGTTTCATTTCTGTCCTTAGTGTCTGTGTGGATATTCTAACATTTGAGTTGAAGCAGAAGGACATCCTTCCAAAAGAAAATATGTGATGCCTTTTAGGATGTGGTTTTTTTTTTTTAGCGACTTTAAATAAGTGCACCTCATCTTATAGATTCACGAATTTCCTTGAAACAATAGTGGGTTGTTGTTTTTTTCCCCTTCTCCAGTAAATATTTTCACCCACACACTAACCAAGACTCCTCCAACACAATAGGGTTTTGATCTTTGTTGTATTGTCTCAATGGAAACGACAAATGCCTACCCATTGAATATTAGTCAGTGAAGTGTCAGTGTGTTGGGTTAAAAAAAGGAGAATTTTTTTAAAAAAGATTAAAAATTCTTGGTGGATTTTAGAGAAGGGAAAACTACGGGAAAAAGACCCATAGTGAGCCATGAGTAGGTGGACGACCCAGTACGAGTTTAGAGACGGAAGGGGCCCTTCCCTTTTTCTTCTTTTTTTAGATGTTTATTGGTATTGTCAATATCGATAATAAATGCGGTTATACAAAAACCGCAAGAAACCCCTTCTTCCCCATTGCGTCGTCGTCCTTTTCCTTTATCCTCTTCCACAATCCCTGTCAACACCTCTCCTTTTCGTTGGTCCCAAGCATCGTTTGGCGCCTTCTTTCAAAGCTTATACACAGTTGACAAGCACATGAAGGTATGTATTTTAATCGTTTTCTCTTGTTTGCATTAGGTTTAGACAGAGCTTTCGGTGTTTTTCATTGGATCGAGACCGCAAGTTCGTTTTTTTTCACTATTCTTAAACATGAAACCCAATCCCTATATTAAACGAACTCAAAGTGATTTTTTCTGATGAGGTTTGTTGATTGGGTTTTTTGAAGAAAAACGGGGTTGTCTGGCATTGTTAACGAACTGAGAAGGGGTTTTTTTTAAACCCTCTCAATGCACAGTTGGCAAACACATGGAGGCATGTATTTTAATCTTTTTCTCTTGTTTACATTAGGTTTAAACAGAGCTTTCGGTGTTTTTCATTGGATCGAGACCGCAAGTTCGTTTTTTTTCACTATTCTTAAACATGAAACCCAATCCCTATATTAAATGAACTCAGAATGATTTTTTTTTATGAGGTTTGTTGATTGGGTTTTTTGAAGACAAAAGGGGTTGTCTGGCATTGTTACTCAACTAAGAAGGGTTTTTTTTTTCAAACCCTCTTAATGCACAGAGACGTTGATAATGACAAATGTTTACTAGATCTGGGTTTCACACCTTTATTGGCATAGAGATATTTTGGATTAGTTATACATTTACATACATAGAGAGAGAGAAATTAAAAAGTCCATGTACAAATTGCTGATTAAAAAAGGTTTAGAGAGAGATTAAAGAGTCCATGTACAGATTGTTGATTAAAAAAGATTTAGATCTCAAACTATTTGTACATTATATTAGTGTTTATGTTTCTCCATCACCTCTTTAATATTGTTTGTAAAACCTATATGACTAAAACAAGAAATAGATACATATATTGACTAGTACCTCACTTGCTTGTAGTGGCAGCAATTTAGGTACTGTGATTGTTTCAAATTGGAAAAAGCCAATTTGGATTTCTATAGTTTTAGGGCTTTTGGTGGGTGCTTATGCTTTAATATTTTTGCATAATGAATTCATGTTAGTTATCAAACATTTCATACCCTTGTAAGTTGGCATTAGTTTCCTACACTTGTTAATCACATGACTATTACTTCCTAGTTCCAACCAAATGCTGGTGCATTTCCTAGACAATTCAGTACGAGGAATAAGGAGGTGCCGATGCAATAAGGCAGTATCACAAAGTGTTGTACCCTACAACTAATGCTCGTGATTTAGTAATCATCTTATTGGCCCCACAATCAGTAGGGAATTCCTACCAACTCAACACTATCATAGAAATTCAATGCATTGTTAGTGTTTCGCTGTCGGCATAGCCCCTTTTTCAAGTTGTTTCTTTCTAACTACCAACTTTAACTATGTTGTAGAATACTAATATTGATATTCCTTGGTTGTTAGAACTGATATTCTCTAGTCTAATGATACACTTCCATGTTATAATGCAATTCTCAGCTGTATAATGCTGCTTTTGGTTATTGTATTTCTGTTACCAGACCTATACCTTCTGTTGTTCCCCTCTATCCTTAACCATCACTATATTATAATATTACAAGTAGTGCATACAACTCCAATCCTTTTCCCTGTAATGTCTCCCTCTAATTATCTTCAGTGGCTCAATATAGATGCCTAGAACCATCCATCCTTTCTCTTAAAATTGAGTAGAAAGTTGGGTACAGAGAATTTTTAGTGGTGGGTCAAATCATGTGGTGTGTAAGCCAATGAGGTGTGCCACAGACAACTTTTAT
The DNA here is from genome assembly GCA_028538565.1 of Umbellularia californica. Taxonomy (NCBI): domain Eukaryota; kingdom Viridiplantae; phylum Streptophyta; class Magnoliopsida; order Laurales; family Lauraceae; genus Umbellularia; species Umbellularia californica. The sequence continues at coordinate 42,054,423 of JAPQWN010000004.1, forward strand.
ATGGTGGGAATATATGCCCATGTGGTGGGTCATATCATGCGGTGTGTAAGTCCCTCTTTTAGCCACAAAAAGTGGCATTCATGTGTGTCAATGAATAGGCACTTGCATGGCACAATGGCCACACTCTAGGTGGTGGGTGCAATATGGCACAAAGCTAGTGGTGGATGAAGGTTGTTGTGAGAATTTGAGAAATTCTAACTTTTGACAAATGTTATAAGTTACTACTTGTTCAGTTGTGGTGGGGGATTTGTACACCCTCTTCCTCTTTTAAACAAAATGATGTCTACCTAATAAAAATTATGTGAGAACTTTCGAAGTTTTTAACTTGATTATGGGGTTAGTTGTTAAAAAATGTTTTGTAACACGAAAGTGAGAATATAATTCATACAAGTAAAGTTCATACAAGTTCTTTACTTGCCAAAAACCATAAAAATCATTTAACAACATAATTCACTTTCATGTTATTTTTTTGGTAAAGCAATTCACTTTCATGTCAGAGAATTTTCGTCCGCTAGCTAGAATATTACTACAGTGTGAGATGTAGCCTCATCTTCTTAGAACAACCTTAGTACATTTTTACCAAAAAAAAAAAAAAAAAACCCTTAGTACATTCACTCATTGGCATATACATATATACTAGTGAGATTTTGCAGTATGTGAGCAAAGTTTATATAGCTTAATTGGATGTGTGCTAATCATTAATGGTAAAGAAAATTGAAAGATCTTAATGGGAAGTAGGTATGTGCAAAGAATTAACCTATCCAATCATCCTAACGCCTTCATCTTAACAATCCACTTTTGCAATTGTTGAATGAAAGTTATGAAATATATTTTGCAACCTTAGAAATATATTTTTCATCAAATATATAGAATACGATCCCCACCTATGATATATTCTCCGATTTTACAACAAAAACAGTTAGATCCCACTCTAAGATTGAGTACATAGTTTATGTGATTATAAAAAACTTTATGCATTATTAATCATATCCATAAATCATATTATCGTCATGTCTTCAATTTTATGGTGGGACAATTGAAAGTTTATTGCATAAGGAGATAGAATTCATGCATCTTGAATGGTTTGGATTATAAATTGGTGGGCTCTTTGGTGGAGTTCCACCCATCCTACTCATGGAAAGTGTGTCGGAGACACTCAGGTGATCTGAACTCCTTTTTATTTTTCAAAGATCTTCAAGTGTTGAGAGAGGGAGAGAAATGATGTAATTGCTAAAGATGGGACATGACAATCTTTTACCCACCTTTCTTTTCTTTCATTCTCTCTCATTTTCCGTTTCTCTCTCTCTCTCCTAAGCTTACTTTTTACCATCCTCCTTCCCAACCCTACACCATCCCTACATTCCTAAAATCCAAAACACCCTCCTCTCTTCCTCTCTCAGCCTCCTTTGAGGGATGCCTTCTCTCAATCTGTTTTTCAAGTATGGTATATCTTTGTCTCTCTCTAGTTTCTCTACCAAAAAAAAAAAGAAAAAAACAGAGAGAAAATAGCATTCAAGGTCTTGTTTTTCTCTGTTCTCATGCTATTATTATTCATGGTCTGTACTAGTTATGAAAAGATATATTTGTTAAGGGAAAAAGGAAGTGGAATTTGAGGATTGTGGTGTTTTGAATATGCTTTTGTTAATATTATCTTACTTCAATATCTTGATATGGGTCTTGTTTATCTGATATGATGATTTATTTTGTAATGGGTATGTGTTTATATTTGTGCATCATGGAGATCAGTAATGGGCATCATATGTGATTAAGAGTATTCTATTGGTTTTGGGTGGATTATCATTTTCTCTTGTTTACTGTAGAGATTTAGCTTCTTTAAACCGGCTTTATGCCCTTCTTCGTTTTGAAGTGGAGATAATGATTTCCTGATTTCTGAGACTATTGGGAACTCTTATCAAGTGTAGCATTGCCAAATATCAGGCAATAAGTTTATAGGCTCCTAAAATAAAGATTATATATTTTTCTAATGGGAAACTACAAGGACCCAATTAGTAGTTGTATGCATCAAATCTCATTGCAGCATCTTTCCTGTTCTGAAAAATCTCCTTCATATAGTATTTTCTAACCCTGATGTATGTTCATTCGAGTATCTATGGATCTGGTGTTATTGGAGGCCTTCTCTGACCTTTTTTCTTTGATAGTTAGCATTGATTGAACCTGCAATCTATAGGCACCTTCCTGCTTTTCTTTTGGTGATTCAATATGTGGTTCTGCTTTAGTGGAAGTTGGAACATCCAAGCGATGGCATTTTAACTATAGTAGTTTTGTTGGAATTTAGAAGCTTGAATGACAAAAGGATAGTGTGAGTTCTATTTTGAAGTTCTTTTTTTTTATTCTTATACATATTTGGAAATATGTCATCTGCTTAACTCACAAATTATAGCCGTTAATAGAAAACTGTAGCATTGTGTTAGAGTGTGAACTGCAACGTAACTGAGAAATAACCTTTTTTGAATAAACATTTGCTTAGAAATATATTTTGCATCAAATATTTGTCCCTCTTTGTGCTAAGGCACCTATGATTTCCAATGTAATAATAGTTATGTTTGTTACTTTGCAAACGAACGAAGAATAGCCCGCCGAGGCTCCGAGAATTCCCCTATATAACCAACAAAACCATATATCAGTAGGAATTTGTCACGGAAAGGTATATTATAACTACATATAGACTTTTATCCTTGACTTTATCAATTAGTAATATATTTCCTTTTGGTGTATGATTCCTAATTAGCCTTGTAATACTTGATACTAGCAGGAATTCGGTCGCCTCAGGTGTATCCCAACAAACCCAGACACAGTAGTATGGGGGCTTACAAACACCGAAGGAATACGTGAGGTAGGCGGGTCTCCATAATTTGGCAGAGATAAGTCGTATGGTCATAGATCATGCATTAATCACGGCATTGGTAGAGAGGTGGCGTCCAGAAACAAATACGTTCCATTTTCCATCCGGAGAAGAAACTATAACGTTGGAGGACGTTGCTTATATATACAGTCTACCCATTGATGGGGACCGAGTAACGAGTCGAACTTTCCCAAGGAGGCTAGTTCAAACAGTATGTCAGGAGTTGCTTAGTATTAACCCACAAAAGAAGGTTGACTACATCGGTATTACATTGAAATTTAAGTGGCTTGAGGACAATTTCAAGGCTGAATAACTGGAGAAGAAGAAAAAGAAGAAGAAATACAAGGACTATGAGATTCAGGCTACACGGTCTTACCTCTTTTTCTTGGTGCCCGGCCAAATCATCTCCCAAACTTTTGGTGCCCGAGGCCTTGCTTATCTGCTTGAGTTGTTTAAAGATTTTAAACCACATGCATGGGCACCGACTTGTCTTGCGAATCTTTACAGGATGTTGGCAAACGCTACTTTGTGGAATAAGGAGAAGACCTAGATAGAAGAGGAGGGGAAGAATGAACAGGGAGAGGAGGAGAAGAATGTACACAGAAAGAAAGAAGGACACCAACTCGGGACACCCATCGGGCCTCTTCAGCTGTTACAGGTCCTTGTTCTCATTCTTAACATCTTATGTCAGTGGTATTAATTCAATTCTATATAACATTTAAATATTTTGTGGAATGGTGTAGCTATGGGCTTACACGAGGATCATAGGGAGCTCAAGTCGAACCAAAAAAGCATCAGCCTGCAGTTCGGTGCACAAATAGAAGTAAAAGAGCTCGCACCAAAGCAAGCCACTCTCCGAACGCCATCTAATCGGATAAATACAATGCGACTGATGTGTGTTCCATCTCCACTAGCAAAGACAGCCTCACCTAGCCAGTAAGGTAAACAGCGAGATCCTTCCAAAGCGCAATGTCAGAACAAATGGCACCTGTGCTCGCGAAGAAGTCCTTCAAGTCTTCTCACATGAAAGAAGTCTTCTTCGAACCTGGATTCTTAGCCCTGCCTTCTCGGGTCATGCTATCAGAAGACTCTCTGCTGTCAAAGAAGTTGGGGAATGAAGAGCTAAAACTCCACCCACTGCTGGACCTGACTTTCGAGCCCTCATTCTCCTTCAAAAAATCATAGAAGGTGATAAGCTAAAAGTACAAAAGCCTAAACTCCTCAGATTGCTCCTCAAGGGCACTGTCGATAGGCATAAACTCCTCATAGAGTTTGTCAAGTATGGGCAACCCAATGATGGTGCTCAGCTCCTTCAGAGAAAAATCAATCTCACCATTCGTGAAAACGAAGGTGTTGTTTGTGGAAGGAACGACTCCAACATAGTCATGAAGGCCTCGTCGGAAAAGGTCACGATCTCCCTAAAAGCGTGGACCGCATCAAAGATCCCGGCTTCCTTCAAAATGGCGCCACCAGTCAGCAAGACACGGTCAGTCCATGACTCCCAATCTAGGTTAGCACTGAAATGGCCACGAAGTCGAAAAGGCTTCACCCAATTACTGCCGTCACCATGAAGTCCCGGTCTTGATCACATTGATCCTCTTCACCAAGCTCGGAGGATCTTCCCTCTTAGGGCATGTGAGAGAAAGGCTCATGATCGAGATAGTACGATCAAAAGTCGATTGGGTAGCAACAGTTCTCTCCTCACCGTCAACTGTGTAAAAGAACTGAAAACATCTCCTCTGGTATGTCATGTCATCAGGGACTGCATGACCAAAGAGAAAGGTAGGCTTGGGCACAACGCCTGATCATTCATGACCCAAGGACGATTACTTACCATGATCCTGTAGAACTCCACATCCTTGAGGGCGATCAATCGCTGCCTCATCTCATCTTTGTTGAAGGAGTCACATTTTTCTAAGTTCCTCTCTACATACTGGACTTTCTCCCAAGCCTGTTGAACGGCCGCATTGAAAAATCTAGCAGATCGGCGGGGTGCGCCAGTAACAAACCCCTTACCCTTGCTCATTCTGGAGGAACCACCTGCAAAGGTTTGAAAAGAAAAAGATCAATCACCAAAATGACAGAATTTCGAAGATCTTACAAAAGTCTGACATGATTCCAGGGCAATTCCGAAGAAAAAGGAAACACCCCAAAAGAAATAGAAAGCTCGAAGATGGGCTCAACATTCTGTGAGCTCCAAACTTGCAAAGCTTCTTAAATTTCCACAAGATTGGAAAAGGGCTCGAAATTGCTGCGAGCACCAAACTCCAAAACTTGCAAAAGTTTCCAGGTATCCATTATCATATCATGCTCCCAATTCAATTTCCAAAAAATCATGCATAGAAAAGAAATTGTCATGCATTAGATGCTAAGAAACCCTTGACAAAAGTTTGACCAATTCCAACCCAACTTGGTCAAAACCAATCAAACTTTGTCCAAGCCAAAACTCATGTTGGCTTGACCTAGAAACTCAAGCCTTTTATTTGATGCATGAAAAAAAAAAAAGAAAAAAAATGCATGAACATCTTGATTTGCATAAACCGCATTATCATGGTGAGTAAAAAAAAAAGAAAGAAAGAAACCTCCTAAAAAAAAAACAGAGAGAGAAAAAAGAGGAGAAAGAAAAAAAAAACGAAAAAAAAGGAGAAAAACAAGTGAAAAAAGAACCGTGGATAACAAAAAAAAAAAAAAAAAGAGACAAAGAAAAGAAAGAAAAGAAAAGGAAAGAGAAGAAAGAAAAAAAAACAGAGAAAAGAACTTTTTTACCATCCCACTTCTACAATGGAAGTTTTCTTGGAGAAGAAGACTTACTTGAAGCCAGTGATGGAGAAGAAGAAGAAAAGCTTGAAGATCCTTGAAGAAGAAGAGATCTTGGTCTTGAAACACTCTTGAAGGTTTTTGCAAAAGAAAGCAAAAAAAGTAAGAGGTCCAATCTCCCTTTGCTTTTATAGAAGAGAGCAACCCAAAGAAGAAAACAAGGAGAAAAGCAAGAAGGTAAGTGCTACAAATTAGCAACCTTCCCAAAAGAAAGATACTTTGAGAGATTCTCTCCCACAAGAAGGGAATTAGAGAAATTTTCTCCCAAAAGATAAGGGATTTGAGAGATTCTCTCTCAAACAAAGATACTTTGAGATATTCTCTCCAAAAAGAAAGGAAACTTGAGAGATTCTCTCCAAGTAAGGATTTTTTAGATATCTCCAAATAAGATAGTTTTATATATTCTTTACAAAATAACACCACGTGAGATCTAAGACATCTTTAAAACTTAAGGTCCCATGAGTTTAGCCATATTTTTAGATATTCTTTACAAAATAACACCACATGAGCCAGGTTTGACCACCTAGGCACTAAAAAAGACTTCCTATCAAAAATCCCTCTTACCAAGAGCATACAAAATGATTCCATACCTCTTTTGAGTTAATGGAACCACAAAAAATTCCAAGCCTCATGAGCTTCCAAAATTTAAAACCATCCAACCTCATATACCAAATTGAGCCAAAATTTTGAAATTGACATCCAAACCACTCCACTTGACCCAAAATAGTCCCAAAGAGTGACCAAAAATCAAACTTGACCTCCTAGCTTACCACATACAACTTGTTAGGTCACAAGGTCAAAACCAAATCTGACCCCCCAACTTGCCACATATAGGGTCAAAATAAAAAATCAAATTCCGACGCCCTAACCTACCACATACAGCTTGTTAGGTCACAAGGTCAAAAAACCTTCTTGACCGCCTGATGTGCAACATAAAGCCCTTAGGTTCATAAGGTCAAAAGGAAAACCCAAAATTCAAAACCCAAATCCAAATATCTCATGTCATTTTCAAAACTTTGCTTTGAGATGGTACGTGATCCCTTTCACTATCATAAAATCCCTTTGGAAACTCAAAAGGCTACTATACCAAAAAAGAAAACTACTCAAAGACTCTCGGTCAAGTCAGAAGTTCTACTTCAAACTTCTCTTCGAGGCACATCGATTTCAATAGTTATGCAACTCGTTGCTGTACCTCGAGGGAGCATTTGTTAACACCAAAAATGTCACTTTGCCTCTACAACATCTAAAAGTTACATGAAGCCGCATCCTACCACAAACAAGCAATGCTACTTCGGGCGTCAAATCTTGTCAGAATCAAATAAAAACTGCAAGATTCTTCAAAATAGCCAAAAGAATAGTACACATGAAGTTTCGGGCCATTTCAGCATTATTTGGCCTAACTTCACTCCTCAAGTAGCTGATCAGGAGCCCCTGGCGGCGATAGCTCCGAAGACATCAAATCTTCGATCCAAACCTATGTACGGTCTCAAAATACCTCCAAATGGCTCCCTATTAAGTTTTAGGTCGAACCGACAACGTTTGACCCCACATCAGCCCTTAAACAGCAAAATCAAGCCCCTCGGCTAGAACCACCGAGGCCATCTCTATCAAACAAAGCACATTGGTGACTTTAAAAGGCTTCCAAAGGGCTACATGTCAAATTTCAGGTCATTTCGACAACATCTGATAGAACTTTGACTTTCAGAAGCCAAATCAGGCCTCTCAGTGGCGGAGCTCTCCGAGACCATGATTTCCAAATCGGAGCTAACGGATCATCTCAAAATGACTCCAATAAGCTCTCTATCAAATTTTAGGTCAACCAGACATTAAAGCGTTGCATCTCCCTCGTAACAAAATCAAGTCTACTGGTGACAGGGCCCCACGCGGCTTCAAAACTCAAACAAAAGACTTGGTTAGTCATTCCGACAATGTTTGACCCAGTTTTGGCCTCTAATGGAAAATCAGTGGCTCTGCGCGACAAAGTCTTCAGCTTTTCCGGAAAATCGGAAACTTTGCTCCTTCATATGCAAGGCTTCTCGTCAAGTTTTCTGTATGGAAATCAAGCTAAAACATGTACAAAAATGTCAGAAAAAATACCGAAGAAAAAAGAATTGTAAAAATCGGAGAAACAGCCGAAAGACGGCGACCAAAACAGGAAAAAAAATCCCCCATGGTCGCTGGTGACCCTGGAAGTCTGGGTCACCGAATTTTCGCCAAATGACCATTTTTCGGTCTCTTTTCGTGTTTCGAGATGTCTGACCCCTGTGGTTTTCCAAAATTTTGACTTTTGAGGCTCGCAATCCGTTGATCTTCGTCAACATCATGGATCTACCATCAAGAGCATCGTATCATCATTGATTGCTTCAAAATCGCCTATCGATTGACCAAGAAAGCACACTTTCTGCCCAATCGATCGAGAAATCGACAGGACAGATGTCACTGGTCCACTAGTAGCAATTAATGTCTGAAGTTGCATGGTCATCCGACATCGATCAGCATGAAGATCCATCAGCGACCATCACAAGAAGAATTCCAAAAGACGCGGGACGGCCCGCGACTCTTGAAGTGACTCAAAACCACTTAATGCAGTTAAATGACCCGTTTTATGACAAATAATTGTGGTCATTAACTCATTATTCCGGACAGCTCAATCAGAAGCGAGCAAAAAGGAGTTACAAGTGAGCCATAAACATGGCATTAAACCCTGTAACTCCTCCCATCATGGAACTTAAAGGCGATTAAAGGCCCTCAATTCTCCATCAGCCAATCAGAAGTCAAGGAAAAAGAGTTACAAAAATAATGAATTAAATCATGTAACTCCTCCCATTATGTTCCTTTAATACATTTAAAGCCTATAAACCCACCTAATGGCTACCAAAGGCCTAAAAGTGGGGTCATTCCAAAATAAATGGATCAGAAAAAATCAATCAGGAAATCAATCCAGAAACCAAGCCAGAAAGCTCTGCAAAAGTTGCTGCAGCGACCTATCCACCCTTAAAGAAGTTCTGCATCGACCCCAACAATAAGGTGAACAAAGTCCCTTGGGGGGTCACTCCCTGGAAGGACGTCTCCTTCTCCTTTATGGCTTAGATGTGACTTTTCAGCTCGTCTACTCGGATTTTACTGGACACAGGACCTCCTCTTGGTCTTTGTCCTCTAAAAATCTGAGGTTTAAGACGAGCCAAGTGAATCAAGAGCACCCTTTGTTTTCATCTGAATGATGATGGCGAAGTGCACACATGGCTTGCGACCGTCAATCTGAGCGAGTCCCTACAATCTCTTGAGAAGTAAAATCCCTTTTCTTACTTTTTCATTGTATTTTGTATTTTTTTTAAGAGACATAAAAGAAATCACAACTCTTGTCTTTCATTATTGATAAGAATTGTAAACCGCATTTCACGGCAAAAAAAATGCCTTTTACGGCAAACATCGCCTTTCACAGCAAACAAGTCATATCTCTTTTCTTGAATATATGTGCAATGAAAAATTAGAAAAAAGTTGATTTCCTTCTCTACTTGCGAAGGTGGATCTCCGGACCACCACTTATCAATTCCAAGTAGAGTAGAAAATCTGGCATACCTGTACAAAAAATGTTGATGCTCGCATTCCGACACCGGTCGCGAAAGGGTTAGACTCCACGGACTCTCATGTCCGTTGACCTCGGTAGCGCCACGCCTGGAAAAACGAGTCCATCAAGAATCCTCTATTTAGAGGATTCCCTCCCTCTACTAAAATCAAGACATCCTCAAAGAAAACTTTTGTGGAAAGTTCTAGGTTTGGTAAAAAGAGAGGATTCCTACCATCCATAGGATCATTGACCCAATGGTTGTAAGATTTTTGTAAATTTCTCAAAATCCATGAAAAATTTAGACCTTAGATCTCATCCTTTAACCGTTGTTGTCCATCAAGATAATTTGAACGGTTTGGATCATTCAAAGGGGGCCCACTGGAATAACAGATTAATATTTTATAATTTAGACTTTTTACAAATATCTTAGAACTTAGGAAGGATCAACGGTTCAAAATTGAGGTTGTAGTGGTGTTTGGCCTTCCGAAAATGATTCATGGTTTGGATCATGATTTCGAATACCACATGAACAAAAAAAAAATTAGAAAATTCGTTCTGCCCAAAAATCTTATTTTAATGCTGTGGCAAATCAACGGTTATAATTCTTTTGCCATTATCTAGTGATCCTAGATGAATTACGCATCCAATTTTGGGCCCATAGCCGTTTTTTATTTTCTAAGTATAATGAACGATTCAGATTTTACAAAATGGGCCCACAAAACTTCAGATTTTGTGATCCAACGGTTTGGACCTTTTTCCAAATATCTTAAAATCTAGAAGGAATCAACGACTGATAAATAGACTCTCAGTAGTTTTGGGGATTTTTCAGATGATGAATGGTCTGGATCTTGATTGTGGAACACAGGAAGACCAAAAAGTTAAAAAAATCAGTGACCCAATGTCAACCACCCAAAACACTATACAGCATTGTAGCAGCGACTTTCTGTAGTTCTGTGCACTTCAAGAATCTGCGGGGCGGGTGGCGGGGGGCGGGGGCGGTTATGACGCATGAAATAATCGCTTTGGAGGAACATGGAAAGCCTTTCTTCGATTTTCTGCAATACACCAAATGTGGGCTTTCCACACAATGGAGGAAAATGGGGTAGGAATCCACGACGCTGACGGTTGCCAAATGTGGCCTAGGTCATTCTTGGGTACAGTAACAGCACCTGAACTAGCAGGTTGTGAACTTCAATCCAACTCGTTAATGCTAACACTTCCATTGGACGATCCTGATCTGTATGTCAAATATCAAGTCAAGAAAAAAATTATTTATGGCCAGAAAAAAGGATGTATTTTAATAAATGGATCCAGTCATATACTAAATGGAAATAGATTAAGATATCAATTGGACACAACAGTAAAAAACAAAAATTATGAAGAACAATTCAATGAATAGCTAGGAAACCTAGGATACTCTTATGTGATGAACGTGAGTAGACAAACACACAAATTGGTAGATATAGAGGGATGCCAGTTAAAAATGTTGAGAAAGACTCAATTCCTTTTATTCTCTTCTCATGTTAATAATGTGTACGCCTCACTGTCTCTTGTAAATAAATTTGCCAACCCACCTAGGTATACTATAGTTCAAATTACAAAACCCCTTCATCACCAGTTCATAATAAACAGGTAAAGACATTTTTCTTGTAGTGATTTGATGTCATGACCCTAGACCAGGTCCACGCTAACCAAGGCCTTAATCCAGGACTGCAGCGAGACAGGCCAGAAAATTTCATCAGCACACCACAAGTTTCTGCTGTGTGGATTCCACAAACACGATGCCTTAAGGGTTGACCCAAATAATAATTTTCGGAAGCATGTAGCAAACACACATCTAACTGAAATAAATAAATAAATTCGGAAGACTCATGTTAGAGTGAGAAACATATCAAGGTCTACCCCAGATATTAGTTTAATATTTACACACAAAAGAAGGTGAGTTTAACTTTTACAGTGCCAAAAGTAAAGCCAATAAAGGGTGAAATAATAAAACCCCAAAATGAAGAGGACTCTCCCCAAAAAGTGATGCGTAGCTCATGGTCCAACTTGATGCATAGATGACATCGTCCAGCTGTCACTCTCCAGCAAACGGTGACTCGCCCACCGCCTCCTCCGACTCCGCCTCAAAGGTAGTTGAATCTGCAATTGGGCACTAAACAAAAGAAGTATCAAGCACGATGGTCTGGCAAGGTAAATATGTATAAAATCACTTATAAATAGGAAAACACGTTTCGAATTGAAATGGGAGTAACAATGAAATAACAAGAGTTAAATACTGAGATCAATTGTACAAAATAGAAAACATGCTGAATCAAACTCATAAAACTGATAAAAACAGATGAACTGATGAACAGATGGCAACCACACTGAGCTAAATTCTCCTATACCGAGATGACGAAAGCAGTCAGACAAATAATCGTCACCATACAAGATGACCTAAACAAACATATATATACATATAGTAACCGACATACATATACATATAGTAACCCAGTATAGCTGGGCATCGAACAGAATTCGTCGTGAAACGGATGGCATACAAACAAAATTCCAAACTGCAGTTGGCATAATTATTTAAGGATCCCAGGCCGGATGATCAAACCGACCAAGCGACCCAAGCTTAGTGGTGCCGACCAAAACTACGAGCAAACTTAAACAAATCCAATGAACATATTTCAAATCGATAAGGAACTACTCCGAACAAAAAACATATACAGCCATATTAAATTATTATAGACGAGTAGCCCTATCAAGATTTTCCCAACGTAACGAACCACTCAAAATTTTCCTCAAGACATTTCATGAGAAAAAATGAAAATTTTTAAATTTGGCACAATATCTTGTGGCTAAGTGGTTTATCCCTGGTTCGTCTCAGTGAGCACTTAGTGTTCAAATGTTGGTATGTACAAGGAATTTGGTGCCTTTGAAGTTGACCGACATTTGAGACCTCTGAGTGCACAACAAGACTAGGTAAGGTACTAGAGTGTCCATGAGTTAGATCCCTACTACTCCCAATAATTACCATCAATATAGGGACCTCGGTTAACTGTCAATTAGTTGTAGGTACTGATGTTTACTACGCAGTTAACCGCCGGCTGACCGCGGGTCAAACTAACATAATTTAGATCTCTTGTTAATTTTGACCACCAACAGGAAGGGACCTATCAGTCAGGTAGCAATTAACACCCCCAAACCATCCTCTCCTCTCCCTCCCCCCCCCCCCCCCCCCCCCCCCCCCCCCCAACACACACACACACACCAAGATCGGTTAACCGCCACCTGTCTTATTGATTTTTCCCGCATACTATTATTGTGACCGAACTCCCCTTGGTTAACCACCAAGTGACTGAACTTCCTACAAAATTTGGGTTTTGAACTTCACAACAACTGATCTTCTCCCCAATTGAAGTCCCCTCTTTCTCAACCTCAATAACCCATCTTCCTATAACTGAATTGGGCTCTTCTTACGCCCTAACCACAACTCCAAACAACCACAAACACTGCAAAACCATTCCATATACAAATTGAATGCAAAAAAGCACAATATACCCAAAAAATTGCAGATTTCTGAAACAATTCATAAAACAAAACATGGAAAACTGGCACAAATGCAGGAACTATTCACACTGTTTAAGAATCAATACTATTCTCAATTATCACTTGTGAACATTCAGAATTTCACTTTTGAGTTTGAAAAGGAAATAGAGTTCCAATACACATGCTAATTTACCACACCATTCATTTGCAAGAAACCCAACTATTGTTATAGTTGAATTCCCGCAGAACTTGAACATAGTAGGAGTTCTAAATGCATTTTAAAAACCAATTAACCATTAGCAAACTAAAAGAGCAGCCATTTCTCAAAAAAGAACTTAAAAGTTTTTAACATAAATTAGAATTCAGCCATGCATGCATATAATTATCAATTAGTCACTTGACTTAGACCAAACGGGTCCCAAAATCACTCTACTAGAAGCTCCAATCTACAAATGCCCCATCAAAACATCTTAAGATCCCCAAACTTTTTGAAAGAAAAAGGATTTCTCCAAGAGACACCTTGCATGCAAGATAATAAAAACTTCCTAAGGGGTAGTGATGTGAAAATGCTTTACATATGCAAACGAATCACATGCGAGTCATTTACATATGCAAATGAGTCACATACGAAACATAGTCCATTGTTTGTCAAATTCACACATCTTCAAATGTGAATTTGATTGCATCTAACGATTCATATCTTTTACAATTTTTTCACAAATTTTGAAATATCCATGATGAATCAAGTGATGAGATTTAACCCATGAAGCATTGTTGGCCTTCTAAAGAGGATTAACGGTTTGGATCGGGAAAAAGAGAGCCACAAAAATCAGAATTGAAGATCAAATAGACTAAGCTTTTTTTGCAAAATATCTTACAACCCATGAAGGATCCACAGTTGGAACTTGAGCAACTAGCCATTTATGGCCTTATGAAGAGTTTCTACCATTTTGATAGTTTCTACCATTTTGATCTTGCATTAGAGGGCTAGATTATCAAAGAATTTGGAAAAAACGAAGTGCCTTTTCAACTAGTGGTAAGTACTGTGGCAATAGTGAATGTATCCAACGGTTGGTATCTTTCTCAAAAATATTACAATATCCACATTGAATCAACTCATGAGATTTGCCCTCCTAGTTGGAAACATCCTTTTAAAGAGGACTAACGGTTCTGATTGTTCAAATGGGCCCCACAAATACCAAGAAATACACATCTAACGGTCTACACTTTATTGTAAATTTCTCACAAATTGTGATGATCCAACGGTTGCAATTTGTTGCTATAGCCGTTGTTTATCTCCCTAACAATATGAATGGTTCAAATCATGATGTAGTGGCCCATCGTAATAAAAAAAATTTAAAAAGGCATCCTTGGGCATTTTGGTACTGTAACAGGGCGGAAGCAAGCATGGTGTGATTCCGTTTCACTCCTCTCATGGTAAAAGTTTTAGGCACTTTTTCCCACAAAAATCACACCAAATGCACATGTCATTTACACACAAGATGTGTAAATTTCCAAAACAAACATAAATGGTGTGCAATGGTTGCATATGGGTTCATTTACATATGTAAATGCACTGAAACAAACGACCCCTAAGGGTCTAAGAGACCCACATCTAATAGGAGAATGCAAGATCTTACCCGGAAATGCACTAACCAGGAAGAAAGGCTTGGAGAACTAAAAGATCCTAGCTGGATTTCTTTCATAATTGTACTAATGGAAAGCTAAGAAGATGGAGAAGATGAAGGTGAAATCAGATTTACAATTTGAGCTCAATAGGTGGGACATACAAGAGAAAGAAGAAATATACATGGGCTGGTTTAAGTATGAGTGAGGTTGTGGGCCCCACTTAACTAAAACTTCGAGGGCTTGGAAGCCCCATTTGTGGGCCCCGAATGTGATCGACGAAGAAGGGAAAATCAATTACTAAAAAATCTAATTCTTGAAAAGTACATATTCTACTTAATTAAAAAAAGATGAAAATTGTGCACAGATTTTGATGTGAAAAGTCAGTTTTGCCCTTTTTGGCTAAAAAAATGAGTTTCTAGGCTTCAGACACTAACGGAATGAACATGAGTGTTGTTGGGGCAAATGTGACCTATCAAAAGAAGTCAAAATTGAAATTTTTTGAAATCGAGAATAATTCCCTCCATAGAATTGGTTAATTTCAAAATGAGAGTACTTTAATTTGTTTAATATCAATTGAGTATTCTGTTTCAAATTCTTTTTTGTCGAAATCGGAAGAATAAACCTATGATAAAAAGATAAAATTGATAAAACACCTCAAAAATATGATATGAAAACAAAAGCACATATACAATCCAATAATACAAATAACTTAGGAGAAACAAGTAGAAACATAGAACCGCAATGCCTAAAAACCAAAAGTTGAAACAAAAGAATTAAAAAAAAAAACAAAAAAACAAAAATCCATGAAGACCTATGACCACAAAACTAAAAGAACACATCAAAAGCGGAAAAAAAAAACTATGATAAAAAAAATAAAAAAATATTAAGACACGGGAAAACATATAAAAAGGAAAAAAATTAAGAAGGGGGAGAGTTACGACACAATCGTGTTACAAGAATCAATGAAAACGCAATCGTGAGAATCTTTGTATTTCACTCAGTCTCATAAATTTGAATTACGTGACTAAAGGGAGATTAAAGAGATTAGATCCAATTAAACCCCATCTAAAGTCAAAAACCATGATAACATTGTACGAGATAAGGGATGGAAGGTTCACTCTTTAATATAACGTCTAATAAGGTTTATTTAGCTATGACATTAGATAAGAAAAATCTAAATATGCATTGATTGATTAGAGACCATGGGAGATTAGACTCTTTAAAAGGAGGCTCCATTTTTATTTATGTCTTTATTTTGATGACCTAAAATCCCTCCATTGTCCTTAAATCAGGTTAAAATTGGAGTTGGCATTGAGCTCCAATTCTCAATCAATTGCAAAATTGGAGCTCAATTAATTTTAAAATTGAATCATATCCATTTCATATATAACAACTAGCAAAATGCCCTCATGCTTAACACGGGTGATAGAAGCCATATAAAAATACCATTTAATTTTATGCTATAAAAAAGATCTTTCTTTTGATAAGTCTAAAATAGAAGTATTTCTATTGAACGAGAATTTTATAGGTTTTTTATCACAACATTGAAAGTTTATATGAATGATAAATTTAAAATAGAAAATTTTAGTAGAAACATGAAATATCATATTTACACTCACTAACTGATGGAGGTAATGCATCAAGTGATACACCTCTAGGCTCTGGTCATTCTCCTTTGCATCACGTTGAAAGTCCAAAATCCGAACCCGGGGGGGAGGTTGGTGTTCTAATGCCAATTATGCTTTGGAAATTAATTAACTTCACTACAAGTGAAGTTTCTAAGTCATATATGAACAAGTAAAGAAACTATGTAATCATTTAACATTAGCATTAATAAAGAAACATTAAGCATATGAGCATCATCCACACATTAAAAGATCAACCACCATAACAACCAAATTTATAGTGGTCCGGCCAATCATGCCTACATATATTGGTCTACGGCTAGATCACGGCTAGCCTTAGGCTACTGCAGGGTTAGCCGTGAGGTAACCGTAAAACTGCCATTTTCCAGTATTTTTTTTTGTTTGAAAATGATTTTCTAAGTGGGAATTTTGGTCATGGAAAACTTGATTTGAATAGAGACTAACATGTTTAAAATGGAGTTTCAAAATGTGATACAAAACATGTTTATGCATGAATTTCAAAATTTCATTTTATAAAACTAAATTTAAAAGACTAAATCATGCATAAAGACCAAGTCTTAACTTACATAATGCCAAACATGAAAAATAAAGATTCATGAAGATTCCAATATTAAAAAGTATGAGTGCACGAGAGATCAAGCTATGATTAAAATGAATGCATCCAATCAAATTGAAACAAATGCAAACCCTAACAACCTTCACACTCGAGTCATTTGAAACTTGTAGCATGACAACAAACAATGCAGAAAAAAAAAAGTGATGAGGGAAACCAAGCTTGGATTGGAACCGAGACAGAGAGATAGAGGGGTGTTCCTAGGAGAGAGAGAGAGAAAGAGAGAGAGGGAGAGTTATAAAAAATGGAAGAGGAGTCACCTAATTAAGGGGAAAAGCTGTTTGCGAAGGGGGAGAGATGGGGAGTGAATAATAAATTACATTTTATTGAATTGAATTAGAGTAAATAAGATTAAAGCGAAGTGGGTATTGGAATTGAATTAAATTAAATAAGATTAAAGAGAATTAGGGTATTGGAATTGATGAGTAGGTCAAAATTGCAGGGGATTGTTACAATATATTGGAGCTGATTTCAATTTGAAATGAGTCTCTTTCATATATAATAATTAGGAGTACATCTTCAACAGCCAAAGATCTTAAACGGAATCAGGACTAATTAGTCACCCAATTTAACAATTGAATAGGTTTTTATGCCCACAAGCATATGGCAGGCAAAGTGGAGACAAGTTAAGGAAGCATTATATTACTATCAAATACCAATTTGATTAAAGATAGACTTTTATAAGACGATAATTAGACCTGTTTTGGTGTATAAAGTCGAATGTGGGGTGAA
This sequence comes from Umbellularia californica, assembly GCA_028538565.1. Taxonomy (NCBI): domain Eukaryota; kingdom Viridiplantae; phylum Streptophyta; class Magnoliopsida; order Laurales; family Lauraceae; genus Umbellularia; species Umbellularia californica. The sequence goes on from JAPQWN010000004.1 coordinate 42,071,831, forward strand.
GAAGAAATGAGAGAATACAGTAACAAGTTAATGAAGCATTATGTTACTGTCAAATACCAATTTGATTAAAGATAGACTTTTATAAGACGATAATTAGACCTATTTTGGTGTATAAAGCCGAATGTGGGGTGAAGAAGAAATGAGAGAATATAGTATAGTGAGATTCACGTAGTAAGATGGATGCATGTAATTAAAAGAAATGAAGAAATTTGGGATGATGAAAGAATAGAGAATTCACTGATAGATACAAGTGAAAACAAAACAATGAATACCATTTTGGTTGACTAGTGAAGGAGGCTTGTGCTAAGCTCAGGCCTTTATTAAAAAAAAATACAAAGAATATAATACTAATGTTATTATGATATATAAAATGACTATTTCATATATTTCTCAATTCATATATCAATATATAATATGAATTTGTAAATTACATTATGATATATATATACATTAATATTGATGTATTATTAATATTAATCTATACATATTTAAAAAGCCTGCAAAAGAATATCAATGGTATGATAATATTAATGTAATATAAATATATTGTTAATTTTAATTGTATGTTGGTATTATTACTAGTATTTCATCAATAGTACATTACGGCAATATTACATATCACAAAATTAAAATTTAATATTATGCACAATTAGAGTTTACTAAATACCTTAATATTTATGTTACTAGAATACATTATAAATGTGTTCACATTGATGTAATAATAATATTAGTGTTGTGATATATAGCATTACATTTTCATAAACATTAATGTACATATTAACATAATATGATAATATATTACACATATATTTATCCTCAATACTTTCTTCTTCATAGTTTTGTTGATCTTCAAGTTTTGATCTTCTCATTATCTTTAAGTAGTAGCAAAAATTCATCTTCAGTCTCTACAAGTTCCCATTCCATATAGATTTCATGAATTTGGAAGAGAGCTTTGATTTGCTACATAGTAACTTGAGAGGCCACATGCGTAACAAATTTCATAATTTGTGTGTGTGTGTGTGTGTGTGTGTGTGTGTGTGTGTGTGTGTGTGTGTTGCGTGCGTGATTGCGGAAGTGTGGAATCTGCGATCGACAATCGAGCCACACACAAAAGGATAGAAACTCACACAAGAGATGAGCGTGGTTTGGCAGAGTGCCTATGTCTATGGTAAAAGGGAACTCACTCTCTTTTCTATGCCACTTTGATTAGGTCTAGGATTACATATTACATTATATTTATAATCTCTTCTTTCTTAGCCCCTAAAAAAGCCCCGGTACAATGACTAAAATACTCCTAACCCAAAGCTCGGTCCCTAGCTAACCCAATGGACTAATCTAGTCAAACAGAAATACAAGACATAAATCCAAAAATCTCCACCTTGGCGTGAAATCCGTGGAACTTAAGCCATGAGAAGAATAACTTGCAATGTCTTCAATCTTCTTGGACCTCACTGAGAGTCACGTCCATGTGCCCACTGTCATTGGGTGTAGCATTCACTATTTAATGGCTTGTGACATGGGTCAAGTCCAAGAAGACTTGAACTTGTCTTTGACCCATTTTTTCATGAATGCACCAAATCGCTTGTACCATTGTCCAGAAGCTTGTTTTGACCCGCACATTGATTTCTTCGAATTGGATGCATGATCAGGAACTTGGAACTGCACTCGACATGCACTGGAAGTTCCTTCATTTTCTTATAGACCCACTCGCATCTGATGGCTTGATTTCCCTCATCAAGAGACTCCATCTCTTCATTCATAAATATTGCATGTTGACTACTTTCCTGCCCTTCCATTTACTCCAGAGACGGGGATGGCTCAATCGTCAATGGATATGCAACATATCATCATGACCATTGTATGATGTCGACGCATACGTCATCATACCTCGAGATCGTATCTAACTTGCAATTTCATTTCTCTTTGCAGTCTACCTATTTGCGGCATCTGCTGCCCTGTCTACTATACAATCTTACTATCCCCTGTGTCCCGAGAGGAACCGAATGTACTCTCCTTCCTTACTTGGACGTTTGACTCCACCTGAATGGTGTCACTGCTGTTACACGCCTTTGTATTTTTAAACTCCTTTATTGCATTGAGTAAAGCATTCTCATGAAATATAACATCCTAGCTAATGACAAACTGGGGTGAATTCTGATCAGTACATCACAACCTGTATCATTTTACCCCCATAAGCATAATTTACCAAAATGCATTTCACAACCTTTGGTTTCAACTTATCGGTTTTCACATGAGAATAAGTTGGACAACAGAACATCCCCAAGTTAGAATAATCAGTTGGATTACCAACCACATTTTTTCTGGTCTTTTTGCAATCAATCCTTGAGTATGGAGGCATGTTTATCAAGTAGCCTACCGTGTACTGCATCATCCCAAAATTCCTTAGACAATCCTACAGTAAACGACATACGACCAGTTCTTTCCAAGATCTTTTCATACATCCTCTTTGTAACTCCATTATGTTGTGGAGTTCTTGTAGTGGTGTAATGTCGAACTGTACTATGATCCTTGCAATAGTTCTTGAACTCTGTTTGATCTATACTCATTGCCATTATTTGTTACCAACTTCTTCACCTTCTTGATAGTCTGTTTCTCAACCATTGTCTTCCATCGCTTGAATTTAACAAAGGTCCGATCCTTCGTCAACAGTGTATAAATCTAAACTTTCCTTAAATAATCATCAATAAAAGTCAACATATACTGAGACCTACTCTTGGAATAAACCTTAGAAGGCCTCCACACATCTAAATGAATATAATCAATGATACCTTTCGTGCGATGAATACTCGTCTTGAAATTGACTTTGTGATGTTTTCTGAATATGCATTTCTCATAAGAATCCAACTTGCTTGTCTTTATGCCACATAACAAATCCCGATTGCTTAATATTGTCATTCCATTTTCACTCATGTGACCCATTCACTAGTGTGACAATCATGTTGAGACAGATTCATGTTCATTCGGGGAAGATACTGCAGTTTCACCTGAAACTTTATTTTCGGACAAAATATACTAGCTTGCAGCTCTATTACCTCTCATAAGAACCTTCACAACCTTCACAACTCCACATTCAGTTGAAAATTTACAACCATCGGAGTCCAAAGGCACCCAAAAAAATAAGATTTATTTTCAATTTGGGAACACGCCGAATCTCTACAATTTTTTGACAATTCCATTATACATCTTGATTTTGATTGTTGCAGTCACAACCGTCTTACATTCAACATTGTTACCCATCAAGAACTACACCGTTGATTTCTCTATAAGTGGTAAACAAGTCCCTATTGAGAATCATATGGTAAGAGCAACCTAAATAAAGAATCCATTTGTCTTGACGATGAATACTATTTTTTGACCACTAACAATGCATTGTCGGGATCATAATATGATTTTCCCTCTGCAATACTGATTGAATCATCAGAGGACGAATCTTATATTTCTTTCCCTTTCCTCTGCCGTCTAGGAAAATTCTTTCTGACGTGCCATTTTTAATGGAAGTAATAACATTTAATGTTTTTTCTGTTGGATCTAGACTTAGATCTATGTCTGCCTTCACTTCTAGGGCCTCTTGTTCTTCTTCATACTACCAAACCCTCAGCTTAACTGTCATTATTGTTTTCACCCTGTTTTCAGCCATAACTTTTTTCTTTTACTCCTTATAGTTTAAGGCTGCCTCTACATCTTCCTAAGACATAGTTTCTCTACCATACATCATGGTATCAACAAAATGCTCATATGAGGGTGGTAACGAACACAACATAATGGCCTAGTCCTTATCATCAATTATGACATTGATATTTTTCAAATCCATGATAGCTTTATTAAATGAATCAGGGTGGTTTGCAATAGACGTACATTCCTGCATTTGTAAGGTAAACAACCGCTTCTTCAAGTACAAGTGGCTTGTGAGAGACTTTGCGATGTACATGCCAACTTCTGCCATAACCCAATAGTGGTTTTCTCTTGAACAATCTTTCACAATATTCTATCTCCCAAACATAGCACAATTGCACTATACGCCTTTTCCAGCAACTCATTCTTGTCTCCGTCTGACATTGTCGCAGGTAGAGTAATCTGTCCCTTCGGAGCTTTTTGTAACCCATTTTGAACCAACAAAACATCCATCTTCATATCCATAGATTGAAATCATTTTTTATGTTGAATTTCTCAGTTTCAAATTTTGTGGCTATTGCAAAATTCAAGATTTTGTGATTCATAGTGGGCTTCTCTAGATGACTTTTCCGAGACAATCTTTTACTGCACCTGCGTACATCTCATCACCACGAGCACGTTGGAAGAAAAAATCTTGAAATCCGACTTCAGATAGTTCTGATATCACAGAAATAAGTTTATACGCTTTGATTAATCAAACTCCTTCGTTAACAATTGAACAACCAATCTTCTTTTACAACTGTGTATATTTGTTTGTTAAGAGTCTGTAGGTTCAATCAGATCTTCAATCAGACTCTAGATTGTTAATATATTGGCAAAACAATTTCGATCCCGTAGGTTCGCTGACTTCACCGCTGACGTCAGCGCTGTTGTGGCTCTGTTGAGTTGGGCTTCTCCTACAATAGTTAGGTCAACTCGACCAAACCTGAAAACCCAGGTATAGAACCCTAGCCCCTGGGCCTTCCTTCTTCTTCATTGCTGTTTCTGTAACCGAGAGTGACTTCGGGGTTTTTCTTCCTCACCGGCCACGCAGGCAGCGACTGTGACCGGCGAGACATTCCTCTTCAGGTTTGGCGATCAAACTCCGGCGAAGATCTTCAACTCCGATCACAGAAAACCGATAACTCCTCTATATCTCGACTGCGCTGAACTACAAGCGATCGAACCAGTCCTCTAGTTTTCTTCTCAGGGTTCGAGAACAACTGAAAAACACTCCTCTCCCGATCGTCTTCTCCGATTGATGCAATTCAATCGACAGTGACCGAATCCTCTTCAACCAGGAAGAAACCAGCACAGAACCCCCTACTTACTGTTTGTGGATGTTCTCCGATGACGATCAACCAGTCCCAGTCCTCTCCTCCGGTTTTGATCTGCTAGATGAACTAGAAACCTCTCGATCCGAAAACACCCGAGTCTCGGATCAGACCTTTGCAAACTGTCAATAGAAAAACAAATCATAACCTGAAACCTCTCTTCTCCGGTTTTTCAATCTTCTTCAGTACTAGTGGCCCACAAGAGATCAATCCGACCCCCTTTTCCTAGATCCAATCCATGGATCTCCGTCGATCCTAAGCACTGATATCCCTTGTCTTGGGCGTGCGTACGGAAGAGCTAAACTTAAGATCCACAATAAAGCTACAGGAGAGGAAAACCCACACCAGAATTTGGACGTTTACGGAATAAAATATTTAAAGATTTAAATATTACAAGAATGAGATAATATAGAATAGAATAATGTAATATTATAATCTTACAATATTTTTGCTGTTTGGCAATTTTTGAAGAATTTTACAGGTTTTAAATTGAGTTATTTGGAAGGTACTGTGATTAAATTAAATTACATTATTAGAATAATTTTTTATTAAATATTATAATTTCTATATAATTTATCAAATCTGGATAAAAAAAAGTAGTGTGGTAAAGTAAAGTTCAACTGCAATGTTTTTACTTTAAGTTACTTTTCTTTTATCACATAAAACCATGGTAAAATATAGTAAAATCAAGTCAATACACAAAACAACTACTTTACAACTCTCTCTCCCACTTTGTTTTACCACATACTTCATGTCACCTTACTTTGCCTCACATTTACTATAATATGATATCAATCTTTATTTTACTTTACCACACCTATAAATAAATCACTTCTTATTTACCATATAAAACTATGATAAAATGTGATAAAGTCAAGTCAAATAGAAAGAAACTACTTTACCATTCCTTCCTACTTTACTTTACCAAATATTTTATCCCACCTTTACTTTACCCCAACTTTACCGTGCCGTGACATTTACTTTTAGTTTACTTTACCATATATGTAAACAAACACATCATGATGGATTTGGTGAACTAAAGTCTTTACTTTACTCTACTACTTTTTAATCGTCATTTTGAAAGATTCTTGTCTTGTAGAATGTTTTCTTCAAGGGGGAGCTGTAGGAAAAAATATTAAGCTTTTTTAAAGAAAATATTTTTTTCTTTAAATTTTTCTTGGATTACCAAACGCACAAGATTCTCTTCTTTAGAAAATAAAAGATTATATTCTATAAAATATTATTTTCTTGTGTTTTCTTGTGCATCCAAACATGCCCTTAAAGCAGAGTGCCCACATGTCCATGGCAAAAAAGAACTCTCTTTTCGATTCCACTCCCATTAGGGCCTGTTTCTTTAGTGGAATTCTTGGAATTTCTGTTTGGGGAATTCCTAAATTCCCAGACATAGTGGAATTCCTGAATTCCCCTTGGGCTTGAGCATCCAGGAATTTCACACAAATGCAAAGGGAGTGGAATTCCTGGATTCCCAAAGGTCAAAAGAGAACTTTCAAGTGGCTTGAATCTAGAAATGCTACTGAAGAACATGGGATTCAGAAATTCTAGGGGAAACATGTCACATCATCTGGACATGGTGAATTCCTGGCAGAAATTCTAGGAAAGAAACAGGGCCTTAGGTCCAGGGCTGCAAAGTATAATGTGTTTATAATATTTGCTTTCTTAGCTTCCAAGAAAGCCTTAGTATCATAAGCAAAATACTCTCGACTCAAAGCCTGGTATCCGACTAACCCATTGGACGGTCTAACCGGAATACAAGAGATAAATCCAATAATATATATATATATATGGAGAAATATTCATGTGCATCCATCCCTCACTATGTTGTGGTGAGGGATAACATAGTGGGACTGACTTTATGATACATCCGAACCATTGACATACATAAAACCTCCTTAAGTACGCTGAATCCATCAAGTATTCACCTATCCAAATTGATTGAACCGTTGAATCGAATGTCAATTTTTTTTCTTTAATATAAATTCACTAATTTCGTGGGGCCATGAATGAATGGGTTCTAGGCAGGGGATTAACTCCAAACTTGATATATGGGTTAATCTAAGATGTCTCTTTCCGTCGCTCGAGGGATTGACCCCAAACTTGATATATGAGTTCATCTAAGATGTCTCTTTTCATCGCCCCAAGTCTGACGATTAGTGGGGCCCTATGTGGGCCCCATTAAGTTGGTGTATATATATATAGGGATTTATTCAGGTGGGAACTGTTCTCACCTTATATGTGAGAAGTTCCTTTACAGTCGTTGGATCGGCAAAGTTAATCCAACGGCTCTTACGTTTTAAATATAAAGATGTCTTTTGAGAATGGGCGCCCAAAACATTTCATTTCCCCCTTTCGAGAGTTGAAGAATCCAGAGCCCCTTTCGTCTTCGCCTTTCAACCATTCCAATCGATCAGAGCGGTTTCCCCTCTTCTCCTGGTTCTTCGGCTGCAGCCTCTCATCTCCATCTCCATTTCCATCTCCTCGTCTTCATCTCCATCGCAGAGAAGACGAGTTTCGCCTCGGTACGAGAGCCCTCCAACTATTTCAGATTTGGGGCGTGTCGCTGGCCGGAAGCTGGTATCCTCTCCTCTCCTCTCCTCTCCTCCAGAACGACGAGTTCTCCATCTCCATCAGCGCGGTCGAGGACCTCCAGCCATATCTTGGCCTGAGAAATGGAGAAGATAAAAGGGAAGAAGGTCTGAGCCAGAGAAGCAGAGACTGGTTTTTGCAAAAGGGAAGAAGGTCTGACGTTGTCTGCAAAAGGGAAGAAGACTGGTTACCTTTCGTCCATTCAAATCGAAAAAGGTAAGAGAGATTCCTCCATGTCCTCTCTGCTGTGGTTTTTTTTTTTTTTTTGGGCAAACACTGCATGATATTATTTGTAGGAATCCTCTATTCAAAGTTTTTTTTTTTTTGGGCAAAGACTGCATGATATCTCTTCTTGGGCATGCTTCTGTGGACGGGGTTTTGGGTTTTTTGTTTGGGATTTTGGGTTTTCTAGAAACAGAAGAAATGAACCTCTGTTGCTTTGACACTGTTGAAACTGGAGTACATGGCCTAATGTTGATGTTGGGTAGAAGGGGGATTAAAAATAAATAAATCAACCCCACCAATTTCATACTTCTGTCAGGCCAATCTATTACCAATTTAAAGGGTTCTTGACTTGGCATCATCCAACTGGGCTTTAATCTATTACCAATTTTATACTTCTGTCAAGCTAAATCTCAAGCCTTTGACTTTTAATTACATCTTTCATTTAGATATTGAAGCCCAGGTCAAGCCAGATTGCATGCACTCGGTTCAGGTGCATACTTAATCATCTTCAGCCATACTCTTGCAAGTTGGAAACAAACCATGTGTCATGCACCATGTGGACATAACGTGCTTTATTTATGGTCTCATAAATTGCTCTATTTTTGTAGGTCGAGAGCATGTCATCGTCGTATTCTATTTCCAGCGATTACGTGTCAAAATGCTCACGTGGAGAGATGATTTGTCTCACCTCTCATACAAAGACTAATCCAAATAGGAAGTTTTGGAGATGTCCCAATTGGAAAGATGAAAAGGGTTGTGGTAGATTTATATGGAAAGATGAAGTTGACAATGAGAAGAATGTAGTAGCACTTATAGAGGAAATGAAGAAGACAGTGGAGAAACTAAATGAAAACATATGTGTTGCAGTTGAAGAGATGAGACATGCTGCTGAAGAAAGGAAAAAATCAAACAATTTTCTTTTTGTAGTAGTGTTAGTCAATTTTCTTGTAATTGTGATCAGCATGATGAAAAATGTGTGATGTATATTTTGAAATCTAATGAATGTTTTTTTGGGTAATTTTAATGACAGTAGGTTTTGATGTTATATTTTGATCTTTATAATTTAAGAAAAGCTTGAAAGATAGATTTAGAAAAATGCCAACTACTAAGTGTAGTTCTATGTCATTTTGTGTATGAAGTTTTGGTTTTCTGTAATACTTGGTGAGAAAGTATAATTGAAAGAGTTGTTTCTTCCAATTAAAATGGCAGCGGACACTGTTAATTTTTTATGTAGTGGTTGTCTCTACTACATTGAATCTAGAGTACAGATGAACAGATCAGAGGTTAGTAAATACAGTTCCCTACTTGTCCTCAACTTCGAAGTGCCAATTTTGACAAGCACCCTGTCATAGCTAGTGAACATGTTCTCAAGCTCATCCACAGACAATTGCATCACCCACCCAACAATAGTCATTCCAATCAAAAGCCATTGAAAAGAAAGCCTCCTCACCTTGAATCTAGATCTTGTTCCTAGAAACACCAGGAACAAATCTCTACATACAGTTTCTATGCATAGGAAAACTAGGAAATAGAGAGTTCACCTTGCTCCAAGTTTCCTTTCTTCTTCTCTGAGTTAAAACCAGCATGTGTTCTTCCTTTGAGAATAACCCTGCAAACTTACCCCATGGCTCTTCTGACGTCCTGACATTCGAGATACAAACAAGCATGTCATCATCCACAAACTGCATGAGCACATGGAGAGCAATACTGACTTTGGAGTTCCGCTTCACCTCTGCCACGAGGTCCCTTGCAGGCTATGTGTTTTCTCCACATGTGATGTACCAAAACTACCATGACTCCTTTGCGTAATAGTTCATTTATAAAAAAAAAAAAGAAAAGAAAAAACAAACTTGAATCACCATCCATCTTCTCTTCCAATCATGTGATCAGATTCCACGACTATAGAGGAATGCAAACCTTCTCCTAGGAATCGACCTGCTATAATAACACTTGCTCCAAGCCAAATTGGTTTTTAGATCACTCTTTTCAGTAAGTCTGGATGCTCAGATGAGACATGTACAGCTGCAGAAAAAAATGGTCATGAATACGCCATTTCAGAGGCCAAAGAGTGTTTGAACAAGTCCATGAAAGTGACAGAGAAGAACCCATTTGGACAAATTCAAAGACAGAGATGTCAAATGGAAGCTACTGTCTCTAGGGGCATTGGTGTAGAGAAGGTTATTAAGGATGGCAGCAGCCATAGAAGGTCATTTTCAATTGAAACCTGTATTATCACATCAAAACTAACACATCCAAACGTGCATCATTCATCAAAACTAACACATCAAACCTGTAGAATTCACATCAAAACTAACACATCAAACCTGTAGAAATCATCCATTCAGTAAGACACCCAAGTTGAATTCATCCATTCATTCATATTCAATTCAATTACTTATACATCATCATTCATTCCTTTTCAAAATGTCAATCTCCACATGATACATTTGCAACCACATTAATTCATACATTATGAGAAGCCCAAGGCCAAAGGCCCCCAAGACCAGAACTACAGCAGCTTCAAGGAGGAGACCCAACCACTCCCAACGCAGTAGGGCAAAAGAAGCATCTACTGCTCAAGGAAGGAAAAGACTGAGCTCTCCACACCAGCAAAGACTCAGAAGAAGCAAAGCAGAACGCAGACTGCTGCACCCAACTCCAAAGCTTGCAATGAAGGAGCTCTGGATGCCTGCCACCAAGACCCAACACTGCAGCTGCTGCTGATGAAACAGCCAAAACACATGCTTACAAAACAAAGATGAAATAGCCCACCAACCAGCACTCATAACAAAGATGAAATAGCCAAAGTCTCTGCTCACAAAACAAAGATGAAACAGCCCACAAACCAGCACTCACAAAGATGCAACCACAAACTGCAGCACACCATCCAGAGAACTCCATACTCCACAAATAGCTGAGAGAGAAGGGGAAAATTAATCCTGCCATGAGCTTCAATTAATATGATAATCCAATTAATCATGAGAGAGAGGGAAGGACCCCACATGAGTATCAATTAATCCTGCCACCAAACATGGACTGATTAGTATGATAACAGTAATGTAAAGAATCCATTATTATGAGAATAATTTTTTTTAAAAAAAATTGAATGATTAATTAGAAAGGAAAAATGTATACCTTCTAATTGTGTTAATGCCTCGTCTTCAGAGGATCTCTCCGATGCCTCATTTTCTTTTAATGGCTCAGAGTTGTCATGTGCAATACTACCAAAAAAAAAAAAAAGGGCAGGCAAAATTAAACAAAGCTTATCAATGTATATTAAGTTACAAAAATGCATTGGTAGGAAAAATTCATAGCTGAGTGGTATCTCTTGTCAAGCCCAGGGCAATTGCGTCTGTCATGTGCAACCCCACGCTTGCCACATCCCCTGCAAAGTCGATCTTTCTTCCTTGATTTTTCCTTAGAAGACTTCAGTCTCTTTGGACGACCATTTGTAATTGCATGCTTCGGTGGAAGATATCTCTCTGCAGGCCTTGCACTTTTATTTTTTCTCTTAGGATCATCTTCAGCCATCACTGCCTTTTCATTTATCTCGCGAATCCTTTTTTTAAGGTCTTTTAGAGCTGATTTTGCATGGTGATATGATTCCTTGGATAATGACGCTTCATCAATGATATTTGATGCATCATATGATAAATCTCCATGTCGTGCTAGCAATGACCCATCAAACACAGAGCACAGTCCTCATCGTCATCTACCCTCGCATACCTTGTCCATCTTTTCAAAATATATTGTTCAGGCAGTGTGTATATTTTCTCTTATTTCAAAACGCAGATGATGTGTCCACATGAAATGCCTTGGAACTCAAATAGTTGACAATAACATTTTGCTTCTTTTTCATCCTTTTTGAAAATGACGACCCTTTCAATTTCATTGTTATCTTTGAATGATGAAACATTATAAATTCTTTGTTCCACATCATCGTTTACAATCTCAGCAATGCCGGATGTTATATACATGAACTGATCTTGGAACTTATAAAACATCTTCTTTGTATATATTTGTGACATTTGCCTCTCCATTGGCAAGTCTATCATCAATTTTGGTCTTCCATTAGAAGTGTCATGAATTGCCTTCAATTGACGGTATTTTTGAGTTGCAATCCCTTGCTTAAATTGAAACATAAAACCACATAGACCGTTCTTTTGTGTCACATATTGCTTTAAAAAGGCATTGATACTTTCGCTCCTTCCAGTTGTAGACATCCCTCCAAAAAAAATGTGTCTCATATATATAGGCACCCACATATGACGGATATCGTACATCCCATTTAGCCAATCATTTTTTGCAACGTCCTCTTTTATCAACATATTCTTCCATCCCGATTCAAATTCTTCAGTTGTCAAAGAGTTGAATGCGATTTTTTTAATAGTTGGGATCAAGTCATTTTTATGTATCGCAACTCCACCCAAATTCTTTTGTAAATTTTCCATGATGTGCCACAAACAGTAACGGTGGCTCGTACATGGAAGAACAAACCTAATGGCTTTTGTCATTGCGGGGTCCTGATCTGTCAAGATGGACTTTGGTGGGTCTCCCGGCATTGCTTCAAGCCATTTATTGAAAACCCAAACAAATGTATCAAATGTCTCATTTGAGATTAGGCAGCATCCAAATAGTATAGACTGATCATGATGATTGATTCCAGTGAACGCGCCAAAAATGAGACCATAGCTGTTTGTATTGCACGTTGTATCAAATGAGACAACATCACCGAACTCCTCATATGACTTTTGAAAATAATAATCAGCCCAAAACACATGTTTTATGTGGTCCTCATCATCTTTCTTAATAGAAAAAACATTCCTTGGATCTCTCTCCTTCCATTGTCTAAAGTGTTCGTAAAACATATCACCATCATTGTCCTTTGTTTCCTCATTTTTGTCTCTAATATGATTTCGAAAGTCTGTTTCTGTGAAACCAACTTTATCTCTCCTACCTGACTGCAACACTAAAATCCCCATTTGTTTATTTGGTCTAATATTAGCAGCCCCATGAGTTTCTATCAAAAATTTTTTTGGGGCGTCAATCCGACGGTGTGACCGTAGCATGTGGGTTTTTCTAGGGGTACTTAATAGGTGAGAATGTTCCACAACAATTTTAAATACAATCCAGTGCCCCCCTTTCATTTTTTTTAACTGAAGATATGCACCACAGTTCTCCCGTGTATCTGAGGTCCGTCTTTCCCCACCAGGTCTTTCTTTCTTACAACCTTCTTTAGAGCATACAAATTTTTTTCTCACTACTTGGTTATTAACCCTCGTCTCCGAGCTTCGTCTAATGCTAAAACCTGCCGCTTTCGCGTAAGTGTTGTAAGCATTATAAGCATCCTCTATATTTTCAAAAACTTGGCCTACATTTGGTAATTTCTCCTCATCAACTCGTGGCACAAATTTTTAATTGGTAAAGATGCTACATCGTCAATCTTTTGTACATTATAAGCACACCATGACAATACATGCAAAACAGAATAAAAAAAAAAGAAAGTAATTAATCGCAAGTTTTATCATAATATTATTTTTCTATGGATAGAGATGCTGAGACGGGAGAGATTTAGTGAAATAGAGATGGTAACTTACATGGCTGCCAGCGACTTCAGATGCTATCGGAGACTGTGAATGGATAGGAGACTGTGGATGGATTGGAAGCCAAAGTTGCAAATCAAGATTAGGATCATGAGATGGATCGGATTCGTCCATCATGAGATGGATATGTGCCAAAGCTTTAAAAAATGAGACGCTTCTTCAAATTAGTATAGACAAAATGGTAGATTATTTACTAGAGGCCCTGCTTGTTTCATGCATTTGAATTTCAAGGATTTCAAACACTTGTATTTCAAGAAAAGATAATGAGCTGATTTCCTCCATGTTCTCTGTTCTGTTCATACTGAAAAGGATTTTTCTTTGACATGGAAAAATCATTTCCATGTCATGGAAACAGAGGCTTATCGGAAAACCCAGGTCTTTTTGTCCTATCCTCTATGTTCTCCTATCCCCCATAGCCATTTACCAAGAAAATGAGAGAATATGGAGGAAATCAGCTCTTTTTGTCCTATCCATTCAGCACAACACCAACTCCCATTCATTTAAATATGAACATGCGGACTCATTCTCAACAACAAATTTGAGTCGTGTGCAATAGGCATATCGAACTTGCCCAATTTACACCCATCAACTATTCAAAAAAAAAAAAAAATTCTCAGGCCATGGAGGACATGGAGGAATTTCTCTTACCTTTTTCGATTTGAATGGAGGAAAGGTAACCGGTCTTCTTCCCTTTTGCAGACAGCGTCAGACCTTCTTCCCTTTTGCAAAAACCAGTCTCTGTTTCTCTGGCTCAGACCTTCTTCCCTTTTATCTTCTCAATTTCTCAGGCCAAGATATGGCTGGAGGTCCTCGACCGGGCTGATGGAGATGAAGAACTCGTCGTTCTGGAGGAGAGGAGAGGAGAGGATACCAGCTTCCGGCCAGCGACACGCCCCAAATCTGAAATCGTTGGAGGGCTCTCGTACCGAGGCGAAACTCGTCTTCTCTGCAATGGAGATGAAGACGAGGAGATGGAGATGGAGATGGAGATGAGAGGCTGCAGCCGAAGAACCTGGAGAAGAGGGGAAACCGCTCCGATCGATTGGAATGGTTGAAAGGCGAAGACAAAAGGGGCTCTGGATTCTTCAACTCTCGAAAGGGGGAAATGAAATGTTTTGGGCACCCATTCTCAGAAGACATCTTTATATTTAAAATGTAAGAGCCGTTGGATTAACTTTGCGGATCCAACGACTGTAAAGGAACTTCTCACATATAAGGTGAGAACAGTTTCCACCTGAATAAATCCCATATATATATTTCAAACAAATAAAAAAACACACATACTTTGTAACGTCACAACTCAAATCAGTGAAAGTTCATTAAATCCTACTTTAATTAATACAAAGAAGATGAACATTAGACGGGCAAGGGAGGTGATGCCCCCCCGAAATCTCAAAAACCCTCATAAATTTAAATTCTTATCATTAATTACTAATTAGTGAATTTCATAATAGTTTTTTTAATAAAAATCTCTATAATTTACTTCTCTGATTTTTTTTTTCCCTTGTCTTGCGGTAAAAATGTCAAATCTAAAAATATCTTGTAGACCGTAGACTGATAATGATGTCCGACGCTCCCTGTCACCGACCAGAGACCCATGCCAAAGTGCACAGCAAAGACATGATAGGTCCAAATATCATGATCGACTCAGTTGACCAAGTGCTATATATGTCCGCTCGAGCTCGACTACTGAACTACCCCACTGCAGGACAGACGCCAAAATCTCTCCCATCAAGTCCAATCAAACAAAGAAACCAACGGTTCGCCCCCACAGAGACATCGGGTCCCACTTCAACAACAGCACCAGTGGCCCAACAAGTGGGATCCACAACTCCACAAGCTTCTATAAAAGGCCACCAAAAGAACGACGCCTTCTTTTCATCATTTCGGACAAAGGAGAAGAAACACAGGACAAGTAGAGCAGCAGAACAGATGGCTGTCGCCGACGCCTTCTTATCCTACTCCCCCCGTATCCCTCTCCCTCTCTCTCGATCTAGGGTTTCTGACCCGCAGATTCTCCTCCATTTCCCTCCTCGTGAAATCTCCAACATCTCCACTTTCCGCCATGGCCACTTTCTTCTCGAAATCGGATTCTCAAGAAAAAGGCAATTTGACACTCACCTGTTTATTTCTCTAGGGATTTTAGTCTAGGCAATTTGAACTTCTCTTTCCTTTCTTTTTGTAGGCTGCAGCTGTAAATTAACTTGAAGGGTTTTGATTGTGCATGGATGAATGTGATGATATAGATATTGCAGTGTGAAGTTGCCCTGAGATTTGTTGTTGTGTCATCAATTGTTTGGTGTGCATGTCACTTTAATGACTAGCATTGCTGGCTTGGTGGATTTTGGATAAGATTAGATTAGATTAGATGAGCATGAGGATCATCATCTCTCTTTATTCCTTTTTGTACTCTATAAGTTGAAATTGGTACTATCTTTTGAATCTGATTGCATACATTTGATTTGAGTTAATTTATAGATGGATCTGATCATCTGTTTTTTAGGATTGAATCTGATCATCTATCTTTGGCATATATGAACCTTGTCTTCTCTCTTTGGATCTTTTTTTTTTCTGGCCATATATCTGATTGTTGACCTTATGTTTTCTAGTATCTAGATCAGCTCATCTTATTATTTGTTGTCTGATAATTTGATGTTGATTTTGGATTAGGTTTTTAGCTTGATCTTTAATTTGCGCTTTGTCTTTGGATTTGTCCCTGTCTTTGAATGTCTTCAGCCATGGATCATTGATTGCTTGGGTTTTGAGCTTTTATATTTGGAAAACATCATTTGTTTGCCAGATTCCGGAGCTAATAATTTCCATCTAGATCAGATCACTGAATTTGATCTTTTGGCTTGATTGGACCCTTGTATCTGATATTCCCTTGCATCTGCATTGACACCGCCCATCTTCTACATCTCCACTGTCAACCCTTTTACATATTCGGCACTGTCAGTCCACTGTTTCACCTGCAACTTTGATATCTTGCCTCATCTATACCTTTTGATGGAATCATCTTCTATGTAACCTTTTGCCCATCTGTAATCTTCCATATGCATCAGCAACCAATCACAGTTGAACCATCGTATTCTGCCATATTATGCAAACTCAAGACTCATACCATCTTTAGTTTGAGTAGTGTTGTGTAGGATAATAATGAATGATCTTATCTTACGATAATAAAATATAAATGATAAGTTTGTTTGTTTGTTTGTTTGTTTGTTTTTTGAATGTTGATAGGTTTGTTTGTTAGGATTAGTTGGATAAGATTAGATTAGATTGTGCTCACCATGTTGCTTTATCCAAGAGCATCATTTTGCATTTTTGCTTTATCCATTTTGTACTCTGTAAATAACTATTATTACCAATGATAATCACAACTTTTACGTGGAATTCTTTATGTCACACCTATAATATGAACCTTGTTTCTTCAGAAAAGAAAAAAAAAAGGCTTGAATGGGACCCAGTGGAACAAGTTGTAATGATTTAGATCTTTTAGTGAGTTGCAATGGAAAACTGAGTTTGGAAACCCCTGGCCTGAACCTTACATTTTCTGTAAAATTAGTATGCGCCAGATGCCAACAAGAACCACATGCATTGTAATACAAGGATATATTATATGATGTGTTATACCCTTGAGTAGGAAAAGAAGGGCATGCTATGGATTCTACATGGCAATTCCCCAATTTTGCTGATGACTGATGATAGCTAAAGAGACCATTGCACTAACTGTTCTAACCTTTCGTTTTGCATGTATGATGAGATGTTGTAAAGCTCTACTGGAACTGAAGCATTGTTGAAGTGCTGATGAAGAAGATATATCTTACAAAGTCCAATAGGATCTTGCCATCATCATTTATATTTAAGATTTTCTTATAATGCCTTAATTTTGTCCCTTGGCTTTGGTAAAGTGACTTTAATATGCCTGTTGTTTCTTCATTTGGGGATAAAGGGGCTAGTTGATGGTCCTCTGATTGGAACCATGAATATGTACTTGGGCCCTGTCATGGATTCGCCATTGTGAAACTACAAGTGAATGGGTTGATGCTATTAGGCTATGGTCAATGGACTTCATTCAATCGGCAGGGACACAATTGATGGTTAGCAATCAGGTTCATCATACAACTGTACGTTTGGATGGTGATTGACCATTATTTTCTCGATTACATTTGGCGCATACTTGATTCACGATTGAAGAATAGTTCAATCTCCAATGGGATTGATCGAATCCAAAGATGGGTTCTTGCGCTAGGGCACACTAACAATCATGGCGAACACCATAGTTGAAGAGAAACTCAAAGAAAGTCTTTTTAATTGATAATAAGCATAAATTACAAAGAGGTTGTCCATCTATATACATATGGAGTAGGATTGGTCCTCTCTATTGCTTGGAAACTATTACTTTTCTAAAAATGAAGTTTAATTAAAATAGAAACACATAGAGTAGCAATTCTAATAGGAATAGATAATAGAAATAGGATAGAAGAAGAAGCCACATTAACTCTTGGTTAGATTGGGCCTATGGGTTGAACCCAATGGATCAGGTTGACCTATGGGTCAATGGGTTGGCCCAGTTGACTTGGGCCGGTCCTTATTGCATCAACATGCTAACTTCTCAATGGACACTTTAGATAAAAAATGCATGATATCTTTTTTTTTTTTTTTTTGATCTAGGTTGTCTTTTGGATTGTTATCTTTCGTCTAATTTCTCTCATTTGTTGGCGATTGGCCTTGACATTCTTGCTTGATGGCTGAGAAAAAAAAGAAGATTTATCACTATTATTCTTGTGTGCACTATTATGCTCTTCAATTAAAACATGATAAGGACAAATAAAATGCCCGATGAATGGAGAAGAAGTGCTATAGTATGATGCATGCCCTAGGGTTAGGGCTTGCATGGAGTGCTGAAGGCTAAAGCACGTGTTCGCAGAAACTTCAACACTTCTCCACATAAACTTCAACACGGGGACACGCCTCAGGGATAGAAACTTACAGTAATTCTATTCAATAGTCAAAGTCCGAGAAATAAATTGCTACAAATATAATATAAATAGGAAAAACAAACTTAGGGCTTAAGAAAACCTAAACCAATAATAGAAACTATCCTAATTACAACTATTTCAATAAAATTAGAAACCTACTAAGAAAAATAAAATGTTCCTAAACTACTTTACTAGGCCCCACGCTTGGGTCATTCGTTCTGCATCATTCCCCCAGGTTGAAAGAAGAGTTCGACCTCGAACTTAGTTCTTCTTTATGTTGTCTCTGTAGACATGGTGTATGTGGAGCACTTCCTTTGTGGTAATGGATCTTGATCCTTTCTTCGGTGGTTATGGCTTCTTTGGATGGAGCGTGACTTGCTTTCCAACATGCATGAACTTGTATGTGTTGTCGGGCATACCTTGAGTTTCATTTTTGTCATACATCTATAGATGACCCAACAAGATATCACCATCACATCGCACCAAACTGTGTCTTTATATAATCTTCACCAATGGCAAAAGTAACTTGACATGTATGTTGCACTTGCACTTCATCACCTGTCATTAGCCATTTGACAAAGTAGGGACGATTGCGCTTATAAACTTTCAGCTTCAACCGATTAACAAAAGTTTGAGAGATGATGTTTTCACAACTAACGCCATCAACTACAACTGTGCAATTTTTTTCATGTACTGCACTTAATTTTTTTCCCAACCATTTCTTCTCAACAATAGGCGTAGTTTCTTTAAGGACCATGCGAGCTTCAAGACCTTCCTCAGGACCTACTTCCTCCAGTTCCTCCATGTCATTACCCTTAGGATCATCTGGAGTATCTTTCAGATCACCTGCACCTTTAATGAGGTGGATGTGTTTTGGACATTCCATTGAGCGAAAGTTTTACAATGGAAGCAGGTGATCCTATTCTGACCTTTGGGCTTGGAGAAAAGTTTTTCTGACGAACTACTTGGTTTAGAATCTTGTAATGATGAGGTCTTTTGTGCAACCCATTTAGATGCACTAAATTTTCAGGCTTGATAATTTGCAATATCCTTGGCCTTGATGGCATGTTGGATGATCTCATCAACATTATCAAAATTCTTGAATGTAAGGATATATTGTATATCAATTCTCAACCCATGAAAATATTTGTCCACTAACACATCATCGGCCTTATTTAAGCCATAATGAGCTTGCATAGTCATGAATTCTTCAGAGTACTCAACAACTGTCCTAGATACTTGTTTCTAGTCTTGAAAGCTTGAATGTAGATCTTTGGAGTAGTTGATGGGGAGGAACTTTTGTTTCCAAGGATTCATTTCAAGCCATGTCTCAATAGGATCTATGTGTTGGTTCCTCCTTTTCTTTTGCAACTCAGCCCACAATATTGTAGTATAATTGCGAAATCGAGTTGCTACCGGAGTAACTTTATGGCCCTATGTCATTGGCTTGTGTGCAAAAATATTTTCCACACACTAATCAATCCATAAATTTATTTGGCTTCAATTTTCTATCATATTTAGGGATAACGAGTTTAATTCCTAAATATCAATCAACATTGTTTACTGGGCTGATCTCGTTGATTCCGAATATTTTCTCCATCATCTCGGTGATTATTCGCACGACGATTAGTTTCTAAATGGGCTAATCTAGTTTCCATTCTTGCAAGAATTGCTTGCATTTGGGTAATCGTTGCACACAATATTGCAACTGATCCAGTCAATTCTTCCATGGATGAAGATGAAGATCCCACTTCTATATGCTTCTTAGGAGGGTTTTTTTAGTAATTAAAGAAAATGGACTGACGTGATTTGAAGATCTTGTTATGATGAGTGCGCTGGTGAAAACAAATTCCAAATCAGAATTTAGATCGCTCCAAAATCGTAGAAAGAATGCTTGCCCTTGATCGCTCGAATTCATCCCCAATGAAGAAGGCTTGTCAAGTCATGTGAGGCAGACACGTGCGGGGGACCCCTTTTTGTTCTTCTAGGGTTTGATGCAACGAAGCAAGAAAAAGGAGTTTCAAGTTTTGATCATTTTCATTGCTATATGACGAGAAGAGATGAGAACAGAGGCGATGGGCTTAGGGTGTTGATGGTGCCAGTGTGCAACGATGTCAAAGACGATGGCAGGGCCGATCATCGGTGCCTGGTACGCTGCTACTTCTCTCAACCTTTCTTTCTTTTGTCTTTATTTTATTTTATTTTATTTTTTGGTTCAGCCTCTGTTCTTCTCTCTTCTCTCTCTCTCTCTCTCTCTCTCTCTCTTTCTCTCTCTCTCTCTCTTCCTCTACTTGGATACGGGTGTCGACGAAAGGCGTAATGTGGTGGGTGGTTTTAGGTGGAGTGTCTGTAGGGAAGATGGAGGCCGAGGTTGGGTGCATCTGATTGGTTCTTTTTTTTTTTCCCTGATCTGGGTGGTATCGGTGGTGACGGATGGGTTTAGTAGGGAAGGGGATTTTCAGGGTTAGGCTCCGTTGGAGATTGGGGTTTTGGGTCTTGGTTGTGGGAGATGATAGGGTTTGGGTAACAGAGGTCTTGACTGGAATGGGTTAGGGATTTTGGTGATGGTTACGACGATGATGAAAGGTGGATGATGAGATGCAAATGATGGAGGAGGGATAGGCTCCGATCAGGGATTGGAGTGATGTGGATCTTTGCTTTGATACCAATTAATGCAGACCCTAGGGTTACGCTTGCGTGGAGTGCTGAGGCACGTGTTCGCAAACACTTCAACACATCTCCACAGTGATTTCAACACGAAGACACTTCAGGGATAGAAGCCCATAATAATTCTATTCAATAATCAAAGTTTGAGAAATAAATTTCTACGATGCAATATAAATAGGGATAGCAAACTTAGGGCCTAAGAAAACCTAAACCAATAATAGAAACTATCCTAAATTCCTAATTACTACTATTTTAATAAAATTAGAAACCTGCTAATAAAAATAAAATATTCCTAAACTACTTTGCTGGGCCCCACACTCAGGTCATCCGTTCTGCATCATAGTACCTGAAAAGAAGTATAGAATAAATATACAAAGCTGCACCAATTATCATGGGACTGAACTTATGAGTCATATTATGAAATGAGGGGTAGAGAGTAATGGAGCAAAGACTTGAACAAAAGACCACGATATCTGAAAATTTCATCCTAGGGAGGTCAAGTATGAAAGTTATCTTCATACTCGGACAATTAATGGAAAAATACCTAGAGAAGAAGAAAAATCTTCTTATGATCTTCATCAATATAGAGAAAGCCCACAACATGGTACTTAGAGGTTTGATTTGGTGGGTTTAGATGAAAGCAGTGTCTAAGAGATTATATCGACATCATTAAAGACATGAGCGGTAAATAATGTGAGAACTACTTGTGGAGAGATAGGTGAATTTCTAGTGACCATTAGTTTGCACCAGGGGTTAGCTTTAATCCTTTTTCTTTTTGCACTGATTATGGATGTGTTTCCTACTCATATTCAAAAGGAGGCACTTTGGTGTATGTTGTTCACATGTGATATAGGGTTGGTGGATGAATTGCGAGATGATGTATGAGACTTGAGATGGTGGTAGGCTTTAGAATCCAAAGGCTTTTATATAAGTCGCACAAATATGGAATAATATAAGTCGCACAAATATGGAATATATGACTTGCAACATAAGTGGGGATGTGTGAAGAAATAAAACTCCTAAGTTAAGCTCAAGAGATACTACCATGGGATTAGCTTTATAATTAGTAAGGATGAAGAGATTGAGGAAGATGTCAAACATATTATAAGAGTTGGATGGTTGAAATGTAGACTTGCTTCTGGAGTATTTTGTGATTCGCGACTTGCTTTTGGAGTGTTTTGTGATTGGCCCATAAACAAGATTGGAAATTTGATATTATAGGACAACGGCTAAACCATCTTTGATCTATGGAGCATAATATTGGCCAATCAGGGCACAACACATGAAAAATGAGTGTAATAGAGATGAGAGTGTTGAGATGGATGTTTGGTTAAACTAGTAAAGATAGAATTAGAAATTAGTGTATATGCGAGCATTTAGGGTAACATCAATTAGAGATATAACTTGAAAGACTCATTTGAGACGGTTTGGATATGTCCAAAGCAGGCCATCAATGATGTCAGTTTGGAAAAGTTTTTTTATGTAGGTTGATGGCCTCTTGAGGAAAATGGGTAAGCTGAAGAGGACGTGGATGGAAGTAGTAAGGATAGATCTGAAGAAGTGCGACCTATTTGAGGATTTGGCTTAGATAGACTGGAATGGAGAAAAAGAATTCATGTAGCCGACCTTAACATAGTTGGGACAAAGCTTTGATGATGATTATAATTAGATTTATTTATTCTGATTCCCTAGTAAAAAGGTGTTTCATGGGGGTGGGGCCAGGATCTCATTAGACATGTGGACATTCTCGAATTACATTAATTCTCATTCTTGGATTTTATATATTATTATTATTATTTTTAATCTTATTCTTTACCCTATAAATAGGGATGATTCTCATAATGACAATACAATCAATTTTTATGCAAATGTAGTTCCATAAGTTTCTACATGGTACCTAGTAGTGATCGCATGATCAGATAGGCCATGGTGCTGCCTTCTTTTGCTTTTGCAATAATCTCACCATTTTGGTTTTTCTCCCTTCTAGATAAAATCAAATATCCTCTTTCAGCCGCACATTCATCCAAGCCTGATTTTGTCATTTAAGTCAACTTGAACGATCATATTTTGTATGCTTCTTGAAGGAATCATGACAGATTTGATCTAGTGGGCCACCAACATTGACGGATTTAAGAACAAGATGTGACAGTGGACTTCACAGACAAACAATGATCACCTCGAAAGCATGATACAGATCAAGTGGTTTGTATATTTTAATGTTACCAATCACACGATTCTTTCTTGGTTCTTGAGAGGGCGATGTGATTACCCAAGAGTGTCAGATATGTTTATTTCAAAGTTTAAATTTGAATTTTAAGTAAGCATGAATTAGAATTGGAATAGGTTTGAATTAGATTAAGGTTTATTTATTTATGTATTATCTTTCTTATTCTCTATTATATAAGTAAGGATGTTTCTCATAATGAAAATCCAGTCAATTTTATAACTCAGGTTTCTACATTTAGCTTGCGAGGAATCGAAAAAGACTGTTTTCATGTATCATTAATAATTTGCAGCAGTGCATACTATTTGAGGTCAAGACAGATTTCATTGTTGATTGTTGGCTCTCTTTGGGATTTTTTTTCTCTGTTGTGGTCGAGGCATGTATATGATGATTGACATCCTGGTTTTATGTCGTTTATACATTTTCTAATGGAGTCATTTTTTTATTATATTGGACTCATATCCATGATGCCATCTCATTTCCATCGGCATGTCTCACTTTCATACATTGTTGCAGGAGTATTTCCCAGGCTTTTGCTGACTTTCCAGGTGTATTAGGATCATATCTTGTAAGTGCTGTTTGTCTGGAGTACAAAATTTTCCTCACAAGAGTGTGTTGAGCAGATGGATTTGTTCACTTGCATTGGGTTGATGAAAGTAGTGTTTTCTTTTGGAGTTCCCATTGGAATAGTTTTATTTATTTAAACACTTCAAAAATGGTTTTTTTTTTTTTTTTAAATGACTTCCCTAAAACTGAGTTTATCTCAACATGTTTGGCTGATAGAAAATCAATTTTGTGTTTTATTTAAAGGGGCAACTGTCATAGTTCCATTGATTCTGATTTTGGATTAGAAAGGGCCCTTTTGTTTTTCTTTCTTTCTTTTTGCCTTTATTATGATGTGCCATTTTGTTCATCTTTTGGGTTTTTTTGTAGTCAAATGTTGGAAAAGATATAAATACTATTATTTAGTTAGTTTCATGGCTGGGTTGAGGTAATCCATGAGAGATTAAAGAAGAAAAATTGACTGCCCAAGGTAGATAATGCAAAAATTGTTTGAAGGGTTTCTAGTGGGCTTTTAGACTAAATGTAAATGAGTTTCTAGTGGGCTTTTAGACTAAATTATTTTGTACGTACAGATGAGGTATTTTTCAACAAAATGATTTTTTTCCGAAAAATGTTTTTCTTTTATAAAGTTGAGATTAGCAGCCCAAGAGAGGTGTTTTGGGTTTTTTTTTTTTTTTTTTTTTTTTTTTTTTTTTTTTTTTTTTTTTTTAAAGGTAGTTGGTTTCTAGGCTTAATTTTTTTTATTTTTTAATTTTTTTTATATATAATGAGGATACAGACAACGTATCTTTAAATAATTGGTTTCTTAGCAAAAATGGTGTTTTAAAGAAGAGACTCACCGTCCTCATGTTTTTTATTTATTTATTTAAGTTTTAATATTTCACTTCTTCAACTAGTTCTCTTAATTTAGTGGATTCAGCGTGGATAATTCCTTTTTGCCAGGTTATGTGGCATGTGAGCATTTTTATGTCGAGCTTCAATGATAGAGATGCTGATGACGCGTTTAATTTTGTTTATATTTAACGGTGATATCCATACTAGCTAACATTTTTTTTTTTTTTAATTAATAACCATACTGGATAGTTTTACTAATAGTAAACTGCTATAATTTTTAAAATAATTCAACAAGGACAACTGTGCCTTTGATTTCTCACATGATCAATCTTGCAGTCATTGGTTCCTCAACTGTATTGCATTAGGGAAATTTCTGGCAATAAGCTGCACATATTCGTGACTTCTAATAATGAGATTGATTTATTATAAATTTGCTTTCCTTGCTACTATTGAAGTGTTACTTGTCCCCTTGCCCTATCTAGGGGGATTTTAGATGACAATTTACTGTGCTAAAAATATTTGTGTTGAACTCTTTTCAAGTCTCACAAGTCATTTATTGATTTACAATGTTTTCATTGTGCATCTTCATCATCTTTGCCTCAGCCCATCAATCAGGGGTTGGTTTAATGAGTTCTACTAAAGCATTAACACCATCATCATCATCCAAGCCTGGTCACAACTATGATGGGGTTGGCTAGTTCTACCAAAGTGTTAACATCATTTATGAATAAGCTAATCAATACTTTAGTTGTTAGGTAACTAAATTAAATTGTGAAAAACAGATAGTTTTTTCAAAGTCCATTGAGGATCTAATCTGCTTTTCTTTTTTTCTCTTTTGAATGCTTATTATCAATGATGATGTGCATTAGAGGCGCAACTCATCTCACTAAGAAATACTGGGACTCTCTTTTACATTATATGACATTCTGGATTTGCAATGCCCATGCTTAAATATCTATATGTTGTTCTTTTATATACTGGGACTCTTCTTTTTCCTGATATTTTGCTTGCTACTGATTAGTTATGTAATTGGCAAAAGTCTGATCAGGATGTTCCTAAGCCAATAATTGTGATAGATCAAGATTCAGATTCTGATGCAACTATTGTTCAAGTTAGCTTTGGGGATCGTCTGGGTGCTCTTCTTGACACGGTGAATGAATATGCAAATTCTGTCCTGTAATTCATGCTGCTTGTGACATTAACCAATCATGGAAAAAAAAGAAGAAACATGCATGTTGATTGTCTTTGCTATCTTTGTTATTATACACATCATATGTATGCAGATTGTGATCCTTGGGGATCATTTTGATGAGGACAAACTGAATGGTGTAGTATTGCATACTCCTTGGGGTCTTTTAGTGTTTTTTCTTATTTTCGCTTTTGGGTGGTTGGCTCGTTTCTTGTGTGATTTACCTAATAAATGTTGCCATTCAAATATTGTATATAAATATAGATAGATAGAAAATGAACTACTTTTCACCCATATTACATTTCTAAATCAATGGAATTGTCACTACTCACTAGAGCCTTTTTATTGCATCTTTCATGGTGAAAAGTGTGAAAGCGGGTATAACTCTATTGAATAATGACCTTAGTACTGTTAGATATGCTGAAAATATATATCCTAGAAGTATCATTGTGATGATATGAGTGCCAGTACCAGTATTACATCCTTTGGATACGGGTGTCCAAGCATTATCATACTTGTTGCTATCATCATCATTATCATCTTATCCTTATCTTATTAATCCAGGCTCAGCTTAACTTGTTCTGCTTAAGAGACAAGTACAGGATAACTAAAACCTTACCAATTAAGTCATACAATTGTGCTCTCTATTTTCTTCCAAGTCCGTGTGTGAGCATAAGTGTATGAATGAGGCATCAATCATTAGTATGTGAGTTACTCTAATCCTATTTATTTGGGGTCGTCTTTAAGAAGGACCTAGGACATCATCACTATCATATTCATCTTAGACTTATATTGTCAATTTGGAGTCGATTAATTTGTTCTACTCAAGACCAGTAAAGAATAACTAAAACATAACCAATGTAGTTGCACAATCTCTCTCTCTCTCTCTCTCTCACACACACACACACACACAATCATATTTCTGAGTGTGTGGGAGCAACAATGTGTATGAATGGTTTATGAGTGTGTGTGACTCTAATCCTACTTACTTAGGGCTTCTTTTTCTTGAATTTATGCTCACTGTAACTCCACACGGTCCTAACTCCTTCACCCTATTAATAAGTCTCTTTTGGCAGATAGAAGAGATCAGTCAAAGGCATAATTGGATGAATGAATCTGGAATTGTATTGAAATTTTGTGGTCCTCAATAAGGAGTCTTTCACCTTATAGTATCCTATCATCTAAAATACAATATGTTTGACAAATCATAATCCCCTCTGAATGGGGTATTTTACATGAAAAATCCTACTAATTGGGTAGTATACATAAGAGAATCCCACTAACTCGATCTCTATCTTTGATAGGATGAAGACCCATATCTATCAATTGGATTTATTGGGTTGGCCCATACTTTGGACTGGGTTTAATCTGGTTGACCCATATCTTTGACATCATCCTACTACCGCGAACAACTAGCACAGCATGCTATACAGGGGCTGATCAGGCCTTATTGTGCTGTCATAACCTTGGAAGTCCCAAATGATTTTTTTTTTTATCGGTTGTAGGGTCCTAAACATTTTAATGAATAAATGAGAAAGGCAGATGAGACTTGTATTTACCCTTTCAAGATATGAGGATCTAATAACTTTAGCAAGTCGACATGTCTCAAATTTAATACTACTACACTTACTAGAAGAGAATGAGGGAAGCAACTATTTCAAACCGGGGAAGGGGATGTGTCCTAGATGACGATACTGATGCATATTCCAATCTTTTTTTTTTGCGCTTTCTCTGCTAGTAGGCTAAAAGACAGAAGCGACATCAATCGACAGATTGAATGAACAAAGTCCACTTTCATGCCCACCACCAATATTTGGTCCTATCTGAATCTTGAAAGACAATGAGTAGGGGAAACATTATGCTGGAAGTAAAAGATTGATAAGATTACTCAAAGATGACAAATTAATAGGCAATTTAGGTACAAATAAAGGATGATTACTTGAAGGAGAATTAAAAATGAATGGAGAGTTTATACCAGTCATTTGGTCTGCTGTGTTGAAATCAATAAGTAAATGATCCATTGGGAACTTGTATAGGACGAGGACACTAAATGGGTTAAAGTTGATGATGTGCCTGATTAATGCAGCAAGGGAGGGGAAGAGTAACCAACGTTGACTTTCCTAGATGAAGCTTAAAGGGCATCTAGACGTTTAGGTCTTATACCAACACACAGATTCAACACCAAAATAGAGAGAATTGTCATTCATTCAGTGCTTGAGAGGAAAGGAATAGCCCTTAGATGATAGATTGTACATGGTTTGACTGACCATGCCACTCTTTAATTTTTTCTATCAGATCTTAAATTACTAATAATTGTAAGATTTCCCATGATCTAGTTGGTTGTGCAAGCGGCCCATAGATTAACTCAGGAATGTCATCTGGTCGACCAACAGTTTGGGAGACTCCAAATTTTGATCCAAACTTAAAAATCTTGTTATTGATCTGGAGAAAAGGCAGAAGCATACTGTATAACTAAACTGCATCTGTTCATGCGTCAAATGCTTCACTAATAGAAAGCCAGTTGTCTGTACATATGTCACAAATTCACACAGTCAACCATATATGCTTCAAGGATGGAGCACATATCTATCACATCTCCTCCAAAATTCCCAAAATCTCTCTGGTTGAATGACAAAAGCATAAAGATAAAAAACCAATTTAAAAAGTGTCATATATAAACATCTTTGACCTATCCATAAAAGTGCAAACACGGAATGGAATTTATGGAGCTTTTCTTCTGATATCAGCTACAAATACCTCATAATGATCCTCAAAAAGTTGCACAAAGGTTACTGGAATCTCCTTTATTCCCCAGTAAATCTGGTGATATAGTTCTTTTTGTGTCAGCATGAGCAATATAAACTGCTGAAACCTGCCCTGGATGTAGAATGGCAGCAAAGCCATTGATTTAATCTCTAATACCAAGTTGAAAAGAATGTTAATAAAGTTCGGACCTCGGACTTTGATGTGAGAAGAATGAAGGAGACAAAGAGAACAGAAGAATGAGAGAGATCAGTGCCATCTCAAAATAGAATGAGAGAGAATCGTGGATGTTAGTCATAATGGTCGATTAACACCTCTTAGATTATCATACTAATGGTTTCTTGCATGACATACAAAATGAATGTATAAAAAGAATTGAAAAACACTTATTGATCCCTCTACATAGCTGATCTGAGCTGGTTTGGCTCGCACCTAATCTGTACCAGTATGTTGTTTGATTATTAAATGCTTTTATGGCTTTGATTCTCATTGCTGATTATATAAAATTACGTGATGTTTAGTTCTTTAATCTTTGTAATCTGTCATAATTCTGTGTATTTGGGTCTAATTTCCTGCAGATGAGGGCCCTCAAGGATTTAGGCTTAGATGTGGCCAAAGGGACCGTTACAACCAACTCTGAGGCATCAGTGATACAAACAAAATTTTTCATTACACGACTGTGAGTATGCGGTCTATCAGGTTTAGCTTTTTTATCCGTAGGGATTTATTATAAAATCACCATGGTGAGACAAACAAAATGTTATGTTATCAATTGAGGTGGGACTTGAACCAGTACGTAGGTCCTCATGCACCTGTCCATAGGACCCAGTCCCCTGACAAGAAATGAGGTAGTGCATGAGTCATGCTGTTGGTGGAATCATTATTTTATGTTATTTTCTGAATGTAAAGAAGAAATTTGTCACTATGTTTTGTTTAAATCCGTAAAAGAGAATAATACAAAAATGAAATGAACATTGAAAGAAAATGAAATTGCTGTTACTCCATATCAATAACTGTCAGTTGTGATTCTCCATTGGTTAGCTGATCACAACCATATACGTTGCTGAGGAATCTAATGTTGCTTCATTATACATCGCTGAAAGATGTATACCAAGCAAAGAGGATTAGGTCTCAGTTATCACGGGCCCAGATAAATTGAACTCGCACCATTTATGCTTGATCTTGGGCAGAATTGGCCCAGATTAGATGTTTTCTAAACATATATAAAGATCTATTATTAGATACAGAAATTTGCACTGAAAAATCTGCTTTCTAAACCTGTGAGATGAGCTCAAGTTGCTGGCAAATTTTCCAATGGCGTGCTTGATGGAAATACACTAATTATTTGGTTTGCTTTGGTTTCTAGTGCTTATCATCAAGGATTAATTTCTCACTTCTATCAACCAGAATGACATGGTCTTTCTAGGAACGGATGACATGGCCTTTCTAGAAATGAAGTCAAATACCCAAATGATTTGCGACTTCATCTGAAATCCAATGAATTGGCAGAGTTTTTCCCAGTTAGAGAAGTATTGTCTGAGTTGCATATATGACTTTATCTTGTGAAAATACTGATGGCATTTCTCCATTTTCTTCCATTAATTTTGGGATTTCAAGTTTAAGAAAGAATTTTATATTCTCTCTGCATTGTTATTTGAAATTGGTTCCTATCCCAATAATATTTGTTCTTTTGATGGATTGAACAACAGTGAAATGATGTCATTATTACTGGAATTTTTTGGGTATTCTTTCTCATTATTATTATTATTTTTATTTTTACAATGTTTTGCTCAAATGCTTTCATGTCTGGTTTAAATATACATATTTTGAGCATGTACTGCAGGATCACCAATGCATGTTTCCTTTCCTAGCTTGTAGTTGTCTAGGCATCATGGTTTCTTCAGGATGCGTCTGCTGTTCTCTCGTTCTTCAATAAGATGTTACTGTTCTAGGGAACAGGCCATCATTCCAGTGAACGTGGTGGGTTGTGGGTGCGGTATTAGGCAAAGTAATATGGTTTTTGTTGGTGTAATTTCCAACTCAATCTGATTTCTATTTCTCTGCCTATGGCAGCAGAATTGTATATTTTCTATTTGGTTCTGGCAGGGCTAAGTTTTTTTCTTCGTTGCCCTCCCCTTGTTCAGTGTAGCTCTCATACACTGTTCTTATATCTTTATTATGATATGAGCATTACCATTGAAAAAAAAAAAAAAAAAAAAAAAAACTGTTACCATTCAAAAGAAAAAGGTTCTTTGTTTTTTTCCCTTGCAGATGAGATACATTGTAACATTGAATGTGTCTTTACCATTGTAATAGTTTGTTTATGTTTCCTTAATTGTATATTTTAGGATTTTCTTGTAGAGTGTTATCAGATCAATCATTGAACAACAATTACTTTTGAAATCTTTTGTGTTCCATCTAGTTATGATATTTGAGTTATTTGAGTTGAAAGATGAGCTTGATTAACATGTCAGTGACACTGGACGCAAAGTCGAGGATCCTGATATGCTAGAGAGAATTCGGCTAACCATCATTAACAACCTCTTGAAGTACCATCCTGTATGCCCATGCCATTTGACACATTTACTTTTATCTCAGCTTGGCTGATGCTTCTGCATTTCCTTTCTTTGAGTGTCTTAAAGCCTTGTCTTGTTCTTAGGAATCTAGTGAACAGCTGGCGATGGGCGAGACTTTTGGAATAAAGGCACCACAGAAGAAGGTCAGATTTTTCACCAAACTTATAGGGCCTGTTTCTTGACTAGAATTCCTGACAGGAATTTGAGATGCTGGGGTTTTTTGGACATGATGTGATATCTTGTCCCCTGGAATTTGCAAATGCCTTGTTTCTTCCTATGTATTTTAGAATTCTAGTAACTTGAAAGGTGTCAAATGACCTTTAGGCATTCAGAAATTCCAGCCCCTTTGCATTTTGGTGGAATTTCTGGATGCTCAAGTACAAGGGAGCATCCAGGAATTCCACCTTGTCTGGGAATTTAGAAATTCCCAAGATAGGAATTCCTTGAATTCTAGCAAAGAAACTGACCCATAACGTTATGGTGATTCTTTCTATTTTCACATGGTGATGCTTATTATTTTCACATCAAGTGTATTCGTCTCTAGCAAGTGTTACCTTTTCATGCAGTGACACAGCTATATACTTAACATGTTCTATGGGTTTGGCCATCTGTAGAATTTTTACTTTGAGAATATTGTAGTCATCAGTACACTTGTCTTCACCTATTTTAGAAAACAAAAAGCAATAGATGGAACATTTTCTATGGGTTTGGCCATAGTTAAAAACTGTTGTTGTGATGAAACATGAAGTCTGGAGAAAGTGACTGATTTAGATGAATGCTTCATTTAGATGTGCCCTCATACTGTAGCTATAGTTTATATGAGAGTGATGCCTCCTACATTTTGCTTGGCATAAGTGGAAACTACATTAGGAGTTTTTTCCGTTGTTTGTCTCTTGAAGCATGGTTGTGGGTTGATGTTGCCAAAGTGCTTGTGGCGTATTGTAGTACAAGGAGAAAGGTAAAACAATAATTTTCTGGTTTTAATATGCGTTGCGTTATATGGATATGCCCCACTTTTCTTGTAACTAGTGCATAACTGTAGGCTATTTGATTACTTTCCGATTTGGCTTTGTGAACGCTAATACATTTAGATGGCCATGCTTCAAAACTGACATCCCCTACCATAGAGAGGGTTCATAATTCCCTCATTGTCTGATAAACATCCTCCAGATTACTAGTATGATGAGCATGCATGAATGACTAACGACAAACACTCTCACTTCTAAATAAACACCAGGCGTGGGCCTTAAAACAGGTCCAAACTGACCTTCCAAATCAGCACAACAGCCCATATAGGGCTGCAGACTGGTAAAACCATTTAGAAAACCTGCACAATTCGTAACTTGCTGGTGCCTCTTTATTTCTTTACTTTCTTTTATTTCTTTCCTTTTCATTTTACAATCAGTCTCTATCTTAATTATTTCAAGCTGTGATGCCTAGATATGGCAAGGACACTCCATGGATATCACAGGGGCACGAATTTTACACATAAAAAGGGAAGCATTGGATATGATAGGACATGATACATCGTCTATTTTGTAGTATCTGGGCATCATAGTTTTCAAGTGCTAACTGGATTTGATTCCTTCTAAACTTAGAAAACAGTTTTCTGGTTCAGTTTTCAACATGTATACATGTAGTGGGCCTAGTGGCTGTGGTCCAGCCCAAATTCCTGGATGAATTCTCTTAACTTAAAAGCATCCCTTTTGGCTTACGCTGTTGTGGAGTTTGGATTACTTGAGCATATTTGATCAGATCTAGATAGGTTTGTGTTATATTGGTGCTTTAATTTCTTCCTTTTCTTTCTCCTTTTGGTGTGACTTTGGAGAGACATAGCCCATAGGTGCTGAATTTTTACAATCATGTAGATCACCTCGTTGGTTGGTGCTGCTGCCCCCTTTACCCGTTTTTGGACTGCATCATTCTAATACAAAATCATGACTCTCCTTGTCTCTAGATCCCCTCCCACTGTGAAAATCCTAGCTTTCTCTTTGTGCTGTACTGGTCCTTGAATTTCTTCCTTTTCTTGCTCTTTTTTGGTGTGACCTTGGAGAGACATAGGTGCTGGATTTTTACAATCAAGTAGATTAACCCCTTCCTTGGAGCTGCTGCCCCATTTATTTGGGTCGGGACTGCATCATTCTAGTACAAAATCATGACTCTCCTCGTCTCTAGATCCCCTCCCACTGAAAATCCTATGTTTCTCTTTGATCTTTTCCAAGGGGGCCCCTACTCCCCACCTGTCCTTCATCTTTGGCTTTATGAAGATTGAAAGTTCTAGTTTCATGATCACGATTCCTTGTCTTAGTCTGTAGTACCTATACCCAAACAAATATCAGTATCACAAACATTGCATAACTTCCAATAAGAATATTAAAAAAAAAAAAAAAAAAAAAAAACTAGACAGGTCAAGCTCAACCATGTCTAGGAAGTTCCTATATTCCAGACATGACCTACTGGTACAAAATAAGGAGAGGCACTGGCTGAAAATAGTGAATAGCTGCTGAGTGGATGGTTATTTGCAAGCTTCAAATTGTCGATGGGGCTTCATGAGTTTGAGTTCCTAGATGGCTGGTTTGGAAGGGAGATGGTCTTCTTAAGTTCGATAGTATAGATGGGGCTGCTATTTTATGAATAATAAAGGAGACAGAGATCTTGGATGTATGTGGTTGTATGAGATAAAAGGGTCAGATTTGATAGATTTGAGATGTTTTTGTAAATGAGAAATAATTGTAAATGGAGTTGGTAGGCAAATGTTGTAAAATGCTCATCATTTGTAAGTCTTTTCCATGCTTGGTTTACATATCACATGCATAACAAATGAGTACATTATGTACTTGCTTGACAAACGAGTACTTTTGGGTGGGGGGATGGGGTCAACGTTGTATCGTGTTTATGTAATCCCCTTTTGTCTACCTCTATACATGCCTATTTTTCTTTTACTGTTTAATAAAATGTCTTCTACATATAAATTCTGATACAAGTTGCTGGAGTCTACAGTGATGGGATAAGGAGAGTTGTAAATGACTCACTTGGTACCTACAAGTGACAGCTTCTTCATTTATTTCATAATCAAAGTCTATTGTGGTTAAAATAACTTCTGTAAGTGGATTAGCTTTATGGTGCAACACTGTTATATTTTTAACTACAGTATATTGTGTCCTTATAAACTGGAATTGAGTTCTTCTTCTTCTTCTTTTTTCTTTTTTTTTTTTTTTTTTTCCTCTCTTTTTATTTTTTATTTTTTATTTTTTTATTTTATTTTTATTTTTTTTTTGTGTTGACAGCTTGATGTTGATATTGCAACACATATACATGTTAAAGATGATGGGCCTAAGAGAAGGTATGCTACTTTGCAAGATTATGCTTTGTTTGTTTAGTGATTTTCTTTTTGTTCTTTTTTTTGTGCCACTGAGAATGGCATTTTTTTTTTGCATGTCAAGTGATGAATTTCATATTAGTAATTTGTAAGATTGAGTGGATATATATATATATTTCATTTTCTTTTCTTTTTGTGAGACTAAGTGGATCTTAATTCATGATTTTGTTGTCAAACCTTCATGTCATTCTTGTATGTGTCAACCTCTGATTTCTGACCGCTGATGCTTCCTTTACATTCTTTGCTTAAGTTGTTGAGCAGATTCATCCATTGTTTAAAACTCCTTAATTCTTATCATATATATATATATATATATTGAGGATTTGATATGGTTCATCTATCATAGTTGTCAGTTTCGTTTCATTTCAGCCGAAATGACCGAAAATTCTTCGTCTTTGTCATTCAGCCGAAACAAAATGTGCTGTATAAATTTTCAGATTAAATTTCAGCATATTTTCTCCGAAATGTATTATTTTGGCCAAATCGGCTGAAATGAATGAATAGGCTGAAATGCTCTCTCTGTCTCTCTTTGTGGGTGGAGAAACGACAAGAAGAAGATGCTGATGAGAAAGGGTGTACTTGTCACTGTCACGACCCCAAATTGCAAAACCAGATATAGGGCCGTGAACCGGGGTTTACTGTAGTAATCATATTTCCACCCCAGGATCCGTGCGTGTGAGGATACAAAATTCCTTCAACACTTTTATAGAATATTTAGCGGAAGCTTTGCATTGCGGTGCAACCCAAAGTTCGGAGCTCATCGGATTCCAACTTGCATCACCAATGTTATAATCTCCGTATACTATAATGGGGTACAACATCAGATTATAAAATAGATAGAGCTTGACAATTAAACAAGACGTTACATTCCCAATATTCAAGTTTATAAACAAAAGATGAGTTAATTACCGTCCCAAAAGTAAAAGGCCAACAAAGGCCAGTACATGATATAAATAAACCCAAATACAATTGCCTAAAATGTGACGATAGCTCTTGTACAAATGATATAAATAAACCCAAATACAATTGCCTAAAATGTGACGATAGCTCTTGTACAAATACCATGTCTAGGTGACATCCTCTGCACATACCCACTCGCGTACCATGGCATCAGACAAGAGAACGTAACCTATGGCACCGAGTGTAATAACCGGCCAGACACGACGGTTTGGCAAATACTCAATAAAAGTGGCATAGCATGTTTAGCCTAAATAAGAATCGTAAGACAGGTAATCATGTGAGACAATAACAACATAACTAGGCTAGTCATGCTAGGACAAAAGTAATAATAAAATGAAATGGTACGTGTTAACGGCAATGCTAGCAAACTGATCATCATATAAATAACATGTAGATATATACATGATGCAATGCAACCCAACCCCACGGTAGAATGGCGGCCACGACAGGGATGAATCCTGCAGACTGGTCAATGTCTCATTGTCTGGTTGGCAAAACCCTATCACACGGTAGCGTTGCAACATACCGGTGGAAGGCAAACAAGATCCCCTCGCACAGTAGCTCTGTAGTGTAGCTGTGGAGGCTAGCATTTATAATACATGATATGAGCAAGTCATGATACGAGATATGTATAATGCAAAGGTCCAAGGGTTCCATATGTTTGAGTATTCAGAATCCAAATCAGAAGCATACAAGATAGAGTTTGCAAGAGAATTTCTGTGTCTAATTGTATTGATGATCGGTACATATATAACATTGATAGCCTAAATTAGTGGATCTGATTAAGATCTGATTACAAGATTACAGGCACAGTTAAGGTAACTAATATCTATCTAATATCTATTGACAACTCATACAATGTTGACTGGTGGGCTGACCCAATATACATGGGTTGTGGGCTGACCCATAGGTCTAGTTGACCTGTTGCTAACCTGCTTCTTTACACCCCCTCTCAAGCTTTGGATGGGAGAAGGTGACCATCGAGAGCTTGGCAACGAGCTCCAAAAAACGAGATGTGGAGTGGCTTTTGGTGAAAAAATCTGCGATTTGGGCAGCCGAGGAAATCTGGAAGAGCTTTATAGTACCATTCCGAACATGTTGACGAATGAAATGACAGTCAACTTCAAGATGTTTGGACCGTTCATGAAAGACATCATTTGATGCTAGTTTCCGTGCACTTTCACTGTCCGTAAAGAGGGGTAGATTTAGGAATGAGAACTCCTAAATCTCGAAGTAACCAGCGAAGCCAAATAATTTCAGTAGTAGTGTGAGATATAGCACGATATTCAGCTTCAGTGGATGACCGTGAAACAACTTCTTGTTTCTTGCTCTTCCAAGAGATGAGAGAGGAGCCAAGAAAGATGGAGAAGCCTGTGGTAGAGCGCCGATCATTGACATCTCCTGCCCAGTCGGAATCAGAATAGCCATGTAGAGTAAGATTCTGACTGGAGGAAAGAAGGAGGGTGCGATTGGAACTTCCTTGTAAGTATCGCAGTATGCGCAGTACAGCAGCCCAGTGAATATGAGTGGGTCGCGCAACAAATTGGCTTACCACATGGACCGCATAGGCAATATCTGGTCTGGTAATGGTCAGGTAAACCAAGCTGCCGACCACTTCACGATAACGAGTTGGATCAGAAAGTAGATCTCCATCAGTAGTTCGAAGCTTCAGATTATGTTCAATCGGAGTAGAGACATGCTTAAGATCTGTGAGTCCAGCTCGTTGGAGAACTTCATTACAGTATTTCGTTTGCCACAAAAGGTATCCTTTGGGCGAGTAGGCAACCTCAATGCCCAAAAAGTACCGCAAATGACCCAAATCTTTCATCTCAAACTGTCAATGAAGAAAACGCTTCAAGGATAGAATACTAGAAGCATCATTGCCAGTAATAATCATATCATCGACATAGAGTAACAAGAAAACACAGCCATTTCGCGAATAGCGAGTGAAGAGAGCGGAGTCATGAGCACTCTGAGAGAAACCAATGCTAATGATGCTAGTGCTAAACCGTTCAAACCAAGCACGAGGGGCTTGTTTGAGTCCATATAAAGCACGTTTGAGACGACACACATAATGAGGAGGTCTCACGACGCCTGGAGGAGGATGCATATAGAGTTCTTCTTGCAGGTATCCATTCAAGAAGGCATTCTTGACATCGAGCTGATAGAGTGGCCAGTGTCTAACAGCGGCAACAGAGATAAAAGTACGAACAGTTGTCATCTTAGCAACCGGAGCAAAGGTCTCCTCATAATCTACCCTATATTCTTGGGTGTAGCCTTTGGCCACCAAGCGAGCCTTGTAACGATCGACAGATCCATCAGATCTTGTCTTGATCTTAAATATCCATTTGTAGCCTATAGCCCTTTTCCCGGAGGGAAGAGGAACAAGATCCCATGTTTGAGTTTTCTGCAGAGCTGCAAGTTCTTCAGCGATGGCAGACCTCCAGTTCAGATGAGCAATGGCCTCCTTATAGGATTGTGGTTCTGCCAAGGTATGAATTGCTGCAAGGAAGGACTTAAATGATGGAGAAAAATGATCAGTACAAACAAAGCCAAATCTAGAGGGAGCGATTCTGGTGCGTACTGGATACCTTCGAGTTTGAGGAGGATCCTGCACATCTGGAGCAGAGAAGATAGGCCCATGATCAGAAGGAGGAGGTGGGGCTACAGATTCCGAAGGAGTAGTCGGAGGTTTGCACCGACGATGATATACCTGCAGGGGTGGAGGGGAAGGGGCATCGGAGGGAAACAGGTCTGGAAAGGGATCAAGAGGATAGACCATAGGTTGCTCAGGAGAAGGGAATTGTGAAGGTAATGTATAGAAAGGTATATGTTCCAAGAAGGTGACATTACGAGAGACCCGTAACCTATTGGTTTTAGGATCATAGCATCGATAGCCTTTCTGTTCGATGCCATATCCTAAAAATACATAGACAGCGGATTTAGGGGAAAGTTTGGTTCTCTCATTATCATGTAACAGAACAAAACACGTGCAACCAAAAACTTTGAGACAAGACAAGTCAGGTTTAAAGGAGAACAATTTTTCATAGGGAGATGTGCCAGATAATACAGAGGAAGGTGTTCTGTTAATCAGATAGATTGCAGTCAGGACTGCTTCCCGCCAAAATTGCAGAGGAACATGTGAGGAATAAATAAAGGATCTAGCAGTTTCTAGGATATGTCTATGTTTCCGCTCTGCTACACCATTTTGCTGTGGTGTGGCAGAACAGGATAATTGAGTTAGAGTCCCTTGACTGGTCAGGTAAGAACGGAATTTGTGGGACATGTATTCTCCCCCGGAGTCAGACCTGAATATTTTAATCCTCGTGTTAAATTGAGTGGAAACCATGGTGGAGAAAGCAGTGTAGATAGTGTATAACTCAGAACTGTTTTTCATTAAATACAACCAAGTATATCTAGTGAAATCATCAATAAACAGCACATAATAAATGGAACCACCTTTCGTTGGCTGAGAGGCAGGTCCCCAAACATCAGAATGTATCAAAGCGAAAGGAGCATTAGTAACAGAAGTGCTTTTATTATAAGGGAAAGCATGTTGTTTACCAAATTGGCAACCAAAACATGTAGAAATGTCTGATACAGAAATGTTTCCAAATACACCACTAGTAAATAAAAACTTCATTTTATTTAAAGATAAATGGCCTAAGCGAGAGTGCCAAAGGGCAAAGGGTGAGGCAGATGAAACGAGGGCGGCAGGGGATAGGCTGGAGGATGGAAGATGCAGTGAATGGAGATAGTAAAGTCCTCCTGACCTAAGGCCGGTCCCAATCTGTCTCCCGGTGCGCGGATCCTGCACAGAACAGCCAGTAGAAGAAAATGAGACAATAAATCCAGACGAAGTCAATTGACTAACAGAGATTAAGTTGATAGACCGGTGAGGAACACACAAAACATTAGTGAGAGAGATCAACTTATTTGAAATGGAGCCAATAATGGAGACTGGGAGAGGAGTGGCATCAGCTGTATGGATGGTGAGAGCTAGCAGGGGTATAACAATTATGAAGTTTGGAAACATCATTTGTCATATGATAGGATGCACCAGAATCAAAAATCCATGTAGAATCAAAAGTACCTGATGGACCAGAAATGGTCATGGCAGAACCAGAGGCTGAGGGTGTAGGGGCCATCTGAGAAGCAGAACCGGTGGAGGAAGCTAGAAATAGCTGTTGCATGCGCTCATCAACCATAGCCTGAATCTGTGATGAAAGATCCATTTGCGGAGGCACAAAACTATCATCTTCAATAACATTGGCCGCATAGGGTCGCTGTGGATAAGATTGCATGGGACCACGATTGGGCTGTTGACCAGAATGTTT
The DNA here is from genome assembly GCA_028538565.1 of Umbellularia californica. NCBI lineage: Eukaryota > Viridiplantae > Streptophyta > Magnoliopsida > Laurales > Lauraceae > Umbellularia > Umbellularia californica. The sequence continues at coordinate 42,111,744 of JAPQWN010000004.1, forward strand.
GTTCTTATTGCTTGGCCTTTGAGGTCTGGTTGGGCAGTCCCGTTTCCAGTGTCCTTTCTTCTTACAATAATTGCAAAAGTCATTGGTACCAGATGGAAAAGAGCGATCATTTGGTGGAGTACTAACATTTACTGACAATACATGTGTAGGTTCCACATGTTTCTTCCTTGTAAGAGAAAGCTGAGTTTGCTCTTCTGCCAGAAGTTCCGAGAGTGCCACATCAACGAAAGGCAGAGGTGACCGATTAATAACTGACCATGAACATGTTCAAAATCAGGGCGGAGGGCCATAAGAAACTGAACCAGGCGAGTCTCCTATCTATAGACTTCAAAGGTGTGAGCATCATCAGTTGTTTTAAAAGTGGGTTCCATTAGAGCCAGTTGATCCCATAAGGCAGTCATTTTGATGAAGAAATCATGAATGGAGTCATTTCCTTGGTCTGCATTTTTTATTTCCGATTCTAACTGATACCGGCGAGCAGCATTAGATTGGGTATATAATCGAGCTAAATAATCCCAAGCAGTCATAGGATAATTGAATTTTGCCAACTGATTTCCAATAGATGGAGTAACTGAATTGGCAATCCAAGAGTTTATTTTCCCGACGGAAGCTTCCCATTCCTCAAACTTATCATCCTTACTATCTGGTGTAGGGATCTGCTGAGCAACATATTTCCACAGTTTTTGACCTTTTAGGAAATTTTGCATTAGGTGGGATCAATAGGGATAATTGGTGCCATCAAGTTTGACAGTAATACCCAATACAGCTCGATCAGAAGACATTTGGAGCAAATCAAAATGAGCACAGACTGTTTTAAAATTAAGTTAGATCTGAAATCCAACCACATAAACAGTACCCAAATCTGAAATCCCAGTAAATGAGGTCCGGCTGACCTTGGATTGAAGCAAAGATCACAAAACTTAATTTGAGATGAGAAGTAGTGAGAAAAGCTTCAAGTAGAATGACTGTTTTCAATTCAGAGGAAAACAGAAAAAAAAAAAAAACAGTGCCTGGGCGTCCAAAAAAAAATGTGCTAGAATGACCAGATCTTCTCACAGAGTGATGTATGCACTAATCAGATTTCTAGGTTATCATCCAGATGAATTTTCGAACCTATTGGAAGAAGAACCAGTCTGATCCAATGGTTGGATCTGATTCTGATGAGAAAAAGGAAAAACTATCTTGAAAACCTGTCGATCCAGAAAATTGGTAAATCACTAACCTGATGAAGCTGATAAATCTTGAAAAAATGCTTAAAAGACCAAGAATAAATGGGCGACCCTGATGATGTTGCTTGTTGGTGTGATTGTTTGATCTGAGATGGGGCCCACTGTTGATCAGATTGCCAGAACAGTCACAGACGAACGGGACTGTTTCGAAACTCCTCTTATGCTTGAATGGACAAACTATAATGGCTCTGATACCATGTTTGAGTATTCAGAATCCAAATCAGAAGCATACAAGATAGAGTTTGCAAGAGAATTTCTGTGTCTAATTGTATTGATGATCGGTACATATATAACATTGATAGCCTAAATTAGTGGATCTGATTAAGATCTGATTACAAGATTACAGGCACAGTTAAGGTAACTAATATCTATCTAATATCTATTGACAACTCATACAATGTTGACTGGTGGGCTGACCCAATATACATGGGTTGTGGGCTGACCCATAGGTCTAGTTGACCTGTTGCTAACCTGCTTCTTTACAACCATAGATAGTCATCTCCCAAAGACGGGTATAGTAGTATGGGCAAGACTAGTATGGGGCTATCAACTAGTATGTACGATCGAAGGATGGTACTAGAACCCAAATAATCAAGAGACGACAAATGGGGGAAAACAAACCAGCCTTGTCTTGACTAGATTGATTGATCAAACTAGACTAAAGACTTGATTGACTTGATTCAAACGAGTAAAACGACCATTTGACCTAAGTTCAAAAGGACAACATTTCGGCAGGAAATTGGTGTTTGGAAAGGAAAAGTCGAGGGGATTGGACCATCGTGGAGTTTTCCATTTGGCCTCAAGTGCCGGCTCCCAAACCATGTGTCGATGATCCCGTCCGTCCAACGGTTAGTAACAGTACCAAAGTACGGTTCTCCGAAGGACCGGACTTAAGCAAAACGGAATTAGCTACGCTAAGGTTGGGTAGGTCTTGCTAGATTATATGGTCTCAATCCAGTGGATGATGTAAATAAATTGATTTATTTCTTAATTAATATAATTATGCTTTTATTCATGTAATGAATAGTTTTTATTTCATGAGATGAATGATATTTTATTCTATGATTGCACATGACCAATACAAAAATGACATGATGGTTCATGAGATGAACCAGAGCCCACTAGTATATTAGATGTGGTCTTTTTGTGCGGATGGGATGCACATATAGGAGATATAGATCACAAATCTTATACTTAAGATGATTTACAACCAGTGATGAGATTGAGCATCTCATCTGATAAGATTGCAGCACTGTGATCACTATGAGATAGTGTAATATGTCTCGATCATCAGAGTTGGATCATGGTGCTGGTACATTGAATGTACTGAAGGACCATGAGTAGCACCAAGGATAAAAAAAGCGGCCGATATGCTACAATCGGCTATAGCGGCCATGGCCGCTACGCTAAATACAGAATAGCGCCGATCACAACTGTATCGGTGCGTAGCAGCCGATATGCACCGATACGTTACGTAGCGGCCGCTACAGGCTATGAAACATGAAAAAAAAAAAAAAAAAAAGGCACCTGGCTTCCCCTCTCATCAGGTTGACTAGAGGAAAAAAAAAGGATAGGAGGAGTTTGATTGAAGGAAGAAGGAAAAAAAATAAAAGATAGAAGGAGTTTTACTAGAGGAAGTAGAAAACATACCTGATTGAAGAATCAACATCAGCATTAGCATCTGCAGAGGCAGCAGCGGCAGTGGCGCACGGTAGCAGCAATAGCTTCTCCTCTCTTCTTCTTCTTTTCCTTCTTTTCCTCTCCCTGTCCCGCTCCTCGATTTTCGTCGACTTCATTTTGGGAAAAGAATAGGGCATGAAACCCCTGCCCTTAATTTATTTCATTTAGTGGGGTAATAATGGCCCTTTGTGAAAGTTATAAATAGAATTTAAATGTACCCCCCCTCTTTTAGAGGGCACTCATGGCACCAAAACCAATTTCATTTCGATCCTTGTATTATTTCATTAGGGTGCACTTATGGGCCTATGAAAGTTGTAAATAAAAATTATATGTGCCCCCTCTTTTAAGAGGAAACTTATGGGCCCAATGAAAGTTGTAAATAAAAATTAAATGTACCCCTCTTTTAGAGGGCACTTATGGGCCCTATGAAAGTCCTATGAAAGTTATGAATAAAAAATAATGGACCCCTCTTTTATTTCATTAGAGGGCACTTATGGGTCCTTTAAAGCATAAATAAAAATTAAATGGACCCAACTTTTATTTTATTAGGGCACTTATGGACCCTTTGAAAGGTATCAATAAAAATTAAATGACCCTCTAAGAAAAAATAAAAGCCGAAGCACTTGATTCCTTTAATCATTGGTGGGCTCCACAATGAGGCTAAATATAAAAATAAAAAGGTCATGTCTTAGCCAAATATTACTTAATTAAAATCAATGCCTTAGCCAAATTTCATTCTACTTGAAAATAGAGCTCAATCAAATTTCACTTTAAATAGAAATAAGTTAGCATGACTAAGAAACATGAATACATGTAAAAAAACTAATCATTACTATTATTTTCAATTTATGCAACGATACAGGACCTCATATATTGAGGGCACTGCTACACCCCCTTTTCTTACTTACTTTTCAAAATAAACACATTTTCTTTCATTTTACAATTTTCTGGATTATCTGAAATTTTTTTAGATTTTTTGGACGATTTTTTCAAATCGCATTCGTAGTGGCCGACCGCTGCCACCACTATTTTCATCCTTGAGTAGCACCTTATACAAATCTGTTTTTATTTTACTGGCTGCTCTCATAATTCCCAAGCAATAGGCTCTTAATCCTGAGAGATTAATGAACTCAAGTTTCTACTATATATTTACTTTGAGTCATCAATGAGTGAGGCCAATTGCAGGTCAACACTTCGATGTCTTGGGTACGTGGTAGTGGGGCTATGGGAACATATAGTTCTCAAGATGGAATTTGACCCCTTAAATAACCCCTTGTGCCAATTAATGGATTTTATCATTGGTAAGTGGGCACCCATCTCAATTAAGAGTTAATTGGATGATACTGATGATTATTGTGATTAATTGGGTCACAAGGATAATAATAGATGGATCCTTTTTTATTGGACAGATTTAATTCAATAGATCCATGGAGGCCTACTTGTAGTAATTGGGAGGTTTAGGGTCTTATTGTAATTGTTCCTAAGACTGGAGTGCAATTGCATTGTTTGGTTGACTTATTTGTAATTAACTGTGGGTTCGGAGTTCACATGAGATGTGGGGTCCAAATTCCTAGTTGGAGCTAGATTCTAAAGAATCCGTAGTGGTCCCCATGCTAGCCCTAATAAGAGAAGGTTACTAATCCCATTTGAACTCTTAAGGAAAGGAGAAGGACACTTACTAAGAATAGAAGTGAAACTTCTAATCTTGGTCTAAGAGGAGGTGTTCCATAAACTAAGAGGTGAGGGTTAGAGATCTCTACTCACAATAATCTCTCAAGTTCCTCTCTCTTCCTCCTCTCTCTCCTCTAGTTTCCTACTAGAATGCTAGGGTTTTCTTTTACTTGGAGATCCCACCGTTCTCCTTTAGAAGTTCTCTAAGAGGGTCATAGCATGGAAGAACACAAAGGCAAGGGAGATCAAAGTTGGTGAAAAGAGTTTTTCGTTAAGATCAAGTTCTCGATTAGCATAGCCAAGCTCCTCAGGTATAGATCTACTTCTAGTTGGATTTAGTAGATGTTCTGTGCTTGTGTTGTTTATCTATCTTCTTAATGGATGTTGGATCTTAATGCATGAGATTAGGGTTTTAGATCTTGGGCTTGGGGTTCTTGACCTTATGGATATTTGATCCCTGCATCAAGTGGGTCAAAAGTTTTTGAATACTTATCCACGAGGCCCACCTACTTCCAACAGGTCTACGGTCGGATACGGGTACGAACTACACATGAATAGGGTACAAATTACATATGACAGGTTGTTCATGCTCCGTGCATGGAAATATAAATAACTGTGGTGCTATGATTGATTTACATCAAGTCACCAATCAAAGAGCCATTACAAGTCTTAATTAACAAACCTGCATTGTCATTGGCGAACCATGTATTGTTATTTCTCACTATGCATTTCTTAGGATTCCATGCCTTGAACATAATTCACTTGGTGCTCGATGAGGACTTGGCATTCAATCCTAAGGTTGCATACACAAGATTTAGAATGCGTGTACAAGTCATTGGCCTAGATGTCGGGATACGAACCCGGTCCATACCCCTCTTGGTAAGGTCCAAGCTCAAGTATCATAGAGCGTTAAGGTCCAAAAGACACTAGCCATGTACTATGGTGCAAGGTTCGAGTCCAAAGAACCCATGGTTTAAGGCCTTTCAATTTGTCCCATGCTTAGGCAAATTCCAAGCCTAATCATATTAATTAATCCCTTAATTATCTAGGAAAGCGTGCAAGGGTTTAGGGGTCATAAACCCACTCAAAACAGGCCAAACAGGGCCATACAGGGTCCCATCAGACATGGGACCCAAACTGGTCAGGCATGGGCCAAGACAGGGCCCCATGTCCCACAAGAATTCAATCTGTTCTTCGGACATGGGGCCACGACTTGTCAGGTGGCCATTCGGACATGGCCACCTGAGACCACCTTTTCTAGATTTTCTCCCCCTTGAGGGATCTTTTGGCTACATTATGGGGAGTTGTTGTTGATGCAATCCTAGGCTTAGGATTGTAGGTGCTGCAGGCACAATTAAGGTTTCCGCAGAAACAATCACGCGTAGAAGAAAACTGTCGAACGATAAGTCCCACAAGGGAAAAATCTATTATTCTAAACATGAGATTATGAATCTCTACAATTCCATACATATATAATAAAGAAATTTTAGAGCCTAAGAAACGATCTTAATCAAACTAGGAAACAAGATACGATAAAATTAGAAACTAATCCTAATTACAACTCTTTACTAAAATTAGAACTAATAACAATTAAAACAAATAAGAAAATCTCTTAAGCTTCAATGGGTCCCACATTTGGTCTACAAGTGTGTCTCACAAAGACTAATAGTGCTGCTGCATCAATTGTGCATCAAATTCCCCCTTGATTAAGCCCCATAAACAGATTAATTCCATGAACTTCTAACCCATTACATGATACAAAGAAAGGATGAATAGCATGAATTGAATATGAGCTGTGCATGCATGTTATGACAATTCAATTGAGCAATTGCCTTGAGTATTTGGGCTCCTAAAGGTGCTGCCTAAACTCAAAGATTGGTCCAATTCACTGCCAAACAGTGGAAGCCCCAAAATGGCCAATAAAAGCCTAGAAAAATCGAAACAAGAGAAGAAGGCAAGGAATTGCACTCTAATAATGGAGATGTGGGAAGGAAATGGCCCTAATAGCTCACACTAACAATTTGGAAGGAAACCCTTCCCTCTACTGTAGCTAATGGGGCTGTGGAAGCACGTTGGAGGTCATCGCACCGGCGGAATTGCAAGAAAATAGACCAACAGGGAGAGGGGAGGTGTGCGAGAGTCATGGTGGAGTCGGAATCGCGAAGGGAGGGCTGGTCGACAAGATACAGACACATGTAGTTCTAAGGAAGAAGAGAGAAAGGAGAGAATAGTGGCTGGAATGATGGAAATGAAAGGAAATGAGGGCTTGGGCCTTTTTGTATAAAGGGATTTCAAGGAAATTACAAGTTTGCTCAACTGAGTGAAATTAGCTCGTCAGGCTAAAACAAAGGTCTTCAAGGCATCGAAAGGTTCCGATGTTTTCACTAAAGTTTTAGGAAATTAAATTATCTTTCCAACGAACTCTTTTGAAAAAAAATCATTAACACCTAATTTCATCAAACCAAATCACATATTTTGTGCTTATCTTTGTGTGAGAAGCTTGTGGCTTGGACTTGATTATTTTACGCTTGCTTTCTTAATGAAAGTATCGACCAAAAAAGCCAAAGTATGTACGCGGTAAAGATTGGACGTGCTTGCAAGCACTTGTATTCATTCAGGCATAATATTGACTACTGCTGTAGGAACTCTTTGCATTCATCATCCAAAGTTCGAGACCAAACCTGGCCATGTGGGCTGGACTACTTAATTCACACTAGTTTTGGGCTGTCATTTGGCACATGTTTGGAGGCCTTTTGCACGTGTTTGCAGCAGTGTTTCAGGTGGTGTTAGGTTAACGATTTTTAATTTGCATAACCGGTGCCTGAATCCAATTATATTGAGAACCATAGTGCAGAATGGCTACTGCTTTGTAGAGGTGGGTTATGGATTATTTGGATAATCATTTGCTGGATCTAATTGTGGTGCGCTGGATTCTTAATTAGAAAGTTTTCAATGCTAAGATTCAAGATTGACTGGACCAATCAAAGCTTGGTTGAGATGACCCTTTTACATTACATCTAATGTGCGCAAAGGTCGCAAAAGTTCTGTTCATCTTTTTTATTCTGCATAATGCATTTGTTTGTCTGTAGATGACAAGAGTAACTATGACTCTCTTTAAGGTGACCAAATGTCTTGTAATTAATTGGTGATGCCTATGCGAATGAAGTTAAACAATGGTCCTGTGTTTCTCTCTTTCATGATTCTCTGTTTCAAGTTTCATGATGCTCCTTATTCAATGGTCCCTTCTTCAAAGGTCCTTTGGAAGCACAAATTCATTTGCCTGACTGCCTTGGAGAAAGCCTTTCCTTCTCCTTCAATGGCATCTTTTTCCGATATCCTGTTCTAAGAGCAAACATTGTGGGAGTGTTTGCTTTGGTTCCTCATCGGCCTTAATTCTGTTGGTCCCTGTGTTGAATTCCCTCCTACTGATAGGTATAGGGTTGGTGTTAGGAAGATAGCAGGCCATAAAAACTTACTGAACCAAAATGGTTATACTCTTTTTAGATGTATTATTAGTACTCTACGTACTCACATTATCAAGAGTTGTATAAGGTAATGATGACGTGTTTGTTTGTATCCTCACATTTGCAAATGCTATGAAAGAGTTTTATATTTATAATTTTGCATCCTCCCTCCTTTGGTCATAATGCTCCTGACTACTGCCTGTACAAGATCCTTTTTAGTTATCACATAAAACTCCAACCTTTTTCCGCTCTCAATGCAAATGCAGTTTTGACATCATTGAATTTTATATTTATCTTATTGATATTTCTCCCAGCTTGCTTTATATAGAGACAGCAGATCGGCCTGGACTACTTATGGAAATCATCCAGATTATAAACGACACCAATATCAGCGTGGAATCAGCAGAGATTGACACAGAAGTATGTCTCGAAAGTTTTTTCTCCTGATTTTTGTCATCACGTAAACTGTTATTTCTGTATATGTAACAGGGTTTGGTAGCCAAAGATAAATTCCATGTCAGCTACAGAGGTGCAGCTTTGAACAATTCCTTATCGCAGGTAATTTGCTGGACCATAGTTGCATGTAATTATTTGTGACTTGATCTCTCCTCCAAACTCAAAAGTCGAAACCATAAGAATTTCAGGGCCAGTACATTGTTTCCTTACATTCTGTTTTTCTTTCTGGCACATCTGTGTGTCTGCGGAATACCGCTTCTGCAGACTATATTCCCGCCCTGCCCCTGCAATAGGAAAAGCTTTTCCTTGGAATCACGGAAAATTTAACGCATTTTTGCTCATTTTCCCACAGAAAAGTGCCCACACCAAATGTTGATTTCACTATAGCATGGAAAAAGCATTTCTACAATTCGTCCTTCTTCTGTGGAAAACCAGCAGCACAAACATGCCCCTTAAGTGTACGACGAATATAAACCCTAGCTGTAATAAATATGACTCTACTCTATGGGCCCAGCCTTACTGTTCAGCTCCAGTAACTGAAAGTCTGTCTATTCTAAACATGGTACTAGACTAGCCAGTTCACTATTGGTAGGCATGTCAAACGGCCGGTCCAGATCCCGGCACGAGCGGGCCACGGGCCAGGCCGACACGGCCCGCCAGGGATTTACCCTGGCACGTCACGGCCTGCGACGGGCTGTGCCTGGAGTGGGCTGGGCCATGCCATGCCGGCCGTACTCAGCATGCCTCTTTAATTTTTTTTTCGATTAATTTTTTCCTTTTTGGTATTAAATTTAAAATTAAAAATTAAAACACAAACACTAATGTTAAATAAGATGGTTATCATTATTGGATGACCGCATTTTTGTTTTTGATTTCGAAGCTTTTTTTGCATTTGGTAGATCCATTAGATACTGTATTATTGGTAGATTTCTAAGATTTTGTTCATGAAGTAACTGAACCTAGATATGATCAGAGTTCTGTATACCCTGAGGTAGAGGTGGACTCAGCATGGGTAAGATGTGTAAGAGCCAGACCTAACTCTGGTGGACTCAACATCTACTTAGCACATCCCATGTAGAAATGTCTCTTCCCAAGGCTCTTGGAGAAATGGTTCTTCACAAAAATAAAGTTTTGGGAAGTAGGAACAAAGAAGGGTGTTGTTTTTCACAGAAGATATATATATATATATATATATATATATATATATATGAGGACCCCCAACTTAAATGTGAGGGCCCCCACCCATCTCTCGTAAAATTGGTGAGAGTGTCTCTCATAGGAGCACTTCCCATATAGATATATATATATATATATATTTTTTTTTTCTAGGGATTGGTTTTTGAATCTTACAAATGACCACTCATACTTCTAACAATTGCCAATTACTCCTTTGTGAACATCCTATATTTTCACGGCAAAGGGCCACTTTTTTTTTGCTAGAATTTAGGAATGCATGGTCAAATTAACCCAAGACTATTAAAGATGTGAGGGTGAAGGATATGTGATGAAGGGTGAAGGATAGAATATTTAGATGGGACCTTGACAATTGGATATCTGTTTGACATCTTCCATCGATTCAATTTCCATGAAAAAAGTGGTTTTTTTATGATTATCTTGAATATTTATTATTGATCTTCATTTTTAAGTACTTATAAAAATACAAAGTCCTTGAAATTCAATTACATGAAACAAAAATGCCCCCTACATGAGTAGTTACATTTGTAGATAGTCTATCCAACTATTTCCTCCCCTAGATGTGAATTGACGCTATGATCAACTCGAGACTCATCTTACCGTTACTCAAAGTTGGATTGCATCTTGAGAAATATTTTATTAAAAGATGATTAGATTTTAAGGATATTAAATCAAGTATTAGGAAAATCTAAATGAGCTAATCATTTGCCTAACCCTTATTTACAACAAGACCTTTCCATCTCCTCTACCCTTCCGTGGCATGCATGAACTTGACTGGATGTGAAGAATATATAGTCCATTTGTAGGAGAGAATTTCCCATCACTCGCCCACATGAAAATCTCAATCATTCATATTGATCATTTGCTAATAGAGGTCTTAATGAGAAAGGATGGGCCAGGTTGAAGGTTGTGTAAGCCCAACCATCTAGTATTGGGCCTAATATTCAGGCCTAAACATTTAAAGGCCCATGGTCCACTCAATTGTCAGGCTAGAAAATAGGGCCTAAGGCGGGCCGATCATTATGGACAGATCAGCCCATGGTGTGCCGTGCCGGAACGGGCTGTGTTGTGCCAAACCCCTCGGCCTAGCACGGCCCATGGCTGATGACTGGCAGGCTGGGCCGGGCCTGGCACATGCCCTTTATTCATGGAGCAGTCTTCATAATACTCACAATTATCAGGCCCATTTGCAATAGAATGGTGCTCTCTATGTATCTATGGAACTCATTTCAATAAAACAGTGACAATAGGGACCGCATTGAGTGTTTTGTGGTATTTGTTTTTATCAATAGTGTACAGTTAGACTGTATTCGTCAGTTTCGCTGACTATATATTGGTTTGTCAGTTGGTTTCGGTCATTTTGTATTTTGACAAGTTCTACCGTATAGCTTAAATGGAAGTCCCTTTTTCCTTTTGTGAGGGGAACTCTCTCATATTTCAAGTATATGAACATGCAGGTGTTAACAAACTCTCTGCGGTACTCCCTTCGAAGGCCTGATACAGATGAAGATAGTTACTGACAACCTCCAGCAAAAGCAGCACATGGCAAGAGATCTCACTTAATCTCCATGAACTCCTTGTTCTATGAGACTTGATTTTCCATTTTAATTAAGCCAGTCTCCTACCATTTTGATTGTTTAATCTGTACACGATCGCTATTGACACTTCTCAGCACAACTTTACAAAAAAGCGTTTACTGTTACACATTACTTGTATTTTGCTTGAGACTAGAAATTTTTATTTTTCTTGACTTGACATTTGGGTTTAAGTGTTGGACTCCATCGCACTGTTAGGTGCTGTATAAAGGTGCCAAGCGTACATTCATTGAGGGGCCCAACTTAAATTCATACTGCTCAAAGTAATCCATATTTACTTCCTTAAAAGGAGTGGGCCCACCATAAAGCTGATAACATTTTAGATGCCTAATTTTTACTGCTTTGGATTTTTGAAAGGCCTTTTAGACCTAATTTTAACTGCTTTGGATTTTTGAATGGATAAGCTGTGTCTTATTTTTTTATCAGTCCAATGAAAGGTACCACTCCTTATTAAAGGGTGAGATCTTCCATTGAAACACGTAACGTTTGTAAAGACCCAAATGAGTAGCCTTAATCCATAGTTTAATGCACTTGGTTGGCAGTTGGCTCAGTGAATCGGCAACCATGAGCTGAGAAGGGTTAGCCCATAGTCTATGTTCAAATGCTAAAACTCCACTACTTGAATAGTTGAGAGTTGAGACAGGCCGAAAGAGCCGTTCACCCTGCACGCTTACAAAAATGTGGTTGCCTTCAGTGAAATTAGTGTTACTTGGTAATACCTCGGGAGTTATGATTATATAACATGGATATGAATCATTCAGTTGGATAATAGCCGAGAGAATAGCCAAGAGTACACAATCAGGGATCTTCATTTTAGAACTTAATGACAAAGTCGTATTACAAAAAGCATAGGTTACTGTTGTGTAATGATATTCATAAGAAAAGACGGAGAAAAAAGAGGAAAACATGTGGGGAGGAAAAGTAAGGTTGACTAGATGAGATGGTCAGACACTGCCCCACGGTTTTGCTTCTAGTTGGCCTTAACCCACCAAGCCTCATGTTGAGCTGCACGTCCTTGTGCAGTAGCCTGACTTTGATACCATTTGTAATGTCCCACTTCACATGAATGCATGATATTGTCCGCTTTATTCTACTTCACATGAATGCATGATATTGTCCGCTTTATCCGAGGGGCCTCACGATTTTATTTATGATAGGCCTCAATCTACCAAAAAGCCTCATGTAAGGTAAGGGTGTAACATATACATATAATTCTAGTAACTTTCCTTTGTATAGTTGACGTGGGACTTCAGGGTTTTACAGTCAATGTCAAGTCAAAACTTATACATAAATGGGTCATCCAAAGCTGAAACTTTCTCCTAGGGAAGTCTGCACAAGGGGTGGGAATATCCCCATCTTCCCAAAAGCGGTACGGGTACATTCGGCACGGTTAGTATGCAGGATTTCTGTCAAGAGAAATCCACCCTACCTGAGCATGCTTAGCTCTTATGTAAAGAGAGCAACATCTACTGGCGAGAGCAGTGATTAATAATTAACAATAAGAAAAGATCCACGTCTAGGTCCCTTTTTTTTTTTTTTTTGCTTCAAGATTGGACTATCCACTACATGTACAATAATGTAGGGAATTTCTCACTTCAGTCAGAGTTATTTTTCATTATTGGAACTTGTACATTTTCAGCCATTTATTTTACGCATTTAGACCTTAGTCCAGCTATCTTACTCCCATACTGACTTGAAGCATGGAGAGAAGATTGAATTGAAGGGTTTTGATGTGAGCCCTTTTGACTGAAATTGATTTTATTAAAAACGTTTGGGATCAATATAGGAGACAACCAGTGGGCCCCAGGTGGGGTTCACCAATCATGGCTGACAAGGTCATTGGAAGATCTAGATGGGCCTGTCCATGCATGAAATGAATTTCAAGTAAATCCCATATCTATTGCCCTCAAGTTTAATGGTTTTAAATAAATTTTTTCATTTATTTTATTCCAATGTCTCGGTCCATTTGGATGGGTGTAAAATCATTAAGATTCATCATAGATGGATTTGGTGTTTTAGTTTCGGAAGTAGAGATGAAATGGCACGGCCTCCTTTTTTGACCGGGTCCAGCCATGCCTGGCCCAGGCCTAGGTTCGCTGGGGTTGGCCCTGAGGCACGGCCCCAGTCCCCAGTCCCCAGTCGTGCCGTGGTGGGCTCTGCCAGGCCGGTATGGGCTTGGCTAAGCCGGGTTGGGCTTCTCTCTTGAATGTAGTGGACCCTATCATTAAGCCTTTTGCCCCCTTTAATATTGGCAAGAACAGAAACAGACAAAAATCGAAGAGAGGAGAGAGAGGGAAGTGGAAGAGGAGAAAGAAATGGAATGAGAGCAGAGGAAGAAGAAGAGGATGAAGCGCTTTTGCCGTTCAGTGATGATGATACATGTCAAATTTTGTGCACCACAATTGATGCATCATCTAAAAGTGGGCCATGTGCTTTGTGATTGAGGGATCTAAACCAGTTCTGTTTAAAGGGTCCTAAGTAATAGGAGTTTTTTTTTTTTTTGGGAAAGAAAATACTAGGAGTTATTTGACCTAGTTTCCTTTTGAATGAGTACAAGTAACGTTGGTAGGTTGTTAGCATTATTGGAGTTCTTATAGAAGAATGTGGATATTGGGATGTAAACGCTGGAGACTTGAGTCCATGTGAAATAGTTGAAGCCTCTATTTGAAGGGGAACTTCTAATAAAAATGAGCATCACTAATTTTTTAATTAGAAGCCTCTTTTTGGTGCACTCTCATATGAGATTTTTATCTTCTTAATTAGCCTCTATGAGCAGTGTTGCAACTTGGGCACCAGAGCTCGGGGATTAAAAAAAGTTACATATGAGCAGCGAAGAACAATTTTATTCCCCACCATAGCCACCAGCAGTACAGCCACATGTACCAACCCCTTCTTTCTTCTTGGTTTCTGCAAGCCCTAGTAGGAAACCAACCGATCTCATCGAATTGTAGTTCCAAACTCTCTTTCTGACAAGTACTACTTGAAGCTAGAAACACAGATGAGAAAGATAATGCAGCAGATGACCCTCCAAATTTCTCTAGACCAAAACAAAACCCACCCGCCTTTTCCTTCCCTTCCCTTCCCTTCACTTCTTTAATATTCTTTTGTCGGAGGTCATTTGGCAATAATAACCATATATTCATTTCCCTACAAACAAATGGCCAATAATAAGTTTGGATCACATTACTTTTCTCAAAGTCTAAAACCTCAGGTATCATATTTGCCGTTTGACCCACTTGTATGCGTAACAAGTTTATTTTGAAAAAAATTTTATCTAAATATTTTTGTGTCGGATTTGAGTTCGAAATCTCGGCTTTTGTGGGATTTGGACCGGAAGAAAGGCATTTAACTAAACAAAATAAAAAATTTTCATTCAGCCTTATTGCATTCTCCAACAAGAACAACCGAAGCATAGTTTTAAGTATGAGAAATATTCAAGTGAGAATTAGTTCTCACCTATTATATGAGAACTTTTTTATGAGGCCCAATTAGCAATCCATCCAAACCAAGTGTCCAATAGGAAATCCCCTGATAGTCATTAATCCCAAGGATTGACACACATCCGAATGGACTGAACCGTTGGATCGAGGGTTGAATATTTTTTTGAATATGAAGCTATTAAACTTGTAGGCCACAGATGAAGGGGTTAGGGGCATGGGTTTGGGGTCAAACTTGATACTTGGGGCAGTCTCACATAGATCTTTCCATCCCCCTTGGTTCCATCCTCAAATGGAGCCCACAATTGGGCCACACAAAAAAGTTCTCACATAATATGTGAGAACGGTTCCCACCTGAATATTACCCAGTATGGGATCTATATACATTTTGGCCATATTTGTATTTTCGTTTTGTAAAACATATCTTCATGAGTTAAAGAGAATGTTGAAGCATTTTTCAATTGGACATCTATTCTTTGTAATTTCTAACAGTGTGACATGATAAAAAAAAAAAAATATGATATTTTAGTGTCATTATAGTTTAACTTGTTCTTAAGCGCAATAATTGTAAAACGTGCTATTATAGTTAGGCGCATTACCTTTTAAATTTAGTGTTTTTAAGAATGAGTGTATTCTCATAAAAGTACACCATTTTAAAAAGTTTTATTCTCTTGAGGTTGTAAATTAAGAATAGAGTTTTAAATAAGTGTCATCATCCTCATCATCATCGAAGCCTTGTCCCAACATATCTGATAGTTTCCTGCTCTATTTTGAGCCAAATCTTTGGAAAGGTTGTGTCAGACCCTGACCCCAGGTTTGTTGTGTTTAGCGCTGATTAAGCCAAGTATTTGTGCTCTAAGAGGGATTAGGGGACGTTTAGCTTAGATTTTGAGTTTGACTAGATTTTTCATAGTTTTGGAAAAATATGAGAGCCGTTGAGCTTAGTCTAACACGGCCCGAGGTGGCTTGTGTGACTTATGTACATGTGGGTGATTTATTCTTGATGTCTAAAAACTCCGATTCTTATTTCTTTTGATTAGTCATATTAGCCCCTACAACTTTCATGTTCCTTTCGTCCATGCTCGAAACCCAGAAATTCCGTTTTCCTGCAAAAAGGGCAAAACAGACTTTTCACATAAAAAAATCTGTGCACGATTTTCAATGTTTTTGAATTATATGGAAAATATATTTTCCAAAAAATAGATTTTTCGACGATCGATTCTCCCTTTTTCGTCGAACTCATTCGGGACAAATGGGGTTTCCAATCCCTTGAAGTTTTGGGGCTAGTGGGGCCCACAACCCACTTAAACTCAAACCAAACCCACGCACCCTCCTTCCTTATCCAATTTCTGTTTTTAGCACTCAGTAAGGAAGAGCTCTCTCTTCTTCTCCTTCTAAGCCACATTCTCCTTCTTGCATGTCACTCTTTCTTGGTCCATTATGGAGATCCGAGCTCTTGTTCACCTTCTCCTCTCCCTAAGCTTCCCATTGTTGCTATTTTTGAAGAAATTCTGCTGGGATCGCTGTCTTCTCTAAGTATTTCTTCCCGATTGGTGCACTTCCAGGTAAGGTCCTGCTTTCCCCTCTTAGATTTGGGTTTTCTAAACCCTTAGGACGCTTCTAATCTCGCATGCAAAGGAGTTTCTGTGTTTGGTGGTTGGAAATTTGCCACCAAATTTTGCACAATTCTTGCAAATCTTGCACAATTCTAGAATGTGGGAAATTTTGGACTAGCGGGTGGCGACTGGCCGACCTATGGTCGCGACTAAGCGCCACCTGACCTCCAGGTCACTGCCATTTGGTGGTTAGAAAGACAAAATGCTTGAAAAATTGTATTAGGCATCTGCGGTCAGCTGGCGGTTAACCGCGAGAACCATGGCAACTAACCGCTAGCCAACCACTGGGTAACCCAAATCCCCATATTGAGGGATATTGTTAAGGGTGCAGGGATCTTACTTTTTGAAAAACATTTCCTTCTCTAGTCTTGATGTGCACTCAGAGATTCAATTGTCAAACAACTTCAGAGGCACCAAAACTTGTTCTAAAACCGACATTCGAATTACTAAGAGCCCGTCGAGCCGAATCTTGGAAAGCCACGTTATCCTGATGCAATTCTGGTTCTAAAAACGTGCATGTTTTTTTATGAAATGTTTTGAAGAAATTATGAGTGGTTTGCCACGTTATAAAAATATTGATAGGGCTACTCTCTGTTCTGTTTTCATATGTTCGTACACGTTTATGTTAAGGGCAGTTCCTTATCAATTTGAAAGGTATTTCTCTTGATTTGACTTGCGTTTGTTCGGTTTTAGGCCGGCACCACTAAGCTTGGTTGCCTAGTCGGTTTGATCATCCAGCCTGGGACCCTTAATTAATTTCACCAACTATAGCTTGGAAATTCTGTTATATGCCATTTGTTCTACTGCAGATTCTGTTTGATACCCAACTAAGGCAACTATATCGGGTTATATATGCATTATATGTTTGTTCCGGCCATTTCATATGGCGACGGTTATACTTTGTTTGCTCTCGTTACTTTGGTAATTGGAGAATATAGCTCAATGTGGTTGCCATGGTTTTATTCGATTATCTCTCTTGTAATTGTTTCCTATTTTATATATTTGTTTTCATTACTTAAATCCATTATTTCATCATTATCTATGTTTAACTTTCAAATTTATTGATTTATTTAAAGGTGATTTTGTTCGCACTTGTTGTCGTGACCCCGGACTAGGCTCGTGGGCCTAATCCGGGATCGGGACGCTATAAGTGATGATTATGCCAATGAAGCTACCATACCTATTGCAATATTTATATTGGCAAGTACGTACACGGGCTGACAAGAAGATTATACCATCCGTTTACACGATTTCCCACAGGTGTCCACGGTGAAGATATCACATCAACATAGCAAATTTTCTTTTAAGTGTGGAAGCAAGTAGCAAATCGAATATATAATTCGTGTCTAGCAACAGGACTGATAACAAACATATCTAAGATATAATATCAGAGTGAGCAATATTCATAAGCAGTTCCCATAAAAATGTTAAATGTTTACACAAAGATCTTTTAGTTAAACATTCCACAAAAATAATGGCCAACAAAGGCCAGTACCACCAAAATGAAAATCCCAAAATATGCTATCCACAATCCCAAAATGTGTCGTAACTCAAGGCTCGATTGAACATCTAAACGACGTCGTTAGCCCGCCATTCACCTACTTGTTGCGGCTCTCCGGCCGCCTCCTCATACTCCTCCTTAGGATAATCGGCATCTGGACCTGAGTACCAAAGAATGGGCTAGACACGACGGTCTGGCAGGTGGGTGAAAGGATATTACAACATAATAATAATAATTGAATTTACCTTGGAAATCATTAAAACCTGTTTAAACAATATTTTTCATCAAAGAAGTATATCACTGGTTAGAAAACAGAAATGCAATACAAAAACTTGTAAGTGTACCAAGGAACAGGAAACTAGCAAGATGGTAACCACACAAAGCTAAATCCTTCATCACCGAAGTGATGAGAGCGCATCGGGATGTTGATCTCTAACACACGAGGTAATGAGAATCAACAAAATATATACATAATAATAATTATATGGGACGGGACCACTGTAGCGAGCCGGGTATCGGGATAGGGCGGGATCCAGACTGCGGCTGGCGGGACGGGAGGGGGACCTCAAAGTCGGTGGATCAGGCTGACAAGGTCATCCAAGCTTAGTGGTGCTGACTCATAGGTCATACGAAAGCAATTGGGACATGTATAAAAATTCATATGATGTAAATGCATAAACAGATGGGACGGGGTGCTCATAGGCACAAATTCCACTTCAATGTCGGGCAATGCACACCGGGTTAGGAAAATGCTACAAAATAATTTCAGTGTTTTCGGGAATAATAAATCGTATAGCATAAATTTCGGGAAGTGCATATCAAATTTCGGGAAGATAGAACATAATTGGATTTCCAAATTTTCAGGGCCAAATATCGAGATTCAAGATTTGTTCAAGGTGAATAGAGGTCCCGTATGTCGATCTTAGTATAGACTTGGTACTCCTTAAGTTTTAGAGACATTGCGGGCTCTTTATTCACCTAGGTAATTTCAAAAAAAAAAAAAAAAATTCGATAAATCTTCGTGATTGGGTTTCTTTCTCAAATGGGTTTCATACATTATTTTTTAGATCTCCCATCACAATAGGTCTCCCAACATACCTATCTTAGGGTTCCCCAGTTGTCCTTCCTACATCACATCATGAAGATAAGGTTCTAAATAGCCCCTTATCCCTCCTCAAAACCTCCTTCCGAGTTCCAAGAAGGGCTCAGACTCGAGAGGGTGTGCGCATCGAGTGGCCAAGGTGTTCCCGAACGAACCTGGGTTGCGTAGGAGAACTGGAAAACAGAACGTTTGCTCGCTCGAGCGGGCCCATAGCCGCTCGAGCGGGCAGGGATCCTGTTGCCTGAGCGCAACTAACAGAATGTTTGTGTGCTCGAGCGACCAAATGTCCGCTCGAGCTGTTGACAACCATTCTGCTATCCTGAGCTGCAGCCAGAAAGCCTGCGCACTCGAGCGGCTTGATGTCCGCTCGAGCGGGCAGTCATTTCTGCTCCCCGAAAATGGCCGTCCTGGCCTTCTTTTCCTCCTTCTCTAGATCATTTTTCCTGCAATAAATGGCCTCATTACCTCCCAATAACCATCATTAAATTTCTCCCAAACACCACAACATTCCTCACTATTTCCCATCACATCCAACTAAACCCATCATACATGTGAATCATTAAAAAAAAAATAGAAACCACAATGAATAAAACACCCTTAACATTTCAATTAAGCTCATCAAGAAGGAGAGAGAGGGTGGCTTACTAGCATGCATTTGCAAAAACTTAAGGAAATCATGGCATGTATTTCAAAATAAATGAAAGCATGAAAACATTGTAAGAGCATAGTGAAACAATAAGGAATCATCCATGAAGAAGCTATCATTCAAAATAAATCCATTCATCCACTTGCCTTAGGTCTCAAACAAGGTAAGAAGGCTCCTATTCTCTCTTCCAAGTCAAACATTTCAAAGCTATATAAAAACCCCCAAAACAAGAACTCTAAATGGTCAAAAATCAAAGAACAAGAAGAAGAAGCCCTTAATAATGAAGATAGGAACTTCCTAAAGCTAGGAAAATACATTTTTAAGAGATGGGAAGGATTGCTTACTTGAGAGTTCCTCAATGATAAGATTAAGTTCAAAGGAAACCTCAATGTGGATGGCTTTTACTTCTAATGGCATCCAAGGATATTTCTCAAGGAGAGGAAGGGGATGATGACCTCCGTTCCTCAATTGATGCAAGGTTGGAGGTGGATTGAGATAGAGAAGCTAGAAGAAGAAGAGGGGAAAACCCTAGCTTGAGGTTGGAACTCTTGAGCTGGAAAAGGAAGAAGAGGATAAGGGAAGGATTCTCTTATTTATAGTAAGTGAGAGCGGGCTCCACCACTAGCAAATCTTGTCGGGCTGAAATCATGGCTTTCAGGACCTCGGATGAGTTCGACGAAGAAGGGGAAAATGGTCATCGGAAAATCTAGTTTCTAAAAAGTATATGTTTCAAGGGTTTTGGAGACGTCGAATTTTGTGTCCAGATTTGGTGTAAAAAAACTGTTTTACCCTCGAAGTTGGAAAGGTCGGGTTTCCCGGTTTGGAACAGAAAAGAGATCAATACGAAAGTTGAAGAGATTAACGAGATAAATCAAACGAAGTCAAAACACGAATTATCGAAATTTCGAATAATTCCCATGTACATGCAAAGTCACTAAAAAGAACCCCCAAAGGGTCCCTCTAATTAAAAAGGCACTCAAAACTCCCCAAAGTTATATAAAAAGCTATTCTATACCCAACTTAACCAAAATCCACTACTCTTGCTTAGAACTAATATACGACTTAATTAGTGCTAATCGTAGTCACTCGGGTCGGGGTCTTACACTTGTCACGTTCTTATCTGCCTTATTCGCCCGTTAGACCATCGTGTTTGATACTCATTTGTTTGGTACCAGATGTCGATCCCATTGCCCATATGGCAGAGCGTGAGGAGGAGGTGGTTGAGCCGTCGTTTGCTCAAGAGTGACAGTCTGACGATGTCATCTAGACATTGGGTTGGGTTATGAGTTACGTGTCCCATTTTGGGGATGACCATCACTTTTTGGGAACTTGTTTTACTAACCTTTGTTGGCTGTACTTTTGGGAATGTATAACTTAAACTTATTTTCTTTGGCAATAAACTTATTTTCTTTGGCGCTATAAAACTTAAACTTTTAACTTTGGGTATATGCTTAGTTATGTTTTTTTTCACTCTGACGCAAGACTTGGATATTATTGTTTGGCATTGGACTTTACGTTTTTTTTTGCTACAGGTTTCCGCAATTTACCTATTGATATGTGATTGTGAGGTTTGGATTGTGGAATCCTCACCGTGGAAACCTGTGGGAATTAGTTCGAGTATGGGTTAGGGCCTTGGTTGGCTTGGCCCCAGTCCAGGGTCATGATAGTTTGCACTTTGTCAAATCTCTTCTTGCTATATTCATCCACGTCCTCTTCGACTTACCCCTCTCGGTGGGCCATCAACCTGCATAGAAAAATGTTTTCTGATTGGTGCTATTGCTGGTCTGTGCCGGACATTTTCAAACTACCTTAAACAAGTTCATCTTATTTTAAACCCTATTGATGTTATCCTTAAATGTGCTAAAAAAAACAATTTCTTTTTCTATCTTTTCTAGTTTTACCACATATATCCACGTTAACATTCGCATCTCTACTACACTTATTTTGTATAGTGTTAATGCGATGAATCAACTATATCCGTTGTGTAGTGATACTCTTTAATGTGGTGAATTGATGATAATGGATCTCACATGTACATATGTGTGTGTATATATATATATATATATTACTATACCCTTTTTTTAATATATCATTAAGTTGTATAGTTCAAATATAAAGGGTTGTTGTATTTGGATTTCGATTTGGGTTGACAAGTATTTTCAAGCCTTAATCTTAATCCCAGTCCAACTAGTTTGATAAGTTGAGAAGGACTTTGTACTTGAGTGGTAAGCAGTGAGAGTTCTGACCTGGCTGTCTAATGTTTGAACACTGGGTACGCCATCTCTTCTCGTGTGTGCAGGCTTCCTTCCCACTTTGTGGTCTTTCTTCCTACGCGTGCGGGCTCCTTTCCCATTTGAGTGGGCTGTCTTTTCATGTGTGTGCTTTCAATTGGGTCTCAGGCCCCTTTGCTGGGTTAAAAAAAAAAAAAAACTAGTTTGATAAGTTGAAGCCTGCATAACCGAATTCAGGATGAACCCTAGGTCCATTGATACCCCAACCTAAAATTCTAATACCTAGTGGACCGCTGCTTAAAAAAAGGTGTTAGCAAACTCTAGAAAATGCTTTCATTTGAGACGAAGATTTTCATGCCCCCAATATCACTTCATAGAGGAAAATTTTCACCTAGAAGAGAAATTTGTCATACAAAATGTTATTTTCTACACAATGAAGTGATTTCTAGAAAAAAAAAAGGAAAGAATAAGCTATATAGGAGATTTTCATTGGAACAACCAATCCTCATTTATAAAGTGGTGCGGCTATCTTCTATATTCTTTTGTCCTTTTTTTTTTATCAAGGAGGGTGTCCCTGCCCTTTGGACCAGAATAATCCCTACGGGCCTAGGGGGAGTCGGGTAAATTCCCTTTGGTCCTAGTGTGGTAGTGCAGTTTCGAACCATCAACCTCCGGGTGCAAACCGTAGTCTACCCCTCGAGGTTATATTCTTTTTTCCTTAGTGAGTTTTGTTAAGTAGTAATTCTACTGAATCCTTTATAATAAGTCTAAGGCATGAGGAAAATCTGAAGAATCACAACAATAGGTGAAAGCAGAGGGAAACAGGAGCGGTGAAAGTCAATTACTCCCTATGATGATGATGCATGATTTTAATTAAATTTAAATTTTTTAGCCCTAAATAAACCCAAAATCTATTATTATATATGAAGCGAATAGAATCCAATTGTCAATTTCAATTGCAAATTGCCATTGATTTTGACTGTGAATCAATTTTGACTCTTAAGTTATTAAATCCCTTGAAATGTTTTGCCATTAAATCCTTTTAAATTTGGGTCGGATCATGAAGATGAACCGTGTGTCTTTAACTCTTATTTAAGCCTACGGTTTTCAGTTATGTCACTAACTCTTATTCCTTTTTATTATATTAAATGTGTAAAACCTCCATTCCTCTTAATTTCCTTTTTATTCCTATTAAACTCCTATCCTTCACATTTCTCTCTCTCTATGCAAATCTTCAAAACTGAAGCACAACTTGTCGTTCGGATTTCTCACACCATGTGAGGATTTGTTTCATTGTTCCTCTTCTTTCTATACTGCACCATGTCTGTCGGTCTTTTTTTCAATTGATAGGTCAGCAACTCCCTATCCATCCATTGCAGCTATATGCTTTTCTTCATTTCATGACTAGGTATGTTTTGCTCTCTTTGTTTTCATTTGTATTTCGGTTTTATTTATAGTTTGATGTGGATTGCAGCCCAGATATGAGCTTTTCTTCATTTGTAGGTATGACAGGAAATTGTCACGGTCAGTGATCGTCTTCTTGGTGTGACAATCTTGAAAATGATATGGATACAAAATTTTTTAAATGGTAATTAATTCCATTGAAATTTTGTTCAGTATTTTAGTTTCTCTTGCCTTTATAAGTATATAAGAGGATTTGGTTAATGTCTCAATTCCTAATGTATGTTGAATAGCGTGTACATGGCTTTCATGCATGGGTTTTTCTTTGTGGGTATTTTCTTTGTTTTGTAAATGGTTTTATGCTCAACAAAAGTGGGTTTAACTTTTTGGGTCCCCCAATAGCCACCACAACTCTCCCTACAGAAATGTTATATTATAGTACAGTTTGGTTAATTTATATTACGGTATATATAAATTGTTTTGTATATTGTTGAAATGATTTTCTTCATTGGTTTTTCTTACTTCCTACTATACATTACTATATGGTGTCAATTGAGTTCTCTGGCTTTTGAGAATGCAACTGAGGTTTTCTTTAAAAACTTCATTTATGGGTACTTATTGTGGGCTCCTAATTTTATTTTTCTATTTCTCTTTTCTTAAGATCTTGTATTGCACAAGGGTTTGGTTACCCTTTCAATTTTGATAAGGATATATGCAGATTTTTTTTAATACAAGCAATGGATATGAAGGTGATATCAAGCAAACTTCCCGTGATTATCTGAGGACCTAATTAGACTCAAGAGCACTAATCAAAGCCTCCTACGTTTTTTCACTTGTGGAATTCTATGTTCTATAATTTGTGTTTGTTTGGGAACTGGTGTCTTTCATATATCATAAAATTGAATCATTTATACATAGCTAAGAATATGATGATGTGGATTGCAATAACTGTCAATTCCTTTGCGTCACTCTGGGAATGATATATGCTTCACACCTTTGATTTACAATGCAATTACATAAACTAATATCTTAGACCCAAACCTGAATATGAATTTTATATTGGATCCAAATTTTGGTTTTACATCTTTCCTTCATTTCTCTACTTGTTCTGACCCTCTGTAAATATAGTCAACAATGCTTCCTGACAACCCGCCTCCATCAATTCATCATCTCAGGGTATTTGTTTTTCCAGAGTTCTTGATTTGAATAATGGAGTTTCATTTGATTATTTATTCATAATTAAATGATTTAGTTTGGTTTGTGTGTCTTAGATTTATATCAGTTTTTTCTTACTTGATTTATGCATGTTTCTGGTTTAATATATTATAATGGTTTTCTTTGATTTATGCATACCAATTTTGTTTTCACATTAGGACCCTACATATGATGAAGCTGCACATCTGCACCCACTCCTCTGTCTTTCTTTGCTTAACTCTCCACTCTTCAAGTATCAATGTAGTAGATTGCATATATGTCTACATATTTTATTTACATACTCAATACCGGATAAGAGAACTTTCAAAAATTATTTCTTATTTGGAAGGAAACATGTATGTAAAACCTCAAATATCTTGCCTTTAAGAATATACAATACTTACATTATTACAAAGAAATAGTCTGTAAAATTCTATGAGTAAATATATAATACAGATAGAATTCAGCATGGACCATGAAACACAATATAACTATGAAAAAAGTCTAGAAGACAGAGATGACATTGTAATAGATGTTTCTCCTCCAGTATTTGAAATTGATATACAACGATGTTGTTCATAGTTTTTCGAACTTCATATTATATAATTGCAATCTTGTCCCATACCTTATGCCAGTTATGCATCTCTTAAAGCCACATTTTTATATGTTTTTATTTGGCTTCATTCCCAAATTTGTTAAGAGGAAATAAATTATACTTTTGCTTCAACAAACTATTTCTCGCAAGGTTTAAATGTCATTATCGGTTGCCTTATCAGCCAATAAAATAGTAATACATGTAAACCACTAACCAATATGTATTGTATATTGTTTCTAGTGATATTTGATTTTATAATCTTCAATTTGAAAAATGCCCATACACATTTTTCTCCAAGTATAAGAACTAAATAATTTTTATTTATAAAGCTTCTTACTTCATTTACTTAGGTCGCCAACTTATACATATGGTTAACATTGTTTGATCCTAATATGCTGAATGTTGAGTTCTGATGACTTTGATACACAATCTCATTACCATCATAGATTTATAGGCCACAAAACATTGTTTACCGTAAAGAAAGTTAGTAAATTTAATCTAATTATTTTATATTATATTGTTGAATGTAGGCATAGGCCATAGTAATGTCGGAACTAATCTTTTGCATAAATTTACAAAAATATTGATATGGAGGCATACAAGTATGGTAGAAAACTCATTTGTGTAGGATGAACAAGGAAGAAATTATCCATGAAGTTTGCAAGAATGCTTAGTGAGTAAATGAAGTATGCACAGTTGGGAACAAATTTCCATGCCGCAAGTACAACACACCTAAATTCTAAGTCCATTGTGAACTCTCTTTTTTTCAAAAGTTGCATTGAAATTTTTTTTTTAAAAATAATCCAACCTAATTGCCATTTAATTTATGGGCCCCATTTAATTGAAGAACCCTCGTGACATTTTTCTATTTAGATTGGTGCTAGCATTGAAGGAGATTTGGGTGATCAAACTCAAATGCACATTTCTCAAAGCAATCATAGTACTGATGGAAGCTGGGGGAAAGGAATCAAAGGTGAAGCTTGACGTTTCTTTAGAAAGAGTTAATGCATGTAATGCATGTAGCAACTTTGAATTGTGTTTAAGGAATAACAAAAGGTTTCTTTACTCCCGTGTCTTTGTATTTTTACTGCTACATGTGAAGATCTGTAATTTTAAATATATTGCACTGTAAACTTGATTTTACTACTACAAGTGATATTGTCAACGAAGACAATTGTATATTTTACTTTTTCTTATTCTTTTTTTTATGTTCTTCTATTTTGATTTTTCTCATTTCTTTTCTCACAACGTTCTTCTTTTTTTTAGGTGGATACAACTTGATTTTTATTTTCCAAAATGTAGAGTTAACAAATGACTCATTTATTTTTTGAATGGATAGATTACTTATGTTGACCTTTGAATTATAAATATCATGGTATATTTAATTTCTTTTACTTAGCAATATATTTATTCTCAAACTTTAATATTATGAATTATGTTACCCGTGCTAAGCACGGGGGCTTTTCGCTAGTATGAAATGATGATAATGATATGCAGTTTTATGGACTTATCATTTCTCTATTAAACTTCTTTAAGTAATCATTCCTACCAAATCTTGGAGGCGTACTTTTCAATATTCCAAATAACTTGAAATTGATAGGTGCTTAATGGAATCCCATCAATTTATGTTTGGCTACACTCACATGCGTACATGATGATGGACCCGAAAAAGAGGGGGAATCTTCCGTCCTCTCCCTCCGCACCCCGGGGGCTGACCTGGGTCTCGGCGGAGGAGGGAAGATCTCGGGCATCAACATTTTTGTACGGGTATGCCAGATTTACTTTCTACTTGGAATTTGGAATAGTGATAATCCGGAGATTCACCTTCACAAGTGGAAAGGAAATCAATCCTTTTTTCTAACTTTTCAAATTGCATAAATATTAAGAAAAGAGACAAGTTTTTAGAATGCCGTAAGAGGCGTTTTTGTTTGTTTTGCCGTGAAAGGCGATTTTACAAAACTCATCAAATATGAAAGACAAGAATTGTGATTTCTTTTTGTCTCTTTAAGAAATACAAACTACAATAGAAAAGGAAGAAAAGGGATCTAACTTCTCAGGAGATTGTGGGGACACGTTGAGATCGACGGTCGCAAGTCATGTATGGGCTTCGCCATCGTCCTTCAAATGAGAACATGTGATGCTTTGATTCTTTGGCTTGGCTCTTAACCTCAGTTTTTTAAAGGACAAGGACCAAGAGAAGGTCCTATATCCAATGAAAAACCAAGTAAACGGGCTGAAAAGCCGCGTTTAGGCCATGTTGGAGAAGGAGGTGACCTTGAGGGGGGGGGGGGGGGGGGGGTGGCCCCCCAAGGGACGTTGATCACCTTGTGGTGCTTCCGGGAGCAAAGTAGCAGGACTTCGTCTCTCTCTTGGATTTTCTGGAATTTCAGAGCTTGCACTTGGGATCTATTTTCATCATGCTTTCTTCTTGGAATGGACCTCCTTTTATAGGCTTTTTGTAGCCATGAGGTGTTTATTGGCATTGATGGCCATGATGAAAGAATTGATGAGGAGTTACAAGTTGATTTTGTAACTCCTTTTTCAAGGCTTGTGATTGGCTGATGAAGGTAGTGGGCATTTAATCACCTTTATGCTTCATGATGATGGGAGTTTCATGGGTTTAATGCCATGATTGCTTGGATTTGTAACTCCCAAATGCTTGGTTCTGATTGGGCCGTCCAAAATAATGAGTTAATGACTGCTTTAATGGGTCAATTAACGACATTAAGTGGTTGCTAAGGCATGTGAAGAGTCGCGGGCCGTGCTGCGCCTTTTGAGATTCTTCTTGCGATCATCACGGGTGGATCCACGCATTATTTGATGTCGGATTGCGATGCAATTTCAGACATTGATTGATGTTGGCGGGCCGGTGACGTCTGTCTTGTCGATTTCACGATCGGTCGGACAGAAAGTGCACTTTCTTGGTCAGCCGGTTGGCGATCTTGAGGCGATCGGTGATGATTTCATGCTTTTGACAGTGGATCGGAGATGTCGACGAAGATCAGTGGTTTTGAAGCACAAAACATTGGATTTTCAGAAAATCACAGAGGCCAGAACACTCGAAACGCGAAAAGAATCGAAAACGGACACTTCGGCGCAAAATCCGGCGACCCGGATTTCCAGGGTCGCCGGGCGACCATGCACCAGGGTCGCCTGGCGACCTTGGGCCAGGGTCGCCGGTGCAAGGTCGCCGGCGACCATGGGGCTTCGGCCCGTTTGGTCGCCGAGCGTCGTTTTCGGCCGTTTTTTCGTCTTTTTCGTCCCTTTTTTCTTCTGTATTTTTCTTGACATTTTTCCTCAATTATTGACTTGATTTTCTTGGAGAAATCTTGACGAAAACCCTCGCGAAATCGGAGCACAAAGTTTCCTATTTTTCGGGAAAGCCGAAGACTTTGTAGCCGATTTTCCGTCAAACGTCGAAACTAGGTCAAACGATGTCGGAATGACCTGAAAATTGAGGTGAAGCTTCTTGAGCAGTGGATAGGACCAACCATGGGCTTTTATTTGAGTTTTGAAACCGTTTGGGGTCCCATCGATGCTTCACTTGATTTTGCTGTGGGGAAAATGCCGAGCTTTGATATGTGGTCAAACGATGTCCGATTGACCTGAAATTTGACGGGGAGCCTATTGGAGTCATTTTGAGACGTTCCATGGGCTCTGTTTTGGATATCATGGTCCCGGGTTGCTCCGCCACCGGTAGGCTTGATTTTCTCTCGGAGCATCGAAACCTGGTCAAACGTTGTCGGAATGACCTGAAATTTGACGTGCAGCCTTTTGGAAGCATGTTGAAGCCACTCATGTATTTTGTTTGATGAGTGATGGCTTCGGTGGTTGCCGCCGCCGAGAGGCTTGATTTTACTGCTCGAGCATTGATGGAGGGTCAAATGTTGTCGGTTTGACTTGAAATTTGGCATGGAGCCCTTTGGAGACATTCTGGAGTCATCCGTAGGCTTTGATCAAAGTTTTGGTGTCTTTGATGATGTCGCCGCCGGGAGCGCCTGTTTAGCTGTCGGAGCGGTGAAGTTGGGCCAAACGATGTCGGAATGACCCGAAACCTCTGGTGTACCCCTCTTTTAGTTGTCTTGAAGGATTTCTCAGTTTCTGTCTGATTCTGACAAAATCTGATGCTTGAAGTAGCCTTGCCTATTTTTAGCAGGATGCAGCTTCAGGAGGCTTCTCGATGTTGAGGAGACATATTGACTTTTTTGGTGTTAACAAATGCCCCCTCGAGGTACAGCGACGAGTATCTTTTTGGAGTCGTTGTGCCTCGAAGAGAAACTCGGAGGAAAGATTCCAACTTGACCAAGAGTCTTGAGCATTTTTTTTTTTTTTTTTGAATAGCCTTCTGAGTTTCCGGGGGAATTTTATGGTAGTGAGAGGGATCACGTACCATCTCAAGGCAAAGTTTTGAAAATG
The DNA here is from genome assembly GCA_028538565.1 of Umbellularia californica. Lineage (NCBI taxonomy): Eukaryota > Viridiplantae > Streptophyta > Magnoliopsida > Laurales > Lauraceae > Umbellularia > Umbellularia californica. Next base: position 42,141,172 of record JAPQWN010000004.1, read on the forward strand.
ACATTGGGTATTTGGATTTTGGGTTTTGGATTTTGGTTTTTGAACTTGTGACCTAACAAGCTGTATGTGGCAGGTTAGGGGGTCGGGATTTGATTTTGATTTTGACCTTGTGACCCAACAAGCTGTATGTGGCAGGTTGGGGGGTCAGGTTTGGTTTGGTTTGGATTTTGATTTTGGTTTTGGTCTTGTGACCTAACAAGCTGTATGTGGCGAGCTAGGGGACCAGAATTTGGTTTTGTGAAATGTCAATTTCAAGATTTTGGCTCAATCTGGTTCATGAGGTTGGATGGTTTGGTTTTTGGAAACTCATGGGACTTTCTTTTTTCTTTTTTTTTTGAATGATCCCATCAACTCAAAGAGGCATGGGACTCTTTTTTTTTTGCTCTTTTCTTTTTTTTTTTGCTCTTGGTAGGAGGAATATTTTGACTAAAAGCCAATTTTAGTGCCTAGGTGGTCAAACCTGGCTCATACGGGCTAACCCATGGGGCCTTAGGCTTTGGAGATGGCCTAGATCTCATATGGTGCAATATTTGTAAAGAATATCTAAAAATATCTCTTTTGTGTAGAGAATATCTAAAAATATCTTTACTTAGAGAGAATTTCTCAAGTTTTCTTTTTGTGGAAAGATTCTCTCAAAATATCTTTCTTTCTGGGAAAGTAGCTAAATTTTAGCACTTACCTCCTTTCTTTTCTCCTTGTTTCCTCTTTTGGCTTGCTCTCTTCTATAAAAGCAAGAGGGTTGGTGCTTTTGCTCCATTGCTTTCTTTTTGCAAGAAATCTTCAAGAGTGCTCTCCAAGATAAGAAGTGCTTTCTCTTCTTCAAGGATCTCCAAGCTTTTCTTCTTTTTCTCCATCAATGGCTTCAAGTAAGTTTTCTTCCTCAAGAATCTCCATTGTAGAAGTAGCTTCTTCATTTTTTTTTTCTTTTTCTTCTTTTCTTTTCTCTTTTTCTTCTTTTCTTTCCTCCTCTTTTTTTTTATGCACGTTTTCCCCTTTTTTTTTTTCTTTTTCGTGCTTCTCTTTTTTTCTTCTTTTTTTTTTCTTTCTTTCTTTTTTTTCTTCTTTTTTTTTTCTTTTTTCACGGTTTTCTCTCTTTCCTTTTTTTTTTCGTGAACTCTTTTTTTTTTTTTCACGCTGATTCTTGTTTTTTTTTTCTTCTTTTTTTTTCAGTGTTTTTCTCTTCTTGTCTTTTTTTTTTGCTTTTTTTTTTTTTTTCTCCTGGCTGTATGGACAGGTCTGTACGGACCTGACCGTACTGCCACGTGGCAGTGGGCCACGGCCTGTGGGCCAAATTTTTTTTTTTTTTTTTTTTTTGCTAAGATTTTTTTCTCTATCTTTTTCTTTTTCCTTGTTTGCTCACTATGATAATGAGGCTATGCAATTTCAATATGTATGCATTTTTTTTGTTTGATGCATCAAGATAGAAGGCTAGAGTCTCTAGTTCAAGCCAACATGATTTTTGACTTGGACAAAGTTTGATTGGTTTTGACCAAATTGGGTTGAAATTGGTCAAACTTTGGTCAAGGTTTTCCTAGCATCTAATGCATGATGATATATTTTTGATGCATGAGTTTTGGTAAATAGATTTGGAATTATGATGATGCATACCTGAAAATCTTTTGCAAGTGTTGGGATTTTGAGCTCGCAGCGATGTTGAGCTCTTTCTCGGTCTTGCTGGATTTTGAGGAAGTTTTGCAATTTTTGGATTCTGAAGCTCGCAGCAATGATGAGCTCTTTTCCAGATTTTGCGGAAGTTTGATGAGATTGGCTTGTTCTCGCAGCGATGTTGAGTTTAAGCCTTCTTTGAGAATTCTCCACTGACTATGAGCTCGCAGCGATGTTGAGCTCATCTTCAGGCTTCCTGTCTTTTTCGGAGTATTTTCCTTTTCTTTGGAATTGCCCCGGAACCATGTCAAAATTTTGCTAGAATTTTTTGTAGCAGAATTCTGTCATTTTGATGTTGATTGATCTTTTCTCTTCCATCTTTTGCAGGTAGTTCTTCTAGAACGAACAAAGGCAAAGGTCATGTTACTGATGCACCTCGTCGGTCTGCTAGATCTTCCAATGCTGCCGTTCAGCAGGCTTGAGAGAAGGTCCAGTTTGTGGAGAAAAACTTGGAAGAATGCGATTCCCTCAATCGTGATGAGATGAGACAGCGATTGATCGCTCTCAAAGATGAGGAGTTCTATAAGATCATGGTAAGCAGCCGTCCCTGGGTTACGGACGATCAGAGCGTTGTGCTCAAGCCTACCTTCTTCTTCGGTGATGTAGTCCCCGACGACTTGACATACCAAAGGAGATGTTTTCAGTTCTCTTACACAGCAGATGGTGAGGAGAGAACTATTTCTACCCGGTCGTCTTTTGATCGGACCATCTCGATCCTGAGCCTTTCTCCCACGTGCCCTAAGAGGGAAGATCCTCCGAGTTGGGTGAAGAGGACCAGTGTGATCAAGACCGGGGTTTTTGTTGGTGGACCTTCCGGTTTTGCAGAGAAGCCACCTGTCCGTATGGATGTGTTGATGCCAGCCAGTAGCTACCAAGGTTCTAATCATCCATCGGTTGATTTGAGACCGGTGGGCCTTGGCATTTTTCGGGGTCATTTTGAAGGAGCGTGGCCTAAAAACTTTGGAAGTTAAGGCCAAGGGTCTGCTTGAGGAGTTGAACCTTTGGTTGAAGACCATGTAGGATTGAGCTCCTGAGTTATAACAAACTCTTTTTCCTTTTTCTTTTTTTGGTACCTCCATGTATAAACAATTTTGGTACTATATTTTGTATCCCCTTCCTTTCACTTAAATCATTTTTTGACGAAAACAATTTTGAGCAAAAGTTTGATGGGAATGCTTGTTTAAGGATTTGATCAAAAGGTTGTCATTTCGTGAAAATCTTTTGTCAAAGGGTTGTTTTGGGTATGAAAGCCAATTTTGTGGCGGAAAGCCTTGTTTTTGATGGTTTGAAAACCAAAATTTGGATGGCGAGAAAGCCTAATTTTGTGGCGTAAGAGCCAAAATTTGTTTTGCGGCATGGGAGCCAAAAGTTTTGGATGGCGTGAAAGCCGAATTTTAGAATGGCATAAAAGCCGAATTTTGTTTTGTTTGTCTTGGCATTTATAGCAGAATTTTGGCATTTATAGCCAGATTTTGGCGTTTATAGTCGATTTTTTTTTGTTTTGGCATTTATAGCCGGATTTTGGCGTTTATAGCCGAATTTTGAGATGGCATGAGAGCCAAAAATTTTGTTTGTGGCATGAGAGCTGATTTTGAGATGGCATGAAAGCCGATTTTGGCGTTTATAGCCGAAAAATTTTGTTTTTGGCATTTATAGCCGAATTTTGGCATTTATAGCCGGATTTGGCGTTTATAGCCGAGTTTTGGCGTTTATAGCCAGATTTTGGTGTTTATAGCCAGATTTTGGCGTTTATAGTCGAGTCTTTTGAAAACCAAGTTTTGTTTTATTGGCATGAAAGCCGATTTTGGCGTTTATAGCCGAAAAAATTTTGTTTTTGGCATTTATAGCCGAATTTTAGCATTTATAGCCGGATTTTGGCGTTTATAGCCGGATTTTGGCGTTTATAGCCGAGTTTTGGCGTTTATAGCCGAGTTTTGGTTTTCAAAATGCAGGTATCGACTAAATGTCGCCTCCCCGCTAAATGGTCTTGCAAGTATCGATAGAATGTCGCTTCCTTGCTCATTCGGTTTTGCGAGTATTGATGGAATGTCACTTCCTCGCGGGTTAGGTTTTGCGAGTATCGATGGAATGTCACTTCCTCGCGAATTGGGGTGCAAATATCGACTAAGCGTCGCTTCCCTGTGTTTCCCAAAACTTTTGGTTTTGCAGGTATTGACTTTGATGTCGTTTCTCCGCGATTTTTAAAATTTGAGGTTTTCTCGAACCATTTGAAATTTGGGTTGTGGATAGCAACTGGTATGTTGCGTCTCCAAGATTTTTGAAATTTGGGTTGTGGATATCAACTGGTTTGTTGCTTCTCCACGATTTTTGAAGTTTGCAAGTATCGAATGGGGTTCGCATCCTTCCGGTTTTTTTTTTGGGTTTTGCGAGTATCGACTGAATGTCGCTTCCCCGCGGTTTCTAAAAAACCATTTTTTTGTTTAGAGACCCGAGGGTCATAAATTTTGACTTAAAACCATTTTGGTTGTAAAAGCCGAGGTGGTCTAGGGTGAAAATTCCTAAGTCCCGATTTTTGTTTCAAACCATGAATTTTGGGTTCAAGGATCGAAAATTTTGGTCAAGTCTGGGAAGAGGCTCCTAAACTTGGATTTTGGATTTGATTTTTCTTTTGAACAATGAAACGATGAAAGTAAACATTGTTTTGAGAGATTGTTTTTTTTTTTTTGGAAACTTCAACATAAAGATGAAAATTTCAAAAGAGGTGGGTTTGACGAGCAAGTACCTTGGAAATAGGCTTTAGCCGTGTAGATATTGCTCTGACCCGTTTGAGGAAGTCTTCAAGGGTAGTACCGCTTCAAGAACTTGCCATTGATGGGTAGCATACATCTGTCTCCTTCCATGTTTAGAAGAGCGTATGCACCGTTGGAGAAGACTTTGTCGATGATGAAGGGTCCCTCCCATTTTGGTTCGAATTTGCCTTTGGATTTATGGGCAAAGACTATGGGTCTTTTTACTGCAAGAACCAAGTCACCCTTTTTGTAGGCGCGTTGCCTGACCTTTTTGTCGAAAGATCCTGCCATGCGTGCTTGGTACAACTCAATGCTTTGTAGAGCTTCGAGTCGTCTTTCATCGAGATTATCCAGCTCTTGGAGTCTCAATTTGACATTGCTTTCTTGCGTCATGTCATTTTGCAAAGATACCCTTAAAGAAGGAATTTGTACTTCCAAAGGGACAACAGCTTCGCATCCATAGACCAAAGAGAATGGTGTGCTATGGGTTGGTCCTCGAACGGTGGTTCGATAGGCCCACAAAGCTTCTAGTAGTTTGTCGCCCCAGTCTCTTTTGTGACTAGAGACCATTTTCTTGAGAATTTTGCAGAGTGTCTTGTTGAAGGCTTCTGCTAGTCCGTTCGCTGCTGGATTATATGGAGTCGAAGGACAACTTTGGATTTTGTACTTGTCGCAGAACCTATAGAATCTGTGATCCCGGAATTGTGGTCCGTTATCATGGACGAATCTTTTAGGTATGCCGAAGCGACAAACAATGTTGGTGCGCAAGAACTGAAGGACTGATGAAGTTTTCATTTCGCTGAGCGCAAATGCTTCCGACCACTTGGAGAAATAATCCGTAGCGGCGAAGATGAAGCGATGACCTTTGCTTGATGGGGGAGAAATAGGACCTATGATGTCCATACCCCAGGCTTCGAAAGGCCATGAGATTGCTGTTGGATGTAACCATTCTGGAGGCATGTGAACATAATCTCCGTGAATCTGGCATTTTTGGCAGCGCTTGGCAAATTGTATTGCATCAGTTACCATGGTAGGCCAATAATAACCTAGCCTTTTTATCTGGTTGTAAAGCTTAGGGCCAGCCTGATGGGCTCTACAAAGACCAGCATGTACTTCTTTGAGAGTTTCCTCAGCCTCTTGTTGTGATAAGCAGCGTAGGAGTACTCCGTTGAAGGATTTTCTGTAAAGTGCTTTTGAAGGTATATCCAAATGAAAGTTTGGGGCTCGTCTTTGGATGCTTACCCGCTCTTTTGGATCTTCAGGTAGGATTCCGAACATGATGTAATCAATGAACGGATCTCTCCAGTCGCCAATCGGAGGTTTGAGGATGGACATCCGACTTCCAACCACTTGGTGGCATTCGGCAACTGCTTGGTGTGTGTTGAGAGGAGGGAGAATCCTTCTTTAATACACTGTGACTTGCATGTTTTCCCCTTCTTAGATTGCCATGGATGCGGCGAGTCTGGCCAGGGCATCTGCACGGATGTTTTCACCTCTGAGGATATGGGTGATATTGCAGATGTTGAATTTTTGTCGAAGCGACTGCGCCTTATTGTAGTAAGGTAGCAAATCAGGTTTCTTGACTTCATATTTCTGATTCATCTGGTTGACGATCAGTTGAGAGTCCCCAAAAGCTTCTAGCATGGTGATGCCGGATTCGAGGGCGAGTTCCAATCCAACAATCAGGGCTTGGTACTCAGCTGCATTGTTTGAACATGGTTCCAGTAGCGAGAAGGCGTGTGGAATCATGTATTTGTCGGGGCAGACAAAGAGGATGCCGATTCCCGATATTTGCTTTCCTTTTTCATTTGTCCTGGTTGCACCGTCAAAGTACATGTCCTAGGAAGCGTTTGACAAGAAAGTTTCCACATTGTAGACAAATTCGTCTGGGAGATCATCCCTGAGTGGAGAATCTTTAGGCAATGGATGCTCTGTGAGGAAGTCTGCTAGAGCTTGGCCTTTGATTGCTTTTTGTGGTACATACCTAATATCAAATTGTGATAGAAGAATGGACCATTTTGCCAGTCGGGCATTGAGAGAACCTGCTTTTGTGACAAGGACCTTTAGGAGGTTAATTCTTGAAATTAGGTAGACTGTGTTCGACAGCAGATAGTGACGCAGCTTTTGTACAACGAACATTACTGCAAGGCATTCTTTTTCGACTGGGGAGTAGCGATGCTCTGCACGACCATCATGCGGCTAAGGTAATATAGAGCAGCTTCTTTTCCGTCGTGGTTTTCTTGTGCGAGCAGAGCACCCAAAGAGTGGTCGAGAGCTCTTGTGTACAAGATAAATGGTTTTTCAGTTGTGGGGGCAGCCAGCACTGGAGGTTTGATGAGGTATGCTTTGATGTCTTGAAATACACTTTCACATTCAGCATCCCAGACAAAGTCCACGCCTTTCTTCATCAGGCAAGAGAATGGACGGCATTTCCCTGATAGATTGGAGATGAACCGTCGAATGTAGGCCAGCCTTCCTTGAAGCCCTTTTAATTCTCTTAGGGTTCTGGGAGATGGCATTTCCAGGATAGCCTTGACTTTGGTGGGGTCAAGTTCTATTCCAGCTTTCCGTACTATGAATCCGAGAAACTTACCCGATGAGACACCGAAGAAGCACTTTAGTGGATTCATCCGCAATTTCTGTTTGCGAAGTCGGAGGAAGACTTCTCGAAGATCATCGAGATGGTCTTCTTTTCTTCTGCTTTTTATGGCGAGGTCGTCAACATATCATTCGACTGTCTTATGCTGCATATCTTGGAATATTTTCATCACGGCCCTCTGATATGTCGCACCTGCATTTTTCAGGCCAAACGGCATAACAGTGTAGCAATATACGCCGAATGGTGTCCAAAATGATGTATGCCTTTCATCTTCAGGATGCATCTTTATCTGGTTGTAGCCAGAGAATCCATCCATGAACGTCATTCGCTCGAACCCATAGGTGTTGCCAATCATCACCTCTGGTATGGGGAGCGGGAATTCATCTTTAGGACATGCATTATTCAGGTCTCTGTAGTCGATACAGATCCTTATCTGCCCATTTTTCTTTGTCACTGGGACAATGTTGGCCAACCATTCAGGATGCTGTTCCTCGCGGATGAAGCCAACGTTTTTGAGTTTCTAAACTTCTTGTTCAATTTTTTCCATCACGTCGGGACGGAATCTTCTTTGGCCTTGTTTGATAGGCTTGATTTCTTTTTACAAGTTAAGCTTGTGGACTGCTAGTTTGGGATCCAAGCCAGGCATTTCGGCATAAGACCAATCAAAGCAATCAACGAACTCACGAAGAAAAGAGATATACTTGGGTAACTCATCATCCTTTATATTTTTGCTTATGAATACAGGACGTGGGTTATCAGGTGTTCCCAAGTCTATCTTTTGAACAGGATCTTCTGTCGGAAGGTTTGAAGGTGGTTCCTCCACAATATTTTCGGAGGCTTCCAACTCAACAAGACCTTCTAGAGTGCCAGAGAAATTTTCAGACTGAGGCTTTGTTTCTGTCCATGAATCTTCTTGATCAGTATCCTTCTCAATGCTATCCTTCTCAAGGCTTGCAATGAGATGGTCCCAATCATTTGCTGGAATTGGGTTGAAGTAGGGTACTTCTTTTGGAGACGATGATTCTTCTGGGACAGAGAACCGCTCGTCTATGTCATTGGGCAATTTCTCTTTATTATCAGAGGAATTATACCAATTGGAGGAGCTTTCAGGATTTTTGACGAGTAACTCCTCAAAGAGATATCCAGGGATATCGATGTCTTCATGAGATGTTGAGGCTTGGTCGGTAAAGCGACTTTGCAGCCATGGTGTCAACTGTCTCATAGGAGCGGTAGGATCATACCCCAACCCATATGAAGACTTGCCTTTGTAAAGGTGGATTTTCCAATCTTCTGGTTGACTTTTGGTCAGGGTGGGTTCCAATGGTGTAAGAATACCACGGCCACCTCCCAAACCAGTCGGATTTTGAGGGTTGTAGCCCATTTTCTTCATGATAGCTTGTGCCATTGGACTATACAGGGATAGCTGAGGCATACCTTCGTTTTGGAAAGGTTCAAGCAGAGAGTCCAGTGGAGATGCTCCCGATCTATAGAAGAAGATTGTTTTTTCTTCTGACGAAGTTGCCGGGATAACAAAGGAAGCGGACGTAGGATCTTCTATGTCTGCAAGTGTCTCCAATGGAGTGAGAGTGAGCTGATTTTGCTGAGTATCAGCTCGGCTCGATGTTGTGTCATCTTCTAACTCTGACTCTGAGTCTGTGTCATGCATAATAGACACAAAGGAGACAGTGAACTTGCCCCCAGTCTTTTGTTTTGTCTTCTTTGCTTTAGTAGTGATTACCAAAGGCTTTGGAGATTTAAAGGAGACGACGAAGGGAGCTTGGCCGCTTACTTCGAGTTTGGTGGAGGGTTTGTTTTCCTCCGATGATTGCTGAGGAGCCTTGCTTTTATCTTTCTGGAGACTGTCGGCAAAGCGAATTGTTTTTTCCTCCTGTTCTTCTTTTCCACCTTTATACATTTGAGCGTCTGCAAAATGGACATCTCTGCCTTTGAAGGGCTTTTTGTCTGTAAATACTCGATGTATAAGGCCATCATCGCCAATGAACTTGATGCACTAATGTAGAGTTGAAGGGACGACTCTATTCTCATGTATCCAGGGGCGTCCAAGGAGTATATTGTAGCATGAAGGGGTCCTTATGCATACATAGTGACTTCAGAAATAAGATCACCGATTTACAATTTGAACCTGATTTTGCCGATAGGCCTTTGAGCGCTACCGTCATATCCGAAGATGGATACGGACGTGTGACTCAGCTTGCTAGGTGGGATGCCCAGCTCTTCGAGTGCCAAAGTAGAGATGAGGTTGAGTGCAGAACCTGGATCGATCTGAACTCTGTGTACTGGCATTTCTTTGACGTACCCTATAAAGTACAAGGGACGGTTGTGCTTTGTTTCGCCTAGGAAGAGGTCATCCTTGTCGAAGGCAATTGTTGCACTTGCTGCTTTTTGTACCGAGAGGCATTCATTGCTTGATCCCTCAGTTTTCTTCTTTTCTCCCTTTGAGGGAGTATTTGATTTTTTGACCCTATAGTCCATTTCAATTTGTAGGACTTGTAGGGCATGTTTGTCGACATCCGTATTTAGCCTTTGTAATTCTGAAATGAGACTATCACGAGTCTGTGGAGACATTCGCAATAAGTCAAGGATGTGCAGACGTGCAGGTATGTGTTTGAAGTGCTCAATCAAGTCGTACTTGAAAGCCTCCTTCGGGCCTGCATTTTCATTATTATTGCCACTTGGGGCGTTTACAGCTTGCTTTCCCGAAGGATTTACATAAGAAGAAGAGGGTTGATTGTAATTTCTGTGGTAATCCCGGCCAGAACGGGTACCTCTACCAACTTCAAGAGCCTCTAGAGAAGGGTCTTCTTTTGGAAGATCGTTCTCAGGATCAAGGGGTTGATCCTTTGCTGAGGACGTCTCTGTAACAGCATTGGCGTCTTCAGTGATTGTGTTGCACGGAGCAATTTCCGGGAACAAGTCCTGAACAGCAGCCGGCAACTTTTCTTTATTAGCCCAGACATCGCCCGTGAGATCGGGTATCTGGGACCAATTGACTGAGTTTTCATTGAAGAAGATTTCATTGGCAGAAGTTTCTTCAAGATGATCAATCGGGAGTGGCTTGAGTTCCGATGTCACAGCTTCAAGAGACGAAGGTTGAGAGGATGTTATCTCAGTGGAAGTCACTTGAGAGGATGTAGCTCCGGAAGATACGCTACCGGTTGGGGAGTATGTGTCTTCGGAAGCTTCAGAGGCACTGTCGTCCTGAGCTATTGCATTGCAAGTTATCATGACAGGAGATGCCCCCAGTGTAGACTGTTGGGAATCGGACTCATCCTCGGATGTGAGAAGATCATCGATCCAACTGTTTTCTCCATTTTCAGGAGTTGAGGGAGAAAGTTCCTGCGGATTTTCAGGGACTTCCGGTTCTGGATCATGACAAAGATTGATGCGATCCGGCTCCTGCTCTATGGCAAGAAGTTGCAAGATTCTTGCATATTCTTCAAGATCAGGCATGGGAGCCAAATTTTCCTCGTCATTTGTTCCTTGTGGTTCGCCCATGTTGGGTTCCAATGAAGCATTTGCTGGTGCTGGATCAACAGCGTTTTCTTGAACAGGGTCCTGGTCTTCTTCATCATCAGACCAAGATCCTTGTAGCTGCAATGGGTTATACCGGATTTGTTATGTATCCTTTGTTATGTTAAAAACACTGCCTCCATTAATCTGTGTTTCCTTACTCGTTCTGCTCTTGATTTGTATGGGTCTTCTGATGCTAATTTAGTTGGGTGTCTTGCTAGCTAGTTGATTCTCTACCATTAGATTTTATATGTACCTTGTCTCTAATTGCATTTCATAATAGATTTTATAGGTAACTTATCTGTAATTGTATTTCATAATAAGGCCTTTTTGGGAAACTTACTACTATAGTGTACTGAAGTAAAGATTGTTTTGGAGAAAGAAAAAAATATAAGTGGATTATGATGGTATTTTATTTTTAGTTGTTTGGTATGGAACTTTGTTGATTTTTTGTATAGAAAGGAGGAGTTTTCTTGTCTTTTAGTGGAGAAAGGAGATTGCCTTTTTATTTTTTCTTAAAAAAAGGGCAGAAATTTTGAATTAAAGTGCTTTTGATGTGACTTTTTATTGAAAAATGGGGGCTTTATTTCACTTGACTCCAACCTACTGTATCGTGTTCTAGTGTTGAAGTCTAAAATCATTCTATAGCTACTCCTACAGTTGAAATTACTTACATCACTTATTATTATCATTTTTTCTAAAGACTTAGATCACTTACTTACTTAATGTGATTGGACTCCATCTTCCTCCGAGACCTACGTTGTTAATGGCCACCACATGTTTATTAATCCAACGTCCCATGTTTTCTCAAGTCTAACCTTTGCCACTTCAATTGGGCACATTGCCCCCTTAGAAAGAGCGGGACAAGAGGATGAACGACAAAGGAAGGAGCATGGGGCTTTATGATCAGAGAAAGAAGGGCACGATTGGTGTGTCATTTTCATACCAAACAACTAAAAACAAAATACAATTATAACCCCATTACATTTTATTCTCTCTTGATTTGATGCTTTACTACACTTTATTTTACATATGAAATCACCAAACGCCCGTAACCTCAACTCCTTCTCTAGAAGACATTGCAATTAATCAAATCGCTTCCCTGGATCGCTTGCATCCGCCATTGAAAGTATACTATAAAAAGGGGTCTCTTCCCTCTAGTCTGCATGTATCAAAAAAATCTGAGAAGGATTAAAGAAAAACCCAATGCTTGTAGTAACCGGACTATATGATAATTGCTAACTTTACCATACAAATCTCTTCGTTGCATACTCCTCGACATCGTCCCCAATCTCGTTCTGCATCAACAAACACACATGACGCACGACAACATTAACATTGTTAAAACAAGAGTAAGATTTCCCCAGGCGTGTTTGTTTGTAGGGTGGAGTAAAATAAAATAAAATTTAGTGTCATTTTGTATGGGTGGTTTTGAGTAAAAGCACCTCTTTTGTCATTTTGTGCCTTTTAAGAGCACATTTTTTCGTATTTTGTGCAAATAAAAGTATATTTTTGTCATTTTGTTCTTTTTCAACCAAAACCCTCCACTTTTTCTTTTTTTTTTTTTTTTTTTTTCATTTGACACTATATTTTATTTTATTTTATTTTACTCGACCTTACAAATAGCCCAAGGATGGTGCTGACAATGGGAATTTTGAACCTTGGAGAGTAATATTGGAGATTTAGAAAAAAAAATGAAATCATTGCATCCCAATAAATAACCAATAGAGAATTTATTTTTTGAGGATTTTACAGGAAAATTCCCGATAAATGGCCGTTGCACGAAATGGTTCCCCATAGTTGTGGCCATACGAAAGGGTTCCTTCATCCAATTTTTTTTTTTTAAACACTTTGAGAGGAGTGACGCTAGCGTCGCTCATCTCTGACTTTAGGTGACTCTAGCGTCACTCCCCATTTTCCACAAAGAGGATATGGAATTGTTTCAATTGAAAAAAGAGGAGAAGAGAAGAGAATGAGAGCTAACACAGAAGCCTAGCTTCCAAATCATTACACAGAAGCGTAGCTTCCAAATCCTTCTCTTCTTCTTCATCTTCATCATTATTTTCTTGGTTCCCTACTGCTGAAGATGTTGATGCTAATTGTACTGTGAGTTCTCTAGCCCTCTCCACCTGCAACTCCCAACCCGTCCTCAACACAGTCCTCATCATCAATATCACATATGCCGCCTGCCCCGCCAGTAGCCCCAGCCCCACCCCTTCAAACCCCACCCTCGTCCCAAACCCCAACCCCACAGGTAGAGATCCAAATCATGTTGAGTGGGCAAAAGCTTTGATGGAACTTTATTTTGCCTCGTTTAACGGATTATGTTAAGAGTTTCTATCCCTTGGGTCCTGTATGGAGAACCACTGGCAGAACATTTGTTTCAACATCCAAGTCAGCCCAACCAAAAGGTCCTCCACTACCAACCACTTCACCTCCACTTCCTGCAACTGGCTCTCTTCATAGTTGCGATGCTAGCTCATCACGCCCTAAAAAAGGGATGTCTGCTGTATTTCAAGAAATCAGTTTGGGCAAGTCTGTGACAGCAGGTAACCCCCAAATTAATCTTTAACCCAATCCCCGACCTCGCGCTCTCTGTCAGAACCCCCATACCCCATCGTGAGTCCCTATTGCGCGTGTGACTGGTTGCAGATTTTCCAAAGGCCCAAAAGGCCTTAATCCATGTTTGGCACTTGAATCATGTCTCTCGCCTTCTCCCTTCCTTTCGCACTCCCCATCAAGTTCTTCTGCTTCTTTGGTGTTCTCGCATGACTGAAGATCATTTGTGCCTTCCTTTTTAAATGGGATTTCGGGGTTCTCATCGCAAGCGAACAAATGGGTATTTCCTCATCGAGGTCCTCCATCCTTTAATGGAGGATTGGGTTCTTCACTTTATAAGCTTGATCCGAAAAGGGAAGATACGAGGAGTGACGCTAGCGTCGTACCCATCAGCGACGAGTGACGCTAGCGTCGCTCGCCCAATTAAAAAAAAAAAAGCAATAGGGACTGACAGACCCCGTTTGTGCTGCTGAAACTACGAGGCACCTTTTCGTGCAACGTTCACATACGAGGAATTTTCCCGTAAAATCCTCTTATTTTTTTTATAACCCAGGGTATCTCCCGCCTAGCCCAGCTAAGCCCGAGGGACACTCGATTCTGAACAGCCGAAAACTGATCCCCCGTTTGGTAATTTTACTGTAAAATAAAGATAAAGTAAAGCATCAAATCAAGAGAGAATAAAATATAAATGGGTTATGATGGTATTTTATTTTTTGTTGTTTGGTATGGAATCTTTTTTACTTTTTGTATAGAAAAGCTGAATTTTTTTTGGCTTTTAGGGGAGAAAGGAGATTGATTTTTGACTTTTTTTTTTAAAAAAGAAGGGGGAAATTTTGAAAAAGTGTACTTTTGATGTGAACCCTAATCTGAAAAATAGAGGCGTTACTTGACTTGTAAAGTGCCAAACAGGTACATGCAAACCCTGGGAAGTGGCCAAACCATTAGAGAAATTGTTATAGTGACTATTCCATAAATCTCACTCCAAATAGTGACGGGTTGTCCTAGGAAAAGGCAAAATACCAATTAGAAGCGGAATGTCTCCCGTCCTAGTAACTGCATGGATCATCTTCAAGAATCTAATTTCAACATTGATGTAAAAGAGGATCCAACAAAGCTTTCACAAGCTAATAGGTAACTCCTAGAAATGAATCAATAACATGCAAGAGGAATTGAACTTTATAGATTTTTTTGTTAAATTGCAAAAGAATTTCATTAAGGAAAAAGGGTTTAGAAAAAAAAACTCTAATAGGATATAAGCCAAAGAGGCCCAAAAGAAGACCGCCGCCAACAACAGAGAAGAGAAAGAGCAAAGAAAAACAAATGACAAATCAAAAGGTCATTCTTGGATGTTGAGTGAGCTATAGAAGCTTCGTAAGATATAACTGGAAAAGGTTCCCTTCATCCTCTTGAGAGAGAAGGATATGTCCGCCGTGATAGAGTTAAGGATTTACAAGGGAGCTAGTTTGATATTGGAGAAGAACCATGTGCATCTCACCTTTCAGATGGAGAAACAAGTGTTAAGGAAAATAACTCCAATGCCTTTCATGGCTTTAGCATTTGCTCCATAAGATAGGCTGTTCTATAGACTTGAAGCTGAAGGGTTGGGATGGAGATTCAAATAACCCATAAAAAGAACGAGCTTCCAAACGCCAATGGCAATGGAGAATTGAAAAAGAAAGTGGGGACTGTTGTCTGAATTTTTCATTTACAACGGGCAAGCAGAAACAAACCTGATTCCTCTCATCTTAGCCCAATCAGAAGTAGGAAGCCTTCCATGGAAGAGTTTCCAACTGAATTGAACTTTAGATGACAATAAAAATCTAAGAACTTCCCAAATACATCAAAACTGGTACATATTACAACGATTGATTGCAAACACCAGTTTCATATCATTTCTATGCCTAATTCATTCTACCATGTTTGCTTTTACTAGATATATAGATATACAAGAAATTAAGCAATTAATGTATGGGGGCGGGAAAAGGAAGAGAGGTCTCTGTCAATGTCTATCAAATTCATGGGCTACTTGCATCCATCCACAACTTTTCTAAAAATAGTGGGTTCCCAGACACAGTGAACTGTATGATCATAGATTGAGGACCTAAATAGTGCGTGCAGAAAAATGCAATTAGGCTAGTTTTTGGCTTTTCACATGGTCCTCAAAATCTCAGGATCTAAAATCTGAAACTTCACGTCTTAGAGCTTATTGATTGTATGAAACATTAAACAACAGTCCGGATCATGATACCACAAGTGCAGAAAAATAAGAGTATTCTTTGTGGTGTTCACATATGTTAGAATCTAAAATATGAAACTTCATACCTTGGAGATTATCAGACTATCAGCTCTATTAGAATGTTTACATATGTAAATCATTTTCATCGGGGTGGAGAGTGCAAAAAATCTTAGAAAAAAATAACCCTTTTACACATCATTTTTTTTCACAGATATTATTCTTTTGGAGTTGCAAAATTTATTAAACAAAATGTAAGGTGGCTTGAGCAGCGATTACCTACATAAATGTTGCAAATAAAGGACACGTAAAAGCACTATTAGCGAATTTGCTACCAATCCCCTCTGCACTCTGCAACAGACAGTAATGCATTGTTATGACAGTGACAAACTAGAATCTCCCCAACCCTGTGTTTTCGAAGGGTTATAATGAAGAATGCCCCTCTGGCCTCTAATAATATCACACGAATGAGTATCTAGTGCAACTAATATTCTGCTCAGTACATGCATAGTGAATAAACATTAGGGGCTCTTAATCAGGATAAATGTTCTCCAAAGAGCTGTTGCATATGCGGTCCAGCTTTCACCTTGAATCAGTGCATGCCCTTTCACACACTCATCCCCTCATGATCTGGTACTAGGCCCAGGTTCACTATCATCAAACCTTTATCCCCTGTTGGATTGAATCTCAAAGAAATCTATGGTTAAAAGACCACTAAAGTTTATGACTTTCAAATCAAGGGCTAGGATTATTCTACAAGTCTGATCTTTTTTGCGGGCCCTTATCTACAAGAAGACCTTTCCCTGTACCCCACCCCACCAATAAAAGGACATCTTAAGTGGGCCCCATGAGCTGGACTGCATATTGCTCATATGCAGTAGTCTTCTCGTAGGAGAACATTGCCCCTTAATCAGATGGCAAACGGCCATGACATCAGATCATTTATGCTGCAGTTTTGCAGCCTTAAAAATTTGTGGATAGGCCCCCCTCATAAAATTTAATGATCTCCGACATGATGATGATGAGGCCTACATTGGCATTAAGAACCACTTTCTTGCTACCATCTTAAGAAGGATTTTCTTCAAGTGTGTTGCATAGGTGTGAGATTCAAGCTGGTCAATTGGTTGGTCCATTATGAGATGGGGCATTATCCAATTTCTATAACATTTGAAAAAATCAACATCAATTAGAAAGAACATCAATTAGAAAGGACATCAAGTAAGGATAAAAATAAATGGTAAAGAAAACATGAAAAGGAGTTTTGTTGGAGCACAAAGCCTTCCCAATGCTCATCACAGTCACTCTCAGGAAATGGTCCATCAAAAGAAGGAGATGAGATAATTTATAACAGAATTTCTAAATGAACAAGAGGAAGATCCTGTTCCGCAGCTTCTGTTTACAATCCTCATAGCAAAAAACTACACGCTACACTATTTTCAATTAGTACACAATAATTATAAAAGAAATAGAAGCTCGAAAAAGAAAAAGAAAAAAGGAAGCTCAAATTGACATCTGGACATTTCAGTTACCCAAATGAGGCTTCAAAGATGATGCCGATGAGTCGCCCAGCTAGCCCTCCAATTATTAACAAATAGCAGACGATAAAAATGGCGCAGGAAAAGCAAAATGCGAGGAACTCACACAAGGAAAGCTCATAGAGATGTCCGTCAATAAATGCAGAGACCCAAGAAGATCTGATTATGTTATGTCTAACAAATCGTACTTATGTTTTCATAAAAGCAGTCTCTGGATGTTGCTGAAGTTTGAAGACAGTGCAGAAAGGAACCGACCTGTGAAATTTTCAAGGGTTTAGTCTCACTTACAATGAACTCAAACTAATGACATATCTGGTTTAGTCTGGTTTAGTCATACCTCCGATATCACTATCAAAAACACGACTGTCAGCAGAAAGTGTCAAGTTCATTTTTGTGACAACTGTAGGCCTCTCTGTTCCTGCAAGATGCATAGCATGGTCAACATGACTCCCTAAAATGCCAATTTCAAGTGGTTTTGCAAGACCACACTGGTTTCCAAAGAAAACTCCACACATCCCATCTCATCCCAGGATGGCACGTGATACAATCCAACTGATGCAGTAGGTGGACAGCATGTGCATAACCTAGAATAAAGACCAGGCATGCATCGGGTAGGCCACGTGAATGAATGAATGATTAGGAAAAGCTCAACAATGGTCCAAAAAGTCAAGATTTAAGTTATATTTATGGTCTACAGTGGAGTCCACCAGTTCCTCGGTACATGTGGCTGCATTTGATGATGCCAAATTTAAGTATGGAATATAGATCTCTTAAACTCATGAAACACTATCATACCATCACTGTCGACCACAGGTTCAACAACCTTGTTACCTCTACCGACGGCCAGAATACAGGCCTGCAAATAAAAAAACCAGGGTAAAAGGTTACCTAGTTAAGCAAGCAGTGAAAAAGTATTAATATAAAGATTTATTATTTATTTAGAAAGAGATATTAGAGCCTCAAGCAACATGGAACAGCGTTAAATGAAAGCCACATCAGTGTCCTAATAGAAGATTTGGTAGTTGGGTTCTCTGGAGGAAGAGATGCATATCAATTCCCATATCATCCCAAAAGTAACTAGATGTACTGGATGGCACTGGCAGACTTGAAAAGTAACACTTGATAGAACCTTGCCCTCTGATTCCGGGGTTAAGGTCTCTTTGGGTAAAACTCCCTGATCCATTCCATAAAATAGTGGAAATATAAGCAGATGAGTTTCAAGTAGTCTCTGACACAGCCGAGAAAAATGGAATCTGATTATTGCCAAACAAGTGTGGAAGGATAGACAATTAAATAAATACAACCATTCATTTTGAACAACAAAAAAGCCTCATCTAATTTAGTTGTAAGAAGAATGAATGAAACACTTAACTATACTTGCTACAACATTACTGTTGTCAGTCAATGGACCCCATCTGCTGAACGATGGAGTGGAAAGTACTCAAAATAGGATCATAATTGATTTTTCATCATGAAAAAACCTTATCCCATCTATCTAAGCTCAGTTTTCTGAGTTCTACCTTTTCAATCAACCCTAATTCAATACATGTCGATGCCACTCCGCATTCTAATTTTTTCTTTGTGTCTCCTGTGTCAGTCTTCCCCTTCTAGTTCATTGTGTAAGACTTGAATTCTTCATACGATGGTTGTTTCATTCATAACCAAGCTGAAGTGGGTACAAAGTGGACCCTTAATGAAACCATATTCAATCGAGATGGTCAGATATTGAAATCAAAGATGGCTGTGGTTTGGTAATGATATCAACGATTTGATTCCGGTGTCAAGACAGAAAGACAGTCCATAGTTCCGCTGATATTGATAATAATGAAAAAATAAATAAATAAATAAAGACAGAATGATTCACTAAAGCGAAGATTATCATATACCTGTGGAGGGTTTATAATAGCGCAAAAACGGTCCACTGGAAACATTCCCAGATTTGAAATGCTGCAAAAAGTAAAATAAAATCAAATAAAAATAAAAATAAAAAAAATTGGGCAGGGCGCCAGGGGTGGGGGTCTTCTGAACTCACCTGAAAGTCCCACCTTGAAACTCATTAGGTGCAAGTTTCCCAGCCCGTGCTTTTTCAGCCAATTCTTTGACCTATTATGCCAAAACCCAAAAATATTGGCAAAAAATAAACAAAAACCACTTTATTATTTTATCTGTAGACATGCAAAAGCATGTCACAGAAAGCCTGTGGCATAAAAGTAAATGGAAGTGAAACATGTCAAGGAAAGGGTTCATGGATATTTCACCGAATGCTATCCAAAAAAGCAGCCATTAGCTCAACTCAATAAACTCAATAATGTGATTGTTCAAAGTAAAAGTCGCATTTCACTTGGAAGGTAATGTTCAACAATAATGCCAACTATAACATAAGAATCTAGGCAAGAAATAACTATACACTAGCAGAACATACCTCTATGGAGATTGCTGACAGGCTCTTTTGATCTGCGTTCCTTACAATTGGGGTCATCAAGCCCTGAAATAGGCATTTCCTGACAAAATTAGTTACATGATTTTGTTCTCGTAACCTTTTTTGGCAAGCTACCATAAAAAGTACCTTCTCAGTAGCGACTGCTACTGATATATCAACAGAATCACATAGGGCGATCTCTCCTTTTTCTTCATTCCAACAAACTTACTCTCAAAATTACAAATAAACCAATTGACCCAAAAATACAAATAAACCAAACTGTTTCTCAACACTCCCCATCAAGCTGGAACATAGATACTGTGTACCATCTTGGACTTAATGCCATATGTTTGCTTTGCAGCTGCTTTGATGAGGACCTTTCTCAACTTGACGTCCACACACATAACCTTTGACGAATCTTCAATATGTTCTTGTGATGCAATCCTAGGGTTAGGATTGTAGGTGCCGTAGCACAATAAGGGTTTCCGCATAAACAATCACACGATGAAAACACTTTCCAACGATAAAACCCACGAGGGAAAATTCTATTAACTCAAATATGAGATTATGATCTCTACAATGCCATATATATAATAAAAGAAACTTAAGGGCTAAGAAACAATCCAAATCTCAGATTTGTAAGCATCACACACGTAGGTTAAATCAAAGATCACATATAGATTCAGGCATTTACTAGCTTAAACCAACTCGTATTAAAAATCCAAATCTTATAAACAAATGTAACATTGTCCGCAAAAGCGCCGAGAAATTCAGTATCAGCAACAAGCCCAATATCCGCAGCAGAATCAGTATCCCCAACAGAATAGCCAACAAGATTATCAACAAAATCAAAGGCAAGGGTACCCACATCATCAACAACAAGGGAACCAGCAAAATCCTCGAGCATGCCTTCAAGGTCAAAATCAGTATGGAGCCGAAAATGTTCGAGGGGGGAATCCTCAAACGAATGCGTAGGTATATGCAATAACTCAAAAAGAGACAACAGCAACCGACAATGCGGTAATAGGTACGTTTCTGTCTCTTGTGTGTTTTAAATTTGGAGGACCAAATTTTCTAAGGAGGGGAGTATGTAATACCCCAAGCCTAGTATTAGGGCTAGATTATTTTCTGATATTTAATGATTAATCTTCTTGATTTTTCTTAGAATTATTGGGGCCCATAGTTTGATGGAGGAATTCGAATGGGACTTGTGTTGGTTATACCATAGACTCCTCGTAATGTTAGGAATGGGATTGGCATGTGAGAAGGAAATAATAAAATTAGGAAGAGGACTTTGGGAAGGATTTAACTTTAGCTTCTATATATATTGATCAACCCAAGCCTCTCTCAAGCCATTATCTCTCTTCCACTTTCTTTGCCATCAACCCAAATCCTAGTTTAGTATTAGCTTTTAGAAATTAGGAGGAAGAAGAACCAGTTCTAGTCAGCCATAGTAGGTGAGTAGAGATTCTAATCTAATTGTATGGCTCTGGATTTCTGACTTTGCTCATGTGTTTTATGGCTCTGCACTGTTTCATGATTTCAGCATGACATGACTCATTAAAACATTGATGAGTAAAACTGTATCTGGTGAATTACATGTCCCAGAGTCTTGTATGTGACACTGTCGACAAACCCGGGCCTTGATTGATGTCAAAGAATAATCAGATCTCTTAGATATACATGACAATTGGGTTCTTATAACTAATATTGTCCCTAGATAGTAGTTCATGTAGAAAGAATTAGATTCCATGAAGATTCAAAGCAGATTCTGAAATTCTGCACTTTCTTCCATACACGAACAGTTTTTGTCGACAGGGGTTGTGGGACCCCATGGCCCACCTGATGATGAATCTGTTCCATGGATCCGAGAGTGGACCCATGGGCGACCATAGTAGTGATGGACCTATGAGAGATGGGCCTCCTGTGGGCCACCATCCACATAATTTTAACAGCAGAGGGGTGATTTTAGTGGAAACAGGGCAGGAGGGACCCATCTGGCCACAGGATGAAAGATCAGATCCAGTCATCTATTAAGGGAACCAGGGGCAACCTTAGTGGTGGAGGACCCATGTGGAGTGGGCCCCACCTGGCCCATCATCCAGATGAGTCAAGGTTAGGAAGCGTGAGACCCTTTTCTGCAACTGTTGATGTCTGGACCACATCTACTAACTTGCCTTTCTTGTTTAGAACTAAGTCCAATATGTTTTTCTAATTACATACAAGTCTTTTCTTTTATCTCCTTGAGTCTACAAGTGTTTTGGAATTACAACTTAATCCCTGATGATCATAATAATTAGGATTGGACCTCTTTTTGACTATCTACTAAAGTTATAGAGTTCTGAAAATTTCGAGTAACGAACTGAAATTTATTGTTTGTCATAACTGGGCCTGTTTCAATTAATTTGAGACCATTCCTTGGATTTCAGACTTCAAGAAATTACAAATAAGGGCTGATCAATTGTGGTTATTATATTTATTGTTGGAGTTGTTTTCTTTATTTCATTACTTGAGTAATTATGTTTTGAAATATATTGTGGATTATGATACCTATTGTGTGCCATTGTTATTTGGGGATCTCATATGGTAGATTGTGTGGTTTATATTTATATATCTTGTGGTTGAGTTGGTACTTGAATATTTCCCTCAAAACTGTAAGGAGTGAGTTATGTAATTGACCTCTCTCATCTCAAACACCAATTTTGATTTGAACTAGGGCAGATTAAATCCACATAATTTGAGAAGGGGTTGATTATGGAGTTTTCCCATTACTTATGTTGAGGTCATGCTAAACATCATATTTTTGATGAGACATATATTTCCTATTTGATTGGAAAATTGAGATACGATGATTTTGTTTGTTTGGAGGAACTTCTTGGACACCCCTAGACCACGAGCATGTATGGCCGATTTTGTGAGGATTGTTGATGTTGGACCTTGTTGGGAAAGGTCGATTTTGTGGTACCAATTTACTGGTTCTGAACCTTTGTGGTCGGATTTATTTTGGTCCTGGTGGTCAGTTTTATTTTGGACCTTGGTGGTCAGTTTTATTTGGGTTGGTGCTATGATGGCTAGGAGGTTGTCGTTTGTTTGAACCGACTTAAATATTGGCTTGAATGAGACTTCGGATGTTACTTTAATTTGTTGTGTAATCTTATCTAAGTATGTGTTTAAATGCACAAGTAGATTAGAATATCTATTCACTCAGTTGTACTAATATTTTATGGATTTGCCCCAATCCAAGTAACCAGAACTAAGCGACTCAGGAAAACCGTGATGACCGGGAGATAGACTTTGGGATGCGTACTTGAACGTCAAAGCCACATAGACGAAGAATATTTAAATTTAATAGATTGTTCAGATTATTTCATTTTATAGACATTGCAATTATATTTTTCGGACAAAGTTACATTTGTTTATAAGATTTGGATTTTTAATACAAGTTGGTTTAAGCTGGTAAATGCATGAATCTATATGTGATCTTTGATTTAACCTATGTGTGTGATGCTTACAAATCTCAGCACGGAATTCGAAGGGCCCCGGATTTCGGGTCATGACAGTTAGGATCGTAGGTGCCGCACGCAGCACAACCAGGGTTTCCGCAAAAACAATCACACAATGAAAACACTTTCCAAAAATAAAACCCACAAGCGAAAATTCTATTAACTCAAATCTGAGATTATGATCTCTACAATGCCATAGATATATAATAAAAGAAACTTAGGGGCTAAGAAACAATCCTAATCAAACTAGGAAACAAGATAAGATAAGAATCCTAATGAAATTAGAAACCTAATCCTAATTACAACTCTTTATTAAAATTAGAACTAATAACAATTAAAAATCAGAATTCCATGGGTCCCACACGTGGCCCACAATTTATCTCCCATGAAATAGTGGTGGTGCGGCATTGTCCCCCCCAGTTGGAAAAGAGTACGACCTCGAACTCGGTTCTTCTTGATATTGCTTTTGTAGACATTGTATACTTGAAGCGCTTCCCTGGTGAGACGGGCTCGTGATCCTGTCTTTGGCGGTTCTGGTTTCATTGGATGGAGTGTGACTTGCTATTCACCATACATATAAGTGTATATGTTGTCACGCATGCCATAAATTCCATTCTTGTCATACATCCATGGGCGACCCAACAAAATATCACTACTATCCATTGGTAGCACATCACACCAAACTGTACTTGTATAATCGTCACCAACAGAAAACGTAACTGGACATGTATATCTCACTTGCACTTCGTCACCTGTCATTAACCATGTAGCATGATGGGACGATGATGCTTTCGAATCTTCAGCTGCAAGCAATCCACAAGAGCATGAGATATGATGTTTTCGCAACTTCCACCTGTCATTAACCATGTAGCATGATGGGACGATGATGCTTTCGAACCTTCAGCTGCAAGCAATCCACAAGAGCATGAGATATGATGTTTTCGCAACTTCCACCATCAATGACTACTATACATGCATGTCCATTAACATTACCTTTTGAGCGAAAAAATATTATTTCGCAACCATTTCTTCTCCGTATTCGATGTAGTCTCTTTGATGACGATGAGATTCACCGTCATAGGGATGGAGGATCTCTAATTGCTCGGTCTTAGCCTCGGTTTCTTTCCATGTAGGATCATTTCGTGTATCCTTCACATCACTTTCATTCTTAATGAGGTGGATGCTTTTGGGACATTCCATTGCACGGTGGCCCTGCTGTTTACAATGAAAGCAAGTGGTCCTAATCTGGCCTTCGGGCTTGGTGAGAACTTTTTCCGATGAAGCACTTGGTTTAGAATCTTGCATTGAAGAAATCGGCTGCACAGCCCATTTAGATGCATTAAATTTCCGGGCTTGATAATTTGCAATATCCCCGGCCTTGATAACATGCTGGATGATCTCATCAACATTATCAAAATTTTTGAAAGTGAGGATATGTTGCTTTTCAATTCTCAACCCATGAAAAAATCTGTCAACTAACACATCATAATCCTCATTCAAGCCACAACGAGCTTGCATTGTCATAAGCTCTTCAGGATACTCAACAATTGTTTTGCACCCTTGTTTTAAGTCTTCAAAGCTTGAACACGAATCTCTAAAGTAGTTGACCGGAAGGAACTTTTGTTGCAACAGATTTTTTATCTCAATCCATGTTTTAACAGGATCCATCTTTTGGTTCCTTCTCTTCTTTTGCAACTCGGCCCACCATATCGCAGCATAATTGTGAAATCGTGTTGCTACCTTGGCTTGTTTGAAAAAATATTCTCCACTCAAACTAAGCAATCCATGAATTCATCTCGCTTTAATTTTCCATCATATTTGGGAATCACGAGTTTAATTCCTAAATCCTAAGTCTCGATCAACATTGACTGTATGTGAATCTCATTGATTCCGAACATCTCCTTCATCTCAATTAGGATCCGTATGCTGATTATTTTTCAAATTGGCTAATCAGGTTTCCTTCCTTGCAAGAGTTTCTTGGATTTGAGCCATTGTTGCAGTGAGTTGATTAACATTTTCCGATAACTCTGGAATGGTTCCTGTCAAATCCTCTGTGTTTGTGGAGGAAGACTCCACTTCTGCATTCTTCTTATGAACCACCATTATTTTAATGCAATCAAAGAAATTGACTGACCAAATGGGTAGATCTACTCTCCACGATCACGCTAGCAAAAACGGATTTGAAATCTGATAGTAGACGACTCTGATATCGCGAAAAGAATATTGAACCGTTGATCAGGTCAAATCCGTTGTTGATCAGATTTTGGTGATGTAGTGATGATGTCAACTCTTCTGTTCTTTTCTTTTTCTTTTTTTTATTTCTTCTACTGACTATTGTTGGGTCGGGTGAACCCGAACTCAAGCCCAAAATACTGTCTGGGCTCATGTCACGTGCGATACGACACGTGGGATTGTTCCTTGGACTTGATGCAGCAAAAGAAAGAAAAGAGCTTTGGTCCCTTTTCGTTCCTAATCTTCGACGAGGTTGAGAGGGAAATGGATGGAGGCTTTGGCGATTTCCAAGATATTGGTCGAAGGTCACGACGACACTGACGAAGATGGTGTTCAACGCGGTGGTGATGAGGAGGGACAATGCAGACAGCGACAGGTATGCTCTAATCCCTTCTCTTCCATTTGTTTCTCCTTCCTCTCTTCCCCTTTTTTATCTGGGTCGGGATTGGAAAACAAAGGGGCCAGTGGGGCCGGCAGGGGTTATGCAAGGCCGGGAGCAAAAGGGGTTTCGGAAGAGGGGTTCTTGATTTGGGCGAGTGGAGTGAAAAACATGATGGATGATAGGGGTCATGGAAGGGTGAGGATGGGGCTGGGATGGGTGATGATGGATAGCCTCAGATCAGTGACCGGAGATGGATCGAAGCGATGTGGATCTTCGCTCTGATACCAATTGATGCAATCCTAGGGTTAGGATCGTAGGTGCCGTAGCACAATTAAGGTTTCCACATAAGCAATCACATGATGAAAACACTTTCCAACGATAAACCCACAGGGGAAAATTCTATTAACTCAAATCTAAGCTTATGATCTCTACAATGCCATATATCTAATAAAGGAAACTTACGGGCTAAGAAACAATCCTAATCAAACTAGGAAACAAGATAAGAATCCTACTGAAATTAGAAACACTATCCTAATTACAACTCTTTACTAAAATTAGAACTAATAACAATTAAAAATCTGAAGTCCATGGGTCAGACATGTGGCCCACAATTTATCTCCCGTGAAATAGTGGTGTTGCTGGATCATCTTGCAACTTGACTGATGAAGGGGATAAAAACTTCATGCGCATAACACAAACTACACACCCAATAGATATCATCTAATCCTTTGATTAGGGAAGTTACAAATTCAATTTACAAATTAAAATAAATCTAATCCTAGTCAACAAATATCATCTAGTCTCTTTGATTAGGGAAGTTACAAATTCAAATTACAAACTCAAATCAATCTAATATACAACTGAAAGAAACAGTCTGATTTGTTCCTTAATATTTCTGAGCTTTATTAGATTGCCAATTGGACCCATTAAATCACTGAAATGATTCCTCATGGGTTTCAGCATATTTAATTTCAAATTTGGGACCCATCTTAAGTCCATCTTGACCACCTAAAGGTAGATTCAAGCCCCTTTCTTGATTTATATCACAACCGAAATGGATCAAAAAGCCATTTGATCAACCAAATTGATCCAAATAATCAAGGGCCTGATCAATAATACAATCCATTAAATTCAAATCATTCACTCCTATGACAATAGTTAAGTTGAAAGGTTGATCAGACTGTCAGTTTCAAGATCTAAATCCTGGGTTATTGGAATTATACCACTATTTTTCTGTTCTACACTTTTTTAGCTTACTTCAACAATAAACTACTGCTTTTTCTGTCCAACAGCACCCAAATATCAGGTCCAAACCTGTTTTAGATGCTCGTGTCAACCCAGCACCACACAAATTAATGGTCAGTCAGATGGTCAAACAGTCATGAGAAAAATCCATTAGTATAAAAAATTGACTTGAAAAAACCATCCACTAGTCAAGAAAATGGAAAAAGACCTCACCTATAGTGCCAGGCATCTTTACTATGGAGCAAATCATTATCACTCTCAACGATTCAGCTAAGACGAAGACATGTTATCATTGCTAATGGTTGCCCGATGTGCTTAAAGGCTGAAGAAATGTCCAATCACTTGTTGATTCATTGTTCCTTTGCATATAAAGTTTGGGCTGCTATTATCAGTAAATTTTGTACGAGTTGGGTTATGCCTAGATCTATTGAGGAACTTTTGCTCAATGGAAGTATAGGGGTAATAAGTCCCGTGCTAAAATTTTGTGGTGGTTATCTCTTTTTGCTGGTATGTGGAAGATTTGGCTAGAAAGGAATAATAGAATTTTCAGAAGCAAAAGTAGATTGGTTGACGAGATAGATCAATCTAATGACTGGACCGTATCGGAATGGGCGAGTATGGGCATCGGACTTTGTTGGGATTCCAATGGAAGATCTTCACAGATAATGGGCAGCTTGTTTTAATGGCGGAAGAAGCTCTAGACTGGTTCATACAGTTAGTTGGCATTCTCCTCCAAAAGGTGTTTCGAAGCTGAATTTTGATGGTAGTTTTTTTCATTAAATTTGTATGGGAGGAATTGGTGGTGTTATCTGTGATTGGGAAGGAAAGGTTGTGAAGAATTTTTCAGGACCAATTAATTCGTTAGATGCGAACGGTGTTGAAATGTTTGCATTGCTGGTGGATTGCGGTGAGTTGCAGAATTTGGGAGGTTATAATGCAATTATTGAAGGAGACTCTTTTTCTGCTATTCAATGGGGCTCAGGAAAAACTTCTTTTCCTTGGAGATTGGGGGATTGGGTGGAGGAGATGCAAGCTATTTCTTCTCAAATGAAGTTTACTTTTCCTCACATCTTTAGAGAAGCAAATGATATGGCGGATGCTCTTGCTAGGGAAGGCGTCTTTTGTTTACACATTTCATTTAATGTTTAACTTCTTCAGTTGTTAATCTTCTTGTGTTTTTCATCCTATGTTTGTTTTTCTTTTCCTGTTGTTTTCTTTCTCTTCTTAATAAAATTTACTGTTATCAAAAGAAAAAAAAGAAAAGAAGAAGAAGAAAAGAACGGTTTAGCTCAAAATCCAATGAAAATCTTATCTCTTTAGTTTAGAAAACTATAAAGAATCAAAACATGTAAACCGGGTATACAATCCAACATTTCGCCAATAAATAATATTCATTTGAATTTGTTTTTGAGTAAATATTCTGTTAGAATCCACATAACTCACCTCGAATATCCTGCAAAATTCATAGAATATCCACATAACTCACCTCAAGTATCCTGCAAAATTCATAGAATATTACCATAATATCCCTTATCTCCAGACACCACAACTAGGGATGAAAGTGGGCCGGACCGTTATAGGCTCGGCCCGAGCTCGGCTCAAAAGACAAAAGAGCCGAGCTAGGGCCTAGTAGGAGGCCCGTTTGCTTAAAAGGGCCGAGCTCGGGCTTGATGAAGCCCGGCTTGTAAGCCCTAGGGCCTACATATATTAATACATATATTATATATATATGTACACTATACAGTATATAATACATATATGATATAACATAATCCACAATTCCTAAACCTTAGTTTTAATCCAATATAAATAATCCCTAAACCCTAAACACTAAAACCTAAGCACTAAATAATCCAGAAGCCCTAAACCTAAGCACTAAACCTTAAACCCTAATTTTAATCCAATATAAATAATCCCTAAACCCTAAGCACTAAATAATCCACGAACCTTAAATTCTAAATCTAAGCACTAAATAATCCGTAAACCCTAAACCTTTATTTTATGATGCTAGCCGAATACTTTATTTTATTCTATGATGCTATTGGAGTTTAATTTGATTTGTATTATTGTTGGAGTTTGATAATGCTCATCTACATTAACATTGAACTATTATGGAGTGTTGGAACTGGGCTCCCTTTGCTTTTATGGAGTCTTTCTTATTTTAGTTAATTTTATTGCTGCAATCCAAATTATGGGAATGGGAATATGAGATGACTGCATGCATTTGACCATTTTTTGTTCTAGTTTACATATGCAGATTTCTTTGAATTCCGACAGGATTTTTTTTTCCTGAAAATATTTCTTTTCAGCTAGTGCTATATCATTATAAAACGGGCCAGGCTCACGAGCCGAGCTAGGGCCTCAATCGAGCCGGTGCTCAAAGGGCTGGCCCTAGGGCCTCATAACTTAATAAGAGCCAAGCCCGAGCCAGGGTTTTTGAGGCCCTCTCAAGCTCGGGCCGAGCTAGGGCCTACTGAAAAATACTAGGGCCAAGCCTAGGGCCTCTCAAAGCTCGGCTCGGCCCGGCCCACTTTCATCCTTAACCGCAATGCTAGTGGACTCATGTCACATCTGTATGTGGAAGTCCATATAGAACATGACTTCAGCCCTTTAGACGGTTCCATCAGAAGTGATTTCCCTTCTGATGCCAAGTTTGACTTTCTCCCCTTAATTTATGCTAGAAGTAGAGGAAAAGATAATGATGAGAGAGAAAGAGGAGGAGGAGATTTGTAAATGCTGTCGAAAGTCTAGTTAGGGTTAGATTGCTCAGCTAACCTCTATCAATCAAATGCTAATTACTGACATAAGTACCCTCGTCAGCACATAGTATTACAAATATCCCTTAATAACACAAAAGACTAGAATACTAATATTGGCTTTAAATATACATTCCAACAGACTAATGGAAGGATGATATTTATTCATGCACAAATCAGAAGCTAGAAGATATAGTTGAACGGAATGGGAAACGACTGATGTTACACAAAGTAGCTAATTCTGTGAACTGGAAATTCAAAAATTCAAAACAGAATTTGCACAGGAAAGGTAAAACATATCTTCAAAATTTAAGTGAAACATTGGAATCAATAGAATGATGGTAAGTAGATCCACAATTCTTCAGAAAACAGCTTCAACTTCTCAACAAAGTTATTCACTTTATTTTATTTTATTTTATCTATTTATTTATTTGTATTTCTTGAGAGAAAGAAAAGGACTTTAAATTTAGATGGCACCATCATACATAGAAAGGTGGAAATTGAATTCAATCCTTTCATAAAGAAGCTCCATATTCTCGAAAGTACAAACATGAATTGGTATCCAAGTTCAAAACCCTGAACCTACACAACTAGGCAAAGACAAACTTCTATATTCAATGATGTAATTCTTTTACCATTCAAAAAATCATCATTATAATCATCATCAAAGCCTTGGTTGGCTACACGAATTCTGTTTCTCCATTCCAATATATCTTGAGCCAAATCCTTTGATAAGTTACACTTCTTCATATCTATTTTTACTACCTCCATCCACGTCCTATTTTGGCCTACCCCACTCATTTTTAAGTTTACACTTCCTAGTTTTACCACACAATCACCTCAACATTCTCGACTTTGCTACATCCATTTTGTGCATATGTTGCTTCTTGATTGGCCAACATTCTGCTCCATAGGTCATTGTTGGTTTAATCGCTGTCCTGTAAAATTTTCCCTTCTATTTTGTTAGCATTCGTCGGTCACAAAGCACTCCAGAAGTAAGTTTCCACTTCAACCATCATGTTTTTATCTTATGTTCGGCATCTTCATCAATCTCCCCAACCTTACTAATTATAAAGCCAAGGTAGCGGAAAGAATCGCTTTGTGGTATCTCATGGTCTTCAATTCTCGAAGTAGTTTCAGCTCTCTCTATATGCCCATTGAAGTTACAATCCGTATATTCCATCTTTGTACGGCTTATTTTAAAGCCTTTGGATTCTAAAGCCTCCCACCATATCTCAAGCTCTGCATTCACACCATCTCTTGATTCATCTACCAATACAATATCATCTACAAATAACATGCACCAAGCATGGTTCAAAATAGCAGCCACTACGCGCATTATCGGCCGTAGTAGTTGAGGCCGCTACGCTATTTTGAAATAGTGGCGCTATGGTCTAAAACCTAATGGAGCCAAGAAATTTTAATTTATAACACTATTGTTCATATTTCTTCTTCCCAAGAGCCTTTTCTATAGTTGTCTCTACCCTTAAATGGTTTCAAATAACTAAAAAAATACAAGATTGGTTGCTACACAAGATTCTAATTTTTTATATCACTAAAAAAATTCTCACCGCTACATATTGCCGCAAACGCTACGTATCGCCTACTACATAGCGTATTGGCCACTACCCGCTACGCCAGCCGTGACCGCTATTTTTATCCTTCACACCAAGGTATCTCTCCTTGAATATGAGTAGTTAACTCATCCATTATCTAAGTAAAGAGATAATGGACTTAGGGCTAACCCTTGATGCAAACCTATGGTAACTGGGACTTCCCCTATCTCTCCACAAGTACTTCTCACCATGGTTTAAAATATCGGCCGATACCGGTTCGTATCGGCCGATACGAACCGGTATCGGCTGGTACCGGTCCGATAAATGAAAACTTATCGGTATTAGACTCGGGCACCCTATATATCGCCAAAATATCGGACCGTATCGGCCGATATTTTCAAAATATCGGTCTCGACCGATATATCGGTTGTAACGCTCTCTTTTTTTTTTTTTTTTTTTTTTTTTTTTTTTTTAATGGCAGAAATTTCTGGAAAACAGTGAGAGTGAGAGAAGGAGATTTGGGGTTAGAAAAACACACATCAGTGGAGAGAAAAAAAAAAAAAAAACCCCTGATTCCAGCACAATTCCATCCACAGACATGCTAAAAAAAAAAAAAAGAAAGAAAGAAGAGGAGACAGGGAGGAGATGGGCGTACCTGGGGGATGCTCCATCACCATTTGCAGTTATAGTCATCCCGTTGTCATCAATCGTTGCAGATCGGCGCTCTACAGGTTTGGCCTTTCTCCTCTTCCTCTCCTTCCTCTTCTTTTTTCCTCTTCCTCTCCTTCTTCCTCCTCTTCTCCTCCTGTTCTCTTTCTTCTTATTTTCGTTTGACGTGTTTCCCTCTTTTCCATTTTCATTTTCCTCTTCCTGTTCCTCTTCTTTCCCTCTCTCTTTTCTTCCTTTTTTCCCTTTTCCCTCCTTCTCTGTTTTGCTGTGCACCCACCGCCCAAATGCCCAACTGAAACGAAAAGGGCAAGGCCCTAGGGTTTTTTTTTTTAATGATTCCATCAGCTAGCCTAGCCATAAGCCATCACGTGTCTAGTACTAGTGTCTGCCCTTTTTTTTTTTTTCCTGAAATGGCCATCACGTGTTTTAGTGTTTACCATTTTTTTTTTAAATGGCCATCACGTGTTAACCAAATTTTTTTTTTTAAAATGGCCATCACGTGTGTAGCTTTTATGGACCTTGTCATAGTGTGGGCTCCACAGTAGTGCCCACCCATAGAAAATCAAGATATGTAGGCTTTTGGACAAGTTTCATTTTAATAGACAAAAGGTTTACAGTCAAATTGATCAATTGATTAATTTTAGAACATCAATCAATTTTATTGAACTACATCTCCAATTAGAATAAAGCTTAGCCAAATCCATATAAGAGGAGAACAATTATTTTAATGGCTTATTAATAGTGTGTAGATGATAGATCTACTCATACACATGATTTTGAATTTTTTAATATTTGAATTATAATAAATCATTTTTGGGGAGCATATCTTTTTAACCCATACCAAAAAATTGACAACGACGATGATATCGAGCTTGGGCGACACTCCACTTGGAATTAGGGTGTCATACTCATACATACTCATCAATCTCTCTCTCTACTCTCAAATCCCCCCTAATTCCGGGTCAATCATAAACTTTTTAATGTCCAGGTGCTTTATGATTTATCTTCATGGTTTTAAATTTCACAAATTATTTGATGATTGAGTTAGCATTAAATGATAATTGATGTGTTATCTTTATTTTCGTATCTTTTACACTAATAAATTAATCATAAGCCAAAATAGTAGTTGCATTATATGAAATACTGGAGAAGACAGTGAGTCAGCGACATAGACGGGGCTCATGACTTAAGGTGACCAATATTTTGATTTATTGTTGTTACTAATAGAAAAAAATATTGTTTTCCAGTATTTTCTAATATTCTAGATTTTTTAGATATTTTTGTGATTTTTTTTATTAAAAAAAAAAAAATTCACACCGCGACGACCGCGACAGACCGATAACCGCGACCGATACCGATATCATATCGGTTTTTTGTCCCGGCCGATACCGCGACCGATACCGCGATTTTAAACCATGCTTCTCACACTCGTTATTGCTCCTTCATACATGTCTTTAATAAGCTCAATATAATCTCTTGGAACATTCCTTTTTTGCAATTAAAAAAATAACAATAATAATAATAATGCAATTCGTTAAGAAAGTCCTACCATTTACTTCAGGCACATTTCTTAGTGCAAGTGCTACAGCTTTAATGACAATGTCGTTGACGGAAACTTTAACATCATGCTGATCTGCAAGCTGAAGCCAGAAAGAAAATAACAACCATTTACCATGTTAATACCTACTACATACTTTAAAAAGCAAGAAAATATATGTAGAAAATAAGAGGTTAGTACCAAACCAGACCTTTAAGTTCCTTTCTCAACGCAAGAAGAGGATCCAAAATAACATCTGGGAGAAACCGACATACACTATAAATCAGTCAATCATCAACGAGCTAAGTAATGACGAAAGAATTCAAGAAAGTCGGCCAGACCTGAAGATAAATAAAAATGTGGTATACTTTGCTTCGATTCTAACAGCCGCCTTGCTATCACCTGTAAAACAACTGAGCTAATAAATCCTTATTCACCACAGATTTGTAACCAAAGAAAGTGATATAGTCATCAAATAGCCTTTAACAATGGAATTATTAGATGAAAGGATTGAGAAATGCTGTTTCTAGTTTTTATTCAAAATTTGAATGGCTATTACAGCCATTCTAGTTGGAATTAAAATGAATAATCCGTCACAGAAGAAAGAAGAAAGGGAAAATGACATAAATGGCCAAAAAAGTCAACAATTTGCATAATCATTGTATTTATTTGGCAAAATAATATCTAGGTATGCTACTATGCTTCACATGCTCATGACAAGGCCAAAGAGAACAGATAGTGCAATGGCACTTTCCACCTAGGAGTTACTTATATGAGATTGTATGTTTTACAATAGCTAGAATTCTCTAAGCATACTGTATAAAGATTAAAAAAAATCAACAAACTAACCCAACAAGGCATCCACAATTCAAGAAGATTCTTGACAGACTAATTCAAATTGATAGATCATCAACTTGTTAGAATCATTTTAAACTGTATTGCAGATGCCTTAGTTGTGCCATACAAATAGTTGAATATGATAATTCCTGAAGCATGCAAGATACTAAGCCCACTATGATAAAATGCATGTAAAAATAGAAGAACCTGCCTTGCGGATTTGCGAGTTTGGAAAATCTTCATGAGCATCTACAGTCAATGCAGGAGATCTTGGTCCAGAAGGCAAGGCGTGAGGTGTTGGCTGTCGACTTTGAGTAGATTCTGATAGAGATTTCTTCTCTCGAGACAAATTTGAAGCTCTTGATGATCCCATTCCAGACTTAATTGACCCTCACAGCCTGGGGCCTCATCCTCTCTCACCTCTGAAAGGGACCTCATCTCCATCTTCTACTTGGTTCCGTGACTTCGGGACGTCTAATCATATGACGTATTCCCGTGCCCCATTCTCCAATGTGATACGATACAATGGCAATCTTCAAATACAAATTACTAACAGAGGCAATGTTCCCATTACTGCTCTCGAAGATATCCCTGGTCCCATCCCATTGAAAAATATTTACCTTTGCCCCAATTTAAGTTCAAACCTATTGTCATTCAGGCAACTTGTTGAAAATAATTGTAACATATCTTTTTCTTCTTTTGGTTGTGTTGTGCAGGACCAGATGTCTGGGAAGGAGATCACGAAGGGGCCTCAGTGTGGACGCTTGTTTCCGCTAGATTTTTCTAAATTTTCTAGGAATAAATTTGATAATGATGTGTTTTGCTTTTCTATTAGAGATAACTGCCAATTGTGGCATAATAGACTTGGACACCATAATTCCAAAGCTTTGTCCCTTATGTTAAATTCTGGTTTATTAAATAAATCTATTGGCTTATCTTCTTGTGTGCCTTTTGATTGTGCTACTTGTAAAATGGGAAAGAGCAAAACTCTTCCATTTCCTATTTCTACTTCACACAGCACTCAGTGTTTTGATTTAGTTCATAGCGATGTATGGGGAATTGCTCCAGCCCTTTCTCACGCTCACTATAAATACTTTGTGACTTTTATTGATGATATCAGTTGGTTCACATGGGTTTACTTTTTGTATTCTAAATCTGATGTTTTCAATGTTTGCCAAACTCCGTCACTCACTCTATGGTCTAAAGCAAGCTCCTCACGCATGGTTTGAGAAATTTCAAGATGCTCTTCTCCACATGGAGTTTCAACCGAGCCAGTATGATCCTTCTATGTTTTTACATCAAGCTCCATCCGGGATTACTGTGCTACTTGTCTACGTTGATGACATAATCATTACAGGTCCAAATGCACAAATGATTCAGGAACTCTAAGCTTCTCTTAATGAGACATTTCACATGAAAGATCTCAGCCCTTTAACCTGTTTCCTCGGTCTTGAAGTTCATCAATCGACTAAAGGTATAGTTCTCAATCAGCACAAATACACTGTTGATCTCATTGACTTAGCTGGCCTTACTACTTCAGCTCCAGTCGATACACCAGTCGAACTGAATGTCAAACTCATTCGGTATCTTATTCGCACACCGACTCGCAGGTTGTTTTTCCATCAGACAACTATCTCTCTTAGCTTAATATGATGTTGATTGAGTTGGTTGTCCGAATACTCGCAGATCAACCACAGGATGGAGCATGTTTTTGGGTGATAGTCTGATTTCCTAGAAATGCAAGAAACGTGAAAAAGTTTCAAAATCATCTACCGAGGTTGAGTACCGAGCCATATCTGCTGCATGTTCCTAAATTCTTTGGCTCTGAGGTTTGCTCTCTGACATTGGATTTCCAGCAAAATGTGCTACCCCCCTCTTTGTAGATAATACAAGTGCAATTTGGATTATTGAAAATCCGATTTTTCATGAATGCAATAAACACATCAAGGTTGATTGCCACTTCATACGTGATGATTTTAAGCATGATGTCATTAGCCTTCCGCATGTCTCCACTGAGCTTCAAATTGCTGATATTCTTACTAAAGGTCTTCCACGACCACGCCATTAATTCTTGGTTAGCAAATTGATGCTCGTTGACTCTCTTGCATCAATTTGAGGAGGGTGTTAATCAGGCCCACGACCCATGAAGGGATCCAACCCGGTTCATAATATATCACATGGATTGCTTAGGTCAATGACACAGTGTACATAGTTGTGTATATTCTATTTTAGTCATCGATCTATAACTTAGAATTGTAATTGATACACTTGCCTAGATTAGAGCTTCGACTGAGGCATGTAATAGTTACATATTAAGGAGGGATCTCCAAAGGAATGGACACTCAATAATAATACCATTTGAGATTATATTCTGTCAAGTTCGGTCGTGAGTTTGTCAAGGACTGCACGTGGAGAAACAAGTGAGTTTCCAGTAACTATAGGTTTGAACTAGGGTCAACTTTAAGCCATTATTCATTTTCACCGGTAATCATGGTTTAAAAAAAGGGCCAAGTCATATTTTCTTTGATTTTTTTTTTTTTAAAAAATGGAAAATTGAATTTTTTTTTATTTTTATTTTTAGTTTTGTTCTTTTGTATGAGGTTAAGATTTTGGATGTGTACCACATAGATCTATGGTTCTAATCATTGATTTATGCATGTTCACTCACAAATACTAATTTCTTAATTAGAAAATACTATTTAAAAAGTGAATTTTTTTTTTAAAAAGTCTTTTTTTTTTCATATTTGGAAATTTCTTCCAATTTATAAACATAAGTAATATAGAATGTAGAACTAAGGATTCTCACCTAGATCTATATATTGTTATGCAAATAATCAATCTTTTCACTTACTAATAAGCATGTAAATTACAGATTTATTTTAGCTTTATACTTTTTGTTTTAAATTATGATGAGGATTAATATTACAGTTCGGTAGTGTATATAGTATGTTATATGCATGAGAAAATTGAGTCATTCCATTATGACAACTTATGAGTAGATTACTACGTTAATTGTTAACTGCTAAGATTTTGTTCTAAGATTCTGATGATGATGGGGATGATGGGGACAGAGAGTTAAGGAGGGTAATAAGAGCTATCCGTGAAACGCTAAGCAGGCTCATATGATCGAGAGACGGGGTGGGGCCGGTTCTTTAAGAGCTCCTCCTAACCCTTAGGAGGACATGTCAAGATCTCAGTCCTTGGATCCATTCTTACATAGGACCCAAAACATGAAGCAACCAAAGATTTTGAGTTTTTTATGGGTGATATGAAAACTAGAGCTTTGAAAATGGGTCGAGCAATCTCAAAGTTCTTCCACTATAATCGGATTCCACCAAATATGCCCACTTCACCATAATATCAGGCCATGGTGGATAGTAGAGTTAAGGTGGGGCCCAAAGTTAAACCTCCTTCCGCTTATGAGATTCGCGGAAAGTACTTGACATGGAGTATAAAACATGGTTTTAAAAATCGGCCGAGTCCAAGTCATGGCCGAGTCGGGTCCCAAGTCCGATTTTTTAAACCTTGGTATAACAATTATACAAGATACTTGGAAGACCACCTTTTTTTTTTTTTTTTTTTTTTTTTGTGAAATGGAAATTTGTATTGAGTATTGATAGAAAAAAAGGAAATTACAAAAGAGCTTTATAGTATAAAAGAATTATATTGAGAAGCGGCCGGGCAAAAACCCCAAAAAACAGCCACCTCCCAAAAGGAGGGGAAAGAAAAACAAGGAGAAGGAAAGAGAGTCAAATCAAGTTGAGATGACTTCCCTCCAATTGAACATGATTACATCAGTAGAAAAGCCCCAAAAATCTGGAAGATAGGAGACCCACGAGGCAACGCAGAATTTCATTTTAAGGATTAAATCTTCTTTGGAGGACGCAATCCCTTCGAAACACCTTCTATTTCTCTTTTTCTAGATCGTCCAGATGCAAGCCAAAAAGGATAAGCACCACATGGCCTTCCCTTTGGAGTTGTTAGTTGGGGAAGCCCACTGATGGAACAGGTCTTGTAAGGAATGCGGCATGACCCAGCTACAATTGAACTCGTGCATAATTGCAGACCAAAGGCCTTTCGTTTGCTTGCAATGGAGCAGAAGATGATCAACCGATTCCTCGTCTGCTAAGTAGAGGGGACAGGCGTTGACAAGGAGGATATGTCTACGGCGGAGATTATCCATTGTTAAAATTTTATTTTGGAGGGCAAGCCAAGTAAAAGCGATGACTCTGGGAGGGGCCTTGATCTTCCATAAAGCTAACCAACTTCGAGAAGCCACTGAAGTGGTCGATAAGGCGGAGAAGAAGGATGATACCGAAAATGAACCATCACGAGAGGGGATCCATATCCTGCCGTCTTGCCTTTCCTAGAGCCATCTATGCCATTAAACACCTCAAGAAGATTGAAGAGATTAGATTCTTCTGCCTCGGAAAGATTCCTTATCAAGGTGGGCCACCATAATTGATTGTTAGTGCTTGTGTCGAGATAGTCTTTAATCTTAGCATTTCGGTTTCTGGCACATCTATAGAGATCAGGGAATTGAAGCGCTAAAGTAGAATCGTTAGCCCAAACGTCATGCCAGAAGGAGATTTTCTCTCCATTGCCAACGTAGTAGCGGATGGATTGGATAAAAGAAGCATTTGAGCTGTAAATCCCTTCCCAGCATTTTGAACATCTTCGCAGAGGAGGAGAAATTTCCTAGCCATTTCTTCTCACTTTGTATTTTGCTACCAGGATTCTTTTCCAAAGACCTTCTGAATCTTCTCCAAGTCTCCAAAGCCATTTACCAAGCAAAGCCTGATTCATGATCCTTAAAGGTCTTATTCCAAGACCACCAGAGTCTTTGGGGGAGCAGACTGTTTTCCAATTAACCAAGTGGAATTTTTTAGAATCCTCCCCGCCTTGCCATAGGAAGTCTCTTTGAAGTTTCTCAATGCAGTCAATGTTTGCAGCGGGGCATTTGAGGATGGACATGTAGTAGATAGGAAGGTTTGCAAGAGCAGATTGGATCAGCGTAATTCTTCCTCCTAAGGATAAATACTTTGCTTTCCAAGAAGATAGCTTTTTCTCAATCCTTTCAAGCACTGGATTCCAAATAGATTTAGGCACTCTGTCTAGGCACAGAGGAAGACCAAGGTAGGTGGATGGGAAGGAATCAACTCTGCACCTCATAATAATAGCATAGTGATGGAGGGAGATGTCTTCAATTGAGATTCCAAGGATGGAGGTTTTTGAGAAATTTATCCTTAGACCCGAGACAGCTTCAAAGCATCTGAGAATACCAACCAAATTTTTGATTTGGTCCTCGTCAGCATCGCATAAGAGGAGGGTGTCATCAGCATATTGGAGGTGAGAGATAGAAGGAGAATTCTGAGAAGCCTTGAAACCGTGGATTAAATTGCATTCTTCTGCTTTGGAGAGCATCCGACTAAGGGCTTCTCCAATAATGATGAATAAAAACGCAGACAAGGGGTCCCCCTGGCGTAAGCCTCTTTCAGTTGGAAAAAATCGATTTGGGGGGCCATTGATTAGAATGGAGAAGGTAGCAGATGAAATGCATTCTTTGATCCAAGACCTCCATTTTGATCGAAAGCCCATCCTGTGCATCAAGTAAATGAGGACGTCCCAGTCCACCATGTCGAAGGCCTTTTCCAAGTCAAATTTGTAAATGATTCCTGGAAGTTTGTCCTTATATCTGGAGAGGATACATTCATTGGCAACGAGAACCCCATCTAAGATCTGTCTGCCTTGAACGAAGGCTCCTTGAGAGTGAGAGATGATGGAGGGAAGGATCTTTTGGAGTCTAAAAGCTAGCACTTTAACCAGTATTTTGTAAATGTTGCCTAAGAGGCTAATAGGCATAAAGTCCTTAACACTGTCATCCCCCTTCTTCTTTGGGATAAGGGCGATGAAAGAGGCACCGATCGATTTGGACAGCCTGCCTCTAGAGTGAAATTCTTTCATGAAGGCCATTATGTCAACTCGGAGGAGATCCCAGAAAGTTTGGAAGAAAGACATAGGGAAACCATCAAGGCCTGGAGCTTTGTCGATAGCAAGATTAAAGACCGCTGCTTTGACTTCTTCCTCTTGGAACTCTTCTTCCAACCAATGCGCATTCTCCTCGCTGATGGTGGAGAAATTTAGATTGTCTAAGGAAGGCTTGCTGGAGCTATCTTTTTGATACAGGCTTTGAAAGAAACTGAGAATGTGGCTGGTAATCCCATCCCTGTCCACTAATCTATTGCCATCGACCATCAAGTAATTAATCTTGTTACCCCTCATTTTGGTTGTGGCCAAGCTGTGGAAAAATTTGGTGTTCTTGTCCCCTTCTTTTAGCCAACGACATCTAGATCTTTGTTTCCATTTGATCTCTTCTTCACGAACTTTACGCTCAAAAGGATCTTTGAGATTCAATCTCATGGCAATATCCGCTTCAGATAGCCCTTGGGATTCTTCCTTATAGTCAATTGATTGTATTTCTTGATAGTTTCGACAAGCACAAAATTGGTAGTCCTCCAATCTTTAATGCTAAGCTTCAACTGCTTGAGCTTCTCAGAGAATCTAAAACCTGCCCAACCATTGAAAACATAGCTATTCCACCACTCCTTGATCAAAGCTATGAAGTTTTTGTCTTCCAGCCACATTATCTCAAAGCAAAAGGGAGAGGGTCCCCACTTTAGACTTTTGAAATCTAGGAGGATAGGACAATGATCAGAAGCTGGCCTCGGGAGGGCTATTTCACAAATTTCAGGATACAAGTCAATCCAATCCCTGGTAACCAGGAGTCTGTCAAGACGCGACAAGGTTGGTGGACTTCGGTGATTAGACCAAATGAATTTTGCCCCCCTTAATAGAAGATCGACAAGGTAGTGGGAATTAATCCAATCTGAGAAGGATTCCATATCAGCTGAGATTCTGCCAGCCCCCGATTTGTCTGAAGGGAATCTAGTGATATTCTAGTCACCACTGATGCACCAAGGGCCAACCCATCTGTTGCGAATGGAGTCTAGCTCGAGCCAAAAGCTACTACGAAGTCTACAGTCAGTAGGGCCATAGACAGAGGAGACAATCCAAGAGGAGCCATTTACCCTATCTTCCCGAGACATAGAAGGAACCGATAAAATGATCTTTCATGATGTACAACCTACTATTCCAGCAAAGCAGAATACCTCCAGAAGATCTAACTGCATCTAGGGAGACCCACAGACATTTACCATTACCCCAAAGATCCCTGATAATAGATTGAGACATCGAGCTGAGCTTAGTTTCTTGAAGAAGAAGCAAGTCTGCTCTAAAGGTGTGTATTACCTCCTTTATGACTGCCCGTTTCACTGAATTCCCTAAACCCCAAACATTCCAGGATATGGCCTTCACTGACAACTCTTCCTGGAATCTCTAACTCTATTCACAAGTGGACGTCTGTCATAGTTGATGGAGCACGATAGATTGTGGAGTTCTCTGCTTCCCTTTCTTTTTGGTCTCTTTTTGTAGGTGATGGGTCTTCCAAGGACTGAGTCTCTGTCTCTTGTGAAAGCAATTAGGCTTTCCCACCCTCTTTTATTGTTGTCTACTGAGATGCCAATAGCCTCACCGCAGGTTTTGATTTTTTGAGTTAACCATGAGTTGGGGGATACTGGCGAATGGCTTCTGTGTACAAGGGCAGAGTGCCTGTGGGGACTCTAAGAGCTGATAGAATTAGTCTTCCTAGAAGTTGGGATGTCCTCATCTGATTTTTGCCGAGAGGGAGAAAAGGCAGAATCCCTGAAGCCAGAGAGAACGGTGGTCAGCACTGAGCAAGGAGAGGAAGGGAAGGGTGGATAGGTAGCAGAACCTGGAATTGAGTCGTCAAAGTTCGAAACGTAGGAGCTAGCAAGCAGCTCCAGGGCGTCAGTCTTCTCCTTCTCCTAGCAAGTGGGTACATCTGTAGCTGGCAAGGGTCAACTTCTTTCCATGGATTGGCTACTTTCCTTGAGACAATGAATGATCGGAGGATCCTTTGATGAGCAAGACTTTTCGACGAAGGAGATTGATGTGTCCGAAGAGGTGATTGATGAGTCCGAAGAGGAGGACGAGGTTGAGGCAGCATTATCACCGTGTAATCCTTTGATAGCAGACTTTGAACCCTTTCGGTGCTTAAAAGGGGCTAAGGCTAGGGCTGAGGAGTTGGGCCGACCCAGTTCACTAAGGAAGGAGCATAAGTTGTCTCCATTCGTCAACCCATAGCCCGCTGAGGTTTTAGATGCTGTGGGCAAGGTCCATGCTTCAACTTGGGTCGAGTTAGAGGCCCTAGATCTTCCTGACCTGGCCTGCTTACGAGCCCTAGCTCGTTTCTAGAGACTTCCAGTGGCAAGAACAGAGAAGACATCTTCTCCACCGAACCCTAGAGCACCATCTTGAAGCTGCATGTCGCTGGTTGGTGCTGAGGAGTTTCCAACGTTGTCGGAGGCGATGGGATTTGTAGGTGGTTCTTCTTCGGCCCTGACTGAGATGAAGAGATCTCCAACGGATAGAGGGATTTGAAGCGAAAGTTTGCAGAGCCTACTAGTTTGGACCTTGACACGTCCATAGACGAGGTTGATCTTCTCTGAAGTGAGGCGATCTACCTCTATGGTTGAACCTATGAAATCGCCAAGGAGACAAAAGACCCCTTCGTTCCAAGCTTGTAGCAGAACACCATGGAAGCGAATTGTTAGGCAATTAGGAAGCAACACATGCTATGATACCGAATATTTCAAAGGGAATGTATTGTTTCGTATCGTATCCGATACTTCACATTTTATGTGTAAAATCTATGTCCCTGTCATGTTCGTGGCATACCCCAGTCGTATCCATAGCATATCTAGACATCTTCAAAAAAATAAGTGTAGCAAGAGATGAGAATGTTGAGATGGATGTATGATAAAACTAAAAAAGATAGAATAAAAAATGAGCACATTCGGGAACCATTTAGGGGAAGCATTAATAAATGATATATTAGAAGTGACTTGTCTTGGATGGTTTGGACATGTCCAACATAGGCCGACAAGTGTCGGTGAGGGAAGTTTCACGATACAACTTGATGACCCCTTAAGGAAAAGGGGTAGTCCATAGCCTCCTACTTGGTGTAATTCTATGAGTCATCAATCAAGGCAAAGACCAAAATCAGTAAAGGACCGGACCGGCTTAAATGTGTGATCCACCCGTATTAGGGGCAGGTTTGGTAGTGAGTTTCATGGGTTCAGGGGCGGGTACGAGATCTGGTGTGGGTTTGGGTTTTGGCTACCCCAGCCTGCCCTGGTTATGACTAATTTACATATTACTTGGTAAGTTGCGACACAACTCTAGTACACAAGTTACTATTGGAGATTTGTGAAAGTAAAAGTGGTACAGTGCAGTTTTGAATCATCTTGTGGGCAAGATTTTTATTTATTTATGTCTTTTAAGAATTGGTGGGAAAATGATTTATATTTTACATTTAAAGTAACAAAAAATAAAAAACCAATATCAAACCCAATCCAACCTGTACATGTAACCAGGCGGGTTGTGTATCACAAATCATAGAGCCAAAACAGAT
This sequence comes from Umbellularia californica, assembly GCA_028538565.1. Lineage (NCBI taxonomy): Eukaryota > Viridiplantae > Streptophyta > Magnoliopsida > Laurales > Lauraceae > Umbellularia > Umbellularia californica. Next base: position 42,184,733 of record JAPQWN010000004.1, read on the forward strand.
TGGGCTAAACATGGGATAATGCAGGTGTGTATTTGGAGCACATTCCGGTTTAGGACGACCTCTGCAAACCCAACTAATTGCTATCCCTAACCCAAGTGTGACTCCGAGAACCTCTCTTGCACTCTTCTAGGCATCAAAGCAACAAGATCAATAGCATTCTCATTTTATTTATCAAACATGTGCATTAATTCTCATATAAGCATATCTTCTTCTCCTATCATAATAACCTTTTTGCCTTCTTTTTTAGAAATCCATATTCCAAATCCTCCCATTTGACGTAAACCTGCCCAAACCCTACACACTAAAATCTAATCCCAAAACGACAACCACCCAAACAAGCCTAAAAGCCAAGTTGTACCAAGAACCTATAACAAAAATCCATCAAGAACACAGCAGATCAAACCCTAATCCATCAACCCATCACCCTCTATAAACCCAACTTCATACCCACTATAGCCCACAAAATCCATTCAGAATATCCTAATGCCCATGTAAACCCAATCCAAGTCTCTAATGTTAACTGAATTTGAAACACAAACCAAATCTTAATTCCATAATGCAATTGGCCAAACCAAAACCATCTTACAACCTTCTAAAATGCATTAATAACTCCAACCACAAAGAAATAGAAAGAAATATATGAAGAACCGTAGTTTAAAATTTGATAGTCCAAAATAAGAATGTAAATAGAAAGAAATAAATATGACGAAGACCTTACAGAAAACAGTTTATCAGTAAACAAATTCTCAACAAATGCAGCATTTCACATGGTTTTTTATTTTATACATCCGTCCAAAGAAAATCCTCAACCAAATAGTGCTTGTACGAAGTTGAAGAAAAGCATGGTTTCCACAAGGTATATAATTAAAAATAAATTAACATGAAAAGAAACCCACCTCTTGTCCAACAACATGGATCCTATCAATGCGTCTAAGAGAGAGCGGCCGACCGAACCAACAAATAGTCAGTTGATGACAGCTTATGGGGAAATATAGGTGCTCGATACATATTGGTTTCAAGAGATGACTGCATGAAGCCAGGCTTTATGTCACCTAGGAAAGGAGATTTGTCTGCAGGATCAAGTGTGAGCACATTCCCCATACCATTGCTTCCATTTCGCAATGAGGATGCAGTCTGATCACCAGGTGCCAGTTTTTGATAGTAAGTGCACAATCTGGCACCCATCCCAACATTTCCCAATAGTAATGGTCTTTCCTCGCAGTACCTGGAGAAATCACCCAGAAGAACAGATGATCTCACTGTTTACAACAACCACAAGCACGCATAATAGTATAAAATTAAATGAGCAAATTAGGTTGATCAACTAAAGCAAAAGAACTCCACAGGGACCTGGATAACAAAATAAAATCAAGGGTGTAACAGAATGGTAGTTGCAAGCCAATGATGTCCACATATGGGAGATCGTAGGAGTTTTAAGATATAACATTTCATGGGAAAAGAAATCGTATATAAGAGAAGATGAGAGGAGAAAATGTAAGTCAAATGCTTAATCCGAGGTATCCATGACAAACTAGAATGAAGGTGGGACATAATTGGTATGCCACATGATAAGTGCTTAATTGTTTGTAATTAGAGCCATAATATTTGATTTATTTTATGCAGTCAAAGTTATTTTATTTGATTTTACATATTCTTTGTTGATTTTTATGCAAAGGTAAAAAGGAGCAAAAAGAGAGGAATTAATGAAGAAAGTGATGGGCGTGAATCATCAAGTAGGACCAAGGTGGGTCCCATCCAAACTATTTCAGATTTCAAGATTACTTTCTAGTCCTTTGGACAACTTAAAATTCAAATCAAAGAAGAAAAGTGTTGAAGACTCATGTCATAAATCAAAGAAGAAAAAGAAGACAACTCCAAAGTGTGTCACACACCTAAGGGGGGTCCACATCCATTGCTAAAGGTAGAATTTCAGAATTTAGGAAGTCCTATTCAAGTTAAAAGAGGAATTCAAGAATGGAGAAAACAAGGAGAAAAAGAAGGAAAGTTAAAAGAAGATTTCAAGCCAAGATAGAAGTCCAAAAAGAGGGGTCCCACACTCATGTTGCATGCACCAAATAGGGCCCACTTTTATGCCAAAAGTTCAGATTTAATTTCTTGCAATTAAAATTCAGATTTGTGGGTCCATGTGAGGAATTGTCAAGAAGATAAAAGTAAGATCAGAATTAGAAAGTGTTGTTTATTAAGAAAGAAGACTCCTATTCTATTCTAATTAGGAAGCATATTTATAAAGAAAGATGGAGATCTAATCATACAAGGAGAGAAGTATAAAAGGAGGAGATTCTTCACAAAAGAGGGCTATTGCAATAATTATAAAGGGCATATGAACAGTGCACGCCCAGCCACTAATAGAGCCATCATCCAGCCCCAGGCCAACATAAAAACCAGCCATCATCATCCCATAAACCCCATACAGCCACCTTTGGAGCATTCTTTGGAGCATCTTGGAGAGCTTTTGGAGCGAGGAAAAGGGGAAAAAGCTGCTGGCAGAATTCTTCTTCTTCAATATTCAGAGTTCTTCTTATGGCTCTATTTTCTATTTTGTTTTCAATTCCAGACATGAGTAGCTAATTTTTTAGGGCTAGGGTGTAGTTGAAACCCTAACCTAATCTATATAGTCTCTTTTGGCATCTTTTAATTCAGATTTCAGTTTTATTTGTTGAGATTCTAAACCATGTTTTTAATTGATGAGTTGTGTATATGCCATACCAACCATGTGATGTTCAATTAATTGTAAGAGTAGCTAATTTAATTTTGATTGATCTTGATGTTAAGCATCTAGGGTTTAGAACCATGAATAATCTAAGTATATGCCATGCTTAGACTCATGCATTTATCATTCCCATTGTTTTTATGCATTATGTGTGTTTTGACTAGGACATATGCCATGCTTAGTTTTTGCATCATAATGAATAATTCATGTAGTATGCCACTCATGAATTGGGTTTAGGGGAATAATAATCTAGACGCATATGCCATGGTCTAGGTTGATAGATGTCACTGATAAAATCTGATTTTTGATTAAAAGATAATAAGGGACATGCATAGGATTGGTTAGGGGAGTAGATGAAACCCTAGTTCATTCATTATCATTGTTTTCAATTCTAATATTAGTTGTGTGTTTTAGATTAATTTCCATTTAGCTTTTGATATTTTAATTTACTGTCTTTTGTAGTTTAATTCAACCTTTCATCATTCAATTGTTTCTTTTAATATTCTGATTTTAGTTGCTTTTGACATTGTTTTATCACAAACCCTCGTGGGATCGACCTCGTACTTACAATTCACTACACTACATAGTGATCTTGTGCGCTTGCGAGTTTTAATTGTGTCCATGCTAGTAGCTTATTTCTAAGTTGCTTGGTGCATACCATGCCACAGCATCAGGAAGATTTATGATGAGGCCCACTATTTTGAATTGCTCATCCTATAGGCATCAGTGTGTGTGTGTGTGCGGTGGGTGGGTTTTGGTTTTAACTTAAGAAAAATGGTTTGTGGCATGGTGATTCTTGAAATGGTATGACTATCTATGGGAAAACTTGGAATCAATCGAGCTTGTGGCCTAGAAACAAACTCAAAGCCTTAATACAGAAAATGGATTGGGCTGGGGCAAAGCTTCTGCAAATTGGGTCGGGCTAAATGGGTTGACTTCCATCGGGTGTGGGTTAAGGTTACCCGGCCCGCTTTAAAAATTGGTCAGATACAGGTTTGCCACCCCTACATACAAGATATGCAGAAGCCGTGGTATGATAGCATGAAAAAGAAAACTCAACAAAGTGTTTGGAAGACGACTTACTCCATTAAGAAGACATGTCCAACTTTCACAGAAAGCTCAGATTTCTTCTTAAATGCTCCAGGAGGATGCAATGGCTTATTCTCACTGGGCAACTTTTGGGCCTTTGGCCATAACTGTATTTTTTAACGTAAAAGATGAAGCAGGGAATTGGCCGCACATTTTGAATAGCCAAAGACCTGCCATCTTCAAGCTCCTTTCCAGAATAGAACATTCTTACTATCTCTGATGATTTGAAATCTGCACAGCCAGCCATTAATGCAGGTTTCATCTTTCAAAGACAGGTGATACAACAAGCAAACAGCTACTACTAAGTATAACAACTAAGCTTCCAATTAAAAAATAAATAAATAAATAAACCATAAAGTTTAAGAGACATCATTAATGTAGACTAACCAAGCTTTTTTGATGCCTTCGATTTGACAGATGAGACAGTCTCCTCTGCATCCACATGAAGCTTACTCCCTCTCCTTCCCATGGTTTTTATTATAACTTTCATCGGTCCTTGAGTAGAGAGTTTTCCCTGTTCCTTAGCAGCAACTTCATTGTCATGTGGGTACCATAGAGCTTTTGGTCTATGAAAATTAGCAAGATCCTTACTGCAAGACAGATAACAGTAAGATTTCAACAGTCAATGACCAAAACAAATAAGAATCTTTAAACGAAAAGGGCAAATCAATTTATGTAAAGAAGATATTGCAGACATTGAAATATCTATCATAAACAGTATCATCGTCCTCATCATCAAAGTCTTATCCCATCTATATGAAGTCTGCGTTGGGAATTCCACTCCCTTGTTTTAAGCCATGTTATGTTTTCTGCCAACTTCAGTCTTAGTTGGTCTTTCTAGCACCCCAAGTCCATGTATCAAGTACTGGAGCTCTTCTTGATCATCTGTCACATCTCCAAACTATCTCAAACAACATTACTTCATTAAATCTTAATTATTATTTTTATACAAAAAGACCCCCATATTTTTATGAAACCTCAAAAACGCCCCCATTTTTTATGTTTTTACTTTTTAATTAAAGAACCCTTGACTGACAGTCAAGCTTAACCCAAGGTTGCAAAGCTCCCAAAGTTGACTCTTGACTCTCCCGAGTCATCTCCTTTTGTCGAAGGACTGAGTCAAAAACATGGGGGACTCAGCCATGTACCTCATTTTAATAAGTTGTTTGCATCTGAGCCATTTGATAGGTAGATCTGATTTTATATAATTAATGCTTATTTTTCAAGTAAGCATGCATGAGGTTTATCCAACTAAAAATAATGACTAGAATGTAATTTGAAACTTATATATGATCTTTTTCATCCAATATTTGGACTAACAAATTATAAAATATGCAATATCTTTTTCTTTTATTTTCCTTAATATAGTATTTTTCTTATACACACATATATAATAATTTAAATTGATTATCATGCTATTTTGAACCATGATCTAGGCATTATAACTAAATCTAATGGAAAATGACTCATACTCCTAGTACTTAAATGATTACAGAAGAAATAAAATGCATAAGTGAAGCTCCTATAGCAAAAAAACATCCAATTGCATTTGGCATAAAAAAATGTTCAAGAATGGCAAGACTAAAACATCTTATGTTGAGTTTTATATTTGATGTACATACAAAAAGATAATATAAAGGGCTTACTTTGATTATGAAGTCTTAAAAAGCAACAAGAGGTCTAGTTGAAACCCTCTCTCTCTCTCTCAGAAAAAAATTAACAAAAAAAAAGGGAAAGAAAGAGAGAGTTTCCAATGTTACTTGTTCAACTTGGGTTTCATGGTCTGTAGTTTCAGAGCAGGTACTGAGTGCATGACTTTAACGCCATGAACTGCACGCTTTTTTGCATTAGATTTCGATTGTTGAGAGATCTTCCGATTAGAATAATATTTGTCATTAGAAATATTGAATGAACCAATAAATGGCCCTTGACTGGACAGGTCATGAGAATCCCCATAACTAGACTTTAAAGAACGAGTGACTATCATAGCCCCTGCATGAGCACGCAGCTGTCTACCATCTTTGCTGTCCGGAATCTCAAAAAGCATTTGTTCATCTTGAAGATCAAGTATCAGTTTTGGCCTGGGAATTGATTCACTTGGCTCCCAAATAATTTTTTCCAACCAAGAACCTTCCACCAATTCCTTATTTTGCAAGGAAAGTTTGCTATAACGCCTTAGCATATCACCTCTGCAGTGTTCTTCATTTCCAATTTCTTTACCTCCTCCTGAATGATGCGACTCATCCATGATAGAGTGTGAAGCTAACCTCAATATTTGAGGATGGAAGCTCCTTTTTGAGGTTGGAAGGTCAGATAGTTCTGAGTTTCTTGACCCAAATGGCTCCACTAAAATAGGATAGCTGCATAGAAAACTACTTTGATCCTTCTCACCAGGTTCCATCTGAAACTCCAACCCCAACTTTTGTTGGCTAACCTCCACTTCTATTTCAGAATTTTTAAAAACGTCAGATTCAGATCCAGAGATGAAACAACTCTCAGAGGACTGATGACTTACTGAAGGAGAATTTCCCCATATAATTTCATCTTCCCAGTCTTGCTGATAAAGGGGATAAAATTTATGACATGATGGTGACTGCCATCCAGCAGAGAGATCTACTTCCACTCCCTCTTTCATTGGTAGCGCAGAGAGACATGAATCTTTTTTCTGCTCATCATGATGCGTGTGCAACATGCCCAACCCTTCCATAACATTAAATATCTCCTCTTCCTCATCATTTTCGTTTGCAGGACCATGATCATCTTCGGGCATGAACGAATGCTTGGTAGTAAATAAACATTGGCAAGAGCCCTTCAGAAAAGCCTCCTCATCCTCTTCAACATTATCAGACACATCGATGGTTTTAAACCTGTCTGGTACCAACAAGGAAATTGCATCATTACACAACCAAAAAAAAATCAGTAACAACACTTAGGTTAGCAACAGTTATCTATGCTAAAATACATCTAGCAATATAAAAGATTGTGGAATATTGTCACAGTTTAATGGAAAACCAACAAATTGGTCCCACATTATTCAAGTGTCAAGGCCAAAGATAAGATCAAGGGTCGCCATATATGATCTCCATAAATTTTTCAACAAAAGCAACATAATGCCGCAAAGAAAACCGATGTCCTTCAACAATTCCCTAAGACATTTGTCAGCATTCTTAATAAACAGACTACAGATCATTTCAGAAACAGAATCAAATAGAACAAATACTCAAAGCTCGTTTTACCACTACTACTATACACAGGTTCACAACCATTCAGATATACAGTTACATCTTCTACTTATGGAGTTGGATCTACCAAGAACCCTCTCCACTTGAGTTGCATGAGTCCAATAAGTGGATTGGTGGAAGTAGGGAACATACTACTAGGGCAAAATTTGTCTTCTTTTGGGACATCTTTTGGCAGAAAATATAATCAAGGAAAAGGGAAAAAAAAATGAAGAATGAGCAACAGTATTGGGAGGCAGGACAGTTAAAAGGGCGTGAAGCCTCACCTTCGTTGGTTCAAAGCTATGCTAGGGGCACATTTGTGTACAGCCCTTTTTCAAGGAAAGAGGAATTTGCCACATCAGGAAAATCCTTGGAAGAAGAATTCTGCAGAAAAATGATTTCTGTGGTCGATGAAAAACTGTGTTTGATGAAAAAGAAATTTCTTTGATGAAACAACCCTTTTGTTGTTTGGAGCAGCTGCGGATTCCTAGGCAAATAAATTGAAAAAAATATATAAAATCAATTCTAACAAATCAATCACAATAAACCAAGTTTACCGAATTCAGTATCCATCTACTAAAAAAATCCAACTACTGAACCACACCAAACAAAAATAAAACTAAATTACATTAAAATTGTAGAAAATGAGACCACCTAGTTGTACTTGGTATAGATTTGTGTGGAAGGCTTTGCCCTTGTCTCGCACACTTTTAGAACTTCTGGAAACTAAAGCTAATCAGCCAACATTTTAATCCTGGATTGACATCTCATTGTCTCCAGTGATGGACAATTCTCTCCTGCACACGACGCACTCCACATCAGTGCCATTTGTCATGCAGGACCCGGTGAAATTCAGTTGGGTCCCACCTTTGGTGATAATCTGGATGTTCACTCACGCAGGAGTGCATGAGTCGGAGAAAATTTTCCCTGCAGTGTTCCATTAAGAGTTGTTGGTGTTCAATCATTAAGTGGTGATGCCACGGATAGTTTGTGCTCCTACATAAGTTGTTTAATAAGTCTTCGATTTTGAAATAGGAAGCCTTTTATCTCATGGAGTTGCCTTATTGCTGCTATTCCATAATCAATTTAGCTTGAGAGAAACTACCTTACACCAGGATGTATCACATGGTGTAGCTAAAACGCTGGTGTGAAGCCCATTTCTTGGGCCTCTACAAATGAATTTAAGGGGATTTGATGCAGGATAAACCCATGACCCAATGGGTTGACCAATTTAGCGGGCCCAGCCAATATGCAATTTTATTTTATATTATTTAGAGTTGTTATTTAATAACTTATGTTTTAAGTATGGATGTTTTAATCTTGACCGTAGAGATGTTTAGATGTTTGAGATTAGCTCTAGGGTTTTTTATTTCTTTATTTAAAGCATTGTAAAGCCTCTTGGCTACATTAGATTTGATGAATGGAAAAACATTGAGTACTTTGTGCTCTTTTTTTCCCTTCCCTGCGAAAGGTATGGCATGAGGTCTGACCTATCCCCCATCTCTCATCATCTTCCCTTGCCCATCCCACATCGACCCCGACCCGCCATCCGCATCATTTGATATTAGAGCCGAAGGATCCTATTCAGCTTCTCAAGTACTTATCTCCTCCCCTACTGTTCATTTCATCCCCATTAAAAAGAGAGAGAGAGAGAGAGAGAGAGAGAAAGAAAAAAACCGACAACCGCTCTACACTTGCATCAAAACCTCCATAGTCGACCACCATGAAACCCCAATCCCTTTGATCGACCTCAAGAAACCAAACTGCCGACAGGAATATCATCACAAATCTCCTCAGAGCTCACAGATCGACTGCCATATATTTCGCATAACATCATACGACCACTTTTTTTTCCCATCTATCCTTCGGACAAACATCACATAAGCCCCCACTCCACATAGGCAAACCACGCAGCCTCTTCTCCAAGTTAATTGAACAGCAACCACCTCTCCCATCCCTATTGAACCCAACTCAATCCCTAAACCCAATTCCCTGAACTTTCTCCAACCCGAATATCCCAAATCCACCACCAATAGTGCCCTAATCTCATAGCCCCATCAAACCACAAATTCCCTAAATCCCCGAAACCTTAAATCCCAAAATGCCCATATCCCTAACCCCTAGATCCCAAATCCTAATCCATTCCGAACACCCTAACCCCTTCTAACCGAAATCCAACCCAGCAAAGCCCTTCTAACCCATCAATCCAACAGAACCCAACTCCTCGAACCATCTCGTCGAAAGAAAGGAAAGGAAAAGGTAGAGGCTGAGAGAAAAACCAAAGAAAAAAAAAAAGAGCATGGAAAGAAAAAGAGTAGAAAGAAGAAGAGATGAAGAGTCAGAAAAGGAGGGAAAAAAAGAAAAAAAGAGGAGACCATGTACCTACACCGAAGACGCCACAGCCGAGCGCTATCAACGAGCAACGCCCAACCATCTCGTCGAATAGAGCCCCATCATCAACCGCTTCACCGAACTCTGCCGTCTCCGTCTCCAGTTCCAGCAGCAGCAGCATCATCATCAAATTGCCAACTTCACCATCACTCTCCCGTCTTTGTCTGGACGAAGCAAAAACAAAGAGCAAAAAAGGGGTTTCATACACTTTTGTTCTTCCTCCAATAGGAGGACCGAAGCAACTTGGGCTAAGCCTTAGTTCAAGTCGAGTTCGGATCGGTTGGACCTGATTCACTCCACCAAAAAGCTACTTTAATTTCCTTTGGTTTCAGGCCTCTTTCTTGGCTGGATCCAGGTTCAGTTTAGGTCGATAGTAATCCATTAAAGCAGAGCCCAACCTTAGTCCCCACATCAATAGATCTATGTCAAAGTACAGATTTCCTCAAATCAAGGGTCAGGCAGCAGATTGATTAAGTGGGCCCTAAAATTAAGTGATTTTCAGCCATTGATCCTTGCGTCGCGACATTTGCATCATCTGAAGTCTAATCAAAGATATGTCTTCCCCGGATATTCCAAATCGGTGAGATCTACACATCAGGTCAGGTTGGATTTGATTTTGAAGAGCAATAAAATTTCAATCCTTGCATCCCAATCAATATGAGGTTGCAAAACAAGTGAATTCAACAATGCACTTCAAAGAATTCTGTATAAGTTTTTCTATGGAAAATGGTATGAAGAGAATGAAGTCTACTTTGACCAGTTCTTTAATTTGAAACAAAGGGATTTGACCGTCGAAGAATATTCTGATCAATTTTCAAGGTTGCAAGAATTATTTGGCTTAAATGAGAGTGAGATACATGATTTGAACAGCTTTATTAGAGAGGTTTAAGACCGGAAATATTGGAGAGTATGGAAGACTGTAAGACCATTCATGAAGCATATTGGGAAGTAGTCCGTGTTGAGCACATGCTTAAATGGTCTTGCCACAAATCAAAGTCTCAACAAACAACAGAAGCACATGTTGTGGCACAACCCGTGGCTTTTAATATTAAAGACGACAATGAAATGGAAGCATAGGAATTGGAAGACAAAGAAATTGATTCTATTGACAACATGGATCAAAAGGTGCAAGAAGCAAAAGAAGATGAAGGGCAAGTCCTTGAGATTCCCCATATTGATTTCATCGTCAAGGATAGACTATCATTCTCAGACGATTGTGATCCCCTAGTAAAAATTCAATGATTGAAGCATCAATTCATTCGAGTGCGCATCCAATCAAAATCTGAATGTCATATGAAGCAAAGCCTAAAGTCTACTTGGGATAAAAGACTTTGTCAAGTTCTGAGCCAACGTGAGGAGTATGAAGATCAACAGAAACATCAAAGATTTATATGTTGGATCTTTGATCCTGGAGGGCATCTACCGAACTCAAGGTCGATTTCTCTCCAAGACAGGGACTGTTGATGCAGGATAGACCCAAGACCCAATGGGTTGACCAATTTAGTGGGCCCAGCCCATATGCAATTTTATGTTATTTTATTTAGAGTTGTTATTTAATGACTTATGTGTTAAGTATGGATGTTTCAATCTCGACCGTAGAGATGTTTAGATGGTTGAGATTAGCTCTAGGGTTTTTTATTTCTCTATTTAAAGAATTGTAAAGCCTCTTGGCTTCATTAGATTTGATGAATGGAAAGAAATTCTTAGTATTTTGTGCTCTTTTTTCCCTTTCTTGTGAAAGATGGCGTGAGGCCTATTCAACTCAGGCATGAGGTCTGACCTATCCCCCATCTCTCACCATCTTCCCCTGCCCGTCACACATCGACTTGCTGTTCACATCAGGATGTTTTCTTCTAATTTATGGAGGTATTGAAGAGAATGGTGTGGAATGTGTGTGATGAATTTAGGTGGTATTGTATATGTGGTGCCTTGTAAGGCTAACCCTTCTTGATTCTTCATTTCCCAAAGATAAATTATATATTTAAACTAGTGAAAATTTACTTGTAACACTGCATACCTCTTGGAATGGGATAGCTATGATGCTCTTTCTTCTCCCCTTTCTTCAAAGGCTCATTTACACCAAAAATTTATGAGAATCGTAAGACCACCATACCATCTTCGATGCATAAAACAGGCAGTGGAGCCCCTCTTCTCTCATCAAACAGCTCCTGTGCAACAGCAGATTCTTCCTACAAATGGGCATCAACATCAATGATGTAAAGAAATACGAGATGTAAAGAATATTTGTTCATACACTTTCACAATAGTAACAAAAGCTTATACATATATATATATATATATAGAGAGAGAGAGAGAGAGCATTGTCTTCAAGAATACAAATGCGCGAACAATATATACAAGAATATGCATATAAGTAAGATAAGGATGTCATATGACTAGCTACAACCAACTTGACCCATGAAGCTTCAAGAGAATTAAATAATATATAAAAGGAATCACAGTGCTATAAGATGGAAAATAAAGAATGATTCTCTAACAACAATCAAGAAGTTTAGATTTAGTCAGCATTTAACAAGCCATCACGAACTGTGATGTAATATCCTTAAATTTAGAATTGGGGTTTGAGTTTTTATGGTACTCCTATATTTTTTATACTTATTTTTATTATTTACTCCTTATCTACTTATTTAGTTTGCAATTGTGGCATGGGACCCAGGATTTTAATAAGAAGATTTAAAGTATTAATAGAACCTATTGTTTTAAGACACTATTAAAATTAGTAGGACCCATAGCAATTGCTTAAGAAGACCTTTTTGTAGAAGATAACTCATAAAATAAAAGACCCATGTACACTAATCTAGGCCCAAGTAGAATATCCCACGTGTGGGACTGTATTGAGTAACGTACAGTTCTCATGGATTTACTTCTATGTATAGAGATTAGGATTCTTTATTCTTTATATTCTGACTGTAATTACTGCTGATTTATAGCATGAGATTAGGGTTAACAATATTATTAAGATGGTTGGTCGATCCTCAATGCATACACGACTATTCTCTCAAACCCTGTCTCTTCCTCTTCCTCTCTTCATGCTCTTTCATACTATTTCATGGTATCAGAGCTCAAGGTTCTAAGAGTTGGCCTTTATTAGTCTAAGAGATTTCCCAACCATCATCGAATGCTTCTCTACTGGTGCATTTTCATCACATGTTTTTTTCTCTGCTGATATTTGCTTGGAGTTCCTCTGATCAACGTGGCCCACCTTTGATCAATCACTTGTCGCCAGCAACCTATATGATTATGATCGACTACTCTTGTAGGGTTTGAGATTCAGAATATTTTGTGGTTCAACAAAACCAAGAATCCAGGTTTTGATCTTGGCATCCTTTGTATTCCAAGAAAATATTTTTTTCTCATCTTCCTTCGGAAGTGGATCCCATCCTAAAACAAGTCCCCACATTTCCTTTCCTTCATGATATACTTGAAATTGAATCAATTGATATGACCAGGAAGTGTAATTCTTGCCATTAAATTTGATCAAGGCAATTTCATTCTTTCCCATTTCAGTAGAGCTATTACAATATGCAAGAAATTCCAACTATATTATACCAAACTAATAAAAATGCTAATCAGAGATGAGGAGACTTCTAACTGAGCATTCAGAGATGACAGAACTGAAAAAAATGCAATTTTTTCTAAAAAAATAGTCCCAGGCGTACTTGATTTTTCATACAGGATTGAGTGCAGCAAAAAACAGTTGCAACAAATGATCAATCAGACATCATCGAAGGATGAAGAATCAAAATGCACACTCAACAAGCCAGATTGTTCACCAAAAGGAGCAAGATCCAGAAAGTTGACGGCTGTGATGAAAATATACTGCAAAAACTGAACTTTCTCAAGAAAGAGTAGAAAGCCTACCTCTGAGATGCCAAAAATTCTCAAAAAATATCCACAAATACCAGGATATCCAGTTGACCAAGATGGTAGCAATCTGTAGGTTCAGTGATGCTGATCTGAAGTGGGTCACGTATGATCACAACTTGATCAGACCTATGAATGGAACAAATTTGAGCAGAGAAGATACCAATGACTTCCAATACTTGGAAGAGAAGATTCACACAGAGAACTCTATATAGAGTTGTGTTTGCTTAAAGCTCTGATACCATGTCAAAGCCAGCAAGAAGAGAGACAAATATTGTTGTGAATTCGATGATCCCTTTGAGGGTCACGAATGCTCCTTTATATAGATATATTGTTGCTATACAAGTTACAGCAATTGTAGCCATCATCTTGATTACAGCCATTCTAATCTAATTATAATCTAATCATATCTCCTAATAAGGCAAAGAATAAAGTTACATAGCATTACACACGTGAGTTGTCTTAACCCACAAGTTGGGCTTTATTTGACATGGGCTGTGACCCACTGACCCATTTAACAATAGTTGTTTCATGTTTAGGTACAAGAAGAAAGGGTTGAAGAAAGAAACCCATCATCTAGATATTTCTTTTACTTTACGCTTTTACAGTTGTAAACATACTAGTCACCTAAAAAAAAGTCATTACCTAGTGCAAGTCCCGCCTACGCAGGGTCCTAGGAGGGTCGAGACTAGACAGACCTAACCTTTGGCAATTTTGCACAAAGTGGTTGCTTGAAGGTCTCGAACCAGTGTTACACCACATGGCACCCAAGATTGTTACCATTGTACCAAAGCAATGACCCTCAACGTACCAGTCACCTATACAATCTTTATTTCTTTTCAATCTTGGGCCTCATATTTGAAATCTGACCCACTCAAAATTACTTCCTATTACGTTCCACTATTACAAAAAATTTTAATCCAATCAGAATTATATCCACTGTAGATAAAGAAAAATTGTTGTCGTTTAAAGTTTAATAATGATTATTTATATTATATTAAACCCAATTGGAGCAAATTATTTTCAGGAGAAAAAACCAGTCGAACCATGCTTTTGTACAGTTTAGATTTATATATGGATCCTTATCGTTGATTACCTTTTAGCTTTTACATAAAAGTCTCTAAAATGCAAGTTGCAAGTGTAAAAGAAAGGGAGAAGACTGAGAACCCACTTTGAGAATTGGGTCCTTTTACTTTATGAATTTACAATGGTTAATGTAATAATCCTTCACACTTCACTTTGTCTTTTCAATCATGGGCTCATATTTACAATCTAACCCAGCTCAAAATTACTTCCTATTACTGTTCTACTATTAAAAAATAATAATAATCCAATCAAAATTACATCCACCGTAGATGAATAAAAATTGTTGTTCTTCAATATTTAATTATGATTATTTATATCGGATTAAATCAGATTGTATATATTGAAATAGAAATTAAAGAAAAACTTGACACAAATAATAATTGATGATTTCAACTCAATGAAAGAACATAGAGCACAACTTCAATAATTACTATGTTGAAAACCCTAATTTTTTATTTATTTTTTAAATGGTGACTGAAATTCATTGCTCAAAGCTTCGAGGAGTTCATCATCTAATCCCACCAATATGTATGTTTAAATCTTAAAATTAGTCCCCATACCCAAATGTGCATATCACTATATCTACATAGGTTTTATCATATCACTTGCTTTGATTCTCCATATTACATGTGTTTATGATTGAAAACATGGTGGACTTTAGTATTTAAAATAATGAGGGAATTTGACAAATTTAGGTTGGCCGAGCCCTACAATGGGAGATCGCATGTTCAACTGATGGGTTTATTTAAAAAAAAAACACATTGGCCACACCTCACATGGCACCATAAATGATGAGTTTCAATGAGAGGGGCATGTACGGCATTGTTTAAAACCTAGTTTTCTCTATTTCCTCGTGAAATTATCAACCATCTCTACTCGGTTTCATGTTTTAAAATTTGGATGAATGAAATATGATAATCATTCCATCATGTGGGTTTACCGTTTACCCAAAAGACCTTATTCTCCTTGTGTTTTCTAGATACCGTTATTAGGGTTTGTTCTTTCTCCAAGAAATTGACATGAATCCTTCATTTTATTGATATTTCTAATTCCTAATGTCTTCTAGCATGCATATTATGCTTGGACTTGTGTTTGCTTGTGATTCTAGAATGCATTTAGGAAATTGGGTTTCAAGTTAAAATAAAATTACAATTTCTGCACATAACAACCCCTTTGCAACCTAATTAATACAGAGCCAACAAATTCAGAATTTAATGATCTTGGATTCATAGTGTTTGTCTCTTCAAGGGCTACAAATTCAAGTCAAGTTTCGCATGATTCCGAGTCCAGACCTATGAGATGTAACTGTTTTTGTGAAAGATTCAAAACTGTCCCACTGCAGGAATTTTGAAATAGCTGAACCCGGATGCCTAAACAGTCCCTTTTTCGGTCTGTAACTCTTGTTAAGATTTGAGATCACTCTGGGCTGCATAGAATTTATGAAAAATTGGACAGCAAGCGCGTTTCTCGTAACTCTTTGAATGTTAAAATCTTTAAAAACATGTGGTCGTGATCTTTCAATATCAATGCAAAAGGAGATTGAAATCTCTCAAATCTGGTCAAGACAGTGAAATAAATAACAAATTAAAAAACCGTATTAGACAATTTCAAAGGAATTGATAACGGGGCCAATCAAGGGGGCGGCATGATTCTGTATATGCTGAGTCCAAGTTGACTCGGACTCGGCTGATTTTAAAAAACCATGCTAATGACAACGTCGGTGCAATTTTATTTTATTTTGTTCCCTTTTTTTCAACTATAGCGTCAATGCAAGTTAACAGCAGGAACTTGTTTGATGTCTTTTCTTATGTTAGTGAAATTCTTCAAACTCTGATTCATTGAACCCTTTTCTTACGTTCGGCAAAATATTGGGTGCTATTCTGAAATCTTGGCAACTCAACACATCTTTTTATGGTGTGCAGTGAAGACCTGGTACCATGTTACTTTCACCTGACAAACAATTCAGTCCATCTGGTGGGGCATGAATTCCAGTTTGAGTGATCTCATATCACAAACGAAGAAATAGTTTCCAAAGAAATGGCCTGAACAACATAAATGCTTACCACCTGAAAGTCTTCCAAGTTAGTGGACAAAACATTTTCTGCCTCAAAAGATCCAAGAGAAGGCAGATCATCATCAATAGACTTCTCTTTCTCAATGAACAATGCGTTATGCTCCCCTGAACAAGTATACACCAACTTCATCACAAACTAAATAATGCAAAACCAATAAGAAAAAAGTGTAAATCCTTAAAAAGAAAGTATTAACTTTTTAGCTATAGTAGGATAACCTTATATAATTCAGACTGGGATGTGGAAGATTTGTGATAAGATTATGATAGTTTCCTCGATTATCATTCACCAGACTTTATTTCATCAACATCATAGCATTATGTCATTGTTCATTGTACTTTACAAATTAATATAATTTCTAGTGATAACACAATCAGTGTTCAAACTCTCTCCAAATACTGACAGCACAACTCAAGTTGACCCAACAACAAGCCTTTTGATTTCAGTCCTTCAATGAAGTGTCATTACCGGTGCTTTGTTTGCCTGTTGGTCCTTTCCCATCCTCTCCGTGCAGCAGCCTGACACCATCACCTGTCCTGTCATCTTTATTGCCATTGAACAAAGGCTCGGCATCGGTCATTGCAGATCCCAGCCCAAACACCCTGTCACCCACTGTCCACCGGCCCGCAAATTACACCATGATCTCCTCTAAGATGGTGTTGCCCCAGAGCCCAGTTCTCAGTTTCCAATCTTCTTCAGTACCTGCCGATACGGATTAGCAGACATCCACTGAAGAAGACGGTGAAGATTATGTTGCAGCTCAGGCCATTTCACTTTTGGAAGCATATGATTGGGCCAACAGGTTTCATTCCCATGTGTGGGAGAGGTTCAATTCCATAATTGTCTAAATCCAGCGAAAAGTCCACTGTTATAACTTATAACTACGACAGCAACAAGTCCTCTACAATTCTATTTTGACTGACCATACAAAACAGGCCATATGTGTGACTGTCAGGGCTAGTCAGGTGAACCATGGACCCTTCAAGACCCATGTTTGAGTCCATGATGCAACAGCAGAGTGCACGAGGTCCTTAGCACCCTATTTGGAACAGAACAACCTCAAAACTGGTCTGGCACAAATGGGCCACTCAGCCAATACTTAATTGGTGTTTTGTATTGTTTTGCATGCATAAAGATGAGTTTTTGCATAAAAATGAGTTTTTGTTCCTTTTCTGTAATATCCTGGTTGTTCCTTTTCTGTAATATCCTGGGCCAGTTTAGGCCCAGATTTATCCAACCCATAAGCGTAATGAGTTGGGCTGGGTTGTTTTTGCTTTATTTATGGTTTTGGGCCGTGTTTGTTAACCCATTAGTTATCCACGCATTTGAATTTAAAAAAGGGACTCAAGAGAGGGAGTTGTTGAGGAACGACTCCTTGCGAACGGTATTTTGTTCGGATCCCAAGGAGGGAGTTCCAACAGCTGGGAATCCGGAGGTATCCCCAACCCTAACTGAGAAACCTTTTTTATTTACTTTTGGGTTAATCATCGATTTCCTCTGTTGAGATATAGAGGAGAGAGAGCAAGAGCCCAGATCAAGAGTTTCCTTTGGGATCAATGGAGGGCAATGGGAGTCGCGAGGAAGACAAGGAAGGCCAACCTCGGGAAGCATAGCAGATGCCCTAGTCGAGACCCCACATCAACCGAGCCACGATCAGCTACACAAGGTGAGTGGTCTTTTGGAATTGATTAACATGGAATCTGGGATGATTCTCTCTCTTTTTTTTTTTTGGTTGTAGAACTGCTATAGTAATTAATAGCCTAACAGATCATATATGCACAGAAATGTGTCCCCTAACACTTTTAAGCAAAGGGAGTTGAATTTTGTATACCTCAGCTACAATTTCCAACCTCTGCACTATACCTTCATGCACATGTATAATGTTGAGGGGAACTTGTGCAATTTGGGCAAGGCAAGGTGGTTTTTATCCATAAAAGAATTGACGATTGAGTGAAATAATTTGGGAGACCAGCTGATGTGGAAACTCATAGGCCGGGGTGCCAATAGCAGTAATTTATGTTCTTCTTTCAAAATTCACTTATGTTCTTTGCTCAAAATTTTCTTTTTAGGTGTCCTGACTCTTGTCTCATGCCCAATCTTTTTATGTCTTTTCAACAAAACCACCAAGGATAGAAAGATTCAATCTCCATCCTTGGCTCAATAATTAGAAAGAATGAAGAGATTGAGGAAGATGTCGAACATAGGATAAGGGTAGGATGGATGAAGTGGATACTAGGTTCTTGAGAACTTTGTGATTGGCTGCATGCCAATAAAATTGAAGGGAATCTTTTACAAGACAGTGATTAAACTACCTATGACATTAGGAGCATAATGTTGGCCAATCAAGAAGCAACACATCCGAGGATTTGGATTAGTATAGATCGGAATGGAGAAACATAATTCATGTAGCCAACCTCACCATCTTTTTTTTAATGGTAGTTGGGACAAGGCTTTGACGATGATGATGATGAAAATCTTTATGTTCCGAATTCGAAATTTTACTAACAAATAAATAAATGCATAACCAATTAATCCAACATGTACAACTTACTAACTAATTATCAAAAATTGAAATAAAAGTGGTTTGACCTGATAACGCAGTTTGGGCATCAGCGTTGTTTTCCACCTCCTCAGGTTCCTTTTGCAAGTCTTCATCATCATCATAATTTTCGACATCAAATACAGCAGCTTTGTGCTCCACAGAAGCCAGTGAAACTTCAGCCGAGAATATTTCCTTCTTTGTTAGCAAGTCATCTTCCTCTGACGCTGTTAATTATGAAGACATTAAAGTGGAAATATGAATATTAAGGAAGAAAAGGTATTAATGATGATTCAAAAAATGGTTTATGGCGAATAAATGGTGAGGGTGACTTTCTAATAGGTGGTTTCCTACTCATCTTACTTCCAAGCATGGTTCCTTTCGAGATCTAGGAGGCTAGGAGACATTTTTTGTGTAGGATATACAAAAGAGATGCATCTTGTAGATCCCAACTGCATTTTTGCACCTCTTTGCTTGACCTTCATGTATATATAAATGCCACTGAAGGTGATCACTATCACTGAAGGGGGTCCCTATCTGTCTTATTATTTCTTCTGAGTAATTGCCAATTCAAAAATAAATTATAGACCAGCTGAGACAACATGCATTTAGTATTTAATTATTAGAAAATAAAATGATTTTTTTCTTTACAAAAGGCCCCTATATTTTCACAAAACCGTAAAAAGGCCCTTATATTTTCTGTTTTTACTCAAACATCCCTTAGCTAACAGTCCAACTATACAAAAAGTAACTTAACAGCTTAATCTTTTATTTTTGACTTACCCTTAAGAAAAACTCAAATGACTAACTCTTGAGTTAAAGGATAAAAAGACAATATCGCTCGCCCCTTAACTTTGAACTTTGAAGACCTAAAACCAAAGGCTAAGGTCATTGAAAAGGCTTGATGTTACCTATTTTCCTAATATACATCCAAGCCTTCCATTGCCATGCCTTAGTGGTCATGCATTTCGGTGGGCCCTAAAAGTAAATTGAATTAGTGAGATTTGCAAAGCTTAAGTAAAGGTTAGTTCTGTCAGTTACCCTAAAAAACTAACAATCACATTTTCACAGTTAAGCCAGGGGCCTTTTTGAAAAAAATAAAAATAAAAGACAGGTCTTTTTAAGTTTGAAAATATAGAAGCCTTTTTGTAAAAACCCCAATAAAAAATAACAGTTCAGCAACCTGATAAAGTTGTTTGAGCAACAGGTTTATTTTCCACCACATCAGGTTCCTTATTAAAGTCTCCATCCTCATCGTAGTTCTCCTCATCAAATACAGAAGCTTTATGCTCAAATGATGCAAGAGAGACTTCAGCAGAGAAAATTTCTTTCTTCGGCAGCAAGTGGTCTACCTCCGACACAACTTGAACCTCTGGCCCTTCATATTGCTCCTCAATGTCTTCATAATCAACAGCATCTTCAGCCTTTTCAGCATAGTCTACATTTAAATTAAAAAAATAAAAATAAATTAATTAATTTAAAAAAAAAAAGAACAGAAAAGGTCTACATTAAAAAAATAATAAAGAACCAGCATGGATTAAAAAGTACTTAGGGCAGAAAGGAAATATTTCAAATAGAGTTTAGTAGTTAATAAATAAGTTCTTTTATGTTATTCTATGCAATGGGAATTTCACACTTGAACACCACGTTTATGTCTATATTCTGGAGGGATTTTTTCGATAACAAAGGACCATATTAATAAGATGGAAAGTTACAACCTATTCAACAAAAAAGAAATATATATATATATATATATAAATTTACAACCAGGATTTATCCCAAAAAAAAAAACGCATAAAAAATTAAAAATACATCTCAAAACCCGGTATTGGTATAAGAGTACCAAACGCCAACCCTAACTACATGACATTAGCACTTAAACTGCACACACGGTTGACCCCTTATTCAGTAAGACAATCTGCCATCCCATTCGCCGATCTACTAATATGCTGAAATGAAACCCAGAAGAGACATTAAGTGCCGAACCTCGTTGAGTAGGAACCACATCTTCCATGGACCACTAAAAGAACTCACCCAAGAAATGGCATTTGCCAAATTACTCTCTTCCATAAGACTGTTCTGAAAAGTACCATAAATACAAAGAGATTGCAAAATGGACAAAACCTCCACCTCTTGAGTCTTTTATCCCATGTTTCAAGAACATGTATCATACTTCTCCAAAACCTCCAATACCCGCCAACCCCAATTTTCCTCATGCCACGTCATCCACATTGAACTTTATGGCTTGTTTGGCAACTCTACTATTAGAGTCAAGTAAGGTAAAGCCCCCATATCTCAAAAAAAAGTAGCATCAAAAGCACTTTAATTCCAATTTCCCAACTTATTTTTCAAAAAAGAAGTCAAAAAGTAACCTCATTTCTCCACTAAAAGACAAAAATACTCCACAATCAATACAAAACGTCAAAAAGATTCCATAATAGACAACTAAAAACAAAATACCATCATAACCCACTTATATTTTATTCTTTCTTCAAAATAATCTTTACTCCATTCAACTCAATTAGAAAAGCCCCCAAACAGCCCCTGGCCTTCTAATGGAAGAGGGCACTAAGAGACTTTCCTTTTCTTCGTTAAAGCTCCCATCCTCAAACAAGCTTCCCAATTGTGTAAGACGTCCCCTGTATTCTAGAGTATCAAAACAATACAGTAAAAAAAGAAAAATATGCCACTATGTGAAGCATTATGCAAGCACACATTTAAAGGGTGAAGAGGTAAGATCTTAAATTCTTCAACTCCAAATTGTATGGAGAGTCAAATTTTTTATAAAAAAAATTATTTTTCTTTTAGAGGGACAAGAACCAGGAGGGTCCTGGTCTATAAGTTTTAAGCAGGAGCAGCATGAGAGAGAGATCCTTTCATTTGCTAATGATTTTTATTTTCCTTTCCTTTTCTTTTTCTTTTTCTCTCTCTTTTCCATCTTTTTTGGGGGAAAGGTACCCATAATGATTTTTCTAAACAGGGATAATCATTGGTAGAAAGTTGACAATGATGACAAAGATGAAGAATGCATAATTGCACTCGCTGAGGAGTTTCTTGAGCATTATGAGAGCCCTAAGAAGACCCACAAGTGCTGAATTAAAACTTGAATGATTCAGACTGAAGACATGCCTAGAACAGTCAAGTTAAAACATAATTTAAAGGACTGTTTGAATTACAATAAACTGTAGGGTTTTTCTCTAAATCACAGAGATTTTGTGATCAGAAAATACAGCAAGGTGCTGTAAGTTTGGGCCTCAATGATTGGGCCAGCCTGAGCCAAATCCCATTGGGAACCTGTACCCAGTGGGTTGCCCAAAGGTTGCCTTTAACATGGTGGGGCCCTCTTCCCCAGATCAGGGGCCATGTGGGATCCACAAGCAAAAACATCCAATACAGTCTGGATGTCCAGCAGTTACCAATTTTGTTCTCTTTTGCTTAATTTTAGAAATTTTGATTGTAGAAGAAGTCCACTGTTACATTGAGGATTGCAAAATGGGTTTGTGCCAGAAAGCACAAGTCAAACCTCAAGGTAGAGAACATCATGCAAAATTGGAGAGCTTGTTTGCTGATGAGAAACTTAAAAAAGAGTAAAAAGGTGTCTTGGAGTTCTCCTCCAATGGGTTTCTTAAAGTTCAATGAGAATAGAGCAGCTTGAGGAAAACCAGGGGCCGGCTGGCATTGGTGGTGTCCTTAGAAATCAAGGATGGGGGCCGTATATGTTTTCAAAGCATGTGGGGGTCAAAGATTCCAATGAAGCAGAAGTTTTGGCTATCTTAGAAGCTCTTCACATAAGTAGGCATTTTTTCCAATGCAACCTTATAGTCGAAAGTGACTCTATCAATGCAGTATCTTGGGCAAGAACCTTTAAAGGACCTTGGAAGATGTGGTTTTACTTCAATGAGATAAATGAGTTAGCTAGGGGGTTTTCAGTTTATTTTCGGAATATTAGCAGGAGCGTTGATGGGATGGCGAATAATCTAGCAAAACAAGGGGTAGATTGGTTATGTAATCTAAGTGCTTCAATTACGTAGCTTTTCTAGCATTGTGCTTGGTATATCCCACTTATACTAGAACTTTTTGTATCATTCTCATGAAATATGTTTTTACTAATCTCTCTTTTTAATATATCATCGTTACCTCTTTCAAAAAAGAATAGATGTAATAGGAGTAATTTAGAAAGTTTGTCAGAGTTTTAGGTGATTTGGAACCTTACATAAAGGCATGTAAGGGTCGATTGGGTTATTCCACAAGCAGTAGACAGCATAAAAAAATTTGGGTTCTTTTTACTTCTCTCCTTGGATGAGTGGGGGTACTTTTGGACTGAGGAACTTTTGCAGCTAAGTTCAGTTCTGCTATTGATTTTGCTTCCTTGTTAATTTTATGACTTCTGAATTTAGTACAAATCCCTGCAATTTTTTGTATTTTCTAGTTTTTATAATGTTGTCCCCGACACTCTAATCGTTTAAAATAAGGACTGTGTCAATTGGAATTAGAATAAATCGATCCTACGATTTGTTGTTAAATTTCACTTCCACACCAGGGAGGCATGAAACCCAATGATTAGATCATATGGCAGATCTGAACCATCATGATGGTTTTAATGACAGATAAGAAAGCAAGGAATTTGTTAATCCGTTCAATGATCGGTCATTGGCGAGAAGACATTGAAACATGGAACATCATGCTAAAGAAGACAATGATTGGGATCTAAACAACAAATTGGAGATTCCCATATATAATGAAACAATGATTGTTTTTAAATGGTATACAATGAAACAATGATTGGAGAAGAGTTTAATGATTGGTTAAATACCGCACATAAGGATTATTTGGCCGATAATAAAAAGGTCAAATTAGTAGCGATCAAGCTTCGCGGTTAGACCGACACATGGTGGGAGGAACTTCAGAAATCCTATCAACACATGGGTCAAACCTCCAATTACATCATGGGAGAAGATGAAAGGTTATTTTCTTTCTCCCACTTTTAGACAAAATTGCTATTTAATGCAATGTCTCAAACAAGGTCACCCGCTCCATTAATGAATAAACATTCCTTACTTATTGACCCGCAATGATGTTAGGACTTTGAGAGATGAGGATCCGCTGATTGGCCGATATTTTGGAGGACTATAGCCTGCCTCTATGGAAGGCAATGTCTGTTCGCTCATATTACAGTGACGGAAGCTTATCAGCTAAGGCTGCCATTGAAGAATCACAAGTAATAGAGAGAGCACTTCCCATACTGGTGACGTGATCTATTTTTCCTACGACTAAGAACACAGCATGTCTAGAGCTTATGGATAGCGAGGCTGACCAGATTGGTAGCCGATCAACTCAATCTAACCAAACAGGTCAACAAGCTACTGATGCAAATGACGGAGGCAAAGGAAAAGCAATTGTCCATTGCTACAAGTGCAACAAGTATGGTCGCATCTCATCAGAATGCAGAAAGCATAAGATACATACAACTAAGTGAGAAGAGTCAAATGATCCTTCTTATGTGGCGGATGGCCGGACAAAAATTCCGAAACCCACGATGATGTTATCTATGGCAATGACAACAGTTCTTTGGAAATTCAAGTAACATTGTTACCTCCAATTATGCCAACAGAGGACGAATGGCTTCTAGCCAGCATCTTCCATACCACATGAACTATCAAAGACCGCAAGAGTCACTTATCTCTTGTACTGTTTGCTCTTTTTCAATGAAAGTAACCGCAAGAGTCACTTCTCGCAGATGGACGCACACAAGAGGTCGTCAACAAGCTCTAGATCCCAATGGAGAAGCACACTCTTGGTTCAGGCGTGGCAATGTCATATCAGTTACAAGTAGAGCTTCGGTTTCCTTTTCTAATGGTGGGTGCAACCATGATAAGGTTATTAGAAGTACGTAAAAAAGATGAGACTATTCGAGTGAATGTCTTACCACCAAGAGTAGTCGACTGTTCCTTTTTATAATGTTTGGGAGAACCCAATTATATCAAAATCACTT
This sequence comes from Umbellularia californica, assembly GCA_028538565.1. Classification (NCBI taxonomy): domain Eukaryota; kingdom Viridiplantae; phylum Streptophyta; class Magnoliopsida; order Laurales; family Lauraceae; genus Umbellularia; species Umbellularia californica. Next base: position 42,209,739 of record JAPQWN010000004.1, read on the forward strand.
AAATCTCCTCTTATGATCCTATCTAAATACAGCTGGATACTTATCTTCTAAGATTACAGAAAGTATTAAGTATCTCCTAAGATATTTACAAATAGGCACATGTCACACAGGCTTCTTTTTGTGGTCCCCACTTATTTCATGGTCCACATGTTGAAACTACACCACACTGATGCGCCGTGTGTTGAAGCATCAATTTGGTAATAAGAAATTCATGGCCAGATTTTTTTCATTGCTTTGGTGAGGAGATCAACCAATTGACATTGGGAGAAAACATGAAGCAAATGGATGGTGCCAGATATAACATGTTGACATATCAAGTGGCAGTCCACCTCAATGTGTTTGGTGCGCTCCTCAAAGATGGGATTTGATTTGGCACTCGAGTTTTCTGCATAACGCAGGGTGAAACCACTAAGAAAGACTCCAGATTCATGGAAAATATATCTAGGCCAAATTACTACACTATTTGCGGAAGACATGGACCCGCACTTGGCTTCAGCAGAGGATATTGATACAGTGGATTGCTTTTTACATTTCCAAGATGTAGGAGATATACGACAATCAGGCCAGTCAGCATCATCATGGGCAGAGAGATGCAATGGAGAGACCAAGGAGTAACAAAGTCCATAGTCATGGGTTCCTCAAAATGTAGCCAAGTATACTATACACTATGGCAAGGTGCTCGCAATTTGTACAGCATAAACTATATCAGGACGAATCATGAGGAAATACAGAAAATTGCCAAACTACAATACAGAGTACGATAAGGTGGGGGGCTTACTTCATCTCTATGATATTTGACATTCAGTTCGAGATGGGTTTCCAAAATCTTGGAATCAACCAGATATGCCAGAGAGAGAAAGTCCCCTGCATTTTTCTTTGATGAACATGTATATCACTCTTATTGTGAGATATTTCAAGTGCAAGAAAGTATGTCAAAATCAAATGACCTGTTCTTTCATCTTAAATGTACGCAATAGATAGCCCTTGAGTTCTCTGATACCTATAGTATCATTGCCACTGATAATGATGTCATCAACATACAAGAGTAGGAGGGTACGTCTTTGGGAACCCACTTGATAAAAAGAGAATCATCATTCAGACTTTAATAGAAGTGAGCTTGAGAAATTCTTAAAGATCTTCTACGAATGTGAGGTCCAACATTATCCTATGGACGTTTGCCACATCTTATTGCGTAGACCTTGGCAATATGATAGTAAAACAATACACCATACTTAATATGCCTTCACATTCACAAGAAGCTAATTACTAAACCCAACCTTAAGGGTAATGTGAGTTGCCTCTCGCCACTGCACAATTCATGGAAGACACCAATGAAACAAGAACAATATATGCTTTGGTAGGAAAGGAGATATCAAATGGAGGGATCCACCAAGAGAGATGACAGCCTTGATAAAAGAATATGACATCTTTCCCGGAGATCTACCCTTGAGTTTGCACCCATGAGAGACATACAACAACCACATAGATCGAGTGCCAGGACCACTTGCCAAATGAGCTTGCTTAACAAATGACTCCGAAAGAACATGAAGAGTTCAACTGGCAAGTGGATATATAAGGGAAAGCATTAACATTTTGTGTTGTTCCGGCGCTTCTAACTCCAAAGAAAGATTGGTCATAGAGAATATGCATCTACAAAAAGGCGGATCAATAGAATAGCTATCAAGATCATTTCCGATTCCTAGATTGGATGACATGTTGGATATGCTAATTGGTGTTAAAATCTTCTCCAAAGTAGACCTTAAAAGTAGATATCATCAGATACAGATCAGACCAGGCAATGAGGGGAAACCGCATTCAACACTAGAAAAGGGTTCTCTGACTAGCTGGTTATGTCGTTGGGATTGACCAATGCACCTAGCACTTTCAAGAGGATGATGAGTCAGGTGCATAGACCCTTCATCACCAATTTCTTTGTGGTTTATTTCAATGACATCCAAGTTTACAGCCTAGATGCGCCTACACAGATGGAATATCTGTCGGAGCTATTTGGAGTGTTACGAAGAGAGAAATTGTACACCAATCTTAAGAAGTGCAGCTTCGTTACAAATATATTGGTCTTTCTTGGCTATGCAGTAACAACAGACAGTATCATAGTGGATGATGAGAAGGTCAAGGCAATAACAGAATGACCAACCTACCAAAGTTCATGACGAGAGTTCCCATGGATTGGCCATTTTCTATTGCCGATATGTGCAAACTTCAGTTTTAATGTTGCACCCATTACTGACTGCATTAAAAGGGTCTGTGGGCAAAATAAGCCGATAAGAGTGCCAAATTTATCAAGCAAGAACTAATAAAAGCTCTAGTCTTAGCACTACCAGAATTTGAGAAGATTTTCCAGGTTGATTGTAATGCATCTCATACTGGAATTGGCGTAGTATTTGTCAAAAGATATGGGTCAACCTACGTAAGCCCAGTTCAGTTCAAAGTATGGGCCAACCTAATAAGGCCCAAGTAATCTCAAGCCACCTCTGAAGCAAAGGGATATCTGGAAAAAATCTAGAACCCCCAAACATAACTTTCCTAGCTTCTTGTCTTTGCATTAACAGACAAGAGCTTAGCAATTGAATGTTATGCCTTGCCACCCACAGCCCCATCTAGAAATTCTGAATAAATACTCTGAAAGTGATCAACATGATCGGATATGACACTGATTGATTTTCAACTATCTAATTCCAAGCACTTCCTTAAGCAAGGCCATTAGACCTCCAACTCTGTAGAAAGTGACAAATTCAATCCACTTCGATAGGGGTAATTGACATCTAATCAGCTACTAATTATGTATTGCACAGAATAGAGAATCACACTTAATCAATCCTCATCTTTGATGAGGATAAGGATCCATAGTTGGGCCTTATTAAGTTGGTCACAGATGAGGATGTCTTCTTGATCAAAATTGCACACATTGTGAGAAAAAGAATCATTGCTGAGATTTACTAGTATCTCCACGGCAAGTAACATGCTATCAGTGCTAATGTTGCTTCTTCAAAGTCGAAAGAATCTCCCTCCATCCCTCCCTTGAACCAACCACCACCCCGCACCCTACGTCGTCTTCTTCTCTCCTCTTTTCTCCCTCTTCCCCGAAAAACCACCAACACAACTCCCTCCCTCTCACACTTTACATAGTCCCGCCTAACCCCAAACATAAGAGAACTTAAGAAACTCAACTCGATTCTCCCAAGTCGACACCACCCGATTAGATTTCAAGGTTGATATGGTGTGGCAGTTTATGAACTCCCGACTTGGCCAAAGTTTAAAAGCTTTCAAGAAAGCTGACTCAACCCAATTGACTCCACTCAATTAGATTTCAAGAGACATGATCGAATTTGGATTCTGTCAATCTTCAACCATGACTGGATTGACTTGGTCGAGATACAATCTTTTTGATTTAGAGTAGATCCTCAAGACTCCAGAATCGATAAACTACATAATAATTGGTTGAGCTTTTAACTCTATCTAGCAGACAAAGTTTCCAGTAACAGGACTAAAGTATTTTGACGCAGCTCATTGAAAAATGGGGTCTAAGCACAGATCTAGAGTTGCCGAAAAGCGAACCTACCCATTTTACCATCAACTGTAGCGTGTCATAATTTCACTCTCTACATACAAGGCTCATGAGGATTTTTATGGACTTAAATACTTCAATGAGATCATGTTAAGTGTTATGTGCCCTACAAAATTACTAATACCTATAGAACAAATAATGCACTACAGGTCCCAGATGTGGCACTGAGAACTTCTGAAAAATGTAGCCAAGCATTGCACTTTTAGAAAGCAAGCTTTCCAAACTTTAAAATGAATGTCATAATAATTCTGGGGAGACAAACCTCACCTTGTTCAGAAGTTTCCCCTGGAGTGGCTGGAAATTTTATGGACAACTGGTAGAAAAACCAACTTAATTTAGATTCGTAAAGATAAAAATGAACCAAAAAATGCATATAGAAAATGCCAGGCTAAATATATTGGCCAATACATCTCTATCATCAGATAATTTGATACCCCAACAACTTTTTTTTCTATCATTATTTCAAAAACAAATAAAAACATTTAAGCATGTTGAGCATAAATCTACACTTCAAAAAAGATAAAAATCTCATATTGCTCACTCCCACATGAGCTTATATTCAATTCTTTTCCAAAGTTAAATGAATAAAATACATGGGTTTTTTTCATTAAACGTAGATCAAAAGTTAATGTCTAATTATGGATTAGATCCATGTGATTTGAGCCTTTTTTTCTTTTTATATTTATTTTTAGTTTTTTATTTTGTTATTTTATTAAGTTAATCAAATAATACTCATTTAGATCCCAGAGCCTCCTCAACCAGATCTCTTGACAGGGATTAGTCACTCAGATGGGGTCATCACTGTTGAGGTGGCTTGGCAGCAAGTTCGATCCAGAGTTCCCCGAAGCCTCAGGCTTCCACTGTATGAAATCACCAACTTCAACCCAGACTCTCTAGCTTTGCCTGGCACCTAATCTGCAGGAAAACTCCTACTGAGTGTTGGGCCCACAGTTGGAGTTAGCTCAGAACCTAGATGCTCTCTTGCCTTCTCAACTTAGGGACTGCTCTGCGTTTGTTCTTCTATAGCCCGTTTTCTAAGCACATCTCCGCCTGGCTGCTTTATGTTGCAGGCTCTTCTATGCCTCAGAAATTTTCAGTCAGCTCTCTAGGGGTGGCTCTCTCCTTGTATTGTGATGCTTGAGCTAGGAAGGGTATTGGGGCAATATTCCTGACAGCAATCTACTCCTTTTGGAAGCTTGGAAAGAATTTTAATTTCAGAGATACCCTGCCTACTCAAGACAGAGCCAGATGTTTTCTTAAGGACCAGCTTCCTCTTGCTCTTAATAGGATGACCAAGCAGTTTCAAGGTCAGACCCTACAAGCTTTTTTAAAAAATTTGGGAGTCATAACTCCGCAGTCTGACAGGGACTAACTAGTCTGTATTTTGGTTCTCTTTTTCTTGTATAGTTGTCTTTTCTTGAAGTGTTACCAGAAATAGTCCATACGTATTACATGAAGTGCCCTCACTTAACACACTAACAGGGGAAGAGGAAAACAAATTCAAATTTGCTCCTAATGCACATCACCCCTTTTGGTTTTTTTTTTTTTTTTTTCTTTTTAAATGATTACTTTCATCCAAGGAGCAAACAGTACAAGAGATTAACACTGACTTGCTCAAACAGAAGCACAAGAAGGACAAAACAAAAAGAAAGAGACCCCTCAGATATTACTACATGGACTCAACATAAGAAGAAGCTAGCTCCTTCCAATGGAGCATAATCTGATCTATGGAAAAATCTTTGAATAACAGGCGGATAGACACCCACAGAGCGACTCGAAACTTAGCTTTCTCCACCAAACACCTCTAACTAGTTAGAACCCCTTCAAAACATCTAGAGTTCCTCTCCTTCCATATGGTCCAAAGGACTGCCAGAAAAGACAATCTCCACAATTCCTTGCTTCTAGGGGCCCCAGTAAGGGCCTTCCAAGCTTGAAAAAGATATTGGAGGGAATGAGGAAAAACCCAGGAGCGGTCAAACCACTCCACCACCAATCTCCAAATAAACTGAGATGTGTTTCAGTTCAGCGGAAGGTGGTTCATTGATTCCTCGTCTCTTAAACACATGGGGCAGCCATTGACCACTGTCCTCCCTCTCCTAAGAATGTCCATAGTGAGAATTCTTTTATGAAGGGCCATCCACTCAAAAATAATAACCCTTGGAGGAGCTTTGAGCTTCCAGATGCTACTCATTGCACTTTTCTCCCTCCTAGAGGTCGACTAAGCCGAAAAGAAGGAAGAAACTGAGAAGCGGCCGTCCACACCCTCTCATCCTCTCCTGTGTCCACCACATGAGAGCTCGTTAGGAGGTCAAGGAGCATGAGAGTTGAGGCACCTCATGATCCTTTAAGTTCCTCCTAAAGATGGGGCACCAAACCACCTGCCTACCAGCTATTGTCATATAGGCTTTAGCCCTAGTGTCCTTTTCCACTACACAGTTGAACAAATCCGGAAATTGGGCAGCCAATGGCCTATCTCCAACCCATCGATCTTTCCAAAAATGAACCCTCTCCCCCGACCCAATGCGATAATTAATATTGACCATATAGAGCTTTTTGACCGAGGTGATTCCTTTCCATATTGCTTGCGACTTTTTACTGGCATCCTATATTTCCCATCCATTTATGGACAAACCATATTTCGTTTCCATCACCTGTCTCCAAAGGCCATCCGATCCTTCCACAATCCTCCATAGCCACTTTCCCAAAAGGGTTTGATTCATCTGCTTGAGTGATTTGATACCCAGACCCCCTTCTTCCTTTGGTCTGCAAATGGAGTCCCAATCAATTAGGTGATACTTCCCCTGGAGTCCCATAAAAATTCTCTCTACAACCTCTCTATTCCCTTGATCACCGAGGCCGGGCACTTGAAGAGAGAAAAATAAAAGACTGGAAGATTCAATAGAACAGACCTAATGAGAGTGACCCTCCCTCCTATAGACAGGTAGCTAGCTTTCCAAGCAGACAGATTTCTTTCAACTCTCTCCACCACCGGGTTCCACATTGATTTAGAAACCGACCCCAAACAAAAAGGACCTAGATAAGAAGCGGGTAGATCACCCACCTTGCACCCCCAAAATCTCTGCATATTGAAGAAGCCTAGACTTCTCACTTCTTAACCCTATCAACTCACTTTTGAAAAAGTTCACTTTAAGGCCCGAAACAATTTCAAAGCAAAGGAGTGGATTTGATGTTTCTAACCTGATCTTAGCTTTCTCCACGAAAGATGAGGGTGTCATCAGCAAACTACAGGTGGTTAACTGTCGAGGAGTTTCTAAGCACTCTAAAGCTTTCAAACAAACCTGCACTCACTGCCCCTTTAATCATCCTCACCAGAGCCTCAACCACCAGAAGAAATAGAAAAGGAGAAAGGGGGTCCCCTTGTCTAAGCCTCCTTTCAGCCAAAAAGAAACCTTTTGGAGACCTATTTATCATGATAGATATACAGGCTGAAGAGACACACTCCTGAACCCATTTTCTCCATTTTTTCTCCAAAATCCATCCTACGAAGCATGTACAAAAGGAACTTCCAATCCACCCTATCGTAAGCCTTCTCTAAGTCCAGCTTGCAAATAAGTCCTGGAAGCCTTTCCTTGAACCTTGAGTGCATGAACTCGTTAGCCACAAGGATGTCATCTAGGATTTGCCTCCCCTTCACAAAAGCTCTTGCTCTCTTGAACTTATTTTCGGCAGGACCTTTTGGATTTCTCCTACTAGGACTTTAGCCAAAATTTTGTAAATACTTCCAATAAGACTAATAGGCCTGTAATCCTTGCTACTAAGTTCCCCTATCCTTTTTGGAATAAGCACTATGAAAGAAGCACCCATACCTTTAGAGAGCTTTCCCCTTTAATAGAATTCATCCATGAAGGCAAGAATATCATTATTCATCATCCCCCATAATTGTTGAAAAAAGGCCATCAGGAACCCATTAGACCAGTGGGGCTTGTCACCAGCAAGGTTAAAGACAGCTTGATGGACTTCTTCCTCTTCAAACTTCCTCTCAAGCCATTGGGTCCAATCTTCACCAATAACATCAAATTCCATGTTGTCCAAAGTGAGCCTTTCCCATCCCTCGTCGGTGTAAAGAGAAGCAACGTACTCTTCGATATGCTTGATGATTTCCTCTTTCTTCTCCAGTCTATTCTGCCCTTCCATAATTGAGGAAATCATGCTTGACGTCTTCTTGAGGAAGCCAACCCATCAAAAAGTCTCGTGTTCTTGTCTCCTTCCTTCAACCAATTGCATCTAGCCCTCTGTCTCCACCTTATTTCCTCCTTTTCTCAGCTTTCTATGACACTCTTCTAAAAGGTTTTGTCTTTTCTTCCCTCTTCAACTGACAGCTGAGCACTCTCCTCCTTTCTATCTAGCTCCTGGATGTCTGCTAAAATATTTGCTTTTTGGATCCTCACATCCCCAAAGTTCACTTTAGCCCACTCCTTAATTTCGTTTTTAACAGCTTCAGCTTAGTGGCCAGCATGTGACCCGTCCATCCTTCCACCTTAATCTCCTCCCACCACCCTTGAATCAGTCTTGGAAATTGCTTTCCCTCTAACCACATTAATTCGAAGCAGAAAAGGGTAGGTCCCTAGTTTTCACAATCAGAGTCTATTAAAAGAAGGCAATTATTGGAGGCGGACTTTGGTAAGTCTAGCTGGATTACCTCTAGATAAACGCCCAAACATTCAGTGGTAACCAGAAATCGATCCAATCTAGACATGACAGGGTTGCTTTAGTGGTTTGACCACATGAAGGAAGCTCCTTTAAGCTGTAAGTCCACCAAGGAGTGGGAGTTAATCCAGTCCATGTCACCTATAAACTTAGTCCCACCCATTTTCTCGCCGGGGAACCTAATAACATTCCAGTCTCCACCAATACACCATTCACTGTTCCACCTCCCCCTAATCGTATCCAGCTCTTTAGCCAATACACCATGTCAGACACCTAATGATGCCCTCATCGCTAGTCATTCTTGTAATTCTTTTTAGGGGTTATTATTCGGCCTTTCTATTTTCTTTCTTTTCATATACATTTGCCTTCCAGCGAAAAAGAAAGGATGTGTCCTTTGTTTAACTTAGATTAGCAAGTAATGGCTGAGCTGCTTGTAATACCAACGCTCTTAACCAACCGGTAGTAATTACAATTTTTTACCAGTAACAGAAACGATTATATCAATAAAAGACCATTATACAAGCAAACCAAAACAAATCCAATAATTTGCATTTACTCAACCATTTTATAAATGTAAGCCAAAAGAGTGAAGGAAATGACTAAACTCAACAAATCCAAATATTCGCCCAAAAAAACTGCAAATAGTCCATTATTTGGAAAAAAACCTTCAAGCAAAACAACTGGTATTAAATTACATTTACTCAATTATTTAATAAATGTAAGTCAAAAGAGTAAATGAAATGGCTAAACCTCGATAAATCCAATAATTCCTTCAGGATTAGTCAATTATAAAAATAAAAAATCAAACGACTTCTAATAGTCCATTATTTGGAAAAAAAAAAATTCAGGACTTTTGAGGCTAAAAAAATACACTCTAATAACCAATTCGTATGACCAATAATCAGATTAAGTATTGGCTGACATGATCATTTTCTGGACTTGGCAAGCTACCTTCTGATACCAGCTCTTTGGAACCCTAGTAATTTACAGTGGTCGTATTACATAGACAATTAGAAAAACCTAACTTCTTTTTAGATGCTATAAGTATGAAACAGTACAGCTCAAATTCAATAAGAATGTATATTTGACACAGAAATGATGCCTTCATCAAGCACAGATAAGAGTGCCTGAAGATACATCTTTGAAAGCTCAATATGCAGATCAGCTCGTACAAATACATTAATATGATAAATTTTAAAAATAATTATAGATATACATAGTATGTTGAAAATATTTAGATGAACCGGAATTTGCAACAATTAGAACTACATAAACTATAAATATTTCACAATGCTAATAAAAAATGGATAAAATGGATTGCCAAACTCAATTAATTAATCTTATTATAAGTGTTTTTATTTTATTTTTTTGGTTAAGCATATTATAAGTGTTGAAGTTGGGAATTGAGTATCAAACACTACATTTATTTTTCAAAAATGAAATATTTTGTTTCGTTTGAAAGTCCATATAGTTGAGATCATCATACATCGATGTCCGTAAGAGATGGACCAAGCTTGTCAGCCAGTGCAGCAATATGTTCCTTCGCGTCCTGCATCACCAAAGTGTAAGTTATATATCTATTAGGAGATAAAAAGTTTCCATAACATGAAATGGACAAACACTTCACATGTACCAACCCCATATAATCTTTGCAATTAAAATTTTATTAGGCCGCTAAAACTCATAATTTCTAAGTAGGGTAATGTTAAAGAGTACACAAGACATGGTCATCATCGTAGCCTTAACTCATATCTATCAAAGGTAAAAGCTTCCAGAGTTCTACTTTTCCACTCAACCTAATGCAAGATGAGTTTAGTTAACATATCTCTTCAATAACATATTAAGGACAAAGAAAATGTAAGATGATTGGGTAAGTGTTACAGTACTTATATACCGTAACAAAGGAGATACGAAGTTGTACCAATTATCGTAGGATCAAAGTTACGAGTCACATTAAGAAAATATGGGAGAGTAATGGAGCAAAGACTTAGATAAAAGACAAATATATCTAAAAATCAATTCAGTTTCATGCCATGGAGGTCCTATGGAACTATCTTCTCACTTAGACACTTAATGGAAAAATACAACGAGAGGAAGAAAATCATCCTTGGTCTTTATCAAACCTAGATTAAGCCTACGAAAGGATACATGGAAAATTGATTTGGTGGGTTTAGATAAAAGGAGTGTCCCGAGAGGTTATATTGATATCATTAAAGACGTGTGAGGGAATGGCAATTAGCATGAGAACACTACCTCTAGAGAGACAAGTGAGTTTCTAGTGACCATAGATTTGCATCAGGGGTCAACTTTGAGAATTCTCTTTTTGTAATGATAATGAATGAGTAAACTACTTATATTCAAGAGGAGGTACCTTGGCGTATGCTGTTTGCGGATGACATAATGTTGATAGATAAATCAAGAGATGGCGTGAAAGCAAACCATAAGAGATGCAAAAAGACTTTAGGGTCCAAGGAATTTAAAGTCTTATGAAGACAAAATATATGAATTGCAACTTCAATGAGGATGTGCGAAGAGATGAAATGTAACTTGTGAAAAATAAAGTTTAAGGGATACAATAAAGAGATTCTCACCGATCAAAAAATACAATAAAAAGATTCCCCTCAATAAAGTGGCTCTATAATTAGTAAGGATGGAGAGATTGAGGATGTTGAACATAGGATTAGAGTTGGATGGTTGAAGTGGAGACTTGCTTATGGAGTGCTTTATGATCAACACATGCCGGCAAGACTAATGGAAAGATTTTACACGACATCAATTAGACCAGTTATCACCCATACAGCAGAATGTTAGTCCATCGGAAAACAGTAAACGCAAAAATATGAGTGTAGCAAAGATGAGAATGTTGAGATGGATGTGTGGTAAAGCTACAAAAGATAGAATTAAAAACAATGCATTCGGTAGCAATTAAGGGTGGCATGAATCAGTAGTAAATTTAGAGGAACTATGGCTTGGAGATGACCAACGCAAGCCAGCATCGGCGGCGGTAAGCAAAAGTTTGTCCATGCAGGTTAATGGCCCCCCAAGGGGAAGGCCGAGGAGGACATAGATGGAAATAATAACGATTGATCTGAAGAAGCACAACTTATGCAAGGATTCGGCACATATACACTAGAATGGTGAAAAATATTTCAGGTAGCTAACCCCAACATAAGTGGGACAAGGCTTTAATGATGATGAGTAGTAGTTGTACTTAGGGACACAATGTAGGCAAACCAAGCCTGAGCACACATGTTCGAGTCCACATGAAATGCAATTCAGGCCAGACTTTTTTGAACTCAAGGTCAGGCTTAGGCTCAAGCCTAGATTTTAAAGCCTAATTGAAATTTGGGTTGGGTCGAGCTTTCCTTAGACCTTGGATACCAAATTGAGCCCGAGTAGTAGAAATATAATATGTGCAAAAGGACATCATTTCACACCATTGTACGAAATATACACATACATTACGAATATAAATGATCATTTTATACCATTGAATTCATGTACCAGCTTGAATTAAATTGCTTTTAATTAAAAAGGTTAGGGTTTCAATTACAAAATCCATTCCATTCCTCTCATCTCAATTATATATTTTGTCATCTCTTTCACCCCCCTAACATCAACTCTCTTGCTCTTGAGCAATGGAAGAAAGGACAAAGTTATAAAACAAGAATTGCACGCCTATAAGATGTCTAAGAAAATGTGTAGAAATTTATTTTTTGATCATCATTGTGATAGGTAGATTTGGGTTCATCACCATCTTGATCATCTAAGAGGACCAAATAAATGTTCAAAATCTATCTAGAGGCTTCAATGATCTAAACCGATGATGATGATGATGATGATGATGACAACGACGACAGAAACCAGGAAGAATGACAAAATCCATTTGACCAACTAGATATTTACCTCTACACACAGACTTAAGCTTCGACTCAAGCCTACCCATATCTCATTCAGTCCGAGCTTAGGATTCATGAATACCCAAGTCCCACCTATCCACACTACATCCCTAACTAATTAATATAAATCCAATGTGTTGAACACATGATCATAATAAACACACTTTCATCTGATGATCCACCAACAAAGTATGAACAATTGAACGGTCTAATGGGATAACATATGATCAATGCAAAGTTAAGAGTTGAGGTGGTCTTAGAATACCACCAAGCATACTTTATGAATGATGTGGTCAATGCAACATTTGGAATTTGGTAGTCACCAAAATACCCTAGAGTCTGAAGGCAAAGGCCAAAATGATGATGATGATGAGTGGTGATGATGATACAGTGAGTGAGTAATGAGCCGAATGGTCCTGGCGGGGCTCGAACCCGCAACCTTCGGCTCATAAGACCAACGCTCTAACCAACTGAGCTACAGGACCTCAACCATTTTTTGTTTTAATTGTAATAACATGTGCCATTTGACAAATATAGAAAATGTAAATAGATTACAAGTGTGAAAGGAGTAGCCTAACCAATTTAGTATACCTGTCATTTCTATGAGAATCAGAAACTTTCAATACACAAGCAACTACAAAACGTTGCTTTTTAATTAATGATCACGAATCTATTAAACGAAAAGGAAACTTTAAGGAAACCATCAAACATCATGCATAAAGATAGGTAAATAGCTCCATTTTAAGCCAACCAATTTAGTTTACTTGCATTCAATCCACAAAGATAATAGCCTATAGGATACATCAGCTTCGCAGCAAGGATGAAATACAATCCAATGTGATTTTATAAACTTGACACCCAATGCATGGCTTCATCCCAAGGAGTTTCACACTCGAGAAAGTATCAAATTTTTAGTGAAAAACAACATAAAATTATATGTGTGATCGCCCTAAAATTGACGAGTTAAAATCACGTGTGATCACATGCGTCGTCGCCACCACCGCCGTGAACTTAGACTCTTAATATGGAGAGGGTACCAGGTGTAGGGTGGTTAGAGATTGAGGGACAAGAGATGTAGGGTCGTGGGGTGGGTTAGGCTTTCACCTGGATAATTGGCCTCATGCCAAACTCCCCATCACGTGCGAGGAAGAAGAGAGAACTCGGAGACCCCAAAATCACTCAAGAAAATTTCCGTTAATCATTAAGTCAGCTAAATAGCCAAGGAGGCTTTACATCACTTAAATAGGAGAAAACATAAACGTAAGAACATCCAAACACATTGATGGCCAAGATTAAAACATCTAATATAAAAACAACTTCAAATATAAATAAAAACTCTAAGTATGATAGAATGTGGGCCAGGCCCAAGATGATAGCTCGAGATGGATGGACTGGGCCCATTGGCGGGTCGACCCACGGGGAACATGGGTCTATCCAGTATCTTCTCTCCTTGCAGAGAATCGACCTCAATTTCTATAAAAGTCCTACAAAATCGAAAATCCAACGTATGAACTTCCAATTTGTCAGTTGATCTTTGTTTTCTTCACAAGGCTTAGAGGCTTGACACAATTTTTTCTTCCGATTCAATTGAGGCCTGACACACTGCTTCTTTTGTCGATTGGATTTTGCATTGATGCACATTCGAATGAAGTGATGCTTCAGTTCTTGAATACCTGCCATTTGCACACATTCTCCAAGTAGAAATGGTCGATCGCCAAAGATGATATCAATGTGGGGAACTTCAATGATTTGATCTTCTTTTGCAATTTCTGAAACAATAGTGTTTTCTTTTGGTGATTCCACTTCCTCTTTCGGAAGTGGGCCTACAATGAGATCCATTAGATGAACTGACTCCTTTTTAACCATGTTCAACTCTTCGATGTTTGGGTTCGCTTCTTTTGCTGCTTGTATTTCTTGATCAACACTGTCAATTCCTTTGTCTTCCAATTCATCTGAAGTAGAATCTTCAGGAGTTTTGTATTGCAACTCATCTAAATTTATTGTGAAATCATTTGTTTCTTGTTTTTGTTGCTCAAGGTCAGCCCTGACATTCTCCGCAGTTGGTTCCACAACATGGGTCTCCGTTGTTTGCGGAGATCTTCCTTCTTGCAACTTAGGTTTTTGGAGGTGGTAACAGTTTATAAAGCGTTGAACACGAATCACTTCCCAAAAAAATTCTTCATGCATGTCCTTACGGTCCTTCATATTTCTCTGTATGCTTGGCCTTAAACCCAGTGTTGTGAAATTCGTTTCAGGCCCCATTTCGTTGTGGCAGCCAAACCAAAATGTTTCAGCCAATACGGAATTTTGGAAAAATGTTATGGAAATATATAAATATTATATTATATGTAGAAAACATAGAATAAATATTAAAAGTGTTAAAATTTTAATAGAGCCCAGATCTTATTAGAGTTTTAAAAAATCAAATTGGGATGGATGGTTAAAAACACAGAAGTGGCCTCATTCTCTCGTACGAGCCCATAAGTGGGCTAGACAGTTGGAAAAACAAAAAGTTAAAAAGAAAGGGGGTGCTTCTAGAAATAAATGAAAAGTTAAGAGGAATCTATAAGGTTGATAAGGTTTCCTTTCCCCTTTTCACCTATTTCATCTCTTAAGAAAACGAGAGCAGAGAGAGAGAGAGAGAGAGAGGAGGAGGAAAGAAAGAAAGAAGACGACAATGAAGGCAGTCACATCCTACCTATTTGGCTCCTCCAAGCTCCACGCGGCAGCGGCAAGAAGTTGACGCTCCAAGATAAAGCAGCAGCAGCAGGAGGTAGGTCTTTTTTCCCCCTTTCTTTTTTTTCTTTTCTTTCAACTCAATGGATCAAATTGAGGGTGAGTGGGATTGTGATCTAGATTTTGAGGTGATAAACGGCCACTATGGGATGGGCCCTTAGGCTTATGATGATGGTGTTCGGGAGTTGAGGATTGACAAGAACAAGGTTCGGCTGAAAGAAGATGAAAATTGGTGATGATTGGATGGCACGGGGAAAGGGAAAAGATCAACGAAGGAATGGAACTACCTGATCAAACTAGTCGATGGTGGAGATGACTGCTGAATCTCAAATTCGGGATGGATCGATCTTCAGCTCTGATACCAAATGATGTGAAGCAGGATATCTGGTGCAGAGCAGGTAGAGATAGAGAGACTAAAGATTGAGGGTGGAGGGGTAGTTCAGGCTTTTGCCTAGATAATTGGCCTCATGCCAAACTCCCCATCACAGTCGAGCAAGACGAGAGAACTCAGGGAACCCTAAAATCACTCAAGGAAATTTTCATTAATCATTAAGTCAACTCAATAGCCAAGGAGGCTTTACATCACTTAAATAGAGAAAACATAAACTTAAAACTAATTTAGACCATCCAAATACATTAATGGCCAGGATTAAAACATCTAATATACAAACAACTTAAAATATTAATAAAAACTCTAAGTATGATAGAATATATGGGTCGGGCCCAAGATGATAGGTTGAGATGGATGGGTTGGGCCCATTAGCAGGTCGACCCATGGGGACCATGGGTCTCTCTTGCATCAACTCGACACTGACTTAAGTCAAATCGACTCACATTCCAGGCTCTAAACACAAATCATTTAAGTTCAGCCAAGTCAACCAGATATCGACTCAGCCAACTTAAAAGGGAAAAGGTTAGAAACTCTTCTCTCTCAAATACTTGGCTAATAATTACCAGCGTCAATCAAATACTTGGCTAATAATTACCAGCCTTCAGAACTTCACATGCTTAGTTAGACATTTTAACAAATGAGGCATTCCTATAAACGCTATAATTCTTTCCAACGTTAGGAAGTCCAAAGTTGCCATGAACAAAATGGGCATATGGTAACTAGTCAATACAAGGTCAAAATTCAATATTCAACAATGAGCCTGATCTGCCGAATAGAAAAGATACTATAATATTGAAGTTCTTTTTATCGTATATAAACATCAATTTAGGTGAGCTAAAGTAACAAAGACAAAGCTCTGATAGGATTCGGAATTAGAAGAAACTAGAGATAGAGTGCTACCTCATCAAGATAATCAACATCAAGATCACCTGCTCCATCAACATTTCCAAACATAAATCCCAATAGTCGATTTCCCGCGTGAGCCTCCTCATAGTCGTCGTCCTCCTCATCTGCCATATCAGAATTTAGAAATGGAAAACAACAGCAAAATACCCCCAAAAGAAAAGACTGCTTTAGACTAAAAAAATCTAAATCACCACTATCATTTAAAAGGAAAAGGGAAACAAATAAAGACAATTACAAGAGAACGAATAGTTAATCTAACAGCAACAAACCACCACACACCATGAAAATATTGAATGAACTATGTTTATCTTCCATATATGTAGTAAGACTAACATCAATGCACCCAGGTCCTGCCAGCCCAGCCAAGTTCAGAAAGTCTCAAATCAGTCTCTATTCAGCTTATATTTGAGTTGATAGAGTCCTAATGCATTTAGAAGTTCAGATGCAAAGTTTTTTGTTTCTTTGTTCTTTTTTTTTTTTTTTTTGTGTTTCCACATTGCGTATGAATAGGATTTTGGATTAAGCTGAAGTAGGGTAATTTGAGCTTCTTAATAAAACTAGTATTTTAGGTAGAACTCTTATAAATTCAAAACCATTCATTTGCATCAACAGTACTTACATTGAGGTTTTTTTTTTTTTTTCTGATAAATCAGCATCCTATGATAACTCTTCTTTCTTCTTGTTAGACAACTACAAAGAACTTTTCTGGGCTTTCAGATTTTGCAACCAATGACTGATTCATATTCCAATATTCTGGTTTTTAATGTGGAAGGTTCTAATTCGGGATATTATACAGGCACTCTGCACCTCCCCTGATTTACTGCCCTCTAGAAAAGAAATTCCCCGAGAACCTTTTGTAGGCAGATCCTGATCCATGGGACTGCTGAATGGATCGTCTTTAGCCTCATGTCAACACCATCTACATAGTAATCACTACCAGCATACTAAATCTGGCCAGTCAACTAAAGAGTTGAGGGAAATTTCTGGTAGTCAAGTTCAGTTCAAAATCCATAACAGCCTGAACTTGAAGCTCTACCACCCCCGGTTCTTATTTCTGAATTTCTCTAGTCTGCTGAATTATAATCCAGAAATTGCAGCAGAAAAATTCCGTTACGGTCAGAATTTGATTGTGTACAAGGCAGTACAGTTAACAGGTTTTGGCCTTTTCTCGTCAACTGCTGATTGTATTTTCGACCTCCTATAAACATGTCCAAACCATGTTTGATGACACTCCTTTTTTTCTTCTATCAAAGTTATGTGTAGGTTTATTTTTATGTACTTATTCCAAGTTCTATATTTACTTGTAATTTCACACATCCATCTTAACACGCCATCAGTCACGAACTTAAGCGCACACACCCCACACACCCATGCGCCCCCCCCCCTCTTTCTCTCTTTCCCCTCTTCTTCTTTGCCCAGCATATAGTTCCATACAACATTGCAGGTTCCTCGCCTAATCAAAGTGACACTCAACGATAATAAAATACACCACTTGCTTGTCTCCACCTACCACGATCTCCAACTCAAACTGTTGCTTTTGTTCTATCACTGACAATAGGTATCAAAATCTATCACAGTGGTACTATTCAAATTTGACCAATTCATTTTCTCTGCCCACGGATCTAACAAACTTGTGCTGCATACATTTTAATGATATACTAAATATAACACAATTAGCTCAAACTTCTCTCCAAAATTCTATCATATCATTTACTTGCTTTCTAACCTAACAAATTAGTAGCACAGTATCTCTTGGATATGTATCGTTAAGCCGTCCACAACCAAGGCAAACAAACAGGGCCTCATTGCTAAATGTGATTACATATATTTCTGTGTATATACATATACATATATACACATATACATGCCGACCGCAACATAGTAGGGACAAGACTTCGATGATGATGATGATGATGATATACACATATACATATATGTATATATAAGTTTTTAGAATAGTAATATTATGTTTTTAGAGATGGAAATGTTTGATGTGTAAAATGATGTTTGATTGATGTAATATCGGGTGCATTCAAATGGTTATTTTATTACCTATCCAATCAGCTCAAGATTTTACAATTATGACAACTAATAAAGAAAATATGACCCATTTACTACAAGAGTAAAGTAGAGCTCTAAATATAATACGAGTGTTAGCTGGAGTCGAAATCCAATGCTGACACAATAAAAGGATAAGCAGAAGACCAGCACTTCTTTTAAGCTCGCCTTCTATAATTCCTAGACATCAAATATGATTATACAGATATGAGGTTTTCTTCTCCATTGAACAAGGGAACTCTATAGGGAATGACTTCTCAAGCGCATATTATTTTCAAGCTTAAGCTTGGGAGTTGAAGCCCCGTTTCAATTCCCTGCCCCACTCTATCTAGAGATTCATTCTTCGTTAAATTTTTGAAGCTGAGCATGCAAGGTTTTGGGTTTTATTTATTTTTTTATTTTATATTCTTCTCCTCTCTAAGTTTTCTATTTGGAATTTCTATCTTCAATTTCTTCCTAATTTCTGCAATTGCAAAGAGAGATTAAAAAAAATCCAGTCCCAAAACCCCAATCAAACCTGAAAATTTCAATGTCATATTGACCCTAACCCATATCCCTATTAGGCCCATAAACTTTCCTTCGAAACCCTCCAATTAGAGCCCCAAATTATGCCCTAAGTTGCTCATCTGAAAATCCAAAAACCATAATCGGATTACCCTAAATCTGTGCTATAAGGGGGGAAAAAGAGCAAATAAAGGCGTCACAAACTCAAAAAAAAAAAAAAAAAAAGAATGAAAATACTCAGCAACATTCTGATAAGTGCTTGATTGTTTACAATTTGAGCCCTAATATTTCGTTTATCTTGTGCTAGTTCATGGTTATTTTATTTGTTTGTACATTGCCTTTTTTATTTTTAATGAAAAGGTCAAAAGGAGCCAAAAGAGAAGAATTTCAGCAAGAGATCAATTGAGAGATTCAGATGTGAATTCCAAGGGATGTACGCCCTCCTTATTCTTGTTGTGGATTTGAAATTTAAATTTAAGAATGAGCCCTAAACGGAAAGTATAGCATAAACAAAGAAGGGAAGTGAAGCAAAGAAGTAAAAGGAGAAAACAACCCAACCATGTGTTGCACACCCAAAGGGGGCCCCACATCTATTGCAAAGAGAGGAATTTCAGAATTTGGAAATTCTTTCTCAAGTCCAAGTGGCAGCCAAGCATAGAGAAGAAAAAGGAGAAAAAGAAGGAAGTTCTCAAGCAAGAGTCCAAGCTAAGCCTAGAATTCCAAGAAGGGGGTCCCACACTCCATGTTGCACGCCCCATATGGGCCCACTTTTATGTTCAAAGATTCAGATTTAGTCTCTTAAAAATAAATCTCAGTTTTGTGGGTCCATGTGAGGCACTTTCAAGAAGCAATAAAGTGGGACCGGAATTAGAAAGTCTCGCACACCAAGAAAAGAAGACTTCTATTCTCATCTAATTAGGAAACCTACTATATAGCAAGCAAGAGATCTAATCATAAAAGGAAACAAAGCCTAAAAATGAGGAAACTCCTTGCTAAAGATTGCTTTTGCAAAAAGCATAAAAGGGGAGCAAGGGCATGGACGACCAGCACCCATAACCCATCCCTAGCTGCCGTACATCATCATAGGAGGAGCTTCTTGGAGCAAGGAGCAAGCAAGTTGCCGCTGGCCGACCCCTTCATCTTCATCTTCTTCTAGAGTTTTTACTATGAATCTTTTTCTATGTTATTTTCAATTCCAAACATGAGTAGCTAAACTTTTTAGAGCTAGGGTGTAATTGAAACCCTAGCCTAATTTTGTGTAGTCCCTTTTGGCATTCTTTAATTGAGATTTCAGGTTTGTTGGTTGAGTTTCTAAACCATGTTTTTTATTTGATGAGTTGTGTATATGCCATGCCAACCATGCCATGTTCAATTAAAATTAAAATTAGCTAAATTATTTTTTATTGGTCTTGATGTTAAGCATCTAGGGTTTAGAACCATGAATAATCTATGTATATGCCATGCTTAGACTCATGCATTTATCATTCCCACTATTTTTATGCATCATGCATGTATCAACTAGGACATATGCCATGCTTAGTTTTTGCAAACTTGATGAACAATTCATGTAGTATGCCACTCATGAATTAGGTTTAGGGGAACATTAATCTAGATACATATGCCATGGTCTAGGTTGATAAATGTCACCAATAATTCTCATTTTGATTAAGGGATAATAAGGGACATGCATAGGATAGGTTAGGGGAGTAGAAGAAACCCTAGTTCATTCATTCTCATTGTTTTTAATCCTAGTAGCAGTCTTATGTGTTAGGTTACTTTCCATTAAGCTTTTGATTTATTTTAATAGTTTAATTTACTGTTTTTAGCAGTTTCATTCAACCAATCAGCATTCAATCACTTTTTCATCCATTTAATATTCTGAATATTTAGTTATTTTTTACATTGTTTTATCACAAGTCTTCGTGGGATCGACCTCGTACTTACAATTCATTATACTACGTAGTGATCTTGTGCTCTTGCAAGTTTAAGTCGTGTGCATATTAAGTAGCTTATTTCTAGGTTACTTGGTGCATACCACATTCCTTACATGACAAAATTTTTCAAAAAATTAGGTGAACGCATTTTCTCAACTGAAAGAAATTATAAAATAAGATCCGTCAAGGAGCTACTGCACCTTCGTCACGAGCATCATGTGAAGAAGCACCAGATTCGTCCATGCTGTGAATAAAGGCAGCACCGCTCTACACAATTAGGACCATGAACAATATAAGGTTTACAAAAAAAATGAACAATATACGACCATCTGTAGTCAAACAGTGAAAATATCTCTGATTAGTCTACAAAAACCTAGAAACTCAACCCCGACTAAAAGTAGGCATGTCAACAAGGACTCAACCAGTGAGTCACAAAGTCAAATTTTGGATTAAATTATATAAATTTAGGAAAACAAAAAACATCGATCCTAGTTAGAATGAGTTATTTCTTAAATGGGTAACATGACTTAAACCTGCAACATTGTGGTTGCACCAATAAGCATTCCCCAAAAAGGATGTAAATGGATTGCATTCAAATCAAGTCCAAGGAGGAGCTAACCTGGACACCATCATTGTTACATGCCCTAGACCAGACCTGTAAGGGTTTCACTTCCAAGGCACAAGATCAGCCCCAACTCAAATGGAACCAACTCCACAATTGAAACCCAAAACTTAATTGGATACACATATGCATACAACATATGCATCTGAAAAAGATGAAGAAAGACAACAAGGTCCGAAAAGATGGAGAGAGATGCCTTGTGTGGGAAATGGAGATGGGAGGATGGAGAAGCTTGGAGAAGATATTGGACGACCCATTTGCAATGTCAAAACCCTATCGCCGGACGCCGGTAAATGGATACCCATCATCGTCGCCGGAAGGTATGTACCTTATTTCCATTTTAAAGTGGTTTTCTTCTGCTCTCTCCTTCGAACACCTAGGCCTTCTTCTCCTATCTTCTACTAGCATGTTGGGTTCTTGCCATTTGATTTTTTATCGAATTAATAAGGGGCTTCTAGCATGTTGGCATTTTCCTCCACTTATTTTCCTTTGGTTTTATCTGGGTTCACTGGATCTGAGGGAATCCATCCTAGGTTTGTACTAAGAATCGTCATTTTCTTCATTACTAGGGAGCAGGAGCTGTCATTGCATTTGGGTTGCACATAGGAGACAGAAAAGGGCACTAGATCTAAGGGTCACTGGGTCCAGGCAACCCACCCTGGGTTGGTAGCAACTAGCAAGAACCTAACAGCAACAAGAATTGAGGGGTAAAGGGTTTGGTACTAAGATCCTCTTGTTTTCCATTGATTGTGATGATTAAAGGGTTCCCTTATGGACCATACATAGTAGCCCTAGTTGACTGTATGAGCAAGATTTGAGGATTTTCTCTGTAAATTACAAGCTGAGTGCTGTAAATTGCTGTAAAATACATGGTGTAAATTCCTGTATAAGCAAGAATGCCAACTATTTCTGGTTTAGATTAAATTTACATTTCTATGAATTTAACAACTAATCAAATTACTTGACTCAAAATAGATTTTTACTGTTGCTGCTAAATAAATATATGCAAGTCATCTTCAAGATAAAATGTGATAAGAGTGGAAGATCTAGGAACAATTATATTTCTTTTGTTATAGTACCTTGTAAAATATGATGCTCATGATTTTTCTTATGTTTCAGAGGTGTGGCAGTTGAGCCATTTCTTCTTCAGTTAGTATAACAAAGAGATTTCTCCCTATGAGAAGGAGTTTAGATGGAATAAAGTAAAAAACAGAAGGGAATTAAATGTTATCATACGATGACATTTTTTTTATCTTCATGATTATATTGTACATTGAAATTTTTAACTTTTGTATGTTCACTTGTTATCGTGGATTGTACTGGGAAATTCTCTATTAAGAATTGATGCTTCAAGACAATACATTTATATATAAATACTATCTTGTACAATGGCTGACCCAGGATTTTTGTTTGGGTGGTGCGGTATACGGTCACGGTCAAGTGAAGAAGTTAAATAATAAAATCGAATCTTTTTATAGCTTATCTACCTGTTTGCTCTCCTATTACAACGTGAAGATGAATTTCCGACCTGTATATGTACAAGATCAGGGGTGGGCCCAAGTGTTTGCACGCCGGTGGCGAGGGCCTTTTTGTAGATATGCTCTTCGAATTTCGTCCCGATCCATGAGATGATAACTCGAGATTGGATTTCGTAACCCAGGATCTGCGGTTAGATCTGCCAAGTTAACCTCTACACGACTTTTCTTCATGGAAAACAGCACTTGATCATTGGTATCATCCTCTAGAGTCTAAGCCAGTAAGTTAGGAGTCGATTTTCTTTTGTAATAATTTTCCATATCTTATTCGAAGATAAGGAAAATTTCATCAAAAGCATCGGCCGGCCTAACAAACGCATAACTTAGTTGGAGCACATAATTCAACTCTAGTTGGTAAGGTTAGAAGACACAAATGCATGATAAAAAGAATATTTGTGATAAGAAACATTTAATTTTTCGCGCTCTTGCTACGATTAAACAATCCATCATATGGTTAAGCATTCCTATGTAGATGATTAGCATTTCTTTGTAGATGATTATTATTAACATCCGTTCATTTTATGTTAATGATGGCTTGAAGTGTGATGTACATCATAAAAGATAAGAATGGAATATATCTTGTTCAATTATATTAAACATTGAATCCAAATATGTCACTACAAATAAAACCCATGCCATTTTGGCACACTAATAACTCAAAAAAAAAAAAAAAAAAAAAAAAAAAAAGCACACGGTGGTAACCGGAGGAAAAGTTTGGTTCCTCTATAGTTCAACAACTCGGGCTGCAGGGGCGGACCCAACTGTTAGGTGATTTGAGAAACCCATAGATCATATCTTAAAATTTTTTATTTTATTATTTTCACAGACTGACAGTATATCAAAGAGGAGAAAAAATAGACATATTACATGAATGATTCCTTTATCAGGAATTCTGGATAACTTATCCACAGAAAGAAAGAGGGAAAAAATCATGTGCGGCATCTAATTGTAAAGAAAATATATAAATTCATATAATAATCCAAAAAAAAAAAAAAATCCTAGACAGAGCAATGTCATCTAACGATGTAATCTAAACAATAAAAAAAAAAAATCATACCTACGTCAAATATCCTCTTTTCCTTCTCTTGTTCAAACCGCCCTTTCTCTGAGGGAGCACTCGTCAAGAATCGAAAGATGAAGAAGGTAAAGGGTTACCGGGGCTGGAGAGGTTTTCGGTGGGCCAGAGAGGAGAGAAGGTAACTCGAAAAAGGGTCTAGGGATTAAAAGAGAGGGGCTGGGGCAGGATGGCTTTTAAGTTGGGCGGGCTCATATATAGCCACCTAACGAGATTTCCAAAACACCCGCCAACTTCAAAGAAAGATTTCTGTTCCTTGCACAGTTGCACTTGCATGATGGGTGATGATATTAAAATCTTGACCCCTATGTCTGTAAATGTGGAGCCTATTTTTCGTGGTTCATTCACCTGATACATCACTGCTACTTTAATAAATATATATATAAATTGTTTCTGATACGTTTCATAGGTTTGGCGATCTTAGCCATTAGTATCCAACTTGGAGGCTGTTGATTAAAGATTTAGGATTTTCAATATCAATGGTCTTAATCTTCAAATTGTGGGACCCAAATTTGAAAAATCGAAGGACTATATTTATTGTGCAAAATCTTAGTTCAAGAATCTGATGAATTTTCTTTTACATAATTAGGCAACTCATAATATCTTTAATGATTTGAAGTTTTGAACCAATGGAATGAGACAACAGTAGAGGAATTAGGCATGAGCTAGGACGAGACTCCCCCATCTATATAGCAATATTGAACGATAGATGGTGGACAAATTATAATTCATAAAAGGTGCATTTGAAACAAAAATGTACTCTCCTACGAGCAACTGCAAATTTAGTCCAGCACTACGGGGCCCACTTGTGCCCACTTAATTCTCTACTCTTTTAATCTTTTGACCTACATCATGCTCAAATTTACGCTCAGTGAACTTTTGCCCACCACTAAATTGAATCTCAAAAAATTCTACGATTAAGATGTCATTAAACTTTAAGGCGGTTAATCAAGGCCTAGGATAATCTGGCGGGACTGCTTTTTTTATCCCTATTATCTATGAGGAGACCTTTTTATCTGCACTCCTCTCATTTACAAACTTGAATCTAAGTGTTACCCATGAGCTCAACCGCATATGGGCTATCTACAGTCTGCTCATAGGAGAACATCTCCCCACTTGAAATACCGGAAAACATATACCGGTATTGGAATGTGATCTAAATTCATTTTTGGACGCACATCCCATGTGGATATCTTTTGAAAAATGAAGCTTTTTTGTTTAAAATGTCTAATATGAGATCAATGTAGAAAAACAACAAATTCATATAAGTATAGATTTTCAATGAATATTAGCCCATAAAATAATAGGTTATATTAGAATACCAGAAAATATAGATATCTATAAACATTGAGGTCACGTTTTGCAACCAAATCTTTAGGGAAAAGATTTTCAATTTCCCTAGAGATGTGGTAATCCTTGTTTGGCAATTGTAAATTCCTAAGGATTTGGACAAATAAAAATCTTCATTTGTGAGGATTTTCAGATCCGACCACCCCCTACAAGATTTGAAAATCCTCACTTAAGTGGATTTGCAAACTGAACCCTATTTTTCTCAACTATATGCATCGATACACACCAATATCAATGTGAAACCCTCAACTATACAAATCCCCAGCAAGAAATCTTGTTCTAGTGGTAGTGAAGAATCATCAGATCTATAGATTCCTAGCCTGTTACCAAACATGCTCTGACAGTTTTTCTTTGCTATGCCCATAGTCTAATTTTTTAAAATGGGATTCTATGACTGTTCTTTTAGACTTGAGACTTAAAATGTACATAAGCACCTAAGATGCATGAATATGGGCAGATGTTGTGATTTATATCGGTGTACGATGTGTCTAATTCAACAATTTTCAAAACATAGGATTCATGGATTCAACATAATAAATACATTTTAAAAATACATATCTTAAAAGACCGATAAGATAAAAATAACAATAATGAAAATAACACAGATTTCACTCTGAACATTATATAATAAAAGGCAGCAAGTGAATTCATGGGGGAGCGACATGTGGCGCATCTTCACACTTTTTGCAATGCTACATTCCAGAATTGTCCTTCTCATCTAACCTCAACAAATTAGGGGAGTACACAGATCGGATTGGTGCTGATTGGGCCAAATCCGTCACCAATCCGTACCGTTCAATCCGTTTAATCTCATGTTAAAAGAAAAATACCAAACATGTTGTAAAAAAATTACATTTTAACCCCTTAATTTTTTTTCTTATTTTAAATTTAAACATCTTAATTTATATTTAGACCCCTTATATTTTTTTATTTATATTTAATGTCAACAGATCGGATCGGATTGAATCCACGGATTGAGGGTGAAATCCGCCACCGATCCGTTACTAACGGATTACAAAATTTTCAATCCGTTTACCTTCGGATCGGATCAGATCGGATTTACGGATCGATGGACTTTTTGTGCACCCCTGCAACAAATCACTATTCTCTAATTTTCCTACAAAATAGGATCTTATGATACTTATCCCTTCCCTAAAACATAGCATACAATAATAACGTATCTTTAGGGGTAAATTAGCCAAAAGTCCTTGAGCACGGTCTTCTAAGGCATCAAGGACAACTATTTTTTTTCTAATGTCTATAGTCAAAACAGCTGGAGATATTTTTGTGAGAGGTCCCTAATATGCCACGTCATATATTTTCATGACTAATTTGCCCCTTTCAACTGTGCCAGAGAACTCCTTCCTTCTTCTTCTCTCATTTTCCATTTTCCGTTCCTTTCTATAGTTGCAGAGTATCGTGGCAGAGCACCTTCCGTCGCCACCATGACTTCCGATTCTCTCTCTTTCATTTCTTCAAAGATAGACACAGTTTTACTTTATCTTGCTCTTTCATCTGAAGTCTCTTCCAAATCTCTCTTTCTCTCTACAACTGATTTGAAAGAGAGCATTTTGCACTTTTTCTTGCTTCCCCCCTCTCTTTTCTCGATTGGATTGTGGTAATCAAGTGTTCTTGTTTTGGATTTCGATTTTTATTAGAATCTGATTTTCCGTATTCTGACTTTTGGTGTCGCCGAGCTCAGATAAATTTCCCAGAATCTTTGATAAACTGGACAGAAACTCAGATAAATTTGTCGAAGTTCTGTTAGAAACTCAGATAAATTTATCTGAGTTTTGGCAAATTTATCTGAGTTTTTGGCAGAACTTAGACAAATTTATCTGAGTTTTGAAGAACTTTTCTGAGTTTCAAATAAATAGCTATGTGAAGTGGTGCCATCCGATGACCCACATCCATCTCTCCTTTCTTATTGCAGTGGTTGTGATTCGTGATTCGCGTTTTCTTTCTCTGCCAGCTGACAGAAGGAGAAGAAGGAGTAGGGAACTATGGGAGAAACCAAACATGTTCTGGTTTTATGGAAGTGATAAAGCAGCGATTATCAGGTTTAAGCATTAGATAACACTGATTTTGATTTTTAATACTATAACCTATTAACCTTCATATCATACCTAAGCTATATCAACGACCATGATGTCAGTTTGGCCACCTTAATAGAGAAACTTGATTGTCATGTAATGTGGGTTTTGGCTCTTCTCTTCTACTCTCACATCCAAGTTCTAGTGTTGTATTCACAAGGTATCCTGTGTCCTAATTTCAAGAAAGCCCAAGTCAGTCAATCTGGAAGTGGTTTTAACATGTGAAAGGATGGTCCAGGACCACAGTCCACAGGCTACACATCTGATCATAACCATGGTTTAAACAGTGAGAAGACTGCCTTAGAAGACTGACAAATTTATCTGAGTTTTGTCCGAGTTTTGAAAACTCAGATAAATTTATTTGAGTTTTGCTTTTGCTGACGTGTACAAGGACGTTTTTGTCTTTTTCAGTTATAAGAGGACTGATGTCAGTACGATAAAGTATTGTGGACCGTTTGCAGTAAAAATCACCGTTGAGGGACCTCCGCACAAATGCCCCTATCTTTAGCTACCTTCAAAGGGCCCCACGTATTAAATGTTGTTGCATATCAATTTGTGGGACCCTCAGGTCAGATCTAAGTTTCTCTTTAGTAATCTTCAAAGGGCCCCATGTATTAAATGTTGTTGCATATCAATTTGTGGGACCCTCAAGTTAGATCTAAGTTGCAAAAATTTGGGTTCTGAAAATTCAACAGTGTATTGAGGGTTTTCAAAACCGGTGGCTCTCAAGGAAAAGTAACATCCTCCACTATAGGACATTAGTTTCAATCATGGTTGAAACCTGTATGTATGGGCAGATACGAGTTCCAACACTATGATGGCCCAAGATGGAGAAACGAGTCTTCATTGACAAATAAAACATGCATTAAAAAGGTCATTCATGATAGTGCAACGAATTAGAGAAATTCTGCAAACAAGGTTTTACATGATAAATCATGCGAGAATAGGATTTAAGAATCTCCAAAAGTCAACTCACCAATTAATTAATTTTCCTTCAGTTGGTGAGGATTGAACCCGGCCACTTTGTGATGATGGGCCCTACCATCTTGTGAACCCACCCCTCTTCCATGAAATTGAATGACATTGTTGAATTGATTATTTACTAAAACTGAATTTAATTTACATATACTGAATCCTATGCCATATATGTGACTTATATCTAGCCAATAGTAAAAAGATCGTTAATATGATTGATCCATGATAGAACCCAATCAACCCATTATTGGGTCCTTATTTCTATTAAATCATCAATATAATTTCATGGAATGCGCGGTTACAACACTATCATTGATCGGTCCCACCAATCAAATGTGAAACAACCCCATAAATTATTAAACCAACAAAAAGGGCCAACCCTTTATCATACATGAATAATCCTTAATTAAGCATAATTAAGGTTAAGGGTTAAAAGAAATTAAGAAATAAAAAAAATTGAAAAGCATAACAAACCCCACACATTTGACCATTGACCATACTCAATTATTAAATTAGGCATACAGACGTGAGTACAATTATTATTATTATTATTATTATTATTATTATTATTATTATTATATAATATATAATAGCTTGGGCTAAAGCACTATATCATTATGGGCCCACCTAATCAATTCAACTATTTATCTTTCCCTTACTCCTTCTCTTATATTGCTTCCTTTACATATCTTTTTTCTATCCATGTTTCAATATTTTTGTTTACATTTTTATTTGATATATATGCATAAATATTACTTTTATAATGGAATATTTTTTTTGTCCTTTTATGGACCATGTTGGGCACGGGCCTGTCATTCACAGAAGTTGATTCTTGGTTGATCTGTTTTTGGGCATAGGCAATGTTCTTCGTCATTAAAGTTGGAATTTCTTCTTTTCGTAGATTTTTAGTGTACTTAAGATTTTTTCTCTTTTTACAGAATTCTATTTGTGGTTCATCTTTAATGCTGGGAACCACTCCTATTAAAGCAAATTCACTCCTATCAAAGTAAAATCGGAAGATGTCATTGGAGATGTAATTCATCTTGAAAAGTTCCAATGATCTTTTTGTAGGCTCCACAATGGAGATCTCGGAATGCATCCAACTAAATAAAGTGTTTTCATAGGGTTATAACCTCTCAGAGGGTTGCGTTTGTAAATTTCTCACTTTCGACACTTTTTCAGTATTATAATACAAAAACTGTATCAGCGGAAAAAAAAAAAAAAAAACACAACTTGAATAAATGCTAATTTGAAGGTAGTGGCATTTCAATAAAAAAAAATAAGGGCCAATGTAGGACTCATATTATTATTATTTATTTACTTCTGGTAAAAGGGATTTTTTTCTGTTAATGACAATCAAATGATCCTAATAATATGAAGTTTTACTTTGATAAAATCTAAACCTAATGGTAACCAATGTCCTCATCTACAGGGACCGTAGACGAATTTTATGTGTGTAATATGTATTTTGTTGGTTGAAAGATGAACTATGTATTATTTTTTGTAGATGAACTTTGATGTGGAGAAGACTATTTACATGACATTTGATATTCAGATATACTTTTAATGGATAGTGAAATGAAGTTGTTTATCAATTTATTTTTAAAGTATGCATGTTGATCAAACTAGCAATGGTGATGCAAAATTTTGCAAAAAAAAAAATTTTTAAATAACATTACATTAAGCCTAAGAGTACAGAATATGATAAAATAAAGTTCGCATAGACATTAGATTAACAAGATCAATCGCTATCTAGATGAATCGTCCCCTGTCTAGCAAGAGTCCCCTATGACATCTTTGAACTGCTCGATGCCACTTGCCGAGCCATGCTATATTGCACGAAAATCCAGAGCCATGCAATACACTGATGCATGGCTTCATATTGTCAAGTATTACATGTGATACGCGGTTCTGCAAATACGTGCAGGACGAGAATGGGAAAAAAAATGAAAACATGTGTAAAAAATGGAGCCATTTTTCTTCATATATGGTTATTTGTTTGTCCATATTGGAGATGGCTTCTTTAAAACACAATCTGGTGCCTAAGATTGGAGATGTGATAGCTTATATGGGGAAATGGAGAGATGGGTTGGGATATTAGTTCTTCCAAAGTGGGAGCTTTATGATGATGAGAGGAAGTAGAAGAAGAAGTATATACTGTTGAAGGGAAAATAATATAGAAGAAGTGAAGATGAAATCCTAAAGAGAGGAGGAAGATGAAGTGAAGAAGAAGAAGGAATCAGCTCAGGAAGAAGCAGTTGGCCTAAAGAGGAAGATAAAGGCAGGGGTAATTAGGAAAATTCACAGATAGGAATTCTTGGAATAATTTTTTTTTTTAAATGTGGGTTGGCTCAGCCAAATGGGTGGGTGTGTTTAGAATTTCCCTTTAGCAAGTTGAAACCAAAACCTAAAATTGATACCCAAAAGAGAAAACTCACGTCCAGCAAAGACACAAGTTTTCAACATATTTAAATCACAAAACGGTGAATCTAGAGAGAGAAACAAAACAAAACATTGAATCTAGAGAGAGAAAATCAAACAAAATAGTGAATCTAGAGAGAGAAAGAATTGACCTTGAAGAGAGAGATGGAGAGAAAAGAGTGCATATGGGTTTTGTGTCTTCTTCCTTGCGGCAGCAGAAAGGAGAGCCAATCAAAGAAGAGAGAGATGGAGAGAGAAGAAGTGCATATGGGTTTATCGGATATGCATATGGGTTTTGTGGAGAGATTTTAGGATAATTATGGTTGGTAATAGGGATCTCATTAAAAAAAATATGGGTTTTGTGGAGAGATTTTAGGATAATTATGGTTGGTAATAGGGATCTCATTGAGAGATTTTAGGATATTAGGTTTTGTGTCAAAGGAAGTAATTTCATTACACAACACCACGTGTCCTCTTCAAGAAAGTTCCCTATCGCCACGTGTCCCTCTCCAAGAAAGTTCCCTGCCGCCGCGTGTCATTCTCCCAAAGAATCACTGTTGACACCAAAAATGTCACTTTGCCTCTTCAACATCAAGAAAGCTGCATGAAGTCGCAACCTGCCATAAATAGGCAATGCAATTTCTCCAAAAATTCAAATCTTGTCAGAATCAAACAAAAACTGCAAGATCCTTCAAGATAGCCAAGAGAAGAGTACACATGAAGTTTCGGGCCATTTCGACAACATTTGGCCTAACTTCACTTCTCCGACAGCTAAACGGGAGCTCTCGGCGGCGACATCATCGGAGACGTCAAAACTTCGATCAGAGCCTACAGATGACTCCAGCATGTCTCAAAAGGGCTCCATGCCAAATTTCAAGTCAAACCGACAACGTTTGACCCTCCATCAATGCTCGAGCAGCAAAATCAAGCCTCTCGGCGGCGGGAACCACCGAAGCCTTCGCTCATCAAACCAAGTGCATGAGTGGCTTCAACATGCTTCCAAAAGGCTGCACGTCAAATTTCAGGTCATTCTGACAACGTTTGACCAGGTTTCGATGCTCCGAGAGAAAATCAAGCCTACCGGCGACGGAGCAACCCGGGACCATGACATCCAAAACGGAGCCCATGGAACGTCTCAAAATGACTCCAATAGGCTCCCCGTCAAATTTCAGGTCAATCGGACATCGTTTGACCACATATCAAAGCTCGACATTTTCCCCGCAGCAAAATCAAGTGAAGCATCGACGGGACCCCAAACGGCTTCAAAACTCAAACAAAAGCCTATGGTTGGTCTTATTTATTGCTCAGGAGGCTCCACCTCAAATTTCAGGTCATTCCGACATCGTTTGACCAAGTTTCAGCTTCTGGCGGAAAATCAGCAGCTCTACGCAACAAAGTCTTCGGCTTTCCCGGAAAATTGGAAACTTTGCACTCTAAAAATGCAAGGATTCTCATCAGGTTTTCTACAGGGAAATCAAGCCAATAAATGAGAAGAAATGTCAAGAAAAATACAGAAGAAAACGGCGACGAAAAAGACCTCAAAACGACCGCAAAACGGGCTCCGAAGGGAAAAATTCCCCCAAGGTCGCAGGCCCCTGCGACCATGGCCCATGGTCGCCGGCCCATGGTCGCCGGCGACCATGGAAGTCCGGGTCACCGGATTTTCCGCCGGTGACCCGTTTTTCCGTCTTTTTTCGCGTTTCGCGCACTTTGGCCCCTGTGGTTTCCTGAAAATGTGATTTTTAGTGCTTGAAATTGACTCATATCCTCCGACATCCGTCAAAATCACGGGTCAACCTCTAAAAGCACAAAATCATCATTGATCGCTCCAAGATCGCCAATCGGTCGACCAAAAAAAGTGCTCTTTCTGTCCGACCGATCGAGAAATCGACAAGACAGATGTCACCGGCCCGCTCTTAGCTATCAATGTTTGAAGTTACATGTTCATCCGATGTCGATCAGCATGAAGATCCATCGATGATCATCGCCAGAAGAATTCCAGAAGACACGGCACGGCCCGCGACTCTTCGACTGCTCGGCGACCAATTAATGTGGTTAATTGACTAGCTTTATTGCAGTCATTAATTCATTTCTTTGGACGGCCCAATCAGAAGCAAGCATTTGGGAGTTACAAGTCAATTGATTCATGGCATTTAAACCATGAAACTCCTCCCATTATGGTAATTAAGGTGATTAAAAGCCCTTAATCTCCATCGGCCAATCAGATTCAAGGAAAAAGGAGTTACAAAATCAAGAAATAAATCTTGTAACTCCTCCCATTAAAGCCATTAAAGCCCATAAACTCTCCTAAATGGCTACCAAAAGCCTATAAATAGGAGAGCATTCCATTGAAAAAAAATCAGAAAATCTAGATCGATCGATCGGAAAGAATCCAGAGCTCGAATCCAGAGAAAGAAAAAAGAGAGAAAAACTCTGCTGAAGTTCTGCACCGGCCACCACTACAAGGTGACAAAAGTCCCTTGGGGGGCACCTCCCCCAAGGTCCTTGCCTTCTCCAGCTGCCTCCAATGGCTTAGACATGGCTTTTCAGCCCGTCTACTTAGCTTTTTATTGGACATAGGACCTTCTCTTGGTCTTTGTCCTCTAAAAAACCTGAGGTTATAGCCAAGCCAAGCGAATCAAGAGCATCTTCTGTTCTCATCTGCATGGATGATGGCGAAGCCCATACATGGCTTGCGACCGTCAATCTGAACGAGTCCCCCACAATCTCCTGAAAAGTTAGATCTTCCTTTTCTTGCTTTTCATTGTAGTTTGTATTTTTCTAAAAGAGACAAAAATCACAACTCTTGTCTTTTTCATTATTGATGAGAATTGTAAATCGGCTATAAACGCCAAAATCGGCTATAAATGCCAAACAAAATCGCCTTTCACGGTAAACTAAGAAAATGTCTCTTTTCTTAAATATATGTGCAATGGAAAACTTGAAAGAAGTTGATTTCCTTTTTACTTGCGAAGGTTGATCTCCGGATTACCACTTGCAATTCCAAGTAAAATAGAAAATCTGGCACACCCACACAAAGAAATGTTGATGCACGCTTCAGGCCCGCCAGGGCGCGAAAGGGCCGGACCCGACGGATTCCCACGTTCCGCCGACCCCGGTAGCGGCCCCACGGCGCCTCGGAGCGCGTTCCATCAATCACCTGCTAACTTTTACTAGATAACTAGTGCAATAGACCCGCGTCATTAAGAAATTATTAGAATTTTTAATTAGAAATATATCTAAATATTTAAATAAATTATAAATGAATATTAATATATAATTCATAATAAAGATGAAAACGATTAAAGAAATTTTAGGTAGTTGGAAATATTTAGGGAAAGATCAAGTAAATAGTAAAGATTTTAGGACCTTGATTTGATTATATTCGTGCTTAGCCATAAATTGAGTGCTATTTCAAAGTTAAATGTGGATTTTGGAATTAATTGGCTTCCACAAGGGCCCCACAGATGAATTAATCCTACTAAATATCTAAAGAAAAATAAGGAGAAAAATGTCCGTAATGGGCCCCTCAGATTAATCTTACTAAATATTGAAAGGAAAATAAGGAGAAAAAATAGTAGAATACGGCCTATGAAAGTGCCATCCGCTCTGATATCAAAAAAGCTTTTCGTGTGTTGGTATAAAAAAAAATGCGGCCCCGTAAATAGTGAGTTTGGAAATAAAGAAGACTTGAAAATTTATTTGGTTAAATTAGTAAATATAAATGATTATATATTACGTGTGGATTTTGAAATTAACTGGCTTCCACAATGGTCCCCACGGATTAACCATACCAAATACTGAAAGAAAAAATAAGGAAAAAAGTAGCAAAATACTATCTATGAAAGTGCCCCAAATTTCTCAAACTTAGATCTAACATGAGGGTCCCATAAATTGATATGCAATAATATTTAATACATACATGTTTACCGATCACTAAAATCATAGCCAAAGAGCCTTGATTCTTTTTTTTTTCTTTTTGTTAGCTTAATAATACATGAGGCCCTTTGAAGGTTACTAAAGAGAAGTTATTATTGTATGCTATGTTTTAGGGAATGGATAAGTGTCTTATTTCAAGAATATCTTATATTTGCATTGAGATATTTTAGGTGATGAGATTAGAATAGAAGGGTAATTCAGGAACGTGGCATTGCAAAAAGTCATTGTTGTCTTTTAATATATAATGGGTTTCTTTAAGGGTAAATTAGCCAATAGTCCCTGAGCACGGTCTTCTAAGGCATCAAGGACAACAACTTTTTCTTTAATGTCTCTAGTCCAGACAGCTGGAGATATTTTGGTGAAAGGTCTCTAATATGCCACGTCATATATTTTCATGATTAATGTGCCCCTTTCAACCCTCATTCCTGCGCCAAGTTCTCTCTTATTCTCTGTTGTCTCAGAGAACTCATACCTTCTTCTTCTCTCTCATTTTCCATTTTCCGTTCCTTTCCATGGTTATGGAATATTGTTGCAAAGCACCTTTCGTCGCTACCATGACTTCTGATTCTCTCTCTTGCATTTCTTCAAAGATAAAACGACTTTGAAATCTCTCTCTATCCAAATCTCTCTATAACTGATTTGAAAGAGAGTAGTTTGCTATTTTGCTTGTTTTTCCTCTCTTTGTTTTCTCGATTGGATCATGGTCATCAAGTGTTTTTGTTTTGGATTTCGATTTTTATTAGAATCTTATTTTCCGTATTCTGACTTTTGGTGTTGCCGGGCTTAGATAAATTTGCCAAAACTCAGATAAATGAGTTTTGGTAAATTTATCTGAGTTTTTGGCAAACTTACCTAAACTTTTGGCAAAACTCAGATAAATTTATCTAATTTTTGGCAAATTTATCTGAGTTGGTAAGAGAACCAACTACTTTAGTAGGCCCTGAATGCAAGGCCTGCCCAACCACTAACAAGTCTGGACTAGAAGGGATTTCCACATTGTGGTGCCTCCCTGATGATCATGACCATCAAAGCAGGGCCGTCAAATAGATGGTGGAGATGGAAAAAAAGGGTCGGTGGTCCAAATTGGAGGAGCAAAATCTAATGGTACCACTACCACTACTTTGCCAATATTTGGAAAGTCACCACAATTTGCCTGACGAACCAAGATAAGAAATTGTAATTGGGGATTGAAAAGAACACGTGGGGCACAATGTCAGAAGATCATGACCGTTAACTTCCTGAACCCAGCTTAGCTATGGGTTAAGGTCTCATGGAGGTCCCAAGTGGAGAGCAAAGGATGAATCACATCAGAAATGCATGTTCATGTTAAAAAGAAAAAGAAAATGAAAGGGCCCAATGTTTCTAGAGAATGGTGTCTGCAACTGCAAGTGCATACACTGTGATTATGATCTATCTGATCAGTAGCATGGACAGGCTAGACTACTGAAAAGTGGGTCCAATGTTGTAGCTGTTCTGTCCACAAATAAACCAACATGCAAAACTCAGATAAATTTGTTTGAGGTCTGCTTTTGTTGATGTGTACAGGGGCTTTTTTGCCTTTTTCACTGCCTCATTTTTATAAGAGGACTTCCGTCGGTACGATAAAATATCGTAGACCTTAGGCTATAAAAGCAAATGATGAAAGACCTACCGCCAAAAGCCCCTTTCTTTAAAGTTGACATACTTTCTTTCCATCTATCCAATTAGAAGGTCGACGTCATTCAATTGGACTACCGATCAACGACTCTCTCTATCAGATCTGAATGGAGCTTGGTGGGCCCCTCACCAATATTCCTGCTATCTGATTATTGCAATTGGCAGACGCAAGTATACATTAACTGGAGGAGTTGGGGATATGATGTTGATGGATTTGAAGGTAGAAGAACTTAATGGATGAGATGGTATGAGTAAGATCATCAATTCACTTTGGTGATTCCGTGGGCCATAAAATCACATTGCAACAACACAATAAATTAATGAGTTGTAATCTAGAAGGTGATAGGCTTTCAATGGGTGCTCCAGTGACACTTAAGTGATCTAATTAAATGCTTGTTGAGGAAAGAAAAGACCTTAATTTGTGTTGACTCTTTAATTTGTCTCAGTCCTCAATGGCTGATATCCTCTTTGGTGGAGCAAAGACAGAAAAAAAGAAAAAGAAAAAAGAAAATATTAAGGCTAACGAAATATGTGAAAGCAAAGCACTCCATTAGTCATTTAATGAAATCAACCTACAAAGATAGAATTGAAGTTAATGATACTCGTTGAGCTACTGCTGCTAACATGGGTGCTTATCTCTGAATTTCTGATGTGGGTTTCTTCAGAGATTGGGATCTCAGGTGATACATTACTAGTTCTAAAGATTTACAGTTCCTACAATCTCTGTAATCACGTGGAAAAGAAAGTCAATGTCATATGTTTCTCCTGGCTGCGTTTTTCCCATGTGTCTCTTCAGATGCTGAAATTTCCTTGGATTGATGAGAGTTTCGAGATCTAGTGTGGGTGGAAACATGGCTAAGTTGGGATTGAAATACCTGAAGAAGGCAATGTTTTTCATTTGAAATGGGAATCAAAGGCCTGAGTTTGGAGAAATACCTCATTTGTTTGTGACTGGGAATTCCATGTCCAAAGAAAACAAGCGGGAGAGAGGCCTTGCAGGCCTTGGAGAAATTCGGCTTGTTGCTTGAAAGCCCTATTTCTGCTAGGAGTCTTACAAACCACCTTAATGTTTAAAGCCTATAAGAGGAATGTAGAACTAGCTAAACTTTCGATCAATCAACTATCTGTGTAGGCATACCAGAAGAGTATCTTCACTGAAGTTATTGAAGGTGGGGCTCATGCCTTTGAGATCCAAGCTGTTTATCTGTTAATTGCAATGGTTGGTAAGTTATAAACTGAAAATCCGGATCCATATTTTTGTAGGAAACATTTTTTATGCGTTTTGTTGAAAACATAAAGGAAATGTAAGCATATATGACTTAAAATTAGTATCACATCAGTCCTGTAATCTTTCTTTTTGATATATGAAGTAAAAGAAAGAACCAGTCCTCTTCAAGCTACTTTGCTAAGGAACAAAGAATTTTCTTTCCAAAGGAAGCTTCTAGTCTGATATCAGATCCAATGATACCAGTCCTCTAATCAATGCAGCCCAATCTGAAAAAGGAGTGACCAAAGATATAATGATGACAAATTTGAAATAGCCTTGAAACAGAGATCTTGACAAGAGATCAACTGGAATAAAAAAAACAACAATAATGACCAACATAAAGAGTTTGGGAATGGAGAACCTTTTTCCATTAATTTCTGAAGAGTACCATATCAGTTTTAGATCCCTTACAAGATCCTTTCAACATCCCTTCAGCTTTGCATTGTACCTACAATCCAGAAGAACTGTGACTTGTACCCTTGATATAATCACTATTTCCTATTAATCATCCAACACTTTGGCCCCTCTACATATCCCTTTCGGCATTATGTGCCAAGATGAATGATAGGCGTGCCTTGTTAAATCTATGGTTATGAAGTGAAGATCCCTGAAACAAAATAATTTACAACAGTTATGTTACATTTCAACCCGAGTTAATCATGATTAACTCTAATTAATTGAGATTAACATGATTTATGTGTGATTAATCAAGATAAATGTGATTAGTGAGCAAATTGGATTAAATTATGCATGAAAGAATGAATTAAGCATAATGCACAAGTTTGAAAGAGATTGATTGAATTGCATTGATTTTGAACCCAAATTAGTGAAGTTAAGGGCTTTTTCGTAGATTTGGATTTATACGTATTTCGTCGTATACAGTAAAACTTGATGTCAACATGTGTATCTCGATGAGTACAACAATTTTTATAATATATTTATATTCATTTGACTTGAAATGAGTTAAATGAGCTTTGATTTGACTTTAACTGAAAATAAGTGTAATGAGTGGGTTTAAATACAAAAGTGTCTTTTATAAGGTTCTAAAAGAACCCATTCTCAGTCATTCGGTGCTTCCAGAGAATACAAGAGCTGTAGATTGAGGTTCTTCTTTCTTTTGCATTTCGTTTTCATTGATTTGATCTAGTAGGAAGAGATTTCGGAAGAACTTAGTAAAGGCAAAGTGATTTTCATCTTTTCATCATCATCGTATCGAATTGGTTGAGTTCTTGGAGTTAAAGTTTGGAAAAGATCTCAAATTTCCTTCCCACAAGCTGTCAAGTAAGTGTTGAGAGTAATTTCAGCTGTAAATGAGTTCTTTAAACCCTTTTTCCATCTTGAAAACTCATTGAATTCGGATTTGAATGATTTGATGATGTTAGGGTTTGATTTGGGTGATTCTGTATCAAGTAAAGCTTGGAAAAGAAAGGGGTTTTTGTATCAACTTGGTTGTAAGGCAAGTATAAATAGTTATTGTGATTAAATGCTAGTTATTAGGGTTTTTCCTATTGATTATGTTATGAAAAATGAGTTCAGCTTTATATATGATTCATTTATGTATATGAATGATTGTCTTGGAGAAGAAGATGGGTTCTATGGTATTTAAATGGATTGGAGAATTTGTATATATATGAATGGATGATTGAGAAGGGGATAGGAGGTCCCAATTTGTGTGCAGCTTGAAAAGGAGATGAAGAGAAAAACAGTCGGTTCCAAGATCTGGAACTGAATTCGTTCCAGGTCCGATCGATCGGACAGGTCCTAACTGGGACCTAATTTGAGTCCGGTGAAATTCGTGGTTCAAATTAAATCGAGTGTTTTGTTTGTGAGTATGAATAATTTATAAAATTAGTCTAATGACTAATTATAATATAAATGAGAGATTTTAAAGCAATTAAGCTTTCTCTAAAGTAATATTCTTGGATTTGGATCCAAGATGAATTAAGAGTTAATCAAAAGGATACCTAAAGATGAATAGCTGTAATTCGATGATGAAAATTAGCTTTTAAAGCTAGCTGATTCAACGTTGATTAGTTAACTGAAACTAATCAGATTTTAGAATTAATTCTAAGTTAAGGAAAAGAACCTATTGATTAAATCAAGGCTGCTAATATTGTCTTATCTCCATGGGTGGTAGCTAAGAGACTTTAATGTACAAAATTACACATAAATCGTGATGTCCATCGAGAATAACACGTACATTAAACATCTGAAGGTTACACCTAAATGGTTGATATTATTTAGTTGAATTTGTATATTGACTTGAAATTGTAAATTGTAATAAAATGAAATTAAATGATTAATTGAATTGTTCATTGAGTCTGGCACTACATAGTGATTTATATAAGCTCATTAGAGCTGATATTGCTGCAGCAGATTATTTGGAAGTGTTCCGAAACTCCGTGGTGATGTCAGATTTCCCTGGCCCGGGCACTGATAAATCCCACAATATATGATTCCTTCCGTGTGGAAGATGTGATTCCTTCCTTTTTAGGAAGATGTGATTTGAAATGAAATGCTATTGTAGTTTGCCAAATAATACAGACTCTCATTGATTTGAATTAAATGGTAATTGTATTAGTTTAACATTGGATTAGATAGATTAAATGTGTAATTAGCATGTTAAATCATATATCTGTTTATACATTGTTGAATTGTCAAATTCATAGTGTTATTGATGGCATTACAGGCACAGCTGCCCATGCCGGTCCTTCTGAGGCCACAGTGGAGATGACCGATCCGGTTCCTCTATGAGGACTAGTTGAGTGGAAGTGAAACAATATAATATGAATATGATATTGGATCGAAAATTTAGAGGAAAACTTTTGATAAGGGAAGTTGTTAAAGAACGTTTCACACTTTCGTAAAGTGACACTACCATCATTAATTTTCGCATACATTTTTGGGTTTAGGGTTTTAAATGTTCTTGTATTTGACAATACATACATCACCTCTATTCTTCACATATTATTTACCTTAAACTAAAACACAACATTCATGGCCCATGTTAATTCCTTTTTATCTATTTCCTTTTACAAGATCTAAAAATTTTAACAGCACATGGACCTTGTCCCATGAAATTGTTATAAAGGTGGATATGCTCCTACAATTACACTATTGTATTTAGTTTTCATATTCATTTTTCTTTTTTTTTTTGGTTTAGGGTGTAAAATGTGCATAGTCTTTGTATGACATTTTTTAACAATACAATGAGCATTGTTTATGCATATATATTTACCTTCTATTCCTATCACTATTATAAACTAATTTTTTATTTATAAACAGCATGTCAGATTGCGAGGTCCTAATCATATTCCACTACGATGGAAACTTTGAATTTGATATTATGCATCCCATCTATAAAAGAGAAAGGCAAAAGATGAGGTATTTATCAACCGACATAACATATGGGTCATTGGGTTGCCGAAGCAATTGAAGCATCTAATTGGGACTCATCTACCAAAAGTTTAAGCATACAATACCTACATCATAATGGACGTGCGTTTTTACTGGCTAGCATTGAAGATGATAATGATGTAAACAAAATGATCAAAGCATTGGGTTAGGATACAAATAGGATATACTTATATGTTTCTAACAGCTGGAACAGTGGACAATGTAGAGGAGTTGAACAATCTAGGCATTAAAACTGTTGTATTCTAAATTATGCTTTATCAAATATTAATCACAATCCCTTACTTGAATTTTTTTATATTGTTGATGCATTGTAGGTTTCAGAGGAATGAAAAGCATCGATCTTATCTTGGAAAATCGAGGAGTGCATTGATAAATTGCAAGGGAAAAGAAGTGAAAGATAGTACAGCCGTTCCAGAGCTTCCTACAGTCGATCTCCATGAAGATAGTGACATCCATTTTTCAACTGTTCGAAACATTACAAGTCCACATCATACCTTAGGTCAAGAAATTGATGTTGATAATATAGAGGATGGGGCAGACTATGGTGATGAGAATCATTCCGATGAAAATAATTTCACCAGACAAATTCCAGTGATTATGATGGGCACGGACAGAAGCAACGTCGCCAGGGCTAATCCAGTCAACAATGCATGTGTTGATAGTATAGAGAATGGGCCAGACTATGGTGATGAGAGTCATTTTGATGAAAATAATGTCAGCAGACAAATTCTAGTGATTGTGATGGGCTCGGACAGAAGCAACATCGCCGGGGTTAATCCAATCAACAATGGATATCCTTTAAGTAAACATTCAGGTGTTAATTTCATCAACAACATGGTACCTGAAAAATTGAATGCAGACATTGGAAACAATTCAGCATGTGAAATGTGGATTGGCTGTGAATTCCCTGGTCGTGACATCTTCCGAAAGACTCTGGCTAAGTTTGCAATTTATGGAAACTTTACTCTAAAGCATTTGAGAACCAACCTGTACAAAGTGATAGCATGCTGTAAAGGTCAGAATTGCTTTGGTGCATCCATGCCTTTATCTTGGAATCAGGACCACAATTCAAAGTACGTACGTATAATCTCGTCCATAGATGCTCGAAGCCAATGATGGGGATGGCATATAAACAAGCGTCAGCATTGCTAATTGCGGAATTCATCATGGACAGAGTCTGACAAAATGCCAATTTGAAACCAAAAGAGATCATGAACGACTACCAAATGGAATTTGGAACAACTATTACCTACAGGAAGGCATATGTAGCAAAGGAGATAGCCCTGCGTGCACTGTGACGATCTTACAAAGAGTCCTTTCAAATGCTGCCTAGTTACTGTATTGAACTGTAGAGGACCAATCCAGGCACAAAAACAAACATAGACACCACATCTGAGGACTGTTTCAGAAAAAAATTTTGGGCATTCGGAGTTTGTCTAAGGTCTTT
This sequence comes from Umbellularia californica, assembly GCA_028538565.1. NCBI lineage: Eukaryota > Viridiplantae > Streptophyta > Magnoliopsida > Laurales > Lauraceae > Umbellularia > Umbellularia californica. The sequence continues at coordinate 42,252,218 of JAPQWN010000004.1, forward strand.
CATTAATACTTGCAGACTAATGATTGCTGTAGATAGGACACATTTCCGAGGGAAGTATCTTGGTGTTTTGCTCGTTGTTGTTACACATGATGCTAATCATAAGCTCCTCCCTATTGCTTTTTCCTTTGCAGAAGCTGAGTAACGTGATAGTTGGGAGCGATTCCTTGCAAACCAACATATAGCGCTGCGTGAGCCTAACAATTTGACTATATTGTCGAACCACCAAAAGGGTCTTATTCCGACACTCTTGAACACCATACCCTCCGCAAAGCATTATTATTGTTGCCATCACATTGCTGAGAATATTAGGGTGGCTTTCAGTGATGTAGCAATTGTTATGAAATTTTGGCGTGCCGCCAAAACAAACAGGCCGTTCGAGTATGATGCATATATGATCGATATACGGGCAGTCAGCCAAGAGGCATTCACTTACATTGAGTCAATTAGAAGGCAACGGTGGGTTGATGCATATGTAGATAGACAGCAGTATGACATGCTTACTAGTAACGCAGCAGAATGCACAAATGGCCTCTTAAAGGACACGGAAGTCCTTCCTACTACAAAACAGGTGGAGGAAATACGGGTCAAGTAAATGGAATTTTACCAGAAGCGCCACCTTGAATCGCAAACAATTACAAGTCGACTAACATCGTATGAGGAGAAAATTTTGGAAAAAGAAATGGAGGAAGCTCGACGACTGAATGTTCGTGTGGCTAGCCTAATTGAGTTTCAGGTACAATCTGCGGAGTACGTGGATGTTGTCGATATTGAACGCAAGACTTACACATGTCGAAAATGGGAGATTCTGGGGATACCGTGTGCTCATGCATTAGCTTCAATGAGAGTTAGAAACTATGATTTATATGAATTCTGCGAGCATTGGTACCTATCAAGTGTATATCGTACGATGTATAGTGAAGTATTGCATGCTACCTGTGATAGTAAACAATGGGAGCACACATATGATGAATGAATTTTGCCACCACAAACTACTAAATAGCCAGTGAAGCCAAAGAAGAATAGGATTCGGACCGAGGATCGTGGCGGCCAACGGAGGGTAGTCACCTATGGTAACTGTAAGGAGAGGGGGCATAACCGACAAAGTTATCGCAATCCACCGTCGCAAACTTGAAGATGCAGCCATTCAGATCTTCTAAATTTTGCTGAAGCATTTTTCTGGAAGGAATTTTTTGGTTAGTATTAATATTTGGTATGAATGTGATAGAAGATGCAGCTGTCTGGACAATATACAGTATATGCTGAAGCATTTTTTAGCTCCTTTTGGGTTGGTGTTAATATTTGGTGTTAATGTGATAGAAGATGTAGCCATCTAGACAATGCACAATCTACATGAAAGGGATTTTGGAAAGGCTCCGCACATGTTAATGCCATGTCCATTTTGGTTGGTGTAAATATTTGGTGTTAATGTGATAGAAGATGTAACCGTTCGGACCTTGTACATTTTGCTGAAGCATTTTTTGGAAGGGCATATAAGTGTTATTAAAGATACTTCTCTTTTGTTAGGCCAAGCCATATTTTGGGATTATATGTTGAAAACTTTTCTATGATGATAATATAATGGTTGTTTGTATTGTCCCGTTATTGATGTTTTATTTTTCCACTTACTATTTTGAGAATGATTAACTAACCCCATCTACTACACTTATATACGTCATAGAAGACAATAGTCGATTTCAACTATTACTGTGTTTTTTAAGTTCCAATTAAATAGTCGATATCGACTATTACTATGTTTTTTTAAGTTCCAGTAAAATAGTCGATATCGACTATTACTGTATATTTTTTAAGTTATAGTTAAATAGTCGATATTGATTATTATCATAGTGGATATCGACTATTACTGTATATTTTTTAAATTCCAGTTAAATAGTCGATATCGACTATTACTGTGTTTTTTAAGTTCAAGTTAAATAGTCCATATCAACTATTATTTTTTTTTTAGCTCCAGCCCAAAAATATACAAGTGTACCATACATGAACAATACATCAATTCAAAATCTTCCCAAAACCATTCCTGAACCATCCTCATTCAATACGATTCAATCTGAATACGTTCACATTCCATTCAATGCACACATTCTGCATGACAAACCATACAATGAAACAACTACATTCAATTAACAAACCATACAATGAACAACCCTACATTAACAAACCTTCAATTTCAAATAATTTGAAATGAGGTTCTACAACTAAATCAAAATCATCCCAAAACCATACAATTTCCACAACCACTACCCACAAGTTCCAAAACCGTACAAGAACCATACATTTTCAAATAAGCCCAATAAGTGAACAAATGAATCCTGATCATTTGGCCTCTCTGTCTATTACCCAAAACCTTCCCAAAACTTCTCTTAACCAGCTAAGAAAATTATATCAAACCAGTAGGTTCAACAACTCAGGAAGATTCAGGTTATTAGCATTCACCTGCCAACTTCTCTTGAATAACTCAATGACAATTCTGCTAGGAAGTAAGGGATGTCGGCCTATGTAAATATGATAGGACGGCGGTGAACACAATGCTTCGCGAATGCCACAGCAAAGACTCCACAGTCATTAGCATTGTTTTGATGAGGAATGTCTTCCTTGATTAGGATAGTCCATAAAAATGGATCCATCCACCCAAAATGCATATACATAGCGTTTAATCAGCCGATCTGCAACAATGGAAAAATGGGTTGGGGGGGGGGGGTGGGCAACCATTATCATAGGTGATGTCTCAAACTATGTATAAGGATTGCAATTTAGGATCCCAAACCATACTTACAAATTACTCCATTTTACTTCGTGTCAAACGATCACCAGCCAAACTGTTATAGAACTCCCACCTTTTTTCATCAACGTAGCCCACAACCAGTGTGAAATGGTTCCGATAGTGGACGACAAACTAATGTCTGTGCCTCCCTTGCTTCCAAGACTCTGTGGCCTTGCTTACCGATGGCAGCTTCAACACTAGCATCAAATCCTTCCTGCCACCAACTCTGCATACATATAAATGGTTAACATTGGAAAGATGAATCATCGAGGTGTTTATTAGAATCAAAGATAAGACAGTTCAGCGCAGACTTACACATATGCTTGGGTCGGCGATGAAAGTGGTTGGACATCCTTCTCTCATGATCTCAAAATAATAGTACATTATATTCGTGTCTAGCCAAGTTCCCTCATCAAGTGCTTTCTTTACGTTGCTGGAGGCCATAGTACAAATGCTGGCTACTTCATCCTCTCTACACGAAAGAAATGTTTGTAAAAAACACAATGCTATGCATATTAATGAAGATGGTGTTAATTTGAAAGTCATGGGGGAAACATCCATGCTTACTTTGTTGCGTAATATTCCTTGAAACCCCGGACCAAGAATTGCTCCTGATCATTTAATATGAAGCCTGAATGCACCATAGAATGAGAGTAATCGAAGAACTTTATGGGTACTTTATGCATACAGGGCAAGAGCTTGATTCACCAAATCAAAGATACTATGGTAGCCATCGGTGCTACAGCAACTATTGCGAAATCACTATGAACTGACATAGGAGTGTCAAACAATGCCCTGGCAAGGGGTGTTGAGTACTTTTTCAAATGGTGGGAAGTTGGCAGGTTGACCTTTACTTGGAATGTCATCCCTACATTTTGTCCCCTTTCTCTTGTAAGTTTTCATTTTTGGACTTTTACGAGCAGTTTTCTTGACTCTCGTGTGAGATGGACCAGCATCAGTCTCAGGAACAGACTGAGGGAGAACAGTGTAAGATGGACCAGCATCAGTCTCGGGAATAGTCTGAGGGGGAACAGTTTGAGATGGACCAGCTTAAGTATCGGGAATAGTGTGAGATGGACGACTGTGAGAGGTTCTAGTTCTTGTATGATGGGAAATAGTTAGGACAGAGTCAGATTGCCTAAGAGTAAATTTAAGATCGAGCTGGGCAGTTTACCTTTTCTACATCCTCATCGGATTGTGAGCTATTGCACTCTTCCATAGAGAAGTTTTTGAACGCCGTCCCAAATGCTGCCTTAAAGGTCTGAAGTTTTTTCTGAATCGTCGTTGCCAGACTTGACATGCTTTTTTTCCTCCTGTCGGCCCGATCACACAACCGCTCTAAGCAAGCAACAAGTTCATCAACCTGATTACAAAAGAATTTATGTCATCCCTTAAGCAATATTACTACCATTTTGTTAAAAGAACTTTACGCTTTAGCATTCAATATTTACGTGTTTCTGTGGGACAAATGGATCGGCTTGCTAAGCGAGGCCTTTTGCCTCGTTACTCTCCTTGTGCTCAGCCCTGCCGATTTGTTAGACTGTGTTGGCAACATACCATGCGAAGTACTCTTCAAAATGTCCAAGCCGGGTGCACCTCCCCTCATAATCCCAGCTGCCTTCTTGCAGCCGACAATGTTGCTATCTCTTCATCCATATGCGAGCTTTAATCAATTACCACTCTCTCTATACATTCTCTTCTCACATATGGCACACTGAAAGGTGAGGGGACCAGTTGCTTGAGCCCAAACTGCTTCATCACTCACCATGTGTTATGCCGCTCAATAATCCAGTACCACACTACGACGGTTGATGACGAAAGCAGATCACAATCCCCTTTGGGTACTCTCATTTGGAATTTCTTGCCGTAGTCGGAGTAGGTTTGCCAAGTGAACTGCATATAGTCACATATAAGAAGACATTATAACATAGGCAATGGGTAACCAAAGTAAAAATATCGTAAAATTATCTTGGAAAACATGTATATTTACCACATCAGCCTGCAAGATGTTTAGTTGGTGCCTTACTTCCTTGACCATTGTGAGGGGTGGGTGATCCCCCAACCTCCTATGCCATGTCTTGAATAGTGGAAATTGTATGTCCTTCTTCCAACTAGGATTTGGCAGAGGACAACGTCCAATAGACATTCTAGAGTAAGCCCATATCTGTGATGGAAAACATCAAGATGCAGGCTTTAGTTGGCATTTAAATAATGCACCCAAAATTGCAAGCTTGATATTAATCACCAGTAGAAGCTGCAAAGGCTCTGTGGGTGTCCTACAGGACTTACTGTCCTCCACTTGTTGATCTTTTCCCTTTCCTTCAGCCTCTTTCGTCTCCTCGTACCACCAAGTTGCCTTTGCCAACATTCGATAAAGGTTTGCAAAGCATGTGGGAGCCCATGCATAAGGCTTGAATTTTTTAAACAACTCAAGTAGATAAATAGGCCACCTTGCACCAGAAATTTGCGTGAATATTTGCCCAGATGCAAAAAAAAAAAAACAAATATGCCCCAAATGGCTCTAATCTCATCTTCTTTAGTTTTCTTCTTTTTCTTATTCTGCTAGGCAGAAGGTTTGAAGTTGTCTTCAACTTCAAGTCACTTAAATTTTATAGTTCTGCCAGTATAGTCTTGCTTCTTCTGTGGCGTGATCCCAAGCAACTTTTGACAAATTGGCTCTACAAATATGCCTAGGAAAGTCCGTCCAGTTACCACCGGGTCATAGATATAAGCAACGTCTTTAAGTGTTATAATTGCTTCCCCGGATGGCAGATGGAATGAATTTATTTCTAGACGTCACCTATCAATCAAAGCTGCTATTAAGGCATGGTCTATGACCATACGATCTATGCTTGCCAAGTGGTGTAGACTCGTCTACTGTACGTATTACTTTTGAGCCTCTGTAAGCACCCATGTATCTTTATCGGGGTTTGTTGGGATACATCTCATGCGTCCAAGTTCCTTGTAATAACAATAACTATTAAGGTGAGTCCATGGACAAAGAGCAAAACTAAGAAATTGACATTATAAATAGAGAATTGATTTCTCTTTACGTTATACCTCTCCTTGACTAATCCCCTCTGAGATATGATTGGTTTGGTTGAAGAGGAGGATGTTGGATGTGTCGGTGGTGTTGTCTTCATTAACATGCAAAATATCAAATGTGTTTTTGGGACAATTAATCTGGACCTGTTAGCATTAAAGATCAGTGGATATAAGTTGTCAACACATAGAATTTGGCTGGCATTATGAAATCTACCCGGATTGTATGCTTTGCTTCAAAACCATGTTTGGTATGTGAATTAAATTAAAATGTGTGGCGCTGTTTGTACATTGCAGGGGATCATCTAAATTTCCGCGAAGGTGAGTCAAAAAACCAGTTTTCAATATCTTTCCACCTAGGGGGAGTGGGTTTGGCTGTCGAGAATTCACCCAACAGTACAGGAGTGATATAAACACTCCTCCAATTAGAAAATAACTTCTGCTTAATATTTATAATCTATCCACAGTGCACGTCAACAATGTAGCCCGTTGACGATTGGATGAGTTGTGTACCAATTGCAAAGGAGACAGATCATCCTCATAAAAATTTAGCACTAAAGATCATTATTTAAAGTTAGACAATTAATCTGGACTTCTTATCACCGACAGGATAGTTCAAACTACCTCTTCCTTAATCTAAGAAAAACTATTGGAAAGATGCTCCCCTTGCCCCCCGCCCCGCCCCCCCCTCCCCCCCCAACACACACACAGCCCATATTATAATACTCTCTCTGGAGTGCCCACATATTATAATACCATATTACATCACTCTCTCTTGAGTGGTCATTAACAAACCACCACATCTAAGCGGAATGCCCACATATACAAAAGCACATAAAGACAACAATCGAACAACTTTATCTAACTTGCATCTTTAGGCACAGAACATTAACGACAACGAACAAACCCACCATATCTAACTTTGGTGCACACAGTAGTACATTTTGATGGAGAAGGGTTTCGATCCATTAAATAAGTATGACCCAAAAAACAGAATTAGGCGATGGTACACCAATTAGGATCTTCCAATTATATTTATTAAGTAAAAAACAAACACAAAAAGTTTAATGATACCCCCAACAATTTTTGGAGCTAATAATTGGAAAATGATACTTATGATGAAGCAATACTCTGATAAAAACCCATAATTATCAGGAATGGGTTATCTATAATTTACTTATTATGTAATCAAGCCAAACATGAATACATTCATATTTTCCCAAACAACCAAACTAAATACTGTAAACTAATGATTTTAGCAAGCATTTAAAAAAAAAAAAAAAAAAAGAGAAGCAACCATTGATGATGAGTGATTTGAGGGGTTATTCTTAGAATTGAAATATTTATTTAAATCAATAAATCTAGTTCTCAATTTTCTAATCTAAGCTCTATCCAAAATCCAAACAACCTAACAAATAAATCCAGAAAAAAAGGGCATCTTCAGAAAAAAGCCATCTTTATAAACTAAGTGCCAAAGAAAGGAGAAGATGGGCAAACTACTAAGTGTGAAGGAGATTGCAAGGTCACTCCATTCCAAACGATCAAACCCATGCAAAACTAATGATTTTGGCAATTTTTTTTTTTTAAAAGAATCAACCATTGATGATGAGTGATTTGAGGGGTTATTCTTAGAATTGAAATATTCATTTAAATCAATAGATTTAGTTCTGAATTTTCTATTTGAGCTCTTTCCAAAGTCCAAATAGCCTAACAAATAAATCCAGAAAAAAGTCATCTTCAGAAAAAAGGCATCTTCATAAACCGAGTGCCAGAGAAATGAGAAGATGTGCAAACTACAAAGTGTGAAGGAGATTGCACGGTCACTCCATTCCGAAGTGTCAAACCCATACACCACCATAAATCCCACGCCAAATTTAGGGCACAAATACGATAACGACAACGAAAACAAACATACCTCCATATGCGTCAAAGTGTGGAGAATCTTTGAAAATTTGGATCGAATGTTACCCTGGGACTACCGCCTGGGACCACTGTCGAGAAGAGAATAGTGTCCAACGAGGATGAAAGTGTAAAGGGTTTTAGGAGATGAAGACAGAGTGAGAGTAAAAGCGGCGTGTCGCCCTTTTCTATAGCGCAGGGATAGTCGATATCGACTATCACAAAAAAAAAAAAAAAAAAAAGGTAAGTGGCCCAATGGACCACTTCTGTCTGCCCATTTTTATTGGGGCGAAATCGATGCTATTACTGTGTAGGAGGGATTTTCCCGTAAAATCCCCTAGAATCAAATACACAAAATGATCAATTAATATATATTGAATAATATTGGCTACATGTTTCACATAGCATCATTATATATAAAGTCTTTAGGCAAGGTATATGATATAGCAGTAGTACAAGCTATATTATAATTCGCCGTTATCCTGCCATTGTCTTTTCCATTAATTGACATTACCTTATTTTATTAATAAATAAAATAAATATTCTATAAGAGATTGTTACAAGGACAAGATGATAACCTACTGAAGAAAATGTTTCATTGGAGAATTAATTTCTCACACATTTGGCTTCATGTCACCGAGGGCTGATTTTTCCCCGCAAAGAAGTTGATTTCTACATGGCAAAGTGACTTTTGAAAAAAGGAAAGAAATCAAATTGGGATTTCCACATGTAAAATCTATCCACTCATTTCTAAATTGATGCTATTTCTTATACCATTTGGTCCTTACCTACATTTCGTCAAGACATGATTCTACTATATATGTCTTTTGTAAATTGTAATACTTGTCAAACACGAGAAAACCTTAAAGAATAATGATGTTGAGAAAAGAAAAGGGAAAGGGAAGGAGTCTTTCGTTAATGATGGGATTTTACTGCATTTGACATCTCACCGAAAACATGAGCCCTTCTTTCTCTTTATTTCTCTTATTTGAATATAACCCAATTGTTTGTGCTTGAGAGAGTTATCTCCAAATCTCTTTTTCAAAAGAAAATAAAATGTCTCTCACAAATAACATATAAAGGAAAAGCTCTCCTGATTGAATTTTATTTTTCTTCAATTCCGATTTTTTTCTCTTGCATAGGATGAATGGTATGACATAACTCATGAGACAAGCTACTTGCTCAGGGATATATCCCTGGGAAGTTGGGAGGGTTGAGACACCTTACCACTAGGGTATCTCATTTTAGAGAATTAATTCCTCACACATTTGGCTTCATGGCACTGAGGATAATTTTTTCCTACAAAAAGTTAGTTACTACATGGAATTTTTTTTTTGAAAAAATGAAAGAAAAATAAAAGTAAGATGTCTGCAGTAAAATCTATCCTCTCATTTCTAAATTGGTGATATTTTTTATATCATTCTGTCCTTAGTAAGATTTTGTAATTAGGACTTGACTGTACTCAATCTTTTGTAATAAATATCGGACATGAGAAAAAAGTTAAAGATTTATGATGTCAGGGAAAGAAAACGAAAAGAGGAGGAGTGATTATCATTATTCATCATGATAAGATCTTTCTACTTTGGATATCTCCTTGAAAAAATGACCCCTCATTTCTCCTTCTTTCTCCCTTAAAAATTCTCACTTCTGAAAGTTATGTTACTTCAATTAGTTATTATTATTATTATTATTATTATACTAAATAGGATGAGTGGTACATAACACATGGGACAACCAACCTGCCCAGGGATTGATCACGGGTCAACTATGTGAGTTGAGACACCATTACTACTTGAGTATCTCATGTTTCTCTCTTCTACTCTTTAAGATCAACTCTATCTAGTTGTAACAAAAGCTTGTCACTTTTATTTCTTCTCCATTTAGTTGTTACTTCTTTATCTTGAAGTTTAGATGTGGGTCTATCTTAATTATAAAATAAAACATCCATAGAGAAAATAGAAAATTGACATTCATTTTAAAATAAATAAATAAATTGACATCACACTAATTTCAACTTATTAGTAAAGAAATATGGTGATTTTAAACAATTTGAACTTCAATTATGGATACTAAACTAGGAACACTTATATGAAGAAACACGCCATGGTCATCACAGAAATTATTCTTTTTCTTACTTTTGTACTTTCAAAAGAATATAGCATTAAATAAAACTCAAGAATAAAGAAATAAATTCGAATATAAAGGAAACTGATATATATTCCTTCAATTTTTGAGGTAGTGTTTGGTTCGCTGGAATTTTGGTTTTAGGCAAGAGTGGAATCAAGAGTGGAATTAGTCTGGAATGGAACGAGGCAGGAATAGTCATTTTCATTCAAGCGTTTGGTATGCTAAGGAATCAACCCAGTAATAGAATTTTGGATTTATGTTCTTGTGTTTGGTACGCTGGAAAGATGCCCAGAATAGAATAAAATTTACATAAAATTAGCCAAAATACCCTTGGTACCACTAGGCATCCCTCCCAATATTCCAAACCAGATCTCGAATTTCCACCCAGCATCCACCAGAGATTCTCCTTTTCCGGCAGAGAATCCCCCGCCGCGCCTCCTTCGGCATCGACTTCATACAGCTCCACATTCTTGATCCATCCTTTTCCCCTGCCCAGAGCACCAACCACGACCTCGATCTCAACCCTCTCCATCTCCATCCCAGGATGCCCTGCAGCAAACTCCATTACATCCCCCCTGCGCAGGTCTCCTTCATCCACAATCCCTCTCCCTCGCAGATCGTCCTCCCCATAACCTCCATCTCACTTCATCTCCCTCGGTTTCCATCTCTCCTCTCCATCCTCTCATCACTCCCCTGTGCAGGTCCAGATCTTAACCCTCTCCATCTCCTCTCCATCTCCATCCCAGGATGCCCTGCAGCAGACTCCATTACATCCCCCCTGTGCAGGTCTCCTTCATCCACAATCCCTCTCCCTCGCAGATCGTCCTCCCCATCACCTCCATCTCACTTCATCTCCCTCGATTTCCATCTCTCCTCTCCATCCTCTCATCACTCCCCTGTCCAGGTCCAGATCCCACACGCACGACCTCTCTCACCCCATCTCTCCCTTTATCTCTCCCCATCATGACCCTCGCTGCCATCACCATCACTGACCTCCCTCTCTCACGACCCCTACGCAGAGCCGACCTCCATCACCCTACGCACCTCATCCCCATCACAAAACCAGTAACCCAAAATCTCCATCCTCCCTCTCCATCTCTCTCGTAGTTGGACTCACACCCGCAGATCTATCTCTCGCCACCGTAAAGCTCAGAGGAAGGAGGACTCTCATCCATGTGCAAAAATCACCCCATTCACAGAACACCCTTAGACGATCATTTCGCGATCATCGTCCTCACAACGACCCACTGCCTTCATCACCCATCAGCCCTCACTCTCTCACGCCATCTCTCCCCTACATCATCATCATCCCCCTCATCATCTCAAATTGGTTGCAAGGCGATCTTCACGGTTTTCATGTTTGGCAGAAATGGGGAGAGTGATCGGGAGAAGGGTTAGGGTTAATGTGATAAAGGGTATTTTGGTCTCAACGAAAAGTTATAAAGGAATGGAATGGCCATTCCTCTACCTCCCCAGTGTAATGACCATTCCTCTACATAAAGGAATGGTGATTCCGGAAGTAATGGTCATTCCTCCACTTTTCTTGCAAACCAAACGTAGTAATGATGATTTTGTTGGAATGACCATTCCATCTTGACCTTCATTACATCGAACCAAACGCTACCTTAGAGTATTTTACGAAAAAAATCACTTTAGGTGCACACTATACCAACAAGGCCTTTTTAGTTACAGTCGCATGTAAGTGGTCTCATGGGACCAGTTTCAGCTTTTTCTTTTTTTCTTTTTTTTTTGTGAAATAAGAGTAGGGTCCGTGAAGGTCGATATCGACCCACTGTAGGGAAAAAAATAGTTTTCCAAAATCTTCCTCCTTTCTTCATCAAACCCAACCCAATGGGAAGATCAAATGAAGAGAAAATACCATATTGGCTTGGAGATATGATTTTTTAGGAAAATATGAGGATCCCCTGAGGAAGAAGAGGAGATTTATAAGGGTTCCAATTTGGGATGATGAAGAAGAGGACATTGGATTCTTATGGAGAGTCCAATGTCCTATTCATCTTCGCCCCAAATTGGAACCCATGCAAATCTCTTCTTCTTCCTCCGCAGGAATCCTCGAATTATCTAAAGAAACCATATCCCCAAACTGATATTGCATTTTAATTTTCTTCATTTGGTCTTCCTAGTGGGTTAGGTTTGGGAAGAGAGGAGGAAGATGAAGAATCTTTTTTGCCTGCGTAGGGTCAATATCAATTCATACAATACAAAACTAGGATCGATATCGACCCTAAAAACAGTTGGTTAAAAAAAGAATTCTTTGGCAGGAAGACCATTTTGATTGGAGGGAAACTAAATGGGCCATTTTGTTATAGGGTGCATCTAAAGTGACTCTTTTGGTAAAATCCTGTTAGATTTTTTATGTTGCCAATTTCTTTGAGTTTGAACAAAACTCATACTTTCAGTCCTTCTTGAGTTGTATTTTTTATTTCTTTTAGATGAGGACTGTGAAGGAACTATTTTGTTGTCAAAGACTCTTGTTAGATTTGTGTGATCTTTGTTAAAGACTCCTTCTTGGACTGGAAGATCTCCTGCAGAGTCCTACTATGCTGTATTGCGGACGTCACTGACTATTTCCAGAACATGGTCTCGCTATAGTGAGACACTATTCTGGGTCATCCAGAGACTGACCTCGCTATAGCGAGGTCCCTGCTCGCTATAGCGAGGTCTCGTGTCCTGTTTTCTTTACGACTCTTCAAGCTGAAGTTCTCTACTTCTTTTAGAAGTTCTTCCTTCTTTCTATGAGTCTCCTGCACGAATCTAAAACCCCTTGCATCCTCTATAAAGGGGATTGGAGAGCTATCACCATGTGTGCATCAAGTTATATTCTTTCTCTCAAGTCTTGCATGGGAGTCTGTTAGACCCCAACCCAGACCAACTCGTTTAGTACTAGTTAAGTAAGTGTTTAGTCTTAAGCGAGTCTTAATACTAGTTGGGTTAGAATGTGATTAGACTTAGTCTGGATTATAGCTTTGGGGATTTTGATGACGTTTAGTATGAGTCAGTCACGCTCAGGGATGCCCTGAGTACACGTGAGAGTGGGTTTCGTTCTAGATATCTTATTTGATCGTGATTTTTATTTTTCTTGAATGGTTTTATTAATTGTGACAACTTTCGTTTTTAACCTGCGTGCATTTGAGGCCCAGAAACCCAAGTTTTGGCCCAATAAGGGTAAATTTGACTATTCATGCTAAATCTGGGCACAATTTTCGAAGTTGTAAAACTATGTCAAAATTATACTTTTCCGAAACTAGATTTTTCGACGATCGTTTTGTTCTCCTTCGTCGATTCCATCCGGGGTCCACAAGACCATGTTTTAACCATTTCAAAACCCAGCTGCCAGGGACCCACTTCCAGACACTATATAAACCCTTCCTCTCATTCATTTCCCTTCTTTCAATCTCTGCAATTTTTCTTGACCTAGAGCAAGTGAGTGGAGAGCTTTTCTCTTGGTCTTCTCCCTTGGAAATGATCTAGCTAGAAGGCTCCAACCTCAGATCCAAGACCACCATCCTCTTCCTCTCTTCTCAAGCTACAGCTGGAGTGTTTTTGGAGCCAAGCCATTGCACTATTCATCATCTTCTACCTCTCTTCTTCTTGTTTAGCTAGCTCAAGGTTGGTGTTTCCCTTCATTCTTTCCATTTGTTGTTCCTTAGCTCACCAAGAGCTTGTTTTTCACGGTTTCAAACCCATTTTCGAAATGGGGGTTTGTAGTGGCCAAAATGATGATTTTTGTGTGCTCCATTTTGGGGGCTTTGTGTAGATTTCGTGGAGCACCACTTCTTGTTGATTTTTGTGAAGCTTTCTTTGGCTTTGGTTAGAGGCAAGTAAACCTTTTAGTTCTTCCTAATACATTGCAAGTTTTAGGGCATTTTACATTGGAAATATTGTTTCATCATAAAGCTTGTCTTTTCTTTCATGTTATTAATCTCTTTTAGCTTGTTTAATCTTGATAAGCATGGTTGCTAATTACTCTACCTAATCTAGAAGTTTTGTCTTGAATGAAAGCATGTTTTTCAATGGAATACCTTACAAGTTAGTAATACATAATTTGAATGTAAATGGGTTTGTGATTTTTGAAGTTTTGGATTGAAATGGGAGTGGATTTTTGTGTGGAAATCATCCCTTGGAAAGCTTGTAGCCTTGGGAGTGTAGGTGGTAAAAATATGGAAGTGAAGAAGCGAGAGAAGTGTAAAAAAATTGAACTTCAAAAGTTCTACCGGAAGTTCTACCAGTAGAAGTGGCTCGAATTTTGGCAGAAAGTTGAGAAAACTGTGAACCCTTAGTTCTACCGGAAGTTCTACCGATAGAAGTGGCTCGAATTTTGGCAGAGAGTGAAAAAATTGGAGAACCCTTAGTTCTACCGGAAGTTCTAACGGTAGAAGTGCTCCAACCGGTAGTTCTACCGGTAGAGGTGGTTCTACCGGAATTTCTACCGGTAGAGACGCTTAAACCGGAAGTTCTACTGGTAGAGATGCAAAAAGTACTGTTTTTGAAGGATTTTTGGGGAATGAAAACTAGACTAGGTTTTAGACCTTTTTATTGACCTAGTACACTTGGAATTCCAAAATGTAATATACCTTCGGGGACACCAAGCTTTATTGAATTCCGACATTTGGTTTTCAATTCCACAAGGGTCAAAGACTGGTCTCAGCCTATGCTTGATAGATTTATGTGTGAACTCTTGTTTTGATGCTTCATGCATCATCGTGTTCTCGTTTGATTTTCCAAGTGCAAGTTCGTTTTCAAGATGTGTTTCAAGAATAAAAAGGGGAATCATTTCTTAAAATTGTAAGCATTAATACTATGCTATTTTGCTAGTCTTGTCACGTCGTGCTTGTTAAATGATTTCCCTCTTGTTTTGTCGTGTTCTCGAACGTGTATCGCCGTGTTTTGTGCATTCATGATATAAGTGAATACCACTGAGCTTGGACTGCCCTTTTAGCTTGATCCACTACCTGGGGGTCCTTAAACATGTGGACTATCTGCAGACTAGTGGTGTATTATATTACACATCGTGCGTGTTCGTGATCCGGTTCCGCGGCCGGATACCCCGTCTACCTTGTGTGGCGTGGGATCGTGTTTCTCGTGTCGTGCTTGTCGTGCGTGCTTGCTCTAGTCATCATGTATGATGGAGAAAGGATGAGCTCAATGTGGATTTATCTTTTCATGATATTATAAGTATCCATGCTAGTTTTGTAACTCGAAACGTGTATTTAAATCGTGAACTGTTTTAGCATTATTTCTTATATTCAAGCTAAATTGTTTATTTGCCAAACAGTCGTGTTTGATGCTTAATATTTTGGTGTCCAGGTGCAGGAGAGTTCACGTTTGACGAGGAGTGCCCGGAGGAGGCTGTTGAGCCACCCCCAGCACGAGAGTGGCAGCCCAACGACGTCATCTAGACGCCGGTCGGGACTTTGATTCTCGTTTCGCTTAGTTGGGTTATCTTTTGGAATTGTAATGGTTGTATTGGCCTCTGTTGGCCTCTCAGGGTTTTGTAATTGAAAGTAAGCATACTTTGGGTTATTGTGAACTTTAATCTTGATAGGAATGCTGTGATGACATTCTCTTTTGATACCAAGTCATGATATTATAATTTCTCCTATATCTCATGGTTTAAGATTTGTGTGACATGTTTTGCTACACGCTTCCGCATATCCATTCGTGTGAGCTAGACCCGTGTCTTGGGATCCTCACCGCGGAAACCTGTGGGACAAATAATACAGCGGCGGTGTGTTTTATGTGCCGGTTAATCATGCCGCCGCGCGTCGCGGGCCCGGGTCTCGGTCCGGGGTCGCGACAGGACTGGTATCAGAGCGGGACATGTTTCAGGCACTTAAAAGAAACTAGAAAATCTTAGGAACGTGGCGAGGATTCGTGAGTTCGTTAGAACGTTTTTGTCTAGACCAAGTTGACCAACCCAATTGTGCTTATATATGTGCTAACTGATTGTCTTACAGCATCATGCCTCCGAGAAAAGCTCCCAACCATCATGCTTCTGGTAGTAATCAAAATGAGACAGAACCGTCTGAGAATCCTACTGCTGCTCAGTTCCAACCATTAATGCAAGCTATGATTTATCAACAGAAACAAGCAAATGAAACTCAAGCCAAATTCCAAGAGCAAATGGCTAAGAAAGATGAAGAGATGGCTCAAGTCCAGAGGCAACTTCTGGAAGTCCTCCAAAACAGACCTCAACCACAAGCTGCACAAAATGTGGTGTACCGGAATAGGGTTGATGACCCAAATACTCTCTTTGAGAGATTCAGGAAGAGGGGACCTAAGGAGTTCTCAGGCCAAGAGGACCCTTTGACTGGAGATGATTGGCTCGCGAACACTGTAAAGATTTTTGACGTTTTCGTTTGCATGGGCAGAGAGAGGGTGAACCTCACAGCTTCTCTATTTTATGGGCTTGCAGGCGATTGGTGGCAAACAGTCAAAGAGCCATACCAGGTCATGGCAGATGAGGTTGCTTGGACAACCTTCAAGACACACTTCACTGACAAGTATGTCCCTTCACATATCAAGAGACAGAAGGCAATCGAATTTCAACAGTTGAAACAAGGGAGTATGTCAGTTTTGGAGTATGTTACGAAGTTTGAGAGGCTTGCTCGCTATGCTACCGAACTGATAGATACGGAGCATAAGAAGATCGTCAAGTTTTTGGAAGGGCTGAATCCCATTCTCAAGAGGGATGTCACGGGAGTGATCCCACCAGTTACTTTTGATGAAGCAGTTAGTCGGGCATATAAATTTGAGGAGTTCAACAATGAGATAATCCAGGATAGGAAGCAGCACTACCAGCAACAGAACCAAAGGCAGCAAAGTGGCAAGAAGCCAAGGCAGGAACAGACTCAAATTAGACAGAGTGGTTGCAATCACTGTGGCAAGAATCACCCTACCCACAAATGCCGCAAGGCAACGGGTGCTTGCTTCAAGTGTGGAGGAATGGACCACGCAATCAAGGATTGCCCACACCTTCAAAATCAAGCCAACAGATATCAGCAGCCAAGGCAGACAGCACCACAGAATCAAGCAGCACCATTTCAGAATCAAATGAGACCACCACAGCAACAGTAGCAGCAAGGCAGGCATGTACAGAACCAGAATACTCGTCCACCTCAAAATAGGAACAATCAGGGCATGCAGATTCAGCAACAGAACAGGCAACACCAGCAGGGACGTGCGTACAATATCAACCGTGCTGACGCTGAAGCAGCAGGTGATGTCATAGAAGGTAAACTTCTTGTTTGTGGAGTAGAAGCACAGATCTTATTTGATCCAGGATCCACACACTCTTTTCTATCCCCTTTGTTTGCAAAGAAGATTGATGCACAGCATGCAGATTTGGATTATATGTTGACTGTCACTACACCAGTAGGTAGACATGTTGTTTGTACCACCTTTTACCCTAGTTGCCAGATTTTGTTAGGAGATATCAGTTTACCGGCCAATCTTATAGTTTTAGACATGCATGATTTTGATATTATCTTAGGCATGGATTGGTTAGAGACCTACCATGCAACCATGGATTGTTTTGGTAATGCAAGGGCCACAGACAGAGTTGATGTTTCAGGGGAATAGGAAGAAGTCTTCCAGCAGTCTTATTTCAGCTTTGAAAGCTAATAGATCGGTGAGCAGTGGTTGTGAGGCCTTTTAAAACCGTGCGGCCCTGGAAACCGTAAGAACTCCGTAGTTAAGCGTGCGCGGGCGAGAGCAGTACTAGGATGGGTGACCTCCTGGGAAGTCCTCGCGCGTGCACGTGGGCCAAAGCGGACAATTTCATGCTGAGTTGGCCGGGGCTGTGACAGAGTCTGCACTGAAGTTCTAGTTCTTATTCTTCTTCTTCTCTCAATCTCCTTGAAGGGGCATTCAAGGAAGGTTTCAAGCAAGCATGTGGAAGGTGAATGGTGGGTCATCGGTGAGTACTTCACAGTCCTTTAGGTTGAGTTTCAACTGGGTCAGGTCTTGTGAGTTCTTTGTAATCTTCATACTCATAGTGCATTGCTTTCTGTGGCTTTTGCCACCCGTGAAGGGTTTTCCACGTAAATCTTTGTGCCTCTCTTTGTGTCGTGATTGTTTAGCATAATTTCCTTGTTAATTGCATATAATAATATGAGAAAGGACCTTAGCCTGTGTTAAGGCTTAAATAGAGGGTTGGAATCAAACCTTCAAATCCTCAATTTTTCTTATCTTCAAAGTAAAACTATCGTAAGGTGATTTCAGAGTAGGGATGTCAAACGGGCAGGGCTGGCCGGCTCCAGCCTCGGCCTGCCAGGGAAAAACCCTGGCACGGCCGGCCATGGGACAGGCTGGAGCGGGCCGGGCCGTGCGGGTCTGTTTCTATTTTTCTCCTTTTTTTTTTTTTTTTTTAAATCTAATGGTCTAATAATATATCACTCCAAGCTGAGATCATACTCCCATGTCCCATTACGAGAGCTCTATTTGTATGCTTGATAAATATGCTTTGGGCTGATTTGTTTGATGCAATTAAATTCCTAGGAAAGTTCTAAGACATTGTATTTCTTAAATGCGACAAATAAAATCTGAATATCCAAAAATGACCATCAAACAACCTTTTCTTCAATGAAAATATAATAAGGAAAGATGAGAAATGAATAACCATAATTCAAGTCTCATAAAAGCCAAGGTCTTATCTACACTTCATCTTCTGTCCTCGACCCCGCACCTGATATCCATCACCCTTCACTTCTTTAATAATACTTCATGGAGCTCATTTGACCATGAATTTCCATATATTATCATGTGCAACTAACTCGACCTACTCATGTTCAAATAATTAATATTAATTCAACAAAAAATCTTTTTAAAAAACCTTATTCTCTCACCTAAATTTACATTTATTATGGCTAGGGCTGTATATATATGGGTTGGTTGGGACCTAATATCTGATTGGACACATTCCAAAGAGATACCTGTGAGTCCAAGACGAGATCCATGGTCTAGGGCACAAGTGAAGAGACCAAACTATACTTAGAGCTGATTATGTTTTAATGGGATAATATATTCATAATAAAAGTAAAAGTAACATTATTTATATTTTTTGGATTACTATTATAAGTTTATAACTATTAACCGGGCCAGAGAAGAATATTAGAAATGGATGTAATTTCGGTCAATAAATTTAGATTTGGTTTCAATTAGACCCAAGCTCCCAACCTATTTTCCAAGCTTACCTGGCCAAACCAAGCCATCTAGTAATGTTTGGTAGGTGCCAAAAGAAAAAATGCACAAAAGAAGTTTGTGTTTTATTTGGGCCCAATTTCCATAGTGATTTTTGTCACAATGGGCCCACAGTGTTATATAATGATTGACATCCTTTGTATATATATATATACATATATATTTTTTTGGTAAATAAAACTTTGATTAAAAGAAAAAGAATAGAAGGGTTAGATTATTAAAAGACTTTGTAAAATTGAAAAAGGACACAAAATACCCCTTGTATGACCGTTTTATGGCTGTTGGGAGGTTAAAATGAAGAATTTTGTTAAAAAAAGCCATTTTTGGGAGGGCCGATCCCAGCGGGCTTGGGGGGCTGTTGCCTCCAGCCCACGTGCCTGACGGGCCCGGGCCAAATGGGCCAACAGGCCCAGCCAGCTCGGCCCAGCCCTGCCCGTGTCACGGGCTGTGCCGTTGACTGGGCTGGGCCGGGCCACGGGCCGTTGACTGGCGGGCTGGAGCGGGCCGTGTCGGCCCGGCCCGGCCCAAACGGCCCGCTCCAGCCCATTTGACATCCCTATTTCATAGTACCAATTTTCAAGCTATACTAGCCTAACAAACTGATACATATACTGATACAAGGAATATTAGTGGTGCTCATGAACCTGGCTAGCCCGAAATAAATCGAGGTGGGCCCAAATATTAGTGGTGCTCAGGGGCCGCTAGCCTGAGCCTAGATACGATATAGCGGTCTATCACCTCTAATTCTAATTACAAAAGAGAAGGAAACAGTGCATGTCGTCTCGGAATAAATCCATTGGACAAGCATGGCCTATACGATACCATATAAAGAAACGTTACCTAAAAGGGCACAAAAGTCCACTAAAAAGAAGAGAGAGAGTTTACGGATGCATGTGAGAAGAAGGCCTCGAAACCATGCAGAGCATTCACATGACACGCGTCCGGGCGGCTAAACTAATTGTGGGGTATCCTCAGTCCGACACTTGTTCGGTACGTGTCGACTTTTGGTCGAACCAGCTTAGTGCCGGGCCGTAATTAACGTGACATGAGGGCTGAAGCCGAGCCTGGAGAGGGTTCATGAGCGGAGTGATTCAAACGCTCTTCAACAGCAACGATCTCATCCGAATCTCCTGCCTGAAACGACTTCCACTTTCCACATCAATCAATTTTTCCACATAATACCCCTTATGGCGTCTTCCTCTCAAGTCGTCCAGCAGCTGCCCACGATCTCCGCGGAAGGCAGGAACGAGCCTGAGAAATCGCCGCAGGAATTCCCTTTGGCTCGGCAGTCGTCCATCTACTCCCTCACCCTGGACGAGTTCCAGCACGCAATCTGCGAACCCGGGAAGAACTGTGGGTCCATGAATATGGACGAGTTCCTCACCAACATCTGGAACGCAGAGGAGAGTCAGGCCATGGCTGCAGCCATGCAAGAAGCGGCTGAGTCGGAGGGTGCGCTCCTGACCCAGCCCAGCCTCACCAGACAGGCCTCTGTCTCTGTCCCTGCTCCCCTCTGCAGGAAGACTGTAGAGGAGGTCTGGTCCGAAATGCACAGAGGCCAGCAACAGCAGCCTAATGGTGGAAATACCGGAAATGCCCCTCGACAGTCAACCTTCGGGGAGATGACACTTGAGGACTTTCTCATAAAGGCGGGGGTAGTTCGGGACAGTGGTGGGGCTCCTGCTTCCACCTCTTCCCATATCCAGACCCAACAGCCTCACCACCAAATTGGGTATTTTCGTAATAACAATGTGGTGGAACAAGAGGCTGGTTTTGGGAATGTGATGACCGGTGGTTTTCCTTATCCGGACCCTCAAAATACCACAAATGGAGGGATGGTGGGTGGTATTCCGGCGTTCCAAGGATACTCGTCTCAACAGCAGGCAGGTGCGGCCGTTCCAAGGGATTTCGACAATTTTGGCGGTAGAGGGAGTAGGGATGTGGGCGGTTTTATCGGGCGTGGTTATGGCGGGAGGATTGGGAACGGTGGTGTAGTGGGCGGGTTTGATGAGGCGCAGCAGCCGGTGAGTCCAGTGTCGTCCGATGGGGTGGCACCGAGTCAGGTGGTCGATAACTCGGTTGGTCTGTTCGGGTTGGAGATTGGCGGTGGTGGCGGTGGGGTGATGAGGGGTGCAATGGGGAGGAGGAGGCCGGTTGGTGGGCCGACGGAGAAAGGGGTGGAGAGGAGGCAGAGGAGAATGATAAAGAACCGCGAGTCAGCGGCCCGATCTCGCGCTAGGAAACAGGTATGAGTCGTTACCGATTCTCAGCAGTCCATTTGTTTTGAGAAAATGTGTTCGTCAGAGATTATGACAACAAACAAATTGGGCTCTTTCTTTCTTTTTCGATCTGCATTAGGTGCGGCCCACTGGATGTTGCAAGGGTTTGATCTAAATTATTTTAACCTTTCTTTATTTAAAGATCTATCTTATCTTTGGAGTGTTTCTAAACCAAAGATTTTAAGACACTTTTTTGAACAAGACACTTTTTTGAACAAGTATGAACTTAGTTTCAATTTATCAATGTCCAATGCATCTTCTTCTTTTCCAATGTTTGGTAGGCCTTACATGTTCTCTTTTTGTTGGTTCCCCTTTGAGAAAATTACAACAACTAGAAATATAATCAGAGGAAACCCCATCAAAATTGCTCACTTCACAAAAACCTAGAGAATGGAGGAAGGTGGACATTTCGTCTTGTCCTTTGGGAGAAATTTGCATAGAAGTTAACGAAAAGAAACTGAAAACACAAAATACTAGATAGATAGATAGACAGACAGACATGGAAAGAAGTACTTATGTATGTATGGTATATTGGTACGGTAGTGGAGTTTGTAATTGATGTATGTTATATTGGTACGGTAGTGGAGTTTGTAATTGAGGAGGATAGAGAAGGTGGAGGAGAATCTGACACATGAATTATCACAGAGAGATCCAACGGCTTGGGCAATTAATTAGAAGATCATCATCTTTACCTGCCCTCTTGCCTTACTCTCTTCCTTACCTGTGTCCAAAACTCTTCTACGTCCTCTCTCTCTCTCTCTCTCTCTCGTGGAAGAAAAAGAAGTCTCTCTCTTTTTCTAAAATGAAGAGGGTGAACAAGTGTTTTCTTCAAAGAAACTTGAAGAAGTTTTCTTATAGAGGGAACTACTACACATAAAACACCAAAATGCACAAGAAAAGAAGCAAATAGGAATTGGGTCTCATGCATTAACTGAGCAATCCTAATCTCTTTACAATATGAGAAACAATTTCTTCCTAGCCACAAAAATGCTAAAAAATCTCCTTTTGTTCCTCTTGCAATACCAAGAACAACCCATCAACTTCATCTCTAATTATTGCTTCATTATGTTTTTAGCATGTCTTAAATATTAGTGAATGGACAAACACATTATTCTAGAATATGTAGAAATATTATGTAATTTCCAAGCGCTAATTTTTTTTTTTGGTAAAAGCGCTAAAAGTTAATCTATCAAAATATGCAAAAACTACCGGAGAACAAATGTAGCAAAAGTATTATAATATATGCAAGAAAATTTTTTCAATATTTAAATCTACATATGTTTTATACTGCTTGTATCGAAACACCCCCTTAATGTTATTTTTATATAGTTTAAACTGCTTGTAGTTGAATTGTTTAAACTGCTTCAATTTTTGCAACTTAGCCAAAAAAATGAATTGTTGATAATGGTTGAGTAGGGTCAAATGAGAAATTTAGAGGAGTTGTAGATAATGGGGTAGGCTTGTGGAGCACTTAGTTTGATCAATTAACCTAGCAAAGGGGTAATTTTCATCTTCCGTGTTTAGATGTGTATTTACTTTGCATAAAATTTCATTTTTCGTATTTTATAAAAAGCAAATTTGTTTGCTTGTTGTAGAAAGTTTATGATATAGAAACTGATAAATCATATGATGTCATGGGACTAGGATCTGGGGGAAAAAGTTTAAAAAATGCCGACTGGAGTTGAATGACTCTAGTGACATTATTTGAGTCTCGGTCATAAAATTGGGAAAATCGAGTACGAAGAGGATTAATAAGTCAAAACCCTTTTCAAGTTTGAATGGTACTTTTGAAAGCTGCTTTGTCAACCTACATGTCAGCATTCTTCTGGATTTAACTATCAACAAACAAGTCATCATGAGTGGTGAATCGAACACGACTCTCCACAGGTTCAACCATGATTCAGTCATAGTTGTTGCACGGTTGCAATCAACTCTAGCTCTTTAGTATTGGACTTTTCTATTTTATTTTCCCCACAAGAAATTTGGACGTCAGCCCTTCTGATTTAGTTCAGATGCAGAAATCGGAGAAATTGTTATCCAAAAGGTAAAACTCAGAGAAGGGCCAACCTTTGGAACTAGAACAGTTAAAATCACCCTTCCTCCTTTTTTTTTTTTTTTTTTTTATTTTTTATCATTAACGATTCCTAGTTCTCAAGATTTTTTTCTACAAGCAAGCACCAAAAATATTGGAATATGAGGAATTTTGAAGGCAACAATGTTACTTTTAATGATGTTTCCTTTTTTCCACTAATGGAAAACCAACTCCTCCTCCAACCCCACCCCACGAAAACATGGAAGCACACATCTGGTACAAGACACGCACACTATGCATGCTTGCGCACCTGGTTGTGGGGTCCACATGGGGCTAGGAACTAGGGGGATTTCAAGGACAGGGTGGGACCTATCTACGTACCAAGTTAGGGTCTCATCCAATCATTCTACTATCTTCATCCGGCTTATAAGTTTTACGGTGTATAGTCCGTTTAGACGGATCCAAACTCGGGGACATGTGCAATATGGGGGTTTTGGTATAGTCAGATGGATGCCCAACACCAATGTGCAACATGCGCACCAAGTGAACCTTATATATATATATATATATATATATATATATATATATATATATATATATATATATATATATATATGCACACACACACCCCCCATTTTAAAAATCCTCCTTATTCTACCCCTTATTATTGGTAATGGGGCCCACCTTGAGTCCATCTAGCCTTTTCACATACACTACTCCCCATGAATAGTCACAAGTTCAAATTTGACATTTATCCAACTTTTCCTCACCATTGGATTAAAATCATAATAAATGATGCCTCTAGACCATTAAATTTTATGGCCATGGATCAAAAGGTAGGGATAATCTTATGGAGTCAAAATTTTGCATATGGGTAGGTCTCATATAGATATTTTCATCCAATGGACTCTCATGATCATCATGCATCCCAATGAGCTCAACTAGGAGGGGCGTTTTCAACCTAAAAATGCTTAGACAATTTCTAATGCTTCCACGCGCACACACAAAAATAAATATATAAATGTATATACCGTCTTACTGGGAAGACCAGCTAGTGGGACCCACCTTGAGACCCTGTAGATCATGGGACCGGAGGGCTGGGGCTAACCTAGATATCAAATTTGAAGTCAATCTAATACATCTAACCCGTTCATCCATGGTCTACAAGTTTTAATGGTTATATATAGAATAACAAAAAATGACGCTCAATCCAATTGCCCATCCACTCTATACGGATCTGTGCTAGTTCATGGGATTTGTGCCTATAACGGGGTTGTGTATGTGTAGTTCATTTGGATGGGGTATAAGGTGGGCCCTATTCGGTGGTCCTCACCGTAAGATGGTAAGGATATAAATTTATATATATATATATAACTTTTAAAGTATTTTTAAAATTTTATATTTACAATATAAGTTTATTTAGCTTATTTGTTTAGCAAGTGGTAATGTAAAGGTGAAGGTAAAGTTCATCCACTAGGCACCTTTTCTATCTTTGCAATGTTAGGTTGAAGAAGTAGAGAAAGAAAGTCATCTTGAAATGCCACTTTTCTTTACCATAAACTTTACCATGAGTCACTTTAATTTTGATCGCATAAAACTAAGGTATTATAGCAAAGTAAACCCAAGACAAAAGCAAAGATAAACATTGCTTCACGATAAACATTGCTTCGCTACATACTTTATTTCTTCTTTACTTTATTATTACCCTTATCGTTGATATGGCATTTACTTTGCCATAAACAAATATGCCTTTGATAGTTGCTCTCCGATAAAAGATCTCCCTCCGCCCTCTGTCCAATGGACACAATTCTTTTAAGAATATTTTGAAGACTCATATGCTAGAAGAAACATTCCAGTCCAATTAAGAATTACCACACTATCATACTGTTCATGTCTAAAACATATGGTTAACCTATGATAACAATAATCAAATCAATTATTTTACATATCATCTAACTTAACTTCGAATGAGATGAAATTTTTGTTAAAGATAAAACAAGGTGGAACAATGAGGTTGAGGGGTTTGGCTATTTTAAGGTGGGACCTGTTGATGGATTTGTAGCATTGGGCTCAAAGAATCCAGACTCACACCCTAAAGAAGATACTAGCCTGTTACCTTTATCGGTTGAAGCCCAAATTTATGTAGCTTCATCAAGCCAACAAATGTTTACTCATTGTTTTGTTTATTATTTTTCTAAGATCTTGATAGATCTTTGTATATCTTCTCACTGATTTTTCTCTCCGGCTAATTGCCTATTTTTACTTAATCATTCCCTCTAGTTCTCTATTATACCTTATTTAAGTCTATTCATTGTGCCCTAGTCTTGTGCCTCTTTCCTCTACTCATTTCCTTTTGGAGCCCACTTCGGCTATTCATTTCCTCCCATCATCCTTATTGTGCCCAGTTTAGCTATTCATTTCCTTCATGTGCATACATTAGCTATTCATTTCCTCCCATCTTGTGAGGCATCATCCAATTGCTACTCCTAGAGGGTTTAGATACGGATCTATTCCAATATTGTTGTGTATTTTTGTGTGAGGTAGATCCTACTAACTCACTGTGAATGCTTTGTCCTCTAGAAGGACGAACAAAGGGCTCCCAACTCTAGGAGTCATGACCATCATGGAAGTCTACTGAGTTAGATGCCGATTCCTCATCGCTTGACCAGGGCAAGATAAGCCTCACAAAGTTAGACGCCGATCCGAAACTCGTTACCAATAGTTTGATCCTAATTAAAACTCTCCTAAGGTCACGGAGTTAGACTAAATCGAGAGATCAACTTCGGTCCTAGGTAATTGCTTTAACTGCAAGTCCCGTGGCAAGCGAACCATATGATTTAATACATCAATTTTATGAATCTCGAGGGCCCTAACCGCTTTGATGTTGGAAATGAAGTAGAACTTGATATACCTACAAGCGTAATGGAGGTCAGTTCTTGGATACTTAGATAAAAATCTCTAAATTAAAATTTTGTTTTATTTTCTTTTCTATGTTAATGATGGTGTTAAAACTCGACTGAGATAGTCATGTCGGTTTTTTTTTTTTTCTTAAAGGCAATTGTAATTGTATTAAAAAGAAAGGGAGGAACAGAAGCTAAAAGCCCCAACAAGAAAGACTCTCATGTTGGTTGCTGTATAAATGTTTCAACCATGACTAAAATGGATTTTCTAATGATTATTCTATTATCATTCTCTTTAGATCTAGAGCACTCTCAAGATATATAAAGGGAAGATGGGAAGATGTGTGCCTTTTTTTATAGGTTTTCTTTATAGAAATATTTGACTTTATTAGAAAACAATTGAAACAAACTCATTTATTATCGCAGCTTTACTATATTGGTTAATTTGTGGTTTTAAACATTGAGTGGACATTTTAATGGATCTGGATGTGTGAGACTCTGACACGCAGCTGAATATATGCGTGATGACGATTGGAAAGCTTTACGGATCTCCTCGTCTCTGCCTTTACCTAAGGGATGGATTAAAATGCTAGAGTACCAATCCTAGGGCTCCCATATCTCTTATATAGGACAGTTTCAAATAGTTACACTTCTTGAAAGCCTCTTCGTCGGAAATCTACATCGATCCATCTTAATCATGTAGGGAGTCTTATCTATGGGTATGGATCAAGTCTTTCGATTATAGTGGGATACTAATTTCTTTGTTGGCCACACCCATAATTGATCTAATGTGGGACCCATGGCTTGCTGGCCACACAATTTCCAACACTTTTGTGGTCACAACCATTAGACCGTATGACCTAATAAATAGGTGGCTGAATATCGGTGTCATTTGATGATTTCCAGCATCTACTTAAAGGGCATCAAGGTTTAACCATCAAGTGACTCAAGATTTAAATGGTCTATAAGTGCATGTATAACATTTGAACCTTGGGACACTTTTGTGGGCACAATCATTAGATTGTTTGATTTAATAAGTAGAGGTGCCAATATATCGATGTCATTTGATGATTCTGAGTATTTACTTAAGGGGCCTTATGCTCTAACGGTTTTTAAGTGCATACATAACTTCTAAACATTGAGGCATTTTTTGTGGTCACAATCTAGATCATATGATGCCTCTATTCTCATAGTCACCTATTTGATCAATGTACTATTTTGATATTTTGGATCATGGAATATACGGGATGGGGCCAACTCGATGGATGGCTTGGATCATAATTCTTGCTTGATTAACAAAGCTTATAAATAATCAAAACTGTTAGTCATGATGGATTGAGAGAAAATGTCTGATCATCCTCATCATTCTTGTAATTTGATAATACTAAATTGATGCATGTAACCTGTTTTTCCCTTGTGACAAACCATGTCAACAGGCCTATACAGTTGAGCTGGAAGCAGAGCTGAACCAGCTTAAAGAGGAAAATGCCCGTCTGAGGAAGGAGGCGGTACGATAACATTAATTAGATCTTTTTTTTTTTCCTTGGATTTGATTGATATGCCTACTATTTCTCATGTGGTCTCTTGCTTTGAAACAGGAAGAATTGTTGGAGGATAGAAAGAAACGGGTATAACTATTTTGTTGTTTTTCTTTTCCTTTTGGAAATATAATATTGAATTACATGAAAATTTAGTACATTTTCAACAAAATATAGTAGTACAATTCTCCCATTTTTTTCTTTTAAAATATTATTTCAGTGTACTTTGGGCTTTATCATAATGACAATCTGACGGATAAGCATTCATTTGTATTGATTTTTATAGTTGCTGGAGGATAGGAAAGGTAAAAAGAGAAGCATCTCAACATCTGAAAGAAGGGCAAAGATTCTAAGGAGAACCAATAGTTGGCCGCGATGAAAGTTGTGATTATAGTCTTCAGTGTAGAGGGGGCGCTTTTGACTAGCGATGTGATGAAGTGATTACATTCATCAGATCAACTATACAATTAATGGCTTCATCAGATCAACTATTCAATTCAAATATCAATTCCATTGTTTCCTAGTACAGTTTTATAGAAACTACTGTTAATAGAGTGTATCAAGACGAAACTGAGGGGCTTTCCTATGTGCATACCAGTTGCTGTCCCTATGTATAAGGGATATAGTTCAGCTTACAAATAAGCGGCTTCGGAATAGGAACATATGAATAAAATCATAAACCTTACTATTATAGTGTGTTAATGGTCTTATGGTGGTTGTGAGATTTTAGAGGTTTACCCCATATAATAATTTTTAGGCATTAAATACCCTGCGGTGATTTGCAGTTTTTATTGACTAAAATGCCTTTAACCGTGGGATATCACATAAAATTATAAAATTATAAATTGTGCGATATCACATTGCTATATTCCTTTTTTAACCCAACTAGAGGGGGACTTGTGTGTGGTGATGTATAAATTAAAATGTTGTAAAATTGCAAAAATATGGTATGCAATATTACACAGTGAAAGACATTTTAGTCGATAAAATCTACATGAGTACTTGTACTTGTGGATAATTATCTTTAACTTTTGTCACAAGATGGGTTACTCTTTTTTTTATGCTTAATGGTAAATTTGTATTAAGGAAAAAATGGGCAAGGCTCCCAGAACAAGGAAACCAAAACATACAGACCACTATAGACCCCTTAACAAGGGAAGCCAAAAAGAGGAAAGAAAAGAGAAACAAAAGCTCAAAAAAAGGAAGAGAAGAGCTCGGCACATGAAAAAACAGGGCCAAAAAACAATTAAGAAGAGATTCCAAAGTAAACCAGAATTGGGTGAGGAGGCAGCTCATGACTGAGGTAGCCATACCTTTCAAAGCGGTCTAGGAAAATTAATTTGGCTTTCTCAAGGCTTCTTAGAATTATGCTTGGAATCGTTCCGGATAGACCATAAGACAAAGATGGTGTGGAAGAAGACAGTGGCTGCACATTTCCTTCCGAGGGCATCTCCGGCAGAATTAATGGTCTACCAAATGAAAGAGACTGACGGAGAAGAAGAAGATGTGGCGCCACATGCAGTGAGGAGCCAATGCCTGATGTTTCTTGCAAGAATGCAATAGAAAAACAAATGCATATCCGATTCCTCTTCATTAAAGCAGTTATGGCTTCTAGATGCAATGGACCACCCTCTAAATTTAGCCCAGATGTCCGTCGGGGTTATCCTGTGGAAGAAACGCCAACTCAGACAAGCTAAGCGAGGGTTGATATATTTGTTCCATATCAGCTTGGACCAAGGAGTTGCAGCTGCTGTAGTCCTCAGCGAGTTCCAGGCAACCAAGATGGAAAAGACTTCTGAGGAGGTCCCAGGCCAAGAGAGTCTCTGGAACTGAATTGTTCCCAATAGGGATGAGACTTGTAGACTGAAGAAGGACATCCTGCAGCTCGGAAGGCAACTAATTGGGAATGTTCTAGGCATTGTCCACTATAATATCGGCCACACCGTCATTTTCTGAAAACTGGAGACTAGGAAACCTTGAGGCAATTGGATGGGGGTCAATCCAATTATCGAACCAAAGACTAATGGACCTTCCATTGCCAATAAGCCATTTGCCATCCTTTCGAAGAGAAAGGAAGTGAGGACTAAGCTTTTTCCCTATGCAAGAGCCAACAATAGAATTCCTTAGATTCCAGAAAGTAGGCTCCCTAAGGTACCTTTCACTGAACCAGATAGCCCACAACAAATATGCATTGATAGCAGACTAAGCCAGAAACCTAAGGCAAGCTTCATTGAATTCTTTCACCCTGCGAAGACCCAACCCACCTTCAAATTTTGGAAGACAGATTAGCTCCCATCTTACCAGATTGGATTTCAGCTTGTTAGGACTTGCCGACCAAAGGAAGTTTCTCATCAATTGTTCGATAAAGAGGCATGTTTTGCTGGGAAGAGGCAGAACAAGAGCAATGTGGAGAGGAATGGAAGCAAGCACATGTCTCACCAGAGTCAATCTACCTGCAAAAGAGAGGCATTTGGTCTTCCAACCTGCCGGTCTACTTCTGATGGAATCCATCATGTGGCTGAAGTGGCTGTGCCTGGCGCATCCAAAGAACAGGGGCACTCCTAGGTAGACAGAAGGTAGAGGGGCAACATTGATATTTAAAAGCCCTGCAGGATGTCATCTGCATAGATTAAATGATAGGGGGTGGAGCTGACCTGGAATATTAGGAAAATAGAGCCTGCTAGCCTTAGCTCTTCAACTTTTAGGCTAAGAATCTCCTCTGCTAGAATGAAAAGGTAGGGGGAGAGGAGATCTCCTTGACGTAATCCACAGGAAGAACTGAAAAACCCACTTGGACTTTTGTTCACCAGAACCAAACCTCTACTAGTGCAAACTAGTTCCCTCATTAGGTTGATCCACTTTGAAGAGAAATTAAAGAATTGGATAGCCCTAAACAGAAAGTTCCATTGAAGCTTATCAAAAGCCTTTGTAATATCTGATTTCATGCAAACCGAGCCCCTTCTAATATTAGTCTTTAGTTTCTGAAGAAGATCATGGGCAAGGGCTACATGGTGATGTATTGTTCTACCTTTGACAAAAGCAGACTGATGTTTGGAGATCAGGAGAGGGAGAATGTTAGATAACCTCCATGCCAAGATTTTAGAAATGATCTTATAGGTGAGATTGAGGAGACTGGTAGGTCTGAAAGCTGAGAAGGTGGTAGGGGATTTTTTTTTTAGAATAAGAGTAAGGGAAAAGGCATTGGTGGCTCTGAGCAGTCTGCCACTTTTGAAAAAATGGGAAACAACCTTAATCACATCAGGACCAACAATTTTCCAGCAATAAGTAAAGAACGCACCCGTGAAGCCATTTGGACCTGGAGAGCCGAATCTTTGAGATTGAATACTTCCTCTCTAATTTCAACAGGAGTGGGCTCTGCCACCAGGATGTTATTCTACTCCTCTGAAACCGAAGGCCCTGGACGATTGAAAAGAGCTTCACCTGGAACAATGGAGGAGGACTGCAACAGGTTAGAGAAAGAGGAGCAAGCTTGGACTCTGATTTGCTCAGCGTCCTCAGTGATGTTCCCGTCTACAAAAATTCTGTCAATGTTGTTAATGGAGTTCCTAGATTTGGCAGACAGGTGGAAGAACTTTGTATTCCTGTCTCTATCCTTTAACCAACCAATTCTTAATTTTTGTTTCCAATGGACACATTCTGCTTTGAGCCAGTTATGGAGGGAAGATTTGCCAGAATTAAGGGCCAATAGGAGAGAGTCAATTGGATTGGAGTCATAGAGAGATTGAGCATCCACCACAAGTTTCTTAGCATCAGCTATTTTCTGTTTTAGTTGCCCAAAGACCTCATAGTTCCAAATCTTGAGCTTGCTTTTGAGAATTTTGAGCTTTTGGGCTTAGAATATATTGAGGAGTGCTATAGCAAGGAATAGCCCAGCTATTCTCAACCAGAGAGAGGAAGGAATTGTGGGAGAGCCACATCTCTTCAAATTTAAAAGGAATATTCTTGAGAGGAAGACTAGTTCTGTGAGACAGCAGGGAGGGTTGTGATCTGAAGAGATCCTTGGAAGATGGGTGACAATGGGGCCTTCAAATTGAACCAGCTAGGCAGCATTGGTGAATGCTCTGTCAAGCCTAGCAACCACATAGAAGTGCCCTTGTCTGTTGTTTGCCTAGGTATATCTATTACCTCTAAACCTAAGATCCTTGAAACCAGCAGCTAGCACCATATCTGAAAATTCCTTGACTGAGGGGGGGGTGTGTGTGTGCTGGTGTTGAGTTTCTCTGAAGCCAAGAGGATAGCATTGAAATTTCCTATCACTACCCAAGGAAGACCAGTAGAAGAGGAGTTAACCAAACAATCCCAAAGAAGCCTCCTAAGTCTAAAATCGGTTGACCCATAAGCTCCAGTGATCAGGCTAGAAGAAGAAGTATGGCTATCTGTGACTTTTATGGAAATGTGTTGTTTAGAGAGATCAAGAAGGGAATAGCTGAGGTTGGGGTTGGATTTACAAAAGCATCAAAGAGAGTTATTAGAGTTGGAGAAGGACTGATTATATCCAAAAGACATGACAACAGTGGAAATAGGGGAGTCAGAAGGGATTTTTAGCTGTGAAAGAAAAAAGATATTAGGAGAGTGGGTAGCAATGAGGGGGAGCAGCACTGTTTGAGTAGGGGCATTACCAATACCTCTACAATTCTAATAAAGGACCTTAAACATTAGAGAAGGTGGATGGGGGAGAGCTAGTGGAGCTCCTAGTTTTAGGACCTAGGGATATAGTACCTTTGGGTTTTTTTTTTTAATTTCCTTTTGCCTTTAGCCTTGAAGGGAGATAGATCCACCACTAGAGAAGCAACAGGGACAAGGTCTTTACCTATCTATGAATCTTGGGTGGTGCTCTTAGTCTCAAAAGGGATTGGGGGATGATTGCTAGAGTTGGGGATAGCTATTGGGACCCTTGGAACCCTTACTGAGGCCTGGGGTTCGGCCTCTATGGCTCAAAGAGAGGTCTGAGTAGCTTTGAAGGTGGAGAGGGTAGGCTCGGCTAAGGTGGAGAATTCTAGAATCGAGAAAGGATTAGAGTAGTCTATGGTAGGCACCGGATGTTTCTCCATAATATCGAAGATGATATCAGGAGGAAGGGACATAATAAGGCTTTCAAAGGGAAGGTTAGATTATGAATTTTGGCAAGGGTGCTGGGGATCATTGGTTGGAGGGGGAAGAGTGTTCAAGGGAGGGGTTAGGATGTTGCCACCAAAAAGTTGGACCACTGGGGTAGAGGGTGTGATTAAGGGAATGGGGGCTGAATCTGAGGAAGTGGCTGATAGGGGGACCATTGATAGGAAATCCACCTCCTCTTTGTCACTTGGGTCTTGAACTATACTGGAGCTGCTATAACTGCATTAGCTTTGTTAGTTGGGGTCTTCGGCAAAGGAGGCTTAGAGGTGAAATGGCATTTAGAGGATAAGTGACCTGCAGAGACAGTCTGGGCAAGGGATATTCTCATATAGAACTTCAACCTCAACCACTCCATCTCCTTCCAATTCCACTATTAGGGATGTCAGGCTTGGTTTTGCCACATCTAGATTAACCAAGACTCTGGCGAAGGATAACATGTTCTGAGAAGCTGTGCTTTCATCAAGGCAAATAGGCTTACCTATCGATCCGGTGATGGAGAGGAGAATATCACTACTACAACAGTGGTAGGGGATTGCTTTGAGACAAATCCAAACGGAAGTGACCCGCCGGCTAGGAGTCGACTTCCTGTCTGGGGGACCAGGGCTGCAGAAGAAGTTTTTTCCTTTCCATAACCTGGGGGCTTTGACTGACCGAGCAATCTCTGTCTTCCTTGGTGTTGAATCTGAATAGGAAGAAGCCTCTATCTGTGAGAGAAATGACGCAGGGCCCAGTTAGTCTCCAAGAGCTATGGACCCATTGCTCTAAACCTTCTAAGGAAAGGCACCTTCCCATAAATTTCCCAATAGCAGAGAAAGAGAAAGATTCTTTATTGTTGGCAACCATTTGATGAGGAATCCTCAGGGTGAGTTTGCCATCAATCCAAGCTAGAGGAGGAATGGTTGGAGGAGCAGAGATAGCGGAGGGGCAGAAGAAGCTAGCATAGGACTTTTGAGGAGGAAGCTGTGGAGGAACGAAGGAGTTTCCCACTGGGAGATGAGCTGGGGGCTAAGCATGGTGGTGGGTTCAGAACACTGTCAAGATGCTGAAGCTGAGCAGTATCCCATGTCAATGGAGATGGTTCCGTCAGTTTGCCAGTGGTGGCTCTTAAAGGGGGAAAAGATGGCCATGTGGGAAACCTGATACCAAAAGGGCCAGAGGCTTGAAATCAGAGAGGTAATGTTAGGGGTAGAGGTTGGGTTAGGAAGAAGGGCGAGTGGGGGGGTCGGATTTGGGCGCCAAAGAGGAACTCTATTTCAAAGGGTGGGGAACGGTAACATTAAGGGATTTGGAGGATTTGGCAATGCGAAATGGAGCCAGTATAGGATTTGGTGAGGATGTGGATCCGATGTTGGTCTTTGGGACTTGAACGTGCTAGAGATTTGGTGCCCGAGAATGTAGGGTTTCGGGAGGAGTAGGAGGGGCTAGCGAGGCTGGGGAAGACATCAACAGAGGATTTAACTCTCAAATAGGAACCGAAGACGTTGACAAGATGGGTTACTTATGGCTAAAGGTTATCATGCAAACAAAATACTATTATTTTAATAAGCTTGACACACATTCAATAAAAGAGTATACTCTCTCTTTCAATGATTATTGTGCTTTTATATTTGACCCCTTCATCAAATAAGGGTAGAGGTCAACCCATTACCGTTTGCCAACATCATCATATTCTATTAGCTTTACCAAAAAAAAAAAACAAAAAATCATATTCTATTAGAGTTGTCACTGTCCTTTTCTTCTGGGGTTTTTTTTCAAATGGAAGAGCTTCTATCTACTCTAATTTTATTGCAGTCCCTATCCTAAGTGAAATGAGCAGACCGTTTTTGTATATGTTGATAATTCTTATTCTCCTCATTTACTATTGACCCTCAATGGTATTGAGCCTGGTCTCTACCTTGGATTTGAATCTGAAAGGAGACAAGTTGTACTGATTGGGTTGGGTCTATTTGAGATGATGAGCATAAATTGGTTGTGGTTGAAATATGCGAATTCATTGTTTTTAATGCTTTTAGACTTTTTAGTGCTCGTAATATGAGGTTTAAATTTTGGCTATAAGTTAGGCTAATTTAATGGCGGTGGCCTCAGATTGAAAAGGAGAAAGGTATTGCTTGAGAAGGAGGGTGTGAGATGTTGGAAATTCTCAAAAATAAGAAATCCATGGTTTGGATTTTGGTTTCTGGAAAATGCTTTTCATAATTTTGCATTTTCCATGTAGGAAAGTGTTGAAGATTCCATGGAAAACAATCCTTTTGAGAACCCATTTTTCATTTAGAAACTTGCTTTAAGACTTTTTTTATAGGGAGTTCCACATGGGATAAGTTGGGAAGAGTGTGGGCATTTATAAGAGTACCCCTTTGTTAACAATTTTAGTCAAATAGTAGACTGGTCCTTAACTGATTGACGTGGACTTCAAGCTTTAAGCCAAGATGAGAAGACCTTTATTTTGAAACTTCTTGGGCCTAACCCAAGATGACAAAGTCCTTTATTGGGCTAAGTTGGATTGCTACTGGGCTGGGTTGATCAATAAGGATCATCCAGTTTTCCAAGATGACAAACTTAGCCTAAGGATTAATAAGGATCATTCATATGCATCACATGGGATATCTTAGTAGACCAATCTTACTGGTAGATATTGCAAATGGAGCAATGGTCGATCAATAAGGATCATCCAGTTTTCCAATGAGTCCTTCATTTTAATGTTTTGAAACTTTCATGGTACCAAGCTCGGTAAAACAAGTTCCTGATTGTGATCGATAACATCTATGATGTTCTAAAGAGCAAGGCCTTCTCTCTATTATGATAGTGAGCATTATGTCTCACTCAAGCATGATCGTTAGTACAAATTCGGATATGTGTTCTTGGAGTTCTTTTTAGTCATTAGGGACAAAGAGTAACATGTCAATCAGCCCAGATCAATGGTGACCCACCTGCGATGATCAAGACATCCTCAACAAATCTACTTATGATGGTCTATTAAATATCCTAGGAATTCTGGTGATTTTTCAAAAAAAAAAAAAAAAAAGAATTCATTGCCCAAGGTAGGGTTTCTGAACACTTTTGTGGATCTCCTGTTTCTTACACTGGTTTTCATTTCAACTGTCCAAAATCTTAGATTCCAATCCGATCTGGGTGAGACTTGGTTCGTTGGAAGCAGAACACTATCTCCTTACATGTAGGGAAATCTGATTGCTCCACTAATCACACTATGGACCCCTCAATCAGATCCAGTTACGGAAAACAAGGTCACCCAGCATCCAGGTTGTCATCTGATCATCACTGGCCCACCAACGATCATCAAAACACTTCCAGGATTTGGTTCCTTCATGGTCGACTAGTATTCCAAAGAATTATAGAGATTTTTTTAGATTTCTTTGTGCACTCCAGATATTTTTTTTCCAATCTTGTAAATTGTCACTTTCTTGTAACATTTCAATAAGCATCCAAGGGATTTTGTCTGGAGATAAGTGCTTACACACTTTAATTTGGATTCATCCCTGATCTAGAATCAGATCTACAAGTGGACCCTACCAAGGGTGTTGACATTCTGAATTTGGGACACATGTTTTTTTTCTTTTTTTTTGGCAAAATTTTGCATGATATCTTGATTATCTTGAAATAGCTGCTAATTGTCTTGGAATAGCTTTTGGCTATCTTTACATTCAAAGATTGTCTCTAGACTTGTTTTGTTCTCTATCCACTTGGTTGTCATGGGTAAAGGTGAAATCTCTCCTGTTAAATTTAATGACGCTAATTACACATTATTGGCTTTTCAATTTCAAATCTACATTAAAGGAAAGGAATTATGGGGGCATGTGGACGGATCTAATCCCAAACCCATATCGATGACACTAATGATTCTAAGGAAGTCATCAAGTGGAAAACCAAACATGCCCGAAATCATGACTTGGATTCTAGGGTCAGTTAATCTTCAATATATTCTTAACCTTAGGCCTTATAAAACAGCAAAAGGAATGTGGGACTACCTAAAATAGGTTTATCAACGGGATAACTTGGCACGGGTTTCACTTGGAACATGAGCTCTCTTCGTTTACTCAAGGAACATTGTCCATTCAGGAGTTTTATTCTCATTTTATTCATTTATGGACGGATTATACTAAGACCATCTATTCTAGTTTACCGAATAATTTGATTACAGTGGTTCAAAACATTCTTCAACTTTCAACTTCATAAAGAGATCAATTTTTAATGAAACTACTACGACATGAATTTGAACAAATACGTTCAAGTCTGATGAGCCATAGGGGTGTAACGGTTCGGTTAACCGGTTAATTTGGAAAAACCGTTAACCGAACCGTAACCTCAGTTTTCTACCTTTTAAAACCATAACCGTAACCGTATATACAAAAACCGTGGAAACCGTAACCGCGGTTAACCGTATTAAATGGTTCGGTTACGGTTAATAACCGTGGAAACATAAGAGGATACATGTGAATGATTGAAGGTAAAATGACACATAAGGAGCAATTGGATAAAAATCCCATTGATTAGAAATCTTTATTATACGGTTAACCGTACATTTACGGTTTCTTATTTTTTCTTTTATTTGTAAATGGTATGGTTAACCGCATACGGTTAACCGAACCGTATCATACGATGATACGGTTCGGTTCGGTTAATAATCGTGAATTATTATGGAAAACCGTAACTGAACCGAACTATGCGGTTTTTGGATTTCATTAATTGTAACCGTAATCGAACCATGAAATACGGTTATTAACTGCGGTTCGGTTCGGTTAGACGGTTTTCCGGTTTTTTTTTACACCCCTAATGAGCCAGGTGCCCTCTCCTTCCATGATACATGATTAAGTGAGTCTCTTTGTGAGGAACAACATCTTGCAACCCAAACCGATCTTCAGTAAGCTATGACCAGCGGTCCAGCAGCTGTTGTATATTTTGAGGAATAAGGTCCAGTAGCTGCCTACTTGATCTTGTGTGGGGCACGTGGCATGCGGGCCACATGATTTTCTATAAATCTTCCACTTAGCACGAATGCCACGTACATCAACTATTCTTCCTTCGTCTTATGCACATCACATGCGTGACTATCTAGGCACTAACTAAGTATAAACCAATAATCAATTCTACAAATTGGACACCTGTGATAATAATATCATTATTTCTTACCCATATCTCAGAGACCCTGAGATCTTATTTCAATTGGGGGCGCTGTGGAACTATTATTTCATTTCACTGATGTGATGGTGGACTTTTAACATTTTCACCAACTAATCGGCTCTTACCAACTTCTATTACCAATTGAGATGCAACATAATAGTCACTTGGACTGCTACCACATTTTTCTGGTTGTGTACTTAACTTTTGCTCCTAATAGAGCTTCCAAGATCTATCACTTTCTTATCTTAGAAAAAGAGTATTTGTTTGAGTTAAGGATACAACCGAATGTGGAGCGCCCCTAGTCTAAGTCACAACCTCAACATCCTAAATAAACAACTAAGCCACAAATAACATTGCAAATGTTCAATGTGTATAAAGTTCCTATTCACTTATTCATCTTATTCACTTGCCACACCAGTGCCAAAGCCACATCAGTGCCAAACTAGCACATCCGAATTACTTGTGAATCTGATGACCCATGACAACTACATATACTGTCTCATAAATTTGGTCATACAACATTTCATACATGATGCTTCTTTTACCATTTTCGTACAAGGCCTGTTTATTACCAATTGCCTACCCTTTCTGTGAGAGTGAGACTTTGATTGTTAGACAATTTTTCTACTTATGTAAATGGGAAGATTGATTGACTTGCTACTAGCATTATCAAAAAATTTCAGCATTTTTAAATAGGATCTGTTGTGATAAAGTCAATAACTAATTCAGGGGATCTCAGGGGATCATAGGTTACTTTTATGCCAAGCACTCACAGTGCCCCACCCATGTCTTACGTATTGAGTCTTGTATTTAAGTAATTCTTTATTTCATTGATAACTTACAATCTGTCACTAACAATCAACATGTCATTCAATTATGAAAACAAAAATACTCCAGCTGCCTTGACATAAACACATATGTCACTATTTTTTTTATAAAACACAACTATATATAATAAAATAAAATAAGATTTGGTCAAATTATCGACCATGGTTCCGTATATATAATCAAATTACATGTCCCAGGAACAATCATCACACTCCAACTGCTCATCAAATTATCAAACTAAAGGCACTCCATTTGTCATATTTATATTGAGTGTCAAGGATTTTATCAAATTTTATTTTGTTTTATGTTTTAAGTACTTAATTGGGT
This sequence comes from Umbellularia californica, assembly GCA_028538565.1. Classification (NCBI taxonomy): domain Eukaryota; kingdom Viridiplantae; phylum Streptophyta; class Magnoliopsida; order Laurales; family Lauraceae; genus Umbellularia; species Umbellularia californica. The sequence continues at coordinate 42,291,463 of JAPQWN010000004.1, forward strand.
CTTATCACTATATAATGTTGGGCATATCCTACCATAAGGCACTCAACTAACGTATCCTCTGATACCAGTTGATGGATCTAGATGCCGAGATTCCGATACGCAGCTAGCCGGAGATCTATGTACCTTCTAGTGATTGGAAAGTGTCGCAGATCTCTTCACCTCATCTTTCCTATAGGAATGGAAAGTATCAAACCTTAGGGCTCCCTTATCTTATATAAAAAATCCTCAAAGTGTCACATGCATGTGATGGAGACTTCTTCACTAAGAAATCCACATCCACTTATCTTATTGCGAGTTTTTTTTGAGGGGATAGATCAAGTCTCACTATAAGCGGGATCATATTCTCTGTCGGCCTATGCCCCGCTTGATCTGACATGGGAGCCATGGCATGGAGGCCACTGTTGGAAGTAGGTAGGTCTCGTGGATAGATTTTCAAAACTTTTGACCCACTTGACTCAGGGATCAAGTATCCATAAGGCCAAAAACCCAATCCAGGATGCATAACCCTCAATCTCATGATCATGTACAGTAAGTAAAACTATCTAAAAGATAGAACAGAAGCGAACAAGCATCCATTAAAATCTACAACATACAAAGAAGTAGATTATATATTTGGAGCTCGGTTGCGCTCTAATGGAGAAGTTGATGACTTTTGTTGATGTAGAACATTTCCACAAACTAAGATCAGAATCTTCAACACCTCTTGGCCTTCCACGCTATGAAGATTGGTGGAATCTCCAAGAGAAAACCCAACTCGAAACTCAAAGGAATAGAAGAGGAAGAGAGAAAAGAGCAGTGCAACTATTACACAAAATAAAGGACATTTTTTACTCCAATATAATGGACATCCAAGGGGTATTAATCCCCTTTTAGAATCTCTCAAGTATCCTCTTTTCTTAATTGAAATAGAAGTCTTACTTCCACAACAATTAGTAAGTATACTATTACCACTATTAGAAGTCTTACTTCAACTAGAAATAGTAACTTTCTAATTCCTTCCTTTTAGAGTTCAAAATATGATTAGTATCTTTCTAATAACTTGGGCTAGCGTGGGGACCACTAGGGATTCCATAGAAAGCTGGCTCCAACTGGGACACGCGACCCCACATCTCATGTGCAATCCGGGCCTACAGTTAATTGCAAATAACACCACTATATAAATGCAATTGCACTTCAGTCTTAGAAATAAATTACAATGAAGACCCTAAACTTCTCAATTACCACAAGTAGGCCCCTCTATCAACATCCATGGATCAATTGGAATAAATCTGTCTCTTTCAATCTTAGTTCCACATCTTATTATCCTTAAGTCCCAATTAATCACTATGATCATCAGTACCATCTAATTAACTCTTAATCGAGATGGGTGCGCACTTACTAATGACAAATCCATTAATTGGCACAAGGGGATAATAGAGATAGATTTCATCTTGATCACTCAATGTTCCCACAGTTCTACTACCACATACCCAAGACACCAAGGTATTGACCTACAATTGGCCTCACTCATTGGTGACTCAAAGCAAATGAATAGATAGAAACTTGAGTTCATCAATGTCTCAGGATTGAGAGCCTATTACAAGGGAATTATGAGAGCATACCTTATTATTGAGACGGAATTCCATAAGGTGCTTCTCATGGTCCTTCAATACATCCAATGCACCAGCACATTGATCCATAATCTTCCATTCTGATGATCGAGACAAATCACACTATCTCATAGTGATCAAAGTGCTGCAACCTTATCAGATGAGATGTCCAGTCTCATCACTGGTTGTGAAGATATTTTAAGTATAAGATTTGTGACATATATCTCCCGTTTGTGGATCTCATCTATATACATATATCACATCTAATATACTAATGGGACCCGGTTCAACTCATGAACCATTACGTCATATGTATTGGTCATGTGCATAAAGTAATAATATAACATTCATCTCATGAAAATAAAGCATGATTTTATTGATTAATCAATTTATTACATCAACTGATGGATTGAGTCCATACAATCTAACAATCTCCCACTTAGGCTTAATGCCAGTCAGGGTTGCATCTCATGCCCATCCCGTCTACATGCTACTCAAAGACTTTGGTAGTCAAAGGCTTAGTAAAGGGATCTACCAGATTGTCCACAGAGGCTATCTTGGTAATAGGAATATCACCTCTCTGCACAATCTCTTTGACTAAGTGATACTTCCTCTGTACATGCTTTTGGCTTTTATGACTTATGGGCTCCTTTGACTGAGCGACTACCCCGCTGCTGTCACAGTAAACTGTGAGCGGCTGTCGTGCCAAAGGTACCAACCCAAGTTCCAAAAGGAATCTTTTGAGCCATATTGCTTCCTTAGCTGCTTCACAAGCTGCTATATATTCAGCATCCGAGGTTGAATCAGCGGTACATTCCTGTTTTATACTCCTCCAACTGATAGCACCGCCTCCAAGCATAAACACATGACCAGAGGTGGATTTCCTGGAATCCTTATCTGACATGAAGTCAGAATCTGTGTATCCGACTGGAATCAGCTCATCACTGTTATAAATCAACATGTAATCTCTAGTCCTTCTCAAGTATTTGAGAATACATTTTATAGCAGTCCAATGTTCAGGTCCTGGATTAGACTGATATCTGCTAACCAGGCCCACTGCATAACAGATATCTGGTCTAGTACATAACATAGCATATATGAGGCTACCAACAGCCGAAGCGTATGGTATCGACCTCATCTGCTTCTTTTTCTCAAGTGTCTTGGGACATTGATCCTTGGAAATGTGCACTCCATGCCTGAAAGGTGTAATACCCTTCTTGGAGTCTTGCATAGTAAACCGTACGAGTACCTTATCTATGTATGCAGCTTGGGATAAGCCAATCATCCTATTTTTTCTGTCTCGATAGTGTTTTATACCTAGGATGTAGCTAGCTTCTCCAAGTCCTTCATATCAAAAGTCTTGGCCAACCAAACTTTTACAGTTGACAACATTCCTATGTCTTTCCCGAGGAGAAGGATGTCATTGACATATAAAATCAGAAAAACTACCCTGTCACCTTCACTTTTCATATACACACATGACTCATCCGGATTTTGACAAAAACCAAATGACTTGATTGCCTGGTCAAAACGGATGTTCCAGCTTCGGGATGCCTGCTTCAGTCCATAAATAGATTTCCGCAGCTTGCAAACTTTTTGCTCTTGGTTTTTAGCTACAAAACCGTCTGGCTGCATCATATAGATGTCTTCCTCAAGATGGCCGTTGAGAAACGCCGTCTTGACATCCATTTGCCAAATCTCGTAATCGAGATGAGCCGCAATGGATAAAAGTATCTAGATGGACTTGAGCATGGCTACCGGTAAGAAGGTTTCATCATAATCGATACCCTTTTTCTGAGTATATCCTTTCGCTACAAGCCTGGCCTTATAGGTCTCCACTCTTCCATCTGGTCCCCTTTTCCTCTTGTAGACCCACTTGCACCCAATAGGTTTAATATTGGCAAGCAAATCCATAAGTGTCCAGACCTGATTGAAGTACATAGACTCCATCTCAGCTTTCATAGCATCTTGCCAGCGTCCCGAATCTAAGTCATTAATTGCTTCATCATAGTTACAGGGATCTTGTTCCGGTTCTTCCGGGACAGCCTCGTAAGACTATCCCAAGAACGAGAACCTGTCAGGGGGTTTGACAATCCTCCCACTACGACGAGGCACTAGTGTAACTACTGAGTCTGGTATGGGTTGTTCTTCCTCAAGTTCGGTCATACTTGGATTTGGAATTGATTGCTCTTGAATCTCTTTTAAGATCACCCTTTCTAAAGATTTCCGGTCCATCATATAATCTTCCTCCAGAAAAATCGCATTGGTGCTGACCAGCACTTTCTGCTCTCTGGGATTATAGAACAACCAACCTTTAGTTCCTTTAATTTAGGATATCCTACAAACGTGCATACTTCCGACTTCGCTTCCAACTTATCCGTCTTAACTTTTAGCACGTGTGCTGGACAACCCCAAATGTGTAAATGTTATAGACTAGGCTTTCGCCCGGACCACAACTCCTGGGGAGTCTTAGGTACGGACTTAGATGGTACGAGGTTTAGTATGTACATCACAGTATCCAAAGCGTATCCTCAAAAGGATATGGGTAATGCTGAGAAACTCAACATAGACCTAATCATATCTAAAAGAGTCCGGTTCCTTCTTTCTGCTACTCCATTCTATTGAGGCATACCCAGAGCAGACAACTGGGATAGAATCCCATTTTCTGATAAGTATCCCATAAAATCAGCAAAGAGATATTTCCCTCCTCGATCTGATCGAAGAGTCTTGATGCTTTTACCTAATTGCTTTTCTGTTTCCGCTCGAAACTCTTTGAACTTTTCAAAAGCTTCGGACTTGTGGTGCATAAGGTATATGTATCCATATCTTGAGTAATCATCTGTGAAAGTGATGAAGTACTCATATCCTCCTCTGGCCCTGATATTAATGGGTCCACACATCAGTATGCACTAATTCCAATAAATCTTTGGCCCTATTGCCCTTAGATGAAAAGGGTCTTTTGGTCATTTTACCTTCCAGATAGGACTAGCAGACAGGCATCGGTTCTACCACCAATGAAGGTAAGATACCATCTTTCACTAGCCTCTCAATCCTGTTTAGGTTTATATGACCTAGCCTCAAGTGCCAAAGCTTTGTTGGATTAGTTGAAGGTGACTTTCTCTTTAATGATGGTCTATTAATTATTTCAGTATTGTGTATCTCATACATCGTGGGAGTTAACAAATAAAGCCCATTGGTTACCTTGCCAGAACATATAAAAGTACCATTCTTCTTTATGACAACTTTAGTACCAAAAGTAATGGAATAACTTTTATTCACCAAACTAGAAACTGAAATTAAATTCCGCCTTAAAGATGGTACATATAATGTATCTGACAAAACCAATTTATTTTTTGAAAAACATAAAGTAATAACTCCCACTGAAATAGCCTCCGCCTTAGCGTCAGATCCTAGGTTGATAATGATTTCTCCATCACTTAGCCTCCTGGTTTCTCTTAACCCCTGCAACGTATTACAGATGTGATTAGTTGCCCCGGAGTCCACACACCAAGATTCTGAAGTACCAGTTGCAAAACTAACTTCAGAAATAAGTGACTCAATCATACCTGAGGTCTTCTTCTTAGACAGATATTCTGGACAATTCCTTTTCCAATGTCCTGTTTTACCACAATGGAAACACTTTCCTTTGGTCCCTGAACCCTTAGCCTTGGACACGCCACCAGTAGGACCATTCTCCACCTTAGGACCCTTCGGAACTGATTTCTTTTTGCCTTTCCGCCCTTTACCTTCTGGCTTGGACTTGGCATCTGACTTTTCTGTCATTAGGGCAGTTGGCTTTTTTTTCAAAATCCCTTCAGTCACTACCATCTGACTAGATAGCTCAGCTAGAGTCCGATTCATTTTATTCATATTATAATTAACCTTGAAATTGTTGAATGACTCTGGTAGTGACTCAAGGATTATATCAATCTGCGATTCTGCATCAATCGCAGCTCCCAGTACATCTAACTCATTCAATGAGTCCATCATTTTCAACATGTGTTCCTATACTGATGTACCTTCAGCCATCTTGGTACTAATGAGCACCCTCATGGCTGCCTGCCTAGCAGGCTTGCCCTGTTCCGCAAACATCTCCTTTAAGTTCGATATAATATCGTATACAGTCTTATATGATTGATGTTGGTGTTGCAAAACACTAGACATGGATGCCTGAATGTAACATCGGGCCATCTCATCGTCTTTGGCCCATTTGGTGTAAAGTTCCTTTTTCTGCATTTGATGCATCTAGGCCAGGCTCATCAAGGGGGGTTTTGGTAAGGACATATTTATATCCTGAAGCTGTCAGGACAATATCTAGATTCCGTTTCCAGTCTACATAGTTGGATCCCACCAACTTATTCTAGTTGAGGATAGTCGCAAGTAGATTGAAAGTAGTTGAATTCATGCTTGAAAAACTGTAGCACATAACCATACATTCAATTAATGAATATAAATGACATTGGGTTTAATATTCTACCAAATTTATGTGGGAATCCTCATGACCACTAAATTCAGAATACATCGGGATCCCAACCTTCTGGGGTATGCCTCCTTGGGGAGTGCTAATACCACCTAGGCTGGTGCGAATCATAGTTGGTCAAAATTGGAATTAAGACTAACTTTCCATGATCCCCATAATTCGTTATTATCTATGTATCTCATACCAAATAATGTATGACTCCCGATTAGCTTCGGTTTCTAAAATATATGAGGTAAATCCTTGGGGATACTACATCATTATTTTAGTTAAGTGTGACCCACTAACTTAGCATTGCATGACAACCGTTGCGGGCAGCTCTCATTGGGGAGTGGGCCCCCGCCCCATCTCATCAACACTATCCATAGGAGATCCATAACTAGTATCCAGACAAATATAAGCCCTCCGTGGGGAACGGCCATTCTCAAGATGGCGCGAGGCTAATACTTTCCTTACAATGGACATATGGTGGAAAACCATGGGGATTTCTAAATATAAATGCCCCGCTTTCACTTAATATTTTAGAATTTGAGGATTTCCTTGTAGGTATATGGGCCCACATATATATAGACATCAAATCATCTAATGATATGACTAATGATTGGTTCCAAGTTAAGTTATTTTAAGAAAAGTCTAGTTTCTAAAATTAGTGTTACCAATGGATCCATCTCATGGGCCCATTAACTCTAATTAGAACTCTTTCCAAAAATTAATTTGATTTGACCAATTTTGGAAATTGCTATGTTTGGATCAGATTTGGAAACTTTCTAAAATAAGCATTCATCCAAAAAAAGAAAGTGCTATAATTAGAAACTAGTCCTCTCCTCCACATGGCCTATGCGGAATAGACTTCTTAGACTTCTAGACTTTCTATAGCTTTGGATATCTCCAAAACTCCTTGGTAATCTTCAAACTCTTTTGATTAGGAGTCCATCTCAACTTTCCTTTTTTGTCTCGAACATCTCCAGAATTTACAAATTTGAAAAATTACATAAATTCCTATGTCTCCACAATGAGACTTACATGGTAATCTAAACATGGAAATAAAAGGGTTATAGGGTAATTCATCATGCCTTGCCCTTTCACGGGAAACCAAGGAAACCCTGATGCCCTTTACACTTAGCCATAAATAAACCATTCAACCATAAAAGAAAGTAAATGTCATGTGGGCCATATGGAGATGACAGTATCACCTACAAGTTAGTATCTCATACAACAAAGCATATCACAAAACCAGGTTGCCAAACCATAATGGAAAAATAAGATGCCAAAGATTTGCCACTACTACCCAAGATGCTCTATGCAGAGGGGGTCCAGGGGGCATCCCCCCCGGCGGGGCCCAAGGGGCAGCGCCCCTGGTGGGGGGTCAAGCTAGTCGGTGATCCAAAAATAGATAAAAAACCAAGTGATTTTTTTTGAGTTCGGTTAGTCGAACTGGTCCCTACGGCTATCCGGCCAGACCTCTACTGGTAGTGATCCATGCGTCTAGCCGACCTGACTAACCCAGAAATATGGGTTTTTCAGATTCGACTCCTGCTGTTCCTTGATCAATTCTAATGATCTCAGTAGGCTTCTAATGGCTTCTTACCATTCTTCCATCATGATTAAAACCTTTGGTGACATTCCAAACATGGATCTACTTCAAAAGTAAGCAAACCCAATAAACACTGATCCTTACATAGCCCTCGCTCTATCCTCTTCGCATCTTATGCAAAGATTAGAACAAGGTTACTGATCTAACATGATTACAGATGAGGTATGGCTCTGATACCAATTGTTGGAAGTAGGTAGGCCTCGTGGATATATTTTCAAAACTTTTGACCCACTTGACTCAGGGATCAAGTATCCATAAGGCCAAAAACCCAATCCAGGATGCATAACCCTCAATCTCATGATCATGTACAGTAAGTAAAACTATCTAAAAGATAGAATAGAAGCGAACAAGCATCCATTAAAATCTACAACATACAAAGAAGTAGATTATACCTTTGGAGCTCGGTTGCGCTCTAATGGAGAAGTTGATGACTTTTGTTGATGTAGAACTTTTTCACAAACTAAGATCATAATCTTCAACACCTCTTGGCCTTCCATGCTATGACCCGAATTAGATCTCTCTTCTCAAGAAGATTGGTGGAATCTCCAAGAGAAAACCCAACTCGAAACTCAAAGGAACTAGAAGAGGAAAAGAGAAAAGAGCAGTGCAACTATTGCACAAAATAAAGGACGTTTTTTACTCCAATATAATGGACGTCCAAGAGGTATTAATCCCCTTTTATAATCTCTCAAGTATCCTCTTTTCTTAATTGAAATAGAAGTCTTACTTCCACAACAATTAGTAAGTATACTATTACCACTATTAGAAGTCCTACTTCAAATAGAAATAGTAACTTTCTAATTCATTCCTTTTAGAGTTCAAATATGATTAGTATCTTTCTAATAACTTGGGCTAGCGTGGGGACCACTAGGGATTCCATAGAAAGCTGGCTCCAACTGGGACACGCGACCCCACATCTCATGTGCAATTCGGGCCCATAGTTAATTGCAAATAACACCACTATATAAATACAATTGCACTCCAGTCTTAGAAATAAATTACAATGAAAACCCTAAACTTCCCAATTACCACAAGTAGGCCCCTCTATCAATATCCATGGATCAATTGGAATAAATCTGTCTCTTCCAATCTTAGTTCCACATCTTATTATCCTTGAGTCCCAATTAATTACTATGATCATCAGTACCATCCAATTAACTTTTAATTGAGATGGGTGCGCACTTACTAATGACAAATCCATTAATTGGCACAAGGGGATAATAGAGATAGATTCTATCTTGATCACTCAATGTTCCCACAGTTCTACTACCACATACCCAAGACACCGAGGTGTTGACCTACAGTTGGCCTCACTCATTGGTGACTCAAAGCAAATGAATAGATAGAAACTTGAGTTCATCAATGTCTTAGGATTGAGAGCCTATTACTAGGGAATTATGAGAGCATACCTTATCATTGAGACGGAATTCCATAAGGTGCTTCTCATGGTCCTTCAATACATCCAATGCACCAGCACATTGATCCAGAATCTTCCATTCTGATGATCGAGACAAATCACACTATCTCATAGTGATCAAAGTGCTGCAACCTTATCAGATGAGATGTCCAGTCTCATCACTGGTTGTGAAGATATTTTAAGTATAAGATTTGTGATATATATCTCCCGTTTGTGGATCTCATCCATATACATATATCACATCTAATTTACTAATGAGACCCGGTTCAACTCATGAACTATTATGTCATATGTATTGGTCATGTGCATAAAGTAATAATATAACATTCATCTCATGAAAGTAAAGCATGATTTTATTGATTAATCAATTTATGACATCAACTGATGGATTGAGTCCATACAATCTAACAGCCACTTCCTAGATGCAATGCTTGTCAAAATGAAGTGTTCACAAGAGGCCATTGTACACCAGGTCCGAGCTACGCCACTGCTAACCTACTCCATCTAAAATCCTTCGTAGAGATGGCCTGAGATCTGATAATAAAAATCCTTTGTAGACCTAACCCTTTGTCTTAACTTGGAGCTCCACCTAATTATTTTTGGTCGAGTCCATTTGGGCCTTGGATTTAACCAACTCATTTGCAACCAATACTTCCAGAACCGTCGTTATCGTCATCAATAAATCCTTGTCCCATTTACATATTGTTCATTTTTTCCCCAGTAGTATTAGAACATGCATGAAGAAAATAACACAAGTAGCATTTGAGATCATAACAGAAAAATGACCAGATACAACTCCACATACAGTAATTGCCTGATAATAACGCATGCTTGCTGAGAATTTGAGGTTGGTATCTTTCTCTATCATTTTGCTTGAAATTGCGCACTACTTTTGTACAGGAATTCCATCATTCTCTGGCAAATGCTTTGTGGACCATACTGCATACGCAACCACTTCACTTATAGACCATCGAATGTCCCGCAACATATAAGCATCCTCGCAAAAGGTTACAATAACCAAATCCTCTAAGTCGTATCTTTCCAATTGTAACGTTCACGAAATTTTTCATTATAGCATGCACTTGATTTGCGGATCACCAATTCGGATGGTTTATTAGAATCATCTGATGGGAATCAACATTTTGGTGGAACCCAGTACCTGAAGGTTGGTGTAAACATCATCATCTTAACTATCAAGGATCATAGATTAGTGTGAACATTTGGATGGGTCCCACAAACCGAAAGCTCTCTCTCTCTCTCTCTCTCTCTCTCTCTCTATATATATATATATATATATATATATATATAGACACACACACATGATTATTCCTTCCCCCACTGTGACTGTGAAGAGCTATTTTATGCTTTTCAACTGAAGCTTGAGGCTTAAACAAGTCAATCTCAAGAAAACTTAAGATTTAAGTATGGAAAATACTCAAATAGCCTTTTCTTCCTTGGGTGTCAGATGACTCAGATCACATGACAAAAAAACCTAATCGCTATATTTCCTGCTAAAAGACAATCAATCAAGAACGAGTTTTGGTGAAGCTAATCCTCCCCTCTTCTGGCCGTAGTAAGAATCTACATAAACAAAATGGGTTGGAAAGAAGTTTTCAAGACTTCCTAAACAACCATTGGAACATTTTTTTTCTTCTTTAGGTAATGCTAGTGGATATTTTCTATTCCAATCAAAGTCCAAACCTAGCTACCTTACCTTTCCATGGAGGATTTTGGCGTCCCTTAACCGGTCGAGTGAATAGACGGAACTTCAAGTGGACTGTATAATTTTCTGCCTGGTTTGAGAACTCAAATCAGACTCCATTCGTCCGGAGAGTTGACTTGGATCAGCCATGAAACTGAGTGCTCACCATTCGTCCGTGCCACAAAAGTTTTGGCTTCACTTGGTTTAGCTTGGCCTAGACATAGCTGATTTGGCATTGACATGGCAAGACTCTACTCATGAATCTTTTTAAATTAAATATGTTTATTTTTAAACAATCACAAGTTGTTTATTTTTAAACAATCACAAGTTTTTACTCTCTTTTTTTTCTTGCTGACGAGGGTGTTTTACCTCTTCGAAAACCCACTATTTCCTAGAGCACGTATGTAAAGTTCTTGCCTCCCCCCACGCACCGGGTAAGTCAAGCTTTTGGTTGGGCAAGTGGCCCAGGGAGATAGCAGAGAGAATGAGTTAAGTCTTCTAGATCAAACGTTGATATACGTGCCTTTTATTTATTTTCTTGTTAAAAAGGACTACATTCAATTGCATCTATAATTTGAGTTACGTAGCAATCATCGGATTTGGACCCATAACCAAGTAATTAATCTCAAAAAATAGTTAAATCTAAGGAAATGATGGTGAGGGATCCAGAGGAACCCAGGTGCAGGGCTTACATGGGCTGAAGCGCTGCCGGCCTAGTTAGTCAAGGTTCAGCCCATTTAGTTCATCAGGCCTAACATTCATCCAGAGATCTAGTCTCAGTGCCTAAACTTCATGCCTGGGCACAGCCCATTTAACCCAGTCTTAGGCCCATTTGTTTTGAGTTCTCCAGGGCATCTGGGCAATCTAGTTAGGCATTTAGGTAAACGTAGGGCAATCCCTCCTGACTCAAACTTACTTAGGACCAAATCAAGACAATGGACTTCGGAGGTCAGCCCATATCCATCACAACTTCTGGCCCAGCCCATGTGAAACCTACCTTGATTGGATTTCATTGTAATGGTAATAGTTTTGTTTCACCTCTCAGACTAACGTGTCTGTGCTCACCCAGAACCTGTTTATTAGTTAGGATAGAAAGTCAACCCCTTGTCTGTCTGCTAGTAAAGCTGGAAATAAAAAAACTGAACCCTAATAATGGATTGTGCGCATGTACAGATTCAACCCATTTATTAGCTGAGTGGAAAATTAAGGTCATCCCGAAAATGGAATTACTGGGTAGGATTCGGGTTAGGTTTGTGAGTCTAGTCAAAAAATGTGTGGAGAAAAAGTAGAGAAAATGAAAGTGGAGAACTGTGGTCCGGTGGACAGTTTTCTCCAATTATTCTCTCTACATACAAATGGTCCCCAAAAGATTTTAAGGGTGCTTCCTTTAAACAAAGAAAAGTAGGTGAGGGCCTTTTGCAAATTTCCTAAAATCTTATAATCTATAAAAACCCTATCACTCACTCTTAGCACTCAATCCATCTTAAAACCTAAGAAGACATGTCTCTCAAACTGACAGTTATATTCGTTATTTGCCTCATTCATTCCTACCCTACCATGTCCTCAGACCCCGACCCGGTTCAAGATTTCTGCATACCTGAAACTAAACGTAACTCCAGCCGGACTGCCCGGTTCACCGAGTTCCCATGCCGGAACTCGTCCAACGCCACCGTCGATGACTTTGTCTTCGATGGCTTAAAAAGACCGGGGAGTTTCAATGCAATGGGCTTCACCGGGATCTCGGTGAACCCCGCCACCTTCCCTGGCTTGAACACGCTGGGCATGTCATTTGTGCGTGCTGACCTTGACGTTGGTGGAGTCAATGTGCCCCACTACCACCCCCGGGCCACTGAGATCGCATTTGTTCTTGAGGGGATGGTCTATTCAGGATTTATCGATTCAACGAACCGGGTCTTTGCAAAGGTGATCGGAAAGGGGGAGGTAATGGTCTACCCTAAGGGCCTGGTGCACTTTCAGATGAATGTCGGTGATTCTCCGGCGACAATCTATGGTTGCTTTAACAGTCAGAATCCGGGGACGGAGAAAATTCCCATTGCAATCTTTGGGTCTGGGATCAAAGGAGAGCTTTTGGAAAAGGCTTTTGGATTGAGTGCTAAAGAGCTTGAGATGTTGAGAAGGAAGTTCAGTCCCTAATTATAAAAGGAGCAGAGTCATCTTCGGCAACAAATTTTTTTTTTTTTTTTTTTTTCAGTCTACTTATCATTCAATTTCTCTCTCTTTTTCTTTTTTTTTTTTGAAATTTTGATTTAAGATGGAGATTTTCTAAATCCTGTCTCTATGGGTAGAGAGGATTTGGAGTATTTTGTAATTCTTTTAAGAATATCGCTGTTATTTTGAAATCTAGCTGATTTCACTTCAAGTTATTTCGATTGAAAAATAATAATAATAATGGTATTGTTTGTTTGATGGTTCCCACTGTGGATGGCCCAAGGTAAGAAACTAAATCCATGGGTGATCCTAGTTGTACAATCTATTGTTCTCTAGGGATGAGTGGTTGGTAAAATTGATAATGTCATAGGATAAAATGGTATGAATATTCGTCCTGTTTAAGAAAAACTAGTGGCAGTTCGACACGTGAATCCATCATAAGGCCCAGTAGATGAAGGGCCCAGATACATCATCACTAGCAGCACCATGTCTTGTCCTATATCTTTCAAGGTTGGATTTGTTTGTTGTGCTTTTTCAGCATCTAGAACGTATATTTGATTGCCAATTTCAGAATCTAGAAACTCAGTGTGGCAAGTTTTTATTGCCAGCTGCATACTTGCACGCTAACCATCTTTTTATAGCCAGCACAAAAAGAGACTCTTCTAGGACATGATTTAGTTATAAATGATCAATATTAGTGACATGACGAATTGTGGGCCCTTGTGTATCTACAAACTTCACATCTGATGGTCACCTATTAAGGGTTCCTTTCATGGTCAATGAATTCTTAGAATTTCTAATCAATGGGCTATAAGAGTGTATGATTAAAGATGAAGATCCACAGTGAGCCATCCAGTAACATCACATTTGAAAGACCCCCACGGGTAGTTAGCAACTTTGACTGAATCTTGTCATGATCAAAATGATGTATTTCACCATAAATTTAAGTCATTTTCTTCACTTTCAGGTAAAAAAAATCTGAAATCACTATGCGGAGAAAATGAGTTTAGTCAACTGTTCGGCATTAAATTTGAGCCGATTGTAGCTCTTCATCAGTATTGTCCTCAATAACTAATTAAGTTCCATTCATGAGTTTCACCATTACACTCAACTTGATTCAAAGCCACGTTCTCCGTCACTTTCAATACAAACTTTTTTGTTAAAAGAAATAAGAATACCACTTCATACTTTATTGAGGACACATTTGTAAGACATTAAGAATTCCCCATCTTCTCCTCCTTAAAAATAGTTCAATCTTTTCCTCTTTTCGCATGGAAACGAGTTGCATTAAATTGCAAAAAAGTTACAAGTTTAAAGAGCTGTAGAGCTTTTTATGCTACCATAGAATCCTCGGTATACACTTGCACCGAAAGTCAAGACCTTCCCCTTATCCCAAAATTTTCACACTTGTATTTGAGTTTTAAAGAATCTCAATTAATTGGTAGAAAAAATTGCAATGGCTTTTTATAAGTCGGAGAATTCCATTGGTAGGTAGAGAAGATGTACCACTAGGAAGGGAGAATGAAATGCATTTGGTTGTGTGGTATGATTTAAATAATGGGTGTTCGGATAAGTAGATTTCTTTAGTAATATAAAAAAAAAAAAAAAGCTGTTTACACCATCTAATTAGTAATTACTATATATCATATTCCCCTTAAGAAAGTTGGAAAAGGAAATGAACTTGTATGCCAGATCTTGTGCACTTATTTTATTACTGTGGACAGCAGGATTGATGAAAGGGACTGATCCAATGAGTCCCACAAAATATTGGTTGCGCCCATCACACCAAACCATTTTCCTGTAATAATGTGATTTTTTTTGTTAACCTGAGCTCAATATTTTCAGGTTGGGTCCAGTTCTAACCTATTTACTGCCCTAGATGCGTATGATACAGAAATCTATCAAACAAGAAGAGCCTATGAAGAGCCTAACATCAAAATGGCCTATGCTCGGTGGGGTCCACTAGATAAACCGCCAGTATCCTCAGATGGGGCTAGCAAGGAGTACTCCTTTCTAGTATTTCATGGAGAGCATAACCATGGTGCAGGAACTCAAAAACTCAATTCGACTTGCGTGCACTCATTTGACTCAAGAACTCAGCAAGCTACCAAGTTGACTCGCTGGTGAATGATCTCAATTTACTGCTACTTATCAAAAAGTAAATGATGTTCGCTCTGGAGTTGCTCTTCCGGTGCTAAAACTAGAATAAGTTGCTTATGTTTTTTTAAAGTATGATCACAACTGTGATTCAATTTTCGTAAATTCACCCACTAGTCCAACCTGAACCAACCCAGTAATTATTAGATCCGCCTTACATTTTCAATCCAATTTATAAATGAGTCAGGCTTAGAGGAAGGTCATACGTGCTACTGGACCCACTCATGTCATGAATCCTAAGCTGATTTTTAAATTTAGCGATTAGTTGGACATTTCCAATCCAATTAATAATTCATTCGGGTTTAAGTTGGATCCATACTCACTACCATAGGATGACACGCATGCTAACTCATTGCCACTGCCACTAGGGGTGCTCATGGGCCGGGCTTGGGTGTAATCAAGGGCCCTTTAGTAATTGGGCTGGCTTAGATTAAGTGACAAAAGCCCAAAGCCCAGCCCGGCATGACTAATGAATGCTTATAATTAATTAGTATATTTTATACAAACAATTGGTAGAAAGCCTGGTTCGTCCAAGCTCAGCTCAATTGACTAAATTGAAGGGCTTGGGCCTGACATTTATGGCACTTGTTGGGCTTCATTCGGGCCTGCATATGCCTGAGCCTGGACATGAACACCCCTAATTGCCCTGATGTTCGTCAACGTACGCCATATCTCGAACCAGAGACCTAACTTTTTCAATCAAAGGTTTCAGCCATCAATTAAGAATACAGATTGGCAATTGCCAGTTTCCACCCTATAATAACCCATCATAGGCACTTGCATGCGTGTGTGCAAGTTTATTGATCCAACGAACAGAATAATTGAGGTCTCTACCTTGCAAGAAAAGATAAAATGATTCCACTCATGCCAAGGATAGATCGCTTTTCAGGAGAATGCTACAGGTCTGGAGTGTCTACTACTACTGCAAATATGTGCCCCATTATCTTATCACCGAGTCTTAAATATTCCTTTTGACTAGTGGGTTACAAATGGATTTCCCTAGTTTAAAATGAGAAAAGGGGGGAATTCAAAAATAAAGTGCAGAAGTCCATTATTTCTCAATCTCCATTTTCTTGGGTGTGGCCCACCTGTGGAGTGATTTATTTTTGAGTTTTTTGTATATACCCCTCTAAGGTTTCCATGATTTGTAAATAGGCTCCCGTGGTTTCCGTATCTACAAATAGGCCCCCTTGGGAATAGTATCTTGATTCATGATTAGCATTTATTTTCTAATACTGTTCATGTCAATGTTCACAGATGAGGCAATGTTTAATTCCTCTGGGGTTGGCTTCTGGCCAAAATATTCAAGCTTAAGCTCGGGTTGAATTTGTTGAAAGCTGAACAACTTGAGCTCAAGGTCGGCTCATGAAAAGCACGTAAGAGAATATACAAATGGAGTGTTCAGTCTTACTTCAAATACTAGCGACAAAGGCCCGGGCTAAAAGTGAGAATATATTTAGAACTAAAGTAAGAGAAAAGATATTATTTAATTGAAACAGAGAGTATCATATAGGCAATGGTGCACAAGTATAGTTGCACATAATTGTCAAGCCATGATAATGTAATATGAAAGAATCTATAAACTAAAAGTTTATGAAATAAGTATGTTTAAAATAATAAATAATGAATTCTGCTTCAAACATAAAGGTGAATAATAAATAATGGGAGATGCTCTTATGAGAGATAAATTCCCACTAAACCATAACAACATTTCCAAAAATAAATTCAACATCAAACCCAAGAAAAATCTAAAAAAGCATAAAAAAAGAAATAGGTAATTACATTGGAAATTGAGCTCCTCCTTATCTACATATATAACATTGTCTAAAATATTGTTCTCATTTGACTTTGCAAAACTCAAAACATCAAATTCCCACTCTTAAGTCCAAACAAAATTTGTATGAAAAATTGCATGTTTCTGTATGTGCTATTCAAATTCCCTCCTACTACAGGTATATTGTATGGGAGTTTTGTTGGACAATGTACTAATGTATCGTTTATTCATTTATCTTATACATTATGAGTGTACATTTAACCAATCCTTTCACAAAACCATCCCTATAAACTAAAGTGTAGGATGTGGCACCCCTCATAGCCCACCTCTTCCTTTTGCTTTAATATATATAAAGTGTAAGATGAGAGATTTTAGGAAGTATTAGAATAGTGAGAGAGATTTTAGGGGGGATGATGCAGATCTCTTATCTTTGAATGAAGAGAGAGAGTTTTTTGGCTTTGATGAAGGGGGGAGATTTTAGGATATTGAGAAAGGCACCAAGCAAGGCCCCACTTGAAAGGCAAAAGCTCCCTCACTATTTTCTAAGTGATTTTTCTTAAAGAAGAATAATTGGGTGCTGAGTTGGCACCCCTCACAACCCACCTCCCCCTTTGCTTTAATATATATAATTATATACCTTATCACGATCTTGGATTTAACATGCGAGTAAAATTCAAATTAAACCCCAATCAAATTTTGATCTGCTATGCTATTTGTTGGTATATGGAGGAACAAAATGCTTGTCATTATAAAAAGAAATGATGATAACCAATTGACATAAAACTCTAACGGGCAAAATTATAGCAAAATTAAGTTGAGTGAAAAATGCAAAACAAAATCGTGAAGATTCATGTCATTGTTGGTGCTCCCTTTCTTTGACTAGGACTGGTTTATTGAGAACGGCTACTTACCTCATTGGTAAGTGGCGGCACTTCTCACCTAGCTGTCCATGATTCGAACCTTGGGTAAGCCACATTTCCCTGTGGGGTTTCTTCCCGTTCGAATTTCTCCCTAATGGATTGGATTTGGGAAAGAGAGGAAGAAGGAAAAAGATTAGTAAGCATGCCTGCTCAAGGTCGACGGTGACCCTCACTTGTTATAGCGAAGGTCTCCGTCGACCCTCAACATAGAAAATGAAGGTCGATAGTGACTAGAAAAAATTATGGTAAAAAAAGTTTGGTTTTTTATACGGATTCCATGTTTGATGTGAGTTTGGCTAAAGTTGCATGTTTCGTACAATGGCCACCTAAAGTTATTTTTTTGGTAAAATCCCCTAATAATCTACATTTGTATCCCTTTTTCTTGACCACATAAATGTCAGAAAAAGATATAAAATTTTGTAAAATTATATTTTCCAAAGGAAATTAAGTTTCTAGTTTTTCATCAAGTAACATCGTACTGTTATAGGCACACCATGAGTCCATTAGACCTGTAATCTAATTAACAATGGTTTATAGCTTTCTAGCCATCAATGTTGTCAATAGAGCACAATACAACATCGCCATCCATCGGTAGAAGCATTTACATATATATTATATTATAGTGTTATTTATGTATTATGTTTATATATATACAATGGGCCGGGCCGGGCTGGGTCAAGCGCTAGGCCCATCCTCAAGATGAGAGAGAGAGGTTGTAGAGTTTTCAAAATCTGGTCCCGCCCTACCCTACCCTACCCTACCCTTGGGCTTCAGGACAAGGAGAAAAGCAGCGGGTCAAGCCCCTTCATCAAAGGGTTGCATTGACAACCCTACTCATAAGTCATAACACTTGACGTGACTTGCTGAGCTTAACATGGCTTGCTGAAGCTCAAATCATTTTCTAAATTTGGCTCAGGCTTCAGCAGGGACAACAAAGCTCATAACCTAGCTAGGTACATCAACAGCCCTACCCAAAGAAGTCTCAAACTGGGTTGCGTTGGGTCAAAGGTCGACCAGTCTGCAATAGGAACATACTATCCCTATGTAGTGTATTCTTCCTCGTGGCTGAGGCTTCTCTTCGTATGAGATCAGGCTTCTTTTCCAATAGCCCCATGGGTTCCAGCCCACTTTGGCCGGGTACACACACAAATAAATAAAAAGCCGCTTCAGCTCATTGCCAGCCCTAGTGTGTTTAGTCAGTCTATCACTAGCATACTACTTTATCATCTGAAGAAAAGGGTGGGTCTAGAGTGGAACCATGGTGTGTTCAAATCCGGAACAGATCCTATGTATTGCATCCAAATTTGGCATCAATTAGAAAACCAAAGATTTGAATACGAATTTTAATGTAGGGATATAGAAGGGTAGGTGTAGGGTGGAACTATGGTATGTCTAGATCCGGAACAGATCCTATGTAGTGGCTGCAGATCTTTGGGATTATGTCTTGTATTCTGGGTTAAATACAACTTTGTAATTCTCTATTTTAATTCTTTTACATCCGGATTCGGATTTAGATCTTCGTTTTTATAATCGATGCCATATTTGTTGTTGGTTAAGGCTCTGATACCACGTATTGTGCGTATGTAAGAGCAGCAAACTTGCGATTGACAATCAATCGTACAGACAAGGAAGAGAAACAAAATCATACAAATTTACGTGGTTTGGCAAGGGTGCCTACGAATCTCCTCTATTTAGCCCAACGTAGTTTGGCAATCGCCGACACCCACACTCTATCACTACCGATCTAGGATTACATATTAGATCACATATATATAATCAATGCTTTCTTAGACCCTAAAAAAGTGTTAGTACAATTACCAAAATACCCTAGACCCTGAATCTAGTCGTTGGCCAATCAAAAGACGACCTCGGTCAAAGAACATTAGCATTCGGATTCTGGATTCAAAAACTTTAATCGGCTATCCTCATCAAGATTGGAAAACTTGTGACTCATACTCGACTTGTCCAATGCAAAAAAATTAACTCGGATAGAGTCAACGTGGAGACTCGGGAGAAACATGCTTTTTTAAGAGTAATTTTAAAAATGAATCCATTACTTATAAAGTATAAAAATGTATTTATTTATATGCATTTATAATAATTAACTCAAATTAATAAATTTATATATGCAATAAAAATACAACAGTATAGAAAACAAAAGAAAAAACATTGCATATTACGTAATTTGTTAGTTCAAACGTTGAATGTAAAATATCAAATATAAGTTTCAAATAACATTTCAGTCATCATTTTTAAATTACTAACTCTGAACCTCATACATAATTATTTATAAATAAATTTTAATTATTTAAAGTTAAATCTGTATATTAAATTGTTTGAAATACAAACAACTTCTGAAATGAAATGACTCGGCCTAGTCTCCCCTATTTTTTACTCAGTTCTTTGTCAAAAAATGATGACTCGGGAGAGTAAATATTCAACTCGGAGAGTGTTCCAACCATAATCCTCATAGAACTCAATCCACATCTAAATTTCTCCTAGATCCAAAATCATCTTTCATATCCCGTTCTTTCCTGAATTGGAGAGTATAGATTTACGAATAATCGAATATCTATTGACATCCCCAACTTAATGCAAGTCCTTCATGCCAAAGAAGACTTCCAAGTCCTTTTTGAGATTAAAAGCTTATACATGAGTTTGTCATACAAGCACCTAATTTCAAACCATAAGCTGAATTATCCCTACATTCCAAAGAAAAGAAAGTGCAATCTGGTATGCATTTTATCTTATTAGAGTAGTGCATACAACATCTCATTCCATGTATCGGGGACCCCAGGTAGGCACCAGTGGCTGCAGTCCGTGGAATGTCCTTCTGGGTGTTGGGCCTCTTCCTCTGTTAGGGCCCTGACATACACTGAAGGGTGGCCATCTCGCCGGAGGGCCGACATCACCGTGATATCTAGAAGGTATACAGGAAATCTCATCCTCCTCAATACACCTCGCAGGACAAACAGTTGTTCGGGAAGATGAGGCTGTCGGCGAAAATATGCTAGAGGCTCTCTTTGATTATAGCATTTCAGTCCATTGTCCCTGGAAATGTATTAATAGCACATGAGTAGAATGTTCATTGTAAAGCCCAGCCCACTTTGGGTCAAGTTTAAAAACTCATCCTGACCACCCTGACAGAGCCGAGTCAATTGGGTTCATATTCTGACCAATTATTCTACCAAATTAATACATCAACTTGAATTTCCTTGTTTTTGAACTATGTTTGTTCGACAATTATTGGGCTTAGTACCAACCAAGTGGGCCTTGTTTGGACTAGACTCCGAGGTATTTAGTTTACCTGTTGTGCTTAGGAGAGACGCTTCTGAAGATAACTCGTGCTCTCCGTGGATCTAAGTTTAGATCAACCCATCTAGCCCATGTAAATAAGCCTTTCTCATAAGCAACCATGGGATTAAGATCTGTGAATATTCTGTTCCCTTCCTTTAACAAATCCCATCTGCAATGAAACAATTGTTTGATGAATATGATTCTCATAAAGTTTGTAAATTCTATAAACATGTTCTGTTAAGGGTGGGTTGAAATATTAGGGTTGAAAATGGACAGGGTTGATAATTGTTAGTATAAATCATTCTTTATATAGGAAAGTTTTAAGGTCACTTATCAGGCACAAGATTGAGATCTAGATGCAGTATACGAGCCTGAGAGACAGTGCTGAGTTGAACCCTTTCATACACAAGGCCCATTTGTATTAGACATATCAGGTCAATCTGGACCAAACAACCGGGCCTTGAGTGATACTGTTAATCTACGCTCAACTTTTTGGCAAATAATGGGCCCTGAATACGCAGCTCTAAGTCTCATCTTAGAACCTCATCTTCATACTCATTTCGGCTAACCCTCACTAGACATAGTTGAATTCACTCAGCAACTAACTGATTAGGACACGGTGAGCGAGTCAAGCAGAGTATTTAACCAGACTCGTCCGAGTTACTCCACTCAATGACCTTCAGAGTTAAGTCAAGTTTCCGAGTTTTTAGATCCATCCAAACAGGATGGACTCAAGCTTGTCCTGGTCAACCCGGCACACTTGCAACCCTTGTTTAAAAATAATGAACACATTCAAATTAAATTAGAATTACAATGCCAACATAAGAATTGAAAATGAGTATATCTTACGAACTCCATTTGCCAGAGTGAGTCCACCAGTGAGCTGAATCGAACACTAGAATATCAACTCCTCTCCAGTACTGTGCATTCTCTTCAATGGAGTCGAGTTCCAGAATTCTTTTGTTTTGATAACCCAACTTCAGTTCCACCAGGAATGGAGCCCAACAGAATTCAATTGCTGCCTCAAAATCCTGCATCCATTACAAACTGCCAAGTCATGTTCCTAGTTTATAAGATCAAGAAGGATTAGAGTGTGCCTTTGATCTGATGGATCATCATGCCATATTGGTTTGATGATTCTAACCATCTGATTACTGATCGTTTCCATTCCAATCATCCATTTTTCATGGTATCTTGGCAGGAATGTAAAATGGAAAGGGCCACATCAAATGAATGATACAGATTACGATCCACTTATACTTTAAAATGGGCGACATATTAGTTCCTATCATATCAATGGCATGTCCATGACATAACCATGCCCTATTTGACCATCATAGGGTACAGATTGATGATTGGACCATTTGGGCTGACAGTTTGGATCATCTATGTTGTAGGCCACCCGATTGGATTGTACCATTGGGTTGACAGCCTGGATCATCGAGGTTGTAAGCCACCTGATTGGATTGTCCATGTGATATGTTCATGCCGTTTCACTGGGGATCGAGTGAACTGATAGATGGTCCAAATCTGTCATTGTCTGCTACTAGACAACTCAGTTGAGTCGAACCCATACCAGTACTGAGTCACATCATGACTTGAATGAGTTGTAGCAACTCGGCTGAGCCATACCAACTTCTGTGGTGATCAAGTCGGACATGAAAGCAGGAATTTATGTGTAAAATTTGAACTGATCGTGTGCATAAAATAGTTAAGCGGACATCAAATAGATAGAATGAGATTTTAATGATGATGTTCTCACCTCTCTCTCTCTCTCTCTCTCTCTCTAACAAAAAAGATTTCTCTATCATATGATCGCAACCATTGATTTAAGGGTCTAAATATTTAATGGTTTCTTAAGTTAGATTTTAAAGAAATTCAATCCATCAGCAAGTATAATTCAGATAGATATCAAATTAGAGTGAGCGCTCAATCAGAATTGAAGATAAGTGGGTGGCACCAGGTGCTAAAATCATTACCTCTCATAGGAATAGTGCTAAATCGGAATAGTGATTTCCTTATCCCAAGATTTGGCTTAAGATGGATCTGAATGGAGAAAATTAATTCCATTTCCAACATAGTTGGTACGAGACTTTGACGATAATAAGAATAGTAATAAAATACCTCACATTTGTGTGTTTGCTTAACACATAAAAATCTTACCAAGGCATGGAAAGCCATTGACGAACCATTATATGACACCGTCTTTTTCTCAGGTGGAATGACATGTTCAATCAGGCACACGAGGGACTCCCATTGGTTTCTCATTATGGAATCTCCAACCAGCATCATCCTCTTCCTTCTCATCTTCCCCAGAAATTCCAATGCATCAAACCTGATTCGCCAGAAGAGAACCATTACCCATTTCAGTCCTTAAAGAAAATTTCCATGCATGTGGCCTTGTGGGCTTACGGGCCTCTGCCCCTTCACTCATTGAAGTCATTGCCCCACCACAGGAATCTATACCGAAATGTGCCCCTTTATAAAATCTTGCTCTTAAAAAAAATGTAGCAATAATTACTTAGCACCTTCGTTAGATTTCAGCATAAAAAATGTATAAAGAACCGCTCCTTACCCCAATAGTAAGGAGGCGTAGTTCTTACTTGGCTGTCCAGGATGGAACCCTGGGCAGGCCACCTTCCCCTACCAGAGGTCTCTTTACATTGATGTGGTCTCCTTCTCTCATCCGAGGGCTTGTGGGGTCCAGCCCCATTAGCTGGGGGTACCCAAAAAAAAAACATAAAAAATGTATAATAATACTTCAATTGCACACAATGTTTAATAAAATAGTATTCAAGAAATCTCGCAGGTTGTCATGTCCAACACACCTGCACAACATAGCAGCCATGGCTGCTTAGAACAACAATACCTTGGGATGTTACAGCCATCTGGTTTCCACCTCCACTTCTCGTAATCAGAATCCGGCCGGCCGTTCATCTGGCAATTCACTTTGCCACTCAAATATGGGCAAGTGGCATCGTACAGAGGGTACGATTGATCGTAAATCCATTTTCCAACTGACAAATCGCATTGCCTCTGGTGAGACAGTCGACTTTGAACCACATTGACATCATCTTCTTTCCCTTGGAGCCACTCCAGATCATCCAAATCGAAGTCAGATTGCGCAGACACGTCCAGGAAGAAGCTTTGATAGAAGATGAAGATGATGAGGGAGACGAAGATGAGGGATTTGAAGGGGAGGGATGAAGGTGTGGCCATTGAAGCTACAAGAGAGTGATAGTGAGTGAAGTTGGTATTAAAAGGACTTGTGGGTGGGTGTTGAGGGAATCTTCTAAGTTGACCAAATGCATGGCTTTTGCGCTTAAGATGCGGTGGAATGGATCATGTCCTTTATGTTCATGCCAATGCCATGATGCCTAAGCATTTGAGATGTCTTGTTTCCTTCTTTATTATGTTGGCCACTAACAAGGTAAAATGTCTAATAAAAGGAAAAGGAGAAAAAGTGCTGTAAAGGGTTCAAAGCTTGAACAGAGAAAGAGAGGGGTGTTCATGGGCTGGGTGAACACCAACCTGGCCTCACAGTGCTGGATTTGGGGTTTGTTTAGGACCATGAGATAGACATAGGCCTAATTTTCTAGCACCATAGTTAAAGGGACCAGGCCTGCAAAATGAAAGGCAGTCAGTCCTTGGAAAGGCACGTAGGAGTTTATTTAATATGCAGATGAGTTGAACCTGAGAGTAAATTTCTCCCCTGTGGGCTGTATTGGACATTTATATTACCGGATCACAAAATGGGCCAGGCTGGAGATCTTTGGTCCAACCTGGCACAATCCATGAGCACCCTAGAGAGAGATGATGTTTGTTAAGGCGGGGGAATTTATAGTCCTCCAATGCTGTGGATCACTACATTGATGGCCCACCACATATAAAAAGCAGAGGCAGTTGGTAAATCCTTGTCATCTGATTGACAGAGATTTCCTTTTGAATTTTCACCATTGATGATTTGATTCCTTCTTTATTTTATTTTACTTTTTTATTTTTTTCAGTTTCATTAGCAGGCAGTAAATCGAGTCACTAGAAGTACCTCTTTGCTGTGCGTCTGGTACCATAGGGCAGGGGCGGAACTAGAGTGGGCCCATCTCCCTCCCTGACATTTTCAAAAAACTTTATATTCTTAGAAATTTTAGAATATATTTTTTCGCTGAGAATTTTTAGAACATACTTTCACATTGCCCCCATCCCACCCTAAAAAAAAACTTCAGTGGCTTTCAACAAAGAGTTACAATTCCAACCTACCAAGCTAACCCAAATGTGACCTCTTAACTCATTCCTTTCCCAACAAATGGGTTGATTGAGTCCAAATATAGCTATTCGACCCAAGCCCAATCTAATCTCCCTGGCCTATTAATTAGGGTTGAGGTTGCCCCTTTTAAATTATGGAATGGGTCCAATAATTCATCTTCAACACATAATGGGTCCAATAATTCATCTTCAACACATTAAGAGTTGGTCAAATTCAGGTTATTTTCTATTATTATTTGGTACCCTAGCCTAGGAGGCTATGGCCAAGAGAGGTCACACAAGTAGAAAGAGGAAGCCAAACCATGGGACGGGTACCCCATGCAAGTAGAAAGAGAAAGCCACAATGCGGGAATGATGGCCCACACATGTGGAAAGAGAAACCCACACACCCGGAAAGAGTGGCATATCTAAGGATCTGGTTCGCCAGGTAACATGCGGGATTGTAAACCAACTGAGCAACCCTTTGTTTTCGGTCATATCCAGGTTGACTACATACATGTCACCCAATACCCATATAGCCAATATGTGAACCCTTAATCCTAGATTCAACTCACCTCAACCGATTTCAACCTAAACCAAAATCATATTAAACCATACCAACTTCAATTCTAGAATCCGAGCCCAACCCGAATCCAAACATGATCAACCAGAGTTTGGGTTGGTTTCAACCCGAGTTGCACCCGTTTAATGCAACTGACCATCGTGATGATGAAGGCTGAAGGTGAATAATTGTCGGTAATGTAAGCTCATATTCCACTGATTTGCTCTTTCCAGAGTCAAAATGAATGGAGTAATAAGTCGTTCGAGGAAAAAAGCTAATTTGATGATCATACCGACCTCATCATTTTTAACCACCCCCAACTAACAAAGAGTAGTCTTTCAGACCATACAAGTGGCAGCAGATTGGTTGTGCCCTAAATAAATGGAGCCCATCCAATCAATGTCCTGCAAATAATGGTTTAGATTTTTAACCAAGTATGGAGAAATGACTGTTTGGAAATGACAGGTATAAACTATGGTGCATATGAGCACAATATGTACACAAGGAGGAAAAGGGAAGACTCAAAGCAGGGAGGCTTGCCAAGACCACCAAATGTTGCACCTCTTGCGCTGTTTGGTCAAGTCTGTGTCTAGGCAAGTCATGTCCCTACAAAAAGGATGGTGGTCTCTGTTCTATGAGTTCGGCTTTTAAGTGGGACCGTGCCAAGTGCATTGTCATCCCACCATTCAACCTGGGGATTTACCTGGTCGATTTAGCTTCATAAAACCAGATTGAAGGCATAAGTGTACTCTTCAAACTAGTTAGAAGCTGTCTAAAAAGTCTAGGCTCACCCAGAATGATTTCTTGTGCTCAATCTTTGTGTTTGACTGCTTGTGAATCAAATAATAAGATCATTAGGGCTCTGCATATAAACTAGGTTTGCATATAGATTAGGTTGAACTCGGTGCATGCAAACTAGACCTGAGAGAGAAAATTTGTAGGAACGTAAGAACAAAAGGTAGATCAGAATAGAGTCGGAATTAGCCTTAACCGTTGAAGGAAGGTCATTAAGTTTTGAAGAAATTATTACAATGGTTGATCAAGCGGACCCACTAATGACTTTGAAGGACTACATGTACCCCACCACGATGACTCTTGCATCACTCTGCCTCAGACCAATGCCACCTTTGAGCTTAAATCTGGTATGATCTAGATACTCTTAGTGTTCCATGAACTAGACCAGGAAAACCCAAATCAGCATGTTAAGGAAATTCGAGGACATTTGTGGTACCATGAAAATCAACCATATGACAAAGGATGCCCTCAAACTTAGGTTATTCTATTTCTCATAATAAGAAAAGGCCAAAGCATGGCTTTATGCCTTACAGGCCGGGTCTATCACTATATGGACCAAGCTAGTCGAAGGATTTTACAAAAAAATTTACTCTAAATGGAAAACCGTTTTGATTAGGCAGGCTATCAAAGGATTTAATAAAAAAGATGGGGAGAAACTTTACTGATATTTTGAACGGTTCAAAGATCTCTTTATCCAGTGTCCCCACCTTGGATTTGAGAAAATCTGATTGGTCCAAATTGTATACGAAAGCATGGATTACCCAACCAAACAAATGGTGGAATCTTTCTGTAATTGTAATGTTACAAAAAAAAAAAAAAAAAAAACAGCAAAAGAAGCAAGTAAATTTTTTGAAGATACCATTGAAAATACATCGCAGTGGGCCCCAATCAAGAGGGAGCCCACTAAAACCACCATTCCAAAAAAAGGGGAATGTTCAAAGTTGAACAAAAAATTGAGGCGGAGGCCAAGCTGGCCACATTGATGAGGAGACTAGAGGCTCTAGAATTAAACCATGGAATCCAGAATCCCACTCCAAATATTTTGAAGTCATTGTAGTATAGTCAGACCGTTAGTGGCGAGATTGACCCAATAACTTTGGGTCAGGTTTGAATCCCTTGAGGAAGTCAATGCGCTCTATCAAAACACTCATCTTGATAATCGTCAGAGATATGACTCATACTCTAATACATATAATCCAAGTTGGAGGGACACCCTGAGTTTTTCTTGGACCAAGGGTCCACCTCGAGAAGGCCCATCACAGTCAACTCAATTTCAATCCATTCAATCTTAGGACAGTGCCCCACCAGGTTTCCAAAAGCCAAACCTCAACCCTAACCCACTGACCTAGAGGATGGATTCTTTAGAAGAGGCCATGAAACTCAAGTCCCAGACCACAGCCGAGTTGCAACAGAGTATTGCTCAAGCTTAGCAAACCACTGCCCAACTTTTGAATGGCCATACTCAAACCATTGCAAATTTGGAACACCAAATGGGTCAACTGGCTAGCAAAATTGGAATACCAAATGGATCAACTGGCTAATTCCATGAGTGCTAGAGACAAGGGAACCTCTCATAGTCAACCAGAACCCAATCCCAAAGGCCAAATCATACATGATACCAAAGGAAAAGGCCTAGAGCAAGTTAGATCCATAACCACGCTTAGGTTCATAACAAAGTAGAGATGCCCAAGGAAATTGAGGATTCTGAGATAGCTAAGGAAAATGTGGATTCAGAAAAAAATGAGGATAAAACAGTAACTGAACTAAAGGAAAAGGAACCAATTGAGGAACCTAGCACCACCATAGGAGAACTGTCACCTAGTGATCCACCTCCTAGGATTTACATTCCTAAAGCTCTGTAGCCCCAAAGGCTAGGCCCAGCTAAGTCTAGTGCCCAATTGGAAAAAAAAATGCTTGAACTTTTCAAACAAATGCGGATTAGCATTCCCTTGTTAGATGCGATCCAACAAATTCCAGCATATGCCATGTGAGGCCCCACCCATTGTGAACCCTCACTTTTATTTTAATTGTGTTAATTATAGTATTCTATATCTAATTATACTACGTAGTAGGGATTAATAATGATAGATATGTATTTTTCTTAGGCTTTTAGCCTATTTTCTAAGATTTAGTTCCTTTTTGTATTCTATTTGCTAGAACATATAGGGTGTTTATTAGACTTTAAGGAGTTTGTTAGTTAGTTAGAGACCCTGGCTAGTAATTAGAAGTATTATGAGAGGTTTCCACATGAGAATATTCTAATTTCACCTAAAAAGACCCAAATGCCCATATACTTATCTCAATTTGCAATTAACCAAGGGAGGGCACTTTGGACCTTTTCTTTCCACCACAAAACTATAAAAAGAACCCACTCCCATCCCAAACGAGCATTCATCTCTCTTTCTCTTTCCTCTATCATTTTCCCTCCAAGAATTCCCACCCTTTCTCTCTCTAAGAACCCCAGATCTAAGCTCCTAGCAAGAAGAAAAGGAGGATCGCTACAAGCTTCAGCTATCATCTTGCCTAAGGATTTCTTTAATCTTATAGATCTCTCTTTTCTCTACAATTCAAGGTAATCCCCTCTTTGAAACTCAATTTCCCTAGAATTCTCTCTTTCCCTCTCTAAATTCCTTTCCTTATTGCAATTCTCTGATGGATCTGGGATTAAGTATTGTAGATCTATTCAAATCTGAGTTTTTGGGTTGATTGAGAGCTTGGAAACCTTAGGAGCTTGTATTCTATATTGGAGTTTTGTTTTCTCTACATCTAGTCAATTTCATTGCATTTGGATTAGAAGCAAGTAAAATAAACTTACTTGTAAGAGGTGAACACCCCCCACAGGTGGTGACAACCACCGGGTATTGTATACACTTCAGGCGATCGAAGCCCAGGTGTGGTACACCCTTCTATGAGGCCATGCCTTATAAGTGGGTGGGAGGCGCCCTCTCCTGCCGATGTGGGATGAGGGACAAATGCATGAATAGGGCTAGGGGCCATGTGCCTTCGATCGCCTGAAGTGTATACAATACCCGGTGGTTGTCACCACCTGTGGGGGGTGTTCACCTCTTACAAAAGCTTCCCAAGTGTGGTACACCCTTCTATGAGGCCATGCCTTATAAGTGGGTGGGAGGCGCCCTCTCCTGCCGATGTGGGATGAGGGACAAATGCATGAATAGGGCTAGGGGCCATGTGCCTTCGATTGCTTGAAGTGTATACAATACCCGGTGGTTGTCATCACCTATGGGGGGTGTTCACCTCTTACATTACTTAACATGGAATGGATGTCTCTTGTCATTTGACTTTGTAATCTCAGTTCAATTGGATGTTTGATTATATAGATCTACACTTTTGAGCTTGTTTTCATGGATTTTGGTCATTGGTGAATGAGATTTCTCATTTGGAAGATCAATGGCTCAATTGGTGATGGTTTGATGGTGATTGAGGTGTGTTTGATGTTTGTGTATATTTCCATGATGAATGGATGGGATTTGGTTGGTTCTTTATGGAAATTAGATGGAATTGGCGAAGTTGTAGAAATTTGAAATTTAGGTTCTCATGTGTACCCGATCGACCAGCCCATGAGGATGTCGACCTGATAAAAAGAAGATTCAGGAGAATAACTGGGAGCTGGATTTCCCTCGGTCCCAGAAATTCCAGTGTACCAAGTCGACCGGCCTTACGGGATGTCGACCTGATACAAAGGAATTTCAGAGGTATAACTAAGGTCTGGAGATGACTCTCTGACACTCAAGCCATGATGTCGACTGGACACACTGCAGAATTTTAGAAATCAACATATTTCCTACCAGGTGATTGTCCTGGATTTTTATGTGTACCTGGTCAACATCCTGGCCATAATGTCAACCAGATACTCTGTATTGGATGTTAACCTGGGAGTAAGATTTCTGACTTTCCCAGTGCACCCGGTCGACCCCCCTTGGACAATGTCGATCGGATACACGGCAGACTGTGAGTTTTCAGTTTTGCAATTTCTGAGGTTTTGATCTATTGTGGTGTTATTGACCATCCAAATGGACTTCTATTGAGGTACCAATCACGAGTCAATGGTTTGGGTCAACCTTGACTAATGGGGACCACCTAAATAAGGTCTAGTGTATTAATTGGATTTCAATTTGATCCTTAAAAGTTGTCGAATATGCCATTAACTTCAGAAGCACCAAAAATACACTTCCTTGGCATCTGAAACCTCTTTTAGGAATTGAACTGGCTGATATGTGATAAGTCCATAATATCACATATTTAATTCATTCATTCATATAAATTTGTGGACTTAATTAAAATAAAATGAATTGAATTCATAGATTTTCACAAAATCATGCAATTAGACTCTTTTGGTTGAATTTAAGTAAAAGTCTCATAAAAATACATGTCTTGGTGAAATTTTTGCACTATTAGGCCCCATGCATAGTGTAAGGACCCGATCCGAATTTGTCAAATGATTTGAGTTTTGACCATATGATTGATCACAAGTGGACCCCACCCTGTTGAGCATTTTCATGCACTATCATTAACTTAACTAGGTAATGCCGGTGGGGTTTAATTTTATTGCATTTAGATAATCACCATGTATTATCATGTGACCTGACTTATAATATGGGTGGGACCCATTGCTTGCATTTAAGTCCAAGTAAACAGTATCCAAAAGTTGGGTTTTATACATTGGATGATTATTAATGTACTAAAATTATACACTCTAGTGAACCATGCATGTCATGACCCACTCAGTGGGCCCATATTAACACCACCATCATCATATTTATAAACTGCCTTATGTGTAGGCCAAAATGGGATCGCAAGGGAGATGCACGTCCATGGATCATTCCAAGTCGTTACAAGGCGTAGTGGGTCGACCCATTCCAATCGCTAATTTGAAAAAAAAAAATCTCAAGATGCATTTTTGGAAAATTCCAATAGAAATTGGAAAGAAGGAGAACGTCCAAGCCAACTCAAATTCACAAGATTTCAAGTCAAGTGGGGCCATTTTCAACAGAGAATCAAGCCAAATCAAGGAGATTATAATGGGGCCCAATTGAAATTTTTCAAAAGGATTGAAGAGTCCCAAACGGTTTTGTGCAACAAAAAAACAAAGAGAGAGAGAGAGATAAGGAACCCAATTTCAAATTCAAAACAATTGCTCAAGATCCAAAATTCAAGGAGTTCAAGTTAGAAAATTCTCAAAAGAAAAAGAAATCTCCACTCTCTCACGTGAATCTCTCTCTCCGCCCTAATTTTTCTCCATTTATTTCTATCTTCTTTCCATTCTATCTCACAGACCCTCATCTCTCCCTCACGTCTCCCTTTCCAATTCTTCCCCAGACGTCCCATATCTTTCTCTCCCTCATTATTTTACTACTTTCCATCTCTCATAATTCTCTCCATCATCTACATCTCTCACTCACCTATTATACGAGGCCAAAGAAAAAATTGATGTGTGAAGGAAGAAGAAGAAGGATGGAGGGATAGATTTGCTACTTGTAATCTAAGGAGAAAGGGTGTAAGTTGATCTATTTTAATTGATTTTATGGGTGAATAATTTTGATGCAAAATCTGATTTTCAATTTATTAATCTATTTACTTTATTTATGTCTTTTTGATGCCTTATTTTTGAATGATATATTGCATGCTTAAAGGCCGCGAAATACTAAAAATAATTGAAGGAGACTAGAGTCTTTCTGAAATTTCTCAAATATTAATAAATCCGATCTCTTTTTTTTCAGATTTTGAGTCCTTAATGAAATCGCCCATATTTTCAATATTTAGAATACAACTGAACCCTGACCCTTAGATTGCAAGGCTCTCATTCAATCTTGAATTTTAATTTAATTATTTTTTAATTTTTAACATTTCCAATTGGTTTTCTAATTATTTTTATGGTGGATATAGTTTTTAGTATAGTTAGACTAGGTTTCTAGTTTAGTATTTTTTTCTAGTTGTAATTAATTTTATTCAGATATGTAATTACTTTTTAATTAAAGTAGGATTTGTGATTTTATTAGATTTTTGATAGGTTAGCACTAGTTTTCTAATAGGACGGTACATTGCGATCATTGGCTCCCTGTGGATCGACTCGGTTTCACCGGTTATAACTACAATCGTGACGACCCTACAGTTGGGGCACAATCAAGTTTTTGGCGCTGTTGCCGGGGAGCTTACAAGCGCACGAAGGTAATTTTCTAAACTTCCTTTTTAATTGCTTTATGGTTTTGGTTTAATTCCGATCATCATTCTAGATTAGGGGTAGCATGCATGGAATGCTTAGACCAACCCTTGGACATTAAAAGGAGAAACTGAAATTCTGATTTTTAACTAAAATTTCCTAATTTCAGATCTGAAAAATAATTCTTGCTGATTTTTTTTAAAATCTCATTTTAAAAAAAAAATTGCCTTGATTTCTTGTCCTTTTGATAGCTAGTTTAGGTAGATTATTATTGTTATACTTTTGAGTTTTAAGGACTAGTTTATTTACTCTTTTTTTTTTTTTTTATATCACTTTTGAGCCACCTAAGTTGCTGGAAAATATTCTGGAATCTTCAGAAAAAGTTTGGGGGGTGAAACCGTCCAATTTCAGCTTTTTGGCAAGGAAATTGCCTAAAAATTTGAAAAGTTCAGAATTCTTTTTGGGAATTTGGTTTTCTATGTTGTTCTTAGTTTATTATTTTTTTAGGTCCAAAAAAAAGTTAATTAAAAAAAACACAAAAAAAGAGTAATCATAAAAATTGGACACCTGCCTTTCTTGATCCCATAGTGCATGAGCACAAAGTCACCACCAATTTGGTATCGTGACTCAATTAAGCGATTAAAGTGAAAGGACTCTCTGATCAAGAGGTTCATTAAGATTTACAAAAATCTAAGTTCTCCTGGTTCATCTAAACCATCTAGTCTAATGGCGGAAAGTGGGAATAATAATAATAATAACAATGATAGAAATCAAAATGAAAATGAAAATGGAGTGGTTAATCAAAGGGGAAGGTCTTTACGTGAATACCTACAACCTACTAGGACCACTGCACCCTCATGTATGGTTGTCCCAGCCACCCCAAGAAACTTTGAAATCAAGCCGGGTGTGATCCAACTATTGCCTAAATTCCATGGCCTTGATTCGGAAAGTACGTACCTTCACTTAAAAGAATTTGAAGAAGTGTGCGCTACTCTCCATTTGAATAATGTTAGGGAAGATGTTATCAAATTTAGGTTATTCCCCTTCTCTTTGAAAGAAAAAGCTAAGGCATGGCTACATTCCCTTAGGGCTAACGCGATTACTACTTGGAATGATATGGTCCGCGAACTTTTGAAAAAATTCTTTCCACCTCACAAGACCAACACTTTAAGAAAGCACCTCATGAATTTCAAGCAAAAAGAAAAGGAGTCTTTCTTCAAGTGTTGGGAACGATTCAATGAGCTCCTACTAGCTTGCCCACATCATGGATTCGAAATTTGGCGCATAATCGGACTCTTTTATGATGGATTAACATCAGAAATGAGCCAATTCGTTGAGATGATGTGTAATGGGGACTTCTTGAACAAAGATCCCGATGAGGCATGGGAATATCTTGATTCTCTCGTGGAAAGTGCTCAAAATTGGTACACATCTGATGGGACTGAGCACTTAAAACAATCGAATAACTCTAAGGGAGGGCGAATGTACCTATTGACAAATGAAGAAAATGATGTTAATGCTAGAATCACTTCCCTAACAAGAAAGATAGAGGCCATAGAATTTGGGAAAGGAAAACAACCCGCCCCTGTGTGTGGAATTTGTGAATGCGACACCCATTCTTCTAAGGATTGTCCGACAATCCCTGCATTCAGAGAGGTGTTGCATGAATAGGCTAATGCTACAAATACTTACCAAAAGCCATTCACAAATCAAATAGGTAACACGTATAATCCTAACTGGCGAAATCACCCCAATTTTAGTTGGAGAAATGGGCAAAATACTAACCAGGCACCTATCCTCCCAAAACCTACAAATCAAGGTGGTAACTTTGTACCCCCTAATCAGGGAGTCCCACCACTTCCTCTGCAATCTCAAAATAGGTCTTTGGAGGATTTGTTGACCAATTTTATTCAAATTCAAAAATCCATCAACCAAAGCAATTAGCAAACATTTCAAGACTTCCAAAAGGAGGTAAGAGCCTCAATTGGCCAAATCAATAATACCCTTCAGATTAGGGAGAAAGGGGCTTTCCGAGCCCAACCTCAACCTAATCCAAAGGGACAAAACGAAGTGGCCAACTCAGGTCCCTCGACCTCATGGTAGCGGGTTCAAGCTATGACCACCCTTAGGAGCGGCAAAGAGATTCCAGTTGAAGATCCAAAAAAAGATAAATAACCTGCTTCCTCGAATCCAAAACTATCCCAAATTACGTCTGATCTTGAGGAAGTCATGGAAGAAACCACTTATGCCAAGGAAAAGGAGGCTGAACTATCTGTATACAAGCCCGTGGCTCTGTTTCCACAATGCTTAAATCCGCCAAAACAAATGACCCCTAACCAGGAAATCTTAGATATTTTCAACGAGGTCAAAATCAACATTCTACTTTTAGATGCGATCAAACAGATTTCATCTTATGCAAAATTCTTGAAAGATTTATGTACAATCAAGCATAAGACGCATGTCCAAAAGAAAGCATTCTTGACTGAGCAAATTAGCGCTATTTTAAAACAAAACAATCCCCCTAAATACAAGGATCCCGGATGCCCCACTATATCATGCATCATTGGAAATTTCCGGATCGAGCAAGCATTGCTTGACTTAGGGGCTAGTGTTAATCTATTACCCTACTCGGTATACAAACAGATGGAGTTAGGCGAGCTGAAACCTACTCAGGTCACTCTTCAGCTAGCCGATAGATCAATAAAGAAAATGAAAGGGGTAATAGAGGATGTTTTAGTCAAAATAGAAAAATTCTACTTTCCAGTAGATTTTATTGTCCTGGACACACAACCAGTGGCCAACCCTAGCGCACAAATTCTGGTGATATTGGGAAGTCCTTTCTTGGCCACATCAAATGCGTTGATAAACTGCCGGAACAGAGTAATGAAACTTTCTTTTGGGAACATGACAATTGAATTAAATATCTTTAATGTTTGCAAACAAATGAGGGATGATGGTCTTGATGTCGAACAAGTAGATCTCATTGAATCCATTGTTCAAGAAACCCTTGAGGAGTTCTCTTACTCAAATTTTTTAGACACAATGGAATCAAGCAAGGCTTTGGCCAATTTTATAGACACCCCGGATGACACTGTTAACATAGTCAATACAACATGGAAATCTCAGTTTGAGGACCTCGTACCAACTGGTACTCAGTCTCTTCCTTCTCAGGTGAGGCCGCCCAAACCTGAATTGAAACCCCTCCCTTCGGATCTCCGATATGCATATTTAGGGGAGGATGACACATACCCAGTGGTTATTTCATCACACCATGATAAGGATCAAGAGATCCAACTTCTGAATATACTTAAGCAACACAAAGATGCCATAGCATGGACCGTGGCTGATATAAAGGGCATTGCCCCTTACGTGTGCACGCATCACATATATTTGGAGGAAACTGCAAAACCCTCCAGACAAATGCAACGCCGACTCAACCCAACTATGCAAGAAGTGGTTAGGGCTGAAGTGCTTAAACTTTTCGATGTGGGTATAACCTATCCAATTTTGGATAGTCAATGGGTTAGCCCTACCCAAGTTGTTCCAAAGAAAGCCGGTGT
This sequence comes from Umbellularia californica, assembly GCA_028538565.1. NCBI lineage: Eukaryota > Viridiplantae > Streptophyta > Magnoliopsida > Laurales > Lauraceae > Umbellularia > Umbellularia californica. The sequence continues at coordinate 42,327,896 of JAPQWN010000004.1, forward strand.
TAATGTAGTCCGGAATTCAAATGATGAACTTGTCCCAACCCGGGTACCCACTGGTTGGCAAATGTGCATTGACTACAGAAAATTAAATGCAGTCACACGTAAGGATCATTTTCCCTTATCCTTCCTCGATCAAATCTTAGAAAGGGTAGCATGCCACCCATACTATTGTTTCTTGGATGGGTATTCCAATTACAACCAGATTGAGATAGCACCGGAAGACCAAGAGAAAACCACATTTACATGTCCATTTGGAACATTTGCTTATCGAAGAATGCCATTTGGACTATGTAATGCTCCAGCCACTTTTCAACGATGCATGTTGAGCATATTTAGCGATATGGTGGAGCGGATTCTTGAAGTCTTTATGGATGACTTCTCTGTCTTTGGAGATTCATTTAAGGATTGCTAAGTAACCTTGAGAAAGTCCTTATTAGATGTGAAGAAAAGAACCTAGTGCTTAACTGGGAAAAATGTCATTTCATGGTTCGCCAAGGAATAGTCTTAGGTCACATAGTTTCCTCCAAAGGAATGGAAGTCGATAAATCTAAGATAGATTTAATTGCCAATCTGCCCATACCCAAGACTGTAAGGGATGTAAGATCATTCTTAGGACATACTGGTTTCTATAGAAGATTCATTAAGAACTTCAGTTTTATATCTAGACCCCAATGCAACCTTCTATGGAAAAATGCAGAATTTGAATGGACTGAAGCATGTCAAGAGGCTTTTACTAAGCTAAAAGGCATGTTGACAACTGCTCCTATTATGCAACCTCCAGATTGGAGCATGCCCTTCGAATTAATGTGTGATGCCAGTGATTATGCAATTGGAGCAGTCCTTAGGCAACGTATGGATAAAAAGCCTTACGTAATATATTACACGAGCAGAACATTAAACAATGCACAGATTAATTATTCCACTACTGAAAAAGAATTACTGGCAGTAGTCTTTGCATTGGACAAATTCTGCTTGTATCTAATAGGATCCAAAATCATTATTTTCACTGATCATTCTGCGCTTAAATACCTTCTTTCCAAAAAAGATGCTAAGCCCAGATTGATTAGATGGATCCTACTACTTCCAGAGTTTGATTTAGAAATATGTGACAAAAAGGGAGTAAAAAATGTAGTGGCAGACCATCTATCTAGACTTGTCATCTCTGATTCTTTAGAGCCTACACCAATACAAGACCAATTTCCTGATGAACACTTATTTTCTATTTCCCAACCCCCATGGTATGCAGACATAGCAAACTATCTTGTTACGGGCACGGTTCCACAACATTGGTCACAACAAGATAGAAAGAAAATTTTCACTGAAGTCCGAAAATTTTTCTAGGATGACCCTTATCTCTTTAAGTATTGCCCAGACCAAATTATTAGGAGATGTGTGCCTGACCAAGAACAAAACAGTGTTATCTTGTTTTGTCATTCACATGCATGTGGAGGTCATTTTTCACCTAAAAAGACCGCTTTTAAAATTTTGCGATGTGGATTTTATTGGCCGTCACTTTTTAAAGATGTATTTGAATTTTACAAAGCGTGTGAGCGTTGCCAAAAATTGGGTAGTATTTCACGAAGAAATAAGATGCCATTAAACCCAATTTTGGTAGTGGAATTATTTGATGTTTGGGGGATAGATTTTATGGGACCATTTCCTTCTAGTTTTGGTTTTCTCTATATCCTAGTGGCTGTTGATTATGTCTCTAAATGAATAGAGGCCATTCCAAGTAGAAAGAATGATGCTAACACAGTAAAAAAAGTTTCTAAAGGAGAACATCTTCTATCAATTTGGAACCCCACATGCTATAATAAGTGATGGGGGAACTCATTTCTGTAACCGCACAATTGAGGCCTTGTTTCGAAAATATGAAATCACACATAAAGTGGCCACCCATTATCACCCACAGACAAGTGGCCAAGTGGAGGTATCAAATCGAGAAATCAAAAGAATATTGGAGACAACTGTAAACCCAAATTGTAAAGATTGGTCTCTTAGACTTACCGATGCATTATGGGCATATAGGACAGCATTTAAAACTCCAATAGGAATGTCTCCTTTTAGACTGGTCTATAGAAAAGCATGCCACCTTCCGGTGGAACTAGAGCATAAAGCATACTGGGCAATTAAACAGTTTCACTTTAATATGGAGAAAGCTGGGATTGAGAGGAAATTTCAATTAAATGAATTGGAAGAGATTCGTAATGATGCATATGAAAATGCTAGAATTTATAAGGAACGGACAAAATTCTTTCATGACAAACATATCTTAAGGAAAACATTTTTTCCATCACAAAAGGTCCTTCTTTATAATTCTAGACTTCATCTCTTCCCAGGAGAATTAAGATCAAGATGGAGAGGTCCCTACATTGTAAAACAGGTTCTTCCATATGGGGTGGTAGAGTTGGAAAACCCGAAGAATGGTGAGCTTTTCAAAGTGAATGGACACAGAGTAAAACTATTCTTGGAGACCAGTGTGCCTGATGATGAAGTTATAACTCTGGTTAATCCTGTCTATCAGGATTTATGGGCGCTGGATCTGACAGTGGCCCACACCTTTGTACAATATGTATATATTTCCTTGCTATCTTTCTTTTTGTGTATTTTGTCTAACCATGGACAGTAAGAAGATCAGATCACATTCCCAGGTACCCTCTTCCACTTTACCTCCGTTATTATATATTCCTTATGTTACATTTTCATATTTATTACATTTCATGCATAACATCGAGGACGATGTTTATCTTAGGTTGGGGGGTGGAATAAGCGCACTTGTCCAATTTTAGACAAATTTTTTTCATTTTTGCATAGTCCTAAAAAACAAAAAAAAAAAAAAAAAAAAAAACAAAAAAAAGGGTTTTTCAAAAGAACTTGACGATTTGAAGATGTCTAGAAATTTGGAATTTCAGAACTTTTAGAAGGAAGTAAAATGAAGGTTCACTATTTTATAAAAGATAAAAAGAATACCGAACTTTGTTTTTCACTGTAACACGTTTACATCATTTCAAAAGTCTTGGATAAAAAGATTTAAGTTTCATTTTCAGAGTTCTTTCAAGAGAGAAAAAAAGAGAATGAAATTTGGCCATATGAGTTCTCCTGGTTCATCGGTAAGGTTAGGCCAACCAAAACCAGTGAATTAATTCAGACAAATTGAAAAAGGCTGCCTATTGTTGGGGACCGTACTAAGAAATTAAAAAAAAAAGGTGACAAGGGATGCACAAATAGTTGTTTAAAAAAAAAAGAAAAGAAAAAAAAAGGGTGTTGAAAAGAATAAAAAGTTGTGTGACTAGTTTGGGTTCGTAGGCTTTTTAACCTGAGCCAGTAAGCCCATAGGGGTATTTATATACCTAGTTCCCTAAAAACATCTATTTTGGGAGTCATTGGCCTAAAGCTCGTTACATGGGTTAATTAGAAAGCTTACGGGACCTAGGCATTGCACAGTCACATGTGTGTTAAAAAAAAAAAACAAAAAAAAAAAAAGAGGGAAGAACATAGACATGCATCTCACAGCCTTTGAAAAAACAGTAGTGCGAAAGCCGTCATAGTAGCCTTGAGAGGAGACTTGTATTTACCCCGAATCTATGAAAGTTGGAAATTCTGCGAGGGAATTCTGTTTTCATGGCATTATTATAGAACATTTAAAATTTTTGATTTGATATATACACTTGCACAAAGCACCCAAAGATTTGGTACAATTTTTGAAAATATTTGAAAACAAAAACGTGAACTAGATTTTGAAAAGTCTGAAATCTTGATTATTCAAGGATTCAAGGCATCCGATTTGACTCAATTGTCTTTTGAGAAACCTTCCGTTGATTCTTCTTTTTAAGTAAATGAATTTTGTGGGCATATTCACTGCAAACCCTCACGAGGCACAACTCGTCCATTAGGGTTAACCTAGGGATTTAAGGGCTTACTGCATATGCTAAATGCAATCGAGAGTGCCAGCGAAAGTGGCTTTTATTTTCTTAGGTTATATTTGATTATATCAGTCAACTTCACCTTTCGTATCTTTTGCTCGGGACTAGCAAGACACCAATTGAGGGGTGTGATAAGCCCATAATATCACATATTTAATTAATTAATTCATATAAATTTGTGGACTTAATTAAAATAAAATGCATTGAATTCATAGATCTTCACAAAATCATGCAATTAGACTCTTTTGGTTGAATTTAAGTAAAAGTCTCATAAAAATACATGTCTTGGTGAAATTTTTGCACTATTAGGCCCCATGCATAGTGTAAGGACCCGATCCAAATTTGTCAAATGATTTGAGTTTTGACCATGCGATTGATCACAAGTGGACCCCACCCTGTTGAGCACTTTCATTCACTATCATTAACTTAACTAGGTAATGCCGGTGGGGTTTAATTTTATTGCATTTAGATAATCACCATGCATTATTAGGGGTGTACAAAAAATCCGTCAATCCGTCAATCCGATCCGATCCGATCCGATCCGCGGATTTTAATCCGATCCGAAGGTAAACGGATTGGTGACGGATTGAAAATCCTGTAATCCGTTAGCAACGGATTGGTGGCGGATTTCATCCTCAATCCGCGGATTTAATCCGATCCGATCCGTTGACATTAAATATATATAAAAAATAAAAATAAGGGGTCTAGATATAAATTAAGATGTCTAAATATAAAAAAAAGAAAAATTATAGGGGCTCAAATGTAACTATTCCCTATCACTATTTATCCCCAAAAGGCCAAAACCGGAAAACCCTACCCATTTTTCCATATAATACTTTCCCTACTCACTATTTTTCCAAAAAATGTAAAGTGACGGATTGAACGGATTAATCCGATCCGATCCGTTCATCCACGGATCGGATCGGATTGGATTTTAATACCTACGGATCGGTGACGGATTTCAAATCCGTCAATCCGTAGGTAACGGATTGGTGACGGATTTGGCCCAATCCGATCCAATCCGATCCATGTACACCCCTATGCATTATCATGTGACCTGACTTATAATATGGGTGGGACCCATTGCTTGCATTTAAGTCCAAGTAAACAGTATCCAAAAGTTGGGTTTTATACATTGGATGATTATTAATGTACTAAAATTATACACTCTAGTGAACCATGCATGTCATGACCCACTCAGTAGGCCCATATTAACACCACCATCATCATATTTATAAATTGCCTTATGTGTAGGCCAAAATGGGACCGCAAGGGAGATGCACGTCCATGGATCATTCCAAGTCGTTACAAGGCCTAGTGGGACCCATTCCTATTGCTAGTTTGAAAAAAAAAATCTCAAGATGAAGTTTTGGAAATTTTCAATAGAAATTGGAAAGAAGGAGAACGTCCAAGCCAACTCAAATTCACAAGATTTCAAGTCAAGTGGGGCCATTTTCAACAGAGAATCAAGCCAAATCAAGGAGATTATAATGGGGCCCAATTGAAATTTTTCAAAAGGATTGAAGAGTCCCAAACGGTTTTGTGCAACAAAAAAACAAAGAGAGAGATAAGGAGCCCAATTTCAAATTCAAAACAGTTGCTCAAGATCCGAAATTCAAGGAGTTCAAGTTAGAAAATTTTCAAAAGAAAAAAAAAATATCCACTCTCTCACGTGAATCTCTCTCTCCACCCTAATTTTTCTCCATTTATTTCTCTCTTCTTTCCATTCTATCTCACAGACCCTCATCTCTCCCTCACGTCTCTTTCCCTTTCCAATTCTTCCCCAGACGTCTCATATCTTTCTCTCCCTCATTATTTTACTACTTTCCATCTCTCATTAATTCTCTCCATCATCTACATCTCTCACTCACCTATTATACGAGGCCAAAGAAAAAATTGATGTGTGAAGGAAGAAGAAGAAGGATGGAGGGGTAGATTTGCTACTTGTAATCTAAGGAGAAAGGGTGTAAGTTGATCTATTTTAATTGATTTTATGGGTGAATAATTTTGATGCAAAATCTGATTTTCAATTTATTAATCTATTTTCTTTATTTATGTCTTTTTGATGCCTTATTTTTGAATGATATATTGCATGCTTAAAGGCCGCTAAATACTAAAAATAATCGAAGGAGACTAGAGTCTTTCTGAAATTTCTCGAATATTAATAAATCTGATTTTTTTTTCAAATTTTGAGTCCTTAATGAAATCATCCATATTTTCAATATTTAGAATACAACTGAACCCTAACCCTTAGATTGCAAGGTTCTCATTCAATCTTGAATTTTAATTTAATTATTTTTGAATTTTTAACATTTCCAATTGGTTTTCTAATTATTTTTATGGTGGATGCAGTGTTTAGTATAATTAGACTAAGTTTCTAGTTTAGTATTTTTTTTCTGGTTGTAATTAATTTTATTCAGATATGTAATTAATTTTTAATTAAAGTAGGATTTGTGATTTTATTAGATTTTTGATTGGTTAGAACTAGTTTTTCAATAGGACAGGTACAATGCGATCATTGGCTCCCTGTGGATCGACCCTGTTTCTCCGGTTATAACTACAATCGTGACGACCCTACACTTGGGGCACGATCAATATGGACCTAGACCTAAAAAGGAGGTCATTACTTAGGTTGTACCTTTGCTATTTCCCATTGATTGGCTTGGTTTTGGAGATTTATTATGCTTAATTTATTGTTGTCACTCTTGCATCCTTTATATTGTTAATACCTGTTAATTAAATGAAAATTGGATAACATGAACCTAGGATTACCTACTGGTGACCCGGTGTTATGGATTGGTGATCATTAACCCGTGTTTGTGGCTAGGCGGGCCATAATATGGCCTAAGGATGGATGGATGTGATACCTTAGAACAAAGAGGATTGTTATTGTGGCTTTATGACCGATTTGTGAATGGGAATGAACTGAATATTGATGTTGTACTTGGAATGTTTTGGACTAAGACCATGATAAAGTGGGTCATGGCAATGGAATTGATGGTGGACTTGGACTTGGATTCACTACACCAAAATAGGATATTAGTAACACTCAAGGTTTTTGGTAAGTAACGGTTTTTAAGTGTAACTAGTTTCCTAACGTTTTATGAACGTTAACATTGGTTTTAAAGTGTTACATTATTTTTATTCGATTTAATAATTATTTCGTTATGGTATCTTCATTTTTTGCTCCACCAGTAAGCGTTAGTACAGGAAAAATTAGGTTTGGCGGGAGCAAAAATCCGCCCGAAACCCACTTCCCCCCTTTTTTTCCCCTACTCCTGCGCCCTGCTAAAGGCCTTTTAACATCTCCCTCCCCCTCTCTTACGTCGGTTCTCTCTCTCTCTCTCTCTCTCTCTCTCTCTCTCTCTCTCTCTCTCTCTCCCACTACAAGAATCTGCACTTTTCCCGGCGTTTTTCTTTTTCGCCGGCAAAGGTAACATAATTTCACCCCCACAAATGCCCTATTCCTTTCGCGCCTTGATTTCGGACTCTCCCCCTCTAATATATATTGTCCCATTTTATTTCGCCCGTCCCCATCCCTCTCTCACTCTCTCCCTCTCTGGCCCTGGCCCTCGATCGCTCATCCCCATCCCTCTCTCGCTCTCTCCCATCCTCATTTCCATCCCTCTCTTCCTCTTCCCGCAATCTCTCTCTCAGGCAGCGCCCACCCCCCTTCAGCAGGTTCTCTTCGCTCCATCGCCAGACCCATCTCAACCCTCCCATCATCTTCTCCTCTCCATCGCCGGACCGTGCGCAGAAACGCCAAATATGGTGAGGGAATAACAAACCACTACCCAAAGGACTCATATCCACCTCCCCCTACATCTGATCAGCCGTTCGATCATTCTTCTGCAACAGGCTACTACCCATCTCCACTAATAGTCGATGGAGCTGCTGCCACGCTGTTTCGGTGATGTTGTTGGTGCTGCTGGTGTGTGACCGAGGTAACTCAAATCCCTTTCTTCTTCTTCTCCTTACTCTTCTCCTTTCTACCTTGTTATTTATTTTTATTTTTTTTCTTTTGCTGGTCTTGGCATTGGAATGCCAAACAGAGGTTAAAGGGGGCAGAGGGGAGAGTTTGGAGATCGATCGACTGGGTTCAGCTCGGATGAAGGGGATTTTTGGTATTAGGTGTCGGCGTCAGTGATTTGGGTTTCAGGCTTTTCGAGTTCTTAGGTTCGTTTTTTACTTGGGTTTATTGGGGATTTGAGGATTTCAGTTGACGATGGATAGAGATTGTGTGTGGGTTTGATTTTGTCAGGAGTGTGGGAATGGGTTCTGGTGTCTGGAAGCACAATGTTCTTCCTGGCAATAGGAATTCAGCTTTGATACTAAATTGATGCAGCCCCAAATCCTGGATAAAAAAAAAAGAAAGATAAATCTCCAATTCCAATGGGATTGAAAACTAGAACACACTCCTAATTGTATTGAAAACTAAGCAAATAAGCATAAGCAATTACAATTGGACTCAACTACATATTAAAGAGTAGGATCGTTCCTTTAGCAAACATTACTTTCTAAATAAAATATAATCCTGAAAAAAAACAGGAAATAGTAATCCTAAAATGTAAAATAGAATTAAAAATAGAAATAGGATAGAAGTATGTTGCGACATTAATAGAAATGTTTTCTTGAAATTGCTAGGAATTCAATTCAATGCAAACAAATAGGCTGTAAGCAATTTCATATTCTTGTTAATACTGATATGCATTATTGTTAATACTCGTGTTTCAAGGTTCAAGGCTTATAATTCCTGCAGGAAATTATTATCTGATGGGTTAAGGTAGTTATGGAATTCAGTATCAGAAGAATTTGTTTCTGGAGCGAATGTATTGAAGACTTTTTTTTTTTTTTTGGGATTCTTTTAAGACCCTGTGAAAAAATAATCGTATTAACATTTGATGGGAATGATGAGATACTTGGTTTCACCTTTTTAATCCTCTAATCTACTTGCTGCCTGAAATGAACTCAGAAAACCTCTCTGTCAATGCATGGTATATGACATGTATGTATGCAACCATAACATGAATGTTTTTGTCCAAGATACACTGGCTCTTGTTCCTGTTTTAATTTTCTCATTTCAGGTCTTTATAGTATGATTTTTCTTTTGATATTTACTGCTTGATATGAAATCTAAATGCTTCCTCTGGTGGCCTTTAAAGCAAGTGGAAGAGGTGGATGTTATCTTCGAGTTTGCTCGTGTTGCAAAGAGACTGAAGATGGAACAAAGCCACTGTCCTTAAAGAAAGATGACACATTGGGCCTTTTTTTTTCCTTTGACTCTGTTTTTTTTCTCTGTCTCTGCATTTTTTTCTTAGACATTTGAAGCTTATCTCCTGGTTTGTTTACTTTCTTCAATGTCCTCATTGCTTTTCCTGTTTGATTCTATGATTCTATCATTAGATGGTGTACCTAGCAATTTTTCATGTTCCTGTTGCTGCTAAGGTTTGTTGGCGCTCAAGAATATTTCTCTGTGCAGCTTCTGCAGCTGACATTTATGACTCCCATTTTATTTGACTTCTACAACTATGACATTAAGAATCCACATTTTTTTCAGCTGCTTGTCAAGTTCACACAGGTCAGATTCAGATTCGCGTCTTTGTTATGAAATGTCTCCCTAGGTTGCCAGATACAAGTTAATTAAATTTGTGATGTAGAAGTTCTCTATGCCTTTGTATGGCTATCTACTTGATTTGGTTATATATGCCTAAATTTCGAATTTTTTTTTATTTTTAGCCATTGAATCAAATCACAAATCGTGATATTTCATACACATCCAAAACCACAATTCCCCCACATGAAAAAGGGATTAAAATCTGCAATATCACCCCCGCCCCCTGCCCCCTACCTGTTGAAAGAAAGAAAAAAAAAATATAGAAATAGAAAGAGACATGACTCAATTTAGTTAAAAAATGTCCGCTTTAAAACTTTACCTTAGAAATCTTGTTCAAACAAGCAAAACCTGAAGCCCAAAATGATAACTCTTTCTAGATCAAGTTCTTGCCTTCCAAATAAATAACTTATGTAAAATTCTGTTAAAGACCCATAATCTAATATGGAAGCATAATCCAATCCAAATCATTGAATACATTAAAAAGTAAAATTTTTAACTAGAAAACATTATCCCGCAATGTGTTTGTCACCAAAAAAAATCTGAAACACAGGCATCATTGCACTTTGAATATTATTTATGGAGGCCATGAATGCACAGTTGAAGTAGGAAACATTGCTCTTCCCTTCAACCTATATGAGCTTTGATAAACACCTTTACATGTATTCTACATCAACCCCACTAGAGAATGCAATGACAAAAGACACAACAGGCACAGCTCATCTACACATAAAACTAGCTATTGCATTGTGTTAGAGTTCTGCAATCCACCTATCCCTTGTTCTATGTGTTAGCATGTTGTTTGATCATTTAATGTTGTGCAAGAGAGAGAATGAAGCAAGGAGGCATTTCTTCCCCAAATTGAGATTTCCCCAAAATGAGAAGGAAGCATTAGGTACTTATCCATTTCCCCAATCAAATGTTTTTCATTCTTATCTATTTATTTTGTTTTCTCTCAATGACTGATTAGATTTATGTGATTTTCATAATAGTGTCTTGTAAAAGCATGTTTCAGAGGAATGTGGGCATTTCCTTCATGATCGCTCTATCTAAAGCTGATAAGAATCTATGGCAACAAAATTGCCGCTTCACATGAAGCTGCGGATTTAAGGTAAATTCTAATTAGTTATTACACATGAATTTAACTTTTTTTCCCTCAAGTGGTTGCTTCAATCATGTTGGAATTCATTATACACAATTATGTTTTTCACTTTATTTGTATGTGCTTTGTGTAGCTCATACACAAATATGTGCTCCATTAAGGGACCCATTGATAACTTGGATATTCCTCCAAAATCTTTTGTTCCTTCTCATTTTTTTTTTTTGGGATTTAGGAACTAGATTCTTTATTTCAACTCCTTCAGTATATCTTTATTGTGTCTACTTACCTCAATGATTGTAGAATGTTGACCTTTGTGGCCGAAGCCATTGAATCTTTTAATCCTATTTTTTGGTTATATGACAAAGACAACAACTTTTTTGAGCTAAAATCACTCTGTTATTAAGGGATAGATTAATGGCAGATTAATCACAATTGGTTTATTGGTAAATTAGGAGTCGAAGTTGAAGGTTTAGTTGTTTACCTATCTGTAGAGTGAGAAATCTAAAGATTATCTCATCTGAGACTATGTGCAATTGAGCGGTGTTTAAACTACCGCTCATGTGATCATTTCACATGCATTTTTGCTATAATTTGCAAAACAGCAACTGATATTTTTTATATGTGTTTTTTATGTAACTGTTATTTATAGAGTCAGCTTTATGAGTTCTCAATATCATTCAAATTAGAAATTCAAAATTTCCAAAGGACAACAATGCATTAGGAGAGAAACTACATGGAAAATTCAATATATCCATCATTTTCATCTTGACCTTCATTCATTGATCTAGATCCAGTTTAATGTGTACTACTGAAGACAACTGATGACCCTCATTTGTACATTATCCAGGTTATCTGTACTTGGTTTATGAATATCTAAAAGGGCCTACAGTATGGTCTATTTGATTTTGCCCACCGGGTGTTTGAATTTTTGTTTATGAGTTATGCTATCCTTTTTCCTTATAGCTCAGAATCCACTATCTGGTTCTTTACATAGATTAACAATGTGGTAACTGTTGTAAGAACTTCGTCATTTCTTTTCGTAAGACACAGAGCTAGTAAGTGAGTCCATGACATTTGATAAATTCTAAAATACATTTTATATTTATGTTCTATTTAATTTCCATATAGAATTATATCATGTTGGTTTATCTTTTCTGTAGTGTTGCCATTGTATTCAATTTCTGTTTTTTGGATTCTTTTGGGTGATTAAACTTTAATCTACAGTAAGTTAACTATCATGCTTCCATCTTTTTCTCCATACAGTTCAGCAAAAGGAACCAGGTTTGGATTTGTGAAGTGGGTTGATTTTTAGGAAGACTTTGTGTGTTCTTTTTCTTAGAGAGAGAGAGAGAGAGAGAGAGAGAGAGAGAAAGAGAGAGAGAGCTATTGCTGGTGTTGGACTTTGGGCGGGACAGGGAGAAGTTGCTAGAACTTGAATGAAAAAAAAAAGAAAAGAGTTAAAACAAACTTCTAATTAATTGGAATCTGAATTTAGACTGGGAGTGGGAAATTTCTGTTTCGTCATTTGATTTCTAATGTCAAACAAGGAATAGTATACTTTTTAAACTAAAATTCCTACATCGTTTCATTTCTAAAATCGAACTCCAAAAATAGAAAGTATGGAAAACATGAAAAATTCCTCGTCAGTAAAATTCCACCCTCTCCCCACTCTTTTGCACTCCATTTCTAGTTTTCTTAAATTAAAAAAAAAAAAAAAAAAACAGAAGAGATATCTCGTCTGTTTGATTTTGGATGTGCAGATTGTGGTGGGAAGGAGTGGAATGGAAAAGCTGACAAATGAGGCTGGAGAAGTAACATGGTAGGGAGTGCTGGGTTTTTTCTTTCTTATTTTTCTCTTTCTCTCAAGGAGAGATATGGTGAAGATTAATGAATTGGGTCGAGTCAATTGATTTGGCTTTACATTTCTACTACATGTTTTGATAAGGCATTAAATCTCATAAATCACAGGTCCCACCAAATGTTGCCTCTGTTTTCCACTTCCAGGATGGATAACTTTCATTTTTTCTCAATGTTCAAACTTCAAAGTTTGTGAGGAGGGGGAGTCTGATGCTTTAGTTGTAGTTATATACACTCAGTTCTAATCATGAACTTTGGCATTGTTTCTGCTTGTTTGTAGAGCCTTGTTCTTTGTTTTACTTTTTTTTTTCCTGATTTTTTCCTTTCTTGCTGGATCTCTGTAGGACTTAATCTCAAGAAAATAGATAAATGTATTGGAGATCCTAATGCAGATGTAGAGAATCCAGTGCTTAAAGCAGAACAGGATGCACAGGTTGAATCACTAACCCTTTGCTGTTGATTTGCATGTAGATTTAAGGATAAAAAAAAAAAAACAGAGAACGAAACTTTCTAAAGAGTCGACTTATTTCAGATTTGGTTAGTTTTGGAAAACTTGGTTATATCAGGACTTAGGGCATTCTTTGAAACTATAATTCCATCTTTTGCCTGTTACATTGTTTCTTTCCAAACAGCATTGCTTTGATTTTATTTTCCCTGTTACTGACCTTTCCAATGCCATGTGTCTTGTGAATCATGATCTTAGATCGGTAAAGATTCTCATGGAGATGTGGTCATATTGCCAACACTTGTAATCGCACTAGGAATAGCTCGTGTTTGAACCGTGTAAAAGGGCATTTTATATATGCAGCAGGTTCAGTATTCAGGGGTGGTTTTTGGATAATTTTTTTTTACACATGAAAAATTTTTGTAACGGTTATAAACCATTACTAATTTGTACGAATAGCAATACTTAAAAATGTTACAAAAGATTTCACAACCGTTAGGAATGTTATGAATCAGTAACACAAATTTGGCACGAAAAAAACGTTACAGAGCTTACAAAACCGTTACAAATATTTAAGTGTAAAATACCGTTACAAAACTTGCGAAACTGTTACTGTTTTATTAAAAATTATTAACACAAATGAGTATTAAAACCGTTAGGAACTAATTTCAGTAATGGAAATAAAGCGTTACAATTAATATGTTTGTAACGGTTTATAACCGTTAGGGATGTTTATAACAGATTAGAAACACCCAAACTGTGACCCAAAAAAACCGTTACAAATTTTTTTAGTAACGGTTTTGGACCGTTAGGTATGTCCTGAAATTGTGTAGTGATTGTATTTATGGATTTGGACGTGTACCTTGGACCTCTTATGGACATGATAGAACCTTGCTCGCGCAAGGCAAGCCTAGACAGACACAGACCTTTACTTGTTCCTTGAGTCAGCACTAACATTCACTTGGTTGTTATAAGCTTAGCCATTGGACCGATCATCCTTAATGAGAGCTACATTGGTTGTGGATTGGAGCTATCATGATGAACTATGGTTAGACGGCCAGTGGAATTCCAGTTTCGGTCTATTGAGCGTGAGAGTGTTAATATTGTTATTATTATTGGCGAGGCTCGTCTTCCCTACATGTTACTTTACTTTCCCTACCGCGACTAGTTTAGAATATGGGAGGGCCGCAACATAATATCCTGCGATGTCCAACTCGTGTGAATCTACTACATTGATGGATGGTTAGACTAGATGCTTTACTTTTCATGCTGATTCTATTTATTATATCCTGCTCAATTACCTAGCATTTGTACCTTTGCTATTCTTATGATATTATCATCGTCTTTATTCTTTTGATGCATACATCCTATGTTACTTATATACTGTGCCTTGCCAGATCCTTGGATCTGACCCATCATTTGGTGCCAAGGCATTGACCCCAACCCCGAGGGCAACGCGCTCATCGAGGCACCTGTAGCAGGAGACTGTGGATGAGGACCGACTGACCAGGAGGTCGAGCTGGAGACTGGAGTGCACTTGTTTTTGGATTTGAGTGACATATGTTGTGAGCAGGGGGATTATTTCATATGGTTTATACACATTATATTTCTATTTAGAGATTAGTTGGACAGATGATTAATTTGACATATGATTGATTTAGCACCTTATGATTCCTCTATTATTTGATATTGCTTCCGCTATCTTACTTTATGCTTCCGCAATTAACCATTGATTATTATATTGAGAAAAAAAATTTAAATTGGACATCACTACGGACTATGATCTTGGAAGTTCTTGGATTTTTAGGGAAGTCGCGCGCCCATTTCTGGTACCATGGAGGTAAACTCGGCATTCAGAATTGGGGCGTTACATGCCAAGTTCCTGAAAGACCTTTGAACCTTCAAGAGAACCATTAATGTGCCCAAGAAAGATTTCTTAGCTCTGTTGACGCCAAAAATTCCACTTTGCCTCTTCATACCCTTTCAAATATCTACATGAAGCTGCATCCGACCACAACGGGCAATGCTACTTCAAGCATCAAATCTTGTAAGAACTATCCAGAAATTTTAAGATCGTTCAAAACAGCCATAAGAAGAGTACACTTGAAATTTTGGGCCATTTCGAGATCATTTGGCCTAACATTACTCTTCCAACAGTTAAATAGGAGCTCCTGGCGGCGGCGAAGCTGGAGACCTTGTTTCACAAAACAGAGCACGCAGTTGGCCTCAAATTGCCACTAGAAAGCTCTACATCAAACTCCAGACCATTCTGACATTGTTTAGTTCAAAATGTAAAGAGTCCCATTCTCCATGCAGCAAAGTCGGCCCTTTTGGCGACAACAACATTAGAGACATCAAATCTTCAATGAAAACCTGTATATGATTTTAAAATACTTCCCAGAAGCTCTATGTCAAATTTCAAGTCAAACCGACAACATTTCACCCAACATCAACCCTCAAATAGCAAAACCAAGCCTCTTGGCGGTGGAAACCACCGAGGCCATCACTCATCAAACAAAAGCATGTGGATGGTCTCAAAATACTTTTAAGGGGCTACATGTCAAGTTTTAGGTCATTTCGACGTCATTTGTCCGGACTTTGAACTCCCGGAAGTTAAATCAGGTCTCCCTGCGGCGGAGCCCCTCGGGACCATGATTTCCAAATTAAAGGTAATGGATCATCTTAAAATGATTCCAAGAGGCTCCCTGTAAAATTTCAAGTCAATCGAACATCGTTTGACCGTACATCAAAGCGCAGAATCTTCCTCACGACAAAAATCAAGTCTACTAATGACAGGAGCCCACATGGCTCCAAAACGCAAAGAAAAGCCTGTGATTGATCTTATTTAATGTCCATGAAGCTTCACCGAAAATCTCAGGTCATTCTAACATCGTTTGACCCAGTTTTGGCTTCTAATGACAAATCGACACCCCTGCGCACTAAAGTCTTCAGCTCTGTCGGAAAATAAGAAACTTTGCTCTCCATTTTGCACGGCTTCTCGTCAAGTTTTTTGTAGGGAAGTCATGCCAAAAAATTTACTAAAATACAAAGAAAAATTTGCCAAAGAATAAAGACAAAAAAAAATCAAAAAAAGGCCGAAAACAAGACCAGGTGGGCCCATGGTCGCCCTTGGAAATCCAGGTCGCCAAATTTCCGCCAAAAACCCATTTTGGGTACCTTCTCATGTTTTAAGTTGTTTGGCCTCTGTGATTTTTCAAAAATCTGATTTTCAAGGCACGAAATCCGTCAATCTTTGACAACATCACGGATTCACCGTTGAAATCATAGGTTCGTCATCAAACACTTCGAAATCGCAAACTGGCCAACCAAAAAAGCACACTTTCTGCCCAACCGATTGAGAAATCAAAAGGACAAATCGTACCAACCCACTGGAAGCAATCATTTCTAAAATTGCATGATCATCCGACAACAATCGGCATGAAAAATCCACCAGCGATCAAGGATCCCTACGTCGCGGGTAGAATTCCAAAAGACATGGCGTGGCCCCCAACCCTTCAAGTACTTCAGCAGCCAGTTAATGCGGTTAGTGACCCATTTTCATTGTGGTTAATTAGCCATTATTATGGACGGCCCAATCAAAATCTAAGGAATGAGAGTTACAAGTCAAATACAATTATGGCATTAAACCATGTAACTCCTCCCATCATGGAGTTTAAATTCAAATAATGACCCATTATTATCCAACGGCCAATCAAAATCCAAGGAAAAGAAGTTACAAAAATACCAATTTAAAAACATGTAACCCCTCCCATCATGGTGCATTAATGCAATTAATGCATTTAAAGTCCATAAACCCCCCCACCCCAATGGCCACCAAAAACCTATAATAGGAGGTCATTTCCACCATTCCAAGGCATGATGGGCAAATCCTAAAAAAACTCTACAATGTTGCTACGACACTCCAACAACGATCTCTCTTCCATTGAAGAGGCTCTACAGTGACCACCACCACAAGGTGACTAAAGACCCTTGGGGGGACCACACCCCCCCAAGGCCCTCTCCTTCTATCTCTATGGCTTAGATGCGGCTTTTCAGCCCGTTTACTTAGATTTTTATTAGATATAGGAACTCCTTTTGATCCATATTCTCTAAAAATTTGAAGTTCAAGCCGAGCCAAGAGAATCAAAAGCATCATATATTATCATCTGAAGGATGATAGTGAAGCCCAAACATGACTTGCAACCGTCAATTTGAACGAGTCCCTGCAATCTCCGGTGAAGTCAAACTCCCTTTTCTTTATTCTCATTGTATTTGTATATTTAAAAAAGACACAAAAAAAAAAAAAAATACAAGCCTTGTCTTTTCTTATGATAAGAATTGTAAATCTCCTTTCACTGCAAACACAAAAATCCCTTTCACTGCAAACAAATGAAATTGCCTTTCATGGCATCCAAATTCAAATTATGTCTCTTTTATTAACACATGTGCAATGAAAGCTAAAAAAAAGTTAATTTTCTTTTCTACTTGAAAAGGTGGATCTACGAACCTCCACATATTATTTCCAAGTAGAGTAGAAAATTTTGCATACTCGTACAAAAAAAAAATTTTGATTTTCACATGTCTCCGATCACGAAAGGGTTGAACCCCACAAATTCTCACATCGCTGACCTAGGTAGTCCGGCAAACAATTTGCTAGCCATCAAGCCTATCAAGTGAGCTCTATCATTTCTTACCCAACCTCAATAAAATATAACAACCCAGGACATCATACTATTTCATGTCAGATAGGGGACCATCATATTGAACATGCTTTATTAGATTTGGGTGCGAGTGTAATCATTATTCGGTATTCCATATACAAAGAATTAGGCTTGGGGGTGTTGCGGAAAACCTATGTGACCCTCCAGTTAGCTCATTCATCGATTAGATACCCAAAAGGGGTAGTGGAGGGTGTCTTAATAAAACTGGAGAATTCGTATTCCATGTGGATTTTGTAGTTTTGGATGCGAACCCACCATCATGAAGTTGCATTGCCCGTTGTGATCGGATGTAGCTTCATGTGGCTTCTTTGATGTTGAAAGTGTATGAAGAGGCAAAGTGACATTTTTGTTGTCAACATTGCAACTATGTTTTATTTGATGGGTTATGCTTATGTTTGATGGGTAATGCTTAGATAATCCTCACATTTTGATGAAGGAAAGGAGGTCTTGGATTTTTTTTATATTTTTGTAAAAAACTACATCTCTTTCTAAAAGGAGAAATTGGTTTTTAATGTTATATCATCCGAATCTTGATGCCATGATTGGGTCTTGATCTAAAGTGAAGAGCAACTTGGTGTAGAAGAAAATTAAGTTTGTAGATGATTTTGGGCATTACATGTATTTGATGATACTTTTGGTGCTGTAAGGATATTTGACAATGCTTTTGGTAAAAATCCCTTTAAAATATTGCAATTATAAGTATTATATAATAATGGGGTTTTTACCAAAAGCATCCTCAAATGTCCTTATACCTCCAAAAGCATCCTCAAATACATGTAATGCCCAAAGGCATCTTATACAGCAGACTTCATTCACTTTATCCCTCGTGAGTTCGAGACACGACACTTGTAAGCTCGAGATACAACTTGCATGCTCAAGACATAACACTTGCAAACTCAAGATTTTGTGTCTGCATATATGTCCAACATCATTCGCGAGCTCGGGCATGAATTGAACATTTCAATGATTAAGTCGCGATTTCTGGAAGAGACTTAATGGTTCAATAGTTAAAGTTAACAAAAATATGATACATGAATGTGCATTTAGATTGACTAACAATTCTGAATCTAAATGAATGATTTATATATATGTATGAGTTTAGGCATTCTATCATGTGTTTTTCCAATAATGAATATACTCACCACGAGCATTCTCTTACTACAATTTGGGGAGATTCTTTAAAAAAAAATCTAACATTTTCATTTTTTACAAAAAATAACATAAAAAATTCTGCTCTACTCCATTCCTTATTCGTAACCCTACTCTTACTACAGTCATGGAGAGGATTACCTTATAAGTTGAGAAAGTTTTACCTTGACGTTTATGGCTTTAAAATATGGGTTTAAAATAAATGTTAACTATTTATGATGTCGTGAAGAAACTAGTGAGTTTGAGAATCGAAACAAAAATAACAACTCTCAAAATACTTCGATGCAAGAATGTGGTTGAGTCTCGATGTCACGAGAAAGGCGTCGAAGGATAATTTGGTCTAGAAAAAATCAAAGTATATGGTGTAATATGCTCTTGGGCATTACATGTAATGCTTTTTAGAAGTATAGGGATATATACTTGAGGATGCTTTTGGTAAAAAAAAGACCTATAATCTATATATATATATATATATATATACATCAAGAAAAGACAAGTTCAGCTCAAGCTAAACTAAAGTCGGCTTGGCAAATCTTACCTTGTCCACTTAATCTTATCACAAGCTCTAGCTTCATGTTTGGATTCCATCTTGAACTCAAGATTTGTCAAGCTCATCTAATGTTAGGCCAAAAAACTCATCAATATTGATGAAAGCAAGCAGTTCTAGATGCTCAGCTTTCTACAATTTTTGGCTTTTTTCAAATCTTTTTTTACTTTACAAGGGAATGTGTACCCATACACAAAACATGTCTTTAATCAATTAAGCAATAGTCTGGGACTTCTCTAGAATCTTTATAGATAACCCCATTATAATTATTTGATCCTAATTTGAAAATAATCGAGGCATACAGTCAACTTTAGGACATGTTTCTTTAGTAGAATTTCTAAATATAATTTGTGATGTTGGGAATCCAAAGACAATGATGTGTTTAAAACCGGCTTAGATTTGTCGGTGTGCATATGTGTGGGTTCAGTGGGTATGACCCAGGGGATTAGTACTATTGGGTCAAAGACCTCAGGGATTCCCATATCATAAAAAAAAGATAATTATGTGATAGATGTCCCTTGGGATTTCTAAATGCAACGTGTTCTACTAGAATTTTGAGTTCTAACCACCTAAGAAAGTCAGGAATAACCTTTGGAATTCTCAAAATTGCAACATCCTTGGTATTTCTAGATGCTCCTATGGAAAGGAGCAGTCAAGAATTCCACCCATGGACAATTTTTTAGAATTTTTAAATTCTCTAAACATGAATAATTGGAATTAAGGTGAAGAAACATGCCCTTAGACTTAATAAAATAAATTTGCTTTGTGTATAAATACTTTGATGATTGAGACATAAAAAGAACAACAAAGATCACATCATTGAACCAATATTTTGCATAGCCCTAATCCACATCTAAGGGTGTGTTTGGTTTGGCTTCTTAAAAATGCTTTTAAGATTCTGACTCTCAAAAGGTCCAATGGCTCTTAAAATGTTATTTGGTTATTTACTTTCTAAACGTGTTTATTCCAAAGTAAAAGCGAAAACCAACTTTATGGATAAGAAACTGAGGAGCAATTTCGCGTTCAAAAGCGAAGTATTACTATCGTAGAAGGCATGTCGATGTAGTTTCCATACCTTTATTTTTCTTTATCATTTTTCTTCATTAGTTTCGGAAGATCCCTCAACTCAATAGTGTGATTAGTGTAATTAATTATGATTATAGATAATTAATTGTGTTTACTGGCTTAACGATTCTGTTTTAGTGTTAGTAGTAGGGCCACGAGTTTCGTTGCGTTCGGAGCTACTCTGAGTGAAGCAGAGGTAGTTTTCATTTTTGGAAAACTTTGAAGGGTTCATTCTAATTTCAAGCTTTTGGAGATTTTGGGTGCATTGGGTAGGTTTCATCTTATACACTAATTTTCGTTAAGGGTGCGTCATAATCCGGCGGCCTGAAGGTCATATATCTCCCCAATTGCATATAATTCACTTATGCCCCTTTAAGACCTTATTTGTAATTCCCAAAATCCCACCCAACATAAGCCACCATTGATCCTCCTTTCTCTCATCCTCTCTTTCCTCTCTCCATTTCCCTCCCCTTTCTCCTTCACTTCCCATTACTTCTAAGCTCCACCAAACCAAGGTGGACGTCCACTAAGCTCCAAGGCTCTCTTTGTCACAACCCCAGACCGGATTAGAAGTAAACACGGTATGTAATTCGGGATCGCAGCTGCACATGCGAGTCAAGGTGGTGAAGTTTCGCCCACGCACACATTGATTGCCCACAAGATTCCAATGTGAGGACTAAATAACCTTTCCTCAAAATCAAATGAGTTCATTTAATTATGCGGAAGCTCATGGTAATCAACACATAACAAATGAATAATGATAATAACAAATTTCAGAGTGCAACAAAATCTCACCAAAATCTAAAATGGCATCTCATAACATTTAAGTTGAAAATGTACAAAAGAGTAAGTTTCATGTACAATCCTAAAATGAAATGGTCAACAAAGACCAGTACAATCCAAAATGCCAAAATAAATGGCAATCTCTCAAAATATTATCCTCGGCTTATGAGCAGGTCCCAATGTCTAGATGACATCGTTTGCAATCCATTCAACTACGAGTTCTAGCTCCTGTGCCGCCTCCTCTCACGTAAAGATGTAAATGGGTCCCTGATTCTCCAATTACCCGAAGGTTCCTACCCGTTAAAAATCGTGTCTGAGTCCTTATTTAGGCCCCAATAAGTAAATGGGTCCCTGATTCTCCAATTACCCGAAGGTTCCTACCCGTTAAAAATCGTGTCTGAGTCCTTATTTAGGCCCCAATAAGTAAATGGGTCCGGTTCCAACTTGGTTCGGACCCGTGGACCTGAGACCCGACATATTACCTCAATTTTCGAAAATCTTTCCTAAAGACAACGTTTTTTTTTTTTTAATATCATTCTCTACCTAGATCCAGACCCGTCCCATATATGGTTCTGGTTCCAGTTCCACCTTCTCATTAACGGTTCTGGTCCACCATGGACCCGGACCGGAACCGACCCGTTTACAACCTTACTCGCACTCCTCCTTAAAGGCAAGTGTGGCATTACATGAGCACCAAATAAACGGAGTTAGGTATGATGACCTGGCAAGCAATTAATATCAAAAGCATAATATGCTTGTAGCAAATAAGAATATAAATAGTTTATAATTAACATAAGAGGCAATGTTAGTAAAGCTAGGTAAATTGTGCATGAATAAATATTGATAAGCATGTAAAAGAATCAAGTAACCAGCATGTAAGCTATCCAACATATCCTTGTAAAATGGTAAACCATAAGCTATATTCTCTCTCACGGTTGTTATTGTGTGACTGTGACATGGAAAATACAGATACAAACACAAATCCAACTCCTAGTTGCGGCAGCGTGACTAGAGTGGAAAACAAACAGAAACCTACTTCAGCAGCATAAATAGATACCAACCCCAACTTAGATTGGCCTAACCAAGTAAAGGTTGAAGTTGAGTGGTGCCAACTCGAGAATTCAAGACAAGACCGGTTAACTAGGCACAACTTCAGAGGCGGTAGCTAGGGTAAAGGAACTACGATCTAAAACATACTAAATCTTATAGATCGGGCTAATTATACTGAGTAGTTCTACCATGGTCCAACATTCGCTAAACAAAACTTACAAAGGTCAAATATGGCAAAACTAGTCATTCCTAGGGAAGCCAGGCAAAATTGGCAAATATAAGTCAAACGCTAATAAAATGAGCGTATGATTTGGAGACTATCTAACGCGATTCTGGTGGGGAATGGTCTGCCCCAAATGGGTGGAAAATGTATAATTTGGACCCGCTGCACGAGGATGGACACAGTGCATGAATCGCACCTCTGCCAACCCCAGAACACCCTAACCTAGGATCCTACCATCCAAAGGATATTAGTGGCACCATGTGCCCACTAGTCCTGAGGCATGACTTTTGAGTGATCTAACTATCCATTTTAAGGTTGAGTACAACATTGCTTATGGTGGATATTTAACGAGTACAATATAAAGAAGCATAGTCCGTGCATGTGAGTAACGAGCATAAATGATGTGCTTACAGATATAATGAATCAGGATGGCCCTCGGCATGTCAAGACCATACAAAACAACCTTATGTACAATTAAGGTCCAAATGTCAGATATTAGATGAATTTCATGCTTCCAAAGGTATTGACATCCTTATGCCTTAAATGGGCATACACTTTGTTCAATATTGTCTCATTTATGCCTCCAGACAATCCTAGTGGGTTACATATATAACTCAAACTATCCCTTTTACTAATTCGAAAATCAAGTCCATGTGAGTCTCGGTTACAAGTCTCAATTCTAAGTCTAAGGTTCAAGGTTCTATCTTGGAGAACCGAGGTTAGTTTTCCTCCAATTGATGGATTAGAGGGGGCATTCAAAATGCGGAGTAAAGAACCTCCAAAAAGTAACAACCAAAAATGCAAGGAAGAGGGGAGCCAAACAACCCAAAAAATGGGCTCCAAAATTGCCCAATTTCCCTTGGTCAGACATGTAGCTTTTGTGGTCCCATGTCCGATGAAGTATGGCGGACATGGGCATGTGACCCATTTCCTAGCAGCATGCTGGTCAGACATGGGGCCACAAAGACCCCAAGTCCAATCAAGTAATGCTGGTGCATTATTTTCTTCACTTGTACATTTTTCGGCCCCCTTTCTTCCTTGTTCCTTTGGCTAATTTTGGGGCATTTCGGTCACAAGTTTAGGGGATCGATGATTTGGCATCCAAATTACATTTAATATAGTCCTGATCTCTGATTTAAGCTATAAAAAACATTGAATTTAAATAACACTATAAGAAAAGTCACTTTTAGTGACACTTAAATAGCGGCGATTTTAATTTTCCGCCGCTAAATATGCTTATCATCGACGGATATTTTATTCCGTCACAAAGTTGAAAATTTTTAGAGTATCACTGGAGGTGGATTATATTTTCCACTGTTAAAAGGTCTAAATTCCCACCCCTTCTTATAAGTCCCCACTTATTTCAAAGGTGGTCCCCACTTTTTATGTCTCGACTCTCTATAGCCCGAAAACCCTAACTCTCGGCGGCGATTTGAAGCTGCAGCATTTGGTTGGAGGGTGTTCTCTTCTTTTTTCTTCAAAAATCTGTCGAAGAAACCTAATCTCTCTCTGCAAAAATCCTCCAAGCTTCTCGAATGCTTGATCTCTCCATTTGATCTAATTGGCTGTGAAATCGCACCAGGAGCTCCCAATTCGATCATGTCTTTCCACAAGAAGAAGCTCATCAATGATCCAAACGGTCAGATTCAAATGATCTCAGCTATTTCTCTTTGTGCATGTTCTTTCGAACTACACCCTGATAATACTGAAACGATGTTGCTTGAATCTTTCTTATGTAATGTTGTGTCTCTTATGGAAATGGGTCATCAGCCAAAAAGTGGGGAGCTATGGCTGAGATGTTCTAACGCAAAATGTTAACTCATATGCTTTGTGGAAAGGATGTTTGTCAACTAGATAGGTTTTTCTTTAAAGGTTCAGGGATTAATGGAAATAGCAATGGCTTAAGGTGGCCATGGGCTTCATCTGTTTCTAGAAAAAAAAAATTTTGTTGGACCTTTTTTTTTCTTGGTAGATTAATTTTCATCACTTTATGTTGCTGAAGGAGTGAATTATCCAATCAATAGGCAGTTTGGATCTTGATTTCTATGGTTACTATGCGTTTTATGCCGAGAATTTTCCTTTTTTTTTTTGTCATCTCTTCTGTTCTTTGGTCCTGTTTTCTTTGAATGTTGTTATTTTGCTCTTGATATGTGATTCCAATATTTGGTTGTTTATATCTTTACAGGTAAAACTGCTTCTTTGTAATCTTCTCATTTCCATGTATAGATTTGTTTCCTTCTCATCTTTTCTAGAATGTGTTCCTATTTGTGTCATTCAAAAAATGGTACTATGAAGATTTCATTGCTGTGGTTTTTGGACAAAAAAAATGATATGCCTTGATTGATA
The DNA here is from genome assembly GCA_028538565.1 of Umbellularia californica. Classification (NCBI taxonomy): domain Eukaryota; kingdom Viridiplantae; phylum Streptophyta; class Magnoliopsida; order Laurales; family Lauraceae; genus Umbellularia; species Umbellularia californica. The sequence continues at coordinate 42,352,715 of JAPQWN010000004.1, forward strand.
TTGTTATTTTATAGATGTGACAAGTGTAGAGGATTTCATGAATACTTCAATTTCATGGTATTTCAACTAAAAGTGCACTTTTTTCCGATTTCTATTTATTTCTGCAACTTCCTCAATGCAGGAGTTTGACTGGGAGGTAGCTATCAAAGAAATTGATTTTGTCTGTCAGGTCACGGCCTTGACTTCAAATGGAGAATATTTTAGCAAGTCCAAGTCTTCTGAGCCCAAGACATTAATTTGTTGGTTCTAGGCAATCGATTCTTGATAAGTTTGTCAGAACTGGGGGAAGATCTAGCGTCCCTCATGTATTTCATATTGAAAATGGGAATAGTTTTGATATGGGCGACGATGGTATCTGTCCAAGAATTGACTTTTTTATCATCTTGTATAGTAGATAGGTGACATACTTGGTGTTACACCCCGACCCGATTTAACCCCAATTAGTATTAATTAATTGTGTCTAGCTGTTAAGTCTTGGTGGTTAGTGTTATTAATCTCTATAGAATGAGTTAGATGAGTTTTACACCTTATATAGGTGAGTTATAGTGAAGTTGACTCAATTGAGTTGAGTCAAGGGCTTTTTCATAAATGTGGGTTTTCGTGTTTTTCATGATTTATCCATCATTCTGACATCATCGCATGTATTTTGTCGAGTGCATTCATTTTCATATCAGACCCTTCTTCATTTGACCAACCGTTGTGGAATTGAACCCTTGTTTGACTTGAACTGGAATTATAATAGTTGAGTGGGCTTTCCTGCAATTTGGCACTTTTACCTTTAGATATATATGACCGGTAGCCTTCATTTCCATTCCTTTCTTCCTTTCTCACTACTATTCTCTGCACTTCTCCTTTTCTTCCTTTCTCAACTAGCAAGAAGGAATCGTGCATGTGCATTGGAGGCTTAGGAAGTTTGAGGACTCTTCTACATCTTTATTATCATCTTCTTCATCTCCTCCTCTTCGTTCTTGGCTAGAAACTGTCTCCACTCTCCTCCAATCCTTCCAAATTCGAAATACTTATAAGAGGTAGGCTTCAAGAACTTTTGGGTGTGATTTTAGAGTTACATTTGAGTCAAAAAGACTCTTGGTTGAGCAAACATGCACATTTATCATTTTCCCATTTGTATTGTGGTTAGGGTTTGAACATTTTGGGGTTTTCTTGGTTTTGAGTTGGAAAAGTTTGGGGAGCTCTTCTTTGAGGCAAGTATAAGCATAATTTGGGTTTACACTTTGTGCATTTTCATTTGATTCAAGTATTCTTCTTTTCCCTTAATAATTTTGGGTTTTCGTACGTTCTACCGGAAGTTCTACCGGTAAAAGTGGCTCGCAATTTGGCAGAAGGCCGAAGAATTGAGAATCCTTAGTCAACCGGAAGCTCTACCGGTAGAGCCACTTAAACCGGAAGTTCTACCGGTAGAAATAGTTAAAAATCTGGCAGAGAGCCTGAAAAGGGAAATCCACCTGCTTAAACCCGAAGTTCTACCGGTAGAGCTGTTTCTACCGGAAGTTCTACCGGTAGACAGACCCGACCCTCTTTGTTTGGGCTTTTTGGGCCCCGCGACTAGAGTATTTGACACTCCTAATGTCTTTTAACCCTCCTTAATCCATCATTTAGTGGGTTTTGGAGTACACCCTTACTTTCGTAGGAAATTAGGGAATTTTGAGATTTTATGACCGTAGAATGGAAACTTTGACCATATAAATTGGACTAATGGATAATCCTTAGTCTAAAACTTTGTCATGAAAATTCGTTGGGAAGTTCAACGTATTTCTTGTAACTGGTGACACCAAATAAAGTAGTAATTCGTTGGTTTTTCCCAACTTATTTTAAAATGGACGGTAGTGGACTAAAAATATAAAAATCTAGAGTTAAATTATAAAACAAAAATAGCTTGATTTCTAATTAATTTCATCTCATATTGGTGTATGAATTCCTTTCGAATCTCAGAATCCTATTTAATAGATTGATAAATTCTTAGTAGTTCCTTATATCTTATCTTTAATATTCCGGCCGTAATTTCATTTGAATTTCTCCGAATGGATAATTGTTAGAAATGAGGATTGAGTAAAACATGGAAAAGATATGATTATCGTTCGATTCGATTACAATTAAATGAAATGAGCTTACTCAATTCCACTTTTATTTCGAGTGTTAATTGATTCTATCAAGTCGGCACTACTTAGCTTCGACCCAGTGATACTCGACGGGGTTACACTCGGTTTTTGAAATTGAGACTACTGCAGTAAGTCATATGGAGCTACGGAACTCCAGACCCGGGTAGCCAGCTAGCCTTTGGCCGGGCCGCTTGTGACATCCCAACTAGATTTGCTCTCTTTGGAGAGGATGAGGTTGAGGTAGTAGCCAAGTTGTGTGTTTTCTTTCTACTTGATCCGTCATGCATAATTTATACATTTGAGCACAAAATCTCCCGTTGATAAGTATTGTTGATTTCTATCAATTTAACCGTTTTAAATTCAATTGAAACTTTATGTACTTCCTTATTTTGCCTATGCTTGCTTAATCATCGTATTAATGATACTACATTTGGTGTCACAGTCTCAGGTGCAGTCTCCGATCCCCCAGAGGCCGAGGAGAGAGAGAATGTTACCTATGATGTACCTTTAGGCCTAGCAGAGTGGCCCGAGGCCCCTTGAGCTTATCTTCCGTGGAGAGCGTCACCTCTTTTTGGACAAACTATTTTGTTGTGTGGTTAGCCCCTTTTTGTGTGGGCCACACTTGGTTATAGCAATTCTTTTTGTTTATATTTTGGTAATGATGTATAGGGTTCTTTGGTTACCCTCTTTTCTATAACAATGTAATTAATTGTATAATTCTTTTGTATTAAACATTGAACTGTTATCTAGACTAAATGGAATTTGATACCTCACACAAATGAAATACAGCTTCCGCTATGTTAAATTGCTTTTGATGTGTTTAGTTAGTTTTAACTCACGCTTATGGATAGTTGGTTTTCTCTCCTTCGTGTGTTGCACTTGGCTCGAGACAGGTACAGCACGCGGGAGTACGTGTGACACACCTCGGGAATTACCCAAGGCCAGGGTGATTCGGGACCGGGATGTGACATACGTAAGTATGGTATCAGAGCCCTGTAAGTCTTTCTAAAAGACTTAGAAACCTTATTAGAGACGTTGTGACGCTACGTTATAATGGGTTGTAAGTATAGATTAGATAAGGCTAGTTAGTTCTTATTGTGAGATCTTTATTAGCCTTGTATTCTAGCTAGCATTGTGTGATAATAGTTAGGAAATAGTCTTGATTCTCCAATTGTTTTGCAGGGCAATGGCATCTGGTTCCAGAAATGGGCACAATGGTGGAAACAATGAATTCCAAAATGATGGCTTGTTTGTTGACTTGAACAATGAACCACCCCCTATGGATGATAGGATAATGGCGATGATGGAACAAATGACAAAGACTAATGAATATCTAGCAGCGATGATGGCCAGACAAGGTCAAGTACAGCCAAATTCGGGACCGCCAGTGGTGATTCAACCCAGAGAGAATGACCCAAATGCTTTGTACGATAAATTTAGAAAAATAGGAGCTACCGAATTCCAAGGAAAGGAAGATGCCATTCAGGCTGACGAATGGCTAGAGCATATCAACGATGTATTTGAGACGGTGATCTACGATAACAGGCAGCGTGTAACTCTCACAACCTCTATGTTTCGAGGAGTTGCTAACGATTGGTGGAAGAGTGTTCGAGACCCTTACAGAGCCATGCTGAATGCTACCATATGGGACACTTTCCAAGAGCAATTCCACCGCAAATTCATACCACCTCATGTACATCGGAAGAAAGAAGAAGAATTCATCACCCTTAAGCAGAACAATATGACAGTGGTGACCTATGTGCATACCTTCACTCAGTTATCTAAATTTGCCAAAGATGGTTGATACGGAAGAGAAGAAAGTGAAGAGATTCGTCGGTGGGCTCCATCCGGCGTATGATGAGCAAGTGACAATGTACCGAAGACCTGAAACTTTTCAGGAGGCAGTGGACAGAGCCTATGCTGCAGAAGAGATGGCCACTAAGAAGAGAAATGTTGACCCGAAGAGGAGCATGTACCAAGGGAAGAATTTTCAGTCCAAGAAGCAAAAGGGCGCTGTGACTGGTGCTAATACACCCAAGTGCAAGACATGTGGCAAGGGACATCCTACTGAGAGATGCTGGAGGAACACCGGTGCTTGCGTTTTATGTGGATCTATGGAGCACCGAGCAGCTACTTGTCCCAGGAACCGAGGCAGTTATGGTGCACCGCAGCAACCTTTTCAGCAGCCAGATAGGCCAGCACTTCCAGCTCCACCCCAGCAGTTGGCACTCCCAGCACCACCTCAGAGACCTCAACAACAACAGCAAAGGCAACAACCAAGGAGGCCTAGACAGCAGCAGCAGTAGCAGACCCACCAAGTACCGCAACAGGCAGGGAGATTGTTTGCCATGAACCTCGAGCAGGCGGAAGCATCAGGCAATGTAGTGGAAGGTACTGTTCTAATATGTGCGAGAGATGCGAGAACATTGTTTGATTCGGGGTCCACACATTCGTTTGTGGCACCTCATTTTGCCAATGGTTTTCAGCAACCACCTGAGTTGCTTCCATTTGTATTAGTGGTGTCTACCCCAGTGGGTAAGAGAGTAGTTTGCGATTACTACTACCCCGAATGCAGCATGCAGATCGGAGAGTTGCTGATGCCAGTAGATTTGATTATCTTGATGATGCAAGACTTTGACGTCATCCTTGGAATGGATTGGCTCACGAGATATAGAGCTTGCATAGATTGTTTTCACAAGACCATCACGTTTAAAGTGGGGGAGCCTAAGTCAAATGTGATCTTCAAAGGTGTACGGAGAGAGAGGCCTAAGTCCGGATTCGTGTCGGCATTGGACGCTGTCAAGCTTTTAGAGAATGGCTGTGAAGGCTACTTCGCTTTTGTCTCCGAGAAGAAACCGCGTGCAAGACTTGAAGACATTCCGGCGATGTGCGAATTCCCAGATGTTTTTCCAGACGAGGTTCCAAGATTACCTCCGTCTCGAGAGGTGGACTTCTCCATAGATCTGATACCGGGCACGACTCCGATTTCGAAAGCACCGTACAGAATGGCCCCCGCAGAACTTAGAGAATTGAAGGAGCAATTACAAGATTTGCTGGATAAAGGACTCATACGTCCTAGTGTTTCGCCTTGGGGAGCTCCAGTATTGTTCGTGAGGAAGAAAGACGGTTCTCTCCGGATGTGTATTGACTACAGGCAGATCAATCAGGTGACTATAAAGAATAAATATCCGTTGCCTCGCATTGACGAATTGTTCGATCAACTTCAAGGAGCAGCGTACTTCTCGAAGATCGACCTCAGATCCGGATACCATCAGCTAAGAGTTCGAGGACAGGATGTAGAGAAGATAGCTTTCAGAATGAGATACGGCCACTATGAATTTCTCGTGATGCCCTTCGGTTTGACGAACGCGCCGGCGGTGTTTATGGCATTGATGAATAGAATCTTCGCCCCCTATCTCGATCAATTTATCGTGGTTTTCATTGATGACATCTTAGTCTACTCGAAGTCGATGGAAGAACATGCAGACCTCCTCAGAACTTCACTTCAGCTTTTGAGGATTCATCAACTTTACGCTAAACTTGAGAAGTGTGATTTTTTGCTTGATCAAGTTGCCTTTTTGGGGCATATCATCTCGAGAGAAGGCCTAAGGGGTAGATCCAGCGAAGGTAGAAGCTGTTATAAATTGGCAGAGTCCGAAATCAGTGGCAGAGATTCGTAGTTTTCTAAGCCTTGCAGGATATTATCGTAGATTTTTTAAAGATTTTGCCAAGATCTCAGCTCCGTTGGCGAAGTTGAGTAGGAAAGACGTTCCCTTTAATTGGACTGAAGAATGTGAGACTAACTTCCAGAACCTAAAGGAGAGATTGATGACCGCCCCAGTTTTGTCGCTACCAGAAGGCTCAGGAGGATTTGTGATATATTCAGATGCATCCAGAGTTGGTTTGGGGTGTGTCCTGATGCAGAATGGAAAAGTCATAGCCTACGGGTCACAACAGTTGAAGAACCATGAGAAGAATTATGCCACTCATGATTTAGAGTTGGCCGCCATTGTATTTGCGCTGAAACTTTGGAGACATTAACTGTATGGGGAACAATTTGAGGTGCATTCAGATCATCGTAGTCTGCAATATCTTTTCTCCCAAAAAGATCTCAACATGAGACAGAGAAGGTGGCTAGAATTCATAAAGGATTATGAATTTCCGATCAAAAACATTCCGGGCAAAGGAAATGTCATCGCTGATGCATTGAGTAGGAAATCTTCTTTAGTTGCAGCTACGGACACACAAGAAGACAAGTTTGATATTTTCGAAGAACTGGACGTTAAGGTCCTACGACTTGGTGACTCATTGTTGTTAGCAGCGATGTCGGTGTATGAACCAGAGTTGATGACTCGGATTAAGAATGAGCAGTTTGAAGATCCAAATTTGGCAAAAATCAAAGAACATATTGTGGAGAAACCTGATTTCCAATTGGTGGACGGAGTTTTATATTTTCGGGGTCGATTGTGTGTACCGAAGATTGAGCAATTGATAGATCTAATTATGACGGAGGCACATCATACCAGATATGCGATGCACCCTGGAAGTACGAAGATGTATAGAGACCTCAAAAGACGATTTTGGTGGAATAATATGAAGAGGGAAATCGCAAAATTTGTATCAAGGTGCTACACTTGTCAAAGAGTGAAGTTTGAACATAGAAAACCTCCAGGCTTGTTACATCCTTTACCGATTCCTCAGTGGAAATGGGAGAATATATCGATGGATTTCGTTTCAGGCTTACCGTTGACTAGACGGAAGAATAATGTGATTTGGGTAATAGTTGATCGATTGACGAAATCCGCTCATTTTATTCCATTCAAGAAAGGCATGAAGTTTAATGAGATGACAAGGCTTTTTGTCAACGAGATAGTTCATTTGCATGGCACCCTAGCCTCAATAGTTTCCGACAGAGATACGAGGTTTGTTTCCTCGTTTTGGAAATCCTTTCAGCAGCCTATGGGCACCAAACTCAGCTTCAGCACCGCTTACCACCCACAGACAGATGGACAGTCCGAACACACTATACAGACCTTGGAAGATATGCTTCGAGCTAGTGTCCTCGACTTTGGTGGCGAATGGGACGAACATTTGGCCTTGTGCGAATTTGCGTATAATAATAGTTTCCATTCAACTATTGGGATGCCGCCTTTTGAAGCTCTATACGGACGGAGTTGTAGGACTCCGGTTTGTTGGGAAGAGGTCGGCACAAGGAGTTTTCATGGACCGACTATCATTGCGGAGACAGCAGAGAAGGTTCTTCAGGTTAGAGAAAGATTGAAGACTGCACAATCTCGGCAGAAAAGCTATGCAGATAATAGAAGAAGGAAGCTAGAATTCCAAGTTGGAGATTGGGTGTTTTTGAAAGCATCCCCGATGAAAGGCACGATTCGTTTTGGACAGAAAGGTAAACTCTCACCAAGGTATGTGGGACCATTTGAGATCAAGAGCCGAATAGGTGATGTGGCCTACAGATTGAAGCTTCCTCCCGAATTCGCAGGAGTACATGATGTATTCCATGTTTCTATGCTTCATAAGTATATCTGTGATCCGTCTCACGTCATCCAGTATGAAAAAATTCAGATCAAGCCAGACTCCACGTACGTTGAACGTCCACTTCGTATTATCGATGAGAAAGAGCAAGTGTTGTTGACGAGGACGATACAATGGGTAAAACTTCTTTGGGATCATCATGGACCTGAGGAAGCCACGTGGGAACTCGAAGATCAAGTTGCACGGCATTATCCATAACTCTTCGCCCAGGTATGATCATTCGGAGGACCGAATGAGTCCTAGTGGGGGAGAAATGTTACACCCCGACCCGATTTAACCCCAATTAGTATTAATTAATTATGTTTAGCTGTTAAGTCTTGGTGGTTAGTGTTATTAATCTCTATAGAATGAGTTAGATGAGTTTTACACCTTATATAGGTGAGTTCTAGTGAAGTTGACTCAATTGAGTTGAGTCAAGGGCTTTTTCGTAAATGTGGGTTTTCGTGTTTTTCATGATTTATCCGTCATTCTAACATCATCGCGTGTATTTTTGTCGAGTGCATTCATTTTCATATCAGACTCTTCTTCATTTGACCAACCGTTGTGGAATTGGACCCTTGTTTGACTTGAACTGGAATTATAATAGTTGAGTGGGCTTTCCTGCAATTTGGCACTTTTACCTTTAGATATATATGACCTGTAGCCTTCTTTTCCATTCCTTTCTTCCTTTCTCACTACTATTCTCTACACTTCTCCTTTTCTTCCTTTCTCAACTAGCAAGAAGGAATCGTGCATGTGCATTGGAGGCTTAGGAAGTTTGAGAAGGACTCTTCTACATCTTTATTATCATCTTCTTCATCTCCTCCTCTTCGTTCTTGGCTAGAAACTTTCTCCACTCTCCTCCAATCCTTCCAAATTCGAAATACTTATAAGAGGTAGGCTTCAAGAACTTTTGGGTGTGATTTTAGAGTTACATTTGAGTCAAAAAGACTCTTGGTTGAGCAAACATGCACATTTATCATTTTTCCATGTGTATTGTGGTTAGGGTTTGAACATTTTGGGGTTCTCTTGGTTTTGAGTTGGAAAAGTTTGGAGAGCTTTTCTTTGAGGCAAGTATAAGCATAATTTGGGTTTACACTTTGTGCATTTTCATTTGATTCAAGTATGCTTCTTTTCTTAATAATTTTGGGTTTTCGTACGTTCTACCGGAAGTTCTACCGGTAGAAGTGGCTCGCAATTTGGCAGAAGGCTGAAGAATTGAGAATCCTTAGTCACCCGGAAGTTCTACCGGTAGAAATAGTTAAAAATCTGGCAAAGAGCCTGAAGAGGGAAATCCACCTGCTTAAACTCGAAGTTCTACCGGTAGAGCTATTTCTACCGGAAGTTCTACCGGTAGACAGACCTGACCCTCTTTGTTTGGGCTTTTTGGGCCCCGTGACTGGAGTATTGACACTCCTAATGTCTTTTAACCCTCCTTAATCCTTCATTTAGTGGGTTTTGGAGTACACCCTTACTTTCGTAGGAAATTAGGGAATTTCGAGATTTTATGACCATAGAATGGAAACTTTGACCATATAAATTGGACTAATGGATACTCCTTAGTCTAAAACTATGTGTCACGACCCGGGCCCGAGACCGGACTAATCGGGGCCTAATCCCCGGGTCGCGAATCCAACATACTTACTCCCGTAAATCTCGAATTAACCGAAGTTAAGACGAAGACTCACCAGGGATCTAACATACATACCTGTCAAATGTACATTTTTGCGGAAACATATACGTACATTGACAATAATTGACTTTACATTACAAGTAAAGTTCACATATACAAAATATAATCCAATGAAGTCCACCACTGCATATTCACAATACAATGCAGGGGACATCTAATGACATTTCAAAATGATATACAAAAGTATCTATCAATGAATTCCCAAAATAATCTCAAAACATTAAAATCAACGCCCTCCGAGCTACGCCCACTCGGCTAAACCTCCTGGAGGTATCGGATGGGCCTCCTCCGCACGCGGCGCGGCCTCTGCAAGACCGGGAGGGGCAACTGGGCCTGTAATGCCATCAATAACACTATGAACACGACGGTTCAACAATGTATAAACACATTTATGATAACACATGCTAAACTTGTCCATTATCAATATAACAACTCTAGACAATTACATCTAGGTTAATGCAATATCATGTACAGTGTAGCCCATTGATACTCAATGGCTAAATTTACAAATACAATAGTGTTACTATCATTCAGTTCATTTCATTTATTTCGTGTCATTTCATTTCATTTCGTGTCTTCCAACGGAAGAAACTTAAGCGCGAGGCGGAAGGGCAAACCGTTTCATGGCCTGGCTTTATTTCACTTTCATTTAATCAATTTAATGAAGCACAAGGCGGAAGGGCGAACCATTCATGGCCGAGGCTTCCATATTATTTCAGTTTTCCTTACATGGCTTATCAATTCATTGACTTTTCAGTCTATATGTGTGGGATCTACCAGTGTCTTGATCAGAGATCACTGGCATCACCACGAAGCTCCGGAACACCCCAATCATCTGCTGCAGCAGGATTAATCATTATTCATTGCATTTATTCATTGTTCAGTGGTTCAGTGTATTCATTCATTGTTCGGTGGTTCAGTGTATTCATTCATTGTTCGGTGATTCAGTGTATTCATTCATTGTTCGGTGGTTCAGTGTATTCAGTCATTATAGACTCAAGGGGATTAGATGAATCATTAATTACTCACGGTCCTACTTGTCTCTATCCCAATTTAGACAAATTCTGGGTGTAATTATTAGTTACTAAATGCACGTGTTATTTTCGATGGACATCACATTTTCATTTAATATGTGCATTTAGTCCCCAAAAATTTTCCACCCACAATATCAAAATCCACTGGACTCAAACTGAGTCCCACAATCGATCAGACCGTTAGGTCCGATCGATTGGACAAATTTTTGCTTACAATTTCATGTTTGGGCCAGTATCAAGTTCGCTCGAGCGGATCCAAGTTCGCTCGAGCGGACCCAAACAGATTCATCGCACGAGCGCACCTAAAGTTCGCTCGTGCGGACACTTTTTCGCGTCAGACAGTAACTGGTTCGCTCGAGCGAACTGTCAAGTTCGCTCGAGCGAACTGTCTAGAACTCCATTTCTGGAACTCCGAACTTCACTCCTTCATTCATTCCTTTCAACCACCCTTTGCATACACATTTAAGGATCTTCAATCCTCCCCTCATTCATCATTTAATACACATTTAGCACTTCTATTCCATCATTAACACATCATAAAACCATACAAATCACATTCAACCTAATCTCCATTTCATAAGAAAGAAAAGGGGTTTTGAGAACCCATCTCTAATAACTCAAGGAAACTTATAGATTAGCATTTGAATCATAAATGAACATTTATACTTGCCTCTTAAAGCCTATTAGCAAGAAATCCCTTGATAGCTTGACTTTAAGATGAGAAATCCCCAAATCCAAACCCTATTTCCATAAAAATATGAAAGACACAACCCTATAAGTTATTTGTTCTAAACACTACTCCAAAATACTCAATAGGCTTGGAGAATCCTAAGACAAGGTTATCTACTTACTTGTAGATCCAAGTTCAAGAGGTCTTGAGCTCTTCCTCAAGCTTCAACACTCCAAAATGGAAGACAAGCCAAGGAAGGTGATGAAGAAGATGAAGTTTCTCCCAAAACCCCCTTGAATACTCTCAATCTCACTCTTTTGATGAAGAAGAATGAAAGGAAGAGATGAAGAAGGGAGGTGCCTAGGGTTTCTCTTCAATGAAATGGAAAATGGAAGAGAATGAACTCAAAAGAGTTTATCTCATCTCTTATAAGACCTTTTTGCAACTAAACCCTCTCTTTCTTTCTTATTTTCAATTCAAGTCAAATGGAGGCTCACTTGAGTCAATACTCGTCAGATGACTTCGAGCCTACTATGAAAGTTAACGTACTCGTCGAGATACACGTGTGGGTATCAAGAGTTTCCGTATTCGACAAAATACGTACAAATCCGTATTTACGGGAAAAGGCCTTGTTCTCTTAGTTTGAGTCTAAAATCTCATTAAATCCATTCAATCCCCTTCATTATCATTTCATTAAGCTTAATTCAATCATTTGAGACTAATCTCATCGAGCTTAGTCATTAGCCATCATTAGCCTCATTAAACGTGATTAATTAGCATTAACTTTAATTAATTAGAGTTAATCTTGATTAACTCGGGGCGGGGTCTTACACTATGCCATGAAAATTTGTTTGGAAGTTCAACGTATTTCTTGTAACTGGTGACACCAAATAAAGTAGTAACTCGTTGGTTTTTCCCAACTTATTTTGAAATGGACGGTAGAGGAATAAAAATATAAAAATCTAGAGTTAAATTATAAAACAAAAATAGCTTGATTTCTAATTAATTTCATCTCATATTGGTGTATGAATTCCTTTCGAATCTCAGAATCCTATTTAATAGATTGATAAATTCTTAGTGGTTCCTTATATCTTATCTTTTATATTCCAGTCGTAATTTCATTTGAATTTCTCCGAATTGATAATTGTTAGAAATGAGGATTGAGTAAAACATGGAAAAGATATGATTATCGTTCGATTCGATAACAATTAAATGAAATGAGCTTACTCAATTCCACTTTTATTTCGAGTGTTAATTGATTCTATCAAGTCGGCACTACTTAGCTTCGACCCAGTGATACTCGACGGGGTTACACTCGGTTTATGAAATTGAGACTACTGCAGTAAGTCATATGGAGCTCCAGAAATCCAGACCCGGGTAGCCAGCTAGCCTTTGGCCGGGCCGCTGGTACATCCCAACTAGATTTGCTCTCTTTGGAGAGGATGAGGTTGAGGTAGTAGCCAAGTTGTGTGTTTTCTTTCTACTTGATCCGTCATGCATAATTTATACATTTGAGCACAAAATCTCCCGTTGATAAGTATTGTTGATTTCTATCAATTTAACCGTTTTAAATTCAATTGAAACCTTATGTACTTCCTTATTTTGCCTATGCTTGCTTAATCATCGTATTAATGATACTACATTTGGTGTCACAGTCTCAGGTGCAGTCTCCGGTCCCCCAGAGGCCGAGGAGAGAGAGAAGGTTACCTATGAGGTACCTTTAGGCCTAGTAGAGTGGCCCGAGGCCCCTTGAGCTTATCTTCCGTGGAGAGCGTTACCTTTTTTTGGACAAACTATTTTGTTGTGTGGTTAGCCCCTTTTTGTGTGGGCCACACTTGGTTATAGCAATTCTTTTTGTTTATATTTTGGTAATGATGTATAGGGTTCTTTGGTTACCCTCTTTTGTATAACAATATAATTAATTGTATAATTCTTTTGTATTAAACCTTGAATTGTTATCTAGACTGAATGGAATTTGATACCTCACACAAATGAAATACAGCTTCCGCTACGTTAAATTGCTTTTGATGTGTTTAGTGAGTTTTAACTCACGCTTATGGATAGTTGGTTTTCTCTCCTTCGTGTGTTGCACTTGGCTCGAGACAGGTACAGCAAGCAGGAGTACGTGTGACACACCTCGGGAATTACCCTAGGCCAGGGTGATTCGGGACCGGGATGTGACACTTGGAAAGTGAGGGATTTTATTGCTATCTTTGCAGATCAGTTGAACTAAAATTTGCAAGAGTTGTGATGCCAGGTGCTTCACCTATGCCCATGTTTTCTTTGTTCATTCCAGAAAGAAGTTCTCAATTAAAGTAGTGTAGAAGATTTTCATAGCAATCTCCTTGCTATATTTTAGATACATAATTATGAGCTCCTTTACAAGCTTAGCTTGAGTTTATAGCCCACTCTTGGGCATTAACAAACTATGCTCGATCCCAGCTAGGCGAAGCTGAATCTAGACGTAAGCTCGGCTTATGACTGCAAGTAAACCTTGAGCTGGAGCCTAATCAAGCCAAGGTGATTTCCTTTGCAAATTAGCTGAGGTTGTTCATATCCCTCTCATTATATAAATTTTTTTGTAACAGATAGCCTTACAAATCATGCAACTCGACCTGATGTTCTTTTACAGTCTTTTAAAATATAACACAACAGGATAGATGCACAAAGCTGCTAACCTGGTTCGGCATAAGCCAACACCAGAATGTTGGTAAGCTCATGAAAGAACTCCATAACAACTTTATCTCTCTCTCTCTCTCTCACAGGTAAGAAGAAAAGAAAGCTGAGGGCCTTTGACCATCCACAGCTATCCCCACTTACCCCCAGGGTGACAATGAACTGACAATGGTAGTGACTCTGGCCCTCCGTCTGTTTGAGCTATAAAAGGATCTGCTTCTCTAAGCCCCTCTATGATACTCTTGTTATATGTATATAGGTGAGTAATCAGGTGTGGAAGGTGCACACGCTACACACCTTCTATAAGGCCCGTAAAATAATACAGGATAAAATGCCACAGATAGGACATAGTATGGCTCTAATGTGATAGATGCTTGCATTGAGTTGGGATGGCTGGAGACCGCCCATAACATTCTAGATGATATGGAATCTGCTGCAATGCCAGTTTGGCGGGTGACATATACATCTCTTCTGAGAGCTATTGCAAAGGGAATCGGTTTAGTGAAGCCATCCATAATTTTTGGTGGGCTTGATATGACCAAAGCCATATTTCCACCAGTAAAGGTATTTGTTATCAGTTCTGATACAATTCTTAGGACACCATAATATGATGCAATAACCCACTCAACGGTACAGGTAGGACCACTTGGTTTTTCACTTTTGATGCTATAGAGTTTCTTGGATGCATCTTCAAGTTCTGTGAGGCTCATATTACCAATAGACGATCAGTACCATGTTCATCAAGAGTCAAGGTTGTTCTACTTGAGATGTGGTGGAACAAGACTAGACAGGGGCTGCCCCATGGATAACCCTACAGAAAAATCAGCAATTCAGATGATTCTGTTTCTAACTGTTTGACACGGATAGTTACAGAAAATGGCAAATGGTTCACACTCAAAAGGAAAAGGCTCAACAATTCATTGTGAGATTACTAAATATGGTGCACTCTCTTGTGTGTAATCTAATATTTCTCAACCACCATTCACAGCGTCACGTCACTTACACCTGCCACAACATCAAACATATTAGAATTCAGCCACTCCTACAATATTACCTTTGAGATTTGGCATTTTCGAAGATATGAAAATGATTTAGTATATTCCCAATTGGAAAGCCATAACATTAAAGTGGTAAACTGTGCATTTGTATGATAGAAAATGATTTAGTATAATCCCACAACATGTAGTGGCTAAAGTGCTTTTCAAGGATGATTGCACATAGTCCCATCCCACGTTAACAATAAAGCATTTCAAAATCAGAAGTGAGTAGAAAGGGGGATGGACTTACCATTGATTCTAGGATCTGTTCTTTCCTTTTTGTGGTAGTGGAAAAGAATATGGGCTTCAACTTGGCTAAAAGCTGTGGAATTTGGGTCGGGACGGAGGCCAAGAAGAAACTCTGGTCTGGTCATATCTTCTAGAGGATATGGAAGCTTTGGTCTATCCAAAATTTCATTCCCTTTCAAAATTTAGCTCCATGGTATATATAATGAGGTTAAAATATAGTTTTTTTTTTAAAAAAAAAAAAGATTTTTAGCGGCGGATAAAAAAAACCCGCCGCTAGAGGCGGATTTGTTTTTAAATAGCGGCGGCTTTTTTCGTCGCTAATAATGGTTTTTAGCGGCGGACTTTTATTTCCGCCGCTATTGGTTTCTTCAGCAACCTATTTTTTATTCCACTGCTAAAGGTATCAGCGACGCTGACTTTTAGCAGTGGAAATTGGGACGGAATTCTTTCTTTCTTTACAACCATTAGCGGTGGAAAAGCAAAAATTGCTATAGTGAAGGGCAGAATTCTAAAGAAACATGAAATAGAACATGCAATTAATGGAAGACAAGCAAATTCATTATAAATTCGAAATTAAGTACTTGCCTTGGTCTTTTAACACTTCCACGAAAAAAAAAAAAAAAAAAGAAAAAACACTTCTAGATTAATTAGTTGATTTCGCTGGAAACCTCCTCGAACATACTAGAAGATTAAAGATAGATCTAACCTCTAGGTTGACCATCTGACGAGACTTCAACTAGGGTTGGCACGGCCGATTGCGGATGGGGATGAAAATGATCTCTTCTTGGAAAGGAGAACGAGGGAAGTTCATTGGCGGTGACAGATCTTTAATCAAAGGTGGTTTGGCCGGATGTTAGAGGAGGAGAAATAAGAATGAAAAAGGAGAAAGGTTCTATTGTAGTTGCTGGGATGTGAGGAAGAGAATAGAAGAAACGAAAAAAAATGACGAGGAACTAGGGTTTATATAAGAAATGGTTGTGGTGTCCATCACTTAAGTAATTTGGAGGCTCAATCACTTGAGATCGAGGCCTCGGATGAACTAGCCTAAAGAGAGAAAAGTTCTAAAAATTAAATCATCTTTCCAACGAGCCCAAGAAAGACGTATTTCAAGAACTTTGGAAATTGACTCAACTTATTTTAAAAATGACACATATGGCCCTTAACCAACTGAAAGACTGCAAAATGAAAAGCCTCTAGGCGTCAAATGACTACGGTCATAACATGACATTTGGAGGGATAATTTTATCCATAGAGTAGAGTCGAAATGGAACATTTTCAGGATTTATAGATAACCGCCTAAACTTTTTTGAAATCTACACTTAGGTCCATAAAGTCATTAGACTTGGCCAAAATGCTTTCAAAACTTTTCAAAGCTATTCAAAGTCTTTTTGAATCCTAAAACTAAGTCGGTCCATCTCTAAAGCTTTTAGAAAGACTAAAAAATCTATGTTTCTCTTGGATTTTTAGAGATTTATGTGTGTCTCTTTGGTTAGTGTGAGGTGCCTTTTGAATTAGTGTGTAAAGTTATTTGTGTTCTTGGAATATGTAATGGCACATTTGCTTCTTTTATTATTGATGTATTTGAAGTCCTAAATTAGGATGTAAAGATATAATTTGAAACTATAAAGTTGGATGGAAACACATTTCATCTTTTACATTTTTCTATCCTTCAAGCCATTTAATCATTGTAAAAAGACCGCAATAGCTTACACATTAAACTATCAATATTTAAGCTGTTGGAAGTAGGTGGGTCTCTTAGATAGGCTATTAAAAATGTTGATCCACTTGAAGCAAGGATCAAATACCCATAAGCCCAGAAACCCAATCCCAAGATCTAAAACCCTCTTCTCATGAGCTAAGATCAAAGATAAACTATCTAGAAGATAGAAAACCAGCAACAACATGCGACCATGAAAGTCTACAAATTATATGATGTAGATCTATACCTTAGGAGCCCGGTTGTGTTCTAATCGAGGAGCTGATCGTTTTGATTGTTGTAAAGCACTTTCGCAAGAACAAACAAGATCTCCTACACCTTGTGCTCTTCCATGCTATGACCCTCTTGATGAGATTTTCTCAAAGAGAATGGTGGGATATCTAAGAAGAAGAAAACACTAAGACTCTTTAGAAGGAAACTAGAGGAGAAAGAAGAGGAAGAGAGGGAGAGGCGAGGTGGGCATCCAACCTTGGGCGTGGGATGCTCTTGGACGTCCCCTCTCCCTCTTATTTATAGGTTTGGGTAACCTCCTCTTCATCCATAATTAGAAGTCTTACTTCTATTATTAGAGTGTGTTTTACTCATCTTTCCTTTAAGAGTTTCAATTGGATTAGAAACTATCTCTTCTTAGGGCTAGCGTGGGAACCACTAGGGATTCCCTAGAAATTGGCTTCGACTGAGATATTTGGACCCCACATCTCATGTGAACTCCGGGCCCACAGTTAATTGTAAATAACTTTACTATATAAATGTAATTGAATCCCAAACTTAAGAATATTTACAAGAAGACCCCTAAACTTCTCAATAACCACAAGTAGACCCCTCCATCAATTATATCCATGGATCTATTCAATTAAATATGTCCAATCAAAATTGGATCCATATCTTATTATCCTTGGGACCTAATTAATCACAGTGATCATCAATACCATCCAATTAATTCTTAATTGAGATGAGTACGAACTTACCAATGATAAATCCATTAATTGGCACAAGGGGATATTTCTCTTAGATGATAGATTCCATCTTGAGAATTATATGTTCCCATAGTCCCACTAACGCACATAGTCAAGACACTGAGGTGTTGACATAGAATTGGCCTCACTCATTGATGACTTAAAGTAAATGTTTATTAGAGACTTGAGTCCATTAATCTCTCAGGATTAAGAGCTTATTGCTTGGGAATTATGAGAGAAATTCTTAATTCAAAGAAAGATTTACATAAGGTGCATCTCATGGTCCTTCAGCACATCCAATGTACTAGCACAATGATTTGAAGTCTCTCACTCTGATGATTGAGATAAACCACACTATCTCATAGTGATCACAATGCTACAATCAGGGGCGAAACCAAGAATTTTATTTAGGAGGGGCCAAAGAAGAAAATAATTTAAGAAAATCAAAAAATTCAGTCATAAATCATGCAGTAATTAATTATTGTTTCAATACTGAATTTTTTTCCATTTTATTTTTTAAAATATATAATTAAATCATTTATAAGAAATTCATCCTCCATTTTGTTGCGAGGTGCAATTTTAGTAAACTTCATGGCTTAGAATGTATTAGTGCATCTACCATATGAACTTGACAACTACTTTTTACATGACCGGTAATGATCGGTGGTTCTCACCTAGCTGTTCAGGATTCAAACCCTGGGTACACCTCTTCTGACGTGTGTGACTCCCTCCCCACCTATGTGGGCTTTCTTCTAGTATGTGTGGGCTCCTTTCCTACTTGAGAGGGTTGTCTTCCCATGTGTAGGGCTCTCTTTCTCAGGCGCTAACGCCCTTGGCCGGGGTACCAAAAATAGTATCTCAAGATGGGTACTTTGTAAGTTACAATTTAAGACTTTATTATTTAAAAACTCATGGAAAAGTAATAATAACATCCCATATTTAATATCTAAATCATTCAAAAGCATGTTCCGCTAGTTTTTATCTCAAAATAAGTTTCTTTAACCGAATTATTCTGACATGGATAATAATAATAAAAAAAATACAACTATGTTTCTTTATCCATGTTGGATAAAACTCCTATTGAGCTAAAATTTAATGTAATAATAAAATGTAAATTGATGTTGATTTTAAGTGGATTAGATTTTAATATAAGTAATGACATGTAGTAAAACCAGTACATCTAGGCAATGTAAGAAAAATCTATAAAAAAGAAAGTGGGTTTGTTGTTCTTCTTTATTTATACCTCAAAGTCTCGACAAGTCTGCAACCTACAACTCCTTTAAAGATCTCTAACAAGAAGATGTGCATTCTCCTCTTCTTCTCTTGGATCACAAGATTTAGGGAAAGTGTAGATAGGTTAGAATGAAAGTTGAGAAATATCAGCTCCAATCTCCAATAAGCCATCTTTTTTTTTTTTCTCCTTTCCTTCAATTCCTTTCCTTTCTCTTTTTTTCTTTTTTTTTCATTTTAAGTTTTTCCCAAAATCAGAAATATTTTTGTTATCCATTTTTAAAGTGTCAAAATCATGTTAAAAAATATTCAAGACAATGGTGGATGGCCACATAATGGAGCGGCCAAAGCATTCCCAAGAGGGATTTTTAGATGTATGGGGGGGCTGGCCTAGATCAGCCCCTGGCTGCAACCTTGTCAGATGAGATGCTCAATCTCATCACTGGTTGTGAATCAATTCAAGTATAAGATTTATGACCAATATCTCCTGTATCTGGATCTCACCCATATACATTGGTCACATCTAATATACTTATGGACTCTAGTTCATCTCATGAACTATCATGTCATTTTTTTCTGGTTATGTGCAATCATAAAATTAAAATATCATTCATCGCATGAATAAAGTTCCATCCACCACATGAATAAAACATGATTATATAAATTATTTAAGGAATGAATCAATTTATTCGGATAATCCACTGGATTGAGGACATACAATCTAACATAAGCCCCATCATGGGTTCCATTCCTTCAATCCAAAATGAGGTTTTTCCTATACAATCACCATTAGTCATCAATTTCCATGCCTGGTGACCAAAGTTAAAGTATTTTCCTAAAGATTTTCCATACTGCTTCATTTTTGTGATGTCACAAAACTTTAATGTGATATCGCAAAGCGTTATTTGATTATGCAAAGGAAAAAGTTCCCTTTGAGTCTTTATGTTACACCTTATCCCGAGTTAATCGAGATTAATGCGTATTAAGCATGATTAGTCAAGTTAAATGTTATTAGTAATCAAAATGGATTAACTTATGCATGAGATAATGAATTAAGCATAATGAACAAGTTTGGAAGAGATGGACTTAAAAGAATTGATTTTTGGACCCAAATTAGTGGAATTGAGGACTTTTCCGTAAATACGGATTTATGTGTATTTCGTTGGATGTGATAAAGATTTATACCGACATGTGTATCTTCATGAGTGCAACAATTTTCATAACATACGTGTTTTCATTTGACTTCAAATGAATTAAATAAGTCTTGATTTGACTTAAATTTAAAGTGTGTAAAATATATGGGGGCTGAATGTAAAAATTCTACTTAAAAAGAGTTGAAAAGAGCTCAGAACCCATTTTCAGTTGGTGAAACATTCCAGAATACATGAGACAACTATGGTTTCTTCCTTTCTTCATTCTTCTTTGTTTTTGGCTTGTTAATCGTCAAAGAGAGTGTTGTGCAAGGAGTTTTGAAGTGGAATTCATAATCTTCATCTCTTCTCCATCATCTTCTACAAGCTTCTTTGGAGATTAAGTTATAGGAGAGCTGTAATTTCTCTGGTTAAGTTGCAAGTAAGTAGTTGAGGTTCTTTATTAGATTTTCAAGTGCTCATGTGTGATTAGAGTTGTTGTTTAATACAATCAACTCAAGAAATTTCTATTTTGGAATTGTTGTTGATGTTAGGTTATCAAAGAGGGTTTTGATTAGGGATTTTTTTATCTCAAAGTCAAGCTAGTAAAGGGGTTTTGAATCAAACTTGTCTACAAGGCAAGTATAAACAGTGGTTTATGTTTATATGCTGATTGTTGGAAGTAAGTGGGCCTCGTGGATAGATTTTCAAAATTTTCGACCCACTTGATATAGGGATCAAGTACCTACAAGGCCATAAACCATATCCAGGATACATAACCCTCAATCTCATAATCATGTACAGTAAAAAAATCTATCTAAAAGATAGAACAGTAGCCAACAAGCATCCATAAAAATCTACAACATGTAAGGAAGTAGATTATACCTTTGGAACTCGGTTGTGCTCTAATGGAGAAGTTGATGACTTTCGTTGATGTAGAACTCTTCTACAAAATAAAAACAGAATCTCGAACACCTCTTAACCTTCCACGCTATGACCCGAATCAGATCTCTCTTCTCAAGAAGATTGGTGGAATCTCCAAGAGAAAACCCAATTCAAAACTCCAAAGAACTAGAAGAGGAAGAGAGGAGAGAGCAGTGCAACAATTGCACAAAAGAGGCTGGACGTTTTTTACTCCAATAGATGGACGTCCATGAGGGGTTCTATTCCCTTTTATAACCTTTCAATGCTCCTCTTTTCTTAATTGAAATAGAAGTCCCACTTCCACAATAATTAGTAAGTATACTATTACCACTATTAGAAGTCCTACTCCAAATAGAAATAGTAACTTTCTAATTCCTTCCTTTTAGAGTTCAAGTAGGATTAGTATATTTCTAATAACTTGGGCTAGCGTGGGGACCACTAGGGATTCCATAGAAAGTTAGCTTCAACTGGGACACGAGACCCCACATCTCATGTGCAATCCTGGCCCACAATTAATTGCAAATAACACCACTATATAAATGCAATTGCACTCCAGTCTTAGGAATAAATTACAATGAAGACCTTAAACTTCCTAATTACCACAAGTAGGCCCCCTCTATCAATATCCATAGATCAATTGGAATAAATCTGTCTCTTCCAATCTTAATTCCACATCTTATTCACTACACCAAAATAAGATATTAGTAACACTCAAGGTTTTTGGTTAGTAACGGTTTTTAAGTGTAATTAGTTTCCTAACGTTTTATGGACGTTAACATTGGTTTTAAAGTGTTACATTAATTTTATTCGATTTAATAATTAGTTTGTTACTATTTTTTTTTTATTTTTGCTCCCGCCCGAAACCAACTTTTTCTTCCCTTCTCCTTTTTTTTTCCCCTGCTCACTACAAGAACTTGCACTTTTAGCGACGTTCTTTAGCGACGCTTTTATAAATTCGTCGGTAATGAATACTCTTTACCGACGTATATAATTTCGTCACTAAAAAGTAAAATTTTACCGGAAAACGTCGCTAAAAGTGTGACTTTTACCAACTGAGAGGCTTTTACCGACGAATTTGAAACGCCGGTAAAACCCAAATTTTACCGACGTGTTCTGTAAAACGTCGGTAAAAGATCAATTTTATAATTAATTATTTTGTTAGGGAAAGTAGAAAATCCTACTTTTACCGACGTTTTTCGAAGAAACGTCGGTAAAGACATTTACCGACGTTTTCTAAAAAAACGTCGGTCAAGACCTTAAATTTTTCCCGCCTCTCGTTTTTCCCCTCCCACCAGCAACATCCTTCTTTTTTCTTGTCCCTCTCTCTCTCTCTCTCTCTCAATGGCTGCTCCACCTGCAAGGGCTCGAGCCGATTACGATTATCTCATTAAGCTTCTTTTGATCGGCGATAGCGGTACGTGATTACTCCTTTTCCTCTTCTCCTCTCTAGGGTTTCGTTCGTTTTTGTTGCTTTCCTCGCCGATTCCGATTCTAGGGTTTGAAGTCTCGGCATTGTTCGTGCCCTAAATCTCGATTCACGTCGTATTTTTTTTTTTTTTATGAGCATTTGATTGATCTGCTGTGGAAACTCATCTTGGTCTTTTGTTTTGATTTGATTTGATTTGATGTGAGTGAGGAATCAAAAGATGGTTATGGAACTAGTAATAACAACTGCAACAAGAAGAAGAAATCCAAGAAGAAGAAGAAGAGCAGCAGCAGGAAGAAGAAGATCGCGGCCGAGCAATCTTCCGCTGCCAAATCCATCCATGAATGGGTCTTCCCCGAATCCTCGGTTCCACCTGTCGATGATTTCCAAGTACCCAACTAACACTCGAACTACTACTGTATTAACCAAAAAGCAAAACAGAGGCCCGGCAATAGAAGAAATTGTATCTATGTTTCATCTCTTGGAATCATGTTTTATTATGTGTTCTTTTCATTTATCTCTCTCATTTTATTGAATGTTTTCCATCATAAAAAAAAAAAACCAAAAACAAAAAAATGGATTAAAATTCTCAGCTCCCGGTACACACACACATACTTTCTTGTCACCCAGTACACACATACTTGCTTTTCATTGTTTTATTGCCAGTAGCCCGACACTTCACTTACATGGTTTTTAGTGCTTATTGAATGTGTTTGAGATGCTAACATTATAAATGATGATCTGAGGATCCTCACATCTTATTTCTTTGGACAGTGTGAAAAGTGTTCTTCAAAAGCCAATTAGTTTAAAATAGGGACCCCCTGGCACAGGGAAGACTGTCACTTCTGCTGCTATTGTATATCACATGGCTAAACAGGGTCAAGGACAGGTAATGAATGTGCTCATATCTCTTTATGATCAATGTTGATTCACTATTTTTATATACTCTGTTTTCATCGATGTGCTTATCCTGTTCAGGTTCTGGTTTTTGCTCCAAGTAATGTGGCAGTTAACCAACTTGCTGAGAAGATAAGTGCAACCGGGTTAAAGGTAATAAAATTCAAATTGTAATATCTTTTCCTCATTCTTTTTGAAGCTGTGAACATGAAGAATTTATTGCCACTCAGAAAAGAAAAGAAGCCAACTTTAAATGTCTCATCACTTGTAATGTTGGCTGCAATTTTCTTAAAATTTTCACATGTAAAACTATAGCTTTTGAGTGGTTTTTTGTTTTTTTGCTTTTCAGTATGTCTCTTATGCTACTTAGCTTTAATAAAATTCTCTACCGAAATAGGAAAACTTCATTGGTACAAACATGAATTCTTTCCTTTCAGTTGCATTTTAACCTTTTATTTTATTTTATGTATTATTTTTATTATTATTTTTGAATGGTGACTTCTTAGATTATGATGTTTGCGGTATTGCCCAATTTTATTTTCTAGCTTTATGTGCCAATGTGCATATGAATTCTTTTGGTTTTTAGGTCGTCAGGCTCTGTACGAAATCAAGAGAAGCTGTAAGCTCTCCTGTTGAGCATTTAACGCTGCACTATCAGGTGCGTTGATTGACTTGAACTTCGGGCTTTATGTGATATTTTAGAAGCTACGGGGCCTTCCAGGCACTTCTGCTACTGATGTCATCCTTTTCATTTGTTTGTCATAGGTACGACATCTTGATACATCTGAGAAGAGTGAACTACATAAACTTCAACAGCTTAAAGATGAACAAGGTGAGGTTTAGCTCCTTGGTACTTTTGATTTATATTATATACTGTACCCAATCTTATACCAAGTTCTCTCCATTTGCAAACTATATTTTAAATCATTAATTATTGCATTGATATTCTTGCTGATAAATGTTCTTAGAGCTGTCATGAAGGTTGACTATCTTTGTAGTTATCACTTGTGAGTAAACTTGTTACTACCGTGCTATTGTTGAGCTTGAGCCTCATTTTTTTCAACATAATGATGTTGATTCAATTTGATGCCATTATATCAAGTGCTGCATTTTTTTCTGAGTGTTATCTGTTTATTCATACTTGTTAAATTATTGCATAAGAATATAAGATACTTTGACACTCAGTTACATGTTTCTCACATTACCTGCAGAGTTGATACTTATGCCATTTCGCTGAATGCCTTATAACTGTTTCATTCGAAGCTTTACTGGATGTTATTGAGCCCCAATTAATTACAGTGATCATCAGTACCATCCAATTAACTCGTAATCGAGATGGGTGCGCACTTACTAATAACAAATCCATTAATTGGCACAAGGGAATAACAGAGATAGATTCCATCTTGATCATTCAATGTTCCCACAGTCCTACTACCACATACCCAAGACACCGAGGTGTTGACCTACAGTTGGCCTCACTCATTGGTGACTCAAAGCAAATGAATAGATAGAAACTTGAGTTCATCAATGTCTCAAGATTGAGAGCCTATTGCTAGGGAATTATGAGCGCAGACCTTATTATTGAGACGGAATTCCATAAGGTGCTTCTCATGGTCCTTCAATACATCCAATGTACCAGCACCATGATCCAGAATCTTACATTCTGATGATCGAGACAAATCACACTATCTCATAGTGATCAAAGTGCTGCAACCTTATCAGATGAGATGCCCAGTCTCATCACTGGTTGTGAAGATATTTAAGTATAAGATTTGTGACGTATGTCTCTCATGTGTGGATTTCATCCATACACATATATCACATTTAATATACTAATGGGACCCGGTTTAACTCATGAACCATTATGTCATATGTATTGGTCATGTGCATGAAGTAATAAAATAACATTCATCTAATGAAAGTAAAGCATGATTTTATTGATAAATAAAGAAATTAATCAATTTATCACATCAACTGATGGATTGAGTCCATACGATCTAACACTAATAAGTATGGTATTTCTTGAATTTTTATGTAAGTAGATTTCAGCTCTAGATTATATGGGATGATTGAATGAATGGATTGTGAAGAATTGATGTATGTGAATGAGAATAAAGGTGGGAACAAGAGGTTCCATTTTTGTGTGCAGGTTGTTAATGAAAGAAGAGAGGATATGGAAGAGAAAATCAGTTTCAGAAGGCTGAAACTAAAATTTGTTTCAAGTCTAAACTGGGACTTAATTTCAATTTGAGTCTGGTTGGAATTGGTTCTATTTGAACCAAATGTTTGTTTTAGGATTATAAATGGTCTATAAACATTAGTTTGGAAACTATTCAAGAGCAATAAGTTAGTTACCCTTTTCATAAAGTAATATGTTTGGATTTGGATCCAAGAGAGAATGAGTGCTAACCAAAAGGTTAACCAAAGGTGAATAGTTGTAATTCGATAGTAAAATTAGCTTCTAAAGATAGTCGATAAGACATTGATTAGTTAACCGAAACTAATAAAATTTTAGAATTAACTTCTGAGTTTTAAGGAAAAGAGCCTATTGATTATATCAAGGCTATAAATATTGTTTTACCACCTTAATTAAGGGGACTTTAATGTACAAATTCACATAAATTGTGATGACCATCGAGAATAACACGTACATTAAACAATTGAGGATTTCACCTGAATGGTTGGTAAAATCTTAATGGAATTGTACATTGAATTATGTCCAAATTGGATTGTAAATTGAATTGAATCCGTTAATTGTAATTGAACGGAATTAATATGTTGATTGTATTATTTCTTTTGAGCCTAGCACTACATAGTGATTTCAATAATGCTCATTAGAGCTACTTCTGCTGCAGCAGATTATTTGAGAGTGTTTCGGAGCTCCGTGGTGATGTCAGTAGTCCCTGGCCCGGGCACTAATAAATCCCACAATATATGAATCCTTCCGTATAGAAGATGGAAATCCTTCATGTTTAAGAAGATGTGATTTGAAATGAAATGCTATTGTAGTTTGCCAAATAATAAAGACTCATATTGATTTTGAATTGTATTTGTACTAGTCTAACAAGGAGTTAGACAGATTAAATGTGTAATTAGCATATTCAATCATGTAATTGTTTATACATTGCTGGAATGTTAAATTCATAGTGTTATTGATGGCATTACAAGCACAACTGCCCATGCTGGTCTTTCTGAGGCCACAGCGCCAGTAGAGACGACCAATCTGGTTCCTCCAAGAGCACTAGTTGAGTGGAAGTGAAGCAATATCATATGATTATGATATTGAAACGAAAATTTAAAAGAAAACTTTTGTTATGGACATAGGTTTGGGAACGTTTCACACTTTTCATTCCTTGCATTGTATTTAAATGTGCAAGTGAATGGTTGTCCTTAGTGTAAATGAATTTTTGTTTTATACAGAAGCAATGTATATTTGTTTTTGTTCAGCATAATGTGTAATTAATATCCCTTGTGAATTTTATGTGATTGAAGTTCATGGGAGTAAGTATGCGACACGACTCGGGGTTAACTCGGATTAATCATAATCTCGAATTCGGGTCATGTCACTTTAATAAGGTAGTTTTAAATGATTCATAGAATTCATTTTGCAATATCACAATAAAGTCTGCAATATCGCTAAAATAGCAGCACAGGGAATCTCGGGGGAAATATCTCTACTTTGGTCACTAGGCATGGAAATCGACCTCTAATCATTACCATACAGGAAAAGGCCTCAGGTGGAATTCTATACATTCCGTTCAATGAACTTAGAGCATGTTTCTTTTCTAGAATTCAATGAATTTTTGTCTGAAGAATTTCTGAATTCTCAGACAAAGTGGAATTCCTGGATGCTCAGGAATTCCACCAAAATGCAAAGAGGCCGAATTCCTAAGTATCTAGGAATTCCACCATGTTTAGGAATTGCAAAGAGGGTGGAATTCCTGAATTTCTAAAGGTTATTTAAAAAACTTTCATTTGGCCAGAATATGGGACTTACAAATGCTAACATGATTTTCCAAAAACAGAATTCATGTCAAGAATTTCAGTAAAGAAATAGGCCCTTAATTTCAATAAAGAAATAGGAAATAGAATTTTGATCCCAGCGACAAAAAGGAAAAAAAAGGTCATTTCTTAAAGGGGGCTTTGGTCGGAGGTCCCTCAAAGCATGACTTTAAGGCAAATAGTCCACAATCTTTTTTCATAGTGTGATAGGTCCTTTTTTTTAAATTTTAAGACCTAAAATATCTAATTTGCCCATTCCTCAAAATCATATCACACGATTACTAGGATATGCCATTAATAATGATCAATTACCATTTAATTGGCCAAATAAATTTTAAAAGATCCAAATAAATTTCTGAAAATGTAAATAAATTTCAAAATATACAAATAAATTTCAAAAAATGTAAATAAATTTCAAAATATGTAAATGAATTTCAAAAGATGTAAATAAAATCAAAAAATACAAAGAAGTTCGAAAGAACGCAAATAAATTTTAAAAAAATTCAATAAATTCCAAAAGAACGTAGAGAAATTTTAAAAGACGCAAATAAATTTCAAAAGATACAAATAAATTTCAAAAAAGATAAATAAATTTCAAAAGATGAAAATCAATTTAAAAAGACGAAAATAAATTTCAGAAGATCCAAACAAATTTCAAAAAATGTAAATATATTTCAAAAGATTCAAATAAATTCCAAAAAATGTAAATAAATTTCAAAAGATGCAAATCAATTTCAAAAGACATAAATAAAACTAAAAAAAGAAAATAAATTTAAAAAAATGCAAATACATTTGCCAAAACTAAGATAAACCAAATTTTCAAATTTCAGAAAATTTTTCCAAAAACTCAAATATTTTCGCCGAAACTCAGTTAAATTTATTTCAAGAAATGCAAATAAATTTCAAAAGAACAGCCTGAGTTTAGTTCAAAAACTCAGTTAAAATTTGCTAAATGGAGATAAATTTGTCAGAAACTCAGCTATATTTTCAAAAACTCAAATGTTTTTGCCAAAAACTCAGATAAATTTGCCAAGAACTCAGATAAATTTCCACAAAACTAAAATAAATTTGACAAAAAATGAAAAACTCAGGTAAATTTGACAGAAACTCATATAAATTTGTTAAAATTTAGATAAACTAGACAAAAAACTCAGATAAATTTCACAAAAACTAAGATAAATTTCATAAGAGCTCATAGATTTGTCAAAAACGATATAACAGCCCTGCTGCCTTCCTTCTTGGCGATGGCGCAGCATCGTCGACTACGTTTGGCAAGTCAGCAAGGGTTCTGCAATCGAGTCAGGTCAACCCGACTCGGACCTAGACAGAACCTAGCCTAGCCGAAAAACCCAGGTTTTCTTCTTCCTACGTTCTCTGGTTTTTGTACCTAGAAACGAAAAACAAGCAAGCCTGTTGCCTTCTTCCTTGAGTCCGGCGATGGTGCGGCGTGGCGTCCGGTGGCAATCCTCTTTCTTCGACGACACGCAGGAAGTCTGACGGTGGCACAAGAAGTCATCTTTTATTTCAGGTTCTACTCCGGTCAGCAAATCAATTCGGATGATCCTTGATCCGATCCGATCAATGTGGCCCGGATGATCGATGAACACCAGATCTGAGAATAACCCAGGTCTTCTTCTTCCTACATTCTCTAGTTTCTGTACTCCGAAACGAAAAACCAGCAAGCCTGTTGCCTTCTTCCTCAAGTCTGGCGAAGTCGCGGCATGGCGTCCGGTGGCGATCCTCCTTCTCCGGTGACACGCAAGAAGTCGTCTTCTATTTCAGGTTCTACTCCGATTAGCAGATCAATTCGGATGATCCTTGATCCAATCAGATCGTTGTGGCCCGGATGATCAATGGACACCAGATCTGAGAAAAACCAGACGCGAAAAACCTCTGTCTTCTCCCGCGGTCTGCAACTGAGTGAAGCCCCTCTTGATTCGAAAACAATCGAATCCTCTGCTTTCCTCTGCCACGGCAGCCTCCTCTCCTATCTCTCATTTCTTCCTCTATTTCTTTTATGCCCTAGGCACCGATTCAACATGTCCGGGTTGAAGAAGAAGAGGGATACTACAAGATTTGAAATTTGAAATTTCAAATTTTAATTTCAACATGTCCGGGTTGAAAGGGTAAATCAGTCATGAAAATTGTATCTATGGACTACAGGCCTTAAAGAAAATATTAATGGACTGGAGGCATTACAAGACCTCTATGAGGGACCATTCGCTAATTTACTCTTTCTTAAATGGGCAAACATGTCTCATGGAGGGAATGTAGAACAGAATGCTTCGAAAAATCTCATGTCAATATAAAGTGGCAAAGGAAACTTGTGTAATGAGAAAATTCCCCTCCTAGAACATGAGTTTCTACAAAGAAAAGCGGTTTCCGACCATCGAAAAAGTTGTTTCATGGCGAACAACAATCGTGGCAGATGTTCCTCAAAATTTTCAACCAAAGGGAATGAGGCAGATAAATGTGAGTTGTTTTTAGTTTTCATATGCATTTTACAAGGATATTCTCTATAAATAGAGTTTCACGATTTTAATGCTTGGTAGGCCTTGTCTGAGGTTCCTTGAATTTCACAAGTATTTGGCAGATTTTTTTGTTTTTGTTTCCATTTTTAAGTTGGTGCCATCCACAAATCAGGAATTATATCAGCAACTCATTTGTTAAAAGGATTTTTCTTATATAGTCAACATTAGCTGTTGAAATCTGTGCCTAGTGATGAAAGTTAATAAAATTATCCAAACATTCTCTTTACTAATACTATTTTGCGATATCGCAAAATTTTGATCGGATTATGTGATATAACTAAGAAATGGCAGTGGACAGAGCAAGTAGCAGGAAACGGGCATTGAAATATAGAGAAAAAGGTTCCCATTGACTTTTTAGCAAGGTAATTTTATGCACCATCGTATATTCCAATTAAAACTTTGCGATTTCGTAAAAAAAAATATTGCAACATTATAAAAAAAAAAAAAAGGTAGGAGCATGGAGAATGCCAGAGAAATTTTCTCGACTTTCGTCACCAGATGTGAATTACAATAGCTAATGGTGACGATACAGGAAAAACCCCTTTGTTAAATCTTCCTTCGATGATCCCCAATCGCATCATTAACACTCAGCTAGGGGTATGCTACTTTCTTAAAGGTAAAGATGTGCAGGACAATTTTGGCAAAAAATGAAAAAGGTTTTTCAAAGTTAATATTTTTTCCTACGTATTACCAAATACTATTTGGATTGCAAGAATTGCCTATATTGCATCATGGAATGAAAGCAAACAAATTTTGAATCTGTTCAAGCTTCAGGGATGGTCTCCTTCAGGTCCGTGGCAGAATTAAAATGTCATTTCAGGGTCAACCTACCCTCTCGATTATACAAGCATCTTTCTCTAGAATTCCTCCTCCCACTATTTTTTTGTCTTTTTTTTTATGTAGTCACTCTTCTCTCCTTTTGGCAGCAACATTGTACTAGTAGAATAACCGGTCCTCAACAAGGTATATCTATGCATTGCAAAATAAGTGATCATATATGAAAAAGGTTACGAGGTTATGAAAGTACCGCTTTCCATAGAAGTTATATAAAATGGAAATATGAAAAATAGGGCAAAAAAGGAATACTAGAGATAAGGTAGAAGAGAGTTTTCATAGAAAGGAAGAACTAAAACTTTAAAAAGCGAAGAGGAGACGTGTTTTGATGGAGAAAAAAAAGATATAAGAAGCGGAGAGAGAATGTGGAAGGAAAAAAAAAGGACATAACTATCACTCAAAATGAGAACTGCGGCGCTAAGCCTGTTTGGATGTATGGTGAATTGAAGTATGGTGAGGTTAAGCATCAAATCAAGAGAGAATAAAATATATATAATGTTTTTTTATGGTGGTTTGTTTTTAGTTGTTTGGTATGGAATCTTTTTGACTTTTTGTATAGAAAATGGAGTTTTTTTTTTTTCTTTTAGTGGAGAAAGGAGGTTGCTTTTTTTACTTTCTTTGAAAGATTCGGAGGGAATTCTAAAATTATGTACTTTTGATATGACCCATTGTCATGTTTTGTCTGGATTCACTTTATTTCACTTTAACTAGTTAATTGCCAAACATTCCCAAAAATGGTTTTTCGTAGTGGAATTTTTTTTCCCGCCACTAAACCTGACATAATAGAAGAAAATCCTTTTCTATTTCTACGGAATATGAAACTATATGGAGTTCCAAATCTATCGCACACAAACATGCCCTAATGTGTTTTTTTTTTCTTTTTCATGTTTTGTTTTTTCTAGAATTTAATGTTTGTCCTTTTTCTTTTTCAAATTTTTTTCTTCTGGGTTTCAAGCCGACGTAGAAACAGATGAGGTTTACATGCAAATTATGTTGCAACCAGATCCAAATGTGAGATACCTATTTCTTTTTTGTTTGAATTCCTAATTGTAATTCCTTTTAGGAGAAATTTTAATGAAATTTTGAAATTTTGTTTTCTTTATTGGTAGCAATATATACCAAAAAGTCTAGATCAAAGCCTTCCAGAACCCAAAAGGCCAAAAATTCACTCGTGCAGGATTTTAACTATGCTGGATATTGGCACCCATAACGGGCTCTCTATTCATCAAGGAGACGCTAATAACTGTCCTCTTTTGGTGAGAGTGCGCTTATTTAAACATGTTTTGTGGAAATTTTTTTTTTCTATTTTGCTATTTTGAAATGATTTTCCTATTTACAAGACATGTCCTAAGTGATTTAGCTATGTCTTGTAACAATTTTTTTTGTTTCCTATTTTGCTATTCTGAAATGATTTTCTTGTTTACAGGACATGTCCAGGCTTATGTCAACTCAACAGTTGCTTGCCATGGATATTCACCGTTTGGAGTGGCTCTTTAAGCATATTTATAGAGATATTGATGTTGGAAGTAGGTGGGTCTTCTAGCCAGGATTTCAAAACTTTGACCCTCTTAATGCAAAGATCAAATATCCAAAAGGTCAAGAACCCAATCCCAAGATCTAAAACCCTTATCTCACGTATTAAGGTCATAGATCTATCATCAAAGGACAGATCTGAACATGCACAAACAAGAAGAAAAGTTCTATTAATATAACTCGTGTAGATCTATACGTGAGGAGCTCGTTTGCACTCAAATTGAGAAGTTGATATTCCTGATTCTGCAAAACCCTTTCACAGTTGTGATCTCCTAGGCCTTACGATCTTCCACACTATGACCCTCTCGTGGAGAACTTCTCAAGAAAATGGTGGGATCTCAATTGAGGAGAAACCCTAGGCACTCAAGTGGAAAACCAGATCAGGAGAAAAGAGAGAGGGAGAGAGGAGAGAGACCATGGAGGCCCGAGAGTGTGTGTCGTCCAGCCCCAATCCCTCTTATTTATAGGTTTTGGAACTCTCTCTCCTAATATAATTAGAAGTCTCACTTCTAATTCTCTCATGTATCATATTCCTCCTTTCCTTATGAGTTCCAATTGGAATAAAACTTCATCTTCCTCAGGGCTAGCATGGGGACCGCCGTGGATTCCTTAGATCTAGCTCCAACGATAGCATTTGGACCCCACATCTTATGTGAGCTCCGAACCAATAGTTAATTGCAAATAACTCTACTAAATAAATGCAATTTCACTCCAGTCTTAGGAATTTAACAAGAAGACCCTAAACTTTCCAATTACTACAAGCAGGTCCCTTTATCAATTATATACATGGATCCATTGGAATTAAATCGTCTATCCAAATTGGATCCACCTCTTATTATCCTTGTAACCCAATTAATTACACGGATCATTGATACCATCCGATGAACTCTTAATCAGGATGAGTGCGTATTTACCGACAATAAATTCCATTAATCAACATAAGGGGATATTTCTCTTTTAGAAAACAGATTCCATATTGAGAATATATGTTCCCACGGTCTCACTACCATCTACCCAAGATACCGAGGTGTTGACCTACAGTTGGCCTTTCTCATTAGTAAGTTAAAGTAAATGCATACTTAGAAACTTGTGTCCATTACTCTCTCAGGATTGATAGCCTATTGCTTGGAGATTATGAGAGCTTTCCTTAATCAAAGATAGTATTTTGTATAAGGTGCTACTCATGGCCCTTCAGTACATTCAATGCACTAGCACAACAACCAAGAGTCTTCAACTCTGATGGTCGAAACAAAACACACTATCTCATAGTAATTGCAGTGCTACAGCCTTTTCAGATGAGATGCCCAGTGACATCGTTGGTTGTGAAAAAACTTCAAGTATAAGAGTTGTAATATGCCTCCTCCATGTGAATCTCATCCACACACATGGATTACATTTAATATACTTAAGGGCATATGTCCATTTCATGAACAATCATGTCATTTTGTATTAATTATGTGCAACCATAAAATAAAATCTCATTCATCTCAGGAATGATGCATTAAATTATAAATCAATTAAGATAATAAATGAGTTTATTCACATCATCCACTGGATTGAGGACATACAATCTAACAATCTCCCACTTCGACTCAATTCCAGTCAGGATCACATCTCACACCCATCCCATCCACATGCTACTCAAAGGCTTAGTAAAGGGATATGCAAGATTATCCTTAGATGCAATCTCGGTAACGGCAATTTCACCCCTCTACACAATCTTTCTAACCAAATGATACTTCCTCTCTACATGTTTTTGCCTTTCATGACTTCTTGGTTCATTGGATTGAGAAGCCGTCCCGCTACTGTCAAAAAAGACTGTGAATGGCTATGGCGCTAATGGTACCACCCCAAGCTCCAAGAGAAACCTTTTGAGCCATATTGCTTCCTTAGTTGCTTCACAAGCTGCTACATATTCAGCTTCCGAGGTGGAATCAGTTGTACAATCCTGTTTGACACTCCTCCAATTGATAGCTCCTCCGCCAAGCATAAACATGTACCAAGTGGTAGACTTCCTTGAATCCTTATCCGACATGACGTCAGAATCTGTATATCCAACTAGAATCAACTCATCACTGTCGTGAAATAATATGTAGTCTCTAGTCTTTTTCAAGCATTTGATAATACACTTTACAGCAGTCTAATGGTCAAGACCTAGGTTCATTTGTTATCTGCTGACTAGGCCTACTGCATGACAGACATCTGGTCTAATACAAAGCATAGCATACATGAGACTACCAATAGCCAACGCATATGGTACCGCATTTATCTACTCCTTTTTCTAAGATGTTTTAGTACACTAATCCCTAGAAAGGTGCGCTCCAAGCCTGAAAGGTGTGATACCCTTCTTGGAGTTCAACATAGCAAAGCATACTAGTACCTTATTTATATAATCAGCTTGAGATAAGCCAATTATCCAATTTTTCCGGTTGAAAAAGATTGATCCGTAGGATGTAGTTGGTTTCTCCGAAATCCTTCATATCAAACATTTGAGTCAACCAAACTTTGACTATTGATAACATCCCTATATCACTCCCAATGAGAGGGATGTCGTCGACATATAAAACAAAGAAAACTACCCTGCCTCCTTCACCCTTCATGTACACGCTTAACTCATCCGGATTTTGATTAAAACCAAACGATTTGATTGCCTGATCAAAACGAATGTTCCAACTCTAAGACGTCTACTTTAATTCATAAATGGACTTCTTCGGTTTGCAAACTCTTTGCTCTTGGACCTTAGCTACACCGTCTAGCAGCATCATGTAGAAATCATTTCATTTATGTCCCATGTCGTTGGGCTTTGGTTATAATCCACCTTAAAAGCTCCGAAAACAAGAGGAAGAGAATTAAAAATAAACTTGACTATATATTGATCAGACACGCACATGTCCACCTCCTTCAATTTTGACACTATGTGCACCATTATTAGGATGTGTTCTTTTACTCTCAAGGTTCCATCATATTTCATATTCAAAAGGCAACTTATCAATGAGGCACCAACTGCCTTATTTGTTATCGTAAATTGCTTTTTCACCGTATCTATGAAGTCTTTAGCCTCATCTTTTAGTCCTATGAATAGAATTGAAGATAAATCTTATTCTATCTTTATTTATCTTTATTCATTTTCATTGAGTGTCCTTTCTTCGGCAGTAGTATTTTCAATGGGTTTCTCATGCATGGGTTCGTCAAAGGCAATTTCTAAGTCCAGAAACGTTGTAGCAATCATTAAAGCATCTAACTATTCAATGAAATTGGAGCCATCCAGATTGGGTATGGTCCTTAAAGTAGAAAGTGAGGCCAAGGATCTGGTTACTGAAAGAAACAATAAATATATGTTAAAGATTCACTTTGAGTTTTAATTCTACAACTAGAATAAAGCAATGGGTTCATCACTGTAAATCTACCTTTGGGTGGGCAAACAACATGTGAATTATTGCTTTTCATAATTAATTTGTCCCTGTTAACAAATGTGATATAAATTAAGAAGATCACACCTTTGGGCGTAAATTAGTCAAGATTATATATCACATTTATAAGCATATTAAATTTTGATTTCGAACCATTCGGATGATCCACCTTTGGGTGAATCTCCATTGATGAAATCGTAATCTTAAGTATTTTCATAATCACTCAAATAATAGGTGATTCCTTAAACTCAATTCAAGAAATTATTCATTTTTTATAACTAGGTTGCTTTGGCGGCTAACAAGTTAATCAAAAGCTGATTTACATCTTATACATATAATAACACTTAATTTATCATTTGATTATCAGATAAAACATGACAAGCTGATTTGGAGAAAACCTTAATTACACTAAATGAGTTTCATAAAAATTCCATTTGACATTCAAAGATTGTGTCCGTCATGATCCAATAGTTTGAGTTTATAATGGTTAAAAAGTCCTTAATATGGCGAAACTTAAATCAAAATTATTTAATGGATCCATAAACTATTGGATCCATAAACTATTACTAGCAAAACATGCCCGCGCTTAGCACGGGCATTATAATTTATAATATTAAAAATAATATAATCATTAAATAATATTTATTCTAAATTATATTGTCACGCCCCACCCTACATACATACATGATATTGTCCGCTTTGGCCTATGGGCCTCACGGTTTTGTTTCTTATAGGCCTCAACCCATCAAAAAGCCTCATGCAAGGTAAGGGTGTAACCTCTACATATAATCCCATTCATTTTCCACTTTATAGTTGATGTGGGACTATGAGGCGTCACATTCCAGCCCCCTTAGGGCTGACATCCCTATGCAGTAGCCTACCTGCCTTCTTGACCCGCTCCATGGAGACCCGCCCACTTGCACCAAACCACGACAGGGGACCCACACTCGAACTAGTCGAGAATCGACTTTGATACCATTTGTAACGCCTCACCCTACACGCATCAAATTGTCTGCTTTGGCCCACGGGCCTCACGGTTTTATTTCTGATGGGCCTCAACCCATCAAAAGGCCTCATGCAAGGTAAGGGTGTAAGATCTACATATAATCACATTCACTTTCCTCTCTATAGTAGATGTGGAACTCCCGGGCGACACATTGCTTTTGATCTTCAGGGCAGTACATAGCTAGGAAAGTCTTGTTGACTTGCTTGATCCATTTCTCCGCAACTTTGGGGTCCGTGGTCCCACTAAAAGGTAGGGGACCAATTTTCTTGAAGCGGTCCAAAAGGTTGCCACCCAGTGGTACTTGATTGACTCCATCTCCCTGATGATTGCCATTACCTCTGCCATTGTTCCCATTGTTATTGTTCATATGGTTGGTCACAAAGTCGCAGAAAAGGTTCTGGCCCTCAACCAAATTGGCCAAAATATCATCCCAATTCCGGTTTTGACTCCCATCATTGCTAGTATTTTTCTTGTGCGCCCTGGAGTCCCACATCGACTATAGAAAGGAAAGTGAATGGGGTTATATGTAAAGCTTACACCATTACCTTGCATGAGGCCTTTTGATGGGCTGAGGCCTATCAAAAGCAAAACCATGAGGCCCGTGGGCCAAAGCAGACAATATCATGCATGGGTATGGGGTGGGGCGTTACATATATTGAGATTAAAAAATTGCAATAAAAAATAAAATATATAATAATAACAAAGAAAACACCACAAAAATGCAACATGAAAATAAAAGCCCATAGACAATGCAATAATAAAAATGGCTTAGAAGAAACAAATAAATCCATAGAAACTCAATGACTAAAAATAAAAAATTTTAATAAAAATAAAATAAATTAATAAATTAATGAAAATCTATCACCACAAAAACTAAAAGAACCCATCAAATGAGGAAAAAATAATAATACAGAACTATCATGGAAGGGATGCAAAGTTATCCATTGAGAGAATATGCATTATGTGTAAAGTTTCTTAGAGAGTGCCCTTGTTTAAAATTCAAATTTTTGGATAAAATCAATTTGGTAAGCATAGAGATTTAAGTTTGAACCAGAAAGCTTGCTAAAGAGTCCAACTCCCTTGAGGCTCCTTTTAGAAATGCACAAAAAATTCCCAAATGGACTCAGAGGAAGAATGGAATGGAAACATGTACTTACCAAAGGAGAAATGGAACCAATGTGGGAGAAGAAAAAATCCCTAAAATCTATTTATGAAATCTGAATTGGAACAAAATTGAAATCCCAATTGAGCTCCAATTTCGCAATCAATATTTAAAAAATATAAAAACTAACATAAATTGTAAATTGTAAATTAAGTTTAATTAGCATGTACAAAATAATTGAGTTTTTAAAGTTTTAGTTTATTAAGAATTTATTTTGATTTAAAATTTTATTTATTATCCTTTATATAATTTCTTTATTCATGAAGAAAGTTTCTTACTTATAAAGTCTATTAACAATTGAAATGTGATTTTTATTTTCCTAAACCAATTAAAAATAGCTATTACAAATATATAATTTATCTAATATGATTAAGAAATAGAATAGGAAATATCTGAAAATGATTCTTATTTAAAAAAAAAAGAACAAAAGAAAGAAAGAAAAGGGTTGAATGTGGAGTTTGCAATTGGATTTAAATAATTTTTATTTTTTTATCAGATCGACCAGTTTTCTCTTGAGCTTGAGCCTTTTTAATTAGCACGGGCAGTATTCATCTTGGATTACTTTAGACAGATTTTACTCAAATAGAGTTCTTACAATTGCTCGCACTAAAACTATGCGCGCAGTAACATAACCCTATTTGTAAACCCATTAACGTAAAAGCTTGGACTTGACAGGAAAATCTAACAAAGATATTAGCAAAAAAAAAAAAAAAAACCCTTAAAATACATTCCAAATAGTCTTCAAATCAGTCAAGAAAAATAAACTATTATAAATAACTACTACAAAATGGAAAAAAAGGCAAATCGATCCTTATCTAGCAATAAAAAGCTAGCTCAGTAATTAATGCATTCAAAACTGTATGTGTATGTATATGCTAGTTCTTGAGTTGTAATGATGATTAAAAGGAGTAGATTCCATTTGCAACCCTAATCTAATTAGAAATAAAACGATGATTTAGATAGAAAAAAATTACCCCAAACTTATTTACCAAACTTCAATTTCTGAAATCTCGATCGATCTAATTATCGAACTTCAATTCCTACGGATTGGGCATACTTTCATCGCAGGTTTCCAATGGTACCACTCCATAGAAGATTTCACATGCATCTTCCGATCAAGATCCAAAAGGATCTTTGCAAACCCATCATTGGGTTGTTTACTTAGATTAGATATAATGAAGCGATGGGGATTTGATTTAATGGATCAAATTTAAGAAAGAAGTTGATGAGATATTTTGTG
The DNA here is from genome assembly GCA_028538565.1 of Umbellularia californica. Classification (NCBI taxonomy): domain Eukaryota; kingdom Viridiplantae; phylum Streptophyta; class Magnoliopsida; order Laurales; family Lauraceae; genus Umbellularia; species Umbellularia californica. The sequence goes on from JAPQWN010000004.1 coordinate 42,391,721, forward strand.
CTAAATATTAGGATGTTTAAATGTAAAGGGAGATATAATTTGATTTGAATTGAAACTCTTGTTACAATAACTTGATTAGGTAGAATCTCTCTTATTTGATCTGACTCTTTCAAACGAAACTTCTCTTTAGATGGGACTCTTCGAATTGGCTAAAATAATCTAAATATTGATCAAATCAATTGCAAAATTGGATGCCAATTTCTCAATCAATTGCGAAACTGGAACTCAATTTCAAAATTGAATCATACGTCTATAATATATATTAACTAGTAACAAAGGCCCGGGCTTAAAAACAATTGATTTTTGAATTACATTTTTCCTATGGGAGCAATGAAAGTTGTGAAAAGACACTTATTCCCAACATGGGTAATTATTTTAAAAAAAATCTTGTCATTAAAAAAAAAATATCAAATGAATTTAGTCTAAAAAAAAGGTAAAAATAGAGATCTCATAACTATTATTCAAAGGTTTGTAAATGATGGAAATTAAAAGCAATTCTGATTATCTCAAAGAAATTTCATCAATTAATGTCATTGAAGTTCTACAGCGTTAGAAGTTGATGCAATATTTTGTTCTTCCAATTCTTTAGAAGAAGTACTTGTTCCAACGTTTGCAGTAGTCTCATTGTTCCACCCTTGCAATACTGTAGATAAAAGAATAGAATAATTTAGTAAAATGAATTGATGAAATTTAGATTTGATTCATTATAAATAAAAAAATTTCTACGGCTCACATTGTTCTATATGCGAGATAAGAAATTGCACCCGAAGGTTGAGGGTTTGAAACTGCACTACCACATTGGGGTCACAGGAGATTGCTCGGCTCCTCCTGGGCCCGTAGGATTTGGGCTAGAAAACCCTCCGTTATAAAAAAAAGAAGAAGAAGATTGGTAGCGTGAGATTCAAAATGGTCCATTGTTATTTTAAGATTTGAATGGAAAACTCCTATTTAAAGTTGACTCTTTGAAATGGAAACTCTTATTTAGAGAAAGTAAGATTTAATTTAAAGTAACAGATTGCATCTACATCGAAATCTCTTAAAATCTCTTCCTCAAATAATATAAAAATAGAGTTTGTAAATTTAGGATTTTTATTTATTTGTTTTTTCTTAATGTTCCAAGTCTCCAAAACATGGTCATGTGAACTTGGTTTTCATGCTATGATGGTTATTTTAACATTATCACTGCTTACCTTTGAACATCAGAATTACAAGGATTGACACATTCTCAATTTCGGAGAAGTCAATTAAAAAGGCTGAACTTGAAAGAGGCTCCAATGACTTACATAGTTTAAGATTTCATCGAGCATAATCACCTTTCCAATACCTACGATAAAATCAAGATTTAAATCTTGTCAAACTCATTGTGTCTATTTATATCCTATAATTACGAAGAGGCTGTAAGAGGGGTTCTTCTTAATTAGGAATAATAAAGAGTTTGAGAATAATTGAGATCTTATCTCAATTGGGAACTTGATAAGATTAAAGATGAGATTAAAGCAAGATGATGAGGATAAGAAATGGAAAACTCTATTTAATAGGAAACGTAACGATTCCTAAAACTTCTCCAATTCAAAATTAAAACACAATTGAAATCTCAAAATCCCTAAAACTTCTCCAATTCAAAATTAAAACACACTTGAAATCTCTATATCCCTAAAACTTCTCCAATTCAAAATTAAAACACATTTGAAATCTCAAAATCCCTAAAATTTCTCTCAAAGAAATTGAAATAGAAACTGATTTGAGATTGAATTTCTCAAATTAAATTGAAATCTAGAGTCCAATTTCTCAAATGATTGCAAAATTGGAACTCAATTTCGAAATCGAATCCTACGTCTATAATATATAATAATTGGTTTTGCTAAAGAAATAGCATTATTTGCAAGTAACAATTACACAATAAACAACTATAATATTTAATAATTCCAAATAGAGCTTTTTGTATATACCTCCCTAACGTTTGTAGGATTTGTAAATAGGCCCGTGAGGTTTTAGTATTTATAAATAGGCCCCTGCCCTTTCTTTTTAGTACCTTTCATGTCCCCTAAATCAATATTCCTAATAAGAATGGGCAACCACCATTAAATTTGTCTTGAGTTTTTATATAAATGACAGCTTTGCCCTTACATCCATTAAAACAAAATGAGTGTATTATTATTTACAAAAATACCATTATTTTATCTCATGTCCCAATGATTTCTTTCAATAACTCTCTCTTGCACATGACCAAGGGTGGACCCAGGTATAAGGGCTTGGGGACTAAAGCCCCCACCCATATCTAAGATAATTTTACACCCCGCCTCATCCCCCTCAAAGTCTAAGAATTAATATATTTTTTGACATTTGCCCCTTCCCCCAAGGGTTTTTTTTTTTCTTTTTTTTCTTTTTTTTTTTTTTTACATAGATCCAAACACAACCCCCTCGTAAATTCTAAAAAATAATTACTTTTTTTTTTAACCTTTGCCCATTCCCCCAATATTTCTTTTACACTCCATACACATGAAGCAGAATCATGTATTTTGAAACTTTCATCAATCCAATAGTGGGTCATGTATGAATTGGATAAACCATAACCGATTATAAGTACAAGTGTTGATTGTCATCATAATCAATCTAAATTTAATAAAAGTGAGCCTTGTATTGATAAAAAATGAATTTATGTAGGGTTGTTTTCTCCCACTAAATGTAATTTTTAATGCTAATGCTTTATAATAAAAAAAATTGAGTCCAAGCTTTTAAAATTATTCATATAAGGATAAAAGAAATGGACAAAAGTGTCATTTTACACTAAAATCCTATTGTGGTCGGAATACTATTGATTTTGGGCACATGGAAGGTATTAAAATAAAATTGCAAGGGCCTATTTGCAAATACTAGAACCTCAGGGGCCTATTGACAAATCTTACAAACCTTAAGGGGGTAAGCTCATCCAAATATGTCAAATTTAATGCAGAAATAGATGTTAAGAATTTAATTAACCAATTAAAGAAATATTCCAATATTTTAGAGAAACGTTATAACTGATCCAAACCATTCAAATTAGAGGTCTAATCAATACAAATCCATAGGAGAAAATGCGTTCTAATTTTGAGTCTATATGAGTTCAATATAACCAAAATAAATTCCAGACCATCCATTTTTGGCTAACATGATTGGCACACATCTTGATCACTGACATTAAAAAAGTACCACAATGATGATGAACCACTTTAACGGTTCTGATCTAATCAATTTAATAGTATCCAAGATTAATTAGACATTTACTTGATCAATTGATAACCCTTTATTTGATCAGGTCAGGGACCCATTTATATTACCAGAATTCAATTGACTCTTAGACATATCTATTACATCTTTACTGGGGCCTTAGATGTATCTCGAATGATCAACCCAACAGATCGCACTGTAGATTTAATAAGTACCAGTATGTACAGAAACGTAGTGCAGTGGTCAGTTTATGAGCTTTAAATGGGTCAGATTTAGATCTCTTTTGGGCCAATTAAAAATACCAATAAGCACCATCTAATAAGTGGGTCATTCTGAAAATCTTTATTGAAAACTGAATTGGGCCCATTGGGCCCTTAATGGGCCAGGCCCACCCTAATTGACCCGAGATTGACCCAGATCAAAACCTGACCCGGTCCGACCAGACAGTAGGCGGCCCAGGTCAGGTTGGATGACCCGGACCATGGATCGGCCCAGGCGAACAGGCTAGGCGGGTGCAGTTCGTGCTGGACCGACCTGTCTGTCCCTGCCCACTCCCTGCCAGCGCACTGTACATTGACCCAAATCAAGCCTGACCCGATCCAACCCGACAGAGGCGGACCAGGTCAAGTTGGCTAACCCGAACAATGAATCAGCCCAAGCGAACAAACTATGGCGATGCAGGTCGGTCGGGCCCAGCATATCTGGCCCGGCCCACTGCCCATCCTGGTTTACACTTTTCGCGGCGACAGTGCCTTTTTGTGTTTTTTTTATACATTAATAATGATAAAAATAAATCACTATTATCATTATTATGTTCTTTCATGTCCAAAACCAAAGGAAACCCACGGAGGTTCAAACCTCTTTTTAATTTTTTTAACCAAACAAATTATGATGAATATAAAATAAAATTTTCATTCTTATCTCTTTTAGATTGGGTTGGGCACTATAATCCTTATTTTATAAGGAGTATGATCCAATAAATGTAATATCTTTTATCAAATACAATACCCAAGACTTCTTTCCTTTGCGTATTTGGATTTGATTCCAAGGAGAATCCGGGAAGCCCCAAAATAATATATAAAATATAATCGATTATTTGTTTTACCTAAAATTGGCTATGATACCAAATGTTAGGATTTTCATACACCTAAGATCACATTAGGTATAAATTAACAAACACACTATTAATCTGAAATATAATAAAACAATACATGACTCCATGGCTTTTTGTGATTCTAACACAAACAAAGCGCTTGACTTGAAAATGGATTAACAACTTCCTTGAACCTTTCTTTTCTCTCACGCAAATTGATGGAAGCCCAGATAAATCACCGTAGGCACGGAATTAACCCAAGATTCAAAAATCGATCTCTCCAATCCTGTCTCCCTAATTGAGCACCTTGTAAAAGCAAGTTTTGAAAATCCTTTGACCATGGAAAAATATCTTGTATTGGATGTTCTAGAAAGAAGTGGGCCCCATATGGTCATGTGGGCCACACTCTCTTAGTCCAACATTCAACACTTATTGTTTATGCATTAGGTATAATACATAAATTAAATAATTAAATGGAGATTACATGAACCTTCTCTATGTATGTACGGATTTTTAGAGCATTTTGTAATAGGTAGGGGGTATAAAATTGCTTTCATATTCCTCATTTATCATATACCAAATCAACGAGATGGTGAACCATTACAATTTGGGTATTAGGGGCATAGATATAAGGTTGGGAATTTTGCAGTGACATGTGAGCCCTTACAACGCTTATTAAAGCAGCAGCCTCTTTGTGGGAGAGTGACACGTGACGCTCCCTTTTGGATTTTCGGAGTGACATGTGCTGCATCCAACCCTTATTGTAATTTTCAAATTATTATCTTCTCTGTCATTTTCCCTAGATTCTCTCTCCTCCTGTTTGGATGTTTACGGAATAAAATATTTAAATTTTTAAATATTGCAAGAATAAAATAGTATAGAATAGAATAATTATAATAGTATAATATTTTTATTGTTTGGCAATTTTTGAAGAATATTATAGATTTTAAATCGAGTTACTTGGAAGGTGCTATGATTAAAGTAAATTACATTATTAGAATATTTTTTATTAAATATTTTAATTTATGTAATTTACCACGTCTGGATAAAAAGATAATGTGGTAAAGTAAAGTTCAACTGTCATGTTTTAATCATAAGTTACTTTTCTTTTATTACATAAAACCATGGTAAAGTATGGTAAAGTAAAGTCAATAAAAAAAACTATTTTATAACTCCCCCTCTCACTTTGCTTTATCACATACTTCATCTGATCTTGCTTTATCTCACCTTTTACCATGATATGACATCGATCTTTATTTTACTTTACCACACTTGTAAACAAGTCACTTTTTATTTACCATATAAAACTACGATAAAATGTGATAAAGTAAAGTAAAAAAAGAGAAACTATTTTACCATCCCTTCCCACTTTACTTCACTATACTTTATCCCACTTTTACTTTACCCCACCTTTACCGTGTTGTGACATTTACTTTTACGTTACTTTACCATATATGTAAACAAACACATTATGATGGATTTGGTGAACTAAAGTCTTCACTCTACTCTACCACTTTGTAATCATCATTTTGAAAGATTCTTATCTTGTAGAAAGTTTTCTAAAAGGGGAGCTGTAAGAGAGAATATTGAGCTTTTTGAAAGAAAATAATCTTTTCTTCAATTTTTTCTTGGGTTACCAATCGTGCAAGATATTGTTCTATAGAAAATTAAAGATTATATTCTATAAAATATTATCTTCTTGTGTTATAGAAAAAGGACTTTTAGCGGCCACCAAAAGCGGTCGCTGAAAGTCCACTGGTGGTCGCTAACACCCTTTAGCGACGGCACGGTGACCGTCAAGGATGGGCCGCAACAAATTCGTCGCTAATAGTATTAGCGACCGCCGCAAAAAAAAAAATTTATTTTTTAATTTTTTTTAATTTTTTTATTGAATAACACTATTAGCGACCGCCATTAGCGGTCGCTAATACTGTTTTAACCGTCGCTAATACATTATTAGCGATCGCCACAGGCGGTCGCTAATAATTTTGATTTTTGATTTTTTTTTATTTAATTTTCCATACTGGCGGTCGCTAATGGTCAAATTTTTTTTTAAATATATTTTTTTATTTTTTTTATAATTTTCCTGCTTTTTATACCTGTACATAAATATATTATATGAAACTACACATAAATATATTATATCAAACAACGAGAATCAATTAAAAATACTAATACCAAAACAAAGACTTATATTAATTATATTCAAAACATTACAAAAGTTCCGACAAATTACATTCATTACAATTCATTACAAAAGTTTCAACAAATTATATTCATTACAAAAATAAACAAATTGTCTGAGAAGGGTGCCGAGATCGATCCGATGCTCTCAAACTTGAAGAGAAAAAGGGAAATAAATAGTAATAGTTAATTATAAAAATTGGCAACATATAGTAAATATAAACAAAATGAAAAATTAAAATTAAAATCTTGAAAGTTAAACCTACGTTTCAACTCTACGGGCAATCCGAGAGTCGGAATCCCGATCCGTCAGTTCCGCCAGGTCAAGAATGACTATGGACCCATCCCCGTCCAGTTCCACGGGCATTGGAGCCCGTTTGCCCGATTTGGGCGCTCGGAGGCCAATTTACTAACCCCTCAAAACTTAAACGTATGTTTCGACATTATGGGCAATCCGGGAGTCGAAATCCCGAGCCGTCAGTTCCAGCAGGTCATAAATGACTGTGGGCCCGTGGCCGTCCAATTTTATAGGCACCGGAGCCCGTTTGCCCGGTTTGGGAGCTCGGAGGCCAATTTACTAAGTTTTAACTTAACGTTTTAACTTAAACCTACGTTTCGACACTACGGGCAATCCGGGAGTTGGAATCCCAAGCCGTCAGTTCCAGCAGGTCATGAATGACTATGGGCCCGTGCCCATCCAGTTTCACGGGCACCGTAGCCCGTTTGCCCGGTTTGGACGCTTGGACGCCCATTTACTAAGTTTTAACTTAAACATACGTTTCGACACTACGGGCAATCCGGGAGTCGGAATCCTGAGCCGTCAGTTCCAGCAGGTCATGAATGACTATGGACCCGTGCCCGTCCAGTTTTCATGGGCACCGGAGCCCGTTTGCCCAGTTTGGGCGCTCGGAGGCCAATGTACTAAATTTTAACTTAACGTTTTAACTTAAACCTACGTTTCGACACTACGGGCAATTCGGGAGTCGGAATCCCGAGCCGTCAGTTCCAGCAGATCATGAATGACTATGGGCCCGTGCCCGTCCAGTTTCATCTGCACCGGAGCCCATTTGCCCGGTTTTGGCGCTCGGAGGCCCATTTACTAAGTTTTAACTTAACGTTTTAACTTAAACCTACATTTCGACACTACGGGCAATACGGGAGATGGAATCTCAAGCCATTAGTTACAGCAGGTCATGAATGACTATGGAACCATGCTCGTCCAGTTTCACGGGCACCGGAGCCCGTCTGCCTGGTTTGGGCACTCGGAGGCCCATTTACTAAGTTTTAACTTAAACCTACGTTTCGACACTACGGGCAATCCAGGAGTCGGAATCTCGACCCGTCAGTTCTAGCAAGTCATAAATGACTATGGGTCTATGCCCATCCAGGTTTACTGGCACCGGAGCCCGTTTGCCCGGTTTGGGCTCTTGGAGGCCCATTTATTAAGTTTTAACTTAACGTTTTAATTTAAACCTACGTTTCGACACTACGGGCAATCCGGGAGTCGGAATCCCAAACTGTCAGTTCCAGCAGGTCATGAATAACTATAGGCCCGTGGCCATCCAGTTTCATGGGCATCGGAGCCCGTTTACCCAGTTTGGGAGCTCGGAGGCCAATTTACTAAGTTTTAACTTAACATTTTAACTTAATCCTATGTTTCGACACTACGGGCAATCCGGGAGTCGGAATCCTGAGCCGTCAGTTCCAGCAGGTCATGAATGACTATGGACCCATGCCCGTCCAGTTTCACGAGCACTAGAGCCCGTTTACCCAATTTGGGTGATCGGAGGCCCATTTATTAAGTTTTAACTTAACGTTTTAACTTAAACCTACATTTCGACACTACGGGCAATACGGGAGTCGGAATCCCGAGCCGTCAGTTCCAGCAGGTCATAAATGACTATGGACCTGTGCCTATCCAGTTTCATGGGCACCGAAGCCCGTCTGCCCGGTTTGGGCACTCGGAGGCCCATTTACTAAGTTTTAACTTAAACCTACATTTCGACACTACGGGTAATCCGGGAGTCGGAATCCCGAACCGTCAGTTCCAGCAGATCATGAATGACTATAGGCCCGTGCCCGTCCAATTTCACGGGTACCGGAGCCCGTTTGCCTGGTTTGGGCTCTCGGATGCCAATTTACTAAGTTTTAACTTAACGTTTTAACTTAAACCTACGTTTCGACAATTCGGGCAATCCGGGAGTCGGAATCCGGAGCCGTCAGTTCTAACAGGTCATGGATGACTATGGGCCCGTGACCGTCCAGTTTCACGAGCACCGGAGCCTGGTTGCCCGGTTTGAGCGCTCGGAGGCCCATTTACTAAATTAACTTAACTTTTGAACTTAAACCTAAATTTCGACAGTACGGGCAATCCGGGAGTCGGAATCCCAAGCGGTCAGTTCCAGCAGGTCATGAATGACTATGGACCCATGTCCGTCCAGTTTCACAGGGACCGGAGCCCGTCTGCCCAGTTTAGGCACTCGGAGGCCCATTTACTAAGTTTTAACTTAAACCTACGTTTCGACACTACGGGCAATCCGGGAGTCGGAATCCCTAGCCGTCAGTTCCGGCAGGTCATGAATGACTATGGGCCCGTGCCTGTCCAGTTTCACTAGCACTGGAGCCCGTTTACCCAGTTTGGGCGCTCGAAGGCCCATTTACTAAGTTTTAACTTAACTTTTGAACTTAAACCTACATTTCGACAGTACGGGCAATCCTGGAGTCGGAATCCCGAGCGATCAGTTCCAGCAGGTCATGAATGACTATGGGCCAGTGCCCGTCCAGTTTCACGGGCACCGGACCCCGTTTGCCTGATTTGGGCATTTGGAGGCCAATTTCCTAACTTTTATATTAACGTTTTAACTTAAACCTATATTTTGACTCTAAGGCCAATCCAGGGTCCGATTCTCGAGCCGTCAGTTCCGGAAGTACTTTCTAAGTTTCTAAATTTTTAAGTTTCCTACTTTTTAAGTTTCAAAATCTATAAGTTTTGTAAAACAACTTAAAAAATTTCTATGCATGTTGAAATCTGGAATTAAAAAAATAATTATACCTAGTCAGGATCAGTCGAGGATGCTGAATCATGACTGCCCTCTCCAGCCGAGTCATGTCTCGCCCTGTGGCCGCTGCCAGTGTCAGGTGCCTGTAATTATTTATTATACAGCAAAAAAAAAAAAATTAAAAAAAACATAAATATTGACACATCAATGACATAATTGACAATTTAAACATACAAAATTTTTTCTTACTAGCCTGAGTAGTGGGTGGCGGGTCTGATGAGAGCGGGCCGCGACTCTGTGACAGACGAGCCTCCAGCTCTGCTATATCGTATCTCCACTCAGCCCTCATCTTTGCCCTGACCTCCTCTCTGATCGCTGCCTTCATGGACTGCAGCAATTGCTCGACCTCCTCATTTGTACGAGGCGCAAGCCCTGGGAGGAGCTAGCACCAGATGACTCTACTCGCGTGATGTACGAGCGTGGAATGCCCGTCCCATACGAGAGCGTGTATCCATGCCCGTCCCGGCCAATGACATCGAGGAATATCTCATCCCTCCGCGATGGCAAACTGCGCTCCTCCTCGGGCAAGTCCTCCAGACGTGACTGAAACAGGGCCTGCATAATTGATTCATTTAATATACTATCATGCATAACAAGGCATAGTAATAGACAGATAATATAAGCGGTTCAATATAAAAACTTACGATGATAGCTGCAACCTCCGGGTGGCAAGGATCTCGAGAACGATCCAGACAGACATCCTGTCGATCGGACCGCCCTCGGTCCGCAACTGTGTGGTGGAGAGTCATATTATTAGTATAATATCATACAAAATGACAAAAATATAAATTACATGTATGATCTAACTTTTTACCTCGTGGCGGACCTGCGTGATGTGTCGAGTCCCCAACCTGTGTGCGGGACCCTGCATTGTGCGGTTCCGTGCATTCATATCGGCCTCTCTTTGTTTTCAACATTTATCAATGATTCTTTGTTAGTTACGTTAGTCATTAGTAAACTGTTAAAATTAAAATAAAAAAATTATAAGTTTCTCACCCAAGCCTCCTCGCTCGTCCAGTACCGGACGAGCTGAGTCCACTGATCCGAAAGAACACCCCTCGGAACTCGCGTCAGTATGTCTGGGGCATCCTGGTGTGGCTTCCAGTGCTGCATCTTTATTTTATTTTTATGATCTTTCCACATTTTTCTGTACTTAAACATGCACACTGGCCGGAAAAGCTCAGGACATGCCCTCACATTGTCCTGAAAAGGACAAATAATTTTTCATTAGGCTATGATTTAAATTGACACATCCTGTTGAGAAATGTTAACTTATTACCTTAACCTGTTGCCAAACACGGTCTAGTGTATCCACCGGGAATAACTCCCAATCGAGTGTAATCAAAGGGAATGCATATGGATCCCGGACCATATGTCTCAACTGGCTGATGAGCTGCCTAGCATGCGGACCCACCGGATGCCACGTCTCATCAAATTCCACATCAATGGGATTACCGGAATTCCACGTCCGGATCCTTCTGGCAGCGCCTCTCCCCCTGCTGGAAGATGGGCCTGTGCTCATAGAATCTATTCAAATTATAGATAATCTAATTGAATTGAAATAAATTAATTTGCTAGAATTAAAATATCTAACTATATAAACATGTACCGGTCTGTGAAGCTGATGGACTCGGCTGGGAGGTCGATGGCCTACTCGGTGGGGCCATCTCACTAGGATGGGCGACACCCGGTGCAGGAGTAGGGTCCCCAGATGGCCAACTGGCCTGGGCCTGACGCAGCAGCTCCTCGATCGTCCGCGGACGATCTCTCCTCTTTCGTCCTGACATATATGTTCAAATGTTTGTAAGATAAATTAATTTAACGAGATAATTGATATTAACATTTCAAAAAAAAATTACACTGAAATTTAACATTGGTGAATAGGTTCCCAACCGTTTACTGGATATGTAAGTCAACTGTATCTCCTTCAATGGTTTCCCGAACCCAATTAATATCTTCATCACGTTGAACAAGTGCATTCTGATCAAGAACTTGTTGGGCAAATGCATCAATATCTGGCTCATCACATTCAATCTGATACACTCCCCTCCTTGACATTTTAACTGCAACCTGCCAGTTAGGATCTTTCAGATCTCTGTCATAGTAAACTTGCTCCGCCATTGAGGACAGTATGTAGGGTTTGGCACTTATTCAATCATCCTGGTGTAACAAATTGTTAAAATTTACCAATGTAAACTGGTAATTATCTGTTCTCACCCCTCGGATGGGATCCACCCAGTCACACTTAAACAATAGAAATTTTAACCCATGACTGTATACAACTTCAACAATATCCTTCAACCGACCGTAGTAGTAACCAGCATCGACAGACGGACAACCGAGCCCACTATTTTGCGTCGCTCGTTTCTCATCTACATCCTTGATGCGAAATCGAAAACCATTGACGTCACAAGTTGTGTAACGTCCGGCCGTTATGAAGGGACCATCAGCTAACTGATTCATTTCATCGATCAAATTAAGATCGGTGGTTCTTCGTAAATTACACACCTACGTAATGCATGTAATCACTGAATATCACTACATGAAAGTAATATGACAGGAACAAGTTAAATTTGTCCTAATGATTGAATACGTACGTGATTCTTGAACCATTCGTGAAATGACCGATAATGAGACTGATGAATTTCATGATCTGTAGCACGAGGCATGTCCCGTTTGAGCTCATCGATATGTGTCCTGCGATGCATAACACGTGTTAATGACAACTACGATAATTTAGGCAAGAAATTGACAAGTTACAGTTATGAATGAGTGATAACTTACTGAGTTCAACACCCACCGGTGAGTTTGAATCCACTCAATATTGTTGAAATCAAATGGCGTGCCCTCTCCAACTGGACCATCATTAATCTGCGAGGGCTTGGTTAACTTTGTTTCAATATTATCATTGAGATATGTTGCTCAAAAATTTGTGCACTCATCCATCAAATACCCCTTAGCTATGGATGCCTCCGGACGAGCTCTATTACAAACATACCTCTTCAATGTGTTCATGTACCTCTCGATCGGATACATCCATCTGAATTGGACGGGGCCGCCAAGCAGAGCTTCACTGGTTAAGTGTATGGTTAAGTGAACCATGACATCGAAAAATGCAGGTGGAAAGATTTTTTCTAGATGACACAATGTCACAGCAATCCTCTCTTGCAGACCATTCAACTCATCAATTCGGTGAACTCTAGAACAGAGTTGTCTGAAGAAGTTGTTAACTTCAATCAACGGCGCTACAACATTCTTAGGCAAACAGTTCTGTATGGAGATAGGCAGTAACTGTTGAATGAGAATATGATTGTTATGACTCTTCAGACCTTGTAATGTTCTTTCTTTCATGTTCACACGCTTAGCGATATTCGAATAGTACCCGTCAGGAACCTTGACACCCTTCAGAACAAAGAGGAAGATATCTTTCTCATCTTTACTTATCGTGTACTGCGCAGGAGGCATGTACACCTTGTTGGACTCTCTCGTCTGCAAGTGCAACGGTTTTCTCAAGCCCATTTCTTCCAAGTCACGACATGCATTGACACCATCCTTCAACTTCCATTGAACACTGAGAATGGTCCACAATATATTATCACATACGTTCTTCTCGATGTGCATAACATCTAAGTTATGGCTGAGTAAGTTATCTTTCCAGTATGGTAGATCGTAGAAAATACATTTTTTCTTCCAATTATGACTTCGCCTTCTATTTGCACTGGTAATAGAAGGAAGCGAGATGGCCAGTAAATCTTGAAAATCATACACGGTACGTACTTGCTCCTGCTCCAGCTGTGACAACAAATCAACTCCCGTCATTGTTCGAGGTGATGGACTATATTCTCGAGTACCGTCAAATGACACTCTGTCCCTCCTGAACTGTGCAATGGAGGTAGAAAACGTCTATGACCCATGTATGCCCATTTTCTGCCGCGCTTCAACCAAGTTGACTTCTTCTCCTGATTGTAGTAAGGACATGCAAACTCTCCCTTTTGTGCTCCAACCCGACAAGTTAGCGTAAGCAAGGAAGTTGTTGATTGTCCACAATAATGCGGCGCGGAGTTTAAACATTTCATTGCCTTCGGCATCAAATGTCATCAGACCATCAGCCCATAATTCCTTCAATTCATCAATCAAAGGTTGCATATATACATCAATCTTGTCCCCTGGTCCTCGTGGTCCATCTATAACTGTGGATAGGATCAGAAAAGGTTGCTTCATACACATCCATGGCGGGAGATTATAAGGCACCAAAATAACTGGCCACATACTGTGATTTGCCCCAGTCATGGATCGGAATGAACTAAAACCATCTGCAGCCAAACCAAGCCGCACTTTGCGACAATCCAAGGCAAAGTCTGGGTTCCTCCGATCGAAGTCTTTCCACTCTGGGGAATTTGCTGGATGGATTAACTTACCATCGTCCCTGCTATTCTCAGCATGCCATCTCATCAGTTTAGAAATATTTGATTACATAAAAAGCTGCTTCAACCTGGGCTTAAGTGGGAAATATCTCACTTGCTTTGCTACCACATGTTTGCCATGATTGATAACACTTGTAGAACTATTCTGACGATTGTGACCAACCCCATCCTCTTTCCATCTCGATGACTGACAGACAATGCACGTATCAAGATGGGCATTCTTATTCCTAAACAACATACAATTGTTTGGACATGCATCAAAAGTCTCATACGTGAAGCCTAAATTTTCAGTTAACTTGCGGGCCTGATAGTAGGACTCAGCAAGTTTTGCACCGGACGGGAGCGCTCTATGCAACAACTAGAGGAGCATATCAAAGGACGTGTCAGACCACTGATTCAATGCCTTCAAATACAACAACTCAACAATAAAGGACAATTTACTGAAGTCCTTGCATTCGGGATACAATTCTGTCTGTGCATCGTCTAGAATTTCAAAATATCTCATGGCTTCTTCATCGGCACCGGAGGGAGGATTACTCCCACCCGTGCCATCAGTCTCACAGCTTGTGTATTCGGGTGCCAACCCGCATGCGATATCATTTAGCATCGCGATCATCAGATCAGTCTCTGACATATCATCCACCTCAATTTCATCTCTAGCCCGTTTTCGACATGAAACATACTCTTCTCCATGTCTTATCCAATTCTTGTACTACTTCAAGAATCCATTCAGAATCAGATGCTCTCGGACAAGCTCTCTTCTGTAATAATACCGATTCACACATTTTCTACATGGACAACTGATGAACTCATTGTCAAGCCCATTGGTAAATTCCATGAACTGGTTAATCCCCTCCATGTATTCCCCGGACATCCTATTCGGTAAATCAATCCAACTCTTGTCCATCTTGGTAACTATTTTTGTGTAAATCTAAAATGAGCAAGTACAATTAGCCACGGGTACCGTGCATCATGCAAGTCACCTATCTATAAACTGCAAACTCCTTACTACAGGGTGGTTGGTCCTATCCCATTCGAGAATGCACGATCCGACTTGCACTCAACAACTCGAATGCTTCGTCCCCTAGTCAGACAAAATTTCGGCAGCATGTCCGTGTGGTTCTCCAAGTACACGACACAGATACAACATCAGTCGTACCTATGTATGTACCCAGGGATCAATGGGACATCAACCGAAACTCTATCTAACATCGGACTTGCATGAGTCATTGGTATAAGATGGATAATTGCATTCCCAAACTGTCCGAACTGGACAATTCAAGAATCGCATACGACAAAGTTCGAATGTACATCACAAGAACAACGAATCTAGTCAAAGACCCAATCCGCCGCGTCAAGGATTACCGAACAGATGTCGTACACAATTCTCGAACGGGTCTAAGTTTCACTAATGCATGCAAATGAATAAAAGTTGCAGTGGAAGGTTCACAACCAATGAAATCTTCAAATATAAAACCATCTATAGCAGTTCTAAATTTGTTTGTACCATTAATTAACCTAATATTTAACGTACTTAAATAATAACTATAACTTTCTAATTTTAGTCATGTCACTTTGTCTTCTAATTTGTAATTGAAATGCTTGAAAGGGAAAACATCAAATTGTTCACATCAGGTGCTTTTCCCTGATTCTTTCTTTCTGATTCTTTAATGGCTGATGGTAAAGCTTTTTTTTTTTTTTTACAATCTGTCTTGTTCTTTCTTTCTTTTCTTGCTTAGGCAAAACTGTATAGGGATGAGAAGAACTTATTGGATCTTTACATGACTCTTAATAGATACTCAATGTGCTCTCTCTGTCTCTCTTTCTCTCAATTTTTGTTGGTGTTTATTAGAGTGCTTATTGTTTGAATTTTGGTCTGAAGATTTTTGTGTATGGCTTGCACTTTTTTGTATTCATGGGGGCTTTTGGTATTCAAATTTTATTGGTGTACATTAGAGAGCTTATTTTTTGAATTTTGGTCTGGAGAATTTGTGGGTGGCTTTCAGTTTTTTGGATTCATGGGGGCTTTTGGTATTCAATTTTATTGGTATTCAAATTGTTTTAGAAGAGATTTCAAATTTTGTCTACTACTTTACATGGTTCAAAGTCTCCAATGATCTTCCCCTAATGAAATAGTCATATAACTTGATTGACCATGTATATCCCTGTTTTTTAGACCAATCTACTTCTGTTTACTTTTTCATGGTTCACTACCATGATCTAAAGTTCCAAACATGCACTAGTCTTCTGCTTACTTCTGTTTACTTCTTTCAATTTCACCATAGGGAGAAAATGATCCATGAATCTGA
Source organism: Umbellularia californica (assembly GCA_028538565.1). NCBI lineage: Eukaryota > Viridiplantae > Streptophyta > Magnoliopsida > Laurales > Lauraceae > Umbellularia > Umbellularia californica. The sequence goes on from JAPQWN010000004.1 coordinate 42,407,997, forward strand.
CCAGACCTTTTGAACGCAGTCATCTAAGTCAAAAGCAAGCTTTTTTTCTTTTGCCAAGCAATTCATTGTCACGAAGAACCAATCTTGTATATTGCTTGTGCAATTTTCAAGGCTGAGAGTCATCTTAGTTGATTTTTAATATCTCACCAGGTCCTTAAAACTGAGATGCTAAAGCTTCAGGGAGGCTCGAAGTTTATTTTGTTTAGTCAGTGAGGCTGAAGGTATTTAAAAAGTATATTATATAGGCTCTTCTAGCCTTTCTATAGAAACCAATTAATTTGAAGGATAGAAAGATATAAGACACAATGTACTCAAATTCTTCTTCATGATTTTCAAACTACGTCTTAATACTTTATTTCGAGTTTTAACATACATCATCACATAATCAATATATAACTAACTCAACACACTAACCCAAAAGAACACAAATATGTATGACCATGTACAATATATACACAAGGATAGAGGATACTCACATAACTATAGGCACCAAAACCTACATTAATGCAGTGCATTATTTCAACAAAATTGACGTCTAATGAGGTGCTGAAGAGTTTTGTGTGTAGGACATATTGATACGTGTGCTTGTGAAGATCTGTAAAGTGTGTAGTGTCTCTTTTTTTTTTTGTTGCAAAAGAAAATCATTTAAATATAACGGAGTCCATTCATCCCATGAATTCGTATTTGAAATCATACTACTACCTTATCAATGATATAGCATGTACCACTGATATTTGATACTACTACTGCATAAGTTAGACTAACCTTATGTTGATTATCTACACTAGTTGATTATCTCATCAATAATCTAATCCAATCTCCTACCTCAACAGTCCTACTAACAAAAGGACCACAGATAAGCACAACAACGCTAAAAACATCTAGTCACCATTTTTACATGCACTTTCAAATGTTGTAGTGATGAGGAAAGAAAATATTATATTATGACTAAGAAACTAACCATTCAAGTTTACAAGCCTCAAAAGGAGAAAAGGTACCAAAAGTACAAAACTCTATCTAAGAACTATATTTGAAGTTTCCTAGAAACTTACCCAATATCCTTGCTTAAAAATGAATGGCTATATCTTAACTATTCAGGTCCATGTCAACATAAAACACAACCTTTTCTCAAATAGAAGACATAAAAATCTACTGCAACCAACACTGAGCAAAGTCTTGTTTATCATTTACAAATTCATGGGATGAATGGACTCCATTATATTACCACTACCATTTCCCAAGCATGCTCCTCTGTTGTGCAACCAAAAGCGTCAATAGAAAACCCAAACTAAGATCTACATAAACGTTTAAATCATGTGCAATGTTCAGTACCTCATCTCCTGCAGTTTAAAACCATTCATATTTTCGTGAAAGAAGAAGAATACAGCTTCATGCCAAAGAAAGCATTGACGTCAAAGAATTTACATGTTAATTGTGGAAAAAAAAATTAGATCAGGATCAACAATATCACAGGTGCACACCCCACAAACTTAAATACAATCAAAAGCCAGAGAAATAAACGCCCAACTGCTACCTAAGTGATCTTGTTCTCTATAAACAACTAAGATAATTTAACACTAATCCTACTACCCTAATAAAACCAAAATGAAAAGGCAACTAGTCAACATTAAGGAAGTTTTAAAATAAGAATTTTCTAAAAAAAAGAAGATTTTCATGCCCCATGCCTCTGTTGACTGCAATCTTGGATCCCATATGGGACTGGTGCAGACAAATACATGTCAAAATCACAATTTCCACAAAATAGAATCCCAGCCTTCTATAGCAAATGAAAAAAAAAAAAAAACCACATATCTATATATACATAAATCAAATGAAAAAAAAATACATACCAGCAGCTGTAGCAAGAGATTGATTGGTGCGAGCTACGGTTTCGGCGGTGGCGGCTCCGGCGCAGACAGGGCACAGTGCAGAGCGAGGACAGAGGGACAGAGAGAGAGAGAGAGAAATAGAGGGAGAGAGAGAGAGCACAGTGCAGAGCGAGAGGGAGAGGGAGGGAGGGAGGGAGGGAGGGAGAAATAGAGCAAGAGAGAGGTAGAGGGAGAGGGAGGGAGAGAGAGAGAATAACTTGGGAATAGAGCAAGAGAGAGGGTGAGCGAGAGGGAGGGAGGGCACAATGCAGAGGGAGAGGGAGGGAGAGAGAGCGAGAGAGAGGGAGAGGGAGAGGGAGAGGGAGAGGGAGGGAGCGAGAGAGAAGGAAAGAGAGAAATAGAGCGAGAGAGAGGGAAACGGCTCCGACGCAAGTGATCGATCGGCGGTGCCGTGGCTGGAGTGGCAGGAGGGCAGAGCGCGGGAGCAGAGAAAAAAGTGGGAAGGAAGGGAAAAGTGGGAAGGAGGGAATGATATTTCGTGGGTAAGTAGAGGACTTTTAGGGACCGCTATTGCGGCCGCCTATGGCGGTCGCTAAAGGTGCCTTTAGCGACCGCCACAAGAGGCCGCCCGCCTTGTGCTGAGCCAAAACTCAAATTTCTAGTAGTATGCATCCAAATAGGCCCCTAAGTATTGATTCTTTTCCTAATTTCTTTCTTTATTTAATATTTTAAGGTAAGCAATTTTGTTATGAGTGTAGTAAGAATGTGACTTACCCAAAAAACCTCTTTATTCAAATCTCTCAATACTCATCCATTCCAAATATACTCATACCCAATACTTTACTTCTTAAAATTAAAAACATCACAAAGAAGGTTTTTTTTTCAAAACACTCCTCATTGGGCCTATTAAAAAAATCTTAGCCAATAAAAATAAATGGCCCCATATTTTATAAATCAACTTGAATTTCAATCAATAAAAGCTTGGCCTACTTACAAATTTTATAACCTAGCACTTTGCTGATCAATGACAAATTTATGATACTTCTGAATTAGCCCATCTTCTACGTGTCCTCACTCCTCATTGGGCCTACTTCTAAAAGATATCCAAACCAATCAAAATAATGGCATCATTTTTTTATGAATCCAAATCAAGTCTCACTCCATAAAAGTTGGCCCACTTAAAATCTTTATAATCTAGATTTTAGACCCCTCATTTATAGAGTCCATGTTAATCCCCATAAAAAATCTTTTAATCAAAATCAAGTGTTTTATGACCACTCTACCCAAGCTTGTGGGCTTGGGTTGGGCCAACATCCCTACAAGTTTTCCACAGCTTAGTGTTGTTAATTTTTTTTTATTCTTGACCACTAGGCTAGCACTATATCATTATGGGCCCACTTAATTGATCCAAATCTTTTATCTTTCCCTTACTCCCTCCCTCGTCTTGCTTCTTCTATAAATTTTTTTTTTTTTTTGGGGGTGGGGGGGGGGCCATGGGCCTCTCACACTATTAAAGCAATAGGGATAGGGAGGGCAGCAGCACAAAAGTTCTCTTTATAAAGAAATATGCACGAAAAAACATACATTGCTTTAAGGTGCCATGTTATTATAGTCACAATTTTTTCTCCAAAAATCTCTCCATCCATATCCTCTAACTCCTAAAGTCTCTCAATCAATATCTCATAAAATCTCTCTATTTTACTACAGTTATTCCCACTATCTATCTTATTTATTTTTCATCTTCTCAAAATTGTAATTTTTCTATTTTAATATTTGAATTCCTTATTGCATCATGGTATCCTTCTCATAATAGTGGATTACCTTGTACACGTCCAAACCAATCATTGAAATTGCCATCTCTTGTTTGTTTGATTCCAAAGATTTTCCTTCATTATCAGCAATCAAATCATGATTGTCTAAACCAAGGGCACCACAGATGTAAGTTGTGGATCCCCATAAAGTGGGCCATGTTGTATTTAAAATTATAATTTATCAAATCATGATTGTCGAAACCAACGGCACATCAAATGTAAGTTGTGGGTCCCCCTAAAGTGGGCCTTGTTGTATTTAATATTATAATTTATTAAAAATAACTATTTTATCATTAGTTTGATAGATTTTTCACAATCCGATGGTAAATGCCAATCCAATGAATATGGACTAAAACCACCACACACAGAGTTTACGTGGTTAAAAGGTGGCCCACACATAGAGATTTGATTCAATTTACTTGGCCAACGTGTTTGTATGCAAGATCTCAAATAATGTTTGTGGGCTTTGTAAGACATGAAAATCTCATTATTATTCATTATATTGGGTATTTTTATTCCTTTGAGTTTTTTGGATTTTGTTTTTCATAAAGATTATGATCACATTTCGTGAATTTCATTGGGGTTTTTTTATATATTAATTTTTTCCTAGGAGAGCAAGATCTTATTTTTATTAATTTGTTAGGGTTTCTTTTTTCCAAATCCACTGGCATATGGTTTTCCTTTTTGTTTCTATGGATTTTCTTTTAGAAAATAAAGATATTATTTTTAGTGGATTTTATAATCATCATAATATAATTCCCTTAATCTAGTCTTTATAATATATTATTTTAGATTTATTTTTCATGAATTATATTTAAAAACTCGTAAGTTTTAATATATCTTCAATTTTTGCCTCGGGATTAGTGCGGGGCTTTATTGCTAGTTAAAAATAAAGCAATAAGAGGAGATAAATTACCATTTGGAAAGACTCACATATATGAGAAAAATCGTTGGAAAAATGAGAGAGATTATAGGGGAGGGAAATTAGTTCGTTTGAATTTGATGGAGTCCATAGTGGTCTAAATGCATCAAACTATGGTTTAAAATCTCAGTCTCGGTCGCTATATCGGCTGGGCCGAAAAACCGATATGATATCGATATCGGTCGCAGATATCGGTCCGTCGCGGTGCACTTTTTTTTTTAATCCAAAAAAATTTGCAAAAATATCCAAAAAAACCCAGAATATTAGAAAATGCTGGAATATAATATTTTTTTCCATTAGTAACAACAATAAATCAAAATCTCGGTCACCTTAAGTTATGAGTCCTGTCTGTGTCGTAGTTCGTTGTCTTCTTTAGTATTTCATATAATGCAACCATTATTGATGCTCATAATCAATTTATTAGTGTAAAATATAAGAAAATGAAGATAACATATCAATCATCATTTAATACTAATTCAATCATCAAATAAGTTGTGAAATTCAAGACCCCGAAGATGACACATTAAATCAAAAACATAATATTGAGATGGATAAATCATAAAGCACTTGGGCATCAAAAGGTTCATGGTTTACCTAAAATTAGAGGGGACTAGTAGAGAGTAGAGACTAGGGAGAGATTGATGAGTATGAGTGTATGACAAAAAATCCGAAAATAAAAACAAATTGGAAAAAAAGTTCAAAATCATGTGTATGAGTAGATCTAGTATGAAAGTATGTAGATCTAACTTCAAAATGAAGAACACAACATAAATGACAAACCCAATGATTTTTATACTTCATCTAAAAAATAAAAAATAAAAACACATAATAAAATGCTTTAGGTTGATTTTCTCTTACCTTAGATAATATTTTCTTCAAAAAATTAATGTGGGATTTGAAAATATGCAAGAGAGAGTAGGGCTGCTACTATGGGTAGTAAGGAAATAAGAAGAGAGGAGAAGAAGATGAAGATGGGGAAAAAGTTGCAAAAATTAGGGTTTTTACCCTTTTTATATCATCTCGGCCGATATTTTGAAAATATCGGCCGAGATATCGGTTCACACGATATGAAATGCCTATTGGCCAATATGACTCGGTATCGGCTGGGATTTTAATCCATGCATCAAACTATTACAAATTTAACACATGTAACATTGTTTGTAGGGCCTTCATGATGACATGGAGATAGTTAGTGGTATGGATTTAATTAGGTGAAAAAAATTTTTTGTTGTTTCTTAATGGCTTGTTTTAATGGGTTGAATGGTTTTTTAATGGTTTTTTTTATTTTTTTTAATGGTGTTATTAGCATTAAATATCCAAATTCGTTAGCAATTTGGACAGCACCGTTCTAGAAAAGAAAAGAGGCCTGAAAAATGAACGAACTAAAATGACACCTTTGAAAAATGAAAAAAAATAAAAACAGAAGGCAAAAATAATACTAAAAATGTAAGTGTATACTTTCATGCTTCCATTTTCTAGTTTTTACCATCTATAAATGAAAGTAAGAAACATATAAAATTATTAAAATTACTTAACAAATATAGTAAAATGAAACTTTTAGGGGCACTCTGTTGCGTCTGAAATGGGCACGAATTGTGCTAGAATTGGGGTAGGTATTAGGCCTAGAATGACTATAAATGGCTAGAAGAGCGATCAAAATCTAAACACCTCAAGCCAAATCTGGAACCTTCCAACCAATTCTGATTGGAACGGAATGGAGTTGACAATTATGTGTGGCCCGGCATAGCATGGCCTGGCCAAGCCTATAACAGTAAAAAACGGCTATATTGGTGTAATTTCACCCCTTTACTGATCCCAACGGTAAAAAAATGCCATATTTCAAGGAAATCATCATAGCAGTAAATTTTATTTCAAGCTTTTTAAAGTCATAATTTTATAACCTTATAATTTAAACAAAAAGATAAAATAATATATTTTGGCATGTGGGCCACCCCGACTGGGCCTTGAGTAAAATGGTTGTGCCATGCGGTTTGTCAAACAAGGCAACCTAGGGTTGCATGGGTCACCTAATGGGCCACCTATAGATAGATAGATAGATAGGCAGATAGATAGGTAGAATCTGAAGGAGTGCAACACATCTAAGCATTTGGCTTAGGCTAGATCGGAATGGACAAGCAGAATTCATGTAACCAATCCGAACATGATTCAAAATACCTGGATTATCAGCCACAAAATTCAAGCCGACCCTAACATGGTTCAAAATAATCTGCACAAATATTCCACGAATCTCTGGTTTCAAACAAATGGAAAAAAAAAAAAAAAAAACCTGAAAAAAGCGAAAATACCTATCCCTAAATAGACAAGGATAATACATTAATTAAAATGCATTCTACTGGACCAAAAAAGCTTCCAGAGAAACCCGTTTGCAAATTCCTTTTCAGGCCATTTCTTTGTTTAAAAACGTGAGAGATTCTTTAGGGGGTAATTGGATCGTTTATGCAAAGTTTGTTTGATTAATTCTAGAATGACTCCTATCTTAGATATAGAGAGATGTTAGGACGGTATAGCATTGATATCAAAGATAGACGTGAGTTTTGTTTAAGGAAGAGACAAGGATTGTCAACGAAATCAGTTACATAATTTAGCAAGGAATGAAAGATGATGCTTATCTTTTATCAAGCAATCACTACCCAAAATGAGCCTACTTTCTAATAATAGTATAGTTTGTTTACTTCTTTTATGCTCTAATAAATCCCCGCACTCCCATACAAACACCCTTCCAAGTCCCTTTCCATCAACCCAAAAGCTAAGAATTGGTCCTTGGTTGATTTCATGAAAGGGAGGTGCCTCACCATTGACCTACTACTCGGTTGGCTTAATAGATAGTTGACCGACTCAAATTCTTCAAATTCTTTTATATAGTTAGTCCAATTATGGGCCTCATGTCATGCTACATTCACAACAAGCCGTGTACAAGATTCACCGGAATATATATACAACACGCCTGTATATTTAAATAGCATATTACCTCCTACATCTTGACTTTTACAAATAATATTGACTTTTATATTCTAAAATTTGCAGGCAACTGCTTTAACTGATTCATAAAATAAAATCCCACACATTTCATGGCAAAAGATGAAGACTTTCTAAAAATGATGTCAGGTTTAATTGTTGTTTTGTATTATTGCCCCAAGTTTAGTTCTGACATGGTTAATTCTAAGAGGAATTCTATTAATTTAGAACAAATATACATTGGATTTTGACAATAGAACCAAAACCAGCCATTGACGGATGTGATTGACCTAAGATTTTATAATAATAAAGATGTTTGTTTCTCAAAATTAAAAAATGCAGATAACAAAATGTAAATGTTGTTGAAAAATATAGGTGATTCTATTAATTCCCTAATTTAGAATCCATTATTTGGAAACAATTGATTAAAGGTAAGGGTTTGACTGTTAAAGCTAAAAAGGGAAATGTGAGGAAAATGTAGTTGGTTTGTCTTGAAGAGTTGAAGTTGGTGCTGTCCATGATATGATCCACTTGAATTCTTATATAAAAGGTTGTCCAGTCATTTTTAATATAGATATTAGATGGGAGGATCTAACTATATATGGAGCCATTTCACCTGATCACTTCTAGGTCTTTGGTGTTTTCCTTGTAAAAGTAGGAGAGGAGAAAGGCCATGCCATCCTCTGATGTCATCACCTACGACCTCTTGACAGAGACGCAGAAGTTGACCTTCTGCAAGCCAAAAAATAATCTCTATGGGTAGTGAGTTTTATCCATCGTCACTCATTCTGCATATCTATATAAAATACAGTGTGGCTTTCATTGCCAATGACATATACAGTGTAGGTTTCATTGCACCCATCAAGCCATCTAGTTCATCACATCAGATTAAATCCATATTAGATATATACATATGAGCATGTTCCTTTGCAATAATTTAGAGAAATTTTGTTGAAGGAATTTTTAATTTCTCCCAACTGTTGTCCCCAACATGGCATTCCAAAATTCTCATGGCTAGAAAAGCATTTGTAAATGCTTAGAAGATACAAATTTAGAGCATTTACAAATATTGTGACTTTCCAAATAATGGTCGAAATTTAAAATTCTAGCAAATAAACATAGCATTTTTTAAATGCCAAGGGACAACTTTACTATCAATGTTAAAAATTCCTAACATGACAAATTATCATCAGAAATTATGCTAAAGAGGTAGTGTATATATTGCATAATATACAATACATCCACTGTAATATATACAAAGTACATAAACTTCTTAGACTTACTCCCTAGAACTTTCAATATTAACATGTTTTAACTCTTACTCAACCCAACTCAACCACACTTACCATTGGTTAGGAGATTTACAATGATATTAGTAAGGCTATCAATCCGGCCATTGACGAGGGGGGCCACCCTGGCCTGGCCTGTTAAAGTGAGGGCTTTTGTTATTGTCCAAAAGCCCGAGCATAGGGTAGGGTCCGATTTTAAAATGTCCTCAATCTTGATGGTAGAGCTAGGGCTTGACCAAGCCCAACTTAGGACGGTTTGTCTTGTTGTTGTGGTGTTTGTGTAACCCCCCACCAAGCCCAGCCTATGACGGTTTGTCCCCACCGCCCCCCATCAACTCCCATGGGTTTGCACGGATTCAATTGAACTGGACCGTTATATTAAGGTTTGATTTTTGTTATTTGATATAAAGTTATTGAACTTTTGAACGACGGATAAAGGGGTAAGCGGTATTAAATTGACTTCAAATCTGATGTCTAGGTTGACCCCACTTGGATCTTTTAATCCCCTCCGTCTCATGATCAATGAGGTCCCAAGGTGGGCCCCACTAGGTGGTCTGCACCATAAGACCATGACGGCCGTCCTCATAAGACTAGTTCCCTATATATAATATTTAATATTAGGGGATTTTGGCCATAGGTCCCGCATTATTTGATTTTAAAGCCTAAGGTCCTGGACATCTTTTCGTAACGGCAGCGGTCCTCTATGAAAATGACGCAGCAACAAAGACCAAAATGCCCCTCCTTGTACACGTCAGCATATACGTCAGCACAAAAGCGCTCATCTTCTACTTCTTCCTCACTTACCTCAAGCCAAAGGAAAATGCAATCAACAGTACAACCAAAGCAAGAACAAGGTCAATCAAGAAACAGATAGGGTTTTCTCAGTTTTAAACCATTTTATCTCACTTTCAAATCTATCAAATAAAAAAGGACTTCAAATCAGTTTATTTCTTTCAAACTCGGTCCAGACTCAGATAAATTTGTTTTACAACTCAAAGAAGTTCTTCAAAACTCAGATAAATTTATCTGAGCTTTGCAAGATGTTAAGATAAGTTTTCAGAAAACTCAGATAAATTTGATATTTCTCTAAGTTTGCTGTTAATTTATCTGCCTGGATAAAATTGCTTTGGTCCAGACTCAGATAAATTTGTTCGCAACAAAGAGAGGTTCTTCAAAACTCAGATAAATTTGTTTGAGTTTTCTGAGAGGTTAAGATAAGTTTCAGAAAACTCAGATAAATTCTGAGTTTGCTGTTATTTTATCTGCTCAGTCAAATTTGTGTTGGTCCAGACTCAGATAAATTTGTTCGCAACTCAAAGAAGTTCTTCAAAACTCAGATAAATTTATCTGAGCTTTGCAAGATGTTAAGATAAGTTTTCAGAAAACTCAGATAAATTTGATATTTCTCTGAGTTTGCTGTTAATTTATCTGCCTGGATAAAATTGCTTTGGTCCAGACTCAGATAAATTTGTTCGCAACAAAGAGAGGTTCTTCAAAACTCAGATAAATTTGTTTGAGTTTTCTGAGAGGTTAAGATAAGTTTCAGAAAACTCAGATAAATTCTGAGTTTGCTGTTATTTTATCTGCTCAGTCAAATTTGTGTTGGTCCAGACTCAGATAAATTTGTTCGCAACTCAAATAAGTTCTTCAAAACTCAGATAAATTTATCTGAGCTTTGCAAGATGTTAAGATAAGTTTTCAGAAAACTCAGATAAATTTGATATTTCTCTGAGTTTACTGTTAATTTATCTGCCTGGATAAAATTGCTTTGGTCCAGACTCAGATAAATTTGTTCGCAACAAAGAGAGGTTCTTCAAAACTCAGATAAATTTGTTTGAGTTTTCTGAGAGGTTAAGATAAGTTTCAGAAAACTCAGATAAATTCTGAGTTTGCTGTTATTTTATCTGCTCAGTCAAATTTGTGTTGGTCCAGACTCAGATAAATTTATTCGCAACTCAAAGAAGTTCTTCAAAACTCAGATAAATTTGTCTGAGTTTTGCAAGAGGTTAAGATAAGTTTTCAGAAAACTCAGATAAATTTGATATTTCTCTGAGTTTGCTGTTAATTTATCTGACCGGACAAATTTGCTTTGGTCTAGACTCGGATAAATTTGTTTACAACTCAGAAAGGTTGTTCAAAACTCAGATAAATTTGTCTGAGTTTTCTGAGAGGTTAAGATAAGTTTAAAAAAACTCAGATAAATTATTTTTCTGAGTTTGCTGTTATTTTATCTGAGTTTTTGTATATGTTATCTAATTTTGGTATGAAGTTATTTGACTTTAAAATAAAGTTATCTCTGTATTTATATGAATTTATCTGTCTTTTTTTGTTTATCTGTACCTTGTAGCAACGTCAGAACAAGAAGAAGAAGAAGAGGAAGAAGAAGAAGACGATGATGAGCTGGAGCTATAAACAAGGAGAAGATTGCATGACAACTATACAAATAGTTAGAAGGGTAGATCAGTCATAATAAAATATGACGTGTCACGCAAGGGACCACCGCCCAAACTAATCCCATGCGCAAGGGACCTTAGGCATTAAACAATTATTCTCTGCAGTAGAGACTTTATAGCCCAGTAATCAGGGATGTATCGCTAATTTATATATATGTGAAAATGGTAATGCAACTCAAAACTTACTATTCAACTTACACTATCTTTAGTGTTAGTGATTTGGATGTAACCTTTTTTCTTGGATAAAATGAAAGAAAAGCTTAGTGATTTACAGTTGAGGATGCCCATTCTGTTAATGTGTATGATGTTTGTTGAATTTAGGGATAATTAGTTGATTATAGAACTTGATGATGATATGATATGGCCATACACTTCATTTACCATGTCAAAAATTCGTGGAACTCCCAGAATAGAATTGGTATGTCTGTCTTTCTGCCTGGAACAGTGGCACCTTGTGCAGGGTTTACTTGGGCCCGTTACAATAGGGTTAGGGTTTGGTGTAAGGTTCGATGCAATGGACTACTACTATTCCTTTGATTATTTATATATAAAGTATTCGACCTACTAGTAAAAGCAACTTAGAAACTTTACTCCAGGACTTTGATCACTTACTTTGGTATTGATAGTTACCTCCGTCGGAGAGAGAGATAACATGAAGGAATGAAAGCCACCGACCATGTGATGCAGTTGATGTGGCTTAAAGAGTTGAAAGGATACTTTTATTGGGTTTTGTAAAACTTTAGATTCAAGAGTTGAGACAAACTGTTGATTATAAGTGGGATAGTACTTCTAAAGAAACAGTGTTTAATAACTGATCTTTTGTAATTTTATTCAAAAGCAGTTGAAGTACCTTATAAACGAGGTAAGCATGCGTATGATCAATGCACTCAATTACACATCCTGTTCATTGGTGGTATTTGTCAGTTGTTGAGATTACCACCTCATGTTCATTGCATCCAACTCACGCAATTAAAATGATACATTATATTCGTGTTTGCAGCTTACATATTAAACACAGACCATGACGAACCATGAACCAGTTATTCCTTTGGGCCGGAAAGTGAACAGACAAGCATCGTAGGCCTCTTATATATAGCTTCTTAATTTAAAATATGAAGTTTTTTAATTAGCCAGAGTTCTATTTATATGTAAAAGAAGCTCAATAGTAGGTTTGCATTTGATGGGTCAGGCCCGCCAGAGCGGCCCATTCCGTCATGAGCCAAGCCTGAGTTAATGGAGGTCCGATTGATTCAATGGAGTCCGAGCCCAAACCCACATGCCTGGCCACGTCACAGTGGTTCGGGTCGCTTCGGAAGCAATCAAGCCACGTCCCGCTTTTACCAGGTCTTGCGGATAATATCACAACTGCCTCGCCAGTCGAGGACACCTCGAAGGCTCCTCGTAAACGGCGCTGGAAAGTCGTCCCCATCCGTTAGGGGAAGACTATAAATGTAAGAGCCCCTTGGTACTTAAGGGGCAAGCCATAATCTCTCTTCGAGACTCTCTCCAAAGCTTACACACTTGAGAAATAATACATTCCGGCTACCTCAGCCTTTCCGAAAGTGGACGTAGGTCACACTGACCGAACCACTATAAATCTCTTTCTCTCATCTTTATTATCGCATTTATTAATACTTGACCGTTGGTGTCTGAACCAGAGTTTGGCATTATCAGTTTAGCGCCGTCTGTGGGAAACGTACAAAAAGTTTTCACCCTCATTCAAATTATGGTGACCATCAGATCGACAAGACGCGAAGAGGGCGAGGATGGTCCTCCACTGACTAATCCTGGCCCGAATGCTCCTGCTCCCACTCCTCAACTAATGTTGGAGACTATGCAACAGATGGTGGCCCAAAACCATCAAATACTACAACTCATGCTCGCGGGGCAAGGAGGGGTCGGAGGAGTACCACAAGGAGGAACACGCCCGGGGCATCAAAGAGCTCCACGACGGCGAGGAGCTCCCCACCTAGGCGCCCAGGCCCCGGGCGCCCATGCTCCTGGCGCCTAAGCACAAGGCGCCCATGGTGTACACCCTGGCGCCCGTTCCCAGGACGCCCCCCGTGGGGCCCAGTTGGGAGGACCCCCACCTCCGGGAGGGTCAAATCACGGAGAATTTTCACATCCTCCCTCCGCTTCTGATGGGGAGGATCCTCATTTTCAAGAAGGGGAAAGTGAGAATCAGGAGCTGGAAGGCGCGAGCTACTTCTATGATTCAAGCAAAGCAGCCCCCAACCGATGGGACGAGAAGCTCAAAGAGATGCAAGATCAACTGGGCAATGTTTTCAACGCCATGAAGGCACACGCACCAGAGACAGTGGATTACCTAGTCAGGCGAACGGACACACCGTTCAAGCTTGACGTGGTGAACTATCCACTTCCTTGTAAGTTCAAGATGCCATCCGTGGAAACCTTTGATGGAGCGAAGGATCCGCTGGATCACCTGGAGACTTACAAAACAATAATGCAGCTGCACAGTATCCCAGACGAGATTATGTGCAGGGCGTTTCCAACCACGCTGAAGGGTTCCGCCCGACAGTGGTTTTCTAATCTCGCCCCAGCTTCCATCTCCACATTCGAGGAACTAAGCAGGTCCTTCGTATCACATTTCATTGGAGGACGCCGCCACCAAAAGCCGGCCACACACCTGCTGAGTGTAAAGCAGGATAGTAATGAGAGCCTCAGGGCATACCTCACTCGTTTAACGAGGAGGTACTTCAGATTGAGGAAGCCGATGACAAAGTAACCATGACAGCCTTCTTGGGAGGCCTCCGTCCTTCCAGTTTCTACTTCTCAGTAATGAAACGCCCGCCTAAGAGCATGACGGAGCTACTGGCGAAGGCTCAGAAATATATGAATGCTGAGGACGCTACTAGGGCCAGGCGAGGCGAGTCCTCCAGGGCGGTGGACAAAGGAAAGCACGATAGAGACGACAAGAGGGAGTCAAGCAATAAGCGGAGCAGAACCGAGAGGATACCTGTCAGAGACCGACTCGGTCCCGCTCCCCAGAGAGACCGACTCGGCCCTGTTCCGCCGAGAACCCAACAAACTTTTACGGCTCTCAATGCTGCCGTTGGGCACATTCTGCTGGAAATACAAGATGATCCTGCAGTAAAATGGCTGGGGAAAATGAAATCTCCACCAAACCGCAGGAACATGACCAAATATTGTCGCTTCCATCGCGACCACGGTCATGACACTGATGATTGTTTCGACCTCAAAAGGCAGATTGAGGATCTCATCCAGCGTGAACACCTGCGCCAATATGTTGCTGGTAGGGGGCAGGCGCCACCGCCACCTCACAATGCCGAAAACCAGCACCCTATTGGAGAAATCCGAACCATCTCTGGAGGGTTAGCGGAGTCTTTCTCCTCCATGAAAGCCTATGCCAGGAAGGCGAGGCATCCTGAGGAACCACGCCCGTCAAAAGCACCGAGGCACAGCGCCGACGAAACTATATCCTTCTCGGATAAAGATCTAGAAGGGATCCAGCACCCTCATGACGACCCTCTGGTGCTCTCGATGACCATCGCCAATTTCCAGGTACATAGGATCTTGGTGGATAGTGGAAGCTCTGCAGATATCTTGTTTGTAGATGCTTATGACAAGCTGAGGCTGGGCCGAGAGAGGTTACAGCCTGTCAAATTTCCTCTCATTGGTTTTTCGGGGGAGAAGGTGTATCCCCTGGGGGCAATCACATTGCCGGTTACAGCTGGGACAGCCCCCCGAACCTCCACCACAATGGTCAATTTCCTGGTGATAGATTGTCCATCAGCTTACAACATCATTCTGGGGCGACCTACTCTTAACTCCTTAAGAGCAGTCCCTTCCACCTATCATCTTATCCTCCGCTTCCCAACCCCGAATGGAGTGGGGGAGGTTAGAGGAGACCAAGTAGCAGCAAGAGAATGCTACGTCACCTCGATGAAGGCCAAGATAACACAGGAGGCGATGCAGGTTGAAGTCTTGGACCCAAGAGATGATGCCACCACAGAAAGAGGGGAACCTGTTAAAAAACTTACCCCTATAATCTTGAATGAAGAGCATCCAGAAAGGAAAGTATATGTTGGCACTTCACTCCCGGAGGATCTGGTTGGCCAATTGACAGATTTTTTGAGGGATAACATGGGCATATTCGCATGGTCACATGCGGATCTTGAAGGAATCGACCCAGCGGTCGCCACCCATCGCCTCAATGTTAACCCTCTCCACAAACATGTTCGGCAAAAGCTAAGGGGCGCCTCCACTGAAAGGGCCCAGGCAATAGACAAGGAGGTCGGAAAGCTGATTGAGAACGGGGCGGTCAGGGAAGTGGCGTATCCTGAATGGCTCTCCAATGTGGTGATGGTGGCCAAGGCGAACGGGAAGTGGCGCCTCTGCGTAGACTTCAGCGAACTCAACAAGGCATGCCCAAAAGACAGCTACCCGCTGCCCAGGATTGACCTCCTCATCGACGCCACAGCGGGACACGAGCTTCTCTCCTTCCTGGATGCTTATTCTGGATATAACCAGATTAGCATGCACCCTCAAGACCAGGAAAAAACAGCCTTCATCACTCCGAAGGGCACCTACTGCTACAGGGTTATGCCCTTCGGACTAAAGAACGCTGGAGCAACCTACCAACGCCTGGTGAACAGGATGTTCCACTCCCAGATCGGGCGAACGATGGAGGTGTATGTGGACGACATGCTGGTGAAAAGCTTGGCTGCAGCAGATCACATCAGTCATCTTCAAGAGACCTTCGGTGTTATTAGGACCTACAACATGAAGCTGAACCCCGGGAAGTGCGCCTTCGGCGTGGGATCAGGAAAGTTCTTGGGCTTCATGGTCAATCAGAGGGGGATTGAGGCAAACCCCGATAAAATCAAGGCTATACTGGACATGAGGTCGCCATCATCGACTAAGGAGCTGCAGCGCCTCAATGGAAGAATTGCAGCACTAAACAAATTCGTCTCAAAATCTGCAGATAAGTGTTTGCCTTTCTTCAGAATTCTTCGAAAAGCTTTTGAATGGGGATCTGAGGCTGAGGATGCCTTCCAGAAGCTCAAGGCCTACCTGGCCACACCTCCTCTCCTTTCACATGCTTCGCCTGGGGAAGTGCTGTATTTGTACCTCTCTGCTTCTCCCTCGGCGGTAAGCTCTGTTCTCATTACGAACCATAGTGGGGTGCAAAAACCCATCTATTATGTGAGCAGAGCATACCGAGGGGCAGAGGTCAGATACTCAGAGTTGGAAAAGCTGGCGCTCGCCCTCATTTCTACTGCAAGGCGTCTACGTCATTACTTCCAGGGCCACAAAATCATCGTCGTCACTGATCAACCTCTGAAGAGAGTTTTGGCAAAACCTGACGTATCTGGGAGACTCCTCAAGTGGGCAGTAGAATTGGGCGAATTTGATATTCAGTACCAACCAAGGGTCGCCATCAAGGCACAAGCACTGGCTAATTTTGTTGCTGAGCTTACACATGTAGAGGACCCCACCATGTTGCTGCCTGCAGACCCAATCTCTCCCCCGGGCGCCCAAGCATCACTGGGCGCCCAGGACTCTGAAGTAGGCGCCCAAACACCTCTGGGCGCCCAGACTGAAGTGGGCGCCCAGAGCTCCTCTCTCGGCGCCCAGACTTCTTCTGGCGCCTAATCCTCTCTCGGCGCCCCGACACATGTGGGGAATTCTGCTCCCGACGCCCCGGCAACCTCTGATTCTTCGCCTGGCGACCAAATGCTTACCAAGACATCAGACTTTTCTTCTATGCCTCAGTGGAAGCTGTACGTTGATGGCTCCGCAACAAGTGAAGGAGGTGGCGCAGGACTCCTTCTGAGCAGCCCAGATGGTACACCCATCACGTATGCGGTAAAACTCCACTTCAATGCCTCGAACAATGAAGCCGAATATGAGGCCCTCCTCTCTGGCCTGAGGTTGGCGATTGAGATGGACGCCCAGTACCTCGTCGCCCATAGCGATTCACAATTGATAGTGAATCAAGTCAATGGGCACTTCGAAGCAAAAGAGGCAAGGATGCAGGAATATCTTGCCATGGCAAAGAGACTAATCCAGCAGTTCAAGTACTTCAAGATTTGTCACATCCCCAGAGGGGATAACATGGCAGCCGATGCACTCGCCAGGCTCGCCTCATCCTTAGAGGCCTCATATGCGGAACCAACTTTCATGGGGCACCAGTTCGAACCAAGTAAGTTGGATATGGACACCACAAGCATCAACTGCACCACGGCCGAATTGAACTGGATGACCCCCATCAAGGCGTACCTCCAAGAAGAAACAGTACCAGATGATCCCCTGGAAGCCAAGAAACTCAGGATGAGAGCTTCTAAGTTCACCATCCTACAAGAGGTACTCTACAAAAAGGGTTACAATCTACCGTTGCTGCGCTGCCTTTCCCCAGAAGAAGCTGACTACGCCCTCAGAGAGATTCACGAAGGGATTTGTGGAAATCACTCTGGAGGACGCTGCCTCGCCCATAAAGCGCTTAGGCAAGGGTACTTTTGGCCAAGCATGGTAAAAGACGCCAAAGAATTCACCAAGAGGTGTGACAAGTGCCAGCGCTTCGCCACTGTGTCAAGGCAGCCACCAGAGGAGCTGACTACCATCCTCATCCCATGGCCTTTCTCCAAATGGGGCATTGACATCTTGGGCCCCCTACCTTTGAGCAGAGGCCAGTGCAAATTCATAGTCGTCGCCATAGACTATTTCACAAAATGGGCGGAGGCAGAACCCCTAGCGAAGATAATAGACTCCAAGGTGAAGGATTTCGTCTGGAAAAACCTGGTCTGTCGCTTTGGGATACCTCACGCCATTGTCAGTGACAATGGCAAACAGTTCGACAACAGGCTATTCAATTCCTTCTGCGCCGACCTTCAGATAAAGCGGCCTCACTCTAGCCCGGCACACCCCCAGGCAAATGGGCAGGCAGAGGTGATGGTGAGAACAGTCCTGCGCAACCTTAAAACAAGGCTCGAAAGAGCAAAAGGTCTGTGGGTCGACGAGCTTCCGGGGGTATTGTGGGCCTATCGAACCACGCCATGGACTCCTACCGGGGAAACCCCTTTCTCTCTTGCTTTTGGGACTGAGGCGGTCATTCCTGTCGAAATAGGGGTACATTCCCTAAGGGTCCACCACTACGACCCTACCACCAATGAGGAAGGACTCCGCGTCAACCTCGATTTGCTAGAGGAGGCAAGAGAAAAGTCTGTGGTCCGTAATGCGGAGTACAAGCGACGCATGGCCAAGTACTACAATTCGAGGGTGAAGCCTCGTTCCTTCCAACCAGGAGACCTGGTCCTCAAAAAGGTGATCCTCGCCACAAAGGACTCTCGGGAAGGAAAGCTGGGACCAAATTGGGAAGGTCCCTATCTCATAATAGAAGTGGTGAGACCGGGCACCTACAGAATCCAGAACTCTGAAGGAAAGGTCTTACCTCACCCATGGAATGCAGAGCACTTGAAGAGGTACTACCAGTGAAGATTTTGAACGGGGTGGATTAGGGTTTTTGTTTAGCATCATCAGAGCTGCTGCCACCATCATCAGGCGCCTCCATAGGCACAAAGCCTGATATGTCAATGTCTGGAAAGGCAGCCGAAATCTTCTCGCGAAGCTCCTCGTAGCCATCAATGAAGGCATCTGCAAGGCCAATCTGTAGGTCCCTCTCAGCTTGAGAAGCTCTCTCGTTCACGGCCTTCATCTCTGCCTCCATAGCAATTTCTCTGAGCCTCGCCTTCTCAAGGGTCTGAGCAAGCTCAGCCTCACTGAGCGAAGCCCTCTCATGGGCCTTCATAAGCTCAGCCTTACTGAGCGAAGCCCTCTCACGGGCCTTCGTAAGCTCAGCCTCATTGAGCTCAGCCTTCTCATAGGTCTTCGAAAGTTCAACCTCTGCCTCGGCCGCCCTCTTAGTGGCTGCTGAAAGTCTGATCTCAAGCTCACTCACCCTCTCACGGGCCGCAGCAAGATCAATCCCCGAAGCCCTACCAGCGGCTTCCAGAGCAGTAATCTTCTCTTGAGCAGTGCAGAGCTCTAGCCGCACAGCCTCCTTCTCCCGTCTCATCTGACCATAAGATTGGGCTCTCGACAGCAAGCAGATGGATGCAGTAGAGACCTGAAGAGATAAGGGACGAGAAATGAGACGGTTAAAAAGAAATAAAGTGGTAACGGCCTGAAGAATAGGAATAAAGAATAGTGAATCTTTACCTGAGCCAGGCCCTCTACAAATGAGTCAATAACCCCCTCGGTGCCCAGGGCATTAACCCGAGAAGCCTCATGTGGCAGCACATATCTCCCTAGCCTTTCCCGCATCTCCCGCGAATGACCCTGCATGGAACCAGTCCTAGCCGATACCCCTGTAGAAATGCCCGGTTGTGGAGGACACAGTTGAGGAGCAGGGGGTGTAGCTGAAGAGGAAGACTGCGGGAAAGCAGTCTTGGCGGAAGAAATCCATGCCTGAGGAGACACCATGGATGAAGCCACTCGAGGAGGAGGCACCCGGGGCTCGACGCGAGTCGCTAGCGGAGAGGCTCTTGGAGAAACGTCCTTCGTCCTCGCCGCCTTGGGGGAAGGGGTACCCTTACCCGAGAAGCGGGTCGAAAAGCGGGCTCCAATCATCTCTCTGCTTACCTCTATGCCTATTAAAGAAGAGTGTTATTAGAGTACGGCATATCAGGTAAACACACAAAACATTGCTAAAGTTGAAATGACTTACCTTTTCTCTTTGAAGCCGATCCCGGATGGAGTACGCCAGTACTACCCAAAGACGAAGAGTCCGTAGGAGGTCCACTGGTCTTGCCTCTCTCCTTGGGAAGAAGGACTCCCAAGTCCTTGTCAGGGTGATCTCTCACCGCTTGCAGCTTGCGCTCCTGCTCCGTCGACAGAAGGGGAGGATCTGCAAATGAGGACTTGACAGTGAGCACATGCATAAAAATAAGGAAGCGATCAGAAAGAAAGCAATCAGAAAATGTACCTAGTCTCTTAGCGTCAATCCATTGGGTGGGTACCAAAGGTCGATCTGACTCAGTAACCCACTCGCCACCAATGAAGAAGAAGCGAGATTTCCAATCGTGGCAGTTTGAACGTAATCCCGTGAGCAGTTTTCCGCCCCTAGGGGTAAAATAGTACCATCCCCTGTGAGGGGCTGGGGACTCGATCAAACTGTAAGCAGCATGAAACTTGAGAGGAGAAGCGTCCTCTTGATGTACTCTCCTCCACAGCTCAAGGAATCCGAGCATAACTCTCCACCCGTTGGGTGCTAATCGCCCCGGAGTTAAGGAAAAATAGTGAAGAGCACGACAAATGGGGGAAGGTATTGGAAATCTTAACCCAGCCTCGATCATCTCTTCGTATATCACGATATCACCAGAAGAGTCATCGCATGCTGGCTCGTCTGGTTCGGCCCGGCGGCACAGTACGGTGGGTGGGATACATACAGCAACCCTCGTAAGGTCACCGTCAGTTTTGAGCACACTAAAAGTAGTACTCACTTTGGATCCGGCCTCCTCAACTACGACTTTCCCTTGATACTTTTTGCGACGACGCAGGGTTCTGCTGGATACATCACTAGTACCTGCGCCTGCGCCCACAGGGACCCGCTCGCACGCCGCCACCACCGAACACTTCGACTTCAAGCCTGCCTGGGCGCCAACGCCCTTGGGCACCTCCATGCGCGCCACGCCCGCACCAGTGGGCCCCGCGGCACTCACAACCGCCTGGGCGCCCACGCCCACCACGCCGTCGCCCAGGTTGGGCGCTGCCACCCTGCCGCCGACGCCGGGCGCCGCCCCGCGTGCGCCGGCGCCGGGCGCTGCCACGCCCACCATGCCGTCGCCCAAGTTGGGCGCTGCCACCCTGCCGCCGACGCCAGGCGCTGCTGCCCTGCGTACGCCGACGCCGGGCGCTGCCCCGCGTGCGCCGACGCCGGGCGCTGCCACGCCCACCACGCCGCCGCCCAGGTTGGGCGCTGCCACCTTGCCACCTGCGAGGCCCTTGCCTGCGTGGTCCGTGCCTGCACCCGTGATGCCGGCGTCGCCGCCGCCCTCGATGTCGTCCGGGCCGCCAGCGCCAGCAGCACCCATGCCACTCGCACCGGCGCCGTCAGCGCACTCAGCGTCCACGTGTGTCTTCTCCATGGTTCTTCTTGTTGAAGTAACAGAGAAAAAAAAAAAACAAAAAGAAGTATGAAAGGTGAAGATGGGTTCTCACAGTTAGCAGGAGGGTCTCTTCTCTTGAGAATGGGAACTGTTGAGGATGGATGGGAAAGAGTGAAAGGTGCTTCTTCTCTTCCACTCAAGTTAAAGGAGATAAGGGCAAGGATGACTACCCCTCTTTGGAAAAGGGCTTTTATAGCCTAGGGTTTCAAAAACCCCAAACATAGGAGGAGTCTCACGCTAACGGGACTCTCCCAAAAATCCTTCTCCTCAGGGCCGGGGAAGAACACAAGAAGCTGGCAGGGAGAGGAACGCGGCAACAATTATTTGAATGAGCCAGATATTTGAAATGCCCCCCTTTCAAAGCTTCTTTGGGCGCGGGGCATTGAGGGGCAAATGATGGGTCAGGCCCGCCAGAGCGGCCCATTCCGTCATGAGCCAAGCCTGAGTTAATGGAGGTCCGATTGATTCAATGGAGTCCGAGCCCAAACCCACATGCCTGGCCACGTCACAGTGGTTCGGGTCGCTTCGGAAGCAGTCAGGCCACGTCCCGCTTTTACCAAGTCTTGCGGATAATATCACAACTGCCTCGCCAGTCGAGGACACCTCGAAGGCTCCTCGTAAACGGCGCTGGAAAGTCGTCCCCATTCGTTAGGGGAAGACTATAAATGTAAGAGCCCCTTGGTACTTAAGGGGCAAGCCATAATCTCTCTTCGAGACTCTCTCCAAAGCTTACACACTTGAGAAATAATACATTCCGGCTACCTCAGCCTTTCCGAAAGTGGACGTAGGTCACACTGACCGAACCACTATAAATCTCTTTCTCTCATCTTTATTATCGCATTTCTTATTACTTGACCGTTGGTGTCTGAACCAGAGTTTGGCATCATCAGCATTCATTATAATTTCATGCTTTGTAGTTGATACGGTTGATAGTATTCTTGTCTCATTGTTTGTGGTTCATTACTTCAATGGACCTGTCTTCATTGCTTTGAAATAATTGAAAATCGATGGTGGTAAAGGACGGAGTATATATATAAAGAGAAAAAAAAATTTAGAATCCTAAATTTCAATGACCTAAAAGTCACTTTATGCAATATTTTTGGATGCTTCAGTGAAGATGGGGATTCAGAAACTCCACCTAGGGGACAATTCTTAGAGAATTTATAAATTTTCTAGACAAGAATTCTTAAAAAGGAGCAAATCCTTAAAGAGTATCATTTTGGTTTGAGGTGGTTTGAGTTTAATTACATGGAACTTAAGTTGTCTTTTGATTGATGCAATGGATGGGCCGGGCCTGTCATCCTTTTGGTTTGCCATCGATATATTTGGACCATGGCAAGCATAATGTTCCAATCAGTTCGTCAACAAGTAGCAAGGGATGGCAACCCTTTCCATCTATCCTTATGCAATTCAATATGCTTTAATTCAAACCCTACAATGATTACGGTGGGTAGGGCCCACGGTTTACCTTGACCAAGACCTTTTATGAGTTGGAGATATAATGCCTCTAACACTGACCTGAAGAATTTTATCAAGTTATATTTTTATTTTAACTACTAGTATAAAGTATACATTTCGTTGTTTTATCAAACACATAAAGGACCCTAAGACTGACCCAAATTATTTATCTGAGTTATGGTACCATCACAATATAATCATTAATCGGACATGAGGATTTTCCCCAAGAGTGGACCACATGTACAGCCCGGCTCTATGGGCCGAGGCTCCTTTCACACCCTTTTCATCGAATGATATGATCTGGCCTACATTGCAATTTTACACTCATCAAACCTTCACTCACCCTTGAATTGAATCTAAAAAATTATATAAATGCCATGAATTTGAAGGCAATTAATTAAGGGCTAACATAATTTGATGGAGTTGATTTTTGGTTGGACCTTATCCATTAGGTGGCCTTTACATCTATCCTCCCCTCCACTTACGTTTATGCTCTAAGTGGCCGCATGAGCTGGATATATAAACAATATTGGCAAAAAGGCCCACGTAAGAAAATAAATATATGTTTAGTTAAAAATATTTATAACTACTTTAATGAATTATAAATGAATATTAACATATATTTCATAAACAATCACAATTAAAATATAAGTATTAAAAAATCACGATCTAAAGGATTAAATAAGTAACGCTAGTGCCTAATGTGGGCCATGATAAGAAAATAAATATATTTTTAATTAAAAACACTTATAACCGTTTTAGTGAATTGTAAATGAATATTAACGTTTAATTCATAACACAGTCACAATTAAAATAGAAATTTAAGAATCCGTCGTCTAAAGGATTAAATAAATAAAATGAATCAATCAAATTACGTAATACATGCTATTCAAAGAATGATTTCATTATATAGGATAACAACGAAAAAAGGGACAAGTTGAAGAGTAATCATGAGTAATATAGCATATGATGTATAAGAAATCATATAAAAGTATTGTTAATTTGAACCCTCCGAAGGCCACATTCACAGAGAAAAGCAGGTTTTAGCTTGTACATGAACACAACCCAATACAATACTATAAACAATGAACTAACGAAAGTTCTTAGTTGCGTTATTTCTATAAGAATAAAGAATTAAAGAAAAAAAAAACCTAGAAAAGCAAAGCTAAAATAAATCTCAAATGAGAATGCCCAAAGCCTCGAGAGTAAAAAACATCAAGATGTGTAGACTTGAGAGAGATCAAAAGATTTCAGTGTTTGAGTTCTAGAATTGTTGAAAAAAAAAAAAAAAAAAAAACCACACTGGAATAAAATCATGTAAAACTCTTAGAATTAAGATCCGTATAAATAGCCAAATAAGGTCCCACAAGATGGGTTGAAATTTTCTGGTTGTACTTGATCATCTCCCTCCTAAATCTAATGGTAAAAATGTATTAAGTTTTTTCAATTTTTTTGTATCGTGCCTATTATAGTAGGACCCACAAGGTAACACTTACTTCTATGATGAGGTTTTTTAGTGTTTTCTTATCTTAAAGAGATTATGTGGAGGAATTTAGATTGAGAGATTAGATAGGGGAGGGATTTCAATTGAAAGATTTTAGGTTAATTCAGATTTAAAGAGAGGATTAGATAGGAAAGGAATTTCTGTTAAGTCAGTGCAACAAGATGGACTTTTGAGAAGATTTGCTCCACACCATGTGCTGCTGCTGATTTAGACCAAAAAACAAAAAAATGCTCGTGCCCAAATCGTATTGTGTGCTTGAATCCTTCGTGTAAATAAAGCTGTCAAGTTGCTTTCCAGCTTTCTACCCAAAAAAAGAGGTTCCTTTTGCAGCCTTAACTCGTGTATCATTCTTTTCAAAATGCAACCGCTCACACCATCTGAACCGTCCGTTTGGTATTCCAATTGATCTGACTGATATGTGATTAACAAACTCCGTTCATGGTTCCGACCTTTCAGTAAGAAATCTGAATTCAAAGTTCAAACACAAATAAAGCCCTAAATCTAAACTTAGTAAAATCTTACATAAATATGAGTTTATCCTACTCTTGGAATAACAGTGAGATGAATAACTTGATAATAAATATGTATGAGATTGTGTTAATCATTTTTTTTAACCAAACAGTCATTCGAACATTGACCGAAACTCAGATTGATGTAAATTTTTTTAGAATACATCATGTTCCTAAAGGACATTTATTTTGTACCAACTGGATTTCAATAGGTGGGTTCCAATTAAGAGTTCCACTCCTCTGACTAAGATTTCTCTAGGTTAAAGCTTTAATCTTACATGATATCTCATTAATGATACATATACTTGGAGTAAATGATGTAAAATGCTTATGATTTGTGTCGGCTATTTGGGCAACCTTAATTGTATCAATGTGCCCAAGTTAAAGATTCAGCCATTATTCAAAGTTCAAACCCTACTGTATTGTTTCCAATTTGGGTTGTTCGGATCTCCATGTGAGCAGTTGGGCGGCAGCTTTCAACCCTACCTTCCAAATTCTGATGCTAAAAACCACCTGAACTATATGATCCCTAGAGCCCTAATCAAATGTAGAAAACCCATAAAACACATGTGTGAGAGAAAGGGATCATTTGTCCCTTCAGTTGACTCAAGTAAGAAGTCGCTTGAATAAAATCCATCCAGTGGAGGAGATACCTAGGTCCAGGGATGCTACGATCCCATCCTCTGCTATTTATTTTAGTCCAGCCCACCCTCTTCCGTCTCATTCTCTAAAATTTCATTCGTCTCCTTCGTCCTTAAAACCATAGCAACTCGCAAGACTATTGGAACTCACGCACCCTCAGATGGCTTTTTAGTCACCAAAGATTCTCTCTCTCTAACATATCTCCAATAACATTTGCAATTCTAGGGTCTCAATATTTCGCTTTTGTTCTTTATTTTCAGAATTCTCTTTTTTCTTTGATCTGCTTTCAGTCGCCTGAATAGAGCTCTGAGATCATTTTTGGATTCTAGGGTTTTAGGATCTCTTCCCAATCAATCACAGAGAATTGGCTGAAACACAGCTTCAGAAGCTTCTGTGGATTTTAGGTTTTGAGGCTCTAAAGGTGCAATTTTTAACGATTCTCTCTCCTTATTGCTAAGTTTTTTTTCTTTTTCTTTCTCTTTTTTTTTTGAAGCTATATAGTGTTACGAGTCCTGATGAGGGTTAGTCACTTTATCAGTTGGATGTTAGTAGAGGGGAAATGGTATATGATTTTAGGGTTATGTTCATTTAAAGAAGTTTTTAAACCATTTTTTGATACAGTTCTTTGATTGTTTTTTATGAGATTTAATTGTTTAGTATTGGTGATTTGGTTTTAAGAGGATTCTTTTTCTTGGTGGTTGCTGTTTTATATAAGTTTTAGATGGATTTGAAGTGGATTTGTTTATCTGAACCAACCTTTTGTTTGTTTTTACTAGTTCTTTTCAAGTGATTTAGTTAGTATTGATTGCTGATCTATGTGATAGTTATTTTCTACAAATGTAGGTAGTGGTTATATGAGTTTTTTAGATCAATGAAAGTTTTGAAGAAAACAGAAAGGTTGATTGGTTTGGGTTTTTTTTAAGGGATTTTTAGCAGTTATGATGATTTTTTTTCCTTTACTTAATTTATATTCTTCAATGGAGATTGTCTATGACCATCAATACTGCGTTGTCCTTAGAGTTCGGCTACTTGATCGATCCACTTTCTTCTATTGTGTCAATACTAATCACTACGGTTGGAATCATGGTTCTAATTATGTCAATACTAATCACTTAATTCTATTATGTCAATACTAGTCACTTCTTATTTATGTCTCATGATCAAGGATATTTGAGATTTTTTTTTGCTTATATTAGTTTTTCTAATACTTCCATGTTGGGATTAGTTACTAGTTCCAATTTGATACAAATTCATATTTTTTTGGGAACTAGTGGCAATGTGTTCCTATTTATTAATAGGTTTTTGGTTCATATGCAAATGCTTGTCAAAAAGCATTTGTAAGTAATCGTGTAGGGGATTTTGGGTTATTATTAGTAATCTTAGGTTTTTATTGGATAACAGGAGTTTCCCTGGTCCGTAATAAAGGGGTCAACTCTATTTGCTGTCTTTGGGGCCTCGGGCCTCTGATGTTTACCTTATGGTAGCAGATGTTATGATAGCAGTTTCTTTCCATTGATTTGCTTTTCTGAGATTTCTCTATGTATGCTACTGTTATTGTCATTAAGTTTAGGTAGGGTGTTTTTTGAGATTTAAATGAAAAGAAATATTTTGCTAGGCACTTTCTTCAAATTGTTCGCAGTTAATGCGGGTTGAGAGCGAGTTACAATTTATTATTTTTTTGGGCTTCAATTTATGGTCTGGAGGAGTGATTTGATTTTTCTTGGACGATGAAATTATATTCAGAAATAAGTGATTGAGGTTGTTTCTTTCATGAGCTTCAGTTGGATTTGTTGTCATTGTTGAAGAAATGGTGAGGTTTCCACTTCAAGATCTGTGGTTTATTCTTTGGAAGGTCACTTCCTTTGGCAAGTGATTGGTGGTTGAAGTTTGGCAGGTTCTTTTCTTTGTGATTCAAGTTTTCTGTAGAATTGCAATAGGTTCGCTTCATTTCTTCAGTGAATATTCACCGTTTTGAATCTTAAAAAAAAGATTTATTTCTCTGAATTATAAATTTTGCAGCAGCATTCTTTGGGTGATTTGGTGATTCTTTGCTCCAATGAAAAGGTCTATCCTAATCCGCCCGCTGTTCACTGTCATAATCTTGGTCGTGATTTGTACAGCGCTGAGTTGCAGAGCAGCGATTCGCCGTACTTTCTTCTCTCCCCAGGAAGATGTTGAAATAGCTGTTCCACCCATTGCTTTTAACTCAACTCTTCTTAGATTTGCAGCCATTGAGATTGGCGAGGCAGAGATACGCCGAGAAGTTGATCAGCTACTTGATGAGAATTTTGGCAACCAAGGGCATTATCGCTCTATTTCATCCTGGCGACGATATGATCGCATTGATGACTTGTCAAGGTCAAAATCTCCCCGCAGGCTGCCAATCGACCTTCGTTCTCCAAAGTATGAAAAACTATGGCCAGAATTTCGTAAGTCTCTCCGCAATTGGTTCCGGAACAAGCGATTCCAACCGGAAATCATGCATGAGTTGATCAGTCTCCTTAAGTATCCTCTTGATCAGCACTATGGGTTTCCCAGTTCTGAACGTCCATATGCCTCTTGTGCTGTTGTTGGCAATAGTGGGATTTTGCTGAAGAGTGAGCATGGCAATTTAATTGACAGCCATGAAATTGTGATTCGATTGAACAATGCACGAATCAACGGGTTTCAGAAACATGTGGGTTCCAAGACCAGCATTTCATTTGTAAACAGTAATATCCTGCACCTCTGTTCACGTCGGCTACGCTGCTTCTGCCATCCTTACGGTGAAAACGTGCCAATAGTCATGTACATGTGCCAGGCGGTGCATTTTATGGACTATGCATTCTGCAATGGATCACACAAGGCGCCATTGCTTGTTACAGATGTTCGTTTGGATGTCTTGTGTTCACGTATTGTTAAGTACTACTCGTTGAAGCTGTTTGTGGAGGCCGGTAAGCCTCCAGAAGAATGGGGTGCTGCTCATGATGGAAGCATGTTTCATTACTCTTCAGGGATGCAGGCTGTCATGCTCGCATTGGGTATGTGTGAGAAGGTTAGTGTCTTTGGTTTTGGAAAATCAGCGCTCGCAAAACATCATTATCATACCAACCAAAAAGCTGAGCTTCATTTGCATGATTATGAGGCAGAGTATTCATTTTACCATGATCTAGTTGAGAATCCACAGGTAATACCATTCCTTAAGGACTCTGGGTTCAAGATACCCACAGTGGTCATGTATCATCTATGATGCACGGATACTTCAAAATGAGCAACGTATCGTGTCGTATCGTATCTGATACTTCATTTTTTATATGTAAAATCTGTGTCCCTGCCATGTACATGGCATGTCCCTACCGTATCCATCCCGTATCTGGGCATCATAGTGTATCATTGATTTAGGGAATGCACTGGTGTAAACTGTGGCTTCCATTTCCACTTTGTAATGTATTTTCCATGACAACGAAATCAAAGGGGAAAACTGCTTGGAAGAAATCTATTTCTTTTAAAGGCCTCATACTAAGCACAGGCCTCTTGTCAATGTAAAGTTGAAATCTGGAAATGTGATTTCATTTTTTGGGGTTAATGTGTCAAGATTAACAGTTTTGTGACCATTTATTTTTTATGACAATGAAAATCTACCTTGAGAAGAAAAGCTTTGCCGATTTGGGGGATACCTGTTAATGTATTATGTGATCAACTGGAGCATTTTATTTCTTTTTAGATAATGATGAAGGGTAAGAAAAACTTTTCACTTAGAAGCAGTTGGCAAACACATCTCTTATTCTATTCCCGAGCATCCTGATTCCGACCCACCTATTTTTCATAACTTTTCTACAATGAATTAAATTCAATTAAACATGCCTAAATAAAATAGATTATTTATTAAATAAATGAAACTCATTTGCTTCTGACTTGCTCTTGAATCGTAATTGTGTTTTGGAGGCAATCAAGTGTCTTTGTCGGCTGTCTGTCTCATGAAAGAGAATATAAATGTATTGGTCCAGTGTTTGAAACTGAATTTATATTAATTGATGTTACTTTTTTTGAATCCATTCTGTATTTTTCTAAAGATGGGAGAAACTATACTCTTATTACCAGGATAATTCAAAGTATGTAGTATTTTTTTTTATTTTTTTTTCGGAACAACCAGTGTGTATATATTCGAAAGACAATGACAGAGTACAAAAAAAAATGTGCGGAAGCTCTACACGATTTGTGCTTGACAAAAGTGGGAAGCACAACCAAATCCCATTGTTTTGGTTGCTGATTCAAGGGTTCAAACACGTTCTTTGAAGAAATATATGAGTTCTATTTTAATAGAATTTTTTTTTATTCCAGTAAGTAAATTGAGGAAAGGAAAAACATAAAAAGAAACGACACTCCTATCATACGAATGGAAATAGCCTTGTTGCTGCTTCAATTACAAGCATTTTCGCTTTCAAATCAAATAAATCATTCTATCGATGATTCATTGGAGCAAGGAATGGCCTGGCTAAGTACTGGCCAGGCCGGGGGAAAAAAAGAAAGAACTTTTCGGACAGAGGAGAGCTAACCCACAAGGCCAACGGGCCAAACAAAATGGAAACCCACAAGCCAGGCCAGCTAAAAAACAGAAGACAACAAACTTAGGGCCAAAACATCACATGCCCCAAAAAGCAAACGCAAATCCACAAACTGGGCCAACTGAGACTGAAATCACCTCCAAACTATGGTTTCTTAGCTTAGGAGCAGCTCTGATCCAGTATTTTGAATGATGATCTAAATCCTTACAAACTTTGCAGCCTAGATGATCCATCATTTGAGCTATTTTCCTTGCTTGGAACCTCGGTTTCCAATGGGAGTGACTAGGATTTAGCCAAGAATTTCTCAGGTAATAGCTATCATTCAGAATATTGAGAGTAGGAGACAACTTTGCAGTTTCTTGAATCAGAAGAAAGGCAGCTTTAACTGCACCATTTTCAATAACAGTTCTGATCCAGGGAGAGGTTTTATGCTTCCTTCACGAACGGAGAACTCTTCTTGGCTGGAAATTAGAAAGTTCCAATATGTAGGGGCTAGGATTCTGCTTGTGCCCATGAGTTTTTGGAGAAAGATTACAAGCGGCAGAAACAGATGGGGAAACTTTGGTATTTAGGAAAATAGCCCGGGATCTGATTTCAAACAAAATCTCTTTGAGAAGGGTCTGCTAAGGCCTGTTTGAGCTTCTGTTTTTCCAAATGTGCCATGTAAAAGCCAGGAAACAGAGCTTGTCAAAAGTGATGTTCCAATTGAGGCTGAGATCACATTCACTTAGGAAAATGTTTATGTGCTCCTCAATGAGTAGTTAAAGAGCTATATTCCTTTTCATTGAGTTAGGATTGCCGTCTCAGCTGTCTTATTTGAATAAGGATGTTACTGTGGCGAAATTACTAAAGATGTATGGAAGTCAATGCAGACCATCAACAATGTGATTTCTCTGTGTCAGGTAATTCTAACTTTTCTGATTAAAATCTTTCTAATTATGTTATCTCTCACTTCTTTTTTTAATTATTTTATTTTATTGATTTATGCAATTGTGAGAGAGATTGTACTCTTATTCTGTTTGGAAGTTTGTTTCTTATTAGTCTTATTGTGCTTGCACATCTCCAAATTGTGAGAGATGCTTTGTCTGTAGTTATGATTCCTTTTTCACCCACAGAGGCTCTCTCTATTCGTTATTGGAGGCAGAATCAGAACTGCAAAGGATTTTTCTTGACATAATATCAAGAAACTTTTCCTCCAGTGGCCATGCTTGTTGGAAGAGATAGTATATTTATATTTAATTTGCATCAAGGACTTCTCTGTAATTGTGTAATGTGGGACTTCCATGTAATTATGTCAAAGGGGCTTTCTTGTAAATACATAAAAAATTGTTAATAATAAAAAGTAGTATAAAGTGGAACTTGCTGATGGACTTAACTATTATTGGTTGACAGAATAATATCACAGTTTTGTCATCGTTGTCATTTTCAGCTGTCTTCTTCTGCCTAATCTGAACTCTTATCAGTGTGTCATTTGAAAAGGTCCTTAATTTCTCAATCACTTCCCTGATCATTGTTTATTGAGGACCTAAGATGAAGAGGTGACTTGGTGGTGGTAGAAGAGATGAGACTATGCAGGAAACGAACTTTAAGAGTTTTGAATTTACTTTTATTTTTGTTTACGTGTACCTGATGGTATTTTTGCAATTCTTTATTTAGTAAGGGAGCTGTTTTACTTATATAAAATCAACTTAATGTATATGAACTAAGTGGGTATGTTGTGACACTCTTAATTCTCAACTTTTACTTCCTTTCTCTTGTTTTTTCCTTACTCTATTTCTCTCTACCATCCCTATCTTTTCCAGTTTAATATTCCTTTCTTCTTCTATGTCTTTTGCATAGATGTGCATATTTCAAAACTTTGGAGAAAGGCCTTCAAGTCAAATGAGCTGAGAATTAACAGATCAAAGAGAGAAATATATGGAGTACAAAGGTTACTGAATCTGAGAGTAAAGAAGATGATGAATTGGTCAAATTGAAGATAACTTTGTACGAAACATGTGATTAATTTTGATATCTAGGGTTTATTATAGATCAAAAAGTGAGGGTTTGACTCGATTGTAAGAAATAGGATCAACATAAGCTGGACATGTGGAGACAAGCAACCGGAGTGCTATGTAATTGCTGAGGGTCACATCAATTGAACGGCCTTCTTTGTGAGACGGCAATTAGATATATACTCTTTATGTAGCTGATTGTTGGATAACAAAGAAACGTGCTGCTAAAGTACATGCGATCAAAATGCATTTTCTTATTTGGATGTGTGGGGCTACGAGAAAGGGTAAAATTAGGGATAACAGCATTAGAGGTAACCTATCGGTAGCTTCAATAGTAGAAAAAAGAAGGAATACCATTTGAAAGACAATCAACTCCAACTTGCTTTGTTCGTTCATGATTAATGAATTCTTTGCAATGTTGATCACTGATGTATTGCAACAATGTAGAATCTAGGCCCACCTTGCTTTGAGCCTAATTCTTCTAACAGTGTTCTCAACCATAACAACTCATAATGCTGGTGAGCCATAGCTTGATACTCAACCTCAGAGCTTGATCGTGTAACTGTTGTGTGTTTCTTGCTCTTCCCTGAAACTAAGCTTCCACCAACCATTGTGCAGTTCCCTATAGCAGATCTTCTACCTGTCTTGGATCTATTCATACCCAATCAACATCAATACATAATTCTATTCACGTGCTCATGACATGTACACAAAATGTCTGGTCTCTGTGCTCCTTTCAAGTATTTGAGAATTCTATGAATCAAAAGCACATGGAAATTTTGAGGGGCAGGCATAAATCGACTTGCTATACTTACAGTAAATGAAATATCTGGTCATACAATAATCAGATAAATCAGTCTTCCCACTTATCGTTGATATGTTCCTTTATCATGAAGTAGTTCACTGCCATGATCTATTCCGTAGGAGTGTCAATTGGTTTTGCTCCCAATGTTCATGTTTATTCAAGAAGATCCGATGTACACTTCCGTTGTGAGATGACAATTCCTTTCTTGGATTTAGCAACTTCAATTCCAAGAAAATGTTTAAATGTCAAGGATCCTTGATTTCAGTTTTCTTTCCTAGATAGATCTTGAAACTCTAAATGTCTTTTTCATCATTGATGATGACCTTTGCTTTCTGGACAATAGTAGGGAATGTCTCCATGAAATTTTACATCCATGGTAAAAAAAAAAAAAACACCTTCCAGTTTTTATCAAGAAGATAACGCTTTTATCCTTTTTGTGAACTTGGATAATGTACAAACATACATCTTCTTGCCTTTGGATCTAATTGTCCTGTTGTTGCTTCAGAATGTATAGGAAACAATTCCATTCAAAAAACTCTAGGAGGGACCAGGAATAGTGGGGCATTTTTGGACAAAATCTATAATGGACTTCTTCCTCTCAATACTTTGGATGCCATTTGATTTATCAAGAATGCTCTGTCAGCACACCATCCAACTGCTGTGATTTTGGAACATTCATCTCAATTAAAAGTGCTCTATTTTTTCCACTGGATGCTTATTTTTCTGTTCAGCAGCCCTGTTTTGTTCTGCTATATATGCACACGATGTATGTGACTTGATTTCATTATCAGACAAGTAGAGCTCGAAATCTTTAGAAATGTATTCTCTACCATTACTAGAATGCAACACTTCCATTCTTCTATCAAACTTGGCTTCAATCATTTCATGAAAATTCTTGAACATGGATAGCATCTCATCCGTTGATTTCATGAGATATACCTTACATATGCAATATCCAAAACTTGTTCGAAACCCGACCCGGACCCGTTTCCTTCCCTACTTTTTGCACAATATTGGATTACCTTTTTTTTTTTTTTTAATGGTAATGTTGGATTACCCCTACATACAATATCCAATAGTCTAGGAGTCACCAATCTACACCACAATATCCTGTTATATCTGCATGCCATTGACACTTGTATGTAACATGTTAGATGATGGGAGTATGAATCATTCATAAACTGACAAATGGTGCTGACAACATATGCAATATCAGATCTTGTGAATTAGGATAATCACGTATATAAGCTTTTCAACAATGTTAATACATCCATTCAAAAAAAAAAAAACAAAACAAAACAAAAACAAAAAAACACAAGGTAAATACAGCCAAAAAAAAAAAGTGTTATGTAGCCCTGAATCAATGACTGGGTAAGGCTTCTGATCGTGAAGACGGCTCACTAAAATTGTATTATTTGCAGGTCTTGCTTTTAGCATGCTGTTGTCCTTCAACAGACCGAGGGAAGAACTCCACTGAGAAATGAAGGTCCCACATTTTGGCCAGTCAACTTCAATGCCCAAACTACACTTTTGGGCCAATACTTTAATGTCGGAAAACACTTCCCAATTGTCACATCATCCTTCTTATCTTCTTGGCTTTGACGTTGTTGCCACGGAACACAATATTACCTGCATATACCACTAGGGTGTAACAGTGCACTTTGTCTTTTCAGTGAAGACAGAGTAGTCTGAACTCTGAAATGCTTTACTTCAAACCAACCTCATTTGTGGCCATTCTTAACTGCTCAAACCAAGCATGAGGCGGGCGCTTTAAACCATAGATTGCGTTCAGCCATAGATTGTGTTTTCTCAATCTTCAAACCTTTCCTTCTCCCTCCTAGGATGAAAACCAGGTGATAGGATATATCTCTCAAAAGGAATGCATTCTTCACATCGAACTAATGTAGGCCAAGATTTGTTAATCACAACTGATAGAAGTTCCTGAATTCAGTTCAACTTGTGCACAGGAGCAAATGTCTTCTGATTATCCATCCGTAATGCTTAGTCTCTACCTCTTAGCCACTGGATAAGCCGTATGTCTCTTTATTCCTTCATAATTGTGTTTCTAAGTGTACGCCCACTTGTATCTTGATGTTGATCCATTCATAGGGTGCCCTTGTGGGACCCACACTCCCAAGGCTTTAATGAAAGAAACTCGCACAATTATCAACTACAATGTCTTCTTTATCTAATATTTGTCTAATGAGCTGTGACGCAATTTATGCAATGCTTATGTTTATGTTCATGGATGTGATTCTATCAGCACTTGCACTTGAAATCTTGACAAATTCTCTGGTAACTTTCTTATGTTATTGTGGATTGGGGTTTCTTTATTTGATAAATTGTGACCCGTAGTTTCAGTATTACTTTGTTTTTGTTAATGGATGATATTCTATCCCAATAAATTGAATGCGTGGAATGATAGTAGGATATATATATTTTTTCATGAAGCGATAATCGTTTAATTTACTTAGGAAAAACAATTAAATAAGAATTATAAGGCTGCAGTCAGTTTCGTTTTGGAGATTATGTTAAATGTTATGCTTTGCTGTGTACATTCATCTTCTTCAACCCGTGTGAGGGGATTTACATGTGAGCCCATCATCCATTTGGATTGCATCCAAACATGGAAAAGAAGCTCACTCTCTGTTTTCATTCTACTGCTGTGATGTTCCTTTTTTTTTTTTTTCGAATTGTTCTTCTCCATTCTACATATTTCTCTTCTATTTATGTTTGTGCTGCATAATACTCAGACCAGGTTCTTCAGTTGAAGATCTTCGACAGCATGAAGCAGCAGCTCCAAAATCTTCTATGTTTTTTATGGAAATGCATGAAGATCCCAGTGGGGCCTATGCTAATGAAGATTACAGGGTATTTGCACAAATAATTGGGGTGAAGGCCAGCACCTCCTACTTTAAGTATTGCTCCGTATTTCTCTCTTTCATGTATTTTAGGAATCCAAATTTGATAAGGTAATACTCCATATCAAAGTTATTTTAGAACAATGTGTAGGATTTAATATGGGGTTGCTGTAAAGTTGTTTATATAAAGATTGTAGGCCAAATCGCCCAAGGGAGTTTGAGAATGTTGTAAGTCACTGCTTGAGATTTTGAATGAGAATCTGTCCCTTGCCTAATTTATGTGAGCGTTGGGTGTGAGTTTATTATTATTATTATTTTAATTTAAACGTGGTATTGCTTTGTCCTTCCACATTCATTCTCTTTTACCTTTGATATTGCTGCCAGGAATTTGATCTGCTGAGATTAGAACCAGCCTGCTGCTGTTGTTTCATGATAAGTCCCTGGCTTTGAAGCCACAACAGGGTGATACAAATTAGGAAGCGTCATCAGCTCAGTACCTTGGTTGATGTTTTGGCTTGCTACATCCTAGAATTGTTGAACTTCTGCCTTTTCCATCATTCAGGACTTACGAAACTAGCCATTTTGCGGACTTAAAAGGAACTCAATTTAGATTCTTTTTCTTTTTCTGGTTTGTTTTCCAGACATAAAGTTTGCTGCGCTAGTGCATGGAAAAGCGAGGAAAATCGAAGCCTTCCATGGCACGGGAGGTATCCTTGGCATTACACAAATGTTCCTTAATTTTTTTCAAATTTTGAGTGGCAAATGTGGCCACTTGGATTGTATACAGATCAGTGAGATAGGGGATCCAAAGGTTTTCCTAGACTGCAAGTAGCCCTCACATGAGCATGCCCTAATCATTGTATGGAGCATTTTAATGGAAAATGCGTGGAAAATCTGGCCATTATTTTGTGGTGGGAAATTTATACATTTGATGCAGCGGAAAAACACAAAAATGAGCTAAATCTTCAGTGATTTTGTGGAAAAGCGTTATATATTGGGGTCGGAAAAACTTTTTTTCTCCACAGAAGAGGAAAAAGCCTTCTAAACAGGTTTTCCATGGCTTTATTTGGCCAAAGCATCATGTAAGGTTACGCAGCTGGTTTGATCATCTGATAAATGGTAAACGTCACTTTAATTTAATTGAAATTCTGGCCTCTGCCGTAACATAGAGCAGGGATATAAAGGAGCGTTTACCATTTTTCATGCGCTTGGTGCGGAAGAATTTCACGGAAGTGCTTTCCTGTTTCCTTGCTAATGCTGGAAATGGGTTTCCTATGGGGGGGTATGGGAAATGGATTTCCTCGAAAAACTTCTCCCTCTTTTCCTCCCTCGTTTTCATTTCAACCCAAAACATTACAACTCTTTCATTTTTTATTTCTTTAAATAAATTATTATTTGATGTTGAATAAATAATATACATCTTATGTTATTTTTCTTCAAAAAATTGTTTCACCAAATAAGAAAATTTGATTTTCTATAAGAAATCCACGGCCGCACCAAACAACATTAGCACCAATTCAACAAGGAAAAAAAACTCACACCAAACATGAATTTCTAAATTATGCAGAAATCCTTTTCTGAGGTTTTCATTTTTATGGAATTTGTTGACGTCGTGGTTTTCCCCTTCTGTGGAAGGGGTGCCCTAAATCTCACCTCCTAATATAGCTCCTACATTATCTCTACTTATCAATGAACTAAATATTTAAACATAATGGGTATACATATGGTTGTAAATGGGTTGGTTCCGGTCTGGGTCCATGGTGGTCCCCAAACCGGAACCATTAAGGAAATAGTGGAACCAAATCCGAACCCGTAATAGATTTCTTGGCTCTGGAACAAAAACCAGAAACATATGTGGGATGGGTCCGGATCATGATCTAGGTAGATAATGATATTAAAAAAATATGGCTTTTAGGAGAGACTTTCGAAAACTTAGGTAATATGTTGGGTCTCGTGTCCACAGGTCCGACAAAGGTGGAACCTGATCCGAACCCATTTACTTATCGTGGCCTAAATAAGAACCCAGACCCGGTTTTTAACGGGTCGGAACCTCTAGATAATTGGAGAATTGGGGACCGGGGTGGTGTTTAGGAGAAAAACTCCCGTCCTAATTAGTTCCATTAGGATGCATGATGACTATGGAAGATCTATATGAGACCTATCTATATATGTAAAACTTTAATTATAAGATCATCTTAACCCTTATCCATGACCCTAAAATTTAATGGTTTTAGAGGCATCGTTTTCTTATTATTTAAATCCAATGGTGAGGAAAAGTTGAAAAGTTGGATGGGTGTCAAATTTGAACTTGTGACTATTCATTGTGTGTGCGTGTCAGGAGGGGATAGTGTATGTGAAAAGACTAGATTAACTCATGGTGAGCCCCATGACAAAAAAGAAAAAAAAAAGGAGGGTGGAAAAGGAGCGTTTTGGAGAATTCTCATATGTATATATATAGAGCAAAGCTCTCCTAAGCTCAAAGCTCAAGCTTAGGATAAAATCTCGTAAGCTCATACTTATGGGGCCCACCTTTAGTCCCTCCAAATAGACCAAACACATGACCTCTCTAAATTGCACATGTCACCAACTTTTGGTCAGATCCAAATATACTAGACCGTTGGATCGACTATGTATCGATCCGAATGGACTATTAACCATTAAAAAAATTTGGGCCCATATGGAGATGATAGAAATCACGGATGGGGCTGATTTTTTGCAGAGAGGAAGATCCCAGGGAGTCCTTGAAATCCCCATCCCCATAAGCATATATATATATATATATATATATGAGGAGTGCTCCCCTACACTGCAACTCCCCTTAATATCAGCTGGTTTAGATGTAGGACAGACTGCACTGGTCACTTATGAGTATAGGCCCAGCTGATGTTAAGGGGAGCTGCAATGTAGGGGAGCACTCCTCTATATATATATATATATATATATAAGCATTTGAATTTGTTTGAATTTTGTCTTCATGTTTATATGTAGAAGTTGATTTTATTACTTCTGTTTTTATAAGATTCTGATGTTTAAATGTTGTATCCATTGCTGACCTCCTTGCTGGCGCTTGTGTAGTCCATAACATATTGACAATAAAGTTCTGTTATGAACATTTTAGAATTGTTAATTTGATTTGTCTTCAATATTTATTGAGAGTCCCTTTCATTATGTTCTTTCTTTACATACAACTGAGAAATATTTTTATATTGTTTACTATGATTTGATTGTTTTTTAGTTTGAAAACACCATCAATGGGATGTGTATATAAGCCGTTAACTAAGATTTTGGCAAATTGGTTGAAAAGTGATATTCCTCATGTTATTAGCCCTTTTCAAGGGGCTTTTGTGGCGGGAAGGCAAATTCTTGATGGAGTTTTGATTGCTAATGATCTTGTGGGTTCAAGGAAGAAGTCTAAGAAAGGAGCCATTTTTAAAATCGACTTAGAGAAGGCTTACGATCATGTGGAATGGGATTTTGTTGACTACATGTTATTTAGATTGGGCTTTGGGGAAGTGTGGCATGGTTGGATCCATTAGTGTATTTCTACCACCTCTGTTTCAGTTTTGGTAAATGGATCCCCAAGTAAACTATTCAAAGCTTCTAGAGTATTTGTCAGGGGGATCCGTTATCCCCGCTCCTTTTCACGATTGTGTTGGATCTAGGCCTTGAGTTCTCTTTTGGTGAAAGCTAGAGAGTTGGGAATGATTAATGGTTTTTAGATGGGGGCGGATCCGTCAATGTGTTCCTACCACCTCTTTTTCAGTTTTGGTAAATGAATCCCCAACTAAACTGTTCAAAGCTTCTAGAGGAATTCGTTAGGGGGATCCGTTATCCCCACTCCTTTTCATGATTGTGGTGGAGGCCTTGAGCTTTCTTTTGGTGAAAGCTAGAGAGTTGGGAGTGATTAATGGTTTTCAGATGGGGTGGAGTGGAGAGACTATTACTCATCTTCAATTTGCAGATGATACAATTTTGTTCAATTCGATCAAGTCAGAAGAAATTCTAGCCCTTAGAAGAATCTTCCGATGCTTCTAGTTTGTGTCAAGCTTGAAGATTAACATCTCTAAGAGTATGCTGGTAGGAATTGAGTGTCTAGATGAGACCATGCGGGCTTTGGCATTCAAATTAAATTGTAGATATGGTAAACTCCCCTTTATTTATCTTGGGTTACCTATTGGAGCAAAGGCAAGATCTAAGACACTTTGGGCTCCGGTCATTAAAAAATTTAAGAAAAAACTATCTTTTGGAGGAAGAGGTATTTGTCTATGGGCGAAAGAATTACTCTTGTCAACACTTGCTTATCTAATCTTCCAGTCTACTACATGTCGCTATTCAAAATGCCAAAGGTGGTGATTGAATTTGGAGGGACTTCTTATGGGATGGTCAGGGTAACAAGAAGAAATTACAATTGATGAATTGGAGTAAGGTGATTAAGCTTAAATCTAGTGGGGGTATGGGTTTGGGCAGTCTAGAAAATAAAATTTGGGCTTTGTTGGCTAAATGGTGGTGGAGGTTTGGGGAGGAAAAGGAGGCTCTTTGGCGCATGTTGATTGCTTCTAAGTATGGTGAGGATAAATGGGGGTGGACCTAAGTATGGCAGATTGGGTGTTTGGAATGCTATTGCTTCTGTTGGAGATGTGTCTAATGCTAGGGGCGAAGCTTTGTTCAAAGGAGTGGGGTTCAAGGTAGGGAATGGTAGGGATGTTAGATTCTGGTTGGATGACTGGGTGGGGTTGGGGCCCTTGTGTGGGTTATTTCCTAGACTTTTTAGATTGGTGGCCAATAAGGAGTCATTTGTTAGTGATTGTTTTGAGGTTAGGAGTGGCTGTAATGTGTGGGGTGTTCTGTTTAAGAGGGATCTTCGGTCTCTGGAGGGGGAATTATATGAAGAGTTATTGAGTGTTCTAGCTACCATGTTTTTTTTTTTTTTTTTTTTTTGCATGGATACTAAGGACTTTAGGATTTGGAAGCCTTTCATTTCCAGGGAGTTCTCCGCTAAAGCTTTCTACTTAACTTTATAAGGTAACCCCACCCACTTGACTCCTTAGACTCATGTATGGTTGGGGTTGGTCCCTCCTCGGGTTGAGGTGTTTTGTTGGCCAGTGGTTGCATCAAAAGTGGCTAATGTTGATATTCTAAGAAGAGAGGGATAACTTCTACCAATATTCTAGACACCTGTACAATGTGTGGTAAGGAGAATGAGACGATTAATCATATATTCCTTCATTGTGAGGTGGTGGTCCAAGTTTGGAATGACTTTATTAGGAGGGGCGGTATTGCTTGGTGTTGTTCGAAGAATATAACGAAAGCGGCAAATGCTTGGCGTGGTGGGTGCTTCATTGGTTGTGGGCGTTTATTATGGAGAATGATTCGCATGCTACAGGGGCTGGCAGGCTACTGCACAGGGACGTGCAGCCTTAAGGGGGGTGGAATGTGACGCCCCGGAGTCCCACATCTACTATAGAGAGGAAAGTGAATGGGGTTATATGTAGAGCTTATACCCTTACCTTGCATAAGGCCTTTTGATGGGTTGAAACCCATCAGAAGCAAAACCGTGAGGCCCGTGGGCCAAAGAGGACAATATCATGCATGTGTGAAGGGTGGGGCGTTACAAATGGTATCAGAGCCGACTCTCGACTAGCTCGAGTGTGGGTCCCCTGCCGTGGTCTGGTGCAAGTGGACGGGTCTCCATGTGGACAGGCCAAGAGGACTGACGGGCCTACAGGGACCGGCAGGCTACTGCACAGGGACGTGCAGCCCTAAGGGGGGTGGAATGTGACGCCCCGGAGTCCCACATCGACTATAGAGAGGAAAGTGAATGAGGTTATATGTAGAGCTTAAATCCTTACCTTGCATGAGGCCTTTTGATAGGTTGAAGCCCATTAGAAGCAAAACCGTGAGGCCCGTGGGCCAAAGCAGACAATATCATGCATGTGTGAAAGGTGGGGCGTTACAAATGGTATGAGAGCCGACTCTCGACTAGTTCGAGTGTGGGTCCCCTGCCGTGGTCTGGTGCAAGTGGGCGGGTCTCCATGTGGGCGGGCCAAGAGGGCTGGCAGGCTACAGGGGCTGGCAGGCTACTGCACAGGGACGTGCAGCCTTAAGGGGGGTGGAATGTGACGCCCTGGAGTCCCACATCGACTATAGAGAGGAAAGTGAATGGGGTTATATGTAGAGCTTACACTCTTACCTTGCATGAGGCCTTTTGATGGGTTGAAGTCCATCAGAAGTAAAACCGTGAGGCCCGTGGGCCAAAGCGGACAATATCATGTATATGTGAAGGGTGGGGCGTTACAGCTATGTTATGGTCTATTTGGAAGGAAAGAAAATAGAGGATATTTAGAGGCTCTTCATCTTCGGCGGTTGATATGATATATAAGGTTGCTTTTACGATTGCGAAATGGGCTTCAATTCAGAAGGAGTTTGCAAATATAAACTTGAATGATATTATCTATAATTGGAAAGCTTTTAAAGGAGAGAAGATCTGTCCCTTGGTCTACCCTCCTTTTGGGGTTTTATAATTCAATGTGAATGGAGCTTCAAGGGGTAAGCCAGGGCCGACGGGAATTGGAGGAGTGTTGCATAATTGTAAGGGTGAGGTGCTCCTTATGTTCTCTAAGAATGTGGGCATTTGTAACTCGAACGAAGCCAAGGTGCTAACTATTTTGGAGGGTCTTAGGTTGTTTGCAAGGAGATATATTGGTGCACTTGTGATGGAAAGCGATTCTTCAAATGCG
This sequence comes from Umbellularia californica, assembly GCA_028538565.1. Taxonomy (NCBI): domain Eukaryota; kingdom Viridiplantae; phylum Streptophyta; class Magnoliopsida; order Laurales; family Lauraceae; genus Umbellularia; species Umbellularia californica. The sequence continues at coordinate 42,450,479 of JAPQWN010000004.1, forward strand.
ATCACTTGGGTATCTAACCAAAAAAATTTCCCTTAGAAATTTCAATTCCATTTTAATGAAATTAGGGAGCTTTCGGCCACTCTAAAATGTCTCTTTGCGTCATGAGGTTAGATCAGCCAACTCGATTGCGGATGCACTAGCCAAGTAAGGGGTTAAGAGGTTGTCTCCATGGGTGGGTGTGATTATGTAATTGGGTCGGGGTTGGTATAATACTCTTGTACCTTCTCTTTAACTTTTTTCTCTTTTACTTTTTCAGCTTTGTACTTGTTTTCTCTTTTTAATAAAGTTTTGTTACCGTTTCAAAAAGAAAAAAAGAAAAAAAAAAAAAAAAAGAAAAACCCATCAAAGCAGTTAAGGTATATTTTTTAACTTGTTTCCTAGCACATTAGTTTAAGGAATAACATTTTTGAAAGTAAAACCCTATTTTTGTTAGAAATGTAATATAGCACACGTTTTTGTTAATTTTCTGATTTTGAATTTAGATTAGTAATTAGTTGTTTAACTATTATAAGTATCGTTTGTTGCTTGGTTGTGCTAAGTACGGGCACATTTTGCTAGTTATATATTGCATATATTAAAGCAAAACAAAAGATGTGCTCTTAAGGGTGCCACGTCAGCAGCATAGAGTTCTCATTTTGAATAAACAAAAAAATAAGGGCATTCGGCGACGGGTCCCTGAACATTTCACTTTATTTGCCTTAGGTCCACAATCTTTTCTTACAGTGTGGTAGGTTCTTTTTCCAAATTTGACAACCTAAAATGTTTAATTTACCATTTCTTCAAATCATATCCCTTGATTAGTGGGATAAGCCATTAATAATGGTAAACTACCATTAAATTAGTTACGATTAATAAAATTCCACTAATGAGATTTTCAAATAAATTTCCAAAAACCAAAATAAATTTCAAAAACAGGAAACAAATTTCAAATAAATTTCTAAAAATGAAATAAATTTAAATAACGCAAATAAATTTCAAAAGAACACAAATAAATTTCAAAAAATGAAATGAATTTAAAAAATGCAAATAAATTTCAAAAGAAAGCAAATAAATTTCAAAAAAGGAAATAAATTTTAAAAAAATGTAATAAATTTCAAAAGAACATAGATAATTTAAAAGTCGCAAATAAATTTAAAATGATCCAAATACATTTTAGAAAATGTAAATAAATTTTCAAAGAGGCAAATAAATTTCAAAAGAACCAAATAAAATTTAAAAAATATAAATAAATTTGAAAAGATGCAAATAAATTTCAAAAGACTAAATAAATTAAAAATTGCAAATAGATTTGAAAAAGCGCAAATAAATTTTCGAAAAAAATCAGATAGATTTTCCAAAAACTTAGATAAATTTGCCTAACACACAGAAAGACTTATTCAAAAACTCAGTTAAAATTTTTCAAAATGAAGATAAATTTGTCAAAAACTCAGATAAATTTGTTAAAAACTCCGAGAAAATTTCCAAAAACTCAGTTAAATTTGTCGGGAACCTAAATATATTTGCCAAAAATACAGATAAATTTTTCAAAAACTCAAATAGATTTGCTTTTGGGCTTTTGAAACCAGGTCAAACTTGACTCGACCTAACCTGGATTGGAACCTACCCTCTGTGTCATCTTCTTCCTCTTCTCGTTCTCCTGTTCCACAACAAGAACCAGAAACGTTCCTGCAATGATGATGGCGCAAAGGCAGTTCAACACGGGGCTCCGACGAGGTGGCAGTGGTGATCCTCTTCTCTTCTTCCGGCAACGACGATGGTTCCAACGAAGAACTTGTCTTCTTCTCTGCCGTGGCCGGACTGGCGCCTCCTTCTCCTGTCGGTCCTCTTCGCTCTCAAGCCGGAAGGCGTGGGGCAGGCTGCCGACGGCGTCTGTGGAAGGGATTCCGATGCCAAAATCGACCCCATGGAAGACGATAGGGATCTCGAAAGTGACAAGGATGAGGTAGAGGATTCCGATCGCAATGATGAGATGAAAAGATCTCTGCTTGCTGATTGAGAGAGCCAGATCTATCTTCGCCTTCTTCATCTTCAAAATCCTAGTTCCGAAACCCAAACGCTAATTCCGTAGCGGAACCAGAAACGCAACCGAAACATCTCTGGAAAACACTCAAAGAGGGAGAAAGGAGAGAGAGTAATGGCTTTTTTGAGAGAAATGGACGTGTGTACTTGAAAACTCTCGAAAGGGAAGTTTAATTCAACTCATCATGTCTAATTAATCGGGCATTCCGTGACGGGAAAGGTCCCTGAAGAGTCTGGATCTTCTCTGTTTCCATTCTACTATTCTTCCTCTTCATCATTCTGCGATTTTGAGCACAGTGATGGCCACTTGTAGATATGTACACCGATTTCTCGTCTTCCCCGAGTCCGGCGTAGCAACGAGAGCAGCACTAGGTGAATCCGGATCCGGGTTCTCTATCCCTGTTGTCTTCCTCGGCAAGGAGTCAGGAATCCTCTGCATTCTTTGCCACAATTCCAACACAGAAATCAACGATCTTCTCCAATCAACAATCGTGGCCCACCTTGTAATGAGAGGGAGAATGGAAGATTTGAAAATTTGAAAATTCAAAATTAGATGCCTAAACAGTTGAAAGAGGGCAAATTAGTCATGTAAATTGTATCCAGGAACCTCTGGTTGCAAATAGTCTGACTGCTTGGACCAGAGCCGTTAAAAAGAATTTGCCTGGACTGGAGGCTGGATAGATTCAATTCAAGGGACCTTTCGCTAATTATCTCAAAAAAATATACACAGCTTTGATGTGGGCGACTACTACTATCAAAATCTCCAACTCCTCATTCAATTTTGATTTCATCTTAATCTTCTCCAAATTATTTGGACTCTTTTATTGTGATGAACTCTTAAACCTATGCTAAACTCTCTCATAACTTTCCTAATATCTCGTAAGTCAAACAACTATTCAAATCCTTAGTGGCCCTGATGGACCCTCGGATTTCCGTCCTCTCCTTCCGCACCTGGGGGCTACCTGGGTCTCGGCGGAGGAGGGAAAATGCTAGTATCAACATTTTGTACGGGTATGCCAGATTTACTATTCTACTTGGAATTTGGAATGGTGATGATCCGGATATTCACATTCACAAGTAGAAATGAAATCAATCATTCTTTCTAACTTTTCAAATTGCATAAATACTCAATCAAAGAGACAAGTTTGTTTTTGAGAATGCCGTAGGAGGCGTTTTTTTTGTTTATTTGCCGTAAAAGGCAATTTTGCAGTGAAAGGCGATTTTTACAAAACTCATCAAATATGAAAGACAAGAATTGTGATTTCTTTTTGTCTCTTTAAAAAATACAAATTACAATAAAAAAGAAAGAAAATGAATCTAACTTCTCAGGAGATTGTGGGGACACGTTCAGATCGACGGTCGCAAGTCATGTATGGACTTCGCCATCGTCCTTCAAATGAGAACGTTTGATGCTTCGATTCTTCGGCTTGGCTCCTAACCTCAGTTTTTTAAAGGATAAGGACCAAGAGGAGGTCCTATATCCAATGAAAAACCGAGTAAACGGGTTAAAAAGCCGCGTTTAGGCCATGTTGTAGAAGGAGGGGACCTTGTGGGGGTGGCCCCCCAAGGGACTTTGATCACCTTGTAGTGCTTCTGGGAGCAAAGCAGCAGGACTTCGTCTCTCTTTTGAATTTTTTGGATTTTCAGGGCTTGGGATCACACTTGGGATTTTTTTTTCTTCTTGGAATGGACCTCCTTTTATAAGCTTTTGGTAGCCATGAGGTGTTTATTGGCATTGATGGCCATGATGAAAGAATTGATGATATTGATGAGAGGAGTTACAAGTTTTGTTTCTTGATTTTGTAACTCCTTTTTCTTGGCTTGTGATTGGCCGATAAAGAATAGTAGGCATTTAATCGCCTTTAATCTTCATGATGATGGGAGTTTCATGGGTTTAATGCCATGATTGCTTGGATTTGTAACTCCCAAATGCCTAAATCTGATTCGGCCATCCAAAATAATGAGTTAATGACCGCATTAAGTTGTCATAAATGGGTCAATTAAAGACATTAAGTGGTTGCCAGGGCATATGAAGAGTAGCGGGCCGCGCTGCATCTTTTGGGATTCTTCTTGTGATCATCACAGGTGGATCCGCACATTCTTTGATGTCAGATTGCGATGCAATTTCAGACATTGATTGATGTTGGTGGGCCGGTGACATCTGTCTTGTCGATTTCACGATCGGTCGGACAGAAAGTGTACTTTCTTGGTCAGCCGGTTGGCGATCTTGGAACGATCAGTGATGATTTCATGCTTTTGACGGCGGATCCAAGATGTCGGTGAAGATCAGTGGTTTTCAAGCATCAAAGATTGGATTTTCAGAAAATCACAGAGGCAGGAACACTTGAAACGCGAAAAGGATCGGAAAAAGGGCCATTCAGCGAGAAATCCGGCCACCTGGATTTGCAAGGTTGTCGGCGACCATGGGCCAGGGTCACCGGCAACCTTGGGCCAGGGTCGCCGGCGACCATAGGGCTTTGGCCCTTTTGGTCGCCGAGCTTCGTTTTCGGCCGATTTTCCTTCTTTTTTGCTCCTTTTTTCTTCTGTATTTTTCTTGACATTTTTCCTCAATTATTGACTTGATTTTCTTGGAGAAAACTTGACTAGAACCCGCGCAAAACCGGAGCACAAAGTTTTCCATTTTTCGGGAAAGTCGAAGACTTTGTAGCCGATTTTCCGTCAAGGTCAAAACTAGGTCAAACGATGTCAGAATGACCTAAAAATTGAGGTGAAGCTTCTTGAGTAGTGGATAGGACCAACCATGAGCTTTTATTTGAGTTTTGAAGCCATTTGGGGTCCGGTCGATGCTTGACTTGATTTTACTGCGTGGAAAATGCCGAGCTTTGATATGTGGTCAAACGATGTCTGATTGACCTGAAATTTGACGGGGAGCCTATTGGAGTCATTTTGAGACAACCCATTAGCTCCAATTTAGATGTTATGGTCCTGGGGTGTCCGCCGCCGGTAGGCTTGATTTTCTTTCGGAGCATCGAAACCTGGTTAAACGTTGTCGGAATGACCTGAAATTCGACGTACAGCCTTTTGGAGGCATGTTGAAGTCACTCATATGCTTTGTTTGATGAGTGATGGCTTCGGTGGTTCCCGCAGCCGGGAGGTTTGATTTTGCTGCTCGAGCGTTGATGGAGGGTCAAACATTGTCGGTTTGACTTGAAATTTGGCATGGAGCCCTTTGGAGGTATTTTGAAACCATCCATAGGCTTTGATCGAAGTTTTGGTGTCTTCGATGATGTCGCCACCGGGAGCGCTTGTTTAGCTGTCAGAGAAGTGATGTTAGGCCAAACAATGTCGGAATGGCCCGAAAGATCAGGTGTACCCCTCTTTTGGCTGTCTTGAAGGATCTTTCAGTTTTTGTCTGATTCTGACAAGATCTGATGCTTGAAGTAGCTTTGCCTGTTTTGCAACAGGATGCAGTTTCATGTGGCTTCTTGATGTTGAGGAGACATAGTGACTTTTTTGTGTCAACAGGCCCCTAAAATCTCTTCATAAATCATGTCTAGCAAAATCTTTCTATCAATTCTAATGCAAGTTCCCTTTTCTATGTAAATCCTCAATGCCTTCTTTGTGTTTGCTATGCATCTCTTTTCTACTATCCTCAGTTGACAATCTTAAATGATCATGGTACCATTTTTTTAGTACGAGATCAATGATTGTTGGGTTATCCGTCTTGCCATGCTTCTTGCACGTTTACTCTATGAATGGTGGTCAAGTATGCTTGCAATAACTTTCAAGGTGTTCATTTTTCATAGTTTATCGTTCAAGATTTTTTTTTCCTAACATCCTCTTGTCGTCTGTCATCATGCTTTCACCCATCTGTAGCTTTTGTACTCTCATTATCTCACCACTAAAATAATCCTAATTCGTTTGTAATTATCTAATTTGAATATGGGTTCCTGCACTTCAATCATGATTTTCTCATCTTTTGTTATTGTTGTTTCTCCCCCACTCCTCCTCATGGTGTTTTATAGGATTTGCCTTCATTTATCTTCATGATGAGCATGATGCTCACTCCCCATGATGGTGTTTTGCTGGATTTTCTTTCATTTATTTTCATAATGAGTGTGATGCGAAGATGCGATTAGAGGTCTTGATGGTAGACCTTTTGGATAGCAATCGCATACAATCAATGGAGTCACCAAGGGTAACTTTCATTTGGGGTTTATTTATTTATTAGTTACTTTCTTCTTTGCCTTGAATTTGGTTTACATGACTTCATTTAAACAATAACTCACTCATTTGATCTTTATTTATCCTTTTTTTAACAAGTATATGTTGTTACTTTTCCCATCACAATGTTCTCTTTTTTTTTTTCTTTTGTTTTTTTTTTTTGTACATTCGACGACAGGTCCCGGAACATTTCACTTTATGGCCTTAGATTCACAATCTTTTTTCATGGTGTGATAGGTCCATTTTTCTAAATTTGAAGATCTAAAATGTCGAATTTACCTTTTCTTTAAAATATGTCCCATGATTAGTGGGATATGCCATTAATAGTGGTCAACTACCATTTAATTGGCCACGATTAATAAAATCCCATTAATGAGATTTTCAGATAAATTCTAAAAATACACAAACAAATTTCAAGAAATTCAAATAAATTTCAAAAGAATGCAAATAAATTTAAAAAAATGTAATAATTTCAAAAAATGAAAAACATTTCAAAAGATCGTGGAGAAATCTAAAAAGACGCAAATAAATTTTAAAAGATCCAAATAAATTTCAAAAAATATAAATAAATTCCAAAAGATCCAAATAAAATTCAAAAAATGTAAATAAACTTCAGAAGACGCAATATGAATTTCAAAAGATGCAAATAAATTTCAAAAGATGTAAATAAAAAGACATAAATAAATTTCAAAAGATCCAAATGAATTTCAAAATATATAAATAAATTTCAAAAGGCGTAAATAAATTTCGAAAGATCCAAATAAAATTTAAAAAGTGTAAATAAATTTCAAAAGATGCAAATAAATTTCAAAAGCCGTAAATAAAATTCTTATTTGTAAATAAATCTCAAAAAATGCAAATACATTTTCCAAAACTAAGATAAACCAAAATTTCAAATTTCAGAAAAATTTGCCAAAAATTCAAGTATTTTCGCCAAAACTTAGTTAAATTTATTTCGAAAAACGTAAATAAATTTGAAAAGACGTGAATAAATTTGCCAAGAAACTCAAATAAATTTGCAAAAAACATAGAAAGATTTGTTCAAAAACTTAGTTAAAATTTCAAAAATGGAGATAAATTTGTCATAAACTAAGATATATTTACCAAAAACTCAGATAAATTTGCTAAAAACTCAAATAGATTTTCGAAAAAACTCTGATAAATTTAACAAAAAGTATGATAAATTTGATTAAAAAAACTCAGATAAATTTGACAAAACTCAGATAAGTTTGATCAAAACTCAAATAAATTTGAAAAAAACTCAGGTAAGTCCGAATTCAATAGCTTCCAGATAATTTTGTTTGTTGAGTAGGTAACTTTTTCATCCACATTGAAGTCAATCCCTACTACCCTGCCCATTTATTTTCCTTCAGCACCTTTCGTAGCGACTTATATCTCCCAAGAAGAAAATAGAGAGAACTGTAAAAGACTTCTTAACTACCAAATGATACAATTGAAACTCAAACTCATCACTTTCCGGAGTGGAAATAGGTTTGTAGATCAATGAAGAGTAATAGAGGCCAAGGGCTTCACGCAATAAACAAAGTCAATCGAAAATCCTTGGGAAACGACATTGGCATCTAATTCAGGAGCCAATAGTTTGTGGCAACCAAAAAAAGCGTTAAAATCCAGATGAATACAAACAAGGAACCCCAGTTATTGTTTCTCGCACTTCCTCTCTATAAAAATGCTGCTACTAGTATTATTCTTCTTCATTGGCATCAATCTCTCACGAAAGAGAACGAAATCAGAAAAAATCACATGCATACACTAAAAGAAAAGGAGAGTGATCCAAAAACGAAGATCTCAAACAAGAGAAGGCAGAAATTTGAGAGTTATGATAACAAAAGCGAATCAAAATTGTTGATTTATGGAATCAAAAGTTAAATATATAAAAAATTCTATTTTTTTTAAATTGAGAATAAACAAAAGAAACAACTGGAAGAGGAGATCCGAAGGCGAAGAACTGAGATCCAAAAGATTTGAAATGAAAACTTACTATCTTGAGTAATCAGTCAGAATGATTTGTACTCTCCATTAGATGAATCAAAGTCTGACATGATTCTTTGGTTCGAATCTTCGTTTGATCGATCGATCGCAACCGAGTTCCCACGTTTTTTCCCCTTTTTCTGAATTGAGATTGTAGTGGTTTCATTTGGCTCTCAGAAGAAGGCAAAAGGGGGCTGGTTTTGGTTGTTCGTCTCCTTTTTAACGAAGAATGGAGAATTCGATCCCAGATATCAAGAACCCAAGCCTCTTCTCCGGATTGGTCAAAACCCAAAGCCTTGGATCCTTGAAGAAGAAGAAAAGGGAGAATAGAAGATTTTCAATTTTCAATTTCAAAATTTTATGTCTAAATAGTTGAAAGGGCAAATCAGTCATTAAAATGTCTGATGTGGCATATCTAGGGACTCTCGCCGAAATATGTCCAGCTGTATGGACTATAGGCCTTTGTAAAAGTTGTTGGACTGGAGGCTTTCTAAGACTATTTTGAGGGACCTTTCGCTAATTTACTCTTTTTTTTTCTACCATGAGTTTACTTATCATCAATTCCTACCATGATTTAAGCAACCCAAATTGTCTTTTCGAGTCAAGAATTCCTCAGGTGAAAAATCTCTATAATTAGAGCTTACATTTTTTTTTTCAGCCTTGAGATTAGCATGATAATGAAATAATAGACAATGTTACAATTTTTATAAGGCTCGGGTTAACCATGGTCCAGTGTTGCTAATTAGCATCATCCATGTTATGATGTCATCCCCTTACTATATTATTTTAACTCATTGACACGATTTCCTCCCTAAAATCTCTAACATAATATCTATCTCTTATAATTACCTAACATAATTATATTTACCAAATTTTCTCCCTTAAAAATATCTCACTTCCACGTCTCTAAAAAAATCTTCATGTCATATCTCTTTCTTTTACATATTCACTCTATAATTTTCATTTTACTTTTAGGGCGTGCTCTTCTATTCTCTAACACTCTAAAAAAATCTTCATGTCATATCTCTTTCTATCATTCTTTTTCTCACGGAACAAGTTTATGAGCTTTTATTTTCTCTTATTTCTGGTATTAATGGTTTTCATATATAATTGTTGGGACTTTGAAATATAATTTTTTCTATTTTATTATTTTTTGCATTTTTATGTATGGAATAAATGATTTCTATGTTTGTTATCTACTTTGATTTGATTACTAAAAATTTGAGCAATGTTGCAATATGTTGCACTATTCTCTCTTAATGACTCTTTCCTTTCTTCTTGATTGTACTTCTAGGTCAAGGTCCATATAGAATTATGTGGTCATTACATACGAGAATGCTATTGAAATGGTGTCTCAATATATTCATACAGGAATTTTCTACACTAACTATTTTTGAATGCTGGTTTCTTTATGTGATCAATTCTCTCCTTTTTTTTTTATTAGCATGGGTATCCTCCCCTTTTAGATTTATTTTTGGGACATTTACCAAAGAAATCCCATTAAATATGGTAACCACGAATGAGGAGCCCAGATTCTCATAATATCAGTTGAGGTCCTCCCACCCAAATCCCGATTTGTCATTCCCATTTTGCTCCTGTTTAGTTGGTGCCCACAAAACCCTAAATCCTTATTTGATGAATGTGAAAAAAGAACAAAAGAGGAGAGAAGAAGAAGAAAATGTTGAGAAACCGATCTCCATGTTCTTCGGCCTCCATCTCCACCGATCTCCAATGATTTTTAGGGTTTTTTAAGATTTCAATATCTAGCAATCCATTTTTCTTTGCAGGCTAAGATGGCAGACAAGTCGATCAGTCTCGAGGACATAAAGAACGGAATAGTCAATTTGATATGGAGATGGGTGAATGTTCTCTAAATCTCATGGCTTTTTGGCAATTCTATAATCTATTTGAAATAGATTTCTAGTTCTGATAGTACTTTATTTAATCAATTTGACAAGGATCTGTTGTTTCCTATGGATTTTTAGTTTTCTTTGATTGGTTGAGTTTAGTAGATTTGGGTATGTGATTGTTCTAATAGCCTCTACCCAGTAATCCCAAAGCCCAAATCCAATTAAAGAAGTAGAAGAGAAATGAAATAAAGAAGAAAAGAAAATCATTGTTCATCAGTTGCTTCCCTTCCTCTGGGTTTTCTCATTCGCTGCATTTCTCCATTCCATCGCGTTCTCCGCTCAGTCGACATTGTCTCCACTCCTTTTCTTCTTTGGACCATTGAATTTTGGTTACAAATTGCACAAGGCATCTGCCACCATTATCAAACATCATCTTCTTGGTCTTCCTACACCATCACTTCTAGAGGTAAGTTTTCCCATTTCTTTGCTCCCATTCAAAATTTTTATGTTAAAATGCGGTATATGTATGTAATTGTACTATTATATTAATTTGGAAGTTACTGTTGAGTTTGAGCTTTTTCATTATGTGTAGATGGATGGGGGTACTCCCAGGGGCGGACCTAGTGGGGCCGGCAGGGCCCATGGCCCCCCTACATCATAAACTCCCCTCATAACATCACTTTGGCCTCTCCATCATGTGGCCATCCATTCCATTATTTAAGGATTTTTTAACATGATTTTGAAGCATAGAAAAAAAAGTAAATAAAATATTGCTGATTTTAGGAAAAATTTAAAATGAAAAAGGATAGGAAAAGAAAGAAAAAGAAATGAAGGAAATGAGATCAAATAAAGAAGGCTTGATGGAGATTAGAGAAGAGATTTTTTAATATTCATTCTAACCCATCTACACTTGCCCCAAATCTTATGATCCAAGAGGGGACAGACTTGTAGAGACTTTGATGAATAAATAAAGAAGAAGAACAATAAACCCACTTTCTCTCTTATAATTTTTTTTTTTTTTTACATTGCATAGATATACTAGTTGATTTCTTTTTTTTTCGCTTAATGGTAAATTTGAATTAAGAAGAAAGGGCAAAGCCCCCAAAAAAAGGACAAAGCAAACAAACCTCTAAACAAAGGAAGCCAAAAAAGTAATCACAGAAAATAAGCAACCAGAAGCTCTGCATAAGAGAAAAGACAAAGCAAAGAATAGTTAAAAAAAAATGCCCAAAGCGACCAAAATGGGAAGAGGATGCAACTCTTTGACAGAATAAGCCATTCCTTTTAAATTGTCCATGAAGATCACTTTAGCTCTCTCAAGGGAGGGGATCTTGGAGTTGTGCTTTGAGTTATTGCGGAGAAACCATAAGACAGAGATAGCGTGGAAGAAGATAGTTGCGGTGCATTTTCTTCCATGGACATCTCTAGCAGAATTCAAGGCCGACCAAATTGAAGAAACAAAGAGAGAAGAGGAACGATAGGCCCCACAATGATAGAGCAACCAATGCCAAAAATTAGTTGCTAGATTACAGGAGAAGAACAAAATGAAATTCCTTTTCCTTATCATTGAAACAATTGTAGCACCTGGATGCCAAAGAGCATCCTTTGGATTTAGCCCAACTGTCTGTCGAAGTTCTTCTGAGAAGCAAGAGCCAGCTCATGCAGGCGATTCGAGGATTGATGAGATTATTGCAAATCAGCTTGTGCCAAGGAACTTTAACAGCAGCTGTCCTCAGAGAATTCCAGGCAGCCTTAATGGAGAAGACACCTGAGGAGCTCCCAGGCCAAGATAGAGAGTCTAGGACATTATCCCTCAATGGGAATGAAACTTGTTGAGAGAGACAAAGAAACTCCTTCAGCTAGAGAGGCAATTGGGGGGGAATGCACCAGGCACTATCAACTATTATGTCAGCCACCAAGTCATTTTCAGAGAATTGAATAGAGGGTAACCTAGGGGCAATTGGTTTGAAGTCAATCCAGTTGTCATACCAGAAACTGATAGACCTACCATTTTCGATAAGCCACTTGCTGTCCTTTTGAAGAGAAGGGAGATGAGAGCTGATTTTCTTCCAAATACAAGAACCGCCCCAATAGGTCCTCTGATTCCAGAACAAAGGGTCCCTAAGGTACCTTCCTCTGAACCAGATAGCCTACAAAGAATTAGAATTGATAGCAGACCAAGCCAGAAACCTTAAACAAGTTTCGTTGAATTCCTTCAACCGACGAAGGCCCAACCCTCCCTCAGCTTTAGGAAGATAAACTATGTCCCATCTAACCAGGTTGGCTTTCAGTTTGTCTGGGGTAGCGGACCAGAGGAAGTTTCTCATTAAACGCTTAATTTGAAGACAAGTTTTGATGGGAAGAGGAAGGACACGAGCTATGTGGAGAGGAATGGAAACTAGCACATGTCTTACTAGAGTCAGCCTTCTAGCAAATGAGAGGCATTTCATCTTCCAGCCTACCAGCCTAGATCTAATGGAATCCAGCATATGGCTAAAATGTCTATACCTAGCACTTCCAATGAATAGAGGCACTCCAAGGTAAACCGCAGGAAGAGGGGATATACTGATCTGCAGGAGGCTAGAGATCATATTGGCTTTCCAGACGCTGCACTTGCCAAGATAACGGTGGCTTTTTTGAAGATTGAAACATTGGCCTGAGGAGTCTTGATACAAATGGAGTAGATCTTGAAGCCGCCTGAGCCCCCTTTTATTGCCTTTTAGAAAAAACAGGATGTCATCAGCATAGATTAAGTGACAGGGAGTAGAGCTAGTATGGAGCCTTTAAACCTTAGCTCTTCTACTTTTCGGTTGAGGATCTCTTCTGCTAGAATGAAGAGATAAGGAGAGAGCGGATCACTTTGGCGCAGCCCGCAAGAAGTACTAAAAAAACCACTAGGACTTTTGTTTACCAGAACCTATCCTCTACAAGTGCAAACAAGCTCTCTCATCAGATTGATCCACTTGGAAGAGAAGTTAAAAAATTGGAGAGCCCTGAACAAAAAGTTCCATTGGAGCTTGTCAAAAGCCTTGAAGATATCAATTTCATACAGACTACCCCCCCTCTGGTAAAAGACTTGAGGTTTTGAAGGAGATCATGGGCTAGGGCTACATGATGATGTATAGTTCTTCCTTTGACAAAGGCAGTTTAGTGTTTGGAGATCAGGAGAGGGAGAATATTAGAGAGCCTAGAAGCCAGGATTTTTTAGATAATTTTGTAGGAAAAGTTAAGGAGGCTGATGGGTCTATAATCAGAGAAAGTAGTTGGGGATTGTATTTTAGGAATAAGAGTTAGGAAGAAAGCATTGGTTGCTCTAAGCAATTTGCCTGTGCTGAAAAAATGAGAGACAACCTTGATGACATTAGGACCTACGATCTCCCAGCAGTGGGTGAAGAAAACCCCGGAAAAACCATCTGGCCCTGGGGAGCTGGATCTTTTAAGGCTAAAGGCAGCATCTTTAATTTCAGCTATAGAATGGACTGCCACCAGGTTTGAATTATGCTATTCAGAGACACCAGGCCCTGGTCTATTAAAAAGAGCTTCATCTGGGACTGATTTGGATTCTGCTCTTTAGAGACACGAGGCCCTGGTCTATTAAAAAGAGCTTCATCTGGTACTGAGTTGAATTCTGCTATTCAGAAACAGTAGGCCCTGATCTATTAAAAAGAGCTTCATCTGGGACCGAGGGGAAGGACTGCATCAGGTTAGAGAAAAAAGAGCAGGCTTCATTTCTAATTTGCTCCGCATCCTCAATGATGATCCCATCTATTGATATTCTGTCAATCCTATTTATCGAGCTCCTGTATTTAGCAGACAGGTGGAAGAACTTGGTATTTCCATCCCCATCTTTTAACCATCTGATCTTAGATTTTTGCTTCCAATGGACTGACTCAGCTTTGAGCCAGTTGTGAAGGGAGGCTTTGCTAGAATTGAGAGCCAACAAGAGAGAGTCACTAGGATTGGAATCATATTGGGATTGAGCTTCCATCACCTGCTTTTCTGCGTCAGCTATATTCTGCTTAAGCTGCCCAAAAACCTCATAGTTCTAAGTCTTCAATTTACTCTTGAAAAATTTGAGCTTTTGGGCCAGGATGTACTGAGGGGAGCCACTACAAGGAATGGCCCAACTATCCTTTACCAGAGAGATGAAGGAGTCATGAGAAAGCCATATCTCTTCAAATTTGAAGGGGGGCTTCTTAAGAGGAGGAATAGATCTGTGAGACAACAGAAGAGGGTTGTGGTCTGAAGAGATTCTTGGAAGATGAGTTACAAGGGGATCTACAAATTGATCCAACCATGCATTATTAGCCAATGCACGGTCTAGCCTAGCTGCAACATAGGAGTGACCTTGCCTGTTATTAGCCCAAGTGAATCCACTCCCTCAAACCCAAGATCTTTGAAGCCTGCAGCTAGCACCATGTCTAAGAACTCCTTGACTGAGGTTTGGGGGGGAGGTGTTGAGTTTCTCTGAAGCCAAGAGGATGGCATTAAAGTTACTAATTACTGCCAAGGAAGAGTTGTAGAAGATGTGTTGATCAGATAAACCCAAAGGATCCTCCTTTGTATGTAGTCTGTAGAGCCATAAACCCCTGTAATCAAGCTGTAAGACCCCGACCTGAGTGACTCGATTAGTACTAATTAAGTTGCGTGTTAGTGCTAAGCGTGTTGATTAGAATGTGACTAGCTTAGACTAGAATAGCTATTTTATAGCTTTTTGGGAATTCTAAGTGTCTTGTGCTTAGTGGGACCCTTTGGGGGTTCCTTTTTGTTAGTCTTGTATTTACTTTGGGGATTATTCGAGATTTTTGTGATTTTGTTCGTATCATGTTTTACTCGTCTCGTCAATCCCTACAACTTTCATGTTGATCCCGTGCCCGTTCGGAACCCCGAAACCTGACTTTCCTAGCTTTGAGGGCAAAACAGTCTTTTTACATGAAATCTGTGCCCAAAATTTGATGTCCCCGAACCCGCGAAATATATACTTTTTGGAAACTAGAAATTTTATTGATCAACTTTTCCTTCTTCGTCGAATCCATTTGAGGTTCCGAAATGCATGTTTTTAGCCCGATTAGTACTTTAAGTTGTGGGACCTACTTCACCTTTGATATATAAAGAGACCCCTTCTTCCCTTCTCTTCTTCCTTGCCCTAATTAATGTGCTAAGAGATGAATCCCAGCAGCCATGAGTTTTCCTCCATCTCTTTCTTGCTTTCTCCATCTCATAGCACCACTAAACCATTGCTAAACCAAGATTGGACCTTACCATCTCCATCCTCTTCACAAGAGCTCTCCATTGATACAACTTTTGAAGGAAGACCTCCATTCTAAGATCTTCTTTGATCTAGTCTTGCTCATTTGAGGAGTTTCCTAGTAAGTTTTCCCTCCTAATCTCTTAGATTTATATTCTCCTAGTCATGGAGGAGCTCCATTTTTATTATTGTGAGTTTCTTCTTCTTGTTTCTTGGTTTGACCCATTTTAGGGTTTGTTTTGGGGGTTTTGCTTGTAGCTTGGATCTTGGCTTGGAAATTTGGTTTAGAGCTTGAATTTGCTTGTTAGAAGACCTAAGGCAAGTGGATGATTTGATATTTACATGTTTTATTGAAAATGTGGTTTTCTACTTTATACATTGATGTTTCACATTCTCACTATCCATGTTTTCCTTATGATTCACATTGATTTAGAAATGCATAATGTTGTCTATTTCTCTCTTGTGCACGTTGAGAATGTCATAGCTTATTTGATTGGAATTTTTAACTCATGTTGGAATGGAAGGATTTGATGGAAGAATGGATGGGATTGAATGTGGATGGAATGGAAGGATTTGATGGAAGAATGGATGAGATTGCATGTGGATGGAAAGGAGTTGATTGGAGCGATTATATTGGTAGATTAAATGGGCTTGAATGAGGTCTTGAAACCCTCAAAATGTACAAAGAAGGGTGCCCAGGTCGTATGTGAATAAGGGAAGAAAGACAGCAGAATCCTGACTCGAAACTGACCTGACCGTGTGCGTCGGTCAGCTGTCGGTCATCTGTCGGCTGACCGAAGTCCCCACTTCAGTCGACCGACAGCTAACCGAGTTCTGTCGGTCCCAATTCCAGAGACCAGTTTCGATCAGATTTCCATCAGGAAATCTGTCGGTCAGCTGTCGGCTGACCGAACTCCCTAGTTCGGTCGACCGAAAGCCAACCGACAACCTGTCGGCTCAAATAACAGTAAGTTACAATTTGCCAAAATCTCTGTCAGTCATCTGTCGGCTGACCGAGATCTCAATGACGGTCGACCGACAGCCATTTGTCGGCCAGCCGACACACCCACCTCGGCCGACCGACAGATAACTGACGAACTGATCGAACCCCAATCTGAATCAATTCTTTTGGAGGAACCATATGGTAGAAGAAATCCCTTTATGACTTTGTGTTTAGGTCTTTTAAATTTGTCAATGTGTATAAGGCCTCGGAATGTTTTCAATTCTTAAAAGAGTACCAAATGTATATCAACCCAACATACGGGACCCTATTCACATTGATTCAAATCTTGGACTTTCAACACTTAGCCCGGAGAATATGAGAAATCCATCCATACTTTAATTCGAACCGAATCTTCACTTGTACATTTTAAATCCCGTGTTTTATGACTAGACTTGCCCGACAGTATTGAAATTCATATTTTTAGCATTGTTGCTAGCCCGTACATGCCCGACCGATACAGTTATGCTTTTGTACTTATGAGCACCCCGTTTCGTTATACATATTTGTTTTGTTTTCTCGTTTGTGACCTATGAGTCGGCACCACTAAGCTTGGATAACCTTGTCAGTCTGATCCACTGACTTGGAGATTCCCCCTCCCATCCCGCCAGCTGCAGTTTGGATTCCGATACCCGGTTTATTAACCGTGGTCTCGTCCCGATACCCGGCTCGCTCCCGTGGTTCCCGATACCGGTTTGCTACCGTGCTCCCGTTCCGTATTATTACTTATGTATATGTAAATATTGTTGCACCTCCTCACTTCAGTGACTGAGATCAACACCCTGATAGACTCTTGTCACTTCGGTGATAGAGGATTTAGCTTCTTGTGGATGCCATCTTGTTGTTCCTGTTTCCTTGGTACCTTTACTTGTTTTATAGTACATGCATGTTTTTTATTAAATGAATTATCTTTTCATGAAGATCATCATGTTTACAGATTTCAATGCGTTCAAAGGTAATTTCATTTATTATAGTATATTTTCACCCGCTTGCCAAACCGTCGTGTTTGACCCACTTTTGGTACTCAGGTCCCGATGTTGACTTTCCCGAGGAGGAGCATGAGGAGGCGGTCGGAGAACCGCAGCAGTTAGTGGAGTGGCGTGCCAATGATGTTGTTTAAACATCCGGCCGTCTCGAGAGATGCGAAACATTTTGGGGGTGTCTTTTATTGATACTTTTGGTGGACATTGTTTTGTTTATATTGGCCTTTGTTGGCCTCTGATTTTGGAAAATGTAACTAAGAGACATTTGTTTAAAGCTTTAACAGTACTTTTGGGTTAAGCTTTAGAACATTGCTCATTCTGATACTTGATACTTAAATATAATTAGTCTTATGTTTATGGAAATGAATTATATGCATGATTTGCCATACGCTTCCGCAATTATTACCAAATGTTTAATGTCGTTGTGAAATCCTCACCGCGGACCCCTGTGGGAAATCACGTGCACGGAAAATGTGTGTTCTTTATTAACCCATGTACGTAGTGGCACCAAACATACTATCATAATCATTATTCTTATATTAATGAGTCCCGATCCCGGATTGGACCCTAAACCCGGTCCGGGGTCGTGACACAAGCTGAAAGAAGAAAAAGGGATATCTGTGGCTTGGATGGAGATATGTTAGGAAGATAGATCAAGGAGAGAAGCTAAGATTGAGGTTAGATTTACAAAAGCACCAAAGAGAATTATTGGGGGCACAGAAAGACTGGGTATATCCGAATTTCGAAAGATTGGACAGCAAGGGAGATGGGGGAGCTTGAAGGAATTTTAAGTTCAGATAGAAAGAGGATGTTAGGAGAATGAGAAGCTATGAGGTGAAGCAGCATTGTTTGAGTAGGGGTATTTCCAATCCCCCTACAGTTCCAGAAAAGGACCTTAGAAATTAGAGAAGGTGGAGCAGGGGGAGCCAGTGGAACTCCTAGTTTTAGGACCTAGGGAGGTTGGGCCTCTGTTCTTTGTTTTCTTTCTCCCTTTTACCTTAAAGGGAGATAGATCCACCATTAAAGAAGAAACAGGTATACCCTCAACTCCAGCCTGACAATCTTGGGCGTTACAGATGGGTTCGGTGGGGATAGGAGGAATTCCTATGTTGTGGGATATTATGGAAGTAACCTTTGGAACATTAGGAACCTCTGTTAAGGGTTGGGGAACAAGGTTTGAAGGCTCAGGGGATTTCTGGTAGGCTAAGAGGTTTTTGGTTTTAGATGTTGAAAGGGTAGGGTCTGGTAAGGAGGAGTATCTAGAACAGAGAAAGGATTAGAGCAATCTATAGTGGGTGCCAGATTTTTCTCAATAATTCCCAAGATGGAGTCATGAGGGGGAGACATAACATTTGTTTCAGATTTAAGGGTTGAATCTGAGTTGGGACTAGGTTTAAGGGAGCCAAGGGAGCTCAAGGAAGGTGTAGGGGGGATAATGGGAGAGGAAGCAGGACCAGAGGAGATTGGCGCAGGGTGGCCCTTAGTAAGCTCATTGTCACTAGGGGTTACTTCATCCGCTAAGGGCTAAACTAGGGGCTGCGCTGAGGGCTGAATAACAAAAACAGGGGTTGGAAACAAAGGAGGCTTATAGGTGAAGGGGCATTTAAAGGAAAGGCAGCCAGCAGGCATTCAGTACATGGGATATTTTCATATGACACTTCCACCTCTACGACTCCTCCTCCTTCCAAATCCACCATTAGAGTTGTCAGGCTGGGTTTTGCCACATCCAGGTTTACCAAAACTCTGGTGAAGGATAGCATTTTCTGAGAAGCTGTGTTTTTATCAAAGCGAAGAGGCTTACCAATAGACCCTGCAATGGAGAGGAGAATGTCACTACCAGTAGTGGTATGGAATACCTTTGAGCCGAATCCAGACCGGGGTAACCGCCGGCCAAGAGTTAACATCTTGTCCTGGGGACTAGGGCTAAAGAAGGAGTTTTTTATTTTCCATTATCAGGGGACTCTGACTAACCAGGCAGTCTTTGTCTTCCTTGGTATTGAATCTAAAAATAAAGAAGCCTCTCTCTGTGAGGGAAATAAGGCAAGGCCTTGATAGCCTTTAAGATTTTTTAACCCATTGTCCTAATCCTTTTAAGGTAGGTCGCCGACCCACAAATTTCCCAATTGCAGAGAAAGATTCCTTACTATTTGCTACCATTTGTTGAGGACTCCTGAGAGTAAGTTTAAGATCGATCCAGGTTGGAGGAGGAATGGAAGGAGGAGCAAAGATAGCTAAAGGAGAGAAGAAGCTGGCATAAGACTTCTGAGGATGTTGTTCATCTTGAGGAGGAGACTGCGCCTGCAAAATGCTATAAAGGTGCTGGTGCAAGAGCTGGAGCCGAGCAGTATCCCATGTCAGAGGATGGAGGGCCTGCGGTTTTCCGGTAGCCACTTGAATTGGGGGAAAGGATGGACCAGCTGGTCTAGATGAGAGCCTGGTGCTCAAAGGAAGATTGATGTTAGGGATCAGCGGGGCGATGGAGGGGGTTGAAATGGGGATAGGAAGGAGAGGGGCTGGATTAGACGCAGGATGAATTAGGGGGGGAGGAAGGGGAGATGGATGGATCTAGGGAGGAATTGGAAGAGGGAAGGGGAGCAAGTGCAAAAATTGGGCGTCGGACATGAAGGGTTTCCGGGGGTGCAAGAGGGTCTGGGGGAGACACACCCATTCAAGGATGAGTGTTGGGATTCAATAGATATACTAGTTTCACTACATGTTATTATGTATTTTCAATTTCCATGGCTTATATAACTTTAATCCGCTTAAAAATAATGTTTGTTTGGGTTCTATTATTACATTAAGTTTTAGTTCAATTGGAGTTTTATCCATTGTTGATAAAGAAAAATAGTTGTATTTTTTTAATTATTTTCTATTTTAGAAAAATCTGATTAAAGAAATTTATATTAAAGAGATAAAAACTAGTGGACCCATGCTTTCGAATGGTTTATATTTTAGATATGGGGCAATTTCATTACTTTTCTTTGAGGTTTTAAATAATAAATTCTTAAATTGTAACCTACAAGTTACATGCATAAGAAAGGACGGTACCTCTTAGAGAACCTTTTTTGTCCATTAGTATATATTTACATATAGAAGATGTACCAATGCATCATATATCTTGAAATCTAACCACTCAAAAGAACTTTCCTTTTATTTCTTTCCTATTATATAAATTTTTAATCCAATCAAAACTTATCTACCATGGATAGATATAGAAAAAGTTATTTTTCATATGATTATCCATGTGATTTGATTATTACGTATTTAGTTTATTGCATATTTTATTACTAGATTTTGCAATTTTGTTTAAATTTCTTTATCTTTTGCGCCCGCCCCCGCCCCCCCCCCCCCAATTCCTAGTTCCGTCCCCGGATACTTCGCTTCCTAATGAGAACTTTTATACAATCAATATGATCACGTTTCAAAAGCAATTTGGAATGGAGAGGTAAGTTCAATGATTTAATTTTAATATTATATTTACTTTTATGGCTTAAGCCGTTTCACTTGTACATAACTTTGTAATACTAAATTTGTTTGTTAATTGAGATTTATAGGAACCATGTAAGTTAAGATTAATCTGAACCCCACATGATATAAATAGTTGGCATCTCACACGCCGACAAATAGAGTATGTTCGCATGTGTGGGTTGGAGCACTTATCGAACATAGAAAAAATGATAATAGATAATGCGCTAATTAGAGCATTGGTAGAAAGATGAAGGCCGGAAACAAACAGTTTCCATCTTTCGTGTGGGGAGGCCACAATGACCTTAGAGGATGTGACATATATATACAACCTTCTCATAGATAGACCAATAATAATAGGGAAAACATTGTATAGTACAAAACAAACAGTAAAACACATGCATGATCTTCTAAACATGGATTCAGTGCCGAAACGGGATGACATCGACGCATGGAACTTTGCTTGGATAAAGGAGACTCTCAAAGGATATACAAAAAAAGAAACAAACAAATAAAGTTCTGGAGAAGTGGAACACCAGAGCGTACTTATTTTACTTGGTAGGAGGTGAAATCGTTAGCAACTCATCCAGTACATCCGAGCCGGCTTGGTTGCTAGGTTTATTTAGAGAATTTAAGAAGTATGCATGGGCCGTGCATTCCTGTTGAACTTGTATGAAATTCTAGGCAAGGCAATAATGCTTTCCACATCTGACGAAGAAATGAAAGATGAAGAGGACAAAATAGGAAAAGCAAAAACCGATGAGCCATCAGATACTTTGACTGGTCTACTACAATTGTTGCATGTAACATTCTTATTTCCTCTAATTACTTACATTGATTATGGACTTTTTCAATTGACTTGACATTCTTATACTGTTCATCTGCAGATTTGGGCATATTGTAGAATGGCTTTTGTATGACCAAGTGGCCTTTATATAAATATAGCATTGGACTTTGATTTCCTGCTATATAAGCTGTGGGGGGAAAATGTAAGAAAACATAGGCCTCCCATGAACACCAAGGCACATCGGGAGCAACTTGAACATATAAAGATAGAAGAAGTGAGACACAATATCTTAATTTGACATTTCCTTTTAATAGGAATATTTTTTTCAAGAAATTTGAATTATGATCAATTTATTAAGAAAACTATCTATGCAGCAGTATATTTGGACATCGTATGAAGACATCTTTGAAGAACTAGCTGAGGTAGTTCCAAAAGTAGACAAAAATTATTCACGTCTAATATAGCTATAATCTTCTATTGGATTGTCAAGTGTCACAACTCCGAAGGGTAATGAAGTAGTTCAGTCTAATGCAGGTAGTTCAGTCTAATGCAGGTGCTACCTATTCTTTTCCGTATGCCATTTGAGAGAGCTGAAAAAGAGATAGAAGCTTGTCATGATTGCAGCAAGTCTTTGAAAGAACTCATTGCAATTTGGGATGCAAGGCAAAAGATGGTATGGAATGAAGAACCTGATGATTCACCGATTCACGATGACTGTTATATGATATGGTATACTATGTGGACAAGGTTTGTAGGTTTCCCGGCCCCAAAAGAAAGAAGGAGATGACGAGGACAAAATACCTCCCACACAACCCAACTCCGAGAGGGATGATGAATTCATCCACAAGAGGCCGGTAAGTGGCATTTCCTTAGTTTTTAAATTCAAATTATATTATCATTTGTAATATTTATGACTTACTAAGAAGAGGCATGACTCCACCTTTATGAAAAGGAAAACAAGAACTTGGCTCCACCTTTACAAAGCTTATGGCTCCAGCATGATAAAAAGATATGGCTTCGCCATTATAAAAAAGGCATGAGCCATAGCTTCACTTTCTGTCACGTCCCCCAAACTCGATTAGAGAATAAACCGGGTCCGGAAAGTGAAATTTAGGGTTAATTAAAAAATTTTCCCTTTAGGCCCAAGGATCGCAAGTCCGTTGTAAGGATATTACATTTCAAGCCTCAAACCATTAATGAACTGGGGAATTCATACAATTTAAGGCATATGGAATATCAAAGAATGAATAACCAATTTCATTTATAATTAAAGTTGCATCAAGAATAAATAAAACTATACAAGAAGTTAAATTATTACAATGGCCATCCCAATATCCAAGACCATTTAAAAGAATAATAATGTCAATAAATGAATGGTTCAACGAGAGAATAAATTAATAAAACAAATCTAAGGAACCCTAAATGAATCTCTCTCATGCCGGGAATGATGATACTACTCTAATTCGTCGGCATCCCACTCTTGTTCCTCCTCTGTTGGTTGGAGATCCTCTGCAATCTCCTCACCGGCCTGCTCCTCATAGTAGTCACCTAGGGTGCCTGCAAGCCAAGGAACAGAGTCAACGACATGTTGAGCAATAGATAAACAAAATATAATAAACATGGCATGCATCAAGAATAAGAATAATGACTAGTGTGTGATCATAAGAATACAAGGAACGGTGCTAGGCATAAAGCATGAATAATAATTAGAAGCAATAACATGAAATCCTAACATCACTAGTAATAACCACTATCCATGCAATGCAATACAAGAATCAAGAGGGAGACTTCGTGGATATCCTAGCCACCTCTCGGGATATCAATAACAATCCAATCAGACTACTGATATCAAAGTTCGGCTCCAGGGAAATCCTAGCTTCTGGTCCTAGGAATAACAGCACAGTCTTAGCCTGCTCCCAGCTATTCAACACCATGGACGCCGTCCTACGCCGACTGCCCATCCCAATGTCTGAGTAGCTGGCCCATCAATAAAACCCCAAATTACAGTTGGCCATGACATGCAAACCTTTCTACAATGAATCCCACTGTAGTCGGGCAATAATAATGAAGTGGTGTTGACACGAGGAAAAACAAGACAAGCAAGTCTGGCTAGCTCAACACACAAAACATGCTCATAAGGATTATCTCATTCAAGACAATACAAGACAAGTCAACCACATGATAATCATTTTCATTGCTAGCCAGTCATATTTATCAATTATATGACACACGGTTCCTAAGATACACTCTAAGTCAAGTCCTAGTTCTACAAGGATTTATGTTTCATAATTAATGAAGTATTTTATGCCGAGTGAGTGTACAAGGAACGTCATCAACGGATACAAGTCACAAGTTAAGGAGGAATTACAATCCAAGCTATGCAAGTGGTGTCATCCTTGTACCTCACATGTTCTAACGGAGTACGTGTGGAAATTGGATCAACGATGCTTCTAGGGAAATCCCTTGGTGTACATTCATGTTAAACATTTACCGAAACAATTCCATATGCATTTGGTTATACCACGCGTAATATACAAATACCTTGACAACCCATCGAAGCATAGTAAGCCATGTGCTTCGGTTTCAATTCCCATTAATGATCAAGTGAGAAGTTAGTTCATGGGTTCCAACACCTAAGTCCCAAGCCTAGGTTAATAGTCTCATTTCCAATGAAACATGGACTGGATCACTAATCCGAGTATTTACGATGCTTCCCGATCTCCGATTGTGATGAAGCTAGAACAATTGGATTCTATGTTCTAAGAGCTTTCCAACAGTATATAGCTCGCAAAATTCCGACGAACAGATCAAAAGTTATGGTTGTTGTAAAATCTACCTAAAATCGATCAATTACCAAGAGTTCGAACTCTCAGATGGAGAGTGTCGCGACCCTGGACCGGGGGCCCGGGACCGTGACGGGGGGATGCTGACGACATCAACTTCCCACAGGTTTCCGTGGTGAAGATCCCGGAGACACGGGACAAACTCACTAGAACAATGGTTTGCGGAAGCGTGTAGCAAATCGTGTCAAGATAAGACATAAGCTATAGGAACCACACTTACATAATTAAATCATCAAAGCCTGTACTCCAGAGAGGGAAATATAAATAGGACGATTCCCAATTACATTCAAGTTTAGAGTTAACAAACGTATGTTGTTAAATACAATACAAAAAAAGGTCAATAAAGGCCAATATAATCCCAAAAGAATCAAAATATAAAATCCTTCCCAAAAGATGCACGTCTCAAGGACCCTCCCGACGCCTAGATGACGTCGTTGGGCTGCCACTCACGAGTTGGGGGTGGCTCAACAGCCTCCTCCTGACGCTTCTCCTCAGAGGCAAAGGCGTCCGCACCTAAGCACCAAAATACAAGAATCAAACAAAACGGTTTGGCAAGAAATCAATTTAGATACATGCATATAAAACTGTTGAAAGAGGAGAAATATTTATGAAAACATATATTGAACTTAAAACAATTGCAGAACTGGGATGCATTTCAAATAAGCAGAACTAACAAGAATACTTATAATATCATGCACTGATTATCCCATAATGAGTCCATCCATCCTCCATCATATAGAAATGAAGAGAGAAAGCAGAATAGAAACAGAAGCAGAACAAAGCAAAAACAGGATCCCGTACCATAAAAGATAGGCGGGTAACGGCCGCGTTACGGGTCAGAACAGGATGTATATATAATATACGACTAATCTGCAAAAAGTCCAAGTGTTTAAAGACCCCCAGACAGTGGATCAGACTGAAAGGGCAGTCTAAGCTCAGTGATGTTCATGATAAGTCATGAATGCATAAAACGAGGTTAACATGTACAAAAACAGATCGAAAATAGGGAAATCATCATCAGAACAGGTCAAAACAAAACTAATCAGGAGTAGCATAAGCTATAACAAAACTGAACTTGTGAGCTGATTCCCTTATTGGTTCTTGAAACTGCTCAAAACATGTCAGAAGCTTGTAAATCAAAACAGGAGCAAACGATAGTCATCGTGTCAAAACTGAGAGTCTAAACAAATTCTTCAATCATATGTATTAAGCCCCTCTATTTGACCCTCATGTATTTGACACTCAAATGTCGTGTCGTAATATATTTGGTGCTTCCGAAAGTTAGGAGACATTTTGAGTTCCAATGCATAAAGTCAAGCTAAAAGCCCTTAATCATATTCTGGTTTTTTTTTTCCAAGGAAAATCCGCAAAAATGGGCACAAACTGAATTTCGGTTGACTCGCGGTCACCTGTTGGCTAGCCACAGAAAAGCAGATCGGCTAGCCGCCAACTGACCACTGGGTCCCGAACAGAAAATAACAGCATTCTGGAAATGTAACCGAAAATGTTTGGTCACCTGTCGGCTAGCCGCGGAGGTGCAAGGCGGTTAGCCGCCAGCTGACCGTTAGCTGACCGTCAGAACCCATTCTGCTCAGAACTCTGTGTTTCTAGCCGCGAGATTTCGGTGACCTGACGGTTGCCTTGGCGGTTAGCCGTGGTCAAATCTTCGGCTAGCCGCCAAGGCTATTCAGAATTTACCACCCTCTGGATTTCAAACCGTAGCCAGGTCGGTTAGCCGCCGATCACCATCCAGCTAGCCGCCAGCTGACCGCCTGTTCGAGAAAAGCCATCTTAGTTACAGAACTCTTGCACTGCCTTCTCCAAAACAATACAAATCTAACAAAAATAAACTTGAGCAAATCAAATACATCCAAATCATGCTAAAACCCATAAATGCAAGCTGGAAATGGATTTCCAAAACAAAACATCACCTTACATAAATACAAAAACAACCCTAAAATCACATTTGGGCAAAAGATGAAATCCATACTCAAACATTCGTTAAAGAAACTAAAAGGATAACTTGCCTTGGAGAATGAAACCTTCTTCAAAAGCTCTATTCAAGATTGAAGTCAAATCTACAAAAACCCCAAAAAGAACTTCAAAACCCTAACATTTGAAAACAAAGGAACCCATTTCGAAAAAGGGTTTGTAAATAAGAGAAGCAAGGTCTTAAGGAAAAGAAAAGAACTCCATTTAATGGATTGATGAAGCTCTTACCTAGAAATGGCCAACAAGAAGGAATGGAGAAGAAAAGTAGCTTGTAAAGTTGAAAACGCCCAATAAATAGGTCCAACAGAGAGCTTAGAAGGTGAGGAAGATGATGGTGAGATCCAAGCTTCTATCCAAGTTCGAACAATTGAGCTCCAAGGAGGAAAGATGAAGCGAAAAAGAGAAGGGAAAAGTCCTCAAGCTTTGGCACGATGAAAATTCCACGGGAAAACAAAATGAGTGAGAGTGAAGAGGGGAAAAAAGGGATTAATATGGCTTGGGTGTGGGGCCCCTTGAGTCTGGAACTTCAAACGGCTAAAACATGATCTTGCGGGCCCCGGACAAGGTCGACGAAGAAGAATAAAACGATCCTTGAAAAATCTAGTTTCCAAAAAGTACATTTTTATAGGGTTTCGACATTTTGAAAATCGTGTCGAGATTTGGGTGTAAAAGACAAATCCTACCCTCTTGATCAAAAACACAGATTTCTGGGCCTCGTACACTGATGGTTCAAATACGAAAATCGAAGTAAATAATAAAACCATTTAAGATAAATCAAAAATCACAATCAACACAGAAATCTATGAATATCTTCCCATTCTTACACGTACACTCAGGGCCTCCCTGAGTGTGTCTAACTCAACAAACGCTCTCAAAATTTCCAAAACTAATACCAAGACTAAAATCACTATTCTAACCCCACGAATACTAAGACCTCTTAAAACTAAACACTCACTTAATTAATGCTAATCGAGTTACTTTGAGATGGGGTCTGACATCCTCCACCCCTTAGGATATTTGGCCCGCCAAATAAAACAGTCTTACCTCAGGCAACAAATGTGGATACTTCCGCTGAACTTGATCTCTCAATTCCCATGTTGCTTCTTCCGGTTCATGATTTTCCCAAAGTACTTTCACCCAGTGAATAGTTCGATTTCTCAATTCATGTTCCTTGGAATCTACGATTTTGCTCGGCCTTTCAACATACGGTGCATCTTCCCGGATTTCTAATGGTTCGTGTTGTAGCACATGAGCTGGGTTAGGAGCATACTTCTTTAACATGGAAACATGAAACACATTGTGTACCCCAGACAATTCCGGCGGTAGAGCGAGTTGTACGCAACTTTCCCCAATCTTGCTCAGAATTTCATATAGCCCGATATATCTTCTTGCTAGCTTGCCCTTCTGACCGAATCTCAGAGTCCCCCTAACTGGTGACACTTTCAAGAATACTTTGTCTCCCTCCTGAAACTGTAAGTCCCTTCGACGAGTGTCAGCAAAGCTTTTCTGTCTACTTCGGGCGATCCTTAAACGATCTTTTATCAATTTCACCTTGTCACTTGTCTCTCCAACTATCGTCGGTCCATAAAAACTACGCACACCGACTTCTTCCCAACAAACTGGGGTTCTGCATCTTTTACCATAGAGTGCTTCAAAAGGTGCCATGCCGATGCTAGAATGATAGCTATTGTTATATGCGAACTCGCAAAGTGGCAAGTACTCATCCCACTGGACCTTGAAATCTAGTACATAAGCACGCAACATGTCTTCTAGAGTCTGTATGGTGTGCTCAGATTGACCATCTGTCTGTGGGTGGTACGCTGTACTGAACTGTAGCTTGGTACCTATGGATTCATGTAGAGTCTTCCAAAACCTTGAAACAAATCTGCTATCTCGGTTGGAGGTGATGGATACTGTCTGGCCATGCCTGCTGACAATCTCATTAACAAATAGTTCTGCAAGTCGTGCCATATGCATCTTAGTCCCTGTCTTCATTGGAATGAAGTGAGCAGTCTTCGTGAGGCGATCTACAATAATCCAAATCGTATTATTCCCCTTCTTAGTAGTCGGCAAACCGGAAACAAAATCCATGGTGATGTGCTCCCATTTCCACTACGGAATCTCTAATGGATGTAGCAAGCCAGGGGTTTTTTGATGCTCTGTTTTAATCAGCTAATAGGTTAAGCAACGGGACACAAAAGCTCCTATCTCTCGTTTCATGTTATTCCACCAAAAACGGTTCTTCAAGTTCTGGTACATCTTTGTACTACCCGGATGCATAGAGTACTTTGTACTGTGGGCTTCGGTCATCAACTCATTTTTCAATTCATCCATATTTGGCACACACAACCGGTCGTGAAAGTATAACACTACGCTCACCATCCTGAAATCTGGATGCTCTGCAATATGCTCCACAATCTTTGCTAAGTCTGGGTCCTGTAATTGACTATCATTGATTTTCTGGATGAAGGTGGGTTCCGATACTATCATATTCGCTAACATCACACCACTTTTTAGTGGTTGTACTTCCACTCCAAGTTCTTCAAACTGCTGGAAAACACTGACTCCTCTTAGACTAGCCATGACCACTGATTTTCTGCTCAAAGCGTCAGCTACTACGTTCACTTTCCCCAGATGGTACTTGATTAGAAAATCATAGTCTTTAATGTACTCCATCCACCGCCTCTGCCTCATGTTCAATTCCTTCTGTGAAAACAAATATTGTAAACTCCGATGGTCTGAATGAACTTCAATTTTTTCTCCGTAGAGATAGTGTCTCCACATCTTCAAGGCAAAGACGACTGCTACTAATTCCAAGTCATGAGTTGCATAGTTTTTCTCGTGATCTTTCAACTGCCTCGAGCCATAGGCAATTACTTTACCATTCTGCATCAATACACAGCCTATTCCCACATTCGAAGCATCCATAAAAACAATAAATCCGCCACTGCCCGACTGTAATGTGAGGATTGGGGCTGTAGTTAGTCTCTTCTTCAATTCTTGAAAACTGGCTTCACACTGATCTGTCCACACAAACGGTACACCTTTCCTAGTCAACTTTGTCAAGGGTGCTGCAATAGATGAAAAACCTTGGACAAATCTCCGGTAATAGCCTTCTAATCCCAAAAAGCTTCTGATTTCTGTTACATTACTTGGCTTTTTCCAGCTGACAACTGCTTCTATCTTGGATGGATCCACTGATAAACCTTCCTTGGAAATGATGTGGCCTAGAAAAGCAACCTGCTCGAGCCAAAATTCGCATTTATTGAGCTTCGCATATAGTTGATTGTCCCTCAGAAGTTGTAGTGAAGTCCTCAAATGTTCTTCATGATCTACCTGACTCTTGGAATACACGAGAACATCATCAATGAAAACCACTGTGGAGTGATCCAAATGTTGTGCAAAGACCTTGTTCATAAGGGCCATGAATACTGCGGGTGCATCAGTCAACCCAAATGTCATCACCAAAAATTTGTAGTGGCCATATCTTGTTCGAAAAGCTTTTTTTGGAATATCTGAGTCTTTAACTCTCAACTGATGGTATCCGGATCTCAAGTCTATCTTGGAAAAGTACGCTGCTCCTTGCAATTGATCAAACAATTCATCTATTCTTGGCAACGGATACTTGTTCTTGACAGTCACGTGGTTCAATCTCCTATAGTCAATGCACATTCTCAAGCTTCCTTCTCTCTTTTTTACAAATAACACCAGTGCTCCCCAAGGTGAAACACTTGGCCTAATGAAGCCCTTGCTCAACAATTCTTGCAATTGGGGTTTTAACTCTCCCAATTCTGCTGGAGCCATTCTGTAAGGCGCTATGGAGATTGGAGTTGATCCTGGTAGAAGCTCAATTGTGAACTCAACCTCTCTAATTGGCGGTAATCCCAGGATTTCTTCTGGGAAAACGTCTGGGAATTCACATACCATGGGGATATCTTCCACCCCTTTGGACTGTTTATCCTCCGTGATAAATGCAATATAAGCTTTACAGCCACTCTGCACTAATCGGTTGGCTTTCAATGCTGAGATAAATCCTGCCTGTGTTTTCTTCTTCTCTCCCTGAATCATTAGATTTGCCTATGCTCCTTTCAATTGGAATGTAATAGTCTTGGCAAAACAATCCATCGTCGCATGATATGCTTCTAACCAATCCATGCCTAAGATGATATCGAAATCATGCATGTCCAGGATAATGAGGTTCGCTGGTAAAACAGCTTGGCCTAGGAAGATTGGACAATTGGGGTAATAGGTTCTATAAGTAACCTGTTTACCTACTGGTGTGGTGACAATCAAAATAAAATCAAGTTCTCTAGGTGGATTATCTAACTTCCTTGCAAAAGGAGGAGACAAAAAGGAATGGGTAGATCCGGGATCAAATAAAATCTGTGCCTCTACTCCACAAACAAGAAGTGTACCTTCCACCACATCCCCTGCAACTTCTGCATCCACACGGTTGAGATGATATGCCCTCCCTTGCTGCTGTGGCCTGATCGGTGCCTGATTCTGTCTGCCTTGCATATTCCTGTTCTGCTGGGGAGGACGAGCAATTTGATTCTGACCCTGTGGAGGACGAACAATTTGATTCTGACCCTGTGGCTTGCCTTGCTGCTGCTGAGGCTGCCTAGCTCGATTCTGAACTGGTGGCTGGTTCTGAGGTGCCACTTGTCGTTACTGCTGGATCCTATTGGCTTGATCCCGTACAACTGGGCAATCTCTGATTGCATGATCCAATGCTCCACATCTGAAACAAGCTCCTGCGGCTCTACGACACTGACTAGTCTCATGATTCTTTCCACAATGCCCACATGCCACTTGTCGTGGAGGATTTTGATCTTGCCTTGCCTTCTTGTTCTGTTGTTGCCTCTGATTCTGCTGCTGGTACTGCTGTTTCCTGTCCTGAATAATCAGGTTGTTAATATTCTCAAATGTATATGCCCGCTTGACAGCTTCATCATAAGTGGCTGGTGGAACCACTCCTATAGCATCTCTCATGATGATCGGATTCAGCCCTTCCAAAAACTTAGTTATCTTTTTTTGTTCAGTGTCAATAAGATCGGTAGCATATCTGGCAAGCCTTTCAAACTTTGTGACGTACTCTAGGACTGTCATACTACCTTGTTTAAGTTGATGAAACTCAACGGCTTTCTATCTCCTGACATGTGAGGGAATATACTTGTCCTGAAATTGTATCTTGAATGCTGCCCATGCACCTTCGTTAGCCATTGTCATATATGGTTCCTTGACCATCTGCCACCACTGATCGGCAAGTCCATAAAATAAGGAAGCTGTAAGGTTGACCTTCTGCCTTCCTGTGCATGTAAACACATCAAAGATCTTCTCGGTGTTCGCCAACCAGTCATCTGCAGCTAACGGGTCCTCATGCCCTGAGAATTCCTTGGGTGCTCTCTTCCTGAATCTCTCAAACAGTAAATTAGAGTCATGATCCCTTTGGTTGATAACAAAATTCGGACCGGGAGGTTGCATAGGTGGAACTTGTTGCCTATTCTGCAAGACCTCTAGTAGCTGTCTCTGAACTTGTGCCATTTCTTCATCCTTCTTTGCCATCTGTTCCTGGAGTTTTGTTTGAGTTTCATTAGCTTGTCTATGTTGCTCTAGCATGGCCTGCATGAGTTCTTGAAACTGTGACGTGGTAGGTTCACTGGTTGGGTTTGTGTCATTCTGATTACTACCCGAAGCATTGTGATTTGGAGCTTTTCTTGGAGGCATGATGCTGTAAAACAAAACGTTAGTACAAGATAACATGGTCGAGTTGGTTTCTAAATCCGTACGGAAAGATCTAATGAGCTCACGAATCCTCGCCACGACCCTAAGATTTTCTAGTTTCCTTTAAGTGCCTGAAACATGTCCCGCTCTGATACCAGCTTTGTCGCGACCCCGGACTAGAGGTGAAAATCCGGCATGGCCCACTGAAGAAGGGCCCGGCCCGAGCCCGGGCTGGGCCGGCACGGCCCATGTAATTACGTGGGCCGTGCTGTGCCTGGCCCAAGGGCTCAGGGGCCAGCCCAGCACGGCCCAGGGCACAACTCTGGTCGTGCCGTGCTGGGCCGAGCCCTAGTCGGGCCTGGGCCGTGCAGCCCGTGGGCGGCCCACAATTTTTTTTTTTTTAATTTTTTTTTTTTAGGTTCTTTATGTCTTTTTTTTAGGTTCTTTAAAAAATATGTCTTGGACCAATTTCACTAAAATAAAGAAATTAAGAGAAATAACAAGTAGAATAACACTAATGATGTTTTGAAAAAATACATCAAATAAATTGTATTTCCTTGAAATTTAAGTTACAAAAGTTCAAAAAAATTACAAGTTTGAACTTGGATCAATATATATAATGAAATTCAAACCTTCTAATAAATGAAAAAGAATTATAACTTTAAAAACCTATGATACATTCTAAAAAATAAATTACAACTTTAGAAACCTATGATACATTCTAAAAAATAAATTACAACTTTAGAAACCTATGATACATTCTAAAAAGTAAATTACAACTTTACAAACCCATGATACATTCTAAAAAATAAATTACAAGTTGAAAGCCTATTATACATTTTAAAAAATATTATACTATGATATATGTAACGCTGCTAGCTCGTCTTCTATCTTGATCTCATCATCATCGAGGTGTTGTTCCCTATCATGTGCTTGATACCAATCCCGTAAGCACATGCAAGTCTTAACGGTTTCTTCTGAAAGCATAGTCCTCCTGGGGTTAATAAGGCGCCCAATTGCACTAAATGCCTGCTCTGATGCAACTGTAGACGTTGGTATTGTTAGTATATCACGGGCTATGGAGGAAAGCACGGGAAACTTAGTTTCGAATGATTTCTACCATGCCAAAAGATCAAAATCATCTTCATCTTCATCCTCGACTACAATAGGATCGCTCCCCAAGTACATTGTTAATTCATTAAGGTTATAAGATCCTCCAGAAGAAGAGGAGTTACTTCCATGAGATTTCTTCAAAATACTCCAAATAGCCTTCTTTTTTTCTTTATGTACTTGGGGAGGGCCTGTTGGGACCGTGGGTGCTATGGATCTACCTAATAGGGTAGCATAATCCAAATAAAGTGTTTCTAATTGTGTCTTAATTGTTGTCATGTCATTTATATTAGTTGTATTCATATTAGAGTTAATTTCATCAAGAAGGGTTTCTACACCTTGTAATTTCAATCTAGTGTCTAATATAGCAGCTATACAAAATGTTAAAGGAGCTATTCTCTAATATGATGAAAACTTTGCCTCCATTTGTATACACATAAGTTGAAAAATTGGAAAATCTCTATACTTTTTAAAAGTAATACATATTTCAAAAAAATGGGCTAAAGCTTGATTTAATGTGGGATAATATACCCCAGAAAAAAACAATGTTGCATCATGAAAAACTTCTAAAAACTCTCTTATTATCTCAAGAAGGGTCCATTTATCATCACTTATAAAAATATTTTCATGCTCCAAATAAAATTGACAATATTGATTTAGTGCCATTTTATAGGCACATGCTTCTTTTAACATTTTATAGGTAAAATTCCATCTATGCTTTACCTCATATGATATTTTCTTTGGTCTTAGATTCAAATTTACACATATGTCCCTCCACCATTGTTTTTGCGAGGGAGAACAAAAAATGTATCCTACAATCCATTTAATAGTCTCTAAATCATCTCTAATTAATTTCACCCCTACTTGTACAATAAGATTTATGATGTGGCATGCACATCTATTGTGAAATAGATCTCCATTTAAATCAAGTTGAATTGATTGTTTTATTAACTCTACTGCGACATTGTTAGTGCTTGCATTATCTAAAGTTATAGAAATTATTTTATTTTCAATTCTATATTCTCTAAGTTTTTCAAGGATGGTGGACCCTATCCTAGCACCAGTGTGTGGAAATTCTAGCATAGAAAACGAAATTATATTTTTCTACATCACCCAATCACTATCAATAAAATGTGATGTGATTGCAATGTACCCCAGATTTTGTTTAGAGGTCCATAAATCTGAAGTTAAACCTATTTTTCCAGGTATATTTTCAAAAACATTTTTTAAATTCCCTTTTTCTTTCAAAAAAGTTTTTATTGCATCATTTCTAATAGTAACTCTAGATATTCTTTGCCATGAAGGAACAAAGGCAGACCTCAAAAATCTTTCAAAACGTCGGTCTTCAGAAAGTACAAATGGATATTGGGTAGAAATTATATACTTAATAAGTTGATATCTAGCATTAGTAGGGTCATAATTGGAAATTCCTAAACCGCCAGATGAATATGTTTGAGAAAGTTGTGTTTGAACCATCCCACGGCTCCCACCTTTGCCCCCATCGTTAGCGTTCTTCTCTTCTTTGAGTATAGACGATTTCATGTGTCTATTAAGGTGGCCAGTGCCACTTGATGATTTGCCACTGAGGAGATCTTTGTAAATTCTACATTGTGCATTTTCCTCTGTTCCTCCTATGAGACATGGGACAGTAACTTTAGTAAAATAAGTTCATACAAGAAAAGTCAATCTTGATTTTCTCTTCTTTTTAGTTATAACAACCGAAGATGCAGGATTTTGGGGATTATTGCTATCTACTTCTATGTCCTGATTTTGAGCTAAATGAATAAATCCAGGATCTTCCTCATTTAGAGAGAAGTCAATGTTGAAAGGTTGTGATGGTCTAGCCATTTTTCTAAATAAAAGATAATTTTTTTTAATAAATAATTATTTATAATGTGTTTTTTGTGATAATTTATATAAGAAAGGGGAGAAGATGAGACTTAATATATAATATTACTATGTATATAATTACGAAGTAAAACTCAAAATTAAAGAAAATAAATACCTTTATGAGAGAGGCTGAGGGGAGAACTAATGGAGAAGTTCTTCTTAGTTGAATCCTCCACTTTAGAGAAGTCACCCTCACTCTTCACTTCTTAGAAAATTTTGTTTAGAGAGCTTAGACTTTAGAATGAGACTTAAGAGAGCTTAGAGCCTTGAACTTTAGAGGGAGTGTGAGAAATGAGAGAGTAGATGAGTGTATAGAAATGAGAAGAATAAGGACTATTTATAGAATTCCTAAGTGATAAAATGACATAAAATACCCCCTCATATGACCGTTTTATAGCAGTTGGGGGGGGGTATAATGGTAAAAAATGATCAAAAGACACTAATACCCTTCCATATGACCGTTTATAGCTGTTAGAGGGGGTTAAAAATGTAAAAAGTCCCTTTCTTGGGAAGTGGGGGGGATTTTTTTAAAAAATAGCCGTAGGGGCTCTCTGCAGGCCGTGCCCTGGCTGGGCCGCTCGTGGGCCTGGCCGGGCCGCCCGCGGGCTCTAGGCGCTAGCCCAGCACGGCACGGATTTTAGCCGTGCCGTGTCAGGTCGTGCCTCGGGCCTGGGGGACTAGGGCCCAGCACGGCCCAGTGGGGCTTTCGGGCCGGGCCGAGCCGGCCCGTTGACCAAGTCAACGGGCCTAGGCAAGGTTTTTTCATGCCGGGCCCATGATGGGCCTGGGCCGCCTACCCAGATTTTCACCTCTACCCCAGACTGGGGGCCCGGGCCTGCAACGGGGGGGATGCCGACGACATCAACTTCCCACAGGTTCCCGCAATGAGGATCCTAGAGACACGGGACAAACTCACTAGAACAATGGTCTGCGGAAGCGTGTAGCAAATCGTGTCAAGATAAGACATAAGATATAGGAACCACACTTACATAATTAAATCATCAAAGCCTGTGCTCCAGAGAGGGAAATATAAATAGGACGATTTCCAATTACATTCAAGTTTAGAGTTAACAAAAGTATGTTGTTAAATACAACACAAAAAGAGGCCAATAAAGGCCAATACAATCCCAAAAGAATCAAAATATAAAACCCTTCCCAAAAGATGCACGTCTCAAGGACCCTCCTGACGCCTAGATGACGTCGTTGGGCTGCCACTCACGAGCTAGGGGTGGCTCAACAGCCTCCTCCTGACGCTCCTCCTCAGGGGCAAAGGCGTTCGCACCTAAGCACCAAAATACAAGAATCAAACACAACGGTTTGGCTAGAAATCAATTTAGATACATGCATATAAAATTGTTGAAAGAGGAGAAATATTTCTGAAAACATATACTGAACTTAAAACAATTGCAAAACGGAGATGCATTTCAAATAAGCAGAACTAACAAGAATACTTATAATATCATGCACTGATTATCCCACAATGAGCCCATCCTTCCTCCATCATATAGAAATGAAGAGAGAAAGCAGAACAGAAACAGACACAGAACAGAGCAAAAACAGGATCCCGTACCATAAAAGATAGGCGGGTACCGACCTCGTTACCGGTCAGAACAGGATATATCTATAATATACGACTAATCTGCAGAAAGTCCAAGTGTTTAAAGACCCCCAGACAGTGGATCAGACTGAAAGGATAGTCTAAGCTCAGTGGTATTCATCATAAGTCATGAATGCATAAAACGAGGTTAACATGTATAAAAACAGATCGAAAATAAGGAAATCATCATCAGAACAGGGCAAAACAAAACTAATCAGGAGTAGCATAAGCTATAGCAAAACTGAACTTGTGAATTGATTCCCTTATTGGTTCTTGAAACCTTTCAAAACATGACAGAAGCTTGTAAATTAAAACAGGAGCAAACGATAGTCATCGTGTCAAAACTGAGAGTCTAAATAAATTCTTCAAGTGTATGTATTAAGCCCCTCTATTTGACCCTCATGTATTTGACACTCAAATGTCGTGTTGTAATATATTTGGTGCTTCCGAAGTTAGGAGAAATTTTGAGTTCCAATGCATAAAGTCAAGCTAAAAGCCTTTAATCATATTCTGGTTTTTTTTTTTTTTTTTCCAAGGAAAATCCGCAAAAATGGGCACAAACTGAATTTCGGTTGACTCGCGGTCACCTGTTGGCTAGCCGCAGAAAAGCAGATCGGCTAGCCGCCAACTGACCGCTGAGTCCCAAACAGAAAATAACAGCATTCTGGAAATGTAACCGAAAATGTTTGGTCACCTGTCGGCTAGCCGCGGAGGTGCAAGGTGGTTAGCCGCCAGCTGACCGTTAGCTGATCATCAGAACCCACTCTGCTACAGAACTCTGTGTTTCTAGCTGCGAGATCTTGGCGACCTGACGGTTGCCTTGGCGGTTAGCCGTGGTCAAATCTTCGGCTAGCCGCCAGGGCTATTTAGAATTTACCGCCTTCTGGATTTCAAACCGTAGCCGGGTCGGTTAGCCGCCGATCACCATCCGGTTAGCCGCCAGCTGACCGCCAGTTCGGGAAAAGCCATCTCAGTTACAGAACTCTGGCACTGCCTTCTCCAAAACAATACAAATCTAACAAAAATAAACTTGAGCAAATCAAATACATCCAAATCATGCTAAAACCCATAAATGCAAGCTGGAAATGGATTTCCAAAACAAAACATCACCTTACATAAATACAAAAACAACCCTAAAATCACATTTGGGCAAAAGATGAAATCCATACTCAAACATTCGTTAAAGAAACTAAAAGGATAACTTGCCTTGGAAAATGAAACCTTCTTCAAAAGCTCTATTCAAGATTGAAATCAAATCTACAAAAACCCCAAAAAGAACTTCAAAACCCTAACATTTGAAAACAAAGGAACCCATTTCGAAAAAGGGTTTGTAAACAAGAGAAGCAAGGTCTTAAGGAAAAGAAAAGAACTCCATTTAAGGGATTGATGAAGCTCTTACCTAGAAATGGCCAACAAGAAGGAATGGAGAAGAAAAGTAGCCTGTCAAGTTGAAAACGCCCAATAAATAGGTCCAACAGAGAGCTTGGAAGGTGAGCAAGATGATGGTGAGATCCAAGCTTCTATCCAAGTTCGAACGATTGAGCTCCAAGGAGGAAAAGATGAAGAGAAAAAGAGAAGGGAAAAGTCCTCAAGCTCTGGCACGATGAAAAGTCCACGGGAAAGCAAAGTGAGTGAGAGTGAAGAGGGGAAAAGGGATTAATATGGCTTGGGTGTGGGGCCCCTTAAGTCTGGAACTTCAAACGGCTAAAACATGATCTTGCGGGCCCCAGACAAGGTCGACGAAGAAGAATAAAACGATCCTTGAAAAATCTAGTTTCCAAAAAGTACATTTTTGACAGGGTTTCGACATTTCGAAAATCGTGTCCAGATTTGGGTGTAAAAGACAAATCCTACCCTCGTGATCAAAAACACATATTTATGGGCCTTGTACACTGACGGTTCAAATACGAAAATCGAAGTAAATAATAAAACCATTTAAGATAAATCAAAAATCACAATCAACACAGAAATCTATGAATATCTTCCCATTCTTACACGTACACTCAGGGCCTCCCTGAGTGTGTCTGACTCAACAAACGCTCTCAAAATTTCCAAAACTAATACCAAGACTAAAATCACTATTCTAACCCCACGAATACTAAGACCTCTTAAAACTAAACACTCACTTAATTAACGCTAATCGAGCTATTTTGAGATGGGGTCTGACAGAGAGTTCGAACATTTAGCCAAGAGTTTGAACGTTTGTCCCGCGCCAATCACCCGAGAGGTCAAGAGTTCAAACGTTCAAGAGGAGAGTTTGAATGTTTATCCCAAGCCAATCACCCGAGAGGTCAAAATTTTGAACGTTCAGGAGAAGAGTTCAAATGTTTATGTGCAGGAAGTGTTGTTTGCTGGATTTTTGAGTTTTACTCGTTCCAGACCATCTCCACTCTGTTCAAAACCCTTTCAATGGCTATAACTTGCACAAAATTGGGCCACCATGCTCTCCTCCAAACCACAATCCATTCCATCTATCAAGTCATACGCCCCTTCATCAATTAAACATCAATTGAGGTCCATTCATCCAATGGTACCCAATTTAGCATATAAATCAAATTAATCATGACAAGCTTGGAATTTAGGGAATCTAGCATATGATCATTAACAATCAATAAAACTATACGTTCATAATCAATGATAAATTGCATCTCTACTTGCCTCAACCAAGAATAAGATGAAATTGGGAAAAACTTGAGGAAAAGCTTTCTACCGCGAAAACCACGATCTAACCCAACCAAACCCAACCTAAAACACAAAGGAGAATGAAAGGAAGGAAAAGATCAAGATCAACCCTAAATCCAAACTGAAAGAAGATGATAAGAAAAGTTGATGGTGGGAAAGGACTTACCGAACTTGACCAATAAAGAGATGAGATTGATGAAGATAAGTGGTCCGGATCGTGGAGATGATCTCGCATGAGTAGAGATCTGGAGCTTTGAGAAAATGAAGAAGAAGAAGGGGGCTGCTGAAGCTTCGTTGCAGAGAATGAGATTGAGATTAGGGTTAATCTTTGCTTAAGAAGAAAAGAATGGGGGAAATGACCAGTTTGCCCTTAAGTGGGTCCTTTGAAGGAATGGATCACTTAAATGGTTTTTGATCGTCGAATTGCGACGAGCCAAGAGACAAAAATGATCTACACAATGAGACATTTCCAACGAACCCAAAAATTACGACATTTGTAATTTTTCGGAAAAACACTCAATTTTTCCTAAATTGCAAACTACCCCCTACTAGAGTCAATCGAACTCGCACGAAACTTCGTAGACACTATTCTCATACTAAAAAAACTCGTTCAGGGTCTAAACCCATGTAAATATCTAAAATACAATTAATGTAATAATTACTAAATAAACAGGTCGATGGGCCTGCTGTTGGGCCCAATTGACCTAATAAGGTTGAGGACCTTACACTTTCATTGTGGATTGCGGCACTTTTGTCAGTAGTGCTCCTTTTCTTTTTTTTTTTTTTTCACAAATAGAGCATGTTACTTGTCTTCTTTGCTGATTATGGTCTTTTGTACGAATCCTATTCTTCTTTGTTCATCTATGCCGTCTAATAGCATTGAGAGGTTTGACCACCTCATGATATCACGAGTTGGATGTATGACATGACTATAAGTCCTTCAATATGCATCAGATGTATACCAGTCCTCACAAAAATCATATGGATCCAGGCCCCTGGTTTTGATTGCTGACAAGGCATGCTCGCATGGAATTTCAATTATTGCCCACATCTGACATGTGAAACTCTTTCTATCTAGGTGAACAAATTTAGTGAACTCCCAAGGTCGAACCTAGAATTCATGGGACTAGCTTCTCAATAATTGAAACATTGGGATACTTTTATAGATTTGCTTATGATTGTTTTTGCCCTAGGAGTTAGGCATGTCTTCAACTGCAGGGACATAGTTATCTGAAAATAAAGAAAAATCCATTAATCTTAATGAATCCCATCGACTTGTTTTGTTATTCAAAGCTCTGGATTGTGCTTTAAAAGGTTGCTTAAGCATTCTACAATGTTTGAGTCAACATATCCTATTGCTAGCCATCCACAAAAGCATTGGCCTACTGTTGCCTTCCAAATGCATGAATATAGTTATAAGCCTCATGGTATACAGCCCATATATCATTCATATGAGCCTCATATTCATATGGCATGTAAGATTTAGCAACAACCAGAATCTCTTAAAGATAGCATCATCTCTAAATCTTGATCACACATTCTCCATAATATGATGACAACCAATAACAATGGTGGGCATTTAGAGTTATTTCTTCCATTGCAGGAATAAGACCTTTCTGTCTATCATACATAATTGTCAAACATTGAGGTTCACCAAGAGCTATTTGAAGATTCACAAAGAACCATGACTAGCAATCTCATCGCTCGGCCTCAAATATGGCAAAGGCAAGTGAGAATAGTTGATGGTCATAAGTAGTGGCCGTAAGTATAACACCTGGATGCTTACCCCCGAAGATGTGCCCCATCTATGGCTATCACTAGACTCAAGGATAAATGGAAGGACTGGATGCATGCGCCAATTGCACAAAATAATCTTCCAAATGAGTCAGTCATCCTCATACTTTATCAAATCAACTCTTGTTCCAGAATTTGTCATTTTTAGTTTCATGCAATAACGAGGAAGGATTTGAAAAAGACTCCTCGAATGAACCTCATATTTCATGCATTGCAATCACTTTTCTTAAACAAGCCTTCCTATAACTTATCGTCAGCTCGAACTCCATTTGAAAGTCAAATATGATTTCGTTTGATGCGTAGATATTATTAAATCGAAGCCTATCTTTGGTGAACTCTGCAATCAAGCACGATGTCGCTTTTTTGTGTGTTATCCCCATCATTGGTTTTTAGGATGAGTGATTTGGGCTATATGTCCAGACTTTAAATTGTGGACTTGAATCCACAATAGAAGCATATTGCATATGCCATGGATATGTTGCATCGCTACACCGTGTAGTAACCATATACTTGTTAGTCTTTAAATGCTTCAACATGAAATTCTTGTACATTGCAAATTTCACTAGAGTGTTTTCTAACTGCATCACGACCTGGAAACATTTGCCCTTTCCATAACTCTTTCACAGCACACTCCGGCAAGTCGTTGGGGAGATCGTCAATGGGTACTAGAGTATCTTAACCAACGACTGTCGGTTTGACATGAAATAGCACATCTTTCAATTTTTCCCTTATGGGAGGATCATCATTAATGACATTTGACTGAAATTCTTATAATGACAATTGATCAGGTAAAAAAGGAAAAGATGACTTCAATGTCTTCCTTGAGATTAATAGTGGGATAAATAGTGTCACGAGAAAGGATACTTTTGACTTCAATTTTGTCATGTGCTTGACAATTAAAAATGTCAAGTCTAAATATTTTCAAAGAACTAATACAAAATCACCATATCCAAAATAAGTTGAAGATTAGTCCATCTTCATCTTTCAAAGACAAAAATCCGTTTCCAATCAAGGGAACAAGATAATAACATACCATGTTGTGCTAACTGGACGGCCTACAGGATCTATAGCACTTTTTCCCTTCAAAAGGCTGGATCTTCAACCAAGAGCATTTCAATTATCTTGAATGGAGAAAATTGTCTTAAATGGAGAAAATGACAACAGATGAGAAGACGATCTAAGGTAGGTAAAAGAGAAAAGAGGCGTGAGTTCATTATATACACCTAAAAAATTACAAATTCTGACTGTGGATGTAGAAGGATGAGGCTCCGCAACGTTTTCTTACTCTTCTCTTCTTTTCCTTCTTTTCCAGCCAACTGTCGATTTCGGGATTTAGGGTTTCATGGATATCAACTAAATAGGGGTAAAATGGGAAAGAGAAATTGGGATTTGGGTGAGAGGACATCTATTCATATTATAACATTTTGGGGTCTACTGTTGTGATTACCATGTTTAGTGGGTTTCTTTTAGTAAATATCCCTTTATTTTTGGAATAGTATTTTTAAAAAAAATCTTGTATTTTAATATGTCATCCCAGGCGTTTATGAAATGAAACACACATTGATAAATCCAAACTGAAACTCCGGATTTCATTCGAGTGGATGCAGTTAACTTGAACGAAGATTCAAATTAATAACGAATCCA
The DNA here is from genome assembly GCA_028538565.1 of Umbellularia californica. Classification (NCBI taxonomy): domain Eukaryota; kingdom Viridiplantae; phylum Streptophyta; class Magnoliopsida; order Laurales; family Lauraceae; genus Umbellularia; species Umbellularia californica. The sequence goes on from JAPQWN010000004.1 coordinate 42,493,281, forward strand.
AATATTAGACCATAACCCTAATTTATCAATCCTTGTCCCTATAATCAGATTTCAGGAGAACCATTTTCATCCAGAGGTCGATTCCTGTAATGACACGTGTAAGGTAAATGAAAATACTACATATAAAATAAAATAAACGGAGAACGACTAGTGTACCAAAGGCTGCCACGTTTCCCGTTAGATTTCTCGTCTTGTCGTCATGCTCAGTTGGATAAAAGACGTCCGTTCCAAGTCCAACGGTAACTGCACCTCCCGCTCCTCTTCTTCTTCCTTCTTCTTCTCAATTATCTATGCTTCGTTGCAAGCCCCCAAATCTTTCTTTCCTTCCTTTCTCTCTGCAAACTACCCGCAGAGAAAACCCTAGAAATGTATTTCTAGTACCAACTCCATCTCTCTGCTATCAATGCAGGGTTTTCTCCCTCTCCAGAGCCAATCAAAGCCCTAGAAATAGCTTCCCCAGCCATGAAGAAATCAACGAGAAACACCAAGAAGACCATCAGGTGCATTGTGAAGTCGATGTGGTCTCGTGGAGGGAGCGGACCATCAGGGCCTGGGTCTCTGTCTCGGCCGATGTTGAATCGGTCTGGAGCATTCTTACTGATTATGAACGGCTCGCCGATTTCATTCCCAACCTTGTCTGCAGGTTTGTAGATAAACTCTTGGATTGTTGTCTTTTCTTAGGTTGTTGTGTTGTGTTTTTTGATGGGGGGCTTTTTTTTTTTTTTTTTTTTTTTTTTTTTCTGTTTATAGTGGAAGAATTCCTTGCCCGCATCCGGGGCGGATATGGGTGGAGCAGAGAGGATTGCAGCGCGCATTGTATTGGCACATTGAAGCTCGCGTCGTGTTGGATCTTAAAGAATTTCCGGACTTGGTTAGTTTTTTGAATCCATGGTTGTATTTATCAATTTATGCATTGATGAATGTAAAGTAAACAAAATATTGTAGTCTTACTGTGTGTTCATGCATTGATGAACTGCCGTCTTAGGCATGGATTGAAGAGCTGCAGATACTCATCTAATCAGCTGAGAAATCAACTGTATCGACCAACATTGTTATGATAACTTGAATTTATTGCTGTTTCAAGAGTATCCGCCTGCATCCGCTGATATGTTCCCGTCCCACTTATAAACCTTATGGGAGTTGATAAAAGGCCCCAAAAGCACTTCATTGAAGTCTGTCTGTTTTCACCTAAGGAGCTTCTAAGAAGAGTTCTTCACCCTTCTAGAGGAGAAAACCACCAAAGGCCACTCTAAATCAATGGGTCAAAGCCAATACGCAGAGATATACTAGCATACACTTGTTGGCTATGATCAGGAGATCTTGGACAGCAACAAGCCATGACTTGGCTATTAATTCTATCCATATTCCATACCCCCAGCTAGAGGAAATGAAGCCATGATCTTCAGAATGAGACTCTTAACTGTCATGATGCTTGTCCGAATATGACTCCTTTGGGTCCCAATATCCTAACCATGTTTGGAAAACATGGTAAGGAGAACAATGATATGATGGTACTAGTGACGACAGCAATGCCACAATGATGACATATTTCTTGAATGACACTCACTTCAGTGTTGATAGGTAGCTTGACTTGCAAATTCTCAACTCAATCTATTTTTCAAAGGATGAAGGATGGTTAATGTTTAGGGCACGTTTGTGTAGTTTCCTCGGAAAAGGAAATCCGTGGCTTCCACTTTCCCATGGAATGTTGCACCTTTCATACTTTTGCCCCACAAGGAAAGACTTTTCTGTTGAAGTGCGGACAATAAGCTCTATTTTCATTTTCCTTTAGGAAATCCAGCTGCACCAAATGAAGGAAGAGCAGAAGAGGGAGTCTGTAGAAAAACAAAATACTTTTCCTTCACTAGTCTGTAGAAAAACATAACACTTTTCCTTTCCTCTTCTGTGGAAATGGGGTTACCCAAATGTACCCTTAAAACTCTAGTTTATTGAAACTCCAAGTCTAATGTCTTCATCTATTATTTTTTTATTCATCGATCATTGATTAATATTGCTATGATTTTCAAATGTTATATATTATTTGGTAAATTACTTGGGATTTAGAAATGCAAAATAGTGATCAAATTTTGTTAAACTGCTGGACCATTAACATTTTTTTAGGTTTTAACCTAATCTAGTGAGCAACATGAATATAAGTGATCAAATACATCAGTATTATTGTTTTAAAAATCATAAAGCATTCTAGAACTGTAGGATAATGAAGGCTTGGTAGTTGATACACCCACTTAGGGATGTCAAATGGGCCGGACTGGCCCGCGACGGCATGGCCTAGCCCGCTAGTCAATGGCCCACGGCACGGCATGAAATGGCCCAACCTATCCACAACGGTTGGCCAGCCAAGCACAGCCTGCCTGGCCCGCCCAACAGCCAGTTTCATGTTGAGTTTTACCCCCAAGCTCTGATTTTTCACTTTTCCTTCATTGTAATTTGTAAATATACAAGTTTTTAATTGTTTTTTATTTTTATTCTCTAAAAAGATTGTAAGGTTTTGAAGGTAAATCCTATTTACAAACCTTAAAGAAGTTAAGATCCGAATGGTTCTCTTCTCAGTGGAGTAGGTCAAGTTTGACCGAACCACTTAAATATCTTTGTCATTCTCCGTACTTTTTTAATTTTTAATTTTAATACCGAAAAGATGAAAATTAATCGCAAAAAATTAAAAGAGGCACGCTAAGCACGGTAGGGCCGTGCCGTGCCATGGAAAATTTCATGTTGAGCCGTGCCGGCACGGCCCGCTAGATGAGATGGGTCATGCTGGCCCAGCCCGTGGCCCATTCATGCCGAGATATGGGCGCACTATGCTGGCCCTGCCTGGCCCGTTTGACATCCTTACGCCCACTCATCTTAGTTATTGATGAAAAAAATTCTAAATCTAACATTTCTCAATATTATCAGTTTTTGGATTTTTTTTTTTTTTTTTGTCATTTTAGATTCATGCAGAAAATCGAGATGTCATTTGGAGGGACCACAACTGCTTTTTCATCCTTGATCCTATGTATTAAGCCGAGTGTCACAAATATCATTCTTAGGAAATTAGTGTCAGGAAAATTTCTGGATATTTTCATAGTAGTGAGGGATCCATACTTACAGATAATGTTGCACTGGAATTTTTTGTTTTCCTCTTAGCGTCTTGCTTTAGCTAATGAAAGTAACCAATCAAAAAAGAGGGATCCATACTTGATTCATGTTTTAGGCTTATTGTAAACCTATTTCTCCTTACTATTTCACTTTGAAGGCAGTGTTACTGATATAGAAAGATGGAGCATATACATTGATATACTTTGAAGAAGAAGTGGCTTGAGATGGCCCTTAATATAAAATCTGGAAGTTGGATCACTCACGTTCAATTTTTACAGAAGTTCTCTTGAAGACCTGGATCCAATGCTTTATAATGGGTGGATTTATGTTCATAAAGGTTATGTGGTGAGTTTTTATAGGGCTGTCAGGTTGGATTCTAGTTGTGTTGTTATTTCAATGGAATTTGTGTTTCGACTTTTTTTTCCATAATATTATTACAACTTTTTTGGTGTTTTTTAGAGGATTTTTCATAATAAAAATGACCTCTTATTACCTTGTTAATAAGCTTCCCCATAATTATTATATTTACTTTTTTCTGTGAACATGAAATAGGTTAACTCCTTTTTGTATGTTGTTGTATTCATTATTCATTGTTATGGAACTTCTTTTTGAGACTTGATTGCCTGCTTCTAGACTTTTCTAGATTTGTAGTAAATTCAACATGATCCATTAAAGTTTGTTTCATTCCCCATCTCCTTTGTGAATCTTCAATTTAAAAAATTGGACTGATGTAGTTCAATCCAATTATTTTCTTAAGCATATAATATGATCACCAGTTCCTATACCTATCTTTCATGCATCTTCAGATTGTAAATTAAGCATTTCTATCTGATTGCTTGTGAAGCAGGCTGGTGGTCGTGAGCTCTATTTTTCCATGGTTGACGGGGATTTTAAGAAGTTTGAAGGAAAATGGTCCGTAAAACCTGGTCTAAGGTATACATGAGTGCTTTGTTTCAGTTGCATTTGTGCTATTTTCACTCTTGCTTATTTATTTCATCATTTGGTGGGCAACTAGTTGATATCACAGATTTTTCAATTTTGCAGTTAAAACTTGAGTTTTTTTTTTCCTGAACTTGAGTTCGATCATCAAAGACTGATGGAAGACTCCTTAACCAAATGATCTGCCTCTGAACTAGCGCTTAACTTCAGATGGAAGAATGATGCTTCCAACTCATAATCTAAATCAATCATTTCCTTCACCACGCCTGCCTTTTAGAACAAGGAACGAGACTGTTGGATGTTGGCAGAGTAAATGTGGGCTGATGACAGAATAGCCTTAATACAGACTGTTACAGCAAACTGAAAGTGGAAGAGAGTTATGCACAGTACGAATAGGAATGGAAGACTTTTTTATTCATTGTACCATCTCATTTACATAGACCATTTAAATAGATAAAGGTGACTAACAATAAAGGGACAGGTGTCCCATGAACACCTACTCTGTAGAACTAACAGAGTCACTGAAAGGGCAGGTGTCCCATAAACACCTAGTCTATAGAACTAACACAAGGACACGTTTACAGACTTCTTCAAGCAAAGACTTATTCAAAGATAGTTAAATGACATATCAGCATAACATTTGATATAATTTAATATTCTAATAGAGACACTGACCAAAACCCTCTGAGTGGCACAAAATGAACCCCCCTCCATTAGAATGCCCCAAAGATTTAATTGATGAGCTTTACGAAGGCCAATCCACATAGCTTCCCTTTCTGCTTTTCTACCTGCACAAAGACCAATAGGCCAAAGAAGGAAAGGATACTTGAAATGATTTATCTTGAATGATCCCTCCTATATACCCATAGAACTCGGATTGCAACTTGGACAATTGTGCTACCATCGAAGTCGAGCTTACATACACCCTCATGCTGAGGACTCCATTTGGGAAGACGTTGATGGTTATAATTGAGAAGAAAGTGACCTTCTTCCAATTAGTCAATGTAATTGCTCTAGGAGTAGTGTGGAAGAGGAGAGGACTTGTCACCCACAAGGCCACCTAAAACTGAGCCTTCTCTAATGACATGTTCTCCAGGGAAGATTTTCCTTAAAAGCACCCCAAGTTCCTCGCTTTCCATACCCCATGCCTCAATCTAATGATAGGAATGATACTTGCCAGGTTGACACATCACTCTAATAACATGTTCTCCATGGAAGTTTTTCCTTAAAAGCACACCAAGTATCCTCTCTTTCCATACGCATGCCTCAATCTAATGATAGATATGAACGATACTTGCCAGGCAGCCACATCACTCTATCCCTTTTAGGTTCCATTGCCATACTTCATGCCTCAATCAGATGACAACTTTTTTTGGAAGAACCCAGCTTCAATCAAACCACCCCAAGACAAATCTTTAAAGCATTTAGATATTGTTTCTTGTTCTCCTGTTGAAGCTGACTAATGACTATTGTGCTTTCGCCTACACTACTCAGAGACTCAGAGATAGAGTGGCTTTGTTGGCTCCCTCAAGATATGGGAGTATGTATCCCCTCATCAACACTATTGTATTGCTATAACATGAGTTCCATACAAATTTCAAAAAATGACGTCTTTCATGTGTAAGAAACTTGATTGTCATTTTGTATGCCATCATGTTCACCTTGGCACTACCAATCTCTCTCTTATTTTTGTTGGTGAAGTTGTTGATTTGTTCTCCAAGAGTCATCCTTCTATGCGATTCACTCAACTGTTAGCCAAGCTAGCAATGCTTACCTTCTTGCAATGAAATATTAAATAGACCCTTAGACTACCTAGACATAGGAACATAATTTGGATAGACCCTGGGGCTATCAAAGACAAATGACTGAAGGAGATATCTTTGTATATTAATTACAATATTTATTTCCGTTTAGTTGCTCATTGATCAATTGCAGATTGATTATAGAATTATTCTAACAAACATAAAGCAAATCAAAGAGGCTATATAAACTGGAACATGGAATCACTAAAATCCATTCCATTTTTCGATTTTGTCTTTTGATCCCGTCAGTTATTTTTAATTAATTCATATGTTATTTTATGAAAGTTCTCCAAGTCTTATTTTTCGTCTTGGTTGCATTGGACAGTCAACACTTTAAGCACTTTGCTATTTTTCATGTGTCTTGGTATACCCATGAATTTTATTTTAACTTTCCTGTGGCCTGATCAACTCCATTTGTCTCATCTTGGCCCCTGTGTACAGGTCCTCAACAACTTTGTCATATGAAGTCAGTGTGATACCTAGATTTAATTTCCCTGCCATTTTTTTAGAGAGAATTATAAGGTCAGATCTTCCTGTAAACCTCCGAGCTTTAGCTTGTAGAGCAGAAAGAAACTTTGAAGGGATTCTGAAGCCACCAGTTGTTGGAAGTGCCTCCCATGCTTCCTCTTATATGGAATTCTCAAATCCTTTGTCTGAGACAGATAAGCTTCTCTCAAAGGAGATCAATGAAACCCATACAAGTTCTAATTTTGGCTCCTTACCTGCTTCATCTTCCAATAAGTTGAACAGTAAATGGGGTGTGTTTGGAATCGCTTGCAGACTTGATAGGCCATGCATTGTAGATGAAGTTCATCTTCGTAGATTTGATGGTCTACTGGTAATTTATTGATTCTACACTTGTAACACTTCATTGTTTCGATGGAATCCACTTGTATCATATCTCTAATGAAATTCTTTTGGGATGAAGGAAAATGGTGGGGTCCATAGGTGTGTTGTTGCTAGCATTACTGTTAAAGCACCTGTTTGCGAAGTGTGGAATGTTTTGACAGCTTATGAGACTCTACCTGAGTAAGTATTTTGTTTTTCATGCTCACTCTATCAATATAGTTCAATGTTTCTTCTTCCATATAGCCGACCCCACCTAGTGGGAAAAGGCTTGGTTTGGTTTGGTTTGGTTTGGTTTCTTCTTCCATGTTTTAAGGGATTGGTTCAAGTTTGCACATACTTTCACCGATTGCAATCATCCTTCATTTAAGTTTTCCTTGTTGGAGGCTAGGAGCCACAGGTGACAATTTATATCATAGACGCCTCAGATCATTTAATTTTTCTAGTCATTTCGGCACTTAGAAACAGTGCCTCATTGACAATATAGGTGTTATGTTTATATTACCTTGTTATTCTTAAGCCTTCTCTCATTTTAGGCAATTTGGGTTTTTTTGAACTTCAAACGCAATTATCTTTTTTAATGTTTTCCTCGATGGCTTGGAGTCACATTGATCATACACAATTATCTTTGTTAATGTTTTCCTTGATGTCTTGGAGTCACATTGATCAAACACAATTATCTTTGTTAATGTTTTCCTTGGTGGCTTGGAGCCACATGTGACAACTTATCATTGACACTTCAAACCATTATTTTTTCTTCTCATTTCAAACCTCAGGCAATGCCTCATTATTTTTCCTTCTTGATATTGCAACAAAATCATTCTTGATGTCAAGTTGATGTAGAGGCCATGATTTATTTGCAGAAATTTAATTAATTTATGATAACTAGATATGTCGTGAATAAGGTGATAACTTTAGGCAGAAAAACCCTAAATTATTCAGCTGAATTACAGACTGGGAGAAAGAGGAGAACAATACGAGAAACAGGGGAGAATAACTTACATAAGACTGGGAGAAAGAGGAGAACAATATCCAGAAACAGGGGAGAATAACTTACATAAGAGCATGGTATTCTCAATGTGGGAAACATTTTTCATGTACTGATTTAATCTCCGCTGATGTGATGATTAAATAGAATTAGAGTATATATGATGATTAAATATAGTTTCACTTAATAGAGATAAAGAAGGAATTTGATTGTACACAATTTGGGATCTATTTTACATCTTTGCATTTTGTAGGAGCACCTAATATGATATTCCTTGTTTCTATGTCAAACATTGTAACTATTGTGGTTAATGTAGCTTTGGGGTATTGGCATCATTGCCTTTAAAGGACACTGCTTACATCTTATGATAAATTTCGCATCTGGTTACCATCTTATGAATTATTTTTTGTACCTTGATGTTTCTGAATGTTTTAATGTTATGATACTGTACATACATGCTAAGTGGTTGTAGCTTTTTTTTTAATCTCTTGATGTAGGAACTGCTTGTTCATTTCCAGTCTTTTATTATGCAATTTATTACTTTAAGCTTCATTGCGTTTTGATATATACTGCCCACTGAATATTATATTGCTTTTGCTAATTTTCTTTAAAATCGAAGTTCTTTTTCACAGGATTGTCCCAAATTTAGCTATTAGTAAGGTATTATCTCGAGAAAATAACAAGGTTCGAATTCTTCAGGTATTGAACATTTTCTTGCAATAGGAATAGTGTTCTTTTTTTTCTGAAAAGAAATTTTTTTGTTTCACAAGTTAGAACACACACATGGAAATTCTCTAAAATGACCCATCTGAAAAGGGTCGTTCATTGATCAAATTACCTAATGCCACCTCAGTTTACAATGTATAAAGATAAAAAGGAAATTAGCAGCACATCTTCCCAATGCCAGCAAACAAAGAGGCCATTATTGCTTTCTCCCTTCCCTTGTATTTATTTCTACATATGAGTCATCCTATGCCAAATTTCACTCTCCAAAGCAGGTGGGGCCCACAGTTTAATTAACCAATCGATACCGCGAAATCTTTACCCCATGTATTCATCCTAGCCAAAGTTTACTCCAAAGCAGGTGGGTCCACAGCCCGTTGAAAGTTGTTGTACCATGTATTCAACATGAGCCAAATTTTACTCAAAAGAAGGTGGGGCCCAAATTTCAATTGGATAACCCAAATGGTTCAAGGGCACCATCCCATGTACTCATCCTTGGCCAAATTAAATTCCAAAGCAGGTGGGTCCACAGCCCGTTGAAAGTTGTTGTACCATGTATTCAACATGAGCCAAATTTTACTCAAAAGAAGGTGGGGCCCAAATTCGAATTGGATAACCCAAATGGTTCAAGGGCACCATCCCATGTACTCATCCTTGGCCAAATTAAATTCCAAAGCAGGTGGGGCCCAATCCAATTAAATATGCATAAAACACGATTTTTACTCTTTTTTTTCATTTAGTCACATTTTTATACATGATCCAATTAAAGTTGACCCCACTATGATTGCATAAATCCAGCCCAACCCCAAAAAACAAAGTGATAATGATTTTGAGCAGTTTGGGTTTAAGTGGTGGGACCTATTGATGGATTCATTAAGTTGGCCTCTTAGAAATCTGCCCTACCAACATCAATTTGCCATCCCCATAAAGCACGTTTATTCAAATCTACATGCAGGCCACACCTTTTTCATGACAATGAATTCAGTGAAGTTGCACGTAGACAGAAGCCATTTTGAGGAAAAACCAGGAGTCATTTAGGGAAAAGATAGGAGTCATGTGTTGACAATTTTAGAGAGACAGAGAGATGTCACGAATAAGCCAGAAGAATTATAACTCATAAACAATACTGAATGGAATTGGATTCGATCTCCTCCTTGAGGATTCACCATTGTATTTTTTATGCCCAATTTGGGCTACAATTTCAATCTATCAAATCTCCTAGTTTAGTATGTTTTGCTGTACAAGTCTGACTAGTATCAATCTATCAAATCTCCTATTTTAGTATGTATTGCTGTACAACTCTACAATACGATGGGCTTTGCAGATGGGTCATGGATGGGCCAAAATTCACAATTGTATTTTATAGATAAAAAATGTCCAATTTGGGCTACAATTACAATCTATCAAATCTCCTATTTTAGTATGTATTGTTGTACAAGTCTAACTAGTATTAATCTATCAAATCTCCTATTTTAGTATGTATTGTTGTACTAGTCTACAATACGATGGGCTTTGCAGATGGGTCATGGATGGGCCAAACTTATATTATAATGGGCCTGTTTTAACACACCCCCACCCCCCCCCCCCCCCCCCCCCCCCCTTCAAATAGATGCGGTGAAATCAATAAACATCAATTTGCTGGATAATAATTGCTGACGTGGGCGAGGAAGTCCCTTCGTGAAGATGTCCACAATTTGGAGGCCAAAGGAAATGAACGGTAGGGAAATGACGTCCCGTAGATATTCATTACGAATGAAATGACAATCAACTTTGATGTGCTTGGTCCGTTCATGAAAAACTGGATTTTATGTAATACGAATAGCACTAGTGTTGTCAGCATGGAGAAGTATAGGTGAGCTTTGTGGAAAACCGAGATCGGAGATTAGCCCACGAAGACAAAGTAGTTCAGAACATGCAGCAGACATGGCACGATATTCGGCTTCTATGGAAGATCTTGAAACCTTATATTGTTTCTTACATTTCCAGGATATCAACGCATCGCCAAGATACATACACCACCCAGTTGTGGAACGACGGGTGTTAGTACAGCATGCCCAATCAACATCGGAGAAAGCAATGAGATTTAGTGGGGAGCCTGCAGGGAAGATTAGACCACGAGTAGTCGTACAAGAAGGCAACGAATAATTCGTTAGACAGCCGTCAAATGAAGATGCCTTGGTTGAGTCATAAACTGGAAATGTCAGGGCGGGTATGAGTTAAATAGATCAAGCTACCAACCAATTGCCAATAGAGCATGGCATCGGGAAGAAGATCCCCGCTATCCTTTGAGAGCTTCAAATTCACTTCAAGAGGAGTATCAAATGGAGTTGATTGCTGGAGTTCTGCTAGTTTAATTAGGTCTAGAGCATATTTGTGTTGGTGCAAAATGATTCCTTTTTCTGTTTGATGAACTTCAAGACCTAAGAAGTAGGTTAAGGGACCCAAGTCTTTCATATGGAACGATTGATGCAACGAGGATTGAAGCTTAGATATCATTGCGAAATCAGTTCCAGTAATGATTCCCACTATCCTTTGAGAGCTTCAAATTCACTTCAAGATGAGTATCAACTGGAGTTGATTGCTGGAGTCCTGCTAGTTCAATTAGGTCTAGAGCATATTTGTGTTGGTGCAAGATGATTCCTTTTTCTATTTGATGAACTTCAAGACCTAAAAAGTAGGTTAAGGGACCCAAGTCTTTCATATGGAACGATTGATGCAATGAGGATTGAAGCTTAGATATCATTGCGGAATCAGTTCCAGTAATAATGATGTCATCAACATAAATGAGAAGAATAGAGATACCGCTCGGAGACTAATGTAAAAACAACGATGGATCATACGGACTTTTTTGGAAGTCTAACATAAGCAAGGCGTCCCGAAATTTCTCAAACCAAGCGCGAGGAGCCTGTTTAAGGCCATAGAGGGAATGCCTGAGTTTAGCCACATCTGAACTAGTGGAAGGGGAATACCTGTTAGGAAGGCGCTTATAAACCTCTTCTTTAAGATCACCATGAAGAAAGGCATTCTTTACATCTAATTGAAGAATGAGCTAAGCTTGAGATTCTGTAATGGCAATAATCATCCGGATAGTAGTCATCTTTGAAACTAGAGCAAATGTTTCATCATAGTCGATGCCATATTCTTGGCGATTACCAAGAGCGACCAGGCAAGCCTTGTTTGGTCTAGTGAGCCATCAGATTTTAGTTTGACCGAATAAACCCATTTACACCCAATAGGTCGAACTGTAGTTGGGCAGGTAACCACATCCCATGTATGATTAGTCTGTAGAGCTTCTAATTCATCGGACATAGCTTTCCGCCAACATTCATGTTTCACAGCTTGAGAATAGGAAGTGGGAATGTTAATAGAAGCTAGAGTGGCAAGAAAAGACAAATGAGAATGCCCATATCTATCAGGAGGCCGAGAGACACGCGTGGTGCGTAGAAGAGTGGGCATCATGGCTGGTTCTAGTGTAGTGGCTAGGGGAGTTGGATCGGGTGCCGGATCAGGTGTCTCTTGAAGGGTTGTATATTAGCAGTGAGTGGTTCCATTTGTCGCTGATATACAATTCTAGGTTTGAACCTTTCAATAGAAGATGAAGTATCGGATGAAAAAGGTGGTAATATAGTCATGTTGATAGAAATGGAGGAATCAGTGGTTTAAGAAAAAACATATAAATTTTCGAAAAACACAACATTTCGAGAAACACGAATTCTTTTGACAGATGGTTCATAGCAAACAAATCCTTTTTGACGAGTTGCGTAATCAAGAAAAACACATTTGGTAGCTTGCGCAGACAATTTTCTTTCAAAAGGAGGAAGATGAACAAAACAAACACATCTGAAAGGACGAAGATGTGTATATGTAGGATGAGAGTTAAAGAGACGGAAATATGGGGGCTGATTTTGAAGTTTGGAAGACGGAAGTTGATTAATAAGATGAGCAGAAGTGGATAGAGCTTCCGGCCAGAATAAAAGGGGAACAAAGGATTCAAGTAATAGGCAACAAAGCATGCCAAGTAAATGGCGATTCTTCCGTTCAACAATGCCATTTTACTTTGTAGTATGAGGACAGGTTCGTTGTGAGATAAGCCCCTTCTGTTGGAAAATTCTTGAAATCTGTTTGACACATATTCACCACCTGAATTAGATCGGAGAATCTTTATGCAGGTGGAGAATTGTGTTTCAACATAGGCAAGGAATGTTTTAAACACCTCAAAAACCTCCAATTTAGCCCTTAAAAAATAAACCCAAGTGAATCTGCTATGATCATTGATGAATGTGACAAAGTATTTATAGTGAGAATGAGAAATAACTGGTGTTATACCCCAAACGTCACTATGAATCAAACCAAAACATTTTTTTGATATAGAGTTATGCATAGAAAATGGAAGAGATTTACTTTTTACTAATTTGCAAACAGAACAATCAATATTGACATTAGAATTAGAAAACTGTATTTTATTAATCAAACTAGAAATTTTCAAAGATAACAATATGTTCGAATTAGGATGTCCTAAGTTTTTTGTGCCACAGATGCACATTATTTTGAAGAACACATGAAAAATTTTCCAACAATCAATGTTGGAAGACGGAAGCCGATTAATAAGATGAACAAAAGTGGATAGAGCTTCCGGCCAGAATCAAAGGGGAATAGAGGATTCAAGTAACAGGCAACAAAGCATGCCAAGTAAATGGCGATTCTTCCGTTCAGCAATGCCATTTTACTTTGGAGTATGAGGACAGGTTCGTTGTGAGATAAGCCCCTTCTGTTGGAGAAATTCTTGAAATCTGTTTGACACATATTCACCACCTGAATCAGATCGGAGAATCTTTATGCAGGTGGAGAATTGTGTTTCAACATAGGCAAGGAATGTTTTAAACACCTCAAAAACCTCCAATTTAGCCCTTAAAAAATAAACCCAAGTGAATCTACTATGATCATTGATGAATGTGACAGTATTTATAGTAAGAATGAGAAATAATTGGTGTTATACCCCAAACGTCACTATGAATCAAACCAAAACATTTTTTTGATAGAGAGTCATGCATAGAAAATGGAAGAGATTTGCTTTTTCCTAATTTGCAAACAAAACAATCAATATTGACATTAGAATTAGAAAACTGCATTTTATTAATCAAACCAGAAATTTTCAAAGATAACAATATGTTCGAATTAGGATGTCCTAATTTTTGTGCCACAGATGCACATTATTTTGAAGAACACATGAAAAAGCTGAAGTAGAGTCATCCCTAGGTTGTATAGGCAAACTAAGCAAAAACAACTGGCACACTTAGGCCCCTTCCCAATCACCTGTCCCGTCCCCTGATCCTGTACAACACAACTAAAAGAAGCAAGGATGAAAATAGCAATAGCGGCGGGCGTAGCGGCCTGCCGCCAAACTGCTACGAAGCGGGCGATACGTAGCGTAGCGGGGATACGTAGCGGCGTAGCGGTGCGATTTGAAAAAATCACCAAAAAAATCTGAAAAAATTCCAGAAAATCCAGAAAATTGTAAAATGAAAGAAAATGTGGTTCTTTTGCAAAAGTAAGTAAGAAAAGGGGGCGTAGCGGTGCCCTCAATACATGAGGTCCTGTATCGCTGTATAAATAGAAAATAATAGTAATAATTAATTTTTTCACATGCTTTCATGTTTCTTAGTCATGCTAACTTAAAAAGTAATGGAAAGCTCATAAAAAAAAAAAAATAGAACATGAAATCATGAAATAAAAGCATAAGAAATTAAGAATTAAGAAATAAGAAGACTTAAGAGTTAGGTCATTACACAATAGTGACAATACACAATACCCATTAGTCATTAGTGAATATTGAACAGTCAAATATCAATACTTCAACATTCATGATTCAAATTCAATCAAGTGAATGAACTATGAAGTGATCAACAATCAACATTCAACACCAATTTAAAAATGACAAAGAATAGAGTTAGTGAAGGATATAGGAATACCTTAATCAATAATCACCACCAAAAGGAATGTCTACCAAGATTCAAGGGGCTATGGTTATCATCATCCCCATTAGTGTTATTATTTGATCCACTGGCACTGGCATCATATTGGATTTGATATTGATGAAAATTGGGATCCACAAATCCAAAGAAGGCAGCTGCACCTGCATCAAAAGAACTTGGAGGAGGTGGAGGTGGTACATGTGGATTTCTACCATATTGCGTTTCACCATAGTCACCATATGAGTATGGCCCCGAAGTTGAAGACTGTTCTTCTCCTTGTTGTAATTGACCATATGGAAAATAGTCAAAATATTGTGAGGGTCCTTGTCCACTGTAACTAGGGTTCCACGAATCAGTCCATGATGCTGCTTGTTGTCCTCCAACATCTCCACCCATATTTCCTTGCTCACTACTACCTCCAGCCCCAAGTGGTGAATCTCTTCGGCGCCGTTGATAACCACGGCTTGGATCAAATCTTCCAGATGGAGGTAACTCATATACTTCCTCTATAGGAATGTCATCGTCTTCATCATGCTGATAGTATTCACTAGTACCACCTGTCCCACTGTCTCCCGCTCCTCCTCCATCTCCACCATGGCTACTCGAAGAGACGGTGGTGGAACTAACTTTCTCAGAAGCAGGTTCT
This sequence comes from Umbellularia californica, assembly GCA_028538565.1. Taxonomy (NCBI): domain Eukaryota; kingdom Viridiplantae; phylum Streptophyta; class Magnoliopsida; order Laurales; family Lauraceae; genus Umbellularia; species Umbellularia californica. Next base: position 42,508,296 of record JAPQWN010000004.1, read on the forward strand.
TTCCCACTTCTCCTAGTCCTACTGGTACCTTCTCCCTGAGGTGGCTGACCTTCTGCAGGTGCCTCACCCATATCCGAATCTATCAACTCTTGAACTGTTTCCTGAAACTTCGGATCTGAATCTAGCATTAGATCCTCTATCTCGGCTAACCATGGGAGTAAGGGATCGTCCTCTCTGAATATGTGATCCAAATTAATAGGACAATAAGCAGGATCATCCCTTGACCTTCTCTCCCTAATTCTGTTTCTCAACTTCAGATTGTAATGACAATATACAAGCTTGTTGAGTTTCTGCATGGTAAGCCGATTTCTGGCCTTCGTGTGGATCAAAGAGAAAGTGCTCCAATTGCTTTCACAGTTGGAAGATGTTGTAGTTTGACTAAGGATGCGAACAGCCGCTTTCCTTAGATATGGAGCATTCTCTCCATAATTCATCCACCAATCAGCTGAAATGCAAAAAATAAATAAAGAAAATTAGATATTCGTAACCCTCAAGTCCTTCTAATCAATTAAGATAAATAAATCAAGATTCAAGACTATTGGGTGGGGTCTTCTGTTCATCGTCATACCAGGTGGCATCCTTCCAATCGATCGTATCACAAGAGGGTCAGCAAAGGTTCCTCTCCTTTGTGTATATATAGATATCTACAATGTGAAAATTAGATATAAGCATGTATGGCAGTATGGCAATTAGCACTTGGTAGCATAATTAAATTCTCTCAAGTAACCACCCACTCACCTCTTGTATTGCATCAATTTGATCATCTGCATCTAACAAATTTTTTAATACATCCCGTAATCCTACCCACAAGTCCGTATCTATTGCTTCGGTGTGTAGTTCAACATTGCGGTAATAGAATTCGGGATTCAAAAAATAACCTACATTATAAATATGTAGAATGTACTGTGAGCAAATAAGATAATAGATACATTAGTTAGGAAAACAAAAATGTATCAAATTCAAAGATATATATTAATTACCTGCAACATGCAATGGATGGTGCAACTGATCGTTCCAACGGGCATCAATAATCTTTATATATTTATCGTGATATGTAACATTTTCTATAATGGATTGCTTTGCCCGATCCATTGCTTCATATATAAAGCCCATTGTCGGCTTGTCATCACCATCTACAAGCCGCAACACTTTAACTAAAGGCTCAAAAACCTGTAATATCTTCCTCACTTTCTTCCAAAACTTATTATCCCTCGTAAGGTTTGGGACTTCAAACCCCGGACCACTAGTTGCATTGCCCCATTTCGAACAAAGTCATTCTTCTGATGCAAACATCTGAATGAGCTCCGTTCTAAACTTTACAAGGCTTTACATAGCCAGAAAATGAGTTGCAAACCTAGTTATTCCTGGACACAGCAAGGCATGGTTATTTGTGTATCTTTTCATCAAGCTTAACACCCATGAATGATCATATATAAATCTTGTAAATCCTCTACATGCCTTGATCAATGAAGCCACTTTTGTCTTCCTTCCAATCTCTTCCAAGATGAGATCTACACAGTGTGCTGCACATGGGGTCCAGAATAAACGGGTCCTCTTCTCCTATAATTGCAAACCTGCTTTCTTGAAATTGGTGCCATTATCTGTAACAATCTGTACAATATACTCCTCTCCCACACTCTCTACAACTTTATCCATAAGATTGTATATATATGTGGCTGTCCGTCTATGTTCACTTGCATCAATGGACTTCACAAAGACGGTCCCAGCGACTGAATACACCAAAAAGTTTATTAATTGTGTTTGGGTGCCGCTGGTCTACCCGTCACACATGATGGTAACACCATTCTGTTGCCACATGGGCCTAAACGTTTCCACCCAAGCCTTTATTTCTCTATATTCTTCTTCAAGATATTTAGTGCCCACATCATATACGGAGGGCGCCTGTATACCCCGCCCAGCTTCGGCGGCAACATCAAGAATAGTCTGGAAATATGGGGAATCTATTGCTGTAGGTGGTATGTTCTTGTGAATTAGCCATTTTGCTGTAGTTTTGGCCAATCTATCTCTTGCAGCCTTCATTACCCCTTTCATAACACTAGATATTTTTGGTTGTTTATCTCCCTCTTTTCTATGTGCTAGAGGATCAACAGGGGGGGGACTGCTCTTCTCGTAGAGATCATTTCTACATCAACATCCCGTTCTCGGGTGCTAAATGCCCTACGCAAGGACCCTGCAATGCCCTTACCCTTGCTTGGCACAGATGCAGATGAGCCCCCTGCATCATAATATCTGCTTCCAGCAAATGCGCGACGTTCTTGTTCTTCTTGTTGACTCATCAAAGACTCTCGGCCTGCAGTCTCCATCTGTGCATCTTCCTCCTCATCAAAGTATTCATCCCCAAATACATCATAACGGGCAGCATCAATATCTTGCCGCTTCTTTTCTTTTATCTCTACTTTTCTAGCTTTATTTTGGCCAAGCAAAGCTTTCATTTCTTCCCTGATTTCCCTTGGTACTTCGGAACAGGCAGCAACATTGCCAGAAACGTGGCCCAAGTGCTGCTTGAATCTTGTAATGCCCCCAGTGGTTATTTTCGAACAAAACTTGCATTTGATTTTCAACCTATTTTCCTCAACTGCCTCACCAAATCTCCATGCGGGATCAGTACTACGAGGCATTTTAATTGATCAATTTGCAAAGACAAATAGACTGAATACTTGTCTCTTGCTATAAATATGAACAAGTAGTATGTTAAAAATTAAAAAAAAACAAAGAAATATGTTAGAGGAAACATATATATAATGCTTAGGAATTATTCTCTTGACATTTAATTGGTATTTCATTACTTAAAGTATCAATTTTTTTCAAAAAATAAATAAATCCGAAAATAAAAATTAAAGAAAAATTAAGAAACATTCAAGTAGTGATGGATTAATCTATGGGAAACATAGATCTATCATTTACAAGCAATTTCCAAGTTGTTTCATTGGTTGTCAATGAATATACACATTTTTTTTTTCAAAAAATAAATAAATCCAAAAATAAAAATTAAAGAAAAATCAAGAAACATTCAAGTGGTGATGGATTGATCTATGGGAAACATAGATCTATCATTTACAAGCAATTTCCAAGTTGTTTCATTGGTTGTCAATGAATATACACATTTTTTTTTCAAAAAAATAATAAATCCGAAAATAAAAATCAAGAAACATTCAAGTGGTGATGGATTGATCTATGGGAAATATAGATCTATCATTTACAAGAAATTTCCAAGTTGCTTCATTGGTTGTCAATGAATATACACAATTTTTTTTTCAAAAAAATAATAAATCCGAAAATAAAAATTAAAGATAAATAAGAAACATTCAAGTGGTGATGGATTGATCTATGGGAAACATAGATCTATCATTTTACAAGCAATTTCCAAGTTGTTTCATTGGTTGTCAATGAATATACACATTTTTTTTTCAAAAAATAAATAAATCCGAAAATAAAAATTAAAGAAAAATCAACAAACATTCAAGTGGTGATGGATTGATCTATGAGAAACATAGATCTATCATTTAGAAGTACTTTTCAAGTTGTTTCATTGGTTGTCAATGAGTATTCACTTTTTTTTTTTTTTTAAATAAATAAATCCGAAAATAAAAAATATCAAAAAATTTAAAAAAACCCAAAAATATGTGTGCATCATCGAAGGAAAACATAGATCTAACAATATTACAAGATAAGGAAGAATTTATAGTAGTTAGAGTCTTAAAGAGAGATGAAATGATCTCAAAACTCAAAAGTCAACTCCAAAAAAGTTCAAAGAAAGAACATACCTAGAATAGAATCTTGAATCTTGATGAAGATGCTTGGATCTTGTCTCACTAACAATATTTCCTTGTTTTGATGTTTGTTTTGGTGGATTTTGAGCTCAAATATGGTTTTACAGCAATAGGGAGGGTTTTACAGCAAGTAACAGTGAAAGAAGAAGGAGAAAAGAGAAGGGAAAGAAGAAATGGGTCTTCAGGGGGTGTTTTTAAACACCTCCACTACATGGCGGCTGCCACGTAGCGTAGCGGTATGTATCGGCTGCTACGCATATGTAGCGGCCGATACGGTGAGTATCGCGATAAATTGAAAAAAGCATGGCGGCATCTGCCGCCACGGCCGATATTTTCATCTATGGATAGGAGGGCTGGGTGCAAATGGCTGTGAAGACATGGATGCAGACGGAGAAGCAGAAGCCACAGAGTGAGAATCTGCAAAAGCAATGGCAGAATAAGCACACGAATTTTGATTTTCTGGTCGTTTGCTGCACTTAGAAATGGTATGCCCGCTTGCTTTGCAGTAGTTACAGACTTTCCTTCTGCACTGAGAAAAATAATGTCCATATTCCTTACAAGTGAAGCATTGAATCTTGCTCAAATCCTGGGTTGAAGTGTCGCATCGGGAGGGTTTCCCTTTTGCCACATAAGCAACTCCAATTGGACCGGTAGATGATTGTTGGGATAGTTGATGCTGAGTGAATAGCCGTTGTTCTTTGCGGAGCACTTCATTGAGACATGTCTCCAACGAGGGAGCTGGATGTCGACTCATAAGATTTGAGCGGACATTTTCAAATTCAGGCCAAAGTTTCATTAAGAATTGATATCTAAAGTAATTTTATGAACTTCCTGAACACCAAATAGAGTTTCTCCTTTGATAATGGCATATGCAATATCCGTGTATTCAGTCCAAAGAACAAAGAAGCCAGAGTAATATCCTGGACAGCCATTTGTCCTTGAGAGTATTGAGCAATTTCATATTCTAATTGGAACCGACGGGTTGAATTTTCTTGGTGATAGATTAGTTTCAGATATCCCCACATATCTTGAGTAGTTTTATATGGCTTAAGATGTAAGAAAAATTGGGGTTCCACTGCGCCCAACATCCAGCTCATAATTTGTGCCTTTTTGGTTTCCCAATCTTCCAATTTTTCTTTTTCCTTTGGCTTTCTTATAGAACCATAAATGTGGCCCCATAATTTTTGCCTCTCAGATATAACTCAAATTGATAGGCCCAAGCATAATAGATTTTTCCATTGAATTTGATCAATTGCATTTCATTCTTGTCCATTTTCAACCCACAGATGACAATAGGAATAGACAGACGTCAGTAAAGGGAACAAACAAAGTGAGCAACAACCAGACAACAACAAGAAACAGCCCAGATTAATTTCAAAAAGCGCAAATTAAAGGTGGCAGCAACAATAGAGTCAACCAATCACAACAGATCTCAGATCTGTATATATAAGTACATAAATTTGGTCCAGGCGACCAAGAAATTCAGCAGAAAACAGTAGGTGGGACCCACTGGTGATTCAATATATCATATTAGGGTGATTAGATGAAAGTACATTGCAAAAACTGGTAAACCCAAACAATGATAAAAAGGCCTACCTCTGATCTTTAAAAAATGCTTAAAAAATCACCAAAAACTCCCAGATTATCAGGGGACCAGGACTGCAGTGTCCTTCTGATCAGATCTTATCTGTAGATGGTGGCCCTTTGTTGATCTGCACACACTGCCGTCGTGTAACTCTTGTTCAAACCAATCGACAGAGGAACTCTCCTTGAGAACTTAAACAAGAAAGATTTAGATGGCTCTTAATCTCTCTATTACACCAAGATGGCTTTGATACCATGTCACGAATAAGCCAGAAGAATTATAACTCAAACAATACTGAATGGAATTGGATTCGATCTCCTCCTTGAGGATTCACTTTTGTATTTTACAGATCAGAAATGCCCAATTTGGGCTACAATTACAATCTATCAAATCTCCTATTTTAGTATTTTTGTTGTACAAGTCTGACTAGTATCAATCTATCAAATCTCCTATTTTAGTATGTATTGCTATACAAGTCTACAATATGATGGGCTTTGCAGATGGGTCATGGATGGGCCAAACTTATATTATAATGGGCCTATGTTAACAAGAGAGTCATTTAAGCTATTTGTTTTCCTCATTTTTTATGACAACTCATTCAATTCAAGTCCAGTTCCTTTATTATCTCATCGGACAAACTTTCAGGGTTTTTCTTTTAAAAATGCCTGGCATCCATCTATATATATATATATATATTGTATGAGGGACATTCATGTGCATCCATCCCTCACCATATGGTGAGAGACGAACTTGATGGGGCCCTGCCGTCGTGTAACTCTTGTTCAAACTAGTCGACAGAGGAACTCTCCTTGAGAACTTAAACAAGAAAGATTTAGATGGCTCTTAATCTCTCTATTACACCAAGATGGCTCTGATACCATGTCACGAATAAGCCAGAAGAATTACAACTCAAACAATACAGAATGGAATTGGATTCGATCTCCTCCTTGAGGATTCACCATTGTATTTTATAGATCAGTAATGCCCAATTTGGGCTACAGTTACAATCTATCAAATCTCCTATATTAGTATGTATTGTTATACAAGTCTGACTAGTATCAATCTATCAAATCTCCTATTTTAGTATGTATTGCTGTACAAGTCGACAATACGATGGGCTTTGCAGATGGGTCATGGATGGGCCAAACTTGTATTATAATGGGCCTGTGTTAACAAGAGAGTCATTTAAGCTATTTGTTTTCCTCATTTTTTTTTTATGACAACTCATTCAATGCAAGTGCAATTCTATTATTATCTCATCGGACAAACTTTCAAGGTTTTTCTTTTAAAAATGCCTGGCATCCATATATATATATTATATAAGGGACATTCATGTGCATCCATCCCTCACCATATGGTGAGAGACGAACTTGATGGGGCCCACCTAGGGCCCAACTAACCACGAGACTTGTATAGGGATAAAAATAGACATCTTGGATAGGCCCATATATCAAGCTTGTGGTCAATCCCATGCCTCTAACACCCTTCATCCTTGGCCCACAAATTTAACGATCTTATATTAAAGAAGAAATTTGACCCCCGATCCAACGGTACAGTCCATTCAAATCAGTGAAAACTCAATGGATCTAGTGTAATTCAAGGGGTCCCTTGTGTGTGGATAGTTCGGATGGATAATAAAATCAGCCCCACCATGTTATGTTGCCCTCATGTAATGTGGTGAGGGATACATGAATATTTCCATATATATATATATATATATTGATCTATTCTTTGTTTTTCCTATTGCCTCTTGTCACACGACTTGTGATGAATCGGTGTTAATTGGTTGTTACATACCATCCACTACTATTATTATTTGAACAACTATGGTTCTCTTTTGATGTTATAAAAGAAATTTGTTCTTTCAGCCCATCGTCATCGAATTTGCTTTGTTGTATACCTTCAATATTGAAGGTTCCTAAACTTTGATCAATCTTGATTTCCATTAGTCAATTGACTAGCTAATGGATATGAAAAATCATTTACCGTCACTCATTGTTTTGTTTAGGACCCACATATTAAGAAGTAGATTAGGATAGGGCACAAAGATCTCGAGGCTTGCACCTTCTTCCAAATGGCTTTCTCCCTTTCCTCTCTCTTTACTCTTTCCATTGCAGTTGGGTTTCATATATGGCTTCTTTAATTATTGGTCATGGTTTAAAAAATCGGCCGAGTCTGAGTCGACTCGGTATCGAGGATGCGGGACTTGCCCGAGTCCCTTTCGAGCCGGCCGAGTCCCATGCAACTCTGCCGAGTCTGACTATATAAGTAATGAAACGGGGTTTTTTCCCCATTTCTCTTCCTAGAAACACTTGGATCTAAGGTTTGAGAGGGTGCTAACTTGATTTCTTGCAAGTGGGAAGATCAAATCTTTGTATTTTGAGAGATCTAGCTAACCAAAGATCAAATCTACTATTCATCCAAATGAGGGGTTTTCCATTATTGGATTTTGAGGTATGTTTTCTTTTGTTTTATACTTAGATGGTTTAGAATAGAGGATAGAAAGTATTTTTTCTTATGCCCTTGATTTGTTGAAAAAATACATTTTTTTTATGTTTTGGTCTCCTTTTTTTAAAATAATCGAATTTCTTTTTTAATTTTTATTTTTTGTTTCTTGTATGAGCTTAAGATTCTGGGCGTGTACCAAATTGATTTATGGTTCTAGTCATAAATCTATGCAGATAGAAAGTATTTTTTTCTTATAGATGATTTTTCTACCCTTGATTTGTTGAAAAAATACAATTTTTTTTATTTTTTGGTCTCCTTTTTTTTTTTTAAACTGGAAAATCAATTTTTTTAATTTTTACTTTTTGTTTTTTGTATGAGCTTAAGATTCTGGGCGTGTACCAGATTGATTTATGGTTCTAGTCATAGATCTATGCATGTTCCCTCACGAATAGTAATTTCTTAATTAGAAAATAATATTTAAAATGTGTAAACATCTAAAAAGACTTTTTTACTTTTTTGGAAAATTTTTCCAATTTAGAAACATAAATAAGTAATATAGATGTTGAACTAAGGATCATCACCTAAATTTATACATTGTTATGAAAATAATCCATCTTTTCACTTACGAATAAGCATGTAAATTACAAGATTTATTTTTAATTTAACATTTTTTGTTTTAAATGATGATTAGGAAGAATATTACTGTTAGGTAGTGTATGTAGTATGTTACGTACATGAGAAAATTGAGACATTCCATTATTACAACTTATGAGTAGATTACTATATTAATTGTTAACTGCTAAGTATCCTTATTTATTAATTTATTTCTCTAATTGTGGAGATTACAACCACTCAGATCACAATGACACTAAAATAGAGAAGTTGATTCTGAATGGGAACATGGAGACATGGTTGTTGGGGACCGTCATAAGGTGAAATGTAAATGGTGTCATAAAATCATGAGTGGTGGAACTCATAGATTTAAACATCTTTCACATATATCAGGGATGCAAAAGGTTGTCCAAATGTCCCTACTGAAGTGAGGAAACAAATGAGGGAAATTTTGTTAGGAAAGAAGACCAAAAAAGGAAAGAAGAAAAAATATGAAGAGAGGGTTGATGATGATGATGATGATTTGGGTGATGATTCTGATGATGGTGGTGATGATGAAGAATGGTAGTTAAGGAGGGTAATGAGAGCAAGCCATGAAAATTTTAAAGCTTAGCCAAGCAGGCTCATATGGACGAGAGACGGGGTGGGCCCCGGTTCTACAAGGGCTCCTCCTAACCCTAATGAGGACACAACGGGGAGAGGGGCCTTGGATCCATTCTTACATAGGACCCAGAGCATGAAGCAACCAAAGATTTCGAGTTCTATTATGGGTGATATGGGTCGAGCAATCTCAAAGTGTTTCACTATAATCGGATTCCACCAAATGTGGCTACTTTATCATACTATCAGGCCATGGTGGATACTATAGCTAAGGTGGGACCCGGAGTTAAACCTCCTTCCGCTTATGAGATTAGTGGAAAATATCTTGACATGGAGCATGACGATTATACGAGATACTTGGAAGACCACTTCAAAACATGGAAAGAGGATGGGTGCACACTTATGTGTAAAGGATGGACAAGCAATAAGTGGCACATAATTAACTTCATGGCTTATTGTGTAACAAGCACAATTTTTATTAGGTGGGTGCACGCTTATGCGTAAAGGATGGACAAGCAATAAGTGGCACATAATTAATTTCATGGCTTATTGTGTAACAAGCACAATTTTTATTAGGTCAGTAGATAGATCTAGGCATCGTATGGATGCCCAATATTTGTACAACTTTGATAGATGGGACTTTACATATAATTGAAGGATGGGATGGACAATGCGGCTAACTTTAAGGCCGCAGGGAAGATATTACATGATAAGATGCCGCATATTGTTTGGGTGCCGGGTGCGGCACATTGTATCGATCTTATGCTGTAGGACATTGGTAAATTCGAAGATGTTAAAAAAAAAAGAAAAAAAAAATTTTTTTATGAGGGAAAGATGGTTACATGCTTAATTTACAATCATCAGTTTTTGACTGATCTCCTGAGAGAAATGAATCAAGGTTGCGAGCTTCTGAGGCCAGGTATTACAAGATTTGCTACGCATTTCGTGGCCCTTGAAAGTCTTTGTCATGCCAAGGCAAATATTTGGACAAGTGAAGCCTATGTGAACTCAGACTTTTCACATAAGCCTTTGTCACGATGTGCACAAGAAATTTTTCTTGGTACAAAATTCTGGTATAGGGCGGAGCTGATTACATACTTACTCGAGCCTCTTGTCTTGGTGCTGAAATTAGTAGATGGTGTTACGAAGCCCACAATGGGCTACATGTATGATGCCATAGATCAAGCAAAGCTTGCTATAGAGCGAAGACTCGGAGAAAAGTATGGGACTTATTATAGGAAGGTATGGAAATTATTGACCATAGATGGGACAACAAATTACATCAAGATATACATGCGGCAGGTGCATGATTTTTTTTAGTATTTTGAATCATTGTAAGAAAATATTTATTTTAGAAATCAATGTATTGCTAAATATGATATGATATTAATTATTGCTCGTTCATGACGTCATGCAGCCTACTTCTTAAACCTATCGTGCTCCTATAGCAAGGGCTTCTTCAACCATGAGGAAGTTTTCCGAGGCTTTAAAAAAAAAAAAAAAAAAAAAAAAAAAAACTCTAGAGACAATGGACAGACACGAATAAAATTGATATTCTTAAATTCTTAATCAAGATGTCAGATCTCGAATGGTTTATTTGATTGTCATTGTCTTAGTTTCTGTCATAGCTACTAATGTTTCAATTTTAACTTTTATAGTTGAGAAACTATAAAGTCGCTCTTGGTAGTTTTGGGTCTAAGATTTGTAGAATGGCTAGTACTAGGATGGACCTAGGTATATTTCGATTATGAATTATGATCATTCATTTTTTACTTACATGGTTTATACTTTTTTTTTTGAACGGTCATGGGTTATACTTTATGAATTATGATTTTGTTTAAATATAGCTAAATGGTGGAACAACTTTGGCGATGAGGCTCTCGATCTTAGAAATTTTGCAAGAAAATTTTTGAGTCAAATGGCATCATCGTCTGGATGTGAGATAAATTGGAGCACATTCAGTTTGATCCACACTAAAAGCCGAAATCGCCTCACAATGCTAAAGTGGTTTTTTTTATTTTTTATTTTTTTATAAAGGTGGAGAAGTTGGTTTTTGTCCAACTATAACATGAAGTTAAGGGCAAGGAATCGCAAAAGAAGAAACAATAGAGACTATGATCCAATTAATTTGAAGTGTGTGGGCTAGGGGAATGATTTAGGAGTGATCAGATGGAGATGGCAGAGGCCCTTAGGTCGTAAAGGCTTGAGGCATGTACTTGCCGATCTCCCGGGAGTACATCTAGAAGAGCTTAGCTTTCGTCATTGTCAGACTTTTAGAAGAATCTGGAGGTGGCATAGATGGCCTCTTCCTTGATGCAGTATGTGGAAGAGGCATCTTCTTCTTGGAGCATGGAGTTGTAGTGCTTGGAGAGGGTACATTGGTACAAGGTGCAGAGGGGGTCTCGGCTATTCACTGGGGGAACTTTTCTTGAATGCATAGGGTAAGAGGCCGAAAACACGATGACATATTCAGCCTCTATTCTTCCATCATACTATGACATGACCCTCATTATACTACCATTGTTGCTTCCATTTAGTGCTAGTCGAAGCCAACTGAAATGCAATGCAATTCTAGTGACGACAGGCCCATTGGAGGTGAAATCATGGATTCTAAAAAGTTGGAGAATGCCTTGCCCAGCTTTAGGAAGAATTTGATGGACCTGAGCAGGGTGGAGAGTGGTGGATCTGGAGCCGAGAAGGGTTGCACATCTCCGGTGAATGAGGCAGGCCCATTTGTTATGGCTCTGATACCGATTAAAGGTTGTTTGAGTGGGTTCAACTAAGATGTAGACCAACAGTAATATTTGAGCCAGGGGGTGTAGAGATTTAGTGTAAATGCCTTCCCACTAAGGTCATTTAATATGAGGTGCAAACACCTTTATATAGATCCCACCTTCAAATTCTCCACATCCTCTTGGAATTAGAGTCTTTCTTAAACAAGGTTTACACAAGTAGATTAGTGGCATTATCAAAGAAGAAATACAACTAATCCCTCACACTATTACATAAATGCGTTAAGGACCTTATAAATATCTAAATATTCTACACAACCTAATTATAGGAAGCACATTGTGGACCTTGCTTATACGATGGAAATGTAATTGGGTCCACCATAATTGATGGAAAGATAGTGGGGCCCATCCAATGGTAGAAAGTAGGAAATGCAACGATGGAAACATGATAGGGCCACCAATCTAGCCATAATGGGAACATTCCTTTGATGAAGGAAACCTCATTGAAGAAGAATGAAAATGAAAATATTGTTTTCTTATTGAATGTAAAAATGCATTAATAGCGTACTGCATAGCTTTATTAAGGTTATAATGGTCTCACAAAGCGTAGATAGATGGGATTATGCTTCAATGATGCTGATGATGATTCAATTCCCGTCCAACTCAAAGAGTTCATTTCTTTCCATTCGAAGAAAGAAGTTTCACTCAATTTAATACCATGGGCTTCCAATATGTTTTAGATTACCATGTTAATATATGTCATGTCTAATTGGATTGATTACATATGATTTCCAAATCTATTAGTTGTAAAAGGAATGAGACAGTTTTCTGAAAACAATAACAGAAAATGGGGTTTGCTCCCAGATAGCCAAGAGTTTTGATAGGGATGAGTCATTGTGGCTGTGCTTTTAAAATTGGATCTTGACAAGTTTAGTAAATCGGTAACCTTTGGTTCTAGGCTGTAGATCAGCTGGTTAAGGACATGAGCGTGTGAGTGAAAGTGCATCTGGTGTAACCTGGGGGGGGGGGGGGGGGGGGGGGGGGGGATAGCCAAGAGTTTTGATAGGGATGAGCTATGATGCATAAATACGGCATGGATACGGCAAGGACACGCCATAGACACGGCAACACGGATTTTACACATAAAAAGTGAAGTATCAAATAAGATACAACACGATATGTTGCCATGAGTGTGTGAGTGAGAGTGCATCTGTTCAAGTCCCCAATGTAGCCAAAAATTAAAAAGTAGGTAACTTTTACAGAAACCACCTAAGATCCGGTTTGCTCCCAGATAGCCAAGAGGTTTTGTCTAAGGATTTTTTTTTCGTGGATGTGCTTTTCAAATTGAATCTTGACATGTTTAGTAAACTGGTAAACTTTTACATAAACAACCTAACTTTTTTTTTTTTTTTTTTAAGAAAAGATGGGATAAATCTAGACAACTGATTGCATCTTTGCAACTATATGAAATTTTCAAACTTAACATTTTCAATCTTTGTCATACATTGGATAATTGCAAATGTTAATGAGACATTTATATGACTATTTATGTTTAAGATAGAAGTGTGGCTTTGGGCTGGATCTCTTAAATTCTAAGTTGAATTTAACAGTAGAACTATTGTGATGAATATTTATCATCATAATAGTAATCGAATTTAAACTGCTAGAGAGTATTGAAAGTAAGTTCTGGACCCTTTTTTCCAATGGATGTGGTTGTACTGAAGTTTTTCTTCTACAACTGTTTTGCAGGAAGGGTGTAAGGGCCTATTGTATATGGTACTTCATGCTCGTGTTGTTTTGGATCTGTGTGAACAACTAGAACAAGAGATTAGTTTTGAGCAAGTTGAAGGGGACTTCGACTCATTTCAGGGAAAGTGGCTTCTAGAGCAACTAGGAAATCATCATACGCTGCTGAAGTACATTGTAGAATCAAAAATGCACACAGACTTCTTTCTTTCGGAAGCTTTTGTGGAAGAGGTGTGCTGATCACATGCATTTCCTATGTTTTTCTTGACAGGTTTATGTAAATGTGGTTATTGTAGCTTTTATTGGATTTCATCTGCAGCGCTGAGAGGTTATTGGGCATAATTTTACTGTGTTTCTTGGATTTCTAATCAGTATTACTTACTTGTAGAAGTTACATCACCTGTAGATAATATGTTCTCATTTTATTCATGAACTAAGGAATAAAAACGCATATATATGAAAGACCAAAGAACCAACTATGGAAGTGAGAAAAACGGGCAGCAATTAAATAAGCAGATATACAAATGAGAAGTAGACTAGAGTTATTACTGGTTAATGAATCTCCACGTTGTAAGGTTAGAGACATACAGTATCAGACATAGTAATTTTTATTTATTTATTTTTTTTTTGGGAATTGTTACTCTTTTACTCTCAGATGGAGACCACAATCCAGGCATACAATATTAATTACAGTAAAGGAGATCAATAGCCTGAGACAATGTATGTCAGATCAAAATTATATATATCTGAACGTTTGTACATATTAGAGTGTAGATCTAGAGCTCAAAATGTCAGAACAAACCCATTATTTTGAGAAAGCTGACTGAAAAAAAAATTCCTGAAATCGATAGTAAATAGACCTGAAAATCTCCAAATCATGCAAAAAGGAGCAATCATGCTCCAGCTTTGCGTTTTCTAGGGTTGGGGGTGATTTGGTCTATAACAAAGAAAACTTGGAAAGATGTTCAACTAATGTTTTAAAATTCAGACTGGGGTGCGACTCAGCCACCCTCGAGTCCAGTTGATTTGGTCAAGTTGAGTCGCACCCAAGTGCCTCCCAAAACCTAAAAATTGTGAAGTGCATGATTAAAGGAAAAAAAAACTTACAATAGAAAATTGATGTTCTATGATTTGAAGCCACATGTGTTTTAATTGCTCTGTTTTAATTGCTCAGAATGAAATCTTAAGTCATCTTTGGTAGTCTCATTTGGTTTTCATGAAGTCAGATGGCCATTACTACCTATCTTTAAATGATCGAATCTTCTAGAAAATGTACTTTTGTTCTCTCAAAATTTAGTTCAATAAGAGCCCAAAAGCCTCCAACACCATCTTGCAACAAGAAAATAGGAGAAAATGATAGCTTTAACCCTTTCCTAACAAGACGCGGCTGGATTCGACCAAGCGGGCAACTCAACTTGGCAGGTGTCAAGTCTGAGTCGACTCGGACTCTGCCGTTTTATTGAAGCCATGGACTTGCCTATCTCTTTTTACATTGCGAAATACCCAAAAGCCTTCATGTAATCAACTTTGAGCCAGTGAATGATGCTTGTACTCATGTTTTTACTTCTCAAATCTAACCACCAACACTCCAAAGAATTCTCCCTACTCTCTTGAAGGCCATTGAAACTAAGTGAAAAAGTAAAAATACTCCTTTCTAGGGTGTACATCTGTATTGGATATCTTGGTCGATAAGAGACAACTTTTTTAGGTTGGCTGCTTTCACTCAGTTTAGCATATCAGCGAAGGCCATTATGGAGTTGGTATCTGTTGATGCACTTGTGTGTTGGCAGATATATTAACCATTCTGGGAACTAATATTTTGGACACAATAACCTCTGCACCTTCGGTGCAACTTTGTTTACTTTGATAAATTTTTGATGTCGTTGTAATATCTGATGTCTCTAGTTTACTTCTGATAGGTACCAATTTTTTAATACTCTCTCAAGATACTCTGGCTTCTGCTGCATCCTTTTTTCCTCTTTTGGAAGCATGGAGTTTGATTGGTTCCTATTTCTTGTTCAGGTTATATATGAAGATCTGCCATCCAACTTATGTGCAATTCGTGATTTTGCTGAAAAACGGGAAGCTGTTGGGTTAAATTCTGTGGTGACATCCGGCCATGTAAAATATCCTGATGGCGAAATTGTGTCATCTGACAGTGACGCACAGGGCAATCAGAATGAACCACCCAAGCAGGTTTTCAGTGTTGATAGTTCTAAGCCAACCGGTCAGAGACCAAAAGTTCCAGGCTTACAGAGGGATACTGAAGTACTTAAATCAGAACTTCTTGGGTTTATTTCAAAATATGGGCAGGAAGGATTCATGCCCATGAGAAAGCAACTGCGTTTGCATGGTAGGGTGGATATTGAGAAGGCAATCACACGCATGGGCGGATTTAGAAAGATTGCGTCCTTGATGAATCTTTCCCTTGCTTACAAAGATCGCAAACCAAAGGGCTACTGGGACAACCTAGAGAATTTGCAAGAAGAGGTGAGTTTTATGCTTAAAGGCTAAACCCCAACGGAGGCCCCACCTAGACCAGATTTTCCCCTCATTTCAGGATCATATCCTTCTTGCAATTCCTTCGATCCTCTCAGTCCATTTTAGACCAAAGGAATTGTGAGGACGGCATGCCAAGGTACCGTTCCATACAATTCCTCAAGTGGATGGGGGATGCCTTAGAAGTCTTTTGGATTGGCAAGATTTCTTCATCCAATCTTTGGCTACAGAGAAATGGTTAAGATAGGAGGAAAAATAAAAGCAAAGATCAAAAAGGGAATAAAATATTGGATGGCTATGATGATTGTCTTAAAAGAAGTGTGGGCAATTGCATCAGATGAACTGTCTAAGTAAATCATGGGTCAACATGTAGAAATTTGTGCGGACACAATACATATCTGGATGCATTGACCCTATACTCATGGTTATCACCATAAATTTACATTAGGAATCTCTATTATCCTATTTATTATAGAGGCACCGAGCTCTTTCATGTTTTCATGTAGAATAATAATCAATTCATTTTGTTATTTAGACTCAACTACATAATTCAATAGGACTGAGTGTTATGCTTTTATTGTACAGATAAGCCGATTTCAACAGAACTGGGGGATGGATCCTGAGTACATGCCTAGTCGAAAATCTTTTGAGCGGGCAGGTAATTATGACCCTATCTTCCTCTAGTGATAATCAGATCCTCAGATGGAACAAAAATGAATAACTGTCCAAGCTTGATGATGGCCGTTAAGGCGGTAATATGTGGTGTGTCAGCAGGCTGGATCCATGCTGGGGAACCCTGGTCACAAATATAGCTTGCACATGAGCTGAGCCAGCTGAGGCCTGGTATAACTCTGGCCAAATTTTGGCTGGATAAGAGCTAATTTAGGCCAGTGGCTTGGGTGCAGGCCTGATATTTTGACATGGATGGCTAAATGACTTGACTTGCACCTATGGCTCCTTCAAGCCTGATCAGATACCCAGCCCATTTTTCAAAATTTAACATGCCCCATATTTTGCTGATAGGCAATGCCTGTATTTCACTTTTAAGCTGTGATTTGGATCTGGGCCTGAATCATAGGGTGAATAATGTAAATGTACAGCACTTAGACTATCTGCAGCCAAACCCGACTCATGCAAAGCCTGGGAAAATTTTCTCCTCCAGGAGTCCCACATGGATGGCGTGCGGGAGTTTCAATCCCCGCCTTTAGTTCAGGGGTCCTTTATTGTGGATGGAGAGGATCGAAATCCCACACCACTGTTGTGTGGGATTCCTGCTGGTGAAAGTAGCACCTTATTTCCCCTGATAATAAAAGCCAGGGCCGAAGGTGGGTTAAGCTTTTTAAGCATAAAATCTTCCTTGTCTTGGCAAGCCTGAGTTGCCTTGGCCAGGTGATGTGTAGGAGGGCTTATGGATTAGCCTTATACAAAAGAGTTAGCTCCATATCTCATTGATTGCCATCTGATCCAAGGTGATGATTGTGAGCCGTTTACTGTTTTTTCTTTCTTTCTTTTCGTTTACCGTCTTATTCAAGGCCTTGCATCTGTTGGAAACTGCTTCTTGGCAGATAATTAATATGCAGCACCCATGGCCTAGGGCCCCACTGATATGCTACATGTTTCCTGGCCTGAGCCTTGACAGATTCATTACATTTACTCATGCAATATATAGATTTATGCATCATGAAAGGTCATTATTTTCATGGCCCAGCCTTACCTCTCACCCAATGGGCTACAGACCTTGTCCTGAGTTTGCTGTGATCACATAACTACAGACCTTGTCCTGAGTTTGTTGTGATCAAATAATGAAAGGTCATTATTTTCATGGCTCAGCCTTGCCTCACCCAATGGACTTACGGGTCTTGTTCCTGGGTTTGTTGCGGTCATTATCAAGCCTTGAAGTTTTTGCTTGAACCCAGCTTACCTAGCCTATTGCTATGGCCATATCTGAGGCATGAAAGCGCATGCCCAATGGCTTCAATAGGCTCAGCTGATCTTTTGTAAGTATTGCTCATGTGGAACCGCCCTTTTCGGTTGATGGATGGTGCCACTCTCTGTTCAAGTGGTTTCACTTTACCCACATTTGACAACTATCTGATGAATATTCTAACGGTTGTGTGCATTTATATGCTCCAAGCGTCATTCTACAATCAATGATGGAAATTCTTTTGGTACAAGAGCACCATCATACAAACAGTGTGCTTGCTCTGTCTTAATGTCTAGCAGCCATTTTCACATTTCCCTTTGTCTACAGGATTGTTGTAGTATTAAATTGATGTATTCTTTCTACAGGACACTGTGACATTGCTCGCACCATAATGCAAACAGTGTG
This sequence comes from Umbellularia californica, assembly GCA_028538565.1. NCBI lineage: Eukaryota > Viridiplantae > Streptophyta > Magnoliopsida > Laurales > Lauraceae > Umbellularia > Umbellularia californica. The sequence continues at coordinate 42,526,638 of JAPQWN010000004.1, forward strand.
CTTGCTCTTGTTTAATGTCTAGAAGCCATTTTCACATTTACTTTTGTCTACAGGATTGGTGTAGTATTAAAATGATGCATTCTTTCTACAGGACGCTATGACATTGCTCGTGCATTGGAGAAGTGGGGGGGTCTCCACGAAGTTTCTCGACTCCTATCACTTAACGTCAGACACCCCAGCAGACAGGTGAATCCTACTACTAAAGAGAAGAAAAATGATGTTGTAGCATCTGATGATCAAGAGAAACCATATAGACCTTATGTTTCCCAGGATACACACAAGTGGCTCTCAAAACTAAAGCATTTGGACATCAATTGGGTGGAGTAGGATCCTTGTGTTTGCTTACTGTCAATAGATGAGTATGTGTTTGTATAGGGGAAATTATTTACCGTGTATAAAACTTGCGGATCTTGGTGCAGCTGTCATGGGTAGTGGCTCTACTAGCTTTTGATTATTCTAGATGTTGGGATCACTGTTTCACAAGTGCAAAGGTACTCGATCCAACTTGGATGGATCTTACCTGAAATGCTTGCCCAAAAGATCAAATGATTCCCTTGTTTTAGTGCTTACGTGGTTGACTCATTGAATCAGCTAGAAACTCATTTGTGCCAACTCAAAAACTATAGAGAAAAAACTGATTTCTTTCTCTTCCCCATTCCCTTCCTTTCCATCTATGATCCTTCTTACCTCCAGGCCCCTTTTCTAGATTTAATCCGAGTTAAAAAAAAAAAAAAAAAATTTGGCAATTTCCTGATTTGATTTCATGCAATTTGGATCCAGTACAGTAAATATTCCCTTATGCAATGTTAAAAATGCTAATTAAAAGAAAGATCAAATCCTCAAGTGACAACTAACTAAATAAAAATAACAAATCCTTAAAACTCTGCAAGTAAGCATGCAGCATGTTGGTGTAACTCGTTTGTCCCAACAAGATACAAGGGCTTTTGGGGATTGCTTGTCTTTTAAAAAAATATTATCCATTTGATATAACGAGCCATCCGGTCTAAGAAAATGATCGTGAGTTGTTTATTGATTTTTATTTTAACTCTCATTTAATTTTCATAATTCACATTTTACAAAATAATAGCATTTTTTTTTTTTTTTTTTTGAGCTCCCATTAAACATATCTTCCTGACAAGTCGTCATTTGTAATGTACAGGTGAGAAGGAATCACTGCATATAACCAATCTACAAATGGGTCAATTAGGGAAGGAACCAATCTACAAATGGGTCAATTAGGGACATGATGTTTTGAACTGAAGCCTTTAGTGTATTTTATGTGAATCAAGTCAAAAAACAGTACTTTACCCAAAAAAAAAAGGTTAAAAAACAGTAATTATACACAATCAGAAAATACGTACGATACTAAAAAAAATCAAACATAAAATCAATGATAATAAGAACACGAGGATTTTCATGGTATCTCCTTTACGATGAAGGGAAATATATGGAACTGGTCGGAGAGAAATCCACTATTAAATGGTTGAATAGAAAGACCTCTAGATTTTAGCAGACCTTGAAGTAAAACATTGATAGAGAAGAGGTGGGACTGACAAAGTTTCAGAGACTAAAAAAATACGGAGAATAAACCACCTGAAGGTGGCTACAACATCTGTGGAAGAAGAAAAAAAATCATCTTTGATTAAGAACGTATCACTGGTCTGCCAACAAACTCATCATCAAGTGGTGGTCGCACCTCACCTCGGTAGCACACATTTACACACGGATCGATCCTTGGGTCCGTTGATAGTATGGCCAACCTAGAAAGAAAATAAATGATATCGCTAGTCTAATTTCGTCTTTATCTCCTCTCTCTTCTCTTCATCGAACCACAATAGACTAAACACATCATAATCTTGTTGAAACTAATGAATTATATACCACATGAAAGATGAGTTAGGGGTTGAAACTAATGAATTATATACCACATGAAAGATGAGTTAGGGGTTGTTTGTTTGCACTCATTTACACATGCATAACATATACGCATGAGCACGTGCATTTGCGCTTATTTATGCATCACGTGGTTAAATAAGTTCATCAAAATGGCATGTAAATGAGGCCTTTTATTATTATTATTATTATTTTTGGTACCTTAGCCAAGGGGGTTGGGACCTAAAAGAGAACTTGCACACACTGAAAGATAGCCCCCTCATGTGGAAAAGAAGCCCATACACGCGGGATGAAAGCCTACACAAGTGGGAGGGGAGCTCCCGTACATGCAGAAATATACGGCGTACTCAGGGTTCAAACCTTGGGTAGCCAGGTCAGAACTGGGGTTAAGAATGTGCTAGAACAAAGGAAGCTGGGACAGGTTGTGGGATCAAATCCCTTGCACCGCTATTTTATTTTTTGGGACTTCCGTTGGCCCCAAAATTTTAACTCATAAAATTCAAGCTGCTTATTGGCCAGTTGAAACCCTAGCATTTTATTTCATGTCTTAAACCTCCATGTATTTGGAGATATATGAGGATTTTACATTTGTAATCCGAAGCACTTTGACATTTACATAAGTGAAGGTGCTTCACAACAAAGATGATAATGTGTTTCACAACTATAAATTTTGCATTCGTAAAAAAACTAAATGATTTTTTACAAAAAAAAAAGTTAGAAACCCTGATTATATGATTGATTAAGAAAGACACTAAAACACATCGAATTAGAGTGTTGTACATAGCCAAAAGACTAATTTGCCCCAAAACCACATCGTTAGGGTTCTTTTCAAAAACCTTTATATGTCTTCCTCGAGCGATATCATTATGCTCCTTGTATTCTTTCTCCCTCTTCTTTCCTTTTCTTCCCGAGACAATATCCTTGGCCAATTTTCATTTCTCGCCTAGAAAAAGGAAATTTATCATCTTTTCTTGCCTTTCCTCTTTTGCTTTCTACGACTCAAAACTTCTCTTTTCCTACAATCTCTCCTTTCAAAAACATAGTGAAAAGAGTGAGAAAACTTACATCAGTCATGTCTTTTAGTTACTATAATTGGAGAGTGGTAGCGAGAAAGAACGGCAAAGACCATAATGGGGAGCACAACTAATGGAAAAAATATATATATAGTGCAAGTGGGACAATAAGCACGGGCAACCAAATACGAAGAGGCTAAGGAAGATCACTGTTGTCTTTCAGCCATGGAATTGAATAGTGAATAAAAGGAGAAACCTAGACCAATGAAGAAGAGAGGAAAAGTAACAAAGAAGGCTTCTTCCTTTTTAGCGAGCGATATTATTCTGTGGCCACATTAAGTATTTTTTTGGGATAAAACACTCTTAAAAACTACTTTTCTTTCAAATTATAGAGGGCATGTAACAATCTGCATCAAACATAGGCCATATAATATAAATACATGTATTTGTATGCCTATTCATAAGGAAGGCACATATGATTTGAGGCGGCTATATCTTTAGGACCCACATTATCTGAGATACAGGTGGGAATGGGATGTGGATTTTTCAATTTTCTTGTCCCATAGGATTTTTCAATTTTCATAGGATGGGATGGGTGGAGAATTCGATGCCACCCACCAATTGGAGATGAGAATCCCGAAGTTTCAACTAAAAGTCCAAGATTGCTGTGCAGCGGTTTTCGTAAAACCACGGCTCTAGAAGGCGGTTTTGAGCCAGGTTATCTTTGTATCTTATATATAATATAATTAGCATCACTGGAAGGAGCATATGACCCTCATCAGTTCTCTTCGCAACATTATAGAATAGACATGGCAGTGAGTGTAATGGGGTTTCTGGAATGAGATGTATCTCTCGGAGGCTTGTGGCATGGGTCGTTCGGAAAGACTCAAGGAAGTAAGACATGTAAAGTCTTTTTTTTTTCTTGCATTCTTTCCTTCCGATACCCCCCATGCCATGGGATTCCAAGGGGTCCTCTCTTTCCCTTCTCATCCCTTTTTTTATGTTCTGATTTGATGATGATGAGGATGATTATCTCTGTATCTTCTTCAATTGCAACAATAGTAAAGGTTCATCCATCCATTACCATGTGGTACGTGCTTCATGTGTTTTTTAACTTCCCTCTTTGCGTTTTGTGATAAGTAACTGAAATACATGGATTTTCTTTCTCATCCCTTTGTCTCTCTTATGAGCCGAGGATGATGATTTCCACAACCATCTGGTACGTTTCTGCCGAGTTCTAGAAAGTAAGACCCTGATACCCACAGGAATTATTAATTACTTGTATCCAAGACTCCAAATCTTGTGATTACGGAGAATCACTAAAATGGAACTAACAGAGAATGTACAGGATTTTTTAAGAGCTTCCATGGCATTAGACAAAGATGCCTACTCTCTCCCCTTTCCCATTTGCTATATAGCCATGGAATTCTTCTAAGAGATTTTATAATAGATTTTAAGGGATACCCACTCCCACCCTTTCCTATTTGCCATTACAAACCTTGGTTTTGCTGATGACCATATAATTTATTTTTTTTTCTATTTTTTTAGGCTAATATTCTATATGCAGGCCACTTAAGGGTCCGTTTGTTTGCATTAAAATATATATAGAATTCATACATTACTAGTTAAAAAATAAAGATTAAGGTTGCATTTTAAAAAATGAGCACCGAATTTTTTTTTTCTCTTCTAGAAAGTAGAATCAAAAGAAGAATCAAAAGAACATAGAAAATGAACTACCAGCCATCACGTTAGTAGTTCATTTTCCATATTCTTTTGTTTCTATTTCTCTAAAAAGAAATGTTCTTTTGATGCTTGGTTTTAAAATTCACATTTTATCTTCATTTTTAATCACTTATATTATTGTAAGCGCACAAAAACTCACAGACCCAAGGGGGAGTGATTTTGAGGCCCACTGGAAGAGGACAGAGGCTGGAGCTCCTTGTAGGTGGTTGTGATAGAAGAACCGGTGCCTCGAGCCTGAAAGGGGAGCCTGAAAGAGGCTTGGGCAGCGCAGGGCTTTCCGATGCCTTTGTTAGTTACAAGTGCAGGACTAAACAGAGGTAGGAGATGAAGTGTGGGAGGAGACGGCGTACCAGCAGCATGTGGATAGACTCTTTCTTGTTACCTGTTGAAGGCTTCTGTATTTATAGAGGAGGAGAGTGGACTTTGGGGCAAGCACTTGAGAGGCTGTCCCATCGTAGCCTACTTTTCTTTAATAGTAGTCCCATCGTAGTCCACTCTGTCCTATCGGGCAATGCCCCAACGTCTGGACGGTGCAGCTGTGTCAGGGATTTGGGCGGTGCCCTTATCCTGTTCCGGACAGCTGCCCACGGTCGTCCTGATCAGCAGTTTGACCGAGACCGAGGTGGAGCATGGGACCGAGATGGAGCATGATGAGACTGCAGCTCTGGTCTAATGCTTGTACCGATGTACCGAGACCGAAGTCAAGGGCATTTTACCGAAATGGGGCACATAGCTGAGGGCCGAGATGGAGACTCTGGCTCTTTCCAAGTACTGGTCGAGACCAATTGGCACGTTTGCCAAAGTGGCCTTTTTGCCGAGGCCGAAGGCTGTGTTCAGTCATCTTGGGGAATATCCCCACACAAAGCCCCCCAGCTTTTGACCTCTTAGAGTTCCAAACTCTTTAAGGTTGGAAGCTAAATAGCCTAACGGTTTTTCAAAGCTGGTGCCAGCACCGAGCTTGATGGTTGTTTTTGTTCAAGGCTAGTGGCGTCACCGAGCCTTATTATTCTGAAGACTGGTTGGTACTCTTACCGAGGCCAGTGTAATCTTTCGGGCAGCGATCTGGTGCAGGACTGAGATGCTGTATGCCGAGATTAGGACTTAACTGGCTGGTACTCTTACCGGGGCCAGTGTAATCTTTTTCTCGAGGCTGGTGGCATCACCGAGCCTGCTTTTTTCGAAGCTGGTGCCATCACCGAGCTTGATTTTTTCCGAAATTGGGACGTAACTGGCTGGTACTTTTACCGGGGCCAGTGTAATTTTGTTTCTCGAGGCTGGTGGCATCACCGAGCCTGCTTTTTTCGATTTCATCTGAAAGGGCGAATGTTACTGCTGCCGAGCGGGAGAAGGCACTGCTGCCGAGCTGGAGAGGACCGAGTCATGCTCGCCCAGCTGGTACTGTCACCGAAGCTGGTGGCTTCGATGCACTGCTGCAGAACTGGAGAGTCTACTTTTGCCGAGCTGGAGAGTAGCATTGCAGCTGAGGTTGATGATGAACTATCCCAGCGGCAAAGGATAATGCCATCAAAGCTAATAGTAGAGGACCGTGCCGCCAATGGCAGTAGAGGATCGTGCGATCGAAGTTGACGGCTAAGGATCGTGCCGCTGCCGCGAGGGCCGTGAGGGCTTTTTAGCAGCTCTCTTTAAGGTGGAAGAGATTGGTTGCCTGTCGCGCTGGAGGAGGCACTGCCGCCGAGATGGGCGTCGCCGAGATGGGCGTCGCCCACTTCAGGCGTCGCGCGCCGAGATGGGCGTCGCCGAGATGGGCGTCGCCCACTTTGGGCGTCGCGGACTTCAGGCGTCGCCGAGTGGGCGTCGCCGACATTGGGCGTCGCGGAGATGGGCGTCGCGCGCCGAGATGGGCGTCGCGGACTTCGACGTCGCGCGCCGAGATGGGCGTTGCCGACTTCGGGCGTCGCCGACATGGGCGTCGCCAACTTCTGGCGTCGCGGAGATGAGCGTCGCCAACATGGGCGCCTGCGTGCATCCCCGAGCCTGGGAGGGCGTCGGGCGTCGCCGCGCCTGGGAGGGCGTCAGGCGTCGCGCATCGAGCGTCGCCGAGCCTGAGAGGGGTGCCGGGTGTCGCCAATTTGGGAGTGCCCTCGGGCGTCGCCGAGCTTGGGGTGGCCTCGAGATAGGCGTCTCCAAGATGGGCGTCGCCAAGACGGGCGCCTCCTCGGGCGTCCCCGTTCTTCATCTTCTTCGCCATGAGCTGCTTGATCAGGATCTCCAGGATCGTCGACAACCTTCCATGCGTCGTGGAAGACGATGTCAAGCTGGGGTTGATGAAGCTGCTGCAGAAATCGTCCCTCTCTGTCTATTCAAGGCATGGTGTTTAGGAAGATGGCTTTTTTATCTTCCCCACAGACGGCGCCAATTGTAAGCGCACAAAAACTCACAGACCCAAGGGGGAGTGATTTTGAGGCCCACTGGAAGAGGACGGAGGCTGGAGCTCCTTGTAGGTGGTTATGATAGAAGAACCGGTGCCTCGAGCCTGAAAGGGGAGGAAGAAGAAGGTCAGAGGACCCTGGCTTGGGCAGCGCAGGGCTCTCCGATGCCTTTGTTAGTTGCAAGTGTAGGACTAAACAGAGGTAGGAGATGAAGTGTGGGAGGAGACGGCGTACCAACAGCATGTGGATAGCCCCTTTCTTGTTACCTGTTGAAGGCTTCTGTATTTATAGAGGAGGAGAGTGGACTTTGGGGCAAGCACTTGAGAGGTTGTCCCATCGTAGCCTACTTTTCTTTAATAGTAGTCCCATCGTAGCCCACTATGTCCTATCGGGCCATGCCCCAACGTCTGGACGGTGCAGCTGTGTCAGGGATTTGGGCGGTGCCCTTATCCTGTTCCGGACAGCTGCCCACGGTCGTCCTGATCAGCAGTCTGACCGAGACCGAGGTGGAGCATGGGACCGAGATGGAGCATGATGAGACTGCAGCCCTGGTCTAATGCTTGTACCGATGTACCGAGACCGAAGTCAAGGGCATTTTACCGAAATGGGGCACATAGCTGAGGGCCGAGATGGAGACTCTGGCTCTTTCCAAGTACTGGTCGAGACCAATTGGCACGTTTGCCAAAGTGGCCTTTTTGCCGAGGCCGAAGGCTGTGGTCGGTCATCTTGTGGTTTCTGAGAAGCCCGAATTTGGTTTTCTTTTCAAAGGTTTCATGTTATAATGTTCATTTGGGGTTCTTGGGTTTATGTCTTATATTCCAGGTTAGTTGAATTAGTTAGTGTGGGTTAACCAGGGTGTAATTGGGTTCGAGGGGTATTTTGGTAAATATATTGGGACTTTTTTTGGGGCCAAGAAAGCATATATTATATATATCATTGACAATGATGAAATTCAAGTTCAACCGAACACCACATATGTTGAGAAGCCAATCAGAATTATTGATATCAAGGAGCAAGTTCTTCGTACAAGAACAATCAAATGGGTTAAAGTCCTTTGGGCTCATCATGAACCCAATGAAGCCACATGGGAATTGGAAGAACAAATGGCTCGAAAATATCAAAAGCTATTCTTTCAGGTCAGTATTTACTTATTTATGTTTATCTTTATTTATGTTTCATTTGGAGGACCGAATGATTATAAAAATTTAGGAGAATGTTACATTTCATCCCGAGTTAATCAAGATTAACTCTAATTAATTGAGATTAACATGATTTAAGCATGATTAATCAAGATAAATGTGATTAGTGATCAAAATGGATTAAATTATGCATGAAAGATTGAATGAAGCATAATGAACAAGTTTGAAAAAGATTGGCTTAATCGGCTTGGATTTGGACCCAAATTAGTGAAGTTAAGGACTTTTCCGTAAATACAGATTTGTGTGTATTTCGTCAGATGTAGTAAAACTTGATGTCAACATGTATATCTTGTTGAGTCCAATAATTTTCATAATATACACATCTCAAACTAGAAAAATGCATAATATATGAGGCCTGAATGTAAAATTCAGTTTATAAAGGTGAAGAAGAACCCATTTCAGTCGGTTCTTGAGTTTTGAAAGTGCTGGAAACTGAATCTCAGCTCAATTCTTCTCTCTTCCTTCCATTTTCTCCATTGATTTGTAAGCTTTTATGTGTGCAAACGGTTAAGGTCATCTTCATCATCATCTTCTTTGAGTTTTTGGAGTTATCTAAATAGGGAAATTTCAGAATCTTCCTTTTCTTCTAGTCACAGTAAGTGTTCAGTTATTATTATAGAAAATCTAGAGTTTTATTAAGTGATTTGAATTGATTTATAGAACAAATAGTTATAAGGGATTTGTTTTTGATGTTTTCATGGAGTTAGGGTTTCAATTGAGTGGTTTTGTACCAAACCAAGCATAAGAAGAAAAGGGTTTTTGTGTTTACTTCAACCATAAGGCAAGTATAAAAAGATTATTGATGATGAAATGCTAGTTTATGTGATTTTGTTTTGGTTTTGTGGCAACTATAGTCTTAGCCCTGTTTTATTAGGAATTGAATGTGATTGAATGTCAAACTTATTGTTCTATATAGGTTGATTGAATTGATTGGATGTTATTTTATTGGAATAGAAGTGTGGTTTTGAGGTATATGAATGATTATTGAGGAGAAACAGGAGGTTCCACAATTCTTTTACAGGTTATAGATGATTTGGATGGAAGAAGAGAAATTGTGCAGAATTCCGGAATTGGAGTCCTGAAGTGTTCACTCGAGCAAGCATATGTCCGCTTGAGCGAACCATGTTCTGTAAGCATCCGCTTGAGCACGTGAACATCCACTCGAGCGCACCTGATTGCTGTCTGTCAGAGTTATTAGTGATGTTGGTCGCTTGAGCGACCAACGTTCTGTGAGCCATCCGCTCGAGCGAACCAGACTCCGCTTGAGCGGACCTGAAGGCAATGTTTTAGGTTATTTTATCATTTGAGATTCGATTTTCTTCTTTTAATTAAGAAGATTTAGTGATTATAATCGGTAAATCAATTGTACTTAGTTGATTAGTGATAAAAATTGTTTGACCAAATGGTCAATTAATTATGCTTGAAGGATACTTGGATTTTTCTAGGAATTGTATTGCTAGATTGGAAACTAAATCGAATCGTGGATTAATCAGCACTGATAGAACATGTTTAATCCATGTATTACAAGAAATGAGCTTCTTGATTAAAACAAGGCTGTTAATATTATTTTACTTCCATGGGTGTTAATCAAGGGGACTTTAATGTACAAAATACACATAAACTGTGATGTCCATCATGAAAACACGTACATTAAAGAACTGAGTATTACACCTGTGTGGTTGGTATTAATTAGTTAAATTTGTACATTGAATTGTATCTATTAGTTGTAATTGAACAACATTAAATGTTAAACTGAATTGTTTCTTGAGTCTGGCACTACTTAGTGATTCTGTAAGCTCATTGGAGCTATAACTGCTGCAGCAGATTATTTGGGATTGTTCCGGAACTCCGTGGTGATGTAAGATGTCTCTGGCCCGGGCACTGATAAATCCCACAATATGTGAATCCTTCCGTAAGAAAGATGGCAATCCTTCCTTTTTAGGAAGATGGAAATTGAAATGAAATGCTATTGTAGTTTTGTCAATTGTTGAAGACTCTTATTTATTTGAATTTATATTTGTCTTTGTCGAACAAAAAGTTAGACGAATTAAATGTGTAATTAGCGTGTTTATTCATATATCTGTTTATACATTGCTGAATTGTCAAATTCATAGTGTTATTGATCGCATTACAGGCACAACTGCCCATGCCGGTCCTTCAGAGGTCACAGCGCCAGCGGAGGAGACCACTCCGGTTCCTCGGATTAGTACAATGGAAATGAGGCAATAACAATTAATGTGACTTTTGAAGGATGAAACAGTAAATGGAAATGAAAACTTGTAGAAAGTGATTTTGAAACATTTCACACTTTTGATCATTGCATTGTATTTAAATATGCAAGTGATTAGTTTTGTACATAATGTAAATGGATTTATGTTTTATATATAAGCAATGTATATTTGTTTATATTCCGCATAATGTGTAAATGATATCCCTTGTGAATTTTTATGTGTTTGAAGTTCACGGGAGTAAGTATGGGATGCGACTCGGGGTTAACTCGGATTAATCATAATCTAGGGGTTGGGTCGTGTCAGGAACTTAAAAGACACTTAGGAACTTTAAAAAGAAATTAACAAAGTCTAAAGAAACTCAAAAGACAACTTGGTGACAGGAAGTTTTGGGAACTCTGGTGTCAAACTCCTGTGGTTGGAAAGAATTCGCCCTCGAATATTCGGCACTTACTTCAAATTTTCCCCTCTTCTTTCTTGAAAAGACTTTCTCTTCAATCAGTAAAAGTCTCTCTCGTTTCATTCTCTCAACGTTTGGAAATAATTTTACAGGCTCCCCATTCACCTTTAACTCATACACATTTTTGCGACCATAATAATAAACATTGCGGTCCCACGGCCACGGCCGCCCCAACAAAACATGATATGAGTCCATTTGCATCACATCGCACCAAATCTTGTCCTCATAGTGGTGTCCAATGGAGAATTCAACTAAACATCGCTTAGTCAGTAAAGTTCTTGCCTCGTGATTCACCCAACGCACATGATAAGGACTAGAAAGGTCTTCAGTTGGGAGATTCAAAAAATAAACTAGATCTTGAGAAACATAATTACCTGCACTTCCTGAGTCTATGACGAAGCTACATTCAAATCCTTGAATGATTCCATATGTCTCAAAAATTCTGGTACGCTATTTTATGACCGATTCATCGAGCTAATCCCAATCATCAACCTTCCGTTTCTTTGAGTTCAGAGTTGGACTTGATGGGACAACCTGTTGGGTGTGGCGACTTGTTAATATTTTCAGCTCTTCCGGCTCAACATCATCTTCCGGATATTCATCATAGACAAGAGGTTTTCACCAATTAAGTTTAGGCTCCATAGTTGCTGCCATAAGGTTTTTGTAACATTCGTTGTGGTTGAAAATATTTTCAGCCTGATCTTCTTGATGGAATGCATTTAAACTGTTATGTATGACAGGAGATACTCCTTCATCTGCATAAGTGATCTCATTATCCATCTCTGGCTCCTCCTACAAAGAGTGATGGTCATCATTTTCTTCAACCAAAGTTATAATCTTGCGATTTGGACAATCAGATGCAATGTGGCCATACCCTTGGCACTTGAAGCACTGGCGGGAGTTGGTATGAGATGAGTTTGGATGGCTACTATCAGTTGTTTTCTCGCCTTTAGGAGATGGCTTCAATTCTTGGATTGGTTTGGATTCCAAGTCACTCCCTTGGTTTGAAATTGCATCCTTAGGCAAAGACTGATGAAAACTACCACGAACATCTTCGGCCTGTTTTTCCACCTTTAAGGCTAGCTTGACAACATCAGTTTAAGTCCAATATGGCTGTAATTGGACAACATTCCCAATTTCCATTCGCATCCCAACAAGATAGCGAGCAATAGTCTGCTCCTTTGGTTCGGCAATATCACATTTCATAAGCAGATGATCAAATTCTGCAGTATACTCCTCCACTGTACTCTCCTTTTGCCTTAAATTATGGAACTTAAGGAAAATATTTTGTCGATAGCTTTCCAGCAAAAATTTCTTAAGCTCTTTTCTCATTCTTCCCCAAGTAACAATACGGCTTTTACCTTCACGAGCTTGCTGCTTCTTCAAATTCTCCCACCATAAAGAAGTGTACTTCTTTAATTTAATGGCAACAAGCTTCACCTTGCGATGATCTGGAACATCTTTATAATAAAAGACCCGATCAACTGAATATAACCAATCAATGAACTCCTCGGGTTTCATTCTTCCTTCAAACTCTAGAATATCAACCTTCACATCTAGTTGTACCCGTTGAAAACCATGATTACGTGGAGCACATCGATGAGGAAAAGACTCATTAGAAGATGCTTCACTTCTAGATTGGTAGAGCAGATTTCCAAAAGGATTTCTCTCTTCATTATCTCCTATAAAAGAGTGACCATCAGAATTATGACGAGAACCATTATGATCAAATGGCTCATATCACTCAAGACGCTGCTACAATTGCTGAACTTGTCTCCTCAACTCATCCACTTCAACATTACGAAGATCTTTTTCGTGACGAGGAGGTGATTCAATATTTGGTCCGCGATGACGACCTGCCATGACAACCAAAAGCTCTGATACGAAACTGATACCGAAATTTTGTAGATGGGAAGGGAGAAAAGTAAAAAGGGATAAAAGGATAAAGCTCACCACCTAAGTTAAAAACCAATGGGATACAGAAATCACCACCCAAAGGAAACTCACAAGGGATATAGAGCAAGAGAATCGCTCACCACTCTAAGGAATCCACCTAAGAGATACAGAAACAGGGAACTCGCTACCTATCAGAATCCACCGAAGGAAAAAGAGTTAACAAGAAGAAAAATCTTCTCACAAGCCAAATGCTAAATCAAAACACACTCTACTAATTTCATTCATAGCAATAAATATATATAGGACTTGTTGGAACATTCCTCCAACATAGGAAAAATTAACTTAGATTTTCAAAGCTAGAATTAAATGAAAACAAAGACTTTGACTACAACTAACTAGGTAGACTTCTTAAGAACTTAAAAGACAGCTAGGAACTTTAAAAAGAAATTAATTAGACTTCTTAACAACTTAAAAAACACCTATGAACTTTAAAAAGAAATTAACAAAGTCTAAAGAAACTCAAAAGACAACTTGGTGGCAGGAAGTTTGGGAACTCCGGTGTCAAGATTGATGTAGAAGAGTTGATGAAGGCCCCTGTGTTGAGTTCCAGTTGGTCCTCCCTCAAACCTATGGCTTGTGCCTTGTGGACGACCATTGATGATCTAGGGGCATTGTTAGGTTTTTTAGTGTTGGCTAAATTCATGGGTTGGACAAAACTCTGGGTCTTTGAGTTGTATTTTCTATTTAGAAAAGGCCCTTGAAGTTAGAAGCTTGGAAGGTCTCAGATGAAGAAAGCCTGAAGGAATTAGAAGAAATCTGCTGGAGAAAGAGAGCTGCATTTCCGGATCAAGTCCAGAGGGGAGTTCGCTAGAGCGACCATTCCATTGGCTCGAGCGAACAGTGTTCTGTATACCCCAGTTCTGAAACAGAGGGTAGTTCGCTCGAGCGAACCTGGAGATCGCTCGAGCGAACCTGGCGCGGACAGTGAGATGAAATTGGAAACTTAATATTCTGATTGTGCTCAAACTGCTGTTTTAGTCCTAATCAACTTAGGCAACCTTAAGCACGAACCAAGGGCTATTTAAAGGACTCAAGGGCTATTCCAAAGTGACACCTCACCTCTCAAAGTTCTGAGTTAGAGATTTTTATTGAGAGTATTCTTCTCTAGAGATTTTTATGAAGTTGTGCTGCCAAGTTCTCTAGAGTCACTTCTTCTACATCCTTTGTAAAAGATTATCTTCCTACGAGAAGATTTGAGGAGTCAAGTGCTGGTTTGGATCTGTTGCAATCAACAGTGTGAAGTCGTTGAAGCGTGAAGCGACACAAGGTAACTTCAGTCATTGGGTAGGGGATATCTAGGGAAGAGATCTGAGTTTCTTGTAATTGCGTGATTCATAGTGCTTGATTTGATCTAGTTTGGATCGGTGGTTTTTCACCCGGTTAGGGTTTTCCACCTTATATTTGGTGTCCTTATGGTGTGTGCTTGTTGATTTATTTTCCGCTGCATATTGTTTATTTCTGCACACATTGGTTGATTGTTTGAGTAGACCAATCTAGAGATCCGAGAGACCCCTGCACTTTTTCAATTGGTATCAGAGCGGGTTGCACTATTTTGTTGTGTTTGATCCTACAAGATTTCTAGAATGGTGCTCAATAGAGAAGGGACATCAACCTCCAAGCCTCCTTTGTTTGATGGTTCTAATTATGCCTATTGGAAGCAAAGGATGATTGATTTCCTTAAGTCCATTGATGATGATGTCTGGGATATTGTTGAAGATGGGTTTTCTAGACCTACAACTGTGGTTGATGGACAACTGTTCCTAAACCTAAAGTCCAATGGAATAAGGATGAGAAGTACAAATCCAATTGCAATAACAAGGCTGTGAATTGCATATATAATGGAGTCTCTGCTGATGAGTTTAGAAGAATTTCTACTTGGAAATCTGCAAAAGAAGCATAGGACATCTTACAGACAGTCCATGAGGGTACAGACACGGTGAAGCAAGCCAAATTGCAAAGGCTGAATAAAGATTTTGAAACCATCGTGATGGAAGAGGATGAGACCTTTGATCAATTTTATGCCAAGCTAAATGAAATTGTCAATTCTGTGTTCATTCTGTGGGAAGAAATACCAGAACACAAGATTGTCAAGAAAATTTTGAGGTCTCTACCTTCAAGATTCGATTCTAAAGTTGATGCCATTGAAGAAAACAAGAATCTGGATACCCTCAAGGTGAATGAACTAGCTGGAAATCTTCAGACATTTGAAGCCAATAGGTTGAATAAAGGAAAATCAAAAGAGAAGGGCATTGCCTTGAAAGCCATATCAGAATCAAGAAAGAAGCCTGTAAAGAAAATTGAGTCTGATTCTGAATCTGAAGCTGAAGATGATATGGCTGAATTTATGAAGTGTTTTTTCAAAAATACATGAAGACAAAAAGAGCCAACAAAAAGAATTTCAAATTTAAGAAGAAGGATTCTGCCAAAGGGACAAAGTGTTTTGAATGCCAAGGCTATGGTCACTATGCTAATGAGTGTGCCAACAAAAAAAAGGCTACAAAGCAGAAGGCTCTAAACACAACTTGGGATGAAGAATCTTCTGAAGAAGAAACAGAAAATGCAAAAGATCATGAGGATGATCCTTCTAACAATGTGAATGGCAAATTTTTAGCATTCATGGCTCAATCTGTGTCTGACAATGATACTGATGAAAATAATGAAGATGAGTTGTCAGATCAAGAAAACGATTGGGAAGAATTGTATCATGCTACCTATGCTGATTGTGTCAAGATGACCAAGTATGGTAACAAGATCACTATCAAGTACAAGGCTGCTCATGAAGAAAATTCTACTTTGAAGAATGATTTAGAGCAAGCGCTTGAAAAGATTCAGCTTTTGGAAAGTCAGAAAAATTGTATGGCTGAAAATTTGAGTACTGATGGTCAAAAACTTGAGAAGGCTGAAAAAGAAATAGTGAATCTGAAGGAAGAGAAAGTGATGCTGAAAGCTGAAAATCAAGACTTACAAGGAAGACTGAAGACCACTCTGTCTGAGCTAGAAGTCAAGCAAGTCTCTCTAAACAAGATGAACACTGGTTCAAAGATTCTTACAAACATCTTGTGTAGTCAGAAGCCTACTTTTGACAGAAGCGGTCTCGGTTATGATAATGGTGCATCCACTTCAAATGCTAAAGGTAAAACAATTTTTGTTTCAAGTGTTGCACATGCTACTCCACTACTGCACTTTCAAATAAAAGGGTTAAGTAGTATCAAGAAAAAGAATGTGTCACGAGCTGCACGCACATCCACTTGTTATCATTGTGGTTTAAAAGGACACATTCGTCCCCATTGCAAAAAGTTGCAACGTCTACCTAAGACCAAGCTATGGCGGAAGAGTTTTTCTCTACCCAAGACAACTCCAATTTGGGTTAGAAAATCAGACTTGCCTAAGGAGTTTGCTCACACTCTGCTGAAAGATCAAACTACACAAGTATGGGTGGCTACATGTAAAAAGCCCTGATCAAAGAGATCAAGCTCCCACCCCCAACACTGCTACAAAGATACATTCAGGGGGAGTTGCTATTGAGGGGGAGCTATAGATCCTAATTATCAAATTAAGTTGTATTTTCTATTTAGAAAAGGCCCTTGAAGTTAGAAGTTTGGAAGGTCTCAGATGAAGAAAGCCTGAAGGAATTAGAAGAAATCTGCTGGAGGAAGAGAGCTGCATTTCCGGATCAAGTCCATAGGGGAGTTCGCTCGAGCGACCATTCCATTGGCTCGAGCGAACAGTGTTCTGTATAGCCCAGTTCTGAAACAGAGGGTAGTTCGCTCGAGCGAACCTGGAGATCGCTTGAGCGAACCTGGCGCGGACAGTGAGATGAAATTGGAAACTTAATATTCTGATTGTGCTCAAACTGCTGTTTTAGTCCTAATCAACTTAGGCAACCTTAAGCACGAACCAAGGGCTATTTAAAGGACTCAAGGGCTATTCCAAAGTGACACCTCACCTCTCAAAGTTCTGAGTTAGAGATTTTTATTGAGAGTATTCCTCTCTAGAGATTTTTCTGAAGTTGTGCTGCCAAGTTCTCTAAAATCACTTCTTCTGCATCCTTTGTAGAAGATTATCTTCCTGTGAGAAGATTTGAGGAGTCAAGTGCTGGTTTGGATCTGTTGCAATCAACGGTGTGAAGTCGTTGAAGCGTGAAGCGACACAAGGTAACTTCAGTCCTTGGGTAGGGGATATTTAGGGAAGAGATCTGAGTTTCTTGTAATTGCGAGATTCATAGTGCTTGATTTGATCCAGTTTGGTTTGGTGGTTTTTCACTCGGTTAGGGTTTTCCACCTTATATTTGGTGTCCTTATGGTGTGTGCTTGTTGATTTATTTTCCGCTGCATATTGTTTATTTCTGCACACATTGGTTGATTGTTTGAGTAGACCAATCTAGAGATCCCGGAGACCCCTGTACTTTTTCAGGCATGTGAAAGAAGGTGGTAGTGTAGTCCTCTGCACGGAGCTGATCCTCAGTGACGGCATCGCAAATGTGTTGTGGTAGTGTTTCTCTCTCTTCAAGAACATCTGGGAGATCAAATTTAGCTAGGAGGTCTGCTACCTGTTTGCAGTTCTTTTACAATATTGTATTGACCATGTGTCCAAGGAAGCTAACATGTTCATGGTGCGGTGCCATGTTGGCATTAGATTCCAAGTCATTGGTGTAGAGTGCTGGACATTGGTGATGATGGTGAGGCAGTCTCCCTCTATCTATATAGCTGGCACATCTAGCTCCTTTGCATGAAAAACTCCTCGTTGCAAGGCTAGCAGTTCTGATTCCAAAGGGTGCTTCGCATCGACTTCTGTAGTGTATGCCATAATCAGCTTGCCAAAGAAAATCCCGTATGAGACCTCCAATACCCGCTTTGCCATTGTAGCTGATGAAAGAGCCATCAAAATTCAACTTCACTCACCTAGAGGGGGTGGGGCTTGGGGGGTGGTAGTAACCACTAGTCAGGTGCAGCAGCCTGCGTGTTTCCGGGCCGTGTGTAAAGATGACAGAGTTCCATTCAAGAGTTGCATTGGTAACTTAAGAGAAAAAAAAAACTAGGAGAGGATTAACCGGATGATATTGGAAGATGTAACTATTTCTATTCTTCCAGAGATACCAGAAGATTACGACCCCAAGTCTACAATCTTCATGTGATGCAATGTTCTAGAACTAGAATGCAATATCTGATAATGTTGGGCAAAACACTGCACACCTTCTAGAAGACTATTTATCTCTTTCTCCCTTGACTTTTCTAGATGACATCACATTCTATAGAGAAGTCTCATCTCCAAAACCCTCTCTCTCTCTTCTTGTTATCATATCCAGAACAGTCTACACAAATCGTCCCACCTGAGATAAATCTAGAAACCGACATAAAGCATGGTGAAGAAGTGGGCCACGTTGATCACTCTCCATCCACATAAGGAACACAACCACCGACCTAACACACCTATAAATACGAGGCTTTGCCTCATTTACAAGATAAGTGAGAACACAATTCAAGTGTGAAGTGAAGAGAAGTGAAGTGTGTGAAGAGAAGTGAAGTCTAGTGAATAGAGGGTGGAGTGAGACACACTGAAGTGTGTAGTGAGAAATAGAGTGAGTGCTCCTTTGTAATGAGTGAGTATATTGAGTAATTTGTAGTGAGTGAGTCTTTTGCTTGTAAGAGTGTAGGCTTAAAGTGTGTGCAAGCTGTAAGTTGTAAGCTTTGTAATAGTGTATTTGTGTAAAATTTATAAAATGGGTTCTTGTTCTTAGTATAATTTGTATTTTGTAATTAAGATGTAGCTAGTGTGTTTCTCCCATTATCTAAGTTATAGAAGCTATCTTTCAACAAAGTGGTATCAGAGCCAGGTTGCCCTATTAGCAAAGATGGCATCAAGCTTGGTTCAACCCCAGATCCCGAAGCTGACAAAGGAGAACTATGAGAACTGGAACATCCAGATGAAGGCGTTATTTGGATCGCAGGATCTATGGGAGATCGTCACCGAAGGATACGTGGAGCCCACTACAGAGCAAACTGCCCTTAAAGATCAAAGGAAGAAAGGCAAGAAGGCCTTGTTCCTACTCTATCAAGGGGTAGATGAATCAACCTTCGAGAAGATTGCTGAAGCACCATCTAGCAAGAAAGCATGGGAGACCCTGAGCACTATCTTCAAAGGTGTTGATCGGGTCAAGAGGGTTCCTTTGCAGTCCCTTCGAGCAGAGTTTGAAGCCACTCACATGAAAGAAGGTGAGAATATTTCTGATTATTTTCCACGATTGCTAGTAATAGTAAATCAAATGAAAAGAAATGGTGAAAAGATAGAAGATATTAGAGTTGTAGAAAAAGCATTGAGATCCCTCACAACCAAGTTTGAGCACGTGGTTGTGGCTATTGAAGAGTCCAAAAATTTAGAGACTCTGTCAATAGAAGAATTAATGGGATCTCTCCAAGTCCATGAGCAACGTATTCAAAATAATGGCTCCATGGTCTTGGAACAAGCACTAGAGTCAAAATTGACTCTAAGTGAGCAAAAACCCAATCGCAGAAGTTCGAAGCGGGGCGGTAGCACAAACAGCAATCGTGGCAAAGGTAAAGGGCGAGCAAACCCTCAAAGCCAAGGGCAATCTCAATCAAGGAGCTCCAACAATCGCGGAAAAGGAGCTAGCCGAGGTAGATTCACCCGTGGTTGTGGTAATTCAAAAGGTGTCCAATGCTACAACTGCAACAAGTTTGGACACTTTGCCTCGGAGTGCTGGAGCAAACCAGCGGAACGGGAGGAGTGATCTAACTTTGCAGAAGCAAGAGATGAAGAAAAAGAATTATCCATAGTTCTCCTAGCACAAGAGGAAAGCTATGGCCAAGAAAATGTTTGGTACCTGGATTCCGGCACAAGCAACCACATGTGCGGGATGAATGAACTCTTTGAAGAGCTTGCGGAAGATGTCAGCGGAAAAGTAAGTCTCGGAGACTCATCAAAGCTTCAGGTACGAGGTAAGGGAAATATTAAGATTTATCAGAAAGATGGTGTGCCTGCATATATCTCAAACGTGTATTACGTGCCTAACATGAAAAGTAACATCCTTAATCTTAGGCAACTCCTGGAGAAGGGGTATGTAATACACATGGAAAATCTCTCTTTGTCATTGAGAGATGTACATGGGAGGCATATAGCTCGAGTTCAAATGGCGAAGAATCGCATGTTCCCACTCTATCTTAACACAAAGCTAGAGAAGTGCTTCCATGGACTTATAAACAATGAGTCATGGAAGTGGCATCTTAGATATGGGCATCTTCACTTCAATGGGCTCAAGCTATTATCCACTGCAAATATGGTGCATGGCTTGCCTACTATCGAAAAGCCCAAGCATGTGTGTGAGGCATGCACACTTGGCAAGCAACAAAAAAACTCATTTCCAGTAGGGAAATCATGGAGAGCAAAAGCACAATTGCAGTTGGTTCACACAGATATTTGTGGACCATTGGAGACACCTTCTCTTGGAGGTAATAGATACATCATCACTTTCATTGACGACTTTAGTAGGAAGCTTTGGATATACTTTATCAAAGAGAAGTCTGCAGCCTTCACTATCTTAAAGAATTTCAAAGCCCGTGTAGAAGTAGAAAGTGGTTGTAAGATTAAGACACTTAGATCTGATAGAGTTGGAGAGTACACCTCGAAAGAATTTCAAGAGTACTACAAACAATGGGGCATCAGGCATCAGTTCACAAGTGCCTATACACCGCAGCAGAATGGAATAACGGAAAGGAAAAACCATACCATCCTCGATATGACGAGGACCATGCTTAAGGTAAAAGGTCTGCCAAAAGAATATTAGGCAGAAGTTTATGTACACTACTTACTCAACAAATGCCCTACAAAAATTGTCAGGAAGAAGACACCATAAGAGGCATGGAGTGGTCTCAAACCAAGTGTGGCCCATCTAAAAATATTTGGGTGTATTGCATATGCCCAAGTACCAGAGGCAAAGAGGAAGAAGCTTGATAATTGTGGAGAAAAGTGTATCTTTATCAGATACAGTGAGGAGTCTAAAGCCTTCAAACTCTACAACCCACTTACTAAAAAGGTGGTAGTAAGTAGAGATATAGTCTTTAATGAAGAAAAGGCATGGAGGTGGAATGAAGAAAATACATCCCAAGAAAAGCCTCTTGAAATAGAAGAACAAGAGACACAGCCTCAAAATAATGAAGGCTCGCGGCAAGGTGATGCAACATCTTCGCGTACAGCATCATCACTTCGAAGGAGTCCTGAAGGACAAGATGGATCATCAGCAAGCAGCTCATCAGCTCAAAGCTCTTCCTCTTCCATCACACCAATCAAGATGAGAAGTCTAAGAGACATCTATGAGGAAACTGAAGAGACCAACCTCTTATGTCTCTATGCTGACCACGAAGAAGAGATTCACACCATCAAGAAGAACGACACTTGGGAGCTTGCTACACTCCCTCTAGGCCAGAAAGCTATCGGTGTCAAGTGGGTATACAAGATCAAGCGCACGATCGATGGAGAGATCAATCAATATAAGGCAAGGCTTGTAGTTAAAGGCTACAAACAACAATATGGCGTGGATTATGAAGAAGTCTTTGCTCCTGTTGCCCGACTTGATACGGTAAGAATGCTTATCTCTCTTGCAGCACATCATAGTTGGAAAATTTACCAACTAGATGTTAAGTCAGCATTCCTAAATGGTATACTTGATGAAGAAGTATATGTAGAACAGCCAGAAGGCTTTATAGTAGAAGGAGAAGAGAAAAAAGAATTATCGCTTAAAGAAAGCATTATATGGGCTAAAGTAGGCCCCACGAGCATGGAATGCTTGTATAGACAACTATCTAGAAGAAAACGGGTTCTCTAAATGCCCGTATGAGCATTCAGTCTACATAAAGAGAAATGCTCATAGCATGCCTCTACGTTGATGATTTACTATTGACTGGGAACAGCCCCCAGATGTTTGAAGAATTTAAGCATGCTATGTTCAAGGAGTTCGATATGACCGACTGTGGACTAATGTCCTTCTTCCTGGGTATAGAGGTCAAGCAGCAGCAGATGGCATTTCCATCTCTCAGAAAAAATATGCTAAAGAACTCCTTGAAAAATTCAGAATGAGCAACTGCAATCCTGTAAGCACCCCTGTAGCAACAGGTCTGAGACAAATGAAAGAAGGAGAAGGAAGAGACATTAATCCGACACTATTCAAAAGCCTGATTGGAAGCCTAAGGTATCTCACAATCACAAGGCCAGATATTGTTTATGGTGTCGGACTTTTGAGCCGATATATGGAAAGGCCAAAGGAGTCACACTGGGTAGCAGCTAAAAGAATCTTACGGTACATCAAAGGTACCATGAGTTTTGGTCTTTTCTATGGCTATGGCAATGAAGCCAAGTTATATGGATATTCAGACAGTGACTGGGGAGGTGATCAAGATGAAAGAAAGAGCACTACAAGGTATGTGTTCTATCTTGGATCTACGGCTTTCACATGGGTCTCTAAGAAACAGAGTATTGTAGCACTATCTACATGTGAAGCCGAATATGTAGCAGCGTCAGCAGCAGTCTGCGAAGCTATATGGGTGAAAAACCTCCTGAAGAATTTGATCACCCACAAGATGAATCTACAACTATACATGTGGATAATAAGTCTGCCATTGAACTAGCTAAGAATCCTATACAGCATGGAAAGAGTAAGCACATTGACATCAAGTTCCATTTCATAAGAGGTCATATAAAGCAGAAGACAGTAAAGCTAGAGTACTGCAGCACCACTGAGCAAGTGGCAGAAATCTTCACCAAGGCTTTGCCAATCGACACCTTCACAAGGTTAAGAGAAAAGCTTGGCATGAAGACAGCTTCAATCTAGAAGATTAAGTGTAGTAGTGTTTGAGGGGGAGAATGCTGGGCAAAACACTGCACACCTTCTAGAAGACTATTTATTTCTTGACTTTTCTAGATGACATCACATTCTCTAGAGAAGTCTTATCTCCAGAACTTTCTCTCTCTCTCTTCTTGTTATCATATCCAGAACAGTCTACACAAATCGTCCCACCTGAGATAAATCTAGAAACCGACATAAAGCACGGTGAAGAAGTGGGCCACGTTGATCACTCTCCATTCACATGAGGAACACAACCACCGACCTAACACACCTATAAATATGTGGCTTTGCCTCATTTGCAAGATAAGTGAGAACACAACTCAAGTGTGAAGTGAAGAGAAGTGAAGTCTAGTGAATAGAGTGTGGAGTGAGACACACTGAAGTGTGTAGTGAGAAATAGAGTGAGTGCTCCTTAGTAATGAGTGAGTATATTGAGCAATTTGTAGTGAGTGAGTCTTTTGCTTGTAAGAGTGTAGGCTTAAAGTGTGTGTAAGTTGTAAGTTGTAAGCTTTGTAATAGTGTATTTGTGTAAAATTTATAAAGTGGGTTCTTGTTCTTAGTATAATTTGTATTTTATAATTAAGTTGTAGCTAGTGTGTTTCTCCCATTATCTAAGTTATAGAAGTCATCTTTCAACAGATAATAGGGTAGGTTTCTTTATGCTGTTTGGGAAGAGTACCCATATAGACTGGGTAAAAGGGCTGTAGGCGAAGAGATGGTCTACTATTTCATCTTCCTGGGCACAGATAGGACATATATATGGGATTCACTATGGACGTCCAATGGGCTAGTCTGGATCTAGTGGATAACCTATCCAGTAGGAGACGCTAGCAGAAGATTTTTAGCTTTGGTGGGACATCAATCTTCCAGATCTCACCCCAGGGTAGGGATGGTCCTCTGGTTCTTGGTAGGAGAAGTCTATAAATGGCTTTGAAGAGACATGTTTCCACTGGTTCCTTTTTCCAGCATCTTAAATAAATATTTCCCAGCGGTAAACTAGTGATATCTTGGACGATTTCCTCCGGCGAAAGGCCACGCAAGAGATGTATATTCCAAGTTGATCCTGAAGCTGCAGTAAGAGTGAAATCAACAACCTTCAAGTTCTGTAGGTCTGGTAAACTTGAGAGAGTTGAGGTTGCTATTGTGTCAATAGTACATAGCAGATGGTTCTGTAGGCGGCCAACCCTCGGTGCCCACTCTTCATCCAATGCAACTGCCTTGCCCGTTCCTACTACCCACCTCTGATTGTCTAGTATGATTGGCCAATGTTTAAGGATTGCTTTCCAAGAAAAGGAATTAGTGGATTATGGAGTGCACCGAGAAAGCTTTGTTCCAAAGGTATTTTTGTGATAGCAACCTTGACCACCAAGCATTCTCCTGCAATAAGAAATGCCATACTAGGTGGGCCATACCTGCTTGAATTTCGATGGCCAGATCTCTAATACCCAGTCCTCCATCAATGATCGGTTGGATGACCCGTTTCCAAGCTAGAGGAGTTCGTCCTCCACATGAAGCAGATCCTCTCCAGAGGTAGTACGCTTGGGCTCCACGGATATGCTGGATGTTGGATGATGGGATGGCTTGAAGACCTGTCCAATGTTGAGGAATAGCCGTTAATACTAATTGTACTGACATCCTGCACCCAGCTAGTGATAGAGATTCCCCTTGCCAGTGCAGTATTCTTTTGGAGAGACGAGAGTGGATAGGGCCAACAAAGATATCTCACGACAAATTAATGACTATTGTCTCCCCCAAATAAGAGAGAGTGTCTGAAACAGAATTTATACCCAACACCCCTTTGACGGCATTTACCGAGGCTCTGTCCGTCTGGCTATTAAATGTGAGGCTTGATTTCATATAATTGATCTGTTGTCCTGCCTCTACAGAATATTGACGTATGATTCTTTTGATTGAGAAGCGCCTTACGTGTAGCAGCTCAAATGAACAGGAGTGGTCATCAGCATATTGTAAAATTGGTAGACGATCTCCCCATGGTGCAATTGTTGGGAAGAGGAGAGCCGGTCTCCGTGTGACCATCCTTGTGAGCGCCTCACCACATATAATGTATAGGTAAGGAGATAACGGGTTCCCCGACGTAGGTCTTGTTGAGGATGGATGAAGTCAGAGAGGAGCCCATTGACCACCACCCTAAAGGATACTCTGGAAACACAGGTTAGTATCCGATAAACAAATTGATGGCCAAATCCCAGATGGTGTAGACATTCTCGTAGGAATTCCCATGAGAGTTTGTCATAGGCCTTTCTGATGTTTAATTTGCTTGCACAATATTTTTTCTTTGATAGCGGCCACTCATCATGTGCAACAATTCTTTCACAATGATAATATTTTCTGCCGGCCTTTTCCTTGGGAGTAAAGTTCCATGCACCTCTGATATGCATTTATTCATCAAGGATCTAATTCTGTTCACCATTATTTTTGGATGATTTTCTAGCTGACATTACAGAGGCTGATCGGTCTGAACTCCTCTAAGTTAGAGGCACCTTCTCGCTTAGGTATCAGGACAGTATTAGTTTCATTGGTACTGTTATCCAGGGAACCAGCACCAAAGAATCTTTGAGCCATTGTCAAGATATCATGTTGTATTAAGTGCCAGTAGGCCTAGTAGAAAGTAGCATTGAAGCCGTCTGGCCCTAAAGCTTTGTCCCTTCCGATGGAAAAGGCTGCCGCTTCTACTTCTTCCTCCGAGGGTATGGTCAATGGTGACTCATTCTCCTCAATTATGGATGGTGCGACAATAGTGGGTAGGGTGATAGTGGCAGGGGCTTGTTGGTTTTGGCTGGACTAAATTTTGGCAAAAAACTCTTTGCAATGAGGAATCGGCATTTGAGGGTCTGTGATTTGGTGGCCCTGTTCATTAACCAAGGAGTGTATATGGTTTTTTCTGAAATTTGCTTTTGAGACTCTATGCAAGAATTTTGTGTTTCTGTCCCCATCATGGAGCTACTAAACTCTCGATTTTTTCCGCCAGAAAATCTCATTTTGCAATCGCTTTAGAGCATACTCCTGCTGAAGTTTGAGTTCAAGTTGATGGAGAAAAGCGCTTTTGTGATACGCCGGACCCTCCAATTCATCTTTTCAAACGATTGAGTTTGTAGGAGAAGGACCCAAATGTTCCCTTCCTCCATTGCTGCATATTTGCTTTGATAGTGTTTAGCTTGGAGGAAAAAGACTCTTTGGATGTATTAACTTTTGAGCAAGCATGCTGAACCACTTCATGAAAACCTGGCTGCATCAACTACATATTCTCAAAGCGGAATTGTGGTTTGTGGAAACACCGTCGAGTCACATCTATAAGGAGCAATGGGCAATGATATGAGCTGATACCAGGCAGGTGGTGGAGGGTGTACTCCTCGTTTAAACGTGACCGTATAAACGTGACTAGGCTTCATTGCAAAGGGTGCGATCTAAGCAATCCATAATCCGATGTGGTGGGCTTATGTTGTCGCTCTAAGTATAAGGTAAGCCGACGAAGCTCGGATCAGATACATTTGACGAAGTTCTGTCATGCCCATTAGGTGATTCTGGAAAAATTGTGAGTAGTCACACATCCATGGCACTGCAGGGAGGTGGTGGAAGGGCAGGTGGGTAATGGAAGTCACAAGTCAGGAAGGGTAGTGGCAGCCAAATTAGTTGGTGATGAGGCCATAGGAAAGGCATTGGGTGAAAGCCCAGGTTCATGTCCGATCCCCAGAGTTGAAAGAACTGGTCGAGTATTTCGCTCACCGGCTCCAGGGATGCATCGCTCCGATGGTCCATAGGGAAGGAGGGAACATGCATACCCAAGGTTATGTCAAACTGTTCTGAAGATGGGTGGGGGTTGCTCCATCAGTCTGAGATGAGGGAAAAGGTATAATAAGTTCAGAGTTCATGTGGTGGACTATGAGTCTGTAGATGGTGTGGGAAGGGGTGGTAAATTTATATATTGATTTTTAGGTGGTGGAGATGGGACGTCTGGTTTAGCCAAATTATGTGAATGAAGGAGGTGTAAGGTTGTCGTTTCACCAGAGGTGTAGGCTGAAGGGATGGAGAGTTTCTTTTACTCATGATTGTCTTCCACATTAAGGTTCACCTGCTTAGAGATACTAACCACCATGGGTAATGGGTTTTGTGTTTCTGTAAGAATAGCCGACGTGTGCTTCCTGCCTGGTGTAGCATTGGGTTTTCAAAAGGTTTGATGGATACAGTGAGATTTGGGCGGTGATAGTCTGAGATGGGCAGGGATTTTGGATTAGCACTCAAAGAAAGGTCCTTTTGGTTTTCCTCTGTGTTGGAACTTATAGTAACCTCCAGACCAGCATACCTTTCTATTCTCTGGCACCTGCTCAGAGCTCCATGTGATTTTGGGCGGTGGGTATGCTGATTCACCAGCGCCACTTTTCTTACCTGTGGGTCCGTACAATGTGGGGCAATGCTTGCTGGTGACATTGCTTGTTAGGCCAGATCTGATTGTTTCCCAATGGATTTCCCACGGCTTCAGTCGTAGTGGGTTGTAATACAATAAAGCAGTTAGCCAGTGGCTTGGCAAGTCTCACATGGTGTGTTCTAGATGAGTCAGCTGGGTATGGTTGGAGTTCCTTCCCCTGGCTTGGCAATTGTTGTGCGTCGTTTTTTCTGGCTCCAGATTGCAAACCTCCTTGCCTACGTCTTCCCTGACCTCGTGTAGGAACCGTTATCCACTCGTCCAGTAATGCTGCCGCCTCTGTATTGCCCACCGTATCTCCTTTTGGGCCAGTTTCTTCCTCGGCTACCGGTGGTTGCTTGCCTTTAGCTATGTACCATTGTCGACAAAAGTTACAGTAGTCTTGGACTAAGAATTTGAGGCACATGTCGCACTTCATGGGTGGGCTCTCAATAGTGAACTTTTGGAATCTTACACTATCCGGAGATTTGATGTAAACGCCCTCAATAGGATCCTTGGTCAGATCTAATTCTACTAATGCACGAGCAAACATGGCTCTATTAGTTGCGCGGCCCTTTGTCCGAGTTACCTCATCCAGGCGAAGCAATGTCCCTAGAGGCGCGAGTATGTTGCGCATATATTTCTGCTCCTAGTATTCCAACGGCAGACCCGGTAACATGACCCAAACCGGTAAGCGAGCAATGAATGCCGTCGTGGGATCAAAATTAGGGACCCAGTTAGTAGTGAGCACCTGCTGACCCGCGATCTTCCATGGAGAACCTCGCCGCACCTGAGTGAAGTCTTTCTCGTCCGTAAACGTACAGAGGAGAAAATGGTTTTGTAATTCTACAATAGATAGTTTTTCCTTGGGGCACCATAGTTTGCCAATGCGGTTGCTGAAGATCGAAGTAGGTACCCCCCCCCCCCCCCCCCCACCCCCCCCACCCCCCCGAACATTGTGCAATCAGGGTAAGTGCATGAGCTTGTCTCGCGGGTGCTAGATCAGCTACATCAAAGGAGACAATGGGCTCTACCGGATGAGGATGTTCCTGAAAGTGAATGGATGAGGTGAGGCTCATCTCTAAGGGAGCAGTCTCCTCTCCTTTCTTCGGTACCACTGCCTCGTGGTAGCTGCAGCCGAATCGTTGTGTGCCTACAGTGTCAACTTC
Source organism: Umbellularia californica (assembly GCA_028538565.1). NCBI lineage: Eukaryota > Viridiplantae > Streptophyta > Magnoliopsida > Laurales > Lauraceae > Umbellularia > Umbellularia californica. The sequence goes on from JAPQWN010000004.1 coordinate 42,554,965, forward strand.
CATTTCAGTGGTAGGTGGTATTGTAATGGCAGGGATGTTGTTGTCCTCTGCATGGTGGGGGTCGAGATTAGGGGGTGGTGGTACACAGAAGGGGTTAAGTGTTGGGTGTTCATCGGTGGTCATCCCTTCCACGAGGCTTAAGCGACAATTGTTCCCATCCCGTGCGTACATCATCATCGGATGATTTTGATCTACAAAGACTGGAGTGATGTTTAAAGAAGAGGAGGGAGTTGTTCTCCATCTCGGTTATGTAAATGGCATCTCCTTCACTCCCCTCCTAGACACACTCAACAGACCTGGCTTTCAATACACTCCTCAACCAGGTATCACTAGTTTTTAATTTCGCTCTTAACTTTCCTGGGGGAGCCCAAATTCTAGATAGCAATTGCTCTTGTTTGGTTTCTTTATTTTTTATTTTGGATGGTAACTGCCCAAAATTTCTTCCAACTTTTTTTTCCTCTTCTACCATTCCACCATTTTGTTTCATCTATTTCTATGCATGAGATTGAGATATTTAAGCACCGGATGGGACCCCAATGCATAAGTTGCGGTAACACTCAGGGAGAAAGGCTTAGGTGGTTCTCTAAGTGCTCAGGACAGAGAAGAAATTGCCTCTCTCGATTTTGTTCAAAACAAAAGGCATATTAGATTCCTTTTTTAAAAAGAAAGCAGAAGGCTAAAACAATAATTAGTTTTTTCTTATAGTTTTTTTTTTTTTTTGGTAAAAATAAACCAAAATCTCAAGAATCTAGATCCTCTATTTTCTGTGGATGGAAGCAACCTGCCAAGTGGGTTCTTCTCTTGCATTGCCTTCAACAAATCCGGACCACCTCTCTCCATTTGATCAAAACCATCATAGGCATATTTGGACCACCTCTTTCTCTCTCTCTTTGATCAAAACCATCATATGTATATTTGCACCGGACGTTAGTTCATAACAATTTACATTGAGTTTCTTTAATTTTGGGTTTTTTAGTTTTTCTTTTTTATGAGTTTTCATTGTTGGATTTTGGTTGTTTTATTTAAAATAAAAAATAAATTCTTATTGCAAAGGGAGATGAACTTGCAGAGACAGATCATGAGCAAGCTCATCTTGTCAAATGTCCAATGCAAAACTGTGTTTGTAAGCGTTGTAGAGTCAAAAATTGAGATGGGTTACAGATGGACTAGTAATCTTACCTATTAATGTCAACAGATCCTCCTTTCTGGTTTGAGTGAGATTCTCCGGATGGCCCATGTAAAATTCAAACAAAGAAATCTCGATCGGTGGGACTGATTGACGATTGAGTTCCCTCTGATGCCTAAGTCAGCCACCGTGATTCGAAATTCATGTAATGATTAGTTTTTGGTATGATTTTGGCGTACCGTTTTCTTCATCTCTTTCCCCCTTTCTTATCTTCTTCCCCAGCTTCCTCATGTTGCTTTCCATATGAATAATTCTTACTAGTTGAAAAATAGTACCGTGTGAACTATAAACCAATGAACCTTGTAACAATTAGGTGATGCACCCTCTAACTCTCTCCTTCTCACTGTCTTTTATCTCTCCACTATTTAAATTTTCTCCTTTCTCTGTCGCTGTTTGTCAATTTGTATATGTGGAGATTTGATGACCATTGTCCTCTCTATCAAGAAAGTTACAGTAACTCCTCTACTATCCATCAATCCAATGGATTAGATTGTTTTCAGGATGAGCTATGGCACACCATTTTTCCCACCTTCCCTATCACAGCAGGTGAGAAGATCACGGCCCCTTTTTGTGGGATGCTCCTTCCCCCACTTCCATTCTTGCCTCTCTCCCCTCTGCCAGCTGTCCTAGCTTTATTTGAACTAGTCTTACAACAGACAAATCCTTTTTCTTCGGCTAATTTTGCAGGTGGGTCTGTTTTGGCCCAAACCCACTCCCAAGTCATTCAAACTTTCCCCCTACAATTGCCCCCCAATCCTCTTTTCTTTTTTTCCTGGTTTCCGAGAAGAAAGGGGGCTTGAGATTCTTCGGGGACACGCGGGCTTCCGAGGTTGCTCGACGCTTGGCGGAGTCTAATGCTACTAATTCTTCCAAAGTTACGAAGGTTGTAGAGGCCAAGGCGGTCGCTGCTTTGAGTTGCCTGACCACAAGTGAGATGGAGCTCGAGGCTCTCCATTCCAAGCTAGCCGAGATGGAGGTGGAGATGCAGGATGTTATGGAAAAGTTGAAGGATGCAGTGTTTCAAGAGGTTGAGGCGATATATCTTGATCAGGTCAAGCAGATCAAAGCCCTCGTGTTCAAACAAGGTTATAACACGGGTCTCGGTGATGCTGGGATACTTGAGGATTCCCCCACTCTGGGCTAAACACGTAGCTCAGTCCAAGGATGCTTCTCCCAACTACTACCTACCGAGGTTCCTGTATCGGCCCCGGTAGGGGAGGCCAGTTCGCCCGTGGTCGGGGATGGAAGCACTTCCCCAGCTGCCGACCTTTCTCCACATGGCTCTAATGTTCCTAGTGATGTTTGAAGACTTCTTTCTACTACCACTATCGGTTCTATCCGAACTCTCTTTTTAGTCTAATGCTTGCATCGTCATGCCTAGCCATTAGTTAAAAAGGAGATCAATGCAACATACCTAGTTTGGGATCTTCCCAGTTAAGAGTTTTTCTCCTTCGGCACAAAGTAGTGGGTTTATTTATACCCCTTATTTTCAGGCATTGGCCTTATCTTGGCATGGTTGTCCCGATAGGGTGTGCCCCTACTGCGGGTCCCCGACCATTCACAAGTTTTTAGGGAATTTCATCCTTAGCACAAGAATGTAAATAAGATAACTTCCATAGATGGAATGCAAGAGTGACAATTTCTTTGGTACAAAAATATAGAATTTCTTTAAATTCGCTATATTCCAAGACCTTGGCAATGCTTTTCCTTCGAGCGTCTCCAGGTGGTAGCTCCTGCTCCTCCGACGGAAGTAACTCTGTATGGTCCTTCCCAAATCAAGCCTAGCTTGCCGTGACTGGGGTCTTTGGGTGTTCAGGGGTATCTTTCTCAAGACTTGGTCTCCGACCTCGGATGTCCTTGTCGTACATTTTTCCTACATGCTCTGAGCTAGTTGCTGTTGGTTGGCGGCCAACTTGATCAATGCTCGCTCTCACTGCTCCTTAATCATGTCCAGCTGTTTGGCAATTCTTTCTTTATTTTTCTCATGACTGTATGCCTCCATCCTTATGGTTGGCAACCCAATCTCTAAGGGAATTACCGTTTCCATTCCGTATGCTAGAGAGAGGGGGGTTTCTCTTGTTGACTTCTGCATGGTGGTTCTGTAGGGCCATAGGACGCTAGGAAGCTCATTCACCCATCCTCCTTTCGCCTCGTCCAACCTTTTCTTTATGTCGTCCAGCTAAGGCTGTCAAAATGCCACACGGCCCATTAACACGACACGAACCCAAACGATATTAATGATTTTGGGTGGGTTCTTAATGGGTTCGGGTCATTAACGGGTCAAACCCATTAACACGTTAAGTTAACGGGTCGTGTATGAATTAAACCAGTAACCCGTTAACAACCCACTTAAACCGTTAAAATTTTTTTAGTCCCTAAGTGTTTCTAGAATTAATTTATATTCATAAAGAAGAAATTGAAATTTATTATTTTATAGTGGGGTTTTAGGTGGGATCCACTCGAGATCCTTACAGTTTCGTGTGGCTTATATATTTTTTTCCTTATATATTTTTATATGAATTTTATTTTAATTTTCGAAATGACTTAATTACTTAACGGGTTAACGGGTTGGGTCGTGTAACCTGTTAAATTAACGGGCGGGTTCGGGTTGGATTTTTTGACCCGTTAAGTTAACGGGTCGTATACGGGGTTGAGGTGATTTTAACACGAATTCGTTAACCAGTAACCCGAATTCATTAACATGACACGATTGACAGCCCTACGTCTAGCAAGGTCTTGTTGGAGCTTTCTGCTTGACTATTACTTTGTGGGTAAACAGGGGTTGAAAAGTGACACATAATGCCATATTGTTCGTATAAATGCATGAATACCTTACCCTCGAATTGTTTCTCATTGCCGGTCATCAGTGCCCGGGGTATTCCAAATATGCCGACCTCGGCATGGGCCTAATAACGATGTCAATCCCCCACTCGTCAAATGGCTATGGACTCTCTATTGAGTTTAACTGCTCGGCAGGTTGATGGATGTCTTTGCCAAAGCGTTGACATCTTTCGCACCTCTGCACGAACTACAAGGCATCCTTCTGCATGTATGGCCACCAATAGCCCTACGACATAGCTCGGTGAACCAAGCTTCGTCCTCTGATGTGCCCCCCACAGCACACCTCATGGATTTCTCATAACAAGCTTTCAACGCCAACCGGATTGATGCATTGCAAGTACAGTCCCAAGTAAGACCGTCGATAAAGCTTGTCTGGTGGTGATAGCCAAAATCTGGATACCTTTCTTCTGACCTTCCAACTCTCCTCAAAGTCTTCTCGAAGAGATCTGTCCTTCAGGCACTCTATTATCGGTGTCATCCAGCTTGGAGTCTCTTCAACATGGTCGGCTCACATGACTTGCCGACCTCCGGTGCTCGGCTCTGATTGGATGCCTTTATTCCGACCTTCCAACTCTTCTCGGAGTCTTCTCGAAGCAATCCGTCCTTCAGGCACTCTATTATCGGTGTCATCCAATCAGAGTCTCTTCAACCTAGTCGGCGCACACGACTTTCCGACCTCCGATACTCGACTCTGATTGGTAGTCGACGAGGACCTCTCTCCTTAGCTCAGATTTGATGGCTGTAACCAAATTGGCCAAGCTATCAGCATGTGAATTTTCCTCCCGACCAATCTGCTCTACCTTAACATCTCCAACATCTTGGATCAAGCGCTTTGCTTCTGCAACGTATGCAGCCATCCGATCATCTCGAGCTGCATATTCCCTAGTTAGTTGACTAGCAACTAACTGTGAGTCGCAGTTGACTGTCAGTTGCCTGATCCCGAGCTCTCTAGCCATCCTGAGTCCGGACAGAAGTGCTTCGTACTCTGCTTTATTATTTGATGCATTGAATCCTATCATCACTACCCGTTATGAGCACTATGCTAGCGCCTGAGCCTGAGCCTCGTGAATTGGATGCCCTATCCACATATAATTGCCATTGGTCATCAGTATCCATACTGTTCCTGATCTTCTCCATTTACTGAAACTTTTTTTAGCTCCTCTACATCCTCGTCGATCCGGTCAGCAATTTGATCTCCGACCTCTGACCGACTTAACTGTAGTTGCTATTTTTGATCGGCCTTCTTACCCGGACCTAAGCCTTCATCGTCCGCCCTTTTTGCCTTTCCTTTGATTGCCGCAATCAGACAGCTTTTAGATGCTGCCTGATCTCCTCTAATCTCCACGGTCCCTTTCAGTGTCAGGAAGCGTACCCTTTGGTAATAGGTTGATGGCACCACCCTCATGTGATGAATCTATGTTCCCCCCATAATGGCGTTATAGGGAGATGGCACATCTACCACCAGGAATTCCATGTCTAAGCCGACCTGCATGGTTATCACGCCCATTGGGTGTGCTGCTTGGCCACAGAACCCGAACAGGGGTATCGAGGTCGGCTTAAATCTGAGTGCTTTAGGATGGGCTTATCAAACAGCCAGGCATACATTATTTCCGATGAGCTTCCCACCTTGGCTCAGATACACCCATGTCTTCTAATTTTATGAACTCCTTGATCCGCTCCATCAACTCTCCTTGTGTAGTTGGGGACCGCTTCGTTAATGATTGGCAAAGTTGGCTCTCCTTCAGCAGCCCGGGTTTAGGAGTTGCTACAGCTACTTGCTCGTTACTCCACTCCACCTCATTATAGAGGCGCCAGTAACGCATGCTGAACACTTTTAGGCTTTCCGAGCTTTGCTTCTTGAGAGGCAATAGTGCCCCGATGTCCCTTGGTTGCTTGGAATTTGTTACAAAATGTGTAACAAAAGATCCAGCAAGCTCCCAAAAGTTGCAAGCCGATCTTGGCTTTAGGCAGGAAAACCATTTCAAAGCCAGGTCTCCCAAACTCGAGTTGAAAATTTTGCACATCAGCGGCTCATTTCTTATCCATAATGCCATGAAATGCTGATAATACTGGACATGGTAGGCGGGATCCTAGGTTCCATCAAAGACTTTTAGGTTGGAAATCGAGAACCGTCGAGGTGGGTCTGCTTTTTCTATCTCCTCTGAGAATGGAGACTCGAAATTTTGAGCAATTCCCAGGTACCTTTCTCTGGTCGGATTATCTAGAGGGAGCTTCCAATCAACCAATACCTTTTTAATAAGGGCTTGTACATCCTCCTCGGCAAGTGCTCGTGGGGGTGCTATCCTCCTCGGGGTTTTGCCAACCTCAATGCATCTGCTCAAACAAACTTCGCCAACCTCAATGCATCTGCTCGGACTTCGGCTTCCCCTTCCCTTCGTTCGTTCGAAGTCCTACTTCCTTCGTTGCCTATTCTAGCTTTAGCTCAGCTCTGCCAAGCTCTTGATTCGGAGTGGTTGGACAAAGGGTCTTTGTTCGTCGTTCACGTCGTCCCCTGATCCGTGCTTCCCCCACCTGAGATAGAGGTCGTCCAGTCCGGGGTGGTGATCCTAGATTCTATTCTTGATCTAACAATTTTTCTTAGCAAGAAGAAGCGTTAGTGGGTTTTTCCCTCCTCGCTTCCCACAGACGGCGCCAATTGTAGAGTCAAAAATTGAGATGGGTTCCAGATGGACTAGTAATCTAACCTGTTAATGTCAACAGATCCTCCTTTCTGGCTTGAGTGAGATTCTCCGGATGGCCCTTGTAAAATTCAAACAAACAAGTCTCGATCAGTGGGACTAATCGAGTTCCCTTCGATGCTTAAGTCAGCCACCGTGATTGGAAATTCATGTAATGATTATTTTTGGTATGATTTTGGCGTACCTTTTTCTTCATCTCTTTCCCCCTTTCTTTTCTTCTTCACCAGCTTCCTCATGTTGCTTTCCATATGAATAATTCTAACTAGTTGAAAAATAGTACCGTATGAACTATAGACCATTGAACCTTGTAACAATTAGGTGATGCACCCTGTAACTCTCTCCTTCTCAGTGTCTTTTATCTCTCCACTATTTCAATCTTCTCCCTTCTCTATCGCTGTTTGTTAGTTTGTATATATGCAGATTTGATGACCTTTGTCCTCTCTATCAAGAAAGTTACAGCAACTCCTCTACTATCCATCGATCCAATGGATTAGATTGTTTCAAGGATGAGCTATGACACACCATTTTTCCCACCTCTCCCATCACAGCATGTAAGAAGATCATGGCCCCTTTTCGTAGGATGTTCCTTCCCCACTTCCGTTCTTGCCTCTCTCCCCTCTGCTAGCTGTCTTGGCTTTATTTGAACCAGTCTTACAACATATAAATCCTCCTTGGGCTAATTTTGTAGGTGGGTCTGTTTTGGCCCAAACCCACTCCCAAGTCATTCAAACTTTCCCCCCACAAACATATTAGTTCTTCAGTCTCTATCTATTTCTTGTGATCTCCATCTACGAGTTGTGTGTTTTTGAGTTTATTTCTATGATGGATTGGATGTGATATATGATAGAGGAAACTACGAAAAAAAGGACCCTAAATGGCCACTAACCGAAAAAGAGGTCACTAGTCAATATTATACAGAAGTGGTCCCCTGTGACCATTTCTGTTTTTTTTTAATTAAATATTTAAACGTGCGACGACGTCGTCGCTTAATATCCCATTTAAACGTGTGACGACGTCGTAACTTAATCGCCTGAAACCCCATTTTCGCCATTTTCCCCTTCTTCTTTCTTATCACAATTCATCTCTCATAGATCATAAAAATCGCCTTGTATACCTAAACCCCATTGTTGCACAAGCATGCAGTGGCCCAAATCCCTTGCCCAGTTCTCTCTGATCTGTAAACGCAGCACGAGGTCAACCATTTTCCAGTCGTCTTCTACAACGACGAAGCCTGCGCGTCCTCGACAGAGCCCAGCCCTCTTCGTCTCTTTGTTCTTCCTGTTTCTGCAACAAGGCCTGCAACAAATCTGCACTGCAACCACAAAAACCAGAAACTCAAGGGATTTTCTTCATCTTCTCAAGGTGTTTCTGAGAGGCGAGCCTCTGGTCTCGAAGCTTGCAATAATCTTTGAGTACATAATATTTCCAAGCGTTATGTTTGTAGCCCTCATCTACTCCTCAGAAAATGATCCCATCAGGCGCAAGGGCAACCACACATTGGGAGGAATGGGGCAAACGATGGGAGGAAGAAGGGGAAAATGAGAAAAATAGTGTTTCAGGTTATTAAGCGACAACGTCGTCACACTTTTAGATGAGATATTAAGCGATGACATCGTCGCACGTTTAAATCTTTAATTAAAAAAAAAAAACGGAAGTGGTCACAGGGGACCACTTCCGTCTAATATTGACTAGAGGCCTCTTTTTCGGTTAGTGGCCATCTAGGGTCCTTTTTTTCGTAGTTTCCTCTATATGATATGTGGGATTTGTGGGTTTTACCTAAAGTTGCATTGCCACAATTTTGTGCTTTTATTTTTAAAGTAAAGTACTATTTTATACGCTGGTCTACTTCAAAGTTTTGCACGTCCATGAATGCACTTGAATCCTTGCACCTATTTTGTGCCTTGGTGCAAGTGGATGCATGTAAAAGAAATAATTATCTATTGCAAGTATAACTTCTCAAAATAAGATTTTCATGAATAAAGGTAGGAGGCGAGAATTTTACAAATTTTATCAATGGGAAGGTGAGTCAAGAAAATTAAAACCTAAGCCCATCTCTACGGTCAAAATCAAGAAACTCATACCTACCCTGAACCGAAATAACTCATTACCAAGCCTAGCTCTCATTGGAAAATATCATATTTTATAATTCTTAAAAAAAAAAATTGATCTCAATTTATACAAAAATATCATATTTCAAGTTTTGTATTAACTATTTATTTTAAAATCTCAATTATGTGATTCTTAAAAAAGCCTCTTAATTTGTATTTTTTATTTTTATCACAAAATTAAATAAATATTTTTATGATTTCCATTGCACTTTCTTAGCACAGGGGCATTTTGCTAGTTCATAAGAAAACTAACCTGCAAGGTGCTAATGATCTTAAACCTATAAGTTTATGCAATGTGAGTTATAAGATAATCTCTAAAGTAATAACAAATAGACTTACAAAAATCCTTGGGAAAATTATAAGTCCTTTCCAAAGTGCGTTGGTGAACGATAGAATGATCATGGACAATTATATAGTTGCTCGTGTGGTTCTTCCCTTTTTTAAAATAGAAAATGAAAAACAAAGTGATGGGACTAAAATTGGATATGGAAAATGCCTATGTTAAAATAGAATGGGGTTTTCAGAAAAAAATAAAAATCTATGCTTTGAGTCTCTAATTTCAAAAACCAAGAAAAGAATCCAATCTTGGTTATCTCAAGCGACAAGAACACGTTGGTTAAATCTGTCACTTCATCTATGCCAGTGTATAATACGCATAATACAACTTTAGATTCTATAGATAAAATGATGATCGTGGTGGGATGATGAAGATGGGAAAAAGAAATGCCATACCATCAAATGGAGTGAATTATGCACATCTACTGATGAGGGAAGGTTAGGTATTAGAAAACCAATTAGGAAATAATAAATTAATAAATTGGCTTTAATTACCAAAACTTATTGGAGATGTTTAAGAAACGAAAATCTGTTATTATTCTGCGATCTTGAAAGCCAAGTATTGCCCCCAACAATTTTTCATGGTAATCCAAATTCAGAATGGATAATTCATGATTTTGGTGAGGCTTTGTGGATGCAACTAATTTTATCAATGATAATGTTAGTTGGATTATTGGTCATGGTAGTGATATTTTGATGCAGGTTTGTGATAAGGTCTCTTCTGAAAAGGAACTCAGGCAGTATCTCAAATATCTAATCCCAATCTAAAATTCAAAGATCTGTGGAATGATTATATATAGCGGGTGGGATATCCTTAGGATTTCAAATGCTTTCAATAATCCCCAAAGATGTTGAAGGCATTTGTAAAATCTATATTCCCAATGTGAATCAGAAAGACAAAAGAGTGGACCTTCACTAAAGAGGGGAAAATTTCTATCAAATCTACTTACAAAATCCTTACTCAAAGTTATACTAATTGCAAGAACAATTGAATTAATTGAAAGCAATTTTGGAAAAAAAAAAAACTCCTTGCCTCAAATAATTAAACAATTTAGATAGAAGTGCCTTGAAAGAGCTATTCTAATTAGAAAGTGGATTGGTCCTAAAGTAGGTTGTTACTCTAATGTCCAAATTGTAAAAACATGCACTTTTTCTTTTGTGATCATGCAAGGGCTATTTGATTCATCTCTAGCCTTGATTTCCTATTTCATTCGAACAATAATATAGGTGTTTTGGATCGGTGGAAGAATTTATGGGGTTCAAAAAGAACCACACCTCTCTTCTATTGTTCTTGCAACATGGTGGCGATGTGGAAAGCTATAAATAAATTTTTTTTTTTAAAGGGGTGCCTTTCTACGTACCCTACTGAAATTATTAATTTGTTCAATAGTATTTGGAGACCAAACTGTGCAATTGCTCATTATCAGTCAACGGTCTCTTCCTCTAAAGAAGCCTATCCTCTTTGAGTTTAAAGGAAGCATTTAGAAGAGGGTTCAATGAGATGGTTCTTTTGTCAGATAGATGCTAGCAATGGCATTAATGGGCTCATCATTTTGGACAAAAGGTTTTTGACTACTTCCTTTTCTTTTATTTAGTTTTCTTATGTTCCTGCGAATGAGATGGTTTCATTCCGTATTGTGTGTGGGGTTTGAATTTGATTGCTCCTCCCTAATTCGATTTTCTATTTTCCAAAAAAGAGGATGTGTGAATCACCATCTTCAGAAAAATCATTTGACCTATGGATAGCAGCAGGTTGGGTTTCTTATGGGTTAATGTGAAACCAAAACCAGCCAAATACACCAGTCCGTCATACCGGATGCATCAAATCACGTTTGATACCAGTATTAGAGCTCACAAAAAATTCAGTAACACCGCAAAACCGGACCAAACTGACCGAATCAGGCGATTCGGAACGGTTTATAGTATATCGGTTTGGCTAATGGTTTGAAAATCATAAAAACCACTTACATCGGTTGGTTATCAATTTGAGCCCACAGTTAACCGCTTAAATCAAACCGACCATATGTAGTAACTTAAATATTATTTTTTTACTATTTTGGCCTTAGGATTTCGTTTTTGACTACTTCTATAGTTACATTCGACAACTCCACTCTCACATGAACTCAACAGTCAACATTGCCTCAGAGGAATATCATGTGGAATGAATGTTTCACTGCAAGCTGCTTTTTTTTTTGTGCACTTGTGTTTAGTCCAAACTTTCTTTTTAGTATAATATGCATTTAGTCCATTCTAAAATGTTGGATTTTTATGTTTGCACTAAACATTGGAATAAATGCAAGACGAGTATCATCATTTTAAAGTTTTCAATGTCTGATTTTCAAAAATATAAAATAAAAAACAACGGCTTTAATCGACCAAACCGAACGGTACCGTTCCGTTCCGTTCAGTTTAAGCCCTCTCCATCGGTAGGATCAGATCGGTTAATTATAAAACTAACATATTTGATTTAATTGTTGGTTTTAGTGTTAAACCGATCCGAGCTGCCCATGTGCAGCGTACCTAATATTTATAAGCCATTCAAAGGTTTTCATTTATTAGATCATTTCTTCGTTGCCTTATATCATATGGCTGGCAATGACATTGAGCTGATTTCAATGACACAACTAATGTGAAAAGAGTCTCCGACATCTACAAACAGCAGCAATGACTTTAATCAACAATAACAAGCAGCACAATGCAAAAAGTACCCAAAGCTAGGTCTTCAATTCAATTCTTGTTTCAGATTAACCCATTTTAGAAATAAAAGTAAGAATACAAGGACCAGTCCCTGTAGGAATTTAAAGAAAACATGCCCTAAAACTGCAATTCATCTCAAAAGAGAGGATTGAAGACGTACCCTTTGAATAATATCCTTTAAACATACAAAGCACCAGCAGTGATATGACCAAAAACTGCAAAGATTGAGAACAAACCACATGGAAAAGACTACACAGACGAGTAGAGAACATTTTGTTGATCGCCACATTGCAGTAAAATGAAGCACCCACAGCAATGGACTCCCAGCACTGAAGGTGGAACCAATGCCCATAATGCTTCCAATCTTTAGGCTGTCTTTGGTTTGAGACCCTTCTTCTTGGACCTCTTCGGGATCGAGTTCTTCATTCCCAGGAAAAAGAGCAATGCCCCAAAGAGAGCCAAACTCTGCCAGCAGATGAAAAACCAATGGATTAAAATCTTTCAGATACAACTTAACGTTGAATTTTGATAATGACTAACCTGGGTAAACTTCACGAAAAGTTGTAGAAATTCTGGCTCATCCACATCATAGTTGTAGAAGTCAAACAAAATGGGAGAAAAAAATGTTAAATGCAGGACCTGCAAAGAATACTTGCCTCAGACTAATAATATTACTATTACTATTTTGAATGGTTCAGAACTTCATATCAACAATATTATCAACCCACATTCTAAACACCAGAGTCCATGGATTAGAAAAGTCCAGCAAAAATAAGATGGGGGATACAAACCAGGAGATATGCTCCAAAAGAGCTACCAAAGATAAACAGTATGCCTCCGATCCCCTTCATAGCTATAGTTGCAACAACTAGATGCTTAATCTGCAGAGCATTAGTCACCAGTTAAATAGGTTGTGATGCATGCACATCGAAAACAAAAGGGAAAAGGGGGAGAAAGGAATGTTTCTCACTTCAAGCTTTGGCACCTGTAACCCAAGATAAGAGGTCACATGCTTCGTAAATTGGATATACTTAGGTCTCAATGACTTCGCTGCAGGGCCACCATCAATCCCAAATTCATTAAATCTGAGCAGGCAGAGAGGTGAATCCAAGTTAAGCACACGCATGGCTGCATGTTATACACAGCCCAAGTAATACTCTTGAACTGAACTCCAGAGAGCTAGAAAGAGAAATAGAAAAGCAATCTACTTTGCCTTTTTTTTTTTTTTTTTCTTTTCTTTTGTTGTTGTTTGCGGGGGGGGGGATGGGGGGTGTGAATTCAGCTTCTTACTCTACAACATTATAACCAAGTCGAAACATCTCATAGAGATAATGGAAAGAAAATCAAACAGTGATTCTTGCACTAATGATTCACCATTGCTCTTGTAGGTTCAAAATTTAAAAAAAAAAAATCAAACATTAAAGTTATCATCATCATCAAAGTCCTATCTAATCTATGGTGGGGCCCTACATGAATTTTGTTTCGCTGTTGCAGTCTATCATGCGCTAAATCCTCGGATAGGTGTCACTTCTTCAGATATATCCTTACTAGTTCCATCCATGTGCTCTTCAGCATACCCTTTTTACTTGAGGGACAACAAGCCTACATAGAAAAATCTTTCCTCATTGGAGCCGGTGTTGGCCTGCCATGGACATATTCAAACAATTTCAAACGAGTCTCTCTTGATTTATTATCTATTGATGTTACTCCCTCAATGCTCCCAAACGTACTCATTTATTATTCGATCTTTCCTAGCTTTACCAAACATGCATCTCAATATTCTAATCTCTATAACACTCATTGTTGCATGTGTTGTTTCATGATTGGCCCACATTTTGCTCTCAGTTCATCGATGGTCTAATCATTGTCTTGCAAAAATTTTCCTTCAATCTTGTTAGTATTACGCATATTACAAAGCACTCCAGAAGCAACCTCCACTTCAACCATGCAGCTTTTATCTTAACGCATTTATTGACGAATATGCACAGGCAGCATTGGGCATTTGGGCACTTGAAAAGGTCAAGTCAAAATTAGCAATGACAACTCAGTTCTCCAGGCTATCATGCCAAAAGCAAACAAAAATCATAAATGCAAAATCAAAGAAGTTCTGGACAAGTCATGCACTCTCACATAAGCACAATTTCACTGACAAATGTACCAGAAACGAAAATAGGTACATATCCTCCTGATGTGGTTACAAATTATAGAAGTGACATCTAGGTCCACCATCAGACTATAAGCTACATTTTCCAATCTTCTTATATAAAGTAGACAATGGATTACAGAAGAAACATGTATGTGCAACATGGGCTTTACATTTCATTTCTATTAAGAGAAGAGACTGTCTTCCATTAAGTCCTTAGAGAGGAACAAAAGCAAGTAAGGCCATAGTTACCTGATTCGGAATTTGACCGGTCCAAAATCAAATTCACAGTTCGCAATTCGACACTTGCTCTCGTTTGAAAATTCAATGGGGGTGGGTTCAGCTAATTCATTTTCCAATTCGGTTGATTCGGAGTTTGAGCTTGAAAAATTCTCTAAACTAATTCAAATATATATTAAAGCAGCTATAAGCAATTTTCATCTGTTAAGATTTCTCGTTGGTGAGACAAATATTCAGATTCACAAATTCCAAATTAATATTACATGGGCCAAAGCTAGAGAACAAAGAAATAAAAGATAGACATGCTTTAATGCTATCAAGGTGGATTGACTGAGTAGTCAAGACGTCCAAAAGAGAGAGAAACACATGCCTTAAATGATAGGCATGCTTTAATGAATCTAGATCCTCTCATGATGTAACTTAGAGAAATCATTAGTTAAAGGAGTGGGACTTCACAGTGGGGCCCAACTACTAAAATCTGAGCCGTTCAAAAGAAACCCCATAAACCTTTATGGAGTATCCTCAAATCTTACATCAATCCGATTTCGTTCAACCATTGAATTGATTGTTTGATAAAAAGCGTGATTGACACGATCTTGTGCGTATTCATTGTCACATTTTGATCAAACAGTCAATTCAGCAATGGTTTAAACTTGGATTAATGTAAGAGTTGAGGATACTCTATATACCTAGAGGGCTCTTATTTTGAACAGTTTGGATTCTAATAGGTAGGCCCGAATGAATTTCACTCTTTTTATCTCTTGATTTCCCTGGGTTAAAGCCACAGAGGACATGGACTCTGAATTAATTGCTACAATGATTGAGTGCTTGATGGATGCACAAGGAGAGAGATAAGAGACAACTTTAAATGCATGAAAGGTGGGAACTGATTGAGATTAAGGAGAGAGAAACTCCTCTTTCAAAGAATCCCATCTCCTAATCTCGTTTGCCTTCCTCTGCAAGCTGGTTTTTTTTTTAGCCTCTTTCTCTTTAAAAACTTTTGCGAGTTAGCACTTAGCATTGTCAAGAAAGAGAATTGATGCTGCACTGCATAGAGCATGCGACCCAGCAATTGATTGTGTAAGTACCCAACCCTAGATAATTATGTTTAGTGCAACTTAATTTTGATTAGGGTTAATTATGTTTAGGCATTAGACTAGAGGTCTAATTAATTTGGCAGTGATTAGACTAATTTTGGGCTTAGAAAGGGTAGTCTAGTCATTCGGCATTATGAGGGGTATTTTGGATATTTTCATAAATAAGCCAATAAGACTTGTTTAGATGTTAATTAACTACGTTAGCATATTAGTTTAGGAGCTGAGAGGTTTTGAGTGTGTTTAGACTAAGTTTGAGGTAAGTGGGGGCATAGTTGTTATTTCAGAAAAGTTGGGGGATTCACCGCAATTCTAGAAACAGGTCAATATTGGGCTCGTTGGGTATAGCTTATTTTATTTCATGAAACTTTTGTTAGGGCATACCCTTTAGATGCCAAAAGACCCTCATTTTCCCAGCTTTCCCCAAATCTGAGTGTGAGTGGCGTTTTCGTAATTCTGGTGAACTTCACCCTTATACCCATCTCGGCCAACCACAATACCTTTCTCCCAATCTCATTTTTCAGCAATTGGCGACATTCCTCCTCCCATTTCCCTTTTATTCATCACCATATGGCCCTATATTCGTGTATACATACGTTGATTTCTTTCACCCTCTTGTTTCCCCCCATTATGGTGTGCTAGGTTTTAGAATTTGGGGTTTTTTTTTACTGTAACTCATGTTAAACATCAAACTGAAGGTCTGGTAAGTTGGATTTCTATCTTAGGACTCCAAGGCAAGTGGACATGTGTGAATTCCATGGCTTGTAGGTATCTTTATGTGTTCGCTAGCTTAAATGAAAACGAATGTTATTTGTTATAAATTGCATGTTCAAGGGTAGGATAAACTAATGTTTGGTAATTTATTGGTAATCACATGCGAACTAGATGCCATATAATGATGTTTATAGCTTATTGGTAGAGCTTGTGTTGTAAAAGGTAGATTCAATATGTATATGGGGATTCTCATTAATGGCATGATTAATGGGTTTAATGATGGTTGGATACGTTTGGTATTACTGGGAATGCAAGATTAAACCCTTGCCCACCAATTACTTGGATTAATGAGAGAGAGACCAAGCCATGTCGAGGGAGCGGAAGCCGTGGGAAACTCGTGATCGTTATAATATTTAGGTTCTTGTAAAACGAATCGCACTGATTTCTGATCACAAACTTGGGGAATCATTCACTCAAATTAAGGGTACATTTGTTAGGTTATAGCAAGCCTATTCAACCACCACTAAACCCATTAATCATTAATCATGCCATTAATGAAAATCCCCATATACATGCTAAATCTACTGTTTACAGCATATAAGCTCTACCAATAAGGTATAAAAATCATCGTGTTGAATGGTATGATGTCCGCTACAGAATGGCAACCAACAACCTAGGACCTGCCATTAGGGTTTGTGGTTTACTTGCATATGGAGGTGCACTAGCCTCATGTGGGGCCTTGCATTTTGAGGTACAATAGCCTCTTCTATTTAGTGTATGGAATACCCCATCTTTATAACAAGTAGAAGGCACATTAGGAGGTAGGAGCTGTGTATCGACCTACTAGACCTCGGACCTTAGCTGAACCGGTACACTTGCCTTGACCCCTGGCCAGGACTTTCAGGGAGCCTTGAACTCTGGGCATGCCCACTATTGCTAGAATAAGAAATTCTTTATGATTATTAATATGCCCTAATGGGTGGAGCTCATAAATACCCCATAAATAAGCTTAGAGCAATAATAGCTAAGGGTATGATAATGTGGAGATCTAAGTGCCAATAACCTTCATAAGCACCAAGAGAAATGTCTAGGCATCTTGGATTCCTAGGAAATCATACGCATGCCCAGTACTACTCTTTCTAAAGATAATTTCCTAGGATGTAAATATGATATACATAAGGGACTACCCATTAATAAGATGAATTAACACATAAATATATACACTATAACACTTCCCACTCTAAATGGATATTAAATTATGTCTTTCATACTATGCGATCATGTCAACCACATTATGCGAGTATACCTTTTCTTTGCTTTACTTTATGCACGATAGGTATCTGCAAATACTCAGCAGTCAGAATGTAGGTGCTGGGTGCGGTAGGTGTTGCGGGACACCAAGTCTGGATATTTAGATAGTAGGGTTTTGGGTTTGGATTAGAAATGAGTTTGAATATAGTGCACATTTTGATGTGAATGATGAGTACGTTATTATGATAATGAGTATATTGACGATTCTAAGTATATTGGGTGATGATGTGCACTTCGATGATGACGTGTGTTGTGGTGGTGTTGGGTGGCTATGATATTGGATACAGATTAGTGTCCGCTCAATTTAATTTGTTTGTTTTACACTTTTATACACAGTTTGATGTATGATGAGATGGGTTTATGTCATTAATTTATATTATTTAGCTCTAATGCGTATGTTATCCGGCCTATATTATATATGTTTGCATAATAGATGTGGGTATGTCTAGACATTTGCTTGCCAGGCTTGAATAAATATGCTTTGTATTGTGATATGGACGTGCCTACGCATTTAGTCATTAGGTTTGGATGATTCCTCTCGTTTATGGGGTTGGTGTGCGATGGCCCCTAAGTGGCTTTGGGGATGGGACTTCCCTCCTACCATTAATATTGTTTCTTGCCTATGTTTGGATTGATGTTTCTTGCTGCTGTGTGTCTGTGCTACTTCCTTCTCTTAGTTTATTTGCATATCTACTAACTATATAGTAGTTAACTTTCCCTTGCAGGTACGGGTATAGTTCTATACCTATATATGTATTTATACTTAGTTTAGCATTGCAATACATATAATCTTATTTACTAATGTTTCCTTGCTTGGCCTTTTAAGTCTAATGCTGCTCTTGGTGCTCGTAGGTCTTACGCAGTTACGCTAGCATTTGTTAAGCATGGGGAATAAGGTGCGGTGCAGACTCTATACGGAACTTCAGAGAATACGCATCAATGTGATTTACAACTACTCAGTCACTGCATTGAGGGCCTCACCATTAGCCAAAAGTGAAAAGTATTTCAATAAACACATAAATCAGATAAAGTGCTCAATTTAAAATCCACATAATTAGTAGAGCATGGGCAAAATGTCACATTTCAGTTACAAATTTGATAATTACATCTTTTTCAACTAAACTACTACCCATGTTAAGCCAACATGCCAACCTAAATCTAAAAATAAAGTTAAGCTGGCTAATGGTAAGGCCATCAATGCAGTGATTGAGTAGCCCTAAATCACATCACTGCACATTTTTTGAAATTCCCTGCGGAGTTTGCACCGCACCTTATTCCTCATGATAGCTAACGCTGGCCTAAAGACCTACAAGCACCAAGAGCAGCATTAGACCTAAAAGGCCGAGCAAGTAAACATGAGTAAATAACACGACATGTATTGCAAAGTTAAACAATATATATAATGAGGAGGGCTCTCCTAAGCTGCAGCTTAGGTTATCCTAAACCGAAATAGTGCTAATCCTACAAATCAAAGTCGATTATCTCTTTTTTGGCATGATGATCGTCTCCAAACTCAAAATCAATCCAATCAGATCTAAATTTTCTAGTTCCATCATGCCAAAAACAGAGATATTACACTTTGATTTGTGGGACCAGCACTATTTCAGTTTAGGAGAGCCCTGCTCATATACATACATATATATAGTGATGACAACAACCATCAATTTCATCAAAACATCATATTCATGTCCTATCAATGGTGAGCCACAAAGGCAGAAAATTGTCGGGATCATTTGCGTGCTCTGGAGGCAAAAGAGGGCAGTGACACATGCGGACGTGTCATGCCCTTGTTGTCTCCAACCTTCTCTTTCTTGCAATGAAAACTACAAAAAAGCTGAAGATGAGTTGAGCAGTGAGAAACTACCGTTTTTAAGGAAAGCTTGATGTTAGTTTTGAATTTTTTTTTGCCAAACATGGGTTTTTATTTTTATTTTGAAGTGCCATCGTCTCCTTCAAGCATCAAGCCCTCTCATTCGTTCTTCCAAAAAAGGAAAAAAAAAAATCCTTCACACCCCACCATTCAGTCACCAGAAAAAAGGAGACGGCCTTTCTTCTTTGTCGCGCATGTTCCTCTCTAGTCTGTAACCCCCCAAGGTGAAGTTCTTACTGTAACTTTGTTTACCATGTATGCATTTTGAGTTTGCATGAGTGAGGAAACCAAAGAGGATTAGAAGTGGTTTGTTTTTTTTTTTTTTTTTCATGAATATGATGTTTTGATCAAAACATCAGATTTATGTCCTATCAATGGTCAGGCGTGAGCCGCAAAGGCAAAAAATTCTCAAGATCATTTGCATACTCTGAAGGCAAAAAGAGGGCAGTGACACGTGCAGACGTGCCATACCTTTGTTGTCTCCAACCTTCTCTTTCTTGCAATGGAAACTTCAGAAAAGCTGAAGACGAGTTGAGCAATGAGAAACTACCCTTTTTAAAGGAAAGCTTGATGTTAGCTTTGATTTTTTCTTTTTTTTCCGAACATGAGTTTTTATTTTTATTTTGAAGTGCTATCGTCTCCTTCAACCCTCAAGCCCTCTCATTCGTTCTTCCAAAAAAAAAAAAAAAAACCTTCACACCCCACCATTCACAATCACAAGAAAAAAGGAGATGGCCTTTCTTCTTCATCGTGTATGTTCCTCTCTAGTCTGTAACCCCCTGAGGTGAAGTTCTTACTGTAACTTTTTTTTCCATGTCTGCATTTTGAGTTTGCATGAGAGAAGAAACCAAAGAGGATTGGAAGTGGTTTGGTTTTTTTTTTTTTTTTTCTTTTTTTTTTTAAATGAATCTGATGTTTCTAGGCATCTTTTAGGAGAAAATGCCCGTCCTAGTTGGGCCCACTGGACTGCATGATGATCATAGAAGTACATTGTAGATGAAAAGATCCATATAAGGCCTACCTATATGCAAAATCTTGACTCCATAAGATCTTCCTAACCTTTTGATCCATGAACCTAAAATTTATGGTTTAGAGGCATCATTTTATCCTCATTTCAATCCAACGGTGAGAAAAAGTTGGATGATTGTCAAACTTGTACTTGTGAGTATTTATTTGTGTGTGTGAGAGGGAGGGGGGGTAGTGTGTGTGAAAAGATTAGATTGACTCAACATGGGCCACATGACCAAAATTAAGATGGGTGGAACAAGGGCTTTTTTGTAGAATTTCCCAATATAAATATATATGGAAATTCCAATCGGATGGGTGCAAATCCATGAGCTTCAGCGTCCTTCGAGGGGGGTCCCGTGTGTGGATGGTATGGATTGGTGATAGGTGGGCCCCATCACAGTGTCTCTCACCGTAAGATGGTGAGAGCAAGAGCATTTCCCATATATATAAATATATATATATAAACCATGTACCCGTAAAGGAAAGTTAACTAATATAAAGTTACTAGAAATGCAAATAAATTAAAAGAAGGAATGTAGCACAGACACCTAGTAACGGGCATCTAGATGTACTCACATCTACTGTGCATAACGTCAAACTATACATATATAGTATAGGAGGGACAACATACACATTAGAGCTAAAAAATATAAATAAATGACATAAACTTATCTTATCGTACTCAAATCAAACGACGGTGTATAATAGTTTATGACAAACAAATTAAATTGAGCGGGCACATCCACAACAAATCCACATACAACTAGTTTGTATCTAATATCATAGCCACCCAACACCACCATAAAACATGTCACCATCAAAGTGCGCATCATCACCCAATATACTCATAAATCATAATCACATTGATAACGTACTCATCATTCACATCAAAATGTGCATCACAATCAAACTCATGTCTGGTCCAAACCAAATGCCATACTATTCGAATATTCAGGCTCGGTGTATCGCAACACCCACCGGACCCAGTGCCCGCATGTTGATTGCCTCTGTATTTGTAGATACCTCCCCTCCCGTGCATGAAACAAATCAAAGCAAAGGTATACCCACATATATGGTAGGCATGACCGTATAATATTAAACACATAATTAATATCCATTTAGACTAGAAACGTGCAAGTGTATATATGTGTTAATCCATCTCATTAAAGGGGAGTCCCTTGTGTATATCATATTTAAGTCCCGGGTAATTATCCTTAGAAATAGTAGTAGTGGCCAAGCATATGACTCCCGTAGAGTTTGAGATGCCTAGGGATTTCTCTTAGTGCTTATTAAAGTTATTCGCACTAAGATGTCCACGTTATCATATCCTTAGCTAGTAATAATCTAAGCTTATTTATGGGGTATTTATGAGCTCTACCCACTAGGGCATACTCATAATCATAAAGGGTTTTCTTATTCTAAAGAACATTGGGAATGCCTGTGGTTCAATGCTTCCATAAAATCCTGGGCCAGGGGTCCAGGCAAGAGTACCAGTCCAACTAAGGTCCTAGGTCCAAGATCTAGTAGGTAATAGATTGGTCGATACACAGCTCCTACCTCTTAATGGGCCTTCTACGTGTTGTTATCGAGATGGGTATTCCATACATTAAATAAAAGGTCTAATGCCTAGTGGGCATAAAAGGTCAGTCTTCTAACGGTGTCACATGAGGCTATTGCACCTCCATATCCAAGTAAACCACAAATCCTAATGGTAGGTCCTAGGTTGTTGGTTGCCTCTCTGTAGTGGACAACATACCATTCAACACGATGGTCCAACATGGGTTCTTAATAACATCTTCAGCAACCTTAATACTATAAGGATCAAGAGTATCTAATGGTCCCACGGTTTCCACCCCCTCGACATGACTTGGTCTCTCTAATTAATGCAAGTAATTAGTGGGCAAGGGTTTAATCTTGCATCCCCGTTTTTCATAGGTCCAACAATTATAGGCCATCAGTTAGGTTTATGGGTCCCACTTCAAGTCCACAAAAAGTAGTTGGAGTTCCCCTCTCCATAGTGAAACTGCTTGTTCACGGTTAGCCATGGGGCTATCCACAGTCGATTGTGGTCCATTTTGCCTGATTTACTGGGGGCCAAGGTTCAGTGTCCACGGTTGACCGTGAGACCTCTCATGGTTAGCCTTGGTTTAAAAGAACGGACTCGGCCGAGTCCCTTTGCAATGCTTAAAAAAAAAAGAAAAAGAAATAAAAGTAGAAGAGGAAGAAGAAGTTGATGCCGCTGCTGTATGGGTCCAATAAAGGTTTGAAGCGGAAAAAAAAAAAAAAAACAATGTGTACCAACAGTCAACAAAGCAGTACTATTGCAGGTGGTAGCAGCCAGCCAGTGAGCAGAAAAGCCAGCAGCAGCAGGCAGCAGCAAAAAGCCAAAATGCAAGGGCAGCAGCAGCAAAAAGCAGCTACAGCAGGCAGAACAGAACAACAGCACATCAACAGCTGTCTTCTCTCTCTTCCAATCCTCCCATCTCCACCAGCTGCCTTTCTCTCTCCTCTCTTCCCCCCCACCCAAAACTGCCGTCTTCTCCTTTTCGCTTTTATAATTGTTTCTCACCCCATCCCCACTCTATTTAAAGAATTTTTTATCAAAAGACCCTTTTGTTTTATTTTTTCAGTTTTTACTTCAAGTTCAAAATGACTTCTGAGCCAAGTCCGAGTCACTATGGACTCAACTCGGACGATTTTTTTAACCATGTGGTTAGCTATGAGCACTGGGAAACAAAATTGTTCGTCTTGGTACAGAGTCTAAGGTTAACCTCGAAGAGGTTCCAAGGTCGACCCCGACGGGTTCCAAGGTTAATCCCAGCAATTTCCAAGGTCAACCCTGAAAGTTTCAAAAATGACTTCCAACTGATTTCTGATCAGAAACTTTGGGAATCATTCACTCAAACTAAGGCCCTTTTAAGGGTACATTCGTTAAGTTCTACCAAGCCTATTTCACCATTAAACGCATTAATCATGTCATTAATGAAAATCCTCATATACATGTTAAATCTACCTTTTACAACATAAAAACTCTACCAATGAACTATAAATATCATCATATGAATCTAGTTCACATGTGATTACCAATGAATGACCAAACATTATTAGTTTACCCGACCCTTAACCATGAAATCTATAACAAATAGCATTTATTGCCATTTAAGCTAGAAAATACAAACAACATAAAAACACCCACAAGCCATGGAATTCACAAATCTCTAAAGACCTTCTAAGCTAGAAAGCCACCTTGTCAAACCTTCAATTTGACATTCCACGTGAGATACAGTAAAAAACCCCAAATTTTAAAACACACCAAAATGGGGGAAAACAAGAGAGGGAAAGAACTCTTTTTTTTTTTTTTTTTGAAATGGTTACTTTCATTAAAAAAGGCAAACAGTACAAGAGAAAAGTACTGAGAGCAAAGGACAGCAAAAGCAGAAAATAGAAAAAGTCCTAAGAAAAGGCCAGCTCTTTCCAATGATACACAATTTGAACTAAAGAATATCCTCTAAAGGAAGGTAGAATTGACACCCAAAGAGCTACTTGAAATTTTGATTTCTCCACCAGCCTCCTCTCAGTCGAAGTAATTTATTCAAAACATCTTAAGTTTCTTTCCTTCCAAATTGTCCAAATCACCGCCAAAAAAGACAACCGCCACATCATTTTGCCTCTAGGGTTCGCAATAGGTGCCTTCCATGATTGGAAGAGCTTAGGGAGAGAGAGAGAGGGAGGACCCAGCACTAGCCAAACTCGCGAATTATAGACATCCAAATAGCATAAGCATATTTACAAGTTAGCAAGAGATGGTTCACAGATTCTTCGTCCCTCAAGCACATAGGGCAACCATTCACAATCGTCATCCCTCTCCATCTTAAAAGATCTATGGTAGGAATCCTCAATTTTAGAGCCAGCCACCCGAAAATCAGCACCCTTGGAGGAGCTTTCAACTTCCAAACTCCATACAGTCCACTCTTCTCCTTGGGATTGCTTAGGATAGCCTTAAAGAAAGAGGACACAGAGAAAGATCCATTCTTAGAGGCTATCCACACCCTAGCATCTGTTCCATTGAATTGGATGAGAAGACAGTTTAGGGAGTTAAGGAGAGCAATGAACTGAGCTTCTTCATGGTCCTTCAGGTTCCTCCTAAAAATATGACCCCAAACCACCTGTCCACCAATTGAGCTCACATGAGAATTGACAGTGGCATCCCTAGTGAGTGCACACTTAAACAAGTCAGGGAATTGATCACACAACGCCCTTTCACCAGCCCATCTATCCGTCCAAAAGAGAATCTTCTCCCCCAAACCAATTTGGTACTTAATGTTCTCCATGAAGAGTTTCTTTACTGAGAGGATTCCTTTCCAAATAGGAGAGGATTTCGAAGGAGGGTCTTGGACATCCCAGTCGTGCCTTGGAAGGCTGTATTTCCTTTCCAGCACCTGTCTCCAAAGGTCCGATCCTCCATAACCATTTACCTAGAAGAGCTTGGTTCATCTTCTTCAGGGGTCCAATTCCTAGTCCTCCTCCTTCCTTCGGCTTACAGATGGCATCCCAATCTACCAAGTGCAGCTTCTTCTAGGAGCTTGTGCCATGCCATAAGAAGTCTCTTTGCTGTCTTTCAATCCTCTTTATAATTGAGGCCGGGCATCTAAAGATGGAGAAGTAGTAGAATGGCAAGTTCGAGAGGACAGATTTGATCAAGGTTACCCTTCCTCCTATAGATAGGTATTTAGCTTTCCAATAAGACAGCATTCTCTCTATCCTTTCCAAGACTGGGTTCCAAAGAGGTTTTAGTGACCCGCCCCGAGCACAACGGCATCCCTAAGTACGTAATTGGAAGTTCCCCAATCTTACATCCTAGGATCTCTAAACATTTAAGGAGCAGAGGCTTTTCAGATTTTAGCCCGATCACCTCACTCTTGAAGAAGTTGACTTTTAGGCCTGACACTGCTTCAAAACATAGGATTGTGGCTTTAACATTTCTAACTTGATCTTCTTCTGCTCCACAGAATATTAGAGTGTCATCAGCATACTGCAAGTGGCTAATTTCTGGGGAATTTATAGCCTCTTTGAAGCCTTTGAATAAACCGACACTCACAGCCTTCTTTATCATTTTTCCAAGCGCTTCAGCTACAATTAGGAATAGAAAGGGAGAGAGAGGGTCCCCTTGTCTTAGCCCCTTGCCAGCCTGGAAGTAGCCCTTTGGAGATCATTTCAACAAAATGGAGAACCAAGCTGAAGAAATGCACTCCTGTGCCCACATCCGCCATTTTTCCCCAAGCCCCATTCTTCCTAACATGTAATGAAGAAATTTCTAGTCCACCCTATCAAAAGCTTTCTCCAGATCTAGCTTGCATATGATCCCCGGATTCCTATCCTTGAGTCTTGAATGCACGCATTCATTGGCCACCAAGACGTCATCTAATATTTGCCTTCCCTCTACAAAAGCACCTTGTTCGTTGGAGATTATCTTTGGCAGAATCTTTTGCAATCTCCCTGCTAGAACTTCGAGGAGAATTTTATAGGGACTTCCCAAAAGACTAATGGGTCTATAGTCTTTGATACCAAGGTCTCCTACTTTCTTCGGGACTAACGTGATGAAAGAAGCCCCCAAACTTTTGGACAATTTACCACTTCGCGAAAATTCTTCGACACAGTCTATTACATCCTTTTTCAACATCTCCCAGAAGCGCTGAAAAAAAAGCTATCGGAAAACCATTTGGACCTGGGGCCTTACCACCTGCAAGGCTGAAGACTGCTTGACAAACTTCCTCCTCGAAATTTCTTTCAAGCCACTTCGGCTCTTCTACTCCTACTTCGAAATCTAAATTTCCCAAAACAGGTCTCCACCAACCTTTAGCAGTGAAAAGACATTGGAAGTAGTCTATTATGTGAGAAATTATCTCCTCTTTTTTCTCCAGCCTTTTTCCACCAACAATAATACTTTGAATTCTATTTGCCCTTCTTCTCGATGAAGCCATACCATGAAAAAACTTTGTATTTTTATCCCCTTCTTTTAGCCAATTGCATCTAGATCTTTGTTTCCATCTTTATCTCCTCCTCCCTCACTTTTCTTTGGAAATCTTCTTTTAGCTCGAACCTTTTTCTTTTCTTCTTCACTGGAAAGCTGATCACTCTCCACTTTCCCATCTAAGGCTTGGATTTCAGCTAGAATTTTTGAATTTTGGAGATTCACGTCCCCAAAGTGTTCCTCTGCCCACTCCATTTTTAATTTCAGCAGCTTTAGTTTAGTGGCCAGTCTATGACCCGCCCATCCTTCCACTCTAATCTCCTCCCACCATTGCTAAACCAGTCTAGGGAAATGCTCTTCCTCAAGCCACATGAGTTCAAAGCGGAAGGGGAAAGGTCGAAACTGGCTTAGGCAAAGCAATCTGGGTGACCTCCGGGTAGATTTCCAACCAATCTGTGGAAATCAAGAATCTATCCAGTCTTGACATAGCTGGATTGCTTTGATGATTAGACCAAGTGAACGAAGCTCCACCCAATTGCAAATCCACTAAGGAGTGAGAGTTGATCCAGTGAGAGAAACGTCTCATTTCTCCAGTTTGATTTTTCCCGCCTCATTTTTCACTTGGGAATCTGATGATATTCCAGTCCCCACCAATACACCATGCTCCACTCCATCTTCCCCTAATCATATCCAACTCTTTCCAAAACTCGTCCCTTCTCTGACTGTTATTTGGACCATACACTGAGGTGAGGAGCCATTTTTTAGAGTTCAGGAGGTCCTCCACCAGAACTGAGGGAGAAAACGTCTACGCAGCTTCTAATCACGGATACTGACTCTGTGTCCCAAAGAGTCAACAACCCTCCTGAAGCACCCACTACTTCTGTAGCAACCCAATCAACCTATCTTCTTCCCCAGACTTCTTTAACTACTCTATCAGACACTTCTTTCAATTTGGATTCTTGCAGGATAACTATTTGGGCCTTCTGATTTCTCACCAAGAGAGGGAAAGAACTCAACACATGAATACACGAATCTAGGGCCAAATGGTGATGATTAAAAGGGAAATGGGAAAAGAAAGCTCACCAATGGCTGAAAATGAGACTGGGAGAAAAGATGGGGGCTGGCCGAGATGGGTATGGGGCTATCAGTCGCCAGAGGCGGGGAAGGAGGATAGAGAAGGTGGAGGATAAGGGAAAAGCTTGATGGAGCTTGCCTTGGGGTGGGTAAGCAAGGGGGAGGATGAGGGCAGGAATGGAAATGGAGAAGAAGAAGGGATGGAGATCGATGGAGTGAAAGGGGGATATAAGGGTGAAGTTCACCAAAATTATGAAAACGCCACCCACACTGAGACTGGGGAAATCTTGGATAATGAGGGTCTTCGGGGCATCTAAAGGGTATGAGTTCTTAACAAAAGTTTCATGAAATAAAATAAGCTACCCAACGAGCCCAATATTGGCCTACTTCCAGAATTGCGGTAAATTCCCCAACTTTTCTGAGAATGACAATTATATCCCCACTTACCTCAAGCTTAGACTAAACACACTCAAGACCTCTCAGCTCCTAAACTAATATGCTAACCTAATTAATTAACATCAAAACAAGTTTTAATGGCTTATTTTTGGAAATACCCAAAATACCTCTCATAATGTCGAATGACTAGACTATCCTTTTTTGAGCCTAAAGCCTAAACTTAGTCTAATTGTAGCTGAATTAATTAGACCTCTAGTCTAACGCCTAAACTTAATTAACCCTAATCTCTAGGGTCAGGTCCTTGCAGATTGTTTGAAACTATGCTAAGCATGGGATTGAATAGGTATTTTGACTATTCCAGTTCTACTCTATTTCTGAAACCTATTTCTTTTTATTTCCTCTTCTGATTTAACTTTCTATACTTCTAATTTTTTTTAATTTTTCTTTTCATGTTGGTGTAACATAAATCTCTCCTCTCTGTGTAAACTTCTTGTAGAAAATAAATTCAATTTTTAGAATGATTTTGATTTCCATGAGAAGTCTCCCTCCTATCAACTTGAAGATGTTCCCATTTTAGAAAGTATTGTGTGTTGAACAGCAACAAATTGGATTTTTTTTTCAAAAACCGAATATGGCTGACTTATTCAATCCGCATAGTACGAGATTTGGACCCCTTGTTACCAAACTGGGTAACTATGAGTAAGACCACACCTGTCAATTCCATTTCGTTCCAGATGGAATTTGCTTGGGGCGGAAAAACACATCCCCATGAAAGTTTTCGGGCACAATTCTAGACCATTCCGTTTTTTCTTTTTTTTTCCCATTCACACTTCTAAAAGGGTGAAATGAGATGTATAAGGGTTATTAAACACTTTCACCTAAAATATTAGGAGAAAAACCCATTTGTTAGGTTGTTAATCGTGACTTCTTGTCTGACTCAATAGCATGGAAATGATGAAACTGATTGGCTCGTGGAAAGTACAGATGGTTCACAGAGTCATTCATAAACAGTGAAAACTAGACAATAATCAATTGTAGAGTGTAAAAGAAAATGATTAGTTCATAATAAATTCACATGTTTAATACTTTTATTCATATATAGAGAAAACTAGAAAACAATCAATTACAGGGTATAGTTAATTTAAATGATGTAAGCACGCAAACATTCTACTTTCTTTTAAATTTTAGGCATTCTTTTAATTTTCGTTTCAATTTCAATTGCAGCTTTTTTGGAAGAAAACACAGGCATCGACTAGAATGCTGGACTGCTCCTCTATAGGAGAAACCAGAACAGGCACCGAACTGAAACTGACAGTTGTGTAAGACAAAGCATCACTATATCTGCTTCTTGTTAGTTTATATGGTCTCAATCCATTAGATGATGAATAAATTGATTAATTTATTTACTTATCAATATATTATTGCTTTCCTTTCATGAGATGAATGGTGTTTTATTACTTATTTGTACATAACCAATACGTATAACATGATGGTTCATGAGATGAACCGGAGTCCATAAGTATACTAGATGCAATACATGTGTATGGATGAGATCCACATACGGGAGACATGTATAGCAAATCTTATACTAAAATATCTTCACAACCAGTGGTGATGACTGAACATCTCATCTGACAAGGTTGCAGTACTTTGATTACTATGAGATAGTTTGATTTGTCTCGATCATCAGAATGTAAGATTCTAGATCATGGTACTGGTACATGGGATGTATTGAAGGACCATGAGAAGCACCTGATCATAAGGTCTGCCCTCATAATTTCCTAACAATAGGCTCTCAATCCTGAGACATTAATGAACTCAAGTTTCTATCTATTCATTTGCTTTGAGTCACCAACGAGTGAGGCCAACTGTAGGTCAACACCTCGATGTCTTGGGTATGTGGTAGTAGGACTGTGGGAACATTGAATGATCAAAATGGAATCTATCTCTATTATCCCCTTGTGCCAATTAATGGATTTGTCACTAGTACGTGTGCACCCATATCGATTAAAAGTTAATTGGATAGTACTAATGATCACTGTGATTAATTGGGGTTCAAGGATAATAAGATGTAGAACTAAGATTGGAAGAGACAGATTTATTCCAATTGATCCATGGATATTGATAGAGGGGCCTACTTATGGTAATAGGGAAGTTTAGGGTCTTATATGTAATTTATTCCTAGGACTAGAGTTCAATTGCATTTATATAGTGGAGTTATTTGCAATTAACTGTGGGCCCGGATTGCATATGAGATGTGGGGTCGCGAGTCCTAGTTGGAGCCAGCTTTCTAAGGAATCCCTAGTGATCCCTACGCTAGCCCAAGTTATTAGAAAGATACTAATTATAGTAGAACTCTAGAAGGAAATAGAAAATTACTATCTCTATTAGAAGTAAGACTTCTAATAGTAGTAATAGTAAGTTACTAATTATAATGAAAGTGAGACTTCTAATAGTAGTAATAGTAAGTTACTAATTATAATGAAAGTGAGACTTCTATTTAAATTAGAAAGAAGAGAGTTTATAATTATTAGAGAAGTAAGAGTTCTATTTCAATTAGATAACAAAGAGGAGTTTACTTTTAAGCTATATATAGAGGAGATTATAGGGCTAGATGTCCAATGTAAATCACCACCTAGGGATTCACGCCCAAGCCTTTTTGTGCAAGAGTTGCACATGCTCATTCTCCTATATTCCCTCTTCTTGTTCTCTTCTAGTTTTCTTAAGAGCTTTCTCTTGGAAATCTCACCCATCTTCTTGAGAAAAGAGAATCTGATACGGGTCATAGCGTGGAAGATCAAAAGGTCTTGGAGATTCCTATTTGATACGTGAAAGAGTTTCATCATCAAAGAAACACTCAACTTCTCCATTAGAGCACAACCGAGCTCCAAAAGTATAATTTACTTCGTTGCATGTTGTAGATTTTTATGGATGCTAGTTAGCTGCTTGTTTCTATCTTTTTGATAGGTTTATTTACTAATCGTGATGGCTGAGATTGAGGACATGGATCCTGGATTGGGTTTGTATGGCCTTATGGGTACTTGATCCCTGAGTTAAGTGGGTCAAAAGTTTTGAAACCTATCCTAGAGGCCCACCTATTTCCAACACTTCTTTCTCAAATACTAAAAAGGGAAATTCAAGGAGACAGCTAGGTAAAAGACTTTAGGCCTTAAGGACTGTTTGTCTTTTACATGTGATAGGAAAATGGGTTTTATGTATGCAAATGTTACATATGTAAATGTCACATATGTAAATGTCACACATGTGAAACACATTACTATGTTTTGTCAAAATCACTATTTTTCACATGAGTAAATGAGTACTTCCAACGGTTTTTGCTGTATTTGGATTTTTTGTGGAAAATTTTTAAAAAAATCCTCAAAATCCATGAAGGATTAACATATGAAACTAAACATCCCAACATTTGAAATTAGAAATCAGAGAGAATGGACATTGGAGTAAAGGTGTATCGATCCTTTGGATTGATCACATATTTATATACGTAAGTTGCCATATTGATGGCTACAGTTATGGAATTGCAATCAAAGCAAATGAATAAAGAACCTATGAGAATAGAAACAATAAAAACAACCCACGTATGTAGATCTGTGTTTACTTAGAAGATCTTTGTGGGTCAAATGGCTGAATGAGCCTGGGAACTAAATACATGGGCCTAGGTCACTGTTCAAAACATTTACATTACTACAAAAATATTGAACAGTTCGGATTATGAATTGGGGTCCCAAAAGAGTGCATAAATTAGATCTATAGGTTAGGAAGTTTTTCAAAAATTACTCAAATCTATGACGATTCAAGAGAATCAACTCAAAGATCTTGGAGCTCATTAGTTCAATAAACATGTTAACGGTTTAGATTACAATGTGGGTCCCACATAATGAGAAAAACTAAAGGTGGTTGATTAGGGCCATGAGAATGCGATCACCATGTAGGAAACTGCAGTAGTGCCTTCTTGGAGGAGGTGTGAGTGATTTTCACACCTATTCATGTGTGTAAATGGCCTTATTTACAGACCATTTTCATATCTCATTTATGCATCACGGGCGTAAATGAGTGCCAACAACTGTGATAATGCGTAAGCATTATGCATGGGAATCATTTACATATGTAAATGGCTGCAAGCAAACAAACCCCTAAAAAAATATCATATCATTTTGTGGAAGTCTGTCCTATTGAATTTTTTTTCTTGGCAAGCCGGCACCAAAAGCGGGGCTGCACTTTCCCAAATAAATCCGAATTAGACTTGGCAGGAGGTTGTTAGGTGACACAAGGTTTTGAATGGCATAATTTAGCATTAAGAGCAGTATGACGGAGAAGTAGTAGAACTCACAAAGCTATTGCCAAAGATAAGTTTCAGCAAGGTTTGATGATAATGATCATGATGACGGAAGACAACGATGATGATATGGAGAAGAGAAGGGAGGGGGGAGAAAGTATTGGTGTAGGTTAGAGGGGAGCCACAAATCATTCCCATCTGATGATGATACCATCATTTTATAAAATAAAATAAAATAAAATAAAAAATAAAAACCCAAGTTTTGAAAATAGTGTCATTTTTATTCAGTCAGACAGGTGGTCGAAATGTCAAATGGTGGCAACTGCCAACCACACCACAAGTTGGAAGGTAGATTCCGATTGATTATAGATGGGCTTCATCATATGAAATAAAGAACAGTTGTTACCTTAGAATATAATGTGCAAGTGAAGTTAACAATGAGCTGGAACCAAATTAAGGTATGATCAATACAATATCTAGAATATAAGTGAAGACAACCTCAGCTAGGATGAATAAAATAGAGCAGTGAGACCAGATGGTATACCTTCTATAACATGGGATTCATTAGGTGAAAACAGAATTATTTAGTTGACAAAATCGTTCGAAAATAAAATTGAGTACAAGAATGCCAGTTTAATTGTGGAAGAGCATTATTTTCTCTTTCTACAAGAACAAAGGAGATTTCCAAAATCCTACAAACTATAGAGCTATCAAACTTATTACCCATGCCATGAAACTTCAGGAGAGTATGTAAAGCAATGAGAATCATAAATTTAAAAAAAAAAAGCTTGGGGTTTATGTCAAGAGGTCAGCTACAACACACATTTTCCTATCAAAGACAATGGAATAGTTAAAAGAGGAGAAAAAAATTTACCCATGATTTTTATCGACCTAGAGAAGGCATACAAATGGTATATTGAGGCAGTTAATTTGGCAGATATCGAAGAAAAAAGCATATCTGATGATATTGAGATCTTTCAAAACATGTATGGAAAAACGTGTGAGAGCCATGTGGAGTGAAATCTGAGTTCCTGGTTGGAGATGGAATGTACCAAGGATCCACATCAAGCCCCTTTGGTTATGACAAATTAACTGTGGGTGACCAAGATGTAAGTATCATGATGTAGCCCCCTTGGTTATGAAAAATTAACTGTGGGTGACCAAGATGCAGTGGTGTAGCCCCCTTGGTTATTAAATAAGATACCCAGATACTTGTACAAGGCCAACTGTGGGCGACCAAGATGCAGTGGTGTAGCCCCCTTGGTTATGACCTATGATACCCAGATACTTGTACAAGCCCAACGTATCCATATCAGACCGATATGATACTTGTATTGGTACCTGCAACTGCACTGATACTTCTAAGGTATAAGTTTAGCATATCCTACTTAGCAAGTCCATTATTTCATATAGTTCTTTAAATTTTCTTATTTTTTTAACAAAGAAAATGTTAGAAAGAAACATAAACAATGATAATTTTATTAATCCAAACGTGATCTAAAGGAAAAATTAGGACATCCGTATCCATATCCGTGTCCTAGATTTCAGAAAGTGCAGAGTCGAATCCCCGATCCCCATATCCGTGTCCATACTCGTATCCGTATCTAGGCATCATAGGTTATGACAAATTAATTGTGGGTGACCAAGATGTAGTATCATGGTGTATCATACTCATAGATGATGTGGCCCAATTACTAGGACAAAAAAGCAAGAAAATGATAAGTTGAAACTTTAGAGAAAGGCATTCGAGTCAAACGGGTTAAAGATAGTTGATCAAAGAATATATGGAATGCAACTATGCAAGTCTACTTGCTCTAACAATAGAGAAGACAAGATAGTTAAAAATGGTAACTTAAGCAACAAAGTGAAAGATTTCAATATCTAGAAGTAATTGAAGATTCAAGTAAGATAATGGAGAATATAATCTATGCAAGGTGTGCAAAATGGAGAAAAACTAGTGGAGTGTTTTATGATCTTTGAGTGTCACTTCCATTCCAAACGCAATTTGCCAATTTCATAAGACAATAGCTAGACCTACTTTGTTGTACATGTGGACAAGATGTGCATGCTAATAAGACCAGAAATAAATAAATAAATAATTGTGATATTTGAGTTCCTAGTTAGAGATGGACTGGACAAGATGGGAGGGGTTACAAGAGAAACAGAATTAAAAATGACAAATAAGAGAAAGGTTACAATCAGCTGTAACGGAAAAAAAAAAAAAAGGCTTAATAAATTTACCATTATAAAAATAAAAAAAATCAATAATCAAGGGATATCTTTTGATGGTTTGGAGTTTGGACACGTACATAGAATACCAGAAATAGACTTGCTATGGCAAGTTAAAGGCTTACGCGTACAAGGAACATAGAGAAGGGTGAGACCAACAATGACCTGGGATGAATGTGCGAGGAAAGATCTGTTAGAATACAAAGTAACAGAGAGTGTAGCTAATAAAGTTGAGTGGAGTAGGACAAACAAAGGGAACCCCAAATAAATAAAATAAGGCTACATAAACCCTGAACGTAACTATCATTTGATGGAGAAGTGACTAGTTTGAGCCTTTAAGGGGGCTCAATGGGTAATGCTTATTAGGGGTTGCTCCTTTAGTATTTTTAGAATTTCCTTTTTGAGTATTTAATAATTATCTCTCTAGGATAGCAGAATAACACTAAATATATGTAAGAGAGTTTCAAGTCTCAGGGGAGCTTACTAGGAAGCTATGAAACCTGAATACTTCAAAAAGAGCAATGTATCGTGTCGTATAGTATACGATACTTAAGAAAGAAACAA
Organism: Umbellularia californica; assembly: GCA_028538565.1. Lineage (NCBI taxonomy): Eukaryota > Viridiplantae > Streptophyta > Magnoliopsida > Laurales > Lauraceae > Umbellularia > Umbellularia californica. The sequence goes on from JAPQWN010000004.1 coordinate 42,589,740, forward strand.
CTTGTTGAATGATCAAGTCTTGAGGCCAAATATTGCGCTATGGTCCATGGGTGTTGAGAGTTATTGTGGATGAAAATATGTTTCCAAGATTTCCATTCTAAGCAAGGTGAATGATGAGTCTACATTGCAATAATACTTTAATGCTCTATAATACCAAAATCCTGATGTACCACAAGTGAACAAAGCATATTTGTAAGACCCCAACACTTCTTGATCATGATTAGTGCCTAATTATTTGATGATTAGATGCCAATTAAGTTTTGTGTGTTAATCTTGTGGTTATGTAGATTAGAGGGGTTTTGAACCAAGTTAGGCAGCTAGAAGGGCCCTTTTGTAATTTTGAAAGTAAGGGGTTGTTCGTAATTTCAGAAATAGGGTGATTTTGGGTTCGTTGGGCAGAGCATTTCACCCCGAGCAACTTTCGTGTTTTGAGTCTTTTGACCGAGTCCATTTGAGCCCATTAAGAGTCATTTCCAGCCCAATAACCTAAAACCATATTACCCACTAAAGACTTGGACTTGTTTGGAATATTCCAAAACGTCACTTAAAACAACCTAACTCAGCTCATTATCCTATTTCCTTCTTCCTCAACCGAACCTCGGCTGAGAGCTCTTCTTCATTTTCTCTTCACTTCCTTGCATGCCAATCAATCAAGGGAGCTTTGCATGTTGGATTTTTAAGCCCTAGACTCATATTCTTTACCATCTTCGTCTTCTTCAAGCTCTCTTTCTCGCCATTTCATCTTCTCTTCACTCTAGTGGTAAATTCCTCACTCTCAAACCCTTTCTCTTGTTTGGAATCAGCTGTAAGAGGCTAGATTTGCTGCATGCAAGCTCTCTTAAGTCCATTTCTCTTTCTCGCCATTGACCATATGATATCATTTTCTTCTTCCAAGAGGAGAATCGCTGATTAATGATGAGGCTTGAAGGTTGTTTATCATTTTCTATGAGGTCAAGTTTTGCCACAAACAATTAGGCCATTTCTTCTCCTGGTAATAGTGATGGTGGTGGGAGCAAAAACCACTTTCTAGAGAAAGGAGAAGTTAGCATGCCGTATTGTGGGAACTTGGAAGTGTTGTCGCATGAACAAGATATGTAAGGACTTGATTGGAATTGCAAAAACTCAAGCCAAAATAAGGAAGTGAGGCTTACAATAATATGGCACAAGGTTGGAAGTGGGGGGAAATCAAGTAACAGTGTCTCATTGGCATGACACGGATATCGACATGTTTGCTATTTTTAAGCTTATGTACAACTAAGTTTAGTTAGTTAATCACATTTAGGAAAGAACATTGTTATGTCTTTTACTATATGTACTTGGGATAGGATATATATAGATAGCTATCAACTTTGCTTATATTTTTGCACAGCATCTTGAGGATTTTTAAAATTCAGTCCTATGAAATGCATTTTTTTCCTTTTTTAGGTGCGGCCACAACATAGGAAGATAAGGTAGTTAGGTAGTGGATAGCGGAAAGTGTACCTAAGAAAACCCAAAGAAGAAATTCTATGCAGCCGATCGTGCCCTTACGAAAGAAAAATCGTCTTCATATTTTGTTTGTTTCCTAGTTTATATTCTTAAAAAAAAATGAGAAAAGGAGAGGGTCACAATTTTTGCTTTTACCTCCACAAAAGCCCATGTAAAAGATATCTTACTTCCATCAGTCCAGTGGAGGCTAGCAGTCTCATTAATAACACATTGAAATGATCCAGATCATCCATCAGATCAGAGATCAGATCCTAGCCATTCAATCAATCATTGTCTTCTTTTCCCTCAACACGATCGCATTGGTTCAAAACCACCCCCTTTGCAGGCCAAAAAATAATACACATGACCCCATCGATCTAGAACACCTTTTGGGGCATCATTAGAATGCAACCCCACTTCCATCAAGAAAGACCCTAACCACAACCTGCTCTACAAACACAATTCCGATTAACTAACAAATAAGAGCATATTTTCACGCAAAGCCCTCCGCCCACATTTATTCCAGATTGATTCCATTTTCTATCAAAAATGGAAACTAAAGAACTAATTCTAACCCATTTAGTTTCTACCGTTCAGTTCCGCAAAACACTTTCAGCACCCAAATGATTTACTACCTCTTGGGTCCAAATCTCTTTCCCAAAGAACAGCCCTCAGTAAATGATAACACGGAACATCGTAAAATCGTTCTTTCTCAGAAAACCATTTTCATTTTTCCATACCCTAAAATCAGGGGAAAGTACACAAAAAGGGATGAAGAAAAGAGAGAGCGAGAGGAAAAAAAAAACCCAAACTAAAGCAATTCACAGAAAAAATCGAACAAGTAAGAAATCAGCAGTTTCTCGATAATAGAAGCCGAAATCACCAGATTCTAATACCAGCAGGGATTGATTCCGCAGAAAGAGAACACAACAACAACAACAACAACAACCACCAGCTAATGCAAAAGGAAAAGGGAGACAAAATCTAGAGCGTATTTAGATAGGACGAGAAAGAGAGATGTGAGTGTTGATCTTACTCTTGCCAGGCGGAGAGGATGAAGACAGAAGCAAAGAGGACCCTCCCAGCGAAAGATGTGAAACCCATGGAGTCTGCCTCTGAAGTGAAGCGGAAAAGGACGAAATATGAAATCTCAGATCAGATCGTTTCCGGTCTTCTTCTTTCACCTTAAGAAAAGAAAGAAAAGGGGGCAGAGAAGAAGAACCCCGCGTTTCAAGTCTAGAATCTTTGCTCTTGAGAGAGAGAGATGGATTTAAATTAAAGTAAGCAGACTTCTAAAGAACTACAAATCACAGTGGACACGCTAACCAGATTTGACTTTCCACGTAATGCCGCTGCTTTTCCAGTCATGGAAATTTTAACTTATGACTAGGGTTGCAAACTCGAGGGTTCACGTCGGAACCCAGGAGACGGGACCGGCACCAGTTTCTAAATAACGGTTTTAATTTTCGTTCCGATTCTGTTTTAAAATTTATTTTTAAATTTTTTAGATCCGTTTTTAACTAACGGTTTTCATTTTCAATTCAATTTTGACTTGAAACTTATTTTATTGATTTCGGAAATAAGATCCATCAATTTTGACTCCAAACTTATTTTATTGATTTCGAAAATCAGATCCACCTAAAAGACTAGAATCTAGTATCAAAACCAATTCTGATTTCTATTTTATTTTTAAGTATTATTAAAATAAGCTTATTATTCAACTTATAAAAGTACATTAAGTCTACTACCTTTAGTATTATACATATATATATAATTCGATTTTGAGATATGCAATATCAAAGATACGTATGTCAGGTCACGGGTCCACAGGTTAGACCCTATATGGACCCAAAATCGGACTCTTTTATCAATCAGAACTTAAATTGGGTTATGGACTCAGACCCATTTATGAATCGAAACCTAAAATAAGTACCAGACCCAGGCTTTTGCGGGTCAAAACTTCCAAATAATCGAAGAATTGGATAACCATTTCCAATTATATTATATTAAGCTACGAGGTTTTGCATTGGATTTTGACCGTCGGTTATAATCTTAAAAGGAAGTTACTCTTTTCTAAATTTTTTTTTATTTTTTCCACATTTATCTCCAACTATTTTGAAACCACCACTCACATCTCCTTCCGCTAATCCACTTCTGAAAGTTCCACTTCCACTTCCCTTTCTCTTCTCCGTAATACCTCCCCTTTATCCAGAAGTCCATTCCCTTTCTTCTTCAATTCATCTATTTTCTCTTTCCTTTTCATCCCATAAGCTTATAAATTACATAAACATGTGCTTTCATGATAACCTTTTATTATTTTTTTTCTTTTCTTTCTATAATTTATAGATATATTTTTTAATGCATAAACGCTTACCTGTGCTAAGCATGGGTTGTTATGCTAGTTATAATATATTAAGCTGAAAGGTTTATAGTTGATTTGGACTTTTGGTTATAATTTTGACGGTAAGTTATTCTTCTCTCCTCCATTATCACTCATAACTACCCACTTCTTATCTCATGCAACACTTATTTTATCTCATATAACTTCCCATGTTTATTTCTCACTTTTCCTCTTTTGATTTGTATTGTATGGGCATACTCGTGCTCAGCACGGGTTACTGTGCTAGTATTACTTATAACCTGCTTGTTTGGTTGGATTTCCAAGGGGAATTTCAAATGGTTGAACTCACGGATGATCATGGGGCTGCGTTTGGATTTTGAACCTTAAGTTTTAGTTTTTAGGTCGGGCTTGGATCTAAAAATTTGAGCTCATTTTATAATCTGGCCGTGTAGGATTAAGTGATGCAAAGCATAAAACCTAACTCAGCCCGGCTCAAAGAAGTAGTAGCTATAGCTTAGTGAGACGTTTGTGTTAGGTAAAAAGTCAAAGATGCAGGCTGTCAAAGCCAAATCAAAGCTATTAGCAGAATCATGGCTCGCTAGGGATTGCCCAATTCAGTCAGAACTCTAAATTAGAGTTTGGGTCTGATTCCTCTTCTGATTGGAATATTATTAGAAGACTAAGGCACGAACTTGGGGCTATAAACTCGGTGTTTCTCTCAACCCTAAAACATAAGACAAGAAGTTAATTCTCTCTCTTGATCTGACGTTAGAATACCCTAAGAGAGATTTCCTTGTTTCTCTAGAGCCATTAAGAGATTGTTTAAATCTGAAGGGCTGCTCTAAAAAGTTTTTATTGCTTCTACTCTCTTGTAGAAGATTGATCATCAAGGTAGACAAGGTGCGATGAGATCAAATAAGGAGAACGGTGCACGGTGGAAGTCGTGTAAGTGGATTCTATGCAATAAAAATTACTATCCTTAGGTTGAGATACATACTGAGGTAAAGGAGCTTGTGAGTGTATCTTGTAACTGTTCGTGAAATCTTAATTTTTAGATCGTGGTGTTTCTCCCTTGAAATGTTTTCTATGTTAAATTTGTGCATGCCTTCTTGTGGTGATTGCTTGGTAGATTTATTTTCTAGTTCTATCTTGTTTGATTGGTTCATCCGCTGCATTAATTTAATTAATTAAACTAGCATCTATTCTAGGGGGTCCTGTAAAATCTTCAATTGGTATCAAAGCGGGTTACACTATTTTATTGTGTTGATCCAAAAATTTGCTAGAATAAATATCTACCGCGAAGGCACTTTAACCAATAAGCCTCCTCTGTTGGATAGTAACAATTATGCTTATTCGAAAGCCAGAATGGTTGCCTTTTTGAAAGCCATAGATCTGAAAGTTTGGAAATATGTTGTGAATGGCTATTCCTTGCCCACTATTATTGCTGACGGGGTAATTGGTCCCAAACTTGAAGATAAGTGGACTAACGAAGAAGAGTTGGCTGCCATTTGTAAGTCTAGGGCTTTGAATGCTATTTATAATGGAGTCAATATGTCTGAGTTTCGAAGAATTTCTACATGCACTACTGCAAAAGAAGCTTAGGATATCCTGTAGACTGTACATAAAGGGACTGACACTGTCAAACAGTCGAAACTTCAGAAATTGTATACAGCCTTTAAAACTATAAAGATGGAAGAAGATGAGTCTTTCAATGAATTTAATGGTAAGTTGAATGCAATTGTCAATGATACCTTTACGTTGGGGGGACCAATTCTTGAAAGCAGAATTGTTAAAAAGATTTTAAGGTCTCTCCCAGAAAGGTTTAATGGAAAGGTTGTGGCCATAGAAGAAAATAAAAATCTGATTCACAGTCAAAGTTGATGAGTTGGTTGGCAACCTACAAACTTGCGAAGCAAACCTTAGGTCTAATGTGAAGACACAATCTCAAGTTATTGCTTTGAAAGCGTTCAAGGAATCATACATAAAAGTGCCCAATGAATCAAACAAGAAAGCTGCAAGTGATTCAGATTCAAATTCCGAGGAAATTGATCTCTAAGTTGCTGTACAGTTCATGAAGCAATTCAAGTTTTTTATGAAGGGGCAGAAAACCAATATTAGGATCCCTAAAAATTCTAGAAAGAAGAAATCTTTTAAAAGGATTCAATGCTATGAGTGTCAAGGCTATGGACACATTGTTAATGACTACAGAAACAAAAAAACTAAAAAGAAAGCTTTGAATACTATTTGGGAAGATGAAACTTCTGATGAGAATGATGAAAATCATGAGTTTGACAAACCTAACACTGGCAAGGGGAAGTTTATTGCTTTTATGGCAATTTCCGGTTTTGTTGCTTCCCATGTTTCTTCCGAAGCTGAGACTGATCAAGATATCGACTCAAAAGAATAACCAAATCGGAAGCTGAGTAAGAAACACTTTTCAAGAAGACCATGAAGATGGTTAAGGTAAATGAAAAAGTTGCTATTAATTGGCAAGTGTCTGAAGAGCAGAATGCCTCCTTGAAAGCTGAACTTGTAGAATCTCTTGCTAAAGTACAAAAATTAGAGGATGAAAATAACAAGTTAGAATCACAAAAGTGTGACTTACTTGATTATGATATAAAGATTTTGAAAGCAGAGAATTATGATATGAATAAAATACTTAAGATGATTCTATCTGAGTTAGATACTACTAAAGCTTCATTGAACATGATGAATGCTGGATCTAAAAAAATTATATGATATCCTATGCAGTCAAAAGGCAAACACTGACAAGCATGGCATTGGATGCGCTAACGGAGCATCCACTTCAAATGCCAAAGGTAAAACTATTTTGTTAAAAATTCATTTGTTACTAATCATGTTGTCGGTGTTGTAAAGAAAGCTCGAAAGAAGCAGAATGTGTCACGTCTTGAACGAGTCCCCACTTGTCATCATTGTGAAATTAAAGGACACATTCGACCCCATTGCTAGAAGCCGCGATCTTTATCGAATCAAAAGCAATGGAAAATGCAGAAGGCTAAACGGAAAAAGAAGAATACCAAAGCTGTTTGGGTCAAGAAAGAAGATTTCTCTTGTGTTGGTACAAACTATGCTGAACTATTTAAATTTGCAAGTGTGTGCCTAAGCTTCGTCACCCTTGATCTGCAAGATCAAGCCCCCACCCCAGTGCTGATACAAATATCATATTGAGGGGGAGTCAATATTGAAGGGGAGCTATTGCATCCAGATTAATAGAAGCTGCATGATGATATTTGTTTGTCAATTATGGACAAATGCAGGAGGAGAAGAATGGAGCCGGGGGAGCTATACAAGCCAAGGCAATTCAAGATCTAAAAGTTGAAGCAATTGCAATACAAGATCTACAGAGCTATTTTTTTGTTTTAAATTCAATGTATTTTGGGTTTTACTTTTGAGTAGATCAAATTGTATCATTCTAGGGGATTTTGTCCAAACATTGCCAAAAGGGAGAGATTATTAGGCAAAAAGTCAAAGATGCAAGCTGTCAGAGCCAAATCATAGCTGTTGGCAGAATGATGGCTCGTTATAGCGAGCATGGACGAGGTTGCCCAGTTCGATCAGAACTCTAAATTAGAGTTTGGGTTTGATTCCTCTTCTGATTGGCATATTATTAGAAGACTAAGGCACGAACTTGGGGCTATATACTCGGTGTTTCTCTCAACCCTAAAACATAAGACAAGAAGTTAATTTTCTTTATTGATCTGAGGTTAGAATACCCTAAGAGATATTTCCTTGTTTCTCTAGAGCCATTGAGAAATTGTTCTGAAATCTGAAGAGCTGCTCCAGAAGGTTTTTGTTGCTTCTACTCTCTTGTAGAAGATTGATCATCTTGATGGACAAGGTGTGAGGAGATCAAGTAAGGAGAACGGTGCACGGTTGAAGTCATGTTAGTGGATTATGTGCAAGAACAACTACGGTCTTTAGGTCGAGGTACAGACGGAGGTAAAAGAGCTTGTGAATATATCTTGTAACTGTTCGTGAAATCTTGATTTCTAGATTATGGTTTTTATCCTTGGAAAGAGTTTCCACGTTAAATTTGTGTATGCCTTCTTATGGTGATTGCTTGGTAGATTTATTTACTAGTTTTATCTTGTTTGATTGGCTCATACGCTGCATTGATTTGATTAATTAGATTAGCATTCATTCTAGTGGGTCCTGCAAAATCTTTAATTTGCCAGAGTAAGAAATAAAAAGCTTAAAGAAATGGTGGATGGCAAAAGGCCTGGCTTGATTCACTAAATGCATGGGCTGGAGCCTAACATCATGGGCGGACCTACATGTAGGCCTAGGGGGGCCATGGCCCCCCTTAAGTTTTCAAAATGTTATTTTTTACCATTAAATTTTTTATAATTTTTTATTTTTCCACCTAAAATGTTAGAACTTTCTTTCAATAATTTTCATTTGGCCCCCCCTAGTTCCATTTTCTGGGTCCGCCCCTGCCTAACATGCTAGATAACCGGCCGATCTAAGCGGTTTCTATGATTTTCAAACTGTAGACCGAACCGATTTACTATAAAACCGATCCGAACCACCTGGTTCGGTTCGATTTAGCGGTAATACCAAATTTTTTGTGCAGTTTAAAATGACTTTGGGCTTTGTCTTGACATATTTAATGATTTGACCGAAAAAAACATGCTCTTTCACCTAGCATGACTTGAAAAGAATATTATATCCACAAGCCAAACCGGCTGGCATGGTCCCAATTTTTATGTTAAATCTTAAGGACAGTTTGGTTGGGCTGTAGATGGATCAACAGGTTGGACTTGACAATTGACTAGAAAATATCAAATTTGAGACCAAGTCTTGACTCATTGGGCCTGATCTAGGTTCAGAATCCAAGACCTGATGGTTCCCATTTCTATGCTGACCCAACAAACAAAATGTAGTAACAAAAATGATGGTTGTATTAACTATTCGTTTAGCCATACTTTCCAACAAGTTTCGACGGAGAACTCTTTTTGTTTTTATATGTTGGACTATGAAGAATTGTAAAACTTATATATATATATATATATATATATGGAGATGCTCCTATGAGAAATATCTCTCACCTTATACATTGAAGTGTTAAAAATGAAGAAACAAAGGGCCTGTTTGGCGTGGTTCTCATATTGTTCTCATTTTAGATTGTGCTAAGATTGGGTTGTGTCGAGGCAATACTCTGCGGAACTTGTTTGACAACATTATATTAAATTACTCTGCCGTGAATATGTTGTACAGAATTTTTTTGGTAACATTATAAAGTCTTGATCCACCTAACGGAAACAAGAGAAACATAGGATTTACTAAGTGGGACCCACCTTTTATTGTTTGTAGCACTCTATTATTGTCATACATGGGGTCCACCAGTAGAATTTACAATGTGCTACCCATCATTAAAAATCAGAAGATGGGATCCATATTCATAGGATTTACAATGTGTATCCACCCTCATAGCTGCGAAAAATTTCATGGCTAAAGGTCTCAAAGTCGCCACTAAAAGATTTATTGGTGATATTTTTGTTGCTGTTAGGTTGTGGCTATAAGTACTGTGGGTAACTGTTTTAGGTGCAATTTTAAAACTTTGCGGATAAGAGTTAGGCTAATATATATATATATATATACACTAATTTACTAATTAATTTTATTCTTTTTCATATACCTACTTTCCAGGAATCTGCTTATATATAAAAAGAAAAAATAAAATTTTCATCACCATCAAGTATTGAAACATAACTTCAAATTAAGAAATATAAATTTCAAAGTATTTGAGTCACAAAAGGTAAGTTCACATCATCATAAGAAAATAAAAATAAAATAAAATCTCATGATCATTGGACTTTTGAGTTGTTTTGAATCACTTTTGAGTAGGGTTGTAAACGGGTTAGTTCCGGTCTGGGTCCATGGTGGACCCGGAACCGGAATCGTTAAGGAGAAGGTGGAACCGGATCCAGACCCGGAATCGTTTCGGAACCGATTTCTTGGATCTGGAACCGTAACCAGAACCATATAAGAGATGGGTATGAATCCGGGTCCGGGTCTAGGTAGAGAATGATATTAAAAAATATTTTTTTTGGGAGAGATTCTCGAAAATTGAGATAATATGTCAGGTCTCGGGTCCACGGGTCCAGACCAAGGTGGAACTGGACCCAAACCCATTTACTTATTAGGGCTTAAATAAGGACCTAGACCCGGTTTTTAAAGGGTCGGAACCTCCGGATAATCGGAGAATCGGGAAACCATTTACATCTCTACGTTTGAGTACTTTTGCATCACACGTCTGTAGCCTACAATAAAAAATACAAAATATAATTAGATATATGCGATAAATCAAATATAATTAATCTACTATAAATGAAAAAAAAATGAAGAGGTAATGAGCCTTGGTCACAAGCTTAGAGTGGACTAAATAGATAGGTAATGCAATTGTAATTACATTATTCTCGTCTCGCAACTCTATGGACTAGAACAAGTTACAAAGAAATCAGCTAGTGAACATCTTTTAATCAAAAACAATCTCCATGAAATATTGACTACTTGACTACTTACGAGCCTTAAATAGGGAATAGAAGGTGAAATCTATAGTATACACATGAATAAATTCCCATGTTCAAATCAAGGGAAAACCACTGGAAACAATACACGCCACTCAAGGTAGAAAATTTACACATAAGAAAATTCCAAGTAGGAGGTCCTAATAAACAAAAGAGATAATTAGCGAAAGGTCCCTCATATAGGACTTGTAAGGCCTCCAGTCCATCAACTTTTCCTCTAAGGCTTGTAGTCCATACAACTTGGACATATTTTGGTGAAAGGTCCCTAGACATGTCAGCTCATGGAGAGAGGTCCCTAGACACGCCACCTCATACATTTTCATGACTGATTTGCCATTTCAACTTATTAGACATAAAATTTTAAAATTTAAATCTTCCATTCTCCCTCCTCTTCTTGTTCAATCCGGACATGGACGTTGAGATCGATCTCTATTTTTTTTTTCAAAGAATAAGATTAGGGTTTTTCAGAGAAGTAGCATCGCCAAACGCTGTTGCTTCCTTAGCCGACATGCCGTTGCCGAAGAGGAAGAAGAAGACCCCTGAACCTTTCCCAGGTTCTGTTGCAGACTTGCAAAATACGAAACGAAGAAGAAGATGATCTTTTGCGCCATCACCAGATTTCCTGCGCCACCATCGTTCCTGCATGTCGCCGGAGAAGGAGGATCACCACCGGACGCCGCTCTGTGCCATTACCGGAATCGAGGAAGAAGGCGAACGGAAGATGACTTTTGTGTTTCTAATTCCAGAACGAATAAGAAAAAGAAAGTGGGCCTGGGCTCTGCAGCAATTCCGGGTTGGTTCCAGGTCAGGTTCGAACTAACCCGTTCCAGAAGTCCATCCCCATTCTAGTTAAAGTCAAATTTATCTGAGTTTTGTATTTTTTGTCAAATTTATTTGAGTTTTGGACAAAATCTATGAGTTTTTGGCTATTTATCTGACTTTTGGAACAAATTTATCTTAGTTCTGGACAAATTTATCTGAGATTTGGACAAATCTATCAGAGTTTTTGGCTATTTATTTGACTTCTGGAACAAATTTATCTGAGTTCTGGACAAATTTATCTGAGTTCTGGACAAATCTATCTGAGTTTTTAGCTATTTACCTGAGTTTTTGAAAATATAGGTGAGTTTCTCACAAATTTTTCTCAATTTTTTAAAAATTTAACTGAGTTTTTGAACGAATCTTTCTCTGTTTTTAGAAAATTTATTTGTATTTTGTTAGATCTATTTGTGTTTTTGAATTTTATTTGTGTCTTTTGAAATTTATTTGTATTTTTTGAAATAAATTTAACTGAGTTTTTGACAAAAAGACTTGAGTTTTTTGCCACATTGTTCGCTAATTTGGTAATTTGGGTTATTTTAGTTTTGGCAAAATGTATTTGCGTTTTTTAATTTTATTTACGTCTTTTGAAATTTATTTGAGTCTTTTAAAATTTATTTATATTTTTTTGAAATTTATTTGGATCTTTTGAAATTGATTTTCATCTTTTGAAATTTATTTATATATATATTTTTTGTGATCTCTACCGAAATACATTTTTTTAGTACATAATTCATACTCTCCACTTGCAAACTACAACACCAAATTAGGACTCGAGATTATATCCATACATCAATTGACAACCACACTACAACAATTAAAAAAACTATAGAGAACTCTTTCATCCGAAAAAATGGTAACTGATTATAATTACATTGACCATCTCGAGCAAGCCAGGCCACTACCTGGCGAGGAGCAGGCTAGAAGGCTAGCTTGCTCGAGCAAGCAAGTCTTCTAGAAATGCCAGAAGGTTCGCTCCCTTGAGCTAGATTTGGCCCGGTCTAGTGAGAAAGCCTCTAGGCAGTCCGCTCGAGTGGATGGATACTCGCTCGAGTGGACTTGTGTTTTGTCCTGGGGCTGTTTCCGACACACTATTTTCTCATATTTTATTGTGCAAACCCCTAAGGACTCATTTATGCTCGAGGATGGAAATTGTGAACCGAAAAGCACTTTTTAACATAGAACCAATTGGGAAAAAGGAGGAGCCTTTGTAATGGAATTACCAAGGAAATATTACAACTTTGTTGAAGCCTCGATATACATTTTAAGGTCTCAAATGTCGGGGACCTTCATAGGCACCAAATTCATCTTCCATAAACCGATATTTGGATACTAAGTGTTTATTGAGATGACCCTAGGTAAGCCAATCAACCATAACGTACCCATTTTTCTTCTCATTCCAAGTGTGAAGATTTTGCATGTTTTCTTATGAAAACATTTTGAATAGCTTTGTGTGGTTCGCCATGTAGCAAAAATCTCGGTAAGGCTACTCATCTGTTTCGTTTTCCGTATGTTTGTATATGTTATTGTTCATTGTAGTTTTTTTTATTAATTTGAAATATGTTTCTTTGATTTGATCTATACTAGTAGCAAAGCCCCGTGCTAAGCCCGGGGCCAAAATTGAAGATATATAAAAATTTAAGAGTTTTTAAATATAATTAATGAAAAGTAAATCTAAAATAATATATTATAAAGAATAGATGAAAGGAATTATATTATGATGGATTATAAAATCCATTAAAAATAATATCTTTACTTTTTAAAAGAAAATCCATAGAAACAAAAACAAAAACCATATGTTAGTGGATTTGGGAAAAAAAAAACCTAACAAATTAATAAAATTAAGATCTTGCTCGCCTTGGAAAAAAACATAATGTATAAAAAAAGTCAATGAAATTCACAAAATGTGATTATAATCTCTTTGAAAAACAAAATCCAAAAAACTAAAAGGAATGAAAATGCCCAATATAATGGATAATAATATGATTTTCACGTTTTAGAAAAAAAAAAAAAAAAACTAACAAAGCCCACAAACATTATATGAGATCTCACGTATAATCTCAGTTGCATTGTAGCCACCATGAATTGAATTTTGATTCGTACATAATAATTAGTTGCGATGATTTGATTAGACTTCTTTGACCTTAATTTCTACTTATAAATTCAAAATTTGTTCAAATATGTAGTGGCAAACATTTATTGAATTATGTATTCATTAGTGTAGCTATGCGTGTGTGTTGGTGTGGGTGGCCTGGGAGTTGCTTGGCTTCACCCAACATCTTAATACAAAAGAGGGTATTTAGACATTGCTTGGAGGGCTCCTCAGCTTGATATCCAATCCAAGCTTCTTGTTTTGATAACTCTGTTCCTTCTTGTGAGAGTAGACTACACAAAATCAATATTTTTATCGAATGTTCCTAAAAACTAAAACATGGGTGTCAAAAAATCTTGCATGAGTTGTGAAGAAACATAAAAATGAAGAATCCAAAAAATAAAAAATGAATAACTTACCAACAAAGTGATGGACTACTTGTATATGATTTTTCAAATGGTTTCACTCTCTTTTCTTCTAGCTGATGAGTCCTGAAAAGTGCACATTTTCATACACATTTTGAACCATTTTAAGGGCTTATTGATATTAAAGAGCTTTATTTAGTGTAAAATCATGTTTTTATGCATTTAGGGTCCATTGTAGTGCATTCATGCATAATTTGCTCAAAAATCACACTTTTCACATAAATTCATTAAATCTGCCATTTTTGGAGATTTATTTTTGGAAAGCTATTTTGGGTGCATCAAGTAGGGTCCCATGCATTGTCCATTTAAATTCCATACATAAAATTATTCTTGAATCCATTTATTTTAATTTGTGTAGGAGAAATCAAGAATGAGACCCACATTGGTGAAATTTGAGAGAGATCAAGGGTAGGACATCTTTCAAGATGGACCCACATATCTTGGTATTTTTGGAAAGTTTGAAAAGTCAACAATGGAAAGCTAGATTTGTGATTTCAAGATCAAGAAAGGAAACTTCAGATTTGGTAAGATCTAATTCTTACTAAGTTTGAAAACTCAAAAATCAAGAAAGAAATTCAAGAAAGGAAAGTGTACTAAAAGAGTTGACTAGTCAATCAATGAAGTTTGGAAGCAAACCAAAGATAGAATGAGAGTCAAGAAACAAGGAAATAAAGATCCTAAGATCCCTTTGGATGTCCACATGGGTCCCACACACCCCATTACACAATTAACATCCCATATGTGCATAATTATTTTCGGATTTTTCAGAGGCAGCAAGATTAAAATGGTCATAACTCTCAATCCAACCGTCGGATTGGTGCAATCCATACACCGTTGGAAAGCTCTTTTCAGTAGATATCTTTAAAATCTAAGATTGTGTTAATCGGAGTTAAAACAAGGAAGATATGGCCTCTGAAAGTTGGTGCTATAACTTCTACTCGAGATTGCAATTTTGCACATGAAAGCACAAAAAATCTCTCACTCACCTTGCTAATTCTTTGAAGACTTGTTGGCCAAGGAAGGGACTTACCATACAAAGAAGATTGCATGCTACAAACTTGGAGAAAAGAAGGAAAGAAAGAGAGCAAAAATCTATAAATTGAATGCATAAGCGTCCCTCTCCTCTCATGCTTGAGAATTGCTCACCTTTCACTCTAGAGAATTTCATACCATCTCTCCCTTTCTTGTCCTTTCATCTTAATTCACCAAGGGGGTTCTTTCCAAAGGCCATACCACCAACCTTGTGGTTTCAACTAGAAAGAGGGATTCTCAACATCCTAGTATGTATTCTTGTTTTTCAATGTTATATTCCTTGTAAAGAATTTTCATACTAGTAAATAAAGTTGTTTCTTTTAATTTGTGTTCTTGATTTGTGTATCTCTTAATATTAGATTTGTGGTCCATGCAATAGGGTTAGTTCTTACTTTTGGCTAAATATTTTTAATTGGCTTGGAATAATTCCTAACAACTCACCTTAGCATCCTCACAACCTTGTTTTCTACAGATACATGGTATTTTTGGAGGCAATACAATGTGAAGTTGAAGAGGTTTGACTAAGAAAAGTTTAAGAATCCAAGTCTGAAATTTATTTATTAAAAAGTGAGGATTTATCATTCTCAACTTGGATTGACAACCCAAGTTGAAGAACGGGACCCTAGGTTTGCACTTCTAATTTTTTTGGGCCCAAGATTGAGAATGAGATTTTAAAGAGCAACTCGCCACTTATATATATTTTTTACCACCTTTGATTTATGCACACCATCTTTATTTTCTGCATTTTTTTTTTAATTTTTTGCACTTTATCTTTCTATCTTCACATCAATATGTTAGAATTATGTTACTGCTGAAAGTGCATTAGTTTTCATGCATATTTATTTTTTCCCATCTTTTAAACATATGTGGTAGTGTAATTTATTTGAAGTTCTGAAATCAGATTTGAAAGTCTCATGAGTCCCATGTTACACATCCAGGCATTGTGTCCCATATATATATATATATATATATATATTTGGAAGATTGCATCATCATCATTCTTGTAGATAATTTAATTCAGGAAAGTTAAATCTCATATTTGCATTCATTTAGAAAGTTTATCATTTAGATTCTTATCTTAATATAGTGTTTAACTTAGGAAAGTTAATTGGCTCTTAATGTAGTGTAGGTTTCTAATCTTAGGGAGTTTGATTTTAGATGGGTGATTTGTTTCCAGTTTTGATTGATTTGATTTGATACATTTTTTTTTCTTAGGTTTGATTATTTTTCATAACTTGTTTTATTTTCCAATTTCGATTGTTGGTTTTAATTTTAGGAAGTGATATTTTTAAAATATTTTCTAATTGGATGTTCTAATGTGTTTTCTATTTTGCAGCAACTTGATCTTTTTAGATTTAGGAATCTAGTTTTAGGATTTTTTTTTTCTTTCATTGGATTGTATTTAATTTTTTTAATTAAAGTAGGAATGGTTGTAATTCGTTTTTAATTAGGCTAGTTTTAGATTTCATTTAGGGCAGGTACAAGTTGGAAAACCTTAACTCAATAGCTCCATGTGGACCGACCTGGTCTTACCAGATTATTACTACAATCGCACCCTACGCTTGGGGTCCGATCACTAGCACAAACCATTTACATGTCCCACCATGTTCTCTAGTGTGATGTGATTAGTTTTATAGTAGCAATTTATGATGTTGATATGCTTCCAAGGGTTTAAGAAGTTAGTTGAGAACTTCTAACCTAAGTAATTGTTGATTTTAGGAGGATGAGAGATTTTAGGGAAGTATTAGAGGGAGAGATTTGGAGTGGCCCACATTAAAACCAAAGATCTCTGTGATTTTCTAAGTGATTTTTCTGAAAGGATAATGATTGGGTGTTGAGGTGGCACCCCTCACAACCCACCTCCCCCTTTGCTTTAATATATATAATTGTTCGAATTTTTGGTTGGCACCACTAAGCTTGGGTCACTTAGTCGGTTTGATCACCCGGCTTGGGATCCTTAATTAATTTCGCCAACTATAGTTTGAAAACTCTGTTTGTTTGCCAACCATTCCGCTGCAGATTCCATTTAATGCCTAACTATATTGGGTTACATCTGTATTATATATTTTTTTTGGCCATTTCATATGGCGACGGTTATACTTTGTTTACTCTCACTAGTTCGGTAATGGGATAATATAACTCAGTGTAGTTGCCATTATTTTATTTGATCATCAGAATTCTTTTAAATGCTTTCTATTCTATTCATTTGGTTTCGGTATTTAATTTCTTTTTTACTTCATCGCCTTCGGTTTAACTTTCAAATGTATGATTATATTTAATGATGACCTTGTATACAATTGTCGTGTTCTTATCTGTATTATTCTCCTGCCAGATCGTCGAGTGTGAGCGTGAGGAGGAGGCGGTTGAGAAGCATGACAATGTCATCTAGACGTCAGGTTGGGTTATGAGACACGTGTCGTGTCCTTTTGGGAATGATCTTCACTTTTTGGGATTTTATTTTATTAGCTTTTGTTACTTTCTTTGGTAATGTAAAAACTTAAATCTTAACTTTGGGTGCTTATTTATGTTTCTCACTCGGTCGCACTTGGTAAATAGAGAACAATTAGTTACATATAATAGAACTTTGTGGCTCATGCATTTGCCATGCCACATAATAGGATTTTTAAAAAGATTAGATCATATGAGAACAAAGAAATATCCAAAAGCTTAAGCTGATAGGTGAAATGCCCATATAGATATATTAAGGCATGTTAAGCCTATTACTTAGGCGATGTGGGATGTGTGACTTCCCAACAATGCCTGCCATGCCATAAATATTACATCCGACTTGTTAGATAATTCTTCATTAGTTCATCGAATTTAGAAAATCTGTTTAATGAAAAGCAAGGAACGATGAATCAAAATTTGTGTGCTTTTTCAATAAAGGGGGAAGAGCTACAAACTATTTTACATTCAACAAATCTGAGTTGTATAAATTGTTATTTATCAACAAACTTGAGCTGTATAAACTGCATAAATCTGAGCCGTACAAACCATTTCACAGGCAACAAAAAAAAAAAAATTCACAACATAATGACGTAAAGAGGAACACATATTTTTAGCGCAGAAAATATTGGGTGCACAAACTCTATAAAACTGAAACTGCAAAATATATCTTTAACTTCTTTCCAATGAAAATGAAAGAACAGAGGAAGTTTATTTCCGTTGAAAAGTGTCATGCATAAACATACCCAAAACAAGGAAAAGAAAGATGAATCCAACAGAAGAAAAAGAAGTTCCGGCTTATGCCTGGTATTTTTTCCAAAAAAAAAAAAAAATATATTAAAACGCATCAATCAATGCAATTCCATAAAAATAAAAGATAAGTTGCAGATTCAATCCAACAAATACAATAGCATTCATAACACTGAAGGATAATCTCATTTTTTATTGTTTTGATAACGCAGGGTTCCTAGCCCTTTGGGCCAGAATAATCCATACGGGCCTAGGAGAGAAAGCCGGATAAAATTCCCCTGTGGCTCCAGTGTAGTAGTGCAGTTTCGAATCCACAACCTTCAGGTGCAAATCGTGGTCCTAGGCCAACTGGGCTACCCCTCAGGGTCAATCTCATAAAAAATGAAAGCCATCAACATTGTATTATATCCATTCCAAAGGCCAACACCAATGCATCTAGACTGGGATTGAAAACCGTCTATACTTTGCTCTTACATAAGCCATCAATAAAACCAAGAACGCCAAAACCCATTCATAGATCAAATAAAGACAGAAGTACAGCAAATAAAAAATCAAGCCATAACAAGCCCCGGTTGGTAATTTTATTGTAAAATAAAGATAAAGTAAAACATCAAATCAAGAGAGAATAAAATATAAATTGGTTATAATAGTACTTTATTTTTAGTTGTTTGATATGAATTTCTTTTGACTTTTTGTACAGAAAAGTGGAGTTTTTTGTTTTTAAAGGATGATGCTTTTTGACTTTTTTTTTTAAACGAGGAGGGAATTTTGAAAAAAATATACTTTTGATGTGACTATTTTCTGAAAAGTGGAGGTTTTACTTGATTTTTATTAAACTAGTAAAGTGCCAAACGGGTCCAAGCAACATACAGAAATCAATGAGGCTTTTTCTGGAAAAAAAAAATGTTACCCTGGAGTGTCTGTTTGGAGTGGCTTGTTGCATGGTAGTGAGTTCTAATTGGACTGGACTTGGTTTGGGTGAGTATGGCTTGAGAGATGGTAAGTGGGTGGAGAAAAGAGAAATAATGAGTTGTGAATTGTGATGGGGGCCAATCCAATCGGTTCAAACTAACAAAGAGACTTCTTCCATGGACATTGTGATAAAATACTGACAGGGTATTAATTATATGAGATAACGCCATACATCTCATGGGTGGTAATCAGTAAAAAGAAATATAGTCTTTGATGGAATCTCATGATTTATCGACATGCAATTAAATTCCATGTCTCCTGCATCATCATCAAAATTGGTGGAAACTAAAAGCTAAATGACGCATCGAGTCTGAAGATGCATACACAGTACATAACATCCATAAGGAAAGTAAGGCTTGATATGGATGCAAGGTGTCATGTATATAGGCTGTTATATACATTTTTTATCAACATATTTCTTCTCTGACATAAAACTAGAATACTTCCATCCATAGTTCACTAAAAATAATTATTTACTTCCATCCAAAGTTCACTAAAAATAATTATTCAAAGGTTACGTGCATTACATAAACTCATAATACTGGTAATAAAAGAAACCCTAAACCTTAAATCACCAAAATCTAATTAAAGAAACCCTAAATCAGTAAAATCCCCAAGTTGAAAAGCATATATTCCAGAGTACTAACAATCAAAAGTAGAGATTTTACCTTGAGATTTAAGAGCGGTGAGAGATGAGAGAGACAAGCAATGACAATGAGCAGTGGAAATCGCAGAGAGCAGAGAGTAGACTTTTAGGGCTTATTGGAAGAATATTAAAGATTTAAAATTTAGTTGTTTGGAAGGTACTGTGATTTTAATATATACTAAAATATCCAAAATAACAATAAGTTAATATTATCAATTGTAGTAAAGCTCATTATTAGAATAATTTTTTTATTAAATACTTAATTTATATTTAATTTTGGATTAAAAAGTAGTATGGTAAAGTAAAGTTCAACTACCAATTTTTTTTACCATAAGCCACTTTCTTTTTTCACATAATACTATAGTAAAGTATAGTAAAGTAAAGTCAATACAAAGGGCAACTACTTTACCACACTCTCTCCTACTTAACGTCATTATATACTTCATCTTACTTACTTTACCTCATCTTTTACTGTGATGTGGCATCAATATTTATTTTACTTTACCATACATATAAATAAACATACCTTGACCTAGATATGACACATTATCCTTTTACCATATTATCCTTTAGGACACTGGCCCGGGCATGGCTCGGGCTCGCCTATTTAATCAATCGGACCGGGCCAAACTAGGCTTTTTATCAATTTTGTGGGCATTTGATAAATTATTTGGATTAATTAAATTAAATTACATGCATTCCTTACACGGGCTGGGCCGGGCTTTCTATCACTTAATCCAAGCCCGACGTAAACTGGGCTGGGCCCGGATCGAGCTGGCCTAACCCATGAGTACCCCTAGTTGACTCCAACATGTGGTAGCAACTAAATAAATAAGATGATCTCACCCTTTAATGTCCAGAAAGTTTTAACCTCCTTCAACATGAATTAGAAGGAATTATAAATGCCTACACAACATGGGCATGCTTGTTTCATGTAATTACTGTATACATAGTGTGTGGACTGTTTCCACCGAAACCGATGTTGTCCCGGCCTCGACAATGGTCCTAATCAAAGAAGGCCTCCACAGCCGCATCTCAGCCGCTGTCAAGACGGGACTAGTCTCGGTAGAAATACCGACCACGTCCTTCCGAGCTCAGCCTCGCGCTTACATCCCCGTCCGATCTCGGGTATAGCTGACCTCGGTGCATTCTCCAGTTCGGCCCCTCGGCCGAGGTGAACACTGGGCGTCCAAACTCCCATTATGAGATGGGAAGGGTGCTTTATAGGGAGTCCCTGACAAGTAGGGTGGCCACCGCCATTGATAAGAGCTCGTTCCTATCAACAGATCACATCCACATTTATGTAAGGGATTCGAGGGGATGTCTGATAGGACAAGTATCCTTACCTACCCCCACTAAGGATCCCAAGTGTAGACTGATGGGACAAGTATCTTCACCTACCTCCACTATGGAATCTTCTACTCTCCTCTATATATGCCTGCATGGAGAACCATGAACAGGTACATGCAATACACAGCCTGCACTGTTATTTTGCTAAACACCTTCTTCTCCACTTCACCCTAGTTCAGTGACTGCACTAACTCAGGCGTCGGAGTGCCTTTGGCTGACAGCAGCCTCGGGCCCTGACTGTTCTTTCTTCCCTTTTTTCAGGATTCAGGCCGTCGGTGACTTCTCCAGCTAGCTGGACAAGATTTTCCTAATCCCCTTCATCACTTAAACTAAGTCCGTAATAATTTAGGCATTTACAATTGGCGCCGTCTGTGGGGAACGATCTGAAAAATCCATACTTTCATCCTAATAGCCATGCCTCCTAAGGCTAAGAAGGGAAAGAGCGTTGTTGGACCATCCATATCCAGCCAGCCAGAGACATTCTTGCCTCTCATGCCGCCTCCACTGGTGACGAACCAGGCAGGGGCATTAGTGACAAGACAGCAAAGAGATGTCAAGCAAACGCCACCCAACCCTCAGTTGAAAAGAGCGGAAGGGGATCCTGGTGTTCGAAGCGTAGGGTCACCCGTCATGGTGACACACTCATCGTCGAGAGGTGTACCAGCGTCTCCTCGGAGCGGTCCCGTAGCAGTATGGACCCGGACAACGTCCTCCCAGGCGGAACGTCCATGCCTGGAGGTTGTTTTCACCCAAGCACCCCGCAAGGACGTTCCTCCTCAGGAACAGTCCCAGCGAGGTAGAGCTCCTGAGCAGTCTCAACCTCTTCGGTCTCATCACGAAGACCACATGGAGGAGGACCATATCCACCTCGGTGACGAAAGTGACGACGACACGGCCCTAGAGGAAGATGTTGAAGCCCAAGCTGAAGCAATCAAGGCTCAGAACCTCGTCATTGAGGAACAGAAGGCGCAGATCCTCCAGCTCCAGCGACAGCTGGAGGTCAAGGACGGACCCCTGCCCGAAGCCTCTCACACGCCTCCACCTCAGCGGAAAGCTCGGCGGGGCCCTGAGGGTCAGCCAGACCTAAGGGAGCAGCTAAACGAGAGACATGCCCGAGCTCGGGAAGAGGGCTCGAGTAACACTCACGCTAGCGCCGACCAGCGTCAGCGCCAGAGGCAAAAGCGGGAGACCGGGGCCGACCCTGACATGGCTGCTTATATTGACCAGCAAATTAAGCTGGCCGTGCAGCAGAACCTGGAGCATGCCGGCCTCGCTCGAGGTCGGTTGGCTACCAGATATGGCGACATCCACGGCACCTCTCCATTTACTCGGGAAATCACAGACCATCCTCTCCCTGATAAATTCAGCGTCCCACGCTTCAATCTTTATGACGGGACGTCAGACCCCGAAGCTCACCTCCGACACTTCACCCAGAAGATGTCGGTATTCAGCGGCGACGGCAACCTCGACTGCAAGGTTTTCTCCTCCAGCCTAGGTGACCTCTCGCTTCGGTGGTTCTGTGCACTCTCCGAGGGATCGGTTTCGAGCTGGCGACAGCTCCGAAACTCCTTCGTCGAGAAGTTTCAAGCACATCGGGTTATCCCGAAGACTGACGCCGACCTAATCTCTATGAAGATGAGGCCGACCGAGAATATCACTCGATTCGCCAAAAGGTTCTGGACCATCTACAGCGTAATCGAGAATTCCAATGACGAGGTAGCCGTCACAGCCTTTCAACAAGCTTTGCTACCAAGAAATGAGCTTCGGAAGAAATTGGTGCGTCGCCCAGCGGATTCAGTGAAGGCACTCATGGCCTGGGTGAACCAGTATGTTGAGCAAGAAGAAGATGAGCTCCGGGCTCGGGAGAGCCATAATCTTTGGCCCCCACTCCAAGAGGGCCAACCTTC
The DNA here is from genome assembly GCA_028538565.1 of Umbellularia californica. Lineage (NCBI taxonomy): Eukaryota > Viridiplantae > Streptophyta > Magnoliopsida > Laurales > Lauraceae > Umbellularia > Umbellularia californica. The sequence goes on from JAPQWN010000004.1 coordinate 42,612,537, forward strand.
CGAGGGCCGACCTTCGGAAGGCCGACCTACAAGGAGGGAAAAGAGGCTTGCTAAGAGGGAGGCGGACCGAATTAGAGAACCATCCAGCTCGGCAGCGCGTTCTGCTCCCACTTCGGGAGGCAGCGCAAAGCCGAAGCCAAGTGGCGCCCCTCACAAAGCCGTAAATACCATCTTCAAGGAGCCCATTTACAAACTCCTGGGCAAAATCCAAGCCCAGCCTTTCTTCAAATGGCCCCAGCCTATGAAAGGTGACGCTGCCTTACGAGATCAGAGCAGGTTTTGTGCCTACCACAAAGATAGAGGACACAGAACCGAGGATTGCTACTCCTTCAAGAATCACCTTGAAAGGCTTGTAAAAGATGGGCACCTCAGAGATCATATCAAAGAGGAGGGAAGGGTAAACCAAGCCCAGCAGCACCACCTCGACGACAGGGACAGCGATGGGCCTATAGGGACCATCGATGTCATTCACTTGGCCCCCGCTCCCAGAGGCAGTGATCAAGCGCGTGCCGAGGCCAGGAGGGCCCAGCACTGCAAACATGTGATGGCGGCCGAGCTCGATCCCTCTGTAAAGAAGGCCCGCATAGAGAGACCAAAGATTTGGTTCTCAGACAAAGATTTGGCCGGGGTTCAGCTACCCCACAATGATCCACTTCTTTTGACTATGAGGTTACAAAACTTCAACGTCAAAAGGATCCTAGTGGACCCCGGGAGCTCCTCAGAAATCCTTTATTTCGATTGCTTCAAAAGAATGGGTCTGAAGGAAGAGGATCTGCTGGAAGCTCGCACCCCTTTAGTGGGATTCAGCTCCAAGACGGTATATCCCAAAGGGAAGATCTCCCTCAAGGTCGAGGTCGGAGGAGCCCCCATGACGGCAGAATTCCTGGTGGTGGATGCACGATCTCCATACAATGCCATCATGGGAAGAACCTGGCTTCATAACATGGAGGCTGTACCCTCGACCCATCACCAGAAGCTCAAGTTCCCGTTACAGAACAAGGACGGGAGCTTCGAAGTCATCATAGTCCACGACGACCAAGACATGGCCAAAGAATGTCTCATGGCCGTGGTCCCCGGAGAGACAAAGCCACAGCGAGTCCACATGACCGAGCTCGAAGCTGAGCTCGACGCTGTGGGCCGGACTCCCGAACAGAAGAGCGTTGAGGACCTCACCCAGGTCGGGATCGACTCCAGCGATCCAGACAGGTTCTTCCTGCTCGGCAGTCAACTTACTAACGAAGAAAGGGCCAGGATGCTCGACTTCCTGTTGCAAAATAGAGAGGTCTTCGCCTGGACCCCATATGAAATGTCTGTCATCAGCTCGGAGGTCATAAGCCACAAGCTAAATGTAGACCCTCAGCATAAACCTGTTGCCCAAAAGATTCGAAGGTCGGGTACCCAGCAGGCCGAGGCTGTGACCAAGGAGGTCAACAAATTATTGGAAGCTGAAGCCATTAGAGAAGTCCACTACCCTGTGTGGCTAGCCAACACGGTTGTGGTGAAAAAGAAGGATGGGAGCTGGAGGGTCTGCGTAGACTTCACCGACCTGAACAAAGCATGTCCCAAAGACAGCTTTCCTCTACCAAAGATAGACCAGCTGATCGACGCCACTGCCGGGCATGAAAGGATGAGTTTCCTCGATGCCTACCGAGGATACCATCAAATTCTAATGCATGAGCCTGATCAAGAAAAAACCGCGTTCATAACACCCAGGGGCACCTACTATTACAAAGTAATGCCCTTCGGGTTAAAAAACACGGGTGCCACTTACCAGAGGCTGGTGACCAAGATGTTTCAGGGCCAGCTCGGCAGGACCGTCGAGGTATATATCGATGACATGGTCGTTAAGTCAAAACGGTCACAGGACCACTTGATTGACTTACATGCAACCTTCTCCATCCTCAAACAGTACAAGCTCAAGCTAAACGCCTCCAAATGTGCATTTGGCGTCGGCTCGGGCAAGTTCCTGGGCAGCCTGGTTACTAGGCGAGGAATCGAGGCCAATCCCGATCAGATCTCGGCAATCCGAGCCCTACAAAGTCCGACCTCGATAAAACAGGTTCAGAGACTTACCGGAATGGCAGCAGCACTGAACCGTTTCATCAGTCGAGCCTCAGATAAATGCCATCCCTTCTTCCAGCTCTTGAAAAAGAGCTCCGGGTTCCAATGGACCCCGGAATGCGAACGTGCTCTCCAGGAACTCAAAGAATACCTTTCTTCCCCTCCTCTGCTTTCCACCCCGGTTCGGGGTGAGGTCTTATTCCTATATCTGGCGGTTTCGAACCATGCAGTAAGCTCTGTACTCGTACGAGAAGATGACAGGCAGCAAAAGCCCATCTATTACACAAGCAAAATCCTGCTGGACGCCGAAACGAGATACCTGCCATTGGAGAAGCTCGCATTTGCACTTGTCAGTGCATCCCGCAAGCTCTCCCACTACTTCCTGACATATTCCATAGCGGTTGTGACAGAACACCCGCTCAAGTCCCTCTTTAGGAGAGCAGACTTCTCAGGAAGAGTGTCTAAATGGGCTATCGAACTCGGGCAATATGATATCAATTATCAGCCCAGGACGGCCATTAAAGCCCAAGTACTGGCAGACTTCATTGTAGAATTCACCTCTCCTAGTTCGGCACCGAGCCCTCTAGACACCGAACTGGGGGGCAAGGAGGCGAGAACTTCTGCCGAGACCAAACAGGAGCGGTCCTGGAAACAGTTCCTCGCCTCGTCTTGGAAAGTCTTCGTCGATGGGTCCTCCACCTCCAAAAGGGCTGGCGCTGGCGTAGTCCTTCAATCTCCAGAGGGCCTCGTCATTGAGCAAGCCCTGACTCTTGACTTCAAAGCATCTAATAATGAAGCTGAGTATGAAGCACTAATTGCAGGGCTGGGCAGCGCAAAAATCCTGGGGGCACAACAACTGGTGATCTTCAGCGACTCACAGCTGGTTACAAGCCAACTCAATGGGGATTACCAGGCCCGTGATGACAGGATGGCAGCCTACCTAGCCCACACCAAGCAACTTCTATCTCAGTTCCAAAAGGCTGAAGTCAGGTAGATAGGCAGAGACTCCAACTCTCACGCCGATGCCCTTGCAAACCTGGCCTCTGCTGTCGAGGCAGGAAAAAAAAGAACTGTCAAAGTAGAAGCACTAGACAGACCAAGTATACAACTTCAACCACCTCGGCAGCTCATGTGTGTTGATCTCGGCCCGAGCTGGATGGATGAACTCATCTCCTATCTCAAGAATGACCAGCTGCCCGAAGACAAGAACCAGGCTCACAAAATTAGGCTAAAGGCAGCCCGATTCTGGCTCTCTTCGGATGGCAAACTCTACAAAAAGTCCTACAATGGCCCTTACCTCCAGTGCGTACACCCGAGCAGAGTCGAGGACTTCCTTTATGAAATTCACGAAGGGATCTGTGGCAGCCACATCGGAGGTCGGTCACTGGCTTACCGAGCTAGCAGTCAGGGATACTGGTGGCCCTATATGCAGAAGGACGCACAGGTCTATGCCAGGAAATGTGAGAAGTGCCAGAAGTTCTCCCACTCTCTCCATCAGCCAGCACATGACCTAAGTCCTCTTTCCAGCCCCTGGCCCTTTGCCCAATGGGGACTGGACCTCGTGGGACCACTCCACCGAGCTCCAGGAAATAAAAGATGGTTGTTGGTAGCTACTGACTATTTTACCAAATGGATAGAAGCTGAAGCGTTGTCCTCCATCACTGAGAAGGATACCAAAAACTTCGTATGGAGAAACATCGTAACCAGATTCGGAGTGCCTCGAGCCTTGGTCACGGATAACGGTACCCAGTTCGACTCCAACTTCTTCAGAAGCTTCTTTCAAGACCTTGGCATCAGGAACTACTATTCTACCCCGGCATACCCCCAGAGTAATGGACAGGTTGAAATTTCGAACAAAGTGGTGCTTGACGGACTCAAAAAGAGACTAGATCGAGCCAAAGGCAGATGGGTAGAGGAGCTTCCAAGTGTCCTCTAGGCGTACAGGACTACCCCAAGGCGCTCGACCTCGGCAACTCCCTTCTCCCTAGCTTACGGAATGGAAGCTGTAATTCCACTTGAGGTCAGTCTCCCGACCCTCAGGTCGGAACTATTCGACAAAGGCCAAAATGATACAAACCTCGCCACAGAGCTCGACCTGGCTGAGGAACGAAGGGATGCTGCAGCCATCCACCTCGCTTCTTACCAACGACAATTGGCTAGAGGGTACAATCAAAGGGTCAAAGAACGAAAGTTCTCCCCTGAAGAATTGGTCTTGAAAAAGACACTTCCAGCAGACAAAAACCCTAGCGAAGGAAAACTTGCACCAAATTGGCATGGACCATTCAAGGTGACTTCGGTAGTTGGGCAGTCTTTTTACAGGCTTGAGGACATGGAAGGCAAAGAGGTACCACGCCTGTGGAATGCCACCCACCTCAAGAAATTCTATTTTTGAGATGTAATCTGATTTCGGAAAGTAATAAACTGGTTCTCTTTATAGAATATGTTTGTATTTTCCAAATTATCTCCTATTCTCAAAGGTGACCGAGTTATGGAGCTCGGCATATACATACAGCCCGGTTACCAGGATCAACTACTTCGGCGCGACCTTTGGGCCAGTCAAGTTTTGATTGTAAAACCGGACTCAGCTTTGGTCATAGGACCGAGCACTTGTTACCGAAGTCAATGCTTGTTATGATTGCAGGATCAAGACGGCATCTCGGGTTACAAAAAATACATTAAGCACGGCTATGGACCGAGCTCATTTACTTGTTTTATTTCCTACTTTATTCTGGTTGTTCAGCCAAACGCATAAAGAAAGAAAGAACAAGACAAGAAACATTCACCACGGATGTTCAAAATTGGAAGCAAAACCAATTCTATTCCAAAAGTAAAGACTGATTACAGATCTCTTCCGAAAACAAAAAATTTAAATCTTCCCCCAGTACAGAAAATCAAAAAAGAAAAATACATAAATCTTTTCTCAAACCACGGCCTCCTCAGTGCCACCAACAGCAGCGTCCCCCTTGGCTTCGGCAATCACTTGTCCGGCATCGACATTAGTTCCAGGGACAGTGTCTTCACCTTCCCCGACAGGGACCTCAGGAGTTTGGCTCGGAGCAGGCCGGGGAGGAGGAAACTGGGGGATCTCTGTGAACACAGGGCTGTCCTCGGGGACCCCTGCTGCTCTTAACGAGCTCGTCCACCCCAGCCTCCAGGCTTTCAGGCTGACCTTCTTCACTTCGGCAATATAATGTTCGGTGGCTTCTGCCACCCCTTCGTCAAAAGCCTTTTCGACTTCAGTCCTCAGCTTCTCGACGTCGGCACGAAGTGCAGCCTCTACCTCCTCCCACTTTTTTTCGAGCTCAGCCATTGTCCTGACTTGGTTTTCCAATTCTGCTCTGGCCTTGTCAAGCTCGTTTTTAAGGCCCGCGGCGTATGTTTCTTGCTCGGCCGCCTTCGTTTTTACTTCTCCGAGCTCCGCCTCAAGCTCCATTCCTCTCTTCTCCGCCCGCTCTGCCCGAGCAGCGCTCTGTTGGGCTTTCTCCGCCAATACAAGACCCCTTTGCAGGATCTGTGGAAACAAGTGTCACAAGGTCAGTACTGGAAGTGCAGAAGTCAAAGGAAAAATACAAGCTCAGAGAAGAAGAAATTACCTTGAGGGCGTCGCCCATCTGGGCCACATCCAGCTCCACCTCGCTCCGTTTCCAATATTCTGCCATATCTCCAGGCAGAGCGCAAGCATGCGCGAGGGCACTGACAACGGAAGTCCCGTCGGTCAACCGGGCGTCCGATGACAATGGCTGGCCGTCCTCCAGCAGAAAAATAGGTTTCCAGAGCGGAGGACCGAGCAGCGGAGAGTGCTGAGGGACTGGGTTGGGTTCGTCCTCGGTTGAATCAACAGTCCTAGGCCTTTTTCCCGTCCGAACTGAGTCCCGTTGGGATTTAGTACGACGCTCAGTCGTTGAGGAAGGCCGAAGAGGAGACTGGTCTGGGGGAGAGACGACTGTGTCTTCCTGATTCGGAGGGAGAGCGGGTCCCGAGGGGGTGGGCGAGTCTCCGAACACAACATCCTCAAGGCTTATCATCGCCGCACGGCGTCGCCCCATCCCGACCTCGTCTGATTCGGAAGACTGAAGGTCCACAAGCTCTACTCTCCGAGCCTCCTCGGATTCACCCTGTGACTCGCGCTCCTCTTCGGAATCGGTCTCTGCAGCGGCCTCGGTCCGTGAAGGTCCGGCTTCAGCAGAAGCTCGAAAGGGTGTGATCTCGGGGAACACTTGTGCAGACCCTTCAGCTCGGGTTGTCTGCTCTTCGGCTTCGGCGAGAGTTAAAATCTGCGCCCCCCTAAGGTTCTCGTGCCGTCTTCTTATAAAGGACCGGTACACGGGCTCGTACCCGAGAAGGGCTGAGGCTGATCGCGTCCGGTGACCCTTGTAGCTGTATATTCTTTTTAGGCAGGCAACGTTTCTCCGCCACCTGGAGTTCTTTTCTTGCTGTTGTCTCTCCTTATGACCTGCACACCAAGAATTTGAGCGTCAGTTTGGCAAAAACAGAAGTACATCAAAAAGACTAGAAAATAAGATATTTACTCGGTGGCACTCCGAGACGACGGGGTATGTGATCCACCCTGGGCTCTCCAGGGGCATACTCCCAGCTCCCGGTGACGTAAAGGCAGTCGTCCCCGGCATATTTTGTGTTGTCCTCAAGCTCGTTGATTATGGGATTCCCCTTCGACCGAACTCGGAGGTAATAAGCGTCGTCCTTCGGAGATCGACAGAGGTCGTAGACGTCCTCAATGTCCTCGACGCCGAGGTCGGTTTCCAAAATCCTATTAAGTTCGGCTATACCCATAATTATCTTGAAGCCATTGGGCATTAGTTGGCAGGGGGTCAGGTTCCACCTCCTGAGACAGGCCCTCAGGAGAGGATGGACTGGGAATCTCACCCCGCCCTCGATTATGGCCACTAGTGGGAAGGGCATCCACCTGTCTACAAGAACCCCAGGTCGGATTCGGTCGTCAGGCTCATCCGCCCTAATCTGGACGTTCTCTGGTATCTGGTATTTTTTCCTAAGCTCTGCTAGGGCGAGCTCTGTGTCTATCCAATGTCTATACACTCCCATTTTCCCCAACATAAACCGGAGTACAGGTGACGGCAACGGAGAAGAAGGACAGAGAGTACAAATCCCCAAAAGAAAAGAAAAATACCCCAGAGAAGGAAAAATGGCAAAAGAAGGGCAGAGAGGGACTCACTCGGACGCAAGGCTGGACGGAATGTAGGGACAACGGAAACCCCAGACTTCGAAAGGCAGCAAGTGGACTTCTCGGACGACGAAGCTTCAGGCAGATCTCAGGCAGAAGCTCCAAACGCACTGACAGCAAAAGTAGTCCTCCTTCAAAGACGAAAGCTCTTATACAGGGATGACAAATCTGTTCGTATCCCGAAAGGCGCGCGCAGACACCGCCTCGAGCACGCCATCCGTCACCTCGATAAGACATCGCGACCATCAGGAACGTGACACGTGGCAGCACCGCATCGCCTTCATAATGATATGGATGGGCTATCGAACCGCCTCCAGACAGCCAGGCGCTATTAAATGCGCCTCGGAAGACAAAACGGCACCCCACGCTTCTTTATAAGCTACGGGATTGGTTTCGGAAAATATTTGTCCTATCACTCCTAACCCCGTGTTGTCCAGACCCCCGAGGTCAGGAGCAGGGGGCGGTTGTGTGGACTGTTTCCACCGAAACCGATGTTGTCCCGGCCTCGACAATGGTCCTAATCAAAGAAGGCCTCCACAGCCGCATCTCAGCCGCTGTCAAGACGGGACTGGTCTCGGGACTGGTCTCGGTAGAAATACCGACCACGTCCTTCCGAGCTCAGCCTCGCGCTTACATCCCCGTCCGATCTCGGGTATAGCTGACCTCGGTGCATTCTCCAGTTCGGCCCCTCGGCCGAGGTGAACACTGGGCGTCCAAACTCCCATTATGAGATGGGACGGGTGCTTTATAGGGAGTCCCTGACAAGTAGGGTGGCCACCGCCATTGATAAGAGCTCGTTCCTATCAACAGATCACATCCACATTTATGTAAGGGATTCAAGGGGATGTCTGATGGGACAAGTATCCTTACCTACCCCCACTAAGGATCCCAAGTGTAGACTGATGGGACAAGTATCTTCACCTACCTCCACTATGGAATCTTCTACTCTCCTCTATATATGCCTGCATGGAGAACCATGAACAGGTACATGCAATACACAGCCTGCACTGTTATTTTGCTAAACACCTTCTTCTCCACTTCACCCTAGTTCAGTGACTGCACTAACTCAGGCGTCGGAGTGCCTTTGGCTGACAGCAGCCTCGGGCCCTAACTGTTCTTTCTTCCCTTTTTTCAGGATTCAGGCCGTCGGTGACTTCTCCGGCTAGCTGGACAAGATTTTCCTAATCCCCTTCATCACTTAAACTAAGTCCGTAATAATTTAGGCACTTACACATAGGATTGTATATTTACGGATTTTACAAGAAAATACCCGATAGTTGGCTGTTGTACGAAAGAAGACCCGTAGTTCGTGCTTAACAAACGAGGTCCGTCAGCACGTTTTCTTTTTCTATTTTTATTTTTCAAGTTTTGAGAAGAATGACACTAGGGTCGTTCGTTATAGACATCTCTCACGAGCTGCTGGCCTCTGCTGTTGCCGTATGTAGGAGCATCTGTTGGAACCAATGCCTCCACCAATAGCATTGAAGACGAGGAGGCCCTAGTTGTATCACAGCAGGACAGAAGGAATCCCTTACAAAAAAGAATCCTCAGTTGCAAGAGAATAAGAGAAGGAGAAGGAGACTGACTGCGAGAGTGAGAGAGCCAGAGCTGTCTTTGCCTTGTTTTGTATATTTAATGCATTTTCCCAAGAAATAGTTATTTTCCTTTTCTTCCCACTTCTCTCTTCTATTCGTCTTCTTTCAAAGCTTTTTGGAATCTGTCCTCCTTGATTCTTTGTTTTCTCTACATTCATAGCCACCCATTGATGGAACGCGCTCCGAGGCGCCTGCTGGGGCGGCTACCGGGGTCGGCGGAACGTGGGAGTCCGTCGGGTCCGACCCTTTCGCGCCCTGGCGGGCCCTGAAGCGTGCATCAACATTTCTTTTGTGTGGGTGTGCCAGATTTTCTATTTTACTTGGAATTGCAAGTGGTAATCCGGAGATCAACCTTCGCAAGTAAAAAGGAAATCAACTTCTTTCAAGTTTTCCATTGCACAAATATTTAAGAAAAGAGACATTTTCTTGGTTTGCCGTGAAAGGCGATTTTGTTTGGCATTTATAGCTGATTTTGGCGTTTATAGCCGATTTACAATTCTCATCAATAATGAAAGACAAGAGTTGTGATTTTTGTCTCTTTTAGAAAAATACAAACTACAATGAAAAGCAAGAAAAGGAAGATCTAACTTTTCAGGAGATTGTGGGGGACTCGTTCAGATTGACGGTCGCAAGCCATGTATGGGCTTCGCCATCATCCATGCAGGTGAGAACAGAAGATGCTCTTGATTCGCTTGGCTTGGCTATAACCTCAGGTTTTTAGAGGACAAAGACCAAGAGAAGGTCCTATGTCCAATAAAAAGCTAAGTAGACGGGCTGAAAAGCCACGTCTAAGCCATTGGAGGCAGCAGGAGAAGGCAAGGACCTTGGGGGGGGTGCCCCCCAAGGGACTTTTGTTACCTTGTAGTGGTGGCCGGTGCAGAACTTCAGCAGAGTTTTTCTCTCTTTTTCTTTCTCTCAGACCTCTTTCTGATCTTTTTTTTTTCTGATCTTCTGATTTTCTCCTCTTTTTTCCGATCTTTTTCCCGATCTTTTTTTCCGATCTTCAATTTCAATGGAATGCTCTCCTATTTATAGGCTTTTGGTAGCCATTTAGGAGGGTTTATGAGCCTTAATGGCTTTAATGGGAGGAGTTACAAGATTTATTTCTTGATTTTGTAACTCCTTTTTCCTTGAAACTGATTGGCCGATGGAGATTAAGGGCTTTTAATCACCTTAATTACCATAATGGGAGGAGTTTCATGGGTTAAATGCCATGACTTAATTGATTTGTAACTCCCAAATGCTTGCTTCTGATTGGGCCGTCCAAAGAAATGAATTAATGACTGCAATAAAGCTAGTCAATTAACCACATTAATTGGTCGCCGAGCAGTTGAAGAGTCGCGGGCCATGCCGTGTCTTCTGGAATTCTTCTGGCGACGATCATCGATGGATCTACATGCTGATCGACATCGGATGAACATGTAACTTCAAACATTGATAGCTAAGAGTGGGCCGGTGACATCTGTCTTGTCGATTTCACGATCGGTCGGACAGAAAGTGCACTTTCTTGGTCAGCCGGTTGGCGATCTTGGAGCGATCACTGATGATTTTATGCTTTTGGAGGTTGACCCGTGATTTTGACGGATGTCGTCGGCTATGAGTCAATTTCAAGCACTAAAAATCACATTTTCAGGGAACCACAGGGGCCAAAGTGCGCGAAACGCGAAAAAAGACGGAAAAACGGGTCACCGGCGGAAAATCCGGTGACCCGGACCTCCATGGTCGCCGGCGACCATGGACCGGCGACCATGGGCCATGGTCGCAGGGGCCTGCGACCATGGGCCATGGTCGCAGGGGTCTGCGACCCTGGGGGATTTTTCCCCTTCGGAGCCCGTTTTGCGGCCGTTTTGAGGTCTTTTTCGTCGCCGTTTTCTTCTGTATTTTTCTTGACATTTCTTCTCATTTATTGGCTTGATTTCCCTGCAGAAAACTTAATGAGAATCCTTGCATTTTTAGAGTGCAAAGTTTCCAATTTTCCGGGAAAGCCGAAGACTTTGTCGCGTAGAGCTGCTGATTTTCCGCCAGAAGCTGAAACTTGCTCAAACGATGTCGGAATGACCTGAAATTTGAGGTGAAGCCTCCTGAGCAATAAATAAGACCAACCATAGGCTTTTGTTTGAGTTTTGAAGCCGTTTGGGGTCCCGTCGATGCTTCACTTGATTTTGCTGCGGGGAAAATGCCGAGCTTTGATATGTGGCCAAACGATGTCCGATTGACCTGAAATTTGACGGGGAGCCTATTGGAGTCATTTTGAGACGTTCCATGGGCTCCGTTTTGGATGTCATGGTCCCGGGTTGCTCCGCCGCCGGTAGGCTTGATTTTCTCTCGGAGCATCGAAACCTGGTCAAACGTTGTCGGAATGACCTGAAATTCGACGTGCAGCCTTTTGGAAGCATGTTGAAGCCACTCATGCACTTGGTTTGATGAGCGAAGGCTTCGGCGGTTCCCGCCGCCGGGAGGCTTGATTTTGCTGCTCGAGCACTGATGGAGGGTCAAACGTTGTCGGTTTGACTTGAAATTTGGCATGGAGCCCTTTTGAGACATGCTGGAGTCATCCGTAGGCTCTGATCGAAGTTTTGACGTCTCCGATGATGTCGCCGCCGGGAGCGCCATTTTAGCTGTCGGAGAAGTGAAGTTAGGCCAAATGTTGTCGAAATGGCCCGAAACTTCATGTGTACTCTTCTCTTGGCTATCTTGAAGGATCTTGCAGTTTTTGTTTGATTCTGACAAGATTTGATTTTTTGGAGAAATTGCATTGCCTATTTATGGCAGGTTGCGACTTCATGCAGCTTTCTTGATGTTGAAGAGGCAAAGTGACATTTTTGGTGTCAACACCCATAAGGCATCCAGAAACAAAAGATATCCGAAGCAGGATTCGTTGCAGAAAAAGACACAGGAAAAAATGGAACTGGGCAAACCAACCCTCGAGATCTTCACAAATCTCGAGAAGAAATGGCTTTCTGATTATGGAAACCCCAATCTCTAGAAAAAGACTCGAATTCTCAACTTTGACGGAGGCAGCGGCGGCGGATCAAACGCCTCATCTCCACCCAGGCTTTGATCCACCTCGAAGACCAGATCAGACCCAAGACCAACAATCCTGATACTCGGACCGATGACTACTTCAACGTGGTCGCCGGCACTGGCATTGGCTGCATTCTCGCCGCAACGCTGATGGCTGACTAACGGAATGACCGACCTCTTTTCACGGCAGGGGAAGTGATGGAGGACTTGGACAAGGAATAGACGGCGGGTGACGTGAGGAAGTTGTGCGTGCCTAAAAATTACAGACTTGGTTTAGATGATAATGGGAGTTTAAGAATAAGCTGTTTAGCCGAGCAAGAACGTCCTTGATGGTCTGGAACCTGAAAGTGAGAAGAAAACAGAGGTCAGGGCCCGAGGCTGCTGTCAGCCAAAGGCACTCCGACGCCTGAGTTAGTGCAGTCACTGAACTAGGGTGAAGTGAGGAAGAAGATGTGAGTAAAGTAGCAAAGTATATGCTGTGTATTGCGTACCTGTCAATGGCTTACCATGCAGGCATATATAGAGGAGAGTGGAAGGTTCCACAGTGGGGGTAGGTGGGGATACTTGTCCCATCAGTCCACATCTAGGATCCTTGGTGAGGGTAGGTGAGGATACTTGTCCCATCAGACCTCTCACAAATCCCTTACATAAATGTGGATGTGATCTGCTGATAGGAAGGAGCCGTTATCAATGGCCGGTGGCCACCCTATTTGTCAGGGACTCTCTTTGAAGTAGCTGTCCCATCCCATAATGGGGATTAGACACTCAGTGTTCACCTCGGCCAAGAGGCTGAACGGGAGAAGACACCGAGGTCGGTTACGCCTGAGGTCGGACGAGGATGTCGACGCACGAGGCTGAGTTCGGAAGGACGTGGTCGGTACTTCTACCGAGAACAATCCTACCTTGGTAGTGGCTGAGGCGCTGCCACGCCAGGGAGATGGGAGCCGGGGCCCCTCTTGATCGGTACCATTACCGAAGTCAGATGTAACTTCAGTTTCGGTAAAAATACTCCACACAATTGCCCCCCAGCTCCTGACCTCGGGGGTGTAGTAACCCTTTGGGGTCAGGAGCTAGGTAGAAATGGAGTTTCCGAAACCGAACCCGTAGCTTTTAAGAGGCGTGGGGTGTCGTTTTGCTTTCCGAGGCGCATTTAATAGCGTGCAGCTGTATGGAGGCTGTTTAATAGCCCGCCCATATCATTATGAAGGCGATGCGGTGCTGCCACGTGTCATACCCCCGATGGCTGTGAAGTCATATCGAGGAGACGGGTGGCGTGCTCGAGGCGGTGTCTGCACGCGCGTCTTTCATGATACGAAGAGATTTTCATCTCTGTATAAAAGATCTCGTCCTCGAAGGAGGGCTACTCTTGCTGAACCTGCTACTGCGCCTGGTGCTTCTGCCTGAGACCTCATTATCTGAGAAGTCCGTCTATCTGTTCTCCTTGTCGTCTGAGAAGTTCATTAGTCTGTTCAAGCATTGTGTCTCAGTGAGTTCTTCTTTGCTTTTCTTCTGTTATTTTCCCTTTGCGGTTTTCTTTCTGGGTTGCATTCTGTTCTTCTCCGTCACCGCCGTCCGTTCTTCTGTCCATGCCGGGGAAGATGGGGGTATATAGACATCGGATAGAGACAGAACTTGCCCTAACAGAGCTTAGGAACAGATACCAGATACCGGAGAACGTCGGTATTAGGGCGGATGGCCCTGATGACCAAATCCGGCCTCGGATTTTTGTAGACGGGTGGATGCCATTCCCACTAGTTGCCATTATAGAAGGTGGGGTGAGATTCCCGGTCCATCCCCTTCTGAGGGCCTGCCTCAGGAGGTGGAATCTCACCCCCTGCCAGCTCATGCCCAATGGTTACAAGATAATCATGGGCATAGCCGAGCTCAATAGGATCCTGGGGACCGACCTTGGCGTCGAAGATATTGAAGATGTCTACGACCTTTGTCGATCTCCGAAGGACGATGCGTACTACCTCCGAGTTTGGTCGAAGGAAATCCCTGTAATCAACGAGCTCGAGGACAATACTAAATACACCGGGGATGACCGCCTTTATGTCACTGGGAACTGGGAGTACGCCCCCGGAGAGCCTAAGGTGGATCACATCCCTTGTCGTCTCGGGGAGCCACCAAGTAAATATCTCTCAACTTCTTGTCTTTTGATGTATTTTTGTTCTGCCGAACTGATATACTCAAATGCTTGGTGTTCAGGCCACAGGGAGAGAAAACAACAAGCGAAGAACTCCAGGTGGCGACGAAACGTCACCTGGTTAAAGAGAATATATAGCTACAAGGGCCACCGGACCTGATCAGCTTCAGTTCTTCTCGGGTACGAGCCCGTATACTGAACTTTCATCAGAAGACGGTACGAAAATCTAAGGGGGGAGCAAGTTTTAACTTTGGCAGAAGCCGAAGCGCAGGTCGAAGCCGAAGCGCAGGTAGTTCTAGCTGTACTTCCTCAAGGCTCAGCCAAAGCCGGGCCCTCCCAGGCTAGGATCGTCGCCGAGACCGAATCCGGAGAAGAAACCCTATCAGAGGGCGAACCCGAGGAGGCTCGGCGAGAGGACCTCGTGAATCTTCATTCTTCTAGCTCAGACGAAGAGGCCGAGATGGGCCGGCGCCGTTCGACAATCGTAAGCCTTGACGCTATTGTCTTCGGGAGCTGCTCTCCCTTTGAGCCCGGTAAACACAGTCGTCTCTGCCCCCACTCGGTCTTCTCCTCAGCCTTCCTCAGGAACTGAGCGCTCCACCAAATCCAACCGGGGCACGATTCGATTGGGAAAAAGGCCCAGGGTCGCAGATCCGGCCGAGGACGAACCCAATCCGTTTTCTCGGCGCTCGCCGTCGCTCGTCCCTCCGCCCTGGAATCCTGACTTCCTGCTGGAGGATGGCCAGCCGTTGTCGGAGGACGGCCGGTTGAGTGACGACACTTCAGTCGTCAGCGCCCTTGCGCATGCCCGCGCTCTGCCTGGAGACATGGCAGAACACTGGAAGCTGGGCAAGGTGGACCTGGATGTGGCTAAGATGGCCGACGCCCTCAGGGTAATTCTCTCCTCAGCTTGTGATCTTACTTTGACTTCTGCATTTCTGATATTGATTCTAATACTTGCCTGCATAGATCCTGCAAAGGAGCCTGGTGTCTGCAGAGAAGGCCCACCAGAATGCTGCCCGGGCCGAGAAGGCGGAGAAGAGGAAAACGGACCTTGAGGTGGAGCTCGGCGAGATAAAAAAGAAGGCGGCTGAGCAGGAGACGTTTGCCACGGGCATTAAGACCGATCTTGAAAAGGCCAGAGCAGAACTGGACAATCAAGTTAAGACGACGGCTGAGCTCGAGAAGAGGTGGGAGGAGGTGGAGGTTGAACTCCGCGCCGAGGCTGACAAACTCTAGACTGAAGTCGACCGGGCTTTTGATGAAGGGGTGGCGGAAGCCACTGATTTGTATGTTGCCCAGGTCCGTGAGGTCAGCCAGAAAGCCTGGAGGCTGGGGTGGACAGGCTCGCTGAGAGCGGCAGGGGTCTCCGAGGACAATCCTGTATATGCCGAGATCCCCCAGTTTCCCCCTCCTAAGCCCGTGCCGAACGAAGCTCCTAAGGCCCCTGCTGGGGAAGTCGAGGCCAACGCCGCCGAGGTCAATCCCGACGCCGAGGAGAATGCTGCTGCTGGGGGTGCCGAGGGGGCTGTGGTTTGAAATTGATTTGATGTAATTTCCTTTTTTGATTTTTGTACTTGGGGATTTGAGGAGAATGAATAAGATTTGTAATCATTTTTCAATTTGAATGAAATTGGTTTTTGTTCCCAACTTGAGTAAATGTGTGATTGTCTCTTTTCTCCTTTCCTTGTTCTTGTGTGGCCTTGTAACCAAAAAGTACTAGGAGATAAGACAAGTATTTGAGCTCGGCTCTGTAGCTGAGCTTAGGATATCAAGTTTGTAACCGAGACGGGTTTAGTTAGGTTCTGTAACCATAACAAAGAATCGAACTCGGTAGAACAAGATGTGCTCGATCCTGTGACCATTGCGGAATTCGGGTTTTCAATCAGAACTTGATCGGTCCAACGACCGGACCAGACTGACTCTGATAGCCGAACTTAGTGACGAGTCCTGTGACAGCGTCATAAGATGGTTCTGTAACCGAACTTGAAATGGCTAGTCGTGACCGCGCCGAAATGCAAGCTGGTCCTGTGACCAAGCTTGAAAGGGCTAGTCGTGACCGTGCCGAGGTGCGAGCTGGTCCTGTGACCGACTGTGCCGAGTCCCGTAACTTGGCCATATTCGAGAGTAGGAAAGTTTGGAAAGTAAAAACACATTCTATAAAAATATCAGTTTATTGACTTCCAAAATCCGAATACATCTCAAAAGTAGTATTTCTTGAGGTGCGTGGCATTCCATGGACGTGGTAGCTCTCTACCCTCCATGTCCTCAAGTTTGTATGCAGACTGCCCAGCTACTGAAGTCACTTTGAATGGCCATGCCAGTTCGGTGCAAGCTTTCCTTCGTTGGGATTTTTGTCTGTTGGAAGTGTCTTCTTCAAGACTAGTTCTCCAGGTGAGAACTTTCGTTCTTTTACCTTTTGATTGTATCCTCTAGCCAATTGTCGCTAGTAGGAAGCGAGGCGGATGGCTGCTGCATCCCTTCGTTCCTCGGCCAGGTCGAGCTCTGTGGCGAGGTTTACATCGTATCGGCCTTGGTCGAACAGTTCCGACCTGAGGGTCGGGAGACTGACCTCAAGTGGAATTACACCCTCCATCTCGTAGGCCAGGGAGAAGGGTGTAGCCGAGGTTGAGAGCCTTGGGGTAGTTCGGTACGCCCAAAGGAAACTCGGGAGCTCCTCTACCCATCTCCCTTTGGCTCGGTCCAGTCTCTTCTTGAGTCCGTCAAGCACGACCTTGTTAGAGATTTCAGCTTATCCATTGCTCTGGGGATACGCTGGAGTAGAATAGTAGTTCTTGATGCCAAGCTCTTGACAGAAGCTTTTGAAGAATTTAGAGTCGAACTGAGTCCCGTTGTCCGAGACCAAAGCTCGAGGCACTCCGAATCTTGTTACGATGTTCCTCCATACGAAGTTTTTAGTATCATTCTTGGTGATGGAGGAAAACGCTTCAGCTTCTATCCACTTGGTGAAATAGTCAGTAGCCACTATCAACCATCTTTTATTCCTTGGAGCTCGGTGGAGAGGTCCCACCAGATCCAGTCCCCACTGGGCGAAAGGCCAGGGACTGGAAATAAGACTCATGTCATGTGCTGGCTGATGGAGAGAGTGAGAGAACTTCTGGCACTTCTCACATTTTCTGGCATAGACCTGTGCGTCCTTTTGAATGTAGGGCCACCAGTAGCCTTAGCTGATAGCTCGGTAAGCCAGCGACTGACCTCCAATGTGACTGCCTTGGGTGAACACTCTGGAGGTAAGGGCCATTGTAGGACTTTTTTGTAGAGCTTGCCATCCGGAGATAGCCAGAACCGAGCTGCTTTCAGCCTAATTTTGTGGGCCTGATTTTTGTCTTCGGGGAGCGGGTCGTCCCGGAGGTAGGAAATGAAATCATCCATCCAGCTCGGTCCGAAGTCGGTACATAGTATCTACCGAGGTGGGTGGAGTTTATACTTGGTCCGTCCAGTGCTTCCACTTCGACAGTCCTTTTCCTTCCTGCCTCGACAGCGGAGGCCAAGCTTGCAAGTGCGTCGGCATGAGAGTTGGAATCTTTGCTGATCTGCCTGACTTCAGCTTTTTGGAGCTGAGATAGGAGTTGCTTGGCGCGAGCTAGGTAGGTTGCCATCCTATCGTCACGGGCCTGGTAGTCTCCATTCAGTTGGCACGTCACCAACTGTGAATCACTGAAGACCACCAGTTGCCGTGCCCCCAGAATTTTTGCGCTGCCCAGCCCTGCGATTAGTGCTTCGTATTCAGCTTCATTGTTTGATGCTTTGAAGTCCAGAGTCAGAGCTTGCTCGATGACAAGGCCCTCCAGAGATTGAAGGACAATGCTTGCGCCGGCCCTTTTAGAGGTTGAGGATCCATCGACGAAGACCTTCCAAGATGAGTTGAGGAACTCTTTCCATGACCGCTCCTGTTCTGTTTCGGTTTCGGTAGTTGTCACCTCCTTGCCCGCGAGTTCGGTGTCGAAGTGGCTCGGTGCTGAACTAGGAGATGTGAATTCCACAATAAAGTCTGCCAACACCTGGGCTTTGATTGCCGTTCTACGTTGGTATTGGATATCATACTGTCCTAGTTCGACAACCCATTTGGAGATTCTTCCAGAGAAGTCGGTTTTCTGAAGAGAAACTTGAGTGGGTGTTCGGTCACAACCACTATAGAGTATGTCTGAAAGTAATGGGAGAGCTTGCGGGAGGCACTAACGAGTTCAAATGCAAGCTTTTCCAAAGGCAGGTAACGCGTCTCGACATCCAGCAGAATTTTGCTCGTGTAATAGATAGGCCTTTGCTGCCTACCTTCTTCTCGGACGAGCACCGAGCTCACTGCATAGTCCGAAACAGCTTAGTATAAGTACAAGACCTCGCCTTGCGCCGGGATGGATAGCAGGGAAGGTGAGGAAAGGTATCCTTTGAGCTCCTGGAGGGCACTTTCGCACTCCGGGGTCCATTGGAACCTTGAGCTCTTCTTCAGGAGTTGGAAGAAGGGGCAACATTTATCTGAAGCTCGGCTAATGAAGCGGTTCAATGCTGCTGCCATCCCTGTAAGCCTTTGGACTTGCTTAGTCGTGGTCGGACTTTGAAGGGCCTGGATTGCTGAGATTTGATCGGGATTGGCCTCTATTCCTCGTCTGGTGACCAGGCTGCCCAGGAATTTGCCCGAGCCGACGCCAAAGGCACATTTGGAGGCGTTCAGCTTGAGCTTGAACTTTTTGAGGACGGTGAAGGTTTGATGCAGGTCGGTCAAGTGGTCCTGTGACCTTTTAGACTTGACAACCATATCGTCAATGTACACTTCAACCGTCTTGCTAAGCTAGGCCTGGAACATTTTCGTTACCAGCCTCTGGTAAGTGGCACCAGCGTTTTTTAATCCGAAGGGAATCACTTTGTAATAGTAGATGCCTTTGGGTGTTATGAACGCTGTTTTTTCTTCATCAGGCCCATGCATTGGAATTTGATGATAACCTCGGCAGGCATCGAGGAAACTCATCCTGTCGTGCCCAGCAGTGGCATCAATCAGCTGGTCTATCTTTAAAAGGGGAAAGCTGTCTTTGGGACAGGCTTTGTTGAGGTCGGTGAAATCCACACAGACCCTCCAGCTTCCGTTTTTCCTTTTGACCACCATTGTGTTGGCTAACCACACAGGGTAGTGGACTTCCCTGATAGTTTTGGCTTCCAACAGCTTCTAGGCCTTTTCGGTTACTGCCTCCGCTTGCTGGATCCCAGTCCTGCGAGTCTTTTGGACTACAGGCTTGTGTTCGGGATCGACGTTCAGCTTGTGGCACATGACCTCGGGGTCGATGCCAGGCATTTCATATGGGGTCCAAGCAAAGACCTCCCTGTTCTGTAACAGGAAGTCAAGCATCTCGGCCCTTTCTTCTTTCGCAAGCTGACTTCCGAGCAGGAAGTACCTTTCTGGAATGCTGGGGTCGATCTTGACCTCGATGAGGTCCTCTATGCTCTTCTGCTCGGGAGCTCGGCTAACAGCTTCGAGCTCGGCCTCGAGCTCGGTCATGTGAACTCGCTACGGCTCTGCTTCTCCGGGGACCATGGCCAGGAGGCACTCTTTGGCCATATGTTGGTCACCGTGGATTATGATGACTTTGAAGCCACCTTCCCCGTCCTGCAACGGGAATTTGAGCTTCTGGTGATGGGTGGAGGGGATAGCTTCCATATTGTGCAGCCAGGTCCTTCCTATGATGGCATTGTATGGGGATGGTGCATCTACCACTAGGAAGTCTGCTGTCATGGAGGCTCCTCCTACTTCGACCTTGAGGGAGATCTTCCCTTTGGGGTACACGGACTTAGAGCTGAAGCCCACCAGTGGGGTGCGAGCCGCCTGCATGTCCTCCTCTCTTAGACCCATCTTTTTGAAGCAGTCAAAATAGAGGATTTCCGAGGAGCTTCCGGGGTCCACTAGGTTCCTTTTGACATTGAAGTTTTGCAACCTCATAGTTAGGAGCAGGGGATCATTGTGGGGTAGCTGGACCCCGTCCAAGTCTTGGTCAGAGAACCAAATCTTTGGCCTCTCAATACGTGCCTTCTTTGCCGAGGGACCGAGCTCGGCCGCCATTACTTGCTTGCCGTGCTGGGCCCTCCTGGCCTCGGCGCGGGCCTGGTCACTGCCCCTAGGAGTGGAAGCCAGGTGGATGACGTCGATGGTTCCCACCGGCTCATCGCTATCCCGGTCATCGGGCTGGCGTTGTTGAGTTTGGTTGACTCTAGCTTCTTCTTTGACGTGATCTCTGAGGTGCCCGTCCTTCACGAGCCTTTCGAGGTGTGCCTTGAAGGCGTGACAGTCCTCTGTCCTGTGTCCTTTATCTTTGTGGTAGGCACAAAACTTGCTTTGATCTCGGGAGGCGGCGTCACCTTTCATAGGCTGGGGCCACCTGAAGAAGGGCTGCGTCTGAATCTTGCCGAGGAGCTTGTAAATAGGCTCCTTAAAGATGGTGTTGATGGCCTTGTGAGAGGCGCCATTCGGTTTCGGCTTTGCGCTGCCTCCCGAGGTGGGAATAGAACGCGTTGCCGAGCTGGATGGCTCTCTTCTTCGGTCCGCCTCCCTCTTAGCTAACTTCCTGTCCTTCTTTGAGGGTCGGGGCTCCTGCCAAAGGTTATGGCTCTCCCGAGCTCGGACTTCGTCCTCTTCTTGCTCAACGTACTGGTTCACCCGGGCCATCAGCGCTTTCACCGAGGCCACGGGGAACCGCACTAGTTCCTTCTGAAGCTCATTGGCTGGCAATAGAGCCTGTTGGAAGGACTTGATGGCCACCTCGTTGTTGGCATCTTCGATCACACTGTATATGGTCCAGAACCTCTTAGCGAACCGAGTGATATTCTCGTCGGGCCTCATCCTGATAGAGATCAGGTCGGCGTCGGTCCTCGGGATGACCCGATGTGCTTGGAACTTCTCGACGAAGGAGTCTCGGAGCTGTCGCCAGCTCGAGACCGATCCCTCGGAGAGCGCACAGAACCACCGAAGCGGGAGGTCGCCCAGGCTGGAGGAGAAGACTTTGCAGTCGAGGTTACCATCACCGCCGAACACCGACATCTTCTGGGTGAAGTGGCGGAGATGCGCCTGGGGGTCCAAGGTCCCATCATAAAGATTGAACCTCAGGACGCTGAATTTGTCGGGGAGGGGGTAATCCCTAATTTCCCTGGTGAATGGAGACGTGCCGTGGTTGTCGCTATCTCTGGTAGCCAACTAACCTCGAGCGAGGCCGGCGTACTCCATATTCTGCTGCACGGCCAGCTTGATTTGCTGGTCGATCCACTCAGCCATGTCGGGGTCAGCACCTTGACTTCGTTTCTGGCGGTGCTGCTGGTCAGCGCTGGCGTGGGTGCTACTCGAGCCCTCTTCGCGAGCTCGGTCACGCCTTTTGTTTATGATTTGCTTCAGATCTGGCCGAGCTTTAGCAGCTTTTCGGGCAGCTTTTCGGGTCTGCTGCCGTGCACGAGGCACGAGCGGAGTCTCGGCTGGGGCCTTCTGCCCCTCGAGCTGTTGCTGGAGTTGGAGGATCTGAGCTTTTTGCTCTTCGATTATTTGGTTTTGAGCCTTAATTGCTTCGGCTTGGGCCTCGGCCTCCTCCTCCAGGGCCATGTCGTCGCCTTCATCGTCGAGGTGGACGTGGTCCTCGTGGTGAGACTGGTGAGGATCAGACTGCACTGGAGCCTTGCCCCGATGGGACTGTCTCTGAGGAGGAACGTCCTTACGGGGTGGCTCGGTGAAAACGACTTCCAGACGTGGACTCTCCGCCTGAGAGGTAGTCGGCCTGACCCACTCCAGTACGGGATCGGGGCAAGGAGATGCTACTGCATCTCTTGACGACGAGTGCGTCACCGTGACAGGTGATCCTACACTTCTCATGCCAGGTTCTCTGCCGACCCTCCCCTGCTGAGGGTTAGACGGTGTTTGCCTGGTTACTCTTTCTTGGTTTGTCACCAGCGCTCCTGCCTGGTTCGTCACCAGAGGTGGCGGCATGGAGGACAGGAACGTCTCTGGCTGCTCGGACCTGGATGGTCCAGTAATGCTCTTCCCCTTCCTAGCCTTCGGAGGCATGGCTTTTAGGATGAAAATATGGATTTTTCAAATCGCCTCCCCACAGACGGCGCCAATTGTGCGTGCCTAAAAATTACGGATTTGGTTTAGATGATAATAGGAGTTTAAGAATAAGCTGTTTAGATGAGCAGGAACGTCCTTGATGGTCTGGAACTTGAAAGGGAGAAGAAAACAGAGGTCAGGGCCCGAGGCTGCTGTCAGCCAAAGGCACTCCGACGCCTGAGTTAGTGCAGTCACTGAACTAGGGTGAAGTGAGGAAGAAGATGTGAGCAAAGTAGCAAAGTATATGCTGTGTATTGCGTACCTGTCAATGGCTTACCATGCAGGCATATATAGAGGAGAGTGGAAGGTTCCACAGTGGGGGTAGGTGGGGATACTTGTCCCATCAGCCCACATCTAGGATCTTTGGTGGGGGTAGGTGGGGATATTTGTCCCATCAGACCTCCCCCAAATCCCTCACATAAATGTGGATGTGATCTGCTGATAGGAATGAGCCCTTATCAATGGCCGGTGGCCACTCTATTTGTCAGGGACTCTTTGTGAAGTAGCCGTCCCATCCCATAATGGGGATTAGACACTCAGTGTTCACCTCGGCCAAGAGGCCGAACGGGAGAAGACACCGAGGTCGGTTACGCCTGAGGTCGGACGAGGATGTCGACGCACGAGGCTGAGTTCGGAAGGACGTGGTCGGTACTTCTACCGAGAACAATCCTACCTTGGTAGTGGCTGAGGCGCTGCCGCGCCAGGGAGATGGGAGCCGGGGCCCCTCTTGACCGGTACCATTACCGAAGTCAGATGTAACTTCGGTTTCGGTAAAATACTCCACACAAAAGTGATGGAGGACTTGAATGAGAAAGAGATGAGGAGCGACACTAGCGTGCCCCCGTCAGAAACAAGCGACGCTAGCGTTGCTCCTCTCAAAGTTCTAAAAAAATGAAAATGGGATGATGGACCCGTTTGTAAGGCCCCATAAATGTGGGGTCCTTATTTGTGCAACGACTATTTGCCGGGAATTTTTTCGTAAAATCCTCTTGTATTTTATAAGCAGTTAAAAATGAAAAATCAAATGTGAATTTATAAAAATTGCTATCAAATATTTTTTTCTTTTTCTTTAATGAAAACTAAATAAGGAAAGATGGAAAATGAATATATAGTCATCACCCTACTAATTCAATACCTAGGAATTCAAGGTCTCATCTACATTCTACCTTAAATATCCATTAACTATCACGTCTTTTATTAATAATAATGCAAATCCTTGTTTTTCGGTTGGGTTTGGTTAAATTCGAATTGATCATTAAATTTCTATTCACTACAAGAAGTTTATTTTCTTATTTGAAAGCCTTGAGCTTAGTGGTGTAGGTAGTGCGGGCCAGCCTCAAGCCTGGCCCACATACACTGAGGGCAGGATAAGGACAACCCCTGGCCTGGCCCAATCTAGCCTTTTGACAACCCTAAGTGAGTCGTTCAGAGATTTCCATTATGGGGGTCCTCTTTCGCTAATACAAAACCATTACACAAAATCCTCTCCTAATGCCATTATGATGGTGGTCTTGTAACTTAGAATAGAGAATATTGTAGAGAAAGTTAGATACGAAAAGTAGGAGTGCACAAAAATCTGTCGATCCGTAAAATCAATTTGATTCGATTCGCGGATTTTTAACCAAACAAAAGCTAAATGGATTGAAAATCTTGTATTCCGTTAGCAATGGATCGGTGATGGATTTCACCCTTATTCCGCGGATGCAATCCGATTTGATCCGTTGACATTAAATATAAATAAAAAAATACTTAAGGGGTCTAAATATAAGTTAAGAGGTCTAAATATAAAAGAAGAAAAAACTTCAGGGGTCAAAATGTAATTCACTTGTATGTATAAGTATAACAGATGAAACCTTAGACCAAATTTCACCCTATAGCCTTGAGAGCATGCTCTTCAAATTTTCTTTAACACTAAATTAAACGGATTGAACGGATTAAACCGATCCGATCCGATCCGGTCCTCCACGGATTGGATCGGATTGGTTTTTAACAGCCACGAATTGGTAACAGATTATGAATCTATCAATTCGTAGGTAATGGATTGGTGATGGATTTGGCCTAATCTGCACCAATCTGATCCATGTACACCCCTAATGAAAAGGTAGAGTTCATCTTAATTATAATTAGATTAAATTTAACTTGGGATTAGATTAGAATTAGATTGTATCAGAGCTAAATTATGTTAGCATACAGTTTGTGATTAGAGTTATTTAAAGACTAATTAATACACTCAATAATTACCAATTAAAATATTTTAAATGAAATATACAGAACTGTCAAATTTGAATTTCATAAACTGATACCCCACCTAAATCCAAAACTAGGGCTAACTTTCATAAAATCATAATTGCGCAAACAATCCAACCCCCGTTAGATTGATGGCTTATTATTGCATATGATGAAATCATAAGAGAGATCAAAGTAGAAAATCATCTGATCATAGTGTTAATACTTACTGGTTGACCGACCAAAAGAAAAAAAAACGTCACTGGTGGAAGTGCAGCCCCTGCCAGGAAGGCACTGCTAGATTTTGCGATCGGTTTGGGTGGTGCTTATAATTTAATTAGCCCGTCTGTCTAATTTCACACCCACAATAAAAGCTTAGTACGACTACGATTACTGTGTGTGGGTCGATCCTATTAGCTTAGCTGCACTTTCTTGAAGGTGCTGTCCTCTTGTGTGACCAACCTGAAATATATCAAATTTATGAAAGTAGGTTGCTGGTGAAAGAAACATTAAAGAAAAAGTTGGGGAGGTAAATATGGTTATCAGATAATTGTAAGTTTCATTTTAGATCCTCAAGCTGTAATGATTTGATTAGTGCATTTAATATTTTTTTATTGAGTTCAAAAATGGTTAATTGTTGGTGTACCGGACTGGAGTGACTGCAAATTAATGGGGTAGGCAAGTGTAATTGGCTTGTGTTTGTGAAATGTGAGTCCCACCGTTAGAAATCAGTCGGTTAGGTGGAGGTTGATATGAGAAAAACACAACACAACCACCTTTCTCTTATACTATTAATTCTTGAGAAAACTATAAAAAAAAGGACCATAGATGGCCATTAAAAAAAAGAGATACTCATAGTTTTTATGCAAGAGAACCAGTATTCCAGCTAGAATATTCATTGTTTTGCCTTTTTTCAACGAGCGACAACGTCGTCGCGTAATATTGAAAGTTAGTGTCGACGTCATCGCTAATTCGTCAAATCTGCCTATTCTCCGATCTTTATCATCTGCGATTGCGGGTTTTCTATACCAAAATGAGTCAGAAGAGAACTCTCCTCCAACATTGAATATTCCTTGTGAATGTTTTTGATCTCCATTGACGAGGTAGGCATAGCAAAGCTTAATCTTCTTTCATGTGTTATCTACCATAGAGCCTGAGTTTCATGTTTACTTTTCGAGAAAAGTTTGTTAGTGTTTTGATATAGAGTTTATTCATTTCATTATCTTTGTTGTATGATTATTTTTGGGTGGCGAGATCATCAAGGTAAAGATCTTTTGAGGAAGGAGGAAAGGAAATTGTCTGAGAAAGGGGGAAAACGATGGGTGGAAGAAGGGGAAAATGGGGGAAATGAGGTTCTGTTGCGATTTGTATGAGTTTGAATCTGACGACGTCGTCACACGTTTAAATCTTTAATAAGGGGTCACAAGGAACCACTTCCGTGCCATATTGACCAGTGGTATGTTTTTCGGTCAGTGGCCATCTAGGATCCTTTTTTTGGTAGTTTTCTCTTAATTCTTTTACAATCTCATAGTACTATTTGAGAGCTTAGGGATAATCTAGTTGGTTGGATATCTAATTTCTCGCCCAACTACTTAGAGATCGATTGCTAGTTCCTCTCCCCGTATGAGTAGGTTTCTCTCCTTACATGAGTGAGCACTATCACCTCAGTGAGGGCTTGGTTTTTCTTATTTATTTTTTTATTTTTATTTTTATTTTTATTATTATTAATTTTTTTGTGGGGGGGGGGGGGGGGACTCACCCCAATGTTATGGAAAATCTTATTTATTTATTTTACATTAGCCCCTTGGAAATTCTCTTTTACAAATTGACCCTCCAACGAAATTTCTTGGTTTCGCCCCCTTTGTCCTATCTCCCTTCGTATCAAAAGAAGAAGAAGAAGAAAGTGTTACTTTTCAAGCTCAATATAAAACGTGTTAAAGCTAATAAAAATATAGGGACCCTTTTGAGGTTGTTACCCTTTTTAGATCAATCCTCTCAAAATCCTGATCGCCTCTTGAGTTAGCTCTCATCAAATTTTAGCCCCATCTTTAAATTGATCATACATAAACACACAATTTGGCTCTTTGATTTCTATTTTAATCATGCATTATAAATCTAAAGGTGCGTTCAACCAAAGATCAAAATAGTAGCTACGGTGAGCGTAGCGGCTAGTGGTTAAAATGCTACATAGCAGGTGATGCGTAGCGGTTGGAGTGATATGTGAAGGCATAGCAGTGTGAATTCTTAAAGTGGTAAAAGAATTCGAATTGTGTAGCAGACAATCTTACATTTTTTCTTGTTAGGGGTTTCCAGCTTTGAGGGGTCTAGCTTTGAGGGGTCTACATGAGCACTCTTGCATAGAGCTGTGCACAGGAGAAACTTTTTTCAATTATAGTGATAGCATCGTAGTATCTTAATTCTCATGTGGACAAAGCACACACAAACATGTTCATTAATACTGCTACTACCACCTAAACCAGTAAAAGACCATCCCTTCCCATGCCCCTCCAGTCCTGACCCATTCTCTTTAGCATTATTGTAGTATCTCAACTCCATTGGCAAAGCACACACAAACATGTTCATTAATACTGCTACTACCACCTAAACCAGTAAAAGGCCAGCCCTTCCCATGCCCCTCCAGCCCTAACCCATGCTCTTGTGCTTTCTCTGCTCATTCTTTCGCTAATGCACTTCGCAGATGTTGTGGTCATGTGGGCCACACTTCCTATAAAAGTCCTATCGCATTGCTCTGATGAGTTTGACACTGTAGTGTACTCTCATTCATAGGGGAGAATTCGCTTAAATATTTGGGTTGAAGAAAGGGTGCCCTCAGTGGATCTCTTAGGATATACCACATTTTTTGCACTTTACTTCCATGCACCATGTCATTCCTCTAGAGCCTATAAAATCTACTAAAAGGTTATAGGGAGATATGAGAGTAATTCTCACACTAGGGTGAGAGTAAGGAAAGGACCCATATGATCCATATCCAATGCAACAGCCTAAATATAATGAGTCCCCCACTTACTTTCATAATAGTACCACTACAACAAAATACAATTTTGCCAACGCAGTCATCGCGTCTAGAAATGTAGGTTTTGCGTCGGCAAAGGATTTCCCAACACATTTCAGCGCGTCAACATAGCGTCGGCAACCGTGTGTAGCCAAATCCATAGCCGATGCTATTTTAACTGCGTCGGAATATCTCTGTACAATTGCCAACACACTACGGCGTTGGCCAATACGTCGGGAAAGAGATGTGAATCGACAAAAAGTCCAACTTTCTTGACTCGAAAACCATATTTGCCAACGCAGTACCAGCGTCAGCAAAATAAACGTTGACACTGGTAGTGTGTTGGGAGTTCCTAGGAATGGCCGACGCTGGCAGCGTGTTGGGAATTCATAGTAATTGCTGACGCTTGTAGTGGGTTGGAAATAAGACTTTAGCCAAATGTAAATTTTCACTGCATTGGCAAATAGTGTCGAGAAAAGTGCAGTTTGTTGTAGTGAGTGTGAGAGTTACTCTTATAGGAGTATTTCCCAAGATTATATCTAAAAAAATGATCCAATAATATTTATAGGTTGACGGGGATACAATATACATCCTCCGCTACAGAGTCAAATCACACTTGAGAAGTTGGATTTTCACCTATGGGCGTATGCAGAGTTAGGGCACGCAAAACTAAATTTCTACTCTTCATGCGGACTGGGAACCCTGCATTAGGGGTGGGCAACGTATTTAGATTACTTCAATTGCTGCAAATTCGGGTAGGAGAAAATCTCTCCGCAAAACAAAGTAAATAAAAAACTTATGTACATTGCATTCCCACTTAGGTACAAGCTGTAGATTTTGACTTGAATCTGGACCACGCGCGACCTGAATTTAATTGGAACTAGAGCCTGACCCCAAGTGAGAATGGGTCCAAAAATTGAATCAATGCCCCATTTATTTTGGATAACATTTAGGGAAATTCTATATGCACCCCTATTTTTGATGAGCACACCCTACCTTTAAAAAAAAAATTACACATGAGGAAGGAATGTGGGTGTACTCAGCAAAATAGGTGGCTGCATATAGAATTTCCCTAACATTTATGGTACAGGCACAAATGCTAATAGGTAGGCCAAATAGGTGACTTTTCCATATTAGAGATAGGTTTGGTAGTGATTTTGTGGGTTTTTTTTTTTAATTTTTATATATATATATATATAATTTGTGGGATTTGGGAGGGAATTAATTTGTAGATTTTCACTTTTGAGTTAGGTTTGGGGTTTAGCTTGCCCCCATCCTGCCCTACACTATTTCTAACCAATTTACATATTCAGGATGTATGTTATAAAAATAAGAAATAAAAAAATGACTGATATCAAGTGGGCAAGTTTAAGTCTGCGTTGACCCAGTGGCAGCTCTCTTTCTTTCTTTCTTTCTTCATTTTTAATTTGGGACGTGTTATCGTGCATGCCTATTTTTCGAACCCAAGGGCGGAACCAGGATGCAGGCTATGGGGGGTGCCATTGTGAAAAAAAAAATTCTTGTGGGGAACATGTGTAAAAACTGCTTTAAATCTTAAAAAAGTTAAGGGGCCTCATTGTAATTTAGGGGGGACCATGGCGCCTGCCAGCCCTGCTAGTTCCACCGCTGCGTGTGCCGATCATGGAACTTACAATAGAAAACATTGGGTTGAATGTTGGATATGAAACTGTTGATTTCATCTTCATATTTATGACTAGATTCATTTAAGTTTTGATATTATTATAATTATATTGAATCGGTTTATAATGTTTTTAGGATATAGTTTGTGATTAAAGTTGTTTTAAGTTCGAGGTGCCATTTGGCAATCTTTTGTTTTGAATCTATTTAACTTAAATTTGATTTAAATTAGAGTGCTTTAGACTCTTTTACAAAATGTATATGATGTATGATTCAATTAGCTTTGAGTCTTTCTTTAATTCTTTTTTA
Organism: Umbellularia californica; assembly: GCA_028538565.1. Taxonomy (NCBI): domain Eukaryota; kingdom Viridiplantae; phylum Streptophyta; class Magnoliopsida; order Laurales; family Lauraceae; genus Umbellularia; species Umbellularia californica. The sequence continues at coordinate 42,641,841 of JAPQWN010000004.1, forward strand.
AAAGTGATAAAAGGTAACTTTAAAAATAAACATGAATGTCTAAAGCGAACTAACATTTTTTTTTCCTTTGCTTTTTTTTTTTAACAAGTTTGCATTTATAACTCTTATAATATTTGCGCATATGACGTTTACTATACAATAAATTTACCACTAGTACTCTTGTTGTGTGATAGCTTTCTAATATAACTTTTATAGTCTAATAAGCTTTCTTTCTCTAATTGAATCGTACAAGCAAGACAGTCTATTTGTAGAAGGGTCTAGTTGAAATAGATCTATTTTAATCAGCATCATTTCAAACAGATAAGACTTGCCAAGAAGGCTCTAAGTATGTTAATTATAGTTCATAATTAACCAGGGCTCGTTTCTCAATGAAATAGAGGAAGAATTTGTCAAAATTTGGTCTCTTCATTTCTACACGTATGCCCCCACCTAAATCCATAAGTGGGGCTCACCTTCACAAAATCACAACTGCTCAACCAATCTAACCCCCATTAACTTTATCCTAACTTGGCATTGTTACCAGGCCACTTTAGATGGCTTGTTAATTGTTATTGCATATAATGAAATATACGAAGGGAGAGCAATATAGGAAATAATCTGAACATGGTATTAAATTATTAATACTTACTGGTCAACGTGCAGCTTTTGCCAGGAAGGCACTGCTAGATTTTGTGACTGGTTGGGGAGGTGCACGTTTAATAACCGTCTGTGCAATTTGATACCCACAGTAAAAGCTTAAGGGTTTGTTTTTCCCATTTATTAGGATTGTAAATGGGTCGGTTCGGGTCCGGGTCCATAGTTGACCCCGTAACCTAAACCGTTAAGGAGAAGGTGGAACTGGATTTGGACCTGAAACTCTTTCGGAACCGGTTTCTTGGCTCCGGAACCGAAACCAGAACCATATGTGGGACTGGTCTTGATTCGCATCCGGATCTAAGTAGAGAATGATATTAAAAAAACATGATTTTTAGAAGACATTTTTGAAAATTGAGGTAATATGTCGGGTCTTAGGTCCACGAGTCCGAACTAAGGTGGAACCGGACCTGAATCCATTTAGTTATCGAGGCTTAAATAAGGACCTAGACCCGGTTTTAACGGGTCGGAACCTTCGGGTAATCGTAGAATCGGGACCCATTTACATTGCTACCATTTATATATATATATATATATATATATATATATTTATGTAAAATGAGCTTGGTGTGTAACCGTTTCACACCACTTATGTTTGTTTGTCATATTTATCCATCTGGTTTGAAAATGTGGTACGAAAATCATCTGAAAATGGTGTGCATTTGTTGGTTGGACTTTTACCGTTTTTTCTTTTTTTAACTCAGCCAAGGGGGTTGGGACCCAAAAGAGAACTTGCGCACACACGGGAAGGCAGTGGCTCCCCACAAGTAATAAGAAAGCCCACATAAATGGAAAAGAAGCCCACACAAATGGGAGTTGGGAAAGAAGCCCAACACGCACAAATGTGTGGACTTTTTTAAATTATCACTTTTGAGGTGTGCAAAGGAATCACACCAACACCCAAAAATGTGGAGCTATAGTACTAACTCGGCTGTCAAAATGGGCAGTCCGGATTTTTCAACTTTGTTAATTTTGTGGGACACAAAATCAAGATCCAGACTGTTTTGATGTATTTACAAGATCAATGACAGCTAGGAAACCAAATTGCAACCCTTCATTCACCCCGTATTTCGAGATATTTGCAAAAAAGTTAGAGATCCTAAAATCCACTGTTCCGCACTTTTGTGTCCCCATTTTCATGAACTAAACCGTGAATACTTGTCAAAAAGTCCAAAATGGGGACAAAATTTTATGGCTTAATTCATCGTGGATCTCGAAAAACTTGAGAAAAACTATGAACGGTTGTTTCATCTTGCTGAATAATATAGTGCTTTCCAACTTCCTTGAACCCATTGAGAAAAGCTATGAACGGTTGATTCATCTTGCTGAATAATATAGTGCTTTCCACCTTCCTTGAACCCATTCATATCTGTGTGTTGGTCTGATTAAGTTGGGTGCACTCTATAGAAAAAGTGCTTTTCTTTTTCTTTTCTTTTGCTATGCGAAGGTTCCAACCCTTTAGGCTGGACTAATCCCTCCGGGCCTAGAGGGAAGCCGGGAGTTTCGAACCTTGCAAACTGTGGTCCTAGACTAATTGAGCTACCCCTTGTGTGATCGACCTGAAATGCATCAAATTTATGAAAGTAGGTGGTTGGTGAAAGAGACACAGGGAATAAGTGGTTGGTAAATATTGTTATGAGCTCCTATAAGAGACACACTCACCAACTTGGTGAGAGATGGGTGGGGGCCCTCACATTTAAGTTGGGAGTCCTTGCATTTAAGTTGGTGAGAGTGGATATGGACGTGAGGATGTAAATTTAATTTTAGAGCCTCAAAATGTAACAGATTTTTTAGTGCATTTATTTTTCGATTGAATTCTACGATGATTAATGGTTAGATTGGTGCCTAATATTAGAGTCTACCTGGAGTGACTGCAATTTCATGAGGGTAGGCCACTGTCAATTATGGCTTATGTTTGTGAAATGTAAGTTCCACTTTTAGAGTAGAAAAGACGCTCAAATAAAAGGAGGTTGATATGAGAAAAACAGTACACTGCTGCCTTTTACTGTTACTATTAAATACTTTTAAACCCCACCAGTACTTTAAAATCTCACCATTAAGTCTTACCATTGAAGCCCAACAGAAAACATGTCAGAGTGATACACCAAAATATCTAAAAGGAAACACTCTAATAATCCAAATATTGATCTAATTCCATCACTTGGGCAATTTCTGGGATCCAATCTTCTCAAAATCACTGTCCCACTTGTGCTGGCTCCCATCAAATATCAGCCCCAGGACTATCAAATTGATCATGCAAAAACACATAATCTGACACCTTGCTGTTTATTTTATTCAAACAATATCATTAATCTAATAGTGGACTCAACTCAGATTAGAGCGAAATCACTGTGAAAAATAGCTAGAATAAAATAGGACAGTGACTTTGGCGGTTTTAGATATAAGATGTGGACTACACTAAATGGAATTATAGTGAAAGCCTGATAGTATCTCAACTCCACGGACACAGTGCACACAAACATGTTCATGAATACAACTACTATGTAAACCAGTAACAACCTTCCCATCCCAATATCCCATGCCCCTCCAGTTCTAACTCATGATCTTATACTTTCTCTGCTCTATCTTGAACTTCTGCACTTCTACTTATTTAGTGGGACATGTTCTGGGACAGATAGAGGATGCAATCTCTATTACTAGAGCTTGATAACATCTGGAATATGCACTGGATACCTCTCTATGCAATCAGCCCATGGCCCATCAGTGGTTGCCGGAATAGTCCTGTTGCACTTCCACACAGCACTGTTGCACTTGAATCCGCTTCCGAATCCAATCTGCCAAACACGGTCGCCTCTCTTCATCCTCCCCTTGGCCTCGATGTAGCTCAGCTCATACCAAAGAGAAGAGGATGAGGTGTTGCCAAAGCGGTAGAGGGCCATCCGCGATGCTTCGACGTGCTCCGGTGAGAGTTGAAGGTTCTTCTCGAGCTCGTCTATCACTGCCCGGCCCCCGGCGTGGATGCAGAAGTGTTCGAAGGCCTGCTTGAAATCCGGGATGTAGGGCTTCAACTTGGGATTGATGAGTTTCCGGGCGATGAGGTTGATGAGGAAGAGGAGCTGCTCTGAGGCAGGCAGCACTAGTGGCCCCATTGTAGTTATGTTGGACTTAAGCGCCTCACCAGCTATCACCATGAGATCCTTTTGAAGAGCAATCCCAACATTGCCATCGGGGTCTTCCTCCTCCAACACGCAGCGGTAGGCCCTGTCGTCTGCACCCTTGTGGGTGCGGACGACATGGAGGAGGCGGTACTTGGCGCGCCATGCCTCAGCGCGGCGGTTCGAAAGTAGAACCGCCGCGCCACCGCTGCGGAAGAGGCAGTTGGGGAGGAGCATGGAGCGCTGATTCCCTGCATACCAATGCGGGGAAAGGATCTCTGTGCTTACCACCAATGCATATGAATTGGGGTGCACTTGGAGGAGGTCTCGCGAGAGATCAACCGACAAAAGCCCCGCGCTACACCCCATTCCGGACAGATTGAAGCTGCGAATGTTGCTTCTCATCTTGTACTTGTTTACCACCATGGCAGAGAGGGAGGGTGTAGGCGAGAAGAGGCTGCAATTGACCACTAGTATGTCGATGTCTTTTGGTTTGATGTTCGTCTTGGCGAAGAGCAAATCGATGGCGGAGAAGATGACAGTTTGTGCCTCGTCTCTGCCCACTTCCATCGACGACTTGGGAGGCATGCAACGGACGTGTGGGGGAAGGGATGTCTCTTCACCGAGCCCCGACCGCTCTAGCATCCTCTCTAGGAATTGGATACTCTTCTCATCGAATTTGGGGTTGAGTTTGGAGAAAAGGCGCGTGTGCTCTATGAAGGATGAAGAAGGAACGCGGCATCCAGGGGGTGGTTTGTAGCACGCGTAGTCTACTAAATAGATTGATCGAGGACTCGACATGAAGTAGACTGTGAGAATGAAGACGCTAAGGAAAATTATGCATATGATCTGCACTAGATCGAGGTTGAGAGATTGCCAGAGCTCGATGAGCACATCGGGGCCAAGACGCATTATTTCGAGAAGGATGGTAGCCATGAGAGGGATGAGGATTAGGGTGAGGAAGTGGTTGATCAAGTACTGATAGCCAAGCTTCACGTACTTTAGCTTGATGGAACTAGAGAAGTCTGGAAGAGGGGTAGGCATGTTTGGGTGTTCTGAGGAGAAACCAGGAGGAGGGGGAGAGGTTTTGTAGGGGACTATGTTTGAAGAACAGGGGGAGTGTGAGAATTGCAAGGTAGTGTGTGTGAGAGTTGAGAGGGAATGGGAGGGGGATTTATTGAACGAGTGAGAATAGAAGCAATGAATATGGGCAGATGGGCTCGTCAATGAGGATCATAAATCCACCAACGCTCGATTACAATATGGTTCGCACACGCACCATTAATTGACACGACTCTGGATCTTATTATTTTGACTGCAGATTGGGGTTAACTGTTTGTTGAAAGTGCAGCCTTTTAGGTTGTAAATGGTTGGTTCGAGTCCGGTCTGGTCCATAGTGGACCCGCAATCGGAACTATTTAAGGAGAAAGTGGAACTGGATCCGGAGTTGTTAAGGAACCGGTTTCTTGGAACCGGAATCAGAACCTTATATGGGACGGTCTGGATAAGGTAGATAATGATATTACAAAAACATGGTTTTAGGAGAGATTCTCGAAAATTGAGGTAATATGTCGGGTCTTGGGTCCACAGGTCCGAATCAATTTGGAACTAGACCCGGACTCATTTACTTATCGGGGACTAAATAAGGATTCAGATCTGGTTTTTAACGGGTCAGAATCTCCGGATAATCGAAGAATCGGGGACCCATTTACATCCCTATGCAGCTTCCAACCTAAATTCGTGCATGGGACTTACCTTTCCCGTGCTCAAGGTGAACACCAAGTCACCAAGTCAGAATTGCTCCTTAGTCCTTACCCAAGTGATAAGGAGTAGCATTAATTTCTCACTTGGCTATCTAGGGTTGGAGTCCTGGATACTTCACCTCTTCCGTGTGTACGGCCCCTTCCCAATTCTTTATTTTTTTTGGTAAATAGGGCTCCATTCCCACATGGGTGGGCTTTCTTCCCATGTGGATCTCTCTTGGGTCCCAGTCCCCTTGGTTGGGGTACCAAAAAAAATAAAAAAACCATACACGAAGAGCGAAGCCTCTAAGATTTTAATTAGAATCTTGATTATTCATTATCCTTGCCATCATCATCTTCATTGCCATTGTAGCATTGGTATAGTGACCTTCTAGGGTTGGTTTGTTTGCATGGAATCAAATTTCTAGGAACTCATGGTGAAATGGGTTTGTCAAAGAAGTCTTGAAGAGGTGAGAAGTGAAGAATGTGAAGTGGAGAGATATTGTTTGAACCGTTTCGGGTAACACTCCTAAAAGGGAGTATGCATTCCCTAAAACACACATCAAGACTATTGAGTATTCTCTCTAATAAATAATACTTAACCACTGATATGTGCACTTAGACTTGTTGATTCTTTATCAAAGGCAGCTAAAAGACACTTGTCTTCATGAGTTTGACCGATTCATTAGGGCATGTTTTTTTGCATTAAAATACATAGGATTCAAACCATTAGTGGTTAAAAATAAGATAAAATGTGAATTTTTCAAAAATGAGCATCAAATAACTTTGTCATTTGAGAAAATAGAATCAAAAGAAGATAAGAGATGAACCACTAGGGTAATGGCTAATTTATTCATATTCCATCTTTTGATTTTATATATATAAAAGAAAAAGGTTATTTGATCTTCATTTTTAACAACCTATGTATTCAATTCCTATGTATTATAATGCAAACAAATAAGCGCAAGGTGTTGCCTTCATAAATTTTTTTTTGTTTGTTTCGTATCTCCCACACTTGGGTCCTATTTGTTTCCAAAGAATGAATTGAATATATGAGAATTCATCTAATAAGGTATTTAAAAGGAAGATCCAAGGTGAATATTCAAATTAAAGATGACCATCAAATAACCTCCCCTTTCATGGAAAGTGAATGAAGGAAAGAAGAAAAATAAATACCCAGCCACCACCTTAGTGATTCAATACTTATGAAAATGAAGGTCTCATCTACATTGCCACCTTATGTCTCTCACCTCTCTTTCATATCATTCACGCCTCTTTAATAAACATTATTTGGAGCTCATTTCATGAATTTCCATATATTCTGATGCTAACAAATGAGGACTTTGTGTCTTTTTACGAAGATTCACTCAATGTCTTTATTGTTGTCCCCCTTATCTTAGTTTCTTGAACTTAGAAACCTTCCAACTTACTAATTCTTTTTGGTCTTTTACATTACTAGGCTTTCAACTTATCAAAGATGGTTTTCCACTTGTTCGGGTCTCCTTTTCGCTTGAGTGGGCTACCTTTCCATGCGTATGTGGGCTCTCTCTTGAGACGCAGGCCCCTTGGGTGGGGTTTAAAAAAAAAAAAAAAAACCTTAGCATAGATGGTTTATTTTGGCCTTCTACAATTTTTTCCAAGCCATCTTAGTAGATGTTCCTTGATTGTTTCCTCTCTATAATAATTGCCTAAGTAGATGGGTATTTTTGGCCTTTTACGATTTTGTCCAAACCATCTTAGTAGATATTCCTCGGTTTTTTCCACTCAATAATAATTGCGCTTGGTTCTTCTCCTCCTATACCCTAATTCCATATTATTTCTTTTCTTTTTTTAAAATAACTCCACATATTATATCTTGACTTCTTCTCATTTTCCCCGTTTTCTCAATATTCCCCTCCCTATGATGACGCGTATATGTAATTACTTTCTTAGAGATTTTCTTTTTAAATTAAAACGCCTTTCCCGGCCCAAGTTCCTTTATCTCGTAAAATCGATTATACATAGGCCAACTCTGCCCAAATGAATGTGTGCAAACCATCTTAAGTAGAAATTCCTTAATTATTTTTCATTTTATAGAAGCTACGTACGTTAGGTTCTTATGTAATAATTCCAAATTATATCTTGTTACTCCACTTTTCCTCTTAGCGCATATCCCCTTCATCTTGTGTAAAATTCTTTTGCTATGCTTTTACTTGTTGCCTAACATCTATTCCATGATAAATATGGGTCTAACTACTTTCTTATAGAAATGTCCCTTTAGTCAAAGTGCCACTCAATTATAGCATAACGCTCCATTAGATTGTCTATCGACATTGGTCCTATTCTTTATATATCTATCTAAGTATCTAACTAAAGCCCTCCGCTTTATTCTGCAATTAATCCTAGATATTGAAACCTTTCGTATTGTGATAGCAAGTTTTCAATTTTACCATCTCAACTCTTTTGTTCTTAGATCTGTTAAACTTATATTCCATCTAATTTTAGCCCATTTAACTTGAAAGCTCTTTTTCAAAGTTTTAACTTATCATTTGTTTTATTTTTCTCTAATTATTACCACATCATTTGCGAACAATATATATATATATATATATGGGGGATCTTCATATGCATCTATCCCTCACCAAAAGTGGTGAGGGACACCCATTTTGGGGTTGTTTCAAGTACAAGAGGGAGGTACAAAGTACCCCTCTTGTACCACTCTTGTACTTGAAACACCCCCAAAAGGGGTGTCCCTCACCATTTTTGGTGAGGGATAGATGCACATGAATGTTCCCCTATATATATATAGGGGTATTCATATGCATCAAATGGTGAGGGACACCCCAAAAGGGGAATTTCCAAGTACAAAAGTGAGGAAGTACACCTTTGTACTTCCTCACTTTTGTACTTGGAAATTTCCCTTTTGGGGTGCCCCTCATCATTTTTGGTGAGGGATAGATGCATATGAACATTTCCCATATATATATATATATATATATATATATATACACCATTGAACCGCCCCAGCAAACACATGGTATCTGCACTCGATATCACTCCTCCATGCAGTTTGAGTTCAAACTATTAGGGATGCCTTTTTCTTTAATAACTGCCAAATTGATTACCTCAACGTCATATTATAATCTTCTTGAAGTCAATAAAAATCATCCATAAAAATTTCCTCCTCTTTCAAATTTTTATGAATTGACTATGTTCAAGTCATTTTTATGAATTGACTATGTTCAAGTCATGAAACAAAAGTTCTCTAGAGTATTTGATTTTTGTGGTCGCCATTTCTCTTTCTATTCGAGAGTTTCCCACATGACCCATATATTTGGTAGGCAGTTTGCAAAATCTTGAATATCTCATTTGTTATAGTAGAAAAGGACCAGAATGCTTTAAGCATGTAAACTAAGCAGGATGTGTATGTCAGGGGGGAATGTTCTTCTATGAGCAACTGCAAGTGTGGCACAGCACTGTGGGCCCCACTTAATCCCACCTTTCATCAATGTGGCCCCTTTGATGGTCTTTTCATCACTTGATCTTGTATCGGGCCCAACTTTACACTCAGTGAGTTTTCACTCTTCGAAGAATTGAATCAAAAAAAAAGTCTACGGTTAAGATGCAATTAAACTTTAAGTCTGTTAAGTCAAGCTGGAGATTAAAATAATTTGGTGGGGCTGATTTCTTGGATCCACCTTGTCCAGAGGGGACCTTTCAATTGGCCCTCAATGGGTATAAGTGGGCCACAGAGCTGGATCGCATATAAGCTATATATTCAGTTTGCTCGTAGGTGAACATTGTTCAATTTTTCTATTATTTTAAAGAACTACACTTTCTAGTCAATACTCTTTAAGATCACTGTTACATCCTAAGAAGGCAACATGAGAATTTTTTTTACCTCACTTTTATATTTCCCATGAACTTGCAAGCAATTCATGACTTTTTAGAGAGTACCGAAATGCTTTAAAGATTAAAAAGTTTTCTAGAAGCCAAGCTTTTGGACATACAAACATCTTGAAGAGTCCAAACGAAGCTGAAATTGGGGTGACAAGAGTCGTGAAATAATGAAATGCATGGTGGAAAGTGCAATACTATATGTTTCAACCTTGAGTTATTGTTGAGAACAGCTACTTGCATCAGTGTCACTGGTAAGCCACTTGCATCACTAGTAAGCGGCAGCGGTTCTCATCTGTCTTTCCATATATGTGCAGGCTCCTTGTTGTATTCTAACCAAGGTGGTTGGGTTACCAAAAAATGAAAAAAAAACATGGAGTTATGGTTCAAGTCATAAGAGTATTTTTTTCATTTCTCATATACTTTTTAATCAAGAGGACTTAATTGAGAAAATTTGGAAAACTTTTATACTCTCTTTCAAATATTCATATACTTCTTTTCATAATGGCTCAAAAATTTATACGTTTTTAAAACTTTTCCTAATAAAAAAAAGAGGAATTTACGGTGCAGGTCCCCCCATAGGACCCATACCACTCTTGAGGTGCTAGTATCATGTTGGACAAGGGAGGGGTCCTCATGTGGCCCTTTAATTTCTTTTATTGTCATTTAGCGATTGGTCGATATCGACCATTCTGCGATGGTTGCTCTCGATTTGCAAAATCCAAAATAGAATTTGGGTTTTTTTTCTCTTTGTTGCTCTTGATCGCACACGCCGCCGGCATGGTTGTGGCCTCGTCCCCGCCAACGAGCTCACATGAGGCGACGCAGAGCACCGGCCGGACGTGCTTCCTGCCGGCGAGGAGCGAGTAGAGCATCGCCTAGTGGATCTTCTTGGGGTCCTTGAGAGCAACAACTCTGTCTAGGGCATGGTTTACGGAATTTGCCTTCTGGAGCATGAAGTTCTCGAAATCAAACCCGGATATGGGATCTAATGCCTTTGGGGCATCTGGGGTTTTCTCTTCTTCCTTGACTGTTTCTTTTGCAAGGTGGGTTGCAGAAAAGCATGTTCTTGAGAAAGGCCTTACGGAAGAAACTAAGGGCCTGTTTGGATGTATGGTGAATTGAAGTATGGTGAGGTGAAGCATCAGATCAAGATAGAATAAAATATAAGGTGTTATGATGGTATTTTGTTTTTAGTTTTTTGGTATGGAATCTTTTTGATTTTTTGTATAGGAAAGTGGAGATTTTTTGTCTTTTAGTGGAAAAAGGAGGTTGCTTTTTTGACTTTTTTTGAAAAAGAAGAAGGAAATTTTGAAATTGTGTACTTTTGATATGACCTATTGTCTTTTCTTGTCTGGATAATGGAGGCTTTACCTCACCTCACCTCACTTCACCACACATCCAAACACGCCTAAAGGATAAAGAGATTGGGGGAAATGAGATGGGTATTGCATCTCCCCTCATCAAGTGATTAAACATCGAGCAAATTGATGGTTTTGACCCATTTGCAAGGTATTGGTCTAGAGCAGCACCAGCAATCAAGAGAGAAAAATCCAACTTTTATTTGGGTTCTATAAATTGAGAGCAACCACCGCAGAATGGTCGATATCAACCATTCGCTAAAAGGCCACATGAGGACTCCTCTTGTGTCCAACGTGATACTAGTACGGATCAGAAGGAGACTTGTGGTAAATTCGTCTAAAAAAATATTACATCAATGCCATCGATCTACATGAATGGTTAAATCTAGTAATAAAAATAATAACTAAATAACTTCATACTTCAAGAGAGAAAAGGAGATGGTTACATCTCCTGACAGGTAGTCTCCCAATGGTTAAATTTCCCTAAAAGTTAAATTATCTGATATCCTTGCTCTGCCAGCAATCAGCATAACATAAATTTCCTCATTAAAGATTATTGATGGCCGAAAACAAATGGGTACAATGGTACAAGTGGAGAAAATGATCATGTTCAACTGGTCGGGTTCAAATTTTGTCCTACCAACTTTCCTGTGCCCAGTTAAGACGCCCATGTGCTTACCTTGGAAGACGGTAGATGCCTAAGAGCCCCTTTGTTTGCAAGGGACTGATTTTATTCATGGTAAATAGGGCTCGATTGAGAAAAATTAAAGAAGTGAGGGGTGAAGAATATAAAATACAAATGACTTTGGTATGATTAACTTCTCAACCGGTAGAGTTGAGATTTGGGGGATTAATCCTCCTTGAATTTGGCTTCCCCAATTTTACTACTTAAATTCAAATAACAAACAACTCTGGTCAATAAACTTTTTTAGAAACATTTTTCTTTTTGCCCCCGATCTCATGATATCATAGGATCCCAATAAAATAAAATAAAAAAAAGCATTTTCAGTAACTTTCCTTTTCACCTCTAATTCCTTTCTCAATTGGAAGATCATCACCAAGGTGAAATAGGAAGAGCTCGAGTGCGGCAGACTTTACAGGTTATGAGATTAAGAAAGAGCAGCCTTAGAAGATCATTGGAACATTGTATGTCACAGAAACTGATAAATCCCATGATTCATGAGATTGTCTCATGAATTTTTTTTTTTTTTTTAAAGGTAAAATTTTATCAAATAATAGAACATTAGAAACAGTAGTGACATGTGTATTTACTTTTCACAAAAAGTCATTTTTTGTATTCTAAAAAAAAAAATCGCTTGCTGGTTGTAGAAAGCTTATGTTACAAAAACTAACAAATTCCATGATATCACGGGAACAATGGATGATCTCATTATCCCATGATATCATGACTTTTGTGAAATATTTTAAGGTGAGAACTTTCCGAATGATAGTACCTAAGAAATGGCGTTCACATGTGTATTACTTTTCACAAAATGTCATTTCTCGTGTTTTGTAATTAAAAACAAATATGCTTGCCGCTATAGAAAGTCTATGTTATAGAAACTGATAAAACCCACGATATAATGGGAATAGTGGCTGCTACAGAAACTGATAAATTACACCCTGTAAAAGGGAAAGTGAATGATCTTTTATGGGCATTATCTCCTGATTTCCTGATTTGTAACGTCTAAGATGATCTTGTAAGTCAGAAGGAAAGGAGAGGTGAAGAGGAAAGAGACTAACCTTTTTTTAAATTGGGATCCCATGATATCATGGGATCTTGGGTAGAAAAGTGAAAAAAACTATGTTGGCAACTCGATGGTGTTATTTGAATTTCAATAATGAAATTGGAAAAATAGGGTTTAAGGAGGATTAATATGTAAAATCCTCAACCCTACCAATTTTCCCTATAGCCAATTTAGATGCCCATGTGCTTGAATGATGGTGCATGGCTAATAGCCCCTTTGTTTGAATGGAATTGTACGTCACCTCTTCCTGCTTGTATGGGTTTACTTCCTGCGTGTGCGGGCTTCCTTCCTATGTGTAAATAGGCTGGGCTCTCTCTTGGGTGTAGGCCCCTTCGTTGGGGTACAAAAGAAAAACTTATTGTTTTGACTTTGAAACAATTGTCACTAATGTGGCAATGAAATGTAACTCCAAACAATATAGGGCATGCTCCTGTCACTTCTTTTAATGGTTACTTGAATACATGACAATTAAAGGAAAGATGCGAATGAATGGGTGGGTTAGCACCAATGGCAGAACTAGGACTTCCTTCCAGTGGGGGGAAGCAATAGTTAACTAACAACGGCAGAGCCAATTTCTTTTAGAGGGGATCGATAATGTTTTTGTATTTATAATTTCTTTCTTATCATTTTAATATCTATTTTTCATAGTTTTTTTTATAAAGAAATAAGATGCTATTTGAAAATAACTAAATGCTTTTAAAGACATAATTTGTCAAAAGCTTTTAGAATAGTTAAAATACAAAAGTGAAATAGCTCACCATATTGAACCCAAACTGCTCAAGATAATCATTTACTCATTTAGGAATAAGAATTGTATCTCACTCAAATTAAAGTGGGGCCCATGCTAGATTGATAACTTGTAAACAGATCCATCCATAATTAGTTAATACACTGATTAGTTAGTTATGATTGTTTAATGTGACACAATGCCTGTTATACATGTGTATGATTTAAAATCCATTGACTGATTATTTGTAATATTTTATGGGTCACGATTCTTGCAATAGTATAGATGATTGAGAGCATACTATTGATAGCCATTTACTAATGTTATAAAAAGATGAAAGAATAAGCACTTTTACCTTAAGTGGTTTCCCTAGATCTTCCTCCAATAAGAGTTAGCCCCACTATACTATTGAGTAAAATTATTTTTCATATGCTAAATAAGGTGAGACCAACTCATATTTAAGTAAAATCTGGGGTCAACGAAACTAAGGAGAGCAATTGAACTATTAACGGCTTGGATTTCTAATGAGATTATCTCGCTAGCCCTTGATTTAATAGCCACACAATTTAGATTCAATCCAAAGAAGAAGCCCCCAAGATAGCCAAATCTATTTGCAATGAAATACTTCTCCGAAATTGTTGTGAAGGAAAAATGTTTGGGAGGGAAAGAGGGAAGAAAAGATTTAGTTGATTGATTGCAGGTTCCAACCTCTCCTTAAATTTTAAAGAGTTATTTACTTTGCTCTCTTGCAACTAAGTGAAAGACAAAAGTGCACTCAAGCTCTTTTTATATTCTCTCATTACGAAGAAAAAGGTTATGAGTGGGGCCAAAATTGTAAGGGACATTAAAATTCTTAAAACTACTGCCATGAATTCAAACACCATCAAAAGTTGAGTGGAGGCAGTTGCCTCTACCCAACAACCCCCCTGGTTAGCACATCCATTAACTCAAATATCAATCTAATTAAGTTTTTCTAACCCTTGAGCTTTATATTGTGTAAATTTGTTGTGATAAAATCCAACAGTTATTTATGTCCTGACCAATGTCAAATTAGAATGATTGTTTGCTAAAAAGGGGCAGTTGCTTGTGATTGGATTACTCAAGTGAGCATGTGCAAAAACAAAACAGGTAATCAATAGGCTTGGAATTTGTAATTCTCCATTCTATAAATAAAACAGAACACATTTGGAAAAAATGACTTATGGTCTAGTGCGTGGTTCCATTTTGGTAGAAGAGCGAAAATATTATGAAAAAAATAAACAAACAACCTACAGCTGATTGGACTACACCATTAGTGAGACCAAAATTGGGTTCACCCACTGGACATTATTAACACAAAAGAAATCCATTTCAGCTTCAAGGTTGGCCGCGGTCTCAAGGTAGTCTCTAGGAATAAAAATAAACACCACCCACCCAAAACGCCTTGGAAGTTGCAAAATGTAAAAAAATGATTTTTTTTTTTTAACCCAAGCCAAGGGGATTAGGAGCCAAGAAAGAGCCCACATACACACAAGACGGCAACCCACTCAAGTGGGAAAGGAGCACCCAAAGCAAAGCGGGAAGAGGTGACAAACCATTGGTTCGAACTCAGACAGCCAGATCAGAACTGACGCTCCTCACCACTCCTGTAAGAAGCCGTTCTTATCTAAAATGACTGTGTTAATAGTTCATTCTCGCCACCATGAAGTCACTTGGGTCACCTGGAGCGCATATGACTTGACATTAATATAAGTGAATCCTCTCTCTTTTGCCTTAGTTACTGCCAAGACAGGAAGATCGTTCTCACTTCTGCTTGGGAATGTAGGGAATTTTCCTTTGGAGGGGCCTATGCTTGTATATATATTCCAAAATATAGGGGGATTCTTCAAAATTTCTGGGAGGCATGGCCCCCCTTCCCCCACTAGTTAGTTCCACCCATGCTTTGGTCCCTTGTAAGATCCTGTCCCAATTAAAAAAAATATCATATAAGTCGGCACAACATTCCTCCAATCCTTCAACCTTAGCTTTGCATCTTTGTTTACAATGAATGGCATGTAGTATAGTAGTTTTTTTTTTTTTTTTTTTTTTTTCCAATGAGCCACATGTAGTGTAGTAGTTGAAGTGCCCATTGCTCTCATTATGGTTTGTTTTCAATGAGCCACATGCCTTTCACTGTAAACGACTTCATCTCAGATTCTGTGCCGACGAATAGGTGTATTACGGGCACCTCTCTTTATTTTTTTTTTCTTCTTTTTAATTTATACATGTAGAGACTTGATTTACACAGCCAATTATGACTGGTCCATTCCACTATAGAAAGACATCCCCCTTTTCTTAATTTTTTAAAGGACATCCTGTTTAGCCCTCCATACCCTTTAATTTTTCGTGGTGATTTGTAGGAAGTCATTAACTCTTCTTTATGGAGGATTTTGATAAGGTAGGTGGCAGCTATGACAGCGTGGAGTTTGGGAAGGAAGAAGTAAATTAGGTCGATTATGTTTACTGTTCTCTTTTGTTTAGTTATAATCCTGTTTTAAATGGTTCTGTGGTTTATTTTAGGGATTTTTACCAAAAAACTGTTTCTAAACCAGTATCATACAGATTCAGTTACAAATACATTAAAACATCCATATGGGTGTTTGTATAAGTTTTCTGGACAATTATGTCCCCCCACATAATGCGGACGATATCATTTTCTATACCTAATGACCATAGCGTTTTCTATCACACTCTCATTCGCCTTTTGCCTCTCTTCCATCCGGACGATTTCGTCGCCCTTGTCCTTTGATTCTCCCTTCTTCCCCACTCTCTGCCAATGCCTCTCTTCTTCCTTCTTCCTGTTCATCTCTTTGGCGCTAAAATTTCTGCAATCAGTTTGTTTGCCATCGCATTCGATTCTCCTCGAAAGCTTCAATCTCTTATCGTCCCATCTCTGCAAATCACATTATAAGAAGCGCTCTATTTCTCACTTCAAACCCTAATTTCTCCCACCTTGAGGACATCATCATCAACAATGGCGAAAGACGCAGTTAGGGTTCTCGTCACAGGAGCGGCTGGTAATCTCTCTCTCTCTCTCTCTTTCTCTCGATTTCAGTCTCGATTCAATCTATCGCCTTTTTTTTTTTTATTCTATGTTTGATTTCTTTGTTTTCTCAACAAGGAAGGAAGGTAATTTTGCTTTAGATTCTTGGATTCTAATCAATGTTAAAAGGCATTTGGTTGAATTTGAAATGTTGTGCATTTTGGGATTGTTATTGTTATTGTCATAGTTGATTGTGCAGAGAGTCGATTAAGTCTTGATATCTAATGGCATACGTTGGAATGCTGAGGAAATTTCTTCTCTACGTCACCTCGCAATATGTTTTTCGTTGGATATTTGGACATTTGATGAGTTCTGCTGTAGAAGAAAAAACACATGTTAGGGTCTTGGTGACTGGTGCAACAGGCAGGTGGAAATCCCATCTTTTACAGAGATCAAAGATTGGATTTTTCCCCATAGGGAATTGTGTTTCCTGTATCCCTGGGGTGTGGGGTTGTTAATATATCATTTTTTTCATCATAAATTGTTATTGAAACTTATGGAGGTATCCCCTAATGGAATTTGCATAGGCTTTTGTCTAAATTTGCATAGGAAATTTTTTTCGCGTTTGGGTTTGGGGGTGGTGGGGGGTGTTTAGTATATTTGATATGGAAAAGGTTTCCCATTTTTTGTTTAATGGAGCACAAATAAAATCAAATGATTTTGTATTATTAGAGATCTCCAAAAGTGTGCTTTTATATTGCTCAATGAAGGCTTTTCCACTAAATCCAAGGTTTACACTGCTCATCAGTTGATACCCATTTGTTCTACAAGCCAAATAAGCTATGCTCTTGTCCCAATGATTGCAAAGAGCAATGTTGGGTCCTGATCAGCCTGTGATTCTACACATGCTTGATATCCCTTTTGCTGCAAAAGCCTTAAATGGGGTGAAAATGGAGTGGATTGATGCTGCATTGATGGAACGCGCTCCGAGGCGCCGTGGGGCGGCTACCGGGGTCGGCGGAACGTGGGAGTCCGTCGGGTCCGGCCCTTTCGCGCCCTGGCGGGCCCTGAAGCGTGCATCAACATTTCTTTGTGTGGGTGTGCCAGATTTTCTATTTTACTTGGAATTGCAAGTGGTAATCCGGAGATCAACCTTCGCAAGTAAAAAGGAAATCAACTTCTTTCAAGTTTTCCATTGCACAAATATTTAAGAAAAGAGACATTTTCTTGGTTTGCCGTGAAAGGCGAATTTGTTTGGCATTTATAGCCGATTTTGGCGTTTATAGCCGATTTACAATTCTTATCAATAATGAAAGACAAGAGTTGTGATTTTTGTCTCTTTAGAAAAATACAAATTACAATGAAAAACAAGAAAAGGAAGATCTAACTTTTCAGGAGATTGTGGGGGACTCGTTCAGATTGACGGTCGCAAGCCATGTATGGGCTTCGCCATCATCCATGCAGATGAGAACAGAAGATGCTCTTGATTCGCTTGGCTTGGCTATAACCTCAGGTTTTTAGAGGACAAAGACCAAGAGAAGGTCCTATGTCCAATAAAAAGCTAAGTAGACGGGCTGAAAAGCCACGTCTAAGCCATTGGAGGCAGCGGGAGAAGGCAAGGACCTTGGGGGGGGGGTGCCCCCCAAGGGACTTTTGTCACCTTGTAGTGGTGGCCGGTGCAGAACTTCAGCAGAGTTTTTCTCTCTTTTTCTTTCTCTCAGATCTCTTTCTGATCCCTTTTTTTCTGATCTTCTGATTTTCTCCTCTTTTTTCTCATTCCCATTTCAATGGAATGCTCTCCTATTTATAGGCTTTTGGTAGCCATTTAGGAGGGTTTATGAGCCTTAATGGCTTTAATGGGAGGAGTTACAAGATTTATTTCTTGATTTTGTAACTCCTTTTTCCTTGAATCTGATTGGCCGATGGAGATTAAGGGCTTTTAATCACCTTAATTACCATAATGGGAGGAGTTTCATGGTTTAAATGCCATGAATCAATTGACTTGTAACTCCCAAATGCTTGCTTCTGATTGGGCCGTCCAAAGAAATGAATTAATGACTATAATAAAGCTAGTCAATTAACCACATTAATTGGTCGCCGAGCAGTCGAAGAGTCGCTGGCCGTGCCGTGTCTTCTGGAATTCTTCTGGCGATGATCATCGATGGATCTACATGCTGATCGACATCGGATGAACATGTAACTTCAGACATTGATAGCTAAGAGCGGGCCGGTGACATCTGTCTTGTCGATTTCACGATCGGTCGGACAGAAAGCGCACTTTCTTGGTCAGCCGGTTGACGATCTTGGAGCGATCAATGATGATTTTATGCTTTTGATAGCGGATCCGAGACGTCGTCGGATATGAGTCAATTTCAAGCACTAAAAATCACATTTTCAGGAAACCACAGGGGCCAAAGTGTACGAAACGCGAAAAAAAATGGAAAAACGGGTCACCGGCGGAAAATCCGGTGACCCGGACCTCCATGGTCGCCGGCGACCATGGACCGGCGACCATGGGCCATGGTCGCAGGGGTCTGCGACCCTGGGGGATTTTTCCCCTTCGGAGCCCGTTTTGCGGTCGTTTTGAGGTCTTTTTCGTCGCCGTTTTCTTCTGTATTTTTCTTAACATTTCTTCTCATTTATTGGCTTGATTTCCCTGTAGAAAACTTGATGAGAATCCTTGCATTTTTAGAGTGCAAAGTTTCCAATTTTCCGGGAAAGCCGAAGACTTTGTCGCGTAGAGCTGCTGATTTTCCGCCAGAAGCTGAAACTTGGTCAAACGATGTCGGAATGACCTGAAATTTGTGGTGAAGCCTCCTGAGCAATAAATAAGACCAACCATAGGCTTTTGTTTGAGTTTTGAAGCCGTTTGGGGTCCCGTCGATGCTTCACTTGATTTTGCTGCGGGGAAAATGCCGAGCTTTGATATGTGGCCAAACGATGTCCGATTGACCTGAAATTTGACGGGGAGCCTATTGGAGTCATTTTGAGACGTTCCATGGGCTCCGTTTTGGATGTCATGGTCCCGGGTTGCTCCGCCGCCGGTAGGCTTGATTTTCTCTCGGAGCATCGAAACTTGGTCAAACGTTGTCAGAATGACCTGAAATTTGACGTGCAGCGTTTTGGAAGCATGTTGAAGCCACTCATGCACTTGGTTTGATGAGCGAAGGCTTCGGTGGTTCCCGCCGCCGAGAGGCTTGATTTTGCTGCTCGAGCATTGATGGAGGGTCAAACGTTGTCGGTTTGACTTGAAATTTGGCATAGAGCCCTTTTGAGACATGCTGGAGTCATCTGTAGGCTTTAATCGAAGTTTTGACGTCTCCGATGATGTCGCCGCCGGGAGCTCCCGTTTAGCTGTCGGAGAAGTGAAGTTAGGCCAAATGTTGTCGAAATGGCCCGAAACTTCATGTGTACTCTTCTCTTGGCTATCTTGAAGGATCTTGCAGTTTTTGTTTGATTCTGACAAGATTTGAATTTTTGGAGAAATTGCATTGCCTATTTATGGCAGGTTGCGACTTCATGCAGCTTTCTTGATTTGAAGAGGCAAAGTGACATTTTTGGTGTCAACAAATGCCCCCTCGAGGTACAGCGACGAATTGCTTGACTTTTGTAGTCGATGTGCCTCGAAGAGATTTTTGAAGGAGAGCTTGTGTCTTGACCAAGGGTCTTTGAGCAATCCTTCCTTTGGTAGAGTAGCCTTTGAGCTTCCAGGGGAATTTTATGGTAGTGAAAGGAATCACACACCATCTCGAGGCAAAGTTTTGAAGATGACATCAGGGATGTGGATTTGGGTTTCTGTTTTTGATCTTGTGACCTAACAAGCTGTATGTGGCAGGTTAGGGGGTCGGGTTTTGGTTTTGACCTTGTGACCCAACAAGCTATATGTGGCAAGTTGGGGGATCATGATTTGGTTTTTGGTTTTGGTCTTGTACCTAACAAGCTGTATGTGGCAAGTTAGGGGACCAGGATTTGGTTTTTGGTCACTCTTTGGGACTGTGTGGGTCCATTGGAGTGGTTTGGATTTTTGTGGAATGTCAATTTCAAGATTTTGGCTCAATTTGGTATATGAGGCTGGATGGTTTGATTTTTGGAAGCTCATGGGGCTTGGAATTTTTCGTATGGTTCAATCAACTCAAAAGAGGCATGGAACCATTTTTGTATGCTCTTGGTAAGAGGGATTTTTTTTCCTGACTAAAAGCCCATTTTTTTTTTTTTTTTCAGTGCCAAGGTGGTCAAACCTGGCTCATATGGGCTAGCCCATGGGACCTTAAGCTTTTTAGGATGGCTTAGATCTCATGTGGGGTCATTTTTGTAAAGAATATCTAAAGATATCTCATTTGGATAGAGAATATTTAAAAATATCTTTATGGGAGAGAATCTCTCATATTCCCTTAATTTGGGAGAGAATATCTCAAGGTATCTTTCTTTTTGGGAAGAAATCTCCAATATCCTTTTTTGTTGGAGAGAATCTTTCATTGATTGATTTTGGGAGGAAATCTCTCAAAGACATCTTTCTTTTTGGGAAAGAATCTTTCTAATTCCTTCTCTTTTGGTAAGGTTACTAATTAGTAACACTTACCTTTCTTCTTTGTTTCCTTCTTTGATTTGCTCTCTCCTATAAAAGCAAAGGAAGGTAAGATCTCTT
Source organism: Umbellularia californica (assembly GCA_028538565.1). Lineage (NCBI taxonomy): Eukaryota > Viridiplantae > Streptophyta > Magnoliopsida > Laurales > Lauraceae > Umbellularia > Umbellularia californica. The sequence goes on from JAPQWN010000004.1 coordinate 42,662,690, forward strand.
GCTCTTATTGCTTTCTTTTGCAACAATCTCAAGAGAGCTCCAAGACCAAGAGTTTTTCTTCTTCAAGGATCTTCAAGCTTTTTCCTTCTTCTTCTCCATCAATGGCTTCAAGTAAGTTTTCTCTCTTTTTCTTTCAAGAAAACTTTATGTAGAAAATAGGATGGTAAAAAAAAGTTTCTCTTCTTTTTTTTTTTCTTTCTTCTTTTTTTTCTTTCTTTCTTTTCTTTCTATTCTTCTTCTTTTTTTTTTCTCTTTTCCACGTGATTTCTTCTTTTGTTTTTTTTTTCACACGTTTTTTTCTTCTTTTTTTTTTTTGTGGGCCGTACGGACAGATCCGTACGGATCTGGTCCGTACGGCCACGTGGCCTGATTTTTTTTTTTTTTTTTTTTTTTTTTTGAGAAAGTTTCTTTTTTTTTTCTTTTCTTTCTCCCTTTTTTTTTTGAGAAAGTTTCTTTTTTTTTTTTTTTTTGCTCATCATGATAATGCGTTTTTATGCAAATCTAGATGTTCATGCATGTACTTTTTGTAAATTGAATTGAGTAGCATGATGTGATAGCATACCTGAAAATCTTTGCAAATTTGGGAATTTGGAGCTCGCAGCGATGTTGAGCCCTTCTTGATTTTGCGGAGATTTTGAGGTTTCGAAAGTTTGGAGTTTCGGAGCCCGCAGCAATGTTGAGCCCATCTTCAAACTTTCTATTTCCGTCGGGGTATTTCCTTTTTCTTTGGAATTGCCCCAGAGTCACGCCAAAATTTCGCCAGATTTTTGGTGGGACAAAGTGACCCCTTTTTTTTTTAGCGAAATCCTGTCATTTTGATGACGATCTTTTTCTTTTCCAACCTTTGCAGGTGGTTCCTCCAGAGCGAACAAGGGTAAAGAGCCTGCTACAAGCGTACCTCGTCGATCTGCTAGATCTTCCAATGTGGCCGTTTAGCAGGCCTGGGAGAAGGTCCAGTTTGTTGAGAAGAACTTGGAAGAGTGCGATTCCCTCAATCGCGATGAGATGAGACAGCGATTGATCGCTCTCAAGAATGAGGAATTCTATAAGATCATGGTAAGCAACCGTCCTTGGGTTATGGACGATCTGAGGGTTTTACCCAAGCCTACCTTCTTCTTTGGAGATGTAGTCCCTGACGACTTGACATACCAAAGGAGATGTTTTCAGTTCTCTTACACAGCAGATGGTGAAGAGAAGACTGTTTCTACCCGGTCGTCTTTTGATCGTACCATCTCGATCATGAGCCTTGCTTCCACGTGCTCTAAGAGGGAAGATCCTCCGAGCTGGGTGAAGAGGGCCAGTGTGATCAAGACCGGGGTTTTTGTTGGTGGACCCTCCGGATATGCGGAGAAGCCACCTGTCCGTATGGACATGTTGATGCCAGCCAGCGGCTACCAGGGCTCTGATTATCCGTCGGTCGATTTGAGACCGGTGGGCCTTGGCGTTTTCAGCGGTGACGGCAGTACTTGGGTGAAGCCTTTTCGACTTCGTGGCCGTTTCAATGTTGACTCCGATTGGAAGTCATGGACTGACCACACCTTGCTGATTGGGGGCGCCGTTTTGAAGGAAGCCGGGATTTTTGACGCGGTCCGCGCTTTTAGGGAGACCGTGACTTTTTCCGATGATGCCTTCATGGCTATGTTGGAGTCTTTCCTCCCTCAGACCAATACCTTCGTTGTCACGAACGGTGAGATTGGTTTTTCTCTGAAGGAGTTGAGTGCTATTACTGGATTGCCCATCCTTGGCAAACTCTACCAGGAGTTCATGCCGATTGACAGCGTCCTTGAGGAGCAGTCAGAGGAGTTCAGGTTCCTATACTTTCAGCTCGTCGCCTTCTATGATTTTTTGAAGGAGGGCTCGAAAGTCAGATCCAGCAGTTGGAAGAGTTATGGCTCTTCATTCTTCAACTTCTTTGACAGCAAAGAGTCTCCTGATAGCATGACCCGGGAAGACAGGAAGAAGACTTCGGTCATGCAGGAAGAGTTGAAGGGTTTCTTCGCGAGCACAGATGCCATTTGTTCTGACATTGCATTGCGGAGAGATCTTGCTTTTTACCTCACTTTTTGGCTAGGTGAGGCTATTTTTGCTGGTGGAGATGGGACGCACATCAGGCCGCATTGTATTTTTCCGGCTTGTCAGATGGCGTTTGGAGAGCGGCTTGCTTTGGTGCCCGCTCTTTACTCCTACCTGTGTACCGAACTGCAGGCTGCTGCTTTCTTGGTTCGGCTTGGGCTCCCTATGAATAGGGTATTTTCAGCCCATATCTTTTATTCGTGGTTTGTATACCACTGTCCTGGCTTCCACCAGCTAGGTGCTGCACAGGATGATGATCCTCTGATGATTCGATTGGCTAAGGGAAAAGCCGTATCTGAATCACTTTTGTTTGCCCGTATGAGGATCCGACGGTTCAGGGACGTCGAGATGGGGCAGTCTTCAGTTAAGCTTTCTCCGGAGTTGCGGAAGAAGGCTTTTGATTTTGGTGCCTCCCGAGACTCTACCAGAGCAGGGTCGGGAAGGCATTACTCTTTGACCAATGCAGAGAAGGAGTGGCTTTTCAGCATACGAGTCGGCACGATGGTGTACCGTAGACATCTTTTCGTCGACATCCAGCCGTATGTACCTTCTCGCTTTGCACTTCAGTTGGGCTTCTCTCAAGGCGTTGTTGGAGCGCCTTCGAGTATGGTGAAGCGTTTTGGGGGTTTGCAAGATGGCAGAAATGCATGGGCTTTTTATAGTGCTGAAGACACTACTGCCACGATCTCTTATCCTGAGCTGTCGACTTTCCGAACTGCCGGCTTCACGAAGTGGTTCGCGGAGAGCTTTTTGGCATATCGGGGGCTTTCCAAGAAGGAGCTTGATGTAAAGCTGTCTTCTGGAAAAGGCATTGGGAAGTCGGATGGCGTCCGGCGAGAGGAAGTTTGGGCCTTCCTTTCTGGAGAGAAGCACAAGATAGGCTTTCTCGGTGACCAGGGCGTCATTGGTTCTGAAGCTGTTCGGGAAGTACCTGATGAGGCTTTGGAGCAGCTAGAACAGGAGGAAGCTGAGCTCGACGCTTGGATGCAAGCGGCACAGAGACGAGCTTCCGTGGAGTCTACTGGCGAAAGCAGACCATCCAGTGAGGAGTCAAGTGAGAAACCTGACTCTGATAGTGGGGCGGGTTCTTCTAGGAAGCGAACCCGTAGAGGTAAGAAGAGGAGGAGTCATCATCGCAGCGAGGGGCCACATGAGGACTCTCCTGACATGGAAATCCCTCTTACCATCAACGAGGAGGTCCCAGAGGCTGTCGATGTAAGGGGTGAACACCCCCCACAGGGAGATAGGCGGGGCCCAGAGCCCCGGGCCTATTGTATACACTTCAGGCGTCAGGGAGTAGCCCCTAGCCCTATTCATGCATTTGTCCCTGGCTCGTCACCAGGGGGCCTCCCCGGGTTTCGATCCTGTGACCTCTTGTTTAAGAGGATTTTAGGGAGAAACCCAGTACCACTTGGGCTACTAGCTTGATGGAACGCGCTCCGAGGCGCCGTGGGGCGGCTACCGGGGTCGGCGGAACGTGGGAGTCCGTCGGGTCCGGCCCTTTCGCGCCCTGGCGGGCCCTGAAGCGTGCATCAACATTTCTTTGTGTGGGTGTGCCAGATTTTCTATTTTACTTGGAATTGCAAGTGGTAATCCGGAGATCAACCTTCGCAAGTAAAAAGGAAATCAACTTCTTTCAAGTTTTCCATTGCACAAATATTTAAGAAAAGAGACATTTTCTTGGTTTGCCGTGAAAGGCGATTTTGTTTGGCATTTATAGCCGATTTTGGCGTTTATAGCCGATTTACAATTCTTATCAATAATGAAAGACAAGATTTGTGATTTTTGTCTTTTTTAGAAAAATACAAACTACAATGAAAAGCAAGAAAAGGAAGATCTAACTTTTCAGGAGATTGCGGGGGACTCGTTCAGATTGACGGTCGCAAGCCATGTATGGGCTTCGCCATCATCCATGCAGATGAGAACAGAAGATGCTCTTGATTCGCTTGGCTTGGCTATAACCTCAGGTTTTTAGAGGACAAAGACCAAGAGAAGGTCCTATGTCCAATAAAAAGCTAAGTAGACGGGCTGAAAAGCCACGTCTAAGCCATTGGAGGCAGCAGGAGAAGGCAAGGACCTTGGGGGGGGGGGGGGTGCCCCCCAAGGGACTTTTGTCACCTTGTAGTGGTGGCCGGTGCAGAACTTCAGCAGAGTTTTTTTCTCTCTCTTTCTTTCTCTCAGATCTCTTTCTGATCCCTTTTTTTTCTGATCTTCTGATTTTCTCCTCTTTTTTCCCGATCTTTTTCGATCTGAATTTCAATGGAATGCTCTCCTATTTATAGGCCTTTGGTAGCCATTTAGGAGGGTTTATGAGCCTTAATGGCTTTAATGGGAGGAGTTACAAGATTTATTTCTTGATTTTGTAACTCCTTTTTCCTTGAATCTGATTGGCCGATGGAGATTAAGGGCTTTTAATCACCTTAATTACCATAATGGGAGGAGTTTCATGGTTTAAATGCCATGAATCAATTGACTTGTAACTCCCAAATGCTTGCTTCTGATTGGGCCGTCCAAAGAAATGAATTAATGACTGCAATAAAGCTAGTCAATTAACCACATTAATTGGTCGCCAAGCAGTCGAAGAGTCGCGGGCCATGCCGTGTCTTCTGGAATTCTTCTGGCGATGATCATCGATGGATCTTCATACTGATCGACATCGGATGAACATGTAACTTCAGACATTGATAGCTAAGAGCGGGCCGGTGACATCTGTATTGTCGATTTCTCGATCGGTCGGACAGAAAGTGCACTTTCTTGGTCAGCCGGTTGACGATCTTGGAGCGATCAATGATGATTTTATGCTTTTGACGGCGGATCCGAGACGTCGTCGGATATGAGTCAATTTCAAGCACTAAAAATCACATTTTCAGGAAACCACAGGGGCCAAAGTGCGCGAAACGCGAAGAAAGACGGAAAAATGGGTCACCGGCGGAAAATCCGGTGACCCGGACCTCCATGGTCGCCGGCGACCATGGGCCATGGTCACCGGCGACCATGGACCGGCGACCATGGGCCATGGTCACCGGGGCCTGCGACCATGGGCCATGGTCGCAGGGGTCTGCGACCCTGGGGGATTTTTCCCCTTCGGAGCCCGTTTTGCGGTCGTTTTGAGGTCTTTTACGTCGCCGTTTTCTTCTGTATTTTTCTTGACATTTCTTCTCATTTATTGGCTTGATTTCCCTGTAGAAAACTTGATGAGAATCCTTGCATTTTTAGAGTGCAAAGTTTCCAATTTTCCGGGAAAGCCGAAGACTTTGTCGCGTAGAGCTGCTGATTTTCCGCCAGAAGCTGAAACTTGGTCAAACGATGTCGGAATGACCTGAAATTTGAGGTGAAGCCTCCTGAGCAATAAATAAGACCAACCATAGGCTTTTGTTTGAGTTTTGAAGCCGTTTGGGGTCCCGTCGATGCTTCACTTGATCTTGCTGCGGGGAAAATGCCGAGCTTTGATATGTGGTCAAACGATGTCCGATTGACCTGAAATTTGACGGGGAGCCTATTGGAGTCATTTTGAGACGTTCCATGGGCTCCGTTTTGGATGTCATGGTCCCGGGTTGCTCCGCCGCCGGTAGGCTTGATTTTCTCTCGGAGCATCGAAACCTGGTCAAACGTTGTCGGAATGACCTGAAATTCGACGTGCAGCCTTTTGGAAGCATGTTGAGGCCACTCATGCACTTGGTTTGATGAGCGAAGGCTTCGGTGGTTCCCGCCGCCGGGAGGCTTGATTTTGCTGCTCGAGCATTGATGGAGGGTCAAACGTTGTCGGTTTGACTTGAAATTTGGCATAGAGCCCTTTTGAGACATGCTGGAGTCATCTGTAGGCTTTGATCGAAGTTTTGACGTCTCCGATGATGTCGCCGCCGGGAGCACCATTTTAGCTGTCGGAGAAGCGAAGTTAGGCCAAATGATTCTGAAATGGCCCGAAACTTCATGTGTACTCTTCTTTTGGCTATCTTGAAGGATCTTGCAGTTTTTGTTTGATTCTGACAAGATTTGATTTTTTGGAGAAATTGCATTGCCTATTTATGGCAGGTTGCGACTTCATGCAGCTTTCTTGATGTTGAAGAGGCAAAGTGACATTTTTGGTGTCAACAAATGCCCCCTCGAGGTACAGCGACGAGTTGCTTGACTTTTGTAGTCGATGTGCCTCGAAGAGATTTTTGAAGGAGAGCTTGTGTCTTGACCAAGCGTCTTTTAGCAATCCTTCCTTTGGTAGAGTAGCCTTTGAGCTTCCAGGGGAATTTTATGGTAGTGAAAGGAATCACACACCATCTCGAGGCAAAGTTTTGAAGATGACATCAGGGATGTGGATTTGGGCTTTTGTTTTTGACCTTCTGACCTAACAAGCTGTATGTGGCAGGTTAGGGGGTCGGGTTTTGGTTTTGACCTTGTGACCCAACAAGCTGTATGTGGCAAGTTGGGGGATCATGATTTGGTTTTTGGTTTTGGTCTTGTGACCTAACAAGCTGTATGTGGCAAGTTAGGGGACCAGGATTTGGTTTTTGGTCACTCTTTGGGACTGTGTGGGTCCATTGGAGTGGTTTGGATTTTTGTGGAATGTCAATTTCAAGATTTTGGTTCAATTTGGTATATGAGGCTGGATGGTTTGATTTTTGGAAGCTCATGGGGCTTGGGATTTTTTGTATGGTTCAATCAACTCAAAAGAGGCATGGAACCATTTTTGTATGCTCTTGGTAAGAGGATTTTTTTTCCTGACTAAAAGCCCATTTTTTTTTTTTTTTTTTTTTTTTAGTGCCTAGGTGGTCAAACCTGGCTCATATGGGCTAGTCCATGGGACCTTAAGCTTTTTAGGATGGCTTAGATCTCATGTGGGGTCATTTTTGTAAAGAATATCTAAAGATATCTCATTTGGATAGAGAATATCTAAAAATATCTTTATGGGAGAGAATCTCTCATATTCCCTTAATTTGGGAGAGAATATCTCAAGGTATCTTTCTTTTTGGGAAGAAATCTCCAATATCCTTTTTTGTTGGAGAGAATCTTTCATTGATTGATTTTGGGAGGAAATCTCTCAAAGACATCTTTCTTTTTGGGAAAGAATCTTTCTAATTCCTTCTCTTTTGGTAAGGTTACTAATTAGTAACACTTACCTTTCTTTTTTGTTTCCTTCTTTGATTTGCTCTCTTCTATAAAAGCAAGGAGGGTAGGATCTCTTGCTCTTATTGCTTTCTTTTGCAACAATCTCAAGAGAGCTCCAAGACCAAGAGTTTTTCTTCTTCAAGGATCTTCAAGCTTTTTCCTTCTTCTTCTCCATCAATGGCTTCAAGTAAGTTTTCTCTCTTTTTCTTTCAAGAAAACTTTATGTAGAAAATAGGATGGTAAAAAAAAAGTTTCTCTTCTTTTTTTTTTTCTTTCTTCTTTTTTTTTTCTTTCTTTCTTTTCTTTCTATTCTTCTTCTTTTTTTTTTTTGGTACCACATGTATTTTTTGGTACTTTTTTTTGTAGTGCTTGTGAACACTTTCTTTTTTTTTGGTACCACATGTATTTTTTTTGGTACTTTTTTTTTTTTTTTTTGTAGTGCTTGTGAACACTTTCTATTTTTTTTTTTGCTTTGGTACCACATGTATTTTTTTGGTACCTTTTTTTTGTTGTTCCCTACGCTTACTCAAATCTTTTTGTGATGAAAGCAATTGCTAAATGGGATTTGATCAAAAGCTTTGTCATTTTGTGAAAATCTTTTGTCAAATGGTTGTTTTGGTAGGGGAAACGAATTTGGCATGAAAGCCGGATTTTTGTGGCATTTACAACCAGTTTGGTGGCGTTGATAGCCAATTGGTGGCATTTATAGCCGGTTTGGTGGCATTGATAGCCAATTTGTGGCATTTATAGCCGGTTTTGACATGAGAGTCAGGTTTTTTTTTTTGTGTGTGGCATTTGTAGCCGAGTTTTTTGAAAATCGAGTTTTGTTTTATTGGCATGAAAGCCGATTTTGGCGTTTATAGCCGGAAATTTTTTGTTTTGGCATTTATAGCCGGATTTTGGCATTTTATAGCCGAGTTTTGGTTTTCAAAATGCAGGTATCGACTAAATGTCGCCTCCCCGCTGAATGGTCTTGCAAGTATCGATGGAATGTCGCTTCCTTGCTCATTCGGTTTTGCGAGTATTGATGGAATGTCACTTCCTCGCGGGTTAGGTTTTGCAAGTATCGATGGAATGTCGCTTCCTCGCGAATTGGGGTGCAAATATCGACTAAGCGTCGCTTCCCTGCTTTTCCCAAGACTTTTGGTTTTGCGGGTACTGACTTGATGTCGTTTCTCCGCGATTTTTGAAATTTGAGGTTTTCTCGAACCATTTGTAATTTTGGGTTGTGGATAGCAACTGGTATGTTGCATCTCCACGATTTTTGAAATTGGGTTGTGGATATCAACTGGTTTGTTGCTTCTCCACGATTTTAGGTTTTCTCGAACCTTTGAAATTTGGGTTGTGGATATCAACTGGTTTGTTGCTTTTCCACGATTTTTGAAATTGGGTTGTGGATATCAACTGGTTTGTTGCTTCTCCACGGTTTTGGATTTTGCAAGTATCGACGAAATGTCGCTTCCCTGCGATTTTGGATGCAAGTATCGATGGAATGTCGCATCCTTGCTTTTTTTCAAAATTTTTTGTTTTGCGGGTACTGACTTTGATGTCGTTTCCCCACGATTTTTGAAAAACCATTTTTTTTTTGTTTAAAGACACGAGGGTCGTAAATTTTGACCTAGAACCATTTGGCGGTAAAAGGTAAGGTGGACTAGGGTGGAAATCCCTGAATCCGGATTTTTGTTTCAAACCATGAATTTTGGTTCAAGGATCGAAAGTTTTAGTCAAGTCAGGGAGAGGCTCCTAAACTTGGATTTTTTTTGTTTTTGAACAATGAAACAATGAAAGTAAGCATTGTTTTTGAATCTCTAGAAATTTTGACATTTGATATGAAAATTCTAAAGAGAGTGGGTTTGACGAGCGAGTACCTGAGAACAGGTTTTGGCTATACAGGCATTGCACTTACCCAGCTGGGTAAGTCTTCAAGGGTAGTACCGCTTCAAGAACTTGCCGTTGATAGGCAGCATACATCTGTCGCCTTCCATGTTTAGGAGGGCATATGTGCCGTTGGAGAAGACTTTGTCGATGACGTAGGGTCCCTCCCATTTTGGTTCAAACTTGCCTTTGGACTTGTGAGCGAAGACCATTGGTCTTTTTACTGCAAGAACCAAGTCACCCTTTTTGTAGGCGCGTTGCCTGACCTTTTTGTCAAAAGATCCTGCCATGCGTGCTTGGTAAAGTTCAATGCTTTGTCGAGCTTCGAGCCGTCTCTCGTCGAGATTATCCAGCTCATGGAGTCGCAATTTGACATTGCTTTCTTGAGTCATGTCATTTTGTAGAGATACCCTCAGAGAAGGAATTTGTACCTCTAGGGGCACGACAGCTTCGCATCCATAGACCAAGGAGAATGGTGTGCTATGGGTTGGTCCTCGAACGGTGGTTCGATAGGCCCACAAAGCTTCAGACAGTTTATTGCTCCAGTCTCTTTTGTGACTAGAGACCATTTTCTTGAGGATTTTGCAGAGTGTCTTGTTGAAGGCTTCTGCTAATCCGTTTGCTGCCGGATTGTATGGAGTCGAAGGACAGCTTTGGATTTTGTATTTGTCGCAAAACCTGTAGAATCGATGATCCCGGAATTGTGGTCCGTTATCATGGACGAATCTCTTGGGTATGCCGAAACGACAAATGATGTTGGTGCGTAGGAATTAAAGAACTGATGAGGTCTTCATTTCGTTGAACGCAAATGCTTCTGACCACTTGGAGAAATAATCCGTTGCGGCGAAGATGAAGCGATGACCTTTGCTTGAAGGGGGAGAGATAGGACCTATGATGTCCATGCCCCATGCTTCAAAAGGCCATGAGATTGCTGTAGGATGCAGCCATTCCGGAGGCATGTGAATGTAATCTCCGTGAACTTGGCATAGCTGGCAGCGTTTGGCAAATTGCATTGCATCAGCAACCATGGTAGGCCAATAGTAACCTAACCTTTTTATCTGATCATAGAGCTTAGGACCTGCCTGATGGGCTCCACAAAGACCAGCATGAACTTCTTTAAGTGTTTCTTCGGCCTCTTGTTGTGACAAGCAGCGTAGAAGTACTCCGTTGAAGGATTTCCTGTAGAGGATTTTTGAAGGAATATCCAAATGAAAGTTTGGGGCTCGCCTTTGTATGCTTACCCGTTCTTTTGGATCTTCAGGTAGGATTCCGAACATAGTGTAATCAATGAACGGATCCCTCCAGTCGACGATTGAAGTTTGAAGGATAGAGATCCGACTTCCAACCACTCGGTGGCATTCAGCAACTGCTTGGTGTGTGTTAAGAGGAGGGAGGATCCTTCTCTCATTCACTGTAATTTGCATGTTTTTTCCTTCCTGGATCGCCATTGATGCGGCAAGTCCAGCCAGGGCATCTGCACGGATGTTTTCACCTCTACGAATGTGGGTGATGTAACAGATGTCAAACTTTTGCAGAAGCGATTGTGCCTTGTTGTAATAAGGCAGCAGATCGGGCTTCCTGACTTCATATTTCTGATTCATCTGGTTGACGATCAGTTGAGAGTCTCCAAAGACTTCCAGCATAGTGATACCGGATTCGATGGCGAGTTCCAATCCTAGGATCAGAGCTTGGTATTCAGCTGCATTGTTTGTGCATGGCTCCAGTAGCGAGAAAGCGTGTGGAATCATGCATTTGTCGGGGCTAACAAAGAGGATGCCAACTCCCGAGATCAGCTTTCTGTTTTCATTTGTCCTGGTTGCACCGTCAAAGTACATGTCCCAGGAGGCATTTGGTGAGGAAGTCTCCACGTTGTAGACAGGTTCGTCTGGGAGATCATCTCTGAGTGGTGAATCTTTAGGCAATGGATGCTCTGCGAGGAAATCTGCTAGAGCTTGGCCTTTGATTGCTTTTTGTGGCACATACCTAATATCAAATTGTGACAAGAGGATGGACCATTTTGCCAGTCGGGCATTGAGAGAACCGGCCTTCGTGACAAGGACCTTCAAGAGGTTGATCCTCGAGACCAGGTAGACTGTGTTGGAAAGCAAGTAGTGACGTAGCTTTTGTACGGCGAACATCACTGCAAGGCATTCTTTTTCGACTGGAGAGTAGCGATGCTCTGTACCTACTAGCATGCGGCTGAGGTAGTATAGAGCAGCTTCTTTTCCCTCACCATTCTCTTGTGCAAGCAAAGCGCCTACAGAATGATCAAGAGCTCTTGTGTACAAGATGAATGGTTTTCCAGTGGTAGGGGCAGCTAACACTGGAGGTTTGGTCAGGTATGACTTGATATCTTGAAATGCGGCTTCGCAGTCGGTATCCCAGACAAAGTCTACACCTTTTTTCATCAATCGAGAGAATGGACGGCATTTCCCCGAAAGATTGGAGATGAACCGTCTGATGTAGGCCAATCTCCCTTGAAGCCCTTTTAGTTCCCTTAGGGTTCTTGGAGAGGGCATTTCTAGAATAGCCTTGACTTTTATGGGGTCAAGTTCTATTCCAGCTTTCCGAACAAGGAATCCGAGAAACTTACCCGACGAGACGCCGAAGAAGCATTTTAGAGGATTCATCCGCAGTTTGTGTTTGCGAAGTCGGAGGAAGACTTCCCGAAGATCTTTGAGATGGTCTTCTTTTCTTCTGCTTTTGACGGCGAGGTCATCAACGTAACATTCGACCGTCTTGTGCTGCATATCTTGGAATATTTTCATCATAGCCCTCTGATATGTGGCACCAGCATTTTTCAGACCAAATGGCATGACAGTGTAGCAATACACGCCAAATGGAGTCCGAAATGAAGTGTGTTTTTCATCCTCGGGATGCATCTTTATCTGATTGTAACCAGAGAAGCCATCCATGAATGTCATTCGCTCGAATCCGCAGGTATTGTCAATCATCACCTCCGGTATGGGGAGCGGAAATTCATCTTTAGGGCAAGCGCCATTCAGGTCTCTATAGTCAATACAGACTCTGATCTGCCCAGTTTTCTTTGTCACGGGGACAATATTGGCCAACCACTCTGGATGATGTTCCTCACGGATGAAGCCAACGCTTTTGAGTTTTTGAACTTCTTGTTCAATTTTATCCATCACATCTGGACGGAATCTTCTTTGGCCTTGTTTGACAGGCTTGATGTCTTCTTGAAGATTGAGTTTGTGGACTGCTACTTTGGGGTCTAAACCAGGCATTTCAGCGTAGGACCATGCAAAGCAATCAACGAACTCACGAAGAAAAGCGATATACTCGGGTAACTCATCATCCTTTATATTCTTGCTTATGAATACAGGACGTGGGTTATCTGGTGTTCCCAAGTCTATCTTTTGAACAGGATCTTCTGTCGGAAGGTTCGAAGGTGGTTCCTCCACAATATTTTCGGAGGCTTCCAACTCAACGAAACCTTCTGGAGTTTCAACTGCATTACCAGACCAAGGCTCTGTTCCTTTCCATGGATTTTCTTGATTGGTGATCTCCTCAAGGCTTGCTATGAGGTAGTCCCAATCGCCTGTTGAGTCTGGTATTTCTTTTGGAGACGAGGGTTCTTCTGGGTCAGGATGCCACAAGTCTGTATTATCGGACGATTCCTCTTTATCATCAGAGAAATCATACCAATTGGATGAGCTTCCTGGATCTTTGTCAGGTAACTCTTTAAAGAGATTTCCAGGGAGATCGATGTCTTCGTGGACTTTAGATGTTGAGGCTTGGTCGGTAAAACGACTTTTAAGCCTTTGTGTCAACTGTCTCAGAGGAGTATCAGGATCATATCCTAACCCATATGAAGACTTTTCTACATGACCGTAGAGTCTCCAATCTTCCAGCTGGCTTTTGGTCAAGGCGGGCTCCAATGGCGTGAGAATACCGCGTCTTTCTCCCAAACCGACTGGGTTTTGAGCGTCATAGCCCATTTTCTTCATAATTACTTGTGCCACAGGACTATATAGAGATAGCTGAGGCATACCTTCATTTTGGAAAGGTTCCAGCATGGAATTTGATGAAGAAGCGTCCGATCTATGGAAGAAGATCGGCCTTTGCTTTGGTGATGTTGCCGGAACAACAAAGGTTGCAGACGTAGGATCTTCTACATCTGCAGGTGTCTCCATCGGAGTGAGAGCAGGCTGAACTTGCTGAGTGTCAGCTTGGCTTGACGATGCATCGTCTTCTGGCTCTGAGTCCGAGTCTGTGTCTTGCATGATAGACACGAGAGAGACAACAAATTTGCCCCCAGGCTTTTGTTTCGCCTTCTTCACTTTAGTCGTGATGACCAAAGGTTTTGAATTCTTGAGGGAGATGACGAAGGGAGATTGACTACTCTCTTCTAATTTGCCGGCGGGTTTGTTTTCTTCCGGTGATTTTTGAGGAGCCTTGCCTTTATCTTTCTGGAGATTTTCAGCAGGGGGTGCTATTTCCTCTTCTTCTTCTTTTTCGCCTTCATACATTTGGGAGTCTGCGAAGTGGACTTCTTTACCTTTGAAGGGTTTCCTGTCCGCAAAGACTCGATGTACCATGCCGTCGTCGCCGACAAACTTGATGCATTGATGTAGAGTTGAAGGAACAACACCATTCTCGTGTATCCAAGGACGTCCGAGAAGGATGTTGTAGCATGAGGGGGTTTTTATTGCATACACAGTGACCTCAGAGATAAGATCACCGATTTGCAATTTGAACCTGATTTTGCCGATAGGCCTTTGAGTGCTCCCATCGTATCCAAAGATAGATACAGATGTGTGGCTTAGCTTGCTGGGTGGGATGCCTAACTCTTCAAGAGCCGAAGTGGAGATAAGGTTGAGTGCAGAACCTGGGTCGATATGAACTCTATGTATCGGCATTTCTTTGATGTACCCTGTGAAGTACAGGGGTCGGTTGTGCCTTGCTTCGCCAAGTAGGAGGTCTTCCTTAGTGAAGGCGATGGTTGCACTGGCTGCCTTTTGAACCGAGAGGCATTGGATGCATGATCCCTCGGTTTTCTCTTTTTCTCCTTTTAAGGAGGTTTCTGAGTTTTTGACCCGGTAGTCCATTTCAATTTGGAGGACTTGTGGGGCATGTTTGTCGACATCCTCATTCAGTTTTTGTAATTCTGAGATGAGATTATCACGAGTGCGTGGAGACATTCGTAATAAATCCAGGATGTGAAGACGTGCAGGTATGTGTTTGAAGTTCTCAACCAAGTCATACTTGAAAGCCTCCTTAGGGCCTGCATGTTCATCATTGTTGCCACTGGGGGCGTTTACAACATCTTTTCCCGAAGGATTTACATAAGTAAAGGAAGATTGGTTGTAATTTTTGTGGTAGTCCCGGCCCGAACGGGTGCCTCTACCAACTTCGAGAGCTTCTTGAGAAGGATCTTCGTTTGGAAGATTGTCTTCAGGATCAAGAGGCTGTTGTTTTTCATCTACTGGGGATGTATCTACAGCAGAGTTGCCATCCTCAGTGATTGTGTTGCACGGAGCCTTTTCCGGGAGCAAGTCCTGAGCAGCATCCAGCAGCTTTTCTTCTTCGTTGACCCATCCATCACCCCAAGTTGGGTTTTCTTCATGATGATGAGTCGGGAAGAATGTGTATCCTGAAGTCACAGTCTCAGGAGAAGAAACCTGAGAGGGTGTCATCTCTGTGAAAGTCACGTGAGACGAGGTAGCTCCAGAGGATACATTGCTAGGCGTCGTCGGAGTGTAGGTAATCTCATCAGACGACGCTTCAGAAGAGCTATAGTCCTGATATATTACATTACAGGAAGCTCTGATAGGAGATGTTGCCTGCTCGGAGTCAGACTCATCCTCGGATGTAAGAGGATCATCTATCCAGCAATGTTCTCCATTTTCAGGAGTTGAGGGAGGAGGTACCTGATGGGCTTCAGGGACTTCCGGCTCTGGATTGTGAGGAATCTCGTTGACGCGGTCTTGCTCTTGTTCTAGAGCGAGACGCTGCAAGATCCTTGCATATTCTTCAAGATCAGGCATGGGAGCCAGATCCTCTTCTTCGTCTTCTCCGTGTGGCTCAACATAGTTGATTTCCACTGGAGCAATGACAGGTGCTGGGTTAACAGCATCTTCTTGTGCAGCCTCTTGGTCTTCTTCATCATCAGACCAGGATCCTTGTGGTTGCAAGGGGTTATACCAGATTACTGGCATAAGGTGAGTTTCAGGAACCCATTCTTCATCGGACAGATATTCTCCTGTTTCAAGAGATTCCTCCCACTCATCGGTGTAGTTGGGCTCGAATCCATCGTCGGTGTCGCTGGACTCGTATCCATCAATGGAGAATCCAACTACCGAGTTGCAAGAGTATGATGCCCCCTGCATGGCTTCTTTTTTGAATTGAGGTGGCATGAAATCACTGAGAGTGAAGTTTCTTACCGCCTTTGAAGTCTCTGGAAGGGACGTTTCTGTTGCCCCGAGTGAAGTGGTAGAGGAGGCCTCTGCCTTTTCATGGACTTTTTGTTTTGGCTGGGTCTTCTCTTGCCGTTTGAGCCTGAGGAGATGTTTCTTGGCTTGCCTTCGCTGCTGAGCGGTCGGCTTTGTTTTGACGATCTCCCAATTTTCATCTTCCAGGAGATCGGGATGTACCCATATGGGTTGTCCGTCTGGTGTCGGGCAAGGAACCAACACTTCGGACATTTGAATTCTTTTTATCACCTTGAAGGAAGTAGTGATCTTCTTCTTCGGTGATTTTGGTGTTTGTCCACGTGACACCATGTTGACGGAGGCGGGGCCATAATTTTTGTCAAAGGTGATGACTCCGTTTTTCCACATCTCGTTTATCTTCTCTCTCACAACAAAGCATTGATTGAGAGGATGCGAGACCATCTAGTGGTATGGACAGTACCGAGGATCATTGGTTTTGCCAACGTCTCCAGGTCTTTTCGGCTCTGGCAAAATGAGTTTGCCATTTGCTAGGAGAGCCTCAAAGATTTCTTCGACGTCTTCATCGAACGGATATTTCTTTTCTACTCGCTCTTTGAAGGCATCAGAGAGTTCAGGTCTCTTACCTGCAGCTCTATTTTCAGCTTTCTTTGGTTGCTGAGGAGCTGACTTGGTTTGCACATTAAGGACCTCTTTCTTCTTTGGTTTAGAGGTTGCAATGGCGGTTGGCTCTTTTCTTGATGACTTCTGACTGTTGAGGTCTTTAATCACCGTTTCAGCTTCCATAGAAGCTTCCAGGAGTTCTCCCAGGTTTTTTGATTTGTTGCCGATGATCATGGAGCGTATTTTTGCTCTCATATTGTTACGGCAGATGTCGACTAGCGACGCTTGTGGCGGTACATCTGAGCATTTGTACGCCATTGCTTTCCACTTGTGAATGAAGTCATAAGTTGACTCATTCTCTCCCTGTTTTAGGCTGCAGAGCTGAGCCATAGTAACAGGATGATCCTCACCTTGGAAGTGGGTCAGGAAGCGTGTCTCCAGCATAGCCCAGTTCTGAATGGAGTTCTCCGGAAGAGTGGAGTACCAATCGAAGGCCGTACCTTTTAGGGTACTTGCAAAGAGGCGAATCTTGAGTGCATCTTGATCCGCGATAGCTCCCGTCAAGATCTTGAAGTGGATGACGTGCTGTCTGGCTGATCCTTTCCCCGTATATGTTTGGAGAGTAGGATGCTTGAATTTTGTGGGGAACGGGACCGAGTCCATCCATAAAGGATATGGTGGCTTGATCCCATGCTCTTTGAGTATATCCTCTTCTTTAGCTTTGGCGAGGATACTGTCTACGTCCTTTTTGGTAAGGGCGCGTGACTCATTTTCTTCTCCATTTTCCTCGTTATTGCCATGATTCGGAGGAGGCTCATTGTTCACCTGATTTTGGACAACGAGGAGAAGGTTTTCCATCAGAGTTTCAATCCTCTGCTGGCCTTGTTCCAACTGCTGGATGCGTGTGAGCGCATCATCTCGAGGTGGATTCTGAGGTGGCGGCTCAGAACTTGTAGCCAAGACGTTCATCCCTCGGGATTCGAACGAAGAAATCGTCCTGGTGACCGAGCTGGGGCTCATTCTTTTTGATGAAGAGCTTGATGAAGGATTACTCTCCCGTCCTTGGCTGGAAGGGGCAGGAGATTCTTCGGGATGTCTTTGTGTCCTGGTGATGCTACGGGTCACCGGACGTCGGACATGGATTTTTGATGCTGACCTTTGGCGTCTTTTGGTTTTTCCAACCATATGGACGGCAGCAACTTGGTCGGGTCTTTCTTTTTCGACCCATTTGCGGGAGACTTGAAGTGTAGGAGGCTGGGTCCGTTGCTTCTCTAGTCTCTTTTGTCGATATGACGCACGGCGGCGTGCTCGACGAGCGATTTGAGCTTTGGTCAGCTCCGGCTGGGATCTGACGATGAAGGATGTGCTCCCTCGGGCGCAGCAGCCGAGCTTGTCTTCTTTGTGGTTGGGCAAGGACAGGATGCGGACCCGGTCCTTTGCCTGTTGCAGCGAAGCTTTAAACCTTTCGAGTTCGGCCCCTGTAGAGATGAAGGGTCGAACTGAAGGAGTGTAGGCCTTAGCAGGTGCTTGGAGAGGCCTGGTGATGCGTGATCTGATTCTGGGCTTGTGGGAGCAAGCCGGTTCATGCTGGGTTGACTTGGGAGTCAGGTTGGAGATGGGTCTCTCCTCTTTCATGTAGGCAAGAGGGTAGAACTGGTTCTCCTTAAGTGGGGCCAGGTATGCTGGCTTGGTGGAGGTTTGAGACCTCCTTTGTTTTGGGGAAGGTCTTGGAGACCAAGTCTTGGGATAGACCTGGTTGTTTGTGGGTCGAGGCTTCGCGGGGGTGCCGCGGGCTTCGGGCTTTTGGGCGCTCGCCTTTGGTGTCACGGGAGTGACACGTTGAGAGGCGATCTTCTGCTTTTTAGCAGGCGCAGGTTGTTCTTCGGGAAGTGGGAATGGTCCCAGTGTCCCAAAGAAGATAGTCCGGGGAGTCGAGGTCGACCCGGAGTTCAGAGAGTTGCCGAGGGAGTTGACGCTTCGGCAGCTGACAGGGCGCTTATGGGTGCGCGCGCTTTGCTTCTGTTGAAGCATGAGCTGGTGCTTGTTCTCATCGAAGATAATGGTTAAGGCTGCCATTGTTAGTTTCGAAAAAGTTCTGAAACAAGACCACATCCATTAGTAATCACAAGAATATAATGATCATAAATGGGAATTCCTATGGTTGTCTTTTCAAATCGCTTAAGGGATATGACCCAAGCGACATGAAGAAGGCAAAAAGCCATAGATGGTACAATTGTTCTGACAGCAAGTATGGTGAGCCCAGAATGAGCGTTCCAATGACTGCTAGAAGCAATTGTAAACCTAAATTCGACTTATCGAGAAGCAGGGCTTGCTCGAGATAAGAAGAATTAGAGGTAGGAGTTACAAATGTGCCGGTCACAGATACAGTAGACCCTGAAAGGGCGTACCAGTACTGCTATGCACAAATGTTGGAGATCGCATCCATGAGATGGGATTCTTTGTTTTGAAATGTCAGAAATGGATTCGTCAAAGAGAGCAGGTGGCATTCCGATTCAAATACGGGCTCAACGATTTCCGCGAGCGCCAGTACTCAGAAGGGAAGAGACCACAATTTCTCGAATCTGAATCCAAAAGTGACGAGTTTTTGGAGATTTTTTTTTTGAAATGATTTTTATTTTATTTTTTTTTTATTTTTTATTTTTTTTTAAAATATTTTTTTTATTTATTTTTTTATTTATTTTATTTTTTTTTGAAAATTTTTGTTTTTGTTTTTTTTTTTTTAAGATTTTTTTTTTGAAAATCTTTTTTTTTATTTTTATTTTTATTTTTTAATTTTTTAAGATTTAAAGACGAGAGAGTACACATAGGCCTCCTAACCCGGTCTTATGAAACCTCAATTGATAGAATTGCCCCCAGGTAAGGGTAGGATTACTTAATGAACCCGTTTGGAGGACCTTGCCTAGAACAGTCAAGCTGTCTCCACACTCTGGACAAGGCTTTTCTTGAATCAATCGTGATCAAAGAACGCAATTGGTTTAACCTTAGTGGTCTATGTCCCTTTTTTTTATAAAAATCCCAAATAGACTCATCGAAGAGAAACGATGGCCCAAAACCTTAGTCAAACGGGCTCAACATTTCTGCAAGCACCAAAGAACGATAGGATAGGAACAAAGTTTCTCAATTTTGAATCCAAACTAAGAAAACTAATTTTTTTTTATTTTATTTTTTTTTAATATTTTTTTTTTTTGAAATCTCTAATGAACTCATCGAAGAGAAACGATGGTCCAAAACCTTAGTCGAACGGGCTCAACATTTCTGCAAGCACCAAAGAACGATAGGATAGGATCAAGGTTTCTCAATTTTGAATCCAAACTAAGAAAACTGATTTTTTTTTTATTTTTTTTGAAATCTCTAATGAACTCATCGAAGAGAAACGATGGCCCAAAACCTTAGTCGAACGGGCTCAACATTTCTGCAAGCACCAAAGAACGATAGGATAGGATCAAGGTTTCTCAATTTTGAATCCAAACTAAGAAAACTGATTTTTTTTTTTGAAATCTCTAATGAACTCATCGAAGAGAAACGATGGCCCAAAACCTTAGTCGAACGGGCTCAACATTTCTGCAAGCACCAAAGAACGATAGGATAGGATCAAAGTTTCTCAATTTTGAATTCAAACTAAGAAAACTGATTTTTTTTTTTTGAAAAGAGAAAGAATGGAAACAAACTCAAAGAAAAAGGCCGGCCTTTTTGTAAGGGGTGAACACCCCCCACAGGGAGATAGGCGGGGCCCAGAGCCCCGGGCCTATTGTATACACTTCAGGCGTCAGGGAGTAGCCCCTAGCCCTATTCATGCATTTGTCCCTGGCTCGTCACCAGGGGGCCTCCCCGGGTTTCGGTCCTGTGACCTCTTGTTTAAGAGGATTTTAGGGAGAAACCCAGTACCACTTGGGCTACTAGCTTGATGGAACGCGCTCCGAGGCGCCGTGGGGCGGCTACCGGGGTCGGCGGAACGTGGGAGTCCGTCGGGTCCGGCCCTTTCGCGCCCTGGCGGGCCCTGAAGCGTGCATCAACATTTCTTTGTGTGGGTGTGCCAGATTTTCTATTTTACTTGGAATTGCAAGTGGTAATCCGGAGATCAACCTTCGCAAGTAAAAAGGAAATCAACTTCTTTCAAGTTTTCCATTGCACAAATAGTTAAGAAAAGAGACATTTTCTTGGTTTGCCGTGAAAGGCGATTTTGTTTGGCATTTATAGCCGATTTTGGCGTTTATAGCCGATTTACAATTCTTATCAATAATGAAAGACAAGATTTGTGATTTTTGTCTCTTTTAGAAAAATACAAACTACAATGAAAAGCAAGAAAAGGAAGATCTAACTTTTCAGGAGATTGCGGGGGACTCGTTCAGATTGACGGTCGCAAGCCATGTATGGGCTTCGCCATCATCCATGCAGATGAGAACAGAAGATGCTCTTGATTCGCTTGGCTTGGCTATAACCTCAGGTTTTTAGAGGACAAAGACCAAGAGAAGGTCCTATGTCCAATAAAAAGCTAAGTAGACGGGCTGAAAAGCCACGTCTAAGCCATTGGAGGCAGCAGGAGAAGGCAAGGACCTTGGGGGGGGGTGCCCCCCAAGGGACTTTTGTCACCTTGTAGTGGTGGCCGGTGCAGAACTTCAGCAGAGTTTTTTTCTCTCTCTTTCTTTCTCTCAGATCTCTTTCTGATCCCTTTTTTTTCTGATCTTCTGATTTTCTCCTCTTTTTTCCCGATCTTTTTCGATCTGAATTTCAATGGAATGCTCTCCTATTTATAGGCCTTTGGTAGCCATTTAGGAGGGTTTATGAGCCTTAATGGCTTTAATGGGAGGAGTTACAAGATTTATTTCTTGATTTTGTAACTCCTTTTTCCTTGAATCTGATTGGCCGATGGAGATTAAGGGCTTTTAATCACCTTAATTACCATAATGGGAGGAGTTTCATGGTTTAAATGCCATGAATCAATTGACTTGTAACTCCCAAATGCTTGCTTCTGATTGGGCCGTCCAAAGAAATGAATTAATGACTGCAATAAAGCTAGTCAATTAACCACATTAATTGGTCGCCGAGCAGTCGAAGAGTCGCGGGCCATGCCGTGTCTTCTGGAATTCTTCTGGCGATGATCATCGATGGATCTTCATACTGATCGACATCGGATGAACATGTAACTTCAGACATTGATAGCTAAGAGCGGGCCGGTGACATCTGTCTTGTCGATTTCTCGATCGGTCGGACAGAAAGTGCACTTTCTTGGTCAGCCGGTTGACGATCTTGGAGCGATCAATGATGATTTTATGCTTTTGACGGCGGATCCGAGATGTCGTCGGATATGAGTCAATTTCAAGCACTAAAAATCACATTTTCAGGAAACCACAGGGGCCAAAGTGCGCGAAACGCGAAGAAAGACGGAAAAACGGGTCACCGGCGGAAAACCCGGTGACCCGGACCTCCATGGTCGCCGGCGACCATGGACCGGCGACCATGGGCCATGGTCGCAGGGGCCTGCGACCATGGGCCATGGTCGCAGGGGTCTGCGACCCTGGGGGATTTTTCCCCTTCGGAGCCCGTTTTGCGGTCGTTTTGAGGTCTTTTTCGTCGCCGTTTTCTTCTGTATTTTTCTTGAAATTTCTTCTCATTTATTGGCTTGATTTCCCTGTAGAAAACTTGATGAGAATCCTTGCATTTTTAGAGTGCAAAGTTTCCAATTTTCCGGGAAAGCCGAAGACTTTGTCGCGTAGAGCTGCTGATTTTCCGCCAGAAGCTGAAACTTGGTCAAACGATGTCGGAATGACCTGAAATTTGAGGTGAAGCCTCCTGAGCAATAAATAAGACCAACCATAGGCTTTTGTTTGAGTTTTGAAGCCGTTTGGGGTCCCGTCGATGCTTCACTTGATCTTGCTGCGGGGAAAATGCCGAGCTTTGATATGTGGTCAAACGATGTCCGATTGACCTGAAATTTGACGGGGAGCCTATTGGAGTCATTTTGAGACGTTCCATGGGCTCCGTTTTGGATGTCATGGTCCCGGGTTGCTCCGCCGCCTGTAGGCTTGATTTTCTCTCTGAGCATCGAAACCTGGTCAAACGTTGTCAGAATGACCTGAAATTTGACGTGCAGCGTTTTGGAAGCATGTTGAGGCCACTCATGCACTTGGTTTGATGAGCGAAGGCTTCGGTGGTTCCCGCCGCCGGGAGGCTTGATTTTGCTGCTCGAGCATTGATGGAGGGTCAAACGTTGTCGGTTTGACTTGAAATTTGGCATAGAGCCCTTTTGAGACATGCTGGAGTCATCTGTAGGCTTTGATCGAAGTTTTGACGTCTCCGATGATGTCGCCGCCGGGAGCACCATTTTAGCTGTCGGAGAAGCGAAGTTAGGCCAAATGATTCTGAAATGGCCCGAAACTTCATGTGTACTCTTCTTTTGGCTATCTTGAAGGATCTTGCAGTTTTTGTTTGATTCTGACAAGATTTGATTTTTTGGAGAAATTGCATTGCCTATTTATGGCAGGTTGCGACTTCATGCAGCTTTCTTGATGTTGAAGAGGCAAAGTGACATTTTTGGTGTCAACAGTCGACGAGCCTCCAGAGAAGAGGAGTCGTGGGGAAGAGACCATTGGTGAAGGTATGATTCTTCCTTTTTCTTCTTTCATGGGGCTTTCCATGTTCTGATTTGTTTTCTCACCCTGCTGCTGCTCTTTTTTTTTTTTTTTTTTTTAGCAGAGGATGAAGACTTGCCGATGCCTGAGGTTCCGACCGATGAGGCGGTGATGGAGCCGGTTATGGCATCTGAAGAAGAACCGAGGGACTCTGGAATGACTCCGGAATCTCCAATTGGTATAACTTCTTTCGCTTTCTCTTTTTTTTTGCCTGCGACTTGATTTGCTAACATTTTTTCTTGTCAGCTGACTTGCCACAGGATTCCGATGACTTTGAACCATCAATGGACGCAAATGTCGATGATGCTTCTGATGAGTTCATGGAGAAAGAGAGTGTTCCGCCAGTCGTCGAAGAAGGTACTTTGTAGTGATGACCCTGATGATTTTTTTTTTTTTTTTTTTTGAACAGGATCATATTCATACCTTTTTGTGTTTCATTTGCAGGTTTTGAAGTGACAGAAGAGAGTCCATCGCTTTCTTCAGAACCAGAGCAAGGGATGCCAGAGGTCGATCCGGAGGTAGAGACCAGTTCTGACATGATTGAGGAGATGCCTCGTGTTGAGATTCCCTCTCCAGTGGCTCCAAGTGAAAAGAGTTCTTTTGTTACTCTTCCAATGGGACATGACATGAGCAGCCGATCAGCGGAGAAGGTTGAATCTTCATCCAGTTCGTCTCTTCAATTTGCGAAGAAGGTGCTGGCTCGGGTTTTGAATTCTTGGGTCAAGACTCTCCTTTCTGGACACTTGGAGGCAGGATTTGGCATGATCCCACATGTACAGGAGATTCTGACCGACACCGAAGAGGTTGGTCTGGATGTCACAGGTGCCAGGGCGATCGTTGATAGGATCATTGCACTGGGTGACAAGTGGTTTGAGACCATGGGTTTCCCTGACGACCAATTCTTCAAGGAGATGTTCTTAGACCCTGCTGATAAGGCTAAGTCTGACCTGAATGAGGCTACACAAAGCAAGAAGCAGCTAGTTCGGGAGAAGAACAAGGAAGAGCTAGCCATCATCGGATTGAGGCATGACCTTAACGTCCTTGATAGGGAAGTTGAGGAGGCCAGGAAACGTCTTGAGCATTTGAAGGCACAAGTCGATGCGAAGTGGGCTGCTATAACAGAGGCTCGTGACAGGGAGAGTACTCTGATCCGCAGGGTTGCAGATGCCGGTCAAGCTCTCGAGAGGAGGACTCTAGAAAACGAACAATGGCAAACTGCTGGGGAAGAGCTTCCCGGTGTAAAAGAAGGGTTACGGCATTCGCCAGCATCTCATGGCAAGTTCCTGATGAAGCGTGCCTTGGAAACTCTGACGGCTGAGGCCAAAAGTTTGCTTGAGGAGCTGAAGCTTTGGCTGGAGACCATTTTTGGCTAAGCTCCTGATTTTTTATAGCATAAACCATTCTTCTTTTTTTGGTACCACATGTATTTTTTGGTACTCTTTTTTTTTTGTAGTGCTTGTGAACACTTTCTTTTTTTTTGGTACAACATGTATTTTTTGGTACTTTTCTTTTCTTTTTTTTTGTAGTGCTTGTGAACACTTTCTTTTTTTTTTCTTTTTGGTACCACATGTATTTTTGGTACTTCTTTTTTTTTTTGTTTTCCCTACGCTCACTCAAATCTTTTTGTGATGAAAGCAATTGCTAAATGGGATTTGATCAAAAGCTTTGTCATTTTGTGAAAATCTTTTGTCAAATGGTTGTTTTGGTAGGGGAAACGAATTTGGCATGAAAGCCGGATTTTTGTGGCATTTACAGCCAGTTTGGTGGCATTGATAGCCAATTGGTGGCATTTATAGCCGGTTTGGTGGCATTGATAGCCAATTTGTGGCATTTAGCCGGTTTTGACATGAGAGTCAGGTTTTTTTGTGTGGCATTTGTAGCCGAGTTTTTTTGAAAACCAAGTTTTGTTTTATTGGCATGAAAGCCGGTTTTGGCGTTTATAGCCGGAAATTTTTGTTTTGGCATTTATAGCCGGATTTTGCCATTTATAGCCGAGTTTTGGTTTTCAAAATGCAGGTATCGACTAAATGTCGCCTCCCCGCTGAATGGTCTTGCAAGTATCGATGGAATGTCGCTTCCTTGCTCATTCGGTTTTGCGAGTATTGATGGAATGTCACTTCCTCGCGGGTTAGGTTTTGCAAGTATCGATGGAATGTCGCTTCCTCGCGAATTGGGGGGCAAATATCGACTAAGCGTCGCTTCCCTGCTTTTCCCAAGACTTTTGGTTTTGCGGGTACTGACTTGATGTCGTTTCTCCGCGATTTTTGAAATGTGAGGTTTTCTCGAACCATTTGTAATTTTGGGTTGTGGATAGCAACTGGTATATTGCATCTCCACGATTTTTGAAATTGGGTTGTGGATATCAACTGGTTTGTTGCTTCTCCACGGTTTTTGGATTTTGCAAGTATCGACGAAATGTCGCTTCCCTGCGATTTTGGGTGCAAGTATCGATGGAATGTCGCATCCTTGCTTTTTTTCAAAATTTTTGTTTTGCGGGTACTGACTTTGATGTCATTTCCCCACGATTTTTGAAAAACCATTTTTTTTGTTTAAAGACACGAGGGTCGTAAATTTTGACCTAGAACCATTTGGCGGTAAAAGGTAAGGTGGACTAGGGTGGAAATCCCTGAATCCGGATTTTTGTTTCAAACCATGAATTTTGGTTCAAGGATCGAAAGTTTTGGTCAAGTCAGGGAGAGGCTCCTAAACTTGGATTTTTTTTTTGTTTTTGAAAAATGAAACAATGAAAGTAAGCATTGTTTTTGAATCTCTAGAAATTTTGACATTTGATATGAAAATTCTAAAGAGAGTGGGTTTGACGAGCGAGTACCTGAGAACAGGTTTTGGCCATACAGGCATTGCTCTTACCCAGTTGGGTAAGTCTTCAAGGGTAGTACCGCTTCAAGAACTTGCCGTTGATAGGCAGCATACATCTGTCGCCTTCCATGTTTAGGAGGGCATATGCGCCGTTGGAGAAGACTTTGTCGATGACGTAGGGTCCCTCCCATTTTGGTTCAAATTTGCCTTTGGATTTGTGTGCGAAGACCATTGGTCTTTTTACCGCAAGAACCAAGTCACCCTTTTTGTAGGCGCGTTGCCGGACCCTTTTGTCAAAAGATCCTGCCATGCGTGCTTGGTAAAGTTCAATGCTTTGTCGAGCTTCGAGCCGTCTCTCGTCGAGATTGTCCAGCTCATGGAGTCGCAATTTGCCATTGCTTTCTTGAGTCATGTCATTTTGTAGAGATACCCTCAGAGAAGGAATTTGTACCTCTAGGGGCACGACAGCTTCGCATCCATAGACCAAGGAGAATGGTGTGCTATGGGTTGGTCCTCGAACGGTGGTTCGATAGGCCCACAAACCTTCAGACAGTTTGTCGCTCCAGTCTCTTTTGTGACTAGAGACCATTTTCTTGAGGATTTTGCAGAGTGTCTTGTTGAAGGCTTCTGCTAATCCGTTTGCTGCCGGATTGTATGGAGTCGAAGGACAGCTTTGAATTTTGTATTTGTCGCAGAACCTGTAGAATCGATGATCCCGGAATTGTGGTCCGTTATCATGGACGAATCTCTTGGGTATGCCGAAACGACAAATGATGTTGGTGCGCAGGAACTGAAGAACTGATGAGGTCATTTCGTTGAACGCAAATGCTTCTGACCACTTGGAAAAATAATCCGTAGCGGCGAAGATGAAGCGATGACCTTTGCTTGAAGGGGGAGAGATAGGACCTATGATGTCCATGCCCCATGCTTCAAAAGGCCATGAGATTGCTGTAGGATGCAGCCATTCCGGAGGCATGTGAATGTAATCTCCGTGAACTTGGCATAGCTGGCAGCGTTTGGCAAATTGCATTGCATCAGCAACCATGGTAGGCCAATAGTAACCTAACCTTTTTATCTGATCATAGAGCTTAGGACCTGCCTGATGGGCTCCACAAAGACCAGCATGAACTTCTTTAAGTGTTTCTTCGGCCTCTTGTTGTGACAAGCAGCGTAGAAGTACTCCGTTGAAGGATTTCCTATAAAGGATCTTTGAAGGGATATCCAAATGAAAGTTTGGGGTTCGCCTTTGAATGCTTACCCGTTCTTTTGGATCTTCAGGTAGGATTCCGAACATAGTGTAATCAATGAACGGATCCCTCCAGTCGCCGATTGAAGTTTGAAGGATAGAGATCCGACTTCCAACCACTCGGTGGCATTCAGCAACTGCTTGGTGTGTGTTAAGAGGAGGGAGGATCCTTCTCTCATTCACTGTAATTTGCATGTTTTTTCCTTCCTGGATCGCCATTGATGCGGCAAGTCCAGCCAGGGCATCTGGACGGATGTTTTCACCTCTACGAATGTGGGTGATGTGACAGATGTCAAACTTTTGCAGAAGCGATTGTGCCTTGTTGTAATAAGGCAGCAGATCAGGCTTCCTGACTTCATATTTCTGATTCATCTGGTTGACGATCAGTTGAGAGTCTCCAAAGACTTCCAGCATGGTGATCCCAGATTCGATGGCGAGTTCCAATCCTAGGATCAGAGCTTGGTATTCAGCTGCATTGTTTGTGCATGGTTCCAGTAGCGAGAAAGCGTGTGGAATCATGCATTTGTCGGGGCTAACAAAGAGGATGCCAACTCCCGAGATCAGCTTTCTGTTTTCATTTGTCCTGGTTGCACCGTCAAAGTACATGTCCCAGGAGGCATTTGGTGAGGAAGTCTCCACGTTGTAGACAGGTTCGTCTGGGAGATCATCTCTGAGTGGTGAATCTTTAGGCAATGGATGCTCTGCGAGGAAATCTGCTAGAGCTTGGCCTTTGATTGCTTTTTGTGGCACATACCTAATATCAAATTGTGACAAGAGGATGGACCATTTTGCCAGTCGGGCATTGAGAGAACCGGCCTTCGTGACAAGGACCTTCAAGAGGTTGATCCTCGAGACTAGGTAGACTGTGTTGGAAAGCAAGTAGTGACGTAGCTTTTGTACGGCGAACATCACTGCAAGGCATTCTTTTTCGACTGGAGAGTAGCGATGCTCTGCACCTACTAGCATGCGGCTGAGGTAGTATAGAGCAGCTTCTTTTCCCTCACCATTCTCTTGTGCAAGCAGAGCGCCTACAGAATGATCAAGAGCTCTTGTGTACAAGATGAATGGTTTTCTAGTGGCAGGAGCAGCTAACACTGGAGGTTTGGTCAGGTATGACTTGATATCTTGAAATGCGGCTTCACAGTCGGCATCCCAGACAAAGTCTACACCCTTTTTCATCAATCGAGAGAATGGACGGCATTTCCCCGAAAGATTGGAGATGAACCGTCTGATGTAGGCCAATCTCCCTTGGAGCGCTTTTAGTTCTCTTAGGGTTCTTGGAGAGGGCATTTCTAGAATAGCCTTGACTTTTATGGGGTCAAGTTCTATTCCAGCTTTCCGAACTAGGAATCCGAGAAACTTACCCGACGAGACGCCGAAGAAGCATTTTAGAGGATTCATCCGCAGTTTGTGTTTGCGAAGTCGGAGGAAGACTTCCCGAAGATCTTTGAGATGGTCTTCTTTTCTTCTGCTTTTGACGGCGAGGTCATCAACGTAACATTCGACCGTCTTGTGCTGCATATCTTGGAATATTTTCATCATAGCCCTCTGATATGTGGCACCAGCATTTTTCAGACCAAATGGCATGACAGTGTAGCAATACACGCCAAATGGAGTCCGAAATGAAGTGTGTTTTTCATCCTCGGGATGCATCTTTATCTGATTGTAACCAGAGAAGCCATCCATGAATGTCATTCGCTCGAATCTGCAGGTATTGTCAATCATCACCTCCGGTATGGGGAGCGGGAATTCATCTTTAGGGCAAGCGCCATTCAAGTCTCTATAGTCAATACAGACCCTGATCTGCCCATTTTTCTTTGTCACGGGGACAATATTGGCCAACCACTCTGGATGTTGTTCCTCACGGATGAAGCCCACGCTTTTGAGTTTTTGAACTTCTTGTTCAATTTTATCCATCACATCTGGACGGAATCTTCTTTGGCCTTGTTTGACAGGATTGACGTCTTCTTGAAGATTGAGTTTGTGGACTGCTACTTTGGGGTCTAAACCAGGCATTTCAGCATAGGACCATGCAAAGCAATCAACGAACTCACGAAGAAAAGCGATATACTCGGGTAACTCATCATCCTTTATATTCTTGCTTATGAATACAGGACGTGGGTTATCAGGTATTCCCAAGTTTATCTTTTGAACAGGATCTTCTGTCGGAAGGTTCGAAGGTGGTTCCTTCACAATATTTTCGGAGGCTTCCAACTCAACGAAACCTTCTGGAGTTTCAACTGCATTACCAGACCAAGGCTCTGTTCCTTTCCATGGATTTTCTTGATTGGTGATCTCCTCAAGGCTTGCTATGAGATAGTCCCAATCGCCTGTTGAGTCTGGTATTTCTTTTGGAGACGAGGGTTCTTCTGGGTCAGGATGCCACCCGTCTGTGTCATCGGGCGATTCCTCTTCATCATCAGAGAAATCGTACCAATTGGATGAGCTTCCTGGATCTTTGTCAGGTAACTCTTTAAAGAGATATCCAGGGAGATCGATGTCTTCGTGGACTTGAGATGTTGAGGCTTGGTCGGTAAAACGACTTTTAAGCTTTTGTGTCAACTGTCTCAGGGGGGTATCAGGATCATATC
The DNA here is from genome assembly GCA_028538565.1 of Umbellularia californica. Lineage (NCBI taxonomy): Eukaryota > Viridiplantae > Streptophyta > Magnoliopsida > Laurales > Lauraceae > Umbellularia > Umbellularia californica. Next base: position 42,692,055 of record JAPQWN010000004.1, read on the forward strand.
CTAACCCATGTGAAGACTTTTCTACATATCCGTAGAGTCTCCAATCTTCCAGCTGGCTTTTGGTCAAGGCGGGCCCCAATGGCGTGAGAATACCGCGGCCTTCTCCCAAACCGACTGGGTTCTGAGCGTCAAAGCCCATTTTCTTCATGATTGCTTGTGCCACAGGACTATATAGAGATAGCTGAGGCATACCTTCATTTTGGAAAGGTTCCAGCATGGAATTTGATGAAGAAGCGTCCGATCTATGGAAGAAGATCGGCCTTTGCTTTGGTGATGTTGCCGGAACAACAAAGGTAGCAGACGTAGGATCTTCTACATCAGCAGGTGTCTCCATCGGAGTGAGAGCAGGCTGAACTTGCTGAGTGTCAGCTTGGCTTGACGATGCATCGTCTTCTGGCTCTGAGTCCGAGTCTGTGTCTTGCATGATAGACACGAGAGAAACAACAAATTTGCCCCCAGACTTTTGTTTCGCCTTCTTCACTTTAGTCGTGATGACCAAAGGTTTTGAAGATTTGAGGGAGATGACGAAGGGAGATTGACTACTCTCTTCTAATTTGCCGGCGGGTTTGTTTTCTTCCGGTGATTTTTGAGGAGCCTTGCCTTTATCTTTCTGGAGATTTTCAGCAGGGGGTGCTATTTCCTCTTCTTCTTTTTCTCCTTCATACATCTGGGAGTCTGCGAAGTGGACTTCTTTACCTTTGAAGGGTTTTCTGTCCGCAAAGACACGATGTACCATGCCGTCGTCGCCGACGAACTTGATGCATTGATGTAGAGTTGAAGGAACAACACCATTCTCGTGTATCCAAGGACGTCCGAGAAGGATGTTGTAGCATGAGGGGGTTTTTATTGCATACACAGTGACCTCAGAGATAAGATCACCGATTTGCAATTTGAACCTGATTTTGCCGATAGGCCTTTGAGTGCTCCCATCGTATCCAAAGATAGATACAGATGTGTGGCTTAGCTTGCTGGGTGGGATGCCCAACTCTTCAAGAGCCGAAGTGGAGATAAGGTTGAGTGCAGAACCTGGGTCGATCTGAACTCTATGTATCGGCATTTCTTTGATGTACCCTGTGAAGTACAGGGGTCGGTTGTGCCTTGCTTCGCCAAGTAGGAGGTCTTCCTTAGTGAAGGCGATGGTTGCACTGGCTGCCTTTTGAACCGAGAGGCATTGGATGCATGATCCCTCAGTTTTCTTTTTTTCTTCTTTTAAGGAAGTTTCAGAGTTTTTGACCCGGTAGTCCATTTCAATTTGGAGGACTTGCGGGGCATGTTTGTCGACATCCTCATTCGGTTTTTGTAATTCTGAGATGAGATTATCACGAGTGCGTGGACACATTCGTAATAAATCCAGGATGTGAAGACGTGCAGGTATGTGTTTGAAGTGCTCAACCAAGTCATACTTGAAAGCCTCCTTAGGGCCTGCATGTTCATCATTGTTGCCACTGGGGGCGCTTACAACATCTTTTCCCGAAGGATTTACATAAGTAAAGGAAGATTGGTTGTAATTTTTGTGGTAGTCCCGGCCCGAACGGGTGCCTCTACTAACTTCGAGAGCTTCTTGAGAAGGATCTTCGTTTGGAAGATTGTCTTCAGGATCAAGAGGCTGTCGTTTTTCATCTACTGGGGATGTATCTGCAGCAGGGTTGCCATCCTCAGTGATTGTGTTGCACGTAGCATTTTCCGGGAGCAAGTCCTGAACAGCATCCAGCAGCTTTTCTTCTTCGTTGACCCATCCATCACCCCAAGTTGGGTTTTCTTCATGATGATGAGTCGGGAAGAATGTGTATCCTGAAGTCACAGTCTCAGGAGAAGAAACCTGAGAGGGTGTCATCTCTGTGAAAGTCACGTGAGACGAGGTAGCTCCAGAGGATACATTGCTAGGCGTCGTCGGAGTGTAGGTAATCTCATCAGACGACGCTTCAGAAGAGCTATAGTCCTGATATATTACATTACAGGAAGCTCTGATAGGAGATGTTGCCTGCTCGGAGTCAGACTCATCCTCGGATGTAAGAGGATCGTCAATCCAGCAATGTTCTCCATTTTCAGGAGTTGATGGAGGAGGTACCTGATGGGCTTCAGGGACTTCCGGCTCTGGATTGTGAGGATCTCGTTGACGCGGTCTTGCTCTTGTTCTAGAGCGAGACGCTGCAAGATCCTTGCATTTTCTTCAAGATCAGGCATGGGAGCCAGATCCTCTTCTTCGTCTTCTCCGTGTGGCTCAACATAGTTGATTTCCACTGGAGCAATGACAGGTGCTGGGTTAACAGCATCTTCTTGTGCAGCCTCTTGGTCTTCTTCATCATCAGACCAGGATCCTTGTGGTTGCAAGGGGTTATACCAGATTACTGGCATAAGGTGAGTTTCAGGAACCCATTCTTCATCGGAGAGATATTCTCCTGTTTCAAGAGATTCCTCCCACTCATCGGTGTAGTTGGGCTCGAATCCATCGTCGGTGTCGCTGGACTCGTATCCATCAAAGGAGAATCCAACTACCGAGTTGCAAGAGTATGATGCCCCCTGCATGGCTTCTTTTTTGAATTGAGGTGGCATGAAATCACTGAGAGTGAAGTTTCTTACCGCCTTTGAAGTCTCTGGAAGGGACGTTTCTGTTGCCCCGAGTGAAGTGGTAGAGGAGGCCTCTGCCTTTTCATGGACTTCTTGTTTTGGCTGGGTCTTCTCTTGCCGTTTGAGCCTGAGGAGATGTTTCCTAGCCTGCCTTCGCTGTTGAGCTGTCGGCTTTGTTTTTACGATCTCCCAATTTTCATCTTCCAAGAGATCGGGATGTACCCATATGGGTTGTCCGTCTGGTGTCGGGTAAGGAACCAACACTTCGGACGTTTGAATTCTTTTTATCACCTTGAAGGAAGTAGTGATCTTCTTCTTCGGTGATTTTGGTGTTTGTCCACATGACACCATGTTGACGGAGGCAGTCCCATAATTTTTGTCAAAGGTGATGACTCCGTTTTTCCACATCTCGTTTATCTTCTCTCTCACAACAAAGCATTGATTGAGAGGATGCGAGACCATCTGGTGGTATGGACAGTACCGAGGATCATTGGTTTTGCCAACGTCTCCAGGTCTTTTGGGCTCTGGCAAAATGAGTTTGCCATTTGCTAGGAGAGCCTCAAAGATTTCTTCAACGTCTTCATCGAACGGATATTTCTTTTCTACTCGCTCTTTGAAGGCATCAGAGAGTTCAGGTCTCTTACCTGCAGCTCTATTTTCAGCTTTCTTTGGCTGCTGAGGAGCTGACTTAGTCTGCACATTGAGAACCTCATTCTTCTTTGGTTTAGAGGTTGCAACAGCAGTCGGCTCTTTCTTTGATGATTTCTGACTGTTGAGGTCTTTGATCACCGTTTCAGCTTCCATGGAAGCTTCCAGGAGTTCCCCCAGGTTCTTTGATTTGTTACCGATGATCATGGAGCGGATTTTAGCTCTCATGTTGTTTCGGCAGATGTCGACTAGCGACGCTTGTGGCAGTACATCTGAGCATTTGTACGCCATTGCTTTCCACTTGTGAATGAAGTCATAAGTTGACTCATTCTCTCCCTGTTTTAGGCTGCAGAGCTGAGCCATAGTAACAGGATGATCCTCACCTTGGAAGTGGGTCAGGAAGCGTGTCTCCAGCATAGCCCAGTTCTGAATGGAGTTCTCCGGCAGAGTGGAGTACCAATCGAAGGCCGTACCTTTTAGGGTACTTGCAAAGAGGCGGATCTTGAGTGCATCTTGATCCGCGATAGCTCCCGTCAAGATCTTGAAGTGGATGACGTGCTGTCTGGCCGATCCTTTCCCCGTATATGTTTGGAGAGTAGGATGTTTGAATTTTGTGGGGAACGGGACCGAATCCATCCATAAAGGATATGGTGGCTTGATTCCATGCTCTTTGAGTATATCCTCTTCTTTTGCTTTGGCGAGGATACTGTCTACGTCCTTTTTGGTAAGGGCGCGTGACTCATTTTCTTCTCCATTTTCCTCGTTATTGCCATGATTCGGAGGAGGCTCATTGTTCACCTGATTTTGGACGACAAGGAGAAGGTTTTCCATCAGAGTTTCAATCCTCTGCTGGCCTTGTTCCAACTGCTGAATGCGTGTGAGCGCATCATCTCGAGGTGGATTCTGAGGTGGCGGCTCAGAACTTGTAGCCAAGACGTTCATCCCTCGGGATTCGAACGAAGAAATCGTCCTGGTGACCGAACTGGGGCTCATTCTTTTTGATGAAGAGCTTGATGAAGGATTACTCTCCCGTCCTTGGCTGGAAGGGGCAGGAGATTCTTCGGGATGTCTTTGTGTCCTGGTGATGCTACGGGTCACCGGACGTCGGACATGGATTTTTGATGCTGACCTTTGGCGTCTTCTGGTTTTTCCAACCATATGGACGGCAGCAACTTGGTCGGGTCTTTCTTTTTCGACCCATTTGTGGGAGACTTGAAGTGTAGGAGGCTGGGTCCGTTGCTTCTCTAGTCTCTTTTGTCGATACGACGCACGGCGGCGTGCTCGACGAGCGATTTGAGCTTCAGTCAGCTCTGGCTGGGCTCTGACGATGAAGGATGTGCTCCCTCGGGCGCAGCAACCGAGCCTGTCTTCTTTGTAGCTAGGCAAGGACAGGATGCGGACCCAGTCCTTTGCCTGTTGCAGCGAAGCTTTAAACCTTTCGAGTTCGGCCCCTGTAGAGATAAAGGGTCGAACTGAAGGGGTGTAGGCCCTGGCAGGTGCTTGGAGAGGCCTGGTGATGCGTGATCTGATTCTGGGCTTGTGGGAGCAAGCCGGTTCATGCTGGGTCGACTTGGGAGTCAGGTTGGAGATGGGTCTCTCCTCTTTCATGTAGGCAAGAGGGTAGAACTGGTTCTCCTTGAGTGGGGCCAGGTATGCTGGCTTGGTGGAGGTTTGAGACCTCCTTTGTTTTGGGGAAGATCTTGGAGACCAAGTCTTGGGATAGACCTAGTTGTTTGTGGGTCGAGGCTTCGCGGGGGTGCCGCGGGCTTCGGGCTTTCGGGCTTTCGCCTTTGGTGTCACGAGAGTGACACGTTGAGAGGCGATCTTCTGCTTTTTGGCAGGAGCAGCTTGTTTTTCGGGAAGTGGGAATGGTCCCAGTGTCCCGAAGACAATGGTCCGGGGAGTCGAGGTCGACCCTGAGTTCAGAGAGTTGCCGAGGGAGTTGACGCTTCGGCAGCTGGCGGGGCGCTTGTAAGTGCGCTCGGTTTGCTTCTGTTGAAGCATGAGTTGGTGCTTGTTCTCATCGAAGATAATGGTTAAGGCTGCCATTGTTAGTTTCGAAAAAGTTCTGAAACAAGACCACATCCATTAGTAATCACAAGAATATAATGATCATAAATGGGAATTTCTATGGTTGTCTTTTCAAATCGCTTAAGGGATATGACCCAAGCGACATGAAGAAGGCAAAAAGCCATAGATGGTACAATTGTTCTGACAGCAAGTATGGTGAGCCCAGAATGAGCGTTCCAGTGACTGCTAGAAGCAATTGTAAACCTAAATTCGACTTATCGAGAAGCAGGGCTTGCTCGAGATAAGAAGAATATAAGGTAGGAGTTACAAATGTGCCGGTCACAGATACAGTAGACCCTGAAAGGGCGTACCAGTATTGCTAGGCACAAATGTTGGAGATCGCATCCATGAGATGGGATTCTTTGTTTTGAAATGTCAGAAATGGATTCGTCAAAGAGAGCAGGTGGCATTCTGATTCAAATACGGGCTCAACGATTTCCGCGAGCGCCAGTACTCAGAAGGGAAGAGACCACAATTTCTGGAATCTGAATCCAAAAGTGACGAGTTTTTTTTTTTGAAATGTCAAGATTGGTTCCATCAAGGAGAGCAAATGGTATTCTGATCTGAACACGGTCTCGGCGATTTCCGCTAGCGCCAGTGCTCAGAAAAGAAGAAACCAAAATTTCTTAGATCTGGAATCAAAAGTGACGAGTTTTTGGAGATTTTTTTTGAAATGATTTTTTTTATTTTATTATTTTATTATTTTATTATTTTATTATTTTTTAAAAAAAATATTTTTTTATTTATTTTTTTTATTTTATTTTTTTTTGAAAATTTTTGTTTTTTTTTTTTAAGATTTTTTTTTTGAAAATCTTTTTTTTTTTTTTTTTTATTTTTTTTTAATTTTTTAAGATTTAAAGACGAGAGAGTACACATAGGCCTCCTAACCCGATCTTATGAAACCTCAATTGATAGAATTGCCCCCAGGTAAGGGTAGGATTACTTAATGAACCCGTTTGGAGGACCCTTGCCTAGAACAGTCAAGCTGTCTCCACACTCTGGACAAGGCTTTTCTTGAATCAATCGTGATCAAAGAACGCAATTGGTTTAACCTTAGTGGTCTATGTCCTTCTTTATAAAAATCCCAAATAGACTCATCGAAGAAAAACGATGGCCCAAAACCTTAGTCGAACGGGCTCAACATTTCTGCAAGCACCAAAGAACGATAGGATAGGATCAAAGTTTCTCAATTTTGAATCCAAACTAAGAAAACTAATTTTTTTTATTTTTATTTTTTTTTTAATATTTTTTTTTTTGAAATCTCTAATGAACTCATCGAAGAGAAACGATGGTCCAAAACCTTAGTCGAACGGGCTCAACATTTCTGCAAGCACCAAAGAACGATAGGATAGGATCAAAGTTTCTCAATTTTGAATCCAAACTAAGAAAACTAATTTTTTTTTTTATTTTTTTTAATATTTTTTTTTTGAAATCTCTAATGAACTCATCGAAGAGAAACGATGGTCCAAAACCTTAGTCGAACGGGCTCAACATTTCTGCAAGCACCAAAGAACGATAGGATAGGATCAAAGTTTCTCAATTTTGAATCCAAACTAAGAAAACTAATTTTTTTTTTATTTTTATTTTTTTTAATATTTTTTTTTTGAAATCTCTAATGAACTCATCGAAGAGAAACGATGGTCCAAAACCTTAGTCGAACGGGCTCAACATTTCTGCAAGCACCAAAGAACGATAGGATAGGATCAAAGTTTCTCAATTTTGAATTCAAACTAAGAAAACTGATTTTTTTTTTGAAAAGAGAAAGAATGGAAACAAACTCAAAGAAATAGAAATTTCCAAAAAAATCCCATCTCATTTTTTTTTAGGATGCAAAATCCAACATAGGCCACCACCTAGAAAGTAGCCAAGGAATCTGGAGAAGAAGTATAAGCATAGAGCAAAAATATGGTATTCAAATATTTCATTTCCAAGCACCATGTTCTCAAATGAACGAGTCCCACCGGGTGTGCCAGCTTGATGGAACGCGCTCCGAGGCGCCGTGGGGCGGCTACCGGGGTCGGCGGAACGTGGGAGTCCGTCGGGTCCGGCCCTTTCGCGCCCTGGCGGGCCCTGAAGCGTGCATCAACATTTCTTTGTGTGGGTGTGCCAGATTTTCTATTTTACTTGGAATTGCAAGTGGTAATCCGGAGATCAACCTTCGCAAGTAAAAAGGAAATCAACTTCTTTCAAGTTTTCCATTGCACAAATATTTAAGAAAAGAGACATTTTCTTGGTTTGCCGTGAAAGGCGAATTTGTTTGGCATTTATAGCCGATTTTGGCGTTTATAGCCGATTTACAATTCTTATCAATAATGAAAGACAAGAGTTGTGATTTTTGTCTCTTTAGAAAAATACAAATTACAATGAAAAACAAGAAAAGGAAGATCTAACTTTTCAGGAGATTGTGGGGGACTCGTTCAGATTGACGGTCGCAAGCCATGTATGGGCTTCGCCATCATCCATGCAGATGAGAACAGAAGATGATCTTGATTCGCTTGGCTTGGCTATAACCTCAGGTTTTTAGAGGACAAAGACCAAGAGAAGGTCCTATGTCCAATAAAAAGCTAAGTAGACGGGCTGAAAAGCCACGTCTAAGCCATTGGAGGCAGCGGGAGAAGGCAAGGACCTTGGGGGGGGGGTGCCCCCCAAGGGACTTTTGTCACCTTGTAGTGGTGGCCGGTGCAGAACTTCAGCAGAGTTTTTCTCTCTTTTTCTTTCTCTCAGATCTCTTTCTGATCCCTTTTTTTCTGATCTTCTGATTTTCTCCTCTTTTTTCTCATTCCCATTTCAATGGAATGCTCTCCTATTTATAGGCTTTTGGTAGCCATTTAGGAGGGTTTATGAGCCTTAATGGCTTTAATGGGAGGAGTTACAAGATTTATTTCTTGATTTTGTAACTACTTTTTCCTTGAATCTGATTGGCCGATGGAGATTAAGGGCTTTTAATCACCTTAATTACCATAATGGGAGGAGTTTCATGGTTTAAATGCCATGAATCAATTGACTTGTAACTCCCAAATGCTTGCTTCTGATTGGGCCGTCCAAAGAAATGAATTAATGACTATAATAAAGCTAGTCAATTAACCACATTAATTGGTCGCCGAGCAGTCGAAGAGTCGCGGGCCGTGCTGTGTCTTCTGGAATTCTTCTGGCGATGATCATCGATGGATCTACATGCTGATCGACATCGGATGAACATGTAACTTCATACATTGATAGCTAAGAGCGGGCCGGTGACATCTGTCTTGTCGATTTCACGATCGGTCGGACAGAAAGCGCACTTTCTTGGTCAGCCGGTTGACGATCTTGGAGCGATCAATGATGATTTTATGCTTTTGACGGCGGATCCGAGACGTCGTCGGATATGAGTCAATTTCAAGCACTAAAAATCACATTTTCAGGAAACCACAGGGGCTAAAGTGTACGAAACGCGAAAAAAAAACGGAAAAACGGGTCACCGGCGGAAAATCCGGTGACCCGGACCTCCATGGTCGCCGGCGACCATGGGCCATGGTCGCAGGGGCCTGCGACCATGGGCCATGGTCGCAGGGGTCCGCGACCCTGGGGGATTTTTCCCCTTCAGAGCCCGTTTTGCGGTCGTTTTGAGGTCTTTTTCGTCGCCGTTTTCTTCTGTATTTTTCTTGACATTTCTTCTCATTTATTGGCTTGATTTCCCTGTAGAAAACTTGATGAGAATCCTTGCATTTTTAGAGTGCAAAGTTTCCAATTTTCCGGGAAAGCCGAAGACTTTGTCGCGTAGAGCTGCTGATTTTCCGCCAGAAGCTGAAACTTGGTCAAACGATGTCGGAATGACCTGAAATTTGAGGTGAAGCCTCCTGAGCAATAAATAAGACCAACCATAGGCTTTTGTTTGAGTTTTGAAGCCGTTTGGGGTCCCGTCGATGCTTCACTTGATTTTGCTGCGGGGAAAATGCCGAGCTTTGATATGTGGCCAAACGATGTCCGATTGACCTGAAATTTGACGGGGAGCCTATTGGAGTCATTTTGAGCGTTCCATGGGCTCCGTTTTGGATGTCATGGTCCCGGGTTGCTCCGCCGCCTGTAGGCTTGATTTTCTCTCGGAGCATCGAAACCTGGTCAAACGTTGTCAGAATGACCTGAAATTTGACGTGCAGCGTTTTGGAAGCATGTTGAAGCCACTCATGCACTTGGTTTGATGAGCGAAGGCTTCGGTGGTTCTCGCCGCCGAGAGGCTTGATTTTGCTGCTCGAGCATTGATGGAGGGTCAAACGTTGTCGGTTTGACTTGAAATTTGGCATAGAGCCCTTTTGAGACATGCTGGAGTCATCTGTAGGCTTTGATCGAAGTTTTGACGTCTCCGATGATGTCGCCGCCGGGAGCTCTCGTTTAGCTGTCGGAGAAGTGAAGTTAGGCCAAATGTTGTCGAAATGGCCTGAAACTTCATGTGTACTCTTCTCTTGGCTATCTTGAAGGATCTTGCAGTTTTTGTTTGATTCTGACAAGATTTGAATTTTTGGAGAAATTGCATTGCCTATTTATGGCAGGTTGCGACTTCATGCAGCTTTCTTGATTTGAAGAGGCAAAGTGACATTTTTGGTGTCAACATGCATTTCCTCTCCTCAAAGTTTTTCTGTATACCTCTTAAGGATTGATCAACTAAAATTCCTTTCTTTGTCTTTGCATTCAATCACAATTTACATGACTTTTATTTGTCCTAGATTGTATGCCTTTTTTTTTTTTTTTGTCTCTAATAAATATATGGTTCAATAGGTGTTGTCGCCACCACAGATGTTGTTGAAGCTTGCACTGGTGTGAATATAGCAGTTATGGTTGGTGGATTTCCCAGGAAGGAGGGAATGGAAATGAAGGATGTCATGTCTAAAAATATATCCATTTAAAGCATCAGCATTGGAGCAGTATGTAGCTAAAGACTGCAAGGTAACATGAGCATTTCTAGGCAGTCTTTACTCTTTAGTTAGTCACGTAGGTTAAGCATTTTGCCAGGTCCTCTATGATTGTTGTATTAAGAATTTTACATCATTTTCAATTTTATATAATATCTCGTAGAAAAATGTCATTGTTTCTTTATTATAATATAATAGAGATGGTTCCCATCTTGTATTAGTGATCGGACGGACAAAATCTACTCAATGGAAGGTCATAGCTATTCAATTCAGAATCTAATTTGGGTGATTCAACTTAGCAGTATAGATCATTGTGATTAGAGTGATTGGGTGCATTGCTTAGCTTATTTTTTGGTTGTGTGTCCTAAGCGGAGGACATAATTTATCGCTGTGTAGCACTTCACTCATGAAGATGTCGAATCTACAGAGAACGAGCTAGAGGTTCAGCTCTAGAGAACTTCTTTTGGTCGAGAGTGACCAACTTTTTTTTCAAATGATGGAATTAATTCTATGCTGAGGACTGATTAAAACTGCAGAGAACTGAATGAAAATGTTATACTAAAGAGATGGTTCAACCTTTGGGTTCAATTCACCCCGATTTACATGGTTTCATCTTCCTTTTCCTTACGCAGGTAAGATTTGGATCAATCCAATCTTACCTGGAAAATTTCTTTGTGGAAATCAAATATCAATATGAATTAATAATTTCCAAAGAGATTCCTAGACATTCTATTCAATAATCTGAGAGTCATCGACCTAAGCACTAGTTGTATATCATAGATGAACACAATTAGTCAAAGGCTTAACATCTCAATTACGATTTCTGGAAACAGAAAATCCAAGGAAACTATCTTTCATCATTAAAGCATTAATCAAGGAAGACAATTCATGTAAATCCTAAGGTGAATTCCCCTTAGGTTAAACCATCTATAAATCTACCCCTCCATTAATGGAGAAGTCTTCAAACAGATTCTATGAATACAAAAGAACAAAAAGAACATAATTGAAATATTACCTCTATTAAAACTTGAAATAATATGAAGGATTCTGTCTCAATACAAGAATTCACTAAAATTGAACACTAATCTTCAATTAAAACTCACTATGCATTCATCTATGGAAGAAAGAGAGAAAAGAAAACTAAGACAATTTCTAGATAACCCTAATTTTCGAGTTCCTGGGCTTTATATAAGTCCCCCACGTATCTAATTACAAAAATACCCCAAAAAGCAAAATGTCTTCAAATCCGACAGTTCTACCGGTAGAACTTGCTGTTGAAACAGTTCTACCGGTAGAACTTTCAGTAGAAACAGGTGAATTTCCTCTCCAAGCTCTCTGCCATCTTTTCAGCCATCTCTACTGGCAGAACTTGCGGTTGAAACAGTTTTACCGGTAGAACTTCCGGTAGAAACAGGTGAATTTCCTCTTCAAGCTCTCTGCCATCTTTCAGCCATCTCTACAGTAGAACTTGCAGTTGAAACAGTTCTACCGGTAGAACTTTCGGTAGAAACAGGGAATTCAAATTCTTCAACTTTCTGCCACAATTCTAGCCACTTCTACCGGTAGAACTTCCGGTTGAAGGAGTTCTACCGGTAGAACTTCAGGTAGACTGATGTGGTCCAGTTTCTTCACTCTCTATTTGATCCATTCATCCTCCAGAAGCTTCATTCTTCATGAAATTTTCTGCAAATGACCAAAAACCAATACCCGTGCAAAAATTATAAGTAATCAAATGAATTTAAACACGAATGATGGAAATAGGAAGATAATTAAGTCCCCTATTGCATAACAATTGGGTACTTATCACACCTCCCAACTTGGACTTTGCTAGTCCCTAGCAAAATAAGAAGAAACTATCTTCCCTGTACAGACAATTTTCATCTAACCCTGAAAATACATGACTTATGCCATATCGAAACAAATGTCTAAGAACCTGAAATTATCAATATCTACATCTCACTAGAATCAAACATTTAATCAAGATGCTCAGATTAAAAGGAGTTTAACCATCACACAGAATCAATTCCAAAACTCACAAAAGTATATCACTCAACTTAGATGTTACTCATTTCAACGAACATATCCCATGGAATCTAATCTAATCATGCTATTCTAACATCACACACATACAGAACAACACTAATGTAGCATATAATTCAAACATGCATGCTGATGGAAGTAATGACACAAAAAGATTAAATAAGGACTTTAGGCTTGCATTGAAAAGGTTAACAATGAAAGTTGTTAGACAAAATGAGGCACGGTCTTACATGGCTTGGGTCAACTACCCTTTGGCTGTGCCCATCAATCAAATCACTTGACAAAATGAGACAATTACAATATCACCCACTAACTAAAACTATGATCAACCACCAACTAGACAACTCATTCACTGACTAAATCATTTGTCTCATCCTCCCCATCATCACCATCTTCATCATCATCTTCTCCCTCAATCTCTCCTTCTGCATCATCATCACCATTTGGCTAGCTTGGACCTGCCTCTGCTTCCCTCTGAGGTGACATATATGGATCGACTTCTTGTGACACAGCAAATTTCATCAGATACTCTTGCCGGGATCTCTGCCTCTCCAGTTCTTTTTTGATTACTTTCTGTCCCTCAATGCTGTCATCCACTTTGCACCCAATCAATTTCAACAATTCCTTCATATATGTTTGAAATGAGGAACCTTTCACTTGTTAAGGAAGAGAAGAAGGCTGAGTAGCTGATGCAGGATCCCTTTTTTGAGATCGGGCCTTTGCCATTGTTTTGACAGTGATTGCCCCTCTATCACTAGGTAAAAGCTAATCATCTGGACCTCTCTCCACTTTCTGATCCATACATATTTTATTGATGAGACAAGGGTAAGGGAGTGCTGCCTTAGCTGTGGACTCTTCTGGGTATCTCCTCATCTGATTATAGATGAATTGAGCCACATTTATCCCTTCATTTGGGCTCCATATCACCCATAACAATTCCATCTCCTTCTTCCCTAGCATCTTCTCATCACCTCGACGAAAAATGTTGTAATGCATTATCTTGTTCAACATCCCTACCTCTCCATTCAAATTTCCAACTGTTGTGGTCCCTTCCACCACAGCCTCCTTTCTCAAAACCAATTGAGCCTAGGGAATTTCCAAGGGAGTATCTTGAGGCCTAGGGTAGGTGATTCTTTCCCTAGCCACTGGAGTGTATCCTAAAGCTTTAGCAATGATGTATGGGTCAGCTTTAATTTTGGTTCCATTCACAGTGGCTGCTATTTGTTCACCATCCGCTATAAAAAGCTCCATAGATTTGTAAAATTGACGAACAAAGTTAGGAATATACCCAGCGAAAGCCGTATCCATGTATTCTAGCTTGCTGCTAATCACCGCTCCAAAGCATTCTCCATTCCCAAGCTTGCCCACATCTACCCTTCATTCAATCACGAATGCCTTTTTGTCCACCTTCTTCTCCCATTTGACCTGACCAGCACTTTTCTGTGGGGGAGGGGGTGAAGGCTCCCTTGGTCTCTTTTCAGCCCTTCTATCACCTCCTCCTGAAGTCCCACCCTTGGACTTCCCGCCCTTAGCAATTGCACCCTTCTTTGGTGTTGCCCCCACATTTGGATTTTTGGTCCTTGGCATGGTTTAGGGTTGTGTGTAGAATGTATGAAATGGGTTTGGAAAGATGTGGAAGTGAGTAGAAAATTTTGGGGAAGGATATTGAATTTCGGATGTAGGGTTTTGGACAATGGGGATCTTTGATGGATTTAGGTTTTTTGTGAGATGGAATGATGGGGAAGGTGAAATGTGGAATGGAGAAAGGAGTTGTGGAGGAAATTGGATTGGTTTTGAGGAATGTGAGGCTCAAAGGGAAAAATGAACTTTTCGGCCAATGTGGGTTTTCTTGGGATTTTTGAAGTTTGATCCGAAGGATGAGGGAGATATGGTGATGGGAGAAGATGTTTAGATGTTTTTAGATGAAGATTGGGTGGGTTAATGGAGGATTTTGAAATTTGGTGCTAGGGTTTGAGAAGGAGGGTATATCGGCTTGAGAGAAAGGTGAAGGAGGAAGAAGAAATGAAAATAGGAAATAGGGCAAAATTTAAATAGGCTGCCTGGGTTCACATGTTCTACCGGTAGAACTACCGATATAGAATGTTATACTGGTAGAACTATCGGTTCTGACTTAGTAATTGGAACTCGAACTCTCTGCCTCCAGTTTCTCTTTTTAAACCGGTGTTTCTACCGGTACTGCCATCCATTCAACATTTTCTACCGGTAGAATTTCCGGTAGAACTCCTTTTTTCTGAAATTCCACTTCTCTGCCTTAATTTCCACTTTTTGAACCGGTTTTTCTACCGGTATTGTCATTCATTCATTTTTTTTTTTTAGTTCAGAGAATGAATGAATGAATGACTTGGCCATAATTCTAACACCTTCTTCCTCTGATTTTTTAAAACCTTCATCCAACGAGTAACTTGAGTAATGAATCTCACTTATAGTCCAACGAAGTGACTCGTTCGCGAATTTCTCAAACTATGCAATGGAATACTGATAAAGAAAAAGTCTTAAAGAATCAGTCTTTATAAAATACCTTCATCTCAGTCAATCAAAAACCCCACTACCAAAACATAGAAGATCATCTCCACTTTTAAAGTCATCCTTAGACTCATCATAATCGAGCCCAATTTTCATAGAGCAACCATTTTTTACCTGTAGAAAATTCTCCAAACCCCCCCATTCCTCCTTACATCCTTTACACTGGTTCCCTAAGAGGTAGCACAAGAACAAGGGAATATAGAACATGGCTCAAACAAGGGTACAAGGGTGACTCTTTTCTGGTTTCATAAACGACAAAATTGCCTTGTATTAACAATTTGTGCCACCACTTCCAAAAGAGGCAAAATGAATGCAATTCAAGGGTACAAAAGTATGAACTTGCAAGTGTGTGGAATCTACTCTATCACTCAAAGCACTCTAAAAAATAGGGGATATGGTACGAATTCAACCCAATGTGATGATTAACTCACGCACTCATTCAAAGACACATAGTAATCAAAGAAGGCATAAATCATGTATTTCACAAAAGTTGTATCTCCAAATGAGAATTGCGATGAAAAGAATGCAAGGATTGGCTTATCAAAATTCTAAATAGTGAAAAATTAACTATATGCATGAATGAAAAATTAACTATATGCATGAATGAAAAATTAACTATATGCATGTGATGGACCCGAAAAGGGAATCTTCCGTCCTCTCCCTCCGCACCCCGAGGGCTGACCTGGGTCTCGGCGGAGGAGGGAAAATCTCAGGCATCAACATTTTTTGTACGGGTATGCCAGATTTACTTTCTACTTGGAATTTGGAATGGTGATAATCCGGAGATTCACCTTCACAAGTGGAAAGGAAATCAATCATTTTTTCTAACTTTTCAAATTGCATTAATATTAAGAAAATAGACAAGTTTGTTTTTTAGAATGCCGTAGGAGGCGTTTTTGTTTGTTTGCCATAAAAGGCGATTTTGCCGTGAAAGGCGATTTTACAAAACTCATCAAATGTGAAAGACAAGAATTGTGATTTCTTTTTGTCTCTTTAGGAAATACAAACTACAATAGAAAAGTAAGAAAATGGATCTAACTTCTCAGGAGATTGTGGGGACACGTTGAGATCGACGGTCGCAAGTCATGTGTGGGCTTCGCCATCGTCCTTAAAATGAGAACATGTGATGCTTTGATTCTTTGGCTTGGCTCCTAACCTCAGTTTTTTAAAGGATAAGGACCGAGAGGAGGTCCTATATCCAATGAAAAACCAAGTAAACGGGCTGAAAAGCCGCGTTTAGGCCATGTTGGAGAAGGAGGAGACCTTGGGGGAGTGGCCCCCCAAGGGACGTTGATCACCTTGTGGTGCTTCCGGGAGCAAAGTAGCAGAACTTCGTCTCTCTCTTGGATTTTCTGGATTTTCAGAGCTTGCACTTGGGATCTATTTTCATCATGCTTTCTTCTTGGAATGGACCTCCTTTTATAGGCTTTTGGTAGCCATGAGGTGTTTATTGGCATTGATGGCCATTATGAAAGAATTGATGAGGAGTTACAAATTGATTTTGTAACTCCTTTTTCATGGCTTGTGATTGGCCGATGAAAGTAGTGGGCTTTTAATTGCCTTTATGCTTCATGATGATGGGAGTTTCATGGGTTTAATGCCATGATTACTTGGATTTGTAACTCCCAAATGCTTGAATCTGATTGGGCCGTCCAAAATAATGAGTTAATGACCGCATTCAGTTGTCATAAACGGGTCAATTAACGTCATTAAGTGGTCGCCCAGGCATGTGAAGAGTTGCGGGCCGCGCTGTGCCTTTTGAGATTCTTCTTGCGATCATCACAGGTGGATCCACGCATTGTTTGATGTCGGATTGCGATGCAATTTCAGACATTAGTTGATGTTGGTAGGCCGGTGACATCTGTCTTGTCGATTTCACGATCGGTCGGACAGAAAGTGCACTTTCTTGGTCAGCCGGTTGGCGATCTTGAGGCGATCGGTGATGATTTCATGCTTTTGACGGCAGATCCAAGATGTCAACGAAGATCAGTGGTTTTCAAGCACCAAACATTGGATTTTCAAAAAATCACAGAGGCCGGAACACCCGAAACGCGAAAACCATCAAAAAACGGACGTTTTGGTGCAAAATCCGGCGACGCGGATTTATAGGGTCGCCGGGCGACCATGCACCCAGGGTCGCCGGCGACCTTAGGGTTTTTTTCCCTTTAGTCGCCGAGCTCCGTTTTCGGCCGATTTTGCGTCTTTTTCGTTCCTTTTCTCTTCTGTATTTTTCTTGACATTTTTCCTCAATTATTGACTTCATTTTCTTGGAGAAAATTTGACGAGAACTCGCACGAAATCGGAGCACAGAGTTTCCCATTTTTCGGGAAAGCCGAAGACTTTGTAGCCGATTTTCCGTCAAGAGTCGAAACTAGGTCAAACGATGTCGGAATGACCTGAAAATTGAGATGAAGCTTCTTGAGCAGTGGATAGGACCAACCATGGGCTTTTATTTGAGTTTTGAAGCCGTTTGGGGTCCCATCGATGCTTCACTTGATTTTGCTGCGGGGAAAATGCCAAGCTTTGATATATGGTCAAACGATGTCCGATTAACCTGAAATTTGACGGGGAGCCTATTGGAGTCATTTTGAGACGTTCCATGGGCTCTGTTTTGGATGTCATGGTCCCGGGTTGCTCCGCCGCCGGTAGGCTTGATTTTCTCTCGGAGCATCGAAATCTGGTCAAACGTTGTCGGAATGACCTGAAATTCGACGTGCAGCCTTTTGGAAGCATGTTGAAGCCACTCATGTATTTTGTTTGATGAGTGATGGCTTCGGTGGTTCCCGCCGCCGGGAGGCTTGATTTTGCTGCTCGAGCATTGATAGAAGGTCAAACGTTGTCGGTTTGACTTGAAATTTGGCATGGAGCCCTTTGGAGACATTCTGGAGTCATCCGTAGGCTCTGATCAAAGTTTTGGTGTCTTTAATGATGTCGCCGCCGGGAGCGCTTGTTTAGCTGTCTGAGCAGTGAAATGGGGCCAAATTTAAACTTCCTCGAACAATTCTCTGTCACAAGTTCATCAATACACGAGAAATTTCTTACTTTTTCATATCTTCTTGGAGCTGTACTACTGAAAATCACTTCAAATCTCATAAAGTCCACCACTTACTCGGCTTCTGGGGTCTTCTGGTTTAGGAAAATGATCAAAATTTATTCAAAAATCTGTACTTACATGTCTAACACATCATCTGACGGTCCACGATCAACTGTAATTGGATCTCGATATGCTATTCACATTCCTTGCTGACTATTAATTGCTCACATATTCCCTTGCTAACTCCATCTGTGACGTCGAGAAGCTAAAAATTCTGCCAAAGTCCTTCGAGAATCACGTGCTAAGTCCACAAAATGCCGCATAAACCAGACTCTCTGACACAAGAACAAGCAAAAGATACTAAATGTGGGTACGGAGACATTAAATTCTCTCCCACTAGAAAGAATTTGGTCCTCCAAATTCCCTAACAACAAGAACAAGGAGACGAGACAAAGAGGGTCTCCCCCACTAGAAGAAAACAAACCGAGACGATAAAACAATGGCTAGCCAAAGCAAAATCCACATGAGCTAAGGAGTCCTCACCACACGTCTTAAGGTTACTAAAGTGTTTTATTTCCTAGAAACCTGCCTGCTCTGATACCAGTCTGTCACGCCCCCAAAACCGGGATCCGATCTCGGGGACGCGAGTATGGGGAATTTGTAAAAATTTGTATTTCCCCTCCCAGGATCCGCGTGTGTGAGGATGACAAAATTCACAACATATCAGAATGTTTCGCGGAAGCCCTACAAGACGTTACGACCCGAAATCCGTATCCATCGGGTTCCGTGTCGTACTCGATCTGTCAGCATAAGATTATCATAAACATATTTAAACTCAGACTAGAACAATTCATAATATCAAAATATACAGAGCTGACAGTAACAGGCTAGTCATTACTCAAACATATTCAAGTTACAAATTAACGAGTGCATTAATTACAATTCCCAAGAAAAAGGCTAACAAAAGCCGTACACAAAAGCAGGCTAGAACAAATACTACCCAAGGGTGTAACGTAACTCCGGAGTCAAGCATGACGTCTACATGACATCGCTGACACAACAAGCCTGCAAAACTCGTGGCTCAACAGCCCTCTGCACACGAACTAGCTCAAAACAAGGACCTGCTATCTAGAGCACCAAAGTAGAAGTATATCAGACACGACGGTCTGCCAGGTAATCAAAATAGGCAAGAGCATAAACAAAATAAAGTTTAAAGGAAACAATAACTAAAAACACTTTATTGAACTTGAAACAAGTTTACAAGATTTAAAAACGATGCATGAACAATATACTTATCAAGAAATCACTAGTGCATGCACGATATACGAAACAAGACATGAATACATATAATATCATGATTAGTAAATCCACAA
The DNA here is from genome assembly GCA_028538565.1 of Umbellularia californica. Lineage (NCBI taxonomy): Eukaryota > Viridiplantae > Streptophyta > Magnoliopsida > Laurales > Lauraceae > Umbellularia > Umbellularia californica. The sequence continues at coordinate 42,711,218 of JAPQWN010000004.1, forward strand.
AGAGCCCATCCTTTCTCCATCATACATGATGACAAGAGTAAGCACGCACGACAAGCACGACACGATCCCACATATACGGGGAATTTCCGGCCGCGGAACCGGAACACGAACACGTACGATGTGTCATTCAAGACACGACTAGTCTGCAGACAGTCCACATGTTTAAGGACCCCCAGGTAGTGGATCAAACTAAAAGGGCAGTCCAAGCTCAGTGGTAGTCACTTATATCATGAATGCACAAAACATGGCGATACACGTTCGAGAATACGACAAAACAAGAGGGAAATCATTTATCAAACACGTCACGACAAGGCTAGCAAAATAGCATAATATAAATGCTTAACAAAGTTAAGAAATGATTCCCTTTTTGATTCTTGAAACACGATTCTTGAAACACGTCTTAAATATAAGCTTATACTTGAAATTCGAACGAAAACACGATGATGCACGAAGCATCAAAACAAGTACTTTGATCCATAAAACAAATCTCCAAACGAACTTATACTTGAAATTCAAGGCGAGTACACGAGGATGTACGTAACATCAAAATAGAAGTTCAAACACAAAATCTATCAAGTTTAGGCTAAGACTATTCATTAACCCTTGTGGAGTTGAAACCCAAATGTCGGAGTTTTGACAAGGGTTGGTGCCCCAGAAGTTATAGTACATTTTGGAATTCAAAGTGCAGAAAGTCAACAAAAAGGTCTAAAACCTAGTCTAGTTTTCCTTCTAGCAAAAATCCTTCAAAACAATACTTTTGGCAAAATTTCGGTCAGTCCTCGGTTACCTGTCGGTCAACCGAGGTTGATGTGTCGGTTGACCGACAGCTGATCGACGGCTGGCCGACAAGTCTCAGTCCAGAAATGTAGCTCTCGGGAAAAGGGACCGACAAGTACTCGGTTGGCTGTCGGTCGACCTTTCGGTGAACCGACAGCCGACCGACAGTCCTCCTGACAAAATGTTGCTCTCTGGAATTTGAACCGACAGGTCTCGGTTGGCTGTCGGTCGACCTATCGGTCAACCGACAGCTGACCGACACCTGACCGACAGTACACGGACAGTGCCTTTCGAGTCAGATTTTTCACAACTTTTTTCCTTCTTCATTCACATATTCGAACCACCTGCACTCCCCAAGCCTTCATGCTTTCCAAGGGATACATTTCTCACATTTTTAAAGCATTCCCTCCACAAATAGGCCATTCATTCTATAGAAAAGACATCAAAGCATCTCCATGTACAAAATCATAAAACTTACGAGACTAAACACGATTCTAAAAGCTTGAAGAATCATTAATAACAAGACAAGTAAGGAAGCTAAAACCCATGACTTGAAAGAACATAAGCATGACTTGCATTATGAAATTAAACATAGAAAACATGTCTAAATGAAACCATAAAACAATATACATGAAAAATCCTATAAAGATCACTTGCCTCAATCCAATGCCAAGGAAAACTCCCCAAAAACTCGACCAAAGGGAAGATCCACGAAATCTACACAAAAGCCCCAAAATAGAACACATAAAAATCAAATTTTTGGTCATCACAAACCCCCATTTCGAAAATGGGTTTGAAAACATGGAAAACAAGTTCTAAATGAACTAAAAGAACATAAATGAAAAGATGGTTCCAAACTCTAACCTTGAGCTAGCTGAACAAGATGAAGAGAGGTTGAAGATGATGAATAGTGAAATGGTTTGGCTCCAAAAACACTCCAAACGAAGCTTGAGAAGAGAGGAAGAGAATGATAGCCTTGGATCTTGATTTGGGACACTAGCTAGATGATTTCAAGGAGGAGAAGGTCAAGAAGAAGGGTTCTTCCACTCTTGCTCTAGGTCAAGATGAGTTGCAGGAAAATGGGAAAAGAATGGAGGAGAGAGAGTAGAAGGGTATTTATAGTGTCTGGAAGGTGGGTCCCAAAGCAGTAGAACTTGAAACGATTAAAACATGGTCTTGCGGACCCCGGATGAAATCGACGAAGAAGAACAAAACGATCGTCGAAAAATCTAGTTTTCAAAAAGTATATTTTCCCCAATTTCTGGAATTTTCGAAATTTATGGACAGATTTAGTGAAAATTGTCATTTTTGCCCTTTTTCTCGAAAAACGCGATTCCTGAGCCTCAAATCCAAATGGATAAACATGAAAGTTGTTAAAAACAGTAAAATGAGTCAAAAGGAATAAAAATCGGAATTTTTAGAAACCAAGAATAAATTCTCACAAAAACACAATTTACAAGGGTTAGGTCAAAACAAAGTCAACGGTCTTTTAAAACTCTCTAAAGTTATGAAAAATCTATTCAAACTCAAAAACAAAGTCAAATCAACTCTAATTTTGTTTAAAAAGCTAAATCATGATTAAAACAATGCTAAACCCGAAAATTGAGGGTCGGGGTCTTACAATATGATACGGAGTAGCATCATCCGCTATTTATTTTAAGATGCAATTTGGCCAATCATGCACACAATGAGATATAGACATTAAACAAAAAGCAAAATGCATGCAAGATGACAACAAACACAATCAAGAAAGATTAAGAACTAGTGGCTTCCAGATAAATCGGATCCACTAACTCTTCCACAATTTCCTCTTTTGCAAAATTCTCCAAAAATGGCTTAAGCCTTTGCCCATTAACCTTAAAAATCTTTCCATCATTTTGATTAAAAACATCAATAGCACCATGAGGATAGATTTTATGCACAAAATAAGGTCCAGTCCATCTTGATCGCAACTTACCTGGATGGAGATGAAGTTTTGAGTTATATAAAAGCACTTTTTGACACACCTCAAAGTCTTTCCTAACAATATGCTTATCATGAAAAGCTTTGACTTTGGACTTGTAGATGCTAGCATTCTCATAAGCCTCTCTCCTCATCTCTTCTAACTCATTCATCTAGAATTTCCTAAGAACACCCGCCTTGGGTAAAGATAAATTTAGAGTCTTAAGAGCCCAAAATGCCTTATGCTCAACTTTTACCGGAAGGTGACAGGTCTTGCCATAAACAAGCCTATAAGGAAACATCCCTAAGACGGTCTTGTAGGCCATGCGATAGGCCCATAAGGCATCAGTCAACCGAGTTGACCAATCTTTCCTATTAGGATTCACAGTTTTTTCTAAGATATGCTTGACCTCCCTATTGGCTAACTCAGCTTGCCCATTGGTTTGAGGATGATAGGCAGTGGACACCTTATGAGTGATTCCATACTTGGCCATCAAGGCCGCGAATGGACGATTGCAGAAGTGAGTGCCTTGATCACTAATCATGGCCTTCGACATCCCAAACCGAGACAAGATATTCTCCTTCATGAATTTGACCACAACCTTGTGGTCATTGGTCTTAGTGGGAATAGCCTCTACCCACTTGGACACATAATCTACAGCCAGAAGGATGTAGAGGAACCCATAAGAACTAGGGAAAGGACCCATAAAATCTATACCCCAACAATCAAAGATCTCTATGATAAGCATGGGCTGAAGGGGCATGGCATTCCTCTTGGAAATAGCTCCTAATCGCTGACATTGAGGACAAGATCGACAGAACTCATGAGCATATCTAAAAAGAGTGGGCCAGAAGAAGCCACACTGCAAAATCTTTGCAGTGGTCTTCCTAGATGAGAAGTGACCCCCGCACGCCTCAGTGTGGCAGAAAGACAAGATACTCTGCTGCTCCGACTCCGGGACACACCTCCTAATAATCTGATCAGCACAATACTTGTAAAGGTAAGGATCATTGAAAACGTACTTCCTCATCTCTACTAAGAACCTCCTTCTCACTTGAGAAGTCCAGTTACTAGGAAGCTGCCCTGTCGCAAGATAATTGACGATATCCGCATACCATGGACACGTCGACACTAAATATAGCTGCTCATCAGGAAAAGAATCAAGGACAGGAAGATGGGATGACTTATCCTCAAACTCAAGTCGTGAAAGATGATCCACGACGACATTCTCAACCCCTTTTTTATCCTTGATAGTGATATCAAACTCTTGGAGCAATAGAACCTACCTAATGAGACGCGCCTTTACGTCTTGCTTGCTCATCAGATACTTGAGCGCTGCATGGTCAGTAAAAACAATAATAGGAGAACTTATGAGATAGGATCTAAACTTATCAAGTGCGAAGACCACTGCAAGCAAATTTTTCTCTGTGGTGGTGTAATTAAGCTGAGCATCATTCAAAGTTTTACTTGCATAAGCAATAGCATAAGGGACTTTACCCCTTCTCTGACCCAAAACGGCACCAATGGCATAGTCACTGGCGTCGCACATCAACTCGAAAGGAAGACTCCAATCCGGGGCTTGCATAATAGGTCGAGAAGTGAGGCACGCCTTCAAAGCGCTGAAGGCTTTTTCGCAAGCCTCGGTCCAGACAAATGGTGCATCCTTGGCTAGAAGATTGCATAAAGGGCGTGCAATAGCGCTGAAAGCACGGATGAAGCGCCTATAGAAACCACAGTGACCTAAGAAGGATCGAATATCCTTGACACACTTGGGAGAAGGTAATTGGGAGATTAATTCCACCTTTGCCTTGTCCACCTCGATACCTCTAGGAGATACTATATGGCCTAAGACAATCCCTTGTGTCACCATGAAGTGACACTTCTCCCAATTTAGCACCAACTTCTTCTCCTCACACCTCTTAAGGACTTTCTCTAAATTCTCTAAACACCCCGCAAAGCTATTTCCAAAAAAAGAAAAATCATCCATGAACACCTCTAAGAAGTCCCCGACCATGTCATCAAAAATACCCATCATGCACCTCTGAAAGGTGCTAGGGGCATTGTACAACCCAAAGGGCATGCGCCTATAAGCGAAAGTCCCAAAGGGATAAGTGAACACGGTTTTCTCCTGATCCTCTAAAGACACTTCAATCTGATTATATCCTGAATACCCATCCAAGAATCAATAGAAAGTATGACTGGCCACTCTCTCAAGGACCTGATCAATGAAAGGAAGAGGGAAGTGGTCCTTCTTCGTACTGGCATTAAGCTTTCGGTAATCAATACAGACTCTCCACCCAGTGCCAACTCTAGTAGGAATCAACTCTCCTTCCTTATTAGCCACAACGGTAACCCCTGCCTTCTTAGGCACTACCTGAATAGGACTCAACCACTTACTATCAGCTACAGGATAGATAATCCCAGCATCTAGCAACTTCAGAACCTCCTTCCTAACCACATCTTTTAGAACAGGGTTTAATCTACACTGGGGTTGGCGGGAAGGCTTGACGTCGTCCTCCAAATGAATCCTATGGGTGCAGATTAAGGGACTAATCCCTTGTATATCAGCTAAGGTCCACCCAATTGCTCTCTTGTGCCTACCTAAGACCTCTAACAGCTGGGTCTCTTGGTGTTCCTCAAGAGAAGAGGAGATCACCACAGGAAATGACTCATCAATTCCAAGAAAAGCATATTTTACCGAAGAAGGTAAAGGCTTCAACTCAAGCGTAGGGGCCTCCTCACTACTAGGCATTGACTTAGCTTCTGATTTCGGAAGCTCCTCAAACTTTGGTGCCCAAAATGCAGCACCCTTCACCTCCTAAACATTATCTAAAAGAGAATAAAGATACTCTACCTCAGGGGACTCAAGAAACTCCCTCTCCTCTTGGGTCAAGAATGTCTCTAATGGATCTGAGTACAAGTGTGTGTCCACATGTTCCTGAACTAAGCTCTCTATCAAACTCACCTCATGTATCTCCTCATCATCTCCCAATTGGGAGGCGACATTGTAGATGTTCAGATCAAGGGTCATGTTTCCAAAGGTGATAGACATATTCCCATTCCTAACCTTGATGACTGAATCTATGGTGGCTAGGAAAGGACGACCTAGAATGATAGGGGCTTGATCACTTACTCCTAGATTTGGACATGTGTCCAACACGATGAAATCTGCGAGGTACATGAAACTCCTTATCTGAACTAACACATCCTTCAGAATCCCCTTAGGAACTCTTAACACTCCCATCTGCCAGCTGAAGTGTAACCGAGGTGGGCTGAAGTTCCTCCAACCCGAGTTAGAGGTAGACCGAATATGGTAGAAGATTGACACTTGCCCCTAGATCACACAAAGCCCTCTCTATCTTCTTTCCCCCTATCTCTACTGAAATGCATGGACAACCAGGATCCTTGAATTTTGGAGGAAGAGAACCAGAGATGGTGATACTGACATTAGCTGCTAGGAGAACCTTGTTTTGATGCAAGAATTTGTACTTGTAAGTGCACAAGTCCTTGAGATACTTCGCATAGACAGGCATGTGTTAGATCGCATCCAAGAGAGGAATGTTGAGCTTAACTTGAAAGAAAAGCTCCCTAAGAGACTCTGCAAGATCTGGCTTGGACTTCCCTCTCAACCTCTGAGGGAAAACAGCCGGGGGTAGGAAAGCTTGGACTCTAGGGTCTTGAAAGGTAGAAGTGGAAGACTCATCTTTCTTAAGTTCATTGGACTCATTAGACCTTTTTGAAGACTCATCCTTAGACTCAGAATTCTTAGGCTCCTCCACTTCAGGCAAAGCAGGAGGTGCCATGGAAGTAGAAACATCAGGTTTAGATGGCTTGGGAGGGATGGTTTTATCAATGATTTTACCACTCCTCAAAATGGTGACAGCTTTAAGATGCTCCACTTGAGCATCCGACCCACCGGAATCGTCCACAAAGTGCTGGCCTTGAACATTGAGAATAGCTTAGGTAGGCAAGGCACCCCTAGTGGTTTGACTAGCACTCACCGCATTGGTAAGTGTAGTTAATTGAAATTTGATGTTCTCAAGGGCCCTATTGTTCTGCTCATTGATGGAAGTCTGACTACTCAAAAGGGCTTGAAAGGTATTCTCTAGACTTCTCTTATGGGGAGGTTGATATGGAGCATGACCCTGTGGGGGTCCTTGTTGCTGAAACTGCTGATAAGATTGGTGTGAAAACTGCTGCTGAGATGGGAATCTCTGCTGCTGATACTGTGGGGCAGATTGGAAGAATTGCCCATGACCCTGATTAGACTGAGGAAATTGCCCTTGATTCTGATAGGGCTGAGACTGAAAACCTGAAGAATTCTGATTGTGAGCTTGGGGAGGGTTGTCCCTCCACCGAAAACTGAGATGATCATTGAACCTAGGGTTGAAGTTCTGATATTGGTTAGATTGGAAAGAAGATTTCTACTGGGGATTCACAGCATTGACATCAGATGGAGGGTTACCATGGAGCAACTCCTTGATGGACGGAATGGTAGGACAATTGTCCGTACCATGATCATTCTGCGAACAAATTGCACACAATCGATCCACTTGAGCAACTGGTGTAGGAGTAATCTCACTGACTCTCTTAAGCTCTAGACCTTCTATCTGACGGGTAAGCTGAGCTATTCTAGCACTCAAATCCTCCTTCTCACTCAGAGTAAACTTTCATGCACTGAGAATACTAGGAAACACATTAGGAGTAGATCTATCATTGGGATTGGTGGTATCCCAAACCTGATACTGTTCTGCTAAACTCTCTAAATATGCATAAGCTTCATGAGGTTCCTTGGCACGGAAAGTACCATTGCACATCATATCAATGAACTGTTTTTGTCGAACTCAATCCCTCATAAAATATTGTAACCAACTCAGGAATAGTAAAACCAAGATGAGGGACCAAGTTCAACGTCTCATGAAACCGATCCCAACATTGATGAAAAGACTCTCCCCCTTTTTCAGCAAAACTCTGAATATTTTTCTTTAAAGCAATTGTTTTCTGATGAGGAAAGTACTTTTCATAAAACACTTTTTGCAATTGATCCCATGTGGTTATTCGTACAGAACGCAGATTGTTCAACCAAGTTTTGGCATTCCCCTTCAAAGAGAAAGGAAACAGCCGAAGCTTGGCTGACTCTCTTTGAGCTGCTGGACACATGGTTTCAATTATGGCATTGAACTCTTTAACATGCAAATACGGCATTTCAGATGTCATTCCATGAAAATTGGGGATATGAGTCAAAATATTTGGTTTGACCTGATATGCATTTGCACCATGAGCTTCATCGACAATACAAGATGGAGCATCAGTCCACCTAGGGGTCAAATAATCATCCATTGTCCTAGGTGGTACAACTTGATTATGTTGATTATGGGGGTCATCATTATTCTGTCGATCCACCATTGGTTCAAAAGTAGGATCGGGCAGGGGAAGCTCAACAAAAACGTCGATCCCTGGCCAATCAATTATCGGAACTTCTGCAAGATCTACTCTGACTAATCTGTTGTGTATGTCTCTACGATAATGAGAGGACATATACAACCAACAACCCCAATTATCAAAATTATCACCTAATTCTAAAAGAAACTAAAAACAAAAGAATAAGAAGAAATCTCTCAAAGCTGTTTTACCTCAAATTGTCGTTCCCCGGCAACGACGCCAGAAATGCTTAGCTTATTTTTTGGTTGTGTGTCCTAAGCGGAGGATAGAATTTATCGCTGTGTAGCACTTCACTCATGAAGATGTCGAATCTACAGAGGACGAGCTAGAGGTTCAGCGCTAGAGAACTTCTTTTGGTCGAGAGTGATCAACTTGTTTTTCAAATGATGGAATTAATTCTATGCTGAGGACTGATTAAAACTGTAGAGAACTGAATGAAAATGTTATACTAAAGAGATGGTTCAACCTTTGGGTTCAATTCACCCCGATTTACATGGTTTCATCTTCCTTTTCCTTACACAGGTAAGATTTGGATCAATCCAATCTTACCTGGAAAATTTCTTTGTGGAAATCAAATATAAATATGAATTAATAATTTCCAAAGAGATTCCTAGACACTCTATTCAATAATCTGAGAGTCATCGACCTAAGCACTAGTTGTATATCATAGATGAACACAATTAGTCAAAGGCTTAACATCTCAATTATGATTTCTGGAAACAGAAAATCCAAGGAAACTATCTTTCATCATTAAAGCATTAATCAAGGAAGACAATTCATGTAAATCCTAAGGTGAATTCCCCTTAGGTTAAACCATATATAAATCTACCCCTCCATTAATGGAGAAGTCTTCAAACAGATTCTATGAATACAAAAAAAAAAAAGAACATAATTGAAATATTACCTCTATTAAAACTTGAAATAATATGAAGGATTCTGTCTCAATACAAGAATTCACTAAAATTGAACACTAATCTTCAATTAAAACTCACTATGCATTCATCTATGGAAGAAAGAGAGAAAAGGGGGCTGGAAAACTAAGACAATTCCCAGATAATCCTAATTTTCGAGTTCCTGGGCTTTATATAAGTCCCCCACGTATCTAATTACAAAAATACCCCAAAAAGCAAAATGTCTTCAAATCCGACAGTTCTACCGGTAGAACTTGTGGTTAAAACAGTTATACCGGTAGAACTTCTGGTAGAAACAAGTGAATTTCCTCTCCAAGCTCTGTGCCATCTTTTCAGCCATCTCTACCGGTAGAACTTGCGGTTGAAACAGTTCTACCGGTAGAACTTCCGGTAGAAACAGGTGAATTTCCTCTCCAAGCTCTCTGCCATCTTTTCAGCCATCTCTACCGGTAGAACTTGCGGTTGAAACAATTCTACCGGTAGAACTTCCGGTAGAAAAAGGGAATTCAAATTCTTCAACTTTCTGCCACAATTCTAGCCACTTCTACTGGTAGAACTTTCGGTTGAAGTAGTTCTACCGGTAGAACTTCAGGTAGACTGATGTGGTCCAGTTTCTTCACTCTCTATTTGATCCATTCATCCTCCAGAAGCTTCATTCTTCATCAAATTTCTGCAAATGACCAAAAACCAATACCCTGCAAAAATTATATGTAATCAAATGAATTTAAACACGAATGATGGAAATAGGAAGATAATTAAGTACCCAATTGCATAACAATTGGGTACTTATCATGCATGTTAGTCATGGATTTGCCATAATGAATCTCAATATACTAAACTAGAGATTTTTTCTATAAATGCATAGGTTAGATGTGTGATCTTTTTATGGGAGCTACGTAGGAGAAATCTACCCCTGTATTCCTCATGCAGGGTCAACAAAAGTTCACTCTGGTTTGTGTGATATTTCCATTGGCTTAAATCATCCTAAATTAAAATTACTAATCTTTTGGACATGTAAATTGATGTCTATGATTTTCCAACTAGGGTGATTTTTGTTCCATCCTTAATCCATCATGGAATCTTTCTATCCAGCAGCCTTTTTAATGGTGATGGACCCATGGGGGCCCACAAGAGGCTGGTTCATGGATATTTTTTCCATCTTTTCAGTCACTTTTCCGCTCAAAAATGGCTTAGAGAATACACCTTCTTTAACTTTTAGTTTATGGATTCTATAAATTTGCATGAAAATGCTAAAAAAAAAAACTAGAGTTTGGATTAGGGGGCTGGCCAAAGATCACTCTAATCACATCATCCAGCCCTTCATTTTAGAGCCTCAAAGTTGGAAGACGGCTTTATTTGTGAACCCCTTTCCTTTTCCGCTGTGATTCAATCATATGGAGGATATTTTGGGTGCTGGTCTAGCAAGACTTATGCTCTTAATGAATGAGATGGCTTTTATTCTTAATATGTAGAAAAATATACACGAGACACAGAGAAATCTGAAATGCTACCTCTATTTTGTATTATTTTTTCATTGATAAACTCATTGACAAAAGGCTCCTTAAATAGAAGCAATGGCCTAACAAACAAGTACACCTATCAAACCAAAATGTTGAAATTATGGAGTTGAACTTTTGAGAGAGAATAAAAAGTAATAAAAAAATCCTTGATTTTTACATTTTCATTCGGGACATGTTCTGTGTGATGATTCACTAGAATGGAAGCTTCTGATGTTTGGATTTTGTCGATTATGGTCCTATATAATTAAGCTTTTGTCCATGTGATTGTTTCCTTACACTGATATTTCTTGGATTCAAGGTTGATTGATGAGGGGTCTTTGTGTGTGTGTGTTGGACTTTTATTCATAACTGTGAAACTGATTTCATATTTTTTTATGAAAAAGGAGAAGCAATGATCTTTCCACGTGAGATTCAATGGAAATTGTTGTCCTCAATTCAGGATGGACTGGATGATTCCTGTTGGAATTTCTACAATATTGCTCCTAGAAAAGGGTTTAGCATGTTGCCGATCGAAACAAAGGTTCTAATTTTTTATTGTCGTCATTGAATATGCATGCATTTGTTTTTTGTGTTGAGCATCTGTGTACCATTTCAGTTCTTTGGGTTGCTTTGGTACATACGAATATGTCATTGTCTGCCTAATATTTAACTCCCTATAAACTTTAATGCTTGTGCTTGTAGTGTTTTCAAGTGTGAATTCCTGCATGTTGAATTACTCTTGCCATCCTTCACATTTCCAGGCACCTTTTGGATTACAAAGAACCGACTTATAAGCGTTAAACATGTTGGATCATATTCTAATGATGCCTCTTGATCGGCAGGAGCTTGGGAATATAGTTGTAGCCAAAACAATCTTCATTGGTTATTTTATTGGGAACCTATCACAGATTTATGCATATTTAGGGGATGGGAGGGCCTTTGAGTTTTGCCCACAAGCTATACTATTATTGCAGATGCTGCCACAATAGCCTCCAATGATGTATATATTTCCTATAAGACATAGACAGGTCTCTAAGAAGTAGTGCATATTATTTGGGCTCGCACAGTTTTCTTGCGGCCACTTTTCACTTCATAGAGTAGATTGAATTATTTGACTCGAAAAGTAGACCAAGTTCATTTATGTATCATTTAACTATAAGAAGGAGGGCCACCTCTGTTGTATTTTTCTTACTTTACATGAATATACCGACATATCATTCTGAGCAACATCATGAGTCTTTCCCATTGTTTAAAGATCACATTTTAAAATCCAGGCCATCAACTTATTGGATAACAAATTTGAGATTGAAAACTCTGAAGGACTGTAACGATTTCGTTATTGAAATATTTGCAATGGTAACCCCCATGAGCTTTTTTCATTATTTATGTATCTCAATATATAGTCAGGGCCAATCTCGTTGCTGGACAGTGAAAATAAGAAAGAAAACTCTAAAGGATCGTAATGATATCGTTATCAAAAAAATTAGAAATCACTAGTCTGGGTGAAACCCATTATCCTTTTTCATTGTTTATATATCTCAATTTATAGTTAGGATCAGTCTCATTGCTGGACAACAAATTGAGATAAAAAGCTCTAAAGGATCGTAACGATATCGTTATCAAAAAATTTAGAAATTACTAATCTGGGTGATATCCGTGAACCTTGGTTGGGAGTACTCAAACCAAGCCATTTTCTAAAGGTGCCCATAGTTCGAACTCTCATAGTGAATCATCATTTTCCTCTTTTTATGGATGAGATATAACTTCAACTTGTCCTCAATAACAAGAGAAGAACTTATGAGTTATTCTGCTTTAATGTACATGAGCTCCTTTTACAGTTGATTCTCTTTTAAGGCCTTAACGTTTCTTATTAGTAAAAAATGTAAGTAAAGCAATCATATTTGCAAAATGTGAGTAATACAAGACATATAAATAAGAGAAAAGAAATAACTATTTGACGTAAAATGTATGAGAAGATTAATGACATACTGACTTCTGTAGGGTTAAAAGCTCGCTTAAGATGCCATCCCCAACGGTTAAGAGAACTTCCAGTAATGCATGTGGATACTTAAGTGATGCTCGTACGTGTAAATCATAAATTAAATTGGCTACGCCTATGAGTGCTAACCAGTTTATTTAAAAAGTCAAATGGTTCCCTCATATATTTTAGCAAATGAAGCATACAGACAACCCAAAGCATACAATTTACTTAAGTCCTCTGTAGAAGAGTCACCATCTTCACAGATGCTTGAAAATTGTGAAGCATGCTCTAGTTCAGATCTGAACTCTTCTATGGTTATTCTCCACCGAAAAAACAGAAATATCTCTAGACCTTATCAATGCTTTCATTTTCAAGCCTGACTTAAGGACTTTTAGTGACGATGGCATCCAATATCGTAAGGCCCTACAGATTGACTCTACATCAAGGAGCAACATCCCATCTTCCGTGGATGACTTAGTGGCAAAATTGCCTTTCAATTCTGCCCAAAACTTTCTGGGCCAAATTCCAAACAGCCAAAGGTTCGAGCCCTCAAGAGGAGGGTTCAAACCTTCGAGGAGTGGAATCTCTGGGCCAAATTCTAGATAGGCCAAAGGTTCGAACCCTCAAGAGGAGGGTTCGAACCTTTGAGGAGTGGAATCTCTGGGCCAAATTCCAGACAGGCCTAAGGTTCGAACCCTCAAGAGGAGGGATCGAACCTTGCAGACCTGCACTTCCTAAGCCAGAGTTCCCAGAATACACAAAGGTTCGAACCTTGCAGACCTGCACTTCCTAAGTCGGTTTCCAGAATACCCAAAGGTTCGAACCCTCATGAGGAGGGTTCGAACCTTACAGACTTACACTTCCTGAGCCAGTTTCCAGAATACCCAAAGGTTCGAACCCTCAAGAGGAGAGTTCGAACCTTCGAGGAGTGGACTTACTTGGCCAAATTCCAGATAGCCCAAAGGTTCGAACCCTAAAGAGGATAGTTCGAACATTCGGGCTATGCACTTGTTGAGCCAACTTCTAGTGAGCCCAAAGGTTCGTACTCACCCCTGCTGAGTTCGAGCGTCTTCAGTCATGACGTTCAAAAAACTCAAAACACAGACTTAAATGATAAAACACCCATCTTCCTTAGGACGTACGTTCCAACTTTGCCATAAAACCTTAGTTCATTTATGTATTAGTCAAGTTATAAGATGGAAGGTCACCACTGTTGTCGTTTTCTTGCTTTACACGAATATACTGACATATGAATCTGAGCAGAATCCATGAATCTTTCCCGTTGTTTAAAAATCATATTTTGAAATCGAGGCCATCAACTTACTGGATAAGAAATTTGAGACTGAAAACTCTAAAGGACGGTAACGATTTCATTGTTGGAATATTTTACAATTTGCTATTCTTGGTAACCTCCGTGAGTCTTTTTCATTGTTTCTGTATCTCAATATATAGTCAAGGCCAATCTCGTTGTTGGAGTGCAAAGAAAGGAGTGAAAAAATCTAAAGGACCATAACGATATCGCTATAAAAAAAATAAGAAATCACTAATTTGGGTGAAATTCATGAGCCTTTTTCATTGTTTATGAATCTCAATATATAGTCAGGGCCAATCTCATTGAAAACTCTAAAGGATCTTCACGATATCGTTATTAAAAAAAATTAGAAATCACTAATCTGGGTGAAATTTGTGAGCCTTTTTTCATTGTTTATGTATCTCAATTTATAGTCAGGTTTAGTCTCGTTGCTGGACAACAAAAATGAAAAGAAAAAGCTCTAAAATCGTAATTGTTGTTTGTGTTGGTTGGATGTCATATTGTTGATCTGATTTGGGACCTTTAAACAACACATTGGGCTTTTCAAACCTTCAAGCACTAATTAGAAACGTTAAGGCCTTGAAAGAGAATATGTTGTAGAGGGAGCTCCTGTACATTAAAGCAGAATAACACACACCATATGCAAAATAAGTTATTCTCTAGTTATTGAGGATACATCAAAATATACAAATTATGCTCTCCTCTAGTTACTTAGGATACATCCAATATATAAATCAAAATGTGTTCCCCCTTGGTAAGTATTTTCAACATTTCAAATCTAAACAACAATGTGGACTAGTTGAAGTTATATCTCATCCAAAAAGAAAAACCAATCAGAAAAAAAATTAATTTATTGAGCTGATTACAACACCCAGAATGAGAACACAATCAAGAAAAAAATTCCATTGCATCCCCAATTATTGCTAGAAAGCCACACTACTGTTTTAAGACATAACACAACATGAATTGCTTACAATTTGTTACACAATTTTCATCCAGTGGTCATAGTTTTACTCGAAAAAGACCTCCAAATGTGAGATATGATTTCCATCGTGGTTGCTCGTCTGAGTAGGAAACGGGTGGATAGTATTGCACAAATTCGTGACTCCATATTTTTGCTAGTAAACCTTAATGCACATTGGCTTTACCATGTGAATAAGTTGGCAAAAACCTGGAACTGTAATCAGTTGCTTCCGTTTACGATAGGCAGGGCCATGACTAACTATATAGAAACCATCTTGCTTCAATGGTTGATATGATTGTGAATGCTTTAGTCATCATCCTCATCCTCTTGATTATTTGGATGGTTGAATTTTTGAGCGCGATACATCTCAGCAACCTGAAAATGATTTAACTAAACATTAGAGTTTGTTACTACAGAACAATGATAAAATTGCGCAGGTTGAATGAATGACTAGCAAATGGCAGATTCTGCTAAACCTGCTCAGATGTTGTGGCTTGATTTAGAGCCTTATCTTCTCTGACATGAAGTAGGCGTGGAAATGGGTGAGAAATTCCCTTTTCAAAGATTAGACACAGCTACCACATACCTATTTTCTTCATAAATGACAATAACTAGAAAGAAAAACTAACAATAATGCTTTAGAACCACATTGTGATCCTAAATTCTTTGCAGTAGATATTATAATGCACATCAATCATGGATTGAAGGGGTCAACAAATGATATCATGTAGACCAGATGATTTTAAATATTGATTGAGCACATTAAATGGACATTAAGACCGAATATAGTCCAACCATCCATTTTGATGATTCTTAATCAATAGTCACAATCTATATCATTGCCTTATTAGCCAAACCCCTCAATAGTGGGCCCCACTTCCCACTATAGAATTTATATCATAACATGCTGCATAACATTCACATCACAGAAATGAATGATTGCCTACATCAATAAACATAGATTTTCAAGGGAAACCATGCCACGGTTATGAAATCTGCATAATAGCAGCCTAAGCCCACTGATGATCAATCTGACCCTTGAAAATCACCACTCATAAGTTGGTACTCACCCCAGTTTGACTCTCAACTGAATTTTACTTGTCACTGGATCGATTAAGCAAAACCTCATCTGAGGGCTACTAATCAGTAGAACTTTGAGGCTTTACATTATTTAATCACCTTGGCTGCCTTGGATAAAAACTCCATAATCTAAAGAACAAAATATAAGATAATAAACAAGATCCCTTCAACCTTATTTGGATCAACAACACCGCTTGTTGCACTATGAACAGGATTGATACTTAAATCTGCTGCTTTCACCTCCCAAACTTGTGATGGAAAATTCTAGATCAGAAACTGGATTGGGTTTTTCCCTAAATTTTGCAAAAAATTCCAATTACCAAGCAATCTATAAATTCAAAATCAGAAATTGGGGTGTTTTAGTTTTGTAATTGCATTAACAACTACTTCTTCTTTATAAAATGGAAGTAGAACAACTTTTCAGAGATTTTTTTCATTCTTGATATCTGCTTAAGTGGAAGGTTTCAAGCGCTAAATAGTTGTACATGTGTAATATAAGCGCCCACCATGTTGTTAAACTCTATATCCAACTAGCCCAAGAACAGGAAGCCTAATAGCCTAAACTTTCACACTCAAACAGTCTGAATAGTGGGTATAAATTGGCTCAAAATTAGCTTAAATATCAAAAGCTGAAAATGGGTTAAAATATAGCCCAAATTTTGCTGGAACCAGTTTGATTTGTACTAGACAGATGACCAGATTGATATGTTGCAAATGGGCTAAGACCCAACCCAATTTATGTCCGTAGAAAAATAAAGGTGAAAACTCAGTTTAGATGATGGCTGTAAACATGCTAAAATCCAGCCCCTATATTTGAATTCCACTTAGTAAGCAGGCTGATTTTCCCCAACCAAACAGCCTAAACCTATCTAACAAACCCCTAAACAGTGCCTTCAGATATTCATCCAACTAAAAGAGTCTGGGATTTCTAGAGTCAAATACTCTACAGTTGAGTTAAAACTTGAAACGCCCAAGCAAAAAAACAGCACAAAAGCTGGCCATTTGAGGATTAAAAGTCCAACCCATACAGAAACTTTTAAATGGACTAGAATGTGCTATTAACTAGTCAAATAAAATTTACATATACATTGTTAAATTACTAGTTTTTTTTTTTCAATGAATGTTAATTTACATTGAACCAGGTTTCCCATAAATAGCAATAACATGTTTTGTGATTCGTAAAATTTATTTGACCATTTAAAACTCAACATAACAATAACAATAACATAGTAAAACAACAATAGCTCCTTCATAGTTTTACAGCCTGCAAGCAAAACATGAAGACCCTCCCATCCCCCAAATATGCATGAATCTGTGACAGGTTCCCAATAAAATAACCACAGAAAATTGTTTTGGCTGTAACCTAAAAAATTATGAAACCTAAAAAATTATAAACATTTTTCTTTTTAACACTTGGTTTCCACACAAAGTACAAAAAGAATTCAGATTCATCACACGAAAATGCTCCTAGAAGATCCAATTCCAACACAAAATAGCCATAACTTCAAATGTTGCTGATTGGAATGTGTATGTCAGGGTTTAACTTCCACAAGTGCAATTTAGTCAATCAAAATCCACCTAGTACTTTTACAAGGCATCCTTTTGTAAATCTATCTTAATCAAACCCAGCACCTGTGATTGGCATTTATATGAATCCAAGTAAGATATTGATACACTGAACATGTCAGAAAAATGCAATTGACTCCACAAGTTGAAACTTTAACATGTAAAATAGCTGCACAAACATCTCACTTGTCCCAATAGCTATGGAGTGATTTACCAAAGAGATCTTGTAATTAAGGATGTAAAAGGAAATCTGATTCTAGAAAAGTCCAACCTTATTGCCAAAAGTGTCAATTCACAAAGCTGAATTGTAAGAATCTCACAAATCAATTAGGAAATTTCATGCGTTAGGATCTCTACCATTCAATGGCATAGAGACCAACTTACCCAAACCATATCAAAGTGGTTCATCAGGTCCATGACATTCTTGAACACTTACAAAGAGCTCTACATTGGTTAGTTCTAAAGCTACCATTCCACTAAAACAGACCTTCTAGAAACTCATTAAAATCAGTTAATAAATCAGCCAATAAATACATACCAGTCAATAAATGGTTGCAACCGTTTAGATTCTCACATTAAAATTAGATTTACTGCAACTTTGATTCCATTAAACAGCTTCTATAGACAATGTCATATCCACCCTATCCAAGCACATTTCCAGTTTGGTTCCAACTCCTGCAGGAAATTATTTGCAGTTCAATGTGAGTCCTCTTTAGCAATAATCATAGACAACATATAGGATTTTCAATAATCTCACAGAAAATTTATATTTGAGAATTCTCATCTCATTCTCACTGGATCTTTAGGTCTTTTAAGCCTCCTAACATTAGTTCTACACTTTTAACAGGAGTTAAACCCTTTGAGATAATCATGTCATTAAGATTAAATTTCTATTGGACATTTAATCAAATAGTTAGGATTTGTAAAGGAAGAGGGGAAAACCCTCAAGCTGTGATTTATGAAGAGGAAGAAGGATAAAAAAAAAAAAAACAATGACATCATATACATATGTGTTGTGCTCCAACACCTGAAAAAGGAAAAAAAAAAAACCTTGAAAACAAAATACATGCAAACACTCAAGCTCAACCTAAAAACTGTGAATAAGAAGGAAAAGGAGAAACAAAAACCAATATAAATATATATATATGGTGCTCCAACCGTGGGGGGAAGAACTAGAAAATAAAATACATACCTTAAGAAGAAGTAGCGCAGGAGAAAGATAGAACTCGGTGGAAAGAAGCAGAGGAGATGAGGGATGACAAAGTGAGAGAAGAAGAGGAAGAGGGGGTTCATGTGAGGGGTAAGCAGAGGATGGAATTGAAGGAGTAGTTTTGGGAGGAGGTGCTTTTAGGAGGATTTGATGAGAAGAGATCAAGGAGAGGGAGAAAGAGAGAAAAAAGGCGGGAGAGGAAAAATGGGGAAGAAAGAAGAATCAATCGGCCATGGTATGGATATAGGGTGAGTTTGTGACGAAGTCGTTCGGCAAAATATGGGGGTAAAGTCGTCCAAATACCTCGTACGAACACCGAATTTTTTGTTTTGGTGTATTTGTGATTAAATCCGTCTAATACAATTTTTTTATATTATGTGATTAAGTCGTTCACCCCATTCAAGGCTTCTGCAACAAGAAAGATGTCAAGCATGTGCTGAATCACAGGCTGATCAGGACCCAACATTGCTCCTCAGGCAATCATTGGGACAAGAGCATAGCTTATTTGGCCTGTAGAACAAATGGGTATCAGCTGATGAGCAATGTAACCTTGGATTTAGTGGAAAAACCTTCATTGAGCAATATAAAAACACACTTTTGGAGATCTCTAATAATACAAAATCATTTGATTTTATCTATGCTCCATTAAACAAAAAATGGGAAACCTTTTCCATATCAAATATACTAAACACCCCCCACCACCCTCAAACCCAAACACAAAAAAAAAAAATTCCTATGCAAATTTAGACAAAAGCCTATGCAAATTCCATCAGGGGATACCTCCATAAGTTTCAGTAACAATTTATGATGAAAAAAAAAATGATATATTAACAACCCCACACCCCAGGGATACAGGAAACACAATTCCCTGTGGTGAAAAAATCCAATCTTTGATCTCTGTAAAAGATGGGATTTCCACATGCTTGCTGCACCAATCACCCAGTCACCAAGACCCTAACATGCCTGTTTTCTTCTACAGTAAAACTCATCAAATGTCCAAATATCCAACAAAAAACACATTGCGAGGTGACGTAGAGAAGAATTTTCCTCAGCGTTCCAACGTATGCCATTAGATATCAAGACTTAATCGACTCTCTACATAATCAACTATGACAATAACAATAACAATCCCAAAATGCACAGCATTTCAAATTCAACCAAATGCCTTTTAACATTGATTAGAATCCAAGAATCTAAAGCAAAAATACCTTCCTTCCTTGTTGAGAAAACAAAGAAATCAAGCATAGAATCAAAACAAAAGGTGATAGATCGAATCGAGACTAAAATCAAGAGAGAGAGAGAGAGATTACTAGCCGCTCCTATGACGAGAACCCTAACTACGTCTTTCGCCATTGTTGATGATGATGTCCTCGAGGTGGGAGAAAAGGGTTTGAAGTGAGAGATAGAGCGCTTCTTATAATGTAATTTGTAAAGACGAGACGATAAGAGTGAAGCTTTCAAGGAGGATTGAATGCGATGGAAAAAAAAACTGATTGCAGAAATTTTAGCGCAAAAGAGATGAACACTGAAGAAGGAAGAAGAGAGGCATTGGCAGTGAGTGGGGAAGAAGGGAGAATCAAACGACAAGGGCGATGAAATCGTCTGGATAGAAGAGAGGCAAAAGGCGAATGAGATTGTGATAGAAAATGCTGTGGTCATTAGGTATAGAAAACGATATCGCCGCATTATGAGGGGGGCATAATTGTCTAGAAAACTTGTACGAACACCCATATGGATGTTTTAATGTATTTGTAACTAAATCTGTATAATACAGGTTTTCAAACACTTTTTTGGTAAAAATCCTTTTATTTTATTTCACTTTATTATATATACTTTTGCTAGGTTGGTAAAGTCCCTAGGATGGAACCCTGAGTATGTGTGTGTAATACACCACTCAAATATGAGAGCAGTGGAAAATGGTTGTGGTTTAATTGAAATCCCGTTTCCTACCACTTGAAAATAAGTAACCATTGTAAAATCTTATATGGTTTGTAATAAAATATCGAACCTATGAATCTTGATTTACGCATTAACATGGATAATCTAAAATACTAAAAGCTTACCTTACGCCATGATCTTGATGATGAGCGGCTTTCTTTTCTCAAATAGGGTTTTCTCCTTTCTCTCTTATTAGCCACTCCAATATGCATGAAGTTGATGGGTACTTTTTAGATCTTGTAGGTTAAGAGAGAGAGAGAGAGAGAGAGGACTGGAAAACCATATATATAGATAAGCCTTAAAGAGATTTCTTCCCATCAAAGAAATCTTATAAAGGTAAGTTCCATTAAATCCCTCAAATTAGCCAAGAGTCCTATTTGATTGGGCTTATTAAAATTGAATCCAAGATAAACTTAGTAAAACCAAAAACTAAAAAGGGAAAAGTAACTTAAATAAGTGGGCTCAAACAGTGGGTCCTAACAGTGTTGCACATGTGGTCATGAGGACCACTCACGTCTAACAATCTCCTACTTGGTCTGAATGACTACACATATGTGATCTCCCATTTGGTCAAGACTATCATATAAAAGTAATCCACCTTTTATGATATAAATTTTGAAGAAAAACGAGTTAAAAAAAACTTTGACTCAACTTGGGTTCAGCTGATTTAAGAAAAAAACCTGATGAGTGGCCACTCATTTGTAAAAACAGCCCAATCATTCTTGTTTATGCTAATTCTTATATACTGTAACTAAATGAAGCCAATAATGCGAGTCGTGGCAGTCAAACATCAATTTTGCAACATAATTCCTTCCATCTACCACAATATTAGTAATTCCATTTAGTCAAGTCATAAATCAAGGAAAAGAATAAGAGTGGAATAAAAATTCCTATTTATTGGTCAAACTGAAATTTATCTTGCTTTTCAATAATGAATTAATTGTGCACACAAAAAAAAAAGCAGGAGAATATAATCAATATTAATGAAAATTGATCCACAAAAATGTCTGAGTAAATAGCAGAAATCCTTTCAACCACATACATTAAGGTAACACAATGAGACTCATTTCTCTAACATGATGATTATAGGCCTATGTCGATAATGCTTTGGTCATAGGATTTGCAATTATGAATTTTGTACTTATTTACTCTATAGACACTAAACTATTCCGAACCTTCTCTTTAACGGCAAGATATTTTATCTAAAAGTGTTTTGCAGTGCTAGAACTCTTGTCGTTGTTAGAGAAGCGAACAAATGAGGTATTATCACAATAAATTTTCAGCGGCTTAGAAATGGAATCCATGATCTGAAGCCCTAAAACAAAATTTCGCAGTCATATAGCTTGATTAGTGGCCTCAAAGCATGCCACAAATTCTGCTTGAAATGTGGAAGAAGCAGTTGTAGTCTATATAACACTTTTCCACGAAACAGCCCCACCAGCAAAGAGAAAAATGCATTTTGATGTAGATCTCCTTGTGTCGAGGCATCCAGCGAAATTTGAGTTTGAATATCCAATCACTTTCAAGTGATCAGATTTTCTATAAGTGAGCATATGTTCTTTAGTCCTTTGTAAATATCGCATGACCTTCTTTGCTGCTTTCCAATGTACCATGCCAGGGTTAGACAGATACCTTCCTGACATGTTAACTACAAAACTGATGTCTAGACGGGTATAAGTGTAACCATATAAAAAGACTTCCTACAACGGAAGCATATGGAATATCTTGCATCTGTTTTCTCTTGATGTCATTTCTTGGACATTGATCTTTTGAGAATAGGTCACCTCTTGATATAGGTGCTTTTTCTTTAGAACAATTCTGCATATTGAATCTTTCAAGAACTCTATTGATATAGGCTTTCTGTGAAAGTCCTACTAGTCATCGAGATCCGTTTCAAATAATCTCAGTTCCAAGCACAAAGGAAGCTTCGCCTACATCTTTCATTTCAAAATTCTCTATTCCATCAATCCCGATCCGAGTCCGGGCTGTTGGAATTGGAATAGGTTCGGCAGCGGATCACGAAATCTTGGCGATCTTCTCTATCTAATGAATGATGAGGAGTCTGTTTTGAAATCTTCCGCCCTGCACCCACCCCTGAGTATATGCTTCAACAGGAATCACACAAGGGTAAATTGATACAATAGAAACCTCTGGTAAAATGCCCGCCCGTAACCCAACAGATAAAGTACATAGTCCGTTTTAGCTGTTACATTCATCAAATGTTTCATTTCATCCGGGAAAAGCCATCTTTTTCTCAACAATGCCTTTGTCATTTGATCCAATAGCGTTCCGTTAGATAGAAACAGATTTGATAAATACTGATAACTCTCGGATGGAGTATTAGAACGGAAAGATCCATTAGATAATGAACTATTGGTTCGAAGCCATCTCTGGCGACGAATCAACAATTCGAAGTGCTTTTCTTGCGTATTCTTGATGAACCAGCGTTTATATATAGATGTAGGAGGATTTGTTTGGGAAGTAATAAGCCCTTTTGACATCTCTTCATCTGCAAAGAATTCTCGGCGTGAAAACACAGAGACAAAGGGCTGATCTTTGAATAGGAAAAAGAATGGATCTGCGAAGATTACTACTAGCAAGTAGAATGTCATATATAGGACTAAAATAATGAACTTGCTCCTACTGATCTTCAGGTATATACATTGATCAACAATGTTTTCATTAAACCCGAAGGAGGTAATGGTATCATGGAACTTAATATACCATTGCCTTGAAGCTTGTTTAAGCCCATATATAGATTTATTTAGTCTACAAACTAGTTTTTCTTTGCCTTTTTTCTTAAATATTTCTGGTTGTTTCATATTTACCCCTTGAAATAAATTCCCATTTCAGAATATTATTTTCACATCCATTTGATGCAACTCGAAATTAAAATGAGCTACTAATGCCTTTATGATTCGAAAAGAGTCCTTCGAAGACACTGGTGAAAAGGACTCTTTATAGTCAATATTTTGCCTTTGAGTAAATCCCTTGGCTACAAGTCTGGCCTTAAATCGTTCAATTTTGCCCTTTGAGTCCTACTTGGTCTTAAAGATTCATTTACATCCTATAGTCGCAGACCCTTGAGGCAATTCGACGAGATCCCAAACTTTATTTAATGACATGGATTTTAACTCTTCTTGCATGGCATCAATCCATTTATTCGAATCATCGCCTTTAATGGCTTGTGAAAATATTACCAGATCTTTTTTTTGAATGGTAAATGTTACCAGATCTTCTTTAACACTTATGCCAAAATCAGATTCTTGAAGATAAACAATA
This sequence comes from Umbellularia californica, assembly GCA_028538565.1. Lineage (NCBI taxonomy): Eukaryota > Viridiplantae > Streptophyta > Magnoliopsida > Laurales > Lauraceae > Umbellularia > Umbellularia californica. The sequence goes on from JAPQWN010000004.1 coordinate 42,735,122, forward strand.
TAGTCATCCGATATAGCAAACCTCTTAGATCTTTGAGATCTTCTTATAGCTTCTAGTCCCGCTAAATTTTGATTCAGATGAATAATATCTTCAATCATATCACTATGAGTGACAATCTCATCTAGTGGTGCATCTGGTATGATAGGTTGTATTTCCATCATATAGTTCTAAATGAAGTCATTTGGAATACCAACTCTATCTGTTTCAGTCGGTACTTGAATAGGTATCTGATATTCTTCAAACATCACATTTCGCGGTGCATTGCTCCCACTAATGTCATCATTTTCAATGAATTTGGCATTTTCGGTTTCAACAATTTTAGTGGTATGAGTAGGACATTAAAATCTAAAACCTTTGGACCTTTCAGGATATCTAATAAAATACCCACTGATAATCTTAGGGTCCAATTTCCTCTCTTACGGGCATAGTTTAAAATCTCGATTTCGGTCGTGGTATCGGCTGGGCCGAAAAACCGATATGATATCAGTATCGGTCGCGGATATCGGTTTGTCGCGGTCGTCGCGATGTGGATTTTTTTTAATCCGAAAAGATTCGCAAAAATATCCGAAAAATCCAGAATATCAGAAAATACTGTAAAACAATATTTTTTCCATTAGTAACAACAATAAATCAAAATTTCGGTCACCTTAAGTTACGAGTCCTGTCTGTGTCGCAGTTCGCTGTCTTCTTTAGTATTTCATATAATGCAACCATTATTGATGCTCATGAAGAATTTATTAGTATAAAATATAAGAAAATAAAGATAATATATTAATCATCATTTAATACTAACTCAATCATCAAATAAGTTGTGAAATTCAAGACCCTGAAGATAACATATTAAAATCTGAAATATGATAGTGAGATAAATAAATCATAAAGCACTTGGGCATAAAAAAGGTTCATAGTTTACCTGAAATTAGAGGGGACTGGAGAGTAAAGACTAGAGAGAGATTGATAAGTATGAGTGTATGACAGATTGACAGTCGAATTCCAAGTGGAGTGTCGCCCAGGCTCGATATCATCATCATCATCATCATTTCTTGGGTATTGGTTAAAAAATTCGAAAATAAAGAATTGAAAAAAAAATTCAAAATCATGTGTATGAGTAGATCTATCATGAAAGTATGTAGATCTAACTTCTAAGTGAAGAACATAACACAAGTGACAAACCCAATGATTTCAATGCTTCATCTAAAAATAAAAAATAAAAAACACATAATAAAATGCTTTAAGTTGATTTTCTCTTACCTTGAATAATATTTTCTTCAAAAAATAGATGTGGGATTTGAAAATATGCAAGAGGGATGTGTGATGGAGTATGGTTGCTGCTCTAATGAGTAAGGAGTGGAGAGGAGAGGAGAGGAGAAGAAGATGAAGATGGGGGAAAAAGTTAGAAAAAATAGGGTTTTGGAGCCTTTTATATGATCTGGGCTGATATTTATCGGCTGAGATCTCGGAAAAACCGAGATGAACATAATCTCGGCTGATATGGGCCGAGATATTGAGGATATTTGCCCCCGAGATACCGATATCGGTATCTCGGGGCCATATCGGATCGGTATGGGCCAATACTGGTTCATATCGAATCTTTTCAACCATGCTCGCGGGTTTAAATTCAAGCTTCTGCTGGACAACCCCAAATATGCAGATGTCCTAAACTGGCTTCTTACCTGTGTATAACTCATAAGGAGTTAGAACAGCCTTAGTGGGTACACGGTTTATGATATATGCATATGTTTTAGGGCTTCTCCCAACATAAAGTCAGGTAATTTAGAATTACTTAACATACTCCATACCATTTACATAAACGTTCTATTACATCTTTCAGCCATACCATTTTGATGCGGGGAGCCATGCAATGTATATTCAGCACGAATGCCATGACTTTCTAGGAATTTAGCAAATGGGCCAGGATTTTGACCCGATTCATCATACCTCCCAGAATACTCTCCACCCCTATCAGATCTCACAACCTTTATTTTTCTGTCTAACTGTTTTTCAACTTTAGCCTTATAGATTTCAAAGGCTTTCAAAGATTCTGATTTCTTATATAACAGGTAGACATATCCTTATCTAGTGAAATCATTAATAAAGGCAATAAAGTAGTTTGACCACTATAACATGGCGTTGGTAAATAACCACAAATATCTGTGTGGATTAATTCAAGTGGTTTTAATCATTGTGGCCTTATATTTATTAACATCTTTAGTTTGCTAGCTTGCCTTTTATGTAGTCTATACAGACACCAAAATCAGTAAAATCTAGGGTTCTCCACACACCCCTTCATTTACTAATCTCTTTAATCTTTCTTGAAAGATTTGCCCAAGTCTTTCATGCCACAAAATTGAGGATCTTTTATTCAAGATTCCTCTCTTAATATTAACATTCATAATATTATTCTCATGCAAGGTAAGTGAGGAACTAGCAAAATATAGATCCAGATTCAATTTATAAAGACCATCACATAAAATACCACCACCAATTAAAACTTGATTCTTTTAAATACTCAAAGTACTGTGTCCAAGGATGTTGCGGCCGCTACGTTTCGAGTGGGGGCTATTTAATCTCCCAGCCGGCCCTAGCCATTCTTTTCACACTTTCCATCTTCTTCTTGGCTCCTTTATTGCTATAAAAGCCTCCCAACTCCTCATTTTCAAGATTTTACTACAAGACTGTACAAGTAAGTGAAGTAACATCAAATTCGAACGAATTAAACACAAACAACTACAAGATTCAAGCTTCCATTCTATCTAGGTATGTTTTTCTTTTGGATTTTTTTCTAATCTTTTAACTTTTGAGATCATCTATAATCTATTCATCTCTTTCAAAGAGTCTAAGTACTATAAAATGCTTCATTGTCTTCTAATATGATGAGATCCATGTTTCCCTTTCATCATGCACACATATTTTTTTTATTTTAGTTTTTGTTATTTTTTATTCCCGGATTTATCTATTTTTTGAGAAAAAAATGTGAATACTCATAGAAAATCTATAAAACCATTTGGAAATTGCTTGTAAATGATAGATCTATGTTTCTCATTGATCAATCCATCACATTTTGAATGTTTATTGATTTTTCTCTACTTTTTATTTTCGGATTTATTTATTTTTTGAAAAAAAATGTGAATACTTATGGACAACAGATGAAACCACTTAGAAATTTCTTGTAAATGGTAGATCTATGTTTCCCATATATCAATCCATCACATTTTGAATGCTTATTGATTTTTCTCTATTTCTTTTTACAAATTTATTTATCTTTTGAAAAAAAATGTGAATACTCATGGACAACCCATGAAACCACTTGGAAATTATTTTTAAATGATAGATCTATGTTTCCCATCGATCAATCCATCAGATTTTGAATGTTTATTGATTATTCTCTATTTTTTATTTTCTGATTTATTTATTTTTTGAAAAAAAATGTGAATACTCATGGATAACCCATGAAACCACTTGGAAATTTCTTGTAAATGATAGATCTATGTTTCCCATAGATCAATCCATCACATTTTGAATGTTTATTGATTTTTCTCTATTTTTTTATTTTCAGATTTATTCATTTTTTGAAAAAAAATAGTAGTTTTTAATATTTGAATACCAATCAAATGTCTTGAAAATGGTTCCTAGATATGATATTTATGTTTTACATAGATCATTCCAACATATATTGCTTGTTTTTTCACTTGTTTAATTATTTAATTTTGGATGTTTATTATTTTTTGGAAAAAAATATTTTTATTAATGGAATGCCAATTAAATGTATTGAAAATGCTCCTAAATGTTATATCTATTTTTGGCATAGATCAATCCAACATATATTTGTCTTTTCCTAATTTTATTTTATTTTCTTATTTTCGGAGTTTTTAAATTTTTGAAAAAAAATTATACTTTAAGTAATGAAATACCAATTAAATGTTAATAGAATGATTCTTAAGTGTTAGAGATATGTTTCCTCTAACATGTTTTTCTTTTTTGTTTTTTTTTTTAATTTTTAACATACTACTTGTTCATATTTATAGGTATTTAGTCTTCTATTGTGCAGTCGTATTTTCCAATTGATTTTTGAAAATGCCTCGTGATATTGATCCCGCATGGAGCTTTGGTGAGGCAGTTGAGAACAACAAGTTGAAAATCAAATGCAAGTTTTGTGGGAAAGTAACCAATGAGTGCATTACAAGATTCAAGCACCACTTGGGCCACATTTTTGGCAATGTTGCTGGTTGTACCAAAGTACCAAGGGAAGTTAGGGAACAAATGAAAGCTTTGGTTGGCCAAAACAAAGCTAGAAAAGTAGAGATAAAAGAAAAGAGGCAGTAAGATGTTGATGCTGCCCGTTATGATGTATTTGGAGATGAAGGTTTCGATGATGAAGATGCATAGATGGAGGGCTGCACCCCGAGAGTCTATCATGAGTCACCAAGAAGAATATGAACGTCGTGCATTTACTGAAAGCAGCAAATATTATAATGCAGGAGGCTCATTTGTTGTGCCAAGCAGGGGCAAGGGCATTGCGGGGGCCATGCGTAGGGCATTAAGCATCCGGGAACGAGATGTTCATGTAGAAGTTATTTCTACTAGAAGAGCAGTTCCTCCCCCTGTTGATCCTCTAGCACATAGAAAAGAAGGGGCTAAACAACCAAATATATCAAGTGTTATGAAAGGGGTGATGACGGGTGCAAGAGATAAGTTAGCCAAAGCTACAACAAAATGGCTAATTCACAAGAACATACCACCTACCACAATAGATTTTTCCTATTTCCAAACAATTCTTGATGTTGCCGCCGAAGCTGGCCAAGGAATACAGTCGCCCTCTGTTTATGATGTGGGCACTAAATATCTCGAAGAAGAATATAAAGAAATAAAGGCATGGGTGGAGACCTTTAGGCCCATGTGGCAACAGAATGGGGTCACCATTATTGATGGACCCGAAAAAAAAGGGGAATCTTCCGTCCTCTCCCTCCGCACCCCGGGGGCTGACCTGGGTCTCGGCGAAGGAGGAAAGATCTCGGGCATCAACATTTTTGTACGGGTATGCCAGATTTACTTTCTACTTGGAATTTGGAATGGTGATAATCCGGAGATTCACCTTCACAGGTGGAAAGAAAATCAATCCTTTTTTCTAACTTTTCAAATTGCATAAATATTAAGAAAAGAGACAAGTTTTTAAAATGCCGTAAGAGGCGTTTTTGTTTGTTTGCCGTGAAAGGCGATTTTGCCGTGAAAGGCGTTTTTACAAAACTCATCAAATATGAAAGACAAGAATTGTGATTTCTTTTTGTCTCTTTAAGAAATACAAACTACAATAGAAAAGGAAGAAAATGGATCTAACTTCTCAGGAGATTGTGGGGACACGTTGAGATCGACGGTCGCAAGTCATGTATGGGCTTCGCCATCGGCCTTCAAATGAGAACATGTGATGCTTTGATTCTTTGGCTTGGCTCCTAACCTCGGTTTTTTAAAGGACAAGGACCAAGAGAAGGTCCTATATCCAATGAAAAACCAAGTAAACGGGCTGAAAAGCTGCGTTTAGGCCATGTTGGAGAAGGAGGTGACCTTGGGGGGGTGGCCCCCCAAGGGACGTTGATCACCTTGTGGTGCTTTCGGGAGCAAAGTAGCAGAACTTCGTCTCTCTCTTGGATTTTCTGAATTTTCAGAGCTTGCACTTGGGATCTCTTTTCATCATGCTTTCTTCTTGGAATGGACCTCCTTTTATAGGCTTTTGGTAGCCATGAGGTGTTTATTGGCATTGATGGCCATGATGAAAGAATTGATGAGGAGTTACAAGTTGATTTTGTAACTCCTTTTTCAAGGCTTGTGATTGGCCGATGAAGGTAGTGGGCATTTAATCACCTTTATGCTTCATGATGATGGGAGTTTCATGGGTTTAATGCCATGATTGCTTGGATTTGTAACTCCCAAATGCTTGGTTCTGGTTGGGCCGTCCAAAATAACGAGTTAATAACTGCTTTAATGGGTCAATTAACAACATTAAGTGGTTGCCAAGGCATGTGAAGAGTCGCGGGCCGTGCTGCGCCTTTTGAGATTCTTCTTGCGATCATCACGGGTGGATCCACGCATTATTTGATGTCGGATTGCGATGCAATTTCAAACATTGATTGATGTTGGCGGGCCGGTGACGTCTATCTTGTCGATTTCAAGATCGGTCGGACAGAAAGTGCACTTTCTTGGTCAGCCGGTTGGCGGTCTTGAGGCGATCGGTGATGATTTCATGCTTTTGACGGTGGATCCGAGATGTCGACGAAGATCAGTGATTTTGAAGCACCAAACATTGGATTTTCAGAAAATCACAGAGGCCAGAACACCCGAAACGCGAAAAGAATCGCAAAAACGGACGATTTGGCGCAAAATCCGGCGACCCGGATGTCGGATGTGAATTTTCGACCCCCCCCCCCCCCCCCGCGCCAACCAATGGGGCTTGGGAAGAATCTCCATTCATCTATACATGTGCTATTTTAATTTTACATCGAAAGTGAGGATTCCGACTACCCTCAAAATCGACGGATCACGATCGCCAGCTACGGTAACGGCCGTAACACCGTCCTTCGACGAAAGCCGAAGAAAAATGGGAGAAGATAAATAGGTGGGTTCTTCCTCTCGTCTAATGTGCTGCCGGCAACACACGACGGTTGTCTTGTCACATTAATTTGGGTCAGGGTCAATTCAGGGTTACGCGTTAAAGTCCAAATAAAGATTAATCCTCACATAGCAAAATCATAGTATATCCAAGTAAAGTAAAACAATTAAGATAAAGAAAATAAAAGGGGGGAGGTGCCAAATATTTAAGAAGAGGATCGGCCCCGTTCCCGGGTACCCCCTTCAAATCCCTTGGCAAAATAGGGTTTAAAGGCTGACTTTGCAAACCAAAACAATGATGCAAATGAGACTTTGACTTGTGATTTCTGTGTTTTTCGTGTGCGATACACGAGTGATAAAGGTGAAAGGCCGATGAGCCGTAATTGACTAAAGGTGGCCGATGGGCCGATATTTGTTTTAGAGTGGCCGATGGGCCGTGATTGTTTTAAAAGTGTGTGCGAAATCATTCATCTCATCTCGTCATTCTCATTTATTCAATTTTAGAAATCAGTTTTTCTTTCCCTTTTATCATTAAGTTCAATTAAATATCTGGCACCTGAGGTGGAGGAAGAAATAAAGGAAAAATCTTTTTGTGTTTATTTTATTGGTTTTATAGTTTTTATGGATTTTTGATATTGGGGCTAGAAGGGCCTAACTAGAGAATTTTACTTGGATTTACGTAATTAATGCTTTATTACTGATCATCGGATTAACCCTAAACCTAAGGTCCTAGACCGCCCACATTAGCTCTCCCGGTCCCCTAACGGAACAGGAAAAGTGATGGGACGAAGCCTAATGCTCTAATCTATCTAATGAGGAAATCCGATTTAATGCTAGCGTGTAAATTGTCTAAGTTTGATAGCTCCTAAGCTAAACGGCTTATTAATTTGATTTAGTTTGTTTAAAGTTGTGGTTTGATTAAGAGTTATTTAGGGATGAGTTAAGAGTGTTTTAAGGTTCTGTTTTAATATGCTAAAGGTTCTGGAGCCTCGGGTTTTATTTTAAATGATGAAAGGAAGTTGAAACTAGCAAAACGGGAGTGGGAGAAGACTTGGGCGCACCTATGGTGGCGCCTAGGTACTCTTAGTGACTTGGGCGCACCTGTAGTGGCGCCCAAGTGGCTGCTCTTTGTGATTCGGTTGTTTGCGATGGTGTTGGCTTGATTTTGGAATTTCGTGGGGTTCTAATCAACGTAGGCTTCTGTTATGATGTTGTCTTTAACTTTGGGTCAATTAATTTTAATAGTCTTAAGTCATGGATTCGAAACGAAACCAAGTTTCTCAACTTGGATGTGATAGAGGACTTGGGCGCACCTGTGCATGCGCCTATGTATTCCTGTGCACTTGGGCGCACCAGTAGTGGCGCCCAAGTTGGAATTTGAAATCTTTTGGTCACTTTGGCTCGGTTTGAAGTGCCGGACGAGTCTAAGTTGATCAAGGTTTTGATTTAAAGGTTGTTATTGATTCTGTGATAGTTTGAAGGTAATGATCTAGATCGAAATTGGAAATGGATGGGGATTCGGTGGTCCTAAGGGAGTGGAAATGGACTTGGGCGCACCTGTGGGGGCGCCTATGTTTCCAAAGTGACTTGGGCGCAACTGTGGTTGCTCCCAAGTGTCCGGTTTTCGTGTTTCTCTTGTTTTTGGGTTAATTTGAGGTTGAGTGTTTATCGTTTGATGTTCTTTGAATTAAATGTGTTTTTGTTGTGTTGTGTCAATTGGAATTAAATTAGGTTTCAATTAATTAGATTTCTTAATGATTATGGGAGGCTAAGTGTTAAGAGATTGGTGCCTACGTGGATGTTTTTGTGGTTTAAGTCGGTTTAATCTTTTAGGTTAATTTGGGCTACTGGCTATAGTTGTTTCAAATCGTAAGGGTATTCTAGTGTGTTGATATGGGTCAAAGTTTGAAATTAATAGGGATTCGGCGATTCCCAGACTAAATGTGACTTGGGCGCACCTATGGCTGCTCCTAAGTGTCTGGGATGACTTGGGCGCACCTGTGGTTACTCCTAAGTGTCTAAGATAACTTGGGCGCACTTGTGTTTGCTCCTAAGTGTTAAGGGTGACTTGGGAGCACTTGTGGTTGCTCCTAAGTGTATGAGATGACTTGGGCGCACTTCTGGTTGCTCCTAAGTGTCAAGGGTGACTTGGGCGCACTTGTGGTTGCTCCTAAGTGTCGAGGGTGACTTGGGTACACCTGTGGTTGCTCCTAAGTGTCTGGGGTGACTTGGGAGCACTTGTGGTTGCTCCTAAGTGTCAAGGGTGACTTGGGTGCACCTATGGTTGCTCCTAAGTGTCAGTCTAGTAGTTTGTTATCTTCTAGGGCGTCTTTAAGTTAATTTCTTTTAATAAATTAAAGCTTATTGATTAGGTTTGTTAATCGAGATTTTAATTGGGACTTGTTGATTAAAGTTTTATTTAATTAGGGGTTTCATTAGGAGTTGTTAATAAGTTTTGGGGATTTAATTGATTAATTAAGTATGTGGATTTTAATTGAGTGTTTTAATTAATTGCTTCGAATTAATTGATAAGGGTTGATTAAGTTTATTAATTCACTCAAGCATTAATGGATTGACCTAGGATTACCTAGTTAATGTCTAACTCTATAATTCTACTACTTCTTTTTGTTCTCTTCTCTAATTACTAGTGAGCAAGATGAGAGGAGAAGTGTTTTATCACTCTTTTTTTTTGTGTTTGGTTTTTTATGCAAAAACTATGTGAGCTATCCTAAAGAACAATCTAGGGTTTTTTTACTTAATTAATGTCTACTCTTTTTCTTTTTATGTATTTTTCTATTTCTTTTAATTTTTTTGTTCTCTTCTCTAATTACTAAAGAGCAAGATGAGAAGGGAAGAGTTTTATGACTTTATGATTTTTTTGGTATTTTATGCAAACAATGCAACCTAAGTATGATAATTTGAAGATTCGAAGTCTAGAAGTTCGGCAATTAATTGAAATCATCACAAATATGGAACATCATGTTAAATTAGACGCAAGATGTAGCAAATACGGGCTGAAGAACAAGCCGAGGACTTGGGCGCACCTACAGGGGCGCCCAAGTGTCTCTGTGGGACTTGGGCGCACACACAGTGGCGCCCAAGTGTCCCCCCTGCGGGTTGTGATGTATTTCAGACTTCTGTCGATGTCCCGATATGATTTCTAGCAATTTGAGACTAAATGCAATGTACTATTGTAGATTATTAATGTCAAAGCTTCCGGACTTGAAAATAATAATGCAAGCACAAGGATTCGAGGGTGAATCCCTTTGCAGGGACTTGGGCGCACCTACGGTTGCTCCCAAGTACTTTCCTGTACTTTTTCTTCTTTTCAACGATATGTTTGGTCCCTTTTCGATTCTTTCAATACTTTTAATAAATCCAAATACATTGATATCAACTTATATGAGGATTGACTCGAATTCAAGAAGCAAAATGCACATGAATCGAACAAATAGGGACCAAAAGCCTACTTTTGGACTTGGGCGCACCTACGGTTGCTCCCAAGTACCTTCCTGTGCTTTTTCTTCTTTTCAATGATATGTTTGGTCCCTTTTCGATTCTTTCAATACTTTTAACGAGTCTGAATGCTTTGATATCAACTTATACAAAGATGGACTAGGATTTTCGAAGCAAAATGCGCGCGAAATGGAAAACGGGAGTCAAATCTCCAATTTTGGACTTGGGCGCACCTGTATGGGCGCCCAAGTGCTTTTCTGTGTTTTCTTCCTCTTTTGTTTCTTTTTCAATGCTTTTCGCGCGATTTTGAATACAAAGTCACAAGTCCGAAGGTACTAATACTAACTTATATGAATAGAAATCCGGATTTGAGAGAGAAATTGCAAGCGGGATGAGACTAGGGTCAAAATCCCACTCTTGGGACTTGGGCGCACACACAGTGGCGCCCAAGTACTCTTCTCTTGTTTTTTAACACTTTTCCTTTCAGATTCGGATTTTTCCTAATGAAAACAATATGGATGCAAGATCTATTCTAATCACGAGTTCAGAATGATGAAAATAATGCAGATCTACAAACTACGGATGATCCTAAGCATGTTTCTAATGAGGAATGAATACTGAATATCAGATCTACTGTAAAATAGTACTATTAATGCAGATCTACAATGTGTGCATGATCCTAAACATATTTCTAAACAATAATGATGGTGTAAAGCAAATAAACAAAAGAAACCTATAAATACCGATTCGAATCGTGTTCTTTAAGTCCTAAGTTGAAGTTCTTTCGCAAGTCCATGGCTTTGGGAGGCTTTCTCCATTGCTGATCTTGGAGAACCAAAGCAATCTTCTTTCTCCTTTCTTCTAGATCTAGAGATCTCCTTTATGACCTCTCTCTTTTTCTCTCTTTCTTACTCTACTTTTTTTTCTCTCTTTTGGTAGCCTCCCTTGCAAAAGTAGCATATGAGGTCTCTTTATAGTGATTTTGACGTGGAGGAAGGGTTAGGGCTACTACTTGCACGAGTTTCCAAGGGTTTCATGCAAACCAAAGTGAGATTAGGGCTCTCGGAGACTTGGGCGCACATGGAGGTGCGCCCAAGTGGGTCCCATGACTTGGGCGCCCACATGGTGGCGCCCATGTCTCATTTTGATGCCTAATGGGTCTAGGGTCCGGTTCCGGATTGTCTTTGGGTCTAAACCAAGTCAAAACTGCGAAGAGTAGAGTCAATCGTACCTAAGTATGCATCAAAGTGCATTTTTAAGGTATCTTGGGACTTGGGCGCACATGGGGTGGCGCCCAAGTTGGTTCCAAGACTGTGGGTGCGCCCATGTCATGTCTTGGGTCAAATGGGCCCGGGTTTGGTTCCGGTTCGTTTTTTAGGTTGAGATCGGGTCGGAACTACGAAAGGTAGAGCGGGATGCAGTTAAGTATGCACATAAGTGCTTTCCTAGGGCAATTAGGGACCTGGGCGCACCTGTGTGGGCGCCCAAGTGCAACTCTGGGACATGGGCGCACCTACATGGGCGCCCAGGTATGTGCCTGGTGGGGTTTTCGCAGTGTAATCTTCCGACGACCATATCTTTTGATTCGTTTATCGGATTTGGACGTTCTATATATCAACGGAAAGCTCTCGGAACGTAGAATCTTTTAGTCCATACGTCCTAGTGATTAGAGTTCAGGAAATGGTAGGGATCTGTGGGTCAAAGATTCTAATTGTTTAAATCATACTAGTCGCATCGTACTTAGGTAGACTAAGTGTAATCTCTTTGGAATCAACCTAAGTGCGTTCTATGTAGTCTAGAAGGGACTTGGATAGTGTTGTAGCCTATCCTTTGTATGAGTATTGGGTTGGACTCGAAGTCTCAACGCGATTCGGCCCTTTCTCTCACGAATTTCTAAATATTGTCGAACTAAGCATAAAATTTTCAACAAGCATCTTCATCGTCATTAATTAATCTTAATTATGCCATTAACCATTCAATCATGGGTGAAATGGGGGCACCATTATATATGACGGGTGTTTAAGGCTATCATAGGGGGCGAAATGAGGTGTCTACAGTATGCCCCTCTTTGGAGAACAACATGTGGAGAGTTGTACTCCAAAGAAAGTAGACACAACACTCATGGCTCACGGGAGCCTTTGAGCTCACGGGAGTGGCCACCTACGGATGTGTGCAATTGCAAACTCATTCTAAGGGTGAGGTTCACTTTTCTAGGATCAATTCTGATTCAGGGGAAAAAGGAAAAAACAAGAAGTTACGTGCCTACTGATTTGATTGGAAATCCGAGATCTGTGCCTCGGTGCCCGTGGTATTGCCACGTGACGGGTTGGGAACTGTGCCCCGGTTGCTTAATTTAAAGTGATGGTGGGAACTGTGCCCCAGTGGTCTGAATCAGAAGTTGGTCTTTCGATTGGCTAAGTCACTATTAGAGTTTCATTTGTTCTTGTAATGGAGTTCAATTCAATTTTGTCATACATAATGTCTTTTAACTTTCATCCACAGTTGAATACTCAAGGCATAGTTAAAATTAACTAGCAATAATGGGGATCTTGAAAGCAATCATAAACATAGTTCAAGCAATGGTGTGAAGTGTATGTGAGAATGAGATGCATATATATATTTTTTTTTATTTTTTTATTTTTCGAAAAGAGATTTTATTTTCGAAACTCAGGTATGCATAGAAAAGGCTAAATAATGGAAGATGTCCACCGGAATAACTGTCACTCTCTAGGGATCTTGGTCTTCACCCAGCTTAGATGAGAACCCGGGATAGATTCAATCATCATTTCATGCTTATCATGGAGAGTTTCAAGTTACACGGATTCCATCCTCCAACGTCAAGACTTGAGTCAGCAAACACCACAATTCGTGATAACACAGTATTATGGTCGCCATACCGATCATAAGCACTTAAGGGAGGCCTACGGCGACTCAACTTCTAGACGTGAGGTAAAATCATGAAAATCATGGTTAGGGATACTTACCTCAAGAGTTTTTTTCTTTTTTTTTTTTGTAAATCCGTCGATAGAGGTCATTACTGCTTTCTTTCAGTGTTCATTTGCTGAAATTCATGCCACTCATCTTCAATAATGTGCTTAAATCACCTTTGGTGCTCTCATTTCTGCTTTGGAAACCTGCTTTGAACAAACACTAAAAGATTCTGCATTTTTTGTTAGTGCTCAGTTTCATAACTTGCAAAGGTAACACTTCTAGTTTCATTGATGGAGATGACATGGGATACAATGCATAATGCATGCGTGATGGGACTAAAGTGTATCATGATTTTCCCTGCAAAGGGGTGATGTTTGGCGCGCGGATTTTCGCCGCTTAGTTCCTTTTATTACACTCTTTTAATCATCGTTTGTTAAATGTAATTTTTGTTTCTTTTAGTCACCAATCATTAGAGAGTCATTATGGCCTCAAGTCCTTGCATCACGCGGCTCCCCGGGTTAAAAAAATAGTTGGGCGCACATGGAAGGGCGCCCATGTGTTTCTGGGTACTTGGGCGCACCTCTATGTGCGCCCAAGTGGTCTCTCCTACTTGGTTTAGGATTCTATGATGCGTTTACGCGAGATATTGGTTGTGTAGTGAAATTGGGAAGTGAAGGGACTTGGGCGCCACTAGGAGTGCGCCCAAGTGGCACTCTTACAAAGTTTGGGAGGTAGAAGGACTTGGGCGCCACTAGGAGTGCGCCCAAGTGCCAGTCCGTCTTCTCTTCAAATTAAGACACTAATCTATATAAGGAATGGCTGCCTTTGGGTTTTATCACACTTCCTACTCTTCCAAATTCCGAATTCAAGGGTCTTTGATCTCTCTCTTGCTCCCAAGTAAGCACTCTTTCATCTTTGTTGGTTCTAGTTCATGCAACATATGTTCTAGTTTATTTTGTTCTCTCTTTTGGCATGATGCAAACTTAAAATTCAGATTTGTTTATATATATATATTTGTTTGGGTTGTATCATCTTTAATTTTCCTTCCCTTCTTCTCTCTCTTTTTATTTTCAAAAGAAACAAAGATGTTGCTTTGCATGAGTGTTTAATTTAGAGTTACTTTGACAAGGAGGCATGTCCCCTTTTTTTTTTTTTTGGTTCCTTAATGATCTGAAAGTGACCGAACAGTACCCTTGGTGATTTATCCCACGGATTTCAGGGGTTGTGATGGATAATTTTAGGTTGAACCGGGCCCATTCGCGATGAAGTCCCTGAAGTGGACTTGGGCGCCACCCTAGGTGCGCCCAAGTGTGTGTGCTGTTTTTTTTTTTTTTTTTTTTTTTTTTTGTTTTTTATACTGGTTTAGTCCTCATCCTGTGTTTTAGCTCATCACTCTTTCATTATTCTTACTTTGATCTTATGATGTTTCCTTTGTTATCATTGTGTCACCCCCTTTCTTTTTTTTTTCTTTTTTTTATTTGTGTTTAGATGTTGTATGTAATTTGGACTCTTGGCTCTTAAAACGGGTTAGAATAATCCCACAGTACTTCTAAGAGTATTTAGCACGGATTTGGGAAAGCTTGATATAATTTCCATTACTGAACCCCGACCTTTCGGGAGAAGTTCCTTGGGACAGACTTGGGCGCCACCCTTGGTGCGCCCAAGTGGTTTTTTTTTTTTTTTTTTTTTTTTTTTTTGGGGTTCCTTCAATCTAAGCCTCTTTGGGTTATTTTTGATTCAGCGAAAGTTCTTTAATGCCTCGTGTATGTGTTTATAGGTCTCATTCTATTCCAATGGCTGGCGCTCCAATGTTCTCGTTCGTAATTGATGGTGCTCGAGCTACTCCTGCCTGCAAGCCCTACTCACCAGGGGACGAGTATTGGTCCTCGGGGGATGGAAGGATAGGTTACTATGACTCCGAGGAACGAATTGAGTTCTACCTCCAGCACGGGTCATCCATGCCTGCCACCTACGATTGTGTGTTCCAGTTTGAGGAGGTGATGGATCAACAACTCGTCGAAGCCAAGCGTGGGAAGTACGATTTGCTGGTGATGAAATACAGGAAGATATGCGGATTGTACGGAGATTTGTGCGTTGTAGGGAGGACCGCTCTTAACAGGTTGTGCGGCTACGATGGACTTCTGGGAGACTTGCCAGCTTTCATTAATGACGTACTCCAGCCCCTTTTGTGGAGCATGATGGACCTTCAGGCGATGCTTGAAGTCTGGGAGGGTATGAAGACTACCAGTGAAAGAGCTCCTATCGAGGAATTTAACGCAATACATAGGCGGATGGATCAGTTAGAGCTCATGACGATGTCCTGCCCACATGAAGCTGAATCTGCTGTCCCGAGGCGCTATAGAAAGTATTTCGAAATGCAAAACACCACTCTTTCAGCGCTTATCCATCCAGTGTACACCGCTCATCTGGACGATTTTAGGCTGCTTCGGGAGATTGGTGATGCTCTTCGAGACCCTTTAACCACTTTCGAGGAAGTGAAGGGGCGGCTTGAGACCCACATCTTAGGAATGGAGGCGCGGTTAGCTCATTTTCCTATTTTTAACGGCATGGTTCACCCCCTATAGAAGACGGAAATCATTACCCTAGTCTAGGTTTTTTTTTTTTTTTTTTTTTATACGAGAGGTCAGGTCATTAGGACCATCTCAGTTAGTGATAGACCCATCTAGGGTATTAGGAGAACGGGTCGTGACCTCTATTTTAGTCAATGTCTAGGATTCAATTGATGTAGTTCATTGCTATAGTTATTATTTAATGACTCTTATCGGAGTTCAATAAAAGTTGATTTAGATTTTTTTATTCTTATTTATTATTATTATATATATATATATTTTCGTTTTATGCGTGTGTGTATTTTAGTTGGGATATGATGATATGGAATATGTGGATGAATGCAGGGATTTGGATGCATGAACTATTAATATGTGATGCCTAATGGTGAATCCATAATGTATTTTGAATCAACCTACCTTTGCATGTTGTTTGCACTGTTGTTCTTCGTAGGTAGAGATGGGCCATCGATGTGCCGCCGATAATCCTGAGCTCCGTCTAGAGTTGAGGTTGGTACTCAAGTTAAGTCAGTTTTTTTTTTTGTCAAGGTTGGATCGTAGTTATTATTAATAAAGATTGACTTGAACTTAATTAGTGGGTGAATCACGTTTTAATTTTCATCCCTCTTGAGGCTTAATTTAATGTTAGGCTTGATCTCTAATCCCTCTTTCCTTTTTTTTTTTCTTTTTTTTTTCAGTTTTCTTTTTTTTGTTATTATTGTTATTGGGCGAGAGAGATGGGCCATTTAGAGGTGGGGCCGCCCTTAGAGAGGGCCCCCCATCTGATAAGGAGGCTGGGCCAAGCTGCTGGCTACACGTGTTGGGGCTTTCCCCCTCTTTTCTTTTCTTTTTCATTCGCTCTTTCCCTCTCTTCCTTTCCTTCGTTCCTTTCTTTCTTGCTTTTGCTGTTTCAGGTGAGGCAGGGACTAGTGGATGAAATACGGGGACGGAGCAGTAGGGCGCAGGCTCGCCGGCGTTCAGGTAAGTGGTTCTCAACCTTCCTTTCCATTTTCTATTTTCCTTCTTCTCTTCTTCTCTTTTCTTTTTTTTTTTTTTTACTTCCTGCCATTGTTGCAGGTGGAGATCTTGGATGCAGCAAGGAGATTGAGGGGAGGAGGAAAAAGAGTTCAAGGTATGTAGTTCTTTCTTTTCCTTTCTTCTATTCTCTCTTCTCTCTTCATTTTCTATTTTTTTTGTTTTGAACCCTGCTGTGGCTGCCATTGTTGCAGGTGAGAAACGAATAATAAAAAAAAGGAGAAGCAGCAGAGGCGTGGAGAGAAAGGGGAAGCTCGTCCCTGACCAGGTATGTGGACTTCATCTTCTTCTTCTTCTTTCTCCTTCTTTCTTTATTTTTTTTTTCATTTCCCCTTTTTTTTTTTTTTTCGTGCGCCTGTTGGTGCCGTTTGCAGGTGAAGGCCGAGTAGGCTGGGGAAGAACAGGGAAAAGGGAAAAGAGGGGGAGTTCGCCCTTGAGCGGCCCAGGTACGTGGGCCCCATCTCCTTCTTCTTCTTTCTTCTTTTTTTCTTTTTCCGTTTTTGAAACGCCTGCTGCTGCTGTATGTAGGTGAAAACCGTGAGTGAAGGGGCAGGTTGAGAGAGGAGAGGAAGAGAGAACGAAGGGAGAGAAGGGAGAAGAGGAAGGGGGGCCCAGCCCCTGGCCCAGGTATGTCTTTTTTTCTTTTTTTTTACTTTGTTTCTTTTCTCTTTTCTCTCTGTTTTTTTTTTTTTTTTTTTTTTTTTTTTTTAGGCGACTTCACTGGGGATGAGTGAGGGAGCTGGCAGCAATGGTGAAGTGAAAGAGAGAACCACAGGGAAAGAAGACCAGGTATGTGGGTTTCATCTTCTTGGCTGTTTTTTTTTTTTTTTTCTTTTCGGTGTGTTTTTTTTTTTTTACTGGCTGCAGAATGAAGTTTTGGGCTTGGTTATGGCCATGTGTGTTCTGTAGAAGTAGGATATGTGGAGTTCAGTGGAGTTTTAAATTTGAAATGGTAGATGGAGCTCATCTTAGCTGTGGAAGGAAAATCCTGATTCTTAGTCCCCCCCACAGGTGGTCGTTTAGTAACCAACCTGGGCAATGATTTTGGGTACTGTGAGCAAGGTTTGGGGGTTTTATGTGATTCGGTGAGGTCCGAAAAGATCCGTTGGTGGGGCTGAACCCATTGGTTGTCTCGGTTAATCGAGACGAAGTGAGTGGTTTTAGCGACTGATGCATGCGTAGGGGTGATACGATGGTGATGAATAGTGTGGTGGTTTTGATCGTGATGGGACAAGGGTCATGGTGGTGGTGTCTTGGTTTGAGTGGGGATTTGCTTCACTTGTCATATTATATTTATTATTATCATTATTATTTTTAGTCTTGGCTATCAGTTTCACTTTTGTTCTTGGATTGGTTTACCTTGGGATCGTTTGGTCAATGCTTCCCTATTTTAATGTCTCCCTTGGGTTCAGCTTGGTTGCTTTGCATAGTATTCACTGTGAAGTCTTCCAAACTTTACTTCGTCACTTGTGCGTTTCTTACTTGCCACTTCTCATATGCGCTTTCTTTTCTCTCCAAATGTGCAGGATGAAGACGAGGTTGGCTTGCAAGAGGGCCCCGATGACGGGTGAGTCGGCAGAGGGTTCATCGGGAGACCCGGGGAGTGTTCCCTTAGATAGACTCATGGAGGATCCTGGCGTAGGACTTGCTGAGGGAGATGCTTCAGAGGCACAGGTATGAGGTTTTCCCATGTGACCTTTCAATCTTGATTCCTCGTATCCGTTGTTGATGTGATTTGTAATCTGGTGATATGCAGGTTGGCGAGCTACGTGCCAAGCTTAGGAGCTACGAGGCCTCTACGCAGGTGAAGGTCTTTCCTCCTCTTTTAAGTTCTGCGTTCACTGCTGTAAGGTTTGTTGAATATAAGGTGTTCTTAAAATGTCGTCTTGTAGAGTGGTGCCGTTGTCGCCTTTGTTCCTCCGCCTCTTAGCGTGGGCGAGGAGAGAGCCCTTATTCATGATCAGTATATTGAGCGCATGGATCGTATGGCGCGAGGTCATGAGGAGGTGGTTGCTGATTTACGGAGGCGCCTCGATCGATATCGCCGGAGGGCGGAAGAGAGAGGTTATGCGTTTTCGGACTCGACCCGAGCTCCTTCTCAGCGTGCCCCTGGTCCGTCTTCATTTGCTTCATCGGCTCGTCATGATGGGGCTGCTTCATAGGGCTATTGTTCTCTGATTGATCTCCTAGGGACGTATTCCTTGTGTATCCCTGTTCTATATTGTATTCATATGTCCTAGTCCTGTATTTACGCTGTTACTCCCTATCTTCGGTTCATGGTGGGAGCTGATATGTATGTGTATGTTGTGCGTATGTATACCATGTATGTATAGTCAAGATAGTGTGTTTGGTGTCTTAGAAGTGCTATGGGAATGTGGTTGATTGACGAGGAGTCACTGGGGGGTGCTGGGGGAATATACGAAGTGTTCTTCTCATAGGTAATAGATCCTTACGTATCTCGAAATTTTCCGGGGTCCAAAAAACAAGGGGAAGTGCTGCCGAAATTTTCTAAAATATCTTGAAATTTGTGCTTTGAGCACGGATCTCGTAGGAAGAATCACTAGCAGTTAATGAAGTGAGATTTCATACAACAAAAAAAGAAGAATAAGCACAATCTCTCATCAATCTAAACTTAGTAAGAAACACAGAATGAGGTTCTCAAACAATAGGGGGTGCCTGAGTGCGTGACATTTGTGACCTAAACAATTCTATGTTTTCAGGCATTCACATTGTTAGCTATAAGTATAAAGGCAGAGGTTCAAGATAATTGCACTTTCAATACTACAATCATATGTGATGTCATAAAGGGTGTGTACAGCATACTTCTATAATCAAATTCATCATTGGATAACATAACAGACATAACTCATATTTTCCCAGTTTGGTTTTCGTAACTTTGATCTTTTCAAGTCATGAGGAATTGTGCACAAAATAGTACCCGTATATAATAAATAAATGCCCCAGCTTGTGGGATGTTATGAATGTGATCGGGGTTGGTTTCCCTGCAAGGTCTCAAAACAAACTTGTCAGTTTAATATTTTTAGGCCCCCTGCATAGTTTGGCTAAGGTGGCATTTTCTTTCTCGGTAAAAATGTCAGGGGGCCATTTTGGCACTCAAGCTTTGAGAATAACAAGATTGAATTCATACCTTAGGGGATATATTTTTTTTTTTTCTGCATCCAACTAAAAGTCATTAGTAGTAAAAACATGTATGAGGTGAGTGTGTGTGCAACCTAGTGAGTGCTCGTGGCAACTGTGTATGCGATGAGGACCCAAGTTGGGAAGCCGTGTAGACATTTATTCATGTGTATATATAAACCAAAAAAAATGCCCCAGCATAAGACTAGTGTCTATTCTGGCCGTGGGTGAGAGTGCGAAAGGAGATTAGCTTCTCGATCCATGATTGTCACCTAAGTGGCAATGTGGTCTTCCCTAACCGTCCTTTGGAGGTCGAGCCCTCACGGGCCCCTTTTGTAGCTGCTTAGTCTTTTCGGCCGAACTTCGGAGAGCACCTGACCGCCTCCGGGGCTCATTTGTGAGTAATGTTTGTGTGTGGGGTGGTGAGTCACCGTGCTACTTTAGCGTTGTGGTTTTCAACTACCTTCTGCTTAGTTCACCTGATGAGTGCCCATGCCAGTCTAGCAAGCCTAAGATTTTTTTTTTTTTTTTTTTTTTTTTTGACTCCATTGTGACTGTGCAATGCTCGGGTCCTTTAAGCTTTCTAATTAACCCATGTAACGAGCATTCGGCTAATGACTCCCAAACCAGGTGGCTTTAGGGCACTAGATATGTACATACCCCTACGGGCTTACTGGCTCGAGCTAAAAAGGCTACAAACCCAAGCTAGTCACAAAACCTTTATTGTTTTCAAGACCCCTAACTAGAGTTTTTCTTTTCTTCGTTTTTTTTTTTTTTATAACCATATGACTGTGCAATGTCTGGATCCCTTAAACTTTCTAATTAACCCATGTAACGAGCATTCGGCCAGTGACTCCCAAACCAGGTGGCTTTAGGGCACTAGGTATTTAAATACCCCTACGAGCTTACTGGCTCGAGTTAAAAAGGCTACGGACCCAGACTAGTCACAAAGCTCTTTTTTTTTTTTTTTTTTTTTTTTTTTTTTGTGCAAACGGTGAAGAAGCTTTCATGACATGGGCAATCTCACCTACAAACCTTCACATTGGGTGGCCTTAACCGTGCTGAATCTGTGTGGGGTAGACTCGCCATTTTGTGTATTTTCAAGTGTTGGTGTGTGTTCGAGTTCCAAGTTTGATTAGAGTGCATCTCTTCTGTCTTCCTACGGGATTTCTACAACTATGCTAAGGAGCAAGGAGGGTCATACTCTGTGAGAAGTAAGGAAGGGTCATACTATGTACCTTTTCAGGTACATAGCGTTCCATGGATCGGGGAGCTCTTCCCCTTCTGCATTTACTAGTCTATATGCATTACCAGAATATGCTTCTTTAACTACATAAGGGCCTTCCCAATTGGGTCGTAACTTACCTTTAGGATGCGGAAGCTGTGATGGAGCGATGCGCTTCAAGACGAAATCACCAACTTTGAATTTCCGCTCTTTGACATGTTTGTCGTAGGCTCTAGCGATTCTTTTCCGATATACTTGTGCATGTTCTGCTGCCTTCATTCTTTTCTCGTCGAGTAGGTCTAGCTGAAGTAGCAATGCTTCTCTCCTCTGGTCTTCTGTCATATCTTCATCTAGCTGAATGCGTAGTGACGGGTGAAGGACTTCGAGGGGAAGGACTGCTTCCATTCCGTAGGTCAAAGAGTATGGGGTTTCTCCTGTAGGAGTCCTTATGGAAGTCCGGTACGCCCACAACGCTTCAACCAAACGGTCTGGCCAATCACTACCTTTGGTGGTTTGCACAGTCTTTTTGATGATCTTCAGTAAAGTCTTGTTGGTTGCTTCGGCTTGACCATTTGCTTGGGGGTAATATGGGGTGGAATGATGCAATTCAATGTCATATTTTGTGCACAACTCATTCATTTGTTGGGATATAAACTGGGGTCCATTGTCTGTTATGAATACTTTAGGGATGCCAAACCTGGCTATTATATTCGTTTTAATGAATTTGACCACAGAAGTAGCCTTAATATTAACATATGCTTCTGCTTCTGCCCATTTAGTGTAATATTCTGTGGCTGTCAATATGAATGCCTTATTTTGTGTGTTTTCTAGAGTAGGGGCCAAGGGTCCTATGATATCAAAAGCCCAGGTCGAGAAAGGCCATGGAGCTGTGGTAGGGTGAAGGGATGATGCAGGGGCATGAATTAGGTCGGCATGTAACTGACACTCTTTGCATCTCCTAACGTAATGAACTGAATCCGACTCTAAGGATGGCCAATAATAACCTAAACGGATGATCTTCTTAGCTAACATTTGGCCATTGACGTGTCCTCCACACTCTCCTGAATGTGCCTCTTCGATTATTTCTTGCCCTTCTTCTGTAGTTACACATCGTAGGAGAATTCCACTGAAAGATCTGCGGTACAGTAGTCCCGCGACTATGACATATCTTTGAACCATTTCTTTCAATGCTTTTTTATCCGATCGACTGGCGTATTCAGGGATGTAGCCATCATGTAAGTAATTCCAGATATCGTAGTACCACGGGTGATCGTCCACTAGGTCATCATCATGTTGTATGCGAGCTAGGACTCCTTCTACTGGTTTGGCGTTCTCTTCTTGGTCGGACTCCTTGGCCTTGACTTTTTTACCCTTTTCCTTCGAAATTTTCTGCAGAGCTTCAGCAAGGTTCCCTTTGGTTAGATCTATCGATTTGACGGACGGTGAAGCTAGCCTTCTAATCAAGAATTCTTCGGAATCTTTGTTGTCGGGGATTTCTATAATGGAAGCTAAAATTGCTAATGAATCGGCCAAGCGGTTCAAGGCTCGAGGAATGTAGAGGAAGGAAACTTCCTTGAAACCAGACATCAATTCTTTTGCCTTTGCGTGGTAATGTGCAAGCTTGGGGGCATTGACCTTCCATTCTCCAGCTATTTGGGAAATAACAACTTTGGAATCACCGAAGACTCTCAACTTCATGACACCTAGAGCCTGGGCCTCTCTTAGCCCCGCTAGCAAAGCTTCATATTCCATCGCATTGTTGGTTGCTGGAAATCCGATCTTGTAGGCCTTTGGTATGACAACCCCTTCCGGGGATAATAGCACTATCCCGACTCCTTTTCCATTTTGGTTCAAAGCTCCATCAAAGTACATAGTCCATGAATCATCATCTTTAACCTCTTCAACATATGTAAACAAAATGCTCTCGTCAGGGAAATCAGTTCTAACTGGCTCGTACTGAGGCAGGGGGAGGTGTGCTAGATGGTCAGCGATCGCCTGTCCTTTTATGGATTTTTGTGTGACGTAGGTTATGTCAAATTCGACTAGGAGCATTTGCCATCGCGCAACTCTTCCCGAAGTTACTGGCTTCTCGAAAATGTATTTCAAAGGATCCATCCTTGCTAGGAGTTTGATCTGGTGGGCTAGAAAGTAGTGTCTCAATTTTTGAGCCGCCCAAACTACGGCTAAGCAAGTCCTCTCCATTGGGGAGTATTTCCTTTCGTAGGGTAATAGAGATTTGCTCAAGTAATAAATAGCGTTCTCCTTTCGACCGGTTTCATCATGTTGCCCTAGGACGACACCTATCGCAGATTCTGTCGCTGACACATATAAAATGAGAGGCTTATTTTTTATAGGGGGCTTCAGGACGGGAGGACTCAACAAATATTTCTTCAGATCTTCAAATGCCTTCTGGCAGTCGCCATCCCAGTGGTACCTTACACCTCCTTTTAGCAATTTGTAAAAGGGCTCGCATTTTTGGGAGTGCTGTGAAATGAATCTCCTGACGAACTGTAGTCGTCCTATGAGGCCCCTCAATTCTTTGAGATTCTTCGGGGGCGGCATTTCAAGGATGGCCTTTATCTTAGAAGGATCAACTTCGATTCCCCGGTTACTTACCATGAAGCCCAGGAGTTTGCCAGAGGATACTCCAAAAACACATTTCTTCGGATTCATCTTCAGTTGGGTGTCCCTAGATCGTTGAAGGACTCTCCTAAGGGCTACGATGTGATCCTCACGGGTTTCGGATTTGATTAGAATGTCATCTACGTAAACCTCTACACAATCGTGTATCATGTCGTGGAATATCGCCATCATGGCTCTCTGATAAGTGGCACCGGCATTTTTCAAGCCAAAAGGCATCACGACATAGCAGTAGGTCCCCCAGGGTGTAGTGAATGATGTCTTCTCTTGATCTCCTGGTGACAGCTTGATTTGATTGTACCCTGAGTAACCATCCATGAATGATAGCATGGCGTGCCCTGCAGTATTATCAACAAGCAAGTCAATGTGAGGCAAAGGGAAATCGTCTTTGGGAGATGCCTTGTTCAAATTTCGAAAGTCGATACAAACTCGGACACGTCCGTCTTTCTTCTTTACCGGAACTATGTTGGCGACCCATTGAGGGAATAATACGACCCTAATGAATTTAGCTTGGTGGAGCTTGTCAACCTCCTCCTTCACTTTCAGGGCAGCGTCGGGAAGCATCTTTCTCAACTTTTGTTTGACGGGTTTAGCATTTACCTCTAGCGGAATTCGGTGCTCCACCAGATCGGGTGCAAGACCGGGCATATCATTATAATCTGACGCGAACACGTCCCGATACTCTCTTAGGATCTCAAGGATTTTACTTTCTTCGTCAGGTTCTAGGCAGGCACTAATTTGGACTTGTTTGGGTCTCTCATCCGTCCCTAGGTTTATTTCCTTTGTCTTTTCAGCAGCCGCTTGCGTCTCTTCATCAAATTTCTTGATTACTCTCCCGAATTCTTCAGAAATTTCGTCATCTCCTTCTTCGGCGTCCACTAGTTCATAAACACCCATTCCATCATTGGCGTTTGTAGGTTGCACTAAGGGTTCGGGCTCTGGAATGATCGGCAGAGACTCACAGCCTAACTTATCGATGTTGGTCATAATCTCCTCTAGTCGGGACCGTTCTACCGGAGGTAACTTCCATCTCCTTGGATTGCCCATGTTTTGATGAGGACTAAAGTCTTCTACTCCTACGGTTCCTATGTTTTTGGGTTTTCTATTTTCTAATTTCTTGGGGTTTTTGGGGTTTTCTAATTTTTTTGGATTTTCGAAATGATATGGTACAGGTGAGTTTGAAGATGGGCTGTCTACCAAGGAGGATCCTCCCCGCTGGCGTAGCCAGGTAGTGGGGCGGTATACCACTTCATGGTCGTTTTGGTCATCTGCTTCCCAAACTTCATGGTCTTCTTGAGAGGGGTCTTTTCGCCAATTGTGCCAGGCAACGGGCCAATATACCACTTCCTCGCGGGTAGGGTCTTCAATTTCCCATGTTTCGCGACTTTCTCTGAGTTTGGCAATCGGCGTTTTTTTTTGGGTAAACGAGTTGATTTGTTTATAGTCAACATGTTGCACGATAGGGTCTGGAACCTTAGATTGACAGTGCAATCTGCATCATCCACTTCTTCTGGTGAATGGAACTCTCTCCAAGTGCCAAAGATTTGCTCGTAGATCTCACTTTCAGACGACGTAGAGTCTTCCCAATCTTCTACTAGAACGGTCTTACCTTTATCGTTCGGATCCAAATTGTCGCGTCCCTCTCTAGTTGGTGATGCATTGGGATCCAGAGTTTTATCGTGCCTTATAAAGTGTTCATCTAAAGTCCAGTCCTCTTGCTTACCTCTCATATTACTATGTGCATCGTATCCTAATCCTTCTGCTTTTACTCTAGGATCTGGTATGTAGGGGTTGATAGCACCTTCCCCGTCTTTTCCTAGTCCAAATCCGGGTTGATATCCCATCTTCCTCATCAGAGTCCATCCTGGCGCTTGATTCCGATTGTTTGTTGTTGGATTTTGGAGGGGGGAAAATTCATGAAACATATTTTGCATGGGGTCCATATCCATTAAGGAGATGAGAGGGTCAACTCTGTATCCATGAATCTTGACCTCTGGCGTCATGGGAGCGGGTTGTAAGGTCGGGAGTATTTGGAGTTCTTCCGGTTCGATCACAGGTGGGTCCCCCATCATTTTTATGATCTTGCCTAAATGGGGGAATTTGACACATTGATGCCTGCTTGACATGACGGCGTTCATATGATTCAACCATCGGCGTCCTAAAATTAAATTGAAAGTGGCGGGGATGTCCATGATATAAAATTCTTCTGGCATCGAAATCGGACCCGCCTGTACTAATAACATAACTTTTCCACATACTGTTTTCTTATTCCCATCATAACCAGTCACCACCATGGGGGCCGGAGTTAAGTCTTTTGTTGTGAGCCCTAAAGCTTTGTAGGTTTTCAATGGGCATATGTTTAATGATGCGCCAGTGTCGACCAAAGCTCCTGATATTTCCTTTCCTGCTATCTTGATCGTTAGATGTAGGGGAGATGTCCTCGCTTCAGGCGGTATCTCTTTTAGTTCTTCTTCGGTAAACGTAAGGGCAGGAAAAGGGGTTCTCGGGGCTAAGGTTGCGATGGTAGTTCTCAACTCTTCGGGAGTTATGTTTACCGGGACTTGCAACCGCGTAATAGCCTCAAGTAACTGTTGCTGATGTTTGGGTGAGGTTTTAATTAAGTCGAGGACGGATACCTTAGCTGGGATCTTCGTGAGGTGTCCTAAGAGATCATATTCTATTCCCGTTTCTATCGAAATATGGGCTCTTTCATCGACTATTTCCTCAACTTGAGTGTTGGGGTTCTGCGATTCTGGATCTCGAGTGACCGGATGAGGGGGTAATCGGGAAGGACGAATTCGCCCGGATCGGAGATGGGCTTGAGATGCATTTGTATCCGGGTGAGGATCTAATCCAGAGTTCGCGAGGATCGGTGGTCCTTGGTCATTTGGTTCATCAAAATTTACTTTGTAAAGGTCAGGAGAATCGACAATCGCGTCCATTCCGGAGTTGTAGATTTTGAACTTCGTCTTTCCGTCCCATGGCGTGATGTATTTTCTATAGTCTTCTTCTTCAAAGAAATCATCATGGCATGGTTGATTATGATTTATGCTCCCTTGGGTCGCGATATCAATGTATTGGTGTTCTATCATGGCGATGTTTATCAATTGAGTTTGCGAGGCTTGTCCAGAGGTTGATGGCCCATGTTGAGGTAGCGGGTTTGTATAAATCTGCATGTTTGGAATATTCTGTGTTGGATTAGCGGTAGCGTTTTGATTAGGAGGGTATTCCGTGGGTCGCTTGTGCCTATCGGCCTAATATTGTTCCAATCAATCCTACCTTCATCATTAAGGTCGTAAATCAGGTCTCTAACTGTATAGCATTGGGTGAGGTCATGCCCCGGCATCCTATGGTAGGCACAAAACTTGGTCTTATCCAAGTGTTCTGACCATGCCTGCGGTCGTTCTGGTGGGAGTCGGAGGGCGTTCTGATTTAGAAGAGACCAGAAGACAGCAGTCCAAGGTTGTGGCAGGGATGGGTAGCTTGTCCTCTTGGGTCCGAATCTCCTTCTATTTCCATTGTTTGCATTATTTTGGTTGCCATTGTTGTCTCCATTGTAATTGAAGGGAACCGTACCGTAGTTGGGTTGAGGATTCGCATTTTGGTTTGGTGGCAGAACAGTTGAATTCGGAACCGATTGCGCGTGGTCAGGGTTCTGATTTTGATTCACTGGGGGTCCTTGGTTCCTTGGCAGTGGGTCATAACCTTGATTGTTTCTAGGAGGGTTTCGGAAGCTTTGATTGTTCCGCTGATAATTCTGGTTGTTCCTTTGAAAATTCGGGTTACCACCCTGGAAATTGGGATTGCCATTTTGCCCTTGATTTTGGTGTTGGTTAAAGCTGACACTATTATGTTCTTGGTATGGTCGGTAAACCTCTTCTTGATTTGAGCTTACCTCAGGAGTTGCACGGCTTTCTGGTTGGGTGGTTGTGCCTATCCTACGTGTGTTTTTTTTATGGTCAATAATGGTGTTTAACACTCCTTCGTCCAAGTTTTGTTTCATCCTAGACAATCTACGGTATAAGCCACTCCAGCTAACTACTTCCCCGATCGTCATCAAAGCCCTCATTGGATCCTTCATGTTTGATATGGCCATTCTCACTTGTTCCTCCTCTTGCATATTACAATCTGATCGCGCAAATTGATTTTGCCATCTCACTGCGAATTCCTCGTAATCCTCGTTATTCTTTTGTTTGAGGTTCGCTAAGTCATGCCAAAGGGGTTTGTTCTTAGTCAAGTGCTGGTATCGCGCCAGGAACTTCTCTATTACATCCTCGAATGTATTAATTTCGTGGGAAGGTACAGACGTATACCAAGTTAGTGCATCCCCTGTTAGAGATTCTTGAAAATAGTTTATGAGCATAGAGTCATTGTCAGCGATGGCACGACACTTGTTGCAGAATGAAACCAAATGGTGTTGAGGGTCGGTTGTCCCATCATAGGGTATGAATTTAGGCGCTCTGACAGGGAAGGGCGACCTCTCCTTTTCTTCTTTTTTGGTAAAATCATAGAAACCTAGCTTTCTTCCAGTCGAGCTCGAGGACTTCTTCTTAATTTCACTTTTAAGTTCTTCTACATTTTTCTGCAATTCTTTAAATGCTAAAGGATCTAGGTATTGGATTGTCTGTGGTTGATATCCTCCTTGACGTCCTAGTGGTGTCGGGGCATAGGCCGGCTCTTGGAATTGCTCTCGGGGATATGGTTGTTGAATAGGATGATAGTTTTGGTTCAATTGAGTTCCTCCATAACCAGCTGATTGTCCTCTGTGTTGATCAATCATCGGACTTAATGCGAACGGTTGATATGCCTGTTGATAGCATGGCTCGTTTCCTGGGTATGTTTGATAAGAATTTCTAACGCCTGAGGGATTGATAGCCTGACTGTTTTGGATTAGGGGACCCTGATTTGAATTAGGCACTTGGTAGGTTAAGGGGGTCTGATTTTGATAAACAGAAGAGGTCCTCTCATATTGAATCGGCTGGGGATATAATATATCGTTGCTAGCCGTCACATGGTTGTAATTCATTTGATTGATTGGCGGAGGAGTCATTACTTGAAATTGAGGTCGAGCCGCCTCACGTTGCTGGTGGACATCTGGCGTTCCCATATGAGCCAAAGGGTTTTGGTGCGAGGTGTTGGATGTCGCCGACAGACCCGGGTTTACTAAACCATGACTCGGCTGTCGATATAGATTCTCGTTTATCGTGAGAGTCTGGGATGGTGCGATAGCTCTAGCCGGGGTAGTGATAGGTGCATCAGTAGGCATCCCATATTGTGGGATAGAAGACGTGATTGGCTCGGTCTGACTGATTAGGGAAGAGTAGGGTATAACCTGTGAGACAACAGGGTTGTTTGCGCAGAGAGAGTGATCTCTTGACGAGACATTGTCGTGAACCCTATATCTTATAACTTGGCCGGTGGGGCTGACTAGGTTCGTGTAAGTTACTCCTGAATGTGAGGAGAATTGGTTCTCTCCTGACGAATGAGATGGGGTAGATATGTTAGAATGATTCTTTCCCATTGTAATGGTATTGACCGGGATAGGGCCTCCTTCAAAAATAGACTGTCTTATCTGTTGTGGGTCATGACTTGAAGATGCTAAGTACCCATCTAGTATCCTTGATGATTCTATATTTTGTGGTGTTTGGTGTGATCCGCCAGCAGTGCGAGTCAACAGCGGGGGAGAGAGGGGTTGTAGATCGGACATTCCGAACGTGTAACCCTCCATTTGTGAAGAAATATTTAGATGAGAGTAGAGAGAAGGGGGGATGAGAAAAGCACGTTTTATGTTCTTTGATAGTGAGTGTTGGTGTAGGTTTGTTTCTTATGATGTAATGGGGGAAAGCTTAGTGGACGGTTCATTCGAACCTTAGGTTTAATTTGGGACTAAACTTATAATAACCCTAAACTGAATGGGACACGGACATCTGATCATTGATTGGATGTTCGTGTCCTACAATAGAACTGCAGAAAGACCCAAATTCGTGACAAGACAACAAAAGAGGTCCCATCACGATCGCCAGGCTGTCGGATGTGAATTTTCGACCCCCCCCCCCCCCCCCCCCCGTGCCAACCAATGGGATAGGGAAGATCTCCATTCATCTATACATGTGCTATTTAAATTTTACATCGAAAGTGAGGATTCCGACTACCCTCAAAATCGACGGATCACGATCGCCAGCTACGGTAACGGCCGTAACACCGTCCTTCGACGAAAGCCGAAGAAAAATGGGAGAAGATAAATAGGTGGGTTCTTCCTCTCGTCTAATGTGCTGCCGGCAACACACGACGGTTGTCTTGTCACATTAATTTGGGTCTTTTTGGGTCTCTTTAATACAGGGTCAATTCAGGGTTACGCGTTAAAGTCCAAATAAAGATTAATCCTCACATAGCAAAATCATAGTATATCCAAGTAAAGTAAAACAATTAAGATAAAGAAAATAAAAGGGGGGAGGTGCCAAATATTTAAGAAGAGGATCGGCCCCGTTCCCGGGTACCCCCTTCAAATCCCTTGGCAAAATAGGGTTTAAAGGCTGACTTTGCAAACCAAAACAATGATGCAAATGAGACTTTGACTTGTGATTTCTGTGTTTTTCGTGTGCGATACACGAGTGATAAAGGTGAAAGGCCGATGAGCCGTAATTGACTAAAGGTGGCCGATGGGCCGATATTTGTTTTAGAGTGGCCGATGGGCCGTGATTGTTTTAAAAGTGTGTGCGAAATCATTCATCTCATCTCGTCATTCTCATTTATTCAATTTTAGAAATCAGTTTTTCTTTCCCTTTTATCATTAAGTTCAATTAAATATCTGGCACCTGAGGTGGAGGAAGAAATAAAGGAAAAATCTTTTTGTGTTTATTTTATTGGTTTTATAGTTTTTATGGATTTTTGATATTGGGGCTAGAAGGGCCTAACTAGAGAATTTTACTTGGATTTACGTAATTAATGCTTTATTACTGATCATCGGATTAACCCTAAACCTAAGGTCCTAGACCGCCCACATTAGCTCTCCCGGTCCCCTAACGGAACAGGAAAAGTGATGGGACGAAGCCTAATGCTCTAATCTATCTAATGAGGAAATCCGATTTAATGCTAGCGTGTAAATTGTCTAAGTTTGATAGCTCCTAAGCTAAACGGCTTATTAATTTGATTTAGTTTGTTTAAAGTTGTGGTTTGATTAAGAGTTATTTAGGGATGAGTTAAGAGTGTTTTAAGGTTCTGTTTTAATATGCTAAAGGTTCTGGAGCCTCGGGTTTTATTTTAAATGATGAAAGGAAGTTGAAACTAGCAAAACGGGAGTGGGAGAAGACTTGGGCGCACCTATGGTGGCGCCTAGGTACTCTTAGTGACTTGGGCGCACCTGTAGTGGCGCCCAAGTGGCTGCTCTTTGTGATTCGGTTGTTTGCGATGGTGTTGGCTTGATTTTGGAATTTCGTGGGGTTCTAATCAACGTAGGCTTCTGTTATGATGTTGTCTTTAACTTTGGGTCAATTAATTTTAATAGTCTTAAGTCATGGATTCGAAACGAAACCAAGTTTCTCAACTTGGATGTGATAGAGGACTTGGGCGCACCTGTGCATGCGCCTATGTATTCCTGTGCA
Organism: Umbellularia californica; assembly: GCA_028538565.1. Taxonomy (NCBI): domain Eukaryota; kingdom Viridiplantae; phylum Streptophyta; class Magnoliopsida; order Laurales; family Lauraceae; genus Umbellularia; species Umbellularia californica. Next base: position 42,766,315 of record JAPQWN010000004.1, read on the forward strand.
CTTGGGCGCACCAGTAGTGGCGCCCAAGTTGGAATTTGAAATCTTTTGGTCACTTTGGCTCGGTTTGAAGTGCCGGACGAGTCTAAGTTGATCAAGGTTTTGATTTAAAGGTTGTTATTGATTCTGTGATAGTTTGAAGGTAATGATCTAGATCGAAATTGGAAATGGATGGGGATTCGGTGGTCCTAAGGGAGTGGAAATGGACTTGGGCGCACCTGTGGGGGCGCCTATGTTTCCAAAGTGACTTGGGCGCAACTGTGGTTGCTCCCAAGTGTCCGGTTTTCGTGTTTCTCTTGTTTTTGGGTTAATTTGAGGTTGAGTGTTTATCGTTTGATGTTCTTTGAATTAAATGTGTTTTTGTTGTGTTGTGTCAATTGGAATTAAATTAGGTTTCAATTAATTAGATTTCTTAATGATTATGGGAGGCTAAGTGTTAAGAGATTGGTGCCTACGTGGATGTTTTTGTGGTTTAAGTCGGTTTAATCTTTTAGGTTAATTTGGGCTACTGGCTATAGTTGTTTCAAATCGTAAGGGTATTCTAGTGTGTTGATATGGGTCAAAGTTTGAAATTAATAGGGATTCGGCGATTCCCAGACTAAATGTGACTTGGGCGCACCTATGGCTGCTCCTAAGTGTCTGGGATGACTTGGGCGCACCTGTGGTTACTCCTAAGTGTCTAAGATAACTTGGGCGCACTTGTGTTTGCTCCTAAGTGTTAAGGGTGACTTGGGAGCACTTGTGGTTGCTCCTAAGTGTATGAGATGACTTGGGCGCACTTCTGGTTGCTCCTAAGTGTCAAGGGTGACTTGGGCGCACTTGTGGTTGCTCCTAAGTGTCGAGGGTGACTTGGGTACACCTGTGGTTGCTCCTAAGTGTCTGGGGTGACTTGGGAGCACTTGTGGTTGCTCCTAAGTGTCAAGGGTGACTTGGGTGCACCTATGGTTGCTCCTAAGTGTCAGTCTAGTAGTTTGTTATCTTCTAGGGCGTCTTTAAGTTAATTTCTTTTAATAAATTAAAGCTTATTGATTAGGTTTGTTAATCGAGATTTTAATTGGGACTTGTTGATTAAAGTTTTATTTAATTAGGGGTTTCATTAGGAGTTGTTAATAAGTTTTGGGGATTTAATTGATTAATTAAGTATGTGGATTTTAATTGAGTGTTTTAATTAATTGCTTCGAATTAATTGATAAGGGTTGATTAAGTTTATTAATTCACTCAAGCATTAATGGATTGACCTAGGATTACCTAGTTAATGTCTAACTCTATAATTCTACTACTTCTTTTTGTTCTCTTCTCTAATTACTAGTGAGCAAGATGAGAGGAGAAGTGTTTTATCACTCTTTTTTTTTGTGTTTGGTTTTTTATGCAAAAACTATGTGAGCTATCCTAAAGAACAATCTAGGGTTTTTTTACTTAATTAATGTCTACTCTTTTTCTTTTTATGTATTTTTCTATTTCTTTTAATTTTTTTGTTCTCTTCTCTAAATACTAAAGAGCAAGATGAGAAGGGAAGAGTTTTATGACTTTATGATTTTTTTGGTATTTTATGCAAACAATGCAACCTAAGTATGATAATTTGAAGATTCGAAGTCTAGAAGTTCGGCAATTAATTGAAATCATCACAAATATGGAACATCATGTTAAATTAGACGCAAGATGTAGCAAATACGGGCTGAAGAACAAGCCGAGGACTTGGCGCACCTACAGGGGCGCCCAAGTGTCTCTGTGGGACTTGGGCGCACACACAGTGGCGCCCAAGTGTCCCCCCTGCGGGTTGTGATGTATTTCAGACTTCTGTCGATGTCCCGATATGATTTCTAGCAATTTGAGACTAAATGCAATGTACTATTGTAGATTATTAATGTCAAAGCTTCCGGACTTGAAAATAATAATGCAAGCACAAGGATTCGAGGGTGAATCCCTTTGCAGGGACTTGGGCGCACCTACGGTTGCTCCCAAGTACTTTCCTGTACTTTTTCTTCTTTTCAACGATATGTTTGGTCCCTTTTCGATTCTTTCAATACTTTTAATAAATCCAAATACATTGATATCAACTTATATGAGGATTGACTCGAATTCAAGAAGCAAAATGCACATGAATCGAACAAATAGGGACCAAAAGCCTATTTTTGGACTTGGGCGCACCTACGGTTGCTCCCAAGTACCTTCCTGTGCTTTTTCTTCTTTTCAATGATATGTTTGGTCCCTTTTCGATTCTTTCAATACTTTTAACGAGTCTGAATGCTTTGATATCAACTTATACAAAGATGGACTAGGATTTTCGAAGCAAAATGCGCGCGAAATGGAAAACGGGAGTCAAATCTCCAATTTTGGACTTGGGCGCACCTGTATGGGCGCCCAAGTGCTTTTCTGTGTTTTCTTCCTCTTTTGTTTCTTTTTCAATGCTTTTCGCGCGATTTTGAATACAAAGTCACAAGTCCGAAGGTACTAATACTAACTTATATGAATAGAAATCCGGATTTGAGAGAGAAATTGCAAGCGGGATGAGACTAGGGTCAAAATCCCACTCTTGGGACTTGGGCGCACACACAGTGGCGCCCAAGTACTCTTCTCTTGTTTTTTAACACTTTTCCTTTCAGATTCGGATTTTTCCTAATGAAAACAATATGGATGCAAGATCTATTCTAATCACAAGTTCAGAATGATGAAAATAATGCAGATCTACAAACTACGGATGATCCTAAGCATGTTTCTAATGAGGAATGAATACTGAATATCAGATCTACTGTAAAATAGTACTATTAATGCAGATCTACAATGTGTGCATGATCCTAAACATATTTCTAAACAATAATGATGGTGTAAAGCAAATAAACAAAAGAAACCTATAAATACCGATTCGAATCGTGTTCTTTAAGTCCTAAGTTGAAGTTCTTTCGCAAGTCCATGGCTTTGGGAGGCTTTCTCCATTGCTGATCTTGGAGAACCAAAGCAATCTTCTTTCTCCTTTCTTCTAGATCTAGAGATCTCCTTTATGACCTCTCTCTTTTTCTCTCTTTCTTACTCTACTTTTTTTTCTCTCTTTTGGTAGCCTCCCTTGCAAAAGTAGCATATGAGGTCTCTTTATAGTGATTTTGACGTGGAGGAAGGGTTAGGGCTACTACTTGCACGAGTTTCCAAGGGTTTCATGCAAACCAAAGTGAGATTAGGGCTCTCGGAGATTTGGGCGCACATGGAGGTGCGCCCAAGTGGGTCCCATGACTTGGGCGCCCACATGGTGGCGCCCATGTCTCATTTTGATGCCTAATGGGTCTAGGGTCCGGTTCCGGATTGTCTTTGGGTCTAAACCAAGTCAAAACTGCGAAGAGTAGAGTCAATCGTACCTAAGTATGCATCAAAGTGCATTTTTAAGGTATCTTGGGACTTGGGCGCACATGGGGTGGCGCCCAAGTTGGTTCCAAGACTTGGGCGCACCCACAAGTGCGCCCATGTCATGTCTTGGGTCAAATGGGCCCGGGTTTGGTTCCGGTTCGTTTTTTAGGTTGAGATCGGGTCGGAACTACGAAAGGTAGAGCGGGATGCAGTTAAGTATGCACATAAGTGCTTTCCTAGGGCAATTAGGGACCTGGGCGCACCTGTGTGGGCGCCCAAGTGCAACTCTGGGACATGGGCGCACCTACATGGGCGCCCAGGTATGTGCCTGGTGGGGTTTTCGCAGTGTAATCTTCCGACGACCATATCTTTTGATTCGTTTATCGGATTTGGACGTTCTATATATCAACGGAAAGCTCTCGGAACGTAGAATCTTTTGGTCCATACGTCCTAGTGATTAGAGTTCAGGAAATGGTAGGGATCTGTGGGTCAAAGATTCTAATTGTTTAAATCATACTAGTCGCATCGTACTTAGGTAGACTAAGTGTAATCTCTTTAGAATCAACCTAAGTGCGTTCTATGTAGTCTAGAAGGGACTTGGATAGTGTTGTAGCCTATCCTTTGTATGAGTATTGGGTTGGACTCGAAGTCTCAACGCGATTCGGCCCTTTCTCTCACGAATTTCTAAATATTGTCGAACTAAGCATAAAATTTTCAACAAGCATCTTCATCGTCATTAATTAATCTTAATTATGCCATTAACCATTCAATCATGGGTGAAATGGGGGCACCATTATATATGACGGGTGTTTAAGGCTATCATAGGGGGCGAAATGAGGTGTCTACACCGGATTTCCAGGGTCGCCGGGCGACTATGCACCCAAGCGACCCTGGGCCAGGGTCGCCGGCGACCTTGGGCCAAGGTCGCCGACAACCATAGGGCTTCGGCCCGTTTGGTCGCCGAGCGTCGTTTTCGGCCGTTTTTTCGTCTTTTTCGTTCCTTTTTTCTTCTGTATTTTTCTTGAAATTTTTCCTCAATTATTGACTTGATTTTCTTGGAGAAATCTTGACAAGAACCCTCGCGAAATCGGAGCACAAAGTTTCCTATTTTTCGGGAAAGCCGAAGACTTTGTAGCCGATTTTCCGTCAAGCGTCAAAACTAGGTCAAACGATGTCGGAATGACCTGAAAATTGAGGTGAAGCTTCTTGAGCAGTGGATAGGACCAACCATAGGCTTTTATTTGAGTTTTGAAGCCGTTTGGGGTCCCATCGATGCTTCACTTGATTTTGCTGCGGGGAAAATGCCGAGCTTTGATATGTGGTCAAACGATGTCCGATTGACCTGAAATTTGATGGGGAGCCTATTGGAGTCATTTTGAGACATTCCATGGGCTCTGTTTTGGATGTCATGGTCCCGGGTTGCTCCGCCGCCGGTAGGCTTGATTTTCTCTCGGAGCATCGAAACCTGGTCAAACGTTGTCGGAATGACCTGAAATTCGACGTGCAGCCTTTTGGAAGCATGTTGAATTCACTCATGTATTTTGTTTGATGAGTGATGGCTTCGGTGGTTGCCGCCGCCGAGAGGCTTGATTTTGCTGCTCGAGCATTGATGGAGGGTCAAACGTTGTCGGTTTGACTTAAAATTTTGCATGGAGCCCTTTGGAGACATTCTGAAGTCATCCGTAGGCTTTGATCAAAGTTTTGGTGTCTTTGATGATGTTGCCGCCGGGAGCGCCTGTTTAGCTGTCGGAGCAGTGAAGTTAGGCCAAACGATGTCGGAATGACCCGAAACCTCAGGTGTACCCCTCTTTTAGCTGTCTTGAAGGATCTCTCAGTTTTTGTCTGATTCTGACAAAATCTGATGCTTGAAGTAGCCTTGCCTATTTTTAGTAGGATGCAGCTTCAGGAGGCTTCTTGATGTTGAGGAGACATATTGACTTTTTTGGTGTCAACAATTATGTGTGATGGGTGGACCAGCGGCACACAAACACAATTAATAAACTTTTTGGTACAATCAGTCACTGGGTGTGTCTTTGTGAAGTCCATGGATGCATCTGAACATAGACGGACAGCTAAATATATAGACACTCTTATGGATAAGGTTGTAGAGAGTGTGGGAGAGGGGCATATTGTACAGATTGTTACAGATAATGACGTCAATTTCAAGGCAGCCAGTAAGATGTTGGAGAAGAAAAGGCCTCATTTGTTTTGGACTCCATGTGCAACACACTATATAGATCTCATTATGGAAGAGATTGGAAAAAAGAAGAAAATTGCTGAAGTTATCAAGGCATGTAGAGGCATTACCAGATTTATTTATGATCATTCATTGCTTTTGATCTTGATGAAAAGATTCACAAATAATCATGCCTTGATACGTCTGGGATCAACTAGGTTTGCTACCCATTTCATTGCAATGGAGAGCCTTGTAAGGTTTAGAACATAGCTAATTCAGATGTTTCCATCAGAAGAATGACTTCGTTCGAAATAGGGCAATGCAACAAGTGGTCCGGAATTTGAGATCCCGAACTTGATGAGGGACAATAAATTTTGGAAGAAAGTGTCTAATTTATTAAAGGTTTATGAGCCTTTAGTTAGAGTGTTGCGGCTTGTAGATGGTGATGACAAGCTAACAATGGGATATATATATATGAAGCAATGGATCGGGCTAAGCAATCTATTATGAAAAATGTTAGATATCATGATGAATATATAAAGATTATTGATGCCCGGTGGAACGACCAACTGCACCATCCATTGCATGCTGCAAGTACTCAATAACAATATCACTATTTGATGCTTTTAAAGCAATCTAGCTCTCTTTGATTGATGTTTAATCATTTTGCATTTCAACTTGTTTTCAATAGGTTATTTCCTTAATTCCGAGTTCTACTATCCCAATGCCCAACAACATAGCGATGTAATAGATAAGGAGTTGAGGGTCGAATTAAGGCTAGTGTTGAAGAAATTGTTGGGAGTTGATGATCAAATCCAAGTCATCCAAGAAGTAAGTTAGTGATTAAGATTTGAGATGACATGTATATGCTTGAAATATGTCTTAAACATGTATGGTTTATTGATTTATTCCTAATTTTTACACTGTAGATATCTACATACACACAAAGGAGAGGAGGCTATGCTGACCCTCTTGCAATAAGGGCGATTGGAAAGATGCCACTTGGTATGAACAAAAGACCCAATCACCCAACCTATTAGGCTTTTGTTATTTATCTCTCAATTGATTGGAACTTGGAAGAACTTAAGGAATATCTAATTTTATTTGTTTACATTGAATTTCAGCTGATTGGTGGATGAATTTTGGAGAGGATACTCCAAATCTAAGGAAAGCGGTTGTTCGCATCCCTAGTCAAGTTACAACTTCATCAAACTGTGAAAGGAATTGGATCACTTTCTCCTTGATCCACACGAAGTCCAGGAATCGGCTTACCATGCAAAAACTCAACAAGCTTGTACATTGCCATTACAATTTGAAGTTGAGAAACAGAACAAAAGAAAGGAAGGCAATGGATGATCCGAGCTATTATCCTATTAGTTTGGATCCCATATTCAGAGAGGACGATCCCTTGCTCCCATGGATAGCCGAGATAGAGGATCCATTACTAGATTCAGATCTAGGCTTTCAGGAGGAGGTTAGAGATTTGCTTGATGAAGATATGGACGAGGCAGAGGGTGCCCCACTTGGAGGAAAATGCTCAAGTGCACAGCCGCAACCACAACCTAAAGGGAAAGAACCTGCTCATGTTGTGTCATCTTCTGAGATGGCAAGTACCACCGTCTCTTCGAGTAGCCATGGTGGAGGAGATGGGGGTGATGGAGCAGGAGACACTAGTGGGACATGTGCTACTAGTGAATACTACCAAATAAGGAAGATGTCATTCCTGTAGAGGAGGTACAGGACTTTCCAGAAAGAATGGAAGGAAACTGTGGTTATCAACGGCGTTAGAGAGTCTCACCACCTGCTCTTGGAGATAGTAATGAATAAGAAAATATGGGTGGAGGTGTTGGAGGACAACAAGCAGCATTATGGGCTGATTCGTGGAACCCTAGTTACAGTGGACAAGGACCTTCACAATATTTTGACTATTTCCATATGGTCAAATGCAACAAGGAGAAGAACAGTCTTCTGTTTCAGGGTCCTTCTCATATGGTGACTATGGTGGAACACAATATAATAGATATCCACCTCCTCCTCCCCTAAGTTGCGATGATGCGGCTGCCTTTTTTGGATTTGTGGATCCCAATGCTCATCAATATCAAATGTAATATGGTGAAAATAGAAATGATAACACTAATGGGGATGATGATGATAACCATGCCTTGAATCTTGGTAGACATTCCTTTTGATGGTGACCAAGGTATTCCTATTTTCTTCACCAACTCTCTACTATTTGTCATTTCTAAATTGGTGATGAACTGTTGCGTGTTGAATTGTAGATCACTTGATTCACTTGATTGAATTTGAAGTTTGAACCTGGAACCTTGAGGCTTCAAATAATGATCATTTGATTGTTCAATGTTCACTAATGACCTAATTCTTAAGTCTTACGCCTTTATTTCATGTTCTAGTTTTTTTTTTCTTTTTTTTTTTCATTACTTTCTAAGTTAGCATGACTAAGAAACATGAATATAGGTGAAAAAACTAATAATTACTATTATTTTCTATTTATACAGCGATACAAGGCCTCATATATTAAGGGCACTGCTACGACCCCTTTTCTTACTTACTTTTGCAAAAGAACTACATTTTCTTTCATTTTACAATTTTCTAGATTTTCTGAAATTTTTTCAGATTTTTTGGCAAGTATTTCAAATTAAATCACACCACTACGCCGCTATGTATCCCCGCTATGCTATGTATCGGCTGCTCCGTGGCGGCCCACCGCCTCCGCTATTTTCATCCTTGACTGTGTCCAAAAGAGAATGTGTAGCCTTCTAAATCAAGTCTAGATAAAGAAATTAAATTTCTACTAATCGTAGGAACATAAAAAGTGGCATTAAGGTCCCACTGGAATCCAGAGTCAAGAATCTATCTGCAAGTCCCCTCCGCTTTCACTTCAGCCTCTAGCTGGTTTCCCATATATATGTTTCTTTGATCATTTGTTTGGACTCCGGCTTAAGTTAAAGCCGTGCATGAAAATTTCCACATGAATAGTGGCATCGGGATCAATCCACCAAATATTTGAAGGAACATCTAAAATATTTTTTCATAACAAACAAAAGAGTTATTTATACCTCTAAATTCAAACCATTTTTGTCTATTTAAGCAGTCTTTCTTCAAATGTCCTTTTTTTGCGGTAGAAGAAGCACCTCGGTTCATTACCTTTCTTCCCAACTTGATAAGTCGAAACAGGTTTCTTGCCTTTCTTTTTCAAATCTTTCTTACCCTTGGGAAACTGTTTCTTATTTGAAGGGTTGATTGAGACAAGATTTACTTTATGCAGTTGTCCTTCCTATTTGAGTCTGCCTTCTTCTTGGACACACATTGAGACCAACTCATTCGTAGTCCATTTGTCCTTTTGGGTATTGTAGGAAATTTTGAAAGGACCAAATTGAGGGGGGCAAGGAGTTCAAAATGAATTGGACTATGTAATTCTCAAAAACTGTCATTTCAAGAGAATTGAGTTGGGCCACTATATCCCTCATTTGCATGATATGTTCCCTGATCGCACTAGTCCCATCATATCTCATAGAAGACAATTTGGAAATCAAGGTAGTTTCCAAAGCCTTGTCTGATGCTTGAAATTGCTGCTCCATTGAAGCGAGATAGTCTTTAGCATTTTCATTATCCAGGATAGAACCATTGATATTTTTCGCAATGGACCTTTTGATCATCATAAGACTCAAACGATTTGCCTTGGTCCACTTTTCATAATATGCTCTCTAAGTTGGAGAGCTAGCATCAGTAAGATCAGCAGGTTTGGGTTCCATCAATGTAGTGTCCAAGTTTAGGCAACCCAAGGTTAATAAAAGTTCATCTTTCCAATCTGTAAAATTCGAGCCATTCAATATTGGTATGCTCGAGAGATGTCCATTCAGGGCAGCGGGAGTCAATGCTGCAAGATAAAGGGAAAAAAAAAAGCTCAATTACTTTAATGCTTTGAGTTCACGCTAAAACACTAATCCAGAATGATTCGTTGCATAAATGAAGAGTGATTCAGTTCATCATCGTATCTCTCCTTTGAGTCGACACTACAACATGCAATAGGATCATTCCTGGATGAGTCCTATCCATCCATAAGGCTAATGAGATAGTATGAACGCTATTCGCTAGGCTTTATACTTTCGGGTATAGGAACCAAAATCAATCAGGTACATATATCAAATTACCTTAGTCCGGCCTTATAATTATTTGAGTGGCGATCGTACCTTTGGGCGGATCCTCACCCTCATAATTTAGTATCGCAAGTCCAATGCTATTATCCTTGCACAAAAAATAATGTTAAGGGTCTTAAATTTCAATTGATACCTATAAGTTTTTTTAAAACTACGAGTCTCAATTGAATTAATAGCATTCATAAAAGGGGGTCTAATTAAGAGTGGTTATTATGTCACTAGTGGTGAAAATAAGATACTGGGCCATTATATCTCCAAAATCGATCTATATTTTTCTAATCTCATAATATTTTATTAGGTCCATGAAATAAACACACATTACTAAAGAGTTCCCAAATATTCATAGACATTTTAAATTTATTTAAACAAAATGGTAGCATCTAATAACAAATGACCCAAGGTAAGCAAGAAACAGTAAAGGTGACATAAAAAAAATACATAATTAATCTAGATAATAAATAATCAAACACACAAAAAATATATAGTCAAACAAACTTAATAATTACAAACTTAAAAATCACATTTTAAATAAGTCAAAGGTCTAATTTAGGTTCATTGAAGGATAAGGGTATTTTTTTTTTTCAATTCTAAAAAACCAACCGGTGTACGGGAAAACTCTCACAAGTACTAAAGTCATGTCACACTGGGACTCTTTTTCCAAAACAACTCCAGGTCAACACCGGTACACTCCCATCTTTATTCCAAATACAATGTCAAAAACTGTTTCTGAGATGGAGTCCCTCTCTTTCCTCTCTTTTGTTTTTCCAATCCATGAAATTACGTGAAAATCGCCCCCCTTCTAGCACAACGGGTTTCATGCTTGCACATCTGGGTGGAAGGATGGTGGGTCCCACTAGGCCCCACTCACATAAAAGGTCTCCTTGCCAAGTACGGCCTGATGACCGGGCTAGATGTACGATCAGATCACCCATTGGGTCCGATAGTCCAAGACACCCAAACAATTTTTTCTTCTTCAAACCCACCCTCTCCCTGATCAAGGTGCTTGATGGTGGCCGAACAGGGCCCACCTCTCACGGGTCCGCCATCTACAGCGTTGCCCGTGGGTTCCCCTCTAAATCCACGGACCAAATTCATCATCATGTGACCCTCTGGGCCCCGTAGTCCAAAACACGTGTACAGTTTCTCACGGTTCCAAGTCCGGAACCTATTACAAGATCCGGTCCTTCCTATTTTCAATGGGTAATCTATCTATCTTCATACACAAATCTAAATAATCATATAAATTGACATAAAGGGTTTTGAAAACAAAACAAAAGTACTGCGGGCAATAGCAGTTTGAAACAATGCAATAGTAACATTAATACGAGGAAATCGATTGAGTCATCCCCAAATCTCCGATCACATTGCAAAATAAAATTGATTTTCTTGTCCAACAAAAGATTATCCAATTTAAAAAAACTATTGAATGCATAAATCACAACCCATTGCTCTGGTACCAATTGTAAAATCTTATATGGTTTATAATAAAATATCAAACATATGGATCTTGATTTATGTATTAACAATGGATAATCTAGAATACTAAAAGCGTGTGTACATTGCGCCATGATCTTGATGATGAGCGGATATCTGTTCTCAAATAGGGTATTCTCCTTTATTCAAATGAAAGAAATTTAATAAAGGCAAGTTTCCTTAATTCCCTCAAATTAGCCAACAAGAGTTCTATTTGATTGGCCTTACTAAAATTGAATCTAAGATAAACTTAATAAAATCAAAAACTAAAAAGGGAAAAGTAACTTAAATTAGTGGGCTCAAACAGTGGGTCAACTTAAATTAGTGGGCTCAAACCGTGGATCCCAATAGTGTTGCACATGTGATCATGAGGACCACTCACGTTTAACAAACATTGGATTTTTGTCACAATATATTTGGACTTTTACCAAAAAAAAAACCCAATATATTTTGACAATATTTAGTTGCCATTAATATTTGAAGATTCAAAATCAAGGGCTAGGAACATTTAGTTGGCCTTAATATTAATTAGTTTCCTGGTAAAGGAGTTTTGTTAGTTTGAGGCTCTCAATCAAAGGAAGAGTTTGCGTTTTCCAAACTTTTAAGTAGTTTGTAGCATTTAGCTTGATGAAGACCAATATTGATGAGATGATGAAAGGACTTGAGTACAAAGTCAGATATTTGATGATGAAGAAGTCATAGCAGATTAATAAAAGAGACTTCGGTTCTCTGGGATTGGGTCTATATGAGCTTGATCGGCTACTTTTGAAAATGATTTATATGGGTTGGGATCGTTTGGTATTGGACTGTCTGGATGTGTAAAGAGGCAGAGATAAATTACTAGCTGGGTTTGAAGTGACCGAGATACATAACTGGCTGTACAGAAACTTCCGGATCTAAGCTCTGATACCATCAAGGAACTTGAACGAAATGGGTTTGAGTGAAAATCACGTTCTGCCTTTTCTTCATGCAGACTCGTTCATATAGTGATGTCTTTTTACATTGGTGGTTACAAGTGTATCTTTTAATGATATACACATAATCAGCCATCACTCAAATATTAGAAAGAATATGACATGATCTGCTGTGAAGGATCATGGAGATCTTGTGCTGAGTCACCCTGAGTCAAGATACTTGCTGTTATACGGTTTCATATTTGCTGTCACACGGTTTCATTGTCATGATTCTTTTCTGTAGAGCTTTATAGATGCAGGAGTTTCTGGATTTCCTAGTAAGCAGGCACGGTTATCTCGTGGCCACACTCGGTCAATTGCAATCTTTTTTGTAAGTAGATCTTGAGAGATCTTATGTGATACTCATTAATGTGGGCCAGTTTTTCTTTTGAGTAGACCCAATGTCTGATGGGTCAACTTGAATATGAGTCAGATCCTTATCAGAAGTCACCTCCAATGCATGTGCAAAAATATATATCCATCGTACATTATTCTGTCATTGGCAAAGGCATACACCATGTAGTTTAGAGTTGTGTACGTGAGATGCATCTTCATTGATCTGCCCCATTAAACACAAATATGACTCTATGTGGGCCCTTAAAAACTATATAGTTTTTGGATCCATATCTTAATTTCTCCCAGATCCAAAATTAGGGTCCATACCTGCTATACTTTGAATCGGGTACTTGGACAGTCGGATTGATTACCCATGTGCAACCCTATTGCCATAACTTCTTGCAGGTGAGATGTCCTGGACTTATAATTTAATTTCCCTTCAATGCCTTGTGTTCAACCAAAAGTCCCAGTTGCATCCTTTGAGAACCAAAAGACAATGAATGACTGGGCAAAAATTTAAGTAGAGCTGATCCCAACTCGCTTCTCCTTGTTCTTAGATAAATTTGAAACAAGATTCTTCAGGATTAAAACTGGCAGAATCTTCGACAGATAATTTACAAGGGTCATGATGAACATAATCAAACGAAAATGATAGACGAAACTAAGGTCCCGTTTCTTTACTAGAATTATTTACAGGAATTCAGGCTGTCTGAGAATTTAGAATTTCTGTCAAGAATTATGTGTTTCATTACTAGATTTCTTGGGCATTTGAAATTCCAAAAAACTCAGCATTTGAAAAACCACTTTAACAAGGAGGATTTGGAAATCTCAGTTGGCACTGGAATTTCTGGAGAGGGACAATGACATTCCGGAAACTCAGACAAGAATTCAAGCCATGAATGAAAAAACAAATTTAAAATTCCAAAATTTGACAGCATTTCAATACCAGCATTTGAAATTCTGAGAGAACAACCAGAAATGAATTCTATGAATTCCAGTAAAAAAAACAGGCCATAAATGTCCATAGATATATTTTACTGATCGATGTGTTTCAATTAGTTACATAACTTAAACCTACAACCTCTGTAGCAAAAGATGCCCGTCCTAAATGTCCATGCTTGTACGACTACTTGAGTTGACCAAGAACAGTCATACAATTGTCGCTCTACTTTCACTGCTAACTGCTAACGCTAAAGTGATCATACCCTGCAAGAGAGAAGCACCATGAGATGCTCTATTTATAGACCTTACAAGAGATTTCTATCTAGTCAGAGCAATTGTTTTAAGGGCCATTCTAAATACGCCCACCCTATTCAATAAATACACCCACCTTATGCCTATGACCTGAAAGATATGCAAGAACTATCTGATGTAACGCCAGAACACATAACAGTGGCAGTTGACTTGCTTGAGAATATTATAAGTCCTATTGATTTTGATAATGTGACACATGCAATTGTTGGTATCTGTCACCAAAACATCCAATGTGTGTTTTTTGGTATACGTATCAGATGACAGATTCAACCACTTTTTTTTTTTTTTTTTTTTTTTTTTTGTTAGGCTTCTTCCAGTAGGGCTCAACCTAAGTTCTGAAAACCACATGAAATTGTGGCCGTATTCAGGTTGGATTAAAACCAACCTAACTTGGGATGAGCCAAATTTAACTCAACCCATCCGAGTTGCACACTACATAGAATAACACAATTTTGTAAATACATAAGGACAAAGCTTTGATCTGAAACAATGGCCCTAGATGGCCCCACATATGATCAAGTTGTACCCCTCCCCAACCGCACTTTCGGTCCATAGGATAGAAAGCCCATTCATTCCCATACCAGAATTTTAATGGAAGATTAAACCAAGACCCATATCAATTACGAACATGCATTAAATGGTTAGAGCAGCAAATATCCAGGTCCACATGCTTAGTACCCATGGACTACTCAGACTTGAACTCTTAACACCATTAGGCCCATAGAGTGGAACCAATTTCCGAGGCCACATGTGATCCAAATATTAGGCTCATATCTAATTGTTTTCCAATTTGGGTTCTTCCCATGCAAAGGGAGTACTCACTTTCATCTCTATCAGAGTTTGAATAGACCATGATTTGAACCAAATCTGACCCATTTACATCCATAGCAAGATCCGAACAATGTCATCATCAGTCCTCAGTATGGTTGCAAACGGGTATCCATTTCTTGGATTTCTTAAAAGTTCCGACTTGAAAAAATCAAGTATGGAACCTATTTTAGGTTCTGATTCATAAACGAGTCCAGGTCTGGAATTTAATTTAGGTCGTAATTAATAAATAGGTTCGGTTATGGGTCCATATAGGTCCCGACCCATGGACCCGGAACTCAAGAGTCCTTGATATTGCAAACCGTACCTCAAAATAAACTCTTTTTTTAATTTTTTTTATGTATAATGCTGGACGAAGTAGACTTGATGCACTGTTATACGTTGAATGATATACTTATTTTAAAAAAATGAAAAATCTAAAGAGAAGTCAAAACATATTTTAAAACTAGATTCATTCCTCTGGGTGAATCCGGTTTTCGGAACTGAATCCAGGTTTTTCTATCAGAATCGGTCTGAAACTAACAAAAAAAGATTCTAAGTCAAAACCAGATCCGAAACCAAAATCGTTATTTAAAAACAGATCTGGCTCGAGTCCAGTATGGTTCCAACCTCGAACCGTTTCGTTTGCAATCCTAGTCCCCGGTCCCACCAATACCCAAGGGCACTTCTGTAATTTCAAGAAAATGATAGTATTTGAAATGTCATTTAATGCTTCCAAAGGAAATTCGTCTCGATCGAGGAACGCGACAAAGAGCACGGGCTTTGTGGGGCCCGCAAAGGGACGTGGCATTGAATGGCTGTCAAGAGGCCTGTCCTGTCGGACACTATGACTAGATAGGCATAACCTAGGGTGGGTACATACAGTAACACCCTTGTTTTAACCCTTATTTTAATTATCTTTATTTCAGTCCAACAACAAATCTTTTCCATATATAACGTATCACCGCATCCTCTAGCTAATGAGAGATGTGTAGCATTAGTTGTGCGTTGACAAAAGCCGAATTGGGAAACTGTCGAGCGTTATACTATTATTAACATGAACCTTAAGATCATGAACAGCATGATAATCACGTATAGGATTTAATCTTAAATAAATTAAAGAGTACCTCCAGACATCCTGATGCAGAGAGCTTTCTGATCCTGCAGTCTGGTGCTGTTGTTGATTGATGCTGTGATCCGTCGAGAAAGAGACTAGGTGAATGGTTTTGGTTTCTCATTCCTTGCCTATAAAACCTTAATGTGTTGATTTTCGTGAATGCCTTTGTGATGGACAAAATGCTTTGTTTTATAGGTGAAAAGAGGGCCGAATTTCCAATTAGGGTTTCCTTAGACTTAATCTCAACCATCCATCAAGGTAGAGAATAGTATCTCATTAAGAAACCTTTTTGAGTAAGCAATCTTTTTGAGTAAGAAATAGCATATGTCCTATGAAAACGAATTTTTTATAATGACCACAATTCGAAAAAGGAAAAGACTTGTGGTCTAAGTAATAGACTTAAAGATAATTTTCTTGCATCGAGATAATATTTTCACTGTCCTTTTGCATAGCTCAGAATTCCTTCTACTGTCACTGTTATGAAGAAATCTTTCATCCTCTATTCAATAATCGGTTTTAATGGTATGGCTCTCTCGGGATATCCAATATGCTAAAGGAGAGTCCAATGACCAAGCTCTCTATCATGAGGACTATGGAAGCCTATGTTGATAGGGATGCCGACTATTGCCGACTATTAACTAATCCACCTTTATACCAAAATAAAAAATAAAAAAATAATCCACCTCTTATGCCCGTCCGGCGTCAACTGAAAAAATAACAATCTGGTCCCAAATACGGATGAAAAATAAAATATAGAATGCACGCATTGGTATAATTAGATAAAAATATTTTTAAAATAAAATTTTTAAGAATACAATTGGACTATTAATTGGCTAAGGATTAAAACTAAGTTGGTCTTTAATGCTATGTTTGGGAAGAGGGGAGGGGAGGGGAGAGAAAATTCGAGGGCGAAGGAAAATGAAGGGGATGGGAGGAGAGGGAAAATTAATTGTACCTCCTCTTGTCTAGGAAGTCAAAAAGTAGAAGGAAGAAAAGTGAAAAAGTATAATTTTGTTTATTTATGAGGTAGAGAAACAAAGACCATTTTACCCTTACTTTTGCAAAAGTATCAATTGGACAAAAAGGGCAGTTTAGTAATTTCCCACAAACTCCCCTCTTTTGCCCTAATTTTTCCCCTGTTTTGGGAGGAAATTTTTAAGTGGGCCACACACTCTTTTTCCCTCCATTTTTTCCTCCCCCACTTTCCCTCCCCCCCTTCCCAAACACCCTCATTTTTCATTTTCCCTGCATTTCCCCCCCGTCCCCCCCTTCCCAAACGGTACCTAAATATCAATATTACTCAAACTATGTAGGCCCTTAAAACTTACATATTTTTAACAGGTGGATGCAATTGTCCTAAATTCAAATCATCGGATTGGAACATACGAGGATCCCAATGTTTCAGACCTTTTATGTTTGGATCCAAACATAGGGTTTCATGCCCTCTTTGGGAGTCGGAGAATTCTGATAATCATATACCCATTTGTAACCTTATGTTGGACAGGAATTGTATTAGGACATACCTTGCATTGCATTTCCTCTTTCTTTTTTTTCTTTTTTTTTTTTTTTTTTTGGTTTTGGGGGGGGGGGGGGGGGGGGGGGCGCGTATTGTACCAAAAGGGACCACAGACATGATTCCACCATAAAGTGGCATCCGGGTCCTTTTACATCTTAGTTGGGCGGCGATATCCTTGCTCACCCACGTACACGAGCGGGAACATCCCCACTCGTTTTTTCTTCTTCCTCCTTCCTCCAACCCCAACTCAAGCTCAAACCCAAACTCAGCGACCCAAGTCATATTTACTACATTCGCTCATTAAACCCAAACACAAACCCAAGTCCTCTCCTCCCTTACCAACCAATCAATATGATTCTTTCTCTGTCTCATCTTCCTCATCCCCTTCCCCTTAAATCCACTCGAATAAATCATCATCATTGATCTCTATACTCTCCTCTTCCCTCTCATTTCTCCAACCTTCAAAGCTATAGATCTCTCTATCCCCTTCAAAGAGATGACTTCAACCTCCTTCTCGCATCTCCATCAAGGGTTTCTAGGAACAGTGCTTCTGATCGGTAATCCTCTAGTTTTTTCTCTTTTTCTTTTTAAATCTTTGGAGTCTTATCTTTGGAGTTGGAGGAAGGAAGAGGAGGAAAAAGAAAGAACGTGGGTGAGTTGAGTCTATCACGAGTGGGGATATCCCTGCTCACCCATGTACACAAACAGAGATATTCCCCGCTCATTTTCTCTTCTTCCTTCCTCCTCCTTCCTTGAACTTTAAAAATAGACCACGAAGATTAAAAAAAAAAAAAAACTAGAGAATTGCCGATCAGAAGCATCATTCTTAATTAGAAACCCTTGCTGGAGATGTCTAGAGCATTGAAGGCCGGAGAAATGAGACGGAAAAGGATAGAGTAGACATCGAAGATGATGGTTCTAGTGGGTTTAAGGGGAAGGGGAAAAGGAAGATGGGGCAGAGAAAGAATCATGTTGGTTGGTTGGTGAGGGAGGGGAGGACTTGGGTTTGGCTCTGGGTTTAATGAGTTCAATGGGTTTAGTGGGTTTGGGTTTAATGAGTGAGTGTAGTAAATTGGACTTAGGTCGCTGGGTTTGGGTTTGGATTTGGGTTTGGGGTTTGGGTTTGGGTTGGTGGAAGGAGGAAGAAAAAACAAGTGGAGGAAGAAGAGGCAAGAGAAAGAAAAAGAAGAACGCGGATATACGTGGGTGAGTGGGGATATGCCCACCTAACTTAAACAAAACAAGACTCCTGGGACCACTATGGAGGAATCATGTCTTTGGGTTCCTTTTTGGTATTAAGTGATTTTTTGAGGATTTTTGCTGTAAAATCCCCTAAAAAAAAAAGAAAAGAAAAAAAAAAAAAAAAGATCAGCTAGTCTGTCAATTTCCCATATAAAATATATATGACGCACAAATGAGAAATAACTACCCATGTGCTCAACAAAAGCATAAAAGAGTTATCCTCTAATGGGGTATATACCCCATTATCTACTTAATAAAATCCCAAAATATAAAAACACACAGCTCGGGTCAGGCAAATCAATCACTAGACCATAACAGAAGCACTTAATCAAAGAATATATTGAAGCTTAACTAAAGATAAAGGCCCATGAAGGTTCTTAATCTTCTTACTAAATTGCAATGACCATTTTCAAAGCTGCTACACCATTTTCCTAGCATGAAATCGATTTTTTTCAAATTGATTGACAAGGATCCTTAAATTTTTTTAAAAGACCACTAGCCGCCTCAATCGATAGACTTGTAATCATCTAGAATCAACTGAAGCATTTTATAAATACTTCGATAGTGATCCAAAGTAGACTAAACCGAGGCATTTATTGACTGATCCTTACCTCTCCAAACAAACCCCTGTCATAATGGGGTTCATGTTGACCACAGCCAAGCGCATACCAAGTGGTGCAACAACTTTCATCAAGACTCGAACATAAGTTATAGGGGTGGTAAATCCCGTTGACTGGCAAATTGATTAGGCAATAAAATTCCCATATAAACCATTCAACTATGCAGCATTTGTAAAATAGCTTTCATAGTACTGTGAAGCTGGGGAAGACTTACTATTTTTTCAAATTATGGCATACAAGCCTTCAGTTTTTTCCCAAGCATTTATGCCTTTCAAATAAATTATTGGTGTTAGCATACAGTAATACCATCAAGAATGATGTTATGTACGTCGTGAATTGACTAAAATGCGTCCTTTCTTATCACAAATTTCAAATTAGAATCTAATAATTGTGCTTTTTTTGGTTTTTAACAAATACAACTCCCAAATGCCCCCAGTCTAGCCATATGTTACCCATTATTGAATTGGCCTCATTAGCAATACCAATCTATCATGGTCTATTACGCACCTTGGTTCAACCATATGCACCTTGTTTCTCATGAAAATCTGAATAACACCCTTCAAAGTAGGGATTCCATGCACGTAAATGTGGAGACTCTTCAACACGTATGCATGGTGGTTTGGAATCTGTGGCAAAATAGAAATGATTTAGTTTGGAGGAACAGACATCAAAGTCTAACCAATGTGATCAATTCGGCTATCTCTTACTTATCTCAATGGTAGGCTGCTCAGCAAAATAAATTTAATAATGGATACTTGTTGCATGGTGATGGGGCTATTTACTGGCAGCGTCCTCATCTTGGATGGCTCAAATGTAATATTGATGGGTCTCTGTTTCATGAAGGTGTTAAGTTGGGCATTGGTTGGATAATAAGAGACGAGAATGGTATGATGAAAGCGGCTCACAGCGGATTATTTGACGGCCCTATGGAATCAAGATATGCAAAGGTTTTATGTGTCAGGGAAGCTCTCAGCTGGTTGAAGTCCAGTGGTCTTAACAAAATAGTGATTGAATCAGATGCGCTCTCTTTAGTCCAAGCCATCAGAGGTATTGATTCTGATCAATCTTATTTTGGATCTCTTGTTAATGATTGTAAATCTCTTATTAAAGAGATTGTAGATTGTAAGGTTATGTTCGTGAGAAGATCAGCGAATTACGCTGCCCATTTGTTGGCTAGAGTGGCGAATTCTTTGTTTGGTCTTAGTTATTGAGAAACTGTACCCCCTTCTTTCTTATGTAATGCTTTGAGCATAGATGCTCTTTGTGAATAATATCATTTTATCTTAAAAAAAAAGTAGGGATTCCATTATCACAAACCAAAGCCTTCCATGCTGCGAATTGAACAACAAGTAGTAACAAATTGGCCACTCACGGTGTACAATTACCTTCATTTATCATGTCCAATCAAAATCTGCCTCGCCCATGTCCAAAGCTCTAGCGAAACTTGAAAAAAAAAATGAAAAACTATGGTTTATTTTTTTACCACTGAAATCAGCCGCTAAGCTCCATTAAATCTATGTCAAGCATAATAATTAGAACTATTTGTATTCTTATTCCTCATCATCCATAAGAAAAAGATACAATAAAAAGAGACGAGGAATGATGTGAGAAGATGTGTGGATGCCGAAGCCCGCTTGGGCCATCATAGTCATTGGGAAGATGAAGATGAAAATGAAGCTTGAATGTAAATTGGAAGATGTAGAAAAGTAGAAGTGTTGAGGTTGATAAAAGCGTGGGAAGAAGGGGTTTCTTGGTTGGAAACCTCGCCTCCCATCCATCTATTAGGGATTGGTCCCTGGGTATGCTTCTCTTTCCACATGTAAGCATCTTTCCCATATGCGTGAGTTACTGTTTCCCTCCTGTTTGGCTCTCTTTGGTCCCAACAACCTTGGCATATGTATGTGTAGCGAGATCTCTTTCCATTCCTCTAAGTCCCAATCAAATGGGTTGATTTTTTGCACACACCCGGACCTTTTCGATGATCATTTAGCTCATATACCGCATCACCTTGCTAGACCGTTCTCACCATATATATATATATTTATATTTATGTGGAAAATATTCATGTACATCTATCTCTCACCATATTATGGTGAGGGCAACACAATGGGTCCAACTTTATGATCCATCCGAACCACCCACACACATGTAACCCTTTGAATTACAATGGTTATATTGAATTTTCACCGCTCTAATCAGATTGGACCGTTGGATGAAGGGTTAGATTATTCTTTTTAATATAAATTGTTAAATTTGTGGGCCACGAATGAGGGGGTTAGACTTTAGAGGCACGAGATTGACCCCAAACTTCATAAATGGGCCCATCTAAGATGTCTCTTCCCATTCCTCCAAGTTTCATGATCAATGGGGCCATAGGTGGGATCCATCAAGTTTGTCCCTCATCATATTGTGACGGATGCATCCACATGAATGTCCCTCTCTCTCTGGAAAATGTTCATGTGCATACATCCCTCAAGCCATAAGGGTGAGGGACATACTGGGGCAACATACTGGGGCCAACTTTATCATCCAAGCAAACCATTGACACAAGAGGGGTGCCTCGAATTAGATTGGATCCATATAATTTTCGCTGATCCAAAAGAATTGGACTGTTGGATGGAGGGTCAAAATTTTTATTTAATATAAAGTCGTAAATAGGTGGGCCATAGATGAAGGGATTAGAGGCATGTGATTGACACCAAAATTGATATCTGGGCCTATCCAAAATGTCTTTTTCCATCTGCTCGCAATTTTTTCTTGGGAGACTAGTAACTAATTTTTTTAGGGCACTTTGGATTTTCACGGCTGGGTCTGAATATTGAGGGAATTTATTTTTGAAATAACCGAATTCCTTGTTCGATTTCCCGTTTGGCCTATTTTTGCGGAGGATCTTGTTAGAGTTGCTAAATGCACACCATTTTTTTTTCTTTCCACACTCCCTTTCTCCCTACACCCACCATTGAAGTGTGGGGATTTAAAAATTTTCTTTGCACACGCCCCATAATACCTAAACTAGCCCCACCCCAGCCACCACCTCCCCTTCTGGAAACACCGCCGAAGGGGGTGAGGGAGCGAGACAGAGAGAGAGAGAGAGGGTGGTAGAGAGGGCGACGGCGGGCGGAGGCGGGCAAGGTGACAGAGAGAGGGAGATAGACAGGGGGAAGAGAGGGAGAGAGAACGAGGGAGATAAAGAGAGGGCAGGGGGCGGCAAGCAGAGGCAGGCAGGGAGAGTGTTGACGCCAAAAAAGTCACTTTGCTTCTTCAACATCAAGAACCCACATGAAGCTGCATCCTGCTACAAACAAGCAAAGCTACTACAAGCATCAGATCTTGTCAGAATCAGACAAAAACTGCAAGATCCTTCAAGACAGCCAAAAGAGGGGCACACATGAAGCTTTGGGCCATTCCGACATCGTTTGGCCTAACTTCACTCCTCCGACAGCTAAACAGGCGCTCTCGGCAGCGACAGTGTCAACGACATCAAAACTTCAATCAGAGCCTACAGATGGTTCCAAAATACCTCCAAAAGGCTCCTTATCAAATTTCAAGTCAAACCGACAATGTTTGACCCTTTATCAACGCTCGAGTAGCAAAATCAAGCCTCTCAGCGACAAGA
This sequence comes from Umbellularia californica, assembly GCA_028538565.1. NCBI lineage: Eukaryota > Viridiplantae > Streptophyta > Magnoliopsida > Laurales > Lauraceae > Umbellularia > Umbellularia californica. The sequence goes on from JAPQWN010000004.1 coordinate 42,788,936, forward strand.
ACCACTGAGGCCATCACTCATCAAACAAAGTACATGAGTGGCTTCAACATGCTTCCAAAGGGGTGCACGTCGAATTTCAGGTCATTCTGACAACGTTTGACCAGACTTTGACGCTCCGAAAGAAAATCAGGCCTACCGGCAGCGGAGCCTCCTGGGACCATGACATCCAAATCGGAGCTAATGGATCATCTCTACATGACTCCAATAGGCTCCCTGTCAAATTTCAGGTTAATCGGACATCGGTTGACCGCACATCAAAGCTCGACATCTTCCTCGCAGCAAAATCAAGTTTAGCATCGACGGGACCCCAAACGACTTCAAAAACTCAAATAAAAGCCCATGGTTGGCTCCATCCACTGCTCAGGAGGCTTCGCCTCAAATTTCAGGTCATTCCGACATCATTTGACCTAGTTTCAATTTTTGACGGAAAATCGGCTACAAAGTCTTTGGCTTTCCCAAAAAATGGGAAACTTTGTGCTCTGGTTTTGTGAGACTTCTCGTCAAGTTTTCTCCAAGAAAATCAAGTCAACAATTGAAGAAAAATGTCAAGAAAAAGACAGAACAAAAAAGAAACGAAAAAGAAGTAGAAACGGCCAAAAAACCACACGACGACCAAAGGGGACAAAGCCCCCATGGTTGCCGGCAACCCTGGAAATCCGGGTGGCCGGATTTTCCGCCAGATGGCCCGTTTTCCAATCTTTTCTGTGTTTCGGGAGTTCCTGCCTCTGTGAATTTCTGAAAATCCAATTCTCGATGCTTGAAAACGACTGATCTTCGCCAACATCTCGGATCCGCCATTAAGAGCATGAAATCATCACTGATCGCTCCAAGATCGCCAACCGGCTGACTAAGAAAGTACACTTTATGTCCGACCGATCGAGAAATTGACAAGACAGATGTCACCGGCCCACCAACATCAATCATTTTCTGAATTTGCATCGCAATCTGACATCAAACAACGTATGGATCCATCGGTGATCATCAGAAAAAGAATTACGTGGCACGGCCCGCGACTCTTCAAATGCCCCGGCGACCACTTAATGTCGTTAATTGACCCATTTTATGACAACTTAATGCGGTCATTAACCCATTATTTTGGACGGCCCAATCAGATTCAAGCAAATGAGAGTTACAAGTCCAAACAATCATGGCATTAAAACCATGAAACTCCCCTCATCATGGAGATTAAAGGCGATTAAATGCCCATCATTCTCCATCGGCCAATCACAAGCCAAGAAAAATGAGTTACCAAATCAAAGAATAAAAACTTGTAACTCCTCCCATCGTGGAGCATCAATGCCATCAATTCTCTCATCATGGCCATCAATGCCCATAAATCACTTCATGGCTACCAAGAACCTATAAAAGGAGGTCCATTCCAAAGAGAGACAAATTTGAACTTTTACACTTGCACATCCACACCAACACACATCTGGAGTCTGGAAAATCCCAGAGAAATTCCGACGAAGTCCTGTTGCTCTGCTGCAAGAGACACCACATGTTGGCACTAAAAATGTCACTTTGCCTCTTCAAGCCACATGAAGCCGCAGCCTACCAAAATAGGCAATGCTGCTTCCAAAAAACCAAATCTTGTCAGAATCAAACAAAAACTGCAAGATCCTTCAAGATAGCCAAGAGAAGAGTACACATGAAGTTTCGGGCCATTTCGACAACATTTGGCCTAACTTCACTTCTCCGATAGCTAAACAGGAGCTCTCGGCGGCGACAGCATCGGAGACATCAAATTCCCGATCAGAGCCTGTGGATGATCTCAAAATGCATCCAAAAGGCTCCACGTCAAGTTCCAAGTCAAACCGACAACGTTTGACCCTACATCAACCCTCAAGCAGCTAGATCAAGCCTCTCGGCGGTAAAAACCACCGAAACCATTACTCATCAAACAGAGCACATGGGCAGTTTTAAAATGCTTACAAAGGGCTACACGTCAAGTTTCAGGTCATTTCGACAACATTTGACCAGACTTTGACTCTCGGAAGCCAAATCAGGCCTCTCGGCGGCGGAGCTCCTCGGGACCATGGTTTCCAAGACAAAGCCTGTGGATCATCTCAAAATGACTCCAATAGGTTCCCTGTCAAATTTCAAGTCAATCGGACATCGGTTGACCGCACATCAAAGCGCGACATCTACCTCGCGGTAGAATCAAGCCTACTGGCGACGGGACCCCATACGGCTTCAAAACTCAAACAAAAGCCTATGGTTGGTCTTATTTATTGCTCAGGAGGCTCCACCTCAAATTTCAGGTCATTCGGACATCGTTTGACCCAGTTTCAGCTTCTGACGGAAAATCGGCACCCCTGTGCGACAAAGTCTTCGGCTTTCCTGGAAAATTGGAAACTTTGCAACCCAAATTGCAAGGATTCTCATCAATTTTTCTACAAGGGAATAAGGCCAACAAATGAGCAAAAATGTCAAAGAAAAATACAGAAGAAAAAACGAAGGAAAAAGACCTCAAAACGACCGCAAAACGGGCTCCGAAGGGGAAAATTCCCCCAGGGTCGCAGACCCCCGCGACCCTGGCCCAGGGTTGCCAGCCCCTGCAACCCTGGAAGCCCGGAATCTCCGGTTTCGCCCCGGGAGCTCCGTTTTCCGTCGTTTTTCGCGATTCGAAGCTTCCAACCCCTGGGACTTTCCAAAATTCATACTTATGAGGCGCCAAATCCTCCGACATCCTTCAAAATCACGGGTCAACCTCCAAAAGTATCAAAATCAACATTGATCGCCAACCGGTCGACCAAAAAAGTGTGCTTTCCGCCCGATCGATCGAAAAATCGACAGGACAGATGTCACCGGCCCGCTCTTAGCTATCAATGTCTGAAGTTACATGTTCATCCGATGTCGATCAGCATGAAGATCCATCGATGATCATCGCCAGAAGAATTCCAGAAGACACGGCACGGCCCGCGACTCTTCGACTGCTCGGCGACCAATTAATGTGGTTAATTGGCTAGCTTTATGGCAGTTATTAACTCATTCTATTGGACGGCCCAATCAGAAGCAAGCATTTCGGAGTTACAAGTCAATTGATTCATGGCATTTAACCCATGAAACTCCTCCCACCATGGCGATCAAAGGCGATTAAATGCCCTCAATCTCCACCGGCGAATCAGAAGCCAAGATCCAGGAGTTACGAAATAAAGGAATTAAACCCTGTAACTCCTCCATTTATGCGGCTTAAGTGCAATTAAAGCCCATAAAAGCTCTCCTAAATGGCTACCAAAAGCCTATAAATAGGAGAGCATTCCATTGAAATCCAGATCGAAAAGAATCCAGAGCTCGTATCCAGAAGAGAATCGAATCCAGACGGATCAAACACAGAAAATCCAGAGAAAGAAAAAGAGAGAAAAACTCTGCTGAAGTTCTGCACCGGCCACCACTACAAGGTGACAAAAGTCCCTTGGGGGGTACCTCCCCCCCAAGGTCCTTCGCCTTCTCCTCCTGTTTCCAAATGGCTTAGACGTGGCTTTTCAGCCCGTCTACTAAGCTTTTTATTGGACATAGGACTTCCTCTTGGTCTTTGTCCTCTAAAAATCTGAGGTTATAGCCAAGCCAAGCGAATCAAGAGCATCCACTGTTCTCATCTGCATGGATGATGGCGAAGCCCACACATGGCTTGCGACCGTCAATCTGAACGAGTCCCCCACAATCTCCTGAGAAGTTAGATCCTCATTTTCTTGCTTTTCATTGTAGTTTGTATTTTTCTAAAAAGACAAAAAAATCACAACTCTTGTCTTTCATTATTGATAAGAATTGTAAATCGGCTATAAACGCCAAAATCGGCTATAAATGCCAAAATCGGCTATAAACGCCACAAAATCGGCTATAAATGCCAAAACATCGCCTTTCACGGCAAATCAAAAAAGAAAATGTCTCTTTTCTTAAATATATGTGCAATGGAAAACTTGAAAGAAGTTGATTTCCTTTTTACTTGCAAAGGTCGATCTCCGGATCACCACTTGCAATTCCAAGTAAAATAGAAAATCTGGCACACCCACCCAAAAAAAAAATGTTGATACCCGTTCTTCTATTCAACGTGGCCTAAACGCGGCCTAAACGTGGCCTAAACGCGGCTTTTCAGCCCGTTTACTTGGTTTTTTTTATTGGATATAGGACCTCCCTTGGTCTTTATCCTCTAAAAAACTGAGGTTGGAGCCAAGCCGAAGAATCGAAGCATCATGCGTTCTCATTTGAAGGACGATGGCGAAGTCCATACATGACTTGCGACCGTCGATCTGAACGTATCCCCACAGTCTCCTGAGAAGTTAGATTCATTTTCTTTCTTTTCTATTGTACTTTGTATTTTTTAAAGAGACAAAAAAGTCACAATTCTTGTCTTTCATTTTTGATGAGATTTGTAAATCGCCTTTCACTGCAAACAAACAAAAAATCGCCCCTTACGGCATTCAAAAACATCTTGTCTCTTTTCTTAAGTATTTATGTAATTTGAAAAGTTAGAAAGAATGATCGATTTCCTTTCTACTTGTGAAGGTGAATCTCCGGATCATCACTACTCCAAATTCCAAGTAGAATAGAAAATCTGGCATACCCGTATAAAAATATTGATACCAGCTTTTTCTCCTCTGCCGGACCCCGGCAGCCCCTGGGGCGGAAGGAGAGGACGAAAGGCCGGGTCCATCAGAGAGGGAGAGAGAGGGGTAGTTTGGGGATTTTCCACAAGGGTATAATGGTAATGATTTTTTTTATATAAAAATGATTGAGTGTGGAAAGAAAAAAGTGGTGTGCATTTAGAAGCTCTCATTTTTCTCTCAAGAGGGATCTTTGTAATGACCCAATTGCCCCTTTCAACTGTGGAGAATACAATATATTTTAATTGTATTTTTTTTTTGTACCCCACCCAATGGGGTTGGGAGAGAGAGCCCTCACACACAGAGAAAGGGAGCCAACACAAGTGGGAAAGAAGCCTGCACAAGCGGCAAGAGGCGACATCAGGTAAGAACTAACGCTCCTGACCACTCGGGTAAGGAGCCATTCTTATTTTTAAAATGCATTTGTGTGGAAATATACAAATCAATTTCCATGCTTTAAGTTGCGTTCTAGTTCTTGGTGTTGTAATTCCTTGTGGATTTTCGTTTCATTTGCATTTTTTTCCTGGGTTGCCTTGGATTTTTGCTTTCCAGATGGAGGGAGTCAATGGAAATGTGTTGGAAAGTAAATGAAATGGGAAGCCTTTTGTATTCGTTTTGGTCTCAGGAGTTTGGGTTATGGTCAAGGTGGTTTTGGGTAGGCAGATTTTGTGTTTAGAGAGAAAAAAGGTTTTTAGATTAGATATTCAATATTTTGAGGAAACTTTTGTTGGGACAAGAGATTGTTTATTATGCATGGATAATCCATGAAGTACAGAATTGGTAGGATCCCTTTACACTATTATTTTTGTTCACAACTAGTGGGAGGTACGTGCGTTGCACGTAGTTGTCATTGAAAGTGTTTACATTGTAGCTACATGTTTACTGTAATGAAAATGGTAAGTAAACCATTATCTAGTTGTTAGTGTGCATGTTTTGATTTTATTAATAAAAAAAATAGAAGTTTCAACCTACCATAGTCAAATACAAAAAGTATTTACAATAACACTTTAGAAGATACTAATATATATTTACATTCTAAGTTCAAGAGTATAAGAAAGTAGAAAGCATTTGTTTCGATTGAAAATTTTACAATAACATTTTATAGGATGCTAACATATACTTACATTCTATGTTTTGTCAGTGCAAACTTTGAGCAGTCGAATGGGTGGATCTTTTTGTTTCGAAGTAGGTGTTTTTATTGCAAATGTGGGATCTTTTAGCTTGTAGAGATTTTGGACCTGTAGATCATGCATATTAGTATAACAATAGGACAAGAATTGAAATGAGAAGGGAATCTCGTAAAGATCATAATGTTGTCAGTTTAATATGCCTCTCAAAATCTAGATTATGTCAAAGTATACAATGGGTATGCAACACACATTAATCAACTAAGTTCACAGAAGCTAATCAAAAAATAATATAAGTCTTGTATTGGAAACTTATCTTTTTGTGAGTAAAGATAACATGAAAAGTATATCAGAAATTTTCATACAGGTAGACAGCATCATAAAATTATACAAGTGAGCCATTTGTCAAATATTATTAATGAATTGGTGTAACTTCAATTGAGTCCTCAAGGATTATTCCCAACAAAAAGATTTCATAAGCAACGGAGTTTATAGTTCTCCATTGAGATGGACAACTTAAAACACTTAATTTTATTGAATAAAGTTGTATATGCACAATTTCCAAGTTTGAATATGGCTGAGGTTTATATTTGCAATTCTTAATAAACATGCTACCAGTATTGATAGGAATGAAAAGACAATTTACAGAAATGTCAATTTAGATCTTTATGAGTTTGTTTAATTACTTGGATAATGTTGTATCTTTTTCATTTAGAAAAGCCACAAATAACAATCAGACCCAACAAAAGTAAAAAGGGGCACAACGATATAAAGTATATATATACACACATATATGCATGCATGCATACATACAAACAAAAATGAATATAAAACTAAACACATTACATACTTGAAGTATCAAATTATAAGATCCATTGACCCTATTTTTGCCTAATGAGTTTGCTAATTAATTAGCCGACTTGGTAACATATTAGAAAGTGACCTATATGTTAGCATTTTGTGGCAATGCCTATTTGTGGAAGGGAGTAAAACTAATGATTTAATTTGGAGATCTACAAGGAGCTACCAAATACATGGTCACCAAACCATCTCCTAGCAGATTAAATCTCACCCATTCATTGTCTAATGTACATTTCTACGTCAGACACTTAACTTTTCTCCTGTTTCACAAACATTTCATAAAACCCAATTTATGATGAGTTGTTATGAATTCAATTACCAAGAAAGCGCATAGGTGAAATATGGAAGAATATTATCATGGAATGACTTTGTTCTTTGTTTACTTTTTTTAAAAGAAAAGAAAGTATGAATATAAATGCAGTCGGTTAAATAAAGGTCTATGGAGGACTCAACCTAGACCCAATTCATTTCATAGGCCTAAAGATAAATTGTTTTCCTCACAAACTGCATGGCTGAAATGATCCTTTAAGAATCTTGAACTATCAAGTATTATGACAATGGTGTCTACAAATCTTTAAACATCCAATCCCCATGTTCTCCTTGACTCTTCATTATAAGACATTGATTGAACAAGAGAGATTAGCCTATTCCTATAATTTGGTACTCTTCACCCAGAAAAGAATTGCAACTGTTACCTTCTCTTTCTAATAACTTAGTATTTGTTACTTATACATGTCATGTTGCTGTAACATATCTCTCTAAAATGTTCATCTCTTGTGATTTCTTTCCCTTGTAGATGATATAGTTTTTAGTGTTGAATATGTGCGGTCTAGAGAATCTATTTTCTCAATATTGAAGAAAATCATGTACAGCATTGCACCTTTTAAACCTGATTGTTATTTGACTATCAATTTCTTCCAACCAAAACTATTGCTCCCTTATAACCAAAAGGTTGTTATCACCCAGTTGTCCAATATTTGCTTTCTATGTAGTCTATTTTCTATTGTCTTTTATGTTACCTTTGTAAAGCATTGGGTATAGCCTTTAAACTTAATTGATAAGTTGGGTATAATACTTGGATACTTCTAAATAGGCTGTATATCAATTTTGTATCTGATATTTTTATATGTGAAGTTGATCTCTGTCATACTTATATCCCTGTTGTTTCGGGGCGTCGTACTATCAACTATCATTACTACCCGCATATATAAATTATAACTTTCATGATTTGATTTTTTAAACTACTTTTGCTGCATGCATTATGATGCTAGGCATGACATGAAGGATCCACTTCAGCAATGTGGTACCTGCATTTTATGCCAAAGGCTCAAGAGTGAAGAGGGACTCATCTACTTGCTTTAAGTTTCAATCCATGTGGAAATTTATTTTCCTCTACTAAAAATTATTATTGTAGCATTTTGTTTGTTTGCTTTTTACAGTATGAACCTTGGTTTAAGATCGTAGTCTGTTTCATCTTGTTTGGTTCTCAAAGGCTTAGAATAAGTATAGGACTTTAATTAGAAAGTGAAGCCAAAACTGGAACCCAAATCTCAATCCAATATCCCAATCCCAAAAAACCTAATTGGACATTTAAGCAATCTGCATCAAATCTCATCAAGCCCATAAAAACCCATTTGAAATCTTAGTTTCCAGATAATGGTACATCAAATAAACATTTGTGATTCAGAAAAGCTATAAGCATGACAAGATGGCAGATTACCCAAGGATATCCAAGTTTTCATCTTCCAATTCATACAGTGATTAATGTCAGAATTTTAAAAAATGTATCAACTCAAATGCTTTTCAAGAAAAATATTAGTGCACATGGTAAGAATTAGGAACACCTCACTCACAAAATCTGTAAATTGCACAGAGGTATCAAATATACCTTGAAATAGGGAACGTTTTCTCTTTAAGAAATCAGATGAGTGTCAGAAATCTGCGCCAAAGATTGCGACAAACTCATATTCGTTGATGTAGCTGCAATTCATCGCCTACTTGAGATTCCCTATGAGCACCATAATCCGAGTAATTGGGTCATCTGAATCATCCAGAATTTGGATGAGGAGATTTGACCTCATGCAAATTGCATGTCATAGCAATCGATTGTCGACACACCTGTTTGATAAATTAAAAATCAAATACTAAAAACACAATATATTTAAGAGAAGAAAGGAAGATCGGTAGAAAACCAAACACAATGTATATACCCATTTGCTGATAAACCCGGAAAACCCTAAATATTTTGTATAAAAAGCAAATCAAATAGAAAGCAGAGGAGGGTATTTTTTTCACATGAATGGAAGAACATCAAACATCTACAAAATGCATCACAGAAAATCAGTACCAAATGCATGTCAAAAACACATCCACTAACCTAATCCAGGGAGGAGCTTCAATTTTATTTTGCAAGAGATGAGGGAGGGAGGAGATAATATTCTTACATCGAAGAAAAACTTCAAAAGAGGCCGCGGAAATAATCTTGTTAAGCCCAAGCAAACTTTAAAGAGCTCTCAGACGTCTTCTTTCTTTGTCTCGGTCGGTGAGAGAGAGAGAGAGACGTGAAGAGGGATTTTCTGAAACAATTGAGAGAGGGTTAATGTTTGAGATTTAAATTCATTTTGCATTAATATTGATTGTAGGGTTGTAAGATCCCGGTCCCGCTTATAATATTTAATTATATTTTAATTAGAATATTACTATTATTATAATTAAATGTGTTTTATTTATTTAAGTGGGTACGATTTAGTGGGGCACACGTTAGATTAGATGTGTAGATCGGTGAGTTGGTTTAACGAGTAGATGACCTAACCCCCAGTTTGACCAATGACTCAAGCCTAGAGAATATCCTCTTTTAACCTAATTATTGTTTTAAATAACTGCACGACTTATCCCTCCCCACTTATCTCTGCAACTCCTCCCAGTTATTCTTCGTCTTCTTCCTTTTTCAATTTCCCAAGCCATTGCAGCTTTAGGATCCAGCCATTAGAATCAAGATCAGAGGATACCATCATTCTTTGCTCAACTTTCTTATATCAGATAACCCTCTCCTCAAATCATTAGAAGTAGATCTATATTGTAGGTTATCTCATTTTTCTTTCCAATGGTAGATTTGGATAAGAGTACCATAGATCTGTTCATTTGAGCATTTCTTTTCCATCTTTTTTGTCAGATTGGTGATTGGATTATTCTCGAGCGCTGTGGGAATCTCGGTTTGGGTGTTGGTTAGGATCCCTATTGCACTTTTCTTCAACTTCGAATCAAGGCAAGTACCGAACCATAATTTGTATATTTAATGCTGGTGTTCCTTGTTGATTCGAGTGTGGATGCATGTAGAAACCCTTTGATGCCCTTTTTCATATGGTTATGTGATTTTGTTTTGCAATGCTATTGGATATTTGGGGATGACTCAATTGATTTTCTCATATTGATTTTTCTGTTGCATTGTTTCAACTGCTATTGCTACAGCACTTTTATTTGAGTTTCAAAACCCCTTTTTCCCATGACTAAGATTTTGTAAATCGGGTAGTAATGTGTAGACATGTTGGCTGGATTTGGACTCAATATAGTCCATTGGAAATCGGTGGAGAACCATACCCTGGAGCGATTCCCAGACGCAAGCAGTTTGGAGACTTTCCGTGTGTTTGATTATAGGACCCAGGTGGGCCCCTGATGTTAGATCTGATTTGTGGATCCGAAGGAGGACTCACAGGCGACCTCAAAGATGCTGGACCCATAGGCAGCGGACCCTATTTGGTCCACCATCCAACGACCCAAAGGGGGTTGACGGCATGGGAAAGAAAAAAAAAAGTATTTTCGCTTTTGGAGGCTGTGGGGCCCAGGTGTGCCACTAATGGCAATCTGGACCATAAATCTTGTTGAGGGGCCATGGGCGACCATGTTGGTGGGAACTGATCTTGACTCTTGATTAGTGGGACCCACTATCCGAGTGGTCCGGTTTCTTTGGGTGTTGAGTTTCATCATAGAAAGAAGTTCTATGTTGAATGGAGGAAGACGTATGACTTGTACTTGTAGGAGGAATAAAGAAGGGAAGGAAGGGGGAAGGTGATGACCTGTAGCCTAGAGTTGACATGAATAGAAATAAAAAAAAGGAGAAATAGTGAAGGGTGGACACGTTTTGGATGGAAGGTTTTTAACCTGGGCACCTTCTTTAATTAGGAGTTTGGTGGTCTGTGAGTGTATGGGAAAATGTGGGATTTTGTGTGTGGAAGAGATAATGATGTGTGGGTGTGGAGATAGGAGGGAGAATGGTGATGACTGATGATGTCATCCCATGTGACATTGAGTCTGGTTAATTATTTGCTTGGCCCTTGAATTTTTGGAAATTTGGTAAAAGACCCTGATTGTTTTATAAAACTAAATTAGAACTCTTTAGCCTATTTTATAAAGAATTGAACTTGGAAAATGTTTAAGGTGGGGTCCTCAAGTTTTCTAAAATTATAAACTAAGATTATTATTATTATTTCCAAATTAATATTAAATTATATCTTTGGGTTTTAATGTGTTAAAATTATATTTTTTGTACGTTATTAATTGGACCATTGGACTTGAGTAAATATCGTTTGGGCAAACGGTATCTTACTAACGTGAGGTTTAATACTTCGTATGACCTTGAGGAAATCCTAATGGAATCGATCTCAACCCATCTCTATTGGAAAACCCTTAATTGAGTCTATGCACCATTGATGGAGAAATGATGCGTTGATCTTTTATCTATTAGAAATTTTGTGGTTATTGGGTACGAGACCTTATGTTTGACCTTAGGATCGATTCATATCTATGTTTTAACCTTCGCATGCATATATAGGTTGGTTTAGGATATGTATTCCTTTATATGGATACCCTATTGTGTGTTACGGACTATAAAGTAGCTTGGCAAATTTTGTATGACGATTTGATTATGATATGGAATGTGGAATGACCAGCACTTTACTTTGACTTAGGACTCTTGTGTCGAAGCTTTATTATTTGGGTCTATTATGCTTATATGTTTATGTTTATGTGGGTCATTTATGAATAACTACATATCGATATATGGACGGTTGATCACCGATGTGACTGAATCATTTATAATCCGCTTTGAATGTAAACATGTTATCCTGGTATTTAATTTGATCGGTTTATAACCACCGATGTTATGGATGGGCTTTTCCAATTTATTTAGGACTGACCACCCAAAACGTTGACACTTGTCTTCGTGTGAATCATATGGCTCATTTTGCTTTTATTTGGATTATGTTATACGTTTTTTCTTGTCATAATCATTGTCATTACTTTTATATGATCACACTTGTCTATATTCTTCTCGTTATCGTATTTAATTTCGAATTATGATTATGTACTTGCTATATACTTTGTAATATTTGGTGCATAGGTACCGAGCCCTACTTTTTCGAGGAGACGGAGGAGGGTCAAATGTTTTAAACGTTTGAGCCAAATAACGAACCCGAGTGGGATGCCGGAGATGGCTTTGGAGCCGTCTGAGCCTGCACAAGAGAGAACGTCATCTAAAAATTATTTTAAATGAACTTTCCTTTAGCGTTGAGACCTCTTTTAGAAATTATTTAATTTATTCTGCAACTTTAACTATTATTGTTTATTTGATTTTCGTGTTGGATCTTAATTATGAACCTTGAGTACCAATTGAATAAAGCTTCCATTGCATTTAATGAAATCTATTTTGACTCACCAATGTGGGTCCACTTTTAGAAGCTTGTGTTATATTAAACACATGAATTTTAATTTGGTTTTAATTTTTCACATCTTTCCCCAATTCTTATTTTGGGGCGATGTGATGAGGGTGGAAATGGTTGTGATGCATGCTTTGGAAAGCTGGAGCTTCAAGAGAACTATCTTTTGAATCTAATTCAACTCCATTCGAAAGTGACAATGAGAGTGAAGAACTGAGTAATTTGACAACAGTGATGAAAGATCTGAAAGACGCATTGGATACGCACAGCAAACCAAAGTGTGCATCTATCGAAGAAGAATTACATGATAAGAATTTATGTAAAATACACTTGATTATAGTGGTTATGTCTGATTTTATGATTGGTATATGCTGTCTCTTTGCTCATATAGTCACATTGCTTTATATCTGGTGTTAAATTCTTGGCTAAAAGCACTTTGCCATGTATTAGATTTTTAATATGAACGGTATAAATGAATGTGGTGGATGAATGGTGTGGAGTTACGTAATTTTGAATGTTCACGTACTTGAAATTTTACAGGACGTCTCGTTTGAATACTCGATCTTGAATGGGTTGAATTCTTGTATTTATGAATTCAGAATGCTGAATGGGTTTCACTCTGGGAAGTATGAATATTGATTGTGAAATGGGTTGAATTCTGGGAAGTCTCAGCAATAAGGGTTGAAACATTGTAGAAAGAATGTAGAGAATATTGAGAATACAATGTTTGGAAATCTTTAATCCTTCATTTATATGCTTAAAAAAATAATAATGAGATGGTTGGTTGGTCTTCATAAGCTTCTCGTTTTCTCCTCAAGAACTCTCCAAATAACAGATGAGCGTCTGCATATGTAAACCTGTGATATTAATTTGATCAGGAAATGGGTACCTTCTAGTAGTCCATTCTGTAGGAATATAGCTCCAACTCTTCAGTTTTAGCAGCAGCATCTGAGCATTGTTCTTTCCCATTAGTGTCATTTATAACATGGATGGATTGTTCTTGACTTTTGATGGATATGTAGTACGGGAACAATAGTTAGTTCTGCAATGGTTTATGATGGAACTACTAGAACTAATGGAAGGCCAATCGGAATTATTTGTCTCAATTACAGATTAGATATAGCTACTGCATCAATGGACATTGTATTATCAGATTCTTCACTAAAGCTAGAACTATCTATGATAGACTTGCATAGTTCCAATTCACCACAAGCCCTGTCGTTCTAAGATCTGTGTTATCTTCTTACTTTTTGTCAGCAGTAATTGGAGATTCATTTTTACCTGGAGATCCATTTTCACCACCACAATAGCAGTGCATTCAAAAATAAAATGTAACTCAATACATCAACTGAATACTACAACTGAGACAAAAATGGGTTCCCACAACATCCAAATAAGAAATCATATGTCAAAAAGAACACCCATCAAAGATACATGTATCAAAATCCTGCTGACACTTGGATCAAACCAAGATTATCTTGCACAACTTTTACAATAAATGCTTTACGACTAATGATAATATCCACAAGGCACGAACAATTATGGTGTAACAACTTCCATATTACACCAAAAATCTCTATTAAGAATGGTTTTAAACCATGCCTAATGAGATTCGAAATGGTTTTGAACCGCTCTAAAAAAGGCTGCTCCTAATAACTTGGAACGATTCAATTATAGTGTTTTTTTCTTCATTCTGGAACAGTTTAGAACCGTTCCATTTTTAATTCTAAAATGGTTCCAAACCATTCTGACTGTTTAATTCCAAAACGGTTCTATATCGTTCCAGAATCCATTCCTAAATTTATACTTAACAATTTAGTCAAGGTTATAGACTATTCGCTAATTGTGTTTTTTTTTGAAAAATATTAAAAAAAAAAAACCCTTTTCATTAAAATTTTATTTTGTTGCATAAAAGCCCTTTTCAAACATCAACATTTAAATGTTAAAAGAATGACATAAGGTACATCATTATATATAGGCGTCTGCAACCATTATGGAGCAAGTCTGCAACACACAGATTTGTGATTACATGAATGCTTTTCCTCCAGCCATTTCTAGTGAACTCTATAGTTTGCCCATCGAGCATAGCTTTACAAACCCAAAATCTGATTTTTTTTTATATTGAAATTCCGGTCAAAAGTATTGTGAGGGTCAATATCAAAATGAAGAATGCATTAGTCACATCCTAGCTAGATGAAGATATTCTATCCCTCTAGCAATGCTAAATTGCTAATAATATCAGCTAAGTACCTCCCGCCCAAATTCCATTATTTCATTCCGTTTTTACCATTCCTTAGTTTTTTTTTTTTTTTTTTTTTATAACGCAGGGTTCCCAGCCCTTTAGACCAGAATAATCTCTACGGGCCCAAGAGAGAAAGCCGGGTAAAATTCCCCTGTAGCCCCAGTGTGGCAGTGCAGTTTCGAACTCACAACCTCCGGGTGTAAACCGTGGTCCTAGGCCAACTGAGCTACCCCTCGGGGGTTACCATTCCTTAGTTGACGTCAACAAAACCCTAAAATGTCCCTTTATTGATGGCTCACCCAAATTGATGAGAAAAGAAGGAGGAGAAGAAGAAGGTGAAGCAGAAGAACGCCCCACCCCCAGCAACCCCCACGCCCTTAGTAAAATGGAAAAATCGATGGCTCACCCAAATCGACAGTGAGAAGAGAGAGAGAGAGAAAAAAAATAGTTTTCAAAGGATAGGTCATTTGATCAAATCACGTCCTTTTCTTGGCATCAAGCTACCAGAAAGCACTACACCATTTGGGTGATTTTGCAACATTTGATATTTCTTATTAGTAACACATATTTCTCCGTTAGGTAATTTGTCACATTTATTATCCGTTAGCAATATTCATAATCGTCACTAAGTATCTTTGCAAATACTTGAATTATTTTATAACATTTCTTAGATATTTTGTGACGATTAGAAATGTGTTACAATGATATCAAAATAAAAAAGAGGAAAAATCACAATAAAAAAAAAAAGAAAACAGAAGCGGGAGTTTTTTAGTTACCGCGCTAAAAAAGAGAGGGGTTCTGTTGGCACCACGAAAAGTGCTCTTCCCACCGCAGATATTATGCCAATTTTTTTTTTAAAATAAAATCATTACATGAAATGACTAAAATGGACATCTGGAAAACCATGTTGAAAATCAAATATTTCTCTTCACACACATAACTCATCCCTCATCTCTCTCCTCTTCACACAAACGGATTACATCTAACTCATACCATTTTCACATTCTCATTCCCCCATTGCAGCCCACATTTTCCTTCTTCCTTCACTCTCATTATTTCTTCACTCACTCTCTTTACAGCACTGTACCACTCACCCACAGTTCACCTTCTTCCTTCTTCCTTTTTACCCTTGCTCCTATCAAACTCTTTGGTTGCAGTTGAATCAAACCAAATATTGCAATGGACAACGAAATGAAAAAGGAAATCGTGTCTTTCGATCCTACTAGCAGCGAAAAGGTTAGTGTGGTTCATTATTTCAGTGTTTTTGTCAATTTTTTCAAGTTCTGTATTGTAGTTGTTCGCGTTTTGTCCGGACTAGTCTGACAGAACATTTCTGGAATGTTCTGACAAACTATACCGAACATTCCTCATATGTTCTGAAATTAATTTCCGAACATACACCATATGTTCTGAAATTAATTTCAGAACATACAGCATATGTTCGAAACTTAATTTCCGAACATATGAGGAATGTTCGGAATTTATATGTCGGACATATAGTATATGTTCTGATTTATTATTCCGAACAGTACTGATACCGCCTTTTGGTTAATGTGCAGCCATCCACAGAAGAAAGCCAAGTTCAGTCAGCCTATGTAATGGACTTTACAGATGTGTTTACTACCGAAGAAGTAAGACATCATATTTAAATTTCTTTAAACATATTGTTTGTTACTAATGTCTGATTCAATGGTTATGTGTTTAGATATTTCACAGCCGATATGCATTAGTGAACTGGGCTCGTGATGTGGGTAAAAGAAATGGTTTTGTCATTGTCATAAAGGTGTCAAATGCTGCAAGGCCTGGAATAAAAGCTAGGGTTGTCCTAGCATGTGAGAGAAGTGGCCAATTCAAGCATTGTAAGACAAAAGACGAGAGGCCTACTAAAAAGAAGATCAAGCAAACAAGATCGAAGAAATGTGGATGCCCTTTTACATTAAAGGGCAAGAAGCTTGACACTTTTGATGATTGGATGTTGGAAGTAGCATGCGGTGTACATAATCACTCTGCTGCAGAGTATCTAGAGGGTCATTCATTCGCAGGGAGACTAACAGAAGATGAAACAAAATTGATGGTTGATATGTCCAAGAGCATGATACGACCAAAAGATATTCTAGTTACATTAAAACAAAGAAGTGCCTTAAATGTAACTACAATGAAGACCATTTACAATGCACGTCATAGGCACAGAGTTGTTGAGCGGGGTGGGAGAACACAAATGCAACAACTGATGGGAAAGTTGACAGAGCATAAGTATATTGAATGCCACAGGAGCAATTAGGACAGTGACGTTGTTACCGATTTGGTTTGGGCGCAGCCAACAAGCATACAGTTGTTGCGGTCATTTCCAAATGTCTTAATAATGGATTGCACTTACAAGACCAACCGGTATCGCATGCCCTTACTGGAAATTGTCAGAGTGACTTCAACATATATGACTTTCTCTATATGTTTTGCTTACATGGAAGCCGAACGCGAAGTCAACTATACATGGGTATTGGGTGTTTTACGTTCTCTCATTGGTGAGGACGCTCTTCCTGATGTTATTGTCACAGACAGAGAATTGGCACTACTAAAAGCCATCAACAATGAATTCCCTAATGCAAGGCATCTATTATGCAAATGGCACATAAATAAGAATGTCCTAGCAAAATGTAAGAAGTTGTTCGAGACCAAGGAGAAGTGAGATAGATTTATATTGCATTGGAATATGTTGGTTCATGCCTCCACAGAAGAAGAGTATATTGATCATCTGCGTAAGCTAAACCAAGAGTTCACAACATATCCATCAGCACTTCAGTACGTCAAGGAGAGTTTGTTAGATGCATACAAGGAGAGATTTGTATCCGTGTGGGTTGATAAATGCATGCATTTTGGGAATACTACGTCAAACAGGTATGTCTTATAAATTAATTTTGAAAGGTTGATGCTTTATGCGTATTTATATACGATGCATCATTAATTATTATGTTGTTTATATAGGGCTGAGTCTTCACATTCACAGTTGAAGAGACAACTTGGATCATCTCAGGGTACTTTTGAGTCAAATTGGGCAAAAACACACAGCTTGCTTGAACTACAGCATACAAGTATTAAAGCTAATTCGAGAAGAGTAAGACAATAGTGCAACACAGTTTCAAGCCCTCTGAATTTAAAGAGCTTCGTGGGAACATATCACGAAATGCCTTGGAAAAGATTTTGGCAGAAACTAAGAGATCAAATCTGGTTGGAATTGATAAGATTGCATGTGGATGTATTATCCGTTCCACACATGGGTTACCATGTGCGCATGAGATTGCTACATATGTTTCAAAAGGACGGCCAATTCCCCTTCAGTGTATACATCCGCATTGGGTCAAGCTTGACATGAATCCGAGTACCGTTTCGAGCTCTAATATGGAGTTGGACTGTAAGACAGAGTTAGAGTTACTTGAAAAGCGGTTCAATGAATTTGATCAAACAAGAAAACTGCAACTCTTAAAGAAGATGAGGGAGCTATCAAAGCCTGACAGTACATTTTTGTTAGAACCAGAAGCAAAGTCCCGAACCCGTGGGCGACCACGCATTAGGATTGATACATCCACAAAAAGGGAACCAAGTGCTTTTGAGTTGGTACAATCTGCACAGGGCAGTCACTCACCTTCTCCCATCATGGTTAAGGCACCGTTGGGACAGAATAAAAGAAAGAAATAAAAGCCTAGAGTCGTGAGAACAAGATCTAAAAATGCCAGTTCTTATAGTACACAATTCTTAGAAGGATTAAGGCCTTTTATTCTGAATATCAAAGATGTTACAGCCGATGGTAATTGTGGTTTTAGAGCGATTGCTGCTTTGATTGGTCATACTGAAGATGGATGGAGACAGGTTAGGAGAGAACTATTGCATGAGTTGCTACACCATGTAGAACATTACAAGCAGTTATACAGAGTGGAAAATAGAGTTGAAGAACTCATTGAAACACTATCGTACTATGAGGATAATCCTTCGTACAAGCATTGGTTGACTATGCCTGACATGGGGCATCTTATCGCATCTCGTTACAACTTAGTCTTATTTCACTTCAGCATGGCACAGTGTTTAACCTTTCTTCCTCTAAGGTCACCACCATTGCCTGTATCTACTCGATTGGAGATAGCGATAGGTTTTGTCAATTCTTGCCATTTCGTTCAGGTATTGAAAATGAAAATTGTCTTATAAAATTTTTTCAATTACAATATGTTGACGTATTAACAAGTTTATTTATTTATTTGTAGGTTTTCATGAAACCAGATCATCCTGTACCACCTATTGCCAATAAATGGAAAGAATTCCGTCATCCTTGCGCTAGCCAATGGGAATTAGCATACGAAGATCGAATCAGGCATTTTAAAGAGATTATAAGTCCAGATGTAGCCACCTGTGAGACCGTCTCATTGGATTGAGAAGAATGTATTTTTTTTTTTTGGCCATAGAAATTCACTTAGCCACATTGTTGGCAGAGTTCATGTATTCTCTAACTAAAGATCCCATATATGGACAACATTTTTAATTTAGAAATGCAAGTTGAGTTCTTTTCCACTTTGTCTGTACAACCATGTTCATCAAGATTGTGATTACAACCACATTCCAAATGTAAACAACCACATTCCAAGTGTAAACAACCATGTTCCAAAAACTGTGATTACAACAAAGAGTTCCAAATGTAAACAACCATATTCCAACACCTGTGATTACAACCATGTTCCAACCCATAAAAAAACGCACCATCAATGTAACCAAAATGAAAACAAAATAAATGGTTGTCTTGAGATTTCGTCATCTTCCAAAATGAAATCAGTTACTGTCCCTACGGTGCCTGCGTGCATAAGTACGAGCAGTCATGCTGGGGTGTCGAACCGTGCGTTCCACCTCTTCAATGGTCATTCCACGCAACATATGTGCAGCCTGCTCTACGTGAGTGTAGATCCCATGTGGGTCATCAGTCCATCCATCTGGGCCCCTCTCCATGACTCTATCAAGGATGCTCAGGGCACCCGCATTGCGCTGCAAGTAACATCCCATGTCATTAACTCACTGAAACATTTAATAAAAAAATGTGTAATATTGCTCAATGAACTATACCATCTCATAATCGATGTTTGCACTATGTTGTGCATCTCGAGGAGGTGGGCGAAAACTTGATTGGAAGTTAGGATTTTGAAGCAGCCTCCATGACACTCTTGCATACCAAGCCATGTACTGTGGTACGCAATCAGAAGGGCGTCGAACTGCAACACTTCGGTTCAACCCAGACAGTAGGTGATCATTCCATCTTTCCCACACTTGATCGTAATATTGATACGCAATATGGTATGCATTTGCGGTCGGACCTCGTGTAGCACGAATTGGGATTAATGGGGATGGAGGAATAGTCTGCACCCGACCAAACTGCCTCAAGATCCTATCTGGATGATAGGACTCAACAACGTCCATGGACTTAATGCACCCACAATAGAAGGCGACCTGATTAAATGGATGATGCAGTCTAATATCGTAGTAGGGATCCCATGTGACCTGCATGACCAAAATAATTATAAGAAATATCATACTATGGAAAAGTGGTTCTCATTTAGTCCAAGAACTAATGAAAAAGAAATTTTTAATACCTCGTCTGCACTCATATAATCAAGCCGCTCTCGCAGTACCTGTAGGGGAGCAACAGTCTCCCTACGAATGAGCCAGCGACGCACTCGGGGTTGAGTGACTTCATATAAAATGTTAGACGTTGGAGCGAAACACTCAAAATGCTCATAAATCCACGCCTCTAGTAGCGTAAGATATCCAACAATTTGTTTAACTTTCTTACGGGTAGCCAATCCCAGCTGTCGATACAAATAAGCCAGAGCAGCGGCACCCCATGCATATGTACGGGCACTCGACAAGTCTGTCAATAACGTCAGATATATAATTGGCACACGTGTGCCACTCTTGTCCGCGAACAATGTACAACCTAATAAATAGAGAAGATATGCTCTCGCTGCACAAACAACCATGTCATATCCATCCTCATCGGTTATGTTTGAGAACCTCCCTCTTAGCCACTCCAATCTAACAGATTGGCCCCGAACCTGTTGCAGCTCATCATTTGCCTCATTTGGATGAACTCCCAGAGCGTCAATAAGGAGCGAATGAGCATCTTGAAAGGTCATTCTACCATTATGCACAACAGAACGACCAGTTACCGGGATCCCAAGTATGGTGGCAACATCATCTAGACTTATTGACATCTCACCGAACGGCATGTGAAAAGTGTTGGTTTCAGGTTGCCACCTTTCCACAAAGCAAGAGACAAGAATCTTACTAACAGAGCGGTATGATGCTGTGATAAGTGGTCTCAAGTTAGATCTATTCACTAACTCTCTAAACCTGTCACTCTGATTCAATTGCCAGTGTGGTATTTTCTGTCCATGGCTAACACACCTCGGCGGGGCACGTTCCTGCATTCCGAAAATATTACATTATTGAATAATGTAACCAATACATGGAGCTTTATGTCAAATAAAGAGAAAAAACCTTAACAACAAAAAAACATACTTGTGAATGCCAAATGTATGCAGCTATCTGTGTGTGGAAACTGTGCAGCAAAGAACGATCTTCTGGCCCCGCAGTTATTTCTTGCTCAACATCTGTTCCTTCTTCTACTTGTTCATCACGAGTTCCTTCTTCTTCATTACCTTCTTCCAACTCATATTCTGGTTCCCGTGCTTCCTCTACAACCTCCTCAGTTACTCGACGGCGCCGCCTATTGGAAGTTGTCGGTCTTACTCTAGAACTGCTTGCCTATCCATTTCTGAAATATTGGAAAACGAGTTATTAAAAAATAAGGAAAAAAATTACAAATTTCACCATGTTTTGTTCAGTACTGTGTTTTAGAACATTCATCAAATGTTCCTCATATATTGTTAGAACATTCATCAAATGTTCGAACATATATTTCAGAACATTTTATGAATGTTTCGAATTATAAAATTTGAACATTTCCATAATGTTCGAATTATACATTCAGAACATTCATAAAATGTTCTGAAATATATGTTCGAACATTATTGGAATGTTCTAACCTTCAGGTTCGAACATATCGCGACAGTGAAGTAAATTTTTTTTTGAAAAATGCAACCAGATTTAAAAAAAAACTTTTTGGGCGTCTCAGATTAGTGAGTATGTCCCTTTGACCATATTTTTATGCAAAATAGTTGCTGGAATGACCTATTTGAATAAATAGCACAATGAAAATGGTGAGGAAGAAAGGTAAGTTACTTGCCACTAAAAATGGAGGTTAATGGTAGAAGAGGTCTTCCTTCTTCCTTATCTGCTTTTGTACTTTTCAATTGGCTAATAGTCCAGAAGAAATGTAGGTCGAAATGGGTACTCCAAGAACTTTCTCCGGTGACAGTTTGAATGGAGAAAAGAAAGAACGTTGAAGAAGATGTGTGGGAAGAGAGAAGAGAGGAGTTGTAAATGACGGGGGCATTTTTGGTATATTGATGGGTGCAAAGAGAAATATCTGAAAATAATCCTATTTTATATATCGGTGTGGAGAGAAATTCGGTGGGAAGAGCGCTTTTCGTGGTGCCAACGGAACCCTCCTAAAAAAGAAGACCTCTTCTCTCACTCATCCCTAACGGTCTCTCACTCAACACCGGAACCACTGGAACCCCTCCATTCTCTGGCCCCTCATTCTCTCGCCTGCGCTGCCCTCCATCTCTCTCACTCTCTCACCGTCTCTCCCCTGCGCACCCATCCATCTCCCTCACTCTCTTACTCTGTCATCGTTTTTCCCCTGCGCAACCCTCCATCTCTCTGGCCCTCTTCTTCTCTCTCACACCATCCCTCTCAGCCGATCCCTCTTCTCTCTCACGCCATCCTCTTCATTCGAAAACCCCCAAATCTCCAACCCTTACCCTCTCTTGAGAGTTAGAGTCGAATCCTTCTCTACTCCCTCCCTCAAATCGCCCTTGCCCTCTCCGCGCATCTCTCTCTCAATGCACGTAGCGCCATCCACCCGTTGCCATCTCCTTCTCGTCTAGCCCCCGTGCTCATCTCTCTGACCCATCCCTCTCTCGCCCGCCATCCTCTCCATCACTACCCAGCGCAGAGCATCACGATTCCTCGCAGAATGCTGCACATCCCTCACCTATGCGCCTCTCTCTCTCTCTCCCTCGGCATCTCTCTCTCTCACGCTCACGATCTCCCTCGCCAGCGCATCCACTCCGTCCCTCTCGCACAGCCGGACTCACACTCACAGGTAATAAAATACTTCCTTTCAGTCTAATCAATCCCCTGTAGTTTTCTCTTTTTCTATTTGTCATGATTCTCTGGTTTTCATTCCCCTGTAGTTTCCAATACCAGATAGAAAATTGGATCTGCCAATCATGTTGATATCACCCTTCTTTTACTTCTTTTCGAACAATCTACTTTCTTTTGCATACCTGGATTTCTGTGAGCTTGAGAAATCATTTGGGGTTTTCTCGTGTTTGTTTGGGGATTAGTTTCATGTTGATTTCGTCTTGGCATGGAAATAACAATGATGGTTTTTCTCTCTATTGGGTTTTTGTTGTCGTTGTTGTTGTTTTTGCAAGGTTT
Source organism: Umbellularia californica (assembly GCA_028538565.1). Classification (NCBI taxonomy): domain Eukaryota; kingdom Viridiplantae; phylum Streptophyta; class Magnoliopsida; order Laurales; family Lauraceae; genus Umbellularia; species Umbellularia californica. The sequence continues at coordinate 42,812,082 of JAPQWN010000004.1, forward strand.
CAAATGCTCCATGAATGTTATTGGGGAAAAAACTGAAATTGGGTTTCTTTTATATCCCTCAATGTTTCATTTTGTGTGGGTGTCTTAATGCTGCAACTTAGTTTTATTGTATGTAGTTGGAATCTTTTTGTTGGAGAAAAACTGCTGAATTATTTGTTATGTTTATTTGTAATTAGTAAGGGTGCTTTTGGATTTAGAGAAAAGACCAGTGGAGAATCCCCCATTAGGAGTTGAGAATCCCTTGTGGAGAACCACATTTTTTTGGGAGTAGTGATTCTCCATTGTGTTTGAATTTGAACAGAGAAAACTATGATGTTGGAGAAACCAGTTTAAAAACATTTTATAAAGAAATGATAACGATTTAAGCAGTTAGATGTTAGTTTTTATTAATGAGAATTTTAATTTTAGTAGAGAGAAGGGACTTTTCTCCACCCTTAACTGGAGCAAAGCTTTTGGCTTGCTTTTGTGAAAGTTAGTTAGGAGGGGAATTACTTTTCTTTCTATGTAGATCCAAATAAGAGGAAATGTATTTTACTAGAGAAAAGAATTTCACCTCTCTACTTTTCTCTGCATTCAACTGGGGCCTTAGGGACATGGAAGGGCTAGTACAGAATCATTTGAGAGATATGCAGCTATGGATGGCTCCTACTATTTTGGGTACTGTGTGCGCTTTCTGAATGGATATCAATTCCTTAGGTCATGTCTGAATGCCGGGGGGGGGGGGGGGGAGGGGGTAATTTTCAAATCATCATCAACGGCATTAGCTGGTAAGAGGTGACAATCTATAGCATGTAAAGGTGTAAATTGTAATCCCATTGATTTAATACATTGATTGCTTCAATTTTTGTTGATTCCTTAAATTGTTTTCGAATTCTATTGGTGATGAGCAGTGACTCAATTGAACATGTGAGAACTTAAGCTTTAGTTTGGACATTAATTTTGAGGCTTATCTTCTTCCCTTCCTGCCACATCAGTTGTATCAGAGTCGATTGATACAGCCATAGCTAGCGAACTGCTGATTCATGCAAACATTTTTATAACCTAGAGTAGAGCATCTTTGTCTTCATAGGAAGTGAGCTGTTCTCTTGGGGTTGTTTGTCTGCATCTGGGATTTCCCCAAGGAAGGGAAGGGGCTTCTTGGCCAGAGAAGCCGAGCCATGCTTAACTAGAGCATACAATCTGTAAAGAGTCCATAGTATGATTTTTCATGTGTTAAAAAATGAATCCACATATTTGAGGAAGTTTGATGATCTTCAAACTATTAATTTTTATTTTTGTAGTTTGCTCATGTGGTTTGGGCCAATTCGCCAGTTTGATAAAGTCATAACACATATATGCCAACACGTCAAACATGTTCGGCATTTCAGGTGTGTTTTGATGTATCTTGAACTAACAAAAACAAAGAAAAATGGATTCACTTGCAAATGGGCTGATAAGAGTATACATAGAATAGTACAATTCTTTCATTCTTCCTTGACTTTTTTTATATCTATTATAGTACAATTTTTTGATATATGATTTCTTGACTTTTTACTCTCTTGAATCTTTCAAAATCCTTCCGGAGTTTTTTTTATGACTTTGGTTTTTGCACTATATGCTTGTATTAATTAAATTAGGGATTAATTTTATTTTAATGATATATGATTTCAATTGAATTTAGTGTTGAACTACTTAAGATTTCCAGCGAAATGTAATCAGCCATGGTTTAGTTTTCTTTAAGTGGGGGGTTTCTTAATTCAATCTAAGTTTAGATTTTTGGTGATTTCCTTTCATTTATTTAATTGCTTATTAAAAATGACATGTTCATCGGAGCTTAATCCCTTCTTCTTTCGACGACTATTCTTATCTGAAGAAGTCAAAGCCTCTTTCCTTGACAAATCTAAAGTATCCGACCGCATCATCTCCGTCGTCAAGAACTTCCAGAAAGCCGATTCGTCCAAGGTATTCAATCCATCTCTCTTTCTCCTCTATTCTTCTTCTTGCAACTCTCTTCTCTTGATATGGTTTGGAAAATTAAGTTTTTTATTTTAATATTGTCTGTGGAGTGTGTTTGGATGTACCCCAAATCTCTGTTTGTTTCAATGTCTCTTCAGAAGGGTTGGTTATTGTTTCTAATGTCTGGGTGTACTTGGGGCGTTGTAGAAAGCATAAACAAAAACCCATTTGGGGTTTTAATATTGGGAAAGAATGAGATTGTCTAACCCTAAGATGGGTTGAGCTGATTTGGGAGCCATCCTGATTAGGTGAAACTATGACTTGGAAGACCACCAATAGCTTTTTCAATGATGGTGGCTGCTCTCCTCTGTAGCTAATATATAGAGCCATGATGTATCAAACTAATAACTTTGTCTATATTTTGTAGTATAATGACATAACAACTCTGTTATCTGAATTACACCTTTTAATTAATAGCAACTCAGTTAGTGTAAGCATTCATCAACATTTGTATGAAGAAAAACATGCATCAGATCTTTTTCTTTTGTTCTTTTGGGTCCTTTGGTTTTTGTATTGCTAAATTCAGTTATTCGTTTAAAGAGGACCAAGTGATGATTTTGACCGGATGGGAAGATGATATTGCAAACATAGTAGAGCAGTTGAAGGAGGCATCATGACAAAGTTAGAACAGATCCATCATTGCATGAGCAGTTGATGTTTTTTATCTGCTCTTCTTTTACCAGAACATGTTTTCTTTTCCCCCTTAATTTTCTTGTTCATGTTCTTTATCATCAGATGAAAAAATCTAACATTTTCTGAGATACCCACTTCCAGAACAGAGATTTCTTTCTTCCTCTCTCTCTCTCTCTCTCTCTCTCTCTCTCACACACACACACACTCACATACACATTCTTAGAGAGCCCTTGATGAATTTGAATCATAGTGAGTTGGTTACTACAATGATACCCAGTTTTCCCACTTTCCAAAACTGTCATTTACAAGCATTTATAGAATGCATTTGAAGTTCATGCGTGGAATGTGTTTGAATGAGGATTATTTTTCATGTGGTATTATGTATCTTTTTTGAATAGTCAAATAGTTCCCTAAAAAAAGATGATTCTTTAATACTCTTTACTTTGAAACAATGTTTAAAAGTTTTTGGAAATGTGATATATGGTGTGGTATACGCTTCACATAAGTACTACATATTAGCATGATGTACTAGTGTTTCATATTTTCAAGAACAAGACGATCTTCATTTTTCGTTTGGGATTAGACACGCGAGGGTATAAAAATTAGAAGCCCCCTCCCTCCGCATGGGTAGGTTAATTTATTCACTTATTTTGTTCCTAAGCGTATGCCAAGATGCTCCGATAGTTCCTATCAGTAAGAAAAATAAGATCAACAGCCGCAAAGAAAAAGAAACAGAAGATGTTTGAAATAAGGAAAGGAAAACGTTGCAGGCAATTAAAAAAAAAGTACCTGGAGCAGAATTTTTATAAAAATACGGGAAGATGAGGTTGTATCCTCCTCTGTTAAACGGATATAAGATAGAACATGCCAAGGTAAGGCATCTATGCCAAGTAAATGGGCAAAGAACTTGGCAAAGTTACACAGCTTGTTTGTCTCAAGACGGTGGATCATTGAGTATTGATTACCAATGCATGTTTCAAAATTTTCCTGGTATACTTTGTTAATCATGCAAAATCTTTGCCCCAAAAGACCATAGTACCAGAGATAAGTACTCTCTTGGCTGCAACACTCAAGCAGCATTATGCACAATTCCATCTGTAACAAAAAATAAAAATCAAATTAATATCTAAATTTCTTTTTCTCAAGGCAAATAAATTATCAACATGATTGCATTATTGAGAATCAGTCCTTATTTAAAGCATGTTCTCTGTGCCTCCACAATGTATCATGTCTCAAGGCAGCCTTTTTTTTTTTCCTTTTTGAACGGTAGAGGCCAGCCTGTTTCAATTGAAAGTTTTTGTGGAAAAAATTTATTAGTGCTGATTCTTTGAAGAAATGATTGAAGTCCAGTCTGAGAGTAGCAAGACTACATTTTTTCCCTTTTCATTTGTTCTGATATATCATTTGACTGCTCTTATGAGGGGCCAGTTTCAGCCTTCTTGTTACGTGTGGCTCTGGTGCGGGGAGTTATGGTTTCCTGTGCACTCAGCTTCAGATCAGTGCCCTCCTCTGGTCTTCCCTCCATGCCCTGAGTAGCCTCCCTTCTGCTTCTGCTGATGTTGTGGTCGTGCAGCAGTGTCTGCTTGGTTTGGGTTGAGCTGTAGTCTGCCCAGGTGCTGAGCTGTCTGTGGGTTGCTTGCCTGTGTGCTGCTGCTTTCAGCCCCTGCCTCGGCTTGCCTTTCTCTCTCAGTGGCCCAGTTCCTTCCCAGGCCCCAGTTCAGCCCCTCGGTTCCTCTCCTAGTGCTGCAGTTTGCTTCTGCCCTGTTCTGGCAGTCCTTCAGTTGTCTCTGGTGCCCTGTCCCCTGCTGGATTGCTGTGAGCAGGGAGGTTGCAGGAAGCTGGAGTTTTGCTCTTTAGTTGGGAGGTTGTGGCAGCAGGTGTTCTGAATTTTTTTAGCTGGGTGGAGTTGTACACTGCTCTGGTGGTGGAGAGGGTGGCGTCTGCTCCCTTCCTTGGCTGAATTCAGCTCCGGTTGGTCCAGCTCTGCCTTTCCTCTCTGCTCTCTGTTTTGTTTCTCTCCCTCTGAGAGCTGGTTTTGCTGCTCTGTGGTGGGTTCTTTCTCTGCCCAAGTGCTGGCGTTTCTCTGTGGTGGTGTTGTCAGGGCGAGGTCTGGCTGTGTTCAGTCCTTTTTCCCTCGAGCTTTCAGTTTCTTTTCTGGCTCTCTTCTCCCCCCTTTCTCTGTGTTCTCTTGTTTGTTTTTTTGGTTTGTTTTGCTGCTAGTTTTGTTTTCTGTTTGCCCTCTTTGGTGGTTGTCTCCTTCCTTTTTGGTGTGTGGACTAAGGCACAGAAATGGCAAGTAATTGGGCAAAGATAAGGGCATCTAATCTTTGTTTAACTTGAATTGACTGTTGCTGTTATTTTCCTGCTTTCTAGAGTTCCTACTCTATAAATTATGTTAAAGGCAACTAATCCTTCCGAGAGGTTGGGAGAACTGAACATTCATCAGCAGGTTTGTGAAGTGTGGTCCTTGTTTTTAGTAGCAGTTCAACAAACTGCATTGTCTGGTTTCTGGTTTTTTTGTGGTTTTTTTGTGCTCTAATTCTTTTCCATTAAAGAAAACAGGGGCAAATGTCAACAGTGTGCCAGGGCATTAACAACCATGAACCAATATATACAAATAGACAAAACTACATTACATTCTATAAACTGAAACATGTTTCTAGGTACATCAATGACAGCTTCAGTATGTTCTTCATTTTGTCATTACTATCTTCTCGGCCCCTTTTGGGGTGGGATTGAAGAAAACAGGGGCACATATCAACAGTGTTTCATGGCATTATCCACCATCAACCAATATATACAAATTCCCAGATATGTCGTCGGCTGCCGCAGTAAAGTAGATAAAGAAAAGCTTACGTCAGGAACAAAAGAAATCTTGATATGACAACACTTACGATTATGCGGGCTCTTCCACGTGAGGTACAAGTCATACCTGATATACAGTATCTTTAGACAGGAAGGTAGATTAGATGCGAATTTTCTAAAGGTTGTATTTCATTTGCGTAGATACATTAATGATTGACCATTTGTTATGCATACCAAAATGTGAGTTTTTTAATTCTTTTGGTCAAAATGCAGGTTGTTTCAAGTGCTATAATAGATAAGTACATTGGTGAAAGTGCAAGATTGATCAGGGAAATGTTTGGATATGCACATGATCACCAAGTAAGTTATTCAAGTAACTTCCTTGCAGTTTTTGAATCTGTTTATCTGTAAAATGCATGTGATGTTTAATCTGGGATACTGTATTCATGTACATCGATGTACAACAGTAGTTCTGTTGTTTTCTTCCTTTCTAAATGACGCCAAAAAATCCAGATGCCATTATATAGCTTTCTCTAAAATCTCTTCTTTTCCCTTCCTCTTTTGCAATTATTATTAATTATCTTAACTTTTTATATAGGTGGAGATGTTGAAACTTTCTGTTCTTTTTAGTGCTTAGATTTTATTTATTTATTTTGTTTGGGTTGGGCAGAGATATTGCTATTGCTATAGATTAATTTTCAAAATCAGGTGGGTTGGCCTTGGATATTGTTGTTGTTACATCTCCAAATTGAATAGCTCAGAATTCAATGATACGGACTAGGTTCAAAATTGAAATGTTAGTGACAAGAGGTAGGCCTCAAAGGGAATGCTTTAATTGTGACATGGGCATCTCCGGATGCTCTCAAGACATAGTAGTCGTTTCAATTTTAGCTCTTCTGGAAGTCTTGAGATGTTCTATTTGAGTTTCTTTTTTGATATTGATTTGAAAAAAAAAAAATTCTTGTTGATTTTTTTAATGGTTATTAGGTTTAGGGGACATTGGAAAGGGTGATCCAAATTTAATTAATAGGTGATTTATATTAATGAGAAAAATTGAGTGTTTTCTTTTAGTTAAGGCTTACACTAGTTATATATGCACATGATCTCTTCCTTTTTCTTATTCCAAAATTGCTACTATATATTTATTTTCATCTTTCTGCCTTTTAATTCGCATCTTCTGGTACTAAGTAGCTAAAGGCCATCATGCTTGAGGGGTTTAATTCTATAGGTTGGTTTTTTAATTCATGATTGCAGCAAGATGTCAGTGGTTTGCTCATGTTCCATTTGCTGCTTGATCATGGAAGAATGGATGAATAGAGTGATTTTAAGATATTCAGGGAGGGATTGTTTAATCTAATTGAGGAGATTCATAGAGACCCAGCAAAAAAAGTTGAGATGCATGGATTCATTTAGTGAAGGTAGTGTTACAACTTACGAGGTCCAATCTTGTGGGATTAATGAATGAAACTCTGTGAGATTATAAAAGTGAACTGGTATGCTTTGTAACTTTCCAACCTGTGTCACTTGGAGTTCGAGATTGATATTCTATTGTATACTACTAAGTCTAGATATTGGTGGATATGATGAGGGAACATCTTATTTTGTATGATAATGTGGTGGTAGATATGATGAGCATTTTATTCTGTGCAAATTGACATATGCTTTTAAATATAGACTGTAAGAGGTTTTGGAAAACAGGGGATATGTTGTGTTTTTGGTATGTATTGAAATTTCTCTTGATTATGTTCACTGGTAAAAAAGTACATGCGTAGAGTTTGGCTAATTAGATTTTACACGGAACAAGGGTGTCTTTTCATTTTAAATAAATGTTGCCTATGATATATGAGAATGAATCACCTCTCTCTCTCTCTCTCTCTCTCTCTCTCTCTCTTTTATATGAAAAAATGCATTGTAAATTATTTTTTATCAATCTATTTGCATGACAGTTCACTTCATACCACTCCTAAATAGTTTCACTGCCTTTCAATATTCATTCCTTGTATCTCTTATAAAAATCATTAGTGTTTCTGAATACTGTGATTGCCTAATATGAATGGTCTTTGCTTCCCTTCCCACACTTATCTAAATAGCATGCATTTTCTTATAATAAATACACTAATCTATTTGTTACTTGAGGGCTTTGTTAGAAGTCTGCATCTTGTCTTATTCCAACGGTAGAAGTGGAACCATCAGGACTCTCATTCAATCCTTTATTCGAATCTCACACGGTATCATATTTCTTTCACTGTGTACTCTGTAAATTGGCCGTAATGAAGATGATTAATTCTCTTAATTCCATTGCTGGTGTCTAGGATTCATTGGCTCAACCTGTTGTGGTATAAATGCAAAAGGCATCCCAGAATGAATTGGGACCTAAGCCAGTCCTGCTGATTGTTCCTGGTGAAATCATTGATGAAGAAGAGGTGAGACTTTCTAACAGTGTTTTCTCTAGTGCTTCCTATGTTGAAAATTATCGGTAGGTCTTAATATTTAATATATATTTCTGCCTAGAAGTGGTTTAGACCCTAATTTTCTGCTTCGCATACCAGCTTTTGCCCTCTATACTTTAAACTTTGTACTGGTATCATATCAAGAGTGAAGATAGAAGGAGCTAGCCATTTTAAATATTTAACATATATTATTGGACATATATATTTAGGTGAGAACTGTCTACATGGAAAAATCGTGCGGCTTGCCCTAATTTTTTTTGTGACAGTGCTCATCTATAATGAAATAACCCCTTCCCACTTGAATTGCCATGTAACACAAATTTGACACATCTGTTACTTACAGTTGGGTTAAAGCCCTACAAAGAAAGTGCCTTTTAAAATCATTAAGGCCATAGATCAAGGGGTCAAGATGATCTAATAAGGTTGATATTTTGTACACATCTAGGTCGCATTTCTATACCCATATATAAAAAAGGGAGTTACTCCTGCTTCGTCCCTCTTGCTCTCCTCCTCCTGCTTCCCTTTAAGATGTTAGCTGCCATCAACATGTTCCATACCATTTGCCCTATTAGGAGAAAGATGCGTTGCAATGAAGCGCCTGCTAACTTCTCTTTCCTCCTTCTCTAATCCTCATATGTATCTATTTTTTCAGATTTATAAGATAACTATTGCAAATTTGAGGATTGGATCATTCCAACTTTATCGAACTATTGAGTGATGTTGGTCCAACACATTTGCAATGTTGAGTTCAGTTAATTTAGGTTCAGATTTGTAATGGTTCAACTGTCAAATTCATCTGGGTCAGAGCCATTAATCCAAGGCATTCTAAACAATGTACATTTAGAGCCCAATGTCTAAACAGAGCACAACTAGGTATCTAATGGGGTAGAATTGACACATGGACCATCCACCCTCATTTCCCACCATATGAATGGTGTGAGTTTCTAAAATGCAGGCCTGTCTTTGTCCCATTAATTAGTAGGACCAACACTCTACAATAAATATATCCTTATTCCAGTAAGTTTGACCAAAAGATTGTAAACTTTAGAAAGATTCTTCTATTGGTTTTGCTAAATGTAGGAAGGAAAATGCATTTGGCAAGAACAAGATAAAATAGCAGGTCATAGAGAAGTAAACTGGGTTCTCCATTGTTTGAATGCAGGAAGAAGTGGATATTGAGGCTACAACTTCAGCCCACATGGGAGAACTTTCTTATGTGACAGTGGAGATTAGAAAGAAGGGAAGTCGAGAGATGGTTGCGGTCAATGGATGGCATCAACTAGCAGGGTACTAAGTTAGCTTTGAATTGAATTGAATTGCTCAAGGCTTCTTCTGCATCGACTAGCAGGGTACAAACAGAGTAGAATGTTAGCATTTGTTTTAATTTTGTAATGGTAATGGTAATGGTAAAGTGTTTTCAATGTTGCGAGGATGTTTGAATATTAATATGAAGTGAAATGAATTTTCTTGTTTCATTTTTTGATGATTTTGGAATGGAAATGGATGTAGGGTGTGTAGTAGATGTGGTCTTGGATAATGGAATTAGAGATTTCAATTTATTCATGTGACAAATAGGAAAAGAAATTGCGCGTGCAGGGGGCTCGACTGGTACAGGAAAAAAATAAAAAAATTAACTTTTTTATAAAATATAAATGTTTTCGCGGTGCAAAAAAAGCGCCGGCAAAAGGTTTCTAAAATTTATTTTTTTTTAAAAACTTTTCCCGGCGCAAAAACACGTCGGCAAAAGTTTTCTAATTTTTTTTTTTAAAAATACTTAGTAACGGATATCAACCGTTACAAATAGTTAGACCAAATAGTTATATATGCGTCAGCTGGGAATTACCAACAGTTTTATCCGTTGGGAACAAACTATGAACAAAATTAATAACCGTTACTAGTAAATTGTAACGATTGTTTATGTGTTGCTGAAATTTATTTCAGTCACATTTTATAACCGTTAGTAATCTTTCTAACGGTTATTAAGTGTTACTAACTTCCGTTACTTTTCATTTGTAACGCAATTGTGTCAACGTATAATAACCGTTACTAATTTTTTGTGTAACAGACGTAGATCCGTTACTAATCGATTATTATGGTGTAGTGAAGGCGTTTACTTTAGACCACATAGATAGAAGTGGGAAGGGCAAATAGGGAAGAAGATGAGAGAAGGGTAAGAGGAGGAGAAGACAACGATTGCCTCACATATGTTGCAGGTGATCCACAACAACAACATCCAGGTACCTCTCATCTTCTCTCTCATCCCCTGTTGCCATTATTAGCATCCTTTAGCATCCTACCTCCCTTTGCTGTTAGGTTTTCTTTGTTTGGTTTTCTTTTTTCGGTTAAGAAAGATTCTTTCTAATTCTTTCTTCGGTTAGCATATGTGATCATGATCTTGAACGATTCTTTCTAATTCAGATTTTTTTATACTTCATCATCTCAAATTTGACATACAGATAAATTGATAAAACTGAAAGGCGTGAATGTGTATCATAAAATTGATTGTGTATCTCACATATATAGACTACACCAAGTCTGTATACATGAGCAGTCCCAAATTAATTTACAAATTCCCAAGGGCTGTTTGGTTGAGGTTTTTTCAAAATCTCCTAATATAAACGCAATGGCTATTCTTGGAAATTCTAAATTCCCTTCTGATTAGGTTTGAATGGTGAGATTTTTTTTATATAAAATGTGAGAATTAGTTGGGTGGGCCATGTAAAAAGTCACATTTCACCTGCAGAGGTCTCGGAGTTCTGATTTCAGAATGTTATTTCTGCCCTGGACATTTTGTTATTCTACTACGAGGGAGGGCCCATCAATTCCCTCAATCCATGGGCACTCATTCTCTGATTTCATCGCACGTAGGTCATGTGCATTGTGGATTCTCCCTTGTGTATTAAGATCAATCATATAAGAGAAGACAAGTCTGGTGTTGCAGAAGCATGTGCTTTTGAAAAGGAGAGGCTTTCAGTCAGAGAATACAAGAGAATGTGGTCGTTATGGATCGATGGGATGGATGAGTATTGAGTTGTTTGTATCTATCATATAAAGGTTATAATGTTTTCCTTTAATTTATCTTAACTTTTCCTGTTGTGAGACTCTGCCATGAATGAGACGTGGGTGGGTAAGCCAAAAATTTTTCCCTTAAACAGGGTAACCAGAGTTGAGACCTCCAAATTATTATAATATCAGGTAAGGACCACCCGTCCTAGTGTAAGGCCCCGTCCTGAATTAATCAAGATTAACTCTAATTAATTAAAGTTAATCCTAATTAATCATGTTTAATTAGACTAATGATGGCTCATGGTCAAATTGGATGAGATTAGTCTCAAAGGATTAATTTAGGCTTAATGAAATGATAATAAAGGAGATTGAATAGATTGAATGAGGGTTAGACTAAAACTAAGAGAACAAGACATTTTTCGTAAATACGGATTTATACGTATTTTTTCTAATACAGAAACTCTTAGTGCCAACACGTGTATTTCGACGAGTACGTCAACTTTCGTAATAGGCTTGATATCATTTGACAAGGAATTGGCCAAGTGAGCCTTCATTTGACTTGAATTGGAAATAGGTTAAAAATGAAGGGTTTAGTTTCAAAAGACCCTTATAAGCTTGAGATGAGCTCCCTTGAGTTCATTTCCACCCAAACTCATTGTAGAGAAAACCCTAGGCACCTCTTTTCTTCATTTCTTCTTCCTTCTTCTCATCAATAGTGGATTATTAGAGAGATTCAAGTGGATTTTTGAAGAGGTTTCATCTTCTTCATCTCCTTCCTCAACTTGTTTGTTACTTTGGAGTGTTGAAGCTTGGAGGAAAAGCTCAATGATTCTCTAACTACACTACAAGTAAGTGTTTGAGTGTTTTATAGGATTCTCAAATTCTATTAGGTACTTAGGAGTGATTTCTAGCTCATTTAGCTCATAAGGTTTGTGTTTATGGGTGTTTCCATGGAAATAGGCTTGAAGAAGGTTTTCAATTGGGGGTTTTTATCTCAAGTCAAGCTATCAAAGGATTTCTTGCTAATAGACTCTAAGAGGCAAGTATAAATGCTTCTTTATGATTAAACATGCTAAATTCTAAGTTTTCTTGAGTTATAAGAAATGGGTTCTCAAACCCCTTGTTATAGAAATGGAGAATTGATTGAATGTGTTTAATATGGATTTCATGATGAATGGATGGAATAGAAGTGTTAAAAAATGTAAATGGAGGAGGGAACAAAAGGATCCCATTTGATATGCAGGTTGTGAATGGAAATGGAAGAAGAAGAGTGAGCTGTTCAGAATCCGGAATCTGGGTTCTGGACAGTTCGCTCGAGCGAACTGGGAGTTCGTGAGTGAACTAGTTACTGTCGGATGCGAAAGTCATCTGTAAAGTGTCCACTCGAGCAAACGTTATGTGCGCTTGAGCGATGAAGTTTCTGTTTGACGCGAACTGCATTTTGTAGGAGTTCGCTCGAGCGAACTGGGAGTCTGCTCGAGCGAATCCTCTGTTTGTTTGAGTTCGCTCGAGCAAACTTGGATCCGCTCGAGCGAACCTGATATGGGCCAAACATAAACTGTGAATGGAAAAATTTGGCCAACCAATCGGACCGTTGGGGGACTCAATTTGAGACTAGTGAATTTTGATATTGTGGGTGGAAATTTTGGGGACTAAATGCACATATTAAATGTATAAATGTGATGTCCATCGAAGATAACACGTGCATTTAGTAACAAATGATTTCACCTAGTAATTGTCTAAATTTGAGATAGAGACAAGTAGGGCCATAAATGACTAATAATTCTTTTAACTCAATTGGAACTAGAATGACTAAATGCGATGAACCATTGAACAATGAATGAATACAATGAACTAATGATTAATCCTGCTGCAGCAGATGATTGGGGTGTTTTGGAACTCCGTGGTGATGCCAGTGATCTCTGATCAAGCCCCTGGTAGATCCCACATATTAGACTGCAAAGTCAATGAATTGATAAGCCATGTAATGAAAAGTAATATGTAATGGACTGAAGAGTCCCATAAGCCATCTAATAAATGTTCAATGTAATCAATAAATGATATAAAATTAATGAAACGAACTGACTAGCTACTTCCTCGAGAAGAAGTTGCATTGAATGAGAATAATACTATTGTAACTGTGCCTTAGTCATTGATTATTGATTGGCTATATTGTACAAGATAATGCATTGTTATAGATTTAGCATGAATTGTCATAGATTTATTTATAGATTGTTGAACTGTCATGTTCATAGTGTTATTGATGGCATTACAGGCCCAACTACCCATCCCCGCCTTGCAGAGGCCGCACCGCATGCGGAGGAGGCCCATCCGATACCTCCAGGAGGTTTAGTCGAACGGGCATAGTTCGGAGGGCGTTGGTTTTGAATATTTTGGAATTATTTTGAGAATTATTTTGATAGATACTTTTGTAAATCATTTTGAGATGTAATTAGTTGTCCCCTGCATTGTAGTTTGAATATGCAGTGGTGGACTTTATTGGACTTTATTTTTATATATGTGAACTTTACTTGTAATGTAAAGTCAATTATTGTCAATGTATATATATATTTCCGCAAAAATATACATTTGACAATTATGCATGTTAGATCCCTTGTGAGACTTGTCTTAACTTCGGTTAATTCGAGATTTATGGAAGTAAGTATGATCGTATTCACGACCGGGGGTTAGGCCCCGATTAGTCCGGTCTCGGGCCCAGGTCGTGACATCCAATCTTCCTTATTTTTTCCCATTTTAACCTGTCTTAATTGATACCCACGAAACCCTAATCGAGAGACAAAAACAAAAAAAAAAAAGAGAAAAGAAGAAACGAAAGAAGGAGAAGACCAGAACAATCCATGTTCGGTCTCCATTTCACTTCCATATCATATGGAAACCTTATCTAGTGTGGTTGATATTGGGCATTTTGATAAATGGATGCGGTGGGTTAGAGCTTAGATCACTAGCCCTTCTCATACTTTCTTGCTTCTCATACTTCATTTGAAACCTTATTAAATTTAGGAACTATGGAACTTAACATAAATCAAGTCATAGATCAGAGCAAGGAAATGATCATTCTCATTAATAATTAAAGCTGGAGCTGCATTAATAAACAAGTAAAACTAAACAAAAGGCAATTAAATTATGAACAAATGGCCATCCCAATATCCTAGACCATTTAAAGAACCATAAAAGTAAATAAAGAGAAAGGTCCAAAGAGGAATAATAAATGATCAATAATAAATCTAAAGGAAATCCCATGTGTGTCTTGCTCTCGTGCTGAGTAGGATGACGCTACTCTACATCATCGGCACGTCGCTCTCGCTCCTCCTCTGCCGGTTGGAGATCCTCTGGAATCTCCTCACCTGCCTTAGCACTCACTTGAGGTGTCTGTACACCAAGAAACAGAGCCAACGACATGTTGAACAATAGATAAGCAAAGTATAAATAAATATAACATGCCTCAAATATCAGAATAAAGACAAGGATATAATCGTGTGAATACAAGGAAGTGAAGGTAGGTGTAAAAGCATGAATAATAATCATGTGAGTCAATATCAAGATGTCCTAGCATCAACTAGCAATAAACACCATCCACACAATGCAAATGCAACAATCAAAAGGGAGACTCCGAGGGTGTCCAAGCCACCTCCTTAGATCACTAGCCCTTCTCATACTTTCTTGCTTCTCATACTTCATTTGAAACCTTATTAAATTTAGGAACTATGGAACTTAACATAAATCAAGTCATAGATCAGAGCAAGGAAATGATCATTCTCATTAATAATTAAAGCTGGAGCTGCATTAATAAACAAGTAAAACTAAACAAAAGGCAATTAAATTATGAACAAATGGCCATCCCAATATCCTAGACCATTTAAAGAACCATAAAAGTAAATAAAGAGAAAGGTCCAAAGAGGAATAATAAATGATCAATAATAAATCTAAAGGAAATCCCATGTGTGTCTTGCTCTCGTGCTGAGTAGGATGACGCTACTCTACATCATCGGCACGTCGCTCTCGCTCCTCCTCTGCCGGTTGGAGATCCTCTGGAATCTCCTCACCTGCCTTAGCACTCACTTGAGGTGTCTGTACACCAAGAAACAGAGCCAACGACATGTTGAACAATAGATAAGCAAAGTATAAATAAATATAACATGCCTCAAATATCAGAATAAAGACAAGGATATAATCGTGTGAATACAAGGAAGTGAAGGTAGGTGTAAAAGCATGAATAATAATCATGTGAGTCAATATCAAGATGTCCTAGCATCAACTAGCAATAAACACCATCCACACAATGCAAATGCAACAATCAAAAGGGAGACTCCGAGGGTGTCCAAGCCACCTCCTTAGGTACCAGTTGCAATCTTATCTAGACCACTGATACCAAAGTACGCCCAGTCCTAGGAATATCAGCAAGGTCCAACCCTGCTCCTAGCTATTCTATGTCATGGATGCCATCCAAGCCGACTGCCCATCCCGATGTCCAAGTAACCGGCCCATCTATGAACCCCCAAACTGCAGTTGGTCATGACATACAATACTTCCCACAGTGGATCCTACCGTGGTCTAATAAAAAGTTGTGAAGTGGTGTTTTACATGAGAAGCAAGACAAGTATATTTAGCTAGTTCAATATACAAACCGTAATATATGGATTATCTCATTCGAGCCAAATATAAGACAAGTCCAAACCACACGATAATCCCTTACATTCTAGACACACATGTTTATCAAGTACATGACACATGGTCCTAGTGTACACTCTAAGTCTGGTCCAAGTCCTAATTCAACAAGGATTTATGTTTTATAATTAATTAAGTATTTTATGCCAAGTGAGTGTACAAGGATTCGATATTAATGGATTTGATTCACAAGTGAAGGAGGAGTTACAATCCAAAAACCCAAGCAAGTGCTTTCATCCATATACCGTACATGTTCTAACAGAGTGCGTGTGGAAATTGGGTCAACGATGCTTCTAAGAAAAATCCTTGGTGTACAATCATGTTAGGCATCAATCGAATCAATTCCATACGCATTTGATTAATGTGTAATACACAAATAACTAGAGAACCATTGAACACACCAAGCCACGTGCTTCAATTTCATTCCCATTAATGGTCGTATGAGAGTAGGCTCAAGGGATCCAACATCTAAGGCACAAACCTATGTTAAGAGTCTCTTTTCCCAAAAGACAGAATCTAAATCATTAATCCATTTATCGACCTTATTTCTCCATCTTTGATTGTTAATAAAATCAAGCCATTGGATTCTATGTCTCAAGGGCTTTCAAACGATATATACAACATAGAAATCCAACGATTGGATTAAAAGTTATGGTTGTCCAAAATTGTCAAATTCTGCCACAGTACACCATCTGATCGATCGACAGGGGTCATCCAATTGATCGGATAGAAGGTCCAATCGATCCAATCTTGGACACCTTCTAGTTAGTTGCAATTTTTCTCTATTCAATCAATCCCACAGTCTGTCTTATCAATCGCATAGCGGACGACTCAAAGTTAAGGGATATTGTTCCCTAATCGATTAATCCGACATACTGTCCAATCAATCGGGTAGCGAATAGTAATACTGATTTGGGTTTTTCCCGTCTTCTTCCTCCAACCATTTGAATGGCTAATCCTGCATAAACTGAGCCCCATGCTTCCCCAACAATCACATTCATTCACAGTATGTATAATCTAACAATTAAACCAATTATGCTTACCAATTAAACAATTAGGCAAACCAAACCAAATCCTAATCTAACATGTCAAATCCAAAATCCATACCAAAAACAAGCTTTGAACTTGGGTAATCTAGTATATAATCATCAACAATCAAAATCATACATGTATAATTAATTATACAATGCATATCTACTTGCCTTGACCAAGAAAAAGATGATAAGGGGAAAACTAGAGGAGAATAACCCTTCGATGTAGATGCTACCAATCTACCCAAAAAGCTCCCAATGAAACCTAAAACATAAAGGAGAAGAAAGAGAAATGGGAAAATCATGTACAATCATAAATCTAAGCAGAAGGAAGAAAGATTGAGAAAGATGATGGTAGGAAAATCTTACCAAACTTAGATCAATGGAGGGAGATGATCGAAAGGAAGAAGATGGGCGGTTTGGATCGTTGAGTTGGGCTCCCTTTGACCGGTAACTGGGCTTGAGAAGATGAAGAAGAAAGAGGATATGGTTGCTGGCTTCTTTTCGGCTGCACAAAATGAAAGTACAAAGAGATTAGGGTAATCATAGGTTAACAAAGATGGGAAATGGAAGATGACAAGTTTACCTTTAATAAGTGGGTCTGGGGAAAATAGATTATTTGAGGGGTTTTTGGTCGTTGGATCACGACACGCCAAGAGAGAAAAATGATCCACACAACGAGACCTTTCCAACGAACCCAGAATCACAGAAACTGGAACTTTTTGGAAAAACACTCAATTTTTCCTAAATTGCAAACTGCTACGGTCAAACACGCTCAAAATCACACGAAACTCCGCAGACACTATGCAAATAAATAAAAACTCGCTCATGGTATGAACTCACCTAAATATATTATAATACAATTAATTATAATAATAACAAAATAAACAGGTTAACGGACCTATTAATGGGCTTAATTGACTTAGTAAGGTCGGGGACCTTACATGAACTCTCCAAATAGAAAATCGGAATAGATACAAAAGGAACCATGAATGCCTCCGCTCACTTAAGGCTCTACACTTGTCCTTGAACAAGTAGGCATTGCGAGGAAGAAAGAAAGGAACAAAAGTAATTAACTTTTATGTATCATATTCCTATTTCAATATCTTAACAAATTACTAATAACCAATAACAGATCCGACCTGATCAGTACATCTCATTGGTCGGATTTGGTTCATGCACTATAACTATGCCCAGGTCTGTTGTACTGTCTTTTTCCTGATTGACATTGCTTTTATTTTTTTTCTTAACTATTAAATTTTTAGAATCACACGTGTCAAATTTGATTTCATTAATTAGATCTATCTATGTCCTTGGTTTGTTGTACCATATTCAATTTTTCTTCTGTCTGCACACATGGTACACAACTTCTATCAAGTGCCTTGAAACACTAATCAGTTTGTCATATTTGTTGCAAGTTTTACTTGAGTTGCAACACCCATAAGTTTGTTAACAGTTAGCATTGAAGGTCATATGTTTTTTGGTTGTTCTTAGTAGGAGAAATGATGTACGCCCTATAAAGTTGAAAGGCACACTTTGATACCAAATTGATATAGGCCTCTAAAAGTTGAAAGGGCTCACTCCACCAAATTGATGCTGACCTTAGAAAGTGGAAAGCAACTTGAAAGTGCAGCAATTCCAGAAAAAAATTATAAAAGGCCTCCAATATAGTTTACGTAATGTTTGTTCTTTTGCCTCACTGAAATCTACCAAATGAAACAAAATGTTATAGAATACCAGTTATTAATTTGACAAGAAGTCAAGAGCAATGATCACTTTTTATACCATTATGTGTAGATGGACATGGATACTCTTTTTACTAATGAGAACTGATTATACCATCAACATGATCATGTTTCTAAAGCAATTTAGTGAGGAGAGGTACATCCAATCATTTACTTTTATATTTACATGTAATGTTCTATTTATTTTTATCTCTTGAATCACTTCATATGTACATGAGTTTGTAATACTAAATTTATTTTGTAATTGACATCTATAGTAATCACCGAAGTTATGAATAATTCGAACCACACATGACAAAAATAGTTGGCATATCACACGTTGACAAGAAGACTATGTGCGCATGTGTGGCTTGGAGCACTTGTCGAGCATTGAGCAAATGACAATAGATCATGCTTTGATGAGAGTATTGGTAGAAAGATGGAGGCCGGAAACGAATACATTCCATCTTCCGTGTGGGGAGGCCACCATGACCTTAGAGGATGTGGCATACATATATATATGGCTTCCCCATAGATGGACCGATAGTAATAGGAAAAACATTAAATAGTACTAATCAACCGGCAGAGATATGCCTAGATCTTTTAGGCATGGAGTCGGTGCCAAACCGAGATACCATCAGCAAACGAAAAAACTTTTCCTGCATGAAAGAGAACTTCAAAGGAAATAAAAAGAAGAAAAGGCAAAATGAAGTTCAAGAGAAGTGCAACACGTACAAGAGCCTATTTATTTTGCCTGGTGGGAGGTCAAAGAGTTGGCAACTCATACGGTACTTCTGCGCTGGCTTGGTTGCTTGGTTTATTTAGAAAATTTAAGAGGTATGCATGGGGCCCTGCATGCCTGGAGAACCTGTATAGAATGCTAGGTAAGGAAACAATGCTTTCGAAGTTTGATAAAGAAAAGAATGATGAAGAGGGGAAAAAAGTAAAAAAATAGAAAGCAACAGATCCGTCAGACACCTTGACTGGCCCACTGCAATTGTTGCAGGTAACACCCGTATTTGTTTACTTGGTTACATTGAATATGAACATTTTTTTATTGACTTGACATTCATATATTGTTTCCCTGGCAGATTTGGGCATATTCTAGAATGGAACATTTTCGGCCAAGCGATGCCCATATAGATGTATTATAGGATTTTGATTTTCCACTATATAAGTTGTGGGAGATAAGCATCAAAAAACATAGGCCCCAATGATACCAAGGAGCGCGGGAGCAAATTGACAATATGAAAATAGAAGACGTGAGTGAAATTTGATTTCTTTTTAATACGGATCTTTATGGTCGATATTTGATTTGTTATAAATAAATATGCACATGACTATCTATGGTGTAGTTTATCTGGATGTTGTATGAAGATGTCATTGATAAACTAGTTGAGGTAGCTCCCAAAGAAGATAGACAATTATTCAAATCTAATACAGC
The DNA here is from genome assembly GCA_028538565.1 of Umbellularia californica. Classification (NCBI taxonomy): domain Eukaryota; kingdom Viridiplantae; phylum Streptophyta; class Magnoliopsida; order Laurales; family Lauraceae; genus Umbellularia; species Umbellularia californica. The sequence continues at coordinate 42,831,856 of JAPQWN010000004.1, forward strand.
TCCAATCTTCTACTGGATCGTTGAACGTCACAACTCCGAAAGGGTAATGAAGCAGTTCGGCTTGAGACAGTTGCTCCCCGTTATTCTCCACATGCCATTTCAAAGAGTTGATAAAATAAAGAAAGCTAGTTATGATTACAGCAGATTATTGAAAGAACTCATTGCCATTTGGGATGCGAGGCAGAAGATGTTACTAGTTAGTGAAGAACTTAACGATTCACCTATTCACAATGATTTTTATATGAAATGGTATTCGGCGGTGACAAGATTACGAATCTCAAGGCCTCCAAAGAAAGAAGGTGATTGATGGCTCGTAAATTGTTTGCAGGACTACCGGGGTCAGTGGACGTGAGAATCCGTGGGGTACAACCCTTTCATGTTTGGAGAAATGCGAACATTGATTTTTTGTGTATGGGTATGCCAAGTTTTCTACTCTACTTGAAAATAATAAGTAGTGGTCCGTAGATCCATCTTTTCAAGTAGAAAAGAAAATTAACTTTTTTCTAACTTTCACTGCATGTGTTAACAAAAGAGACGTAATTTGATTTTGGATGCCATGAAAGGTGATGTTTTTTCCGTGAAAGGCGATTTCTTTCTTCTTTTTTCTTGTGTGTTTGCCATGAAAGGCGATTTACAATTCTTATCAAAAGTCTCGTCTAAGCCATGGAGACAGAAGGAGAGGGCTTTGGGGGGTGGATCCCCAATGGTCTTTGGTCACCTTGTAGTCGTGGTCGCTACAAAGCTTCTTCAACGGAGGAGGGATCATCGTTGGAGCATCGTAGAAATGATGTAGAGTTTTTTTTTTTTAGGATTTTCACATCATGCCTTGGAATGGTGGAAATGGCCTCTTTTTATAGGCTTTTGGTGGTCATGGGGGGAGTTTATGAGCTTTAAATGCATTAATTGCAAACTGTATGATGGGAGGAGTTATATGGTTTAATGCCATAATTGTGTTTGACTTGTAACCCCCATTCCTTTGATTCTGATTGGGCCATCAATAATAATGGGTAATTAACCACATTAACTTGTCATAAAAATGGATCATTAATCGCATTAAATGGCCGCCGAAGTTCTTCGAGGGCCACACCACGTCTTTTGGAATGCTACCTGCGACGTAGGGAGCCTTGATCACCGTTGGATTTTTCATGCCTGTTTTTGTAAAATGATCATGCAATTTTAGACATTCATTGCTACTAATGGGCTGGTACTATCTTTCCTTTCGATTTCTCGATCGGTCGGGCATAAAGAGTGCTTTCTTGGTTGGTCGGTTAGCGACTTCGAAGTGTCCAATAACGAACCCATGATTTCAACGATGAATCCATGATGTTGTTGAAGATCGATGGATTTCTTGCCTTGAAAATCAGATTTTTGAAAAATCACATAAGCCAAATAGCTCGAAGCGCGAGAAAGGACCCGAAAATGGGTTATCGACAACCATGGGCCAGGGTCGTGGTGACCATGGGCCCACTTGGTCCCGTTTTCAGCCCTTTTCCGATCTTTTCGGTCTTTCTTCTTTGCCATATTTTTCTTAATATTTTGTACAAATTTTGGCATGAATTTCATACATAAAACTTGACGACTTTGTAAAACGAAGAGCAAAGTTGCTGATTTTCTGGGAAAGCCAAAGACTTTGTCGCGTAGGGGTGTTGATTTGCCGCCAAAAGCCAAAATTAGGTCAAACGATGTCAGAATGACCTAAAATTCGAGGTGAAGCTTCATAAATAAGAAATAAGACCAACCATATGCTTTCGTTTGAGTTTTGAAGCCGTGTGGGATCCTGTCGCCAGTAGAAGACGTCGTGCTTTGATGTACGATCAAACGATGTTTGATTGACCTAAAACTTAAAAGGGAGCCTATTGAAATCATTATAAGTGATCCATTAGCTCTGATTTGGAAATCATGGTCCCGAGGGGTTCCGTCGCCGGGAGACCTGATGTAGCTTACAGGAGGTCCAAGTCTGGTCAAATGATGTTGGAATAACCTGAAACTTGTCACCTAGCCCCTTGGAAGTATTTTGAGACCATTCATGTGCTTTGTTTGGGGATTGTTGTCCTTGGTAGTTTCCGCTGCCAGGAGGCTTAGTTTTGTTGTTTGAGGGTTAATGTTGGGTGAAACATTGTTGGTTTGATCTGAAATTTGACATAGAGCTTCTTGAAAGTATTTTAAGACCATTCATAAGCTCCGATTGAAGATTTGATGTCTTTAATGCTGTTATTGTTGGGAGGGCTAACTTTGCAGCATAAAAAATGCCGTTTTTTGCATTTTGGGCCAAACGGTGTCGGAATGGCCAGTAATTTGATGGAAAACCTTCTAGTGGTATTTTGAGGCCAATTGGGTTCTCTGTTTTGTGAATTAGGGTCTCCAACTTTACCGCTGCAGGGAGCTCCTATGCAGCTGCTGGAAGAGTGAAGTTAGGCCAAATAATGTCGGAATGGCCCGAAATTTAACGTGTACCCTTCTTATGGTTGTTTTGAATGATCTTGAAGTTTGTGGATGATTTTGACAAAATCTGATGCTTGAAGTAGCATTGCCTATTGTAGTCGAATGCAACTTCATGTAGCTTCTTTGATGTTGAAAGGGTTTGAAGAGGTAAAGTGACATATTTTGTGTCAATAGTGATGATGACCAAATGATACCTCCAACACACCTAAATATTGCTTGTATGTAAGTCTTCCTAAATCAAGTGCTATCGTCCAGTTTCACTCCTATCAAGTATACTATCAGCCCATACTATCAGTTCATTTGGTTCGTTGATATTGACAAATAACCAGTTGACATCAACGAATACTGTGACATATTTTTGAACTTATATATGTGCCATTAGTGCGTTTTCATTGATATCAACATATTTATTTGTTGATGTTGACATACTTTTAGTCGACATCAACGTATATTGTGACATATTTCTGAACCTAAATAATTCTATTAATGCGTTTTCATTGATATCAATATATTTTTTTGTTGATATTGACAAATAACCAGTTGACATCAATGGATATTGTGAAATATTTTTGAACTTATATATATATGCTATCAATGCGTTTTCATTAATATCAACATATTTATTTGTTGATGCAGACAAATGTTTAGTTGACATCAATGAATACTGTGACGAATTTCTGAACCTAGGCATTTCTCCCCAGCTATAAGAAGAGGTAGGCTCCCCCTTTACAAATAAAGCATGAAAAATGACTCCTCCTTGTTGAAAAGATATCCATGTAGTGATCCATTAGAAAATACATCAATGATAATGAAAAAAACATTATCTCACCATTCGATCCACCCCATTATAAAAGATAAATATGGTTCTTCTCTTAAATGAAAGAGGTGGATCCACCATGAACCATACACCCTTTACAAAAAAGTATAGTACATCGTTCCTCCTGGTACAAGGAATACATGAAGGCACCAAATACAAAAGTGCAATAAATACATGTAGCTAGGCACCACATGTAGCCACATTTTACAAAAAAAAAAATACATGGTTCCACCTTTACAAAAAAAAGGTACTTGCTTAGACCACTTCAAAAGACATAGCTCGCTAATACCAAAAAACAAGAGCCATGGTTTCGCCATCATGGAGCAACTTCCCATTTGTGGGTTCCATTATTTTTGTCGGTTGTGACCCTTGTTTTTACAAATGAAGCATGTTACTTTTCTTCTTTGCCAATGATGGCCTTCTGTGCGAATTCATTTCTTCTTTTGACGTCCAGGGTGTCTGGTAGCAAGTGGAGGTTTGACCACCTCATTACTACATGCTTCCATTGGCGTATATCAAGAGTTGTATGTATTAAATAACCATAAGTCCTCTATGTATCACATGTGTACCAATCCTCACAAAAATCATATGGATTCAGGCCTCTGGTTTTCATGGCTAGCAAGGCATGCTTGCACGGAATTCTAATTGTTCCCCACATTTGACGCGTACAACTATTTCTATCTAGGTAAACAAGACCAGTAAACTCCCAAGATTGTATTTGAAATTCATTAGGACCCTTTTGTTGATAATTCAAACGTCGGAATCCTTCAAGTGTCTTGAGCTGCATGGACGTAGTCGTCCGAAGATGGAAAAAATGCAATAACTTTTCACGAATCCCATCGACTTGTTTTGTTATCAGAAGCCCTCTATTGTATTTCATTAGACTGTTTAAGCATTTCGCAATATTATTTTGAGTTAACATGTTATACCGCCTACCCTCCACAAAAGCACTGGACCAATGTTGTCTTCTAATTACATGAATGAAGTTATAAGCCTCTAGGTTTATAGCCTTTATGTCATTCATATGAGCCTCATATTCACATGGCCAGTAAGATTTTGCAGAAAACCAGAATTTCTTAACAATGCCATCATCTTTGAATCTCGAATGTACATTCTCTGTAATATGATAACAATAATAACAATGTAGGGCATTTGGAAATACTTCTTCCACCGCAGGAACATGGCATTCCTGTTGATCAAATACAATTGTCAGATATCGAGGTTCACCAAGAGCTATTTGAAGATTTGGAAAGAACCATGACCAACTATCTTGTCGTTTGGCCTCAACTATGGCAAAGGCAAGTGGGAACAGTTGATGATTACCATCATAAGTAGCGGTTGTCATTATAACACCTGGATACTTACCTCGAAGATATGCCCTATCTACAACTATCATAGGCCTAAAAGATGAACGGAAGGCTTCGATGCATGCTCCAATTGCCAAAAATAATCTTCTAAAGGAGTCATCTTTATGCTTTAGCAACTCAACTCATCATTTGTAATTTCATGCAATATCGAGGAAGGATTTGAAAAGACTCCTCGAATGAATCCGGTATTTTATTCATTGCAATCTCTCTTCCTAAATAGGCCTTTCTATAACTTATTGTCACCCCGAACTCCATTTGAAAGTCAAAACACAATTTCCTTTGGTGTGTACGTATTATTAAATCGAAGCTTGTCTTTAACAAAGTCTGAAATCAAGGACGCTTTCGCTTCTTTATGTGCCATCCCCATCATTGGTTTTAAGCATGAATGAATTGGGTTATATGCTTGGACTTGAAATTATGGACTTGAATCCACAATAGAAGCATGTATACGCCATGGACATATTGCATCGTCACACCGTGCATTCACTTTATACTTGTTGGCCTTCAGATGCTTCAACAAAAAATTCTTGTACACTGCAAATTTCGCGAGAGTTTTCCTAAATGTATCAAGATCTGGAAACACTCTCCCTTTCCAAAACTCTTGTGCAATACTCTCTAGCAACTCATGTTTGAAATCGTCAACTGGCACTAGTGTATCTTCAATGTTAGTGTCTTCACAATGGCTGACGTGTCAACACGGAATTCCACTTCTTCTTGCATTTTATCCCCTATGGTAGGATCATTATTAATTGCCCATGGCTGAGAATCTATTAATGCCAAGTGATTAGGTGAAAATGAGAAGATGGCTTCAATGTCTTCCTCAAGATCAACAGTGGGATAAATGGTATCACAAGAATGGAGACTTTTGAATCCAATATCGGCATTCGCTATAGAAATATATATGTCACGTCCAAGTGCTTTCAAAGAGCTTTTATGAGAATCACTACATCCAAATAATAAAGATTAGTCCATCTTCATCTTTCAAAGAAGAAATCAAAATTCAATCTAGTGGACAACGTAGTAACATACAGTGTTGTGCTATCTAGATGACCGCTAGTATCTACAACACTTTTTCCTTCAAATTATTGGTTCTTCGACCGAGAGCATTTTGGTTGTCTTCAAACACATTCAACCATGTCGGCCTTTCATGTATATAAGGAAAAAAAGTTAGAGTTCCCTAGATAAATAAATAGTACACAAAGTGATTAGGACATGGTGCAGTACGGCCTTGAGTGTCCTTCACGTACACCTCTTGAACAATCGGTTTTTTTGCTCACATATAAATATAGCCCATTGCATTATTCAGAGATAGTTTCAACATTGCATTTACATCACCATCATTAGGTTTGGTGGTTGTTGGAAGATACCGAATTTTAATGGCTTCATCGTTTTCTACCCACTTCGTTGCTTGTAATGCACTCTGGACCAATGCACTGTACTTCGTGAAATCGCTTAGATACATCATTTTTTGTTCACCTCCCCTGTACACCGTATTGGTCGTATTCCAATCAAACTCTCTATTAAAGTGGAATATAACAAACATCTCATCCTGATATCCTAAAGGAACCGAAAATAAATTGACATGAGATAAGAACAAGGGACATTTAGTAAATAAAACCCCTAGACATGGTAACCCAAGCTAGAGACTCAATATTTTATATGATCTAATTCACTCTATCAAAATCATCAAAATGACAAGTTAAATGGACATTGCCTAGCCAAGATTCGTTAGATGATCTTTCTTGGATAGTGATTGTAGTAAAGTGAGATTATATGTCGCTTGCTCCAATGCATTGATGCCTTAAGGTCGGATAAGGAAAAAAGGGCTACCATCATATTAAAATTCAATGCTAATGGCCGGCTAAACAGAGAGTCAAGTTCCATTCATGTTAAATAGAGACCAAAAGCATAACCACAAACTAAGGTTACACACAATAAATCTGACCTTCATTTATGTGTAGGGACATTCACTTTTAAGAGTTAATGATTAATGTGTTTTTGGTAATTAGAGAAAGAGGTTTTTGAGGTGGATGTTTGGTTTACTCTATTTATGTGACAGTAGGCTAACATAAATGAGTTTTGGATCTTTTTTCTACATATAAATGAAGATAATCATTCATGCTCTATTCATGATTTTCGGATAATGATCTTCCTATATTATAAAAGACTATTCTTGTTAGTGAAATGGTATTTGATATGCTAAATTGTATTTATTATGAAAAGTCACCATCTTTTTTCTGTAAAATGGAAGATACCTTAGATTGGATGCAATGAAGAACACATTTTGGCGAAATCAAAAGGACGTTGGTAGTGTATTCCTAGTTAGTATTATTAAAGGTTTGGTATACATTGCCAACATAGGAATGAATATTGATGGTCTTGCTTATTCGCTCGTGGGACACCAGGGTCAGTGGACAAGAGAATCCATGGGGTCTAACCCTTTTGTGATTGGCGACAAAGTGAACATTAACTTTTTTTTATACGGATATGCCAAATTTTCTACTCTACTTGGAATTGACAAGTGGTGGTCCGTAGATCCACATTAAGAAGTAAAAAAGAAAATTAACTTTTTTCTAAGTTTCATTACACGTGTTACGAAAAGATACATGATTTGACTTGAATGTCGTGAAAGACGAGTTTCATTTGCTTTCTGTGAAAAGTGATGTTTTTGCCATGAAAAGCAATTTACAATTCTTATCAAAAGAAAAGACAAGAGTTGTGATTTTTTTATGTCTCCTTTAAAAATACAAAATACAATGAAAACAAAAAAAAAAAAAAAAAATGAGATCTAACTTCTTAGGAGATTGTGGGGACTCATTCAGATTGACGGTCTCAAGTCATTTTGGATTTCGCCGTCATCCTTAAGATGATAACAAAGGATGCCAATTCTCTTAACTCGTCTTAAACCTTAGATTTTTAGAGAATAAGGACCAAGAGGATGTCCTATATCCAATACAAATCTAAGTAGACGAGCTGAAAAGCAACGTCTAAGCCATGGAGACAAAGGGAGAAGGCCATGAGGGATGGTCCCCCCAAGGGACTTTGGTCACTATATAGTGGTCGTCGCTACAGAACTTCTTCAATAAAGGAGAGGTCGTCGTAGTAACTTTGCAGAGCTTTTCCGTTCTTCTTTCTTGTCTTGTCTTTTTGTCAAATGATGGAAATCACCTTTTATAGGCTTTCTGTGGCCATGAGAGGAGTTTATGGACTTGAAATGCATTAATTGCATTAATGCCCCATGATAGGAGGAGTTACAAGTTTTTAAACATGTATTTTTGTAACTCATTTTTCTTTGATTTTGATTGGCCATTGGAGAATAATGGGCTTTTAAATGCCTTTAAACTCCATGATGAGAGGAGTTATATTGTTTAATGCCATGATTGTACTTAACTTGTGACTCTCATTTCTTGCCTTCTGATTGGGCCATCCACAATAATGAGTAATTGACCACATTAATTTGTCATAAAATGGGTCATAACTACATTAAGTGGCCGCCAAAGCATTTGAAGAGTCACGGGCCGATTTGCGTCTTTTGGAATTCTACTTGCGACGTAGGAAGCTTTGATCGCCGGTGGATTTCTCATGCCGATTGTTGTCGGATGATCACGCAATTTCAGATATTTATTACTACTAGTGGGCCGGTACCATCTGTCCTATCGATTTCTCCATCAGTCGGGCAGAAAGTGTGCTTTCTTGGTTGGTCGGTTGGCGATTTCAAAGTGTCTGATGACGAACCCATGATCTTGACGGCGAATCCGCAATGTTGACGAAGATAGATGGATTTCATGCCCTGAAAATCAGATTTTTGGAAAATCACAGAGGCCAAATATGGAACGTGAAAGGACACCCAAAACTAGTTTTTTTGGTGGAAATCAGGCCACCCGGATTTCCAAGGTTGAGGCGACCATGGGGCTTTTTGCCCCTTTTGGTCGCCGATTTTCTGCCATTTTTTGGTTTTTTTCGCTTCTTCATTCTTTGACTTTGTTCCTCGTATTTTCACACATATTTTGGCATGATTTTCCTACCTAAAACTTGATGAGAAGCCATGCAGATCAGAGGGCAAAGTCTCTAATTTTTTGGGAAAGCCAAAGTCTTTGTCGCGCCGAGGTACTGATCTGCCGTCAGAATCCATATCTAGGTCAAATGTTATCGGAATGACCTGAAATTTGAGGTGAAGCCTCCTTGGCAATAAATAAGACCAACCACTGGCTTTCGTTTAAGTTTTGAATCCATATGAGGTTCTATCACTAGTATACTTGATTTTATCGCGAGGAAGATGTTGCGCTTTGATGTAGGTCAACCGATGTCCGATTGATCTAAAATTTGGCAGGGAGCCTGTTAGAGTCATTTTAAGATGATAAATTAACTCCGATTTGGAAATCATGGTCTTGAGGGGTTCCACCACCGGGAGGCCTAATTTAGCTTTTGGGAGGTCATATTCTGGTTAAATGCTGTCGACATGACCTAAAACTTGACATGTAGCCCCTTGAAAGTATATTGAAATCACCCATGTGCTTTTCTTGATGAGTGATGGCTTCGGTGGTTCCCGCGCCTAAAGGCTTGGTTTTGTTGTTTGTGGGTTGATGCTGGGTCAAACGTTGTCAGTTTGACCTGAAACTTGACATAAAGCATTTTGAAAATATTTTAAGACCATCCATAGGCTCTGATTGAATATCAGATGTTTTCTACGCTGTCGCCGCCGGGAGAGTTGACTTTACTGCTGCTATTTGCTTTTTGGGCCAGACGGTGTTGGAATGGCCTGGAACTTGATGTGGAGCCTTCTAGTGGCATTTTGAGGCCAACTGTGTGTTTTGTTTTGTGAATCAGGGTCTCTAGCTTCACTGACGCCAGGAGCTCATGTTCACCTACTAGAAGAGTGAAGTTAGGCCAAATAATGTCGGAATGGCCCGAAACTTCATGTGTGCCCTTCTTATGGCTGTTTTGAAGGATCTTGCAATTTTTGGATTATTCTAACAAGATCTGTTGCTTGAGGCAACATTGCTTGTTGCGGTCAGATATAGCTTCTTGATGTTTTGAGAGGGTATGAAGAGATAATGTGACATTTTTGGTATCAACACATATAAAATAGGTTCTAATAGTAATTTAAGTAATGTTCAATCCTTCTTATATATTAGGATTAGAAGTTAGAGGTTTTCTTAGAATGGAAGATCAAAACAGTGGCAAACCCACCTAGTTGTGTATAGGGCTCAAGGGTCTTTTGGAATTGTTGTCATAGCACCTAGTTTCATTGGCGCATTACATAGAACACTTGGTGCCCCTAACTATAAGGATAGTAATTCACCACTACACATTGTTCCCTCCCTTCCCTACTTTGATGGTTAGAATCATAGAAGATGATGAAAATGAAAGTGATATATATATATATAGAGAGAGAGAGAGAGAGAGAGACTCACCTTGGTAGTTGCTGCTGCAAGTTCCAGAGCTTGATTGATGAGAACACAACATTTCCCTTCCTTCTTTTCTTTCTTCTATTTCTTCTGTGACCGGAGATGGAAGTGAGCTTGGTTATCATTCTTCCGTTTCTTCTTTCCTTTTCTCTGTTGTTTTTTCGTCCCTGGAATGGGATTAGGGTCTCATTGACATCAGATAAGAAAAGGGTAAAATGGGAAAAAGCTTGGTCGATGAGAACCCAACACTTACCTTTCTTCTTTTCTTTCTTCTATTTCTTCTGTGACCGAAGATGGAAGTGAGCTTAGTTCTCCTTCTACCATTTCTTCTTTCTTTTCTATGTTGTTGTTTTTGTCTCTGGAATTGGAAATTTTGATTGTGTCTCGTTGGCATCAGCTAAGAAAAGGGTAAAAATGGAAAAAAGTGTAGATTTGGGCGGGAGGTCCTTGCCTGATATTATAACAATTTAAGGGTCTCAACAATGGTTACCCTCTTTAAGGGAATTTTTTTAGTAAATGTCCCAATTTCATATATGTAAATGTATACTAAAATGCCCTTATAACAGTCACTTAAAAGTAATAAAAATGAGGATATAAAGGCAATCTTATAGCCTCATATCCATTACAAGATGCCCTGAAAACCAAGACACACATACTTGGTTCATTTCTTCTCTATTTAATTATTAAATTTTTGTATTATACTTAAAATATAAGCAATAAGGGTTGCACGGTTGTTCTCTATCCCTTTCTTCTAGTTTTATTATTCCTTATTTAGGTTTTTTTAGATTATTTTTATATATTCTTGCTAGTGCAAAAGGAGGCCATACTCCTGTTAATAAGGTTATACGTTTTCCTCTATAGAGTGACTTAGGAAGCCAGCCAGTTCATAAAGGTAGTTTGTATATGCATGGAACTTCAAGGATATGAGGTGGTCCAAATATCTTTTTAATTAAATACTAATAACTCTCAATTTTTTAAAGTCTTAAATAACAATAATTCTTTAAGTGCATTTATTTTTGTGACTACACTCCAAGAACTTTTAATAGTCATATCATTGTTAAATTGAAAGTAATGACAATTCATAAAGGGTAGCTGAATGTAAATGGTTTAAATTTCTTAAAGTGAATACTTTGATGGACTGATTTTGTACTTGAGAATTTTTGTGAAAAAGTGTGAGATAAAGCAACGGGTATTAACATGAAAAACCCTCATAGATGGGCATTGCTTCGATTTTGACCCAATAAAAATGGGCAAACAGAAGTGTCCCTTGGGCCACTTACTTTTTTTTTCCTTTTTTTCTAATGTTTTTTTTTAAATAGTCGATAGCAATTATCCAAAAACCTGCGCAGCGCGTGCATCTCACCCTCTCCCGCACAGGCGTGGAGTGCATCACCTACTCCAGCGCCTGCATCACCTTCTCCTTCACACTATCCCCTGCAGAACCAAGCAAGAGCACCCCCTCCTCTTCCTCGCATTGCACAATCACCATCACCATTCCTTTCCCAAACAAAACGCCCCAAAACCACCCATCAATCGAGCTAAAGGTGATCCCCTGCAAACACCTCAAATCCTTCAACTTCTTCCAAAAACTCTCTGTCTACTCCGTCGTCTCCATCGGCACGGCCGACGCCGAGAAATCGCAGCGCCAATAGTAGCAGAAAACCCATCGACCACTACGGTGACCAGAATCCCGACACCCGCTCCGATGTCGATCCAATCCCTTTGCTATATGATGGGCAAGAGGGGATCTTGGATTCTCGCACAATCGCCAAGCCAAGTCGTTATGCGGATTAGTTTCCTTAATTATTTATTTCCTTTGTTGTCGTCCTTAATTTAGGGGATTTGCTTTGATTGGTTCCTTGCTGTTATTTCCTTTCAAGTTTGTTTCTAATTCCTTACTTTGTTTTCTATTTAAATGGCCTAAGAGTATAATAAAGGCAGATAATTTTCCAGCAAGGAAATATGGGTCTTCTCAACACCGTGAGTTGAGTCAAAGGTCGTTCTTGCACCGTGAGCAAGATATTTGGGACGTTTGTTCCATCACTGTAGTGATAAGACCTCTTCACCCCTTTAATCTCTTCTTGGACGGAATCTTTGCAGACAAACTTTTGGGAGAAGTTTATGTCCCGTTGACTAATCTCGTCGAGGACTTTAACGACGCTGTCAGATTTGTTAGCTACCAAATCCCGGACCTCTGACGGAAAACCCGACGGCAACTTGAATTTCTCCTGCCGATGCAGATCGAGTCGAGGTGCTTGAGCTGGTCTGGGGTTCGGACGAGCCATGGGTCGGCGAGGTGGAACTTGTTCTCATGTCTGATGTCTTCTACGACTCGTTGGAGATGCCCGCGCTGGCGAAGACGCTAAAAAGGGTGTGTGGGTCTGGTCCGCGAGCGAGATTCGATCACAGACGGGGGATTTCTTGGAGGTGTTGGGGAAGGGGTTTGAAGTGGTGGGTGAATTTCATTTGTCTGATTCGCCTTTGTCCACTGGGAAAAAGGTTTTGTGATTTGGGTTTTGCTTTAGAGAAGTTTTTAGTTTGGGAATTTTAACAGAAAGGTTTGGGGTTTTGATCGGGATAGTTTGAAGAATCAAAGGCTTGGCATTTGTAGTTTACTTAGATTTATGCCTGGGACTGAATTAGGTGAAGATGGCTGTTGCATCTCCTTCTCCAATTTCTTCCCCTGTTGTAACAGGAGCGTCACCACATTCAGTTACAGCAGAACCACTTCCATCACTCTCTCACTCATGATCTCAAGATAGTGCAAGGTCTAGTCCACCTACACCATCAAATTCTTCTTCATCTTCAATTTAAAGATGATCGTTTTGTTGGAGCAAACCCATGCAGCAAACCCATGCAGCAAACCCACATAGTTTGATGCGGACTTCTGTATAAGCGTCATATCGAATATAGCGATAAAAGATAAAAAAAAAAAAAAAAAAGAAAGTGAAAAGTAAATTCAGGCCCCTTTTGTCTGCTCATTTTTATTGGCCCAAATTAATCCAATAGCTGTATAAGATGGTTTTTCCCGTTAAAACCCCTTAAAACAAACTCTTTAACCATTTTCCTTATTTAAAAAAAAAAAAAAAAAGCATGCTTGGAACCCAAGTCAGAAAAGTATGTATGATTTTCTCCAATAAAAGAAAGTTTTTAGAGAGCTTCTATTTTCTAAACATCTCCTTAGTGATCCCTTTGCAGTAAAGGTTTGACAAGATAGTGCTTGGTTGATGCTCGATACTTGGTAATATATAAAAATAATAATATTTTTTCCTTTTGAGGCCCTGAGCCTTGGCCTGGCTTGGCTTGACCCTTGAGGGTAGGGCAACGACCTAAGTACTGCACGCTCTCCGAGGACTTTGGCCTGTTAGGACACGACCCTTCATATATTAAGGGCGATAAGGACAGGCCTTGCTCAACCCTTTGACACCCCTACAGGCCACAGCCCACCATGCATTTGACCAGTTTATTATCAATCAGCCCCCTGTCTGTGCATTCGACCACTTTGGATCTGAAAGGTGGGCCCCACTGATGGGTCTCCCGTAAGGTTTTCCTTTGGTGTTCTCTCTTTTGCCTTTATCAATTGATGGGGTCATCGTTAATTTGACAGTTGGGCCCTACTAACGGATCTCCTGTAAGATTTCTTGTTGCCATTTTCTCTTTTTTCTTAATCTATTAATGGGTCATCGTTGATTTTTATGATAGGTGGGGATGTATGGGTTAAATCTCGCTACTGATCAATTTGTGAGATTCTCATGTCAAATCCAAGCTACAAAAATTTGGGGCCTGCTTATAGATAATAGCCAACTTCATCTTTATTGTTTTTCATCAATCTGTGGGGCCATTATAAAAGCCAATTTTTTCTTTTTCTTTTTTTTCTACTCCTAGTTCGAACAATCTCGAGGTCCCATTATAAAAGCCATATTTTTTTTTCCAATCTCATAATTTACTAGGTGTATTTTGCTACTTTTTCCTCTCTGTATTTTCCTTTAGTTAACTTGATCCAGCCCATCCACTCATCCACATTGTGAACTAAGCAACTTCTTTATTGTAACTGTTTATGTTTATAATCATCCTCTATCTATATATATAAACTAATTTTCAGGTTAATTGGTATGAACCGTTAACAAATGAAATACAAAAGGCACTATGGAAACAATATATATTTCATATAAAAATAACTCCAACTGTAAACAGAGTAACGTTTGAAAGTGACATCTCAATTCAGAAACTGGAAGAAACAAACGACATTAAAGAGTCAACTTATCACTAATTTTTTAATTATCCTTTACATTTACTAACTTAACCAAATATTGAATATGTTGTATCAAACAAACAAGAAAATGCGGCAAATGAAGATATTGGACCACGTAATTCTATAAGTGAACGAACTAATTGATGTAGTCTTCCAAGCATTAATCTTTTATAGATTAACTCACTCTTCGTATCATAAACAATTCAAATTGACTATTCTTTTACATGTTTTATTCATCATCATAAGTTATGTTATTCATAATTACTCAAAATTTTCATTTTTGCCCATTTATTCTATGTAATTGATTCATTCTTCCAATACCACGTATTAGATAAATTGATCAGATCAGATTTACTTGTTTTTTCTTTTAAACCTTTGGTTTTTGAAGTTTAATTTTAATTGTGGTTGTATTATGAGTTATATGTTAATATTTATAACTCATTTAAATATTATAAATATTTTATTTAAAATTTTAATTATTTTAATCATGGCCTGCGTTAGAAAGGGGCATGTTGCACAAGTTAGTGATTAATCATCGAATGATAATATATTCATTTGGTGTCCTATGAGCAGGGCCGGCTCGAGACAATTTGAGGCCTAAAGCGACAATCCTCAATTAGGCATTTTCTATATTTTAATATTACTATAAATATTTTATATAAAATTTATATTTCTTGATTTTTTGTGATGCAAAATTACTATTTAAGTTTTTATATTCTAGTTTTGCTAACCTATCTTAAGTCCACGTCCAAAACCCACATGAAAATTATGGGCTCGTCCCCAAAACTCACATGAAAACCTTAGGTCATAAAATCCAACTACCTATTTGCCCCCCCCCCCCCCCCCCCCCCCGGAAAAAAAAAAAAAAAACAAAAACAAAAATCTCGAATCTACCACTGATGGGGCTAGGAACATTTTCACCTGCGCACAATGTGTATATACACTATGAGTCAGGACCATCCAAGATGGACTTCAGAGGTGTGCCCCACGTATTAGATGTTAGGGATGCACGATGCTTATAACTGTGGACAAGTGAATAAATTCCGCCGGAGGCCCATTGTTTATCTTAAAATTTAAGATCTATTATTAGGGGTTGAAATTGCAAGCTATAGATCTATTATACAAACACATCCTGGATCAAATCTAAATAGGCCCCTATTGAAATAAGATACACAAAAATAATGACAAAGCCTTGTGAAGCAAGTTCATGACTAAATGTGTGGTTGAGATTTGATACACATGTATTGTAGAAATATAATGGTGTACTAAAATCAATTGGACTCCTAGCAATAGAAATATAAGGGGTAGATTTGGAAATATAATAGGTCATAAATGACATTTTAACGCCCTATGAAAATCTTGATCTATCTTCTCAAGAGAGAATTATTATGGGCCTTATATTTTGGTGAGAAAAATAAGCGATGGCAATTGGCAAATTTGAATTTTTGAAACTTCAAAAAATGTCAGCTGCTGTTATGGGGCCTAAAGAAATGGCTTTATTGGCTTTATGGTAAAGCCGGCAGCCAAGAAGCCATGGATCAGTTCCCACATGAAATACATAATAGGTCTACCGGCTTCTTGTTAGCATAGGAAAAGTACAATTTGTGGAATCAATTGATAAACGTCAGTTGTATTGTTTTAACTTCATTTTCTTGTATTTCTTATATAGATAGTGTTAAAAAAGAGCAGCTGCAGGAACCCTAGATATTGCGTACAGATCACAGCGGAAATAACTATAGACGAATATGATTAAAAACCATACCTACGAGATCTCTCTGATTTGATCTCGCTCTTACAACAACTTGAAAATCTCAAGATCTTCTATTGTATTCCTCTATGCTTGAACTTGCATTAGGGTGTGGGCCTTTTCTGCGAATTCTCTTTTGCTCTCCAAAATGAGATTTTTTTTCTTATTATTTTAACCTAGAGAGCAATAGTGCATATATATAGGCTACAATATGGACCTTAAGAAGGAAATAAGGATAGGCTTCTTATAGAAATAGGAAACCCTAATTTGACCTAAATTAGAATCTTAGTTTCATAAATTACAATTCAGTCCACTAAAGAATTATAATTGCACTCCTGTCCTTATTCTCAAAATAATATTTCGAGCCTTTT
The DNA here is from genome assembly GCA_028538565.1 of Umbellularia californica. Classification (NCBI taxonomy): domain Eukaryota; kingdom Viridiplantae; phylum Streptophyta; class Magnoliopsida; order Laurales; family Lauraceae; genus Umbellularia; species Umbellularia californica. The sequence goes on from JAPQWN010000004.1 coordinate 42,848,260, forward strand.
ATTATTAAATGCTTATTAATCTCCCTATGTTAAGATTTCAGATATCCATCGATTGAATAATTACTGACATCTATATTTAATCGATACCTATATAATTCATTGAGATCTTACACTTAACTTATTTGATATGTCAGGTACAAAGTCCACCTGCAAGGTTTGACATAATCAAAACTTAAAAGCTCTATCAAGGGAATATCATCAATTCCTATTACGGGACGTGGATTCCGTTAATAAACTAATATGCACCATAAACATAATGTAGTCATCCAATTTACTGAGATTATTGACCCATAAAAGATCTAACTCCTTCGTAAATCAAAATGCTAAACACTAAATGTAGGTGTCGATTATTTATGTCGGGATTAAGAGTACAAGCACTCATAATAACCATTTGGATGCTAATTGTCTTATATAGTCAGTATAAAGACAATAAACCCAAAAATCGGTCATGTTTAATACACACAAAGCGTACTAGTATAATGAGTAGAAACTATACTGTTTCCCGTAACTAAGACAACCTGCTGAAACATCATGCTACATTCGTACTGATGGTGTGTCCAAATCCATTTAGATTGTGAACAACAACTTATATTCTATAACAACCGACAAATAAGTCTTCCTTATATAAGTAGAACTCTACACACCAACTTGCCTACTTTATGGAATAAAAGAACTCACATGCATAATAATTAACAATGCAACCATTTGCCCATACAAAATCTCAGTTAGATGAGAATACAAAATATACTAAAAAGTGAATTAGTCAAAGACCTAATGAAGTCAAGACATTCTATTACATGAAGTCAAGGAGCACTAACATAATACTTCAGAAACATGAGTGAGGCCTACCTATTGTACAGTCAATGCTCATTGCCTACAACAAACCACATGATTAGACAATATCTTGATTGGATCATTAGTTTTTTATTTGTTTTACTTGAAACCATTAACCTGATGGTTATAGTCATTAGATATAGGTATTCTTATTCATGGATAATACAATTAGTGACCACCCAAGGCGGTCCTACATATACTCTTTTGGGAGCAGTTGCCCCATCAAGCCTGGGTCCGCTTCCCAAAATCCATATGGGAATCTTGGGTCTACACCCAAAATACACATGAAAAATCCAGAGTTTGCCACCGAAACTCGACTATATATTTCACTCTGCCCTAGTAAAATGAAAATCTTGGGTCCGAAACTGGGTGTTTACACTCTAGCATGGTATCAAACTCGAATATCATGATCAAAGGGAAGATCCAACGGGGAAATAATTTTGGAAAACCTCATATAATTTTAGCCATCTGCTGTGGTGGGCCCTCCTTGCGATTATTTTGTTTCAAGTGGTCCCCTCATCCCTATTTGATAATTTAACTTCGCATTTATATATATATATATATCTCAGAAATATTCAGGTGAGAACTAGTTCTCACATATTATATGAGAACTTTTTTGTGGGGTCCATTTGGGGATGGGACCAAGGGGGATGGAAAGAGCTATGTGAGACCACCCAAAGTATCAAGTTTGACCCCAAACCATGCCCCTAACCCCTTCATCCATTGCCCACAAGTTATATATATATATTATGGAAATTTTCAAAAACTCCCCTATTTCAAAAGGGGAGTTTCTGTTTCTATCTATTAGCCAAATGATTTAAGAGAATCAATAAAATATCCACAGTTTTAAGAGAACATTTAGGAGAGAGAATGGATAAGTGTACCATTGATGACACGTGTTACACTTTCATTGGCTAAAATATGTGTGTTTTTATTATGAAAAATGCTCGGGGAGTTTTGTAGCGTAACCCATATATATATATATATATATCCATTCTGTACAACTTACCTACCTTCTCTCCCTACTTTCAACATTAACCAGTCATCGTTCCTACTTCGTAATTACTTAATTCTTCTTCCTACTTTTCACTCTTCTACAACAACTTCATTTACATCTCATGTACCGTCTTTTTACCTTATTTATCTAACCCATTTCTATTCTATAAGACTCTTAGATTGAGAAAAGAGGTAATGTCATAATCTCCTCTTCTTTTATTTTCTTTCTAAAATTTAATGCACTATGCAATAAGTATTTGAGGATTATTTTGCGTGATCTGAATTTCTTGTTAGTGAATCATATGCCCGTGTTAAGCATGGATGGTTGTGCTAGTCATCAGTAGATTATTGTGGTGGCTTGAAGAGAGACTCGACTTCTTAATAAAATAAAAAAAGATGTTTAAATGATTGTGATAGAGTGAACTATCCTTCGCTCGTGGTTTCTTGGATGACTCATGTGCGGTAAAGTAAAATAATAATTACGGTAAAAATAATAATTGGGACCGGTCCATTGTAATGTTAGGAGAATTTTCTTGCCATGAGCACCACGACTGTACACGTGGCATGAAGTCTGTCAATCCAAACCATTAAAATCAATGACTAAACTTAATTGGATCATCATCATCATCATGACAGATGAAAATAGGTTAGGTCCATAGTGTGAGCATGACTGACCCGGATCAAGGCTACAGGATCTGTACCCATAACCAATTTAAATTAAAGAGCAGAAGTTGGACCCAGACCTTAATCGAGGCCCAAGTACTTCTATGCTCAAAGGATACACCATAAATATATACACAAATTATGAATAATACATAGTCATGGAATTGGGTATTTCGGTCCTCACTTATGAAATTCTTAAAACTAAACTTGGACCAGAAATTTATTCTTGTCTATTCAGTTGACCTGAACCACACCCGATTTAAAAGTGGATCTACATATTGAACTTATACAAGATTCTCCCAATTCGAGTATCAAGGGACTAATTTTCACACTTAACACTCTACTCAATAGAAAACAAATTGAACTTTTGGGACCATCTCTACAATACAAATTTTCGGTACCCATTGACAATGTGGCCCATTGTTCGAGCGGTTTGTACTATTTTAAGAAGTCTACAATGGCTATTGGTATGTTTGTATAACACTTTTTTACAGAAAAGTAGACGGTTTTCATGCATTTGGAGCGGAGCAATTCCACGGAAATAGTTTCCTGCCTAGTCAGTCTGCATTTTCCTTGCAAATGCTGGAAATGGATTTCCTCTTTTTTTTTGTTTGGGGCGGGAAGGGGGGATGTAATCTCATTTCCTTACTCGTTTCTCCAGCTCAACCCTAAACCCTGCCCTTGTTGACCAGTAACAAGCACCAGATCAATTCGTTGTTAACCATTGGCAGGTTTGCTCCTCTCTCCCCCTCTCTCTCTCTCTCTCTCTCTCTCTCTCTCTCTCTCTCTCTCTCTCTCTATATATATATATATATATATATATTTATTTCTCTCTCCTCCTATCTCTCTCTCACCTCCCATGCATCTAGCATCTAACCCCAGCCACCCCGCCTGTCTCTCTCTCACCTTCCTCGCGTTTAGCATCCAACCGCAACCACCCCGCTCTCTCACCCTCATTCCTTACGGCCAGGTGGATGTTTTGTGATAGAACCATTGGATATGTCAGGTTCATGAGGGCATTTGATACATGAGATTGCAATATAATCACTAGATATGTCAGGTGGATGTTTTGTAATGGTCTAATGTGAATTTATATTAGAACGTCTCTTTCTTTGCCGGTATTGATTTAGAATTTATTTGAATTGATAATTTAATTATATATAGGTTTTGTTATTTTTTCACGGGAAATTATTGCACCAAATAAGAAAATTTAAATTTCAATAAGGAATCCACAGCCGCACCAAACAACATCATTGCCAATTCAGCGAGGATAAAAACTCGCATCAAAGATGAATTTCTAAATTCCATTGAAATTCTTTTCTGAGGTTTCCATTTCTATCGAACTAGTTGATGTAGCAATTTCCCCTTTCCACGAAAAAGGTGTGTACACAAATGAGCCCTGTATGAATCCATGTCCCATTCCACAATAATATAATGATAGTAATAATACAAGAAGCGATGACATAGGCCAAACACAAAAGAATGCTTTTGTCACCCAAATCCCACTAACATTGCTTTTGTCACCCAAATCCCACCGCTTATTAATATTTGTTACACGCCAAGCTCCAAAATCCATTCCCAAGGAATGCCAATGGATCCACCATTGGCATATTCACCACATTTTATCTTTATACACCCTAAGTTCCAAAAAACATTCCCGGGGAATACCAATGGATCCACTAAGGACATCTTCACCACCATCTTTAACTCTCCCCTGCAACAAACAAAACCCCAAAGCCTTCAAAACTCCCATCAAATTTTGCTCTAAATTAAGTGTGATGGCCTCTCTAGAAACTCTCCCCTGTGACAATCCTTTGTCTCTCAAAAGGCTCCGTATCAATGGCCCAAAGACTAAGAAAACATATTTCACATTTAAGATTAAGATGTCAGCTTCTAACAAGAGTTCCTTGGTGCAAACCATCTATCACGACCTGAGCCTAAGATCGGATTACTCAGGGCTAATCCTGGGTCGCGAATCCATCATACTTACTCCCGTAAACTCCGAATTAACTGAAGTTAAAATGAAATCCACAAGGGATCAATCATACGTACTTGTTAAATGTACATTTTTGCGAAATATATACACATTGACGAAACAATTAACTGAACAAATTACTTTATATCGAAAGTAAAGTCCAATATACACATTTCATTTTCTATCATAGTCAACAACTGCGTATTCAAATACAATGCATGTGACATCTATTTACTATTCAAAATAATATACAAAAGTATTCATCAAAACATTTCCAAAATATCTACTCATTGGCACTCCGACTTAAGTCCATTCGATTAGACCTCCTGGAGGTATTGGATGGGCCTCATCCACGGGCAGTGCAGCCTCGGCATGACAGGCACGAGCAACTGAGCCTGTAATGTCATCAATAACATAGTGAACATGACGGTTCAACAATATATACACAGATCTATGATAGTACATGCTAAATCTGTTAATTTATCAATTGAACAGTGCTACAATCCATTTAGCCATTCTAGACAATTTCAAATCAATAACTGTACCTATACATGTGAGTTAAGTAATTTCAATACTATATTAGCAACTACAATAGTGTTTGTTTCATTTCCGTTCAGTTCAGTTCTTCCCAACGGAAGCAGTCAGCGTATTTTGTAAATACAATACCAATCATTCATATTCATTTATGTTCATTGATATTCATTTAATTCAGTTAGTCATTTCAGTGAGTACTCTTATTATTGAGTGGCTTATCAATGAGGGACTTTTCAGTCCATAATATTTTTATTACATGACTTATCAATTCAGTGACTTTTCAGTCTAATGTGTGAGATCTACCAGTGTCTGGATCAGAGATCACTGGCATCACCATGGAGCTCCGGAACACCCCCAGTCCATCTATTGCAGTAGGATTGTTCATTTCATTGTTACCTTTAGTAACTCATGTTCATTAATTCATTATGACATCTAGTAATTATGCATTCATGTCATTAATTCAATTCAGCTCTATGACAAGCTTAAGAAACTACTATGTAGTGCCAGACTCATAAATCAAATTGAATCAGTAATTCTATTCAATTCTATTCCAAATATTCTAAACAATTATCTAAATCAAACAATTGAGTGAAACGTTCATTATCAATGTACGTGTTACTGTCGAAGACATCACTTTAGTTGAATTTGTACATTAAGATAACCTTAGCTAACACTTATGAATGTTAGATACTACTAACAATAGCCTTGATAATTAGGCTTCCATTTTAGAAAAATCAGGTCTCAATTGGACATTTTCCTCAAGTTTGGTCACCTTGGCGGTTACCTATCGATTAACCGAATTCTGGAAGGCGGCTAACCAATTACATTTTGGTCAACTTTCCAGAAGCTTGCAATTTCTGATACATTCTCTCATTTCAGTCAACGGTTCGGTCACCTACTCGGCTAGCCGAATTCTTAAATTCGGCTAGCCGAACTCATTTCGGCTACCCTGCGGTTTGATTTCCAGAAGCTTGTCTTTTGATGGAAATTCCTGACCTAATTTCGGTCAGCTTGCAGTCATTTTTCCGCTAGCTGAATTCACAAATTCGGCTAACCGGATTTTGTTGGTCAACTCATGGTTAGTTTTCTAGAGGCTGACATTTTCTATGAGAATAAACCCAGAAGGTCGGTCAGTTGGCGGTTAGTTGTTTGGCTAGCTGAACTGCTCCCAGAACTACATTCCAGAGCTTCTGAAATTCTGAAGCAAATTCTGAATTTTGAGCTCCTTGAGCTCAAATCACTCTAATAACATCTTAAATCATAAGAGGTGGATATACTTGCCTCTATTTGAAGATCAATTTGATAAAAACCCTTTGATAGCTTGATTGAGATGGAAACTTCTCAACTTGAAGTCTCTTTTCAACCTAAAATCAAGATCAATTTGAAAACAGAACTCCTGTGAGTTGTTTGTGTTAGAAACCATGCCTAAATACCCAATGGAACTTGAAAACTCTCAAAAGAGTTCAAGCTACTCACTTGTAGTCTCTTGAAGGGAAAACTTGAGCTTTCTCTAGAGTTCCAACTTCAAGCAAATTGAAAAAGAAGATGGAGAAGATGAAGCAGATGAATGTCCTTCAAAACCACTTGGAAACCTTCCAATCTTCACACTTGATGGAGGAAAGGAAAGAAGAGAGAAGGAGAAGAAGAAGTGCCTAGGGTTTGTTCAACACTTGGCTGGGATTTGAGATGAATGAACTCACTTGGTTCATTTTATCCTTCATAAGGATTATTTTGCAATTAAGCGCTCCACCTCCTAACTCATTTCAATTCGAGTTAAATGAAGGGTCATTTGTTCCGATTATCGTCAAATGAATTCAAGTCTATTATGAAAGTTATCGTACTCTTTGAGATACGTGTGTTGGTATCAAGAGTTTCCATATTCGACCAATACGCCAAAAATCCGTATTTACGACAAAGTCCTTAGTTTTCCTTATTCCAGTCTAAAATCCATTCCATTCATTCAATCTCATTCATTATCATTTCATTAATAATCCTAAATCATTCATTTTAAGCTAATTCAATTGCATTTGGTCATAAACCATCATTAGCTTAATTAAATATAGTTAATTAGTTTAATTCCAATCAATTAGAGTTATTCTTGATTAACTCGGGACGGGGTCTAACACCATCCAAGCCTAGCCCAAAATTTGGATTGAAGAAACTTGATATTCATCACCAAGAGATCAAACTTGAATTCAAGGAGTACATGGCAATCGAGGCAAAGCGGGTGCACGAAGCCCTTGAGGAGGCAGTCCCAATATTGCGCCATCCATTAAAAATCCATGAGTCCATGAGGTACTCACTTCTCACCGGTGGCAAGCGGGTCCGTCCCATCTTTTGCATCGCCGCCAGTGAGTTGTTAGGAGGTGATGAAACAGTAGCTCTTCCACTAGCATGTGCAACCGAAATGATCCACAGTATGTCACTTATCCATGACGACCTTCCATGCATGGACAATGACGACCTCCGGCGTGGCAAGCCCACTAACCACAAGGCCATTGGTGAGGACATTGCGGTCCTCGCAGGTGATGCTCTTCTCTCGCTCGCATTTGAGCACATTGCAGCAAGAACCATTAATGTGCCACAAGATCGTGTGGCTGTTGGGTCAGAAGGGCTAGTCGGGGGTCAGGTAGTTGATATAGCGAGTGAAGGCCAATGGGTGGACTTTAGTATTTTGGAGTACATCCACCTGCATAAGACCGCGAAGCTTCTGGAAGCTTCTGTTTTCTGTGGGGCAATCGTAGGTGGTGGCCAGGTGGCAGATGTGGAGAGGCTGAGGAAGTATGCTAGATGCATTGGGCTGTTGTTTCAAGTGGTGGATGACATTTTGGATGTCACAAAGTCTACAGAGGAATTGGGGAAGACTGCAGGGAAGGACTTGGTGAGTAGCAAGGCCACGTACCCTAAGCTGATAGGGCTGGACAAGGCAAGGGAGTCTGCTGAGGGGCTGGTGGAGCAGGCTATTGAAAAGCTCAAGTGTTTTGATGCGGCAAAGGCAGCAGTACCACTTCATTGTTTGGCTAATTACATTGCTCATAGGCAGAATTAGATGATATGGGTCATATGAGTTCCATATTCAGATTTAAAGGAATGTCTACTTCTATTAAGGGGTTCAGTTATGTGGACAGGATATGGGGATGTTAGTTATGTTAAATGTTTGGTACTTTTGCATCTCAATCTAGGATTTTACTATTTTATAGTATTCTCAAAAAATTATTGATGCAGAAAAAGGTTGGGAAGTTTTTGGTTTGCCCCCCCTTTTCTTTTTTTTCTTTTCAGTTGAACAAACTTTCAATTTTTTTAAATAATTGAAAATAAATAAATTGAAACTCGGTATAAAACTCTACTTAAAATAATTTTCTTATCCAGCTAATATAGCGAGCTTCTTGCAATATTTTTAATTTTCCGAGTATAAATTGAAACAAAAAAAAACTCCCCATATACATGAAATACTATTCCTTATTTTTCTTTTCTAAGGTAAGTACTTAGATACCGCCTTACACACTCACACAAGTCCCTCATCATCAACGATGGCTAATTGACCCCGGTTATTCCTGTGGAAGGGAGGTGCCCCACCAACCGAGCTACCAGTCGATTGGCCATGAGATTTTATATTATTTCTAGAATACAGTGATCTTTAATAGTGATAAAGGTGATAATACTTTAGAGGAAGGGTTTATAACGAGGTTATAGTCTATCCCAGGTCCTTCATTAGTGATGATCAAAACGGTCCAATTCATTTGGATGGGTGCCAAATGTAAGATACCGGTCCCGCTATAATATTTTATTATATTTTAATTAGAATATTATTATTATTTTAATTAAATGTATTCTAGTTATTTAAGTGGGTAGGATTAATTGGGCCACACGATAGATTAGATGCTTGGATCGGTGAGTTGAGTTAATGGGTAAATAACCTGACCCGTAGTTTGACCTAATGACTTAAGCACAAAGAATACCCTATTTTAACCTAATCCCACTTTTAATAACCGCACGACTTATCCCTCCCCACTTTATCTCTACAACTCTTCCCGTTTCTTCATCTTCTTCCTCTTTCACCATCCCAAGCCATTCCAGCTTTAGGATCCAGCCATCAGAATCAAGATCAGAGGATACCATCATTCTTGGATCAACTTTTTTATCACAGGTAACCATCTCCTCAAACCATTAGGAGTAGATCTGTACTCTTAGGTTATCTTCTTTTTCTTTCCAATGGTAGATTTAGATAGGAGTACCATAGATCTGATCACCTGGGTATTTCTTTCCCATCTCTTATGTCAGATTGGTGTTGGGATTGTGATCGAGAGCAGTGGTAATCTCGGATTAGGTATTGGTTAGGATCTGTCGCATTCTTTTTCAACCCCGGTAAAAGGCAAGTACCTAATCATGATTTATAAATTTAATACTTGTTTTCTCCTTGATTGGTGTGTCAATGCATGTAGAAGCCTTTGATGCCCTTTTTTTATGATAATATCGTGATGCTATTTTGCTTTGTGATGAGAATGCAGAACTAGGGGTGATTTGGGTTATTTTGTTAATGCGTTACTGTTGCAAAACTGAGGGTCATTTGGGTTATTTTGTTAATGCGTTACTGTTGCAAAACTGAGGGTGATTTGGGTTATTTTGTTAATGCGTTACTGTTGCAGAACCGAGGGTGATTTGGGTTATTTTGTTAATGCGATTACTGTTGCAGAACCTTTGCACATTTGACCTGAAACCGAATCATGATACAGATCGTCTGGGTTTGTTCCGTGATTTTGACATGGGACCCAGGTGGGCCACCCAAGGACCGATTTGATCCGTGGATCCGAGGAAGGACCCATGGACGATCCTATAGATGGCGAACCCTTGCGAGGTGGGCCCTGTTTGGTCTACCATCCAGCCCACTGATCAGAGAGAGGGCGTGTTTAGAGAGAAACCAATTGGGCAGCATGTCTTTCTGGGACCACTGGACCATACTGATCTGAAATCAGGTCCCTAGATTTGGTAGTGAGGGCCTGGGCGACCTTGATGGTGCGGGCTGATCTTGAGGTGTGATCAGTGGGCCTCACTTTCTAGAGGATCCAGATGGGCAAACGTGGAGTTCTGGAGTAGTTTCTGTGTTAGAACAATTTTCACAGAGCAGATGGGTTGGAAGAACAAGAGAAAGGAAAAAGGAGAGAGAGGACGGTTGTAACATCTTGGATGACTTGTGATGTGTCAATTCTCTTTTTCTTTTTATATACTTATCTTGACTTGTTTTTTAATAAAGAATGGAGTTGTTTGACTTAGTGATGTGCTGGGATAAGTACTGTTGGAATGGTACTTTATTTTTTTAAATTAAATAAAGGCCTTCATTGTTTTATAAACTTTTATGAGACCCTTTGAGTTATAGGTGAATGTGGACAATATTTTTGAATGGGTCCTTAGGTTTTCTAAAATCATAAATTAAGGATTGTTACTTTTTATTATTATTTGCAAATTAATTTTAAATGGTATCTTTGATTTTAATGTGTTAAAATTATATTTTTAGACTTTATATTTGGATCAATGGACTTGAGTAAATACCGTCTGGGCACACGGTATCTTACTAATGTGGGGTTTAGTACTTCGTATGACCTCGGGGAAATTCTAATGGATTTGAACTCAACCCATCTCTATTTGGAAAACCCTTAATTGGGTCTATGCACTATTGAATTAGAAGGGATGCGTTGATCTTTTATCTATTATAGATTCCTATGGTTGTTGAGTGCGAGACCTTATGTTTGACCTTATGATTGGATTGTAATTATTCTTTGACATTTGGGTTGCATATGTAAATGACTATTTGGATATGACATTGAATGTGGAATGGCCAGCACTTTATTTGACTTAGGATTCTTGTGTCGAGGCAATAACAATCAAGTCTATTATGAATATATGTTTATATGTTTATGCGGGTCATTTATGGACGACTGTAGATCGATATATGGACGGTTGATCACCGATGTGACCGGATCACTCATAATCCGCTTTGATTAGGGACATGTTATCCTGATATTTTGATTGGTTTATGACCATCGATGTTATGGACGGGCTTTCCCGATTTATTTAGGGCTGACCACCCACTTTTACGGGGGCACTTGTCACCGTGTGATTTTATATTGCTCCCTTTGTATCGTTTAGACTTTTGTTTTACGTTCTTTCTCGTTATTATCATTGTCATTGTTTTATTTCGATCTCACTTGTCTATATTTTTCTAGTTATCATATTAAATTTTGAATTATGATTATGTTCTTGCTATTTACTTTGTAATATTTTGTGCATAGGTACCGAGCCCTACTTTACCGAGGAGACGGAGGAAGATTAAACGTTTCAAACATTTGAGCCAATTGATGAACCCGAGTGAGATGCCAGAGATGGCTTTGGAGCCGTCTAAGCCAACAAATGAGAGAACGTCATCTTAGAATTTCTTTTTAAATGAACTTTCTCTTAGTGTTGAGAAATCTTTTAGAAATTATTTAATTCATCCTGCAACTTTAATTATTAATATTTATTTGATTTTTACGCTGGGTTTCATTTATGAACCTTGAATGCCAATTGAATAAAGCTTCCGTTGCATTTAATGAAATTTATTTTGACTCACCACAGGTTGAAATTTTATGTGGGTCCACTATTGGAAGCTTGTGTTGTATTAAACACAGGAAATTTGAATTTGTTTTAATTTTTCACTTTTTTCCCCAATTCTTATTTTGGGGGACGTGACACCAAACCTCACCATTAGTGACTATTGGGGGGGGGTACCCTTTTTGTGCACGGTTTGGATTAGTTGCTAGGTGGGCCACAGGAATAGTTCTCACGGAAGCACAGTGAGAACTAATTCTCACTTGAATATTTTCATATAAATATATATATATATATATATATATTTATATATGGGGCCTCTCCTAAGCTGCTGCTTATGTTATCCTAAGTTGAAATCGTCTACAAAATCATCTCCATCCTAAGTTGCCTCAAATCATCGTCTCCCATCTAACCATCTTCTCCCATCTAACCATCAACTCAAGCCTTACGATCTTCTCCATCTTAATTTGCATGATCAAAACTTCTGAAAGAGATTACTTCAGATCTGATATGGGCGATCATCACTCTGATAAAATTTTAATAATTTTAGGTAGTTTGAATTTTAAATAATTTTAAATTTCACCATAACATTCAATTGGGGGATTGATAATTGGTGAATCGCCGTTTGTCCGTGAATCCATCACCGTCGCAACCCGCTCCTTTTTTAGTCATCGGTGCCGGTGGCCCACTGGATCAAATCTATTGTGATTTCTTTAAAAAACTTCGATTGTGCAATTCAATATATATGAGACGAATGGATGAGATGGTGAGATCAGGCTTTTGATATTTGGATGAATGGATGACAGAGGGCATTTAATTTTATTGAAAATAAAAAAAAAGTGACGGTGATTAGTGCGGAAGATATGACCATCCCGGCTTCATCGTAAAATCATCACCAGGCCCCAACTCTAATACCATAAAGAATTTTAATAATCACTTCTTTGCATAAATTTCACCATAACATTCAATTGAGAATTGATCTCAATTTATACAATGAAGAGCAACTCTAATCAACAATTATTTAAAATTCAAACTACCTAAAATATCTAACAACTAAACTAATCCTTATCTAAGATACTAATCTCTAACATGCCCCCTCAATCACATGATCCTGACATGGAAAAGATATGTGATTGTTCACATTAAAAGTAGAAACCCTTGATCTCAAAATAAAATATAAATTCTAGATATTTTACAAAAACGATCATATCTTCTTCTTGGGGATCACCGTTCGTCTGTGGATCCATCACTGTCGCAATCCGCTCTCGTTGAGTCTGTCGGTGCCAGTGGTCCACTAGATTGATCTTCGTCAAATCTCCATCTCAATTTACACGATCAAAGCTTCTGAAAGAGATTGTATCAGTTTTGATTTAGCGGACCACCGACACCGATAACCCACTCATGTTGAGTTTGTCGGTGCAAGTGGTCTACTAGATTAGGTCTGACATAGTGTCTTCCAGAATTTTTTATCGTTCAATTTGAGATGGAGAAGATCATAAGGCTTGAGTTGATGGTTAGGTGGGAGAAGAAGTTGATTTTCTTTATTGAAATAAAAAAAGTTGACGGTGATAATTGCGGAAGCAAGATCGGAGCTTGATCGCAAGATCATCGCTTATTTTATTAGGGCTCGAAAGTCTATATTATTGAATGTCTTATTATTGAAAGTCCTTTGGGTTAGTACATGTGGCTTTTTATATGGTATCAGAGCTTGGGGCCCGGCAATGATCTGGTGATCAGCCGAGTACGATCCTGCTTTTGCAATTATCTTCGTCAATTTTTCTATTTCAATAAAAAAATCACCATCCTCTCTCATCCACCCATCAACCCATGATCTTGCCACCTTCATCAAATCTCCTCTCCTCCATCAATTTACACGATCGCATTAGATTTGATCTTGCAGATGGCACCGACGGACTCAACAGTAGCGGGTTGCGACAGTTATAGATCTACAAACGGATGGTGATCCCGTCGCCAAAAAGAAGATAGGATCGTTTTTGCAAAATATCTATCATTTATATTTGTTTTAGATCAAAGGGTTTCTATTTTTAATGTCAACGATCACAGATCCTTTTCATGAAAGGATGAAAAGGATGACGTGATTGAGGGGGAATGTTAGAGAGTAGTATCTTAGATAAGGATTAGGTTGGTTGGTAGAGATTTTAGGTAGTTTAAATTTATATAATTATTGATTAGGGTTGCTCTTCATTGTATAAATTGAGATTATTTCTCAATTGAATGTTACGGCGATATTATGGGAATGTCATATTATTGAAAGAATATAAATACGACAGTCTTTTCTGACTTTTTTAAAAAGCAAGAATACAGTGATCTTTGTTAACAGGTTCCTAAGAAAGTTGGTCCAGCCCAAATCGCTCCTGACGGTTGCTGTAGGCCTAGTTTTAGGTCATGTGGATAAATGGGTTAGCTAGGACTAGGTTTGCAAACCAGTCCAATATGATATCTATGGCAGCAAAATGGATGGAGTTTTGCCTTCATAATGCCTTAGCGGGCCCGTTTGTTTTATAAAATACATATATTGAATACAAAGGATTTTCATAGTCAAATTATAGGCTCCATCAAATGATTATTGAACATGCGAGGGATAATAGATATAAGGTACGAAAGTAGAAGGGACCTTGACTATACTAGGAATTTTATTACTAGCTAGGGTGGTGGCTGCGCATTCATTTTTTATTTTTTCTTGATTCAGTTTTCATTTAAAAAGAGATTATTTGATGGTTATTTTCAATATTCTCTTTTGATTCCCGGACTCTAACCACTTATAAAATCCCATCCTAAAATTTCAATTAGACCGGACAATCTAACCCCGAATGAATGACTGATAAAGATGAGTCAGAGAGGATCGTTCAATGTCACATCATAATTGCTATCGTGTTCTCCTTCTCATCTAATAAAGATGTACTAATTGTGCCTAGTCCAGCTAATAAGAATACCAGTTGTTGGATATGCAATCCCGTTCTACCACCTTGAGCTCCTACTGATCCCACCATCTACTGACTAATTAAAAAGGAATAGGACTCTAGAAAGTAGGTTTTTCTATTGAAAAATATTTTTACCGGCTCTACTATTGCCTTCAGGTTTTGGTACGAGTGGTTAGTGTGTAGCATGGGAAACTTAATTTGTATCAAAGTCAACTAGTTGTGAGCTCAAATCTTAGAAAGAATGACTTGGTGCAAAAAAAAACTTACGTGCACCTCAGGGTATTGGTAGAAATGGTTAATTAAAAAATCATAATATAGTATTAGACCCAACCGGAAAAAGTCTCCCTCTACTGAAAGCCCGAGGTTTTGGTGCCAAAGGTTCGCAGAGGAAACTTAATATTTTACCAACCATTCAAGTACAAGGGTTTGGTTCCTGCTGTTAAAGTAGAAGGGTTCTTGTCTTTAGGATGGGCGATTAAAAGTCCTGCACTAATTACTATTATAATTTTTTGTTTTCTCCTGTTAAAGGCAACAAAGGAAAGCAGCTGAAAAACATAAGATATGGTTCAAGAGAGAGAGAAAAAAAAAAGGTTCTTTTCACCAACCATTTTATTGAGAATGGTGAGATCAAACCGAGTTTTTTAAGAATCCGATCGAGTCAGGTCCTCCCAGTTTGGGAATGGCATTTCTTGCTGTAATTCAATATTTAGGACCTTCTCTGTCCACAGGTTTGATATTTTGTTTGTTTTTTTTTTGGGTAAACCCACAAGTTTTGATTTAATAAATGCCAATAGATGTCGACTTCTACAAAAAGATAAATATTAGCTACCCAGTGTAATTGCAGTAGATCTGACCACTACACTTTATGAATGAAGACCTCTCATAATCATACTGAAGTAGGATCAGCTTTTGATCCTCTCGATCCCCTTTCGATCAGTCGTTGCCCCTTTCGATCAGTCGTTGCAGAGTTTTATAAAAGCGTATTGGACCGTCTATCTTTCCTCATTAATACATCATGTCTGTCAAACCGGAGTGTTCCTTTATTTTTTTCTTTTTTAACCTTTTTAGAGAAGAATTTGAAGATGAATGAAACGTGTCTATTTGTAACAAATAATCTAAAATTGAATCCACTCAATTTGAGCTAGTGTGAGAGGCCCGTGTTGAAATAGAAAAATAAATTTTAATATAAAAGTAATATCTGTGTATGTCAAATAAAATATAAATAAAAAATATTGAAATATGAATAAAAAAGATTTGTAGAAAAAGGAAAATGAGAGAAGGAGTAAAGGAAAGATAAATATTTAGATTGATTAGGTGAGCCTCAAGGATGAAAATAGCGGCAGCTATGCCCGCCGCCAAATCGCTACGAAGCGGGCGATGCGTAGCGTAGTGAGGATACGTGGCGGCGTAGCGATGCGATTTGAAAAAATCTCCAAAAAAATCTGAAAAAATTTCAGAAAATCCAGAAAGTTGTAAAATGAAAGAAAATGTGGTTCTTTTGCAAAACTGAGTAAGAAAAGGGGGCGTAGCAGTGCCCTCAATACATGAGGTCCTGTATCGCTGTATAAATAGAAAATAATAGTAATGATTAGTTTTTTCACATGTATTCATGTTTCTTAATCATACTAACTTAAAAGTAATGGAAATATAAAAAAAAAAAACTATAACATGAAATAAAGGCATAAGAATTAAGAAAACTAAAGAGTTAGGTCATTAGTCATTAGTCATTACTCAATACTCATTAGTGAACATTGAACAATCAAATATCAATACTTCAACGTTCAAGGTTCAAATTCAATCAAGTGAATGAACTATAAAGTGATCAACAATCAACATTCAACACCAATTTAGAAATGACAAAGAATAGAGAGTTAGTGAAGGAAATATGAATACATTAATCACCACCAAAATGAACGTCTATCAAGATTCAAGGGCCTATGGTCATCCTCATCCCCATCAGTGTTATAATTTCTAGTGGCACCATATGGAATTTGATATTGATGAGCATTGGGATCCACAAATTTAAAGAAGGCAGCCGCACCCACAACAAAAGAACTTGGAGGAGGTGGAGGTGGATATCTACCATATTGCATTTCACCATAGTCACCATACGAGTAGAACCCTGAAGTTGAAGATTGTTCTTCTCCTTGTTGTACTTGACCATATGAAAAATAGTCAAACTATTGTGAGGGTCCTTGTCCACTGTAACTAGGGTTCCACGATTCTGCTCATGATGCCGCTTGTTGTCCTCCAACACCTCCACCCATGTATCCTTGTTCATTACTACCTCCAGGAGCAGGTGGTGGGACTCTCTGACACCGTTGATAACCACAGTTTCCTTCCATTCCTTCCGGAAAGTCCTGTACCTCCTCTACATAAATGACATCTTTCTGATTATGTCGGTAGTATTCATTAGTAGCGCCTGTCCCACTAGTGTCTCCTGCTCCACCTCCCCCATCTCCTCCACCATGACTACTCGAAGAAACGGTGGTACTCATCCTCTCAGAAGATGACACAACATTAGCAGGTTCTTTCCGTTTACGTTGTGGTTGCGGGCCTTGCGGCTGTGCACTTGATTCTCCTCCAAGTGGGGCACCCTCTGCCTCGCCCATATCTTCATCAAGCAAATCTCTAACCTCCTCCTGAAAGCCCGGATCAGAATCTAGCAATGGATCCTCTATCTCTGCTATCCATGGGAGCAAGGGATCATCCTCTCTGAATATGTGATCCAAACTAATAGGACAATAGCTCGGATCATCCCTTGCCCTCCTCTCTCTTGCTCTGTTTCTCAACTTCAAATTGTAATGGCAATATACAAGCTTGTTGAGTTTTTGCATGGTAAGCCGATTCCTGGACTTTGTGTGGATCAAGGAAAAAGTGTTCCAATTCCTTTCACAGTTTGATGAAGTTGTAACTTGACTAAGGATGCGAATAGCCGCTTTTCTTAGAATTGGAGTATCCTCTCCAAAATTCATCCACCAATCAGCTGAAATTCAATGTAAACAAATAAAATTAGATATTCCTTAAGTCCTTCCAAGTTCCAATCAATTGAGAGATAAATAACAAAAGCCTAATAGGTTGGGTGATTGGGTCTTTTGTTCATATCAGGTGGCATCTTTCCAATCGCCCTTATTGCAAGAGCGTCAGCGAAGCCTCCTTTCCTTTGTGTGTATGTAGATATCTACAGTGTGAAAATTAGGAATAAATCAATAAACTATACATGTTTAAGACCTATCTCAAGCATATACATATGTCATCTCAAATCTAAATCGCTAACTCACATCTTGGATGGCTTCGATTGAATCATCAACTCCCAACAATTTTTTCAAGAGGTAATTAGCGAAAGGTCCCTCAATTGGAATGTATCCAGCCTCCAGTCCAGACAAATTTTGTTTAAGGGCTCTGGTCCATACAGCTAGACACTTTGCA
Source organism: Umbellularia californica (assembly GCA_028538565.1). Lineage (NCBI taxonomy): Eukaryota > Viridiplantae > Streptophyta > Magnoliopsida > Laurales > Lauraceae > Umbellularia > Umbellularia californica. The sequence goes on from JAPQWN010000004.1 coordinate 42,866,215, forward strand.
GCGAGAGATCCCTACATTCATATATCAGGACTGATTTACCCTTTCAACTGTTTTAAACATGACATTTTGAAATTTAAATTTTCAAACCTTATCTATTCGTCGCCTTCCCAATCCAACCTTCGCTCCGCCGATTCTCATACCGCTTTCCCAGAAATGGTCTCGTATGAGCACCGGCATCCCTAAGACGAAACCGTCCATCTCCAAAACCGAACTGCGTCGAATCTTCCTTCGTCTTTTCAAACTACCGTCCATCTCCAAAACCGCACTGCATCAAATCTTCCTTCGTCTTTTCAAACAGTAGTTATGACGATCAGAATCACCTTCCCCTTCTCCGGCTACGTCTCGCATAGCATTGCCGCCTCCGTCAGAATCCCCCTCCGAGGGAAGATCGTCGATACTCGGATACTACTGCGCCATCCGTAGTTGCAGCAGGAGATCATTGATCTCTGGCAGCAGGGTCATTTCAGGTTCTGTCTCGTAACCCAGTCGAAGAGAAAACGGATCCAGATCTGGAAATCACAGAGGCCTCACCGCGCCAGATTTCTCGTCGTTCGCTGCCGGAATGGGAGAAGGAAGACTAGGGCCGGACTGCTTCGCACGTCGCTGGACAGCAGTTCAGGCGGCCACCTCCATCGAAGAAGAAAGGCAGCAGGGCGGCCTTACAATTCATGTTGCAAAACTCAGAATCGAAGAGCAATCGCTGCTTGGGCTCCCGCGTCGAGCGAAGCAGTCTGAATCTTCTCCAGTGACTAGTGATTCGAATCCTCTGTAATTTGGGAACGGAACTGCAGCAGGCTTTCGGCGATTCTGAGTTCTGCAAATCTAGACCGAGAGCACATCACACACTGTCTTCGTCGTTCAACTGCACAAGTCTCCTCGCAAACTGAGACGATCGATCTTCTCTGGGAGTGAGGCCGGGTCCTTTTCCAGCTGGGAAAATCCGGATCCTCTGTGCGTCTCTGGGAACAAAACCTGTTCCTCTATTCGTCTTTTCTGTGATGACTAGTGGCCCATATTCGATTCTTCCTTGCAATGAGTTTTTTCAGATCAAATCCGTGGAGAAAGAGGAGAAAGATGGTGGGAAATTTTTGTAAAGTTTACATGAGTTTTAGTCAAATTTATCTACGTTTTTGTGAAATTTATCTGAGTTTTGTGGGGCTCTAAGTTTCTGTCACATTTATATGAGTTTTTATCAAATTTATTTGAGTTTTTGTAAAATTTATCTGAGTTTTTGTCAAATTTATCTGTCTTCTATCATATTTCTCTTTATTTTTGGTAAATTTATCTGAGTTCTAAAACAAATTTATCTGTGTTCTGGATAAATCTATCTGAGTTTTTTAGATATTTATCTAAGCTTTGAACAACTTTATCTGAGTTTTGAATAAATTTATTTGAGCTTTTGACAAATTTATTTGAATTTTTAAAAAATATAACTAAGTTTCTGACAAATTTATCTCCATTTTGAGAATTTTAACTGAGTTTTTGAACGAATCTTTTTGTGTTTTTGGAAAATTTATTTGTATTTTTTTTAGATTTATTTTTGTTTTTGAATTTTATTTGTGTCTTTTGAAAAAAAAAATTTAAATAAATTTAACTGAGTTTTGACAAAAATACTTCAGTTTTTTTGAAAATTTTTTGAAATCTGAAAAATTGGTTTATCTTAGTTTTGGAAAATGTATTTGCGATTTTTTAAATTTATTTGTATTTTTTAATTTTATTTACATCTTTTGAAATTTATTTGCGTCTTTTGAAATTTATTTACATTTTTTGAAACTTATTTGGATCTTTTTAAATTTATTTGGATCTTCTGAAATTGATTTTCATTTTTTGAAATTATTTATATTTTTGAAATTTATTTGGATCTTTTGAAATTTATTTGCGTCAATTTCTCTGTGTTCTTTTGAAATTTATAGCGTTTTTGAAATTATTGCGCTTTTAAAATTTATTTGCATTTTTTTGAATTTATTTGTATTTTTGAGATCTGTGTTCTTTTGAAATTTATTGCGTTTTTTGGAATTATTGTATTTTTTTAAATTTATTTGCATTCTTCTGAATTTATTTATATTTTTTTAAATTTATTTACGTGTTTTGAAAAAAAAATTTATTTTTTGAAATTTATTTGGATAATTTTAAATTTATTTGCGTCAATTTCTCTGTGTTCTTTTGAAATTTATTGCGTTTTTTGAAATTATTGTGCTTTTAAAATTTATTTGCATTTTTTCGAATTTTTTTGTATTTTTTGAGATTTGTTTGTGTTTTTTAGAATTTATTTGAAAATCTAATTAATGGGATTTAATTAATCATGGCCAATTAAATGGTAGTTGACCATTATTAATGGCATATCCCACTAATCATGGGATATGATTTTGAAGAAAGGGTAAATTAGACATTTTGTGTCTTCAAATTTGAAAAAATGACCTATCACACTATTAAAAAAGATTGTGGATCTAAGGCCATAAAATGAAATGATTAGGGACCCGTCACCGAATATCCCTTTTTTCAACACTTTCCTTAATCCTACCCTCAACTTCGTATCTATTTCATAGCTGTGTAGTTAGGCATTGGGGTAGTAGAATTTAGGATTAAGGAACTAACCTACATTGAAAACAAGTTGAAATGCAAAATGATTAAACATCAATCAAAGAGAGCTAGATTGCTTTAAAAGCATCAAATAGTGATATTGTTATTGAGTACCTGCAGCACGGAATGGATGGTGCAGCTGGTCGCTCCACCGGGCATCAATAATCTTTATATATTTATCATGATATCTAACATTTTCCATGATATCTTACTTAGCCCGATCCATTGCTTCATATATATATATATATATATCCCATTGTTGGCTTGTCACCATCTACAAGCCGCAACACTCTGACTAAAGGCTCATAAACCTTTAATGAATTAGACACTTTCTTCCAAAATTTATTGTCCCTCATCAAGTTAGGGATCTCAAATTCCGAACCACTTGTTGCATTGCCCCATTTTGAACGAAGCCATTCCTCCAATGCAAACATTTGAATCAGCTCTGTTCTAAACCTTACAAGGCTCTCCATCGCAACGAAATGGGTAGCAAACCTAGTTGATCTCGGACGTATCAAGGCATGGATATTTGTGAATATTTTCATTAAGCTCAAAAGCCATGAATGATCATAAATAAATCTGGTAATGCCTCTACATGCCTTGATAACTTCAGCAATTTTCTTCTTTTTTCCAATATCTTCCATGATGAGATCTATACAGTGTGCTGCACATGGAGTCCAAAACAGATTAGGCATTTTATTCTCCAACATCTTACCGGCTGCCTTGGAATTAGCCCATTATCTATAACAATCTGTACAATATTCTCCTCTCCCACACTATCTACAACCTTATCCATAAGAGTGTATATATATTTAACTCTCCGTCTATATTCAGATGCATCCACGGACTTCATAGAGACACATCCAGTGACTGATTGCACCAAAAAGTTTATTAATTGTGTTTGTGTGCCGCTGGTCCACCCATTACACATAATGGTGACCCCATTCTGTTGCCACATGGGCCTAAAGTTCTCAATCCATGCCTTTATTTCCTTATATTATTCTTCGAGATATTTAGTGCCCACTTCATAAACAGAGGGCGACTGTATTCCTCGGCCAGCGTCGGCGGCAACATCAAGAATTGTTTGGAAATAGGGGGAATCTATTGCTGTAGGTGGTATGTTCTTGTGAATTAGCCAATTTGCTATAGCTTTGGCTAACCTATCTCTTGCACTCTTCATCACCCCTTTCATAACACTTGATATATTTGGTTGTTTAGCCCCCTCTTTTCTATGTGCTAGAGGATCAATAGGGGGAGGAACTGCTCTTCTAGTAGAAATAACTTCTACAGCAACATCCCGTTCCCGGGTGCTAAATACCCTACGAATGGCCCCCACAATGCCCTTGCCCCTGCTTGACACAGCAGATGAGCCCCCTGCATCAAAATATTTGCTACTTCCAGCAAATGCATGATGTTCATATTCTTCTTGGTGACTCATGATGGACTCTCGGCGTGCAGCCTCCATCTGTGTATCTTCATCATCAAAACCTTCACCCCTAAATACATCATAATGGGCAGCATCAACATCTTGCTGCTTCTTTTCTATTATCTCTATTTTTCTAAATTTGTTTTGGCCAGCCAAAGCTTTCATTTGTTCCCTGACTTCCCTTGGTACTTCGGTACAGCCAGTAACATTGCCAGAAATGTGGCCCAAGTGGTGCTTGAATCTTGTAATGCCCCCATTAGTCACTTTTCCCACAAAACTTGCATTTGATTTTCAACCTGTTGTTCTCAACTGCCTCACCAAAGCTCTATGTGGGATCAATATCATGAGGCATTTTTAAAAATCAATTGGCAAATCTAAATGCACAATAGAAGACTGAATACCTATAAATATGAACAAGTAGTATATTAAAAATTAAAAAAACAAAAAAAATATGTTAGAGAAAACATATATCTAACACTTAAGAATCATTCTCTTGACATTTGATTAGCATTCAATTACTAAAAATAATTTTTTTACAAAAATAAAAAAATCCGAAAATAAAAAAAGGAAAAAAATTGAAAAACAAGCAATATATGTTGGAATGATCTATAGGAAACATAGATCTATAATCTAGGATCCCTTTTCAAGACATTTGACTGGCATTCAATTATTAAAAATATTTTTTTTACAAAAATAAAAAAAGGAAAAAAATTGAAAAACAAGCAATATATGTTGCAATGATCTATGGGAAACATAGATCTATAATCTAGGATCCCTTTTCAAGACATTTGATTGGCATTCAATTACTAGAAATAAATTTTTTTACCAAAATAAAAAAAATCCGAAATTAAAAAAAGGAAAAAAATTAAAAAAACAAGCAATATATGTTGGAATGATCTATGAGAAACATAGATCTATAATCTAAGAGCCCTTTTCAAGAAATTTGATTGGCATTCAATTATTAAAAATAATTTTTTTTACAAAAATAAAAAAAATCCGAAAATAAAAAAAGGAAAAAAATTGAAAAACAAGCAATATATGTTGGAATGATCTATGGGAAACATAGATCTATAATCTAGGAGCCCTTTTCAAGACATTTGATTGGCATTCCATTACTAAAAATAATTTTTTTTTACAAAAATAAAAAAATCCGAAAATAAAAAAAGGAAAAAAATTTAAAAACAAGCAATATATGTTGGAATGATCTATGAAAAACATAGATCTATAATCTAGGAGCCATTCTCAAGACATTTGATTGGCATTCAATTATTAAAAAATAGTTTCTTTTGACAAAAATAAAAAAATCAGAAAATAAAAAAAGGAAGAAATTGAAAAACAAGCAATATATGTTGGAATGATCTATGGGAAACAGAGATCTATAATCTAGGAGCCCTTTTCAAGACATTTGATTGGCATTCAATTACTAAAAATATTTTTTTTTACAAAAATAAAAAAATCCGAAAATAAAAAAAGGAAAAAGAATTGAAAAACAAGCAATATATGTTGGAATGATTTATGGGAAACATAGATCTATAATCTAGGAGCCCTTTTCAAGATATTTGATTGGCATTCCATTACTAAAAATAAATTTTTTTTACAAAAATAAAATAATCCGAAAATAAAAAAAGGGAAAAATTTTGAAAAACAAGAAATATATGTTGGAATGATCTATGGGAAATATAAATCTAACAATATGAAGCTATTTTCAAGTTGTTTCATGAGTTTTCCATAAGTGATAATGGTTTTCTTTTTAAATAACATAAATCCGAAAATATAAATAACAATATTTTAAAAAAAAACAAAAGATATGCATGCAAGATCAAAAGGAAGCATGGATCTACAAAAAAGCAAGACAATGATGCCATTATGTTGTGATTCATAGTAGTTAGAGAGTGATAATTTCAAAAGTTGAAAAAAAGTCACATACCTAGATGAAGATTCTAGTTTAGAATCTTTAAAATCCTTTGAATAGTTGAATGTTGGTGATTTGGTGCAAGAAATCTTGAAGAAATGCACTTAGGAAACACTTGGGACCACTTAGGAGGAAGAAAGGAGGAAAAACAGCACTTACAGCAGTAAGAAAGGAGGAAGAAAGGGGTTTTTTTTAACCCCAGGTCGTCAAAAGGGGGGGTTTTATACCTCCCACTACAGTATCGGCCGCCACAGAAGCGTAGCGGCCGCTACGGGCCGCCACGCGTGCGATGGCCGATATGTAGCGTGGCGGCCGATTTTTTAATCCTTGTATAATGATATAGTTCTATAACCAAGCCATCATATATTCCATAATAATTGCATAACCACAATGACTTTTGGCCATCTCAATGTCCAATCATTGTAGTCATCTTATATGCACCATTAGAGCTTTAATTTGGAATTGGCTTCCAAAGGGTGGGCTCCATTCTAATATATTATAGACGTAGGCATCGATTTCGAAACTGGAGTTCAATTTGCTAATTGATTGCAAAATTGCACTCTAATCTCAAATCAAATCGAGAAATTTGAGATTCCTTTAAATAGAATTTTTGAAATTGATTAAGAAAGTTGCATATAGTAACTAAAAGATTATGTGTCAAGTGATATGTATACACAGCAAGTTATGTTGCAACTTTGCAAGGCATCCAAGTTCCCAGTTCAGAAAGAAATAAATGTCAAATGCTGATCCATTTTCTTTTTACCTTTTTTATTCATCCCTGATGTGTACATGTAAAATCCAAACTACTCAATTCCAAAACTATCATATGTATTGGTGCCTGGCGTCCAAATGGGATTTTGGCCCATTCCGTGGAAAGTGAAATGTTTCAAAGTTATTTTAAAGAAAATATAAAAATAAAAGGATTATTACAAGAAGATATAAACACCTCCAGTAATTCTCAAATAAGATTCAGATTTGAACTTTTGTCAAAGTAGCATGGCACACTTTCAGATCGGCGTGCCGTGCCAACCCTAATTAGGCCAGGCAGTGCCACCCACAAGCTGGCCCACATGCCCATTATAATCTTATATTTTTAAATTTGTTTATATAAATTAAAAGAGACTTTATGGGCTTTTAGGGTTTTCAACTTGAAATAAAGTTGAAATTACTAAAATAAATATATAAACATTGATATTAATGTACATAAGACTTGAAGTTTCATACTCATTTATATAAAAATAATATTTAATTTGTATAAATGCCGAGCTGGGCCATGCTTCGAACCGTAATAAATGGTATATTTATTTGTTTTATATTTATTTTCTCAGTAATTAATATCTCACAAAATAGCCACAAATTGGACGTATTTTTATTTCTAGAGCCCAGGCATGCTTTGCTAGTCCATATGTAGGTAGGCCACAACATTGATCTAAAATTGAATCAACTCCATTTGAATTAGAAAACGCTGGCCAAACAGGGCCTAAGTAGAACTCGTGAGCCTCTATGTTTAGAAGTTCTGGAGCCTGGGTCCAAAGCTATATGAACCAAGACCCTAGAGTTGGCCTAAGACCAAGGTTTGCCCTCGGAGGTTTTGGGTTCCAAACTACATTGCACACTTGGACCATAGGGGAATTTTACCCGGCTTTCTCTTGTGGGCCCGTACGTAGAGATTATTCTGGCCCAAAGGGCTGCTGGGACACCCTACATTACCAAAAACAAGAAAAGGAAAAAAAAAAAGGGTATGAAATGAGTTGATTGGGTGTGGGTGGGTACATATCGCCACCTGACTTTATAGGCTCATGAGTCTCAGTCTGGGTCCATACATGAACCCAGACCATAGAATAAATGGGTCCTAAGTACATATCACAAACCTGTTCTATGTGCTGCGTCTGAAATGGGTTGGTTGGGTGTGGGCTCATGTCCATAGAATTAAAGGGTTCCGAAGTACATATCAGTACCCCGTTTTTTATGGGTTGGGTCTGAAACGGGTTGGTTGGGTGCGGGTTCATGTCCATAGAATTAAATGGGCCCGAAGTATGTTTTTATGATTGCACCCCTGACTTTATGGCTCATGAGTCTCAGTCTGGGTCCAAAACTGCATGAACGCAGACCATTAAATTTAATGGGTCCGAAGTACATATCACTACCCTGTTTTATGGGTTGGGTCTGAAATGGGCTGGTTGGGTGTGGGTGGCAGTCCTGATTCGGGCATCAAGTAATGGGTCTGTTTTTTATTTTAAACTTTTTGTGGTTCTCTTTCTACGAGTTAGACCCTTGACTCAGTCACTCACAGACACGCACATGTCCTTAACCAGGCTTTGTCCCCACTAGTTAAGTTCATCCAGGCTGCAATGGTGGAAATAAATGGGTCTCACGAAGAGGATCACGGCTTATAATGGTGCAAACCCCGCCTAGCCCTACTACTGTTATTACAATGCGTGCCACAGTTGATAGGGCTGTGTCCACTCTTGCAACGCTTGGTGGTCTGACCCATTTGATGGGGGTGTGTTGATCTACAGTAGGCCTCACCGCGGCCTACTGGATCACATGACAAATTCAAGTGCAATGCACCAGATAAGGAAATCTATAAGCCTTTTCCAAGCCAATGAGGCCTACAAATTCAAGTGCAATGCACCAGATAAGGAAATCTATAAGCCTTTTCCAAGCCAATGAGGCCTACTGGATCACATGACAAATTCAAGTGCAATGCACCAGATAAGGAAATACATAAGCCATTTCCAAGCCAAATTTCCCATGGTTCGATTGATGTATTTTGTAAGATGCTTATACAAGTATAGATACATCAATTTTCTAGTGCACACGGCTCAATTTTGCACCACAGACAGCTTTCTCCTCCAATTTTCTCCACACCCAGATGGGCTAAGGAAGCTAATATGGTTGGCACTGTTTTAGTATGGCCCATAGTGTACTCAGATCTGAACGTTAAGTGCTACCAGGGCCAGCACCTGAACCAAAACCCTACTTGTTTTCAAGTTAATATGATCCATGCCCATAGCTGAAATTAAATTAAAGACCCATGTTGGTCCCTTAATCGGTGGCTGGCCCAAAAAAACTTCCCTGTGCGTTGGCGCTTCGGTATAAAAAGTCTTTCTTATGATAGGGCCATTTGCAAAGAACCAAAAGGAATTTCAGACAAAATTGGAAAAAAAAAAAAGAAGAGTTCCCCCGACCCCTGCTCCTCCCTTGGCATTAATGCTTATAAACTTATTTAAGCCTCTTAATATACATAAATAAATATACAATTAATGATTGTTGCATTGAGTTCTCGGGTCCTTGGGGAGAAAACCCTGAGACCCGAGCTCACCGCTTTTAATTTGGGCCTGTGGAACGAAACCCAGACCCGAGTTATCAAACGGGTCCAAACATATGACGTTGCCCAAAGTTTCAATTCAGGTTTGGAATTCATTATCTTCCCCACCAGTCAAAGTGAAAATGGAACTCATAGATTTGAAAAGAAGACCACATTCTTGATTACCATTTCATGGAAAAGATAACCCAACAACAAATCAAGATTTTGGGTCTTTGGAATTTGGATCACTAGCTAATGTAGGGAAATGATCAAGTGCCGCTCTCTTTACATTACCAAAATGCAATGAGAGAAGTGAACCCATCTGGAATATTCTGGATCCATGATAGTCCATCTAGTCAGAGGGATGGGAAGGAGAAATCATAGATCACTGATTGTGAAGGGGTAAAATTTCAACTCGACTAAATGATTCTAGTTTTATTTTTATTTTATAACGGAGGGTGTCCCAGCCCTTTGGGCGAGAATAATTCCTACGGGTTATGCAGCCGAGTAAATTCCTGTGGCTCCAGTGTGGTAGTGCCGTTTCAAACTCTCAATGTCCTGCAAACCGTGGTCCTATGCTAACTGAAATACCCCTCCGGATTAAAAAATGTTAGAAAAGTTGGTGCAACCATTCCTTTTAGAAGCCCTTAAGAAATTTGTTAGGTTTTTGAGTGTTGGCCAAATTCATGGGTTGGACAAAACTCTGGGTCTTTGAGTTGTAATTCTTATTTAGAAAAGACCTTTGAAGTTAGAAGTTCAGAAGGACTCGGATGAAGAAAGCCTGAAGGAATTAGAAGAAATGCTGGAGAAAGAGAGCTGAATTTCCGGATCAAGTCCAGAGGGGAGTTCGCTCGAGCGACCATTCCATTGGCTCCAGCGAACAGTGTTCTGTCTTACCCAGTTCTGAAACAGAGGGTAATTCGCTCGAGCGAACCTAGCGCGGACAGTGAGATGAAATTGGAAACTTGATATTCTAATTGTACTCAAACTGCTGTTTTAGTCCTAATCAACTTAGGCAACCTTAAGCACGAACCAAGAGCTTTTTAAAGGGTTCAAAGGCTATTGCAAAGATACACCTCACCTCTCAAAGTTCTGAGTTAGAGATTATTATTGAGAGTATTATTCTCTAGAGTTTTTATGTTGTTGTGCTGTCAAATTCTCTAAAGTCACTTCTTTTGCATCCTTTGTAGAAGATTTTCTTCCTGCGAGAAGATTTGAGAAGTCAAGTGCTGGTCTGGATCTGTTGCAATCAACGGTGTGAAGTCGTTGAAGCATGAAGCGACACAAGGTAACTTCAGTCCTTGGGTAGGGGATATCTAGGGAGGAGATCTGAGTTTCTTGTAATTGTGAGATTCATAGTGCTTGATTTGATCCAGTTCGGATCGGTGGTTTTTCACCCGGTTAGGGTTTTCCACCTTATATTTAGTGTCCTTGTAGTGTGTGCTTGTTGATTTATTTTCCGCTGCAGATTGTCTATTTCTACACACTTTTGGATTGTTTGTTTGAATAGACCAATCTAGAAATCCGGAGACCCCTGCACTTTTTCAAAATTATTTATCATCATTAAACTAAAGTAAGATCTCAACCACATTCTGATGCCACTAGCATCTTCTTCCCCTGCATTATTACATATCCAAAATAGGAACAGCTTGCCTATTCATGAGTAAACATCTAGCAGTAGCTCTATAGACTAACGTTTCTCTTACTACATCAGGAAGATGATATTTTCATTCCTCCGCATCACGTATCAGTGCTTTTGGGACAACGAGATCTGCTAAGCAAGAGCAGTTTCTTCAAAACTTTCAATATAACCCGCAAGCTTACCCTTCTGGGGTGAGTTCTCCTGGACATCTTCATTGGAGAAATTACATCAAATTTGTAACCCAGCATTGAATGGGAGAAGGTTCTATTGAACCCCACCACATCATCTCGAATGAAAGAAGTGCGACCCAACTCGTCGTTGAAATCCTCCCACAACATGTCCATCTTCTCTTCACCATTACCAAAGCTTTCGTCCACATCATGGAAAATAGAAGAATTGTCATGACAGCCATCGTCAATCACGAAGCTTTTCCGTTCAGCGGTGTTCTGTGTGAAGTCATAATCTTCTTCGGATGGTTGTTCTGAATTGCCTTGATAACAATTTGAAATCACCTTGGGCGATGCATACCAGAAAGAAGAGGCATCAAAGGCCAAGAAACCTAAATGGCTCATAGAGCTGTGGTCTGTGAAAGCTGAGAAGGTGAATTCATCGAAAACCATGGCTTGGTTGATCATATCTGCCTTGATTCTTCTTTCTTTCTTTCTTTCAGAGGAGTGGATGTAGAATAAGCTCCAGTTTCTCCAGTGCAGCAAACCACTGTAAGCACTTAATTTATACTTGTTGGAGGATATGTAATAGGAAGCAACCGGTGGAGCCCTCTGTTTATTAAAATTTTGGTTATTAGGGTAGTTGAACACCTCATCTACTTGGGTAAACTGTCTTTGGAGTGAGTTCCAGTGTGTGTTTTTTAAGGCGAGTCGAGAGAGTTCTTGGCTATCTGCTTTGCAACAGAACAATAACTAATCAATGGACGGTAGTTTCATCCCACCCAGCTCAAAAGCCGAGGTTGGAAATGGATTGGTTATGAAAATATGCAGTGCTGAGTAATTAAGGACTGCAAGCCGGTTGGGTTTGCCTTGAATTTGGGTCTGGATCTCCATCCTAGGATCCATATCTGGACCAGACTTATAACTTTAGTTTGGTGCACCGGCCTGAAACCCGGGCTTTTTTTAATCTGGACCACACATGTAAACAAGCAGGCCCAGTATCGTCACTGCATGCCTTTTCTTGTTTTTTAACTTTCTTGGACTGCAATATCAGCATATGGTTACACGCTATGTAGTCTCTCCTTTGAACATATTTAAGAGGAATACTTATAAAAACACCTGATAGCTATTTGAGTCTCATTTCTAAAGATCATATATAAGATCCTTTCTCAATATTTTAAGGACTATTTATATTAGGTCGTGGTAAGGTTTTTAACTGTGGACCAGATCCAATCCATCTTGTCTAGACCCCTAAGGAGATGCAGTACTTTTCAGGTTGGATCCAGTTCAGTCCTGGGTCCAAGTCACCCCAAGACAACATGTATACAAACCTAAAGAACAGTACCTGTATCTGTACTCTGAAACAGTTCTAGGATCTCAAGTATAGTGTATGAGTCTGTCACCCCGTTTTCTTATAGGAATTAGTGCATGGGCAGGAGACATGGATCCACCCACTTTCCAACGTCAGGGCTTGTTGAGGATGATTATCTCAATAGAACTAGAGGCCATCTGATACATGATTGATTTGCAATTCATGAAGTGCATCCCCAAGAGATCTTCATGGTGGGGCTCACTTTACTTCTTCTAAACCAATATTTTTCTGAAGCCATTCCTATAAAACTATGAGTGCGGTCCTGCATGAAACCCTAACTTAGTCAAGATCACGGTCCCTTGTGTGCTTGTGCAACGCTATATTTTGCTCCAATCACCGTTCACCCACCTTTAAATTGATCACATGAAAAATACATGATTAAAAGAAAAAAAATATAGTGATATTAATTGTTTACTTGATCAATTAGATGGTGGTATCTTCTCTGGTTGGTTTGTAAATATTTGGCCCAGTTCCACTACATGAGAAGACAATGATTTCGAGCAGTTTGGATTGCAGAATCAGGCCCACTGCTGGACTTTTTATAGAATTGAAAAATGATATACAGCATTGAATTGAAACGGTAAAATGACATTCATTAAATGAAGACTTTTTCTAGAATTGAAAAATGATATACACCGTTGAATTGAAATGGTAAAATGACATTCATTAAATTAATGTAGCGTAACAGTTTCAATTGAAAAAAGCATGACAATGATCAGTGACTGCACTTTGTGGTATATTCAAATACACTTGACCATTCCTCAAAATAATAATGACTGATCTTGCAGTGGGACTTGCTTTCTAGAGATGTTATCTTCTCCGCTCAGTGATAGGGTTTGGATTCTTATCCATAGTCCAGACCCGAGCAATGACTGAGTTTGATCAAGTTGATAATCAAGTTGGAGTCGGTGCCCGTTTATCTAATGGAAGTATGGAACCATTGTAAAAATCAGTGTTCTAATCATCACTGTAGTCTAGGGATACAAACGGGTTGGTTCTGGGCCAGAACCATATTGGACCCAGAACCGGAGCCGTTTTGTAATGGCCGTCTTCGTTAATGGATCCCATTCCGATTTAGAACCTGTTTCATGGTTTCATACCCAGTTCCATGAGTGGGCCCAATTCCTATAAGAGGACTGGTTCAGCTTCTTTTTTATAAATTTCTTTTTATTTTTTACTTAAAATTGGGATCTCCTGATCAACCCAAACATCCAAAAAGGGATATATGATTGAACCCAATAACAGTGCAACAAGTCCTCCTTCCATTGGTAAATTCCAACATCTTTAGAACTAATATATAGGTTGTTACAAGAAAATTTTTCATTAGCCTATACAAAAAAGTCAAGAAGTGTCTTAAAAAGACACATCCATGTCCGTGGTTCATGGGTCGGAACCTATATAGACTCAAAATTGGATCTATTTTGCATTGTGAACCTATATTGGATCTAGATCCCTTTATGAATTGGAACCTAAAATAAGTTCTAAACCTAATCTTTTACGAGTTGGAACTTTTAGATAATCGTGTTAGGGATTTCATGTATTGCCACTTGATTGATTGTGTGCTTAATTTTTCATGCAAAATTGTTTTTTTAAAGAAACATCATAGATCTCTTAGGATTGCATTACATGTCTTTTTTCTATTTTATTTATGCAATCTTTGTCGGGTTTTTTGACCTTAACCTAGATAAGGTCCTTAGAACCCATGACAAATTAAGTTAATCAATTTATTTTATTTGGCTAACTAACTTTTGAAGACCATTGCTACATTAACATTGCTACAGTGTCATTACTACAATACCGGTGATACTTTTTAAAATAAATTCAAAGCTAGTTCCAAGGCTTTTGTGGACTAAATTTTTTAGAGAAAATAGGCTAGAGAATGCTAAAGGAGAAGAGGAAAGGCTAAAACAAGGATTCTCAACCTTGATTCATACCAAGTTAGCCTAATACTTTCAAATTCGAAAATTTTCATGTTTATTGAATATTTTTATTCTCAATTCCATCACATGAAAATCACTCTCAATCTATGTTATATTTTGGATTCAACAATGCTCATACATCACATGCTTTGTTTTTAAATCTTTGATCAACTTTTGATACATTGATTTTCAATCTTTGGTTAAGTTGCGATTAATGCATACCATGTTGACATATTGCCCCAATCAAATCATATCATGATTTCATATCATTCAAAAGGCAAATCAAACTTTAGTATATCTTCATTTCACCTTCTTGGATTGATGAAACACATACACACACATCGCACTATAATCTTTGTATGTTCACATTATGCGTGTATGTAATTGTGACGCCCCGGAGTCCCACATCGACTATAGAGAGGAAAGTGAATGGGGTTATATGTAGAGCTTACACCCTTACCTTACATGAGACCTTTTGATGGATTGAGGCCCATCAGAAGCAAAACCGTGAGGCCCGTGGGCCAAAGTGGATAATATCATGCATGCGTGAAAGGTGGGGCGTTACAAATGGTATCAGAGCCGACTCTCGACTAGTTCAAGTGTGGGTCCCTTGCCGTGGCCTGGTGCAATTGAGCGGGTCTCCATGTGGGCAGGCCAAGAGGGCTGGCAGGGACGTGCAGCCTTAGGGGGGGTGGATTGTGTCGCCCCGGAGTCTCACATCGACTATAGAGAGGAAAGTAGCCTTTTGATGGGTTGAGGCCCATCAGAAGCAAAACCGTGAGGCCCATGGGCCAAAGCAGACAATATCATGCATGCGTGAAGGGTGGGGCATTACAAATGCGTATATGTATAAGGCCAGACTATCACTTTAATATCCGCCTATTTTAGAGGCATTCTTTTGTTATGGACACATTCTTTAGAGAAAACCTATTGTTGTAAAGGTTATTGTTTAGCCTGAAATGCATTTTTAAAGATTCTAGATTAGCAAATAAAAAAACTCTTAATGGTTGTAAGGTTTAGAGTGAACTAAAAACCTCTAAGTGACTAGTGAAATATTGGTAGGGGGATGAATCACAAGCCGAGAGTGGATGCAAGGATTTTGGTTGAGCCACTATAATTCATTGTATTGTGGTGGTTGCTTTCCTTTTATGGTGAATGTTTATTGTTTATGCTTTTTTATATTTCTATAAACTTCAATTGTGCCTATATTGTAAGAAGAATTTAAAATTGGTCATAATTGGATTAGACTTTGGTTGACCCTAGTTACCTCACTCTAGGGTTCGGATCCCGGACTTTCAAATCGGATAATTGGATACCCGCTTGCATCCCCACTGTAGTCTAGAATTTAATTTTGGTTAGGACTCGGGTCAAGACTGTTAATATGATCAATTTGCTTCAAGAAGCTTAATGCAAAATCTATATCAAAATCAGTTGCCATCAGATTTCAGGTCCAACCTTAACAATCTATAGCACTGCACGTCAAATTGCTAATGAGATCCAGATGTAACCGAACTAGGGGTCCACTTACAACCCTACCCTGAAAGAGACACAGGAAAGGGTCTGAGCAAACTGTTCCAGTCTACTTTGGGGAGTTGAGGAATTGTTGGAGGTGAGTGTTACATATCAGTACATACATATTGATCATTTCCCTTTTGGAGAAGGAAAAGGTTGGAATGCTAATGGACCTGCAATTACCCAGTTACGGAACGACCCCACTTGAACATCCAGGTATGAACTCTCTGTCGGGTAACACAATTGATAAACGGGTCAGGTCCAAGTCCCAATTCAGTCAGGTCCAAGCTGAATACCCATTTACTTGAGTGATTAATAAACATATATGAATGTTTCTCTTATCTAATGCATGCATAAATTAGATATCATACTTATATTATCTCTAACGAAAATGAACTTGGACCACCTTTATACCATGGGTCGGGCCGATACTCGGGTCTTGGATCATCATTAAAGGCTATCAGAGCCAGATTCAAGAACACAGTGGACCCAAATCCAACCATTTGCATCCCTAACCAAAGGAAATTATTGGAAGGCTCTCTGAACCGCGACCATTATTTTATTTCTATTGAGCATAAGAGACAGATGCATGATCCGGCTTGGGTTGGGTGGGCAAAAATTGGTGGGGGTTGGTTCTCCAACTCCTCGAGTCATGTGGTCGAGCCTGTCCCGAAATATTATATATGAAACTGCATCGAACTTTTCCCATCCCAGACCAAACAACTCTCTTTAGTATTTTAGAAACCTGTATGTATCCCTGTAACAAAGATATTCTATTGTCTCCGTTCTTTCTGGATCCTCAAGTTGGTGGATTAAAGGACCAGGTAATAACAGATTTCATCCTTCAGGAAAAAAAAAAAAAAAACACATATTTCATAGTTATCTTCCATAGAAATATTGTGATAGAATGACAACAATTACTCACATTTATTGGCAATATCTAGATATTTTCCTAATAATGGAAATTTTTAAGTCTCACTTGAAATTGTGATGTTGTGAGAACTAAACAGTA
The DNA here is from genome assembly GCA_028538565.1 of Umbellularia californica. Lineage (NCBI taxonomy): Eukaryota > Viridiplantae > Streptophyta > Magnoliopsida > Laurales > Lauraceae > Umbellularia > Umbellularia californica. The sequence goes on from JAPQWN010000004.1 coordinate 42,883,067, forward strand.
AAAACTGATAAGAACTACATGAAAACGTACATCTATTTATATTTATATTTGTTTTCTATTTTTATTTTTAATTACTTACTAATTAAGTAATTACTTAGTGAGTGATTATTTAAGTATCACAGAAGCAAGTCTCGTTGTCACCTTTTCTCCTCTCTCAGAAGCTATGGTAACTGCACCTTCTCTTTCACTACATGTATTTGACTCAAATTTGATCAAGACCACACAGGTTTAGTTTCTGGGCTTATTATTTAGGATTTCATTTCTTAAAAATCTTTCCAGGTTTGATTCTTTATCTTCTCTTCTTTCCGATTATCTACCTACATGTTTTTACTGTTATCTCGGGGGCCCATTTTGATCCTCACTATTCCTTTGGGGACTCTATCACCAATACAGCATAGGTGAAATATCCAACCGAAATGCCATGTGCAGGTAACTCTGTGGAAGTAAACGGTAATTTAATGGGTTTTGAATAACCTGAATTCCCTGTGAGAGAGTTTTGTTCGTTGTCAAAACCAACTACAGATGAAGAGTAATGGGTAATTAGATATGCAGGGTGCAGAGAACTGTCTTTATTTACATGTAATCCAAACAGGGAGAATGTTAATGGGATTTGAGTTTTTTTTCTTTTTTTCTTTTTTTTTCTTTTTAGTTTTGCTAAAAGTAGTAAAATTTGGGTTGAGAATTGAGACAACCTTACTCCAGTTCAATCATAACTATTATTATTTTACCAAGTTACTCCTAGGCTTATTCTTTTGGCCGTTGATACTCTTTTGTTAATTTAAATGGATTGAAAGCAACCCAAATTTCTTATCACCAGAAGTCATTATTTGGTCTCCATTTTTTAATTTTGTATCTTCCATTGATGTTTAGGACACATTTGTGTGATGTTGAGGATTTCTGGTGCAATGCCACTTTTTTTGCAATTTAGATGATTTTAAAATTAGTGTTATGCTTTTCCACGTGGAAAATTAAGTTTGCTTTTTTTCCTTTATCAGTGAAAAACTATTTCCTTGGCATTGGAATTGGTTTTTTTCAGAAGGGAAATCTACCATGCTGTAGCACAAACATCCACATGTCCTTAATTGTTTGAGAGGACAAATTTCAGAAGACACAGAAAGAACATGAAAATTGAAGATGGGATCCATAAGTTCAGTTTGGCGGATATTTATTAAATCCAAATTACAATTAAGGATGAACAAGATTGAAGAGTCCAATATCCCATTCCAAAAATGTGGAAAGTGTATTAAAAGAAAATAGATTTTTATTCTGGGCTTTCAAGATGGCCCAAAACAAATGGATAATTTTCCATGCCAAGTGGAGAAATGTTCTCTTGTGAACAGCACGATGTGTGGAAAAATGGATTAATGCCTGTAGGAGAAGTTCTCCTGCTTAGGTGTCCTTGATGTGCTACACTTGATGTGCAGCACATGACTGATGTAGTTGGGATTAAGAACTCAATATAAAACTGTGAGGGGCAAGATTAGGATGATTTTGTGGGGCTGATTTTCACATATCGGTGAAGGGAAACCAGATCTTTCTATCCCTGGATCCCCGCTATCGTGAGCTCGAAATCGAGGTGCTTACATAAGCCACTGTTTAGTGGATCATAACTAACTCTTGAGTCGCTTAGGTGCATGTGTTTGTGTATGCAAAGATATAACTAATTAGACTAATGAGATCAAGCGAGCCCATGCAAAGATATATTAAATCATTAGTATGGTACTTCACCCATTTCAACAATAGCAGAGCCCTAATTCACCCTCACTGGAGCTGCATATTGTCAAGATTGGAAACACACGCATGATCTACGAGACAATCAATCCACCAATCATACAATCAATCCACAATACATGGATTTATGTAATTCAGCAAGATTGCCTACGTCCACAGGAGATTCACGCAGTTCACTATTCTTGGAGATTCCCACAAGAGTACAAGCACTCACTATCTCTCTTGTTCTCTCTCAATTTCACCCTTTTTTTACAATGTTTTCACCATCCAATATAAATATATGAAACCTTAAACCTCTAGACACCCACGACCGTCGGATCTAGCCTTATAACAAATGGTACAAATTAAACTGACATATTACAGATAAGCCCCTGTAATTAAGTAAAGTCTATATCAGGCTTCACCAACCCATCAATCTCCCACTTGAAGACTGAACATACTGAATGGCTTTAACAATAACTAAACACGGGTAAGAATCTTGATTCCTCATCTTCATGCTTGAAGACTAACTGAAGCTGAGTACAACTTTATTTTCTCTATAGTTACCACCTTTGTGAACATATCTGTAGGATTCTTACTTGATAAAAGCTTCTCCAGTTTCAACATTTTCTCTTCCAGAAGCCATCGTATGAAGTGATATTTGATCCGAATGTGTTTGGTTTTTGGATGAAAGGATGAATTCTTTTGCAAGATGAATGGCACGCTTACTATTACTGTAAAGCCTGCTGGACTCTTGTTTCTTATCCAACTCTTCCATTAACTCCTGTAAACAAATTATTTCCTTACTAGCCTTTGTAGCGGCAACATACTCTGCTTCTATTGTTGAAAGTGCAACGACGTCCTGTAGTTGTAACTTCCAACCGATAGCTATACTACCCAATGTGAAGACATATCCTGTAGTGCTTTGCTTTTATTAAGATCTCCTGCCAAGTCCGAATCAACATAGCCATGCAATTTGATCTCTGATCCTCCAAAACACATGGATTAGTGGTGCTTCTCAGATATCTGAGAATCCACTTAACTATCTCCCAATGTGCTTTTCCGGGATTACTTATAAATATGCTTACAACTCCTACTGAATGAGCAATGTCTGATCTAGTGAAAATCATAGTATACATCAACCTGCCAACAACTGAAGCATATGGGACCTTGGACATATTCTCCTTCTCCTGTTCTATCTTAGGAGATAACTCTTTCGAGAGTTTGAAGTAGCTAGCTAGAGGAGTGCTAACTGGCGTAGCATGATGCATGTTGAACCTGTTTAGAACCTTTTCAACATATTCTGCCTAAGAAAACTTCAATGTTCGATTTTTCTTGTCTCTACTAATTCTCATGCCGAGAATTTGATTTGCAGCACACAAATCCTTTATTTCAAATTCCTGTGACAACTGTTTCTTCAAATTGTTTATTTCATGCATATTTAAACTTGCAACAAGCATATCAACTACGTACAAGAGTAGAATAACGTAACAGTCATCAAAACTTTTAAAATGACAACAATGGTTTGCATGACACCGTTTGTAACCTGTGTTGCATATAAACCTACCAAATTTAAGATACCATTGTCTTGGGTCTTGCTTCAAACTGTATAAACTCCTTTTGAGCTTACACACCATTTCCTCCTTTTCTGATATAGCATATCCCTGTGGCTGATGCATATAGATGTCTTCTTCCAAGTCACCATGGAGAAACATAGTTTTCACATCTAACTGCTCAAGATGTAAATCTTCTACCGCCATAATACTCAAAACACTTCTGATTGTGTTCAATTTAATTACAGGAGAAAATAACTCAGAGTAATCAATATCTTCCTTCTACTGGAAGCCTTTTGCAACTAATCTGGCTCTGTATCGCTTGCTACCGTTATGTTCTTCTTTCAATTTGTACACCCACTTGTTGTGCAATGCTTTCTTTCCCTCAGGCAACTGAACTAAGTCCCATGTCTGGTTTGATGATAAAGATCGCATCTCATCTTCCATAGCTTATTCATACCTAGCCCGAGTTTCAACCTGCAATGCTTCTTCATAACATTCTGGCTCACCACCATTAATTAACAACAAGTAAAACAAAGAAGGAGAATAACGCTGAGTAGACTTAGGAGTCTTAGATAACCTTCTTATCGGGGCAGGTGTTTGAGGGTCCACCTGTGGGGTTTCGTTTTTATGCCCTTCAGGTATATCATTTTTGGAAGTATCATCCAGTTTTAAATATTCATTGTTATCCTCCTGCACCTTGTCCTTATTTTTATGCATCACTTTCTCATTGAATATAACATTGCTGCTTCTAATGATTTTTTATTTTCATCATCCCAGAAGCTGTAACCAAACTCATCAGAACCATATCTAATGAAAGTACATTTCCTAGATTTAGAATCTAATTTGTCTCTTTTTTCAGCATCAACATGAACATAAGATATACAACCAAATACTTTTAAGTGTAAAAGGTTTACCTCTTTTCCGGTCCAACCTTCCTCTGGTAGTTCATCATCCAAAGGTACTGAAGGCCCCTATTGATTAAGTATGCAGCAGTATTCACTGCTTTTACTCAAAACTGCTTGGGCAATCCAGCATGTAGCCTCATACTTCTGGCACACTTAACAATTGTCCTATTCATGCGCTTTGCCACACCATTTTGTTGTGGTGTATTGGGAATGGTCTTCTCTCGCTTAATGTTATTTTTGGCGCAATATTCCCCAAATTCTTTACTGCAATACTCTCCTCCATTATCAGACCTTAGGCATTTCAGTTTCAAACTTGTTTCATTTTCAACCAAAGCTTTCCACTTCTTGAAAATATCAAACACGCCAAACTTGTGTTTCATAGGATATACCCATAATTTTCTGGTAGCATCATCAATGAATGTAACAAAGTAAGAAGATCCACAGAGAGAAGGTACCTAAGTTTGTCCCCACACATCCCTGTGTACTAGTTCCAACCTTTTTGACTTTGATGGCTTGCCTACTTTAGAGAAGGTAACTTTCTTTTGCTTTCCGAAAACACAGTCTTCACAAAACTCTAAGTTCGATGACTTGAGTCCTTCTAGCTTACCTTTAGAATGAAGAATCTTCATCCCTTTATCACTCATGTGTTCAAGTCTATAGTGTCATGTGTTTGAGTCAATGTCTTTATTTGCAACTGCAAGTGAACTTGTAGAGCTGTTAGTCAAGTAAAGAGTTCCTTCTTTCTTACCGAGAGCAACAACCATACTCCCTTTTGTAACTTTCCAAAAATCATTTGCAAAAACTGTTATGTGACCAGAGCTAGCAAGATGACCAATTGATATAAGGTTTTTCTTCAGACTGGGTACATGCCTGACATCATTTAATTGCCATATACTGCCGTTTGGTAATTTAATCTGAACATCACCCTTCTCAATTATGTCACAATGTTCATCATCACCAGGATAAACTTTACCAAAGTCACCTTGTACATAATTTTTGAGATATTCTCTATGTGCAGTAGCATGAAAAAACGCACCAGAATCTATAACCCAAGACTCAAATTTATAATCAAAAGCAACAATTAAAGCATCTCGAACAGTCACCAAAATCTATATCCCATGACTCAGATTTATAATCAAAAGCAAGAATTAAAGCATCTCGAACAGTATCACCTGCGACATTTGCGGAATCCTCGTTGTCCTTATTATCGTTCTTTTTTTTCCTTTTCTTTGGTGGAGCTCTGTAGTCCTTTTTCAGATGTCCTTTCTTGCCACAATTCTAGCACTCGATCTTGCCTTATAAAGGTCTTGACTTGCTCCTTGATTTTAATCTTCCACGATTTTGCTATCTCAGATGACCTACCTCTGTTTTCTACATTCAATGCACTTATTGATGATTCACCTAAAGGTTTCCTGCAAATTTCCTCATTGATGATAGAACTCACAACATCATCAAATTTCAAGTTGGTTGATCCTGAAGAATTACTCGGTGATATAACCATACCATTCCAGCTGTTTGGTAAAGAAGATAAAACCAACAAAGCCCAAATTTCATCTTCAAATTGTTTGTTAACCGAGAATAACTAGCTCATGACAATGTTAAACTCGTCTAGGTGTTCATTAACAACCCCACCTTCAACTATCTTCATGTTAAACAACTTTCTCATCAAGAAAACTTTATTTGAGGCGGAAGGTTTTTCAAACATTCGTGATAGGGCATCTATAACATCTTTTGTGGTTTTCTCCTTTGATATATTGAATGTAACAGACTTTGATAGAGAGAGACGAACCGTACCTAAGGCTTTCCTGTCGAGTACCTCCCATTGTGCATTTGACATTGTTGCAGGTTCTTGGCTTTTCCCCCAAGCGGCAAGTAAAAATTCTTCGGTAGAGGAGATCTTCAATCTACATCTTCCAGTATGTGAAATTTATGCCATTAAACTTCTCAATTATAAACTTTGTGTCGTCCGTTATTGCTCCCACTCAAACCAAGCTCAATCTATTTGATGAATCTCTCTGTCGATTAAATTGTCAATCTGTTTTATCTACATTGTAGATTTGTCGATACGAATCCAACGAAAAAAACGGAGCACAATTTTGAATCTAGATTGCTCCAGAAATCAAGAATCAAATATGGTCGTCCGATTGGTCAATTTTGTATGGACTGTACTGCTGAATACGGACTATACATGGGCTTTTGAGAAACGGGTCAGGTCGAACTGACCTAAGTCTGGACCTGACTTGGCCTAGAACTCCCAAACACTGCTGGGCTTCTGCGAGGTGAGTCAGGTCAAACCCGACCTAAACCTGTTGGGAGTTTATACTAAAAACATACTTTTATATATTTGTCTTTGACTGATTCATTTTTAGCATATTTTGTCTTCTCATCTAACTGAGATTTTGTATGGGCAAATGGTTGCATTGTTATTTATTATGCATGTGAGTGTCTTTTATTCTATAACGTAGATAAGTTGGTGTGTAGAGTTCTACTTGCATACGAAAGACCTATTTATCGGTTCTTATAGAATATAAGTTGTTGTTCACAATCTAGATGGATTTAGACACACCATTAGTATGATTGTAGTATAATGTTTCAGCAGGCTTATCTTGACTGCGAGAAATGGTATAGTTTCGACTCGTTATGCTAGTACACTTTGTGTGTGTTGAACATGACCATTTTTTGGGTTTATTGTCTTTATACTGACTATATAAGATGATGAACATCCAAATGGTTATTATGAGTGTTTGTACTCTTAATCCGACATAAATAATAGATACATACAGTTAGTGTTTGGCATTTTGATTTACAAAGGAGTAAGATCTTTTATGGGTTAACAATCTCAGTAAAGTGGATGACTACACTGCTTGTATGGTGCATATTAGTTTATTGACTGAATCCACGTCCCGTAATAGGGATTGATATTATCCCCTTGATGAAGGTTTTAAGTTTGATTATGTCAAACCCTGCAAATGGACTTTGTGTCCGACATATCAAATAAGTTAAGTGTAAGGTCTCAAGGAATTATAAAGATATCGATTAAATATAAATGTCAGTAATTATTTAATCGATGGATATCTAAAATCTTAACATTGGGAGATTAATAAGCATTTAATAACAAGAAGCTCGAAATATAATTTTGAGAATAAGGACTGGAGTGCAATTACAATTCTTTAGTGGACTGAATTGTAATTTATGGAACTAGGATTCTAATTTGGGTCGAATTAGGTTTTCTTGTTTCCATAAGGAGCTATCCTTATTTGCTTCTTAAGGTCCCTATTGTAACTTATAAATATACGTTACTGCTTTCTAGTTTTATATACAAGAATAAAAAGAGAAAAATCTCAGTTTTGGGAGAGCAAAGAGAATCCGCAGAAGAGGCCCAGTCCTTGGTGCGAGTTTGAGCATATAAGAATACAATAGAAGATCTTGAGGTTTTCAAGTTACTGTGAAATCAATATCAAATGAGAGAGATCTCGTAGGTATGATTTTAATCATATTCTTCATAGTTATTTCCACAGTATTGATTACACAATATATAGAGATCCTGGTTTCTACTCGTTTCCAACAGAACTGACCCGAGACCTGGGATAGACCTAACTGGGTCTCCTCCTTCCTCTCGATTAGTTTCTTTACAACAAAGAAAAGGTTGGGGCGCACAACCTTCTTGTCTTCTCGTCTTCCTCTTCCGCAACAACAACGGGCGGCGGCCAAACTAGCCAGGCGACGACGACGGCAAAGACGGTAGCCCGACGACGACGACGGTTATTGTGCAGCGATGGGTGCAACAGGTGCGGTTTCAGGTTCTCCTGCTACAGCAACTAGCAGGCAACAGGCGACGACAGATCTGGTCATTGTTGTCTGGCGATAGAGATGCGGTAGCACTGGATGGTCTTTGGCGACTTGCGGCGATGAGCGTCTTCCCAAAATTCGATTTGAGGAAACCATATCAGTCCCTCTCCTTGCAACAGCGATGTGAGAACAGCCTTTGGAACTCGTGGCCCAACTAATTGATCATCTCTTTGCGATTCTTTTCCGTTGATCACATGGAAATCAAGAGATCCAGATGATATCTCAGATGATCTCTTCTTCGGGATTAAACCCATTCTCGATCGTGATCGCGCAACGCCAAGCCTTAGGAAAATCATTGGCTCTTGCTCTAATACCAGTTGTTAGGATCGGAAACACATGCACGATCTTCGAGACAATCAATCCACTAATCACACAATCAATCCATAAGACACGGATTTACGTAGTTCGACAAGATTGCCTACATCCACAGGAGATTCACGCCATTCACTATTTTGGAGATTTCCAAAAGAGTACAAGCACTCACTGTCTCTCTTGTTCTCTCTCAATTTCATCCTTTTTTACAATGCTCTCACCATTCAATATAAATATATGAAATCCTAAACCTCTAGACACCCACAACCGTCGGATTTGGTCTTATAACATATGGTCCAGATAAAACCGATATATTACATATAAGCCCCTGTAATTAAGTAAATTTAGATCAGGCTTCACCAACCCATCATATATCACTATAGGATTGATAACCATTTTAAGAAAAAAAAATCAGTTTTCCATACAATACAATGTGCTTCTTAAGAGGACCAAATTTTCCATGTAATGAAGACAAAGCTTCGCTACAATTGGAGTGATATATGATGATGGATTGGACCTTCACAATTTGGTTGCTTTTTTTTTCTTTGTGTTGTTTTAAATCAGTATGACTCAATAAAAAAAAAATTTCACAGTATTGGTAAGTGGCGGCAGTTCTCACCTGGTTGTCGAGAGTTCAAACCCTGGGTATGTCACCTTTTCCTGCTTGTGCGGACTTCTTTACCAATTATGTGGACCTTCTTCCTACTTGTACGGACTATCTTCCCATGTGTGTACGCGCGCTCTCTCTTTGATTCCAGCCGCCTTGGTTGGATTATAAAAATGAGAAAAAGAACAAACAAAAAAAACAAAACAAATTATGTGCGTTCCTCAAGCCAATTGATGGCATTCTGAATGGACCGTTTATGGCAGCCTCATTAAAATTTTAAAAAAAAATGACGGTTGGGATTACTTTCCCATATTTTTCACTTTACTTCTTAAAAAATAAACACATTGGACATGCTTGTGTACTCTAGGCTGGTTTTTTTTTTTTTTTTTTTTTTTTTTTTGGTTTAATGGAAAGATGAGTGGTAAAGGCTTTACTCAGGTGGGGATCTATTTTCTAAGAACTTATTCTCCTCAAAGCAAGAAGTGCAATTCAGCTTTGTGGGGCCTAGTAGGGCTTACTTTTGATCAGTGTAGGCCTCTTCACAATCTCATCAAGCACCGAGCCCAAACCTTCACCCACCATTTGATTGAAACTCTAACATTTTTTTCTTTGTTTTTTTTTTGCTTTCCTTTTTTGGTACCCCAGCCAAGGGGGTTGTGACCCAAGATAACCCACATATATGGGAAGAGTGGAATATTAAGGGATCGATCCTTGCATTGCTAGGTGACATCTATGGTTACCAATCAACCTGGCAACCCCATGAGCAGTTAAACTAGTGTTCGATTGAATCTCAGAGGAGGTTGGTTGTTAAATCGAAGCCTAAGTTGTTTATTTGTTAAATCGAGGGCTAAGTTGATCTTATGGGATGATTTTTCCCTCGGCCTTATACATAAGGAGACCTTTTCATCTACCTCGCCCCACTAATAAGCAAGCATCTAAGTGGGCCCCATAAGCTCTACCTTATAGAGCAATATGCAGTCCATTCCTCCCGTCTTCAATAGAGGAGTTATGATAGCTTATAGTTATATAGGTGGAAGCCCACCTGAAGTCCCAATAGGGAAAATGACAGCGGGATTCACATTAATCACATTAGCAATTATTTGTTCAATCTTATGATGAGATCAGACTCCATTGAGGTAAAGTTTAAGGATAAGCCAATGAATGGGACTGCATTTAATTTTAATAGTTTAGATCATCAGCAGGTGGGCCCATGAGAATCTGGACTCCTAATTCATTGTGCATAAACCCAGGTTCCCACCCTCGGCCTGTACATTTCTTTTCTCCATTGTTATCTTCCACTGATGAAAAGTACCCCCCTCTCTCTCTCTCTCTCTCTCTCTCTCTCTCAAAATCTATACTTTTCACATGGTATCGATGTCCTTTATTAAGGAAATTTGATGATTTCAAGGGTATTGTTGTCTATCTTCTGTCACTGAGATGTCTCCTTCAAAAACTTTAATCAACTGTTGTATTCTAAATTTCTATGAGGGAAATTGTATGTAACCATCCAAGTGGCTGCAGTTATGATCATCAAAGGCTGCTTCATGTTCCTCCCAGTGGGATAGATGTTGCTGTGATAGTTGTGATAAGGTGATTGTGCACAATAAATTCATGCATAAATAAATAAACGCACCAAAATTCATTGAATACAAATTTTCCTCTGTTTAATGGGAGGTTTTACAATCAATCTTGTGGGTACATCATACTCTCGATCGGGAGAACTCATCGATCGTTAATACATCCTCAAGGGAAAACCTCTTATTATCAAGACATTGACTCAATAAAATTTACAAAGAAAATACAGGAATTAACTAAATAAAATTGACAAGTTTCTGCTCTTCGCCTTTGTTGTCAAAAGTAGTTCTTTCATTTCACCTGGATCTTCATCATCATTTCTCGATGGGGTTCATGAATTGATGAATTTGATGATGATTTTTTTATATATATAGAAGTGGGCCACTCCTTGTATTTTTATTGGCCTATCATAATGGATTTGAAATGGCCAGGCCTCATTGTTGAATGAGTTGAGTTGGATTAGTTGACCCATACTTTTGATTATATGGGCTCGCATTGACTTTTCTCCTTTAAGGAATTTTTAAATTTGAAAAGGGGTTGTTTTAACTCCCTTGAGTGAAGGAACAACCTTGAGATATACGTTATCTTCTTGTATATAACTTTTCTATGCACTCCACCATTCCGATTTGATCACAAAGGTAACAACACAAAGGATAAAGGAAAGGAAACAACACAACATATTAGAGGTGTGTCCCAGATGATCTTTATCTTCTTTGAATTATATTCTACACTGTGTTATTTCAAGTACATGTAGAAAAATTGTTTTGTCGTTGCCCAGTTTTGTTGTGTTTTGCTTGAGTGGTCATCACTGAATGATCATCATGTTTCTTCTCCATCATTATTTTCTTATTATTATTTTTATTTGAATAATGATGAAAATGGGCCATTTCTTTATTTGTGGTTGATATCAATAGTGCTTATTTCCTTGATAGGTATAGATTGATGTAGTACTAGGTGAAGTTCTTTTTACAGTCCTCATTTGGACTGGTTTCTTGACCCATTCATATCCCTTTGACTAAAGAACTCAATCCCGCTATATGAATTGATTTTCAATCCAATTAATGAGATCATTTTAGGTTTGGCTCTCTATCATTTAGGACTGTTATTTGGGTTCATTAACTTGTTTTCAACCAACATTTTGGTTGTCTTTTGACCAATTTAGAGCCAATACCTGGGTTACATTTCAGCCCATTGTAAATGATTTCCTAACATCTAATTTAACCAAATTTAGTCGTTATTTGGGCTAAAACCCATAATGACTCCATGTAATTTTATGGGGCTAATTACAGATCCACTTTACCCAATTTCAACTTCTGAACTGTATTTTAGCCCAATTTCAGGAAATATTTAGGCTTAATCATGCCAAATTTTAGTCTTAATTTGGGCTGATTTTGGTCTATAATTATGGCCAGGTTTTAACCCATAAGCCTGGCCTGGTTTAGAATTACAAGTCTGGTCTGGTTCTGGCCTGACTTGAATTTGTAATTCTGGCCCGAGTTAGGCTATCATTTTGGCCTGAGTTAGACCTAGAATTCTGACCTAATTTTTGACCCAAAATCTGGCCTGAATTAGTCCCAATATTTTGTCTTGAATTAGACCCAAAATCTTGTTTTTGAATTAGACCCAAAATCTGGCCTTATTTAGGCCCTAAATCTGGCCTGAATTAGACCCAAAATCTTGTCTTGAATTAGACCCAAAATCTGGCCTGAATTAGACCCAAAATCTTGTCTTGAATTAGACCCAAAATCTTGTCTTGAATTAGACCCAAAATCTGGCCTGAATTAGACCCAAAATCTTGTCTTGAATTAGACCCAAAATCTTGTCTTGAATTAGACCCAAAATCTGGCCTGAATTAGACCCAACATTTGGCCTTATTTAGGCCCAAAATCTTGTCTTGAATTAGACCCAAAATCTAGCCCTATTTAGGCCCAAAATCTGGCCTGAATTAGACCCAAAATCTTTGTCATTAATGAGTTGAGACTTTGGCCAATTTCAGTCCCTTTCAGGCCAATTCTTGAGATAGTTTGGTAGGGAAAATTTAGACATCTAATCAAACTGCTAGAGAAATTAATTTTGGGCTGGTACTTTTTGTCCCATAAGTCTGGTCAGATTTACATTTATAAGTCTAGACTAATTTGAATTTGTGATTTTGGCTTGATTTGGACTGCAATGATGGCCTGACTTGAATCTGTAATTTTGGCTTGAATTAGACCAAGAATTCTGTCCTAGGTCAGACCCAGAATTATGGCCAGAGTTAGGCCCAAAATCTGTCTTGGATTAGACATAATATTCTTGTTATTATATGAACTGAGAGACCCTGGCCAAACACGTTTAAAGAAGTCAGTTTGGGTCAAAATTTATTGTTCTAGCTATTTGGATATAAGGATCCAAGGATTCTTATAGTTGCCATCGGGTTGATTTTCAACTCAGTTGCAACATACATATAGCCCTTTTTTCAGTCTTTGTTTGAGCCAATTCTTGAGCCCATTTATACCCACCATTCAGGCGATTTGAGTTTTGAAAATTCAGGCAGTTTTTTTTTAAGGGATTCAAGATTTTGTGGAGGGCAGAAACCTTTAAATAAGGATCTGAATTTTCAATATTAGCCAAATCGCTATGTATATGAGATTTTAGCAGAGGGCAGGGACCTTTAAAGTCTCCGAATCTCTATATTTTTCAGTCTTCCTATAGGAGGGCAGATTTCTTTTTGAGAAATCAAAATCTCCATTTGATAAAGAAAACAAAATGAGGAATGATGGAATGAAAATAATTTGGTGGTTGGAGGGCAAATCCTTAGTAAATAGAGATCGGAATCTCCGATAGGAAGTGAAATGGAGATGTTATGTAAAATGAGATGGAGAAGATGGAGTGAAGGGGAAGATGATGTAAAATTAAATGAGATGGAGAAGATAGAGTGAGGAGGAAGATGATGTAGAAATCTGACCCTTTTCTCTCTCTATTTCTTTTCTCTTCTCCTTTTTTTCTTTTCTTTCTCTTCCATGTTAGCAAAAACACTCGAATCTCTTTGTTCATTCCTCTCTTCCCTTTTTTATTTCCCTTTCTTTTGAGTGGTTATGATAACTACCATAACAGGTATCATGGAGCGAGTGGAGGAATCGGTTGTGGGCAGTTTTCAACACTCCACAATGAGTTTCTTTGAATGGGTCTTATGACCATACATATGGGTAATTGAAACCTAGACCTTTGAGATGATGTGTATCGGCTTCCAACACTTTACCAACAATTACTCATGTATTTTAAACTAATCAGAATATTAGTTTACTAAAAAAATGTTTGGAAGTTTTGATGACTTAGGTCATTGAATCATGTTAATTTAATAGGCCTAGATCAATTTCCATCAACATCTTTTGTTTAGAAAAATCTTGACATCAACAGTGATGTAACCCATTCTGGGTAATTTACCAAAAAATAAAAAATAAAAAGACCCATTCTGGGTAAAAGCCCATCTTTGTTGTTGAAAAAATAAGGCTACAGAACTGATTTATAAGAAAGAATTGAAACAACAATACCGATCTGGAGAATGCTATATGGGCAGAAATCATAGGAGAACAGCAGCAGCAGCTCTTGGCCAAGGCACATCTGGTGTCGCTTTCTTTAGGACGAGTTCTTCCCTTCCGGGATAAACCCAGATGCGAACAGGATCTCTGCAGGGGCAGCCCCACGATACAACTGCCTTCACAGAAGATCAGAATCAGTTCCACACCAAGTCCAGATCAATTCTCTAGGAAACACCGAATACTCATAAGAACAGAGGAAGGGAAGAGAACAGAGTTGTGTAATTTTTCTAAGCCCAAACAGCCACTTTATATCACAAAAAATCGTCGTTAGGCCATTAAATCAGTGACTAAGCCACAATGTTAAGCAGCAATAGAAAGCAATTAAAACTGCGTTTGAATTTCAATTTTTAAACGTTGGCCATTAATAAAAATGTTTTTTTGGGGTTTGGAATCGTTAATAAAAAAAAATTCTTTTTTGGATTTGAAATTTTCTGCAAAAACAAGCCATTTCTATATATGAATATGGGGACCCTCCAAGCTAGGTCGGGCAGGATTTGCACCCCCCTACGCGGGATATACACGCAGGATGTGCGTTGCAGACACGTGCCTGGTTAAACGTTTTTCGGACCTTGAACCCCGGGTCGAGCCGGACTCACATGCGTGCATAGAGCCCATGGTAAAAGGCTTCAAAGGTTCACAAAGGGTATAGAAATGGAAAAACATATAAAGCCTCCTCAAGTGATGAACTTTGGCAATGTGGGATGCCTTGTTTTCCAAAGACCTACACTACCCACATAAAGCAAGAGAAGAAAAAGACAAAGTACTGTTCAAGTAAAGTCAAAACACCTTTTGAATTTTTGAACCACTTAAAAAACCCAACAATCTCCCCTCTGTTTCAAAATATTCAATGAGCATTATACTGGTAAGGTGACATAGCTTGAACCTTACCGTCATGACATATTTGCAAACTTTTTAGGAGATAAAGTGTCTAGAGTCTTGAACTTCAACTCTTTATATCAATTCGAAAATCCATCAAGATTTATATACTTGGAGTTCGTAGGTTAGCACTTTACAGCCATGCGCTTAATCTAGGATTTCATGAGTGCTCTAGAGAATCTGCCCAAAGTCTCATAGGAAGCAGCCCCACTTCCACACTCGTATAAGTGAGTCTATCAAGAGTGCTCCTGCAGCTTTGCACCCCAACGTATAGGCTATAGAGCTCATTAAGGATTAAATCCAACCTCATTTGCTACAGGTTATGTGCTAACAATTAATCTCACACAATAGGGATGAGTTTTCTAAATGTCAATACTACACATCATCGGAATAACTTGGTTTGCCCATTGAACCTAGTTCTCAGGATCTCCAGTCATTAGGTTGGGTTACCGCTATTGATGATTTATAGGCTGAAGACCCATCCGTTTGGTTGTTTCCTTTATCTTTTCTCTTGCAAGGCCTTTTGTCAAAGGATCTGTTAAGTTGTCCTTTAATTTCACATAATCAATTGCAATCACTCCTCCAACGAGGAATTGTTTCACATAGCTATGTTGCAATCTTACTTGTCTAGACTTTCTATTGTGCGTGGCATTGTGTGCATTTATAATTGTTGTAGTGTTATCACAATGAATAATAATAGGAGAAATTGGTTTAGTCCACAAAGGAATATCAAATAATAAATTTCTAAACCATTCGGCTTCCGTTGCGGCGGCTCCCAGAGCCAAGAATTCCGAATCCTTAGTGGATTGAGTAATGGTAGTTTGTTTCTTAGATTTTCAAGAGATTGTAGCACCTCCCAAAGTGAAAATATAGCCGTTGGTAGACTTAGAATCATCTGAGTCTGTGTTCCAATCAGCATTACTGTAACATTCAACTACAGCTAGAAAACTAGAATAACATAATACATAGTCTATAGTATGCTTTAAATATTTAAGTACTCTGGATACAACATTCCAATGTTCAACACCAGGATTACTAGTGTATCTACTTAATTTGCTCACAGCATAAACTATATCAGCACGAGTATAGTTCATAGCATACATTAAACTATCAATCACACTAGCATAGTCAAGTTGCGCTACACTATCACCATTATTCTTTACTAATTTAATACTTGGATCAAAAGGAGTGGACACTGGTTTACAATAAAAGTGATCAAATTTTCTCAACACGTTTACAATGTAATGTGATTGGGACAATATAATACTAGTGTCATCTCTAATAATTTTGATTCCCAATATTACACTTGCTTCTCCTAAGTCTTTCATATCAAAATTATTGGAGAGAAGTAACTTTGTTTCTTTGACACAATCCATGTTAATTCCAAAGATCAATAAATCATCAACAAATAGATATAAAATTATTGTTGAATCACCATTAGATTTATAGTATACATTTTTCAGCCTCATTTATTTTGAAGCCATTTGACAGAATAACCTCATCAAACTTCATTTGCCACTGTTATGGTGCTTGTTTTAGTCCATACAAGGACTTTAACAATTTACATACCTTATGCTCTTGTCCTTTTATTACATAACCCTCTGGTTGATCTATATAAATCTCCTCCTCTAAATCACCATTTAGAAAAGCAGTTTTTACATCCATTTGATAAATATATAAATTATGCACAGCAGCTATAGAAATCGAAGTCCCAATGGAACTTATTCTTGATACATGTGAAAAAGCATCAAAAAAGTCTACCCCCTCCTTTGCCTGGCTTTGTATTTCTCTATTGTTCTATCAGGCTCTAGTTTTTTCTTAAGAAGCCATTTGCATCCTAAAGGTTTGGTACTTGAGGGTAAATCAGCTAGTTCCCAAGTATGGTTTGCTAAAATGGATCTATTTCATCATCTAGTGCTTCCTTCCAAAAGTCAGCATCACGGGCAGACATTGCCTCCTTATAAGTATATGGGTCATTTTCTATTAAATAGGTCTCAAAGTCAGGATCGAAACTAGTGGATGTCCTAACTCTCTTACTTCTCCTAAGTTGGGGTTCCTCTTCTTCTGGAATTTCCAGAACTGTTTTAGATGAGGAAGGTTCAGTTGTAATTCTAGTTTTAAATGAAAAAAACATCCTCAAAGAAGTCCGCATCTCTAGACTCAACTAGAGTTTGGTTTCTCATTTTTAGGAATCTATAGGGAGCGCTATTTTGTGCATATGCTATGAACACACATTCCCATGAGTGGGGTCGTAACTTAGGCCTTTTGGGATCAACTATCCTAACATGGGCTAGACAACCCCAAACTTTAATATATTTGAGGTTAGGCTTTCGCCCCTCCCAAATTTCAAAGGATGTACAATTTATCTTAGAATGCAAAATTCTATTTAAGATATAACAAGCAGTCAACAAATCTTCACCCCATCTATTTTTGGGACAACCGTATGAAGTCAATATACAATTAACCATTTCAATCAAAGTCTGATTTTTCCTTTCTACTATCCCATTTTGTTAAGATGTATAAGGAGCGGTACTTGTTCTTTTAATGCCTTTGGATTCACAGAAGTCCAAAAAATCTTTTGAAGTGTGTTCTCCACCTCTGTCACTTCTAAATGTAATTACTTGTTTATTTAATTTATTTTCAACTTCAGACAAATAAATTCTAAATTTAGATAAAGCTTCATCTTTAGTTCTAAGTAAGTATACATAGGTATATCTAGAGCAATCATCAATAAAAGTAATGAAGTAATATTTTCTACCTCTAGTCATAGTGTTACTTAAATCACATATATCAGAATGTACTAACTGAAATAAATCAGTTTCTCTTTCCACTTTATGAAAAGGCTTTCGATTAATTTTGGATTGAGAACATATTTCACATTTCTTTTATTCATCTTTATATTTCTCAATCAATCCATCATTACTCATATTTTTTATTTTTTAAAAAAGATTAATATGATCTAATCTACCATGCCAGTCATAAAAAGAAGCAACTATGTAAGCAGAAGAATATGCATTATTGTTGATTACATTCAATTTAAACATACCATCATATGCATAACCCTTGCCAATAAAGATGCATTTTTTTGTGATTACAAACTGATCAGACTCTATACTTTCTCGAATCATGCCTTGTTGAGAAGAAAACTAGAAACTAGACTTTTTTTCATCTCTGGAACATGAAGCACATTCAGTAGAGTCACGGTTTTTCCGGAAGTGAATTCAAGTTCAACCTTCCCTTTACCAATTACTTGTGTAGTAACGGTAGTTCCCAAAGAGAGTTTACAATCTTGCTTGACCTCCTCATAGGTCTTAAATTGTCACGACCCGGGCCCGAGATCCGGTAACCCCGAGCCGTAAGCCCATACTTACTCCCTTAAATCCCGAATCAACCGATGTTAAAAACGAGATCCACAAGGGATAACATCTCAAAAACCTGACAATTACAATTCTGCGGAAACAATTTCATTTGACAATATCAACTTACAATTTACATGTATACAAAGTAATGTCCTTTATACATGTATCATTGAACCATTTACCTGTCAATCATACTTGTCCAAAACATTATACAAGGTCAATTAATTACATACCAAAATGATTATACAAAAGAATAATCTCTCAATTGTTTCTCAAAATATTTTCACAAAATGTTTCTATCTCCTTTCCGCTCTCGAATACCCATCTCAGACAGTATCCCGGCCATTCCATTCATTTAGCCCTCCTGGAGGAACCTGAGCGGTCTCCTCCGCTCCCGCCTGGGGCGCTGCCGCCCGGCAATGGCAAACGGGCCTGTAATGCCATCAATAACACTAATGAACACGACGGTTCAACAATGTATAAACAATTCTTGTAATAGCATGTTAATTCATGAGTTAGATTCATTCAATATAGCAATAACAGTTTCAATCCTAAATGAGTCTAGAAAGCTCCTACCATAACAATAAGTCGACATGAAAGTCAATCATGTGGACATGTATAGGGTGGCCACTACCATAGCATTCATTTCATTACATTTACCATCTTCCCTCAAAGGAAGGATTCATTATTTCCATCTTCCCTCAAAGGAAGGATTCATCTTCCAAACGGAAGGCATCGATCAATACCCATAGATACGATCGGAATTTAGTGGGACTTACTAGTGTCCGGGCCAGGGACAACTAGCATCACCACGGAGCTCCGGAACGCCCCCAAATCCATCTACTGCAGTAGGATTAGACATATGTCTCATTTATTCATTCATTGAACTCATTTAAAGTTCTAAAACAATAGGTAGGTAGTGCCAGACTCAAGGGTGAATACTTTTCAGTGAGCAATCCATCTCTGGATTCAATTCAGTTCCAAGATTCCCATAATAACAAGGGAATGGAATAATAGTGTTACCAATCTCATTAGATTAGGACACAATGTTACAATAAGGAATCACTAGACAATCATGATTCCATTTAATTCTATCTTAAATCTAAACAACCATATAGATATAACTAACGGTACTAAATGCACGTGTTATTCATGATGAACATCACATTTATATTTGGTGTGTGCATTATAGTCCCCGTAGTTAACGTCCATGGAAGTCTAGACCCCAATTTATTAATTGTGAATTTCTCCCTTAACTATCCTTAATTCTCAATAATTTCAATTTACTTCGTGATTAGTCTTCGAACTAATCCGGGAGCATTTATACTCACAAGGAGTGCTCCAAACTTATGCAAAAATCCAAAAATCCAAAATCCACTGGACTCAAACTGAGTCCCCTAATCGATCGGACCGTTAGGTCCGATCGATTAGCCAAATTTTTACTCACAATTAATGTGTTGGCCAATGTCGGTCAGCTCGGCGGTTACCCGGCGGTTAGCCGCAACTCAGTTGGCGGCTAGCCGGAACCTACTTGGCGGCTAGCCGAATTTCGATTGGCGGCTAGCCGAAATTTCGGCGGTTAGCTCACGGCCAGCTTTCCAGAAGCTGACATTTCTGTCTCGATTTTTCGGTCACCTTACGGTTATCTTGCGGCTAGCCGAAATTGAAATTTCGGCTAACCGAAATTTCAGCGGTTAGCTTTCCAGAGGCTGTCATTTTGACAGGAATTTCTGACTCAATTTCGGTCAGGTCGCGGTCACCTCACGGTTAGCCGAAATATGGCGGTTAGCTTTCCAGAAGCTCGCCCATTTATGGATTCCGGCGGTTAGCTTTACGGTTAGCGTCGCGGCTAGCCGAAATCCACCCAGAATCCCATTTTCGAGCTTCAGAACTTCTGAAGCATCTCTGAAAACTGAGTTCCTTGAACTCTAGTCCCTCCAATCAATCAATAAGAATCCAAGGAAATGTATGGATACTAGGAGTAACCTCTATAACCTTCTATTTCATCTTCACTCATCATCCATTCACAATAATACTTCTAATATCCATTAATCTCTACATTCAACCCATAGAAATCCTACAATTTGCTACAATGGTTAACATTAATCACAAAAAGATGTTTATACTTGCCTCTTGTAATCAATGCACTCAAAGTCCTCTTGCCCAACTTGCTTTGAGATGGAAAAACGCCCAAATGAAACCCTAACTCCATGAAAACATGAAAATGCACGACCTTTAAGCTATTTATGCTAGAAACCTTCCCTCACTACTCAATAGAACTTGGAAATCCCAAGGAAAGAACATCTACTTACTTGTAGCTCCAAGCAAAGAGATTTTGGGTTCTCTTTCGAGCTTCACACTTCACAAATGGAGGAATGGTTGAGGAAGAAGATGAAGACGGTGCTACACTCCTCAAGAACCTCCGTGAATCTCTCCTAATCTTGCTCTCGATGAAGGAGAATGAAAGAGGAAAAAGGAAGAAGATGGAGAGGAACGAGGCTAGGGTTGATGTGGTGAATTGAGTGAATGATTCATTTCATTCTAATATAAGAGTTCACACTCCAAAACCCCCTTCCCATTATCTTTATTACATTTTGAGTCACTTGAAGCCTAACTTGGTCCATTTGAGGTCAAATGGAATCACGCCTATTATGAAAGTTAACATACTATTCGACACGCACACGTTGTTATCAAGAATTTCCGTATTTGACGAAATACGTGAAAATCCGTATTTACGAAAAAGTCCTTGGCCTTGTTTATTTGACTCTAAACTCATTTTTAATCCACTCAATACCACTCAAGTCCATTCCATTATGCTTAATGCATCATTTGAGAGTAACTTGTCTCTCTTTGGTTATTAATCTTCATTAACTCAATTATTCGTGCTTATTTGGCATTAATCTTAATTAATTAGCCTTAATAACGATTAGTTCGGGTCAGGGTGTAACATAAATAGACCTCTATCAAATGTAACATGTGTGGTTACTCTTGTGTCAATCCACCATCCTTCGCTCTTTCCTATGCTAAGTGTATTTACTTTAGAGACTACAGCCACGAAGTGTTTTTCTTCAATGACATTCGCTTGAGGCTTATTGGATTGGGAATGTTGTGTAAGCTTCTTCCGGTGGCCACATTCTCTTGCAAAGTGATTGGGTTTCCCACAAACACAACAACCACCCTTTGCATGTGGCTTGTTTGACCCTTGGTTCTGATATTTGGTTGAACCCTTTTTCTGAAAATGGTTAGGCTTCTTATTTTTGAAAGAATGATTGTTTTTCTTGTTCCTGCCTAGATGTTGATCAAATGTTCCTTTCTTTTCACCATCACCCTTAGGTTCAATCACATTTATTTTTCCACTATTTTTAGGTAAACTATTCTGATCACTCAACCGGGTTTCTTTTTCAATGCTCAAGTAGTGCTGAAGGCACTCAATGCTCTAGAGAGTAAGCCCTTCGTTTATGCCTCAAAGTCTTTTGAATATCCTTCCAAGTTGATGGCAGTTTCTCAATTATTGTTGCTACTTGAAACTGTTCATCAACTCGGATCCGTCAAAATTATCCAACCAAACCAAGTCCTGATGCATGAACTTAACAGCAGAGGTAGCCATGGACTCATCCTAAATTGTTGAAAAACTAAGGCTACAGAACTGATTTATGAGAAAGAATTGAAAAAACAATACTGATCTGGAGAATGCTATATGGGCAGTCGTGGCCAAGGCACTCCTGGCGACACTTTCTTTAGGATGAGTTCCGCCCTTCCGGGATAAAGCTAGATGAGAATAGAATCTCTGTAGGAACTGCCCGCAGGATACAACGGCCTTCACAGAAGATCAGGCTTAGTCGCACACCAAGTCCAGATCAATACTCCAGGAAACACAGAATGCTCATGAGAACAAAGGAAGGGAAGAGAACAGAGTTGTGTAATTTCTCTAAGCCCAGACGGCCACTTTATATCACAAAAAATCGTCGTTGGGCCATTAAATCAGTGATTAAACCATAATGTTAAGCAGCAATAGAAAGCAATTAAAAGTGCGTTTGAATTTCAATTTTGAAACGTTGGCCTTTAATAAAAATGTTTTTTGGGATTTGGAATCATTCATAAAAAAAAGCATTTTTTTAGAACAAAAAAGGGATTTGAAATTTCTGGATTGGCACCTCCCCTACGGCGATATACACACAGGATGTGCGTCGCGGACACGTGCCCGGTTAAACATTTTCTGGACCCTAAACACCCCGGGTCGAGCCAAACTTGCGTGCGCGCATATTGCCCATGGTAAAAGGCTTCAAAGGTTCACAAAGGATATAGGAATGGGAAAACATATAAAGCCTCCTCAAGTTATGAACTTTAGCAATGTAGGATGCCTTGTTTTCCAAAGACCGACACTACCCACATAAAGCAAAAGAAGAAAAAGATAAAGCACTTTTCAATTAAAGTCAAAACACCTTTTGAATTTTTGAAACACTTAAAAGACCCAACATTTGTTGTACTAGAGTTTTTAGCTGCTTCTTCCAAGGTAACCTATCTAAAAGCAGGTAGCATTAGCATTCATTAATCATTACTTGTTCCAGGGATTTGGGAATAAATAAATAGCAAATGTCCTCAAATAATTACTTTGCATAAGGTAACTAATGCATAAGCCATTGTGAATGAGGAAAACAAGTTGTAGGTGAAGATAATTACATATACAAGTGTCACATAAGCACATGTTGGTTAATCGATGTCTTCTTGTGCATTCTATATAAAAGGAAAATGCATGCCAATGATGCACAAATGAGGAGCAACATTGTCACAACATGATTCAAGAAAATAAGGAAATGGCCCACCCTTTTATTTAATTTTTTCAAAACCATTTGTAAAAGAGAAGAAAATATAGACATGCGCATGTGATTCTAATTGTCCTAAGTGTTACATAATACATACATATGACTTGCACTTCAGCTGAAGACAAACAGATCATTTTGTCAATCCTTGATTTTAAAGAAAGCAAATTGCGTATAAAATACCTTGGATTGCCTCTATTCCTCAAGATTAAACTTGGAGGTGAGATCTGCACCTGTCGTGGTCTCGTCCCGATACCCTGCTCGCTCCCGTAGTTCCCGATATCTGGTTCGCTACTGCAATTCCCGATACCCGGTTTGCTACCATAGTCCCATCCCGTATTATTATATATGTATATGTAAATTTTGTTGCACTTCCTCACTTCGATGACTGAGGTCAATGCCCTAATATACTCTTGTCACTTCGATGATAGAGGATTTAGCTTCGTGTGGATGTCATCTTACTTGTTCCCCATTTCCTTAGTACCTTTACTCATTTTATATTGCATACATGTTTTGAATAAATGATTTATCTTTTCATGAAGATTATTGTTTAAATAGATTTAAATGTTTTCAAAGGTAAATTCATTTATTACTATATCATCATATCTTTTTACCCACCTACTAAACCGTCGTGTTTGACCCACTTTTTGGTACTCAGGTCCAGTCGTTGGTTATCCCGAGGAGGAGCACGAGGAGGCGGTCGGAGAACCGCAGCAGTTAGTTGAGTGGCGTGCCGATGATGTTGTTTAGATATCCGGTTGCCTCAAGATACGTTACATTTTGGGTTGTGGCTAACCATTCTTTTGGGGAGTTATTGTTTTATTTACATTTGCCTTTGTTGGTCTCTATTTTTGGGGATATAATTAAATGATCTTTGTATAAACTTTAACTATACTTTTGGGATTACGCTAATGATCATTAATCATTCTGATTCCTTATGTATTTAAACTTGTTATTAGTCCTCTTAATGGAAATGAATTTATGGGTGTGATTTGCTACACGCTTCCGCATTTAACAAAAATATTCATGGTTGTTGAGATATCCTCACCGTGGACACCTATGGAAAATCACGTGCATGGGTAATATGCATTCTTTATTAACCCGTGTACGCATTGGTACTAACCATATTAATTGTTCGTCTTATCCATCATCATTCATCATCCATTATTTAGTCTCGATCCCAGATTAGGTCGTAAACCCAGTCCGGAGTCACGACACATCACCACTCACGAACTTGCAACTCGACCCATCATTCCCCTCCCAACGCCTATCCACCCAGCCAAACAATCCCTACCTCACCAACTCCTGGCCTACCTCACATCACCTACCATCCCCTAAAAGTCCAGGATCTGAACTCGAGTGGGGATGAATAGGATGAGCTCAAAACTTAGACCAATTTTAAATTTATATAATCAATTATGCTTTGGTGAAAGTCAATTTATTTGAATACATGTGATGTCTCTGGTACATAAACATATGAACTAAACATTAAACATATAATCATCAACCAAAAGCATGAACCATAAACACATGTAATCATCCAGCAAAACACAAGAAATTTATTGTGGTTCGGCCAGCGTGCCTACATCCACTCCCGGCTTCCCTACCCGATTTTCCACTATCTTCATTTGAGGTTTAAGGTTCACCTCTAACCTTACAAACCACTCTTATGCTTTTCAAGGCTTAGCAATAACCTTTACAACCACTTATGCTTTGCAAAGGCTTAGCAATAACCTTTTCAACAATGAAAATTAACTCTCTAAATTGCTTTTATCAATACCTAAGAGAGATACAATTGAGTACAATTCTCATGTAAGCTTAATTCAAGACATATACATATAGTAAATGTAAAGATTTATGAATGATGCATATACTTGAAATTAACTCTCTCTCTCATTTTGAAATTTAATGCCCATTAATGATGCAAACCTGAAAACCATAAATCTGAGATAGAGGGGTATTAAATGATGCACACATGTTTAAAATGATGAACAAACTAGATTTTGAAAATGCAACCTAAGTCTACCAAGTTTGTACAAAATATGAATTTAATAACATGTGTAAAGCATGCCAAATGTTGAAAACATAAAACATAATGTTAATC
Source organism: Umbellularia californica (assembly GCA_028538565.1). Classification (NCBI taxonomy): domain Eukaryota; kingdom Viridiplantae; phylum Streptophyta; class Magnoliopsida; order Laurales; family Lauraceae; genus Umbellularia; species Umbellularia californica. The sequence continues at coordinate 42,908,318 of JAPQWN010000004.1, forward strand.
ATGTTTAAAGTCATAAGCATGTTATGAAAACAACATTTAGTTTAAGTCAAACATCGATATAAATCATGCAATTAAATAAAACAAAGGTTTGAAACATAGCACAAGATAATTTGAGAAAAGGGGCAAACCCATTTTTGATGAATTAAAGGTTGAGATCCATGGATTAGCCCTCATACTCTTCCTTTAGCCTAGCCTAATTGCTCCGCTTTCCTTGGCCCTCAAAAGACTCAAAAGTGTTGGCACAAATCCAAAGGGAAGAGGCTCAAATATATAGCAAAAAGGTCTCCAACGGCTCTCTGGTCGGTTAACCCACTTTCAGTTCGATTAAACAAACTATAATGGTCACAATTTTGAACTCAGATGAAATTCAGTCAAGAACTCGGTTGACCGAGCAGTGACCGAATGTCTAACCGAATTTTGGGAGAGAGTTTGGACATTTTTTTTATCTCCAAAATTTAATTCGGTCAGATTTCGGTGGACCAACTTTCAATTCGGTAGACCGAATTTGAACCGACTTTCTGACCGAATTGAGTGTCGGTTAACCGATTTTTTCCTGAGATTTTGATACGAAAAAAGATCTTAAAAAAGGAAACTTTTGGTCATGAAAAACTTGACTTGAATTGTTTAAATTGAGTTTCAAAATGTGATACAAAATATATATGTTTATGTATGAATCTTCAAAATTCAACTTTTGAGGCTAACTTGTAAAGTTTATAACATGCATAAAGGTCAATCTTAAAAACATGATGCCATATATGAAAACTTCAATAAAAATGCATGAAGATTTCCAAGATGCAAAGATTAAAACTCATGAAAAAATGAAAGATAAAGCTATCATGAAAATGTGAATGCATTCAATTAAATTGCAACAAATGAAAACCCTAATATTCCATTCTCTATTAATCACAGAAAGAGGTTGGAGAAGAAAGGGGAAAATGCTTTCTGGATGGAATAACCAGACAAAAGGGCTTGGATTTGAACCAAAGCTGACCATTCGGGGGAGAAGACGAGAAGCGTCCCACTGGGGTCATTTGTTTCCCCTCATTTATGTATTTAATTGAACATTGTCTGCAACGATTACAAACCTTTATGTCTGTTTGCAATATATGGATCCACATGTGATATGTAAATCACATGTGAAACTGGTGTGTGGAAGGAATTTTTACCATCTCGATATTTGTGAACTGAACCACATTAGCCCCATTCTTTGAAATGTGAAGATTGTGTTCGACTCCTCTATTAGAGGAAGATGGAAATAAAGAATAACTTATCGCGCAATTCATTAATGCGCGAATGCACCCCAATCTAGATGAAAGTGAATGACAATTCATTCCTAAAAAATTGAAGTCGATGGTACAAGATGTTTTTTTCTTATCATATATATTTGATGATGCTTTTGTAGGTATAAGGATATTTGAAGGCTTTTTTCCTTAAAAAATCCAATTTCTAAATTTAATAGTTTTTTTTTATGACTCCCTCTTTTTTTTATTGTCTCTTCACTTTCATTTACTTAACAAATAAAATACCCACACATGCCAAGCTGGTTGGGGCACATTACCCGTTTCATTCAAACCCAATTTGTCCATCCATTTTATTAGTACATGGCAACTAAAATTTGTCGGAAGATCGGGGCTGTAACATAGTGATCATTAGGCCTGTCAATGGGCCGGGTCGGGCCTCGGCTTGAGTTGTCCAATTCCATCCCGAAAATAGGACAGGCCCGCTGGGTGTTGTCCAATCCCGGCCCTAAATTGAACGGGCATACATCAAATCCCGTCCCGTACGACCCGGGCTGGGACAGGGCCGGGCCTGGGCTTAGTCCAATCCTGGACATAAGAAAAACATTCTCTAATTATTCTTACTGTCACCAGACACCCGACGTGAACCAGACTTTAAACCCTCCTTTTTTCCGGGCTTGGGACTGGCAATGCAATGCAACTAGCAACATGGCGGTGTTAAAAACTTTTTTTTTTTGTGTGGGTGTGTGGGTGGGTGTGTGTGTGTGTGTGTGGGGGGGGGGGGGGGGGGGGGAGGGGGTAGAAAATCAATAGAAATGAATGAATATCCTATAGGCTATATGGGTCAAGTAATGTAGAAACGGTTAAAACCTTTTTTTTTTTTCCAGTGAAAGTAGAAAATCAATAGAAATGAATGCAAATGAGTATTCTATATGAGTCAAGTTAAAGTAACGTAGGATCAGTTAAAACATAATTAGTCGTTTTTTGTTGTTAGTAAGGGCACTTTCAGTAATATATAAATAATTATTATTAAATGACTTTGCAGCGGGCCGGGTCTAAACGGGCTGGGTTGTTTCTGTTTAGTCCCAGTCCCATTTTGGCCAGGCTTAAAAATGTATTGTCCAAGACCAGCCCACTGGGCTCAAATTTTTTTAAAAAGCCCTGTATTTTTGGGCTCGGGCCGAGCCGAGCCTGGCCAAACTTTCTACCCGCTTCAACACGTCCCGGACTAGTGATCATACCAGCAGCCTATCATTAAATGCTTCACAAAGAAGAAGAGGGTCAGAGCAGGGGACCATGCACGGCCCAAGACACTGAGATCACATGCTTCCCTTTCCTACTGCAGTTTCTAGTACGTCACTGCTACGGCCCTGGTAGGCTGCAACAGGAAACAGGCCTTTGCTGGAACATTGCAGCGTTAGTGTCTGCATTCTGCATAACCTTCAATTATTTCGCTCCTTTGACCCCATGTCCCCAAGCTACTCTTAAATCTATAACAATATATAGATGAGACATCTACGATCAAGCATTTAAGTAGTACCTGCGAGTCCACCAACCCATGATTTTGACTCAATTAAGTGGACCAAGATTTAGTGGGTCCCATAGTTGATAGTACCACTAAGGAAAAATCAGCTCTCTTTTTTATTTTTAAATTAAGATGTAGAGTTGTTGGTCTGGCCTATCAAATATACGAAGTTCGATTTTCATTTAATGATGTCAAATGTTTGATCATTTTATGACTTAAGGTCAAATTCTTGCACCGTCATTGTGCTAGCCCTCTTATATGTAAGTAGATTCCTCAAGTGTCACTGTTATGGGGTGTAACTCGTTGTGAGAGTACTTGCTCTTTTGTTTCAATATGGAACTGAATTCCTCTGAATTCTCAGAAATTATATTGGTAAAAAGGGCTAAACTTTAAATAAATTAATGTGAAAATTCATAATATAAAAAGCTTCTTTTTAATAGGAAATTAATTAAGGGGAGATGGAAAATAAATACCCGGCACATCCTAGTAAGTCAAATCTTAGGAAAGTGGTAGTCTCATTTACATCTCTACAACCTTATATCTTTCACCCCTCATCTCTTTAATAATCTTATGGTAAAACTATGTTACCATGATTTCCTAGGTATTCAAACTAAGAGGCCTTTTAGTATATCTGGTTATAGTGGAAAACCAGACTTGACCTATTTATCTAACCTGCCTAATTAACCCGAACTGACCTTAACACAAACAGATGTATCGGTTGCAGGTCAGGAAATCCTGACTTACAGTTAAAGGCAAGACACTAGTTGACCTGCTTAACCTTCTAACCTGAGATGCAACATTTTCAGCTAATCATTTGCATCTCCATGATACAAGAATATTTTGGCCATTCTTTTTCTGTGTGGGAATATTATTAGTTAGTTTTCTCAAAAGACTGTTGGTGTTGGTTGGGTCGGCTGTTGGGTGGAGGAACCCAAACAAATCCTACCAAAAAAAAAAAAAAAAAATCCAAATTATAAGTCCAACCAAAATCACACTTTCAGTAGGATAAGGGCACGCGAGTTCGAGTATGATCGAATCCGATTGCACATATGGTTATGATTCATGAATGTAGGAATTTTCCTGAGAACTAGGAAGAGGACAATTACATATAGATAGGGCAAATGGACCCTTACAATTAGAAAAAATGGGTTGTGGATAAGGCATTGCCGAAATCAGATCCATTGGTAATTTCAACGCTTCAATCCCTGGTATTTCAGCTAATAAGACTAGGCAAATTTATTTGACCCTGTATTTGTTCTCGGATCCAATGTTTCGAAATGACCAAATAGGCTGAGTTTTAGCAGATGCGCGCCTTGTGTACAAAATGGTCGCACTCAGTGTTTTATAAATTCCCAATAAAAAACAAGTCTTACTCAGTGGGACCAATGGACTCCGCCTACATCTGACCCAACCCCATTTTTGTGGGGACTGTAGAATTTGTTGAAAACCCCAAACTCTAAGAATAAGGCCTACAAACCGATGCATGTCAAAAAAAATTTTTTTTGGGGGGCGGAATAGACTTCATAGCTTCTTTTTTTTTTATTTTATTTGGTGAAAGGACTAAGGGCTTGTTTGGCATCTCTACTCTTTTTTTATAGATCCATCTAAAATAGAGTCATTAAAAAAAGAGACATACAAAAAAGAGGCTAGAATAAAAAAAAATGCATTTGATAACGCACGAATCTATTTTAAATACCTCGCCTCTATATTTTAAGACCCAAAAGTTTTATTTCTCATCTGCCCATTTTTGGAGCATTTGGATTTTAGAGGATTTGCCTCTAAATGTCTAAAGCGGATAGAGTCTAGAATAGGCTTGTCAATGGGGCGGGTATGGGGCGGGTCGCCATGCCCCATCCCCGCCCCGGTAATAAATTCTCCATCCCCATACCCGCCCCATAACCCGGGCGGGTATGGGGATGAATCCCCATCCCCGCCCCAGTCGAGTCACGGGGAAACCCGCCCCGCCCCGCCCCTCTCCCCCCCCCCCCCCCCTTCTTTTTCCCTCACTCTTTTCCCCCTGCCTTTTCCTTTCCCTTACGTTCTGCAACGAAGGCCCAAGCCCTAGAAAACATCAACAGCAGTAATAATGTTGGTGGAAAAGGAAGATCTAGGACTGAGATTGAGCCTCAGATCGAGCTCGTTCGAGAATCGCCATCCTTTGCAGTTGAATCTCACGGGAGGCAGGGGCGGCAAAGACCGGGCGCCGGTTGAGGCTGGAGGAGTCGTAAGACGTGGCAGCAGCATCGAAATGGGAGAGAAGCTGCTGCTGCAGAGGGGGTGGCGCTGGTAGCTGCTGCGGCTGCTGCTGGGAGGAGCTGCCGTCTTCAGTGGCAGTTAGGGTTTGAGATGAGGGTTGCGGCTGCGAGGTGGCATTTCAGCTCTTGTTGAATGATTTCCTGGTGTAAACCTTGCTCTCCGCCCATCGATGCTTGTTGCGAGATCCGTCGCCACCACCCCCAACCAGAGGTCCTGACGCCATACATGAAAGTAAAAGAAAGGAACCCTAGCTCTGAACTCAAGCCCTAATCCGATTTGAGAGACAGGGAAACCCTAATATTGAGAAGGGATCAAATATATTCGAAAAAACAGGAAACCCTAGAGTCGATGTTTCGGAAGGAGATGACAAAAGAAAGACTAGTGTTAAAGAAAGAAGAGTGTTATTCAGATCGCTAGGGTTTTGGGTGGGGATTATCAAAACACAGAACGATTCATGAATATATTATAATATATATAATATTATATATATATATCTGGGGCGGGTATGGAGCGGGTCGGCCGTCCCCATACCCGCCCCTGACCCGGTCAGCTCTTTGACCGGGTCCTGGTCAACCCGCCCCGTTGACCCGAACGGGGCGGGTAATTTATGACCCGACCGGGTCGGGTTAACCGGGTCAGCGGGTTTTCCCCGCCCGGTTGACAAGCCTAGTCTAGAATCTTGTGCCAAACGCTCTAATTGTTTAAAACTCTGTCCAATTTAGACATTTAGAGAAATAGAGGCATGAAATAGAGATACCAAACATAGGCTAAATAGCTTAAAGACGGATTAGGGTCTGTTTGCCTTGAGTCGAATGGAATTCTATAATGAAAGGTTTCTTTTTACGGAAATATGTGTCAGCTTTTGATTTTGTAGTGAAGCCAAATTTCTTTCTAATCAAGTTTCTTTGTAAATTAGAAAAGCCTCTTTCTAATTAGGATTTTCTATTTTGGCATTAGTGTGTGAGTTGTTTTAGGAGTGAAACATTCTAATTGTAGATCTCACCTTCTCTCTCACTCTCTAGCTTGGAGAGAGCATGTGCATCATTGTAGGGTAAATGCTCCTGAAGTTCTAGAGCCTCTGAGAGTGCTAGCGCTATGTATGAGAGAAAGAAAACTATTATAATATTCTCCTGTTATCAGTAAAGAAGAAAGCTTGAATTGCTGCCCCATCGACGTAAACAACTAGCTCAACCATATAAATCTCTGTCTCTTTTTGTTGTGGTTTATTTCTTTCCTTGTTGTTTATTTAGATCTTATGTGTTTTCACTACATGGACTTTCGCAACAATTGGTATCAGAATAGTGCTGCATGCTTGCTTTACATTGGATCCGCTTGTTGTGTTGCATTGTTTCTTCTTCTGATGGCTACTACGATGTTTGAGATACCTAAGTTCAACGGTTAAAACTATCCTATGTGGAAGTTGAAGATGAAAATTAACGAACCAATATAAGTGAACTCTCCAACATACCTTCGTATGTGAGAGGAATGTATATTTATAATATTATACAAAGATACACAGAATATTCTCATAAGGAAAACCAGCTATTGATATGATTTTACACACTTGTAATCTTTGACTAAGGATATGAATTGATTTGGCATGATCCATTTGACATGTTGCTGACTGTGTAGGCCAATTCCAAAGATCATGTTTTTATCTTTGGATATTGGGCTAATATTCCCCCTCAAGCTGGACGGGATGCAAGTGACGGAAAGCTTGCCAATAATAAACTTGAAGCAGTGTGAACTTAGCCCTTTTGTGAAAACATTTGCAAGTTGAGCCTGGGTTGGGACATAGCGAACATCAATATCTTTGCGAACCACTTGTTTTGAATAAAGTGATAATCAACCTACACATGCTTGGTGCAAGCATGGAAAATCGGGTTGGCAGCAAGGGCCATTGCACTAATGTTGTCGCACCAGATAATTGGAGGTGAGCGGATGTAAATGGAAAGGTCTTTGATAAGAGTACGAATCCAGGCAAGTTCGGCAGGCGTGTGGGTTAGGGATCTGTATTCAGGTTCAGTGCTTGAACGGGCCAAGATAGTTTTTTTTTTTTTTTTGCACTCCATGAGATTAAGTTTTTGCCAAGGAAAACACAAAACCCATTTGTGGATGGTCTATCATTTGGGCAGTCTGCCCAATCCGAATCAGAATAGGCTTGGATATTTAATGATGAATCAGACTTGAAGATAAGACCATGTACTATTGTGCCTTTTAGATATCTCATGATTCATTCTACCGCCATCTAATGAATTGTAGTGAGGGCATGCATGAATTGACACACATGGTTAACCGCAAAAACGATATCTGGTCATGTCAATGTAAGGTATTGAAGTGCCCCAACTAAGCTCCTATAATATGTGACAGTAGGTAGTAAATCACCATCTGATTTGGATAATTTCTGGCCACTAGAAACAGGCGTTGATTGGGACTTTACCCCATCTAATTTCCATCGTTGAAGGAGATCAATAATGCATTTGGTTTGACAAAGAAATAAACCACTGCAATCTCGATAAAATTGTGGTCCCAAAAAATAATGCAGCTTGCCCAAATCTTTCATAGCAAAGACTGTACCCTGGCGTGTATTGAGTTGCATAAGCACAACGGAATTATTTCCCAAAACAATAATGTCATCAACATATATTAGGAGAATGAGAATTAATGTCCTTTCTCTTCGAATAAATAGAGATGAATCCACATTTGATCCTTAAAAACCCAATTCAAGTAGAAAGCTAGTGAAACGTTGAAACAAGCGATGTGGGGACTGTTTGAGGCCATATATTGCCTTGTGCAGACCGCATACATGTGCAAGAAACATTGGATCAATGAAGGCTTGGGGTTGCTGCATATATACCTCCTCAAAGAGATGTCCATGTAAAAAGGCATTTTGAACATCCAATTGATGAATTGGCCTGCCAAAATGTACAACAAGTGTGAGAACTACTCAAATTGTTGTAGGCTTAACAACGGGACTGAATGTCTCCTTGTAGTCAATCCCCTCTTGTTGGTGAAATCATTTGGCCACTAAACGGGGCTTGAAACGTTCAATGGTGCCATTTGCTCTTTGCTTAACTTTGTAAATCCACTGACACCCAACAATATTTTTGTTTGACTTGGGGGGGACTAGGGACCATGTGCCATTTTTTTTTATTAATGCTGTGAATTATGATGCCATTGCATCATGCCATTCAACATATTTTGGTGGATAGGACCAATTGATCCATAGATAAGGATGAAGGAGCCTATTTGTGGTAATTGGAAAGTTTAGGGTCTTCTTTGTAATGTATTCTTAAGAATGGAGTGCAATTGCATTTATATAGTGGAGTTATTTGCAATTAACTGTGAGCCCGATAGCATATGAGATGTGCAGTCGCGGTGTCCCAGTTGAAGCCAACTTTCTATGGAATCCCTAGTGGTCCTCACGCTAGCCCAAGTTATTAGAAAGCTACTAATCCTACTTAAACTCTAAAAGAAAAGGAAATAGAAAGTTACTAATCAAGTTTGAAGTAAGACTTTTAATTGTAATATAGTTACTAATTATTATGGAAGTGAGACTTCTATTTTAATTAGTAACAGAGGAGGTTGCTTTGAGCTATAAATAAAGGAGAAAAGAGAGGTGGACACCCTATGCATAATCCCCCCTTGGAATTCATGCCTCACTTCCCTACTGTGCAAGTGTTGCACGGCCTCCTTTCCTCTCTTCTAGTTTCTCTTTTGGTTTCCTTTAGAGCTTATAGTTGTTTTCTTTAGGAGATCTCACATATCTCCTTAAGAAAAGAGATCTGATACGGGTTATAGCGTGGAAGGCTAAAAGGTCTTGAAAATCCTAATTTGCTATCGAGAAATAGTTTCTTCAGCAAGTTTTCTTCTCCATTAGAGTACTACCAAGCTCCCAAAGAATAATTTATTTCGTTATATGTTGTGGATTGTTTTATGATTGCATGGTGATGCTATATTCTATCTTAGAGATAGTTTTCTACTGATTATGATTGATGAGATGGAGGACTTGGATCCTGGATGTGGTTTATGGTCTCATAGGTACTTGATCCCTAAGTCAAATGGGTTAAAAGTTTTAAAAACCTATCCACGAGGCTCACCTACTTCCACTGGATTCCGCTGAGAGGAAGTTTCCAACCTTAATTTCCAAAAAAGGAATAAAAAAGGATTCCAATCTAGATCTTAATATTGATTTTGGGTTGGACTAATACAACTTACATATGGTGCTCGCCCCAACACACAGATTCCCATCCTTATTCAATCTCACCCTTTATTGGTCAAACTGTTTATTGCCTGCCAACCCAAGTCGATGTGTTAGATTTTATCCAGCAGGCTCACAAGCATAACTAGGTAAGTGGTCAAACCATCTTACAGGCGGACCAACTCATATAAAGGACCCGACCATCGCAAGCGAAGAGAGCTCACGTACATTGCAAGGAAAGGGTGTGTGCGTGTAAGAGAGAGGAAGAGAGAGGAGGGAGAGAAGAATCTTTGTACGCTACCCGACAGCGTGAGTTTTACGACTCCGATCTCGCGTGGAGAGATCCCAGCAGCTTTTTAATCTTACGACAAAAGCAGAAAAAGGAAGAGAAAGTACTCAACCCCACTCAACGTGTTCTTTCTTTTTCATCCTGCAGTGATACGACTCTCGGACACTCCTGACCGTTTTCATCACAGTCCCCATCTTCTTTTTATTTCTAGAAGAGAAATCCTACCAGGCCTCTAATGCCAGCAATGGTCTTACTTGTTAAATTCCAAGTTTTTTCAAATCAATATACCCTTTTTAGTGGTTCTTGGCTATATTCGAAGACAAGAATAGTTGGATTTATAATTAGTTTAATCATATGCAAGTGATAGAAGTTATTCATATGTGTTACAAGTGGCCGATTTGGCAGTGATCATAGTTCTTGATGAAATGTAACATGACAGAAAACTACTGTTTTAATTATTTTTTTATTGGATGCGGTATGTATTGGTGGATTTACTGGCCTTGTTACATAACATTTCGACTTTTCAAACATTAGAGGATCCAAACTCAAGAGGGGGAATACATCTGGAGATGAAATTACTTGAGTCAATGTTCTCTAGCTAGTTTCCGAGAATCATGGCTGTCACGTAGAGTATCCAAATCCTTTGGTAGGGCCCATTTTTTAAATATTAAACCTGCTTAAAATGAATGTTGTATTCTTGATTCGGAAACACACCCAAATGTTGATTCAGCGGGTCACATCCGTTATCAGTTGTGGTAAAAGGCCAAACTGCCATTAATATACGGTATCTGTCGTTCTGTTTTCCCTTTTTTTTTTTTTTTTTCAATCTACCATTTCTTCGACAGATAGCTTAGGTTTATAATATTGTGCTTCAGAGGTAAAAGGTGCCCTTGATAACCTAAAAGAGCCCTATCATTTGCTCAGAGGTTTTTAATAAAAGTCAATTTTCTTTTATACATTGAATATGAAAATAAGATATATATATATATATATATATATACCAGCTCTTCTAAGTTGTAGTTTACGATAAGGTAAGTTGAAGTAAACTCGATTGTGTGTTGGGGCCCACCTGGGGATCCACATGGGGATGGGAGTGGGGGGGATTTCAAGGACTCCCTAGGACCCTCCTTCCTAAAAAAATCGGCATCAACCGTGGTTTTTATCATCTGCATCTGGGCACCAAAAATTTAATGGTCAACGATCCATTCAGATTGGTACACAGTTGACCCAACGGTCTAGTAAATTTGGATCTGACCAAAAGGTGGTGGGCATATGCAATTTAGGGGGGTCATGTGTTTGGTCCATTTGGATGAACCAAGGATGAGCCCCAGAAGCGTTAGCTTGCGGAATCTTATCTTAAGCTTAAGCTTAGGAAAGCTTTGCCCTATATATATAATTTTCATGTATAAAACATATTGCCACGTTTGTTTATAATTTTCATGTATAAAACATATTACCACATTTGTTTAGTAGCCAATGTTCACATGTATAAATGAAAAAGGGCAAAAATAGAAAGAACATGAACGGATCTATCATTATCTATAGAGTTTAGCACGCTCCACGATGCCAAAACTTTTCTATATGGGAAATTGTGGGTCTTTAACATTGTGAGCAGTTCGGATCATAGATTGGTTTCCCATAAAAGAGTAGAAAGTTAGAGAGTGGAGTTATGTAATCTTTCTATTTTTGCATATTTCTCTAAATCCAAGAGGACCTAAGAAATGAGATTTTATGCATCGGGGCTTATTATATCAATGAGAATATCGAGCAATATAGATCATGAATTGAAACCCCACAAAAGTGCAGATGATCAAAATTAGGATTTATATGTGTTTATGTTTCTCTCATGTTTCCTAAGATATTAGGTTTGGATTTTGAGGTTCACCATATATTTATGAGAACATCGAACGATTTCAGTAATAAATTGGAGCCTATAAAAGTGCGTAAAATAAGATCTTTAAGGTTAGCTGTTTATTTACACATATTTCTGAAATTAGATCTAGCAAATTGAGTTCTCGATCATTTACAACTTTAGCTTTTATCTTTCACCTCTGGCCTCTATAATTATTATGAATTCCTTGATATTCAATTCCATCCAAACCAATGAGCCCAAAGCAAATTACATTTAATCGTTCTGTCCACCGCGCAACTCGTAAAGGGACATAAAATCATCCATTGTGCGGTCGAGCCACCCATTGGGAGTAAGAAATAAATAAAAATAGAAAAGAAAACATAGTTATTTGGGCTTTATGCATGACATGAGGCAGATTGAGACCAATCAATGGCCTAGCCATTGGGGTCCACCAAACCTGGCCGGGCCACTTGAATCGAAACTGGTATGTGTGACAATCATGGCCTTGGTTCTAGGCCAAAAATTCAATCCAACCGAAGCCGGCCAATATACTAGGAGACTATTACTTCTATTCGTTCGGGTTCCAAAAGTACCTTACTACAACATATCTTTGATTCCACTTCTTCCAACACTACCCAAATAGTGACACGTAGTTACCCCCACAAGGCCAGCCCTCTTCTCTCTGTCTTTGTAGTTTATATACGCTTCCCTCATTCCACCCCGTAAGTGCAACAACAGAAAATTTGGCAACACGTTCTCTTACATTTCCAAGAAGAAAGTCCAACGGTGGAGAAGAATTCTCTTCATCTGAATCGATTATAGAAGATTTAATTGCAGTAGCTAGGAGGAGAGAGATGTCTTGGAATGGCAACTTCACCATCTTCTACGACAACAAGACATGCCCAGGTACTTCTTTCTTGCTATTACTTCCTCGTTTGCACAATAACCCATTACATGAATTTCATAATAATATCATGTCTGATGCAATTAGAGCTCAAGTGCCATTCGAAAAGAGTGCCTCTGCCCTCATTCATGGGAAGCAGCAGCAATAGCGGTATCCCATTTCCAGTTCAGGAGAGGAAGAGAAGGTTGTCGATGGATCAGATCGATTCATTGGAGAGGAGCTTTCAGGAGGAGACAAAACTGGAGCCAGAGAGGAAGATGAGGCTGGCCCAAGAGCTGGGTCTCCAGCCTCGCCAGGTTGCTGTTTGGTTTCAGAACAGGCGCGCCCGTTGGAAGGCCAAGCAGCTCGAACGCGTCTACTACACCCTCAAGCAAGAGTTTGATGCTATCTCTAGAGAGAAGCAGAAGCTCCAAGAGGAGGTCGCTCTTCACAATTTTCAACTTCTTTCCTTAAAATCTAACTCATCATGCAACCTCTCACACCAGTGCGAGGCACTGTAACAAAGTTACTTCTATATGCTTTGCTGCTTACTCCTGGCATTGAGAAGTGTGGATTTATCAAAATGGATCCACTCATTCGCTTGGAGCCTATTGGCCCCATAGGGATCTAGGCTTATAAGTTGCGCTGTGGATGCGTGGTTTAAAACTTGGCAGAAACTTAATTGTGTCATCCAATGCGTGAAAGTTACAACTGTGAGTGATACAAATTTTCTATAAGTTTAGTTTTGTATATATATTATTTTTCTAAAGGTAAATGTATATTGAATAGAAGAAACTAAGCTCCAAAACGTAAAACCAAAATGTATTGGAGAGTTCTTAAACATCTTTACACCTTATTTTGTTTACTTACAACTAGAACACCATAAAAGCCACAAATAATTAAGATTTATGGCTTTTAATTTTCTCATTTTTCAGAAAAAAACAAAAAAGTGAGTTCTTTTACAGAATGGCCAAAACCAATTGAAATATCAGATTATGACCCATACGAGTTTCAGCTTTGATCAATAAAGTTTCTGAAACCACGTTCTAAGACCATCTAAATCTGGTATGGCTTGTCCGTTGTTGCGTCTAACTGCACAAAGGTATTTTTAGTACCCATGTGAGTGGGTTTCCAACTGTCCATCTACTGAACGGTCTAGATGATGACCTAACAGTTTTACTAACATGATGATTGGAATAAAACCCAAATTCAATTCACACACACACACACTATATATATATATATATATATATATATATATATATATATATATATATTTTATAATGACATGGGTATCCCTTGAGGTCTGACCCCACTAATCTGTACCCACTGAACCAACAAAAATACACACCGGACAAATCTGAGTTGTTTTCGAACATAAAACGGTAGGGAGCACCCATGCCTTATGCCACTCCACCAAACTCCAAGGTGGATCAATTCTTATATTCATGCATGTAAGATCATTCAATGGAACTGTGGATATTTTATTTTCTTGTCCGTTGATTTAGGTAATGAAACTGAAGGCCGAGCTCCATGAAAGAGCAACAGCAGCAGCCACAAAGCAATGGTCCGCCACTGGTCACACAGATTCCGCTTCTGTGGAGGAGACCATGGAGAGTGCGGTTCACATCCACAGCACTGGCAACAACAAAAAAAATAATAACAGTAACAGCAGCAGCGACATCAACAAGAAGTTAAGCTACCAGCAGATGGGAGAGTGCAACTTTCTCTTGAATGTAGAGGACTACAATTCCAACCTTTCCTCTTACTGGGGTTCGTTGACTGGATACCCTTAGGCTTTCAAGGATCCTCTAAAGTTCTCTAGTTGGGTCTGTGATGCTTGTATATGGAGCTTTTCATGATGGAAGAATATCATTGCTTAGAAGTATTATGTGTACTTTCTACTGTAGCAAGTTCTGGCCTTCTGTTAATTTCTCTTGAATTGCATTAGGTGAGCTAAGAACTAAAGAAGAATTGAGGGATGGGATTTTGTGGAAATGGGAGGCCCCATCAACCCTTGGATTTCAAGACAAGATCAGTGCTTAATTTATACTAAAATTAAAATGTTTGACCACTCCATTTTCATCGTGATCAATCTACTAGATCTATCTACAAAGATTAATCCATCTTGATTGAGGCCGGATTCTAAAACTTTTGGATAGTATATGGTCATTCACTATCATTTTTCTGATGCAGTGAACCCCCTGATACTCTCTTTTATATATATATATATATATATATATATATACACACACGCACACACACACGCTGAGAGTTGGGTTTAGAATCTGCTGAAATTGTTGTAGTGAATTACATGTGTAAATCATAGAAAAAAGAAGTTCCAGTTGACTCCTATTTTCTCTTGAAAGAATGAGTCCAGGTCCCTGTTACAATGAAACGGGGGGGGGGGGGCTGTTTGGGCCAATCCCAATGTGCCATCTAGCAAACTTGCTACCTTCATAAGTTGTCTCTCTCTTAGAATGAATAAAACAAAATTACAAGGTGATTCTTGCAAATAGAAAAAAAAAAATGTTTCAAACCATAAACCCTACGGAAAAAAGAACCTTTTCTCTGATCGTTCACCTCCTCCACCGAAACCCATCAGCAAAAATACCCTCTCCTCGTGTGTTCACCTCCTTTCCCTTTCGTTCGTCTCCTCCAAGGTGTGTCTGTTTCGTTCATCTCCTCCGGCAAAGGTGCCCATCAAAGTCTAGCCTTCCTTTTCTCATCAGAGAGCAGCCGCATCGACACACCTGCATCAAGGTGTATCTCCTCTCTTTCACACTCACCCTTGTAGTAAGATGGCTCCTGGAACCTCTTTCTTTTTCGAGTGAGCCTCTCTCTCCCCCTCTCTGGCTTTTGAACAAACCAGCCTTTTGTGCTCTTTCATTAGTAACTGTCTTTTTTATGTTCTCTTTGGTGAGAGCTCTTTCATGAAAACTGTTGTGAGAGAGCCATCTTTCTTTGTCCACTTTCATAAGAGAATATGTCTGTTATTTAATCTTTTTTGGACATATGATTTTTTTGGTATATGAAGGAATAGTACAACACACATTAAAGCTGATAATTTAAAGAGTTTAAAAGATGGAGTATCAATGTACATGAAGCTTTGCAACACATGATGAAGAAGTTTCTGAAGTAAACTTTTGGAAATTCGTTGGAAGTTCTGTGGCAGTGCAAGGCATTGTTTTGTATATGAATGGAATGACTATAGAACATACAGAGTTGTAACTATCATAGAGAATGGATGTGATGGATGTAATTATTGTGAATTTGATGAATATAATTAGTGCTTTGCCATAGTACTTGGAAAAAAATGTAATTATCCTTTATTTGAAAGGATAGAACTTAAATGGCTCTGAAATTATTATTTTTAGCATTAAATATCCCTTGTTACACATGCACAACCATTTGTAGGTATTTTTCATGTTGTGTTGCGCATCATGAAATATCTGAATGGTGGTTTTTCATAGGTTTCAGTATGATCTTATGGATTATGGATCGTCTATGGTTTGAATCATGATATATTGAGGTTGACATCCAAATTGAGAAGGTTTTCTTAAAGAAATACTAAGGTTTTAGTATTTTGAGTGCCAAGAAAAAAAAAACTTATATATGCTAGTAGATGGCACATGCTCTGGTATGAACAAAAAAGTTCTCAGGTTTCAATTTTGTGTACTAAGGTTAGTTGAAAGAAGCTCTAAGGTTACAGTCTGATCAAATGGCATCATACACTATTTTATGAATCATGATATACTGAGGTTTAAATTTAGTTTGAGAAGGTTGGTTAACGAAATACTGAGGTTTCAATGTTTCGAGTACCAAGAGTCACCCCCTTTATTCGATAAAAACAAAACCTTGGTTTTGGATATTATATGACACATGCTCGAGTTTGAATAAAAAAATTCACAAGTTTCAATTCTGTGTACTAAGGTTAGTTGAAAGAAGCTCAAAAGGTTACAGTCTCATCTAATGGCATTGTACACTATGGTCTGAATAATGATATACTGATGTTCAAATCCAGTTTAAGAAAGTTGCCTTTACGAGATACTGAGGTTTGTTAGCCAAGAGCCCCCCTGTGTTCGATAAAAAATCTCGTGCTATTAGATGGCACATGCTCTGGTCTGAATAAAAAGGTTCTCAATTATCAATTATGTGTACTAAGGTCACTAAATAGAAGATCTAAGGTTACAATCTCATCTCAAGGCATCGTATACTTTGGTATTAATCATGATATACTAAGGTTCAAACCCAGTTTGAGAAGATTGTCTAAATGAAATACTGAGGTTTTAGTAATTCGAGTGCCAAGAATGTCCCTTGTGGTCGAAATGAAATATGTTCACTTCCAAGCATATCACAGTACTAAAATGGGGGAAAATAGAGAAACAAAATGAAAAAGGTGCTCTTGAATCGGCAGAGAATGACAGCACTGAATCTGCATGACGTATCTGAAAAGATTATTTCATGTAATGTGCACTAGTTGTTTGATAGCATGTGTATTGAAGCAATTAGATTAATTGGTTGAAAACTTCATCTTTCCTTGGATTCATCTGAATTTTTTTTCTTTTTTTCTTTTTTTTTTTTTTTTTTTTTTTTTTTTTTTGTTTCTTTTCTTCTTGAAAATCATTATACGGCTGCAATCTTTTCAAAACACTGAAATTTGTCGCGCAGGGGCATAGTTTTGTCGCAAAAATCCTAAACTGGGTCAAACGATGTTGGAATGACTTGTCATTTGAGGTGAAGCTTCTTGGGCATAAAATTAGACCAACCACATGTTTAATTTTATTTTTGAAGCCGTTAGGGGTTTTGTCGCAAGTAGGCTTAATTCTATCGCGAGGAAGATGTCGCGTTTTGAAGTGCAACCAAAAGATGTCTGATTGACCTAAAGTTTGAAAGGGAGCTTCTTGGAAGTCTTTTGAGATTATCCATCAGCTCTAATTTATTCATAACCTCGATGGACTTCATCGTCAGAAGATCTGATTTTGAAGTTAGGTCAAAAGACGTTGAAACGACCGTAAACTTGACATGTAGCCCAGTGGGAGTATTTTGAGACCATCCATGTACTTTGTTTGAAGAATTATGATTTCGGCCATCTTCGTCACGCGGGAAGCCTAGTTTTGCCGCCAAAAGATTAATGTTGGATCAAACAATGTTAGAATGACTCGAAATTTGACGTAGAGCCTCTTGTGAGTATTTTATGATCATCCGCATGCTCTGATTGAAGAAATGATATCTCTTGCTTTTTCTTTTTTTCTTTTTTTGCCAAAAGGGCTGACTTTGTCGCGAGGAGAATGCGACTTTTGGCCAAACAGTGTAAGAATGGCCTGAAGTCTGATGTAGAGCCTTTTAGTGGTGTTTTGAGACCAACTATGTACTTTATTTTGAGAAGAAGGGTCTCTAGCACTGTTGTCACTAGAAGGTCCTATTTAGTTGCTAGAAGAGTGAAGATAGGCCAAATGATACTGAAATGGCCCAAAACTTGATGTGTATACTTCCTTATGGCTTAATTGAAGGATCTTGAAGTTTTTAGCCGTTTTTAGAAGATTTGATACTTAAAGTATCTATTCCCCATTCTGATGTGAAAAGGATTGTTGCACATGAAATGACGCTGAAACTTCTCCAAAATGGTGAGAGAGCTTTGGAAATCACACTTATGTGGCTCGGATGTTAAAAATGTATGAAGAGGCAAGAGTAACATTTTTTTGTGTTAAGAGTGTAACACTTACTTGACTGGAGTAAATGACCGTAATGAAGTGAATGAATATAAAGTTATTAAAGTTACTGATATATCAATGATTTCATGGATTTACCCATAATATCAATGCTTTCTTCATGAACTTGGCAAATATATTTAGAGATATGATGGGTCCCAAGTTCTTGATTAAGAAATGTAGAATTTTCTTTGCAAAATAAATTTATGGTGAGAGAAAAAAAGTCAAGTTCCCTCATCGTTTAAGACATATGACACTATTGAAGTTATTGATATATCCAATTATATAATAGGTTTCCCCTGAAATAATAGCCTTTCCCATGAATTTGGTAAAAAAGGAAAAAAAGGATCTACTAGGTCCCAACTTTAATTAATTAAGAAATGTAGAATTTGCGTCCCAAAAGTTTATTTGTGGTGAGAGAAAATTTAAGTTTTCCTCATTGTTTATGACATTGTATGGTTAAAGTTATTGATGTATACCATGATAAATGGATTTTTGCATAAATTTGAAAAGAAAATTAATGATCTGTCAGGTCTCAGTTATTTATTAGGAAATTTAGAAATTTATTTGCTGTGAGAGAAGAAATTGAATACCATAATATCATGACCCATGATATCATGAGATGAGGCTAAGGCTACCAAAATAATTTTAAGGACCGGAGTAAACCGACTCTGGTGACATCTTCAGTTCTTTTTTTAAAAATTTGTGAAGTTCATATTAATTTATGGCGAAGTAATTCCAAAAAATCACTTTTAGGCATATTGGTCTACACCAAGGCTCAGCATTAAGCCCGTACTTGTTTGCCCTAGTTATCGATGAGATTACAAGACATATTCAGGATGAGGTGCCGTGGTGTATGCTATTTGCAGATGACATTGTTTTAGTAGATGAGACGAGAGAAGGAGTGAATGCTAAGCTAGAAGTATGGCGGAAAACGTTAGAGACAAAAGGGTTTAGGCTAAGTCGATGCAAGACGGAATATATGGAGTGCAAGTTTAGCCAAAGTAGGACACTTGGTAACATAGAAGTAAGTTTAGGCACACAAAAGATTGTAGAGAAAGAAAACTTTAGGTACCTTGGATCGATGGTGCAACAAGATGGAGGGATTGATACTGATGTAAGTCACAGGATTCAGGCCGGGTGGACCAAATGGAGGAGTGCTTCGGGGGTCTTGTGTGATCGGAAAGTCCCCCTCAGGATTAAAGGAAAGTATTATAAGGTGGCGGTAAGACCAGCATTGTTATATGGATCAGAGTGTTGGGTAGTAAAGCATAATCATGTTAAGAAGATGGAAGTTGTGGAGATGAGAATGCTAAGATGGATGTGCGGGATCACAAGGAGAGATAGGATTAGGAATGAGGAGATTAGGGGCAAAGTAGGAATAGCACCGATTGGAGATAAAATGAGAGAAAATCGACTAAGATGGTTTGGCTATGTTAGAAGGCGTCCAATGGAAGCACCTGTTAAAAGGTGTGAAGGCATAGAGATTGCCAGGAAAAGGAGAGGGAGAGGGAGACCTAAGAGAAGTTGGAAAGAAACTATTAAACATGACCTTGCCTACATGGATCTAACGGAGGACATGGCCCTAAACAGACTTGATTGGCGTCGTCAAATCCATATAGCCGACCCCACCTAGTGGGAAAAGGCTTGGTTTGGTTTGGTTGTTTCGTTTGTTGCTTCCCAGTTCCCATACAAAATCATCTGTTTTGGAAGGGAAGAAAAAATAAGAAAAAATAAGATATTCATGTCCCTTAGTTGTATATCACGGAACTAATGAAATCGGACACGCTTGTGTGCAGCACTTGTACAGCAAGGATGTTTGTTACACAAGTAAACCTAACCCACTCAACCTTCAAGTGGCCAAGACACTCAAACGAAGCTTGACAATAATACAGCATCACTCAAATCTTGGGGATAGTTATGAGCTAGGGAAACCACTCCTATTTATACATAGTAGAGGTCCCTTAAAAAGGGTGGTTAGGAATACACATGTCACCTTTCTAGTTTTTTTTTTTTGCTATCGGAGGGGGACTAATCCCTCCGGGCCCAGAGGGAAGCCGGGTAAATTCCCCTGTATCCCCAGTGTGGTAGTGCAGTTTCGAACCCACAACCTCCGGGTGCAAACCGTGGTCCTAGGCCAACTGAGCTACCCTTTGGGGTTCCCTTCTAGTGTTCTAACTAGCTAGGTTATTAAACCCCAAGGGGTAGCTCAGTTGGCTAAGGACCACGGTTTGCACCCGGAGGTTATGGGTTCGAAACTGCACTACCACACTGGAGCTACAAGGGAATTTTACCTGGCTTTCTCTCCTGGGCCGGTAGGGATTATTCTAGCTCAAAGGGCTAGGAACCCTACGTTATCAAAAAAAAAAAAAATAATAATAAAAAAAAAAAAATAAAAAATAGCTAGGTTAGTGAATAAGTGAACAATGGGCATTGGACTTGGATTTAAGACCACCAAGAAAGTATGCGACATGTAGATTGGGCCAAATCGGGCGAATCGTAGCCCATCTGAGATTCCAGGCCATCGATGGGCCCAAACGGTGCTTCTCTCTCTATACCATACTCTCCAGTTTCCAACCCTCAAAACCTAAAAACTGATTGAAAGCCGAGCACTGAAACTTCTCCTCGTTCCTCCTCACTGCTTGTCATCGCAGTCAGATAGTCTAGGATTAGGAAGAAGCAGCTTCAGATATAGTCTAGGATTAGGAAGAAGCAGCTTCAGACCCCGAGGATTCGTGATCCATTTCACGTCACAGTCTAGCATCACCAAAGCAAAAGCAAAAGAGGAATGGAAGACATCGAAGACGTTGTAAGTGCGAGCGGAGCTCCACCTGGCTTTCGCCTCCCCTTATCAGCCGTTGGAATGAAGCCCAAGAAGCCAAAAGCCCGCATCATCAACGCCACTCTCACTGCTACTCCAAACATCCCAGGCACCCAGGTCCATTTTCCTGTATATTTGTTTGTGTGGAAGCATTCCCATGGGTTTCGATTCCATCACCATTTCAATTCCCCTCAATTCCTCTCTATGAGAAACGGCTACTAGGGGTTGTAATTATATGTGGGTATTTCTCTCTCTGTGAGATAGAAACGGTTGGATGTGTGTCAAAAGCAGTTCAAGGGGTAACTTGGGGCTTTAAAGTATTTGCATCCTACTCTTTAGATTATGAACTTGGTGCCGAAATTGGCATGGTCTATACAACTTGAATGAGTGCTGGGGGGTGGATTGTTATAGGAGATTGTGATAATTTGCATGTCTATGTCTATAGCATGTGTTGGGAATGATATGGAATGGAAATGAAAGTACAATGGAATAGAGGAAAAGTGATATGCATAGAAAATGAAAATCCTCAAAAATGTTTCCACACAAGATCTCTCACTGTGCACATATCCTTAAAATAAGCTTCTCTGTTTTGCAGACCATATATGTGAAGACTTTCGGGTGCTCTCATAACCAGGCAGGCTTCTCTCTTTTTCTCTATTATCAATTTTTAAATAACCAGTATGTCATTATGGTGACTTCTAATAATATGCATATGTGACCCTAGAGTTGACATGTTGCATAGGTGTGTCTGGACATTAGGTTGTAAGTTAACCAGCACAAACGACCAATTCTACAACAATGGCAAGGGTGAGAAGCAAAGGTGAAAGGGGCTTTACTTCTCTTTAGCCTTGAGAAGTATTGAAATTACTGACCAATTGCTATTTAGCTAATATGAATGGGACACCATGGCACCAATTTTAAATATCCTCAAGTATGAGACAAGTATGATGTTCCTTTGATCCCAGATTCTTAGAACTAAATCCAATATCTTTGATTGCGGTATAATATAGATGAGTTTTTATCCAATCCATTAAAAAAAGGAATCAGTTTTTAGCTGTTTTACTCATATGATAGTGTTTTCTTGGTGGATGTGGAGAAGTCAATTAATAAGACACAAAATCCAAACAAGCATCACACGATATAGACAATATTAATGTGGTTTGCGTCCAATGTCTACATCAATGGGTGAAGATAGTGATGACTTTCCAGTATAATCAATTCAAAACAAGATTCAGTGTATCAAAGAGAAAATAAGAAATGACAATTATGTGCTTTGCACATTCCATACTCATGAATTTTGTATTTATTATAGGAAACCTAATGCAGCCCTAGATCAACGATCGCCGAATAGATCAATCTCCCGAAGGATTGATCAAATCTAAGGATGGATTCAGCTACTAGGGCACACTTATGATAAGGAGAAACACATAATTGAAGAGAAAACTCTCATTACTCAAATGTTATTGACAATAAGCATTCCCTTACAACAATCATCCTTATATAGAATAGGTTATAACTTGGACACAAAGACTTTCCTAAACATTAAAAGAAACTAAACCACTAAACTTGCTTAACAATCCAACTAAAATAAAAATCCTAATTTAAATACTTCTAAATAAATAAAAAATATTTAATTAAGACTCCTAAACAACTTAAACTTCTAATTAAATAGATGTCCCATCGGACTATGGACCGGGCCCAATGGGTTGGCCGACCCATGGTCTGGCCTGTATCAAAACCTCTCAAATTGTATCACATGATCATCATTCTTTCAGTAAGAAAGCAATGTCTTATTGACTCTTACTCGACTCCCTCTCAAAAACCCTTTCAAGAAAGGCCTTCCTCTTCCATGCAGTTGATGACATGGACATAATCTTTTAGCTAGAGAAATTCTTTCCAAAAATAAGACATACCAATGATCATAGGAGAGTTTCAATTAAAAGGAAACTCACAATAGAAAACTAATCTGCATTGCATTGGAATCATTCCTTGGAAAGATCCAAGGCATATGCCCACCAATCTCTATTTTTTTTATTTATTTTTTATTTTTTTTATTTTTTGGTATTCCAGCTAAGGGGTTGGGTCCTTGAGAGACTTGCACATGCGAAGGGCGGACAACTCACACATGCGAGGTAATTGGATCTCACACATGCAAGGAGGACTAACCCACACATTGTGGCGTCTTACCACTGGGGTAAGACGTTGTTCTCCACCAATCTCTACCTTGGTTTAGTAAAATATAAATACATTTGAGATGGTAATTAAAAAATTTTCATCATCGTCATCATCAAAGCCTTGTCCTAACTATGTCGGGTTCGGCTACACGAATTATGTTTCTCCATTCCAATCTATCTTGATCCAAATTCTCCGATAAGTCACACTTCTTCATATTTGTTTTTTACCACCTTCATCAACGTTCTCTTTGGACTAACCCTTCCCCTTGGCGGGCCATCAACCTTCATGGCCAAATGTTTCGTTATTGGCACCGTTGCCAGCCTACGTTGAACATGCCGAAACAATATCAAACTAGTTTCTCTAATTTTATCTCCTATTGTTGCTACCCCTAAATGCTCTCAAAAGCGCTCATTTCTAATTTTATCTTTTCTAGTTTTACCACACATCCACCTCAACATTCTCATCTCTACTACATCCATTTTGTGCACATTTTGTTTCTTAATTCCCTAACATTCTGCTCCATAGATCATAGTTGGTCTAATTACTGTCTTGTAAAACTTTCCCTACAATCTTGTAGCCATTCGTCGGTCATAGAGCACTCTAGAAGCGAGTCTCCACTTCAACCATCCCGCTTTTATCCTATGTTCGACATCTTCATCAATCTCTCCATCCTTACTAATTATAGAGCCAAGGTAGCGGAAAGAATCGTTTTGTGGTATCTCATGGTCTTCAATTCTCACAGTAGTTTCAGCTCTTTATGTATATCCACTGAAGTTGCAATCCATATATTTCGTCTTTGTACGGCTTATTTTAAAGCCTCCCGCCAACTCTCGAGTTTTGCATTCACACCATCTTTTGATTCATATACCAATACAATATCATCTGCAAATAACATGCACCAAGGTACCTCTTCTTAAATATAAATAGTTAACTCATCCATAATCAGTGCAACGAGATAGGGACTTAGGGCTGACCCCTGATGCAAAATTATGGTAACTAGGAACTCCCCTATCTCCTATGATGCCCAGATACAGTATGTATATGGCAGGGACACGGATTTTACATGTAAAAGGTGAAGTATCGGATATGATACTGATGCATGCCCTAGGGTTAGGGCTTGCATGGGAACTGCTAAAAGTACAATGGGTGCCGAAGCACGTGTCCGAAGACACAATAAATCTCTGCAGAGATAATAAACGAGGACGCACCTCAATGGGAAAACCCAATTTCATTAATCAACAACTGAATAATTCTTTACTACAATGCCATATAAATAAGAAAGATAACTTAAGCCCTAAGAAACCTACTTAAAATAGGAAACTAGAATCTTATCCTAATTACAATAAAATTAGAAACTATTGACATAAAAATAAATCCCTAAATCTATGTGGGCCCTACACATGTGGCCATGAGGTCTACGCTGCATTCTCCCCCACTTGAAAAAGAACTCGACATCGAGTTCGGAAAATGTCCACCTGGATCAAAGATCAATTTGACGAACTTCTGATTTGTCGGTCGATCCATAACTTCTTGGCATAGCTTCTTTTGGTGACTGGATTTTGCATTAGTGTGAGATCGAATGAAGTGATGATTTAATTCTTGAATATTGGCCAGTTGCACACATTCTCCAATTAGAATTGGCCGATCTCCGAGGACAAAGTCAATATCAGGAACGTTGATGATGCAAACTTCTTTGACAATCTCCTGATTAATGGTCTTTTCATCGGATAGATTAATTTGATTTTCTGGAGGCGGCTTGCCATAGGATCTATTAGATGATAGATTCTTTAATGTTATCTTCATTGTCCGTTTCTTCTTGTTCCACCTGTAAATGATAAGACTTAGGTTCCTTTTTTTCAGATTCACGGGAGGCATTCTCCATGAGTGGTTCCATTATTGGGACTTCTGTGATTGGCAGAGACTTCTCTTCTTGCATCTTAGCTTTTCGGAGGTGATAACACTTTATCAAGCACTCAACACGGATCGCTTCCCAAAATGCTTCATGCATATCATTGCATTCCTTCTTCACATTCTTCAATATACTTGGTTTCAAACCATTAAAAAAGTGATTGAAATCAAGTGCATCTCCCAATTCACATAAATAATGTAGCCTTTCAAATTCATAAGTATATTCCTCGACAAAAATTTTTCCTTGTGTCAAAGTAATATACTGCTCAAAGCAGTCTTTATTTCCATCAAAATTTTTCCTATATCTAGTTGTATATGTCATCCTTTTAGCCCTTTTGTTGATTTTTGTAAGCTCTTTGTTGGTTTCTGTAAGCCTTCTATTTATTTTAAGAAGTTGCAAGTCCATCTTGGTTGACAATTCCATATTAACTTGATGCAAAGACTGAAAATTTTTAATTCTCTTCAAAATTAAAATCAAACCGACCAGATGTGTAGATTTCACTGATTGGAGTGCACATGTGAAGACGGATTGTCGATCGGAGTCCGGATGGAGAAGATCTTGCTATTTGAAGATGAATGGCTGAAGATTTATGGAATATGATGAATCTAGGCCCACTTGCTGATGCAAATATATTTCTCTTCTGTTATTCTATTCTTCTTCTTTCTCTGCTTTTATTTCTCTCTTTGCTGGGTAGGGGATGGGAACAATTGGGTTCTGCTGGGATGTGATTTGGGTTTCTGGTTTGGTGATTTGGGGTGATTTGGGATTTGGGGGAAAAGTATGGATTTGGGGTAGAGATTTGGGATTGGGGCTGGGGGTTTGGGAAAAAGTATGGATTTGGGGTGTTGATGCTCAGGTATTAGGGGAATTTGGGATTGGGGGCTGAGTGAAAGGAAAGAGGGATAGGGTTAATCACGTCGACGATCGAGGGATTGTTCGGCTCTGATACCAATTGATGCAGGCCCTAGGGTTAGGGCTTGTGTGGGAACTGCTAAAAGCACAATGGGTGCCGAAGCACGTGTCTGAAGACACAATAAATCTCCGCAGAGATAATAAACGAGGACGCACCTCAATGGGAAAACCCAATTTCATTAATCAACAACTGAATAATTATTTACTACAATGCCATATAAATAAAAAAGATAACTTAAACCCTAAGAAACCTACTTAAACTAGGAAACTATAATCTTATCCTAATTACAATAAAATTAGAAACTATTGACATAAAAATAAATCCCTAAATCTATGTGGGCCCTACACATGTGGCCATGAGGTCTATGCTGCATCAGATACGTTGCCCATTTTGAAGTATCCGTGCATCATAGCCTATCTCTCCACAAGTAGTTCTCACACTCGTTACTGCTCCTTCATAAATGTCTTTAATAATTTGAATATAACCTTGTGGAACTTTCCTTTTATTTAAAACCCACCAAATTAATTCCTCTAGGTACACTGATGCAAGTCGAGCCAAACCCAAGTCCATTGGGCCTAGCCCGTGAGTTATTGGGTCAATCAGATCCAACCCATTGGAAAGAGCCCACAGATCCAATGAGTTTGAACCGACTGTTGTGGGAAAGCTATCCTATTTTTAGTAGTCTTCTAATTACTTCAGTAGTTTAGAAATTAGTAGGCTTCTATGGAACCTTATTATAAATATGTGGATTCCCTTTAGGGATCATCATGATCATAATATTGAATTGAGAATTGAATTCCAGTTTGTTATTAGTTTGCTTAGCTTTGTGTGTGAGTTCCTGGCTGTCGAATCCATCTTGGATTCGGCCAAATCCCTGTTGTGGATTTAGTCCTCTTCCCTGGCTGCATCAGATTGGTATCAGAGCACAGATCTGGTCTTGGATCTGTATTCCGATCATCAATTTGAAACAACCTCACCGTCCATTCATTCATCATCCCGTCAGTCCCCCCCATCCCTGCCGATCTTCATCTCATCCTTACCCCAAACCATCTCCTTCACCAGACCCACTAATCCCTATCACGAAATCCACCTTGTTCCCTACCTGCGCCCAACCTAGCAGAACCCATACACCCCATTCACCCCTTCGCCTCCACCCTAAACCCAAAAAAAAAACCCTAGACCACTGCCGAACCAAATCCCCCTCACTGAAACCCTTCTCCAAGCAATCCATCCAACCCTAAACCCATCTTAGATCCCTCTGCTGCAACCAAAACCCATTACGAGCCTTTCCCCACCATCCGAACCCTCCCATCCATAAAAAAAACCCAAATCCCTAGAACCCCACCAGACCCTAATTTCCTCAAAATAAACCCCACCACCGGACGCAACCCACCGCCACAACCAGACCCTAGTTGACACCTACCCATCCCCTCGTCCTTCCAGCATCATTCAAACCCCACGTAGCAAAGGAAAAAAAAAAAGGAACAGAAAGAAGAAAGAAGAAGGAGAAATTGAGCTCTGAGTTTCGGAGACGTACCGTGCACCAAACGCGGTCGCCAATCTCCATCATCACTGAACCTCCACGCTTAGTCGTTGTCGCCTTGCTTCCGCTTCCTCGAAGTAGGTCGCCTCGCCGTGTTCTTCCTCCCCCACCCCCAATATCTTCATCAAGTAAGCAAATTTTTCTTTTTCGCCCGCAGTGCACAAAGCCCAAAGCAAGGCTAAAGAAATCTGCCTCCCACGTGTTTCTCATCGTCTGGACCTGACCTTGCAGTTCAGGTCTGACCTGAGACTGAACCAGGCCCAACCCACCTACTAGCAATAAAAAAAAAAAAAACACTCTCAAGAATGTCCACTCGCAGCGGTCAGACTTTTCGAGGAAAGCTTTCTGCCAATCAAGGAGATGCTCTGCTATCTGAATTGTTGCAACGGGTTCATGCATTGGAGACCGGACTTACTGATCGGGTACTTGCATTTGAGACCGGGTTTGCAGCCTTGCAAAAACCAGCAACTGATGCATCGTCCAGCACAGGTATTCCACAACTTATACCTCACCAAGGTGATGCCCATAGGCGTGAATCTATTCGTGATTTTATTGAGCGTCTTTTTTCTGAAAAGGACCATGAAGATGCGCCCATAGCACCCAAAACTGATGATATCACCAAACGCGTCAAAGTCGAAGTGGCTGATTTCTCGGGACGCCTGAACCCACAGGCCTTTATTGATTGGCTCAATTCTCTTGAAGATTATTTCAGCTTGTACCGCATGGATGATGCACAGCGTGTGGCCTTTGTCAAAGTCAAGCTTAAGGGTTCGGCAATAGCATGGTGGCACGGCGCTGATCATAACAATTTCGTCATGGGACGTCCCGCTATCACCAGGTGGGACGACATGCGCGAAAAGCTTGAAAGTAAGTTTCTGCCCTCTAACTATTTGGATATACTTCAACAAGAATTTCTTGTCTTCAGGCAGGGCACTTTATCATTAGATGAATACACAGAGAAATTCAATGATTATGTCATTCGATGCAAAAGTCGAGAAGATGACTGAGAACTTGTTAACCGTTATCGAATTGGTTTGTGCCAAGAAATTAAGCGCGAAGTCCTCATGCATGACTTTGATACAGTTGATGAGATCTATAACAAGTCAAAAAGAGTTGAACTGGAATTACGGTCGCCAAATATGTGCCCCTTTGCTGCTCCAACCGGAGAACCCATGCCTCGTAGAGCTCCAGAATTTCAAAATCACCGTGCTCCACAAGGATATCGCCCAACTACAGAATTTCAGAACAACCGTGCTCCATCGCAAGGTTATCGTACAGCTACAGAATTTCAAAATAACCGTGCTCCTCCACAAGGCTATCGTCCACCACAACGGCAGCAGCAGCCCAACCAGCCTAATCAACGTCCTTTTGCATCAAACCAGCGGGGTGTAGCGCCACAGGGACGTGGAGCTCCAAGGCAGGATCGGTGGAATGATGGTTGTTGGCGTTGTGGTCAACTGGGTCACTTTGCCAATGATTGCCTACAGATTTGAAATCTGTACTACTGTGAAGAGGAGGCCTATTATGATGATGAGTAATATGATGAGCATATTGAGATGGAGCCGCCCCCTGAAGATCCACAAGTGGAAGCACATCAAACCATTCAGCAGGAAGAATGGTCAGATTCCATTCCTAGAGCCACCACCACTGCAGAAGAAGGTGGTCCTTTGCTAATCATACGCTGGCTTCTCAATACCAATGAATAGGAAGAAGAAGATTGGCGAAGAACTTCCATCTTTCGGATGCGTGTGCGATGCAAAGATAAGCTGAGTAATTTAATCATTGATGGTGGAAGTACTATGAATATTGTTGCGCAGGAAGTGATTGATAAATTGAAATTGCCAACTGAAAAGCACCCGAAACCTTACAAAGTTGCATGGGTAAATGATCATTCCATTCCTGTGACCCGCCGATGCTTGGTTACTTTCAAAATTGGCATTTATGAAGATGACATATGGTGTGACATAATTCCTATGAACATTGGTCACATACTTCTTGGTCGACCTTGGCTCTTCGATCGAGAGGTAATTATAGATCAAAAGAAGCACATGCATTCTTTTAAGTGGAAAGGACAAATAGTGGACCTTCTTCCAATGCCACCAATAGCATTTTCTCCGGCGACTTCCACTACCTCATCCAATCCACATGTTCTCACTATGCGAAAATTTGAAGAAGAAACTAAAGAGCAAAATGTGATGTTCGCACTAGTCACTAAACAATTGCAGGAGCCTCCAAAGATTCGCATTCCCACAGAAGCTCAGGCCCTCCTTTATGAATACTCTGATTTGATTCCTGAAGAGTTACCAAAAGAGCTGCCTCCTATGCAAAATATACAGCATGCTATCGACTTAGTTCCTGGAGTATCCCTGCCAAATCTGCCTGCTTATCGGATGAGCCCAAGTGAACATGCCGAGTTAAAGCGTTAAGTTGATGACTTGTTGTAAAAGGGTATATCAAGGAAAGCTTAAGTCCTTGTGCTGTTCCAGCCCTCCTAACACCAAAGAAGGATGGCAGCTGGCGAATGTGTGTGGACAGTTGCGCCATCAACAAAATTACGGTCAAATATCGTTTTCCTATTCCTCGGATAGATATGTTGGACACAATGCATGGATTTACTATTTTCTCAAAAATTGATCTACGCAGTGGCTACCTCCAGATTCGAGTTCGACCAGGGGACGAATGGAAGACGTCATTCAAAACAAAAGATGGTCTTTACGAGTGGTTAGTAATGCCATTTGGTCTGTCTAACGCACCGAGTACTTTCATGCGCGTAATGACCCAGTTATTGCGCCCCTTTATTGGAAAATTTGTTGCGGTTTATTTTGATGATATCTTGATATACAGCAAATCCAAGAAAGAACATCTTGATCATTTGAGGTGTGTGTTCAACACCCTATGCCGTGATAAATTTTATATCAAGCTCAAGAAGTGCTCTTTTATGACTGATTCTGTGCTTTTCTTGGGTTACTTCATTATTGCTCGAGGTGTTGAAGCGGATCCCACCAAAGTGAATGCTGTTGTTGAGTGGCCTACTCCAACAACCATATCTGAAGCTCGAAGTTTCCATGAGCTTGCGACCTTCTACAGGCGTTTTATTAGAAATTTCAGCAGCATCATGGCTCCCATTACTAATTGCATGAAGCAGGGGACATTCAAATGGACCAGTGCTACCGCTCGTGCATTTGCGCAAATTAAACGGAAGATGACAGAAGCTCCAGTTTTGCACCTCCCAAATTTCAATCAGGTTTTTGAAGTTCATTGTGATGCATCTAATGTTGGTATCGGAGGTGTACTTAGTCAGGAAGGTCATCCTATCGCCTTCTACAATGAGAAGCTAAATGAGTCCCGGAAGACATATTCTCCCTATGATCTTGAACTATATGCTGTGGTACAAACTCTATGTCATTGGCGACATTATTTAATTGGAAGAGAGTTTGTCTTATTCTCTGATCATGAAGCCCTCAAGCATTTACATTCTCAGCAGAAATTGAGTGCACACCGTGCAAGGTGGAACTCCTATCTTTAGGAATTCACTTTTGTCATTCGCCACAAGGCCGGTAAAGAAAATCAAGTTGTAGATGCTTTGAGCCGCCGCAAGCATTTATTGACAAACATGTTTATCACTGTTCCAGGCTTCGAAGAAATTCGCCAAGAATACCCTGCGGATAAAGATTTTGGACGCATCTACACCGCTCTGCTCAATGGCGATCAAGCTCAACACCCGCACTTCAGTATTCATGATGGATACTAGTTTCGCGGCACACAATTATGCCTCCTGGCTACCTCCATCCGTGAACATATTGTGCGAGAATTACATGGTGGCGGATGTAGCGGACACTTAGGCCGTGACAAGACCCTTGATCTTGTTAGTGACAAGTACTTTTGGACTAAGATGAAATCATATATAATTAAAATTTGTGCTTTATGCAGGGTTTGTCAGCTTGCGAATGGTAACAAAAAGAATACAGGACTCTACTAGCCCCTTCCCGTCCCACATGCTCCATGGGAAGACATCAGCATGGACTTTGTTCTGGGTCTACCGAACACAACACGGAAAGTTGATTCTATCTTTGTTTTGGTAGATCGATTTTCTAAGATGGATCATTTTATCCGATGTTCCAAGTCTTCTGATGCGTCCAAAGTTGCGCAGTTATTCTTCAAAGAAGTGGTCCGTCTTCATGGACCTCCTAAGACGATTGTCTTTGACCGAGATACTAAGTTTATGAGCTATTTTTGGAAGACACTCTGGCTGGCCACTAGGACAAAGTTACAATTTTCCAGTGCCTATCATCCGCAAACAGACGTTCAAACAGAAGTGGTAAATCGCAGTTTGGGCAAACTGTTGAGGTGCTTGGTTCAGGATCACATTACATCCTAGGATCTGGTCTTACCCATGGCTGAATTTGCTTACAATAATTCAGTTAACAGATCTACTGGGATGTCACCATTCCAAGCCGTGACTGGAGTACGACCGCGCTTGCCTGCAGATTTGGTTCCATTGCCACTAGAAGTGTAGCCAAGTGGAGAAGCTGAAGATTTTATCCGACATATGCAGCATGTACATGATGAGGTTCGACGTAACATCGCCATTAGTAATGACAATTACAAGCAGCGCGCTGATGTACGTCGCCGTTTTGTTGAGTTTGCAGAAGGTGACATGGTCATGGTCAGAATACGTCCTGAGCGCCTTCCTCCCAAAGCAAATAAGAAGCTGCATCCTCAGAATTCGGGCCCTTTTAAGATCTTGCAGAAGATAAGTTCTAATGCATATGTTCTTGATCTGCCTGCAGATTTAGGGATCAGTTCCACTTTTAATGTCGAAGACTTGACTCTCTACCATGGACATCACACAGATGAAGGAATTGAAGAACACATCTTATCTCTACCGCCTAACCCTCCTCCGTCTGATCAAATTGTGGATGTACTTGATGATCAACTCGTGTTTACACGCCGTGGAGGTTTTCAGAAATTTCTTGTCCGGTGGAAAAATCGCCCCATCTCAGATGCATCATGGATCACTGCTACTGATTTCCAGCGACTCAATCCGGACTTGTATGAACGTTATCAAGCTATACACTCGCCGGAGTCGAGTTTTTCTAAGACGGGGAGAAATGATGCAAGTCGAGCCAAACCCAAGTCCATTGGGCCTAGCCCGTGAGTTATTGCGTCAATCAGATCCAACCCATTGGAAAGAGCCCACAGATCCAATGAGTTTGAACCGACTGTTGTGGGAAAGCTATCCTATTTTTAGTAGTCTTCTAATTACTTCAGTAGTGTAGAAATTAGTAGGTTTCTATGGAACCTTATTATAAATATGTGGATTCCCTTTAGGGATCATCATGATCATAATATTGAATTGAGAATTGAATTCCAGTTTGTTATTGGTTTGCTTAGCTTTGTGCGTGAGTTCCTGGCTGTCGAATCCATCTTGGATTCGGCCAAATCCCTGCGTGGATTTAGTCCTCTTCCCTGGCTGCATCATACACCCTATCGTTCGCTTTTTCTAGATCGATGAAGACCATATGTAGATTTTTCCTCTTTGCTCGATATTTTTTCATTAATTGCCTAAGTGAGAAGATAGCTTGGCTTCCATTGTTGACCTCCCTGGCATAAAACCAAATTGATTTTTAGAGATCTTAGTCTTCTGTCTAAGTTTTTGCTCCATTAATCTCTCCCATCGCTTCATAGTATGACTCATAAGTTTAATCCCACGATATTTGGTACAATTTTGTGTATCTCCCTTGTTCTTATATATAGGTACTACAACACTTCTTCATTTATCCAACATTTTCATTGTCATTTATATCTTATTGAAAAGTCTTTAGTTAGCCAAATCTCTCAAACTTCTCTTAAGCATTTCCAAGCCTCAATCCGGATGTCATCTGGGCCTGTATAGCCTTTCCCGTCTTCATTTTTTATAATACTTTCATCACTTCTGTTGCCTTAATTCTATGAAAGAAAGTATGCTTAGCTACTAAAGGGTCCTCTTTGTTCTTATATCTCCTATATAGTCTTCATTTAAAATTATGCTAAAATATTAGCTCGACCTTTCTTTGATATCGTTGTGCATTACTAGAACCTTATGGTCATTGCTCGGTAATTAAAAATATTTATTAAATAAAAATAGAGAACACTGCTACTATAGCATGCACTTTCTGAGCAGTACTAAGGGACTCATCCGAAACTATAGCATAAATGTCCCCAAGTAATGTTCTTGAATTATTTTCTCAACCTGATGATAATAATTATCTTTTATTCAAGTTAACATGGGCATAATCTTTGCGACCATAAACTCTACACTGAGAAATCCCACATATCCTATAAGGTTAAAGAGTTAGAGTGAGGTTCAATATAAATCAAAATCCAACTTTTGACACGTCAATTTTACTGTCTCCTTGGTGGATTCTGTGGACATTTTTTCATTGCTTTGTTCCAATCCTTACAGTCATAACCTAGTTCTCCTTTCGTTGAGCACAAGTAATTTTTAACATCAAATTGACTGGAAAATGTCAGTTTTACCACTATAATGTTTAGAAGAGACTCCAATCGACAGTACTATCCTGCACCCTACTTCCAGAAGATTAGACCATGAATCACCAATGAATATATCATTCAGCAGAATATAATATCAAACACCAAAAATGGCTGAAGATCCGACACTTACCTTAAGAGGTCTCAGCAAGCCAGAACATGCCCAAACAGAAGATCTGGTCAAGGTCCATACCATAGTAGAATCAAGGTTAAAAAGTCTAGACAGTGCATCCTTGTACTTCTTTTTTGAATGGCTGTGCATCCTTGTATGGTGACACCAGAACACTTGAAACTGCAATTGAACAAACTGTTTTCTCAGATCAGATTTTTGTATCTAATTGTTTAAAAAAAAGCAACCCCTTGAGAATTTTCATCAGTTATGCAATTATTATTAAACTTTGGCTAACCATTTGTTTTCATAGACATTTTGACTTATTATGATTTTATCATTGCTTTTTTATTTATTTTAATGCAAAATTTTTTATCCCTAGGGAATTCTGATTCTGTGTGTGTAATTGTTTGACAGAGTGATAGTGAATATATGGCTGGTCAGCTTTCAGCATTTGGATATGCATTGACTGATGATCCTGAGGGAGCAGACTTATGGCTGATTAATACGTATTGATGTTCTTTCCTTACCCCCTCTTTTTCATACATCTGCGGAACAAACTCCCTACATCTTCCATGTTTTTCGCATTGTAGTAGAAAAATAAGAATGCCTTTTGAAGGTGAATTTCTTATGCTTCAGAACTTGTCTGATTAGGAATTTAAAACATGGGAAGTGCATGGGAAGTTGCACTTTTTTTCTTTCTTTTTTGAATGGTGAAGTTGCACTTGTTCAGACATATATAGGGACCCCCTTTTTTTCTTTTTTGAATGATTATATTAGGGACTTATTTGTAATTAAAATCCAAGGACCGTTTCTACTTTCGGGAAACATAAGGGGGTTTTCTGTGAATTGTAAGGATTTCATTAATTTATGGCACCTGGTCCTAATGCAGCAGTTCTTCATAAGTTCCTCTAAAAGCTCTCTTCTTCCTCTCCTTTTTCTCCCTTCTTCTTTTTCTCTTTTCTCATATATCTTGCATCTGTTGGACATATTGTGCATATTTTATGCAATTTAGAATACATCAACTGGGATACGAGATCATCATCAAAATAGACGACTTGTCAAGTAGTAGAGATATAGTGTTTTTTACCCTCTATTGAGAAACAACTAGGGAATTACATGTAAGTTTCTAGTAATTGTGGACTCACTTGTGATTATGAAAACTATGGTGAAAAGGAAATATTTTTTTAATATTTGAAATTGTGACTATTTATAATAAAGTGTTATGGCTGGTCATAATTAAGGTTGGGTGACCAGTCCTCATGGTTCTTCCCAAATTGTTTCTCCTTCTCTAAAACCATGATCTCCTGTACTTTATCTTTTATGTTTTTATTTAATCTTCTTGTTGATTAAAAGTTTCAGCATGCACAGTTTTCAAAATCGGAGTCGTATTGCCAATTGTTTCATACCCATGAATCGAATCTCGAATCGTAGGATTTTTTATTTTTCTAATAAAAATGAAAAGTAATTAAAAATTAAAAGAAAAAAAATATTCATAACCATCCATTTTCCCATTTATTGTAGTATAAATAGAATCACAAGTAAGTCTATCATACAATCATATTAAGAACATCATTACACACACACACACACACATATATATATATATATGAAATAAATGATGTGTAAATAGTTAAATAAGTTTAAAGTATCAATATATATATTTTATTATCTTTAAATCAAAATATAAAAATAAAATAAAATCCAAACCATCAATCTTACACAGTTTGATATCTCTTAAAGTTAAGAAAGTGTTCATGAGGAAAAAACACCCAAAATAGATTAAAAGAAGAAGAAGAAGAAGATATAGATAAGAACCATACGTACAGTTGAATGCTTTAGTTAAATGCATGTTCTTTATTCATCTTTAAAACCTTATTAAAACCGCAAAAAAATTCTTACGAGGTTTCGTTAGCTACTAAATAATCTTTTAAAAATGCAAGCGATAAAAGAAAGAGAATAAAGAAAGAAAAAAGAAAATACAAGCGAGTTCTTTCCAAGCCGGGGAGAATGATGCAAATGGACCTCAAACCACATGTGTAGGGCCCAAATAGATTTAGGATTTTTTTATTCACTAATTAGTTTCTAATTTTATTTAAAGAGTTGTAATTAGGATAGGATTCTAGTTTGATTAGTTTCCTAATTTAGTTAGGTTTCTTAGGCTCTAAGTTATGCTTTCTTACTTATATGGCATTGTAGAGAAGAATTTCTTAGAGAGTTGATCAATTAAATTTGGGTTTTCTTATTGAGGTGCGTCCTCATTATCGTTTTTGCGGAAACTTTTGAAGTATCTTCGGATATGTGTTTCGGCATTTCCCCGCAAGCCCTAACCCTAGAGCCTGCATTAGCCCCTTGGATTATTCTTAAACAACAGGAAGGAAAGGTTTGTTGTTTGAAAAGGCATTGTATGGTCTTAATCAGTAACATAGAGCTTGATTTGATAGCTTAGTGAAGCTATATGCTAAAATATGGATATAAAAGGAGCCAAGTATATTGTAGTTTATTTGTAGAAAGAGATAGTGGAAAGGTGACTATTCTTATAGTGTATGTGGATGATATTATTGTAACGACAATGATGAGGTGGAGATTAAGTTCTGGGAAAATAATTTTTTGTTAAAGGTTCTGGAAGTATCAAAATATTTTTTGGAAATTGAGGTATCAGGATCAAAGAAAGTGATTGCCATTTCTTAGCGGAAGTATAAAATTGCCTTTGATGGACATCGGCTTTGGACATATTCTAAGGGTCACTCATAATGCGGCCACCTATGATACCCGGATACTGCAAATTACTAGTGGTATCCGTACCGATACGGTCCGATACGGATACTGGTACGGGATACGGCAAGATACGGCTGGGATACGGGGGGCCAATTTTAGGATACGGCTTGTGTTATTTTTCGCCCAATATTTCGGCAGATTTTCCATTTCGGCCAATTTTTGTCTCTCTCTTAGTTTGATCAAAAGGGAAAACAAAAAAGAAGAAAGAGGAGGGGGAGGAGGAGAGGAGGAGGAGGAGGAGGCCCACCTCATTGAAAAATTGAAACAAACAGTGGGCCTTGTAATATTTGAGCTCTAAATTGAGATAAAATAAGCATTCCACCCAAAATAAATCCCTAACCAAATACTTATATTTATATATTTCTAGGAATGCCGTACCCGTATCCGTATCCTAAAATTTTGAAGTTGACGTATCGGACGCTCGTTCCCGTGTCCCGTATCCGTACCCGTGTCCGTATCCGGGCATCATAGGCGGCCACCAATTTGGTTTGAGAAGCAGCAGCTTGACAGATAACATTTTGTTTTATGCAATTCCTTCCCTCTTTTTGTAATTTTTATTTGTATATTATTTTTATAGTACTCCAATAACCTTTTTCCCGGATACAGCCCTGTGGTTGTGTTTACTGTATAGTTGTCAACTTGTGGTTTGATGTAGTGAAAATGTGCTGATCCCTTTTCTTCCGCTTTTCTCACAGTTTTTAATAATTTGAAAGGAACTTGTAAAAAAGGTGGATCATAAATATGATTACCTTACCGAATTTTGAGCGGATATAAACTTGGGTTCTTATCAAATCTCAGTTGTTTTTGGGTATTTAGCCCTTCAACCTGTTTGTCACTTATATTGTCAATTTTATTAAAAGTCCTCTTCTTTAAACCAGATGTACGGTGAAATCTCCTAGTCAATCTGCTATGGAGACTCTTATATCAAAATGTAAAAGTGCTAGAAAACCACTGGTGGTGGCTGGATGTGTTCCTCAAGGAAGTCGGGATTTGAAGCAGCTAGAAGGGGTTAGTATAATAGGAGTGCAACAAATAGATCGTGTGGTTGAAGTAGTAGAAGAGACTTTAAAGGGTCATGAGGTGCGGCTTTTAAATCGCAAGTCGCTACCTGCACTTGATCTTCCAAAGGTACACATTCTACTTTTGCCAGCAATCACATCTGTAAATGCAGTTTTCAACTAAAAGCCATTACCAGCTAATTGTACGCATTTTAGTCTTAATAATAATAATAATATCATCATCATCATCATCATTATTGTTGTTGTTGTCATGACTTATGATCATCATCAATGTTGTAAATAACAGCTTTGTTGTTCTCTCATATCAACAGGTGAGGAAGAACAAATTTATTGAGATTCTTCCAATTAATGTTGGTTGTCTAGGTGCTTGCACTTATTGCAAGACGAAGCATGCTCGAGGGCATCTAGGGAGCTACACTGTAAACAGTCTTGTAAGTACATGTTATTCATGATGTATTGTTTAAATATTGCTAAAATGGTAGAGTATAAGAACTGGTTCACCGAACGGTATTCTACTGCGCTCCTACGTTTTGCACTCCAATGCTTTGCACTCCATTCAGATCAGTGCCAGACGTCATGGCGGGTCCTGTGAAATTGAACAGGGGATAGTGGAGAGGAGGAGAGTTTGGTTGGGGGCTGGGGGGTGTTCCCGCCATTATGGTCAGTCTGAATGAGCGTTGTGCGCAGGAGAAAATTTTCACTGGTTCACCATCTTTAACTAAGTATAACTTCAAAACCATCTTGCAGGTTGAACGTGTTAGAACTGTTATATCCCAAGGAGTTAAAGAAATATGGTTAAGCAGTGAAGATACAGGAGCCTATGGTAAAATATATGATGATATTTCTGCATTTGTCTTTTTCATACTGCAGTTATTGACTTGTATAATTCTAGTTTCTCTGAAATTTCCTAGAGGATAACTAATGGAAAATATCATTTTGGATAATGAACAAATAATAAAGTTATGGGGCTGCTTGCCTGCCTAAAAAAAAAAAAAAAATAGAAATCTCAGATTCTCATAAATCTTACAGGTGCAACTTTTGGGTCAACCCAAATTTGACATTTGGTTGGCCTTGGGTCTAGAAGGTGCTGAGACAAATTGAATTGGATAGGGCTTAGGTTGAGGCCTTGGCCAACCTGATCCAACATGAATTATCAAATTTGAAATTATTGCTTTCCTTCTTTTTTCCCCACCGGTGAGTTTTAGTCTTCAATCTGAGACTTGTCAAGATACCAAAAACATTAGATCCACATCTTTGAGCATAATAAAAGTTCAAATGAGCCTTTCTATTTGATCATTCTAATATGTGAGGGGTCCCTTTAAATTCCAGAGTGCACTAGGTTTTCAATATTTGTCTTATTGATGTTTGTACTAGATTTGCCCGGATATATTTTATGAAGTTTTCTCTATTTTTAAGATTTTTTTGTCGGATGGTTTTTGATGCAGTATGGACCAAAACTTGGCCCAAGAAGATAACTCGGCCAACCTATTGACCACTGGTCAACCCAGTGCATTGGGTTCGACCCATAGGTCTAATTGTGACCGAGAGGTACTATGGGAGACTAAATTTATCCCTGACTTTCTAATTTTTATTCATAGTTTAAATAGGATTAGCTAGTTTCCTATTTTTAATTAGAAAGTCTTGTTTGCTAAGGAATGATTCACTCCTATAAATCTTGTAATTGCTTATGCTATTTTCAATTAATCAAAGATTTATTTGAGTTTTCTTCAATGATGGTGTTTTATGATTTTGAGTATGCCCTAGTGTTGGAAACCATCTTTGGATTCGATCAATCACATTGGAGATTGATCTATTTTTCGATCGAGGATGTGGGGCTGTGCCAATTTGGTATTGGAGCCGAATTTCGATCACTGGAAGAGTGACTGTCCCTTCTAGATTCCATACCTTCTCCCTTCTCCTATTCCGTAACCCAATTTAAGAAATCCCTACCCTAAACCGAAAACCCTCTAAACCCCATTGATACCATCTAAAATGAACCCTAGATCCCAAACAAAACCCATCCCTTTCGCCAAATCCTGAACCCCATCCCCATTGTCACCACCTAACCACACAACACCCCCCCTCCCTGCTCCCTCCCTCTTCTCCATCACAAGGCCCACCTTCGTTTCCAACCAAAACACCATCAACACCCAATTCCTTTCCGAAACCCTAAAACCCCAATTACCCCTAACCTAAGCTCAAATCCTAACCCACTCCCATACCACAACCATTCTGATAGAGTCCCGACATCCAAACCCTTCCACCAAGACCACAACCCACCGGAACCCACTTTGACTTCGGAACCCTCTATCCCGGCCCAGCAAAAAAGAAGAGGGAGAATAGAGAAGAAGAAACAGAAAGAAGAAGACAAGGTTGAGTCAAGACGAGTACCTGGCACCACAAGATCAGCACACCTCCATAGGTCCAACGTCTCCATCAATCGTTGAATCACGTCATTAGAGCCCTTCATCCTATTATCATCATCTTTGCCAGAGCTTGTTGAGACGCTGTCATTGCAGCACTTGCCATCATCGTAGACCAATAGTAGCATTGAGCCCCTTCAATCTCCTCTTCCTATGTGGAAAGTTCAAATAACAAGTAAGAAAGACCGTTTCTTTCTTTATTCTTCACTGCACATTGTTCGAGGCAAAACCAAACAAAGAGACCTGACCCACTACACGTGCTCATCTCAGTGATTGGGCTCGAGTTTAGGTTTAGGATAGACCCAAACCCGGACTGCTAGGAAAAGGAAAAGCTTCTCACCCATGGCTGCCCTCACTGGTCAAAAATATCGCGGTAGACTCACCGATAGTCAGCGTGACAATGGCATGGGTGCATGCCTTAGAAACCACAGTTGATAAGCCCAGTAAGGCTTCTACCAACCTTCACTGTGAATCTTCCAGCGCTATTGTCCCACAAAATCAGAGACTTTAGTTGGATACTGGTCTCTGTGAATCAATACAATAGTTCCTTCAACGTCTCTTTGATGAAAGGGATGTTAATGATGTACCATGTGCCCCATGCCAAGATGACCTCACCAAGAAAGTAAAATTAGAGGTTGCTAATTTTTTTGATTAATTTGGTTCTCGGGCATTGATTTTTTTGGTTAATATTTTCGAACATGTGACCTTTGTCAAGATGAAGTTGAAAGGTCCTGTTAGAGTTTGGGGGAAAAATATTGATGACCACAATGAAAATATGGGCCGCCCTCTTATCAGCCGATTGGAAGTTATAAAAGAAAGATTGGAGGACAAATATCTGCCATCTGATAACCTTTATTTCAAAGAGAGCTCATCAGTTTGCAGCAAGCTTCCATGTCCATAGATGAATACGCCCATAAATTCCATGAGCTTTGTATCCAATCCAAAGCTAATGAATCAGATTGCTTAATGGTCATCCGTTATTGGAAAGATTGCGCCCAGACATAAAGCGTGAGATGGTAATGTCCAACTTTGCAAACATTGATGAAATCACTTGTGAGGCTCGACAGTTGAGCAAGAGTTGAGTCGACAGACTGAATGATGCTTTTGTTCCCAAGTTGGGGAGTCTATATATAGAAAGGGTTCAAATTCTAATTTCAACCAGACCTCGCAGCATCGGTTCCGACTGCCTTTAGGCCAACCGCAGGATCAAATTCAAAGGCATCAACAATCTCCACCACAGAGTCAGCAAAACCCTCAGTAAAATAAGAGATGATGAGCAAACGGGAATAATGCGAAAGGATATGAAAGAACAGATTAGCGAGATATTGTATGCCATTCTTGCAAGCAACGAGACCATTATGCCAAGGAATGTCCACACAGGAATCTGCATTGTGAAGGTGAGCCAGATGATGATGAATACTATGACGAGTGTATAGATATGGAGAAACTTGACATCGAACTACAATTTGAGGCAGAATTACCACTTGAGGTTACAACCACTGATGACGAAAGCCCATTGCTTATTCTTCACAGACGCCTTTTAGTCGCATATGGTATAAAGAAAGATAATGAGAATGAAGCACCTATTTTTTGGACAAAAGTAAGTTGCAAAGGTTAAGTGTTGCAATGTAATTATTGATGGTGTTAGTGCTTTAATTGTCATATCTAAAGAAGCAATTTACAAACTTCAATTGCCAACTGTGAAGCACCCATAGCCTTAGATAGTTGCATGGGTGGATGATTATTCTATTCCTTTTGACCGATTGTGCATTGTTCCTTTAAAACTTGGCTCATATGAAGACAATGTTAAATGTGATGTTATTCTGAAGAATGTCTCCCATATCTTATTTGGTCGGCTTTGGCTCCAACGCCTTAAGTTCATCACCAACCATATGGATAACACATACACTTTTAAATGGAATGGATGGTGAATTCAATTGAAACCCTTGGAGACTCCACCTTCATCGCCATAAGCTACTCCTTCTGCTTCTCCTCACATCCTCACTATGTGCAAATTTGAAGAGGAAAGTAACGACCTAGGTGTAGTGTATGTTTTGGTTACCAAGCAGGTGACTGAGTCAAAAGAAGACTCATAGCCACCTATTCCCTAAGAAGTAATGAAATGCCCCACCCCATACCCATACATGATATTGTCCGTTTTGGCCGTCGGGCCTCACGGTTTTGCTTCTGATGGGCCTCAACCCATCAAAAGGCCTCATGCAAGGTAAGGGTGTAAGCTCTACATATAACCCCATTCACTTTCCTCTCTATAGTCGATGTGGGACTTTAGGGCGTCATAATCCACCCCGCTTAAGGCTGCACGTCCCTATGCAGTAGCCTGCCAGTCTCAATAGCTTGCCAACCCTCTTGGCCCGCCCACATGGAGACCCGCCCACTTTCACCAGACCACGGCAGGGGACCCACACTCGAACTAGTCGAGAGTTGGCTCTGATACCATTTGTAACGCCCCACCCCATACCCATGCATGATATTATCCGCTTTGGCCGTCGGGCCTCACGGTTTTGCTTCTGATGGGCCTCAACCCATTTTGAGGCCCATCAGAAGCAAAACCGTGAGGCCCGACGGCCAAAGCGGACAATATCATGCATGGGTATGGGGTGAGGCGTTAGAAGTAAAGCCATTACTCAATGATTTTTTTAATTTAACTCCCAATGAACTTTCAAATGAATTGCCACCAATGCGAGTCATATAGCGTGCCCTAGATTTACTTCTAGGAGCATCTCTCCCTAATCTTCCTGCTTACTAGACGAGTCCATTAGAATGTGTTGAACTAAAGAAACATGTTGGTGATCTTTTGCAACAGGAATATATTTGGGTTTAGTCCATTGCGTTACCCCTCTCCTCACTCCAAAGAAGGATAGAAGTTGGTGTATGTGCGTGGATAATTGTGCAATAAATAAAATTACTGTAAAGTATCACCTCCCTATTCCTAGATTTGATGATATGCTTGATCTTATGAGTTATGACTAGCGCTTCTATATTTTCCAAGATCACTTCATAGTGGCTATCATCAAATCAAAATTAGACCAGGTGATGAATGCAAAATTACCTTCAAAATTAAACATGGTCTTTATGAATGGTTAGTTATGCCTTTTTGTCTCTCTAATGCTCCCGGTACATTCATGGGTGTTATGAATCAATTGTTGACACCATGGTTCAAAATAGCGTAGCGGCCATTGCTACAACCTAAAAAGTCAAGTAGTTTTAATTTATAATACCGTTTTTCCCATTTCTTCTCCTCAATTGCCTTTCCCATGGTTGTCTCTAACCTTATATGATTCCAAAACACTAAAAGAACACAAGATTGGTTGTTACATGAGATTCAAAAAACTTTAATACTTAAAAAATTTACTTCGCTACACCACTACGTATGGCCAGAACTGCTGCGTATTGCCTGCTATGTAGCATTTTGGTCATTGGCCGCTATGTTAGCCGCAACTGTTATTTTTATTCTTGGCTAAAACCTTTATTCGGAAGTTCATTGTCTATTTCGATGACATTTTGATTTACTTCAAATCAAGAAAGAAGTATCTTGAATTCTTGATCACTTGAAGAGCATCTATTAACTTCGTCGCCAGAAATGCTTTTATGTTAATATGAAGAAGTGCACTTTTACTTTGTGTTTTTTCTTGGCTTTGTTGTATCTTCAAAGGGCATAGAG
Source organism: Umbellularia californica (assembly GCA_028538565.1). Classification (NCBI taxonomy): domain Eukaryota; kingdom Viridiplantae; phylum Streptophyta; class Magnoliopsida; order Laurales; family Lauraceae; genus Umbellularia; species Umbellularia californica. The sequence goes on from JAPQWN010000004.1 coordinate 42,952,176, forward strand.
ATGGATCCGTCCAAAGTTCAAGCTATTCTTGATTGGCCTATTCCAACTGCTCTCACTATGGAGGTTTTATGGACTTGCTACGTTCTATAAGAGGTTCATTTGAGATTTTAACAGTATTATGGCTCCCATCACTGATGTATGAAAAAGGGAGAATTTAAGTGGACAAGTGCAGTAACTCAAGCGTTCTAAAGAATTAAGCACAAGATGACAAAAACCCTCGTATTGTGACTTCTAGATTTTGATAAAGTCTTTGAAGTTACTTGTGATGCTTCCAATGTTGGCATTGGAGGAGTTCTTGGCCAAGGTCATCTGGTTGCATTTGTCAGTGAGAAGTTCTCCGATGCCAAATGTAAATACTCTCCTTATGATCTAGAATCCTACACCGTTGTGCAAGCATTGCGACATTGGCTACATTATCTGGTTGGTAAAAATTTCTTATATTTTGATCATGAGGCATTAAAACTTCTTTAATCTCAACATCATATTAGTGATCGTCGGGTAAGTGGAGTGCCTTCCTTCAGGAGTTTACTTTCAGTATCCGACATAAAGTAGGCAAAGACAGTATGGTGGCTGATGCATTAAATCATCGCAAACATCTCCTCACCATTATGATAGTCAATGTATTAGGTTTTGAATTTGAACAAATTAAGGAAGAGTATGTATAAGACAAAGATTTTGTCACTGTATCTATTAAGATCTTTTTAATGGTGACCAGGACAAGCACACACATTACAACATGCATGATGGTTTTTTATTCAAAGGTACCATACTTTGCCTGCTTGCGATTTCTATTCGAGATTATGTTGTTTGACAATTACATTGAGGCTATAGTGGTCACTTGGGATGTGACAAGACTCTTGCTCTTGTGGATGATCGATTTTATTGGCCGCACATGAAGATTAATGTTATCAACATTTGTGAAAGATGTCGCACTTGTCAATTGGGAAGAAGGACCGAACAAAATACAGAGTTGTATGAACCATTGCCAATTCCTCATGAACCATGGGAAGATATCAGTATGGACCTTTTGTGTTAGGCCTGCCGAAGACAACTAGAAAAGTTGATTCCATCTTCATTGTTATTGATCATTTCTTCAAGATGGCTCATTTTATTCCATGTACCAACACTGCGGATGCTTACATGGTCGCTCAATTGTTCTTCAAGGAAGTTGTCCATCTTCATGGACTTCCAAGATTGTTGTTTCCAATCGTGATATCAAGTTTATGAGTTACTTTTGGTAGACTTTGTGGATGACAACTAAGACAACTTCATTTTTCAACTGCTTGTCACTTGTAAATTGATGGCCAAACAGAAGTAGTTAATCGAAGTCTTGGACAGCTGTTACGGTGTCTTGTTCGTGGCCATATCACAACATGGGATCAAGTTTTACCCATGACTGAATTTGCCTGCAACAATTCAGTCAATCGCTCCACTGGCATCTAACCATTTGAAGCAGTCACAGGTGTTCTTCCGCGCTTGCCTATTGACCTAGTTCCGTTACCTATTGAAGCGCGACCTAGTGTTGAAGTAGATAATTTCATCAAGCACATGCAATAGTTACATGATAAAGTTTGACGCCAAATTGCTGCTAGCAATGACAATTACAAAACTCATTCAGACAAGCGTGATCATTTCATCGAGTTTTCTAAAGGAGATATGGTTATGGTATGCATCCATCTAGAACGGTTACCACCAGGAGCTAATAAGAAGTTACATCCACATAAGGCGAGTCCATCAAAATTTTAAAGAAGCTTAGCTCTAATGCCTATACTTTGGAATTACCATCAGATCTCGGCATAAGTCAAACTTTTAATATTGCAGATTTCACACTCTTAACTTGGGCATGACAATGAGCAGAACAGACCATTGCCTTACCAACTGCTCCTCCATCTATAGATAAAATCATTGATTTCTTGGATGATCAATTTGTTTCTACTTGTCAATGAGGATTCCATATGTTCCTTATCCGTTGGTTGAACCACCCGATTTCCGATGCTACATGGATTATTGCTACCGATTTCCAGTGCCTGAATGCGGATCTATATGAATATTATTAAGCTATTAACTAGCCAGAGTCGAGCTTTTCCAAGCCGAGGAGAGTTGATGCAGTACGGACCAATACTAGGCCCAAGAAGACAACTGGGCTAACCCATTGACCATAGGTCAACCTAGTCAATTGGGACCGACAGCTACTATGGGAGACTAAAGTTATCCCTATTTCTATTTTCATCCAGTTAGAGACTATTTCTAATTTTTATTCATTGTTTGAATAAGATTAGCTAGTTTCCTATTTTTAATTAGAAAGTCTTGTTTGCTAAGGAATGATTCACTAATATATATATATATATATATATTTATGGCAAATGCTCCTAGGAGAGATATCTTTCACCTTATATGAGAGATAGGGGTGGTGGCCCTCCCATATAAGTTGTTGGCATTGGATATGGATGTGAGGGCTGCCACCATATCTCTCATAGTAAGGTGAGAGATGCTCCTATGAGAGAACACCATCACAACTATCGTCTGCCAGTCCCTCATCATGAACTAGATCATCTTCGTCACCCTAATATATTGACTCATCAAAAGGCTGATCATGAGGTTTGATCCGTTCTTATCTAAGTCAAATCCTGAACTTGTCTTTGCAAGTCCTGGATTTTTATATCTCTAGGGTTTTGTAGGTTTTCTCCCTCATTCTCATCATTATTATGAGGCGGTGTAATGATAACCGAGAATGCAACTATCACAAACAATTAGGAACTTTGGCTCTACTACCAAATCTAATGCAGCCAAAGGTGGACACAGTTGATTGGAATCCCAAAATTCCAACCCTAAGGGCATGTTTGTGTAACACTTTTCCGCGGAAAAATGAATGGTTTTCCGCGGAAAACCCATTTTTCCGGTGTTTGGTACGGAATAATTCCGCGGAAATGCTTTCTTGCCTTGTCAGCATTTTCCTTGATAATGGTGGAAATGAGTTTCCTATTGTGGGGGGGGGGGTATGGGAAATGGATTTCCTCGGAAAACTTCTCCATCTTTTCCTCACTCTTGTCCATTTCAACCCAAAAACCCTACAACTCTTTCATTTTTTATTTCTTTATATAAATTATTATTTAATGTTGAATAAATAATTTACATGTTGTGTTATTTTTCTTCAAAAAATTATATCACCAAATAAGAAAATTTGATTTTCTATAAGAAATCCATAGCCGCACCAAACAACATTAGCACCAATTCAATGAGGAAACTCTTTGCACCAAACATGAAAATCTAAATTCTATGGAAATCCTTTTCCGAGGTTTTTATTTCTATGGAATTTGCTGACGTGGCAATTTCTTCTTTCCGCGGAAATGGTGTGTACACAAACGTGCCCTAAAAACAATGCAGAAAATGAGGGAGCTAAGCAAAAATGACTCACCCGAATCGCTGAATAATCCGCTTAGTCTTCAATCCAAAGGAGATTAAATTAATCCAAGAGAGGAGAAAAAAAAATAAAAATTATATTCAAAGTTTCTGCATGAACTTGCTTGTCGACCTCTTTGTTTAAATGCATCTTTAAACATTTAAAAAACCTAAATGAATCTCCACTATTCATCTAATCATTATAGTAAAGAAAACTCTAGCTTTAAGTGTCCCTACATGATTAAGCAAGAAAAAAAAAAAAAAAATTCAAACCTGAAAATGCGCAAAACCTGAATACAGCATCAGTTCTGTTTAGGGCTGTGTAGCCCCACGGGGCCCACTGTCCACCTGCTGGTCCTGTTGAGCCTGCCTCAAATATAGAGAAGATCTAGGTGACTTCTTAAATGGATTGGTTTGCTGGATTTGGGCCAAGTAATGGCCAACAAGCTTTTGATAAGGTCTCTGGACTGAGCATGGTTGTCTTCAGGTCAGGTCAGAACCTGTCCTGTGACTTGCAGCCTGCTGTTATTTGCACGAAGCCCCCTATTACCGCCAATTTTACCAAGCCAGTCTCTTCCTGTTAAATTATTAAATATGGGAATCATTTTGGGGCCCATTTAATTCTAGGACCTCTTAGACATGCATATGGGTCTCGCAGGCTTGATCACAAGTGTCTAAAAGATTTAATGCTTGATCCTTCATATATGGATGTTGTGGGCTGATCTTCATCAATTATAAAGAGGCTGAGCTCAAGCTTGGGCCTGGGATCGGTTTGTCTTCCTTGTACATGCGTTTTATGTACATTAATGAGTCTAGCTTGGGCTTGGGTTCATATATAATGTCAACATATTCAAGCCGAGCTCAAGCTTGTGCTCAGGCAAAGCAAAGCCCTAAAGTAGTTGAGTTTGAGCTGAGCGATCTGAACACGCCCCAGCTTGAGCTCGGCTTATGAGCTTATGTACTGAAGCTTGAGCTTGGCTCATGAGTTCACAAGCTGAGCTCGAGCCTGCGCCCAACTGAGCCATGTCAAGCTCCCTCGACTCACTGATAGCCCTAAACAGAAGGCTGCATCAACCACCAAAAAGAAAAAATAAAAGAAAAAAAGAGGCAGTATTTATGATATACATGTCGAATCTGTCAATATTTATATCTGTAGATGTCTTCTTCTGCAAATACCTAAACACCCCTTAAGCCCATATAGGCTTTACCTATCATGGTAGCTGTCAAGTTATTGACATGTCTGCTATTTCTCATATATGAAACCAGATTAGATAGAAACTGCTATATAACTTACTGCACCATTAGCAATGCTAGTGAAGAAAATTTCTTGTTATCAGTCCAAAAGGCATGACTATGATGAGATCTAGGGGTGTACATGGATCGGATTGGTGCGGATTGGGCCAAATCCGTCACCAATCCGTTACCTACAGATTGATGGATTTGGAATCCGTCACCAATCTGTGGCTGTTAAAAACCATTCCTATCCGTGGAGGACCGGATCAGAACAGATTAATCTATTCAATCCGTTCAATCTAATGTTAAAAGAAAGATATCAAACATGTAAAAAATTTCATATTTGACCGCTTAAATCTTTTTTTTTTTCTTATTTTATATTTAGACATCTTAACTTATATTTAGACCCCTTAAACTTTTTATATTTATATTTAATGTCAACGGATCGGATCGGATCAGATTGAATCCGCGGATTGAGGGTGAAATCCGTCACCAATCCGTTGCTAACGGATTACAAGATTTTCAATCCGTCACCAATCCGTTTACCTTCGGATCGGTTAAAAATCTGCGGATCGGATCGGTTCGGTTTTATGGATCGTCGGATTTTTTGTGCACCCCTAGTGATTGAGATCAGTTTACTTTTTTTTTTTTTTTTATGGGTAATGAATTGTTAAAGCTCCATCAGGTTATGACAAATTTGTAATCACTAATGAGAAATATCCTCTTTTTTTTTTTCAGTTTTAATAATGTAAGGTAAGAGAATTGTCAACAATATCATAGTTTCACATTTTCCATCCTGAAGTTTTGGATAATATCTATTATATCTGGAGTTAATTTGGCAGTTTTAACAATATTGCAGGTCGAGATATTGGAGTTAATCTTCCAATATTGCTGAACGCTATTGTTGCGGAGCTTCCTTCAGATAGAAGCACTATGCTTCGTGTCGGAATGACTAATCCTCCTTTTATTCTTGAGTACCTAAAAGAGATAGCTGAAGTTTTATGCCACCCATGTGTGTATTCATTTCTTCATGTACCCATCCAATCTGGAAGTGACTCTGTTTTGAGTGTAAGTGGAAGGACCATTATACGATAATCTTTATTTCTTTCAAGGTATCTGCCCAATTAGTGGATATGAATCAGTAGATTGTTTCTTAGGCCTAATTTTAAAAGTTATATTTAGGATGGGCTTTGGAGCTACTAGAGGCTTGTGATATCTAAAATATGTTGGCTTTGATTATTTCAGGCAATGAATCGGGAGTACACTGTGAATGAGTTCAGAACCGTTGTAGATACTTTGAATCGAATTGTACCTGGGATGCAGATTGCAACCGATATAATATGTGGATTCCCTGGTAAGATTTAGCCAAAATCTAAGTGTTCAGTTGTTCACATACAAGATCAGGTTCAAGAAAGGTTGCAGCTAGGCCGTGATGGAAGGTTCAAGGCTTATACAATCCAACCTGTTTATGACCCATAATCTATTCATTAAAACAATATTGAGTGCTCATGGGTAATAATCAAGTTCTTGTAAAGTGTGTGGCTCTGAAAATAATATTTATTGTAGGTCATATCCAAGTACTAGGACTGTGCATGTCCCAATTGACCATCAGGCCACAAGTGGGTCGGCTTGGCTGGATTCATCCATAGCATGAAGGATGTGCTTTCCTATCCCAGTTGCAGCCTACTTGAAGAATTCTCTCACCTTTTTTTCTAATAATATAAAGGAGACACTATTTATGTCTTGTACCAGTAAGCAAATGATTCAAGAGGATGACTATACTGCTTGTTACACCATACAAAAGCCTTCATGGGCACGTGCTTTGCCTAGTTTCTCATACTTCTAAGTTTTGTGAAGAAAAGCTGACTGGAGAAACAACTCTTAAATTGGCTTCTCAGGTGAAACTGATGAAGATTTTTCTCAAACAATCAACCTGATCAAGGAGTACAAGTTTCCTCATGTTCATATTTCACAGTTCTATCCTAGACCAGGTGAGTTTGAAGAGTTTTGTTAAACAAATAACTCTTATATTTCTCCAAATTCATGCCCTTGAAGACCATGTTATATAGTGTTATATATATATATATATATATATGGATATGGATGTGAGGGCCATATATATATATATAAATATATATATATGGATATGGATGTGAGGGCCATATATATATATATATATATATATATATATAGGGGCCAGCTCTCCTAAGCTGTAGCTTAGCTTATCCTAAGCTGAAACAGGGCTGGTCCCACAAAATCAAAGTCGATTATACTGTTTTTTGGATGATGATCATCTCCAAAATCAAGATAAATCCAATCAGAATTGGATTTTTCAGTTCCATTATGCAAAAAACAGATATAATCAAGTTTAATTTGTGAGACTAGCCATATTCCAGTTTAGGATAAGCTAAGCTGCAGCTTAGGAGAGCCCTGCTTATATATATATGGGGGATCTTCAAGTGCATCCATCCCTCACCATTTGTGGTGAGAGGTACAAAAGAGAAGTACACTTCTCTTTTGTACTTGAAACTTCCCCAAAAGGGATGTCCCTCACAACAAATGGTGACGGATGGATGCACTTGAATATTCTCCTATATATATATATATATATATATATATATATATATATGGAAAGTGCTCCTATGAGATACTCTCTCACCAACTTGGTGAGAGATGGGTGGGGGCCCTCACATTTAAGTTGTTGGCATTGGATATGGATGTGAGGGTCCCACCCAATCTCTCATTTAAGGTGAGAGAGATCTCTCATAGGAGCATCTTCCATATATATATATATTATTTTTTCCTTTTCAATACATGTCATCGTTTTAATTCTTAGACAATCTTCATTATTCGAAACTAGAAGGTAAAAAAGACTACATAAGTTTCAAGGTAATTGATGTGGCTTATGCATCACTTAACATCATTAAAAAAAAATAGAAACTAGTAATTTGATGCTTAGAGTACGTTCCAAAAACAGAGTTGATGCTTTTAGATGGCTGTATCTGTTAGACAATTTCTTTGATTAACTAGATATCCTGAGTGCCAAACGAAGCCTAAATTCAACTTGGAACCATGGTTTACAAATCATTGAATTGGAAAATGGAATTACTTGAGGATGGAGTTATGGATCAGGTGCATTATTGGAAAAGACAAGTATGAAACTGTAGGTTAAAGTATGAAATGAAATTGAATAAAAGGAAGGGATATATAGAAAAGTGTTATTATAAAAAACTCTTATTTATTGAACCCTCTGCATGAAAAGGTTTCGTGGATTTGATCTACCATGGTGTGAAAGATTTCATATCTAGTAGTAATTGTAGAACAAGATAAAGAGTATATGATTTGCATTAGGTGGACAAAGTGGAGACAGGGCAGTGGAGTGCTATGGGCTTTTCTTGATTGTTGCCTCAAATAAAGGAGCATTTTTTAAAGATGGTTGTTAGACATATATTGTTGTATGGAATGAAATGTTGGCAAAGAAAAGGGGATAAGAAGTCGAAGTGCATGTGTAGATTTATAAAGAAGTGTAAATGAGGAAGGGTATGGGTATAGCCTATTGAAATATAAATTAACATGATATGGTGGTTTTAGCACATTCATAAAAGGCTAGAAACAACCCCTAGAGAACTAGGAATTGGGGCCCATACATCAGTCAAGTTAATGTGAAGTATTAAATGTAATCTTTACTTAAAACATTTTGTTGAAGCAAAAAGTCAAGCTGGCCATCTTGGAACAATCAGTGATCCTGAAGATTTGAAGCCCAAACCAGAATGGACTCGGTATAATTCAAAAGCGATACATGGATTTCAAATCATGTTGATCCAGGTATAGAGTTCTCATGACTACACTTTACAGCTGACTCTGAATTGTGCAGCAATCTGAAAAGGTTTAATCATGAGACTAATAAGGTGACATTGTTCCATATGACAGAAATTTTAAAATACAAACAGGAGGATAAATCAGTTCAAGAATATTACAATGTGTTTTTAGGCATGATGGATTGAGAAAGATTCTCTGCTTCAGTTCATATGAATCTTTGCCGGAATTGTAGACTGCATATCTATCTTTCATGAACAGTCAGACTTCTATGGATGAAAACTTGCCTCGGGAATTATGTGGTGCAACTGCCTTTCAATTTTTGTGGGCTTATGATCGAGCCTGTGGACCCCTACATGTTTCTAAAAGACCATGGAATTATAGGACCCCCAAAACTGTTCCATTTATTAAATAATTTGACTTACAGTTAAAGAACAGGGGATTTTCTGCAAGTTTCAGCACAGTTAGAGGTCATAACCTGACCTGAATCATCCTGGTCCAACCCAGAAGAGGACCTAGCCCCATCATAGACGGTCCATACAGCAGAATAGTGGCCCACTGGCCTAAGTCCTTACTGATTGTGCGCTTGAGTTTCCTAGGATTTGGATTACTACGGTGATGGCTGGTTATTCATTTCCGTCTTCCCTTAATTCAATTTCCACTAAAGAGGAGGTTGGTGATGGTTCTTTTTGTATATACACCTTTGATTCTTCATTTTTAGTCACTTACAGAAATACAATCCTATGAATTCAATTACATGAAACAGGATGGCCTTTTGAGTAAATGACCATTGAAAAAAAAGAAAGAAAAGGCCTTTTTAAGTATATTTCACTCTGTACACTCATTTGGACAGATACCTGTCGGTTACTATTTTACACCATGACTGCTGTGAATACCACCGGCAAAATGCATCTGCTTACTACTGTTAAGGCCAATGCATTGTTCGCAGCTATGTGACCTTTGGGTTTACTTGAGCCTGAGTTATTACAGTTTACTGTTAGAGCCTTATATAGGATATCCCTGTGGCATACTCATTTGTTGTGTATGTTAATGTGTGTCTCCACTTAAAGAATGCCCTAATTGCATGTTGTCCTGATTGGCATTTTAATGGCGTCGATGATATTTTTTCGTGCTTATTTGTTTGTGTTTTCCATGACTTTGGCAGTTAATTTCCACTGTGTCTTGTGCATTCAGGAACACCTGCTGCAAGGATGAAGAAAGTCCCTAGCACAGTAGTGAAGAAGCGAAGTCGTGAATTGACATCTGTTTTTGAGTCATTTGCACCATATCAAGGAATGGAAGGCCAGATAGAGAGAATATGGATAACTGAAATTGCCACTGATGGTGTTCACTTGGTAAGACAGCCATCATATGTTTCCTTTCCTGTTTTGTGTTTGCTGGGGGTCAAGAATGTCAACTTGTCACATTTCAAAAAAAAAAAAGAAGAATGTCAACTTGTCTGGCAGCCTTTTTACAGGTCTGGATTACTAATCCTGATGGTTTTAGTTAATTTGAATTGGTCAGCCATGATTAATAGTTTGCCTAGGCTTGGACGAAGGCCATCGGTCATGCCTAGTTGCATACCTGGAACAAGTCTGGGACATTGTACCAACAGTATATTTATGACACATATACATATACAAAGTTATCCTATGCACGTTATTCCATGCGCAACTCACTGTAGGGCCACATGGGGATTGGAGGTGCCAGGATTCAAAGATCTGGGTGGGTCCTGCTCATTTACGGTGATGGGGGCTCACATTATCATCCTAACCCCTTGATCAATGGCCCACCACAGTCAGTAGTGGTGCAATACATTCGGATGGATGTAAAAGAGGTGTAATTTGGGATGGGAAGAGGAGGAGGGGGGATGGTTTGTCTCCTGTGTGTATGATCCATTCAGATGGGTGATCAGGTGGGCCCCACTACAAGGTGCACATCAAATTCCAGAGTCTAAGATTTCATAATCAACTGAGCCTAGCTTATTGATATGTTCTAGAAAAATCCACTCGATAATTTATCAACACTTGGGACTTTAATCGTATCTTGTAATATTCTCTAATATGATATCTTGTTTACAATCCAAGGTCGGACATACCAAGGGATATGTGCAGGTGCTTGTAGTGGCTCCGGAAAGCATGCTAGGAACTTCAACATACGTGAAAATAACATCTGTTGGTAGGTGGTCGGTCTTCGGCGAAGTGATTGAAATTCCCCCTCATCTGAAAGGAGACATATCTCAAGGACGGCTCATTTCTAAAGAAACCAAATCTCTTTCTGATTTGAATGGTAACTGTACCTGCTCAAGAGAGTTGGAAACTTGTGCAAGTGATTTGAAGAGCTGTGTAGGACAAACATCATGTTCCTGTTGTCCTGAAGTTCTAGGTGTTTCGGAAACAGTCCAAAGCGATGCCACCGTGGGTAACACTCGTACAAGAGATCGAGACAATGGAAAATTCTTTGGATCATTGTTATCGTTGCTATTGAGGAAGGGAAAGATCCATGGAGCAGACCAGGAAGAAACAATGCATATTGTAGAATCCAAAGAAAAGGGAGGAATAGCCACAGGTGGTGTTAAGTTTACCATTGTTGATTGGGGTCTATTAGGGGGAATGCTTGTGAGCTTTTTAACAATTATTTCTGTTCTGTTTTTCTCTAAGTGAAGCATGCATGAGCTTTTTAACTTCTCTAATTGGAATGTGAGATAGTTGAAATATTTTTTTAGTAGAAATATTTTTTAATATTAATTTTATGTAATTTTAATTGTGTTTTAGCCAATCCATCCGAAGGACCTTGAGAAGTACCAATTTTCTTAGAACTTGGTCAGCATCACACCTGATAATTAGTCCATTCTGCATTTGGTCTGCAGCCATCTTCACAAGGGTGTTTTGTTGTACCTTTACTGTTGTAATTGTTACAAATGCTTCCCTCACCTTTTCATGGAACCGGTCGAACTTAGGGATGTGAATGAGCTCTCAGCCGAACCAAGCCAAGCTTTGCCCAACTTAAGCGTGGCTTGAACACAAATTGAGGCGAGGTAAACCATGCTTAAGATCGGTTGACTCTCAAGGTCATATATTTTATATGATATAGAACCTTGTGATCTCATCGGTGTGGACTTGCCATTTAGGTGGAAATATGTCATTGTGGCCTAGGGTTGCGCATATCCTAACCGTCGATGCGTGGTCCTCAAGTTCAATGGTTTTTAAGGCAGTTTTCAGGTATTGAGTCTGATGGCAACTATTGAATGACTGCCAAATTTGGGCTTGTAGCAATTCACCAAGCGTAGGGGGTTCGGGTAACTTGATCAGAGGTCGCCAGGCGGTTCAGAAAATAACATGGACCATATTAAGAATCATACAGACTGTTCGAGTGATAGGTATCCGCACTATTTATTGTGTGAACTTAATGCCTCACCTTCCACCTTCGGATGCATCTAAACTGTTGGTATCTTTTCCAGTAACGAAAAGTAACCCCAGCTCTTTGGAGTTGAAGAGGCCTTTTGGAAAAGGAAAAGCAATTCAGCCCTTTTGGAGTAAGTAGCCAAAGAGCAACTTCACAATGATGACAGGGCTTCATCACTTTTGATGGCAGCTATTGATGTGGTTGGGGAAGCTTTGCGGGAAACATAGATTTGGCGGGACCGGCAAGCCCTTTTCGCTTTTTTTCATTTTCCCACCTTTTCCTCGTCTTTTATCATAAAATAAAGATCGGAATTCATTTTCCGTTCTACAAATTGCTCTCATAGATTCCTGCAAGTCTGTAACATCAAAAGGTACTCTTTTTCTTATGCTATTCCACACTCATGGTATCAATCTAGTTGTGGGTTTCTTGAAAAAACTATTTCTTTTCCTTATTTTCTAATCTAGGTGTTCTTCTCTTTGATTTTGATATTTTTTTGTTGATGTAACTGTAGCTCTGAAATCTTCTGATGAAGGAAAGACTATTTTTTAAGGGTTTTTTTTTGGGTGAGGAGAAACTGGTGTGTTAGGAAGCAAGATCTAGACATTAATTTCATCAGAAATGTTCGAGGTTATGACTTAATACAGGCCATGATCAACAAGCAATCATAATCATTTGCAACATAACATCATTCTACGAAGGAGAGAAGCCAATCCATCCCTCCAAGCCATGATTCTACGATGGAGAGAAGCCAATCCATCCCTCCTTCCAATGCGGAAAAGACATCCTCTACATCCCGCATGATTATCAAACTTGATAAACATATATCCTGTAGGATCCATGCCACCCATCCGCTGGGAGTTAATTTGAAGTTGTAAATACAGTAAAACCAAGACATCAATGCGTTATTTGTTCAGTTGGCCTTAGAACCACAGTTTGCTTATGCAAGTTGAGGGTTAAAAAAAAAAAAAGAAACAGAAGTTTAAAGCATAATGTGATACTAAATCAAATTATTATAAATTTGGATCTTAGTGGAAGAAATGTGCAAGCCAGCATTAACTAAAAATGATAAAGATGATATGTCTAAGCTTATACCACAAGCTCATCAATAAGTTAGAGCTATTTAAAAAATCAAGGAGTATATTTCTGCCTTGGTGAAAGTGATTTCTACCTTAACACAGGCAGAGGTCCCGCTTACTAAATTTCGATTGGATATCCAATTAATGTGATTAAACTAGTGATTAACCCTAATTCCGAATTAACAAAGCAATCAATCCACAAATAGAGAAAGACACGAGAGTTATACGTGGAAAACTCTAAAAGGGAGAAAAACCACGGGCCTTATCGTCTAGGCCAACAGACAAAGACAACCAAGCACTATGTAAACTTGAAGAATACAAAACACTTACAACCCTTTTCCCAGTTGTTGACTCAACCTAAGGACTGGCTCAGATCTTGCTGACATCAACGTCACGAATCTTCACCGTGCTTATACAGAATCGCCTTCAAGAAGGGGATGAAAACTTGACCCAAAACTCTGAATCTTCAGCACAGCAGCAACTTGAAGTCTTGGGGGGAAGAAGATGGACCTTACAACCTCTCTATGTCTCAGGGATTTTAATCTCAATCAGTGTGTCTTAGGTTGAGAGATGAAGCCTTTAAATAGTCTTCAATTCGTGCTTGAGAGGCTCTAGGAGTAGAAAGTTGCATCTTGGAAGAATTAGAAACATCAGTTCAGATAGGAAAGGAAAGTCCTAGGTTCGCTCGAGCAACAGTGGGAGATCGCTCGAGCGAACTGCTCTCTGGAAATTCAAACAGCAACCTGTCATCTGGTCGCTCGAGCGATCTCAGGTTCGCTCGAGTGAACCAGTCTCTGTCTCCAAAAGTCTCCAAGACAGAACGTTGATGGGTCGAGCGCACCAAGGTTGGGTCGAGCGAAGGAACCTCTATGATGGGTTCACTTGAGCGAATGTGGGTTCGCTCGAGCGACCCATAGAATCCTCTAAAACTTGGAATCATCAGTCTTTTTGGAACTAGAACTTTGACAGTCCGAAAACTACTAGAAATACATATTTAGAAACCCCAATTTTGTCCGGACTCTATGAATTAGCCAACTAAAATCCTAACACTTGGTATCTCTCTTTTTCTTTGCTACGAACAGACACAAGAAACAATATCTTAAACCAGAACTAATAATGAGATAACAGTAAAAAATGTTGTCCAAATGTCATTAAGGATGTAAAAGGGGAAGTCTCCAAGTTGAATGAATGGCTAGGGGCAGTGCCTTCAGGCAAGGCCTGAGGCATGTGGCCTCGGGCATTTGTGAAATGAATGGGGGTTGGAGTTGCAGCCAAAGTTAAGGAAAAGAATATATGGAGACTTGTACACGGGCCCTGATCATGTCAACTATTGAAGGATTCAGACTGAATGCATCAAATGTATCAGTGTCTGCTTCAACATCACATTAATGTATCTTTATTATCAAAACAAATCCATTTGTTTGGCTCTTACGTTGCAATCTATTTTGTATATCTTCATCAAAAAAATAAAAGGAAAATTTTTATCATTGAGCATGAGTTTCATGTCATGGCCTATTTGAACCAAGCTTACTGACATTGAAGAAAACAACACATTTACACTACGTTAGACCCTTAGCAGATTACAATAGGATGGTCTGGCTGTTGCTCAGCTGGTTAGGAACATGAGTTTGTCAGAGTGTATGAGTTTGAGTCTCCAATGTAGCAAGAAACAAAAAATTACGATAGGATGGGGCAAATTTTCTTAGTCTGCCCACTCAATAATGAGGTGTCATTGAAAAATCGATCGACAATCTAGGAAAGGCATGAGGCTAATATGGATGTATGTTGGGATTTCAAAAACCATGGTTGCAATGCATGGTCTGTCTGATCAACAAGGCCCTTTTTCAGTTATTGATGAGGCACTTCGTTATGGGCTAGATTAAGTATCCTGCTTATATCACTCAAACTGAATTCTAATGCAATTTTTTTTTTTTTTTTTTTTTTTTTTTGTTATTAAGTTAGCAGTCTTGATTTTCTTTGGTACATTTTAAAGATTGTACTTTCTAAACTCTCTTTAATTACCATGGCAAGTTAAACTATCCCAACTTCTCTTTTCTTTCATATAAACAATGGTGTCATTCCTCCATTTGTCAAAAAATTAGATGTTTTCAGTAATTAGATCAAACAAAAGATTGAGTGAACCATTACTAAATAGCAAAAAGCCAACAACGAGCATCACTGGAAGAAAAATCTTTAGGGAATGGCATGGTGAAGCTAAAATTTAAGTAGTTAGTGCCATTTAGAATCCAAAAGTTTGGTTCAAACACTTCAAAGGTAGTGTTGGTTTCAACTTTCAGGCAGTTAGCCCCGAAAAATATCATTTCAGGGTCATGTTTGTTTAAAGGAAGCATGAAGACAAGGAATAGGTGTCTCTTTGACAAAAAAAGCAAAAAAAATAATGGAGGGAAGCACGGAAAGTACTCTTCTAGTTAATGAAGTAATAAGATTGATATTATAGTAGATGCAAGTTATAGCTTGTTTCATTTTTATTTCTGATGTTAGTAGTTTGGAACCTACAGACTAGTAGGTTCCGTGTTTAAATTATACCCGTGTTGATATGCGAACAAACTTCCTATAAGATTTATCAACAGTGTAAGACTGCTCTGAATTGCTAAGATTCCCTGTTTCTGAATTTGTACATTTCTAACCTGTTAATTCAAGTATCACTAATGGTCATTTGGGATTCAAATATGATACATTTAGATTTTCTTTTAAATATATGTATCAGGGCTGAAGATACACTTTCACAACACATACTGGCGGGGACATCTAGGGATTTAATCTGAAGGGAATGTGCAGACCATGTGTTATAAAACAATTAGAAACAAATGAAAAGTGGCCCACAACAACCATTGTATATATTATGATGGAAAAGAAAAGTATAATGTTTGATTACTTGCGAATGAATACCGTGTAGATATAAAGGAATGATAGTCTGTGGCTAGAAAACTTTATCTTTAAGCATTGTCAGAGGTTATTGAAGCATTTTAGAGGGCATCTATGAGGACATGAAAGGGTATTAAGTTTTATTTTATTTTATTGTATTTATTTTTTATTTTTTATTTTTTTTAGGCAGAGTGAAATAAAAGGATCAATATGAAGGGGCAATGTTTTTTCTTAAATAAAGGAAGTATTGATTTCTTTTTTTGGATTGTTGGCACAGATAAGGGCTTTTTACATATAGGAAAATATTAATTTGCTGAAGAATTTTATTTGGAAGGAAGCGACTAGTCTCAATACAAACCCAGGGCTAAGAATACAAAGAGGGGTCTCTTTATCTCCCTACATATACTTTTTTTCTGTTAATTTCTTGACTTGCGTTCAGTCCCTTTTTACTCAAATCCCCTTTTGCGTCTGGTTTCTATTTGGTGAGGCTTAGTTGGAGTGGAAATAAATTGACCCAACTTCCGAACCCGATCTACATAACTGGGTTCAATATGCATGCCTAGGGTTGGTTTGAATGTGTTTGTGAAAGAGCCATTAGCTAAGACCCCATAATGGACTGCTGTCACACAATTCATGAGGTGGTCAATTATATCATTGGAGAAACCATAAGCTAGGAGACATCTACAAAGGAAAGTCCAATCCTGTAAATCATAGGCCTTTTACATGTCAACCTTTATAGTTGCAATCAGTTTTTCCGCTTCGTATCATATGACCTGTAAAATTTACAAAAAATACCTTGGACAAAACTATAAGGTGTTGGGTGGATAGAATGGAATGGGAATTTCTACAAATAGTCCTAGAGGCTGATTCCATAATGACTTTATTAATATGACTTTATTAAAAATTATTCAAGAATGCACATATTCGGTCTCCTTTTCTATTTTACTTAATGGGTCTCTTTTTAGGATCGGTTACCCCAACAAGAGGACTAAGACAAGGAGACCCTCTCTCCCCCTTATTTGTTCGTTTGTGCCGAGGTCTTTTTCTGAATGCTATTGAGAGAGGAAGAGAAAATGACCATTCATGGAGCTAAAGTCTCTAGGTCTGCAAGTAGCATCTCCCACCTCCTCATAGTCTCCTCTTTTGCAAGGCTAAAGTAAATGAGGTCAAAGGCATAAAAGGTACTCTTGATAATTATTGCTTTCTTTCTAGTTAATTTTGATAAGTCTACGGCTTACTTTAGCAAGGGGACTTGCAATATGAGGAAAACAGAGCTTTCCAAGATCCTAGGTGTTAGGCCCATGATAGAAAATGAGAGATACCTAGAAATCCCCTCATCATAAATAAAAGAAAAAATATTAGCTTCCAATCCCCAGTCGGGAAAAATTAAAAATAGAATTATGTCTTGGCAAAACCCCCTTCTTTCCCAAGTAGGAAGAAATACCTTAATAAAATTAATTGCTTCTGCTATCCCTATATACAATGTCGTTGCTCCCACTTCCATAAAAAATCATTAACACAATGGATAAAATGCTTAGAAGTTTCTTTTGTGTGATTCCCCTGAGAAAAAGAATATACATGCTATTAAATGGAAAGAAGTTTGCAAGCCTATTCAAGATGAAGGACTAGGAATCCGAGATACCAAAGAAAACAATTTTGCTCTATTAGCTAAAACCTGTTGGAGGTGTCTTTCTAATGAAAACATGTTAAGTTCTAAGGTTTTAAAGGCAAAATGTTGCCCTAACAAACCTCTTTGGGAGGCGAACTTTAAAAAGGGAAACTCATGCTTTTGGAAGGGATTTGTAGAAGCAACTAGTTTTTATCAATGATAAGGTGGAGTGGATCATAGGGAATGGAGATCAAATTTCTGTTTAGAAATGCAATTGGGTCCCCCCTCGGAAGGGGGTCTTAGGAAACCTATTTCTAATATTGGTTAACCAAGATCTCAAGGTTAAAGACCTTCAGAACCCGGACAAAAGCTGGGATGAGTAGTTAATTAGAAATGTTTTTTTATAAACCTTCTGATGTTGAGAGTATTCTAAAAATCTACATTCCCCGTAGTAGCAATAATGATAGGATAATATGTCCCTCCTCTAAAGGAGGTGAATTATCTTCAAGATCTGCTTACAAAATTATTCATGAAGAAGATAGAAATACATCCAACTCCCCCTTTAATTGGAAGTCACTGTGGCATATTAGCTTACCTCAAAGAGCTCTTGTCTTATGGTGGGATTGTCTTAATAATGCTATTCAGGCACGTAAAATGCTCCATAACAACGATATTTCTGAAGATGTCATGTGTCCCATCTGTTTAACCTAAGAAGAATCAATTGAGGATGCGCTCTTTTCATGTGATCATGCGATAGTCACTTAATTTGGGTACAACATAGGAATGTTATCACATGCCATTACCCATTTAAGGATCAAGGAGTGGTGGAACTCCCTCATGGAACTATGTGACACAACAAGCTCACCAATTCACACTCAAGCTAAAGCTTGGGCTCTCGCTCTCTGGTGGGCCCTATGGAACAACAAAAATGATTTTATATTTAGAGGCATATGAATAAAACCTCTGAGCACAATTAATTGTGCTAGAAAAATGATTGTTGAATCTATTTCCAAGCCTAAAAAGATCAACCAAGGACCTTTATCCCCTAACTAGGAAGTCAGCCTGAGCTTGAGGAGCCCTAGAGGTATGGCTCAAGTTTTCTCAGATGCCTCCTTTAGAATTGTGGATGGAAAAACAGGTGTTGGCTTTTTTATTTGAGTTGATGGTGTTTGGGTGCGTGCAGGATCACGTGAAGGACCAAAGGTTTTTTTCTCCAAAAGAAGCCGAGGCAAGGGCTATCTTATGCACGCTGAAGGAGATGGGCATACGGGGTTTCCATAAGATCCACCTTTTGTCGGACGCCCTTGAGGTGATTCAAGTCATTAATGGGTCTATGGATTGGTTCATCCATCCTATTTGGTTGGACATTAGAGAATTGAGGGCAACCTTTGAAGCTATTTCCATCTCCCATGTTCCTAAAAGATTTAATAGTTTATGAGCGTGCCAAAAAAAAATCTTATGGGTTGGGTGCCTTTGCATGTTGAGAAGGGGGGACGGGATGAGTTCCTATGTAATGTGGGAGCTCTTTTTTTATTCTGGTTGTTCTTTGATGTTACTTGGTTGTTTTCAGTCACTTTTTATGAATTATCATTTCTAAAAAAAACCAGGTAACTTAGTGAACTGATTTTAATGGAAAGTCTCTGGAGGTTCTCATTTGGGATTTGTAAGTGCAATTTGTTTTTGGAGAAGTGTTGGACAAAAGGTTTTATTTCGCTAGGGAGGACAAAGATTTTGAGGCTGAATAAGCTATTTGAATGGGTCCTTTGCCATATGTGTCCATAAATAGCAATGATAGTATCGGACTGTTATGTGTACACTTCTTCTTTTATCCTATTTTCTTAAGGAGAAAAACAAAACATGTAGGTTCACTTCCAGGGGAACCTTGGCCTTCCAATGGTTTAACAAAAAGTTGCTAAAAGATAGGATATCTTTTTCATTAATCTATGCCATTTTTAAATACAATATACATGCACTTATAACTGCCACAATTTGACCCACTCTTCTATAACTAATACCACAACTTACCACTATTTCATCTACTACTTACATTGCTACAAATAACTACACCCACTACTCACACTCCTACAAATATGAAAACTACTACTACTCATAGGCAAACCAACTAACTCCCCATGACTCGCTACTTTCCCCGTGACTAGGGATGTCAAATGGGCTGGGCCGGCAGTCGGCCCGCCAGGGAAAAACCCTGGCCCAGCACGGCCAGCTGGCCCGGCCCGCCACGGGCTGGGCTGGAGCGGGCCGGGCCAGCGGGCCAGGTGGGCCTGCACTGGTTTTTTTTTTTTTTTTTTTCAGTATTAAAAAAAAAGAATAAAACAAAAAATAACATGTCTTTCAAGAAGTGAAGTGAAAAGTTGGCAAATGGTAGTGTAATTACTTTACTTGTCTTTTAGAAAGTAAAATGTTTAGGTTCTGATAAAGTAAAAGTAAACTTTTTTATTACTAAAACTTTGTTTTTTCATTTGTTGTGAACAATCAAACATAGTTCACTAAAAAAATTCGGGTGATTGAAATTATTTAACTATAGATTTTTAATACTTCGTGATACTCTACAATAAGGCTTCAAAAGGATTTTATTTGGGTTAAACTAAAGTACTTCCACCCAAAGATAACAATAGTCAGCATTGCTGCCTACCCTTTGCTAAGGCCAAAACTTCTCCTTTTCTCATACTTTTGCAAAGGGAAGGATCTGGGGATGGCTTAATTTGTACATTTCAACTAAAAAAATCTGAGGAAAAACAGTTCTAAACAAAGAGTTAATGGTGGGGATATTCAACATGTAGCTCGAGAGTTACCTTTATGATAAGAACAAAATGGAACATGAGCAAAAGATTTAGGCCTTTTCTTTGATTTTTGAAGAAGGATAAGCATTTAGTCACTGATAATAATAATGTTGCTCATACATGGTTTTTTTTTTTTGGGATTATTTTTAAGTTTTTTTGAGGTTTTTCTAATAAATATTTATGGTTTTGTAGGGATTTTCAATAAGAACTTTTTTAAACTTTGCCCACGCAGAATATTTCATTAGTATCTCTAAGCTAGATTTATTATGTGTTCCGTAGAGCAATCCCTTGAAACATCAGTATCATTCATTAGTAGCTGGCTGACTCTTTACTTTAAAGTCATTAGCTAATGAGTAGTACAAACTATTAAGTACCAAATAATTAGTAGTAAGTACTATGTAGTCATTAATAACTAGTTTTATGCATGGTACATGAAATGTTACCTCCTACATAGTGAACACAATTAATGATCAAATTTAGTTATTATTTATTAACTGATTATTTTTAGCTGCATGGATTTGTTCATACATACATTATTTGGACCATTTGCAAGTTTTTTTTTTTTCCCTCGTGAATGTATCTTGCTAATGTAGGACATCTCATTCTTTTCATAAAGCAAACCCTTAGAAGTATTTTGTTATATTTATTCTCATTGAGTATTAGTTTCATAGAGCAATCCCTTCGAAATATTTTGTTATATTTATTCTTATTGAGTATTAGTTTCATAGAGCAATCCCTTGGATGAGTATTGGATATTAAGTAATCATTCATTAGTACTCTTCATTGTAAGTTTATTTATTAATAACTACACATGACTAAATGTCAAATTATTATTGCTGATGAGATTTTGTTACTACCTACTTGGAAAATGTTATTATTGATCAAAATTTGTTTTAGGTTTTTGTTCATTGACATTTGAATAGATTTTAACTCCAAACACTTCAGTAACATGAATATAAATGAAAAATGACACAAAATACCCCTTATATAACCGTTTTATAGTTGTTAGGGGGGTAAAAAGGACTTAAAAAAAAAAAAAAGGCTTATGGACGTTGGGCAGGCTGATCCCAGCTGGCCTGGCGGGCTGCAGCCCTTAGCCCACGTTCCTGGCGGGCCTGGCGGGTCCGGGCCAAACGGGCCAGCGGCCCCAGCCACCTGGGCCCAGCCCAGCCCATGTGCGGGCCGGGCCTTTGACAGTGTCGGGCCAGGCCGCGGGCCGTTGACTGGAGGGCCGGCGCGGCCCATTTGACATCCCTACCCGTGACTAATGCATGAACAACTACCCACACCTCATGGGTTACTCCTTATAACTCTCCTAGTGCCATATGGACCGCACATAGGAATGATCATAAACACGCATGATCTTCCTATGTGGCCATCATATGGATGTAGGAGAGTTATGTGGAGCAACCCATGAGCTGGGTAGTTGTTCTTACATGAGTCATGTAAGGTTTGCGACCTTATTGGGTCGGTTGGGCCCAATAGTAGGCCCATTGACCTATTTATATAACTATTATTATAATTACTTGTATTTTAGATATTTAAGTGGGTTTAGATCACGAGCAAGTTTCTTTTAATGTTAGACTAGTTTCTGCGAAGTTTCGTGCGATTCCGAGTGCATTTGACCCTAGCAAGGGGGTAGTTTGCAATCTAGGGAAAATTGGTTGTTTTTCCGAAAATTTCATTCGCTGTGACTTTTGAGTTCGTTGAAAAGGTCTTGTCGCGCTGATTGATTTTGTCTCTTGGCTAATCGCGATCCGACGATTGCAAACCCTTCAAGTGGTCCATTTCTTCACCGGACCCACTTAAGGGCAAATTAGTCTTTTCCCCCTCCCTCTCTTCTTAAGCAGGGATTAACCCTAGGTTTTTATTCATCTTTGCAACGAACAAGCTACAGCAGCCCATCTTCTTCCTCTTCATCTTCTCAAGCCCAGAACTCCCTCAGGAAAAGATTACCTCGAAGATCCGGATCGCCCACTTTCATCTTCTCAATCTCCTCTCTCCATTGATCTTAGTTTGGTAAGGTTTCTCTTAACCTCATCTTTTTAATCAACTTCTCTTTTGGTTAGATTTAGGTTGTTCTTGATCTTTTCCTTCCCTTCTTTCTTTTGTGCGTGTTAGATTGCTTTGAGCGGGTTAGATCGATGGTTTTCGCGGTAGAAGGTTTCTCCTCAAGTTTTCCCCAATTTCCAATATTCTTCTTGGTTAAGGCAAGTAGATTTGCATTATATAATTGATCATATGTGTATTTTCCTTATTGATTTGCTATGTTTTCCTGTTAGATTACCTTAATTCCAAGCCTGTTTTGTTATTGATTGGAATTATATGCTAGATTGGGGTTTTTGAGGGTTTTGGGTTAAATAGAAGATTGAAAATTTAGGTTGTGTTTAATTTGTTGATGATGGTGGAAATGATGAATGTGATAATTGGAGAGCATGGTGGCTCATTTTATGCAGGTTAGCCATGGATTGGCAGGAGGAAAAAGGGCAAGAAAATCCATTTTTCGCAGTTCAGGTTGCAGTACCGATCGATCGGACTTGCAGACTGATCGATCGGTACTGTTGTTAACTGTGATTGATTATAGTCCGATTGATTGGATGGTAATTTTCTAACAGCACAGGGAAACTTCAGAGACTTGTAACTTTTAATCCGCTCGTTGAATTTCTACATGTAATATACCATTGGAAAGATCTAGAGATGTAGAATCAATGGTTCTAGTTTCATCACGATCGGAGGTTGGGAAGTGATGTAAATACTCAGATTATTGTTTCAGCTCATGTTCTATTGGAAATGTGGCTAATAACTTAGGTTTGGGCATTAGATGTTGGAAACCATGAACCTACTCTCACTTGACTACTAATGGGATTACAATCGTAGCATGTGGCTTGGTGTGCTTCGATGGGTTGTCTAGGTATTTGTGTATTACACATAGTTTAACTGAATGCGTATGGAATTGTTCTAATAGATGCTTAACATGATTGTACGCCAATGAATTTTCCTAGAAGCATTGTTGATCCAATTTCCACACGTACTCCGCTAGAACATGTGGGGTACAGGGATGACACCACTTGCCTAGGTTTGGATTATAATTCCTCCTTGACTTGTGAATTCTATCCGTTGATATGATTCCTTGTATACTCTCTTGGCATAAAACACTTAACTAAGTATGAAACATAAATTCTTGTAGAACTAGGATATGGACCTGACTTAGAATGTATCGTAGGAACCCTGTGTCATGTATTAATAAACATGACTGGCTAGTATGGAAGGGATTATCAGGTGTTTGACTTGTCTTATATTGTCTTTGAATGAGATAATCCTTATGATCATATCGTGTGCATTGAGCTAGCCAGTCTTACTTGTGTTGATCTAGTCTTGTGTCAACACCACTTGGTTTTATTGCATATCATGGCCATCTGCATTTTGGGGTTTATTGATGGGCCGGTTACTCGGATATCAGGGTGGGCAGTCGACTTTGGATTGTGTCCATGGCATTGAATAGCTGGGAGCAGGCTAGGACCGTGCTGCTATTCCTAGGACCGGGAGCTAGGATCCCACTGGAACTAGACTTTGGTATCAGTAGTCTGGTCTAAATTGTTACTGATACCCTGCGAGGTGGCTTGGACATCCTCGGAGTCTCCCTCTTGTTTCTTGCATTGCATTGTTTGGATAGTGGTTATTGCTAGATGATGTTAGGATTTCTGTCATTTTCTCACACTATTATTGTTCATGCTTTAAGCCTAGTTTTATTTTCCTTATATTCACATGATATTACACTTGTCATCATTCTATACTTGATGCATGCCATGCCAGATTATACTTTGCTTAACTATTGCTTAACATGTTGTTGACTCTGTTCCTTGGTGTGCAGACACCCCAGGTGACTACTATGAGGAGCAGGCAGGTGAGGAGATCCCAGAGGATCTCCAACCAGCTGAGGATGAACGGGAGTGGCGTGCCGATGACGTAGAGTAGTGTCATCGATCCTGGCACGAGAGAGATTCATGGGGAACTTCATTAGATTTTATTCATTCTTTATTAGTTCTCGTTGGACCTTTCATATTATTGACTTCTTTCTATTGTTTTAAATGGCCTTGATTTTCGGGTTGGCCATTGTAATAATTTAATACTTTGTGTAGTTTTATTTTTATTCATTTGAAACTTAGCATTTAATGAGATTCATCATTCCATTGTTGATATTTTATGTGCCTAAGATTGTATGAATTCCGCAATTCTTATTATACTTGAGGCTTGAAATATTATATCCTCACAGCAGACCTACGATCCTTGGGCCTAAAGGACAAAAATTTTAATTAGTTCTAAATTTTATTCCCCAGATCCAGTTATTTCTCTAATCGGGTTCGAGAGACGTGACATGATGGTATTAGAGCAATGGTTGGTTTCTCAGGGTAAAAATTTTAGAAACCATAGGACGCGTGTGAGGACTCCATTAGTTAGTAGGTTGGTCGTTTAGTTATATTTCTAGCATTGTATTGTTAGATTGAGGCATAATGGAACTAACCTTGAATATTGTACAGGGCAATGGCTGGTAGATGCACTCGATTCGGTAGTGTGCCACCACCAGAGGGTAGTTCATCTCAGAATGGCTTAGATAATCAATTCCACCAATTCATGGCGGCATTCATTCAGTCCCAGAAAGACCTGGCTGAACGAAGTAATAAACAGAATGAAGATCAGGCTGTGTTCCAAGCTCAGATGTTGGAGGTAGTACAGAAAGTGGGCCAGCCACAACCTAAGGAATATTACCTCGACAATCTAGTTGAGAAGTTTAGGAAGAGGTTTCTAGGAAGAGGTTTCCACCTGAGTTCCATGGCATAGAGGACCCCGCTGATGCTGATGAGTGGGTTGTTCAAATGGAGAAGATTTTTGAGGTATTCCAGTGCATGGGGGTTCAGTAAGTGCAGCTAGCGACCCACATGTTCCGTGGGGCAGCAGAAAGATGGTGGAAAACCGTCAAGAACCCTTACGAGACAGTTGCTGAGGATGTAACCTACAAGACCTTCACAGAGCAGTTCCAGAAGAAGTTTATCCCCGAGCATTACAGGGATCGGAAGATGGAGGAGTTTGAGCGATTAGTCCAGGGTGAATTGTCAGTGCAGGACTATGAGATCTCCTTCACCCATCTATCTAGATTTGCAAAGGCTCTATTCAACCCGAATCTGAGAGAGTTTGGAGGTTTATCAAAGGATTACGAGCAGACATTAAGATGTAAGTTCAGCGTAGCAGGTTGACCAATTACGATGATGTGGTTAAGGAATCATACTGTGTAGAGGAGTCTTTGAAGGATGTGATTGCATTGGAGCAACAGAGGATTTTGGCATTGATACCTCAACCCAAGTCACAGAGTTCATCATCCCATCACTTTCAGCAACCGGCACCGAAGAGACTGCGGTTCGAACCAGTGCTGAGACAGTTGTCGCAGCGGATCACTTGCACCTATTGTGGGGGAAGTAATTATGCTCGCGATTGCAGGAAGTAGTCTGGAGCATGTTTTCATTGTGGGGACCCAGGGCACAAGGTTCACAATTGTCTAGGGAAGACAGGAGTGGCACAACCAACATTTCCAGCTCCGGCACCCAGGCCACCACATCCTGCACAACCATTGAGACAGATGCTACCTGCACAGGCTAGACCCCAGCAACAGCAAATGATAGTCAGACTACCCCAGCCACCGTATCAGTGTCCTCCAGTACCACAACAGTGATTTCAACAGAGGCCTCCAGCACCACCTAGATTCCAAACTCGTGGTCCTAGGCCACAACAGCAGTATCACCAGCAGCGCCCCCAGCAGGTAAGGAGAGCTTATGCTCTGACGCATGAGGAAGCAGAGGCCGCGGGCAATGTTATAGAAGGTACACTTTCAGTTTGTGGATTTGATGCTAAAGTTCTATTTGATCCTGGATCCACACACTCATTTGTTGCACCAGCTTTTGCACTTCACTTAGGGAAGAATAAGGAGACACTACCTTATGATTTAATAGTAGCCACCCCTGTAGGTAGATCAGTTCCTTGTAATGTTGTCTACCCTAGATGTAGTGTTCAGATTGGAGAAGCTCAGCTGACCACCAGTTTGATCATCTTATCAATGTCGAAGTTTGATGTAATACTTGGTATGAATTGGTTAGCAGCAAACCGAACGGTGTTAGATTGTTTTAATAAAACTGTGAAGTTGCAGAGTGCAGACTGTAGTGTTGAGTTTGTTGGCGCTGAGAAGCCCATCTCCACTCGGTTGATTTCAGCGTTGAAGGCAGAACGGTTGACGAGGAACGGTTGCGAAGGCTTTATCGCATTTATTGTGGAAGATAAAGAGTCCAAGACTGTTGATGAGATTCCAGTGGTGCGAGAATTCCCAGATTTGTTTCCAGATGAGATCCCTGGTTTGCCACCTGTTCTTGAGTTGGATTTCACGATAGAATTGCAGCCAGGTACAACACCTATTTCGAAGGCCCCGTATAGGATGGCTCCAGCAGAATTGAAGGAGTTGAAGACTCATATAGAAGATCTGTTGGATAAAGGTTTCATTAGACCTAATGTTTCACCGTGGGGAGCTCCGGTGATATTTGTGAAGAAGAAGGACGGGACAATGAGGATGTGTATAGATTACAGACAGTTGAATCAGGTGACTGTTAAGAATAAGTACCAGTTACTTAGGATTGATAAGCTATTTGATCAATTGCAGGGAGCTCAATTCTTTTCGAAGATAGATATGCGTTCCGGTTATCATCAGCTACGAGTCAAGAAGGAGGATGTTCTTAAGATTGCATTCTGGACGAGATATGGCCATTTTGAGTTTCTTGTGATGACTTTCGGGTTGACGAACGCACTGGCAGTTTTTATGGCATTGATGAATAAGGTGTTTGCCCCTTTCCTGGATCAGTTTGTGGTCGTCTTCATAGATGATGTGTTGGTATATTCAAAGACTAAAGATGAGCATGCGCATCACTTGAGAACATCTTTACAGCTTTTGAAGGATAACCAATTGTATGCTAAGTTGAGCAAATGTGAGTTTTGGTTGGAGCAAGTGGCATTTTTGGGCCACATTATTTCTAAGGATGGACTAACAGTGGATCCCAAGAAGATAGCAGCAGTTGTTAATTGGGGTAGTCCACGGAATGTAGCGGAGGTTCGTAGTTTTCTTGGACTTGCAGGTTACTACAGGAGGTTTGTGAAAGGGTTTTCTACCATAGCATCTCCACTCACTAAGTTGACGAGAAAGGACATTCCGTTTGTATGGTCGGAAGAATGTGAGAAGAGTTTCCAAGAGTTGAAGACCCGGTTGACTACAGCACCCATACTTGCTTTACCCTCAGTGTCACGACCCCAAACCCGGGGTCCGTGACTTGGGAGTGAAGTAATAATTATGTTTCTCCCAAGATCCGCGTGTTTGAGGATTACAAATTTCAACACACTCTGAATATTTATCGGAAGCTTTCGTGGTGTTGCGACTCGGAGTCCGTGGCCATTGGATTCCGCACCGCACTTAACCCAAGCATATGTCATCTTATCAATGATCCATCTCAGACTAGAATAAACCATCACAATAAAGGTACAGAGCTGACAGTGACAGGGTATTACATTCCCAAATATGTTCAAGTTACAAAAACAATGTGTATTAATTACAAATCCCAAGCAAAAGGCTAATAGAAGCCATACAAGAAAACAAGATAATGATCACTACCCCATATGTGACGTAATTTTGATGTCAAGCTCAATGTCTACATGACATAGCCGACAAACAACATGTACGCTCATGGCTTCATAGCCAATAGTGCGCTCATCTCGGGTGAGGAAGTCTGAACCTGAGTACCAAAGTAGTGGGTGATGGAACGCGCTCCTGCCGAGGGTGCTACCAGGGTCGGCGGACGTGGGAGTCCGTCGGGTCCGGCCCTTTCGCGCCCGGGGGGCTGAAGCGTGCATCAACATTTCTTTGTGTGGGTGTGCCAGATTTTCTATTTTACTTGGAATTGCAAGTGGTAATCCGGAGATCAACCTTCGCAAGTAAAAAGGAAATCAACTTCTTTCAAGTTTTCCATTGCACAAATATTTAAGAAAAGAGACATTTTCTTGGTTTGCCGTGAAAGGCGATTTTGTTTGGCATTTATAGCCGATTTTGGCGTTTATAGCCGATTTACAATTCTCATCAATAATGAAAGACAAGAGTTGTGATTTTTGTCTCTTTTAGAAAAATACAAACTACAATGAAAAGCAAGAAAAGGAGGATCTAACTTTTCAGGAGATTGTGGGGGACTCGTTCAGATTGACGGTTGCAAGCCATGTATGGGCTTCGCCATCATCCATGCAGATGAGAACAGATGATGCTCTTGATTCGCTTGGCTTGGCTATAACCTCAGGTTTTTAGAGAACAAAGACCAAGAGAAGGTCCTATGTCTAATAAAAAGCTAAGTAGACGGGCTGAAAAACCACATCTAAGACGGGCTGAAAAGCCACGTCTAAGCCATTGGAGGCAGCGGGAGAAGGCAAGGACCTTGGGGGGGAGGTACCCCCCAAGGGACTTTTGTCACCTAGTAGTGGTGGCTGGTGCAGAACTTCAGCAGAGTTTTTCTCTCTTTTTCTTTCTCTGGATTTTCTATGTTTGATCCGTCTGGATTCGATTCTCTTCTGGATACGAGCTCTGGATTCTTTTCGATCTCTTTCTTCTTGGAAAGCTCTCCTATTTATAGGCTCTTGGTAGCCATTAGGAGAGTTTATGGGCTTTAATGGCTTTAATGGGAGGAGTTACAAGATTTATTTCTTGATTTTGTAACTCCTTTTTCCTTGAATCTGATTGGCCGATGGAGATTAAGGGCTTTTAATCACCTTAATTACTATAATGGGAGGAGTTTCATGGCTTGAATGCCATGACTTAATTGATTTGTAACTCCTGGATGCTTGCTTCTGATTGGGCCGTCCAAAGAAATGAATTAATGACTGCAATAAAGCTAGTCAATTAACTGCATTAAATGATCGCCGAGCAGTTGAAGAGTCGCGGGCCGCGCCGCGTCTTTTGGGATTCTTTTGGAGATGATCACCGATGGATCTACATGCTGATCGACATCGGATGACCGTGTAATTTCAGACATTGATAGCTAAGAGCGGGCCGGTGACATCTGTCCTGTTGATTTTTCGATCGATCGGGCGGAAAGCACACTTTTTTGGTTGACCGGTTGGCGATCAATGTTGATTTTGATACTTTTGGAGGTTGACCCGTGATTTTGACGGATGTCGGAGGATTTGGCGCCTCAAAAGTATGAATTTTGGAAAGTCCCAGGGGTTGGAAGCTTCGAATCGCGAAAAACGACGGAAAACGGAGCTCCCGAGGCGAAACCGGAGATTCTGGGCTTCCAGGGTCGCGGGCGACCCTGGGCCAGGGTCGCAAGCGCTGGGGGAATTTTCCCCTTCGGAGCCCGTTTTGCGGTCGTTTTGAGGTCTTTTTCCTTCGTTTTTTCTTCTGTATTTTTCTTTGACATTTTTGCTCATTTGTTGGCCTTATTCCCTTGTAGAAAAATTGATGAGAATCCTTGCAATTTGGGTTGCAAAGTTTCCAATTTTCCAGGAAAGCCGAAGACTTTGTCACGCAGGGTTGCCGATTTTCCGTCAGAAGCTGAAACTGGGTCAAATGATGTCCGAATGACCTGAAATTTGAGGTGGAGCCTCCTGAGCAATAAATAAGACCAACCATAGGCTTTTGTTTGAGTTTTGAAGCCGTATGGGGTCCCGTCGCCAGTAGGCTTGATTCTGCCGCGAGGTAGATGTCGCGCTTTGATGTGCGGTCAACCGATGTCCGATTGACTTGAAATTTGACAGGGAACCTATTGGAGTCATTTTGAGATGATCCACAGGCTTTGTCTTGGAAACCATGGTCCCGGGGAGCTCCGCCGCCGAGAGGCCTGATTTGGCTTCCGAGAGTCAAAGTCCGGTCAAATATTGTCGAAATGACTTGAAACTTGACGTGTAGCCCTTTGTAAGCATTTTGAAGCCGCCCATGTCCTCTGTTTGATGAGTAATGGTTTCGGTGGTTTTCGCCGCCGAGAGGCTTGATTTAGCTGCTTGAGGGTTGATGTAGGGTCAAACGTTGTCGGTTTGACTTGGAACTTGACGTGGAGCCTTTTGGATGCATTTTGAGATCATCCACAGGCTCTGATCGGGAATTTGATGTCTCCGATGCTGTCGCCGCCGAGAGCTCCTGTTTAGCTGTCGGAGAAGTGAAGTTAGGCCAAATGTTGTCGAAATGGCCCGAAACTTCATGTGTACTCTTCTCTTGGCTATCTTGAAGGATCTTGCAGTTTTTGTTTGATTCTGACAAGATTTGGTTTTTTGGAAGCAGCATGGCCTATTTTGGTAGGCTGCGGCTTCATGTGGCTTGAAGAGGCAAAGTGACATTTTTAGTGCCAACAGTGGGTCAGACACGACGGTCTGGCAGGTGGGTGAAAGGATATAAACAATATACTGAACGATAAAACATGTAATAAATCATGTTGTCTGATCAAAATTGTACATAATTAAAAATGTATAGGAAATCATGAACATTTAATAAAATCCTGTATTCATATAAAATGGGTATGAAACCTGAATATTTGAAAAAACATGTATTCCTTTAAAGCATGTATAAAACGTGAACATTTCACAAATCAGGAACTCATTTAAAACATGTATAAACAATAAACATATCACAAATCGGGTATGCCTCACGTTGTAAACCTGTTTAAACAATAATCTTCACGAAATAAATCAATCATTTACTGAAAGCATGGATGCAGTATAAAGCATATAAAGGTAACCAAGGAATTCGGGAAACAAGTAAGATGGCAACCATAAGAAGCTAAATCCTCTATCACCGAAGTGATAAGAGCAAGCATGTCAAGGCGTTGACCTCAGTCACAGAAGTGAGAAGGTACAATGAAATTACATATACATATATACAATACGGGACATGACCACGGTAGCAAGCCGGACATCAGGAACCAAAGTAACAATCTGCGGTATCGGGACAAGACCACGGTTAATGAACCGGGTAGCGGGATCCAAACTACAGTTGGCGGGACAAGAAGGGATCTCCAAGTTGGTAGATCAGACCGACAAGGTTATCCAAGTTTAGTGGTGCCGACTCATAGGTTATATGCAAGTAAACAAAACAAATACATGTGCGCATGTTCTCTTTTTGGCTTATGGGCTTGCATTACAAAGCTCTTGCCCCATATTGCCTCAAGGTTTTGGTTCATGGTTCATATACAAGAGATCAACAAGTACGAATATAACGGGACGGGATACCCATAGGCACAAAACATGTCTGTATCGGGTCGGGCATAAACGGATTAGCAACATGCTAAAAAGAAACATAAATTTCAATACCTTCGGGGCAAGTCTAGTCATACAATATGAGATTGAAAGTGTACAAGTGAAATTCGAGTTTAAATAAGACATAATGGATTTCTATACTTTTTCCGGGCTAAACGTTGAGGGTCCTAGATTTAAATCAATGTGAATGGGGTTTCGTATGTCTAATTTGACATATACTTGGTACTCCATGAGAATTAAGGACATCTCGGATCCCTATGCACATTGACGAGTCTAAGGGTCCTTGACGAATCTTCATAATGGGATTTCTCTTCATCTGGACTCCATTCAATGCCTTCCAAGTTCTTACATTGCATTGGGGCGCTCGGGACCCAAACATCTTTTTATATCGGGCAAGGCATGGCCGGGCTTGCAAAATGCTAAATACATTCCAATGTTTTCGGGGATGAACATAAAAACTTCGGGAACAAAGCAATGCAATTAGCCTTTCGAAGTTCCAGGATAGACATCGGGGTTCAAAACTAATTCGAGGTGGATAGGGGTCCCGTATGTCGTTTTTCAGTAAACACTTGGTACTCCTTAACTTTGGAGACATTCCGGGCTCCTTATACACCTTGGTGATTTTCCAACACTTCAATGGATCTTTGTGATGTATTTCTTTTCTCAATGGGCTTCTTATGTCATCTGTACATTTCCCATTACATAAGGGCTTCCAACCAACCTCTCTCAATCCCCACAAACATTTCACTTTTGCTCAAAACATGTCCCCAGGTGAGTAGTACCCATCGCTGGAGCGGACGCTGCAGTTCGCTCGAGCTAAATGATCTCTAGAATGGTTTCTGGAAGGATTCGCTCGAGCGGACCAGGGGTCGCTCGAGCAGACCTGCCCCAGTTCAGGCTGGCTCATGCGAACTACCAGTTCGCTCGAGCTGGCAACTCTTTGGATGGAATGCTGGGAACGTTCGCTCGAGCGGACCCAGGTTCGCTCGAGCGAACTGTTCTCTGGAATGGAACGAACTCCTTTCTGGGCAGTTCGCTCGAGCGAGCTGTCCAGAACTGGGTTCGGGAACAGTTCTGCTGCTTCCTTCTTCCCTCTTCTTACAACCCATGTGAGCCTCTTTTCTACAATAAAATGGGAGGCTCATGACTCCCTTCAATCATTGCCCAACATCATCAAATCCCCCATAAACAAACATCCAAATCTCCTCATCTCTACATTCAAACAATCACCAAGAGAAAGAATACACCCACATCACAAGAATCATTTAAGTCTTGTACAAGGGGTAAATCAAAAGCTACAATCCACACTTTCAAAACAATAAATAAGTAAAAGCTAAAAATCATATTTCCAGACAATAAATGGGCTTACCAACCCTTTTCAAAGGCATTAAAATCATATTGAATGCAAATAAGCAACTCATTAATGGAAATAGCCAACCAATCATGTTTGTCATGAAAATCAATCAAAACTCAAAACATCCATTCAATCCACTTGCCTCAAGGTCTCTAAACAAGGAAATCAAGCTTCTAGACAACTCTTCCAAGCCAAGGATGCAATCTACACAAAAACCCCCTAAATACAACTCCAAAAATCAAAAGACAATTCAAAACAAAACGAAAGCTTTCAATAATCGGAATGGAGCTCTTCTAAGACAAGAAGAACACAAATCTAGGAGATGGGGAGAATCACTTACATGGAAGACCTTCAAATAAGCAAGGAGAACACAAGGGATATCTTGGAATGGGCGGTTTTATTCAAAAATGGTGTCAATGGAGAGCCTCCAAGGTGGAGAAGAAGATTGCAAGGTCCGTTCTTGATTTAGCAAGGGTTTTGAGGTGATTTGAGAAGGAAGAAAACAAGAAGAAAGTGGAAGAATAGTGGCTGCTGGGGCTGCTCCTCTCTTAGAACAGTGATTAGGTCAAGAAGGGAAGAAGAAGAAGAGATGGGTTCCTTTTATAACAAAGGGAAGATGGGTCCCACAACTTAAAATATTTGTCGGGCTAAAAACATGAGTTTCGAGGCCTCAAATGATTTCGATGAAGAAGACAAAGTTGATCAAAAAAATTTCTAGTTTCTAAAAAGTATAATTTTGGCATGGTTCTGAAATCTCGAAATTTGGGTCCAGATTTTGTGAAAAAGACTGATTTTGCCCCCATGGCTGGAAAAACTGATTTTCGGAGCTTCGAATGGGCACGGAGTGTACACAAAAGTTGTAAGGAATGGCGAGATTAGTCAAAGGAAATTGAAATGAGAATTTTTTGGGAATCACCAAGAATCTCCCCATGCTGACCACGCAAAACAAATGGGACCCTAAGGTCATTGTCTAGGTTCACTGGCTCTCAAAACTTCCCAAAACTAATGAAAAATCATTATAACTCAAAAACTCAACCAAACAACCACTAAACCCATAGAGAAAACCAAATCACGGTTAAAACCACACTAAACCAAGAAATTAGGGGTCGGGTTCTCACACTCAGGAAGTGGAGGATTTGTGGTTTACATAGATGCTTCAGGGATTGGTTTGGGTTGTGTTCTCATGCAGAATGACAAGGTGATAGCCTATGGATTGAGACAGTTGAAGGATCATGAGAAGAAGTATGCCACGCATGACTTGGAGCTAGCAGTAGTGGTTTTTGCATTGAAATTGTTGAGGCATTATTTGTATGGAGAAAGATTTGAGGTGCATACAGATCACAAGAGCCTGCAATACCTGTTTACACAGGGCGATTTGAATAACAGACAGCGGAGGTGGATGGAGTACATAAAGGACTATGATTTCTCGATCAAGTACCATCCTGGGAAGGTGAATGTGGTAGCAGATGCTCTTAGTAGGAAGGCAGCATTCAGTGGATATGTAATGCCTGAATGGAGATGGATAGAGCAGTTCAAAGATATGGATGTGGAAGTATGACCAGTCAATGAGAAAGTTCATGTTGCTACTATGGGAGTTTGGGAGCCCGAGATAGTTAGCAGGATCAAGGTAGCCCAAAGGGAAGCTTGCCAAGAGGTTTGTAGGACCATTTGAGATCAAGAGCAGGATTGGAGACGTGGCCTATCGTTTGGTATTACCGCCAGAGTTAGCCGGTGTGCAAGACGTTTTCCATGTTTCGATGCTTCAGAAGTATATTCCAGATGCCACTCACGTGTTGCAGCACAAGCCACTTCAGCTACAGGCAGATGTAACCTATGTGGAGCGGCTGGCACAGATCATTGATACCAAGGAGATAGTATTGCGTACCAAGACCATCCAGTGGGTTAAGGTACAGTGGGAGCGTCACAGTGCGGAGGAAGCTACGTGGGAGCTAAAGGACCAGATGCAGAAGGCGAATCCTTATCTCTTTCCTGATGAGGTATGTTTAGGCATTTGGGGGACCAAATGTTCTTTTTAGAGGTAAGCGTTGTAAGGTCTGCGACCTTATTGGGTTGGTTGGGCCCAATAGTAGGACCATTGACCCATTTATATAGCTATTATTATAATTACTTGTATTTTAAATATTTAAGTGGGTTTAGATCACGAGCGAGTTTCTTTTAATGTTAGACTAGTTTCTGCGAAGTTTTGTGCGATTCCGAGTGCGTTTGACCCTAGCAAGTGGGTAGTTTGCAATTTAGGGAAAATTGGGTGTTTTTCCGAAAATTTTAGTCACCATGACTTTTGGGTTCGTTGGAAAGGTCTCGTCGCGCTGATCGTTTTTGTCTCTTGGCTCATCGCGATCCGACGATTGCAAACCCTTCAAGTGATCCATTTCTTCACCGGACCCACTTAAGGACAAATAAGTCTTTTCCCCCTCCCTCTCTTCTTAAGCAGGGATTAATCCTAATTCTTTATTTATCTCTGCAACGAACAAGCTACAGCAGCCCATCTTCTTCCTCTTCATCTTTTCAAGCCCAGAACTCCCTTAGGAAGAGATTACCTCGAAGATCCGGACCACCCACTTTCATCTTTTCAATCTCCTCTCTCCATTGATCTTAGTTTGGTAAGGTTTCTCTTAACCTCATCTTTTCAATCACTTTCTCTTTTGGTTAGATTTAGGTTGTTCCTGATCTTTTCCTTCCCTTCCTTCTTCTTTGCGTGTTAGATTGCTTTGAGCGGGTTAGATCGGTGGTTTTCGCGGTATAAGGTTTCTCCTCAAGTTTTCCCCAATTTCCAATCTTCTTCTTGGTTGAGGCAAGTAGATTTGCATTATATAATTGATCATGTGTGTATTTTCCTTATTGATTGGTAATGTTTTCTTGTTAGATTACCTTAATTCCAAGCCTGTTTTGTTATTGATTGGGATTATATGCTAGATTGGGGTTTTTTAGGGTTTTGGGTTAAATAAAAGATTGTAATTCTAGGTTGTGTTTAATTTGTTGGAGATGGTGGAAATGATGAATGTGATGATTGGGAAGTATGGTGGCTCATTTTATGCAGGTTAGCCATGGATTGGCAGGAGGAAAAAGGGCAAAAAAATCCATTTTCGCCCATTTTCGAAGTTCAGGTTGCAGTGCCGATCGATCAGACCTGCAGACCGATCGATCGGTACTGTTGTTTACTGTGACTGATTACAATCCGATCGATCGGAACTTTTTGTCCGATCGATCGAATGGTAATTTTCTGACAGCACAAGGAAACTTCGGAGACTTATAACTTTTAATCCTCTCGTTGGATTTCTACATGTAATATACTGTTGGAAAGCTCTCGAGATGTAGAATCCAATGGTTCATGTTTCATACCGTCAGAGGTCGGGAAGTGATGCAAATACTCAGATTATTGTTTCAGCTCATGTTTTATTGGAAATGTGGCTATTAACTTAGGTTTGGGCCTTAGATGTTGAAAGTCATGAACCTACTCTCACTTGACCACTAATGGGATTACAATCGTAGCACGTGGCTTGGTGTGCTTCGATGGGTTGTCTAGGTATTCGTGTATTACACATGATTTAACCGAATGCGTAGGGAATTGTTCTAATATATGCTTAACATGATTGTACGCCAAGGAATTTCCCTAGAAACATCGTTGATCCAATTTCCACACGTACTCCGCTAGAACATGTGAGGTACAGGGATGACACCACTCGCCTAGGTTTGGATTGCAATTCCTCTTTGACTTGTGAATTCTATCAGTTGATATGATTCCTTGTATACTCTCTTGGCATAAAACACTTAACTAAGTATGAAACATAAATTCTTGTAGAACTAGGATATGGACCTAACTTAGAGTTTTTAGTAGGAACCCTGTGTCATGTATTAATAAACAGGACTGGCTAGTATGGAAGGGATTATCAGCTGTTTGACTTGTCTTATATTGTCTTTGAATGAGATAATCCCTATGATCATATCGTGTGCATTGAGCTAGCCAGATTTGCTTGTCTTGATCTAGTCTTGTGTCAACACCACTTGGTTTTATTGCATATCATGGCCATCTGCAGTTTGGGGTTTATTGATGGGCCGGTTACTCGGATATCAGGGTGGGTAGTCGGCTTTGGACGACGTCCATGGCGTTGAATAGTTGGGAGCGGGCTAGGACCGTGCTGCTATTCCCAGGACCGGTAGCCAGGATCCCACTGGAGCTGGACTTTGGTATCAGTAGTCTGGTCTAGATTGTTACTGATACCCTGCGAGGTAGCTTGGACATCCTCGGAGTCTCCCTCTTGTTTCTTGCATTGCATTGTTTGGATAGTAGTTATTACTAGATGATGTTAGGATTTCTGTCATTTTCTCACACTATTATTATTCATGCTTTAAGCCTAGTTCTATTTTCCTTATATTCACATGATATTACACTTGTCATCATTTTATACTTGATGCATGCCATGCCAGATTATACTTTGCTTATCTATTGCTTAACATGTTGTTGACTCTGTTCCTTGGTGTGCAGACACCCCAGGTGACTACTATGAGGAGCAGGCAGGTGAGGAGATCCCATAGGATCTCCAACCAGCTGAGGATGAACGAGAGTGGCGTGCCGATGACGTAGAGTAGTGTCATCGATCCTGGCACGATAGAGATTCATGGGGAACTTCATTAGATTTTATTCATTCTTTATTAGTTCTCGTTGGAGCTTTCATATTATTGACTTCTTTCTATTGTTTTAAATGGCCTTGATTTTCGGGTTGGCCATTGTAATAATTTAATACTTTGTGTAGTTTTATTTTTATTCCTTTGAAACTTAACATTTAATGAGATTCATCATTCCATTGTTGATATTCCATGTGCTTAAGATTGTATGAATTCCGCAATTCTTATTGTACTTGAGGCTTGAAATATTATATCCTCACAACGGACTTACGATCTTTGGGCCTAAAGGACAAAATTTTTAATTAGTCCTAAATTTCATTCCCGGATCCAGTTATTTCTCTAATCGGGTTCGGGGGACGTGACAAGTCATGGGAAATGTAGTGAGTCATGGGGAGTTAGTTGGTTTGCCTTTGAGTAGTAGTAGTTTTTTTAATTTTTGTAGGAGTGTGAGTATTCGGTGCAGTTATTTGTAGGAGTGTTAGTAGTGGATGAAGTTGTGGTATTAGTTATCAAGAGTGGATCAAATTAATTATGGTAGTTATAAGTGCATGTATCTTGTATTTTAAAGATGGCATAAATTAATGAAAGAGATATCCTATCTTCTAGCTATTGGAGGGCCAAGGTTCCCCTCAAAAGTAAACCTATAGATTTTCTTTTACTCTTTAAGAAAATTGGGGGAAAGAAGAAGTGTGCACATAACATTTGGTATCAAAGCCAAGTATGGCAGAACTACGACTTGAGCGAATAGAGATGGAAATAATCTTTTTGGCTGCAAGTCAAGAATGATTACTTAATAAAAAGAACTGCGGGAGACGTTAGCTGAAATAAACACTAAGTTCGATAGCTTGTTGGCAAGCAAAACTTTGGAACACAGAGAAAAATCTTTCGACCAATATAAAAATGATGGAGGACTAAGCAATAACTGCTCCGGGAAAGAACATTCCAGTATGTATCAACGCAAGTTTATTAAGCTTGATTTTTCCCCGTTTCAATGTAGAGGAAGATCCAATTAGCCGGGTTTGTCATGGGCGCCAATTCTTTGACTTCAATCAAACCCCAGATGGAGAACGCGTTCCATTAGCTTCCTTCCATTTGGAGGGTGATGTTCAACTATGACATCTAGTTTTAAAAGAAAAATGGTGATGACTTGGTTACTTTAAATCCAAAGAAGATTCTCAATCGTAAGATGGTTAAACAGGAAAATAAAATAAAAAATAAAAAGATGGTGGAAGTTCTCGTACAATGGCAAGGAAATGTAGGTCCCATTTTGGGCTTTCGAGGAATGTTGTCCAGATTTCAACCTTGATTACAAGCTTGGTCCAAGGTGGGGAGGAATGATGTGGCCATACATTACACAGGCATGATCATTCCTATGTGGGGACTATGAGGAGTAACCCATGAGGTGTGGGTAGTTGTTCTTGCATGAGTCATGGGGAATGTAGTGAGTCATGGCGAGTTAGTTGGTTTGCCTATGAGTAGTAGTAGTTTTCATATTTGTAGGAGTATAAGTAGTGGGTGCAGTTATTTATAGGAGTGTAAGCAGTGGATGAAGTTGAGGTAAGCTGTTGTATTAGTATTAGAGTGTGGTTCAAATTATGGCAGTTATAAGTGTATGCATTTTGTATTTAAAGATGACATAGGTTAATCAAAAGAAATATCCTATCTTCTACCAATTTCTTACTAAGCTATTGGAGGGCAAAGGTTCTCCTCCAAGTGAACCTACATATTTTCCTTTACTCCTTAAGAAAACTGGGTGAAAGAATAAGTGTGCACATAACACGAACATTAAAGGTTTTTCCCATTTTACTATTTAGGTGTTTGTATTAGTTTTTTATTTTTTATTTTTTATTTTTATTTTTATTTTTTGACAAAAATGTCTTTTTTTATTTATTCTTACAAAAAAAAATTAGTATTGAGTTTGTTAAACTCTTTTCACGAAGGAGGGCGGATTTCATTATGACAGGAATCCTAATCTCCATTTTTTAAAGATCCTTTGGTTCCAGACCGGATCTATTTGTTTGGACAGATTCATGGCCTTTTGTGGAGAGATTAGAATAACAAATCTCCTTTTTTTTTTATAAGGATTCAAATCTTCATTTTATTGATCGGAAGGCAAACACCTTGAAAAAGTGTCTGAATCTCCATTTGGGGAAGATGAGATGGAGATGATGGAATAGTTGGAGGGCAGAGTCCCTCTAAATAGGGCTCTGAATCTCCAAAACAGTGAGGTAAAGAAGTTGAAATGGTGAAAATGAGTGGAGCGGGTGAGATGATGATAGAATGGAGAAGGTGAAGTGGATAACATGGAGATTGGAGGGTGGATTACTGGAATGCATTGATCTGGTGGTCCATATGATCACATATTGGAGGGTCCCACTATTACTTATGAGTGCAATAAAGGGAGCCTCAACGTTTTGTTTCCAACGTTTCATGTTTTAAGATATCAGTTATTTCTTCGTTATTGCTACTGTTAAAGCTTTCATTACTTGATGGAAGAAGCGAATGAAAGAATGGAAAAGTGTATGGGTAACTTTCGATACCAAACCATTGCAAAGATATCCGTCGCTAAGATTTGCAAAAGAGGAAGGTGAACGAAAGTTGTAATCCCCTCCAAGGAAGAATATCAGAAAGGGAAGAAAAAAAAAAAAGAAAGCTATGGACTCAGGTATGTCTTCATATTGGATTCAATTATTGGTTTTGTGTTATTCAGATTCAATCCCTTAATTCTGAAATTTGGAAAAGTCTAACAATTGGTATTAGAGCTTCATGCCATCTGGATTTTAGTCTGGATAATCTATTAGTTGATTGTTTTTAGATATCTCTTCTTGTTGGTCTTTGGGTTTATCCTTATGTTGTCTGGGATTAACCAAAAACCCCAATCTATGTTTCCAATTTTCTTTTGCGTTGTTTAGCATTTTCTGGGTTTTGGTCAGATTTTAGTTTTATTTAATAAGGCAGATCTCTGCTATGAAGGCATGTAAAAACAATGCACACCAAATATAAAAAGGGGGATTTGACATATTTGCCCCTTTAAATCAATGTTATCCCAAAAGCATGACTCATTGTAGGATATTGTCAGCAGAGTCGTTTGACTCTGGTCCCCCCTTTTTTTCTTCCGTTTTTGCCCAAGATCCCATGCTATCATGGGATCCCAATGTAAAAAGTCAAAAGGAAATCACCTAAAAGAAACCAACCCCGTTTTTTTCCCTCCTCTTTCACTTTTCACTTTCCCCTTTCACCATCTTTGGTTGTAACAGGATTTTGGACCCTACTTCTCCAACGATCCAACCAGAACCAAATGGGTCCTTCTTCTCCAGTCAGCAGATTTGGCGACGCCGAGAATGGCTGAAGGAGTCTGGTTCGTCTTCTTTGTCTCTGACTGGCAGCGACCCTTGGGGGTTTTTCTTTTCTTCTCTGGCTACTGCAAGAAGCAAAAGCAAGAAGACTCATTTCTCTCGTATATCAGAGAAAGAGAAAGGAGGCACAATTTGTTAATGTAAAATTTCATTTTTTGTAATTGAAATCTTTTTTCTGGAGTTTTTCTCTTTTGTGTTGATGTCTGGGAAATGGGTTTTATGTTTATTGATAATAAGAGCTATTTCAGGGTCTTTATCTTTGTCGTTTTATCTTCTGGGTTAGGTGTGCAAAAAGTGTCGTCTCATTGTGTTTTGGATGAGACAGAGATTTTCATGTATTTGGTTCTTTTTCTTTTGGGTTGATGTGTGAAATTAGTTTCATGGTCTGGATCATTAGATATGTGAGATATTTTCATAATGGGTTGTTTATCATTTCCCTGTCTCTTTTGGTTTTTATGTGGGTAATGGGGTTATATTTTGGTTGAGAGAAACATCTCCAACTGGCCCCATTGCCGTCCTTGACGACCCCACAAGCAAATACACTGCAGAGCAACATCATTTCTAGGACAGATAGATCATCTACTTTTGTGAGCTGTTATTTTTAAAAAAAATCCAAGTTATAGATTTTACAATGACTTTGTTTGTGACTTCTTGCCCATAATTCAACCCACAAATGGAAAGTGAATGCATACATATTCTCATTATCTTCCAATGATTATGTTTCTCATTTTATTTTTTTATTTTTATGTTTATATGTTGAATATAGTGTTGGCATAAATGATAAATGAGATTTGATAAATGTGTGGCAAAAGGTTTTTTTTTTTTTTTTTTTTTTTTTTTTTTTTTTTTTTTGTGTTGCTTTGAATTAGGATGGCTCACTATGAATATTACTCCTTTATGTTTCATTTTTTTTCGTGGACAATGTCAACTTCCTTGAAGATGTTGGATGGTGAGTTATTGATAGTGGTCCACTTCGGTGGTCAATCTGAGTGGGATAGAGTTCATCCTAACTACATCGGTGGCGATCAAACTGCTATCTATGTTAATTGTAACTTAACATACATCTCATTGGTCGAAAGTGTCCTACAAGCAATAAATTGGGTAACGTCTGAAGAGCCTCCTCGTATTCAATACCTACATCAAAATGGCAGAGCATTCACCTTGATTGGTATAAAGAATGACAATGATGTTCGGGTAATGATCAAAGCATGTGGAGATGTGACAAATTCTATTTACATATATCTAAGTAGAAATATCAATGACGGTGTGATCATTACCACTCAATTTCTTGGTAAGCCATTTATGTTTAGAATTAAGAACAATAATTTTCCAAGTTATATACATGTAAAAATTTAATAAATAGATTTACATGCATGAAAGGAATGAACGAGTTGAAGAGACTGCTGGAATTAGAGATGGATATTGTTGCAATGAAAATCTACGTGGAAGTAGGCCAAGAACTGATACTCCTAAACATAAGAAGTCTAAGGCTATTGATCATGAGGGTCCACCGAGTAGAGGGCTGACCACCAGGTTCGTTTTCGTTCCATATTCAAGATTTTTTGGCATTTGTTGTATTTTTAGATTAATGTAATAATTATGGAGGTTGCCATTTGTCAATTATATTGTCCCGGCAAATCACCTATGAATTTTGATGTGGATGTTTACAGGGCTGAAATTGGTGATATCCGTGAATACACTTATCCAGATGTCAATCTCGCAGAAGATGTAGATGAGCATTTCTCGTACCCAACCAATGAGGTTGCGTATGAGACGAATGCAAGTCATGAAGAAACTGATGATGATATTGATTACAATGAGGACTTGGATGATTTCCTGAATGATGAAAGTGACACTGATCGCAATAGTGAAGGCACCTCACATGATTCTGTCAGATGTGTCAATGGTCTTAGCTACCAACAAGAAGTCTTAGATTTAGAATGCAACAGAGAACAACCCAAAGCTATGGAAAAGTGTAATATTGAGGACACACTAGTGCCAGTGGAAGATGAGGGTGAAGATATTGTGACTCAAGAGGATTCTGCACGTAATATGTGGAATGGCAGAACTTTTATTGATCGCAACTCATTTAGGAAAACCTTGAGTAAGTTTGCAATGTACATGAATTTTAGTTTGCGGCATCTGAAGACATCTTTGACACAAGTTACTGCTAAGTGTGAAGTCCAAAGTTGCCCATGGTGTATTCATGCTTCAATAGTGGAATCAGGACCTCAATTTCGAGTTCGGACCTATAATCCTAATCATACTTGTTCAAGACCAATGATGGGAATGGTTCATCCTCAAGCAATGGCTAATTTAATAGCCGATTTTATCAAGGAAAAAGTACGTCTTCATCTTGAATATAAACCGAAGCAAATTATAAATGATGTTAGATTGGAGTTCGGTGTTGTCGTTGGCTATAGGAAGGCTCACAGGGCAAAAGAGATTGCGCTGGATGCAATCAGAGGTTCATATGAACAGTCATTCAAGATTTTGCCAAATTTTTGCGCAGAGTTGATTCGAACAAACCCCAGA
Source organism: Umbellularia californica (assembly GCA_028538565.1). NCBI lineage: Eukaryota > Viridiplantae > Streptophyta > Magnoliopsida > Laurales > Lauraceae > Umbellularia > Umbellularia californica. The sequence goes on from JAPQWN010000004.1 coordinate 42,995,606, forward strand.
TCCCATTATCATCTTGATACGGATCGCCGGATCGGGACTCTTCATTCTCAAAATTCTTCTTTGCATTTGGATCAAGTATCCAGTCATTCAAGACCTATATGAGGCTACTGATCGCCATTGATGGAGCACACCTCCGTGGCAAATATCCAGGAGTCCTATTTGTTGCTGTGACTCAAGACTCCAACCATGGACTGTTCCCCATCGCATTTGCCATAGCTGAAATCGAACGTTATGACACATGGGTGTGGTTCTTATCTTGCTTTAAGATCGCCGTTAGACCATTACAAGGTTTAACCGTTGTTTCGGACAGACAGAAAGGCCTTGTTGAAGCTGTTAAAAATGTATATCCAGATGCCAACCATTGTTATTGCTGTCGTCATATTGCAAAGAATGTGCGTGAGCGTTTTAAAGACAAAGCGATTGTTTCAAAGTTCTGGTGCGCAGCGAAGTCTACTAGAAGTTGTGATTATGAAAGGCATATGAATGATTTAAGGAATGTGAACGAAGAGGCATATGCATACATCGAGAATATTGGCAAAGAGCGCTGGGCAAATGCGTTTGTACATGCAGGACGATATGACATTTTAACTACAAATTCAGCTGAATGTACAAATAGCTTACTGAAGGACATTCGAGAGCTTCCTAAAACAAGGCAGGTAGAGGAAATTCGTATAAAATTAATGGATTTCTTCCAACTCCGCCGCGACAGGTCACAGATGATAGAACCGCGTTTGACTCCATATTTTGAAAGATTTTTTAGCAAAGAAAAGGATGGTTCTCGTCGACTACATGCAAGGCAAGCTGGTCCTGAAGAATATTAGATTGATTCTAGCTATTTTGTGGATGTTGTCCACCTTGATCGACGTTCTTGCACTCGTCGACAGTGGGATTTAATGGGCATTCCATGCTCACATGCTATGTCAGCAATTAGTTACAGAAGTCGGGACCCATATAATTTTTGTGAAGAATGGTTTTCTGCTGAAACTTACCGTGCAACCTATAGTCAAATCGTGCATGCAACAACAGACACCCAGCAATGAGAGTATAGACAGGAACATCCAATACTACCTCCACACGCGAGGCCTCAAGCTGGACGACCAAAGAAAAAGAGGATTAGAACCGAGGATCGGGTAAGACGACAGGTGGCATGCTCAAACTGTAGAGAAGTTGGACATAACCGTCAGTCTTTCCAAAATCCTCCTTTCAGAGATTGAAGTGATTTACATAATATCTTTTTTTCTTGTCATATGTGTATACGGTGTTCTGTATATAATTCTGGTGTTCATTGGTTTTGTTGGAAATGGATAAGCCTCTCCTTGTATTTTTGGATTCTATCAATCAGCAACCCAAACCCAAAATGCTTGAACTTCTCTCCGGAGCTTGTCAGTCGCCAAATGGTTTAGTTTGCCGTGGGGTTAAGCAATCAGTTGTCACAGTTCCATTAGTTCTGATCAAAGGGACATCATCAGAGGTAGTTTGCTTGAACTTTATTCCTTCTTGTTGTTCTGGATGCTGTTGCTGTGAATGGTTACAACTGTTGTAATCTGATAGTGATTCACATTATATTTTCTTACATAAGTGATGCTATGTTGTCATTGTTGGAAATGTAGAGGTTATTATTCCCATTTGCAAGAATGAAGCGTTTTAGAGAGACTTTTGCTTCGAAGAAGGTTGGCCCCTCTCTCTGTCTTAGCCCTGTGATTTCAGATTGCTTTTGCCTTATAACTGGATTACTGTTATCATCTTCTCATTAGTGTCAAATATTAGTACAACCTGTTATTTTATTTGCTTTTCTTATAGCTAATCCTACAATTGGAATTTGCCTGTCACAGTTGTACAAATAGCTATCGGAACTGCTCTGGGTATAAACCTTAGTAATGCACCTGATTATACAGTTGTAGCAGCATTAGGTAGCCTTACAAAATCTCAACTGGTACATCAGGTGGATGCTCTTGGTGGTGAGATTTGAAAAATGGCTGAAGTGTATATTTCCAGATAATTCTACCTTTTGCTGAAGTTTCAAGGCTCTCTTTCACCCTACCATGTTTTAATAACATGTTGTTTCTGGTTGGTATGTTTTGCACTCAATTGCTATCGGTGTCATATTTTTTAGATTCATATATGGCTATTTGCAATTGATTAATTTGTCTGCCAATTGAAATTAATTGCAACCATACTATTTGTTGGCAGCGACCTTAGTTATTGGGCAAGTTAGAAATCTCTGTTGTTGACATGTTGTATCAATGAAATGGTTGAATTCTGATTTTTGCCTTCTACTAGCACCAAGTCTGTATTTCGAGACGTGGAATCTAGATTGTACTCATGCTGGATTTACTGTGCTAATGCAGATGCAGTCACTGAGAATGGAGTTGATTGCAAGCCTTCATCCTCCCTTTGAAACAAGAGTGTGCTCACATTGGTTTGATTGTTTGGTTCTAAACATTGTGGCACCAGGGACTTAGGTTTTGATTTTTTTTTTTTTTTTGTGTTGATTAAGTGGATGAATGTAGTTAGAATGTTGAAAGGCACCAGGTGCTTCAGTTTGATTGATGTATGTTGTATGAAAGCTCCATGAGAGCTCCTCTTAATGAGATCAGTGGAGCTATCGCTTCTTTTAATTGTATTGGTGTGTCTTCTAACTGTCCACAGGAAAATCAATTGATCAATTGCTTAGAAATTTTGAATTCCTGTAGTCTTGCCACATTACTCACTGATCATGAGTATGGCCTCACTGACTAGTTGTACTGACTTTATCTTAAAGTTTGGTTTTTTCGACTTGAAACTTCAGTACAGTCTCTAAATAAACAGAAGTGAAGATGGCATTTGTTTTTTAATTAATATGATGTTGGTTGTTGCATCCATGTAAGTTACAATGTGTCATCTGAAGTTTCCACTAGTGATGGGAAATACTTGCATTCACAGAAAAATCCATATAGGTTTGGTTGATGCACCCGTGACATGGGGGATACTTGTATCTCAAGAAGCATTTGAGAGCTGTGGTTGCTCAAGAAGATAATAGTACCCCTATGTTCACCTCATCTATTCTGCACAATGATTATAGGTCAATGCCAATTGAGATGGAAAACAAGGCCTCATTCATTCTGATTGAGCTCATTAGATAATCACATACATGATGTTAAACCAAAACATAAAACTATCATTATATAATAGTCTGATTGAGTTCATTAGTTATACAGGTTGTGCATGGTCATGGATAACGAAGAGGAAGAGAAATTTATCAAAAAAAAAAAGGTAATAGAATGCGCTTCATTGATGACGAAGCATTTTAAACATTTCAGTCAGCTGATTATGAATGTTAGAAAAACCGGCTCCCACCTTTTCCTCCATATCAGAAAAATCGATTGCCACCCTTTCCTCCAAATGTTCAATCTGAACAGACTGATCAAACACTGCATTTTCAACTGCACTTAGCTGCTTTTCAATAGAATCTGCCTCTGTTTCGTCATCTTGGGCTTACTCCATTTGAGGTCGTCGATGCACATGTGTATCAGACATTGCAAGAAATATGCCATCTATTTTCTGTCGTTTAGCAACAGGCACTTCATGGGTGTACGCTTGGCAACCTTCTTCGATCATTAATTTACAATTCATTGCACCAAACGGAACTGTGAGTTTTCGTGGTTCATGGTAAATGCGCAGCATTGACTCAAGTATCGTAAGTGGAATATCAACAGAGGTGCCTGTGCCTAACAGGTAGAGAAGCAAAGCTTAAGTATAGAGAAGATCAAATGAATGGCTTCTAGGCTCAATATTATTGCATACAAATGTGGTGAGCATCCGGTAATCGATGGTTAGACCGGTTATCTTCATAGGAGTTCTCCATTCAGTGGGTTCACCATAGAGAATAGCAGCCACCTCATTCGGTTCTATGGGAGTCATATGAGGGTCATAGAATGGATAGGATCTCGCAGCAGGTCTCCGAAGAATGAGTAAAGTAGCAATCTTATTTGCATCCATAGAAAGTGTCTTTCCCCGAACATAGGTTTTGAAGCCATTACTTATAACATCATATATGTTGCAGTAAAACTCCCGCACCCAATCCTCAAAGCATTCATTATTCAAATTCATTAGAATCATGCACCGGTTAAGATTAAGCCAGTGCAAAAACCTTGTACTGGTGAGGTCACGATGCACAACTAGCCTCTCAAATATAACTGTGCGGTTGATGAAACTTGATTTAAAACGTGCAGCACACTCCGCATCCCTAAACCGTTCGGTATTGAAACGAGAGGAAGACCCCGCCGGTCGCTTTCCTTTGTAGGTTTTAGGAGGCATGCTGTACCATAGAGAGTCACGGAGACAAATAAAAAAAAACAAATAAGGTGTAAGATTTCTCTCATACAAATAAACAAACAATTATTGCTGAAGATTTCTCTAAGATAATTCAACAAGTACTTAGTGTGCAAACAAAGTTCTTATCCAACTTTTATGACTTCACATAATCCTAAAGGTTGAACATCATATAGGATCACAAAACATATATAAAAAGTGAAATCTCTCAGACAATTCAACAAACACTTAGTGTGCAAACAAATAGGATATATCCAACTTTCATGACTTCACATTATCCTAAAGGTTGAACATCATATAGGATCACCAAGTGAAATCTCTTAGACAATTCAACAAACACTTAGTGTGCAAACAAAGTTCATATCCAACTTTCATGACTTTACATTATCATAAATGGCTGAACATCATATAGGATCATAGAACATGTAACCAAGTGAAATCTCTCAGACAATCCAAACAAAGTTTTGTTTCAAACATTCATGACTCCACATAATCCTAATTGGTTGAACATCATATAGATCACAGAACATATAACCAAGTGAAATAAACAGTAAAAATAGAAATCATACAAAAGGAATCACATGCACACTTCTGGGAGTTCAAATATGGAGTATACATCTAGTTTTGAATTTGGGCACTTTTTTTTTCTTTTAGCAGGCTTCAAAATATGGTCAGATCTTAGTGCCTCTAAAGAGAACCCCTTCCTCGTATACATTGTAAAAAAAAATGCCAAATAAATAAGTTTTTTGGGCTGAATCCCTCCTTTCAAAACTGAAAATGAAAGAACAGAGAAACCAGTAGAAAACTGAAAATCCAAATAACAAAGAAAAAAATACACAGTACAAGGAGATCATACCTGAAAAGCTGAGAGAAGGAAATGAAAGTAGGAGATAAGGACTTGGTGATAGCAGAGAAAGCAAAGCAAACCAAAGCACTGATGTGAGCAGCTGTGAAAGCAGGAGATGAGAGCAGAGAAGGACTTAATGGGGCGAAAATACCCTAGCAAAAGGGTGTTAAATTGGTGGAGGATTGGGACGAAAATACCCAGGAAATACAAGGTCGAAAATACCCCGAACTCTCGCTAGAGCGAGATTTATTTTTGAAGAGGTCTCGCTATATCGCTAAAGCGATGTATAACGAGACCCCTCTCTGGTTTCATGCTGGCGAGACCCCTTTCAGGTTTCAGTTCGTGGGCCTCGCTATAACGCTAAAGGGTCTCGCTTCTGTCTGCCACTGCCAATTCATTTTATCAGTGACATTATTTTTACAGGGAAGTTACAAACGAGTTAGGACAAATTTATATTTGGCTCAATAAAATCAGTCTAATTACTTATGTAATTCACATAATTACTTTTACAAGCAAATTACTCCAATTTATATTAAATAGAGGAAAAAACTTGGAGATGGAGAATGTCATTATGGACAATAACAACTTTTCTCCCACAGCAGCTCTCTAGAATATTTAGTATGTTAGAATATTATCTTGAAACCTTTATTCAAATAACTTTTGAAGTCATATATAATTTAAAAAAATGAATTTAGTTAGAGAAAATGGTGGAAGATCAAGACCATTTCTAATAGAAATTCTCCAATTAAAAACAAGATAAATTCAAAATGAGAAATTAACCCCTAAAAATGGGATTAAAAAAAAGAAAGAAGCACCTCATTTTTACTAAAGCAAGTTCATTATTTAATTTAAAAAAATTTAAAAGAAAGTCAATTAGGACAACTTATACTTATATTTTTCTTCACTTTTTTTTTTTAAAAAAAAAGGGGAAAAAAAGAGGCCAATTCAAAGAAAGAAAGAAAGAAAGAAAGAAAGATGATGAAAGTTTAATTAGAGATCAATAATGATAAAGTTTATTAAATTGATACTTGACAATAAATGTATCATTCTTAATGTTTTAATATTAGAACAACATTTTAAGCAAATACATTGCAGAAATCCCATGATATCATGGGATTATCCCATGATATCATGGCTTTTCAGTTTCTATATTACGAACAGTTCAAAATCTTTTGAGTACACATGAATTTTTTTTGGACATCAATAATGATAGAGCATGTTAAATTGATACTTGACCACAAATGGGAAGGCCACATGAGTATCATTCTTAATGTTTTAATGTTGGACCAACATTTTAAACAAATACCTTGCAGAAATCCCATGATATCATGGGATTATCCCATGATATCATGGCTTTTCAGTTTCTATATTAAGAATTGTTTGCAATCTTTTGAGTACAAATGAATGTTTTTTTTGGAGATCAATAATGATAGAGCTTGTTAAATTGATACTTAACCATAAATGGGAAGGCCACATGAGTCTCAAATTCATTAATGTTTTAATGTTGGACCAACATTTTAAGCAAATACATAGCAAAAATCCCATGATATCATGGGATTATCCCATGATATCATGGCTTTTCAGTTTTTATATTAAGAACTATCTGCAATCTTTTGAGTACACATGAATCTTTTTTGGAGATCAATAATGATAGAGCGTGTTAAATTGATACTTGACCACAAATGGGAAGGCCACATGAGTCTCAAATTCATTAATGTTTTAATGTTGGACCAACATTTTAAGCAAATACATTGCAGAAATCCCATGATATCATGGGATTATCCCATGATTTCATGGCATTTCAGTTTCTATATTAACAACTGTCAAAATCTTTTGAGTACACATGAATTTTTTTTTTCGAGATCAATAATGATAGAGCATGTTAAATTGATACTTGACCACAAATGGGAAGGCCCCATGAGTATCGTACTTAATGTTTTAATGTTGGACCAACATTTTAAGGAAATACATTGCAGAGATGCCATGCTATCATGGGATTAGCCCATGATTTCATGGCTTCTCAGTTTCTGGTTTCTATATTACAGTTTGTATTAGTTCTGTAAGTACATATAAACAAAGTTTATAGATCAACAATGAGTTCGGTTGTTAAATTGACACCATACCACAAAATTGACCTGTGTCACATATCCACCTACGGATACACTTGGTTTCCATTTACATCGCCAAAAATAAGTCATTCACAAAACACAAAATTTAGTGCCCTTGAATAAACTGATGCTGATGTGTTGCCATTTGATGCAAATACATGTCGTGTACGACTTTCGCTCTATAATAGCAAATGTCATCTTGGCTGAAATTCATAGACCGGCCTGTGACAATGTGCTCCACATACGCCAAGATGAAAAACCCACAATCATGGCTGCACCCGTCAATTGAAAGTTATTACATTTTTTTGCAATAATAATGAAATCAACAATATTATCAATAAATGCTTGCTAACCCATTGGCTTATTGTGGAAGGTTCGGTATCCTCACTAACCTCCAAGTTAAGGGATTGGGCCAACCACCATCATGAAGCTGGGTTGCGACAAAAGTGGTCTGAAAAAGAACATGGCTTACAATTAGTTCATAACAAATGTGTGCTTGGATCTTAGATGAAACTGATGATATTGGTACTTACAAAGAGTTCTAGAAACTGAACGTCAACAACACTATTTAAACTGTTGTAGTATTCCCATCTTCCTACTTTGACGTTTCCCACCAAGAGGTGAAAATGATTGTCTGTACACATCGGGAATATCAGCCAATCGTGAGAGCTGAAGCTGTAATGGTATCTTCTCTCTGGGGATCCAAACAAGATATGGTAGGCATCCGGACGTGTCTTCGGATCTCTGTACCATTCTTGTGGAAACAATGAATGGTGGATTGTGTAACTGTGTGACTATCCTTAATTTTGTGAAAGCAGAAAAATTAGGCTGGTGGGAGGCTTTAATATGAGCATACCGCAAGGCTAGCATGGAAAAAGTGAGCACCCCGCACCCTAGTAGCCAGAATTTCTAACCAATAATCCACGGCCTGCAAAATTGGTTTGTTTTGGTAAGAACACACAATTCCAGATCAAATATTTGTTATGCACACACGCAAGTTACTGAAACCAATTATCCATTGTATGTTGTCTGTACTAACCTTGGTATCTAGCCATTCATTATGTAGGAGTTCACGCATTTTGTCAGCAGGGATAACCGTGCATAATTTGGCTAACGAGGGATCACTGCAATATTGGAACTTATTCAATTGATAACTGATAATTGCATACGACTTATCTACTAGAGTTGTTAGCAGAAGTAACTTACTTTGCTTTATATTCATTCCAAAAAATATCAAGTAAGGCGGCCTCCTCAACTGTAAGACTGTACTCAGCACTGCGGGCACTATAAGTTGTCACTTGGTAAGGCTGAAACCGCACAGGCAGCATATTCTTCCGGTATCGGGCTTTGATCCTTATTATCTTGGAGGGGAGAGACTCGCCTGGGGATAGTTCTACAACAGATTCCTGTGTTAAGACTGGCCGTGGAGGGGTGAGAAAACCACTTGGACTAGATAGGATATTCTCAACAGGTTGGGAGGATATGCTATCTACATGAATTGGACTTTGTGGGATGTGATGTGGAGGCATTTGTAATGGAAAATCACTGGGTGTTAGTTGACTGATGATATTGTCTGATGTTTTTGGTCTCTGTAATGCATATAAACATTTATTCAATCATAACTACATAAACATTAATAATTGAGAAAGATATTAACAACAAATAAGTATGTGCCATGTACCTTCCTCTCCTCCTCGTCTGAGCTGGAGCTAATGCAATCTTGCATCTTAAATTCCTTAAATCTAGAAGCACAAGCTGATTTAAATCGCATGATCTTACGACCTATTCTATCCAAGAATTCATCAATTTTTTGTTCCTTATCCAGTTGCTTCTTCATATCTTCAACTCCTAACAGTAAATGGGAAGCAAAATCACCAATCTCCATCATAATTGAGTCAGACAAATCTGTTTGTGGATGCGAATGAGAGGGACCTGGATCTTGTTGTGTGTTATTATGCTCTTGCTCAAGGTCAAGGTTAGTGGCGCCTTCCACAACTTCAAATCGTCCGATTCTCAATCTGGTGATACCCCGATACCACTGAAAGTACTCATCGGTGTGACGATTGCTATCAACCTCAACTTCCCCTTTAAGCACCGATTTCTCTCTATCATCCCACTCTTTAATTCCTTCTTTCAATTTCTTTGAATAGTCTACGGGGGCCTTCAGGACCCTATCATCCCTATTGAATGCAGGATAGAAGGGAGGGGGAACTATTTGTTGAAGGCCAAATTGCTTCATCACGCGACTGCTATTGTGGCGTTCAACAATCCAGTAGCAGACCAACACAGTCTGTGACCTAAATACATCCATTTCATGTTCATCAACTATCTTCGCCAATTCCTCTTTAAAACCAACATATGGCCGCCAATTGAATTGCATTTATTAAATAAAACATCAAGTACATTTATCTACAGTAAAATGTAGTACCATATATACAGATCCCATAAATAAATATTATATGTGAGTGCTTACATTATTTGAATGTTGGTTGTCAAGTTGTTTACGAACAACTTCCACCGTGTAGAAGGTTTTGTGGCTCTTCAAGTGCCGGGACCACATCAGGCTTAGGGGGAACTCGAAGTGATCATCCCATTGTTGGGCTGATTTAATTTCTCGCCCTATTGACATGCGTGATATGGCCCAAATCTGTTTCAAATAATTATTAGGCATTGTTAGAATATTATGGAATAAAATTAGACAATTCTTAGCACCAGTGTGTACAAATGGGTAAGCGAATTTTACTTGCAAGAGCTGAACAGGCCCACCTAAGGTCTTCTGGTGGTCGATAGGCCTCTTAGAACCTTTATGCTTGCCAGTTGATTTGGCGATTGTTCTTCTTGATAACTGTCAGTAGAGGTTGGCCAAGCAGGCTGGGCCCCAAGCAAATTTTTTAAACTCCCTGAAAAGCTCCAAAATCCATGCACCCCCCATCGACCTAGAGGTATTTGTAAAAATTTGGCCCTCAACCAAACAAAAAAGATATGCCCTTGTAGCCATTATTTGTTGATTCTTCGAAGCTTTCTTTGTAAGTTTGCTAAAAATTTTCACTAGCCAAGTCAAGTTTAGGTCACAACCATTGCAATCCCTACCTTCTTGAAGTTGTTTACCCAACAACTCTAAATAAACTTCACTAACTGAGGTAGGGCTACAGAATGTACGTCCTGTGACTACTGTCCCATTTATGGGTAGCCCATATATGTAAGCAACGTCTTCAAGAGTGATCATTGCTTCTCCACTGGCCAAATGGAAAGTGTTTGTCTCAGGCCTCCATCTCTCTACTAATGCAGAAATGAGTGCATGGTCAATCGTGATTTTTTGCAACTTAGAAAGGTGATGGAGGCCTGTTTCTTGAATGAATGCTTCTTGGGTCTCGTTCAAGGACCATTTATCTTGTAGTATGGTTGCTAGCTTACAAACGACAGGTCCCACATCCTGTATCAAAATAATTAATGCAAATATTTCATGCACAGTTATATGGGAACTTAAACAAAATGTATTCTTGTATACATAAAATTCAACATACCCTCCCATTCAATATAACTTCAGAAATATGGTAATCTTGGTCTTGTAGAATGCTTCTATCAAGTGGACCAGGGTTGAGTTCCGCCATCTATAATAAAATAAAATCCATCAATACAAGTGTGTACACCAAATGAGAGATAAATTTCAATATGTATGTACAAATTAATGCCACTCCATATGTCAGTCCAAAGGCCATTTGTTCTAGTTATAGTCCACTTTGGATATATCCGGGAGTGTGTACTGTCATATGCCACATAGAATCAGTTTAGAAATAAAATTCAATATGGTCCTTGGAATTGAATCATGGTATATTGAGTTCTACCATGACACATTGATGAGACATGAAATTCCATATAGAGAGGATAGGTAACCATGACTTATCATCCATGTCAATTATAGCTACCAAACTGGTATACACACTTAGAATTGACGGTAAGAGAAATTTTTACGGTTGAATAAATTTTAATGAATGTAAATTTAAGTTCTTTTGAATGGTAGAAAAGTTGCACTGCAATTAAAAAAAATTACTAGAATCTAAAGAGTGATCTTTTATTTCTTCCTTCTATTGTTACGCATAGAGTGTGCTATGATATGAAAGTTACACAAGCATTGGCAAAGTTAAAATAGGAGACTTCAATAAAATTGGGTGAGGCCATATTGAGCCTTGAGAACATGGATGCATAGTTACAAAAGAGAACATAGATGCAAAGTTACAAATGAGAAGCTGAAGCAATACACTACATTGCAATACTTCCCAGCTGATAGAAGAAAGTTTTGTTATACCTTAAATGTCAACCCAAGGAATGGGTACCTTATAAGAATAACCTTTTTACATATGTAAATCACATTTACGTGGAGATGCATAAAATAAGAATGACCCCTAAAGTATTTCATAATCCTTAATAACCAAGAATTAAATCTTATAAGGCAACAATTAAAACGTCTTAAAAGATCCTACTTTTTTCCACAAGCATCCACACCACTGATCAAGACAAAGAAAATGGCTAATAATTAACTACTACAATTTCTCCCACAGTTGGCACCAACACACCAACTCCCAGTACCCAACAGAACCCAGTTGATTAAAAAATGAATTAGAAAAGGCATATACCTTAGAATACAGGAGACCAATGGGCCAGCTGGCGAGGGATACAATTGAAGCTGCCAGTGACGTGGATTGCACTTAGGATAGAAGAGACAAAAAGAAGATGGAACAAGACACTGAACCTTTTTTTTTCCAGGACTGGGTTTCTCCCCAATGATAGGCTCCCTTTACACAGAAATGGTTTTTCTGCATTGATCAAAACAAAGCAAACATTTTCCAATTAATCAAACAAAAGCAGACATCACCATCAAATAAAAAAGAAGTCATGTACATTTTCATCTTCCAGAATCAAACGAACACATTTTAATAGAAAACCCATCTCTGACATCATCCAAGAGTTCGAAGCCATCTCTCTCTCATCCAAAACACAATGAGAAAACCTTTTTTGCACACCCAACCCAGAAGAAAGCAACAAGGAAAAAGAACCCAAAGTTTGAAATAGCTCCGAAAAAAAAAACCTCGTAGAAAAAGAACAATGGATTTTATGTTTGTTGATGATGAGAGAGATATCTGTAATGTAATGTATTGAGAAAGACTAAAAGAAAAGGAACCCAGTCCCTGAAATATCTCTCAAATTATCAATAAACATGAAACTCATTTCCAAACATCAACACAAAAGAGGAAATATCTATCAAATTATCAATAAATATAAAACCCATTTCTCAAACATCAACACAAAAGAGGAAAACTACAAGAAAACGAATCCAATTACAGAAACAGAAATTTTACATTAATAAGTCGTTCGTGCCTCCTTTCTCTGATAGACGAAGAGAGAAATAAGTATTATTGCTTCGTTCTGCAGGCGAGAAGGAAAGAAGTCGAACAGAGTGCTTGCAGAAGTAGGGGTTTCGCTGTTACAAGTGAAAAATTAGAAATGGGTGAAAGGGAAAGGTGAAAAGTGAGAGAACTTTATGCGTATGGTTTTGGTTTTCTTTTAGGTATTGGGTTTTTGACTTTTTACATTGGGATCCCATGATAGCATAGGATCCTGGGCAAAAACGGAAGAAAAAAAGAGGGGACCAGAGTCAAACGACTTTGCTGACAATATCCTATCCCCAGTCATGATTTTGGGATAAAATTCTTTAAGAGGGGCAAATATGTCAAATCCCTTATAAAAAGGGTTGCATGTAAAAACAATGCACACCAAATTGTTTTCTATCATGAAAGATGATAGAGGAAAGAAAGGGTTGCATGTAAAAACAATGCACACCAAATATAAAAAAAGAGCACGAAAGTGCTGCACGCAGAGGTTCTGCGCACGACAGAATCCATAATCTCTCCTCTTTCCGCCTCGATTGCCTAGTTCTGGGTTGTTGGGTCGGGCCGGGCCAGCTTGGAGGGTTTGGTGCAGGCTTAGCCTGCTCTTTTTTTTTGGGCTGGGCATTTTTGGGCTCAAGTAAGTGCTGCCTGGAATTGATAGGGATTAATCTGGTCCACCTGATACTAAGGTTTGGGCCCTAAACCTATATATACTACCCAGTAAAGAGGCCCAACTTGATCTGACCCATGCAGAATCCATGCCGAAACTCGGTACAAAACAATTTGTACTTAACCTCTAGTAGGGACGCTTTACTAGCCCATTACAGAACTAATCTGACGAACCCAAACGTTAATATTGCACAGCTAGACATTAAAAAAAAAAAATTACTAACATGACTGGTCAACACTCAGGTTGACCATATCCAATAGCTGAAATTTTATTTAAGCAATTACGGACACATCTGGGCTAGGTTTCTTGATCCGTTTTCGCCTACAGGTTTGTCTTAGTGAAATCCTCAATCTGAACAGTTTGGATCAATCATGAATGGATTCAAGTTTTTGTGCATAATTTATAAACTTTACTTTAACTCATTAAAGTTGGATTTCCGCACTTAATTTAGCTTTGTTGTTATGATCAGAGTTAATGTTTATTGTTTGCATGCTTGTTTATGTGATATTATGCCAAATTTAAAGCAAAATCAATGTTTGCATTAGATTAACTCTTTGTGATGGTGTGAATGTGGAAGGAAACGTGTCTATCAAGATATGTGATCACCATGGTTCTCATTGGTGGACTTACCTAATCACCGATTATAGAATGAAATGAAAGTTGAATGATAACCCTTATTTTCAAAGTCGTGCACTAGTCATAGTCATTTTAGAAGTTATTTCTCAAAGTTGAGCTATTTTGAAAATTAAGTTTCATTTCTAAAATAAAATAAAAATCGAGGAATTTGCATGTGATCATATGGACCAAGTGGGAGGATGTTGGAATGCATTGATCTCGTGGTGCACATGATCACAGATCAGAGAGTCCCACTATTACTTATGCGTGCAGTAAAGGAATCCTCAACGTTTTGTTTCCAAGGTTTCATGTTTTAAGGTCTCAGTTATTTCTTCATTATTGCCATTTAGGGAACCTTTAAAGCCTCCATTACTTATGGAAGAAAGGGATGAAAGAATGGCTTATAAAAGGAAAAGTCTACGGGTAACTTTCGATACCAAAATCATTGCAAAGATATCCATCGCTACGATTTTCAAAAAAGATAGGTTAATTGAAAGTTGTAATCCCCTCCAAAGAAGAAGATCAGAAAGGGAAAAAAACTAAAGAGAGCTATGGATCTAGGTATGTCATTATATTGGATTCAATTATTCGTTTTGTGTTATTTAGATTAAATTATTGAGTTATATTGTAGATCTTGAGATTTGGAAAAGTCTAACATGGATTCCTTCTTGATTAAGGATCCGGATCTCCTCTATAGTGGTGGTGTAAGAGATGAATTAGAGATGGGTTAAGGAAGATATGTGTAAAAGCAAACTAGAGAAGATGAAACAAAAGATAACCAAACCCATTCCTTTGGGAATTTCTATTTGCACCCACTGAAAGTACTGAGCCAACCCACATTTTAATTTTTTTTAATTCCAAGAATGCCCATATGTGAATTTCCCTAATTACCCTTACCTTTATGTTTCTCTTCTCTTCAAGCCCCCTGGTTCTTCCTGAGTTGATTTTTCGTTCCTATTCACTTCAAAGACCTCCTCTCTTCAGGTTTTTATCTTTACATCTTCTGTACTTATTTCCCTTTAACAGCATATACTTCTTCTTCTTCTACTCCTTCTCATCTCCCAATCCATATAAAGGTCCCACTTTGGAAGAACTCATCTCCCAATCCATCTCTCCATTTCCTTATATAAGCTATCACATCTCCAATCCGAGGCACCACATTGTGTTTTAGAGAAGCTATCTATAATATGGACAAGCAAATGACCATATATGAAGAGAATATATCGTTTTTTTGACACATGCTTTCATTTTTTTCTTCCATTTACGTCCTGCACGAATTTGCAGAGTCGCGCATAATTGTATTTACGGCTCTGTATTTCCGTGCATAAGTGTATTGCATGGCTATATATTTCCGTGCATAAGTGTATTGCACGGCTCTAGATTTTCGTGCATAAGTGTATTGCACGGTTTCGGATTTCCGTGCATTAGTGTATAACACGGCTCTGTATTTCCATGCAATACAACATGGCTCATTTTATGTTGGCCGAACGTTTGGGCATTTTAGCCGGGCCATCCAGCACTGAATTTTTTTTCTAGGATGTTGATTCTACAGGTGCCAGTGAGTGCTCATTGGATTTTACTAACGTTTTCACCACCGACGCTATATTCAGAAGCCAAGATACCCCTATCCAATGGACACGAGATGTCGGAAAAAAACATGGCTTAGTAATTATAATAAAAAAAAGTTAGGTGCTGATGTAGATGGTAGGAAACCGAGAATTGTATTTTCTTGTGAGAGAAGCAGTACTTACAGGGGTTCTTCGAAGGTCTTTGAGAGGAAATGTCCGAATAAGGTGACGGGAACAAAGAAGTGCAATTGCCCTTTTGCTTTGAAAGGCCGAAAGTTGGCAACTGATGACGATTGGATGGTAACAGTGATTTATGGGGTGCACAATCATCCTATACTAATGTATCCAGATAGCGATTGACTTCATCCATGTAACAGTGACCAGATAGCGATTGACTTTGTTGATCTTTGTTGTGTATCCAGACTAATGTAATGTTATTTAACATTTTTAGTGAAAATTTTTTATATCTGCATTTCTTCTTTCTTCAACATGCATATTAATAAAAACAAATTAGTAAACAACTTCATCCATTATCCATTGAAAGTACATCCGAAGATCCAACGTCATGTAAATAGTTCAATCCACATCAAAGTTCATCCACAAAAAGATAATACAAAGTTCAATTGTCAACCAACAAAATACATGACACCCATAAAACCCGACTACGGTCCTTGTAGACGATGTCTGTATGTAACCAGCAAGTCTTCTAGAATCTCGAGTGTAGTCTGCAATGCATGGTAATACACGTCAGCTGGTTGTCCTGTTCGCGCAATTGCGGCACGAAGATGGTTCACAGCTCGGTGGATCTATATCAGCCGAACAAGATATGAATTTAGCAAATGGGTTAGGCATGCATATACCATCAAGGGGAAATCCTCAAATTAAATAAACTCACCGTTGTGGGGGTAGGGTCATCAGCGCCCTGGTGGGGGTCATAATGTGAATGGCGACACGGGTTCTGGACCTGTACATGCGAGATCCTCTGAAATTACTGAAGATAATCAGGGGCGCAATCCCATGCATGCGTCACACGACTCCCACAGTGCTCTGGGGATAATATATGGTCACCCCACGTAATCCAGAACTGGTCTAGGAATTGGTAGGAGACCTTATACCTAGCAGCAGTCGCTCCCCTAGATGCACAAACAGGGACATATGGTGAAGGTGGGATTGTTTGCACGTGTCCAAACTGACGAAGGACCCTCTGTGGATGATAGGGCTCTATGACATCCATCGATCTCAAGCATCCACAAAAAAATGATTTTTGGTGGAAGGGATGATGAGCCCTCACACTAGCATAAAGGTCCCAAGCTACCTGTGGATAGAAAAGAGAACAATAAATTAATAATAATGACTTCAATATAATAGTAACTATTAGATATGTATGTCTATTCACCTAGCTCGGATGGATACCGTCCAGCCTCTCACGTATCAACTGTATACTCTCCATCATGTTGCCCGAACTTTTGGAAGGATACCATCGACGTGCTAGTGGCTGGCCTGTAGTATATCCAATCTGTGCCCTCAGACGAGCAAAGGGAAAGTGCTCGTATACCCAGGCCTGTACATGCATAATATATGGATTACCAAATTTGTTGATACCAAATTGTTATGTATATATATACGCGTGAGTTACCTGCAGCAACGTGAGATATCCGGCAATCTGTCGAACATCTATCCTCGTCGCCTGTCCCAACTGGCAATAAAGATATGCCAACCCAGCAGCTCCCCATGCATAATGTCAAATATGTCCAACGTCCATCGATAACTCTAAGTAGAAGATGGATACTCTCGTTACGGACTTTTCGACAAAGATGTGCAACCTAACAAATAAAATAGGAAGCCTCTGGCAGAGCACTCTATCCACCGTGGGGATGACTGAGTAGTCACATCACTGCACATCTGTTTGATCCATGGTAGTCTAACCACCCCACCACGAGCCAAGGACAGCTCTGCGCTAGTAGCCCCACTATCCACCCCCAATCCACGCTCCAACAATGATATCTGATCAGTAAAAGACAGCTGAGTCGGTGCATGGACGGGTGTACCAACAACTGGAATGCCAAGAATAACACTGACGTCATCTAATGTGATCGTCATCTCACCAAATGGTAGGTGTAAAGTGTTAGTCTCGGGCTGCCATCTCTCTACATATGCCGACACCAAAGCACGGTCGATATGGTGGTAAGATAAGTGCATCGTCAGTGGTGCCAAGCTGGACACCTCTATAATCGCATGAAATCCAGGAACATGATTATCTTCATCTTGTTGCGGTAGATACCATTATCTCAACTTAGGCCAATGACATATACACTTAAGAGCATCGCGATCCTGCACAATGTAAGAAAATATATTAAAATCGGATTCTAACAATTCCAATAAGAAAAACAAATCATTAACACATTGTCACAATGAATGTCATACCTCCCCTCTCCATATCGACATAGCTATGTGTGTCCTAAAGCTGATAAGGACAGAGAGATCCTCTGGACCACCTGGAATAGGACCTGCGTGACGATCCTCATCCACCCTCTCCTCTGGAATGACCAGATGTGCGTCCTCATCAATAATATCATCATCTGTAGCCTCCTGACCGGCTACATCCTCCTCTGACTCCTCTATTGGATCCAGACTTGGATCCTGTCGAGCCTTGCGTCTCCGCTCTGACGCCGTAGGCCTATGACGATCTGTGGTGGATGAGCTCGCAATACCACTCCGACCTCGCGAGGTCGATGGAATACTAATAGCGTCATCGCACCCTGAGGTCGAAGAACTACCACGACGAACTCGTCTGGCGGCATGCTGAAATATACATTATTTGGATTAGCAATAAATAAGTAAACATACTGCACGGATTTCACTAGCATTGCATATCCGAAACTGCACGACGTTAACCCGTGCATTCCACATGCACGGATATGAAACTTCGTGCGAATGCAATCTGCACGGATTTGAAGCTCCGTGCATATGCACAATGCATGGGTTTTAATCTCCGTGCATATGCAATTAGCACGGATTTGAATCACCATGCATATGCACAACGCACGGGCTTTACTCTCCACGCACATTGAATGTGCACAAATCTTCATTTCCATGCAAATTGCAATGTGCACGGATCTGCGTTTCCGTGTAGGACGTGAATCATGTTTTTCATTTTGCAACTCAACAATCACTGATTTCTCTTCTCCCCTCTCCCATCCCTAATCACAATTGCAACCTACACACTGCATTCCATTTGCATGCACTCAATCCATTTGCATTACATGTTTATTTTTACCCTAAAAATAGATTAATAGTGAAGAAAACAAAAATGGAATGAGTTGAAGATGAAGAGGTACTTGGGAAGATGATGATGAGATGTCTTTGCTCATGAAGAAGAGAAGATGATCCGCCTTCAAACGTTTTGTAGAGACCAGAGCTCGGAAATGACGACGTTGTTGCAGATGGAAATGAGGAAGAAGAACGGAAGAAGAAGAAGGAGAAGGAAAAGCATAGGGCAAGGTGGTAATTTTGGTGGGTGAGCTCAGCAGAAAAGGGGTTTTTATATTTTTGCAGTGGGTGAGCTCAGTAAGTGGGGCTACTCAGCACTTTCAATGGGTGCAAATAAAAATTCCCCATTCCTTTTTTTTACCTTCTGTGCTTTTGACTATCTTCTCCTTTTTTTTTCTTTTTTCTTCTTTTTTTCTAGAATGAAAAGTCCTTTCTCAAGCCTATCTTCCACTATTTTATAGGGCCAGATGACTATCCAATCGTGGGGTCATGATTGTGGGCAGTTATCTCTAACCCATTTGAAACTTCCACAACACTCTTTTCGTGGGAAGTTTTAACACACGACCACTTTCAAAATTTTGAACCAGAGCTTCTTTTGAATCAGTCTTTACAGCCCCCATTTTTTATTGGATCCTTCTTGCAGGACTCGCATTTGAAATTTGAGGAGAAAAATAATATGGTAGGAAATTGAACCTTTGACCTTTAAGATAAAATGCACTGACTTCCACCACCTTACCAACATTATTTTTTTTTATGTTTACCAAAATCTTCATTTAACCAAGCATTGATAACTCAGATTATTGGAAAATGGTGCTTTAATGGGCTTGGGCCCAATTTTAGAATTTATTTAAAAATATATCATCTTTCTTTTTCTTTTTAGCAATTTTTTCATATCAACAAAAGTTTATAGCCTATCATTGAAGTAACCTTATAGCCTAAAGTGTTATGCATATAAAGCCATGTGGATACATTTCATTGCTAATTTAGAGCTGATCAAAGTCAGTGGTCTAATGCAATTGTTTAGGAACATGAAGTGATCTATGTGCAAGTAAGAATCTAAAAGTTTATTTTCTAATAAGCAATGGCGAGGAAATATCTGTCTGGAATAGTAAATGAACCCTTATAAAAATGGATTAAAAAACCCTTTTCTAATTTTAGCTCATCCAACTCTCACCATTAGTGATTTGTGGGACAGATAAAAAGTGGGATGTTAACCTCATTAAAAATCACTTTGATAACCCTATGGATGTGGAGGATAGATGTAAAATCTCTATCCCTAGAAATCCTCAAGAAAACAAAAGAATTTGGCCTTACTATAAAAATGACCAACTTACTACTAAATCATCTTACAAAGAAATTGCTATAGTAACAGGATAATCCAATCCTACTCCTTCTATAAAATGGAAATCTTTTTGGAAATCCCTAGTCCCAAAAGGACTCCTTTTGTTTGGATGGGAGTGCTTTAAAAATGTTATCCTGGTGAGAGCCTCCATTAACTCTAACATAAATTTGGTTGATCCCTAGTGTCCTATTTGTATTTTGTAGAAGGGTAGATATAGGTAGTGGAATCGTTAGTCATGCCTTTTTTAGTGCGACCATGCAAAGGCATATTGGTTTGGATCGCACCTTAGCGTTTTAACTCATGACTCTTGTGCTATAGTTTTAAGAGATTGGTGGAAGTAATTATGCTAGAATAATCAATCGACTCCTTTGTTGAATAGTGATCATGCCAAGATGTGGATTCTAACCAGTTGGTGGCCCATTTGGAAAGCAAGGAATGACTCCCTTCAAAGGTATCCCTCTTAACCATATCAACATTATTCACTCAATTAAAAAAATGATTGAAGTATATCTTCGTACAAGGGAAAAACTATTGAGATGAAATATATTGACTATGTGAATAGAGGAGTCCCAGAAGAAGGGGACGTGTTAGTCTTCTCCAATGCAGCTTTTACGGCAGCAAATAGTAAAGCCTTCTATAGTTTTGTTTTTGAAATCGAAAGGATTTATTGTGTATGCAGGTGCGTGCCAAGGTCCAAAGGCCTTCTCCTCAAAGGAGGCTAAAGTGAGGGCAATCTTCTTTGCACTTATGAATGCTACAACAAAAGGTTTCACCAAAGCCTGTGTTTTGTTGGATGCCAAGGTGGTCATGCTCTCAATGGCTGTTGTGATTGGATTACCAACTCAATAATCTTAGTTATTAAAAGTTTAGCCTCATCTTTTGATTATATCATGTTTACTTTTTACCTAGATCCAAGAAGGAGAGCACTCATATGCTGGCTAAACTAAAAGACTTTATTTTGTATTGGGGTAAGGACCTAAGAGGGAATGGGTAAGTAGTTGCTTCTTTTGTGGTGCTTTTGGTTTTTGGTCTTTAGTTTTGCCTTTGTGGTTTGTTTAATAAAGCCTCTTTAACCAAAAAAAAAAAGAATCTAATAATTTCATGATCATGTAAAGCAATTCAGAACTGGATATTACTCCGTTAAAAATGTCACCAAAAAGATGAGATTGTTTTCTTGTAGTTCCTTTGGTATAAAATATATGTTAGATCCATTCTTAGATCCATTCAAAATATCTTCATCAAGGATTTTTTAAAAACATGTAATTCAAATGAGACTTAGATGAAAATAATGGAAATGAAAATAAAGTAAGTGTGAAAAGATTGGATGTACGGATATCATGCCTTATAGCATTTTGATCTATAATGAGTCAACATGTTGAGATGATGAGTTCTTGATCATTTCTAATGCCGCTTACTCTAAGGTGGAGGGAAAATCGACTTATTTTGTGAATATGGCCAATGATTATTTGTTTGTTGTAAGTGCTGCCAAGGGCCCAAGAGTATTCTCAGCAAAGGACGAAGTAGGGACGATTCTCTTCTGTTGACACCAAAAAAGTCAATATGTCTCCTCAACATCGAGAAGCCTCCTGAAGCTGCATCCTGCTAAAAATAGGCAAGGCTACTTCAAGCATCAGATTTTGTCAGAATCAGACAGAAACTAAGAGGTCCTTCAAGACAGCTAAGAGAGGGGTACACCTGAGGTTTCGGGTCATTCCGACATCGTTTGGCCCAACTTCACCGCTCCGACAGCTAAACAAGCGCTCCCGGCGGCGACATCATCAAAGACACCAAAACTTTGATCAAAGCCTACGGATGACTCCAGAAGGTCTCCGAAGGGCTCCATGCCAAATTTCAAGTCAAACCGACAACGTTTGACCCTTCATCAATGCTCGAGTAGCAAAATCAAGCCTCCCGGCGGTGGAAACCACCGAAGCCATCACTCATCAAACAAAATACATGAGTGGCTTCAACATGCTTCCAAAAGCCTGCACGTCGAATTTCAGGTCATTCCGACAACGTTTGACCAGGTTTCGATGCTCCGAGAAAAAATCAAGCCTACCGGCGGCGGAGCAACCCGGGACCATGACATCCAAAACGGAGCCCATGGAACGTCTCAAAATGACTCCAATAGGCTCCCCGTCAAATTTCAGGTCAATCGGACATCGTTTGACCACATATCAAAGATCGGCATTTTCCCCGCAGCAAAATCAAGTGAAGCATCGATGGGACCCCAAACGGCTTCAAAATTCAAATAAAAGCCCATGGTTGGTCCTATCCACTGCTCAAGTAGCTTCACCTCAATTTTCAGGTCATTCCGACATCGTTTGACCTAGTTTCTTCGCTTGACGGAAAATCGGCTAAAAAGTCTTCGGCTTTCCCGAAAAATAGGAAACTTTGTGCTCCGATTTCGCGAGGGTTCTCATCAAGATTTCTTCAAGCAAAAACAAGTCAATAATTGAGGAAAAATGTCAAGAAAAATATAGAAGAAAAAAGGGAAGAAAAAGACAAAAAAACGGCCGAAACGACGCTCGGCGACCAAACAGGCCAAAGCCCCATGGTCGCCGGCGACCCTGGCCCAAGGTCGCCAGGCGACCCTGGAAATCCGGGTCGCCGGATTTTGTGCCGAAGTGTCCGTTTTCGATGCTTTTCGCGTTTCGGGTGTTCTGGCCTCTGTGATTTTCTGAAAATCCAATGTTTGGTGCTTCAAAACCACTAATCTTCGTCGACATCTCGGGTCCACCGTCAAAAGCATGAAATCATCACCGATCGCCTCAAGATCGCCAACCGGCTGACCAAGAAAGTGCACTTTCTGTTCGACCGATCGTGAAATCGACAAGACAGATGTAACCGGCCCGCCAACATCAATCAATGTCTGAAATTGCATCGCAATCCGACATCAAATGATGCGTGGATCCACCCGTGATGATTGCAAGAAGAATCTCAAAAGGCGCAGCGCGGCCCGCGACTCTTCACATGCCTTGGCAACCACTTAATGACGTTAATTGACCCATTAAAGCAGTCATTAACTCATTATTTTGGACGGCCCAATCAGAACCAAGCATTTGGGGGTTACAAATCCAAGCAATCATGGCATTAAACCCATGAAACTCCCATCATCATGAAGCATAAAGGTGATTGAATGCCCACTACCTTCATCGGCCAATCACAAGCCTTGAAAAAGGAGTTACAAAATCAACTTGTAACTCCTCATCAATTCCTTCATCATGCCCATCAATGCCAATAAACACCTCATGGCTACCAAAAGCCTATAAAAGGAGGTCCATTCCAAGAGGAAGGAGAGAGAAAAAAAGAGATCCCAAGTGCAAGCTCTGAAAATTCAGAAAATCCAAGAGAGAAAGACGAAGTCCTGCCACTTTGCTCCCGGAAGCACCACAAGGTGATCAACGTCCCTTGGGGGGCCACCCCCCCAAGGTCACCTCCTTCTCCAACATGGCCTAAACGCGGCTTTTCAGCCCGTTTACTTGGTTTTTTATTGGATATAGGACCTTCTCTTGGTCCTTGTCCTTTAAAAAACCGAGGTTAGGAGCCAAGCCAAAGAATCAAAGCATCACATGTTCTCATTTGAAGGACGACGGCAAAGCACATACATGACTTGCGACCGTCGATCTTAACGTGTCCCCACAATCTCCTGAGAAGTTAGATCCCTTTTCTTCCTTTTCTATTGTAGTTTGTATTTCTTAAAGAGACAAAAAGAAATCACAATTCTTGTCTTTCATATTTGATGAGTTTTGTGAAAACGCCTTTCACGGCAAAATCGCCTTTCACGGCAAACAAACAAAAACGCCTCTTACGGCATTCTAAAAACTTGTCTCTTTTCTTAATATTTATGCAATTTGAAAAGTTAGAAAAAAGGATTGATTTCCTTTCCACTTGTGAAGGTGAATCTCCGGATTATCACTATTCCAAATTCCAAGTAGAAAGTAAATCTGGCATACCCGTATAAAAATGTTGATGCCCGAGATCTTCCCTCCTCCGCCGAGACCGAGGACAGCCCCCGGGGTGCGGAGGGAGAGGACGGAAGATTCCCCCTTTCTTTTTTTCGGGTCCATCAAGCTGGCATACCCGGTGGGACACGTTGACTTGAGAACGTGATGCTATGATCACTTGGCTCCTTTCTAGTTGGTGGCCTATGTTGCATTTTGCATCTAAAAGAATACGAGATGGGATTTCAATTGTTCTTTCTCACTTCAAAAAAAAAAAAGCAAATCTGATCTCTTTTCTTAGATTCAACTTTGAGAAATTTTGATCCTTCCCTCTTCGAACTCGATAGCTCACAGAAATGTTCGCAGCTATCGTTCATATCGGGGGTTGGGCCATCTTTTCTCTTTGATGAGTCCAACTGAGATTTCAAAAAAATTTTTCTTTCAAAAAAAAAATGATCTCTTTTTCTTAAAAACTCAACTTTGAGAAACTTTGATCCTTCCCTCTTCGAACTTGATAGCTCACAGAAATGTTTGCAGCTATCGTTCGTATCAGGGATTGGGCCATCTTTTCTCTTCGATGAGTCCAATTGAGATTAAAAAAAATATAATTTCAAAAAAAAAAAATCTTCTTTTGAATTCAAATTCACAAAGAAACTTTGGTTCTTTCCTTTTCGGATTTAACGCTTGCAGAAATGTTGAGTTGTGGTTCGGATTGGAACACCACTTGTTCTCTTTGACGAGTTCATTAGAAACCTTTCAAAAAAAAACACTAAGATTCCACTAGTTGCGTTCTTTGACCAAAGTGGATTTAAGAAAAGCCTTGTCCAGAGTGTGGAGACAGCTAGACTGTTCGAGGCAAGGGTCCTCCAATCGGGTTCATTAAGTAATCCTACCCTTACTTGGGGGCTGATCTATCTACTAAGGTTTCATAAGATCGAATTGGAAATCTATGTGCACCTTTCAAAAAAAAAAATTTCTAAAAAAAAAAAAACACTTCCGTCACTTTTGGATTTAGAATCGAGAAATTTTGGTTCTTTCCCTTTCGGATTTAACGCTCGCAGAAATGTTGAGTTGTGGTTCGGATTGGAATACCATTTGCTCTCTTTGATGAATTCAATCTTGACCTTTCAAAAAAAAAACTTCCGTCACGTCTGGATTTACATCCGAGAAATTATGGTTCCTTCCCTTCTGAATTTAGCGCTCGCAGAAATGTTGAGCCCTTATTCGGATTAGAATACTATTTGCTCTCCTTTATGAATCCAAATTTGACCTTTCGAAAAATCCCATCTCGTGTCCTTCCCAAGGATGCGATTTGCAACATTTGTGCCTAGCGGTGCTAGTACGCCCTTTCGGGTCTACTGTATTCTCGACCGACACATTTGTATCTCCAACCTTATATCATTTTACCTCGAGTGAGCCTTGCTTCTCGGTAATTTGAATTAAGGTCTACAATTGCTTCTAGCAGTCATCGGAACGCTCGCTCTGAGCCTACCATACTTGCATTTTAGAACAATTGTATCCTCTATGGCTTTTTGCCTTCTTCATCGTCCTTGGGTTGGGCCATGTCCCCTTAAGTGATTTGAAAAGACAAAACCATAGTTGTTCTCCATTTACGATCACCATATTCTTGTGATTACTAATGGATTTGGTCTTGTTTCAGAAGTTTTCCAAAAACTAACAATGGCAGCTTCATTGACCATCACTTTCGATGAGAACAAGTACCAGCTTATGCTTCAAGATAAGCAAAACAAGCATAAGCGCCCTGCCAGTTGCCGAAGCGTCATCTCTCTCGACAACTCCCCAAACACCGGGTCAACTTCAACTCCCTGGACCATCGCCTTCGGATCGCTGGGACCATTCCCACTTCCCGCAGAAGACACTGTACCTGCCAAGAAGCAGAAAACCGCCCCGCAACGTGTCATTAAAATGGCACCAAGGGCGAACACCAAGAAGCCTGAAGCCCGTGGCGTTCCCACAAAGCCTTAACCCACAAGAAACCAGGTTTACACCAAAACTTGGTCCCCGAGATCTTCGCCAAAGCAACGGAGGTCCCAAACATCTGCAAAGCCAGCATACCTGGCCCCTCTCAAGGAGAATCAGTTCTACACTCTCTCTTACATGAAAGAGGAGAAACCTACCCTCCACCCAAAAACTAAACAAAATCATCATGAGCCGGCTTGCTCCTATAAGCCCAAAATCAAATCCTGCATTGTTAGGCCCACGCAAAAACATGCTGAAGCCTGCACTCCTGCGAGTCGACCCTTCATCTCAACAGGGGCCGAGCTCGCAAAATTCAAGTCTTCATTGCGACAGACAAAGGACCGCATTCAGATTCTGTCCTTGCCAAGCTTCAAAGAAGACAAACTCGGCTGCTGTGCACGAGGGACTACATCCTTCATCGCCAGAGCCCAGCCAGAGCTGACTGAAGCTCAAGTTGCTCGTCGTATGCGTTGCCGCACTGGATATCGACAAAAGAGACCCGAGAAACAAAGAACCCAGCGTTCTACTCTCCACCTCTCAAGCAAATGGGTCGAAAAAGAAAGACCCGACCAAATCGTTGCTGTTCATATGGTTGGTAAAACCAGAAAACGCCGGAAGTCAGCAACCAAAATCAGTGTTAGACGTCCAGTGACTCGCAGCGTCTCTCGGACACGAACACTCTGGAGGAATCTTCCACTCCTCCAAGCCAAGAATGTCGGAGTAACCACTCCTCAGATTCTTCATCCAGAAGAATGAGCCCCAGCTCAATCACCAGGACGATTTCTTCGTTCGAATCCCGAGGGATGAACGTCTTGGCTACAAGTTCTGAGCAGCCTCCACCGCATGATGACGTAACTGCACGCATCCAGCAGTTGGAGCAAGGACAATAGAGAATTGAGACTCTGATGGAAAATTTGATTCTCACTCTACAGCGTCCACCACCTAACAATGAAACCCCTCCGAATCATGAAGATGACGAGGGCAATGCAGAAAACAATGAGTCTCGCGCCCTTACCAGAAAGGACGTGGAAGATATCCTCGTAAAAGCAAAAGAAGAGGATACATTGAAGGAACATGGGATCAAGCCACCCTACCCTCTATGGATGGACTCGGTTCCGTTCCCTGCAAAATTCAAACAACCTACTCTCCAGACATATACTGGGAAAGGTTCAGCCAGACAGCATGTCATCCATTTCAAGATCCTGACGGGAGCTATTGCGGATCAAGATGCCCTCAAGATTCGCCTCTTCGCAAGTACCCTAAAAGGTACAGCCTTTGATTGGTACTCCACTCTGCCGAAGAACTCCATTCAGAACTGGGCTATGCTCGAGACACGCTTCCTGACCCACTTCCAAGGTGAGGATCATCCTTTTACTATGGCTCAACTCTGCAGCCTAAAACAGGGAGAGAATGAGTCAACATACGACTTCATTCACAAATGGAAGGCAAGGCGTACAAATGCTCAGATGTGCGGCCACAATCGTCGCTGGTCGACATCTGCCGTAACAATATGAGAGCAAAAATCCGCTCCATGATCATCGGCAACAAATCAAAAAACCTGGGGGAACTCCTCGAAGCTTCCATGGAAGCTGAAATGGTGATCAAAGACCTCAACAGTCAGAAATCATCAAAGAAAGAGCCGACTGCTGTTACAACCTCAAAACCAAAGAAAAAGGAGGTTCTCAATGTGCAGACTAAGTCATCTCCTCAGCAGCCAAAGAAACCTGAAAACAAAACTGCAGGTAAAAGGCCTGAACTCTCTGATGCCTTCAAAGAACGCGTAGAAAAGAAATATCCGTTCGATGAAGACGTTGAAGAAATCTTTGAGGCTCTCCTAGCAAATGGCAAACTCATTTTGCCAGAGCCCAAAAGACCGGGAGATGTTGGCAAAACCAATGATCCCCGATACTGTCCATACCATCAGATGATCTCACATCCTCTCAATCAATGTTTCGTTGTGAGAGAGAAGATCAATGAGATGTGGAAAAACGGAGTCATAATCTTTGATAAAAACTATGGCCCCGCCTCTGTCAACATGGTGTCATGTCGGCAAACTTCAAAGTCACCGAAGGAGAAGATCACTACTTCATTCAAGGTGATAAAAATGGCTCAAGCGTCCCAAGAATTGGTTCCCTATCCAACACCAGATGGACAACCTATATGGGTGCATCCCGATCTCCTAGATGATGAAAATTGGGAGATCGTCAAAACAAAGCCGACCGTTCAGCAGCGAAGGCAAGCCAAGAGACAGCTCCGCAAGCTCAAACAGCAGCAAAAGTCTCAACCAAAACAAGAAGTCCTTGAAAAAGCAGAAACCTCTTCCACTGCTTCACTAAGGACGACGGAAGAATCTCTTCCCAAAACCTCCAAGGCGGTAAGAAAATTCACTCTTGATGATTTCATGCCACCTCTATACAAAATTGAAAATGTGCAGGGGGCATCATACTCTTGCAACTCGGTAGTTGGATTCTCCATGAATGGATACGAGTCCAGTGACACTGCCAGTGATATCGATGAGTGGGAAGAATCCCTTGAAACAGGAGAATACCTCTCCGACGAGGAATGGATTCCCGAGTCTCATCTTATGCCAGTAATCTGGTATAACCCATTACAGCCACAAGGATCTTGGTCTGATGATGAAGAAGACCAGGACCCTGTTCGAGAAAACGCTGTGGATCCAGCACCAGTAAATGCTTTAGTGGAACCCAACATGGGCGAACCACAAGGAGCAAATGACGAAGAAAATTTGGTTCCCATGCCTGATCTTGAAGAATATGCAAGAATCTTGCAACATCTTGCCATAGAGTAAGAGCAGGATCGCATCAATCTTCGTCATGATCCAGAACTGGAAGTCCCTGAAAATCAACGGGAACTCCCTCCCTCAACTCCTGAAAATGGAGAAAACAGTTGGATGGATGATCCTCTCACATCTGAGGATGAGTCTGATTCCCAACAGTCTATACTGGGGGCATCTCCTATCAGGATAACCTGCAATGCAATAGCTCAGGACGACAGTGCCTCTGAAGCTTCCGAAGACACGTACTCCCCAACCGGTAGCGTATCTTCCGGAGCTACATCCTCTCAGGTGACTTCCACTGAGATAACATCCTCTCAACCTTCGTCTCCTGAAGCTGTGACATCAAAGTTCAAGCCACCCTCGATTGATCATCTTGAAGAAACTTCTGCCAATGAAATCTTCTTCAATGAAAACTCAGTCAATTGGTCCCAGATACCCGATCTCACGGGCAATGTCTGGGCTAATAAAGAAAAGTTGCCGGCTACCGTTCAGGACTTGTTCCCGGAAATTGCTCCGTGCAACACAATCACTGAAGACGCCAATGCTGTTACAGAGACGTCCTCAGCAAAGGATCAACCCCTTGATCCTGAGAACGATCTTCCAAAAGAAGACCCTTCTCTAGAGGCTCTTGAAGTTGGTAGAGGTACCCGTTCTGGCCGGGATTACCACAAAAATTACAATCAACCCTCTTCTTCTTATGTAAATCCTTCAGGAAAGCAAGCTGTAAACGCCCCAAGTGGCAATAATAATGAAAATGCAGGCCCGAAGGAGGCTTTCAAGTACGACTTGATTGAGCACTTCAAACACATATCTGCACGTCTGCACATCCTTCACTTATTGCGAATGTCTCCACAGACTCGTGATAGTCTCATTTCAGAATTACAAAGGCTGAATACGGATGTCGACAAACATGCCCCACAAGTCCTACAAATTGAAATGAACTATAGGGTCAAAAAATCAAAGACTCCCTCAAAGGGAGAAAAGAAGAAAACTGAGGGATCAAGCAATGAATGCCTCTCGGTACAAAAAGCAGCAAGTGCAACAATTGCCTTCGATAAGGGTGACCTCCTCCTAGGCGAAGCAAAGCACAACCGTCCCTTGTACTTTACGGGGTACGTCAAAGAAATGCCAGTACAAAGGGTTCAGATCGATCCAGGTTCTGCACTCAACCTCATCTCTACTTCGGCACTCGAAGAGTTGGGCATCCCACCTAGCAAGCTGAGTCACACGTCCGTATCCATCTTCGGATATGACGGTAGCACTCAAAGGCCTATCGGCAAAATCAGGTTCAAATTGCAAATCGGTGATCTTATTTCTGAAGTCACTGTGTATGCAATAAGGACCCCTTCATGCTACAATATACTCCTTGGACGCCCCTGGATACATGAGAATGGTGTCGTCCCTTCAACTCTACATCAGTGCATCAAGTTCATTGGCGACGATGGCCTGATACATCGAGTATTTGCAGACAAAAAGCCCTTCAAAGGCAGAGATGTCCATTTTGCAGATGCTCAAATGTATAAAGATGGAAAAGAAGAACACGAGGAAAAAACAATTCGCTTTGTCGACAGTCTCCAGAAAGATAAAGGCAAGGCTCCTCAGCAATCATCGGAGGAAAACAAACCCTCCACCAAACTCGAAGTAAGCGGCCAAGCTCCCTTCGTCGTCTCCTTCAAATCTCCAAAGCCTTTGGTAATCACTACTAAAGCAAAGAAGACAAAACAAAAGACTGGGGGCAAGTTCACTGTCTCCTTTGTGTCTATTATGCATGACACAGATTCAGAGTCAGAGCCAGAAGATAACACAGCATCGAGCAGAGCTGATGCTCAGCAAAATCAGCTTAATCTCACTCCATTGGAGACACCAGCAGACATAGAAGATCCTACGTTTGCTTCCTTTGTTATCCCGGCAACTTCGCCAGAAGAAAAAACAATCTTCTTCCATAGATCGGGAGCATCTCCACTGGACTCTCTGCTTGAACCTTTCCAAAACGAAGGTATGCCTCAGCTATCCCTGTATAGTCCAATGGCACAAGCTATCATGAGGAAAATGGGCTACGACGCTCAAAATCTGACTGGTTTGGGAGGTGGCCGTGGTATTCTTACACCATTGGAACCCACCCTGACCAAAAGTCAACCAGAAGATTGGAAAATCCACCTTCACAAAGGCAAGTCTTCATATGGGTTGGGGTATGATCCTACCGCTCCTATGAGACCGTTGACACCATGGCTGCAAAGTCGTTTTACCGACCAAGCCTCAACATCTCATGAAGACATCGATATCCCTGGATATCTCTTTGAGGAGTTACTCGTCAAAAATCCTGAAAGCTCCTCCAATTGGTATAATTTCTCTGATAATAAAGAGGAATTGTCCGATGACGTAGACGAGCGGTTCTCTGTCCTAGAAGAATCATCGTCTCCAAAAGAAGTACCTTACTTCAACCCAATTCCAGCAAATGATTGGGACCATCTCATTGCAAGCCTTGAGACGGATACTGATCAAGAAGATTCATGGACAGAAACAGAGCCTCAGTCTGAAAATGCCTCTGGCACTCCAGAAGGTCTTGTTGAGTTGGAAGCCTCCGAAAATATTGTGGAGGAACCACCTTCAAACCTTCCAACAGAAGATCATGTTCAAAAGATAGACTTGGGAACACCTGATAACCCACGTCCTGTATTCATAAGCAAGAATATAAAGGATGATGAGTTACCCGAATATATCTCTTTTCTTCGTGAGTTCGTTGATTGCTTTGCATGGTCTTATGCCGAAATGCCTGGCTTGGATCCCAAAGTAGCAGTCCACAAGCTCAACTTGCAAAAAAGAAATCAAGCCTATCAAACAAGGCCAAAGAAGATTCCGTCCCGACGTCATGGACAAAATCGAACAAGAAGTTCAGAAACTCAAAAACGTTGGCTTCATCCGCGAGGAACAGCATCCTGAATGGTTGGCCAATATTGTCCCCGTGACAAAGAAAAATGGGCAGATAAGGGTCTGTATCGACTACAGAGACCTGAATAGTGCATGTCCTAAAGATGAATTCCCGCTCCCCATACCAGAGGTGATGATTGACAACACCTATGGGTTCGAGCGAATGACGTTCATGGATGGATTCTCTGGATACAACCAGATAAAGATGCATCCTGAAGATGAAAGGCATACATCATTTCGGACACCATTCGGCGTGTATTGCTACACTGTTATGCCGTTTGGCCTGAAAAATGCATGTGCGACATATCAGAGGGCTATGATGAAAATATTCCAAGATATGCAGCACA
This sequence comes from Umbellularia californica, assembly GCA_028538565.1. Classification (NCBI taxonomy): domain Eukaryota; kingdom Viridiplantae; phylum Streptophyta; class Magnoliopsida; order Laurales; family Lauraceae; genus Umbellularia; species Umbellularia californica. The sequence goes on from JAPQWN010000004.1 coordinate 43,027,720, forward strand.
AGACGGTCGAATGCTATGTTGACGACCTCGCCATAAAAAGCAGAAGAAAAGAAGACCATCTCGATGATCTCCGAGAAGTCTTCCTCCAACTCCGCAAACATAAATTGCGGATGAATCCACTAAAGTACTTCTTCAGTGTCTCATCGGGTAAGTTTCTCGGATTCATAGTACGGAAAGCTGGAATAGAACTTGACCCCACCAAAGTCAAGGCTATCCTGGAAATGCCATCTCCCAGAACCCTAAGAGAATTAAAAGGGCTTCAAGGAAGGCTGGCCTACATTCGACGGTTCATCTCCAATCTATCAGGGAAATGCCGTCCATTCTCTCGCTTAATGAAGAAAGGCGTGGACTTTGTCTGGGATGCTGAATGTGAAAATGCATTTCAAGACATCAAAGCATACCTCATCAAACCTCCAGTGCTGGCTGCCCCCACAACTGGAAAACCATTTATTTTGTACAGAAGAGCTCTTGACCACTCTTTGGGTGCTATGCTCGCACAAGAAAACGACGACGGAAAAGAAACTGCTCTATATTACCTTAGCCGCATGATGGTAGGTGCAGAGCATCGCTACTCCCCAGTCGAAAAAGAATGCCTTGCAGTAATGTTCGCCGTACAAAAGCTGCGTCACTATCTGCTGTCAAATACAGTCTACCTAGTTTCGAGGATCAACCTCCTAAAGGTCCTTGTCACAAAAGCAGGTTCTCTCAATGCCCGACTGGCAAAATGGTCCATTCTCCTATCACAATTTGATATTAGGTATGTACCACAAAAAGCAATCAAAGGCCAAGCTCTAGCAGACTTCCTCGCAGAGCATCCATTGCCTAAAGATTCTCCACTCAAGGATGATCTCCCAGACGAATTTGTCTACAATGTGGAAACTTCCTTGTCAAATGCTTCCTGGGACATGTACTTTGACGGTGCAACCAGGACAAATGAAAAAGGAAAGCAAATATCGGGAATCGGCATCCTCTTCGTCAGCCCCGACAAATACATGATTCCACACGCCTTCTCGCTACTGGAACCATGTTCAAATAATGCAGCTAAGTACCAAGCCCTGATTGTTGGATTGGAACTTGCCCTCGAATCCGGCATGACCATGTTGGAAGCTTTTGGAGACCCTCAACTGGTCGTCAACCAGATGAATCGGAAATATGAAGTCAGGAAGCCTGATTTGCTACCTTACTACAATAAGGCGCAGTCGCTTCGACAAAAATTCAATATCTGCCATATCACCCATATCCTCAGAGGTGAAAACATCCGTGCAAATGCCCTGGCTGGACTTGCCGCATCCATGGTAATCCAAGAAGGGGAAAACATGCAAGTCACAGTGTGTCAAAGAAGGATTTTCCCTCCTCTCAACACACACCAAGCAGTTGCTGAATGCCACCAAGTGGTTGGAAGTCGGATGTCCATCCTCAAACCTCCGATTGGCGACTGGAGAGATCCGTTCATTGATTACATCATGTTCGGAATACTACCTGAAGATCCAAAAGAGCGGGTAAGCATCTAAAGACGAGCCCCAAACTTTCATTTGGATATACCTTCAAAAGCACTTTACAGAAAATCCTTCAACGGAGTACTCCTACGCTGCTTATCACAACAAGAGGCTGAGGAAACTCTCAAAGAAGTACATGCTGGTCTTTGTGGAGCCCATCAGGCTGGCCCTAAGCTCTACAACCAGATAAAAAGGCTAGGTTACTATTGGCCTCCCATGGTAGCTGATGCAATACAATTTGCCAAGCGCTGCCAAAAATGCCAGATTCACGGAGATTATGTCCACATGCCTCCAGAATGGCTACATCCAACAGCAATCTCATGGCCTTTCGAAGCCTGGGGTATGGACATCATATGTCCTATTTCTCCCCCATCAAGCAAAGGTCATCGCTTCATCTTCGCCGCTACGGATTATTTCTCCAAGTGGTCGGAAGCATTTGCGCTCAGCGAAATGAAGACTTCATCAGTCCTTCAGTTCTTGCGCACCAACATTATTTGTCGCTTCGGCATACCTAAAAGATTCGTCCATGATAACGGACCACAATTCCGGGATCACAGATTCTATAGGTTCTGCGACAAGTACAAAATCCAAAGTTGTCCTTCGACTCCATATAATCCAGCAGCGAACGGACTAGTAGAAGCCTTCAACAAGACACTCTGCAAAATTCTCAAGAAAATGGTCTCTAGTCACAAAAGAGACTGGGGCGACAAACTACTAGAAGCTTTGTGGGCCTATCGAACCACCGTTCGAGGACCAACCCATAGCACACCATTCTCTTTGGTCTATGGATGCGAAGCTGTTGTCCCTTTGGAAGTACAAATTCCTTCCTTAAGGGTATCTTTGCAAAATGACATGACGCAAGAAAGCAATGTCAAACTGAGACTCCAAGAGCTGGATAATCTCGATGAAAGACGACTCGAAGCTCTACAAAGCATTGAGTTGTACCAAGCACGCATGGCAGGATCTTTCGACAAAAAGGTCTGGCAACGCGCCTACAAAAAGGGTGACTTGGTTCTTGCAGTAAAAAGACCCATAGTCTTTGCCCACAAATCCAAAGGCAAATTCGAACCAAAATAGGAGGGACCCTTCGTCATCGACAAAGTCTTCTCCAACGGTGCATACGCTCTTCTAAACATGGAAGGAGACAGATGTATGCTACCCATCAACGGCAAGTTCTTGAAGCGGTACTACCCTTGCAGACTTCCTCAAAACGGGTCAGAGCAATATCTACACGGCTAAAGCCTATTTCCAAGGTACTTGCTCGTCAAACCCACCTCTTTTGAAATTTTCATCTTTATGTTGAAGTTTCCAAAAAAAAAAAAAAACAATCTCTCAAAACAATGCTTACTTTCATCGTTTCATTGTTCAAAAAGAAAAAAAAATCAAAATCCAAAAATCCAAGTTTAGGAGCCTCTTCCCAGACTTGACCAAAATTTTCGATCCTTGAACCCAAATTCATGGTTTGAAACAAAAATCGGGACTTAGGAATTTTCACCCTAAACCGCCTCGGCTTTTACAACCAAAATGGTTTTAAGTCGAAATTTATGACCTCCGTGTCTTTAAACAAAAATTTTGGTTTTTAGAAACCGCGGGGAAGCGACATTCAGTCGATACTCGCAAAACCCAAAAAACCGGAAGGATGCGAACCCCATTCGATACTTCCAAAACCCAAAAATCGCAAGGAAGTGAACCCCATTCGATACTTGCAAATTTCAAAAATCTTGGAGAAGCAACAAACCAGTTGATATCCACAACCCAAATTTCAAAAATCTTGGAGATGCAACATACCAGTTGCTATCCACAATCCAAATTTCAAATGGTTCGAGAAAACCTCAAAAATCGCGGAGAAACGACATCAAGTCAGTACCCGCAAAACCAAAAGTTTTGGGAAACGCAGGGAAGCGACGCTTAGTCGATATTTGCACCCCAATCCGCGAGGAAGCGACATTCCATCGATACTCGCAAAACCTAACCCACGAGGAAGTGACATTCCATCAATACTCACAAAACCGAATGAGCAAAAAAGCGACATTCCATCGATACTTGCAAGACCATTCAGCGGGGAGGCGACATTTAGTTGATACCTGCATTTTGAAAACCAAAACTCGGCTATAAACGCCAAAATCCGGCTACAAATGCAAAAGTCCAGCTATAAATGCCAAAACAAAAATTTTTTCGGCTATAAACGCCAAAATCGGCTTTCACGCCAATAAAACAAAACTTGGTTTTCAAAAAATTCGGCTATAAACGCCAAAAACTCGGCTATAAACGCCAAAATCCGGCTACAAATGCCAAAGTCCGGCTATAAATGCCAAAACAAAAATATTTTCGGCTATAAACGCCAAAATCGGCTTTCATGCCAACAAAACAAAACTTGGTTTCAAAAAACTCGGCTATAAATGCCAAAATCTGGCTATAAACGCCAAAACTCGGCTATAAACGCCAAAATCGGCTTTCATGCCATCTCAAAATCGGCTCTCATGCCACAAACAAAATTTTTGGCTCTCATGCCATCTCAAAATTCGGCTATAAACGCCAAAATTCCGCTATAAATGCCAAAACAAAAAAAAAATCGGCTATAAACGCCAAAATCTGGCTATAAATGCCAAAATTCGGCTATAAACGCCAAGACAAACAAAACAAAATTCGGCTTCTATGCCATTCTAAAATTCGGCTTTCACGCCATCCAAAAATTTTGGCTCCACGCCGCAAAACAAATTTTGGCTCTTACGCCACAAAATTAGGCTTTCATGCCATCCAAAATTCCGGTTTTCAAACCATCAAAAAATCAGGCTTTTCGCCACAAAATTGGCTTTCATGCCCAAAACAACCCTTTGACAAAAGTTTTTCACAAAATGACAACCTTTTGATCAAATCCTTAAGCAAACATTCCCATCAAACTTTTGCTCAAAATTGTTTTCGTCAAAAATGATTTAAGTGAAAGGAAGGGGATACAAAATATAGTACCAAAATTGTTTATACATGGAGGTACCAAAAAAAAAGAAAAAGGAAAAAGAGTTTGTTACAACTCAGGAGCTCAATCCTACATGGTCTTCAACCAAAGGTTCAACTCCTCAAGCAGACCCTTGGCCTTAACTTCCAAAGTTTTTAGGCCACGCTCCTTCAAAATGTCCCCATAAAACGCGGCCGAATGCCGTGACCCATCTGCAGCACGAGGAAGTTCTTCCCAGAGGACCTGCCACTAGTCATGCTCCTGAGTCTTCCTCTGGACATTACCTTCAGATTCCTCAACCTGGCGAATGAGAGTCCCCTCCTTGTCACGAGCCTCCACAATGGCGGCCCATTTGGCAGCAGCCTCTTCTTCTAAAAGATCAAGACGTTGCCTAGCCTCAACGACCTCCTTATCAAGGCGGTCCAAGTCTTGCTTCAGCCCCATGATGGATAACTCGGTAACGTTCTTTTCCCGAACGATCTGCCTCCAAGTCTTCGTGACCTCAGTCAACTCAGCTTTGACTTTGCTGGAAGGTTTTAAGAACATCTCATCAAAGAAGTCACCATCTGGGAAATTCTTGGTCTCAATCCATTTGTTCCCCAAGGTGATGATCTCCTCAACAAAATCCTCGGCACTTGCGACGTCCAGACCGACTTCTTTGCTATCAGCGAGGATGTCCTGCACATGCTTGATCATGCCAAAACCAGCTTCCAAATGACCTGAAGAAAGAGTCTCAACCCATGAGCTCAAGACAGTCTTCAACACCTTCCTAGCATACTGAAGGTGCGGTGCAGATGAGGATTCGCCATGTTCTGGTGCCCGACTGCCCACGTCATGCTCCATTGGAAGAGTAATCAATAAACTCTTTCCAACGGAAGAAGCTGACTCATTGAAAGAAGGAGAAGCCCCTACTTCTGGATCAACAACAGGTATCCCTTGTACTGGCTCTGAGGAAGACGGAGGAATCTCTCCTGCTGCTTCACAATCTGTCAAAGAAAAAAAGAAGGGTATGAATATAATCTTGTCAATAAACTCCTGGGTGCATGGTCGCCCGGCGACCCTGGAAATCCGGGTCGCCGGATTTTGCGCCGAAGTGTCCGTTTTCGATGCTTTTCGTGTTTCGGGTGTTCTGGCCTCTGTGATTTTCTGAAAATCCAATGTTTGGTGCTTCAAAACCACTGATCTTCGTCGACATCTCGGGTCCGCCGTCAAAAGCATGAAATCATCACCGATCGCCTCAAGATCGCCAACCGGCTGACCAAGAAAGTGCACTTTCTGTCCGACCGATCGTGAAATCGACAAGACAGATGTCACCGGCCCGCCAACATCAATCAATGTCTGAGATTGCATCGCAATCCGACATCAAATGATGCGTGGATTCACCCGTGATGATTGCAAGAAGAATCTCAAAAGGCGCAGCGCGGCCCGCGACTCTTCACATGCCTTGGCAACCACTTAATGACGTTAATTGACCCATTAAAGCAGTCATTAACTCATTATTTTGGACGGCCCAATCAGAACCAAGCATTTGGGGGTTACAAATCCAAGCAATCATGGCATTAAACCCATGAAACTCCCATCATCATGAAGCATAAAGGTGATTGAATGCCCACTACCTTCATCGGCCAATCACAAGCCTTGAAAAAGGATTTACAAAATCAACTTGTAACTCCTCATCAATTCCTTCATCATGGCCATCAATGCCAATAAACACCTCATGGCTACCAAAAGCCTATAAAAGGAGGTCCATTCCAAGAGGAAGGAGAGAGAAAAAAAGAGATCCCAAGTGCAAGCTCTGAAAATTCAGAAAATCCAAGAGAGAGAGACGAAGTCCTGCCACTTTGCTCCCGGAAGCACCATAAGGTGATCAACGTCCCTTGGTGGGCCACCCCCCCCCAAGGTCACCTCCTTCTCCAACATGGCCTAAACGCGGCTTTTCAGCCCGTTTACTTGGTTTTTCATTGGATATAAGACCTTCTCTTGGTCCTTGTCCTTTAAAAAACCAAGGTTAGGAGCCAAGCCAAAGAATCAAAGCATCACATGTTCTCATTTGAAGGACGACGTCGAAGCACATACATGACTTGCGACCGTCGATCTTAACGTGTCCCTACAATCTCCTGAGAAGTTAGATCATTTTTCTTCCTTTTCTATTGTAGTTTGTATTTCTTAAAGAGACAAAAAGAAATCACAATTCTTGTCTTTCATATTTGATGAGTTTTGTAAAAACGCCTTTCACGGCAAAATCACCTTTCACGACAAACAAACAAAAACGCCTCTTACGGCATTCTAAAAACTTGTCTCTTTTCTTAATATTTATGCAATTTGAAAAGTTAGAAAAAAGGATTGATTTCCTTTCCACTTGTGAAGGTGAATCTCCGGATTATCACTATTCCAAATTCCAAGTAGAAAGTAAATCTGGCATACCCGTACAAAAATGTTGATGCCCGAGATCTTCCCTCCTCCGCCGAGACCCAGGACAGCCCCCGGGGTGCGGAGGGAGAGGACGGAAGATTCCCCCTTTCTTTTTTTCGGGTCCATCATCTTCATGCTAGGCTTTACCTTTGCTAGAGATAAAGGTTTGAATAGAGCCTACGTGTTCTTGAATGCCCTAGAAGTCTTCAAGGCAATAAATGATGTGGAGGATCGGTCCATCAAGCCTCATATTTTGGATATTTTAGAAGTGGTATCTCATTTTGATTTTGTTGACTTTAATTATATTACTAGAGAATTGAATGAAAGTGCCCACTAGGCAGCTAGGTTGGGATTGTTTTGTAAGAAATATGTTTTATGGACTAATAGTATCCCAATGTAGTTGGAGGGAACCGTGTGCTTATGTTTTTATTTCATTATTCGACGTGTATTTTAATAAAATCCCTTTAACAAAAAAAAAAAAAAGTCAACATGTTCTCTCTATTTGTTGATAAATCACTTCTTTTTTTTTTTTTTGTTGTTGTTGTTGCAAGTGAGAATACATGTAACAAAAAATGGAACTAAAAGGACCAATGGACAAAACAGACAGACAACAAAGGCAACATACCCTAACAGCAAAGAATCGGGCAACAAAAAAAATAAAAATAATAAAAAAAATAAAAAACACATCACCAACTAGAGAATCCAACCAGAGAGAACCAAGGAAACTAACAACCAGAACTACAGAGGTTACCAGAAGACCCAAACTGTTGACACCAAAAAAGTCACTATGTCTCCTCAACATAAGAAGCCTCTTGAAGCTGCATCCTGCTACAAAATAGGCAAACCTACTTCAAACATCAGATCTTTTTAGAATCAGACAAAAACTGAAAGATCCTTCAAGACAGCCAAAAGAGGGGTACACCTGAGGTTTCAGGCCATTCCGACTTCGTTTGGCCCAACTTCACTGCTCCGACAGCTAAACAAGCACTCCCAGCGGCGACATCATCAAAGAAACTAAAGCTTTGATCAGAGCCTACGGATGACTCCAGCATGTCTCCAAAGGGCTCCATGCCAAAATTCAAGTCAAACTGACAACGTTTGACCATCCATAAACGCTCGAGCAGCAAAATCAAGCCTCCCGGTGGCGGGAACCACCGAAGCCATCACTCATCAAACAAAATACATGAGTGGCTTCAACATGCCTCCAAAGGGCTGCACGTCGAATTTCAGGTCATTCCGACAACGTTTGACCAGGTTTCGATGCTCCGAGAGAAAATCAAGTTTACCGACGGCGGAGCAACCCGAGACCATGACATCCAAAACTGAGCTGATGGAACGTCTCAAAATGACTCCAATAGGCTCCCCGTCAAATTTCAGGTCAATCGGACAACGTTTGACCACATATCAAAGCTCGGCATTTTTCCCGCAGCAAAATCAAGTCAAGCATCGATGGGACCCCAAACGGCTTCAAAACTAAAATAAAAGCTCATGGTTGGTCCTATCCACTGCTCAAGAAGCCTCACCTAATTTTCAGGTCATTCCGACATCGTTTGACCTAGTTTCGACGCTTGACGGAAAATCGGCTACAAAGTCTTCGGCTTTCCCGAAAAATGGGAAACTTTGTGCTCCGATTTCGCGCAGGTTCTCGTCAAGTTTTCTCCAAGAAAATCAAGTCAATAATTAAGGAAAATGTCAAGAAAAATACAGAAGAAAGAAGGAACGAAAAAGACGGAAAAACGGCCGAAAATGACGCTCGGCGACCAAACGGGCCAAAGCCCTATGGTCGCCGGCGACCTTGGCCCAAGGTCGCCGGCGACCCTGCAAATCCGGGTCGCCGGATTTTGCACCAAAACGTCCCATTTTCGATCCTTTTTCGCGTTTCGGGTGTTCTTGCCTCTGTGATTTTCTGAAAATCCAATGTTTGATGCTTGAAAACGACTGATCTTCACCGACATCTCGGATCCGCCGTCAAAAGCATGAAATCATCACCGATCGCTCCAAGATCGCCAACTGGCTGACCAAGAAAGTGCACTTTCTGTCCGACCGATCGTGAAATCGACAAGACAGATGTCGCCGGCCCACCAACATCAATCAATGTCTGAGATTGCACTACAATCCGACATCAAACAATGTGTGGATCCACCTGTGATGATGCAAGAAGAATTTCAAAAGACGCAACGCGGCCCGCGACTCTTCACATGCCGTGGCGACCCCTTAATGTCGTTAATTGACCCGTTTATGACAAATTAAAGCGGTCATTAACTCATTATTTTGGACGGCCCAATCAGATTCAAGCATTTGGGAGTTACAAATCCAAGCAATCATGGCATTAAACCCATGAAACTCCCATCATCATGAAGCATAAAGGCAATTAAAAGCCCACTACCTTCATCGGCCAATCACAAGCCATGAAAAAGGAGTTACAAAATCAATTTGTAACTCCTCATCAATGCTCTCATCATGGCTATCAATGCCCATAATCACCCCATGGCTACCAAAAGCCTATAAAAGGAGATCCATTCCCAAGAGAGAGAGGATCATCGACATCTATCGACTTGAAATTCTGCACTTCTCCCAAAGAAATCCAGACGAAGTCCTGCTGCTCTGCTGCAAGGAACACCACAAGGTGATCAACGTCCCTTGGGGGGCCACCCCCCCAAGGTCACCTCCTTCTCCAACATGGCCTAAACGCGGCTTTTCAGCCCGTTTACTCGGTTTTTCATCGGATATAGGACTTTCTCTTGATCCTTGTCCTTTAAAAAACTGAGGTTAGGAGCCAAGCCAAAGAATCAAAGCATCAACCGTTCTCATTTGAAGGACGATGGCAAAGTCCATACATGACTTGCGACCGTCGATCTTAACGTGTCCCCACAATCTCCTGAGAAGTTAGATCCATTTTCTTACTTTTCTATTGTAATTTGTAGTTCTTAAAAAGACAAAAGAAATCACAATTCTTGTCTTTCATATTTGATGAGTTTTGTAAAATCGCCTTTCACGGAAAAATCGCCTTTTACAGCAAACAAACAAAAACGCCTCTTACGGCATTCTAAAAAAACAAACTTGTCTCTTTTCTTAATATTTATGCAATTTGAAAAGTTAGAAAAAAGGATTGATTTCCTTTCCACTTGTGAAGGTGAATCTCCGGATTATCACTATTCCAAATTTCAAGTAGAAAGTAAATCTGGCATACCCGTACAAAAATGTTGATACCCGCGTTCTTCCCTCCTCCGCCGAGACCCAGGTCAGCCCCCGGGGTGCGGAAGGAGAGGACGAAAGATTATTTTGGGTCCATCACAAACAAAAACGGAAGAAAGTAGCAAGATTACTGTTACACCCCGACCCAATTTAACCCTGATTAGCACTAATTAATGGTGTTTTAGTTAACTTAATTGTACTTAGTTGTTAATTATGGTAATTTGTGTTAATTAACCTCTATAGACTGAGTTGGTCAAACCTTGACCCTTGGGTTAAGTGAGTGAGAACCGATTTGACTTGATTGGGTAGAGTTGAGGGCTTTTTTCGTAATTAGTGATTTTCGTATTTTGCATCTTTTGCACATCATCTTGGCGTCATCGCGTGTATTTCGTCGAGTATGTTAATTTTCGTATTAGACCCTATATCATTCGAGCTACCGTTGAGTATTTGATCCCTCTTTTGACTCAAATTAAAAATAGACTATTCATAGTAGACTTTATTGCAAAAAGAGACATTCTTATCCCTTATATACAACTACTCTTGTTTCTTTTCATTTCCTTTCTCATCTCCGTTCTCTCTACTCATCTTCTTCTTCTTCTTCTTCTTCTTCTCTTCATCTATTGAGAGTAGTAATTGTGCATTTGGAGTCAAGAAGTAAGAGGACCTTTACCTTCATCTTCTTCTTCTTCCTCTCACCTTGTTGAGAAGGAAACCATCTCCACCATCTTCCATCCTTTCCCCCAAATTCAGATTTCTTGATATAGGTAAGGATAAAACCCATTTTTATTTATGCATTTGAGCTGCATTAGAGTCAAGAGGCTCTTGGTTAGTCATGCACACACGTTCATTCCATTTTTCCATGTTTGTTGTGATTAGGGTCTGGTTATTTAGGGGTTTTTGCCTTCCTTGAGCTAGATTGTGAAAAGAGGGTTTGGAAAGCTCTATTGAGGCAAGTACAAGCATTAATTTGGTTTTACATTTTGTTCATTCCATTTGATTCAAATGAAACTTTTTTTCTACAACTTTATTTTTCTTAATAAATGAATGGGTTGGATTGATTTTATTGATTTGTATGGTTGAAAGAGAATGAGAGTTGGAATATGATGTTGGAGAGCAAGAAGGCTCAAAATGTTAAGTTTTTGGGTGTGGAGTTGTGAAATGTGGAGAAGAGGAGAGAGAGCTTCAGATTTATTGGAAAAATCAGTTTTCTGAAGCTCTACCATAGGTTGGCGGTCACCTAGCGGCTAGCCGATCTTAAGGCGGTCAGATTTCCAGTAGCTGCCCAATTCCTGTTGGCTTGGCGGTCGCCAAGCGATCACCTGGCGGTTAACCGCACAAATACCTGGCGATTAACTGACACCTAGTCGGTTACTTTTCCAGTAACTGACACTTTTGGTTAGGAAGCTGCGGCCACCCGGCAGTTACCTAGCGGCTAGCTGACTGTTCTACAGGCGACTAACCGTAGGGTCAACGCCAGCTGACCGACTACTCATAAATTCTCCATATTTCTGGAAATTTCAAAAGACTCTTTAGGACCATAGATTGGTACCCAAACCCCTTAACTGCCCATGGAAACCCTAGGTTTTGGAGTAGCCTTAACTTTGAGACTCTTTTACCAAACCATGGATATTAGTTTAGAGAACCTATCATTAAACTGTGACACTGAATGACATAGTTTCCTAAATGTATATCGAAATGGATAGTGAAGAGTCACGATTTATTAGACTAGGTTGGTTAGTAAAATTCCTTGATTCTTTTAATTAAATTATTGCATTTTATATTGAAGTTCACTTCATTATTGGTATCTAATCTAAATTAGTAGACTGATTTCATTAGTAGTATTCCTTAAAGTTCGATTTCTCCAATTCGAATTGTGATTTAAGTATTGTACATACGATTCAGCATTCGCTGATAATGTGGATTGAGTAAGTATTCAAGCATCTGGAATTACCATTCAATTCGATTATTATCAAGTGATTATATAACTTACTCAAATCCAATTTTTATTCAATTATTATTTGATTCGATTGAGTTGGCACTACTTAGCTTTGACCCTGTGATACTCGACGGGGTTGAACTTGGTTTAGATATTCGAGACTACTGTAGTAAGTCATCTGGACCACCAGAACTCCAGACCCGGGTAGTCAGCTAGCCTTTAGCCGGGCCGCTGGTGACATCCCAACTAGATTAGCTCTCTATTGAGAGGATGGGCTTAAGGTTCCAATTAGTATGTTTTCATTATACTTGATTCACAAGCATAAATTATTCAATTTCACATAATTTACCTAGTTGATACTTATTATTGGCATCTATTAATTTATTCATCTTAAATTCAATTTGAAACATTATGTATTTCTTTATTATTGCTATACTTGTAAAAAAATCGTCGTATTGATGATACTACCCTTGGTGTCACAGTCACAGGTGCAACCCCCGGCCTCGAGGAGGCCAAAGAGGAAGAGAAGGTTATCCAAGAGGTATCTTCAAGGTTAGAAGAATGGCCAAAGCTAGGGCCAGCTTAGTTGTCTCCTTCGGAGTGCGTAAGAATCTTTTGGGAGCTTTCTTAGTGTGTGGCTAGCCTCTTTTTGCGTGGGCCACACTTAGATGAGTAGTTATTCTTCTGTTTATACTTTTGGTAGTGTTTGTATAGGGTTATTTTATAAACCCTCTTTTGTAAAACAGTGTATATAATTTTATAATTCTTTTGTATTAAACTTGAAATATTAAATAGACCGAACGAGAATTGATACCCCAACATGAATGAATTACAGTTTCCGCTATAATTAATTGCTATTGATATGTTCTAGCGGGTTTTAGCTCATGTGTGGAAAGGTTGTATTTTCCTCCTTCGTGTGTTGTGTTTGGCTTGAGACAGGTACAGCACACGGGAGTACGTGTGTCTCACCTCGGGAATTATCCTAGGCCAGGGTGATTCGGTACCGGGATATGACAACTACAAACTTTAAACTCCATCAAAATGCTCAACACAAAAGCCCAGGTTTTAGAGAAACTTCCGTTCTTTAACATGCTGACCCAGGCCACTTGTTGAGGAGTGATAATTCATCGAAAGATCTCTATGCCTTCAAACGTAATTTGATGAAGAAGCATCAAGAGGCGCTACAGCATTCCTCTGTACAAAGGAGAACATCTAAATATTTTGGGAAATTCTATATGCACCCACACATTGTGCTGTGCACACCCACATTCTTCTAAGAAAAATCACTGTTCATTGAAGAATGTGGGTGTGTTCAGCAGAAAAATGGGTGCATATAGAATTTCCCAAATATTTTTGCTTGCTTAGTGAATGTCATTCAAGTATAGGTCATGGATTCCCAAACCAAAATAGATGGAAGAAGTGTGGGTCTTGTTGAATCCAATTTAGCTAGTGAATCAACAACCATGTTGGCCGATCTTTTACAGTAACAAGCTTCCCACCAAAAGAAACAGGTGAGCTTGCATGAATTTCTTGCATGCCACCATAAACTGCCAAGATAAATTACCATATTTTTTAAGGGAACTTATCAGCATTAGACAATTGCCCTCAATAATAACATATTTCAGCTCCATCTTTTGACAGGTATCAATCCCTTCTAACAATGCTTGGAGTTCAGCCTCAAGTGCATCCGTAGCTGCTACCTTACCCGCAAAAGCCATGATCATAGTACCAATAGAGCTCGTAATGATTCCACCAGCATTTGCCGATTGAGAAAATGAGTTGAAAGACCCATCAGAATTTAATTTAATATGAATGGCAGGTGGAGGGAGCCAAATATCCCGAGGAACACTTGAGGCAAAAAAGTTGTCACAGAGATAAAGTTAGATACATCCAACTCATTACAAGAAAAGACAACAATGGCTTTTATAGATGAAGGGAAAACGAGGCTATGAGTGAAGACATGGTCAATTTTCATTTTCCATAAGTACCATTTTACTAGGATTCTTAATTTACTTGATTGAGTTGGTAATCTTTACCAAAACCCGTGAGATAGATCCATACTCTGAATAGAACTATGGATCTTTCTTAGGGCCTATTAGGATGTATGGTGAATTGAAGTATGGTGAGGTGAAGCATCAAATCAAGAGAGAATAAAATATAGGGTGTTATGATGGTGTTTTGTTTTTAGTTGTTTGGTATGGAATATTTTTAACTTTTTGTATAGAAAAATGGATATTTTTTGTCTTTTAGTGGAGAAATGAGGTTGCTTTTTTGACTTTTTTTTGAAAAAGATGGAGGGAATTTTGAAATTGTGTACTTTTGATATAACCCATTGTCTTTTCTTGTTTGGATAATAGAGGCTTTACCTCACCTCACCTCACTTCACCACACAGCCAAACATGCCCTAGGAAAGAGTTCCAAAATTTTTGGCAATGGGACACTGGGTTAATAATGCTAGAAGTAGGTGGGCCTCGTTGATAGGTTTTCAGAACTTTTGACCCACTTGATGCAGGGATCAAATATTCATAAGGCCATAAATCCAATCTAGGATCCAAAACCTCTTTCTCATGCAACAAGATTAGAAGAAACACTATCCAAAAGATAGAAAATAGCAACAACACGCAACAACGAAAATCTACACAAGAGATGAAGTAGATTTAACCTTGGGAACCCGGTTGTGCTCTAAAGGAGAAGTTGATTACTTGGCTTGTTGAAAAACACTTTCACAAGATCAAGAAGGATCTCCAAAACATTGTAGTCTTCCACGCTATGACCCTCTATCAGATTACTTCTCAAGGAGAATGATGGGATCTCCAAAAGAAGAAAAATCCTAGAATCTCGAGTAGCGAACCGGAGGAGAAAAAAAGGAGAGAAAGGAGAGAGGGGCTTGGGCGTGAATCACTTGTTGGACGTCTAGCCCCCTCCTCCCCTTATATAGCATGTGAGCACCTCAACTTAAATTATAATTAGAAGTCTCACTTCTATTCTAATTAGTATCATTCTCTTCCTTCCTTTTAGAGTTCAAGTAGGATTAGAAACAATCTCTTATTGGGGCTAGCGTAGGGACCACTAGGGATTCCATACAAGTTGGCTCCAATTGGGATATCCGTACCCCACATCTCATGTGTAATCTGAACCTTCAGTTAATTACAAATAACTCTATTAAAGAAATGCAATTGAACTCCAGTCTTAGGAATAAATTATAGGAAGACCCTAATTTTCCCTATTACTACAAGTAGTCTCCTCCATCAATTATATCTATGGATCAATTAGATTAAACATGTCCAACCAATTTAGATTTATATCTTATTATCCTTGTGACCCAATTAATCACATTGATCATCAGAATCATCCAATTTATATATATATATATATATATATATATATATATATATATAAGCCACTGTTTCCAATTGAGATCAATTGAGAAATCAGCCTCCCGAATTTGACTATTAAATGATTTAAACAGTTTATTAATGGAGATCCAAAACTGCTGGTCCATTAATAACTGACCCAACACAACCTAACCCATTTAAGATGTAAATTCTTTTGAATGTTTATTAATTAAGATCCAAAGCTGCAGGTCCCATTCATACCTCCACCCGACACAGCTCATTA
This sequence comes from Umbellularia californica, assembly GCA_028538565.1. NCBI lineage: Eukaryota > Viridiplantae > Streptophyta > Magnoliopsida > Laurales > Lauraceae > Umbellularia > Umbellularia californica. The sequence goes on from JAPQWN010000004.1 coordinate 43,043,330, forward strand.
AATTGCACCATTCTGTTACACCGGCGTTTTCCTTCTCTCCCAGGATGGAGAAGATTCATTTACGTTCTATTCTTAAACCTCTTTCCGTTACCAGCATTTTCGTTCTCTTCAGGAAAATGGAGAAGCTACATTGCCCTTCTCCTCAACGATTTTGTAACGTGCAAATGGATATCTTTATGGGTAAATGAATTAGGTGTTTCATCTTTCTTTATAATGTTCTGTTTATCTTATCGTTCACTTCTCCCATCTATCATTTTCTCTTCCTTTATTACATTTTTTTCTTTCAGAATTATTCTTCATCATCGTCCCGGCACGTCACCCGTTGGTCTTCATCGTCCACCAAAACCAGCTCATTGGTTGTCATAGAATTGGGATCTTCAGCTAACACCCCCTTCTAAAGTAGAGGTACCTAATCAAATTCCTTTTATTTAACCTCTGGTGAAAAAGTTAATGAACTTACCATTTTGCCTGGGCTTGATTTAGTGACTGGCTTTATTTACTTTTTTATGCAAGTGACTATGTTTAGAGTGCCTTATGGTTGCTTTGAATTCAATTAATAACTAAAGATATTCATGATATTGTTTATAGTGCCCTATGTTTAGCTTTTCTGATGGGCTTTTGTGATATTGCTTTGCATTAGGAATTTGATTTCATTGTGCATTCAAACTGTATGTTGTAATGCCATAATGGGAAGATTTTCAAAGTTCACACATAGTTTCTCATAGATTGTATTATGATTGACCAACTTAATATAAGCAAATTTTTTAGTCTCCAATATTATGGTTTCTGTAAATTTTTTTTTAAGAACCTAATGATACTCCATAATATAATGGGAGATGCTCCTATGAGAGATGCTCTCACCTTACAATGAGAGATAAGGTGGAGGCACTCACATCCATATCCAATGCGAACAACTTAAATGTGAGGGCCTCCACCCCTATCTCTCATATCACAAGAACACCTCCCTAATATAATTCACTATGTTTAGCTTGATTGCATTATGCATTCCAACTGTATGTTGTAATGCCATAATGGCCAGATTTTCAAAGTTCACCCATAGTTTGTGATATATTTCATTTAGATTGACCCACTTAATATAAGTAAATTATTTATCCTATTAGGTTTGTGTTTTGTTTAAATCTTATGTTTATGTTTGTAATATAAAAGACATGTTTTCAGAGTTTTATTTTATGAACCACTGTCTTCTGCCCCTTGAGATTTGGCACAAATTAATAGTATAGATTATCTCAGCATCCTTTAAGCAGTGGGATGTTATTTGGATCTATAAGTGTTTCAACTAATGGTGTCATTTATGTGAATGATCATTGTTTTCGTTGCAAGGCAAGCTTTGGCAGACCGACCAACTTATTGTCGCAATTTTTATCACCTTTGCCCAAGCACAGCTGAGCTACAGACAGAGAGCCTGAAAACCTAATATTTGCTTCGAATAGAATTAAATAGATAATGAAAAAAGTTCCTTGCATATCTGAATATATTGAAATTCTGAAAAAAAAAATTAATACCATGTAAGTAGTTTATGTGTGTGTGACGTGTCCTTGTTATAATCACCATTGAGTTTTTATGCTATTCATATAGAATTTGCTTTAGGAGTTCGAACTCTTTGCTCATCCCTATTTAGGCCTATGTTCTGTATCTCTCTTTAAGTCTAATATCCCATTTTTAACTTCTTTGTTCCAAGATTTTATTGGCCTCTTCCCACGAGTTATGGTACTCGCAACACTAAAAATTTTAAACAGGGCTACTTCAGATTTTCTAATCATATACCTGAAACATCTCAATTGCGATACATTGTTTTTCTTACCTATGGAAGTATTCGTAGCTTCTCTTGATGTTAATCTCATTTGATCATTTCTTGTCACTTCACACATCTATCTCATCAGTTAGAATGCACATTTTTTTTATAACAAACATTAGCATGCACATTCCATCAACATGTACTTTGTCTTTTCACTTTCTCTATTTTCAAGGGCCTCAACATTCAGCTCCTTATAATTGTTAGAAGATTATTACTCGGTTATTTATTTGTATGTTCATTAGAGTGGTCTTTGGGACTCCATATGTTCTTTTGGAGTTTCTCCTTATAAGAAAAGTTATTAGTCATCATCCAAGGGATTGATTTCCTCTTGAATTGCTCTCCTTCTTTCTCATTCTCTCTAAAATGGTATGTCATGGAAGTAGTTTCATATGATACAGGAGTTTTCAGTGTGCTAGCAAGATATCCATCCACATTCAAATGTCCAGGGCTGTTTTTCTCTATGTTTATGACATATTTTTGTTAAGTCTTGGTAAACTCTATTTGACGATAAGCTAATGGGAATAGTTCTATGTGGTTCTAATAATTCTGGTAAAGGTCTTCTAAACTGTTTTGGGAGATGGGAAGGATATTCTTGGACTTAGTAGGATGGTATTTGCGTGTATATGTTATAGGATCAGTGGGTTAATCATTTTTCAAAGGATTTGTTGGTCTGTCCAATGCTACTTATTTTTGGAGTGATATAAACCCTTGGAGCCATTGAGCATCCAATGACCAAACATACAACTGTTAAATTTATGGCAGAATTCTTTTATGTGGTCACATTCTATCGGAATATTTATTGGTACAAAGAAAAGTCAATGAAGCGAATTGAATTCAATTAGAATTCAGTCCTCATTGATTTTGACCGTGGGGAATGTATTTTGACTACTCCAAAATGGTGGTTTTGTAACTTTTGGGTTACTATCTTAAATAAAACATTCTCTCCCCACGTTTCTCCTCATTCCCTTTTAACTCTTCTGTAACGGTTTTCTAAAGCGTCCGCAACTCTTTATCTTCCATTCTTCTCTCTAAAGTGTAGACGTCTATAACTCTTCATCTTATATTCTTTTCTCTAAAGTGCAGACGTACAAACCTTCTGTCTTTAAGCCTTAAGTTTTGGAGGCCTCTCTTTTGGAAGGTGGATAATGAAGAACCTTGATTTACAGATACGTTGAATTTATGCGATTTGGTTGTGGACTTGATGTTTTATTTAGAGATAAATTGTTATTTTTGGCAAGATTTACATTTGCATTAGTTATTATATCCCAGTGTCATGACTCATGATGATTTGATGACTGTTGCATTCGTATGTTTTTTTTTTTTAATCTCTTGGATCTCTCATGTAGCACATGAATAGGATCTGTATCATGTATGCACGTCTTTCTTCATGGAATAAAATCCGTTTTTGTTTATGTTAGTTTATGCACACCAACTATATGATGAAATTTCTACATGAATAATAATGCATGCAGCTAAGAAGTTTGTATCTTATTCAACAAAAAAAAAAAAAAAAAAATTCCAGAGGTAACAAAACATTACATTTATATTAGATTTAACTAATATTGCAAATAAAGTAATATGTTCATGTTGATGGCAAGGGGTGGGTCTGAGAAACTTTTTTTTATACCACCTTCATGGTTTTGATCAATGTATTTCTTTTTTTTATTTTTTTCATTTTTTTCTACAGTTGAAATAGTCTCTTGGGTCAATATTGTCTTAGTTCAAATATGTTGTCAAGTATATTACAGTATGCTTTTCAATAAACTTGCACATTGTCTTAGTTTCGCATGTGTTCTATATTTTATGACATTTTATCTATTTGGTGCAAAATCTATGCATCTATTATCTAGATGTTTAATTTTATTTATTTATCTATTTACTTATTTATTTTTTTGTTTATTTTTATAGTTTGTTCAATTGTCAAGAAGTGGTAAATTCTCTATTTACAATTATTTAAATTTTAAGTAAACCCACACTAACCGTTGGACCACGTAATTGTTTGTTAAAAATTTGCAAAATTAATTAAATGGTGATCATGATTGTAAAAACCTAGTTTTTTAGGATTGGTTTTTTATTTTATTTTATGAAACGTTTATATAGGTTAAGCAGCTAGGGTTTCTTCATGATCTATTGCTTTGCATTTTCTATTTTTTATGGTGGGTTCGATCATTTTGATGGTTAATTTGCTAGGTTTCCTCTCCTCCATGTCGTTTTTTTCAATTCTTATTCTTTCCTTTTCTTTTGTATTTCCATGAGACAGAGAGAAAAATTCCATTGCTGGGTGTGTTGACCTATAAGATTTCCATGGGATTTTCTTTTGGTGATTTCTGTTACAAATTTATGAATTAGTGATGAGTTTCTGAAAAAAAAAAAAAAAAAAACATGTTCCCTAAAACCTTGATGAATTGTTGTTTTCTTGTATCTATTATTTTGATTAATTCTAAAATCTGATATAACATTAACGGATTCTTTTTTTTTTCTTTGTACTGTTTCTCTCTTTATATATGTTCAATTTATTTATATGCAAACATTCATTGACATTGAGAAAAATGGTCTGATATTCCATTCTTTTGGAGCATACTATTTTTGTAGAAAATCATGATGATTTTACAAACTTCTTGGACTAACATAGATATCATAGAATTCGGGGTGGCATGGTCTGAAAGGAATTTGAAATTCCAAATAGTGTGAATTTACGTCAAAACTCTACTTATCAAATATACACTGATTATTTGAAAGAGTGGAATAAAGGTCAGTTTTGAAGAGGAGATCATTTTATTTTTTAATCCCATTTTGATATTTTATGGAACCCAAACAGAGTAGGAATTTCTAAAAAAAAAAGACCAAAGTAGAAGTTTTTCCTGAAGCCAGGACAGGTTATTTTAAGGGAAAAATCCAAGTTTTCATTCATTTCATTTGCATTTTTATTGATACTATGTTGATTTCATTTAAAAAGGCTTTTTATACAATGTTGAACATTAGAGTTCCTTTGGGGATTATGGTTACTAGAATGAGTTTATGACATTTATGTTGGTGGTAGAATCCAATCTACCAGTTAACTTTTAAATCTTAAAGAAATATATGTTCTTGATCTATTCACAATAGATATTAAGAAGGTTGGAATGGCTTTTCATGCTACCCATTTGTCCTCTTGAACTCCAACTCTCAAGTAGCTCAAGCATTTCTCTTCTACAGAGCATCTGTGCTTAAAAAAAAAAAAAAAAACTGTGGAGATGCACAAACATTCTACAAAACATATTGTGTTCATGATGTTTTATTCAAAATGTCTTTAATCCGATAGTTTTATGATTTCCTGGCCATGCATAAACTCTTTATATATTTCAGGATTGAGCAATCGATTTCATTCTACAAAATCCTTATATTCATACATATTTTTATCTATTTAATGTTTATCACAATTATTTACTTACATGCTTGAATCCTAACTATAATTTTACCTTGAAAATTTCAAGGTTTCTATTATATCTTATTTCTTGATTCTATTTTTTTCCCATAATTACACATATTGCATATCATGGAGCAAAATCTGCTTATACCGAGTTTGTACTTGAGACTGTTCATACGCTTGAACTATAGATAGATAACTACTTATTCAAAAAATGAAAATCATCTGATTCATTATGTCACCGAAGGAACTATATTGCAAATATCTCTAATCATTTAAATACATGTAAATGAACCATTTTTATAGGTATCACTGTATCAATGTCTACAAGGATTGGTTGCATTTTTGTATATGTATATAATAAAATATAATATAGCTCCAACGTCTCTATATTGATAGCTTTTTGTTGCAAATGTCGTTAGTTTCTTGCCCGTGCTTAGCACGGGGCATTATTTGCTAGTTAACTCTTAATTGAGATGGGTGCGCACCTACCAATGATAAATCCATTAATTGGCACAAGAGGATATATCTATTAAATGATAGATTCCATCTTGATAATTAAATGTTCCCACAGTCCCATTACCGTGTACCAAAGACACCAAGGTGTTGACCTACAATTGGCCTCACTCACTGGTGACTCAAAGTAAATGAATAATAGAGACTTCAGTTCATTAATATCTCAGGATGAAGAGCCTATTGTTAGGGAATTATAAGAGCAACCCTTAATCAAAGAAAAATTTGCATAAGGTGCATCTCATGGCCCTTCAGTAAATATAATGTACCAACACAATGATCCAGAGTCTTATGTACACTCTGATGATAGAAATAAATCACATTATTTCATAGTGATCATAATGCTACAATCTTATCAACTGAGATGCCCAATCTCATCACCGGTTATGAATCAATTCAAGTATAGGATTTGTGATATATGTCTCATATATGTGATCCCATCCATACACATGGATCACATCTAATATATTTGTAGGATTTGGTGCATCTCATGAACCATTATGTCATATCGTATTGGTTATGTGCAAACAAGAAATGAAATACCATTCATCTTATGAGATAAAAGCATGATTATATTAATAAAGAAATAAATCAATTTATTTACATAATCCACTAGATTGAGACCATATAATCTAACAAATAAATGGTCCATTGATTCCTCATGGCCATGGCAAAGGGTACATCTGGGGAGATAGCTTGGTTTATTTTATGAAGCTTTTCTTTGGTGGGAAGACAGTTATTCAAGGCTCTCTAGAAGTTTTGAAGGAAGATCCAAGGCCCAAAGATGTTTCCATAGGAAGTGAGGGCCCATAACAAGTGTATCAATGGCTTTGTATAAGCCTGTAGTTGCACATATTACTGTTGGTTAGTCCCCCTAGCACTGAATATCCTCACCACCTAGGGGATGTGATTGATGTCTTGAGTTTTCTGTCTTATCCCTGGCTCCCAAAGCAAGTTTAGAAGTTCTCTTCCCATATAGAGATATTAAATGGGCCATGCCGCCTAGGCCCAACACGACAGCCAACGTGCCGGTGGGCCGTACTGAGCCGAGAACTTCAGCCTGCCGTGTCCATTGTTTTGCGGGCACGGCACAGTTGACATCTTTAGCCCCCCATATAGGCCCCTCTTCAACAGGCTTGATGAGATAAAAAAAACCCACCTAATTAGGTTTTGAAGAGAATTTAAGTCGCATTTAAACGGAACCTAATCCAATGGTGGCAGACCTAGAATCCATCGATCCTGAAAGATCTGAACTGGTTCCCATTTCCAATGACCCATCTCTGATTATCAAATATGAGTAATCTGTGTTGGAGTAAAGCTTTTCAGAATGGCGACTCAGTACCTGTAACTTTGCAATTTTGTATGTCTTCTTTTTTAAGGAACTTTTATCTTAGCAGATGCACCCACAAGGCTTGGGGATTAGTCAATAACCTCTACAAGGTTTTCGCTAATAGGGCTGAGTTTAATTTATCCATCGATTTAATCCCCAGACCTTTATAAGGAACTGACCTAGTCATCACTCTATCCCAAGCAATGGGAATCCACTGTCTAGAATGGATTTTTCCTACCCAAAGAAATCTTGGCTGATTTTGATGCATTATCAGGACGAACTTCTCACAGACCTTATGAAGTCCCATCCAATAAGCTAGTAGAGTGGAGGAAACTGATTGGATCAAAATTCTTCTATCAAATGGGGATAAAACACTCTCATTCCATGTATGCCATTTGTGAATTGGTGTCCTATCTATAATTAAATTGGGATCCAAGTTATATGGCCGGTCACATGACAATGACGCACCTAAAATATTTGGATTGTTGGGTTGAGTCATACACCCAAAAGATTTCTTTGGTTTTCCTCATAGAGTCACTAGGCGTGTTAACAGAGAAAAACAGGCTTGATTTTCTCTGGTTAGTGGTTAACCACCTGTCCTGATTCTGACCCAGAGTTTTGTAAAATGTCATTGTTTTTAGGGAATTTTACCAAAAAAGTGTCTCAAAACATGTATTAGCCGGTTCTAATCAGAAATATACAAAAATGTCGAATTTAGTGTTTGTACGAGAGTTTTGGACGACTTTACCCTCAATTGTGCCGAATGATATCGTCATTTCATTCACCCCTACCGTTCCTTTTCTATTTATCCTCTCCCACCATTTTCACTCTTTCTCCCTACTTCTTGCTCTCTCTTACCCTCTCCATGCGTCAGCTACTTCTCTCTTTCCCTCTCCCTCTCCGCTCGCTGCTCTCTCTTTCCCTCTTCCTGATGTTGCGGCTCCTGCCCTCTCTGTCCCTCTCCTTCTCCGCTCCCTGCTCTCTCTTTCCCTCTCTCCGACGTCCCGGCTCCTGCTCTCCCTCTCCGCTCCCTGCTCTCTAAGCAATTCCAGCTAGATCCTCCGGTGGAACTATCGACGACTGCTCCAACTCCATTTGAGGTTTCAGTGAAGGATATTTTTCGGTTCTTCTCTCTTCCACATTATCTATTTTCTTGTTTTCTTTTCATTTTCAATTCCCATAAATGTTGGAATTATGAGGTTCTGGAGTGGGGATTTGGTTTGGGGTATTTGCAGACAAATAGTTGTTTGGAAGTTGCAGCCATTGGAAAAAACTCAAATCTTTGCATCTCCATCTTGCTATTATTATTTTTTATTTGATGAACTGATGAGTAGGGTCTGCAAAAATGATATTTGATCATGTGGGCTTTTGTTAGATGCTTACTGAAGGATGAAAGATGCACGTGACTACATTTGCAGTACATTTAGTAATAGGGATAAGAAAGATAGTAGCTAAGAATTTGATATTAGAAATATGAGGACAACTTACCAGTAGCATGCCTCATGGTCATGGTCATGGTCATGGTCGTGGATAGCCTTGGAGATGGGACTACTTTGGTAGTAGTTTGGGGAAGAAGAGCAGCTACCAAGATGTTGTTATAGAACTTGGAAATGAGCTAGTATGCCTCGACATTGACTCATGCCGTCTCTTTTCCTGTTTTCCTCCAAATGGGGTTATAGTGTTCTTGCTGTTTGTTTTGCTACTTCATTCGATCTTTCATTAGCTTTTCTTATGGCGGGGTTTTTAATGGAATTTGATTGTCTTTTTTGGTTCTTAATTCTCTTTTCGTTTAATTTTTCATTTTTTTTCTTTTCTAACTTTTCCTTGGTTTTTATTTTGCTTTTATGAGTTTTTCTCGGGAATTGGCTTCTTGGGTTTTTGCCTTGCATAGTAATTGTTTGGATGATTTTGGTTCTTTTCTATCATGGGCTTTCCTAGAATTCAAAATACCCATTAGAAAGCATGTCGTTCCCTATTTTTTTTGTCTCATTTCCCTGTTATTGACATCTCAATTGTAGGCCCTCAATACGTTGGGTCTTTTTCAATACATCGGTAGTTAAGATGCTAAAACCCGAAACCAAATTAGGTGACTTTAGTTCACTTTTGGCTTGGGTTCAACTATAGGCGCATTACACCATTTCGAGCATCAAGTAACTTTGGTTAACCTTGGTGTATCACTTGTCCCCCAATAGTTCAGCCCGAAATGTATGTGGAATGGCTCCCACTAATAATATTGACTAAACATATTCAGCCATGAAACTTGACGTCCAACCAACATATTTCTTGTTTGATTTACTTATTTGGATATGGGCCTCGATTTCGCCATCTTAATAGTTTTTTGGTATTATCAATTTTCCATGTTCTGTTTCTTTAATATCACTATATCGGGTTCGGAATGCATCCTTACCTTTCTATGCGATAGTAATTTTTTTCTAAGTTATATAGTAACTTTTTTTGCATTGCTGATTGATAGTAATTTTTTATTGCATTGCTATTCATTATTTTGAAACTGATAAAAATATGGTTGCTATTTGAAACCGATATCTATACTAGTTTTGTTGTCTTTTCTTATGCTCTTTCTTCGAATGAGATTATGTATGAGAATGAGTATTTATGATTGAAGGGAATGTTTAAGATAGATGAGTATAGCATGAATTTTTTCTTAGCTGTTAAAATGATAGTGAATTCCTACGTGGTTTCTTCGGTACTTACTTGACACAGGTAGCAACAGCCATAAGAATCTGCATTAATGTGAGTTATGGATTTTTGCCTTGTGGTCTACTATAAGCTCTATAACCATAAGAAACTATAAGCTCTAGTTGATAAGGTTAAGTAAGATCTAGATACTCAAGCTAAATCCAATACTTAGATATTTGTATATCCTTTAAGTTTGGAGAGGAAGATTTCGACAGCGTAGATTTCTATCTTCAATGAATGGGAAGGGAAAAGAAGGCGACAATTTTATTGATCGATCGAGCTTTAGAGATTTGATAGCTGAACAATAGTGTTTAAGTCCACCACCACCCCCCCCCCCCCCCCCATTTTCTATCCCTTATTGCTTCCTTCCCTAATCCAGCTATTTCCTTTTGCCCACCTTCTTCCCCATCGTCATCAAGGCCTTTTTAATCACAAAGTAATCACTTTGGTCATCTACAAGCAATCTCGATGGTCATTTACACAGAATCTAGCAATTTCTTTACTAGTACATTATCACTTAAGGGAAAATAAACTACTATTGTTTCATCCATTTTTTGGGTTTGGTCAGTGAATTACTTATGGCACCTTTTGACTAGTTGATAATATGAGATTCCAAGGTTTTGAAGTAACATATGAGCTATAGAAAGACGTTCAGAGTGCAGGATCAAACGAAATTTGGAACATACTTATAAGTAATGATTGATGATCCTGTTGTCCTATAAATGAAGTTGAAATCAACATCTGGGTGAAGTTCGTAAGTCTTTCCCATTGTTTATGCAGCTCATTATATATTCATTATCATTTTCTTACAGGGTGCAGAAAATTGGTGAAGAACCTATAAATTACTGAAACGAGCTCGTTATTAGAACATACCGAAAACTCAGAATTGACTTAAATCGTGCGTCCTTCTCATTTTTTATGCATCTCACTATAAAGTCACCATTATTTTCGTGTTGGACACCAAAATTGGATGATAAAGATAAAAATTATGGTTACGATATCATTATCAAAGAATAATTTCCTCAGAGGTAGAGAAGTTCTTGAATTGGAAAATTGGCTATTGGGGGGTCTACTTTGTGGCGTAGAGACTGGTTATTTTTTATTTGATGAACCAATGAGTAGGGTCTGCAAAAATGATATTTGATTATGTTGGCTTTTGTTAGATGCTTATTGAAGGATGAAAGATGCACGTGATAACATTTGTAGCATATTTAGTGATAGGGATAAGAAAGATAGTAGCTAAGAATTTGATATTAGAAATATGAGGACGGCTTACCAGTAGCATGCCTCATGGTCGTGGATAGCCTTGGAGATGAGACTACTCTGGTAGTAGGCCTGTCAATGGGCTGGGCCGGGCCTGGGCTTGGGTTGTCCAATCCCATCCCAAAAATAGGACAAGCCCGCTAGGTATTGTCTAATCCCGGCCCTAAATTGAATGGGCCTACATCAAATCCCGTCCCGTACGGGCCCGGGTTGGGACAGGGCCGGCCTTGGGCTTAGCCCGATCCTAGACATAAGTAAAAATTCTCTAAGTATTCCTACCATTACTAGACACCCGATGTGAACCGGACTTTAAACCCTTCTCCTTTTTTTCCGAGCTTGGGACCTGCAATGCAATGCAACAAGCAACATGGCCGGTTAAAAACTTTTTTTTTTTTTGCCGGTAAAAGTAGAAAATCAGAAAATCAATAGAAATGAATGAATATCCTATAGGTTATATGGGTCAAGTAATGTAGAAACGGTTAAAATCTTTTTTTTTTTTTTTTTTTTTTTGCCGGTGAAATTAGAAAATTAAAAAACCAATAGAAATGAATGAGAATGAGTATCCTATATGAGTCAAGTTAAAGTAATGTAGGATCGGTTAAAAACTTCTTTCTTTTTTTTTTTTGCCGGCGAAAGTAGAAAATCATAAAAGCAATAAAATGAATGAGAATAAATATCTTATATGGGTCATGTAATGTAAAAAAGAAATAAAAAAATATTTTTCTTTTAATATGTCTAAAACATCAGTTAGTGCATTCCCATCATTGTCTAAATAAACATCACTAGTTGGGTCATGACTTAACCAATCTCCTCCGGTGCTAAATGCTAACTCTGAAGCAACGGTAGAAATTGGAATAGTTAAAATATCACGAGCCATTCGAGATAAAATAGGATACTTAGTTAAATTTAATTTCCACCATTGTAATATATAAATTATTATTATTAAATTACTTTGCAGCGGGCCGGGCCGGGCCGAGCCTGAACGGGCTGGGTTGTTTCTGCCCAGTCTCAGTCCCAGTCCCATTTTGGCCGGGCTTTAAAATGATTGTCCAAGCCCAGCCCACTGGGCTCAAATTTTTTAAAAGCCATGTATTTTCGGGCTTGGGCCCAGCCGGGCCGGGCTTTCTACCCGTTTTAACGCATTCCGTTGACAGGCCTATCCGGTAGTAGTTTGGGGAAGATGAGCAGCTACCAAGATGTTGCTATACAACTTGGAAATAACCTGGTATGCCTTGGCATTGACTCATGCTGTCTCTTTTCCTTTTTTCCTCCAACTGGGGTTGTAGTGTTCTTGCTGTTTGTTTTGTTGCTTCATTCGGTGTTTTATTAGATTTTCTTATAGTGGGGTTTTTAGTGGAATTTGATTGTCTCTTTTGGGTCTTAATTCCCTTTCCGTTTAATTTTTCATTTTTGTTTCTTTTCTAGGGAATTTTACCACATAATTGTCATTAAACTTGTATTAGACGAATTTAACTACAAATACACCAAAACAACCATTTTGGTGTTCGCACACGGATTTTTGACGCCTTTACCCCTCCCTGTTCGAACGACATCGTTCTTGTCTCTATCACCCACCCTTGAATCCGTCATCGTCATATCCCATATAGAAGTTCATCTCCCTCGTTTTTCTCTCTTTCCCTCTGTGCATGCCTTCTCCCCTCCCTCCTCTCTCTTGCCCTCTCCCTCTCTGCGTGCCTTCTCCCCTCCCTCCTCTCTCCTTTCCTCTTGCTCGCTCTGCACGACAGGATTTGAGTCTGCTCTCTCTTTCCCTTTTACCCTCGGCTTCACCCGATCATTGAGTTCGGAACTATCATCTCTCACCGGCCATCGGCCATGCTCTCTCGTCATGCAGTTGTTAGAGAAAAATTTGCATATGAAAGAGGGTTTCTCTTGTCAAGAAAGGTGAGAAATTGCATAAACTATCTGTTTTTTTGCTGTTGTAAGAGCATGGTAGTGCCCTTGATTTCCTTTTGAAGTTTTGAGTTTATATTGCTCAGCGCACAATTCTCTGTAAGTTTAAAGTGGATTTCTATAAAGGGATGTATGGCCATTTGAAATCCCAGAACTAGAGCTTTTGGAATGCTTGGGTTCTCTATCCCATAGTTGTTTTTTACTATTTATTTCTTGTTTGATTTACTTATTTGGATATGGGCCTTGATTTCATCATCTTGACAGTTTTGGGTATGTAACAATTTTCCCCTGTTCTGTTTCTTTAATACGATTGTACCAGATTTGGAATACCTCCCTGCCTTTCTATGAGATAATAATTTTTTTCCTTAAGATTAGCTAAAATATGTGATAACACTTTTGTATCACATTGTTGTTCATTATTTTGAAACTTATAAAGATATGGTTGACATTAGAAACCGATTTTTCTACTTGTTTTCTTTTTGGTTATGTTCTTTCTTGGAATGATGTTATGTATGAGAATGAGTATTTATGATTTAAGGGCATGTTTGTGATAGATGAGTATAGTCTGTGTTTTTTTGTTAGGTAAAATGATAGTGAATTCTTGCAGTCTCGATGAGATTGAGTGATTTATTCATTACTTACCCAACATACGCAGCAACGACCAAAAGATATTGCATTCAAATGGATTATGGATTTCGTCCTTGTGGTTTAATATATAAGCTCTTGTCCATAAGGTTAAGAAAGCTTTAGATACTCGAACAAAATCCAATAGTTGGAGAGTTGCATATCCTTTACCTTCGTAGAGGAATACTTTATATATGCAGATTTTTTTCATTCAATGAATGACAAGGGGAACGAAAATGACGGTTTTATGGATCGAGCCTCCCACTAATTGAGCTTTAGAGATTTGATAGTTGAATCAATGGTATTTAAGCAACCGTCTCCCATTATTTTGTATCCCTTATTACTTATCCAGCCTTTCATTTTTTCCACCTTCTTTCCCATCATCATCAAGGCCTTGTTTTTTTCCATCAAATTAAGCAATCACTTTGGTCATGTACAAGTAATCTCGATCGTCATTTACACGGAATGTGGAAATTCCTTTCCTATTATATTATCATGTGTAGAACAACAGAGAAATTGAACTACTCATGCTTCCATCTTATCTTAGAGTTTGGTCAGCGAATTACTGCTGGCCTTTTTGCCTAGTTGATAATACGAGGCTCCAATACTTTGGACTAACATACAGGCTATAGAGAGCTATTAAGAGCGCAGGATAAAACGTAATTTTTAACACACTTATAAATAATGGTAATGATCCTGTTGTCGTATAAATGATTTTGAAATCAAAATTTGGCGAAGTCTGTAAGTATTTCCCATTGTTTATGCATGTCATTATACTATCATTATTGTTTTGTTGTATGATGCAAAAAATTGGATTACAAGCTATATATAAATTAATGAAACAATATCGTTATTAGAAAATTCTCAATAATCTAAATTAAGTGAATTCGTGAGTCCTTCTCATTGTTTATGCATCTCAATATAAAATCAGCACTATTACGTTGTTGGATACCAAATTTGGACAAAGAAAATAAAAAATATGGTAGTGATTTCGTTATCAAAGAATACTTTTGTTTTTCTCAATAATCAAAATTGAGTGAAATCGTGATTCCTTCCCATTGCTTATGCATCTCAGTATGAAGTCCCCACTTTTCTGCTGTTGGAAAACAATATTAGATGAAGAACAAAAGAAAAAAAAACATGTCAACGATATCGTTACCAAAAAACAATTTTCCTTTTTTTGATATTTTTTTACATCTCAATAGAAATTCCCCATCATTCTGATTTTGGAAACCAGAATTGGAGGACGCATATTCAAATTATAGTAACGATATCGTTATGAAAGTTAGCTTCCCCTTTTCCCAATCTATTCTTTTAAACGCCCTTCTCTTGAACATGTTCAAGTGGAAAATGCCAACTGTTGAAATGATTTATTCGTTGTATTTTGATAACTTCATGAGTAATGGCAACAATGAAGCTTGCTTTATAAATCAATTAGCATTGTTTAACAATTTTGTTTTAGTCAATAGCATTGGTAATGGTTTGGTTCCTTTTTTTTTTTTGAAATTAATGAAATATTGTTCGTCTGTTTAATCGTCTATGCATCTTTTAATAGAGCCGTTATACTGTGGCTTCTATGATTGAATTATATTGATGCGAAAAGTACTATGACAAATTCAGTTGGATTATCATTCTTGAAACACAACTTGCATGTGTCTGCCAATTAAGAAAGATAGCTAGTAGTTTTACTCTTAAGACTGTGTGCCTATAGTAGGATGCCCGATTGTGATTTACTAGTCATAATTCATTTCGGTGGACAATTTTTTTGGGAAAATGGAAGTCCAATTTATAATGGAGATTATCCAAAGATGGCTTCTTGAAAAGATCCATAACGTATTCACAATTGGTCCAAAAAATATGTGATCTCTCAAATGGGAACATGCTTGGACATATCCCAAATATCCAATACCTTCATCAAAATGGGAAAGTATGCACTTTAGTTGCCATAACAAACAATGACAATATAGAGATTATGTTCAGAGCATCTGCGGGGGATGC
Source organism: Umbellularia californica (assembly GCA_028538565.1). Taxonomy (NCBI): domain Eukaryota; kingdom Viridiplantae; phylum Streptophyta; class Magnoliopsida; order Laurales; family Lauraceae; genus Umbellularia; species Umbellularia californica. The sequence goes on from JAPQWN010000004.1 coordinate 43,058,888, forward strand.
TAGTGCAGTGTACCTGTGCATCTAGCCAAGCGCGGTTTATACAATAGATCATCAATGGAATGATTAACAAAGGTATGCTATGATTGGACTTGTTAATATGTCTTAATTCTGAGTAGCTTGAATTTTATCTCCATGCAGATTGTGATTTAGCAAAGCTGTTCAGCAGAGTAGTCTGCCTTCAGTTCTTGGAAAAAGGTCATCACTAAGTAGGGATATACCTATACTAGCCCAAATGCTCGCTATTTAAATGCTTAACCATCCACTTCTTTCTTTTGTCCCATAGGGATGCAGCCAGACAGGCTCTTTACCATTAAGACGATGACACCAGCATTCATATCAACGAGGATGCGAATTTGAATAACACACTACCATCTCCGAAGTATGTCATTTCATATTTTATATCGCTTATTGATCTATAATCGTTTGGTTTCCATATTTCTGCCTTCATTTGTTCATTTCAATTTTGATATTATAACTTTTGGAAACGTGTGGAACGGAATCCCTTTAAAGCATGTTGTGATTATTTTAATCTAGCAAGGCATGTTCTCGTTATAATTAATTTTATCTTTCGTTAATATTGAAAAATTACTCTTTCAATACTTTCTTCCAAATGCAGTATTGTAATGATCATGCTCATTTATCTTGCAGGGTTAACCCAATGAAGAAAGGGTCTGAATTGGCATAAAAAAACTCCTATGGTCGTAAAAGAACTTATTTTGCACCATTCATATCCATCTGAGGACCTTGGAGCTGATTTTAAATTGCCCTTTTCATAAGGAGGCTACACTTGCAAAGGAGAAGAAAATCCATCTGCAGATATCGATGCTGGGCTGGATATCGACAATGACAATCAGCATTCTCTGCATGTGGATGAAGAAAATCGTAAAGAAGGAGGGTACATCTATGGAGGAGAGGGAAATCCAGTTGCAGAAAATCAACTTAGGTTGGGGATTGATAGTGGCAATCCTGTAGCTATGTAATTGGATACAGAAAGTTGTAGGGAAGGAGGCTACACCGTAGAATGAGAAGAAATTCCATTTGCAGAAAAGATTGTCGAGTTGGGGATTGACAGTGACACTCTTGAATTTCTACATGTGGCCACAGAAAGTTGTAGAGAAGGTCCGGCAGGCTGCAACCAAGGATTTTCTTCTCAGAATGAAGAGAGATTGGAAAACATACAGATTCAAGGCACAACCGTCACATTCTGAGACATACCATTAAACGACTTATAAGCTTATAGAGTTTTGTTGGAACCAACTGTAGGCGACACTGTTCAGTCAGCCCCAGATCTGCCCAAGGCATCAAAAATTGTTGACACCATGCAAGCAATGGGTGATTTGCTTTCCACGCCACCCCATGAAAATTCGCCGCGCGCAATGTGGAAGGGCAGGGTGTTTAATAGCCGTGATGCATTCAAAAGTACATTAGCCAAGTTTGCGATGTATAAGAAGTTTTGCTTGAAACCATTAAGGACCAATAGATTTGAAGCGACGGCAAGGTGTAGCCATCCTACATGTCCATGGCACATCCATGCTTCTATTGTGGAAGCTGGGCCCCACTTTGAAGTCAGGACCTACAATCCTGAGCATAATTGTTCAGGACCAATTAATGGAACAAAATATCCTCAGGCCTTAGGCAACGTCATATTTGATTGCGGATTTTATCAAAGAAAGACTTAGAGTCCATCAAGATTACAGGCCAAAGGAAATTATGTTGGACTTTTAGAGGGAATTTGGCGTACAAATATCTAACAGGAAGGCCCACATTGCTAAGAAAATAGCTATGAAACATATTCACGGTTCGTTTGAGGATTCATACAAGATCCTATCTGATTACCGTTTGGAGCTAAAACGCACTAACCCAGGCACAGTTGACAATTTGTGGACAGAAGATGATCACTCCTTCCAGAGATATTATGTCTGTTTTGGTGGATGTTCTTGATCTTTTAAATCATCAATCAGGCCACTTATCGCCCTTGATGGGACACACCTTTGGGGTAAATACCCAGGAGCCTTACTCATTACTGTTTGTCAGGACAGTGACCATGGGCTCTTTCCACTAGCTTTTGCTATTGTGGAGTCCGAGTGCTATGCGACTTGGTCATGGTTTCTAGCATGTCTGGATGAAACTCTAGAACATGTTCACAATCTTACAATAGTGTCTAATCGAATGAAGGGACTGACCAGTGCAGTGATGGATGTACTTCCAACCGTAAAACACTGTTTCTGCTGCCATTACATTTCACAAAATATTCAAGAGAAATTAAAAAATGATGGAATCGTCATGAAGTTTTGGTGCGCTGCACGTTCAACTCGTGTCTGTGAGTACCATAACTACATGGCAGAAATCAGATTAATTAATGTAGGGGCTCATGATTACATTAACGCAATCGGTCGCCAACATTAGGCAAATGCATTCATCGAGGGACAACGTTACGACATGCTAACTACGAATATTGCAGAGAGCACAAATAGCTTGTTGAAAGATATTAGGGAGCTACCCATCACGCAACAGATAAAGTCGCTACGGGCTAAGCTGATGGAATTTTACTAGAACCGGCGTGAAAAAGGGCTAAACGTGAAGACAAGATTCACCCCATATATAGATAAGATCATTACCCGCAAGGTAGAAGCCTCATGGAGACTCCAATGTTGGTAGGTGGGGGAATTTGAGTTTCAAGTATTGTTGCTGGAGTACATGGATGTTGTGCACCTCGATAAAAGGTAATGCACATGCAACAAATGGGACTTCCTTGGCATTCCTTGTTCACATGGCCTTTGTGCTATTAAACTCAAGCGATATGATCCATATGACTTTTGTGAGCATTGATTTTCCAGTGACTACTATCGAATAACTTATAATGATGTCATCCATGCCACGCGCGACGGAAAACATTGGGATCTTAGAAGTGACGAGCGTGTGTTACCCTCGGTAGCTCACAGACAGCCTAGAAGGCCGAAAAAATGTCATATACGAACAGAGGACAGGATGAGGAAATAGGTTACATGCTTCCATTGCAAGAAGCGTGGTCATAATAGACAGACATGTAGAAAGCCACCTCCAAGGGGATGTATCATATTTCCCTCATTTTTTGGATAAGATATATCTACAAAGTGTACACATCTATTTACAAATCTCGGGCTTGTGTTTATATTGATGTATAGCCGCAAATCAATAGCCTAGTTTGCATATGTTAATTTATAAATTTTTTGTATACTAGAACCATCTATATGGGTCGTTTGTTATATCTCTCAATTAATGAATATCATTGTCTCTGGTTGTTTTGTTACAAATATTTTCATTTTATCCACTAACTCAGGATTATTATCTTTCTTGTTTTTATTGTTGTACCTGGTCATCTTCTAAGTTTTGTTATTACGGATATAGGATTTTGTGAGAGTACATGTATGGGTTCTTATGGTCAAAACTGATATCAGTTTTTGGACACATCTACAACCTCGTTCACAATTGTACTTTCCTGCACGATATGTCCTGCACCTTTGTTCCAAGTGACAGATCTAAATCTGTGCCCTGTAAATCTAGATGGAGCCTTGGCTGTTTTGAGGAGCCATCCCAACCAGCAATCCCTGCAAGAAACCTGAGAAACAGAGGCCATCAAAGGGGAGGCCATGAAATGATAATATAGCAAAAAATAGGCAATTGAAGGATGCTCCAAGCTGGCTTCGCCTGGCCAAGAGCAATCTTTGAATTTGCCTCTGGAAATATTTCAAGTACGAAGATTCATAATCTAAGTGCAAAAAATTTCAAAGTGGGTTTTCCCTTTTTATATTATGCTCAAATCATTCATGAAAGCTTTTTTTTACTGTTGTCAGTTGATTGATGTGTCGTACGTGTTGTAGCTTCGATTAGGAAAAAAGCTATCCACATGGATTGTAGATGTAAAATGATGATCGGACAATGGCTATAGGAAGATCATGCTGCGAAGACAATGGAAAATCGGAAACTAACCATAAAAGTGTTCTCTAATCTTGTTTAATGCAATTACACCATGTCTTCTGATTCTATCGTGTCATTGGTTACCCAAAATGAGGATTTATATCTTTTGACTTTGCCTTGGCCTGATGTAAAAAGATTCCCCTAAATCCTTTGTGTCTGGATTTTTAGCCTTTTTTATTTTCTCTCTCTCGAATAATTAAAGATTGATGAACCGCGTGGAAATTAACAAAGGTTTTTTTACTTTTTACGACCTTTTTGGATACATTTCAATCCATCCCGGTGATCACTTTGCAGTGCATGCTTTCTATGCTAATATTCCATATTCAGTTGTCTAAAAACGGTTGATATGAGGGCCGGCCCGTTTTGATTCGGTATAATCCATCAAAACTGACTCAGTTTCAAAATGATTATAGGCAGACATGTATCTTTTATCCACGGGCACGACGCAACTTCAGATTCCTTCTCAAAATATTTTATATTCACAATAATCCATGCTCCCAAAGAGAAAATAAACAAAAGGATTACTAAGAAACAGTTGAGTAAAACATTAACAAGACCAACTTCTCTAAAGCGTAATGCATTAAATAAAGTCAAAGGAGAAAATAGGAACAATTAAACACGGACATGACTCAAAAATTCTGATAACATGGTTGTTCAACCTTCTGAAAATGATGGAAACCAGTAAAGTCATCAAATAACAATAAACTCTAGGCCACTATGAGGCTGAGATGGCACCCTCAAAGAACATCAGTAGCAGGAGGAACAATTGGTCGCAGCGCAAACGATTAATCATCTCGCAAAACTTTGTTGCATCTTTGCGAATCCTTCATTCACTCGCACTCCTAAATGCCCGAGATGCTCATTTAATGCATGAATCGCCCCCTCACCTAATTGATCATCTCCTGATAATCTTGCATACGAATCTGCAGCTATGGAAGGGCCTACCCTTGAAGGAGCAGCTCTAGAGGGATAAGCTATATCTCCCTCATCATCATCATCCAACTCAATAGAAGGGATGTGGGACGAACTTTTCAAGGGTGAAGCGATCAATCTTCTGCTTGGGAACTAAAATGTGTTCATTGGGTTCAAGCAACTTACCCATGTCCTGAAGCAATTTGGAGATGAGCCCTGGGAAGGGAAGAGTCGTATTATGAGATGCAACGTGGACCTTGGCCATGCAACGAAACACCGCAAGAGGAACGTCGACTTTCCTTTGAGTCCTGATGTAGTACAGGAGATACCCATCCTCCTTTGTGACTCTTCTGTTAACTTTGGGGCTGATATTGTGACGGATGAAAATATTCAGCAAGCGATAGGAATCGCTCAGCTTGTGGTGGGATATGTCACTACCGATCCAAGCTACAGGCTTGCCGGTCAATTCTTTTGCTACAATATTGAAATTAATCTGACTGTTGTTCACAATCGGGAACTGTGCGCCTTCGACGCGATCAATTTCTAGCACTTAACTTAGAAGATCAGGTGTAATTTCGAGTTCTAGTTCTAAAAAAAAATGTCTTGAACAAACTGTTTGAAACTTCATGCATGTTAGAGTAGAACTTCCTCACCCAATTGACCATTATCCGGTAGCCAAGATCATACAGGGTAAACTATTCTCTCTCACACATCCACACAGTAAAATCAGTTTCACCTAGCTCATTGTACATGACAATTCTTTCGGGCAGAACAGCACGATGCTGGAACTTATTTATGTAGGAAATTTGGCCAGCTTCACTTGAAAACCGAGACCGACAAAATGATGCGCATTGACAAGTTCGTTTCTTTTAAGGAGCCATACAAGCTGCAGAACCGTCATGGGAAGTTTATGAACGTAGAATACAGCAAAATAATCCATTTGAAATGTCAAAAAGAAGTAAGCGATATCCGTCAATTGCATTAGAAAAAAAAAAAGGCACTCTTTTTGGAGCACTTATGGTTTGAGTCTTGTGGTCTCCTACCAATGTTTTTTTATTTATTTAATTTGGGTTCATTCAGCAATATTTCAACTCAGCAAGTGATGCATGGGCTCCATCTTTTGAGTGTCTATTTTTTTGGACATAAGGATTGTCTCCTCCTTGTTTTAAGTTGGAAGGATCAAAGGACGCTCTAAAGAAATTGCACCAGTTACTTTGCCTCTCTATTTCCGGTTCCAACGCACTGATGAAGATCTCGTGGGTTACTATCTTCACAGCTTTTTAACAATGGTATTGCTTATCAAGATATCACATAAAATACATGACTGTCTCTTGCCTTTACAGCCCCAAATCATGAGAGGCAACTGTGCCATTCTTGACTTGTTCATACAAAATAGTTTATTGGTAATAATTTTATGAAAAGAGGAACTCAGAAGTGCATTCCATTAAAGAACATACAAACCATTGGAACCAACATCCAAAGCAATTAAAAGGAGCAAGAATTTCCAATGAGAAATTGTGGTCATGATTCTAAAGATCTGACATGTCATTTACAGCCCCAAAACACTATTGAAAAGATAATCCATTCTAACATAATTAAGTTCACCAATTAAATGGTTTTTGAAGATACAAAATCACATCACAATCCCTTTCCCTATAGTGATCTTCATATAAAATATCAAAAACCCTTTGTTCTCTTGGTCGTTACAAATTCACATTAGGCGCAATCAAAGGATTATTTCTACCAAATGAAAAAAAAAAAATCTAAACATAGAACCACATACCAAGCAATCTTCATTTTATCAGTGATCCCCCCTCCCATGTAAGAAATCAACGATTTCTTAAAAATCGATATCAGAAATGACAAACCCAAATTCAATAAGAATTTCTCAGAAGCCCATCCAAATCTCTTTGAAATAGTAAATGGTGAAGTGCTGGTGACTTTGGGCTCTCCCTGCACCTTAGCTTTGTAATGAGAACCCTCCACCCACCCCATCTTTCCATTTTCCTTCTATAGCTTGGGATTTCCCATTATAGTCATACAATTGCAGCAAGAATGAAAAATGGGCAGAAAATATAGAAATGTAACAAAGAAGAGAAGCCATACCAGGTATTAAAGTGATTGAATCTGAAGGGGAACATATGGGAAGAGACGTACCTATGGAAATAAAGGAAAATGGTTCGGCAAATATCCCTGGCGAGGAGGGGCTGACGAAGAAAAGTATGAACCTTTTGGGAGCTAGGGTTGGAATGCAACTTTGAATGTACTTTTTTAGGAATGAGGGAGGTGCGTTTTTACAAAGTTTCGAACTCAAAAAAAAAATAAAAAAATGAGTTGAAACCATTGGGCTGTCTGGAAAAGGCCCATCATGCATTCACTTGAAGGTTCGAATTCTTATAGCAAGGGTTTAAATCTTTGGGCCCTCTGGAATTTGGCCCAAGAAGGGCAAAATGCGAAGGTTAGAACCCTCGCTGTGAGGGTTCGAACCTTTGTGCTCTTTGGAAAATGGCCCGCAAAATGCAATATGAGAAGGTTCGAACCCTCGCTTTGTGCTCTCTGGAATTTGGCCCATGAAAGGCAACATGTGAAGGTTCGAACCCTCAAAGCGAGGGTTCAAACCTTTGTGCTCTCTGAAATTTGGCCCACGAAGGGCAACATGTGAAGGTTCAAACCCTCAAAGCGAGGGTTCGAACCTTTATGCTCTCTGGAATTTGGCCAACAAAGGGCAACACGTGAAGGTTCGAACCCTCAAAGTGAGGATTTGAACCTCTGTGCTCTTTGGAATTTGGCCCATGAAGGGCAACATGTGAAGATTCGAACCCTCAAAGCGAGGGTTCGAACCTTTGTGCTCTGTTGAATCTGGCCCATGAAGAGCAACATGTGAAGGTTCAAACCCTCGCTCTGAAGGTTCGAGCCATTGGGCCCTCTGGAATTTGGCCCAGGAAGGGCAAAATGCAAAGGTTCGTACCCTTGCTCTAAGTGTTTGAACCATTGTGCCCTCTGGACTTTGGCGCAAGACGGGCAAAATGCAAAGGTTCGAACCCTCGCTATGATGGTTCGAACCATTGGGCCCTCTGAAATTTGGCCCAGGACAGGGAAAATGCAAGGGTTCGAACCCTGGCTCTGACGGCTCGAATCATTGGCCCCCCTGGAATTTGGCCCAAGAAGGGCAATATGCAAAGGTTCGAACCCTCACTCTGAGGTTTCGAACCTATGGGCCAATATGGAATTTGGCCCACGAAGGGCAAAATGCAAAGGTTCGAACCCTTGATGTGAACGTTCGAACCTTTGCGCTCCTTGAAAATTGGTTTGTGAAGGGCAACATGTGAAGGTTCGAACCCTCAAAGCGGGGGTTCGAACCTTTGTACTCGCTCTAAAATGGCCCACGAAAGGCAAAATGCGAAACTTCGAACCGTTGATGTGATGGTTCGAACCTTTGTGCTCTCTGGAATTTCGCCTGGAAAGGGCAACAGGTGAAGGTTCGAACCCTCAAAGTGAGGGTTCGAACCATTAGGTCGTGGAACATGGATTAGTAAGTGAACTGACAGTTAGGTTCGAACCCTTAAGTTCATGGGAATTTTCGCCTTTGTTGGGGCCTCGAATAGCCTGTCTCTGTCCAAAAATTGTGAGCATTATCTTGAATGATATCAATGGCATAAACTGAACTGAATATGGCTCTTCCAAGTGACAGCCTGGCCCCACTCACCAATGGAACCAAAAATAATTACTTAGTATGCTGCAGTCTAGTTGTGACCTCTTTCAAAATGCATAATGCGAGGCCTCATGTAGCATGACCTGACTGCACTTTTTATGTGGTGTATCAATTGAGGGGTCTATCTGGTAACCAATCACCATGAGTGCTCTCTGTTGTGGGTCCAGCAGTTCCAAAAACTTATATTAAAAAATAGCATAGTGTAATCTATACAATTTTCATGCACGAACCGGTCGTGCCTTTTTCAGGGTGCTTAATTTTATCTCGTGGATGCAGTGACGTGAAGTGTATACAACGAGCTGGTGACCAACCACTCATTAATTAATTTCTAATAGCGTTGTCTCTACGAAGACTTAAAAGAGTTTTTCCTCCATTTTTTTTCACCCGGGCAACAAAAATGAACCTGGATATAGCATGAGATACGTGAACAACATGCAAAATACTGGCCTAAAGAAGATTAGTGATTTATAATTATTTGGATAACGATATTGTTACGATCCATTGTAGCTTTTATTTTCTAACCTGTTGTCCGGCGAAGAAAGTGATCCTGAAAATCTATTGAGATACAAACTACGATGAAAAAAGGATATCGGAGGTTCCAAGAAATGTACAATTTGATGATATCACACCAACGATATCTTTACCTACATTCTTAATATTCATTTTGAATTTTGTTATTGAGTAAGTCAGTGGCATCGAGTTTAAAATGTGATCTCCAGTGAATGGTTTAACATTTTCAACGTGGGTATACTAATATAAAGCATCCAAACTGAATAGCCATCCTTCCTCTAGTTTTACTGTATAACAGGAACATTTAAAAAGTAAAGGCCAAAAAACAACTTCCATTCATCTGCTGGAAGCAAAAAATAAAAACTCCGACTCCATCCATTCAACACCCAATTACATAAAAAAATTCTTAAAACCCAACCTGGCAAAAAAAGAAAAAAAATACATTCAGATTCCATAAATAAAAGATAGGAACATCATGCCAAGAGTATTTTATCTAGGATTTTGCTAATAGAAACTCGAAGACCACTTGTCAAGACCTAAAAAATACATAACTATATAACACAATCAATCCACAACCTGCTGGGAAGGTTTATCCACTTCATTTCTAAAAGATGTAAAAAGCAAATACCCTCCAAGTTTTGTCTTTTTTGTTGGAAGAAGTCCTCTAATAAATCAATCTGAGTCCATTCTCTATCTTTACTTCCATGACCATTTTCCTCTCTTCTTTTCTTCTTCCTACCCTTGCTTCACTGCTTCCTAGAATCCCTTGACTTCTCCTTATCCTTGGTGTCTATCACCGTGCTGAGTCCATCTTCAAAGTCGTCCATTTTCTCTTCCCTATAAACCGCATCAGGAGAACTGCTTTCAAACCTGCTGTCTTGGTTATCTTCACATCTGGATTCTGACCATTCCATATATATTTAATAGCTACCTACACACAAGAAAATCCCAATACAGTTTCAGCCTAAAAAAAAAGATGGAGTAATTAAATGGAAACAATTTCATTAATACAGTCTCCTTGTATTAAACCAACAAAAATGCTTGAATCAAAAGCAAGAATTGAGAAAATCTGAAGCAGAATATGTCCTCTGCACACATAAAGTTCATCTTAGAATCAATAGAGTTTCATTTTGCACGAGCCACAAAACCCGTACTCCTCCCATTTTTCCTGTCCCGAAACGAGATTGTACTTGACCGTAGGCCCCATAAATTATTTCTTCGCATTTTTTTTTTTTTGTTGCCAAGCGACGACATTGAACCTAAATACAGCATGAAATACACGGAGAGCATCCAAATCATAGGGCGCCAAGAGTTGTGTGATTTATAATTTTATGGATAACGATATCGTTACGATCATTTTGTAGCTTTTCATTTCTTATTGCTTTCTGGCAAAGGGAATGATCTTGACTTACTAATGAGATACAAATGCAATGAAAAAAGTCTACTGAAGGTTGCAAAAAATTCTCAATATGATGATATTACAACAACGATATCGTTACCTACATTCATACTTTTCATTCTCAAATTTGTTATCTAGAAAGTCCACGGCATCTTGTTAAAAATGTGATCTTTACTAAATAGTGCAACCATTTCAACGTGGATATACTAGTGTATAGCAAGGAAACTACAATGCTCATGGCCTTCAGAAGATTCAACTGGTATAAACGTGCTCTTTAATGGGTGATGTTACATTTTTAATGCAAGCATACTCATGTAAAGCAATGACACTTCACCAGCAGTGGATTCTCTGTAGCAACATGATCGCAACATATACCACATCATACAGAACTATGTGAGTGCATTCAGCGATACAATTGCACGTCAAAGATGTGGTCAAGTTCTCACAAAGCACTTCCAACATATACATTCTGAAAACTAGTTGGATAAACGAATACAATCTATTAACCACCAGCAAACCACCGTGCACACAAAGTGAACAAGACAACTTTGTTGAAAAAAGTAAAAGTTCAAATCATCACAATTATGAATCAGTTGGAAGAGGAACAAATAGAAGGAATGACACTTTAATGGACTAGACCTTTGTAGCATCCCTATCAATCAACACAGAGTTTAATTAAGGATAGAATTAGAGTAAGACAACCAATTAATTTTGCTGGGACGAAGTACACAGTAATACCTGATTCTTTGAGCAAAAACTGCTTTCATCCTAATAACCTCAAAGGCCAACATAGCTATATTTTGAAGGGATGGCATTAGATTGGGACCCTTAACCATAGTATTGGCAACCTCAAAGGCCAAGATAGCTATTGTATTGCCCTTAGTTGTCATCTCCAGGGACTAACCCACAACTTAGTTGCAAACTTGTCATGTATCAAGCACTTCCACTGCCTTCCAAAGTCCAACAGTGCCTACTCTAACCAAAAGTGAGCCAACTTCTAAAACCTGCTATACATGACAAGGCCATCAAGTGCAGTTCCAACACTAGAAAATCATCCAATAAAATCATAAACACAATTGAAACAACAAGGAACAACAATGAACGTAATAAACACTTAACACTGGTCCCGAACAAGTGGTATAAGGTTAATATGATGGAGAAAAGCTTTAACAGCAGGGAAACATATCCAACCCGTATCCAACATGGGTCAATCATGCTAAGAGTGGTAAATCCTCAAATTCCGACATGATTAAAATGAAACTGCAGACACACATTCTAATTGCTCACTCCGGGCGTAGTGGCAACATGTTGACATTTCCAAACATTAATGTTCATCCGCCGAATAATCGTCTCTCGATTCCATTTGCTTTTTCACATCCCAGCTCACATACTGGTCTCTGTAAATATCACTGACGATCTTTGCACAGTAGTAGTACATGTCATTTTGTTTGAACCCCATAGCCTTCCCCAACGCTATATGTTGCGCTTACGCCATGACAAAGATTCCACAATCCACGCTGAAAAAGCAAAAACTTCGGTTCAAACTATGCGCATTAAATGGGTTTTACATCAGATTAGGAAAGCATATAACAGTTAGGGAGTTTAAACAGTTGGAGAATTTGACCTGTTTGTCTGCATGAGACATTCCATGTGGTGTTTTGTCCATGAATTGCATGAACCGATCGTTGATCCATGTAATCTACATAACACACGTTCATGATACTTAGCAGGATTTCGTACTATGGATGACCAGTTATAGATACAGCCGGGCCGTGTAATTGATATCAACTTACATAGTTTTCGACAAATTTGTAATCTTCTTCGGGCGACATGCTATTATAATACTCCCACCTTCTTCCATTGACCCGTCCTACTAAAAGGAAGAATTGGTGGTTGTTCCACACTAGAAAGAACAAGTGATCCTTATCTATCATGTTGTCCGTCAAGGCTTGATTGAAGCAGTTTTCAATGAGCTTCTCACTTGTTTGACTATGCACGTACCAATCCTACAGGATCATGGTTCATAAATGGACAAATCCAAATGAAACGAACAATCGACTGTGACAATGTGTTCAGCTTTTTTAGCACTTACTAAGAGAGCACATTCAAAAAAGTACGACGATGGAGCATGGGTCTTTAATATCCCGAACCAATAGTGCATGGTCTGCAACCATAGAATGGGACGAAGATAGGTGAGGGAACACATGTCAAATCATCAAATTCTTATAGCTAGAAATACAAATTAGGTGGGGAACTCAGCCACTAACCCAATTGTCCATCCATGGTCCCCTTAGCAACTTATATATGTTTGTGGTAGTTACAGGTGTACACCATTTCTGTAACTTCGCCTTCTTGGTAGTAGACAGCGTTGAAAAAAGTTAATAAAAAACCAAAGTTCACATAATGCATGCAAAAGATATATGATAGTTGGAAATACCCCACTATATCAGCAAATTCATTTTGTGACTATCTCAAGTTCTTCCATCGTTAGCTTATACTGTGGATTCCTCATCCACGCTCCAATAGTGTAATCAGCCATTCATAGAGGGGGCTTTGGCTCTCTATAGCGTGCTTTGACATTCATAATCATAGATGAGATCTCACTGAATGGGGACAAACCTATCCCAAATTTAACCAGCCTTGGAGATGGGGTACCAACGCTTCTTTGTGCTACGTAGGGGCTGGAAATTAAAGGAATATTGGAGGATTTTGCATCGGTGGGGCTTCTGATTTTTATAGGGGACATTGGACTCTTATGGGATTGGACTATTCTAGAACTCCTTCGGGTTATAGCGAGATTGGACTTGTGGCTCCTTTGGATTCTTTGGGCTTCTCTGGAATTATGTGTTTGGATACACTGGGTGGTATACTAGATTTTCCCATTAAGCATTTGGATCTTCTGGGAGGTTGAGATGAGATTGGACTGTTGGGGTTGAATGGACTAGTGGGAATGTCTATTCCCTTACCTGTACCTTTGCGTTTTTTGGATGATTTGCTGGGATTTTCTTCTGCCTGGTCTCCATTGTCCATCTATTGAATAAGTAGACGAGTTAGTAGAAAATATCACATGTATGGATTGAATGAAAGTGTGAGGTGGAGCAAATATATAGGTTGCCTTCAGGGATGCATCATCCAATCCAGCGGCATCTGCATCATCTAAGTTGGACTTCTTAAAATCAACCATACATGCATCTTTAAATTGGACAACTTCGGCTCTCACATCGATGCTTGAGAAATCACCAGATTTTCCCTCTAACTTCTGTACAACGTCACATGATGCTAGTAGTCATTCGGTAAACTTCAAGATCTAGAATAGAAAATATGAACACAGGGAGAAGTTAGAATCAAAATTACATACAACTGAAAATGATGTGGATGAGTTGTTGGCAAAGGAGAATGATGGAATTTACTTGGGATGAAACTGAATTCATGTCAGCTTGGGTGTTTCCAGGAGTTGGACGACCGATGCATAGCCGAGTGATGTTTCTATACCATTTTAAATACGCGTCGTTGTGTGGGCCAGCATCACCATCTTTTCCATAGGTTATGTCATCCATCCTTTTATTCCAGACGCCAAAATACACGGTACATAGTTTTTCACGTCTATGTTCTCCTGTTGGGATAATTTCCTTTCACGGAAATGGCTTTAGGAAACGGGGTGGCACAGTTTGTTATAACCCAAACTATTTCATTACTCTCTCTAGACAGTGCTGCTCCACAACTCAAAAGCAAATCAATGCCGTGTTCGACCCGAAGAGGGGTACATCCGCATTGTCTATATAGTCCGATATATTTTCATAATCATGGTATGGCAGCCAATTGAACTGGAAGAACACAGAGTAATGAGATCGTCATGGAGAATAAAAAAATCAGCAGATAATCACATAAGCTAAATGAATACAATGCTCCCATTAATTTCTAACGGTGTTTGATTGTTATTTAAACATTGATTGTTATCTAAACATTCATACTTACTGCATCGACTTCCATAATATCCAAATGTCACCTGGCTTCCTCGACTCTCGTTTGGAAATGATGGGACCGCAATCTATTGTACAATGTTAGGAGAAGAGGAAACTATACATCCTTGGTCCAATCACCTATTCGAGGAATTGGCCTGCCGATTGTCATGCGCGAATATGCCCACACTTGGCCATTCAGAAAATATTGATGATTACAAGTATAGAATCATATACTGATCTTAAAATGGCCAAATGAATGCAAAACTATGTAACTGTATTCTTTTACCTACAACAGTTTTAGAGGACACGTGATGGTCTTCACAACTTTTCCTTTCTTTTGGCAGGTGGATACCTTCGCAAGGCCCCTGTATAGATTTACAAGGCATGCAACTCCCTAAGACCACTTCTCAAAACGTCTGAATAATTCTAAAATGTGGGTTGGAACCTTAGTACCCGAGGAGGTCCAAAAAATCTGACCTGCAATGTGACAAAATAGGAAAGCATACGTCCGCCTTATGTCTTGATCTCTGGGTCCGCTCTTGGGCAACTGACTAAAATTTTCCCTAAGCCAGGTGAACTTAATCTGCACTCCATAGCAGTCATAGTTCACGTCTAGTACCACCCCTAACAACTCTTCACATACTTTCACCATGGTCATGGGGTCAGAGAAGGTGCGGCCATTGACTGGGAGGCCATCAATGGGGAGGCCATAGATGTAAGCAACATCCTCCAAGGTTATGGTGGCCTCCCTACTGTTGAGGTGGAAGGTGTTTGTTTCTGGCCTCCACTCTCAACCAAGCCAGTTATTAGGCCATGATTGAGTTTAATTTTTTTAATCTTTGCCAGTTACTCTAGCCCAGTCTGGCAAATTAGATCCCACATTCGATCATTGATTTCCCAACTGTAATGATTTGGCATTGGAATGCAACGTAATGGGCCTGTTTCCTGCATTTTAAAAATGATGCATAATATATTACATTTATCATGGCATAAGCACAAACTTAATGATGTACTGTGACTTTCAATCAAAATTATACTCACCTTGTCGTTCCAGACTCGTTCAGAAATATGTTTATCTTGATCATATAAAACTGATTTATCCAAAGGACCAGGTTGAAGATTCTACATCTATAATCATTAGCAATTTTAAAGTTAGCAAAGCAATAATATCAAAATTCATAGACCCCTTTAATGATGTGAAGATAGCAACAAACTAGATTGTGGGGGGATATCTCTAAGAACTTCATTTATGACTGGTTCATAGTCGAGTATTGTGACTAAAATTGTAACGAGATTGTTACAACCATTTATTGTTTTATACATACTTTTGTTTCTCTTCAACTGAATAAAGATTGACTAAGTATTGAGATGCATAATACAGTGATAAAAATATAACGTTATCATTTCAAAATCAAAGCATCGTGAACAGATATCATTTTGATGGTTGTTAGATTCTTCATCCATTTTTGGTCTCCAACAACAAATTGGCAATAACTATATAATGACATGCATAAACTACTTGTAGTCTACGTCTGCAATTGACTCTTGTAAAACAATCATACTATTATGCATAAACAACCGTACTGTCAATCATAATGCAGGGCAAAAACAATCCGGGAAACCAGTGGCAATGAACTCCACCTTCTTTCGTGAGTTCATGAGTACAGGACGAGACAAGAAATTATGGTTTTAGGTTGCAATCACCGAAGAGACGGTGACAAAAGGTAAGACATTTTACTTCAAATCACTATGTCAAAAACGTCAAAATACTACGCGTTTGGGCGTCTTTTAGCAACAGGCAATATCGTGGCTTGTTTTGGGCACATCTTGTTTTTAATAACCACAATCTAAAGCTGTGGTAGTCCCTGACCTAAAATTTCACTCCATATCCAACGAATCCCGCCCCCATCTCTGGTTTGTTTTTTCTTTTCTTTTTTTTTTTTTTTTTTGTTCTCACCCACGCTCCCCTTGCTTTATCTCCCTCTCCCTCCCTTGTTCCCTTCTCTTTCTCTCCTCACTTCTTCTGAGCACTAAATTAGGGGTTCCGGATAGATCCTATCTCCCCCAAAGGCGAGCCACGCTACTTCCTCACACCGCTAGCCATCACTGCTCATCACCAGAGTTGCTATATAAAAAAATGTATCTGAGATAGGGCTTCTCTGTCGAGAAGACGATAGCAATATGTGTGAAATTGCTAGAACTATTTTTTCTTAGTCTCAAATGAAATCCCTGGATCTCTTTTTATGTATTTCATTGATTTGGGTCATCGTTGTTTTTCCATTTATGTTATGGGTTTTCTATAATGAAAGCATTTCTCATGCTATAGATTTTTAAAATGTCATGTGAGTTAGATACATGTGCATGTTATGCCTTTATTGGAATGGGGTTGTGCATGTGTTTTTGTCCCTTGTTTTCTAATATGGGTCTTTCTTGCAGTTTCTGCATAGGGCTATCTCTATACCCAAATTTTGGAAGTGGGACTGAGGGGTTATCACTTTTTTCCTTTTTTCCCGGTGTTGTTCTTTTATTTTCTTTTTCCTCTGCTCACTGTTCTGCCTCTTCTTCCTCAAATCTGCAACACTCTCTTTGTTCAATCTCAGCAGCCCTCTCAGGATTTCTCTTTGTTTATTCTCCATAAATATAGGTTGTAAATGTGTTTGTATGGCTGCGATTTGTCTTCTATGGGTTGTGTATCCTATGATGGCGGTGGTGTGATAGTTGCAACGGACAAATGGATGGGGTTGAGATGAAACCAATGGGCAGACAATTTTTGTTCTTAGTCGGAATGTAGGCTGTGTGTGGTGGGATGATGAATGGGTTGTTAACATTCAGGAAATAAAAGGGTTGTTTGGCTTAAAGGTTAGGCTTAGTAATTTTCAAGGTTGGCTAGGAGGTTGGGTACAGGTGGGTGTTGAGGTGATTTTACCTGCTTGAAGGTTTGGAAGAATAGAGGTATCTATATTAAATGTTTCTCCTTTAAAACCATCCCACCCGCCCTATCGGAGATTTACATTTCTTCCAACTTATGGGCACAAGATTTATCATTCTATTGCTCAAGGTTTAAATTTGGAAACCAATGTGACAGGATGGATGTTGACATCATGGTGCATTTCTTGGCATTGTATTAGCACCAAAAATATGTGAGGATGTAGTTTGCACATATTTTGCATATTTACATGGCCTAATTATTTCATTTCTTTGTCTTAAATGCTGATTAAAAAATAGTTATTACAAATTGCTTATATGACACAAGTAATTAAGGTTATAAATAAGGCATCCTTACATTTAGTTACAACCATCTCTAAATACTTAGCAAAAAAAGTAGAAACACTTGAAATCAATGTGTTCTAAAACCTTTACTTTTTTAAGAAACATATTCTAGAGATTAAAGGAAGAAAAAAAAAAAAAAAAACAAGAGATGAAGAGAGTATTTGAGCTATCAGATAGTCGATTTTAACAGTCTTGGACACAATTGGACCAGGATGCATATGATGAAGCTAATCTCATAAATAAAATTTTGGGGTAGCCTCATAGAACTAGAATACTTTGTACACATAGCAATATTAAGCACGGATAACCAATAGTTTAGTTGATTGAAGTGATCTACGAGCACTAGAGACTCTCACTTATAATTTCACAGTAAGCTACACATGCAATGCATGGCTGGTCTCATCAATTAAGATAACAATCTTGTGACTTGTTATAATTCTCTAACAACAAGCAAAAATCAATACACCGATATTTGAAATTTTCAAAGCTTTAGAGGGGAAACCAACCATTCAAAATTTCACCTATATAGTTTTGTAAGATAAACTGATATTGAACCCAACATACTGGCCAATTTCAACCCATAACAGTACAACCATTCTAATTCTAGTAAATGTGCAAGAACCATGGAGAACACAGTTTAAGAGTCTACAATTAACCAAGTAAACAAGTAAATGCAATAAAGAAACAACAAGAAAACAGCAGACATAGCATGTTGAGGATTCAATGCTCAAAAAGAGACTTGGAAAAATAGCCAAATAATGGCTAGTATTAAAATATTCCAATCCATGGCCTTTTGAAATTCATCACACAGAAAGTAATTGTTTTTCTTTAAGAGGTACAGGTAATATAATGTTTTTCACTTAAATGTCATCTTATGCTGTGGACTGAACTGTTAAAACGACTTGGGGTTGTATATCTTGTCCATGTATGTTGTATACTTTCCTTTGACTGCATGCCCTACCTTACTAATACACTCCTACAATTTAAAATAAAAATAAAAGCACAGCTAAAACATATCACAACTAGCCCTCCTTCATGTTTCAGAATCAAGTCAAAAGTATTGACACTAATTAAGTTAAAAACTATAAAGTACATCTAAAGAGACTAAGAGTTAAACAAAATTCACATCTAGCACCTAAAGTACAAGTGAAATAAAAGATATGGAATTAAAACTCTGCTCATGGTTTTGGCTTGGCCAATAACTGTAAACATCAGGTTTTTGTTTATTTCCATGCATTATTACTTTTTTTAAAGGTTTATTATTGAAGTTTTCAATCAAAACAAACTCTTATTGGAATGATGAATGGGTTGGTTTGAGATTCAGAGTTAGATAAGCCAATAACTGTAAACTCCAGTTAAGCGTTCGACCAATACCCAAATTCCAATAGGGGATTGTCCAACCCAATAATGATTCAGCTATGGCCTAACTCCACTAATTGAGTTTGGTCCCGGGGTTTACTCCCCATATGGGATACAACTAGTTACACCTTCTAAATTAATTCTTTAATCTCAAATCATATTGAACCAATACCATTATATCTTTTGTTTGCATATCAGCCATGTCAGAAAACTCACAATTTATCATACTTATGCTCCTTAGTTCATTTTCACAAATTTTCTTGTCACATAATCATAGCATCCATTTTTTGAGCCTGAAGATGTAATGGTTTTCTAAATTCATTTGCTTTTGTGATTGAGTCCAAGATACTTGTGGTACTTGTATAAGTTGTACATGTGTTCTACCTTTTTAATGCAACTTACACTCTATGGTTTTAAAATTTCAGAACATGTCCCCAAACAAGGAATGGATGAAGGCAACAAGAAATTATATTGAATACTTGGAAGGGGTTGAATCATTCAATGAGTCCATAAGAGCTAATAAAGATGAATTAGGGGATGTAGATTTTTATTGTTGCCCCTCATGTGTCAAATGTCGTAATTTGAAGAGAGGGGAGGGAGCGGAGAGGGAGAGGGAATGAGAGAGCTGGATCCGTAACGTTGTGGGTGAGGGAAAGACAGAGCAGGGAGCAGAGAGGGAAAGAGAGTGCTGGAGCCTCAACGCAGGGAGAGGGAAGGCGAGAGCAAGTAGCGGAGGAGCAGGAGAAAATGGCGGGAGAGGAAAATTTTTGGGGAAGAAAGGAAATGAAATCGATCGATCCTTTTAGGTATAGGAATGAAAAACGATGTAGTTCGCAGCTTTGGGGGCAAATGCATCAAAAATCCATGTATGAAAGCCAAAATGGGTGTTTTGGTGTATTTGTAGTTAAATCCGTCTAATACAAGTGTAGGGACATTTATTTGGTAAAATTCATTAGAAAAATACTGAAGGAATGCAGGAAAGAATCTGGAATACCAGAACCCGCATCCTTGAACTTATCAGCTACAATTGAGAACAGACATGGTCTACTTAAAATATTTTTCCCACCCAATTGCAATCAGAGTCAATGCATATCTAATTTCCCATGACAATATTAACTTGTATTTTCAGCAATATAAAACATCAGTTTCGCAAGCATTGAACTGAAATCAATAGTCTTTTCAATTGTATTTTTTAAGGAAAAATACCATATATTATGGTTTATTACTAAGGTTAGGACAGAATCAACTGGGAATTGTAAGTCAAATAAGAAACTAAGTGTTAACGTGTCCATTGAATTTCAGGGTCGAGCCATGTTCATACAACGGGTTAAAGTATCAAATTTAAATCCCTATCTAGGGTAATAACTTGACATTCACACGAAACAAGAATTAGTTCAATTTTAATGATGTCATATTTTTCAAAAATTATTGCGAAAACTAAAAAACACGAGAATGTTATGATGCAATCTCCCCCTCCTTCAAATGACTGTCCACTTTGACTTGCCAGCAGGTGCATCCAGAGACAAGTTCTTGTTGGTCTGTTGGTTGGACATTTCACTAAGATTACACAAAGCCCAACAAGTCTTAGGAATCCTAACATTCAAATCAACCCCTACTTAATGCTTCCCATCTAAAATCAAGATTTATTGTTAATAAATAAAACTATCTGCAAAAGAAAACATCTAAGTCTTAAAAAATAAGAGATCATTCAATCAGAATAATTGGGTTTATGAGTGTGTCCCAATAAACTCAAGCACAACTATTGAGCACTAATATTGAAAAGAATGTAGTTAATAACCCACCATCCCTAACCCTTCAGCAATTCACCATATCCATTTATGAAGTTCTGCCCTATGGCTAGACCCTTTTTTCAGACATCTAACACACCCCTACAAATGGAAGGTGGTCTCTCTGGTTATGATCCTTCCTTAAATGCATGCCAATGCAATGCTTCCTCAACTGCCTCCCAATGGACTCCTTCCTGAACAACCTCCCTATTTGTATGATGATTTTGAGAGTTTTGGAGAGAACCCACCCAACATAATTATAAGAGATTCCAAATATAAGAGGTTGGAGATAAGCGTTTGTCAAGAGTTATAGAACGGTTGTAGAAATTGAAAATGATTTGAAGAAACCACTTATAGTTGCAACCTCTTACCCCAAATCAGAGGTTTGAAATAAGAGATTTTTGCAAATACCCCAAGCAAGATCCCCTCTCCAGAACAACACAGCTCCAACAGTTATAGAAACTGAAAATGAAAAGAAAACAATAAAATATACAATGTGGAAGAGAGAAGAACAGAGAAAATTACCTTCACTTAAATCTCAGATGGAAGATGACGTTGCAGGAGTCGCGGGAGTTCCGCCGGAGGATCTGGATGGACTTGCTTAGACAGCAGGGAGCGGAGGGGAGAGCAGGAGCCGAGACGTCAGAGAGAGGGAAAGAGAGCAGCAGCGGAGAGGGAGAGGGAGAGGGAAATAGAGAACCAAGGCCATAGGCAAGACGAGGGAAAGAGAGAGTAGGGATCGAAGGAGAAATAGAGAAAAGGCAGGGGACGAAAAATTTGGGGAAGAGAAGGAGAACAAAATCGTTCGAATGAGGTGGTTAGGTTATAATCCCGTGACGATGTCGTTTGCATAATGAGAGGTAAAATGGTCCAAAACGACTGTACGAACACCAATACGAGTGTTTATGTGTATTTCTGATTTAAATGGGATAATACATGTTTAGGGACAATTTTTTGGTAAAATTCCCTTGTTTTTAATAGCCCATTTCTCTTTGGCCATAAAAAACGGACCAAAACATCATCCGCGTATTGCAATAGACCCACCGTATCTCAGCTCCCTTATGTACCTTAATTGGGAAAATAATATATCTCCAAACCCGACCTAGTTGATCCATACCCTTAGTCAATGCATCCCCTGTGATTTTAATAAGTGACGAAGCCAGGTTTCTCTTGCAGTGGGGCAAAAAGAATTAAAACTTTCGATAAATAAAAGATTTACAAAAAAAAAAGAGTAAAAAATTGTATTAACATCAGCTCTTATACATCAATTAGCCATTCGATTACATCAATGTTTGTCAATTAGGAATGAGAATCAATGAACTTTTTATTTTTAATTTTTAATTTTTATAGACTGCAATTTTTGTAAGATACGGTACGCGCACAATCAATTATATGCTCAATTGGACAATGGACCCCACTCCCAATGATATGAAATTCTGGGATATAACATTAGAAGAGATGGTATTCATTTTAAACCATTTGGATTTTAATTATATATTCCCTACAATGGATTCCCGGAGACTTCTAAGTTAACATATAATAGTGATTGTTGGATATGCAATTGTTGAATAGTCAAAAGAAAGGTAATCCATTCGCTCATACTCTTTTTTTTTTTTTTTTTTCCAACAATTTTAACCTATAATAATACAGCAGGCCAAAAGTGATAAGCAATGGAACTTATAAGTAATTAAATTGGGGCATCATAAAGATCATCCTCATTTGACTTTGTGGGCCGTCATTCTTACCAATCTAATCTATTCATTTACATGACCCTAGATTTCCAAATCAGTCTAATCCAAATCAATAATCTTGGAAGATTAAATAACATGGTATCAAAAAAAAAATCTCACTACGTAAAATAAAGAAAAAATGAATAACACCAAGAAATTATTGTATTTGACAAAAATACACAAGACATGAAGAAAAAAAATTAATATATGCATTTAAATATACTCATCAAAGAGGCGTCCATTACACTCGAGCAAAAAGGAGAAAAAAAAAAAAGAGAAAGAAAACAAAAGACTGAGAAGAATTTCCTAAATGGTTTTATTTGATAACCAATGCAAGTACTTCGAAACAAAGAGAGAAATAAGGTAGAAGAAAGATGAGATAAACTTGGTGTGTGAGGAGGGCCAACAAAGATGGCTTGCTTTTGAAGGAATAAAAAAGACAGTTCTGCCCAATGTTTTTTTTTTATTTCATTTTAACTACAAGCAAATGGAGAGAAGTGAAGCGCCACAATGTGAGTCAACTATTAAAATTCTGAATTGCTCAAAATGAATGGCCACTTGTATGAGATGTCAAATTTTAAGTCAATAGAAATTGCCCTCACCAAAAGATTAAGTATGTAAAGAAAGCTTGAATAAAATATTAAGTTTTTGTGTAGTACACTAGGGCCTATTCTTATTACGGGTCATTTATTTGTTGTGAAAATGATTCACATGTGCCAATGATGCACATGTGAATCGTATACAAATGCAAATGACATACATGTGAAACACATTCATTTGTTTGTAATTTTTACCTCTTTTTCACATGTGAATCTAAAAGTACAATTGACAGTTCTACATTGTTTCACAAATTTATCAGAACCATGATAAATCAAGATATAAAGTTGACGCCAAGCCATTTTTACCCTTTAAAAGAAGATGATCGGTTCAAATTGTGAATCAGCCGCCCATAGAAGTCTAGGAAGTTGATTTATTAATGGTCTTAAGTTTTTCATAAGTTTCTTGAAATCCACATGAAATTTGACCTTATAATTGTTTTTAGCCTTCTAAAGAAGATGAACGATTCAAGTCATGAATTAGGGGTCTACCAAGATTGAAACCAATGCTGTAGCTTGATGAATCCTATAGGACTTGAAAATCAAGCACACGCCTCTTGGTATTGATTCAAAAATTTGATTCGTAGATCTTTACAATCTGTTAAGATGCAAAAAACTTGGACTCATTTTCACAGTATCCTCACACCTCATTTACACATGTTTGTAGAAAAATGTAACAAATGCATAACCATTACGGATGATCTTCAGTTATGTTCGTAAATTGTGCAAACAAATGACTTCCTAGTGTAAAAGTTGACAATATCCTTTATGACAAGGGCTTCAT
This sequence comes from Umbellularia californica, assembly GCA_028538565.1. NCBI lineage: Eukaryota > Viridiplantae > Streptophyta > Magnoliopsida > Laurales > Lauraceae > Umbellularia > Umbellularia californica. The sequence continues at coordinate 43,082,866 of JAPQWN010000004.1, forward strand.
TTTCAGTCAATTCAATTTTCCAATCAGCGGGCTTTTAAGGCACGTTTGTGTAGGCCCTTTTTACGTAGAAATGGAAAGGTCATATCCCTTTATATTCCACGAGGTCCTTTTCAGTTGTTCAGTCCAAATAAAATCTACGTAGAAGACCCCTAATTGTTTGGAGTTTTCTACGGGATATATGAAACACGAGTTCGACCTCTCCCCTCATAAAGGCATTTCTGCTTTTGAGGAATCCTTGTTTTCTTTGCGGTGTTATATAAACAAGCCCTTACTATTGCGCTTGACTTCTTTTACTCTTTATTATTATTTGGTATTTAAGGGTAAAAAGCTTATTTCTGCTATTGGAAAGCATGATTGACCTGTTAAGAAGTTCGAACTATTCTTAGAACTTGGAATGGACTCAAATGCATGCACTTTCACTCACACTAAGGGGCAAACCTAAGCACAATCACATGGGTGCGATCGCACCTGTTAAACTATGGTGCATTTCAAAAAAATATATCAATAAGAATCGCGAGTCTACCCTCAAGATCCACATGAAAATCCTCGGTTTGTCCCTAAAACCAAACTATTTATTAATGTCCGCAACACTCAAACGAAAATCCTGGGTTTGCCACAACTCACACTCGTGTCTCTAACCAGCTAAGTCACAACTGTAAAAAAAAATCCACAGGAATTAATGTGAAGTAGATTTTCATCTTAGAAATTGTCTAGAACTTTGTTTAAATAGCATTAATTAGTTGAATCAAATCATGGAGAATCTCCCAATAAGATCAATGCCAAGGGTCTGATCTTCATATCAGTGTATTCTTAAATATAGGACACCGAATCTTTAATCCCATGCTCCACATCCATCAAATCTAAATCTATATAATCTTAAGCTCCCATTTTAGGGTTCTTAAAAAGACAATCTTGACAAACTCAAATTAAATCTTACCACCTCAACCGAATCCTAACCCATTGTTTGAGCCCCCTGATTTCTCAACGAGTCCAAATAAGGTTCGGTGTAAGGTGGCATCTAGCAGACCACGCGCCACTCTCGTGGCTCATGCATATAATTAGAAGATAATAAAAAGATAATGGCGTGCGGCTTTGGCCGTCATATCCGTGTAAGAAAGTAAGAAAATAACAAATCCAGACATCATTTGCGTCAGCATCATTTATATTTCTACTTATACTAGAGAGTGTGAGTGAATAACAGGATTCTCTGAGGCCCAAAACCTTTATATTTCCACTTATACTTAGAGAGTGTGAGTGATTAACAGGATTCTCTGAGGCCCAAAACCTAGACACAGTACCCTGAGTCCAACTCTGCGTGGGACCCATGTAATGAAATTCAAATTTAGTCAAAACAAATGCCCTTTCAGGTCAAAGGAGCATCTCAAATTTTACATCAACCCTAGTTTTTCTATCAGTGGTTGACCTGGGTCAGTGGGTCATGAAAATACCTAATTAACATAATCTTATACATTTTCATCAATCTTATACATTTTCATCATCATACACTCAATCCAACTGGTGGAACAAGCTCTACAAACTATACCTGACGATAACACTTGAGACTAGCCCAATATTTTATGGAGGGCGTTTATTTCAGTAGTTTTCTTGTTTCAGCTCCATTTTGTACGCAGAATTTCTCTGAGTTGTAGCCTCTGAGGATTCGTACTCAACCACCTGCGACATACAACCCACCTCACGGGGGATGGCAGGAAAAGGCTGACGTGTGACGAACTCAGCCAGTCCTCCACGCTATAGCCCATACCATGATTGCATCAGCAACTCAGTCCCAACCTTCCACCGTCAGATCCCCCCATCCAACGGCTCACAGCTACTCCTCCACCCAACACCACGTGGTGGGCCCCACTACCCCTATAATGAGACATGGACCTTTCACGAGGGTAGCAGGGGCCGTAGAAGACAACCCAGATCCAATAAAATCTCGACACGTACCCACCACACTCTCCCCTCACCCACCCCCGATTAGTCTAATCACAGACAGCACAAAGTGGCCACGACCCCTCTAACCCCTCTCAAATCCCTGCAGGGCTAACCCAAAAGAGCAATCAAAGCAGCCTACATCCACGTGCTCCCCTGCACGTGACCCCCCTTAAAAACACAGCCCACCCCACGCCCGCTCCGAAATTAGCAGTCCCAATCCTCCACCCCGATTCGGAAATATCGGTCTCGTCAACGCGTTACAATAAACACCCTCCCATTTGCAGATATTTACCGTAACGGTACTCTGTCTTTGACGCTTGATATTTGATATTTGATATTTGATATGCTTATTATCTCTTTTTAGCTCGACAAGGAGAATCCCAGGTATATATAAGTAAACACTAAAACGAAAAGACAAATGAGGTTTTGATGGATTTAAGTGTCGTGCCGTACTGTCACATCGAGCGGAGCGGTTCGGGCGAGCCGGCCGGTTCCAAAGTCCGCTACAAGGAGTGCTTGAGGAACCATGCCGCTGCCATGGGCGGCCACGCCAACGACGGATGCGGCGAGTTCATGCCCGGCAGCGGCGACAGCGAGCTAAGATGCGCCGCCTGCGGATGCCACCGCAACTTCCACCGGAAGGAGGCGCCTGGGTGCGTGGATCTCGCCTACGTGCAGCACTCGCACCATCATCCTGTGGTGCTGTATGGAGCTCCGGGGAAGGCGGGGATGGTTGGGTTTCCGACGCAGCAGCACCATCACCTTCAGGTGATCCCAGGCGTTGATTTGAGGAGGGAGGAGAATAGACGGTCGGAGACGCCGGAGGAGGAGGAGCTGCAGAGGGAGGTGGGCCCCAGGAAGAGGTTTCGGACCAAGTTCACGCAGGAGCAGAAGGAGAAGATGCAGGCGTTTGCGGAGAAGCTCGGGTGGAGGATACAGAAGCACGATGACGTGGCGCTCCAGGAGTTCTGCATGGAGGTAGGTGTCAAGCGGCACGTGCTCAAGGTCTGGATGCACAACAACAAGAACACCCTCGCCAAGAAAGATCCACCCTCCATCTCCGCCCCATGAAAGATTAGTAATCTAGATAATAAATCTCATCCGTTCATCTGTGATAGTTTCTTGTTTTTCCTCTTCCAATCTATTGAAACAAAAAGGCCAAACAGGAGAAAGAAGGAAATTGACAGAGATGTTTCGTTTCCTACTTCTACCAAATAACTGAAATTAGTTGATGGTGTTCTTTTCTTTATTCTACTGACTCCATGGGTTTGCTTTTTTTTTTTTTTTCAATCTCAAGTGGTTTGTGTCTGCTAATTGGGAACGAAAAGTATGATTAGAAAAATTGATTAGGATGTATTATTATATTATGCAGTGGAAGACCCACAAATGTTATTTGTGTCTTTGGATTTCACGATTGCATTTCGGGATTGAGCCAAACAGGGGTGTACTCCTTTCTTAAATCTACGCACGTTTCCTTTGTAGACGCATCGGTCTAATGGGGGTTTTGTAGGTGCGATGGGTCGCCTTTGAAAGAAAGGGCGAGTGCATGTTTCCATGGATGGGGCGGGCCCACTGGTAGCTGTGATCTTTGGGGTTAAAAACGAGAGTTGAAGAGTCAACGGTCAACGTTCAATCGACTATGGTGGCCGTGGGGTTGTAATATCGTCACTGAATGTGAGGACCGGACCCTACATAGGGTTCGAGAGAACTGAAGCAACTAGAAAAGTCTTTTGAGGCTGCTTGGAGCTGGGGTTATACACTCTTTACCTCGGTTGCATTCAGATTCTGAGTGGGCACGCCAAAAGACTAGCTGAGCTGGACCACCCTTCTGCTTAGAATAGACTTCTCTGCTTGTTTTATTTACTTTACTAAAGTCTGTCCCATCGGAGTAGGGTTTACCATTTAGATTCAGGTATACTAGATAGGATGCAGGTTCTCTTACTTTTGCTTTTAGCAAAATCTAGTGGTAGGCGCTTTCCAATTGAAACAAAAGAAGGCACAATGTAGAATAAGGATAGAAGTTTATTTTAACAGGTTTGGATTTAATGAGAAGCTTGACCCCGAGGATTATTGAAAGTTTTGCTGTCCTAACAGAAGATGACAATCTTCAAAAAGCCTCCTGCTGTCTTTAAGATTACTGATCTCTTAGATTTCAAAGGCAACCATATATTCACAAAGGGGACGGTAGTGTTTAGTTGATCTAGTTAAATTAAAGGGCACTTTGGTCGTTTTCCTAAATAACACTGTGCCACCAAGGGAGCACTGGTGGTATATTAAGAGAAAGGACTTGAGTGCCCTTCAGCACAACTCCACCAACTTCATAAAGTGACTACTATATGTATTGTGTCCATGAATGCTGTAGGAAATCTTGGTCCTGGAGATAATCACTAATCTGGTAGGTGTTCATAAATAGTCCAAAGTTTGGTCAAGATCACCAAACATGGGGGTGGAAGTTGGCTCCTTAGAATTGAATGATAGGAGGACCCCTATATTAGATCCTCTTAGTCAATACAATAATCTTAGTCTAAGTGTCACATCAACTTATGTGTTAACTTATGCTCATCACACAAAAATTGTAAATGGAAACTAGACTACCAACTTCTGCTAGAGTGGCTCCCCACTGCTTATTTGTGCTTTCTCTTGCGAGGAGGAAGAGGAAATTGACCATCTTTTCCTTACATGTGCACTGGGATGGGAACTGTGGTCTAATCTCCCAGGGAAATTTAAACCTACTTTTAACCTCTTGAAACAACTATCATTATTCTCTTGGATAGATCACTAAATTGTTCTGGACCGCTTATAATCTATCAGCACTGGAGAGAGAGAGTCCTGATCCTCTACAACTTGAGTCCAGACGATGTCCTCTAGTAAAGGCATGTCAAAAGGGCCGTGCCAGCCCAAATCCCAGCCGGCCACCAGATGGAGAGGGCTCGGCGTCCTGATCCCTTCTTGCCTACCGTGCTCGGCGTGCCTATTTTAATTTTTTTTTCATTTAATTTTTTTTTCTCCTTTTTGGTATTAAAATTAAAAATTAGAATACAAGAACAGAGAATGACAAAAATATTTAAGTGGTTTGGTCAAACTCGACCTACTCCACTGAGAAGAATGGGAGGGTTCGAGTATTTATAGACTTGGAATTTATGAAACTCAGGGTGCTTGGGTTTTTTAATAAAACTCTCTCACATGATTTAGACAATTCAAAAATCCAGCATTTGACATTCATAGACGCCCACCACTCCAGAAATGAATCTTGTAGATTCTTGTAACTAAAGGAGTTTGTACATGTGTAATGAGGATCCATATTAAGTTTACCCCTGCCTGAATCCCCATTTACATCCACCAGAGTGGCTAGTGACTTGGGTGGGTTTTTTTAAATCTTCTGCTCCTTCCTGAATTCACCTGCTATATGAGGATAATGTGGGAAAAGGTGACATTTGTTGACCTCGTTTTTTAGCAGAGGAACCTACTAGTAACGTTCCTAGAAAGTTGCACCATGCTCTGAGATTATGCAGTGCAATCCACAAACTGGAGACTAGGTCTAGGAACTGAGATATAAATGATCCCTAAAAGTCCACACAGGTTTGCCTACTATGGTTAATCCATTAATAGCACTTTCAACAAGAGTACTACAATTCTGAAACATGCACGCGCAAAGTCATGAAGAATCTTGACCAGTAAAGCATATAAATATAACCCATTACCAATATAAGTAAAGATATTAGGTTCGGTCAAACTTGACCTACTCCACTGAGAAGAATGGGAGGGTTCGAGTATTTATAGACTTTGTAAAATTTAAAAAATAGACATTTTTGGGCAGCCAGGAAGGCTATGCCTAGCGGGCTAGGCCTGTCGTGCCTGGAGGGCCATAGGGGTCGGCCCACGTGCTTGGCGTGCCAAATAGGCCTGACGTGCCCGGTACCTCTGGCCTGGGCGGTGCTATTGACCGGGCCGCGGGCCGTTGATTAGTCAGTCGGGCCGGGCTGGCCCATTTGACATCTTTACTCTAGTATAGTTATAAAAACGTCTACCTCCATTGGGGACCGCATCCACCTTAACATTAATGATATGAAAGTCCCAATCATTAGGGGTCATTTGTCAATTTCACATGTGATTATGAAAGTAGTTTACATATGTAAAATATTTTATATGCAACCGAGTCATATGTAAAACACATTCATTTGTTTGTAATTTCTCACACCTCTTCACATGTGAATTAGAGTGGATCAAACGGTTTATTTTCAATAGAATTTTCATTATTTGGCCTTGATTCTTTTACAATATCATTAAAATATATGATGAATAAAATTATGAGACGCCGCCCCCCCCCCCCCCCCCCCCAAAAAAAAAAAAAAAAGAAAAAAGGGCCTGACATTCTAAAGAGTCTGGATGGTTTGGATCGTGGGCCACCACCAAGCCAAGAATGACATTCTTAAGGGTCCGGATGGTTTGGATCGTGAAGATGGGACCCACACAATACAAGATAATAGATTTTTGGTTCTAGACCTTTTTGCAAATATCTATAACTTTATGTTGATCCGGCGGCTGAAAACTTGTTCCATAATTGCTTTTGGCCTTTTTTCAGATTTCCATTTTAGGGCCCACAAAAGTTTAAAAAAAAAGAAGAAGACTGTGTCCAGTCATGCTTCAATATTATGTAGATTCAACTCATGGATCCAATAGTTCATAGGTTTTCACAATTTTGACGAGATCCATGAATAATCAATGCATGAAATCTGGTCTCAAAGCTGTTTTGGACCTTTCAAAGAGCTTGGACGGTTTGGGTCATGAATATGGGTTCCTAGAAGTGGAAAAAAAATACATCCAACGGTCTAGGTTTCTTTAATTTTACAAATGTCACAAAATGTATGATGATCCAATGACCAAAAATTATTATTAAAGCCCTTATTGACCTTTAGAAGAATTTGGACGGTTCAGATTGGCATTTTGAGGGCCCATAGAAGTGTTGAATTTCAAGAAAATATGGATTGCCCTACATCCCATCAAAAACATTGTTCATCCTATGAACACTACCCACGCGTAATGGTTGAGCACCTGTTGAGGTGTAAAAATCTTGGGCTAATTTGCAGCCCATTTTTACATCAACTTTACACACATCATGTGCAAATCACTGAAAACAAACGTAATGGTATGTAACCATTACGCATGTGGCTCATTTACATATGTAAATGATTTAAAACAAACGATTCCTATATCATATCTTCTGCACTTCATTCCCTAAAGCTTTGCGGAGTATTGTTTACCTCCGCAATCTCCTGGTCATTGGTAGCATTTTCGTCACCAACGACACTAGGACTAGTATCATTAGACCATGATATAAAGTTAGCAAGTAGACAATTTATAAATACAAATTCTTGCCAACAAGGCAGGTTATGAGGGAATGCAAAGTATGTTAGATCTATGTTTGTTAGAAGTATGTTAGATCTATGTTGTTTGCAATTTGATAGTTAGCATATGCATTCATTTTCATCACATCATCTAGATTCACATAGGCTTTGTTTGATCTCAAAAATCATGTCTTTAAATTGACCGTATCATGTTTTATTCAAACAACTTTTGGTTGATTTAATCTTGATTTCAATCGTATTCTCTTTGATGCAAAAAATATGTAAAAACACTTTACTAATTTGGCTTTTCAAATATTTTTATGTCAAACCTTCAGATCTTCTGGAAATCAGCCTGGCTACACTGTCGGTCAGCCTGTTGGTCAGGTGTTGGTTAACTGAATAGTGAACTGAGCTTAACCGAGCCTTGTTGGTTCCATTTCCAGTAAGGTGCATTTTGCTATTGGTCAGGCTATCGGTCGAGGTTCGGTTAACCAAACTTGCTTTAGATCTTAACCGAACTCCATTCGTTCGAAAACCAGAGAGCATGAAATTTGAGATTTTTGTTCTGTCGGTTTAGGTGTCGGTCACCTGTTGGTCGACCAAACAAGTTCGCTGAATGACAATAGAACTGGTTCTAAAAAATATGATCACTGGGATTCTAACTGTTGAGTTCGGCTAACCGAACCCTATATATCGGTTGACCGACCATAGAGCTGTTTGAAACACTTTTTCTATTAATACTCTTCTTCCTTGTTTCTTGTGATGAGACTTTTGGAGACCAATCTTGGGGGTTTTCTGAACATCCTTCAAACCTAGGATTGGGAACAACTCAAGGGAGCAAGAGGAGATACTTGGAAAGGCAAAGCTTGGTTTCATTAGTTACACATCTTAGTAAGCTTTGCTCTTCTCATATCATTAGTTGCATGCTAATTTAATTCATTGGAAAATCCTTTGTAGCATGATAACTATGATGTGTTGAATCCATTATCATATTGTATCTTGGATTTGGATTCTTCACTTAGATTTAAACCAAGTTATTGTTTTGTTTTATGAATCATGCTTCTGCAACATCTTTGATTTTATTTGATGCATGATCTTATTACTTGGTTGAGTCTTTAGCTAGTTGTTTCCATTCCATAATCTCATAGGAAAACTTTTTATGTTTTGAAAACAACTTTGCTCCTGCATTACATGTCCTAAGTTTTAAATTCTCATATAACTTGCATTACTTGATTAATGAGATCTTTACAAGTTGTCCTTTAAAAAGAACATGTGATTTACAATTCAACTTCAATCAATCTATCTTTGTACTTCAAACTTTGAAATGCTTTAAGCATATATTATTTGAGCTTTATTTTTAGCATTTATTGAAGTTTTACTCACAAACACTTTGAACTTTCATCTTTGCATTTCATAGAGTGTTGTGTGAGTTTGATTTACACTTTCATATCAGCCTAATTAAGAAGCATTGTATTTAAGCTTTAATTGTATCTCATCAAATATTTATATAGACGTTTCCTTGAGAAATCAAATTGTTGTAAAGGCTATTGCTTAGCCTTAGAAAAGCATAAGTGTAAAGGTTAAGGGTGAACCTGAAAACCCAAGAGGTTATTGCTTAGCCTAGAAAAACATAGTGTATAGGTTATTGCTTAGCCTAAGAAAAGCATTGTGTAAAGATTATTACTTAGCCTATTGTAAAGCATAGATAGTGGAAATCCAGTGGGTGTTAGATGAAAAGCCAATAGTGGATGTAGGTATTGAGGCCGAACCAATATAAATCTCTGTGTAATTGTGGATAAGTTGTGATGATTATTTTTGTTATCTTCTGCATTTAGTTTCATAATCATCACTAAGTGACTAGTTCAATTAAAGAAGCTAAAATTGGGCATTATTTGTCACTAAAGTGTAGTTCACCCTATTCACCCCCATCTAGGGTTAAGGATCTCAGACTTTCAAAATAGAGCTAGCAATGTGGGTCATGCTTAGATACAAGTTGTAAAATAAGTTAAAGAACGGATGCACGAACATATGTGAATCTAGACTATGTAGTACAATAAATAACCAATGCAAATGAGGATCATAAAATGCAAAGTACAATATGACCTAGCTTCGCACATGATGCAAAAGCCATGTCAGAAACCTGAATCAAGAAAAACAGACCGTGCATATGCATGAGCATGACAATCGCGAACCATATGTCAAGGGTGAAACTCAGAATACCCAAGGCAATGTGCAGGCTGCTTCCTACGCAAGCAGGTTGTTCCACTCTACCCTCTTGCCCTTTTGTAGCGGAGCCACGGACACTACTACTACACACTTGGAACATTATGCTTGCATGAGCTGATAGACATAAATACATAGAACATTGGACATGATATGAACATAGAGGCATGAGTATGCGGAACATGAAATATAGCATGAACATGTGGGTACTTTAATGCATATGCTTAGGTGGGTCCTACGGGATCTAATTACATCATTCAAAACTCACCCTAAAATAGAGGAACATTTCGGTATGCTAGAGTTGACCCAAAAAAGGGTGGAAAGAGGGTTAGACCCGGTCAACTTGGAAGGGTGAATTGCATGAATGCAAGCCACACCAATCAACTGGCCATACCATGGGCCCAGTCAAGTCCAAAGGTGGAAGCATGGCATGTGAATGTGCACTACAAATCTATTCAGAGTACTCTTGGTAATACTTGTTTATCCTCCAGCGAATCTATAACCACACGAGGATGTTAGTATCCCTAAAACAAAGGTCATTTAAGTCCATTTATATCAATGATGCATAACACATAATAGATAATGGGAGATGCTACTAGCACTTAGAATTTTCCTTTTCCCACACAAACTCTCTTTACACACATCACTATAATTTAAAAATTACATTACTTATTTCCACACATACCAAAAATTCCCAAATTACCCATCCTTCCATTTCCCTCTTTCTTCACACACACATCCTCTTCCCTTTCTTTCCACACACAAATCACACCCGGACCTCTCCACATCTCCGGCACCTCGGTCTCTCTGGCATTCCTCCGGCATACCCAGTCCTTTACACCATCTCATCTTCCAAAGGTGAATGTTTCTCTTCATCCTTACCATTTCATTCTTCTTTACCAATTCATCAGCCTTCGATTACCTTTTTTTCATGAAAACTTATTATGGACAATAGATTCACATTCAAATGTAAGATTTTACAAATAATTTAGTGTTTTTTCATGCATTTGGGCTGATTTTAATGTCTCATCGCCACAGAAATCATGACTGTTTGGCACTATACTTCCAAATATACAACATATGTTCGGTACTGTACTTCCGAACATACAATATATGTTCAGTATTGTACATCCAAATATGTGCATTCGGTTCAAACCTGAAAGGCCGTACATATCAGGACCTGCAACTTGTTCCAAGAGAGAGAAAAAATAAAAAAAAAGTGGCAAAAATATGAAAAAATAACAAAGAAATGGAGGAAGATGGAATGAAAAAAGGCACCATTTGATAGTCGGTTTCTTCCTTCATTGCACTAGAAAGCCTTAGAGATGAAAAGAAAAAAGTTAAAGTACAAGAAGAAAGAAAGATGAAGGAGATGGAGGAAGATGAGTTGCCCAAGAGCAGAAAATGGAGGAAGATGAGTTGCCCAAAATCGTTGTATGAGGGAAGTGGAGAGTGAGATGGGTGGGAGAATGGAATATGAAAGAAGATGAGCTTGTGCGTGAAAAGAGAAAATATGTTTTGAGTTTTTGTGGGATAATGGATATTTTAGTCATTTCATAAAGGGGTAAAAATGTAATAAAAAAACCGAATTCCTTGTGTGGGAAAAGTAAAAATTTGTGTGCTAATAGCAGCACTCTAGATCATGCATAACAATACACTTTACCAATCTTAAGAGCAGAGGTGTCATCCACATGTAAGCATAAGGCAATTCATCACTATGTAGCCATGAAATCATAGTTATTTATAGCATATCGCTACCTTGGTGCTCTGTTAGTGGTTGATAACTAAGGTCCACACTTGCTTACCCATGACATAGCATTACACAATGCATGCAACCCATAAGTATATTTAGCTCAATGCCATTTATTCTTGATCATATTTAACTTTATTGGTGAGTCTGGGATGTGTGTTGTCTGGAATTGTGCCGACATCCTAACTTAAGCTTGGGTACCTACTGGATAAAGTGGAAAGAATTAGACATTAATAAGAGATTCAATAAATAACCATTTTAGCCTTGTAGACTTGGAACTTTAAGCCACACATTGAGGATGACTTTGTTTTTTAGTTTATTGAGCCTGACCTGGGCAAACCTAGTCTCTTATTGAGTTAAGTTGGACTGCTTTTGAACTCGTTTGATCAAACCACTTCTTGGGTTGAGCTAACCTGCTTTTGGGTTAGTTTGAAATTTGTAAGACAGTAGATGGTTACAAGCAGTTATCTATCAATGGTTGTTATCGTCCAAACGATTCTTATCCTATCTACCTCTCTTCCAAACTCTTCCGAATATGTCATCTCAAATCTCCTAATGTTAAGAAATATTCCCATGTGGGTCAAGACAGTCACGGGAAGATAGCCCACTCACGTGTGAAAGGATCCCACACATGCAGGAACAAAGCCTACACAAGTGGGAAGAAAGCCCGCATACGCGGAAAAAGGTGGCATACTTAGGATTCAAATCCCGAGCATCCAGGTGAGAGCTGCTGGATAAGGAGCCCACCGTGTTCACACGTTAAATGAGAGATTAGTGACTGTGCGTGCCTAAAAATTATGGACTTGGTTTGGATGTTAATGGGGCTTATGAGATGCTGTTTAGTTGATCGGGAACGTCGCCGATGGCCTGAATCCTGAAAGGGAGAAGAAACAGAGGTCAGGGTCCTGGGCTGCTGCCAGCGAAAGGCACTCCGACGCCTGAGTTAGTGCAGTCACTGAACTAGGCTGAACTGAGGAAGAAGGCCTAAGCAAGATAACAGTGTGTATGTTGTATATTGCATACCTATTCATGGCTTACCATGCAAGTATATATAGAAGAGAGTGGAAGGTTCCATACTGGATGTAGGTGAGGATACTTGTCCCATCAGCCCATACCTAGGACCCTTTAGTGGGGGTAGGTGAGGGTACTGTCCCATCGGATCTCTCCTCAAATCCCTAACATAAATGTGGATGTGATCAGCTGATAGGAAGGTGCCCTTATCGACGGCCGGTAGCCACCCTATCTGTCAGGGCTCCCTGCAATGTGGCCATCCCATCTCATAATGGGGATTAGACGCCTAGTGTTCACCTCGGCCAAGAGACCGAATTGGAGAAGGCACTGAGGTCGGCTAGGCCCGAGGTCGGACATGGATGTCGAGACGCACGAGGCTGAGTTCGAAAGGGGTGGTCTGTACTTTTACTGAGACCAATCCCATCTCGGTACCGGCTGGCACGCTGTCGTGCCGGACAGATGAAGCCGAGGCATTCCCTGCTTGGTACAGTCACCAAAGTCAGGAGTAACCTCGATTCGGTAAAAACACTCCACACAACTGCCCCCCAGCTCCTGACCTCGAGGGTCTCGTGATCCTTTGGGGTCGGGAGCAAGTAGGATGGGAGTTTTCCGAAACTGAATCCATAGCCTTTTAAGAAGCGTGGGGTGTCGTTTTGTTTTCCGAGGCGCATTGATGGCGCGCAGCTTTCTAGAGGCGGTTTAATAGCCTACTCATATCATTATGAAGGCGGTGTGGTGCTGCCACGTGTCACAACCCCTAATGGTTGTGAAGTCATATCGAGGAGACGAGTGGCGTGCCCAAGGTGGCGTCTGCACGCGCGTCTTTCGGGATACGAAGAGATCTTCATCTCTGTATAAAAGACCTCGTCCTCGAAGGAAGACCACTTTTGCTGGAAATTCTCTGTGCCGCGTCTGCATCTGCGTCTTCGCCTGAGAAACATCGCTGCCTAGAGATCCCAGTTTCCTCTTCGTTTCAGGCTAATCTCCGTCCGGTGTTCTTCGTAAGTCTCTGTTCTTTCCATCCTTTCTGTTATCTTTCTTTGGGGCTCTTTTCCTGGGGTTTCTTCTTGGGGTATCCCTTCTGTTCTTTCTTCTCCGTCACCGTCGTCTATCTTTCCGTTCACACTGGGGACCATGGGCGTCTTTAGGCATTGGATAGATACTGACCTCGCCCTAGCTGAGTTGAGAAGGAAGTACGAGATACCGGAGAGTGTCCAAATCAGGGCGGATGGCCCTGAAGATGCCGTTCGACCCCGGATATTTTGGGACAGATGGATGCTCTTTCCCCTGGTGTCCATCATAGAGGGCGGGGTGAGGTTCCCTGTCCATCCACTCCTGAGGGCCTGCCTCAGGAAGTGGAACCTCGCCCCCTGTCAGCTCATGCCCAACAGCTTCAAGGTTATCATGGGTATAGCCGAGCTGAACAGAATATTGGGGATTGACTTCGGTGTCGAAGACATCGAAGATATATACGACCTCTGCAAGTCCCCGAAGGAGGACGTGTATTACCTTCGAGCTCGGTCGAAGGAGATCCCATTGATAATCGACCTCAAAGACTCCAACAGATACGCAGGAAACGATTGCCTGTATGTCTCTGGGAACTAGGAGTTTGGCCCCGACGAGACCAGGGCGGACCGCATTCCTCACTGGCTCGGAGAACCACCGAGTAAAACATCTACTCTTGATCCTTTTTAGCGAAGTATTTTAAGTTTTGCCGAACTGACACATTGTTTGGTGTGCAGGCCACAAGGAGAGAAGACGACAAGCGAAGGGCTCTGGTTAGCGGCGAAACATCAACTGGCTGAAGAAAATAAACAGCTACCGACGCCACCATAACCGAGCGGCTTGGTCTCTCCTTGGGTACGAGTCCATCTACCATTCTTTCTCCCGGAGGAGGAACGAGAATCTGAGGGGGGAGAGGGTGTTGACTTTGGCTGAGGCCGAGCAGCAAGTGACAACAACCGCAGGGCCTCAAGCGTCAGCCGAGGCCGGACCCTCTCAAGTCGGCAACGAGGAGATCCGCCAGACCGATCTTGAGGCTGACTCCGGAGAAGAAAACCATTCGGAGGGCGAACCCGAGGAGGCTGGGCAAGGGCCCATTAACCTCCAGTCTTCCAGTTCGGACGAAGAGACTGAGATGGGGCAGCTCCGACCGAACCTCCGGAACCTTGACGCTGTTGTTTTCGGGGTCTCTCCTACCCCGAACTCGGGAGCCGTCATCCCACTCAATCCGGTAGAGGCCGGGACCTCCGCCCCGTCCAGCTTGCTACCTCGGCGACCGGGGAGCGTTCGACCGGGTCTAACCGGGATGAGGTTCGGGCAGGAAAAAGGCCTAGGATCACCGATCCGGCCATGGGCGAAGCCGACCTGTCCTCTTAACCCCCGCCGTCCCTCGGCCCAGGCCCTTGGAGGCCAAGCTTCTTACTGGAAGATGGCCAGCAATTGCTGGTGGACGGCCGGGTGAGCGACGGCACTTTGGTCGTCAGTGCCGTCGCGCATGCCTGTGCTCTGCTAGAAGATATGGCGGAGTACTGGAAGCTGAGTGGCGTGGACCTATCAGTGGCTCAGATGGGCGACACCCTCAGGGTAAGTCTTCCTCTTCTTTCTCAGCTTGTGATCTTAATTCTTTGACTTGTGATTCTAACACTTGCCTTCGCAAATCTTGCAAAGGAGCCTGGTGCTGGCGGAGAAGACCCATCAGAACGCTGCCCGGGCCGAAAGGGTGGAGAAGAGGAAGGCAGCTCTTGAGGTGGAGCTCGGTGAGGCCAAGAAGAAGGCGGCTGAGCACGAGATGGTAGTCACGGGTCTCAAATCCAAGCTCGGAAAAGCCAGAACGGAAGTGGAAAATCAGATGAAGAAAATGGCCGAGCTCAAGAACAGGTGGGAGGAGGTGGAAGCCGAACTCCAGGCCGAGGCTGATAAATTCCGAGCTGAAGCTGACCAGGCATGTGATGAAGGGGTTGAGGCAGCCTCTGAGCTGTACGTCGCCCAGGTCTGTGAGGTCAGCCAGAAGGCCAGGAGCTGGGGTGGACGAACGCATTGAGGGCGGCATAGGTCCCCGAGGACCACCCTGCCCATGCAGATCTCCCCCAGTTCCCTCCTCCCCAGCCCGCGTCGAACCAAGCTCCAGAGGTCACTGCTGGAGACGCCAAGGCCAATGCTGCTGAGGGAGATGCCGAGGAGGCTGCTGGTGACTCTGCTGCCTGAAGGAATTTGATTTGTTGATGTACTTCTTTTTATTTCTATATTCGGGGGAGGAACACTTGTATCTTTTTGTCTTTCGAACATAGAGTCCATGTAATCATTTTTTCAATGAATGAAATCATCTCTTATTCCAAATTCGTGCAATGTGTGAATGTGCTTCTTTCTCCTTTTCCTGTTTGTCTCTGTTTGGCTTTGTAACCAAGAGTAAATAACGGGAAAAAAAACAAGTAGTTGAACTCGGTTCTATAGCCGAACTTAATAATATGCCAAGTTCGTAACTAGAGATGAGTGTTTGTCAGGTTCCATAACAATGCACTACTTTCGGTAGAACGGGATGTGCTTGGTCCCACGACCGTAGCGGAATTCGGTTTTGTAGCCTGAATTTGTGACTGGCCCAATGACCGAGCCGAAGTAGACTTTGGTAAACGAGATGGAAATGGCGAGTCCAGTGACTGCGCCGTTTTGCGAGCTGGTCCTGTGACTGAGCTATATGCATATGCTGAGTTCCATTATTTGGCCAGATTTGAAGGTAAAAAACACTCTTTAAAAAGAATCAATTTTATTGCCTTTCAAAAATATGAGTACGTGTTAGAAGTAGTACTTTTTTAGGTGGGTGGCATTCCATGGACGTGGTAGCTCTCTACCCTCCATGTCCTTTAGTTTGTACGCGGATTGCCCAGCTACCAAGGTCACCTTGAATGGCCCATGCCAGTTCGGTGCCAGTTTTCCTTTGGTGGGGTTTTTGTCCGCTGGAAGTGTCTTCTTTAAGACCAATTCTCCAGGTGAGAACTTTCTTTCCTTGACCCTCAGATTGTAACCCCTGGCCAACTGTTGCTGATAAGAAGCGAGGCGAATGGCTGTTGCATCCCTTCGTTCTTCAGCTAAGTCGAGCTCTATGGCGAGGTTTACATCATTCTGGCCTTGATCGAATAGTTCCGACCTAAGGGTCGGGAGGCTGACTTCAAGTGGAATCACAGCTTCCATTCCCGTAGGCTAGGGAGAAGGGTGTAGCCGAGGTCGAGCGCCTTGGGGTAGTTCTGTACGCCCAAAGGACACTTGGAAGTTCCTCTACCCATCTTCCTTTGGCTCGGTCCAGTCTCTTCTTGAGTCTGTCGAGCACTACCTTGTTAGAGATCTCAGCCTGTCCATTGCTTTGGGGGTATGCTGGAGTAGAGTTGTGGTTCCTGATGCCAAGCTCTTGACAAAAGTTCTTGAAGAAGTTGGAGTCGAACTGAGTCCCGTTGTCCGAGATCAAGGCTCGAAGCACTCCAAATCTTGTCACGATGTTCCTCCACACGAAGTTTTTAGTATCCTTGTCAGTGATGGAGGAGAGTGCTTCAGCTTCTATCCACTTGGTAAAATAGTCAGTGGCTACTATTAACCATCTCTTATTCCCTGGAGCTCGGTGGAGAGGTCCCACCAGGTCCAGTCCCCATTGGGCAAAAGGCTAAGGACTGGAAAGCGGACTTAGGTCATGTGCTGGTTGATGGAGAGAGTAAGAGAACTTCTGGCACTTCTCACATTTCCTGGCATAGACTTGTGCGTCCTTCTGCATGTAGGGCCACCAATAGCCTTGGCTGATAGCTCGGTAAGCCAGTGACCGACCTCCGATGTGACTGCCGCAGATCCCTTCATGAATTTCATAAAGGAAGTCTTCGACTCTGCTCGGGTGAACGCACTGGAGGTAGGGGCCATTGTAGGACTTTTTATAGAGCTTGCCCTCTAGAGAGAGCTAAAACCGAGCTGCTTTCATTCTGATTTTGTGGGCCTGGTTCTTGTCCTCGGGGAGCTGGTCGTCCTTGAGGTAGGAGATGAACTCGTCCATCCAGCTCGGACCGAGCTCGACACAAAAGATTTGCCGAGGTGGGTGGAACTCTATACTTGGTCTGTCCAGTGCCTCCACTTCGATAGTCCTTTTTCTTCCTGCCTCAACAGTAGAGGCCAGGTTGGTAAGTGCGTCGGCGTGAGAATTGGAATCTCTGCCAATCTGTCTGACTTCAGCTTTTTGGAACTGAGAGAGAAGTTGCTTGGCGTGGGCTAGGTAGGCTGTCATCCTATTGTCACGGGTCTGGTAGTCTCCATTCAGTTGGCTTGTCACTAGCTGTGAATCACTGAAGACCACCAGTTGCCATGCCCCCAGAATTTTTGCGCTGCCCAGCCTTGCGATTAGTGCTTCGTACTCAGCTTCGTTGTTTGATGCTTTGAAGTCAAGAGTCAGGGCTTGGTCGATGACAAGGCCCTCCGGAAATTGGAGGACTATGCCTGCGCCAGCCCTCTTGGAGGTTGAGGATCCGTTGACGAAGACCTTCCAAGATGAGTAGAGGAACTGTTTCCAGGACCGCTCCCGTTCTGTTTCGATCTCGGTCTCGATGGATGCCCCCACCTCCTTGCCCCCCAGTTCGGTGTCGAGGTAGCTCAGTGCCGAACTAGGAGAGGTAAATTCCACAATGAAGTCTGCCAGCACCTGGGCTTTGATTGCCGTCCTGGGCTGATATTGGATATCATACTGCCCCAGTTCAACAGCCCATTTGGACACTCTTCCAGAGAAGTCTGCTTTTCTGAAGAGAGACTTGAGTGGGTGTTCCATCACAACCACTATGGAATATGTCTGGGAGTAATGGGAGAGCTTGCGGGAGGCACTGACGAGTGCAAACGCGAGCTTTTCCAATGGCAGGTATCTTGTCTCGGCATCCAGCAGGATTTTGCTTGTGTAGTAGATTGGCATTTGCTGCCTGTCTTCTTCTCTGACAACCACCAAGCTTATTGCATGGTCCGAAACTGCCAGGTATAGGTATAAGACCTCACCCTGCGTCGGGGTGGACAACAGGGGAGGTGAGGAAAGGTATCCTTTGAGCTCCTGAAGGGCACTTTCGCATTCCGGAGTCCATTGGAATCTCGAGCTTTTCTTTAAGAGTTGGAAGAAGGGACGGCACTTATCTTAAGCTCTGCTAATAAAGCGGTTCAGTGCTGCTGCCATCCCTGTAAGCCTCTGGACTTGCTTTGCCGAGGTCGGACTTTGGAGGCCTGGATCGCCGAGATCTGCTCGGGATTGGCCTTTATTCCACGTCTGGTGACCATGCTGCCCAAGAACTTGCACGAGCTGACGCCAAATGCGCATTTGGAGGCGTTTAACTTGAGCTTGTATTGTTTGAGGACGGCGAAGGTTTGATGTAGGTCAGTCAAGTAGTCCTGTGACCTTTTAGACTTGACGACCATGTCATCAATGTACACTTCGACCGTCTTGCTGAGCTGGGCCTGAAACATCTTTGTTACCAGCCTCTGGTAAGTGGCACCGGCGTTTTTTAACCTAAAGGGCATCACTTTGTAATAGTAGATGCCTCTAGGTGTTATGAACGCGTCTTTTCTTCGTCAGGCCCATGCATCGGAATCTGATGGTAACCTCGGTAAGCATCGAGGAAACTCATCCTATTGTGCCCGGCAGTGGCATCGATCAGCTGGTCTATCTTTGGAAGGGGGAAGCTGTCTTTGGGACAGGCTTTGTTGAGGTCGGTGAAATCTACGCAGATCCTCTAGCTGCCATTCTTTTTCTTTACCACTACTGTGTTGGCTAACCATACAGGGTAGTGGACTTCCCTGATGGCTTCTGCCTCGAACAGGTTTTTAACCTCTTCGGTCACTGCCTCTGCTTGCTGGATCCCAGTCCTGCAAGTTTTTTGGACTACAGGTTTGTGGCCGGGATCCACATTCAGCTTGTGGCTCATGACCTCGGGGTCGATGCCGGGCATTTCGTAGGGGGTCCAAGTGAAGACTTCTCTGTTCTGCAACAGGAAGTCGAGCAGCTTGGACCTCTCAGCTTCTGCGAGCTGACTTCTGAGCAGGCAGTACCTCTCTGGATCGTTGGGATCGAATCTGGCCTCAGTGAGGCCCTCTACGCTCTTTTGCTTTGGATCTCTGCCAACAGCTTCGAGCTCGGCCATATGGACTTGCTGCTGCTCTGCTTCGTCGGGGACCACGGTCATGAGGTACTCTTTGGCCATCTGCTGGTCGCCGCGAACTATAATTACCTTGAAGCTACCGTCGCCGTTCTGTAACGGGAACTTGAGCCTTTGGTGATGGGTGGAGGGAACAGCTTCCATATTGTGCAGCCAGGTCCTTCCCATGATGGCATTGTATGGAGACGGTGCATCCACCACCAGGAAGTCTGCTGTCATGGAGGCTCCTCCCACCTCGACTTTGAGGGAGATCTTCCCTTTGGGGTACACAAACTTGGAGCTGAAACCCACCAATGGGGTGCGAGCTTCCTGCAGGTTCTCCTCTTTCAGACCCATTTTCTTAAAGCAATCAAAATAGAGGATTTCCGAGGAGCTCCCGGGGTCCACCAAGATCCTTTTGACATTGAAGTTTTGCAACCTCAGTGTCAGGAGAAGGGGATCATTGTGGGGTAGCTGGACCCCGTCCAAGTTTTCGTCCGAGAACCAAATCTTTGGTCTCTCTTTGCGTGCTTTCTTCGCCAAGGGACCGAGCTCAGCCGTCATCACTTGTTTACCGTGCTGGGCCCTCCTGGCCTCAGTACGAGCCCGGCCACTTCCCTTGGGAGCGAGAGCTAGATGGATGACGTTGATGGTCCCTACCGACTCTTCGCTGTCCAGTTCATCGGGTTGGCGTTGTTGAGCATGATTTACTCTGCCCTCCTCCTTCACGAGGTCCTTCAGATGCCCGTCCTTCACGAGCCTTTCGAGGTGTGCCTTGAAGGCGTAGCAGTCCTCGGTTCTGTGGCCATTCTGTTTATGGTAGCCACAAAACTTGCTCTTATTTCGGGTGGAATCGTCGTCCTTCATAGGCAGGAGCCATTTGAAGAAGGGTTGCGTCTGGATCTTGCCGAGGAGGTTGTAAATAGGCTCCTTGAAGATTGTATTGACGGCTTTGTAAGAGGCACCACCTGACTTTGACTTCGCGCTGCCTCCTGAATTGGGAGCAGGACATGCCGCTAAGCTAGATGGTTCTCTGTTTCGGTCCGCCTCTCTCTTGGCTAGCTTTTTGTCATTCTTGGAAGGTCGGCCCTCCTGCCAGAAGTTATGGTTTTCCCATGCTCGGGCCTCGTCTTCTTCCTGCTCAACGAATTGATTCAACCGGGCCATCAGTGCTTTCACCGAGACCACAAGGAACCGCACCAGGTCCCTCCGGAGCTCGTTGCATGGCAACAGAGCGTGTTGGAAGGACTTGATGGTGACTTCGTCTTTGGCTCCTTCGATCTGACTGTAAATGGTCTAGAATCTTTTGGCGAATCGAGTAATATTTTGAGCTGGCCTCATTCTGATGGCCATCAAGTCGGAGTCTGTCTTTGGGATGACCCGGTGCGCTTGGAACTTCTCGACGAAGGAGTTTCGGAGCTACTGCCAGCTCGAAATCGATCCTTCGGGGAGCGCGCAGAACCACCAAAGTGGGACGTCACCTAAACTGGAGGAGAAGACCTTGCAGTCCATGTTGCCGTCTCCGCCCCACATCATCATCCTCTGGGTGAAGTGGCGGAGGTGTGCCTCAGGGTCCGAGGTCCCGTCATAAAGATTGAACCTCGGGACGCTGAACTTATTAGGGAGGGCCTGTTCTCTGATCTCCTGAGTGAATGGGGATGTGCCATGGTTGTCGCTGTCACTGGTAGCTAGCCGGCCTCGGGTGAGGCCAGCAAACTCCATGTTATGCTGCATTGCCAGTTTTATTTGCTGGCTGATATAATCCCTCATCTCGGGGTCAGCTTCTTGCCACCTCGGCCTCTGGCGCTGCGGCCGAGGATCAGCACTGGCTTGAGTGCTGCTTGAGCCTTCATCACAGGCTCGGCTACGCCTTTTATTTATAATTTGCCTTAAGTCTGGCCGAGCTCCGGGGCCCTTCCGAGCTTGCTGCCGATGAGGGGGCACGTGTGAGGTCTTGGCCGGGACTTTCTCCCTTGCCTCGAGCTGCCGCTGGAGCCGGAGGATCTGCTATTTTTGCTCTTGAATAAGGCGGTTTTGAGCTCTGATTGCTTCAGCATGTGCCTCATCATCCTCCTCCAGGACCATGTCGTCGTCACCCTCGTCGTCAAGATGTACATGGTCCTCCTCCATGTGGTCCTGGCGACGAGGCTGGCGCAGATCGGACTGTGCTGGAGTTCTGCCCCGTTGGGACTGTCCCTGAGGAACATCCTTACGAGGTAGTTCCATGAAGACAACGTCCAGACGTGGACGCTCTGCCGGGGAGGTAGTTGGCCTAACCCGCTCCAGCACAGGTCCGTGACGAGGGGTTGCTGTCGCACCCCTTGAGGACGAATGCATCTAGGTGACAGGCGATCCCACACTTCTCATCCCAAGTTCTCCGCCAACCCTCCTCTGTTGAGGGTCAGGCGGTGCTTGCCCGGTCGCTCCTGCCTGGTTCGTCACCAGTGGAGGCGGCATGAGCAACAGAAACGTCTCTGGCGGTATGGACCTGGATGGTCCGGCAACGCCTTTTCCCTTCCTAGTCTTTGGAGGCATGGCTTTCAAGATGAAAATAAGGTTCTTTCAAATCAATTCCCACAGACGGCGCCAAATTGTGCGTGTCTAAAAATTACGGACTTGGTTTGGATGTTAATGGGGGTTATGGAGATGCTGTTTAGCTGATCGGGAACGTCGCCGATGGCCTGAATCTTAAAAGGGAGAAGAAATAGAGGTCAGGGCCCCAGGCTGCTGCCAGCCAAAGGCACTCCGACGCTTGAGTTAGTGCAGTCACTGAACTAGGCTGAAGTGAGGAAGAAGGCCTAAGCAAGATAACAGAGTGTATGTTGTATATTGCGTACCTGTTCATGGCTTATCATGCAAGTATATATAGAAGAGAGTGGAAGGTTCCATAGTGGAGGTAGGTGAGGATACTTGTCCCATCAGCCCATACCTAGGACCCTTTAGTGGGGGTAGGTGAAGGTATTGTCCCATCGGATCTCTCCTCAAATCCCTAACATAAATGTGGATGTGATCAGCTGATAGGAAGGTGCCCTTATCGACTGCCGGCGGCCACCCTATCTGTCAGGGCTCCCTGCAATGTGGCTGTCCCATCTCATAATGGGGATTAGACGCCCAGTGTTCACCTCAGCCAAGAGACCGAATTGGAGAAGGCACTGAGGTCGGCTAGGCCTGAGGTCGGACACGGATGTCGAGACGCACGAGGCTAAGTTCGGAAGGGGTGGTCGGTCTTTTACTGAGACCAATCCCATCTCGGTTCCGGCTGGCACGCTGCCGTGCCGGACAGATGAAGCCGAGGTATTCCCTGCTTGGTACCGTCACCGATGTCAGGAGTAACCTCGGTTCGGTAAAAACACTCCACACAGTGACAATATGAAGCCACAAGTCTAATGTGACCCAACATACATTTAAATGTTGGATCATTGTAAATTACTATAGTTATCAAACCTTGAGCTCATATGTTTTGAACTAAAAGCCTATACAATAGATTGGTTTTATGCATTATAATTCATGGACACTCAATTTGAGGGGATGTTATATACAACACACTTACAATGGTAAACTTGTCACAATTTGCCAAATCATTGGGTAAAAGGGATTCTGAGATTCATGAATCATGATGGCTGAAGCGCTGAAGTCTTGCATGAAACGATAATTACTATTGGTAGGCTCAACTTATGGAGGTAAGAATAGGAGGCAAAGCTACCATACAGCAGTGCTGCATCTTAGTATGATGCAGCGCCTGGCATATGCAAGTGGGTGGGGCCCACCCTTAAGAAATCCAATATGTCCATCGATTCTAACATCCACTGTGGGATATACATATAAAATATTATTCAAATCAACAATGTCCACACAGTTGGATTAACTAAATCCTAAATACATGATTCAACTTTATTAACTTTCTCTCTCTTTCCGTATGAAAATAGAAGTTGGGTACATATTTAAAATCAACAGGTCAATCTAATGGTAGGCCCCACGAAATACACTTTGAAGTTATATATGCAAAGAACATGATGTGTGTTAAAGATGATGGACAAATTCGATTTCTTAAGGGTGGGCCCACCCACTTGCATATGCCAAGCGCGGCATCATACTAAGATGCAGTGCTGCTGTATGGTAGCTTTGCCCAAGAACAGGAGCATCCTACTTCCGATTGTTAGAGAAAATAATTAAAAGATAGTTAACTGAGGGAGACTTCTTCCAGTTTTGGAAACCAAAAGAATTAAATAGCACTTTTTACAAATGACCCAACTTGGAATAAGGGTAGGTATTGAATTTTCAATCTCCACCGACGATAAAGTGAGACCCATGATCAAAGGTGGGTCTACTTCCCTCACCTAAGGGCTGTCTTATCTCATCCGAGGTCTACTTTCACATCCGAAGCTCCTTCACCTCACCAGAAATCTACTTCCCTCACTAGAGGGCTGGGTTCTAGCCCCCTAAGTTGCGTACCAAAAAGAAAAAAGAAAAAAAAGGTAGGGAACCAAAATCCGAAATGTCTCATGAAAAGTAATCACTCTAGAATAAGATACACCAAAAGAATGACAGATAAGAGATACTATTGATACCCTTTAGGCCTTGTTTAGCTGCATTAAAATACATAGGTGATTAAATCTAAATGAAGATCAAAATTGAATTTCCTAAAACGAGTATCAAATATTATCTTCTTTTGACTCTATTTTTTAAAAGAAATATTATTTGATGTTAATTTCTTGAAATTCACCATTAATATTTGTTTTTAACCAGCTTATGTATTCAATTTCAAACCGCCCCCCCCCCCCCCCCCCCTCAGAAATTTTTTTTTTTTATTTGAATTACCCTAAAGTAGAGATGTTAAACGGGCCGAGCCGACACGACCCGCATCATCTAGCGGACCGGCACGACACGGGCCCCAGGGATTCATCCTGCCTGCCACGGGCCATGCCGGGCATGCTCGATCAGCGTGCCTCCTTAATTTTTTTCCAATTAATTTTTTTCTCCTTTTCGGTATTAAAATTAAAAATTAGAACACAAGCAGAGAGAATGACAAATATATTTAAGTAGTTTGGTCAAACTCAATCTACTCCACTAAGAAGAATGGAAAAGCTAGAGTATTTATAGACTTTGTAAAATTGAAAATGACACAAAATACCCCTTATATAACCATTTTATGGGGGGGGGGGGGGGGGGGGCGGGGGGAGGGATGGACAATTTAAAAAAATAGCCATTTTTGGGTGGAAGGGTCGGCCCGCAACGAGCCTTGCCGAAACCGGTCGGCCGTGCTAGTTCCCTCGGCCCAGCATGGCCCATGGCATGGGCCGTGCCGGTGATCGGGTCAGGCTGCGGGCAGTGCAGTGCCGAAACGTGCCGGCCCGGCCCATTTGGCATCTCTACCCTAAAGTCACAATTATTTTGTTCTTTGTTATTACTAATTACTGGAAAATCAAATTAAAGACTATAGATTATTACATCCATGTTGCTTTGAAAATCTGAGTTCCAAGGAGATAAATAAAACCTTTTGTTGCTTGTAAGTTTGTAAGTCCCTTCTTTCAAAAAGGTAAAAGGAAAAGAAAAGAAAGAAAAGAAAAGAGCATAAAAGAGCAACCAAACCCACCAATATGATTGTACTTAAAATATAGAGTGATTTAGAAAAGAGAGTTTGTAAAAATTATTTTCTAAAATGACCAAGTCACTTGAAATTTTTAAATATGACAATTTCCACTATGACAAAGATGTCACATGACATTTATGGAACCACTAATCAACCCTGTCACCAGAACACCCATAGGCATAGGATGTGTCACTGCCTATTTGAACAGTAACGCATGAACTTGTTAACAGGACGTAACTTAGACATTTGACAATTTTCTCTTGTGCACTATTTACCATTCATTGATGCATTCATTACGCGGGATCTGGTGAAGTTCAGAGGATCCTGCCTTTCCTGAAGGTCCTTATGCTCACTCTCGCAGGATTTTAGTGTCTAAGAGAAAATCTTCCTCATCAACATATCTATCTATTGAGTTGTCTTTTGTGTGGATCTTCATTGATACTTCTATTGAGAATATCTCAAATAAAGTGATTCCTTACCTTCATGTGCTCGTGGCTTGGATGATAGACTCGGTTCTTTGTCAAATGCAAGTTGCTTTGTGTGGATCTTCAATGATACTTTCATTGAGAATATCTCGAATAAAGTGATACCATACCTTCATGTGACTGGGGATTGGATGATAGACTCGATTCTTTGTCAAACTCAAATGCAAGGTGCTTTGATATGAATAAAGATGCATAGCTTATGTAGCTCCAAATCAAGCTCTCCAACTAGACCTATCGACCAAATAGATTTCTTTACAATTTTGATAGTCCCCATATACTATGCTTCAACAGCCGAGAGAAAACAGTTGTTGGAGATTTTAGGAAATAGTTTAAATACATAGAAAGTCTGAGCTTAAATTTTTTCATTTTTGTCTCGTAAAAAATAAGATGTTTTCTCGTAATAAAGAAACATTGAATTATATAAAAATGTAGTTGCTCAAAGTTTCTCTTAAATTTCTTTAGCTAACCATTCCTATCAAAATCGCGAGGCATTACGGTCATACCCCCAAACCTGATTAGTGAATAAACTAGATCCGGGGTGTGAAAATTAGGGCTAATAAAAAGTTTTTGTTCTTATTGCTGGCCCGAAGTTCAAAGTCCTCTGTGAGGATTGTGTGTTTGAGCCTCATTAACCAAGTAACCTACGGGACTTATCCAGTAAACACATTCATTAAACCTGTATGAATATCAAAGCAAGTATGCATTTTGTCCCATTATATATTTAAGTTCCAAAAAATAAAGACATATAAGGTTTATATATACATCAGGACCATCCCAAAACCTAGGTCCTGGAACAAAAGATATACAAAGTATGAATAAACAAGTCCAAAAGATCAAAACCCAAAAGATGGAATCTAGGTGGCACAATAACAGATGCCCCCAATGTTTCGCGCATCGGTGCTGGGAGTGATAACGCTAAGCTACGTTATTGCCACTCCATTTATTTAGCTCGTCTTCTTACCCCGGCTGAGGATCCTCTGGAATTGCCTCAGAATCCAGGTCAACGTAGTAGATGGTGCCATCTGCACACCTAGGAATAAAATATCAACAATATGTTGGCAAGAAGATAAGCAGTATATAATGTTCATAACATGTTTCAAAAGAGAATAGAGACAAGTACATGATTGTGAGATATCAAGAAAAGAAGCTAGGCATAGAAGCAAAAGTGATTATATGAATCAAGTAACAATATAATTCCTAGTAAGTTATAAAAAAAGGATTATATGAATCAAGTAACAATATAATTCCTAGTAAGTTATAAAAAAAGGATTATATGAATCAAGTAACAATATAATTCCTAGTAAGTTATAACAAAAGGAACCATCCGTGATATGCAATGTACAAGTAAGAGGAGACTCCGAGGATGTCCTAGCCATCTCCCAGGGTATCAATGCTGTCCTAACCGACTACCAAAACACAATATAATTCCTAGTAAGTTATAAAAAAAGGATTATATGAATCAAGTAACAATATAATTCCTAGTAAGTTATAACAAAAGGAACCATCCGTGATATGCAATGTACAAGTAAGAGGAGACTCCGAGGATGTCCTAGCCATCTCCCAGGGTATCAATGCTGTCCTAACCGACTACCAAAACTCCGAAGTCTGGCTCTAGTGGTATCCAAAACTATCTACTAGGGATAACAATGTCATCCTAGCCGACTGCTAGCAGGGTCATGCGCCATAGACGCCGTCTTGGCCGACTGTCCATCTTAGTGTCTGATAGTTACATGGAAAGTTTCCTATGCCTCACTTTTGTGTGTATGTGTGTGCTCGCATGTGTTAGGATTAGTAGTGATCAATATGAATGGAGCGGGCCTTGGCCTTTTCCTTCTTACCTCGTTGGCTTATTTTGATGAAATTTGGGGAACATGGCTCTGATCTTTAACTGGAAAAATAAAGGATAAATGGGTATACTTTGAGGGAAACCCAACATTCAAAAGACATGCTTTGGATAAAAAATTTTCATATCATTTATTGGACTCGATGCATTCTAAATAGGTGGTAGCTTACAACTGACCACTTCCACTAACTCCGAAAAAACAGACCAACCCATTCATTTCTACAAGGTAGCAACATAATTATACTATCCGTAACCCAAGTACACCCATTTCCCCAGCAAGTCTAACAAGTAACAAGTAGACTTCTTCAACTTTTTCAACCCACACTATAGATTGTATGTTCCATGTAAGCTGGGGTCATGCACATAACACTGTATGTGTAAAGCACAATATGCTACAGGTGGTCAATATACTTATTCTCTTTACCAACGATGGATACAAACTTTAGAGATTGGGTTTGTACTATCTGAGTAGTGGTTGTGATTTTACCTTTTTTAAAAATGAGAAGATGTTTATAAAATTTACAAGATAGGTATGCCCCAAAATAATAATGTGATTTATTTACAAGGTTCCTACCGTCCTTGTCATGCCCCCGATCGTGAAATCAGGGATCATGCGTGAGATTAGCGCCGATTAAAAATTTTCAACATTAATAACAACACTTGGCCCCAATCATGTCCCATATTGATCGAAGATCGCTATGAGATACAAATATTTCCTCAAATACATAAGCGTATAGCGAAAGCACCACAAATACAAATGGTATCTTAAGATGTATAGTTAAGAGCAAATACTGAATTATATTAACTAGAGTTCAAGTCTAGAACAGTTAACTAAAAGTATTATTTACAATGAAAGGCCACATTAAAACTTGGGCCTGACCAAAAGATAAGCAAAATAAACCAAAAGATGGATCTAGCCAAGTATATCATGAAGGCTCTTGAGTACGGAGTCAAAATAGCTAAACAACGCCGTTCATACAATAATATAGGACATCATTAGGCTGCCCCGCCTAAACTTCCTCCATCGTCTCCTCCTCGATATAAAAGGGCTTGGTACCTATGCACCAAGAATAGCTTCATCAGAGACGACGGTCAACAAGCAATATATATGTACATAACATCGAGATATGCAATACGAATCAGAGTAGACGATAGACAAGATCATATAGGAAATGCATGGCATTTGAATCATAATCAATCTAACATAAACATCTAACAAATAGGCAGTCCACATATGCTAATCACCACGGGATAGTTCAACATCGCCCTCTCGGCTCTACATGTGAGCTGTGGTAAAGTTAAGTAGGGCATAGGATGAAAACCCAGCAAACAAGCAAACAAAAGGATACCCTTTAAAACCAAACTTCAAAACTTCCTTTCAAAAGGGGTATCTGATAGTGTCCATCTACAATATAAAAATCCGAACTGTAGACGGCCCAAAATCTAAAGTCCTCACACAAGTGGTGCCCCAGCAATGTTGGACGTTAACAGCTAAGTGGTGCCTGACACAAAGAGTCTTAAACAAACAATAGTGAAGGGCTAGACTTTCTTGCATAAACAAGATTCATTAATCAAAAGAGAAAATACCTTTCCATCATCAAATCAGAACCAAAACCATCAAACTTCTTCAAAACATTATCATCATAAGTAGTTCTCAACAAGCTTTTACAATCAAAGCCGCCTAGCCTCTACACGTCAATCAAACTTTGAAACAAACGGAACATCAAAAAGGATCCTAAGTTCATCATCTAGGTTCTTCATGCGATCCCAAACAAAGCAAAGTAAACGAAGCTAATGAACTTGGACATTTCATGTAGAAGGTATCAGACGGTGCAATTCGAAATCAGAAGAGATAAATAGTGCAATCCTAGGTCCAATTTATTCTCGAAGTCACGTACAACCATACTCAGTCAACCAAAGGAATAAGGTTTGCGATACCCAAATGAGTCATCTTCGTGCGTAGATATAAAGGAGGGTATCCCATTGTCCTGTACCATTCAAAATTGAGTTAGGTTGAAACCCAATACAACCAAAATAACTACGAGAAATCATCAGCTCAAAGCATTTTTCACATATAGTCAAATGAGTTCAAAAATGCTAATCAAGGTTTCACCTAAGTCCTCAAACCAAGGAGACAGTCCCTTTTGAAAAAGGCGATTTCGGTCAAGATAAACATCAGGGCCGGTTAATCGACCAGTTCGTTTAACCGAGGGGTTAACCGACAGGGTGACCGACTGCACAATTCTCCTAGAAATGTCGCTCATTGGAATTGGGACCGATAAGTCGCCGGATCAACCGAAAGGTTGAATGACAAGGTGATCGACAGTCCAACTCCTCCAAAAATGTTGCCTTCTGGAATTGGAACCGACAGGTTGCCAAGGGTCATCGAACTGCAATTCTATTAACCGACATCCAAGTTTGGTTGACTGACTGCTCCCAAAATTCTGAAGCGAATTCTGTGTTGGTTTAGAAATGGGGAGTTTCACTCCCTTCCTTCATTTACACCTACAAACAAAGAAAATAGGGCCTAGCCCTCTCCACATACATCCATACCCCCTCTCATCAAGTCCATTCAAACTACAACCATCCCATTCAATTCAATCCATAACCTAATTCTCATGTTTTCATCAAATTCAAATTAAAATAGAGCATATGGTCATCTGGCATCATCACTCATCAATTCAAGGAAGAAACAAACACATCAAAGCATAGATATATATATATATATATATATATTAACTTGCCTTAATGAAGAGCTAAGACAAAACCCAAGAGAAAATTGGGGAAAATCCTCTTTTGAGCTCAAGTTGGAGGAAACAACTCTCAACCCAAAAATCACTCCTACAAATGCATGCAAAGGGTTGATGTGAGCTAGTCCATTTCTAACAAAAAAGAAGAAGAATAGCTAGACCTAGAAGCTTAGGGAGCTTACCTTGGAGTGGGTTGTGAATGAAAAGCTTTGAAAACGGTATGGTTGGGCTTTTGGAGGCTTGGGGAAAATGAACTGTAGCTTGGCCGGGGAGAACGGAGCTCCGGTGGCCGGAAATGGTGAGGATGCAATGAAGGGAGATGAGAGTTAGAGAGCTTGAGAATGAAATGAGAAGGAGAGAGGATAAGAGATGGTTGTAGCTTATAATAGGTTAGGTTAGTTGGGAATTTCAGTTTAGTTCCTTAGCTTGATAAATGTGAATATTTGGGCCCCTTCAATACGTCGAATCGAAACACGACCAAAGGCTAAAGTTCATAAAATGTCAAGACCTAACCGATGCACCCAAACTCAAAAAAAAAAAAAAAAAAAAAAAAAAAAAAAAAAAAACGAAAGAAAAAAAAAACCTCATAATCTCATGAAAACCCCTGAAAACTTCCCGAAATTGCAAACCAACGCCCTACTTTGCCCAAACGCACTCGAAATCGCGCGAGACTTAATTCGCACGTGTGATCCACATGTCAAACCTGACTTGCTAAGACTCTAAACATACTTGATTAACTAACATACAATTAATTATAATTAATATAGGATTAAGGGCTGGGATGGTACATCCTCCCCCCCTTGGACTATTTGGTCCTCCAAATTGCCATCACACCTCCGGAAGTAGGTCTGGATACTTCACCTTGACCTGATCTCTGAATTCCCAGGTCATTTCTTCTGGACTGTGATGCTCCCACTGTACCTTGATCCAATGAATAGTCCTTGTTCTCAAAACATGTTCATTGGTGTCTATGATCTCCTTTGACCTCTTAACAAATGTAACATCTGGTTGGACATCTAACGACTCATGATGTAGCACATGTGTAGGGTCTGGATTGTATTTCCTCAGCATGGAAACTTGAAAAACCCTGTGAACTCCTGATAACTTTGCTAGTAAGATCAATCTGTAAGCCATTTCACCCACGCGCATACCAATATCAAACGGTCCGATATATTTTTGAGCCAATTTGCCTTTCTATCCAAATCTTATAGTTCCTCTAGTCGTGAGTCCTTGAGAAAAACCTTATCTCCGACCTTGAACTCTAAACTCTCCTCTTGAGGTCTGCGTAACTCTTCTGGCTGTTTCTTTCAATCTTCAGCCTGTCGTTAATCTGCTTCACTTTCTCACTGGTATCACTGATGATCAAAGGTCAATGAAAACTCCGAACACTAATCTCTTCCCAACAAATCGAGGTCTTGCACTTTCTTCCGTACATTGCCTCGAACGATTCCATCCCAATACAGGAGTGATGACTATTGTTGTAGGCAAATGCACACAAAGGAAGACTCTTCTCCCTGTCTTTCCGAAGTCTAGAACACATGCCCGCAACATATCCTCCATAGTTTGATTCATCTTCTCAGGGTGATACGCAGTGCTAAAACTCAATATAGTACTCAAGGCTGCTTGCAAACTAACCCAAAATCTGCCCACAAACCTCATGGCTCTGTCCGATACAATGGAATCTAGAATTCCATGCAACCTGACTATTTCGTCGATGTACTTGTGTGCCAAAATATCCATGGGTTCTCTCATCTTATTCGGAATGAAGTGTGCTGACTTAGTGAGTCTGTCAACAATCACCCAAATACTGTCATGTTCCCTCGTGGGTGGTAACCCTGCAATGAAGTCCATGGTGATAAATTCCCACTTCCATTCCGGCGTCTTCAATGGTTGAAGTAGTCCTGAAGGTTTCTGATGCTCAACCTTATATTTTGGAGATTGAACCTCAAGAACACCCCTTGAATTCTAGATTGGAGCCTTCATTTTCCATCTCGTTTGACAAGTCATTTGACCATATGGACATTTCCACATATGACATTTTTCATGTTGAGTGCCGTGAAATTCAGGGTGTCCAGGTTTTTTATGGGGCCCTGCCTAATTGAAGTCCAGATGTGGACGTGCAATTTCATGAACCACGGTTGAGTAGGTGCTATTGAAAATTTTTCTGCCAGCATATTGAAGATCCTTTCTCAATACTTGTCATACTGCATCGAGATACTGAGCTTGATGCCTGCTCTCTCTAACACATCAATGTTTACGCGATAATTAATATCTTGTTAAGGTTGATAACTTCCTTTGTTACGGTAAATACATCATTCATTATGAGAATTGTGTGGAGTGGTTGTATAATACCGAGGTAATCTTCTACCTTGACACTGAAATACCAATTAGGGGTTACACCGGCCTCAATTAACCCAGTTCGGCAAAAGTACCAACTGGCACCGAGTTGGAGTTGAATTCGGTCAAGTATACCGGCCTCGTTCATTACGGGCCCTGCCCCGAGCGCCTCGGTACCAATGCCCGACCTCGAGAATCCTTGATCTCGGTAATTTCCATCTCGGTCTACTTGACCGAGATGGGCATTGTCCTTCTAAATCTCCATTATGAGATATCACGGCTACATTACAAAGACCCCCTGACAGAGGGTGACCGCCAGATACTGATAAGGGACCTTCCCTATCACGTCCACATTTATGTGAGGGATTTGAGGGGACGTCCGATGGGACAAGTATCCTCACCTACCAAGGGTCTTAGGAGTGGGCTGATGGGACAAGTATCCACACCTACCTCCTCTATGGAACCTTCTACTCTCTCCTACATATACCTGCATGGTAATCCCATAAGAGGTACACAATATACAGTCTACATTCTGTTTACCTTGCCCACATCTTCTTCCTCACTTCACCCTAGTTCAGTGATTGCACTAACTCAGTCGTCGGAGTGCCTTTGGCTGACAGCAGCCTCAGGCCCTGACCTCTGTTTTCTCTTCCTTTCAGGCTTCGGATCATCCGAGACGTTCTAGCTTTCAGCTAAACAGTTTCTCCGTGAACCTTCATCATCATCCACACCAAGTCCGTAATTTTTAGGCACGCACAATTTGGCGCCGTCTGTGGGGACGATCTGAAGAATTTATAAACTCATCCTAACAACCATGCCTCCTAAGGCTAAGAAGGGAAAGAGCGTTGCTGGACCGTCCAGGTCCAAGCAGCCAGAGACATTCCTACCTCTCATGCCGCCTCCACTGGTAACGAACCAGGCAAAGAGAGGCCAGGCAAACACCACCCAACCCTCAGTCAAGAAGAGCGGGTGGAGAGCCTGGTATTCGAAGTCTAGGATCACCCGTCAGGGTGACACACTCATCGTCAAGAGAT
Source organism: Umbellularia californica (assembly GCA_028538565.1). NCBI lineage: Eukaryota > Viridiplantae > Streptophyta > Magnoliopsida > Laurales > Lauraceae > Umbellularia > Umbellularia californica. The sequence continues at coordinate 43,116,308 of JAPQWN010000004.1, forward strand.
GCAGCAGCGTCTCCTCAGCACGGTCCTGTAACAGAACGGGCCTGGCCGACTACCTCTCAGGCAGAACGTCCACGTCTGGAGGTTATTTTCACCGAGCCACCCCGTAAGGACGTTCCTCCTCAGGAACAGTCCCAACGAGGTAGAGCTCCTGTGCAGTCTCATCCTCGCCGATCTCATCACGAGGACCACATGGAAGAGGACCACGTCCACCTCGGTGATGAGGGTGACGACGACATGGCCCTAGAGGAAGATGTTGAGGCCCAAGCCGAAGCGATCAAGGCTCAAAATCTCGTCATTGAAGAACAAAAGGAGCGGATCCTCCAGCTTCAGCGACAGCTTGAGACAAAGGACGGAACCCTGCCCGAAGCCTCTCACACGCCTCCACCTCGGCATCAAGCTCGATGGGGTCTCGAGGGTCAGCCAGGCCTAAGGCAGCAACTAAACGAGAGGCGTGCCCGAGCTCGCGAAGAGGGCTCGAGTAACACCCACGCCAGCGCCGACCAGCAGCAGCGCCGGAGACAAAGGCGGGAGTCCGGGGCCGATACCGACATGGCCGCCTATATTGATCAGCAAATTAAGCTAGCCGTGCAGCAGAACCTGGAGCACGTCGGCCTCGCTCGAGGTCGGTTGGCTACCAGGCATAGTGACATCCACGGCACATCTCCATTTACTCGGGAAATCAGAGACCATCCTCTCCCTGATAAATTTAACGTCCTGCGCTTCAATCTCTATGACGGGATGTCAGACCCTGAGGCTCATCTCCGACACTTCACCCAGAAGATGTCGGTATTCAGCGGCGACGGCAACCTTGATTACAAGGTTTTCTCCTCCAGCTTGGGTGACCTCCCGCTTCGGTGGTTCTGTGCACTCTCCAAGGGATCGATTTCGAGCTGGCAACAGCTCCGAAACTCCTTCGTCGAGAAGTTTCAAGCACACCGGGTCATCCCGAAGACTGACGCCGACCTGATCTCGATCAAGATGAGGCCGACCGAGAATATCACCAGATTCGCCAAAAGGTTCTGGACCATCTACAGCGTAATCGAAAATTCCAACGACGAGGTAGCCGTCACGGCCTTCCAACAAGCTTTGCTACCAGGCAATGAGCTTTGGAAGAAATTGGTACGTCACCCCGCGGTTTTGGTGAAGGCACTCATGGCCCGGGTAAACCAGTACATTGAGCAAGAGGAGAACGAAATCCAAGCTCGGGAGAGCCATAATGTTTGGCAGGAGGGCCGTCCGGAGGGCCGTCCTTCGAGAAAAGAAAGGAGGCTTGCTAAGAAAGAGGCGGATCGAAATAAAGAGCCATCCAGCTCGGCAGTACGTTCTGTCCCCACCTCGGGAGGCAGCGTGAGGCCGAAATCAAGTGGCACTTCTTACAAAGCCATCAACACTATCTTCAAGGAGCCTATCTACAAGCTCCTCGGCAAGATCCAATCCCAGCCCTTCTTCAAGTGGCTCCAGCCTATGAAGAGTGACACCGCCTCCCGAGATCAGAGCAAGTTCTGTGCCTGCCACAAAGATAGAGGGCACAGAACTGAGGATTGCCATGCCTTCAAGGCACACCTCAAAAGGCTCATAAAAGACGGTCATCTCATAGACCACGTCAAAGATGAAGGCAGAGTGAACCATGCTCAGCAATGCCACCCCGACGACCGAGATAGCGATGAGCCTATAGGGACCATCGACGTCATTCACCTGGCCCCCGCCCTAGAGGCAGTGATCGGGCCCGCGTCGAGGCCAGGAGGGCCCAGCGCGGCAAACAAGTGATGACTGCCGAGCTTGGTCCCTTAGCAAAGAAGGCACGTGTAGAGAGGCCAAAAATTTGGTTCTCTGACAAAGACTTGGCCGAGGTCCAGCTACCCCACAATGATCCTCTTCTTCTGACTATGAGGTTACAGAACTTCAATGTCAAGAGGATCCTAGTGGACCCCGGGAGCTCCTCAGAAATCCTCTATTTTGATTGCTTCAAAAGGATGGGTCTGAAAGAGGAGGACCTGCAGGTAGCTCGCACCCCGTTGGTGGGTTTCAGCTCCAAGACAATATACCCGAAAGGGAAGATCTCCCTCAAAGTCGAGGTGGGAGGAGCCCCCATGACAGCAGATTTCCTGGTGGTAGATGCACAATCTCCATACAATGCCATCATGGCAAGAACCTGGCTTCACAATATGGAGGCTGTGCCCTCAACCCATCACCAGAAGCTCAAGTTCCCGTTACGGAACGAGAACGGAGGCTTCGAAGTTATCGTAGTCCACGGTGACCAAGAGATGGCCAAGGAATGTCTCATGGCCGTGGTCCCCGGAGACGCAGAGCCGCACCAAGTCCACATGATCGAGCTCGAGGCCGAGCTCGACGCTGTTGGCTGAGCTCCTGAGCAAAAGAGCGTTGAAGACCTCACTGAGGTCAGGATCGATCCCAACGATCCGGAAAGGTTCTTCCTGCTCGGTAGCCAGCTTGCAGGCGAGGAAAGGGCCAAGATGCTCTACTTCCTATTACAGAATAGAGAGGTCTTCGCTTGGACCCCATATGAAATGCCTGGCATCAACCCCGAGGTCATAAGCCACAAGCTGAATGTAGATCCCAAGCATAAACCTGTTGTCCAAAAGACTCGCAGGTCGGGCACCCAACTAGCAGAGGCTGTGACCAAGGAGGTCAACAAATTATTAGAAGTTGAAGCTATCAGAGAAATCCACTACCCTGTGTGGTTAGCCAACACGGTTGTGGTGAAAAAGAAGGATGGGAGCTGGAGGGTCTGCGTAGACTTCGCCGATCTTAACAAAGCCTGTCCCAAAGACAGCTTTCCCCTTCCAAAGATAGACCAGCTGATCGACGCTACTGCCGGGCATGATAGGATGAGTTTCCTCGATGCCTACCGAGGTCACCATCAAATTCTGATGTATGAGCCTGATCAAGAAAAAACTGCGTTCATAACACCCAGGGGTACCTACTGTTACAAAGTAATGCCCTTCGGGTTGAAAAACGCCGATGCAACTTACCAGAGGCTGGTGACCAAGATGTTTCAGGACCAGCTCGGCAGGACGGTCGAGGTCTATATCGATGACATGGTCGTTAAGTCTAAAAGGTCACAGGACCACTTCACTGACTTACATCAAACCTTCTCCGTCCTCAAACAATACAAGCTCAAGCTGAACGCCTCCAAATGTGCATTTGGCTTCGGCTCGGGCAAGTTACTGGGCAGCCTGGTTACTAGGCGAGGAATAAAAGGGCCGGACCCGACGGACTCCCACGTTCCGCCGACCCCGGTAGCCGCCCCACGGCGCCTCGGAGCGCGTTCCATCAGGTTCCTCCAGAGCTAACAAGGGTAAAGAGCCTGCTACAAGCGTACCTCGTCGATCTGCTAGATCTTCCAATGTGGCCGTTCAGCAAGCCTGGGAGATGGTCCAGTTTGTTGAGAAGAACTTGGAAGAGTGCGATTCCCTCAATCGCGATGAGATGAGACAGCGATTGATCGCTCTCAAGGATGAGGAGTTCTATAAGATCATGGTAAGCAAACGTCCTTGGGTTATGGACGATCTGAGGGTTTTACCCAAGCCTACCTTCTTCTTTGGAGATGCAGTCCCTGACGACTTGACATACCAAAGGAGATGTTTTCAGTTCTCTTACACAGCAAATGGTGAGGAGAGAACTATTTCTACCCGGTCGTCTTTTGATCGGACCATCTCGATCCTGAGCCTTTCTCCCACGTGCCCTAAGAGGGAAGATCCTCCGAGCTGGGTGAAGAGGACCAGTGTGATCAAGACCGGGGTTTTTGTTGGTGGACCCTCCGGATATGCGGAGAAGCCACCTGTCCGTATGGACATGTTGATGCCAGCCAGCGGCTACCAGGGCTCTGATTATCCGTCGGTCGATTTGAGACCGGTGGGCCTTGGTGTTTTCAGCGGTGACGGCAGTACTTGGGTGAAGCCTTTTCGACTTCGTGGCCGTTTCAATGTCTACTCCGATTGGAAGTCATGGACTGACCACACCTTGCTGATTGGGGGCGCCGTTTTGAAGGAAGCCGAGATTTTTGACGCGGTCCGCGATTTTAGGGAGACCGTGACTTTTTCCGATGATGCCTTCATGGCTATGTTGGAGTCTTTCCTCCCTCAGACCAATACCTTCGTTGTCACGAACGGTGAGATTGGTTTTTCTCTGAAGGAGTTGAGTGCTATTACTGGATTGCCCATCCTTGGCAAACTCTACGAGGAGTTCATGCCGATTGACAGCGTCCTTGAGGAGCAGTCAGAGGAGTTCAGGCTCCTATACTTTCAGCTCGTCGCCTTCTATGATTTTTTGAAGGAGGGCTCAAAAGTAAGATCCAGCAGTTGGAAGAGTTGTGGCTCTTCGTTCCCTAACTTCTTCGACGGTGGAGAACCTTCTGATAGCATGACCCGGGAAGACAGGAAGAAGACTTCGGCCATGCAGGAAGAGTTGAAGGGTTTCTTCGCGAGCACAGATGCCATTTGTTCTGACATTGCACTGCGGAGAGATCTTGCTGTTTACCTCACTTTTTGGCTGGGTGAGGCTATTTTTGCTGGTGGAGATGGGACGCACATCAGGCCGCATTGTATTTTTCCGGCTTGTCAGATGGCGTTTGGAGAGCGGCTTGCTTTGGTGCCCGCTCTTTACTCCTACCTGTGTACCGAACTGCAGGCTGCTGCTTTCTTGGTTCGGCTTGGGCTCCCTATGAATAGGGTATTTTCAGCCCATATCTTTTATTCGTGGTTTGTATACCACTGTCCTGGCTTCCACCAGCTGGGTGCTGCACAGGATGATGATCCTCTGATGATTCGATTGGCTAAGGGAAAAGCCGTATCTGAATCACTTTTGTTTGCCCGCATGAGGATCCGACGGTTCAGGGACGTCGAGATGGGGCAGTCTTCAGTGAAGCTTTCTCCGGAGTTGCGGAAGAAGGCTTTTGATTTTGGTGCCTCCCGAGACTCTACCAGAGCAGGGTCGGGAAGGCATTACCCTTTGACCAATGCAGAGAAGGAGTGGCTTTTCAGCATACGAGTCGGCATGATGGTGTACCGCAGACATCTTTTCGTCGACATCCAGCCGTATGTACCTTCTCGCTTTGCGCTTCAGTTGGGCTTCTCTCAAGGCGTTGTTGGAGCGCCTTCGAGTATGGTGAAGCGTTTTGGGGGTTTGCAGGATGGCAGAAATGCATGGGCTTTTTATAGTGCTGAAGGCACTACTGCCACGATCTCTTATCCTGAGCTGTCGACTTTCCGAACTGCCGGCTTCACGAAGTGGTTCGCGGAGAGCTTTTTGGCATATCGGGGGCTTTCCAAGAAGGAGCTTGATGTAAAGCTGTCTTCGGGGAAAGGTACTGGAAAGTCGGATGGCGTCCGGCGAGAGGAAGTTTGGGCCTTCCTTTCTGGAGAGAAGCACAAGATAGGCTTTCTCGGTGACCAGGGCGTCATTGGTTCTGAAGCTGTTCGGGAAGTACCTGATGAGGCTTTGGAGCAGCTAGAACAGGAGGAAGCTGAACTCGACGCTTGGATGCAAGCGGCACAGAGACGAGCTTCCGTGGAGTCTACTGGCAAGAGCAGACCATCCAGTGAGGAGTCAAGTGAGAAACCTGACTCTGATAGTGGGGCGGGTTCTTCTAGGAAGCGAACCCGTAGAGGTAGGAAGAGGAGGAGGAGTCAGCGTCACACGGGGCGGGACGAAGACTCTCCTAATGTGGAAGTCCCTCTCACTGTCAATGAGGAGGTGCCAGGGGAAGCTGACGAACCTCCGGAGAAGAGGATTCGGGAAGAAGAGACCATCGGTGAAGGTATGATTCCTCCTTTTCCTTTTTCTGCTTCTTTCATGAGGCTTTCCATGTTCTGATTTGTTTTCTCACCCTGCTGCTGCTTTTTTTTTTTTTAGCAGAGGATGAAGACTTGCCGATGCCTGAGGTTCCGACCGATGAGGCGGTGATGGAGCCGGTTATGGCATCTGAAGAAGAACCGATGGACTCTGGAATGATTCCAGAATCTCCAATTGGTATAACTTCTTTCGCTTTCTCTTTTTTTTTTTTGCCTGCGACTTGATTTGCTAACATTTTTCTTGTCAGCTGACTTGCCACAGGATTCCGATGACTTTGAACCATCAATGGACGCAAATGTTGATGATGCTTCTGATGAGTTCATGGAGGAAGAGAGTGTTCCGCCAGTCGTCGAAGAAGGTACTTTGTAGTGATGACCCTGATGATTTTTTTTTTGAACAGGATCATATTCATACCTTTTTGTGTTTCATTTGCAGGTTTTGAAGTGACAGAAGAGAGTCCATCGCTTTCTTCAGAACCAGAGCAAGGGATGCCAGAGGTCGATCCGGAGGTAGAGACCAGTTCTGACATGATTGAGGAGATGCCTCGTGTTGAGATTCCCTCTCTAGTGGCTCCAAGTGAAAAGAGTTCTTTTGTTACTCTTCCAATGGGACATGACATGAGCAGCCGATCAGCGGAGAAGGGCGAATCTTCATCCAGTTCGTCTCTTCAATTTGCGAAGAAGGTGCTGGCTCGGGTTTTGAGTTCTTGGGTCAAGACTCTCCTTTCTGGACACTTGGAGGCAGGATTTGGCATGATCCCACATGTATAGGAGATTCTGACCGACACCGAAGAGGTTGGTCTGGATGTCACAGGTGCCAGGGCGATCGTTGATAGGATCATTGCACTGGGTGACAAGTGGTTTGAGACCATGGGTTTCCCTGACGACCAATTCTTCAAGGAGATGTTCTTGGACCCTGCTGATAAGGCTAAGTCTGACCTGAATGAGGCTACACAAAGCAAGAAGCAGCTAGTTCGGGAGAAGAACAAGGAAGAGCTAGCCATCATCGGATTGAGGCATGACCTTAACGTCCTTGATAGGGAAGTTGAGGAGGCCAGGAAACGTCTTGAGCATTTGAAGGCACAAGTCGATGCGAAGTGGGCTGCTATAACAGAGGCTCGTGACAGGGAGAGTACTCTGATTCGCAGGGTTGCAGATGCCGGTCAAGTTCTCGAGAGGAGGACTCTAGAAAACGAACGATGGCAAACTGCTGGGGAAGAGCTTCCCGGTGTAAAAGAAGGGTTACGGCTTTCGCCAGCATCTCATGGCAAGTTCCTGAAGAAGCGTGCCTTGGAAACTCTGACGGCTGATGCCAAAAGTTTGCTTGAGGAGCTGAAGCTTTGGCTGGAGACCATTTTTGGCTAAGCTCCTGATTTTTTATAGCAGAAACTATTCTTCTTTTTTTTTTTTGGCACCACATGTATATTTTTGGTACTCTTTTTTTTGTAGTGCTTGTGAACACTTTCTTTTTTTTTTTTTTTTGGTACCACATGTATTTTTTTTGGTACTTTTCTTTTTTTTTTTGTAGTGCTTGTGAACAGTTTCTATTTTTTTTTTGCTGTGGTACCACATGTATTTTTTTGGTACCTTTTTTTTTTTTTTTTTGTGTTCCCTACGCTCACTCAAATCTTTTTGTGATGAAAGCAATTGCTAAATGGGATTTGATCAAAAGCTTTGTCATTTTGTGAAAATCTTTTGTCAAATGGTTGTTTTGGTAGGGGAAACGAATTTGGCATGAAAGCCGGATTTTTGTGGCATTTACAGCCAGTTTGGTGGCATTGATAGCCAATTGGTGGCATTTATAGCCGGTTTGGTGGCATTGATAGCCAATTTGTGGCATTTATAGCCGGTTTGGTGGCATTGATAGCCAATTTGTGGCATTTATAGCCGGTTTTGACATGAGAGTCAGGTTTTTTTTTTTTTGTGTGGCATTTGTAGCCGAGTTTTTTGAAAACCAAGTTTTGTTTTATTGGCATGAAAGCCGATTTTGGCGTTTATAGCCGGAAATTTTTGTTTTGGCATTTATAGCCGGATTTTGGTATTTATAGCCGAGTTTTGGTTTTCAAAATGCAGGTATCGACTAAATGTCGCCTCCACGCTGAATGGTCTTGCAAGTATCGATGGAATGTCGCTTCCTTGCTCATTCAGTTTTGCGAGTATTGATGGAATGTCACTTCCTCGCGGGTTAGGTTTTGCAAGTATCGATGGAATGTCGCTTCCTCGCGAATTGGGGTGTAAATATTGACTAAGCGTCGCTTCCCTGCTTTTCCCAAGACTTTTGGTTTTGCGGGTACTGACTTGATGTCGTTTCTCCGCGATTTTTGAAATTTGAGGTTTTCTCGAACCATTTGTAATTTTGGGTTGTGGATAGCAACTGGTATGTTGCATCTCCACGATTTTTGGAAATTGGGTTGTGGATATCAACTGGTTTGTTGCTTCTCCACGATTTTAGGTTTTCTCGAACCTTTGAAATTTGGGTTGTGGATATCAACTGAAATGTTGTGTCTCCACGATTTTTGAAATTGGGTTGTGGATATCAACTGGTTTGTTGCTTCTCCACGGTTTTTGGATTTTGCAAGTATCGACGAAATGTCGCTTCCCTGTGATTTTGGGTGGAAGTATCGATGGAATGTTGCATCCTTGCTTTTTTTCAAAATTTTTGTTTTGCGGGTACTGACTTTGATGTCGTTTCCCCACGATTTTTGAAAAACCATTTTTTTTTGTTTAAAGACACGAGGGTCGTAAATTTTGACCTAGAACCATTTGGCGGTAAAAGGTAAGGTGGACTAGGGTGGAAATCCCTGAATCCGGATTTTTGTTTCAAACCATGAATTTTGGTTCAAGGATCGAAAGTTTTGGTCAAGTCAGGGAGAGGCTCCTAAACTTGGATTTTTTTTTTGTTTTTGAACAATGAAACGATAAAAGTAAGCATTGTTTTTGAATCTCTAGAAATTTTGACATTTGATATGAAAATTCTAAAGAGAGTGGGTTTGACGAGCGAGTACCTGAGAACAGGTTTTGGCCATACAGGCATTGCTCTTACCCAGTTGGGTAAGTCTTCAAGGGTAGTACCGCTTCAAGAACTTGCCGTTGATAGGCAGCATACATCTGTCGCCTTCCATGTTTAGGAGGGCATATGCGCCGTTGGAGAAGACTTTGTCGATGACGTAGGGTCCCTCCCATTTTGGTTCAAATTTGCCTTTGGATTTGTGTGCGAAGACCATTGGTCTTTTTACCGCAAGAACCAAGTCACCCTTTTTGTAGGCGCGTTGCCTGACCTTTTTGTCAAAAGATCCTGCCATGCGTGCTTGGTAAAGTTCAATGCTTTGTCGAGCTTCGAGCCGTCTCTCGTCGAGATTGTCCAGCTCATGGAGTCGCAATTTGACATTGCTTTCTTGAGTCATGTCATTTTGTAGAGATACCCTCAGAGAAGGAATTTGTACCTCTAGGGGCACGACAGCTTCGCATCCATAGACCAAGGAGAATGGTGTGCTATGGGTTGGTCCTCGAACGGTGGTTCGATAGGTCCACAAAGCTTCAGACAGTTTGTCGCTCCAGTCTCTTTTGTGACTAGAGACCATTTTCTTGAGGATTTTGCAGAGTGTCTTGTTGAAGGCTTCTGCTAATCCGTTTGCTGCCGGATTGTATGGAGTCGAAGGACAACTTTGAATTTTGTAATTGTCGCAGAACCTGTAGAATCGATGATCCCGGAATTGTGGTCCGTTATCATGGACGAATCTTTTGGGTATGCCGAAACGACAAATGATGTTGGTGCGCAGGAACTGAAGAACTGATGAGGTCTTCATTTCGTTGAACGCAAATGCTTCTGACCACTTGGAGAAATAATCCGTAGCGGCGAAGATGAAGCGATGACCTTTGCTTGAAGGGGGAGAGATAGGACCTATGATGTCCATGCCCCATGCTTCAAAAGGCCATGAGATTGCTGTAGGATGCAGCCATTCCGGAGGCATGTGAATGTAATCTCCGTGAACTTGGCATAGCTGGCAGCGTTTGGCAAATTGCATTGCATCAGCAACCATGGTAGGCCAATAGTAACCTAACCTTTTTATCTGATCATAGAGCTTAGGACCTGCCTGATGGGCTCCACAAAGACCAGCATGAACTTCTTTAAGTGTTTCTTCGGCCTCTTGTTGTGACAAGCAGCGTAGAAGTACTCCGTTGAAGGATTTCCTGTAGAGGATTTTTGAAGGAATATCCAAATGAAAGTTTGGGGCTCGCCTTTGAATGCTTACCCGTTCTTTTGGATCTTCAGGCAGGATTCCGAACATAGTGTAATCAATGAACGGATCCCTCCAGTCGCCGATTGAAGGTTGAAGGATAGAGATCCGACTTCCAACCACTCGGTGGCATTCAGCAACTGCTTGGTGTGTGTTAAGAGGAGGGAGGATCTTTCTCTCACACACTGTAATTTGCATGCTTTCCCCTTCCTGGATCGCCATTGATGCGGCAAGTCCGGCCAGGGCATCTGCACGGATGTTTTCACCTCTACGAATGTGGGTGATGTTGCAGATGTCAAACTTTTGCAGAAGCGATTGTGCCTTGTTGTAATAAGGCAGCAGATCGGGCTTCCTGACTTCATATTTCTGATTCATCTGGTTGACGATCAGTTGAGAGTCTCCAAAGACTTCCAGCATAGTGATACCGGATTCGATGGCGAGTTCCAATCCTAGGATCAGAGCTTGGTATTCAGCTGCATTGTTTGTGCATGGTTCCAGTAGTGAGAAAGCGTGTGGAATCATGTATTTGTCAGGGCTAACAAAGAGGATGCCAACTCCTGAGATCAGCTTTCTTTTTTCATTTGTCCTGGTTGCACCGTCAAAGTACATGTCCCAGGAGGCATTTGGTGAGGAAGTCTCCACGTTGTAGACAGGTTCGTCTGGGAGATCATCTCTGAGTGGAGAATCTTTAGGCAATGGATGCTCTGCGAGAAAGTCTGCTAGAGCTTGGCCTTTGATTGCTTTTTGTGGTACATACCTAATATCAAATTGTGACAAGAGGATGGACCATTTTGCCAGTCGGGCATTGAGAGAACCGGCCTTCGTGACAAGGACCTTCAAGAGGTTGATCCTCGAGACCAGGTAGACTGTGTTGGAAAGCAAGTAGTGACGTAGCTTTTGTACGGCAAACATCACTGCAAGGCATTCCTTTTCGACTGGGGAGTAGCGATGCTCTGCACCTTCTAGCATGCAGCTGAGGTAGTATAGAGCAGCTTCTTTTCTTTCATCATTTTCTTGTGCAAGCAGAGCACCCAGAGAGTGATCAAGGGCTCTTGTGTACAAGATGAATGGTTTTCCAGTGGCAGGGGCAGCTAACACTGGAGGTTTGGTCAGGTATGACTTGATATCTTGAAATGCGGCTTCACAGTCGGCATCCCAGACAAAGTCTACACCCTTTTTCATCAATCGAAAGAATGGACGGCATTTCCCCGAAAGATTGGAGATGAACCGTCTGATGTAGGTCAATCTCCCTTGAAGCCCTTTTAATTCTCTCAAGGTTCTTGGAGAGGGCATTTCTAGAATAGCCTTGACTTTTATGGGGTCAAGTTCTATTCCAGCTTTCCGAACAAGGAATCCGAGAAACTTACCTGACGAGACGCCGAAGAAGCATTTTAGAGGATTCATCCGCAGTTTGTGTTTGCGGAGTCGGAGGAAGACTTCCCGAAGATCTTTGAGATGGTCTTCTTTTCTTCTGCTTTTGACGGCGAGGTCATCAACGTAACATTCGACCGTCCTGTGCTGCATATCTTGGAATATTTTCATCATAGCCCTCTGATATGTGGCACCAGCATTTTTCAGACCAAATGGCATGACAGTGTAGCAATACACACCAAATGGAGTCCGAAATGAAGTGTGTTTTTCATCCTCGGGATGCATCTTTATCTGATTGTAACCAGAGAAGCCATCCATGAATGTCATTCGCTCGAATCCGCAGGTATTGTCAATCATCACCTCCGGTATGGGGAGCGGGAATTCATCTTTAGGGCAAGCGCCATTCAAGTTGGCCATTCAATACAGACTCTGATTTGCCCATTTTTCTTTGTCACGGGGACAATGTTGGCCAACCATTCTGGATGTTGTTCCTCACGGATGAAGCCGACGCTTTTGAGCTTTTGAACTTCTTGTTCAATTTTATCCATCACATCTGGACGGAATCTTCTTTGGCCTTGTTTGACAGGCTTGATTTCTTCTTGAAGATTGAGTTTGTGGACTGCTACTTTGGGGTCTAAACCAGGCATTTCAGCATAGGACCATGCAAAGCAATCAACGAACTCACGAAGAAAAGCGATATACTCGGGTAACTCATCATCCTTTATATTCTTGCTTATGAATACAGGACGTGGGTTATCAGGTGTTCCCAAGTTTATCTTTTCAACAGGATCTTCTGTCGGAAGGTTCGAAGGTGGTTCCTCCACAATATTTTCGGAGGCTTCCAACTCAACGAAACCTTCTGGAGTTTCAACTGCATTACCAGACCAAGGCTCTGTTCCTTTCCATGGATTTTCTTGATTGGTGATCTCCTCAAGGCTTGCTATGAGATAGTCCCAATCGCCTGTTGAGTCTGGTATTTCTTTTGGAGACGAGGGTTCTTCTGGGTCAGAATAGCACAAGTCTGTATTATCGGACGATTCCTCTTTATCATCAGAGAAATCGTACAAGTTGGATGAGCTTCCTGGATCTTTGTCAGGTAACTCTTTAAAGAGATTTCCAGGGAGATCGATGTCTTCGTGGACTTTAGATGTTGAGGCTTGGTCGGTAAAACGACTTTTAAGCCTTTGTGTCAACTGTCTCAGAGGAGTGTCGGGATCATACCCTAACCCATATGAAGACTTTTCTACATGACCGTAGAGTCTCCAATCTTCCAGCTGGCTTTTGGTCAAGGCGGGCTCCAATGGCGTGAGAATACCGCGTCTTTCTCCCAAACCGACTGGGTTTTGAGCGTCATAGCCCATTTTCTTCATAATTGCTTGTGCCACAGGACTATATAGAGATAGCTGAGGCATACCTTCATTTTGGAAAGGTTCCAGCATGGAGTTTGATGAAGAAGCATCCGATCGATGGAAGAAGATCGGTCTTTGCTTTGGTGATGTTGTCGGAACAACAAAGGTAGCAGACGTAGGATCTTCTACGTCAGCAGGTGTCTCCATCGGAGTGAGAGCAGGCTGAACTTGCTGAGTGTCAGCTTGGCTTGACGATGCATCGTCTTCTGGCTCTGAGTCCGAGTCTATGTCTTGCATGATAGACACGAGAGAGACAACAAATTTGCCCCCAGGCTTTTGTTTCGCCTTCTTTACTTTAGTCGTGATGACCAAAGGTTTTGAATTCATGAGGGAGATAACGAAGGGAGATTGACTACTCTCTTCTAATTTGCCGGAGGGTTTGTCTTCTTCCGGTGATTTTTGAGGAGCCTTGCCTTTATCTTTCTGGAGATTTTCAGCAGGGGGTGCTATTTCCTCTTCTTCTTTTTCTCCTTCATACATCTGGGAGTCTGCGAAGTGGACTTCTTTACCTTTGAAGGGTTTTCTGTCCGCAAAGACACGATGTACCATGCCGTCGTCGCCGACGAACTTGATGCATTGGTGTAGAGTTGAAGGGACAACACCGTTCTCGTGTATCCAAGGACGTCCGAGAAGGATGTTGTAGTATGAGGGGGTTTTTATTGCATACACAGTGACCTCAGAGATAAGATCACCGATTTGCAATTTGAACCTGATTTTGCCGATAAGCCTTTGAGCGCTCCCATCGTATCCAAAGATAGATACAAATGTATGGCTTAGCTTGTTGGGTGGGATGCCCAACTCTTCGAGAGCCGAAGTAGAGATGAGGTTGAGTGCAGAACCTGGGTCGACCTGAACTCTGTGTATAGGCATTTCCTTGATGTACCCTGTGAAGTACAGGGGTCGGTTGTGCCTTGCTTCGCCAAGTAGGAGGTCTTCCTTAGTGAAGGCGATGGTTGCACTGGCTGCCTTTTGAACCGAGAGGCATTGGATGCATGATCCCTCGCTTTTCTCTTTTTCTCCTTTTAAGCAGGTTTCTGAGTTTTTGACCCGGTAGTCCATTTCAATTTGGAGGACTTGCGGGGCATGTTTGTCGACATCCTCATTCAGTTTTTGTAATTCTGAGATGAGATTATCACGAGTGCGTGGAGACATTCGTAATAAATCCAGGATGTGAAGACGTGCAGGTATGTGTTTGAAGTGCTCAACCAAGTCATACTTGAAAGCCTCCTTGGGGCCTGCATGTTCATTGTTTTTGCCACTGGGGGCGCTTACAACATCTTTTCCCAAAGGATTTACATAAGTAAAGGAAGATTGGTTGTAATTCTTGTGGTAGTCCCGGCCAGAGCGGGTGCCTCTACCAACTTCGAGAGCTTCTTGAGAAGGATCTTCGTTTGGAAGATTGTCTTCAGGATCAAGAGGCTGTCGTTTTTCATCTACTGGAGATGTATCCGCAGCAGAGTTGCCATCCTCAGTGATTGTGTTGCACGGAGCATTTTCCGGGAGCAAGTCCTGAACAGCATCCAGCAGCTTTTCTTCTTCGTTGACCCATCCATCATCCCAAGTTGGGTTTTCTTCATGATGATGAGTCGGGAAGAATGTATATTCTGAAGTTACAGTCTCAGGAGAAGAAACCTGAGAGGGTGTCATCTCTGTGAAAGTCACGTGAGACGAGGTAGCCCCAGAAGATATGGTGCTAGGTGTCGCCGGTGTGTAAGTGATATCATCAGATGATGCATCGGAAGAGCTATAATCCTGAATTATCACATTACAGGCAGCTCTTAAAGGAGACGTTGTCTGCTCGGAGTCAGACTCATCCTCGGATGTAAGAGGATCGTCAATCCAGCAATGTTCTCCATTTTCGGGAGTTGAGGGAGGAGGTACCTGATGGGCTTCAGGGACTTCCGGCTCTGGATTGTGAGGAATCTCGTTGACGCGGTCTTGCTCTTGTTCTAGAGCGAGACGCTGCAAGATCCTTGCATATTCTTCAAGATCAGGCATGGGAGCCAGATCCTCTTCTTCGTCTTCTCCGTGTGGCTGAACATAGTTGATTTCCACTGGAGCAATGACAGGTGCTGGGTTAACAGCATCTTCTTGTGCAGCCTCTTGGTCTTCTTCATCATCAGACCAGGATCCTTGTGGTTGCAAGGGGTTATACCAGATTACTGGCATAAGGTGAGTTTCAGGAACCCATTCTTCGTCGGAGAGATACTCTCCTGTTTCAAGAGATTCCTCCCACTCGCCGGTGTAGTTGGGCTCGAATCCATCGTCGGTGTCGCTCGACTCGTATCCATCAATGGAGAATCCAACTACCGAGTTGCAAGAGTATAATGCCCCCTGCATGGCTTCTTTTTTGAATTGAGGTGGCATGAAATCACTGAGAGTGAAGTTTCTTACCGCCTTTGAAGTCTCTGGAAGGGACGTTTTTGTTGCCCCGAGTGAAGTGGTAGAGGAGGCCTCTGCCTTTTCATGGACTTCTTGTTTTGGCTGGGTCTTCTCTTGCCGTTTGAGCCTGAGGAGATGTTTCCTAGCCTGCCTTCGCTGTTGAGCTGTCGGCTTTGTTTTTACGATCTCCCAGTTTTCATCTTCCAAGAGATCGGGATGTACCCATATGGGTTGTCCGTCTGGTGTCGGGTAAGGAACCAACACTTCGGACGTTTGAATTCTTTTTATCACCTTGAAGGAAGTAGTGATCTTCTTCTTCGGTGATTTTGGTATTTGTCCACATGACACCATGTTGACGGAGGCAGTCCCATAGTTTTTGTCAAAGGTGATGACTCCGTTTTTCCACATCTCGTTTATCTTCTCTCTCACAACAAAGCATTGATTGAGAGGATGCGAGACCATCTGGTGGTATGGACAGTACCAAGGATCATTGGTTTTGCCAACGTCTCCAGGTCTTTTGGGCTCTGGCAAAATGAGTTTGCCATTTGCTAGGAGAGCCTCAAAGATTTCTTCAACGTCTTCATCGAACGGATATTTCATTTCTACTCGCTCTTTGAAGGCATCAGAGAGTTCAGGTCTCTTACCTGCAGCTCTATTTTCAGCTTTCTTTGGTTGCTGAGGAGCTGACTTGGTTTGCACATTAAGGACCTCTTTCTTCTTTGGTTTAGAGGTTGCAATTGCGGTTGGCTCTTTTCTTGATGATTTCTGACTGTTGAGGTCTTTAATCACCGTTTCAGCTTCCATAGCAGCTTCCAGGAGTTCTCCCAGGTGTTTTGATTTGTTGCCGATGATCATGGAGCGTATTCTGGCTCTCATGTTGTTTCGGCAGATGTCGACTAGCGACGCTTGTGGCAATACATCTGAACATTTGTATGCCATTGCTTTCCACTTGTGAATGAAGTCGTATGTTGACTCATTCTCCCCCTGTTTTAGGCTGCAGAGCTGAGCCATAGTAACAGGATGATCCTCACCTTGGAAGTGGGTCAGGAAGCGTGTCTCTAGCATTGCCCAGTTCTGGATAGAGTTCTCCGGAAGAGTGGAGTACCAATCGAAGGCCGTACCTTTTAGGGTACTTGCAAAGAGGCGAATCTTGAGTGCATCTTGATCCGCGATAGCTCCCGTCAGGATCTTGAAATGGATGACGTGCTGTCTGGCTGATCCTTTCCCCGTATATGTTTGGAGAATGGGATGTTTGAATTTTGTGGGGAACGGGACCGAGTCCATCCATAAAGGATATGGTGGCTTGATCCCATGCTCTTTGAGTATATCCTCTTCTTTAGCTTTGGCGAGGATACTGTCTACGTCCTTTTTGGTAAGGGCGCGTGACTCATTTTCTTCACAATTTTCCTCGTTATTGCCATGATTCGGAGGAGGCTCATTGTTCGCCTGATTTTGGACGACAAGGAGAAGGTTTTCCATCAGAGTTTCAATCCTCTGCTGGCCTTGTTCCAACTGCTGGATGCGTGTGAGCGCATCATCTCGAGGTGGATTCTGAGGTGGTGGCTCAGAACTTGTAGCCAAGACGTTCATCCCTCGGGATTCGAACGAAGAAACCGTCCTGGTGACTGAGCTGAGGCTCATTCTTTTTGATGAAGAGCTTGATGAAGGATTACTCTCCCGTCCTTGGCTTGAAGGGGCAGGAGATTCTTCGGGATGTCTTTGTGTCCTGGTGACGCTACGGGTCACCGGACGTCGGACATGGATTTTTTATGCTGACCTTTGGCGTCTTCTGGTTTTTCCAACCATATGGACGGCAGCAACTTGGTCGGGTCTTTCTTTTTCGACCCATTGGTGGGAGACTTGAAGTGTAGGAGGCTGGGTCCGTTGCTTCTCTAGTCTCTTTTGTCGATATGACGCACGGCGGCGTGCTCGACGAGCGATTTGAGCTTCAGTCAGCTCTGGCTGGGCTCTGACGATGAAGGATGTGCTCCCTCGGGTGCAGCAGCCGAGCTTGTCTTCTTTGTGGTTAGGCAAGGACAGGATGCGGACCCGGTCCTTTGCCTGTTGCAGCGAAGCTTTAAACCTTTCGAGTTCGGCCCCTGTAGAGATAAAGGGTCGAACTGAAGGGGTGTAGGCCCTGGCAGGTGCTTGTAGAGGCCTAGTGATGCATGATCTAATTTTGGGCCTGTAGGAACAAGCCGGCTCATGCTGGGTTGACTTGGGAGTCAGGTTGGAGATGGGTCTCTCCTCTTTCATGTAGGCAAGAGGGTAGAACTGGTTCTCTTTGAGTGGGGCCAGGTATGCTGGCTTGGTGGAAGTTTGAGACCTTCTTTGTTTTGGGGAAGGTCTTGGAGACCAAGTCTTGGGATAGACCTGGTTGCTTGTTGGTCGAGGCTTCGCGGGGGTGCCGCGGGCTTCGGGCTTTTGGGCGCTCGCCTTTGGTGTCACGGGAGTGACACGTTGAGAGGCGATCTTCTGCTTTTTAGCAGGCGCAGCTTGTTCTTCGGGAAGTGGGAATGGTCCCAGTGTCCCGAAGACGATGGTCCGAGGAGTCGAGGTCGACCCGGAGTTCAGAGAGTTGCCGAGGGAGTTAACGCTTCGGCAGCTGACAGGGCGCTTATGAGTGCGCGTGCTTTGCTTCTGTTGAAGCATGAGTTGGTGCTTGTTATCATCGAAGATAATGGTTAAGGCTGCCATTGTTAGTTTCGAAAAAAGTTCTGAAACAAGACCACATCCATTAGTAATCACAAGAATATAATGATCATAAATGGGAATTCCTATGGTTGTCTTTTCAAATCGCTTAAGGGATATGACCCAAGCGACATGAAGAAGGCAAAAAGCCATAAATGGTACAATTGTTCTGACAGCAAGTATGGTGAGCCCAGAATGAGCGTTCCAGTGACTGCTAGAAGCAATTGTAAACCTAAATTCGACTTATCGAGAAGCAGGGCTTGCTCGAGATAAGAAGAATATAAGGTAGGAGTTACAAATGTGCCGGTCACAGATACAGTAGACCCTGAAAGGGCGTACCAGTACTGCTATGCACAAATGTTGGAGATCGCATCCATGAGATGGGATTCTTTGTTTTGAAAGGTAAGAAATGGATTCGTCAAAGAGAGCAGGTGGCATTCCGATTCAAATACGGGCTCAACGATTTCCGCGAGCGCCAGTACTCAGAAGGGAAGAGACCACAATTTCTCGAATCTGAATCCAAAAGTGACGAGTTTTTTTTTTTGAAATGTCAAGATTGGTTCCATCAAGAAGAGCAAATGGTATTCTGATCTGAACACGGTCTCGGCGATTTCCGCGAGCGCCAGTGCTCAGAAAAGAAGAAACCAAAATTTCTCAGATCTGAAATCAAAAGTGACGAGTTTTTGGAGATTTTTTTTTTTTGAAATGATTTTTTTTATTTTATTATTTTTATTTTTTATTTTTTTTAAATATATTTTTATTTATTTTTTTTATTTTTATTATTTTTATTTTTTTTAAAAATATATTTTTATTTTTTTTTATTTTACTTTTTTTTGAAAATTTTTTTGTTTTTTTTTTTTTTAAGATTTTTTTTTTTGAAAATCTTTTTTTTATTTTTTATTTTTTTTTTTAAGATTTAAAGACGAGAGAGTACACATAGGCCTCCTAACCCGGTCTTATGAAACCTCAATTGATAGAATTGCCCCCAGGTAAGGGTAGGATTACTTAATGAACCCGTTTGGAGGACCCTTGCCTAGAACAGTCAAGCTGTCTCCACACTCTGGACAAGGCTTTTCTTGAATCAATCGTGATCAAAGAACGCAATTGGTTTAACCTTAGTGGTCTATGTCCTTCTTTATAAAAAAATCTCAAATAGACTCATCGAAGAGAAACGATGGCCCAAAACCTTAGTCGAACGGGCTCAACATTTCTGCAAGCACCAAAGAACGATAGGATAGGATCAAAGTTTCTCAATTTTGAATCCAAACTAAGAAAACTGATTTTTTTTTATTTTTATTTTTTTTTTTAAATAATTTTTTTTTTGAAATCTCTAATGAACTCATCGAAGAGAAACGATGGTCCAAAACCTTAGTCGAACGGACTCAACATTTCTGCAAGCACCAAAGAACGATAGGATAGGATCAAAGTTTCTCAATTTTGAATCCAAACTAAGAAAACTGATTTTTTTTTTTTTGAAATCTCTAATGAACTCATCGAAGAGAAATGATGGTCCAAAACCTTAGTCGAACGGGCTCAACATTTCTGCAAGCACCAAAGAACGATAGGATAGGATCAAAGTTTCTCAATTTTGAATCCAAACTAAGAAAACTGATTTTTTTTTTTTTTAAAAGAGAAAGAATGGAAACAAACTCAAAGAAATAGAAATTTCCAAAAAATCCCATCTCATGTTTTTTAGGATGCAAAATCCAACATAGGCTACCAGCTAGAAAGTAGCCAAGGAATCCGGAAAAGAAGTATAAGCATAGAGCAAAAAGTATGATATGCAAATATTTCATTTCCAAGCACCGTGTTCTCAAATGAACGAGTCCCACCGGGTGTGCCAGCTTAATGGAACGCGCTCCGAGGCGCCGTGGGGCGGCTACCGGGGTCGGCGGAACGTGGGAGTCCGTCGGGTCCGGCCCTTTCGCGCCCTGGCGGGCCTGAAGCGTGCATCAACATTTCTTTGTGTGGGTGTGCCAGATTTTCTATTTTACTTGGAATTGCAAGTGGTAATCCGGAGATCAACCTCCGCAAGTAAAAAGGAAATCAACTTCTTTCAAGTTTTCCATTGCACAAATATTTAAGAAAAGAGACATTTTCTTGGTTTGCCGTGAAAGGCGATTTTGTTTGGCATTTATAGCCGATTTTGGCGTTTATAGCCGATTTACAATTCTCATCAATAATGAAAGACAAGAGTTGTGATTTTTGTCTCTTTTAGAAAAATACAAACTACAATGAAAAGCAAGAAAAGGAAGATCTAACTTTTCAGGAGATTGTGGGGGACTCGTTCAGATTGACGGTCGCAAGCCATATATGGGCTTCGCCATCATCCATGCAGATGAGAACAGAAGATGCTCTTGATTCGCTTGGCTTGGCTATAACCTCAGGTTTTTAGAGGACAAAGACCAAGAGAAGGTCCTATGTCCAATAAAAAGCTAAGTAGACGGGCTGAAAAGCCACATCTAAGCCATTGGAGGCAACGGGAGAAGGCAAGGACCTTGGGGGGGGGGGGGGGGGGGGGGGTGCCCCCCAAGGGACTTTTGTCACCTTGTAGTGGTGGCCGGTGCAGAACTTCAGCAGAGTATTTCTCTCTTTTTCTTTCTCTGGATACGAGCTCTGGATTCTTTCCGATCGATCGATCTCGATTTTCTTTTGATCCGATTTCAAAGGAATGCTCTCCTATTTATAGGCTTTTGGTAGCCATTTAGGAGAGTTTATGGGCTTTAATGGCTTTAATGGGAGGAGTTACAAGATTTATTTCTTGATTTTGTAACTCCTTTTTCCTTGAATCTGATTGGCCGATGGAGATTAAGGGCTTTTAATCACCTTAATTACCATAATGGGAGGAGTTTCATGGTTTAAATGCCATGAATCAATTGACTTGTAACTCCCAAATGCTTGCTTCTGATTGGGCCGTCCAAAGAAATGAATTAATGACTGCAATAAAGCTAGTCAATTAACCACATTAATTGGTCGCCGAGCAGTCGAAGAGTCGCGGGCCTTGCCGTGTCTTCTGGAATTCTTCTGGCGATGATCATCGATGGATCTTCATGCTGATCGACATCGGATGAACATGTAACTTCAGACATTGATAGCTAAGAGCGGGCCGGTGACATCTGTCTTGTCGATTTCTCGATCGGTCGGACAGAAAGAGCACTTTTTTTGGTCGACCGGTTGGCGATCTTGGAGCGATCAATGATGATTTTATGCTTTTGGAGGTTGACCCGTGATTTTGACGGATGTCGGAGGATATGAGTCAATTTCAAGCACTAAAAATCACATTTTCAGGAAACCACAGGGGCCAAAGTGCGCGAAACGCGAAAAAAGACGGAAAAAACGGGTCACCGGCGGAAAATCCGGTGACCCGGACTTCCATGGTCGCCGGCGACCATGGGCCATGGTCGCAGGGGCCTGCGACCTTGGGGGAATTTTTCCCTTCGGAGCCCGTTTTGTGGTCGTTTTGAGGTCTTTTTCGTCGCCGTTTTCTTCTGTATTTTTCCTGACATTTCTTCTCAATTATTTGCTTGATTTCCCTGTAGAAAACCTGATGAGAATCCTTGCATTTTTAGAGTGCAAAGTTTCCAATTTTCCGGGAAAGCCGAAGACTTTGTCGCGTAGAGCTGCTGATTTTCCGCCAGAAGCTGAAACTTGGTCAAACGATGTCGGAATGACCTGAAATTTGAGGTGAAGCCTCCTGAGCAATAAATAAGATCAACCATAGGCTTTTGTTTGAGTTTTGAAGCCGTTTGGGGTCCCGTCGATGCTTCACTTGATTTTGCTGTGGGGAAAATGCCGAGCTTTGATATGTGGCCAAACGATGTCCGATTGACCTGAAATTTGACGGGGAACCTATTGGAGTCATTTTGAGATGATCCACAGGCTCTGTCTTGGAAACCATGGTCCCGGGGAGCTCCGCCGCCGGTAGGCTTGATTTTCTTTCGGAGCGTCGAAACCTGGTCAAACGTTGTCGGAATGACCTGAAATTCGACGTGCAGCCTTTTGGAAGCATGTTGAAGCCACTCATGCACTTGGTTTGATGAGCGAAGGCTTTGGTGGTTCCCGCCGCCGGGAGGCTTGATTTTGCTGCTCGAGCATTGATGGAGGGTCAAACGTTGTCGGTTTGACTTGAAATTTGACATGGAGCCCTTTTAAGACATGCTGGAGTCATCCGTAGGCTCTGATCGAAGTTTTGACGTCTCCGATGATGTCACCGCCGGGAGCGCCATTTTAGCTGTCGGAGAAGCGAAGTTAGGCCAAATGATTCTGAAATGGCCCGAAACTTCATGTGTACTCTTCTCTTGGCTATCTTGAAGGATCTTGCAGTTTTTGTTTGATTCTGACAAGATTTGATTTTTTGGAGAAGTTGCATTGCCTATTTATGGCAGGTTGCGACTTTATGCAGCTTTCTTGATGTTGAAGAGGCAAAGTGACATTTTTGGTGTCAACAGCCCTTACCTCCAGTGCGTTCACCCGAGCAAAGTTGAGGACTTCCTTTATGAAATCCATGAAGGGATCTGCGACAGCCACATCGGAGGTCGGTCACTGGCTTACCGAGCTATCAGCCGGGGGTACTGGTGGCCCTATATGCAAAAGGACGCACAGGTCTATGCCAGGAAGTGTGAGAAGTGTCAGAGGTTCTCTCACTCTCTCCATCAGCCCGCACTTGACCTAAGTCCTCTTTCCAGCCCCTGGCCCTTCGCCCAGTGGGGACTGGACTTGGTGGGACCTCTCCACCGAGCTCTAGGGAACAAAAGATGGTTAATAGTAGCTACCGACTATTTTACCAAGTGTATAGAAGCTGAAGCGTTGTCCTCCATTACCGAGAAGGACACCAAAAACTTCGTATGGAGGAACGTCGTGACTAGATTCGGAGTGCCTCGAGCCTTGGTCACGGATAACGGGACCCAGTTCGACTCCAATTTCTTCAAAAGCTTCTGTCAAGACCTTGACATCAGGAACTACTATTCTACCCCAGCTTACCCCCAGAGCAATGGACAGGCTGAAATTTCCAACAAGGTAGTCTTGACGGACTCAAAAAGAGACTAGATCGAGCCAAAGGGAGATGGGTAGAGGAACTTCCAAGTGTCCTCTGGGCGTACAGAACTACCCCAAGACGCTCGACTTCCGTAACGCCTTTCTCCCTAGCCTACGGGATGGAAGCCGTAATTCCACTTGAGGTCGGCTTACCAACCTTCAGGTCAGAACTATTCAATCAAGGCCGAAACGATATAAACCTCGCCACAGAGCTCGACTTAGCTGAAGAGCGGAGGGAGTTGGCAGCCATTCGCCTCGCCTCTTATCAACAACAGTTGGCCAGGGGTTACAATCTGAAGGTCAAAGAAAGGAAGTTCTCCCCTGGAGAACTGGTCTTAAAAAAGACGCTTCCAGCAGACAAAAATCCCAGCGAAGGAAAACTTGCACCGAACTGGCATGGACCATTCAAAGTGACTTCGGTAGCTGGGCGGTCTGCATACAGACTAGAGGACATGGAAGGTAGAGAACTGCCACGTCCTTGGAATGCTACGCACCTCATGAAATTTTATTTCTAAGATGTAATCAGGTTTCGGAAGTCAATAAACTGATTCTTTTTTATAGAATATGTTTTTACTTCCTAAAAACTATCTCCTACTTTCGGAAATGACCAAGTTATGAAACTCGGCACTTGCTCACAGCTCGGTCACAGGATCGGCACCTCGGGCTACAAACTTAATACGTTAAGTCCGGTTGGAGGGCCGAGCTCATTTACTGGTCTTACTTTTTGTTGTGTCCTGTTATTTATTTTGATTACGAAGCCAACCGCATAAAAAGAGAAGGAAAAGTGGAAAGGAAAGGACATTCACCACACTGTATAAAGATTAGAGCAAAATAAGAGTTTCATTCAGTCAAAATCATGTACAATGAAGGTTTCATTCTCACCAAAAAGAATTACATACATCTCCCCAAACGGGCACAGGAAAAGAAGAGAGAAAAAACATCATGGCAGCTGATCTATCTCAATGATAGACACATCTTCACCATCACCAGTCGGAGCGGGAGGGCCCTCCGTGACATCGGGCTCGAGATCGGCAGTGGTGGTCTCGGTAGTTGGAGCTTGGAGAGTCTCCGAAGCTTGTGGCTCGTCAGCTGGATGGTCAGGAGGGGCCTCGGAGAACGAAGGAGCTGGCGACTCGGGCTCGGCGCGAGGGAGCTTGGGCAGGTCTTGACGGATGGGGTGATCCTCGGGGATCCCCATTTCTTTCAGCATTGCCAGGCATCCCATTTCTAAAAGCTCCTCTCCCAGCGGAACGAGTTGCTCTTCATAATCCCTGGTCGCCTGTGCCACCCCCTTCTGGAAGGAGGCCTAGATCTCTGCTTGCCGGGAAGCCTCGAGCTCAACCCTCAGTTTGGCTGAGGCTTCCTGCTCAGCTTTAAGCAGAGCTTCGATCTCGATTTTTTCCTTCCTCAGGGCCTCTATCTCGGTCTCCACCTCCTTTGCCCTCTTATCCATCCTGTACACCGTAGCCTGGAGCCCATAGTTCTCGGCGCTTTTCTTGGTGATCTCTTCCATGGCAGCCTCATTTTCTGTGTTCAACTTGGCGCACTCTTCCTGAGACCTCCTCAGCTCCTCCGAACTCCCTTCCAGAGCTGCTGCGAGCTTCTGTTTTTCAGCCTGCAGGGATTGGATTGCAGCACGGCTCTGGCGGGATTTTTCCAAAGCCACTACAGATCTCTCCACAACCTGGACAGCAGGAACAAAGGTTAGCATCACACAGCATGTCCCCAAATCTATATAAAACTAAGTAGTGCTCACCAGCAGGACCGATGAAAGGTTGGCTTGATGAAGCGCACCCTCCTCCATTCTCCGAAAGCGTTCGACATCTAAAGGGAGCGCACACTCCTCAGCCAGCACTGTCGCCACTGCCGAGCAACCTTGTAAATAGTGTCCCGAGGTCAGCGGCGTCCCTGATGCCAGAAGGAAAGATGGCCGCCAAGGCTCCACCACGGGGGCATGAGGCGCCAAGGGCTGGATAGGGTCCTGGCGGGATGAGCCCTCTCCTCGGGGCATCACCGGCACCCTCTCCTCCTGCCTTTCTCGGCGGACCATAGGTTGCTCCTCCTCCCGCGGCTCCTCCTCCACCTCCTGTCGCTGACGCGACTCCCTCCTCTCCTCCGTCGGATTAGACCGAGTAGCCCTCTCCTTCCGGGGCCTGGCTTGGCGCGGCTCCTCGCCCTTCGCCTTCTTCGTCTGCCTCTCCTCCCTCATCGCAGTCGAGTCATCTCGGGAGGAGCCAGATGGGGGAGCCTTATGGGCGTCCCTGGAAGAGGAACCAGCAGACCTCGAAGACGAAGAGGCCCGCTTACCCAGGAGCTTCTCCCGGAGGTTGGTGGTAGGAAGATCTTGACCCCTCTCCATCTCGGGGCCGGGCTAGTGCTCCTCGGACACCTCCTCCTGGTCGGTAAGGGGTGAGATCGGTCGCTCCTGCCCAACCGCCTCTGGCGCGTAGCTAGGCCCGACCTCAATGTTCTCGACCCCTCGCCTTTTGGTGTAATGTTTGTACCTTGGCAGGTACCCTATGAGACACCAGGCAGCCCTGCCTTTATGCCCCTGGTAGCTTTGGACTTTGTCAAACCAACCTCCGTTCTTCTTCCAGCCGTCACGAATCGCTGCCTGTCTCCTCTCACCAAGGCCTGCACAAAACAGATCAACGTATGTCAGTTCGGCAGGAAGATAACAGGATGAAAAGTCAAGCTATTTGAGCTCGGTATTTTACTTGGGAGGCGCCCAAAGTGACGAGGTACCCGATACCTCCTCTCTGCCTCGGTTTCTTGCGCACCGAACTCCCAGTTGCCGGTAACAAACAACCTATCGGTCCCGGCGTGGCGCATTGAGTCCTCCAGGGCAGTAACGAAGGAGATCATCTTCGGTTTACTCCGGAGGTAATAACAGTCGTCGACCTCCCCGGTGGACTTGCTAATGTCATACGCTTCCTCGATGTCATGGACACCAAGGTGGATGCCTAAAAGCCTATTCAACGCTACTGTCCCCATTATGATTTTATAGCTATTCGGCATTAATTAACAGGGGGCAAGATGCCACGTCGCCAGACATCGCCTGAGCAATGGGTGGACGGGGAACCTCACTCCCCCTTCGACTACCGAGACCAATGGGAAGGGCATCGCCCCGTCTCGGTAGACGTAACCGTCCCACAGATCATCTGGATCGTCCAGCCTGATCCGAACGTCGTCCGGGATGCTGTAGGTCTCCCTAAACCTAATTATGGCCTCGGGGGTATCGGCTAGATAACGGTAAACCCCTTTTCCCATGTTTTGAGGACTGTAAGATGGGTGACGAAAGAAAAGCCCTAACTGAAGGAAGAAACTAGAAGAGAGGTGCTCAAAGGGAAAGATAAGGGAGAAGAAGACTTACAGGAAACTAGACGCAGAAGGACAGAAAGGTAGGGAAGATACAGAGATGGTCTGAAAATTGCACGAGCAGAGTCTCCCCCAGAATCAGAATGGCAAAGTGATGAAGGAGGAGGAGGAATGCTGCTTTTATAAGGCAGCAGGACGACTCCTCGGAAATCGAAGGCAAGCCCTCCTCACACCGCCTCGAAAGGCGAGCACGTTGCTTCGGTATTCCGTACTGCGAGCCAGATGACGCCACGTGTCAAGATTATGGCGGTTTCCGCAGTAAAAGCCGTCAGAGTAATTAATTGTCTCGGGCAGGCGCAACGATTTTGGCGCTTCCTGGCAGACAGGCTGGCGACGGATGGATAGAACTCTTAAACGAAGTCATGATGAAGACCGCAACACCGGCGGCTGATTACAGAAAAATGTACTAGCTAGGTACTCATATGAGCTTCCACGTCTCCAGCTCCCGACCTCAATACAGCCCCGAGCTGATGAGATCGACAGCTAGGGGGCAATTGTGTGGAGTGGTTGTGTAATACCGAGGTAATCTTCTACCTTGACACTGAAATACCAATTAGGGGTTACACCAGCCTCAATTAACCCAGTTCGGCAAAAGTGCCAACTGGCACCGAGTTGGAGTTGAATTCGGTCAAGTATACCGGCCTCGTTCATTACGGGCCCTGCCCCGAGCGCCTCGGTACCAATGCCCGACCTCGAGAATCCCTGATCTCGGTAATTTCCATCTCGGTCTACTTGACCAAGATGGGCATTGTCTTTCTAAATCTCCATTATGAGATAGGACGGCTACATTACAAAGACCCCCTGACAGAGGGTGACCGCCAGATTCTGATAAGGGACCTTCCCTATCATGTCCACATTTATGTGAGGGATTTGAGGGGACGTCCGATGAGACAAGTATCCTCGCCTACCAAGGGTCCTAGGAGTGGGCTGATGGGACAAGTATCCCCACCTACCTCCACTATGGAACCTTCTACTCTCTCCTACATATACCTGCATGGTAATCCCATAAGAGGTAAGCAATATACAGTCTACATTCTGTTTACCTTGCCCACATCTTCTTCCTCACTTCACCCTAGTTCAGTGACTGCACTAACTCAGGCGTCGGAGTGCCTTTGGCTGACAGCAGCCTCGGGTCCTGACCTCTGTTTTCTCTTCCTTTCAGGCTTCGGATCATCAGAGACGTTCTGGCTCTCAGCTAAACAGTTTCTCCGTGAACCTTCATCATCATCCACACTAAGTCCGTAATTTTTAGGCACGCACAAGAATCTACACATATACTGATGGCAATGATATTATGATTTAATGTATGATGAATGGTAAATCATAGATGTATGTGTAATGCGTCATGCAGACTGGTGTATATTACTGTACTATGAAATCTTATTAATTTCTTATCTTATGTTACTTCTTTTCATGTGTGTTTTTACAACAATATCGCTTGGAACGAAAATTTTTGTTTGTGATAGTTCTAGGTATCATTACATAAGATGCTTATGATTAATTATCTGATCATCAATTAAGCAAATTATAGGTTGCAATTTCCATCTTAACTTGAAACCTCCAATATATAGTCAGCTACTTTTGTTTCACTTGTTAAATAGAGACCTTTGCCTCATGCTAAGGATGTTGACTATTTTCCTAATCCAAATTATTAATTTTTTTTATAATTGACTCTAACTCATTCTTCATGAGGCTAATTAACAGTTGAGGCATCCTTCTCAGAATCTAGTAGAAGGATTTCATCATGTTTCATTTGAAAGAGAGATATTGCTGAAAGAATGGCAACTTGTCAGTCCCTTCCAATAACTTTGTCCTCAACCTTTTTAAATGAAAGATGTTTCTAGGATTATGGTTTTAGAGATTTTCTATTAGATGTTAGAATACTTTTCAACAAGTAATTTACTCAGTAGTTCACATCTGATGGCTTTTCTACAAAAATCAATTATTTTGCCTTTAAGGTCATCCAATCAATATGCTTATTGGTGGGGGATGCTTTAAGCATCTTAGAACCCGCGCGGTCATCAATAAGATTCAGATTGAGTGGATTGTTAATATTTCTCAACCAGTTTTATGAAACAATTGTTAAGCCGCCTGATTTTGTTCATATTCATTGACTAGCTTCGCTACCATCAATTAAAGGATTAATTTTCTTGAAAATTCATCATCATACTCCCACCGTCCTTATTTGTCCAAATGATCATTTGAGAATTCGATAGTAGATATTGTGGGCTTGTCTTGGTAAGTGGCTTCTCTTGGGGTAGCAGATATTTGATTTTTCATACATGTAATAGGGTTTGATCTGCCTCTTACATATGCTTAAGTTCTTCCCATTTAGTACATCACTTTTTGCAGAGATGGAAAGGACTGTTCAAGAAGTTATTGTTTCCCTAGTTTCAAGATTAATCGAAATAGAAGTTCTTTTGTGAATGATGAATGACATGGATGGTCACCCATCCATCCCTACTCCAAGGGACTCTTTGTTTCGTATAATTAAATTCCAAGGGGTTTTAAGATTTTATATATCTATAAGTGGTTTAAAATGAAGAATCAATGGTGAATATATGGAAATGACCATCAAATAGCCTTTTATTTAATGAAAATTGAATTAAAGGGAAGTTGAGAAAGAAATACCTAGGAAGCACTCTAGCAATTCAAATTCTAGCAAAATCAAGGTCCATCTTCTTTGCTACTTTATATCGTTCTTCCTTCACTTCATATCCTTCAATCCTTACCTCATTATTAATGTTTCGGTTGAACTCATTTATCCATGAATTCCTATGAATTCTATGCAAACAACCACCACCAAAATCTCTTCCTTAATCCGCACTAATAAATTGCCAACTTTAAGTAGTAATGGAAAGAAATTTCATGCACAAGCACTTAGGCGGGAGCACAACCGAATTTCACCTATACAATGAACCGCACCCATGTGCACTGTGCTCGAGATCGAGAAAATCGTCTGCTAAATATTTCCATTTTTATTCTCCTAAAAAGAGCAATGGCTAAGAGCATCTCCAACAAATATGTCAAATACGACATAGCACTGGAAACGATAGAAAAAAAAAAAAGGTGAGGACTCCGAATGTCATATCTGATGTGGTATTTGGCCGGGACATTGGACTGCCATGTTAGTCAGATAAAAAGCCAACACGCCATTTATTATTTTAAAATATTTTATGATGTGGGTCCTACAAAAATGTAAAGACTTTTGAAAAAAAAAAAAAAAAACGAAGAGGTCAAAAGAGGTAAAAGAAAAAATTATAATAAAAAAATAAATTTAACATATAAATGGAGTTCTTATTTTAGAAAATGCCAAATTTCAAACTGTTAAATTGTTGTGTAAGCCTTCAAATGCAACTTGGCATCTCCAAAATAACACATCGGCTCGAGATTCTCTCAACCTATCTTTTTGTAAGCTAATTCGTCCAATTTATCATAGCAAATCGTGTAGCAGTATCTCCGAGCACGCCCCAATGATTCCCTGCTGCGAGGATCGCGGCTCGTGGACCTTTGATCACGTCATCAGCAGTGCTTCATGTTCAGGCTTTGCAACCTGAGCCATAATGTCATGACTAAAGTCCCTGAACTGTTACACAAAAGGACACGACCAGTAAGCCAATTCCTTAAATCAATTGGTGTGACCTAATTAAATCTAAATTATCTAAAATAAATTTTTTACCATGCCTATTGTCTATTGACCGTGCGCATCAAAAATCTTGCTGCTCAAAATTACTGTTTCCAAGTCATTTTCAAAAATAAAAAAATTTACTGTTTCCAAGTGTATTAGTTTGAGAGAGACACGCATATATATATGAGATGCTCCTATGAGAGATATCTCTCATTTTAAATAAGAGATTGGGTGGGAGTTCTCACATCCATATCCAATGCCAACAGCTTAAATATAAGGGCCCCTACTCCTATCTCTCATATAAGGTGAGAAATATCTCTCATAGGAACATCTCTCATATATATATATATATATTTGAAGCCACAATTAGATTCAATCATGATTAATTTGAAAAGGGCGAGGACTAAATTCCGGTAAAATTCAGCAGAACAATGACTTTGAGAAAGGAGATCGGCCCACAAATGAATTTAGAGAAAAGCAATCTGATAAAGTGAGCAGAAAAAGAGACTGCAGGGGCCAGATTTTTAAAGGGAACAGCCGAGATAAAGGCACTATCATTTTCATGGGTTGGTTGGGGCCCAGTGATTGCATGCGGCCTACCGAAAGTGGGAGAGTCCCATCTATCTATCCTAGAATCTGCTTTGATGACTTTGCTCTTCATGTTGTTTTTGTTTATATTTATATGCGCTTTTACTATGTAGGTGTCAGGTGGCCCACCAGGTCAGAGCTTTCGATTAGACTTTTTGTTTCATGACTTGATGGTGCTTGGAGTTGCCCCTGCCCTGACATTTGTGCATGTTGATGTCCTCTAGGCATGTCAAACGGGCCGGGGCAGGCTGCGCCCGTGCCGGGAAAAACCCTGGCAAGGTATGGCCCGCTGGCACGGCCCGCCATGTCTGGCCATATCGGGCCTCCATGCCAGGCGGGCCTCTTTCATCTTTTTTTTCGATTTTTTTCTTATCAGTATTAAAAATAAAAATTAGAACACAACCATGGAGAATGACAAAAATATTTAAGTGGTTCAGTCAAACTTGACGCACTCATATTCAAATAATTAATATTAATTCAACAAAAAATCCTTTTAACAAGCCTTATTCTCTCACCTAAATTTATATTTATTCTGGCTAGGGCTGTATATATATGGGTTGGTTGGGACCTAATATATGATTGGACACATTCCAAAGACTTGTGAGTCCAAGACGATATCCATGGTTTGAGACACAAGTGAAGAAACCAAACTATACTTAGAGTGTATTATGTTTTAATGAGATAATATAATCATAATAAAAGTAAAAGTAACATTATATATATATTTGGATTACTATTATAAGTTTATTACTATTGATCGGGCCAGAAAAGAATATTAGAAATGGATGTAATTTGGGTCAATAAATCTAGGTTTGATTTCAATTAGACCCAAGTTCCCAACCTATTTTTTAAGCTTACTTGGCCAAACAAAGCCATCTAGTAATGTTTGATAAGTGCCAAAATAAAAATTGTACAGAAGAAGTTTGTGCTCTATTTGGGCCCAATTTCCATAGAGATTTTGTCACAATGGGCCCACCTGTTATATAATGATTGACATCCTTTGTATTTTTTTTTTTTTTGGTAAATAAAATTTTGATTAAAAGAAAAAGAATGGGAGGGTTAGAGTATTTATAGACTTTGTAAAATCGAAAGGGACACAAAATACCCCTTATATGACTGTTTTATGGCTGTTGAGGGGTTAAAATGAAGAATTAAAAAAAAAAAGCCATTTTTGGGAAGGCCAGGCGAGCCGTACCTAGCGAGCTAGGCCTATCATGCCTGGCAGGCCTGGTGGGCCATGTCAACAAGCCCAAGCACCTCGGCCCAGCACAGCCCATGTCACGGGCCGTGCCGGGCCACGGGCTGTTGACTGGTTCAGCACGGCCCGGCCCATTTAACATCCCTATTGTCCTCCCTTCGCGACCTTTTCAACTTTTTTTTTCCGCAGTCAATGGGGTTG
Source organism: Umbellularia californica (assembly GCA_028538565.1). Classification (NCBI taxonomy): domain Eukaryota; kingdom Viridiplantae; phylum Streptophyta; class Magnoliopsida; order Laurales; family Lauraceae; genus Umbellularia; species Umbellularia californica. Next base: position 43,148,239 of record JAPQWN010000004.1, read on the forward strand.
GACCTTGACCAATAGAGACCCACCAATCGCAGGAGTGGACCCCACCACAGCAGGGGGGAGGGAACGCATGTGTGCAGGCAACATAATGCGTGCATGACTAAATTACCTACGGAAAGAAAATTTAAAAATTGATCCTTAGATAGTTGGGTGAGAAGTACAAAATCCCAATCAATTGGGGCAACCCTCGGTGTGCTATTGAAATCCAATTTTTTTTTTTTTTTGGAAAGTTAAGAGTTTGTATTTTCTAAGAGAAATAACAAAGAACAAAAGAATGAGAGCTGGCTCCAAGATCGTTTACCTACTCTCAACAGAGAAAAAAAAAAGAGAGAGAAGCTCACCACCAAAATTCAAACTGGTTGTGAGACCACCTATAAGCCCGCCTACTAAAAAAAAAAAACACTCAATCCGATGCGCAACCATACAAGGAGGCAAAGGGAGAGGGGGAAATATAAGAAAGACCAAAGAAACACAGCAACAATGTGAGTGAAATGGGCAAAACATATTGAAATCCAACTTGTGGTAAATAAACGTCCTCTTTTTTTTAAAATATTCTTTTGGTTTTAAATAGATAAATAAATGCCCTCATAATAAATGGAGTATTTCCAAATTTTATCCTAATAAGAGTTGATCCATCCACTAATTTAGAAGTTCTAGATCTCTATCTTGGGTATAATCTCCCCAAAATAATCTCTCTTAATTAATGAGTTGTTTCTCATATCTTCAGTTAAGAAAACCCATTCTTAATTTGGACTTTTTTCTGGGAGAAGAGGAAATAATAAACAGCAAGAAACCAATCGTCCAAACAAGAACCAATTCAGACGAGCCACTCAAAAGTGATAGCTCTGAGAAAACCAAATTTAGATAAGCAAAGAGCCACCTCATTACGCTTTGTAGGAATATAACTAAAATTAAGACCCACAAAAACTCAAGAAGTGTTATAAGATATGGATCTTAGGTGGATGCCCACTTGAGATGAGTTAAGGTTAGATTTTGGTTTCCTCTTTTATGGGGTTACTTTGTCTATATATATGTATCTTTACCTTTGTATTACATACACATAATGAGATAATAGAAAACTCTCTCTTTTCTCCCTCTAATATTCTCTCTCTCGATCTCTCTCTTTATTACAACACGTTATCAGCACGAGAAAAAAAAAGAAAAAAAATCAAGCAAAGCCTTCCTCGGCTTGCGTGCATCCTGAACAAAAGCAAAAGAAAGAAAATCAATCTGCTGTGTCTCCTTGCCTCGACCTAGGTGTAACAAATCAGTTTGCACGTTGAGAAGGAAACCAAGTGCCAGCCACATTTTTTGTTTATTTTTGTTTATTTATTTGTTTCCATCCATCTTGGTGTATCTTGGTGTTCGTACAACAAAAGGAAAACCAAAAGGCTGTCTCGTCCTTCTGACAACAAGAAGATACAATCATATTGCTACATTCTTTTGTTTGTTATTATTTTTCCTTCCTCAGTTTGCGCACAACCACCTTGGTTTTGTTTTCCTGTGACGACGCTTCTGGGGAGATTTTTCTTCCTTCCTCTCACCTCGGGACGCTTGCAAAAGAGGTCCATTTTATTATCGGCCCAATCAGAGAGTTCCAACTGTCTGAAAAGTTTTGGACTGCGATTACGTTCTTGCATGATGTCAAATTCGGCTAAACTTGACTTTAAAGCACTTAACATAAATGGGGACAATTATTTATCTTGGCAATTGGATGCTAAAATCCACTTGCAATCCAAGAAATTATGAGAGACCTTAAAGGAAGGTAACAAGATGTCCCCAGAGGAAAAGGCGTTAGCCCTCATTTTCCTGCGCCACCACATACATGACGACCTCAAACATGAATACCTTACTGAGAAAGACCCAACAAGCTTATGAAAATCCCTGAAGGATAGGTATGATAACCAGAAGATGGTCATATTGCCAACTGCCCGGAATGAATGGTTAAACCTGAGGTTACAGGACTATAAAACAGTATATGAATACAACTCTACTTTATTCAATATTTGTTTCCAGATTAAGATTATGTGGTGAAAAGGTTTCGGAGGAGCAGATGTTGGAGAAAACGTTATCCACTTTTCATGCCTCGAATGTGCTCCTGCAGCAGCAGTATCGAGAGCAACATTTCTCCAAATATTCATAAATTATCTCATGTCTCCTAGTAGCTAAACAGAATTCCATCGTATTGATGAAAAATCATAACTCCAGACCAACTGGATCTTTGGTAGTTCCTGAAGCAAATGCCAGTCTTAGCTCAAATAGAGGCAGAGGTAGGGAGAATAGCAGACAAAAATCCTCCAGTAGAGGTGGACGACATAACTCCTCCAGGCGAGGTGGTTTTAGAAGTCATCCACCAAAATTCAAAAATCACCAGAAGTAGTCTGACTTTAAGCATAAGAACAACCAGAATCCACCGGCAAATCCTTCCCACTGTCCTGATGACACGTGCCACAGATGTGGAAGAAGTCGGCATTGGTCACGCACTTGCCGTGCACCAAAGGAAGTGGTGGAACGATACAAAGCATACAAGGCCTCTGTCCATTCAGCGGAGACAAATGATCTAGAAGGCTAGAATTGGGATATAATGACATTAGAGAGTCCTCCAATTGACATTACAAACTTGGAGACTCGTGACTTTTTTGAGGATGAAGATAACCAACATCTGGAAAATGAGGCATTTAATAATCTTTTGGGGGCACCCCCTGGCATGGTCTAGAAGACCCATGGTTATTTGAATATTAAAAACTTAAATTTCTTTTAGTTCAATTGAAATGCATGTTTCTTAGATTTTTTTTTGTTTTGATAGAAAACTTCATTAGTGTCCTAATTTATGGTGATTTTTTAATTATTTTAATCATATGATTGCATAGTTATGATGTTTTTATTATTTTTGTTTAAGGTATGGATCATGGAACTAAGGACAATCTATGTTTGGTAGATAATGCCACAACGCACACCATTCTGAAAAATCAGAATTTTTTCTCATAATTGATGTTCATTCCACGAAAGGTGTCCACCATAGCTGGACCTGTACAGATAATTGAAGGCTTCGAAAGAGCCCATATGATGTTACCTAATGGTACCCATCCATTCATTAAAGATGCTTTGTTCTCAAAAAGTTCCCGAAGAAACTTGATTAGTTTCAAAGACATCAAAATGAATGGGTACCACATTGAGACTGTAAGTGAAGGTAACAAGGAATACTTCTGCATCGTTACTAGTATTGAAAGCCAGAAGCAAATACTAGAAAAACTAAGTGCACTCTCTTCAGGGTTATATTACACGACGATCTCCAATGTTGAATCCCATTTTGTTATAAGGAAAACAGCAAAGTCGAGCCTGAAGCTCAGTGATCCTAAGGCTTTACAGCTTTGGCATGATAGGTTAGGTCGCCCTGGGGCTACTATGTTAAGAAAAATCATAGATAACTCTTTTGGGCATTCCTTAGAGAACCATCAATTGACCATACCTGGTGGGTACTTATGTATCCCATGTTCACAAGGGAAATTGATCACCCGACCCTCTTTTACTAAAGTTGCATACGAATCTCCATCCTTTTTACAAAGGATACAGGGTGATATTTGTGGACCCATCAATCCCCCTAGTGGGCCTTTTAAGTATTTTATGGTTTTGATCGATGCCTCCACCCGTTGGTCGGATGTTTGCCTACTCTCAACTAGAAACATAGCATTTGCCCGCCTATTAACTCAAATAATTAAACTGGGGGCTCACTTCCCTGATTATCCCATTAAGTCTATAAGACTTGATAATGCAGGTGAATTTACATCACAGGTTTGTTATGATTTCTGTTTGTCTATAGGAATTGTAGTCAAACATCCTGTCCCCCATGTCCACACCCAAAATGGCTTAGCTGAATCCATGATCAAGCGCATCCAACTTATTTCTAGGACTCTGCTGATGCAATCCAACTTACCGATTAGTGCTTGGGGACATGCTTATTGCATGCAGCAATTTTAATTCGACTTCGGCACACGGCCTATCATCAATATTCTCCTGCACAACTTATATCAGGACATCAACCCAATATTTTTCACTTGCACAAGTTCGGTTGTGTAGTTCAAGTCCCAATACCACCCCCTAAGCGTACTGGCATGGGACCACAACGTAGATTGGGAATATATGTAGGTTATGACTCTCCTTCGATTATTCGATATTTAGAACTAAGGACAAGAGATGTTTTCACTGCTCGTTTTCCCGATTGTCAATTCGATGAGACAATCTTCTCGCATGTTAGGAGGAGATAAGATAATTCCTGAAAAATGTATTGTTCCTGTAGAACAACCCGTTCTTGAAGAATGACTAGAATTAACATGGAATACTTCCACTTTGTCTCATCTGGATCCCCGAACTTCACAATGTGAGAATGACGTACGGAGAATTGTGCACTTGCAAGAAATTGCAAACAAATTACCTAATGCATTTAACGATGCAGCAAAAGTGACGAAGTCACATGTGCCAGCTATTAATGCACCTGCCAGGATTAATGTCCCTGTAGGACAAAGTCAAAATACAGTAGCAAAAGAATCTGCGATACGCCAGAAGCGTGGCAAACCTATAGGTTCGAAGGACTCGGTTCCGCGGAAAAGGAGAAATGAGCAATCATCATCATATCCTCTCGAAGAGGCATGTAATGCTCCTGAAGAGGTTCCTCCCGAAGAGGTACAAAATGCTCCTGAAGAGTTATGGAAAAGTCTGTTCTCTCTAGAATAATAGAAGTCCCTGGTGAGACTTTGGAAGCCCCTGAAGAGGCACCGGTACCGGAAAATGAAGAGATCTCTATACTTTATAATTATTCAAGAGAGATAGATGAGAAATGAGATTATCATCGATGACGCATTTGCATATGCGGTAGCTACACAAATATCAAAGGAAAATGATGATGATGATTGGGACACAGAACCACATTCTATAAATGAATGTCGACAAAGAAAGGATTGGCCACAATGGGAATTAAAAAGCCATTAAAACAGAGTCAGAGTTTCTTAACAAACGTGGTGTGTTCGGACCTATAGTACAAACCCCAAAAGATGTTAACCCTGAATGTTCAACAGTATCCAAAACAATAGAGTTATGACCAGTACAAATTCCCTTTAATTGCTTTGATTACTTCCCTCCTGTTAGACAAAGCGGGTACTCTGGAGAATTCCTCATCTTTGGCTTTTATCACTCATGAAATAGAACGCTCATAACTTTTTTCCTTTACAGGGCTTAAAACAATAGAGTTTTGAATAGGATTGCAAACGGGTATCCGATTCTCCAATTATACGGAAGTTCCGACCCGAAAAAAAACCGGGTCTAGAACTTATTTTAGGTTCCAATTGATAAACGGGTCCGGGTCCTGGTCCATATCGGTTCCAACCCATGGACCTGAGACCTGGCATATGAACCTTTGATATTGCAAATAGTACCTCAACATCAACCTTTTTGGATACTTTAATATATATTATTAGAGTTAGTAGACTTGATGCATTGTTATAAACTGAATGATGTGCTTATTTTTAATAAAAGTGAAGAATAAAGAGAAATTAGAAATGATTTTGGAACTAGATCCCAATACTCTAAGTGGACCCGGTTTCGGAACTAGATCCGGGATTTCCTATTAGAACCGGGTCTAGAACCAACAAAACAGGTTCCTAGTCAAAACCGGATTCAGAATCGGAACCATTATTTAGAAACAGATCCGGGTCCGGGTCCACTATGGTTCCGATTCGGAACCGTTCCGTTTGCAACCCTAGTTACGACTGGTCCAAATTGCCATTAAAAGAGGCTTAAGTGAGGGCAGTTTTTTTGCGGCATAAGAAAAGGCAAGGAGAACTGGTTTTGACATGGCTCATATTTTGATGGACTCTAAAAAAATGGTGCAAGCTTTGAAGGGAGATCATGACTGGTCAATAAATCCCATCGTTTTAGACATTAGTTCTTTATTTTGCTTTGTAGACTATGATTATATTCCTAAGATCCTAAATGGACAGGCGCATATACTTTCTAAAGTCTGCTTCCATGATAGACGAGATATAGGTTGGGAAAGGGATTTTTTTTAATCTTATTTAATAACTAATTTGGTGTTGTTCTTTGTGCTTATCCTATTTCTCTTCCCTTTTAATGAATATATGCTTATTTACCAAAAAAAAAAAAAAACTGTTTATCCTTTACAGGCTCTTGCACCAAGATGGGATTCATTGTTCAGTTAGCATAGGCACCCAGCAGGGTCATCCGTCTAAGTCTAAAGTTGGGGCTCACAATTGGGCAACTTGTCAATAGTGATATTTCAACCCGAAGAGTCATGGATTGATCCCTAGGCATGTGTATGAAACTAGTCCTAATGCAACTCGGCCATGAGTGTGTTGGCTATAATTTTAGCGTTTTTACTCATGAGTACATGATTATAATTTAAAAAATCAAATTAAATAATTTTATAGATCATAATATGGAGTTGACATTTATAAAAGATCTCTGGCCCATTGTTCAGAGCTCGAGTCCTTATAAAATTTTAATAAAATCACTAACCTTGATGGAACCTTTGTCATGTAATTAGTATAAATTTTTTTTAAGCACCTCTATTTATAGTAAGCCACATGAAGTTTCTTACTTATGAATTAAATTAGATTAAATTTACTCTACATTTTGAATTTAAATGTTATAAATTTAAATTTTGATAATAAATGAAACGAGCTGTGTTGATTATGAATTTCAAACTTTGAGAGGATTAGGATTCTAGGCTTAATAATGGGCAAGAAGTAGAAAAAATAAAAGAAGAATAATCACAGCATAATGCATATCTTATTGGTGATTTGATGAATTGTCTTTTTCATAAAAGTACTCTTTACTAAGAGGGTAAAAAAGATAGTTGGGGGGCAATCAAGAGGAAAAAAAAGTTGAGAAGGTGCAAAAGGATAAGATCAAAATCTATCTTTGAAAATCTTTTCTCCTATTTTATAGAGAAGGAACAAGTTGAGAGGGTCAATTGCCCCCTCTCAACCCTATGTGGCTCCATCCCTGCATATTTGTGTACCACTCACCAATCTAGGGAGGGGAAAGGCATGTAGTTAAAATAAATTACAACCAACAAAGTTTGAAATCATGTGTTTTACAGGTTTTCTGAACTTTTCTAATAAAAGTTATTTAGATCACCGCATTGCAATTGTGGTTTCTGGTTCATGGGACAAATTGATTTATGGATATTTGAAACTCTTAACCTAAATCTAAAAATATGGAGCGACATATTCAATCACAAAAAAATCTTGCTTTCCTCATAGGTGGCTTTCTTAGGTCAAGGGTATTTAGGTCATTGTACCGGATCTTTCTTCGGGGCTAAGAAAGCAAATATTATATATATGATGTAATCTTTGACCCTAAACTCTAGAGAGAGTCAATATGTGAATCATTGCTCTCTTTCCGTGGACATAGGTTGTTTTGTCAAACCACGTAAAATCCCCGTCTCTCTTGTGTGGCATGGTTGTTCAATTACAGGTTTCGCGCTTCTACAAGCACACGTACATCAAATATATTCAACTATTTGAGTTTCATGCAAAATAGAAAAACAGTAATAACTGGATCATCATATGGTTTATACATTGTGAATTGAACAAACACAAGCCAAATATTTAAGTTATGAACAAAATAAATAATGAAAACAAACCTCATTATAAGAAATAAAGAACAAACCGACACCAAATCCACTATAGATTGATAAATGTACTCCAAACACATCAGACTTTTAATAATAATTGAAAGAGTTTTAACGGGAAAAACCCTCATAAAGACCCTATTATTTAATTTGGCCCCAATAGAAAACGCCAGACAGAATGGGCCTTTAATTGACGTTTCTCCTTTTTTTTTTTTGTCTTTTAGTGCTATAGTCGATATCGACTATCCCTACTCCATAGAAAAAGGCCACGAAACCGCTCTTAACTATCACTGTCTTCTTCTTCTTTTCCCTTTTTCCCTTTCATCCTCGTTGGCAATTGTTCTCTCTCAACGGTGGTCCCAGGCGGTGGTCCCCTCTCACATTCGCTCCAACTTTTCAAAGATTCTCCACCCTTTGATGCACATGGAGGTATGTTTGTTTTCGTTGTCATATTTGTGCCCTAAATTTGGAGTGGGATTTATTGGTTTTCGATGGGATTGATCCTTCGGAAGGGAGCAACCTTGCAATCTCCTTCTAACTTTGTAGTTTCATAAAAATGCAATTTTATTCACAGTTTCTATTTTGTCCATGTAGAAAGGGATGCACTGACTGTCAGCGCTGCTGTTTTTGGGTTTTTATGTGGGGTTTTCTGAATTATATTGAATGGGTTTTGAATGAAGATAACATTTTAATGGAATTTACCAACTAGATTCCAAATAGTAAATGTGAAGTAGCCCGCTCTATGGTTTGAGGATGAAATTTTGCTTCATTGAAGCATAGGATCCATGCTCTTTATTTTTAGTGATTTTATCCTGTTTAAGCAACAAATGTAGCAAGTGCAGTTTACTCACCTAAAGAAAGTGCTAATTGGGCACGATCACAGTCGATGAGAACCACACTTCACTTCCCCAAACATGCAGTGGATATATTTTTTTTCTCATTTACTCGAAACCCAACTACATTATCAATCAAACAAAGATTTATATGTATCCATGATCATTGCTACATCATGGCTAATTAGTAGCCTAATTATGGTTTTTTGTTCATACCTATTTATGGATCAAAACCCTTCTCCATCACAATGTATGACTACGTGCACCAAAGGTTAGATATGGGTGGTTTGTTCGCTGTCATTGATGTTTTGTGCCCAAAGAAGCAAGTTATTGTTTGTTTTTTTGTCATTATGTGCTTTTGTATATGTGGCCATTCCACTTACATGTGGTGGTTTGTTAATGATCAATCTAGAGAGAGTGATGTAATACGGAATTATAATATTTGGGCTACCCATAGCTACCCATAGAGAATATCATAATATGGTGTGTGGGGAGTGGAGGTGGGTGGGGTGGCAATGAGAGCATCTTTCCAATAGTTTTCATTAGATTAAGGAAGAGGCAGTTTGAACTATCTTGTCAGTGATGAGAAGTCCAGATTAATTGTTCTACTTTAAATAAGGATCTTTAGTGCTAACCTTTTTTATGAGCATGATCTGTCTCCTTTGCTATTGGTACACAACTCATCCAATCTTCAATGTGGCACTTAAATTATTCAAGGTGACATGCACTGTGGATGGATTATAAATATTAAGCAAAAGTGAAGTTCTGATTGGAGGAGATGTTTATGTCAGTCCTGTAATATTTGGTTTATTCTAAACAGCCAAACCCTAATTCCAAACCCTCGCAAAAATTCTGATTGGAGGAGATGATTATGTCACTCCTATATTGTTCTGATTATAATGTTCCTTTCAATGGGCCACGTATTATCAATCCTAATAACAAACGCTCGTAGTGATTGCATCCTGTGAACTGGCACTAGTACTAGCATGGGACTGATTTGACGACTATCACCATTGGATTGATTTATTATATATGAGAAGCACGCTTACAAAATCATATGCCTTGGAAGGCCCCTAATCCCTATCAAGACGTGAAACCCTGCCATTATAATTGCACTTCTCTACGAGTACCTTACAAGTAAGGATGTAAATGGGTCGCCGAATCACCGATTACCCAGAAGTTCTGACTCATTTATAACCGGGTTTGTGTATATGCATTTACGTTTCAATAAGTAAAAGGATTTGGATATGGGTCCTTTTTTGGACTTGTGACCTATACGGTTTTGGGCTTGGTTCCAACCCGTGGACCCGATACTTAGTTATATAGGGGATTTAACCGGAAAACCCCTCCTAAACGAACATTGGATTAATTTGGGCCCAATAAAAATGGGCAGACATAAGGGGCCCTGAATTTACATTTCTACTTTTTATTTTTTTATTTTTTTGTCTATTAGCACTATAGTCAATATTGACGCTCATTCGTAACTAAACTTAGTACAAACAGACGAAGAAGGAACGAAGGAAAAAACTAGAAAGAATGAAAGAAGGAGAAAACTCTCACTCTCATCATCTCTTCTTCTTCTTCATCCCAAAATCCTTAAACCCTAAATCGTCTTTCCACATATGGTTCAATGGCAGCCCTCTCTCGCATCGGCCTGGCGGTGTTGGCCGTCATGGGCTAAAACCTAGCCCTCAACATCACCAAAGGCATTTCTGCAGTTCTTTCTTCATTTCACTTATATTTATCTGTCTCTCTCACTTTAGATATCTGGAGAAGAGCAGCATAGCGCTAGAAATTTAAATCCTCCATAGGCTATTCTTTCACCCAAAAAACCGCCTCCACCCATTTTGACATGTCTTGTGATTTTGGACAAGTGGTGTGTGACCCATTGCAATTGGACCAAATGAGTGAAAGGCTTTGATCTAATTGAAGATGGTGAGGAAGAGAATAGCTTTAGAACTAGATCTCCAATCCAATGCTTCTCAACGCTTTCCATGTACAGTTGGAGTCAAAGCTCATCTAGGTTGAAGCTGCATCTCGAATATGGGGTGGAGAACTCGTTTCAAATGCCGATTACTCCTGCTTTGTACTCAGTGAATCGGTATTTGAACTGGGTCGAAGGTACCCCACATGAAAATCGCCATCTCCATCACCAAACTAGTGCTCCAACCACATTGCAACTCCAACTCTCTCTCTAACCCATCAAAATAAGCAGCAGCAATAGCAGAAGTTGAAGCAACAAGAACAAACCCAGCTCCAAAACCCACCTCCCCAGATAGTCGATATCGATTATTAAAAAAAATTATAAAAAAAATGTAAGTGGCCCTACGGGACCAATTATGTTTGCCTATTTGTTTATTGGGCCCAAATCAATGTTTTGTCCATGTACGAGGGTTTTTCCATTAAAACCCCTAATATATAATTACATCAATATTCGACTAGAAATCGACTAAAAGCTAGTTTATTGATAAAGAATAAAAGATTAGAAAGCACAATTAGCTTCTTGATACCCAGTCGCTGAGAAGAAAATTAGGACGGATGAGACCAAACAAGTTTAAAAACACACCTACCCCCAAGGAAATGAAGAAGAAGAAAAAAGTTCCAGAACTTTAATGTTGAATCACAGTATAAACTTAACAGAATTCATCATAAAGTCTAAATATATTGGTTTTCTTCACACCTTCAAAACCCCTTCAGTTCCTCCACAGATACTAGTTAGATTGCCAAAAGTGAAGTTCCCCTCTCATTCTAAGGGTCTGTTTTGTGGAGCACAGTTTGTAAAGAGTAGATTGCATTTTGTGTCTGATTCTGAAATTTATATTGGAAATGACAGGTTATCAGATTAGCCGTAATAGCAGCTAAAATTGGTAACAAATAAAGCAGAATTCATATAATCATCATAGGGTTTTTTTCTAAGAAAAGGGGTTGTTGCGAATTATGAAGGCTCAAAGTTATAATAAAAGAAATACATATAATTAAAATAACAAACAAAAATCAAGATGTTCACCTGACTTAGTAGCACAGTGCCTGCTTCCTGTGAACCCAACAACCGATGCCCAGTTTATATTCTCAACCCATCTTTTCCTTCACAAATAACGTTGTCAGCCTTCTTATAATGATCTTCTAATAGAGAATGGAACCGCATCTGCAGGCTTACGAGTGCTGGAACAACCTTACCAAACCATTTCCTTGATTCATCAGGAGACATGAGCTACGTAATGAATAACAAATAACCTTAATGAAAATTTGACATTAAAAAAAAAAAAAAAAACAACCGGATAAACAACATTCTCATGTGTGTGGCACTTATGCTATATTTTTGTTTCATACCCCTAGCTCTAGACAAAAGCCTTCAGTTAGGCTTTTGTTTCATACCCATAACCTTAAGAGAAACAAATAAAAGCATAGCCAAGAGACTGATGCTCAATGGCTGTTTGGATCAGCAATGGATTTGTTTCATTTGTTTGATTGTATATTAATTGTCCATTGTACACATTTGATATTTTCCAAGTTCATGAAGAAAACACCAACGATGTTGAGAGAGGACTCCTATTCTCACAAACAAATCATATTTCAGAAGGCATTCATCAAGGAGAGGTATAACGTAAATAGATATCAATTATCTATCTATAATCTCAATCTCTTAGTTTTGTTGTATTGTCCTTGGAGTCACCTCAATAATTATTGTTCTTACAGGAACTTGGTCGCATGAGATGTATCCCAATAAACCCCGATAAGGATATATGGGTGCTTACAGACACTCAAAAGCAATACGTACGGCGGGTGGGACTACACCATTTGGCGGAGATAGATCGTATGGTCATAGACCATGCGTTGATAACAGCGTTGATTGAGAGGTGGCGTCCAAAAACAAATACATTCCATTTGCCATCGGGGGAAACAATTATAACACTTGAAGATGTTGCTTACATCTATGGCTTGCCAGTCGATGGCCCGGTCGTAACCGGAATGACTTTACCCGGTAGGTTTGTAGAGCCACTATGTCAAGAGTTGCTTAGGATCACATCCCAGAAGAAGCAAGACTATGTTGGCATAACGATAAAATCTAAGTGGCTTGAAGACAACTTCAAGCCTTCTACCTGGCAGGATGAGGAAATGAAGATAAACAAAGATGATGAGATTAGAGCCACTTGGGCATATTTGTTTTTTTTTGGTGTCTGGGCAAATCTTCACACAGACTTCAGGTGCGAGGGGGCCTACTTATCTGCTTGAGTTGTTTAAAGAATTCAAGCCTTACGCATGAGCCCCCGCATGCCTTGCAAACCTTTATAGAATGCTTGCAAAGGCAACTTGGTGGGGCCAGGATCCGCAAGTGGCTGAAGGAAAGGGGAAATATCAACAATAGGAGGATAGTAAGTCCTGCAGGACACCCACGGGGCCTTTATAGCTTCTACAGGTGATTAATTCACAAGCCTACCATTTGGATTCATTATTTAAAAGCTAACGTATGACTGCATCTTGTTGTTTTCCATCGCAGATATGGGCTTACTCTAAAATGACTACTGTGTCCTCTGCCAGATCGTAGTTGGAAGAAGGACATATAATTTCCGTTGTTTAAGACATGGCATAGGAGGTTGGGGGAACACCCACCCCTTGCAACGGTCAAGGAAGTAAGGCACTGATTAAACACCTTGCTGGTTGATGGGGTAAATATACATGTGGTTTCCAAGACAATTAGACATGTTTTTTATTTTGTTACCTATTGCATATGTCTTATTGTCTTCTTATATGTGACCATAGGCAATTCACTTGGCAGCTGACTCCAACTACCCCAAGAAATTCCGATTGAGCATACCCAAAGGGGATCATGATCTTTTTTCGTCTTCGACTGTGCTATTGTGGTACTGGATTGTTGATCAGCATAACATGTGGCGAGTCATGAAGCAATTTGGGCTCAAGCAACTGGTCCCACCCCTTCAGTATGCCATACGTGAGAAGAGAATGTGTATAGATAGTGGTAATTGATTACAGCTTGTATATGGGTGAAGAGATGGCAGGATTGTGGGCTGCAAGAAGGCAACTTGGATTGCTCAGGGAGGAGTGTGCCCAGCCTACATATTTTGAAGAGTACCTCGTCTGGTATGTTACCAACACAGTCCAACACATAGGCAGGGTCGAGCACAGGGAGGGTACTGAGGCAGAAGCCCCTGCTCAGCAGGAAAACCCATATGATCCACAAAAATATATCAGTATTTGAATGCTATAGCGGTGATGTTTTTCATTGATATGGTAGTAATGTTTCTTTTAACTGATGACATAAATTTTGTTGTAATCAGGTCGAAAAACTTGTTGCTCGCTTAGAGCGGTCATGCGATCGGGCGGACAGGAGGAAGAAAAGCATGTCAAGTCTGGCAGATTCCATCTAGAAAAAGCTTATGAAATTTAAATCAGCATGCGGGACTTCATTCGAAAACTTCAACATGGAAGAGTGCAATAGGTCAGAGTCTGATGAGGATGTAGAGAAGGTAAACCACCCAGCCCGAACTTAAATTTACTCTTGTGCAATCTAACGCTGTGCTTACTGTGCATATGCAGACAAGCACTGGAACCTCTCACAATGCTCCATCTCACACTGTTCCTGATACTCAAGCTAGTCCATCTCACACTATTTCTCCTCGGACTATTCCCAAGACTGATGCTGGTCCAGCACACACTGGTTCCCCTCAGGCTGTTCCCGACACTGATGCTAGCCCATCCCACATTGTTCCCCCTTAGGAAGGTAAAGGAACTGATGCTGATCCAAATATCACGGGGCCCTCTCACACGAGAGTTAAGAAAATTGCTCAGAAAAGTACAAATGCGAAAACTTACAGTAGAAAGGGCAAGAAATGCTGTGACGACGTTCCAAGTAAAGGTCAGCCAACCAATTTACCACCATTTGAAGAGGTGCTCAACACCCGCCCAATAGCCAGGGCACTATTCAACACCCCGGTGTCAGTTCATAGTGATTCTGCGAGAGTTGCTGCAGCACCCCCCGCTACCATTGTGTCTTTGATTTGGAGAATCAAGCACTTGCCCCGCATGCGTAAAGTGCCCGTAAAGTTCTCCGATTACTCTCATTTTATGGTGCATTCAGGCTACGTATTAAACTATCAAGAATAATTGTTGGTCAGGGGTTTCAAGGCATATTACATTACAAAGTAAGCGTGGAAGTCTCCTTACTGTTTTCCACATTGTACCCATCATCATTAATATATTTGTTGTAATCATTGTGTTTATTAACAAACATCTCTTTCGTGCAAAGGGGATAAACTAGCAAGCATTTGTACCATGGTATCCAACAACGATTTAAAGAAAGAACTTGACGAGGGAACTTGGCTGAACACCAATATTATGTACTATTACTTTGAGATCCTGAGAGACGGATATCCCACCGCTTTCTTCGCAGACCCAAGCATATCTATAAGTCTGTGCTAAACTATCCTTCACTTTAATTTTAACAAACCCATCTGATTGATATCACCTTTGTGTGTGAACCTACCATTGTGGCTGCATTACTGTATGCAAAGTTGGTGGCAGGATGGATTTGATGCCAGTATTGAAGCTACCTTCGGCAAGCATGGCCATAGGGTCTGGGAAGCCCAAGAGTGTCATACTCTGGTGTTTGTACTACACTATAGGAACCATTTCACGTTGGTTGTGGGCTACGTTGATGAAAGAGGATGGGAGTTCTACAACAGTTTGGCTAGTGATCGTTTGACATGGAGTAAGGCGGAGCAATTTGTAAGTATTATTTTTTATTCTAAATTGCAACCATTAATTGAAATTGAGACATCACCTTTGATAACATTTGGCCCCCCATTTTGACATTATTGTAGATCGGGTGGTTGAACGCTATGTATATGCATTTTGGGTGGACTGATCCATTTTTATGGCCTATACTAATCAAGGAAGACATTCCTCATCAGGACAATAGTAATGACTGCAGAGTCTTCGCTGTTGCATTCGCGGAGCATTGTGTTCTCCTCTGTTCGATCACATTTACACAGTCCGACATCGCTTACTTCCGCAGCAGAATTGTCATTGAGTTATTCAAAAGAAGTTAGCAGGTGAATGCTAATATGCTGAATCTTCTTGAGTTGTTAAACCTATTGGTTTGACCACCCTGAGTTGTGAAGGTTGTTTTGGGCAGTAGTCGGAAACGCCGAATGATCATGATTCAATTGATTTTTTTACTTCAAATTTGAAATTGTGGAACTTGTGGGTATTGATACCCAGGCACCAAATTGTATGGTTTTGGAAAGATGTTGATTTATGATGTGGAAACACATTTCACCTTGATGAATGGTTTGTTAATGTATCTTAATGTATGTTTTGTTAATTGAATGTATAGCATGATTTGTTATGACAGTGAAAAGGAATAGAAATGGAATGTGAATGTATTCAGACTGAATATAACCCTCAGGAAGATGGTTATGTAATTTTATAATGATCAATAGTCGATATCGACTATTTAACTATATAAAAAAAACACAGTGATAGTCGATATCAACTATTTTTATAGTCAATATCGACTATTTAACTGGAACTTCGAAAAGATAGTCATAGTCGATATCGACTATTTAATTGGAACTAAAAAAAGACAGTCATAGTCGATATCGTCTATGTTTTTGGTCGATATTGACTATTTTACTGGTACTCAAAAAACACAGTCATAGTTGACATCGACTATTTAACTGGAACTAAAAAAACACAGTCATAGTCGATATCGACTATTTAACTGGAACTTTAAAAAATAATGATAGTCGATATCGACTATTTCACTGGAAATTTTACAGTCGATATCGACTATTTAGCTGACAGTGATTGTCAACTTCGACAATCTATTTAGCTGGAACTTACAAGTTAATCAGAGTTTGGACAATACAAACAATTGAGTTCAGTGGGAAAAAGATAAATATCAACTTTGGGACAGTACAAACAACAGTATATATATAGAAAAAGCTTTCAACATATATAGCCCCTTAAAATGGGTTATCCATCTTACAAAAAGGAAATATGTTTAATAACACTTAAATGACGTTCCAAAAAATACTTTAAGACGATGTACAAGGTCTGAACAACATCTTCTACAACTCATCCAAAAATGTTGATTAGTAGACTATACACTGTCCAGACGGTCGCATCTTCCGTGATTCACACCAAATGTTCACCACCCACTTTCAAAAAATCTTAATCGATAGACTGTATAATGTCCAGACGGCCACATTTTTCAACACATTTACACCAAATATTCACCGCCCACTTTCAAAAAATGTTGATCAGTAAACTGTACACTGTCTAGACGGTTGCATCTTCCAGCACATTCACACCAAATATTCACCACCCACTTCCAAAAAATGTTGATCAGTAGTCTGTACACTATCCAGTAGGCTGCATGTTCTAGCACATTCACACCAAATATTAACAATCCACCAAAAAGTTGTTCACATTAACTAAAGGCACCCCCCTTCCCAAAAATATTAACATCAACAACCAACCAAAATTCCTTCCAAAAAAATGCTTCAGTAATATTTCAAGTTTGCGCCGGTGGATTGCGGCAACTTTGCCGATTATGCCCCCTCTCCTACAGTTACCACAAGTGACTACCCTTCATTGGCGGCCATGATCTTTGGACTGAATCCTATTCTTCCTTGGTCGCTCTAGCTGTTTAGTAGCTCGTGGTGGGAGAACTCGTTCATCAGATGTGTGCTCCCATTGTTTACTATCACGGGTCGCATGCAACATTTCACTATACGTCGTACGATATACATTTGAGAGGTACCAATGTTTGCAGAATTTATATGGATCATAGTTTCTAACTCTCATTGAAGCCAATGCATGTGCACACGGGATCCCCAAAATATCCCATTTTCAACATGTGCAAGTCTTGCAATCAAGATCGACGACGTCCACGTACTCCATTGATTGTACCTAAAACTCAACTAGGCTAGCCACACGAACATGCAGTCGCCTGGCTTCTTCCATTTCTTTTTCCAACACTTTCTCCGCATACGGTGTTAGACGACTTGTTACTACTTGCAATTCAATATGGCGCTTCCGGTAAAATTCCATTAGTTTGACCCGTATTTCCTCGGCCTATTTTGTAATAGGAAGGACTCTCATGTCCTTTAAGAGGCCATTTGTATATTTTGCTGCGTTGCTAGTGAGCATGTCATACCGCCGTTCATCTTCATATGCATTTTCCCAATGCTGCCTTCCAATTGAATCAATGTAAGTGAATGCCTTTTGGCTAACTACCCGTATATCAGTCATATATGCATTGTACTCGAACAGATTGTTCACTTTGGTGGCATGCCAAAGTTTTATAACAATTGCCGCATCACAGAAAGCCACCCTGATATTCTCGGCGATGTGACGACAACAATAACAATGCTTTAGGAGGGTATGGTGTTCAAGAGCGCTGGAATAAGACCTTTTTGGCTGTCAGACACAATAGTCAAATTATTAGGCTCACCCAGCGCTATATGTAGATTTGTAAGGAACCACTCCCAACTATCACGTCGCTCGGATTCAGCAAAGGCAAAAGTGATTGGGAGGAGCTTATAATTGGCATCGTGTGTAACAGTAACGAGCAAAACACCAGGATACTTCCCTCGGAGATGTGTTCCATCTACAGCAATCATTGGTCTACAAGTATTAATGAAAGACCTTAGACAAATTTCGAATGCCCAAAAAAATCTTCTAAAACGGTCTTCAGATGTGGTGTTTATGTTTGTTACTATGCCTAGATTGGTCCTCTGCAGTTCAATACAGTAACTAGACAGCATTAGAAAGGACTCCTCATAAGATCCTTGTACTGCACGCAGGGCTATCTCCTTTGCCACATGTGCCATCCTATAGGTAATAGTTGTCCCAAATTCCATTTGGTAGTTGTTAATGATCTCTTTTGGTTTCAGATTCGCATTTTGTCGGACTCTATCCATGATGAACTCCATAATTAGCAATGCTAACGCCTGTTTATGTGCCATCCCTATCATTGGCTTCAAGCATTTATGGACTAGATTATACGTACGCACTTTGAATTGTGCTCTTGATTCCATGATGGAGGCATGAATGCACCAAGGGCAAGTCTGATCTTTATAGCATGCTGTCACTTTATACATGTTAGTCCTCAAGTGCTTTAGAGTAAAGTTTCCATAAATTGTAAACTTAGCCAGAGACTTCCGGAACGTGTCACGATTAGGGAATTCACTACCAATCCACATTTCCCGTGTTGAATTGTATCCAACGTCTGCATTCAATTCTTTAGGTACCATGTTGTCGACGAAATTAACACCTGAATGTTCACTTGAAGGACATGCATTTTCTGATGGATTAGCCCCGGCGATGTTGCGTCTGTCCACGCCCATCAAATCCACTGGAATTTGTCCGATGAAATTATTTTCATCTAAATGATTCTCATCACCAAACTCTGCCACATCCTCTATGTTATCAACAAATGATTGTTGACTGGATTAGGGCCGGCAATGTTCCTTCTGTCCGTGCCCCTCACAACCACTGGTACTTGTCCGGTGAAATTTTTTTCAACAAAATGATTCTCATCATTATGCTCTGACCCATCCTCTATATTATCAACACATGCATTGTTGACTGTATTAGCCCCGGCAACGTTCCTTCTATCCGCGCCCATCCCAACCACTGAAATTTGTCTGGTGAAATTAATTTCATCATAATCATTCTCATCACCATACTTTGCCCCATCCTCTATATTATGAACATCAATTTCTTGACATAAAGTATGCCGTGGACTTGTAATGTCCCGAACAGTTGAAAAATGCATGTCATTCTCTTCTTGGAAATCGACGGTAAGAAGCTCTGGAACAGTTTCCCGTTGTTCACTTCTTTTGCCTTGCAATTTAACAATACACCCCTCAATTTTCCAAGAAAAGATCGATGCTTGTCATTCCTCTTAAACTTACAATGCATCAACAATATAGCAAAATCCAAGTGAAGGATCGGGATTAGTATTTGATACATGTTTAATTTAGAATACAACACGTTAACATACCTTGACTGTTCTCCTCCTCTACATTGTCCATTGTTCGATCTGTTAGAAACATATAAGTATATCCCATTTGTATCCCGACCCGATGCTTTCATCATTCTGTTTACATCATTATCATCTTTAACGCTAGCCAGTGAAAATGCAACTCCATTGTGATGAAGGTATTGTATGGTTAAATTTTCAGTCGATGAATCCCAATTAGTTGCTTCAATTGCTTCGGCAACCAATGACCTATATGTTATGTCGGTTGATAAATACCTCATCTTTTGCTTTCCTCCATTATATACGGGCCGCATCATATCAAATGCAAAGTTCCCATCATAGTGGAATATGATTAGGATATCGCAATCTGACATGCTGTTTATAAATAAAAATTATGTAGTTTATATAGTGATAGAAACAGAAGGTAAATATGTATGCATAAACAATGCCCATTGTGAAAAGGCAAGTGTATGTTTAAAGTAAATGCATTGTGATATTCCAAGGGTTGTACTAATTCTATTGTTAAACAATGCCATACACAGACTATATACATTTTAACCCATAGAGCAAAATACTAATATGAAAATTAAATACGACAGTGTGGGAGCATATCCACCTTTTATACCAATTTCATGGGACAAGGTCCATGTGCTATTAAAATTTCTAGATCTTGTAAAATGAAATAGTCGAAAAGGAATTAACATGGGGTATGAATGTTGTGTTTTAGTTTAGGCTAAATAGAAGAAGAGTAATGTCTGTATTATCAAATACAACCACATTTAAAACCCTAAACCAAAAAAACTATTCTAAAATTGAAGATGGCAATGTCACTTTAGGAGAAGATATCCACCTTTCAAAACTCTAAATACACTTGGGTGCCATTTTCTGGGAAAGTAAAAAAATGCACATTTAAAATTCTAAACCCAAAAACGTATGTGAAGATTAAAAAGATGGGAGTGGTTTTTTTATGAGCAAATATCAACTGTTCACAACTCTATATGCACTTGGATGCCATTTTCTGGGACAGATTAAGGTCGTTGATTACTTGTCTAGGGTTGGTAAGATATAAAAGAACGAACATTAATCAACAAGTTGGGTAACTACCAAGTTTTGGCACTACTAGAAAAAGGGGTATTAGCAGCTGCCAAAAACCGTCGCTAAAAGTGACGAGGCGGTCGCTAATACCCTTTAGCTACGGTTCACCAACAGCCAAGAGAGCGACACAATAAATTTGTCGCCAAAAAGTATTAGCGACCGCAATGTGGCAGCCGCAAACATTTTTTGCGACGGCTTAGCGACGGTCAAGAAAATGGTGAGCCAAAACTTTTAGCGGCCTCCAATGCAGTCGCTAAAGCTAAAACAGGAGGTCGCTAATATTTTTTTAATTTTTTTAATACCTTTTGTGACCGCCAATTGTGGCCATTAAAGCCTATAATTTCTTTTTTATTTTTCGCTAATTTCCCAATTTTGTTCTTGCTTTTTATACCTGTACCTGAATATATTATATACAACTACTACAATCAACTCAAAATACTAATAACAAAACAAAGTCTTATGTTAATGATATTCAAAACATTACAAAATTTTCAACAAATTATATTCATCACAATTCCAGCAAAAAAAAATAAATAAAAATAAACATATGGTCTGAGCAGGGTGCCGCGATCGATCCGATGCTCTCAAACCTGAAGACAAAAAGGGAAATAAATATTAAATTGTCAATATATAGTAAATATAAACAAAATTAAGTATTAGAATTAAAAATTTGAAAGTTAAACCTATGTTTCAACATTACGAGCAATCCAGGAGTCGGAATCTCGAGCCGTTAGTTTTGGCAAGTCAGGAATGACTATGGACTCATGTGCATCTAGTTTCATAAGCACCGGAGCCCGTTTCCTTGGTTTAGGCGCTCGGAGGCTAATTTTCTAAGTTTTAAGTTCACGTTTTAAGTTAAACCTACGTTTCAACTTTATGAGCAATTCAGGAGTCGTAATCTTGAGTTGTCAGTTTCGGCAAGTCAGGAATGACTATGGGCTCCTGCCCGTCCAATTTCAAGGGCACTGGAGAAAGTTTGCTCGGTTTGGGCGCTCGGAGGCTAATTTTCTAAGTTTTAAATTAACATTTTAAGTTAAACCTACGTTTCAACTTTACGAGCAATCCGGAGTCGGAATCTCGAGCTGTCAGGTCCGGCAAGTCAGGAATGATTATGGTCTCATGCCCATCTAGTGTCATGGGCACCAGAGCCCATTTGCTCGTTTTGGGCACTCGGAGGCTAATTTTCTAAGTTTTAAATTAACGTTTTAAGTTAAACTTACGTTTTAACTTTACGTACAATCCGGGAGTCGGAATCTTGAGCCGTCAGTTCCGGCAAGTCAGGAATGACTATGGGCTCGTGCCCGTCCGGTTTCATGGGCACCGAAGCCCATTTTCTCAAATTGGGCGCTCGGAGGCTAATTTTCTAAGTTTTAAGATCACGTTTTAAGTTAAACCTACGTTTTAACTTTACGAGCAATCTGGGAGTCAAAATCTCGAGCCGTCATTTCGGACAAGTCAAGAATGACTATGGGCTCGTGCCCGTCCAGTTTCAAGGGCACCAGAGCCCATTTGCTCGGTTTGGGCGCTCGGAGGCTAATTTCTAAGTTTTAAGTTAACGTTTTAAATTAAACCTACGTTTCAACTTTACGAGCAATTTGGGAGTCAAAATCTCGAGCCGTCAGTTTCGACAAGTCAGGAATGACTATGGGCTCGTGCCCGTCCAGTTTCACGGGCACCGGAGCCCGTTTGCTCAGTTTGGACGCTCGAAGGCTAATTTTCTAAGTTTTAAGTTAATATTTTAAGTTAAACCTACGTTTCAACTTTACAAGTAATCCGAGAGTCAGAATCTTGAGCCGTCAGTTCCGGCAAGTCAGGAATGATTATGGGCTTGTGCCTGTCCAGTTTCACGGGCACCGGAGCCCGTTTGCTTGGTTTGGGAGCTCAAAGGCTAATTTTCTAAGTTTTAAGTTCACGTTTTAATTTAAACCTACATTTCAACTTTACAAGCAATCCTGGAGTCAGAATTAGAAAAAATAATTAAACTTGGTTAGGATTAGTCGAGCCTACTAGATCATGACTGCCCTCTCCAACCGATTCATGTCTCGCCCTGTGGTCGCTGCCAGCGTCAGGTGCCTGTAATTATTTATTATACAGTTAAAAATAATTAAAAAAAAACATAAATATTGACATACCAATGACATAATTGACAATTTAAACATACAAAATATTTTCCTACTAACCTAAGTAGTGGGTGGTGGGTCTGAAGCGAGCGGGCTGCGACTTTGTGATAGACGAGCCTCCAGCTCTGCCAACTCCGCTCTCAACTCGACCCTCATCTCTGCCCTCACCTCATTTGTCACCTCCTCTCCGATCGCTACATTCATGGACTGCAGCAACTCCTCGATGTCCTCATCTGTACGGAGGCGGAAGCCCTGGGAGGAGCTAGCACCGGATGACTCCGCTCGCGTGATGTGCGAGCGTGGAATGCCCGTCCCATACGTGAGCGTGTATCCGTGGCCGTCCCAACCAACGACGAGTGGAATATCTCATCCCTCCGCGATGCCAAACTGCACTCCTCCTTGGGTAACTCCTCTAAGCGTGACTAAAACTGAGCCTGCGTAGTTGATTCATTTAATATACTATCATGCATAACAAGACATAGTAATAGACAGATAATTTAAGTGGTTCAATATAAAAACTTACGAAGATAATTGCAACCTCCGGGTGGCGAGGATCTCGAGAATGCATCCAGACGGACATCCTATCACCGGACCGCCCTCAAAACGCAACTGTTTGGTGGAGAGTTATATTATTAGTATAATATCATACAAAATGACAAAAATATAAATTACATGTACGATCTAACTTTTTACCTCGTGGCGGACCCCGGTGACGTGTCGAGTCCCCAACCTTTTGTGCGGGACCTTGCATTATGTGGTTCCGTGCATTCGTAGCTACCTCTTTCTGTTTTCAATATTTATCAGTTAATTTTTGTTAGTTACGATAGTCACAAGTAAATTGTTAAAATTAAAATAAAAAAATTACAAGTTTCTCACCTTTGCCACCTCGCTCATCCAGTACCGAACGAGTTGAGTCCACTGATCCGGGAGAACGCCCTTCGAAACTCGCTCAAGTACGTCGGGGGCATCCTGATGTGGCTTCTAGTGCTGCATCTTCATTTTATTTTTATGATCTTTCCACATCTTCTGGCACTTCGACATGCAAACTGGCCGAAAGAGCTTGGACATGCCCTCAAATTGTACTGAAAATGACAAATAATTTTTCATTAAGTTATGGTTTAAATTGACACATCCTGTGGAGAAATGTTAAATTATTACCTTAACATGCTTCTAGATACGATCTAATATCTCCATCGGGAATGCCTCCCAATCAAGTTTAGTCAAAGGGAATGCATATGGATCCCGGACCATATGTCCCAAATGGCTGATGAGCTGGCGAGCATGCGGACCCACCGAATGGTATGTCTCATCAAACTCCACGTCAATGGGATGGCCAGAATTCCATGTCCGAATCCCTTTAACAGGGCCTCTCCCCCTGCTGGAAGATGGGCTCGTGCTCATAGAATCTGTTCAAATTAGATATAATCTAATTAAATTGACATAAATAATTTGCTAGAATTAAAATGTTTTAATTAAATAAACTTATACCGATCTATGTATCGGCTGATGCAAGCCAAGACGGTGAAGCTGAAGCAATCGACGCCGAAGGCCCCATTAGGGTGGATGGGGATGGTCGATCAATCGGGGGCGGCGCAGCGACGATCAGTGAATGGGTCGATGGACTCTGTCCGAAGGGCAATGGCCTCGGCCCGGAAGTCAATGGACTCGGATGAGAGGTCAATGGCCTACTCGGTGGGGCCATCAAACTAGGCTGGGCGGCACCCGGTGTAGGTTTAGGGTCCCTAGATGGTACACTAGCCTAGGCCTGGCTCAGCAGCTCGTCCATCGTCTGCGGACGATCTCTCATCTTTCGTCCTGGCATATCTGTTCAAATGTTTGTAAAATAAATTAATTTAACAAGATAATTGAAATTAACATTTAAAAATCATTTACACTGAAATTTAACATTGGTGAATTAGTTCCCAACCGTTCATTGGTCATGTAAGTCAACTGCATCTCCTTCAATGGTTTCCCGAACCCAATTAACATCTTCATCGCGTTGAACAACTGCATTTTGGTCAAGAACCTGTTGGGCGAATGCATCAATATCTGGCTTATCACACTCAATCTAATACACTCCGCTCCTTGACATTTTAACTGCAACCTTCCAGTTAAGATCTTTCGGATCTCTGATATAGTAAACTTGCTCCGCCATTGAGGACAATATGTAGAGTTCGGCACTTATTCGATCATCACGATGTAACAAATTGTTAAAATTTACCAATGTAAACTGGTAATTATCTGTTTTCACCCCTCGGATGGGATCCACCCAATCACACTTGAACAATGGAAATTTTAACTCGTGGTTGTATACAACTTTAACAATATCCTTCAACTGGCCATAGTAGTAACCAGCATCAACAGATGGACAACTGAGCCCACTATTTTGCGTCGTTTGTTTCTCATCTACATCCTTGATGCGAAATCGAAAACCATTGACATCACAAGTTGTGTAACGTCGGGCTGTTATAAAGGGACCATCAGCTAACTGGTTCATTTCATCGGTCAAATTAGGATCGTTGGTTCTTCGTAAGTTACACACCTACACAATGCATGTAATTACTGAATATCACTACATGAAAGTAATATAATAGGAACAAGTGAAACTACTCCTAATGATTGAATACATACGTGATTCTTGAACCATTCGTGAAATGATCGATAATGGGATTGATGAATTTAATTCTCTGTAGCACGAGGCATGTCCCATTTGAGCTCATCGATGTGTGTCCTGCAATGCATAACACGTGTTAATGAAAATATGATAATTTAGGCAAAAAATTGACAAATTACTCTTATGAATTAGTGATAACTTACTGAGTTAAAGCCACAACAGATGGGGTGTTGAACAACAGCCACCGGTGAGCTTGAATCCACTCAATATTGTTGAGATCAAATGGCGTACCCTCCCCAACTAGACCATCATTAATCCGCAGGGCTTAG
The DNA here is from genome assembly GCA_028538565.1 of Umbellularia californica. Taxonomy (NCBI): domain Eukaryota; kingdom Viridiplantae; phylum Streptophyta; class Magnoliopsida; order Laurales; family Lauraceae; genus Umbellularia; species Umbellularia californica. Next base: position 43,173,886 of record JAPQWN010000004.1, read on the forward strand.
TTAACTTTGTTTCAATATTATCAGTAAGATATGTTGCAAAGAAATTGGTGCACTCATCCATCAAATACCCCTTAGCTATTGATGCCTCTGGACGAGCTCTATTATGAACATACCTCTTCAATGTGTTCATGTACCTCTCGATCGGGTACAACCATCTGAATTGGACGGGGCCACCAAGCAGGGCTTCACTAGTTAAATGTATGGTCAAGTGAACTATGACATTGAAAAATGCAGGTGGAAATTTTTTTTCTAGATGACACAATGTCACAGCAATCTCTTTTGAAGACCATTCAACTCATCAATTTGGTGAACTCTAGAATACAGTTGTTTGAAGAAGTTACTAACTTCAATCAACGGTGCTACAACATTCTTAGGTAAACAATTCTGTATGGAGATAGACAGTAACTGTTGAATGAGAATATGATTGTCATGACTCTTCAAACCCTGTAATGTTCTGTTTTTCATGTTCACACGCTTAGCGATATCCGAACAGTACCCGTCAGGATCCTTGACACCCTTCAGAACAGAGAGGAAGACATCTTTCTCATCTTTACTCATCGTGTATTACGCATGAGGCATGTATGCCTTGTTAGACTCTCTCAGCTTCAAGTGCAACAGTTTTCTCAAGCCCATTTCTTCCAAGTCATGGCGTGCATTAACACCATCCTTTGACTTCCCCTAAACATCGAGAATGGTCCACAATATATTATCACAGACGTTCTTCTCAATGTGCATAACATCTAAGTTGTGCCTGAGTAAGTTATCTTTTCAGTATGGTAGATCGTAGAAAATACTTTTTTTTTCCAATTATGACTTCGCCTTGTATTTGCACCGGGAATAGAAGGGGGGGGGGGGGGGGGGGGGGGGTAGTAAATCTTGAAAATCATACACAGTACATATTTGCTCCTGCTCGAGCTGTGACAACAATTCAACTCCCATCATTGTTCGAGGTGCTGGACCATATTCTCGAATGCCATCAAATGACACTTTGTCCCTCCTGAACCTATGCAATGGAGGTAGAAAACGTCTATGACCCGTGTATACCCATTTTCTACCGTGCTTCAACCAGGTTGACTTCTTCTCCTAATTGCAGCAAGGACATGCAAACTCTCCATTTGTGCTCCAACCCGACAAGTTAGCGTACACAGGGAAGTCGTTGATTGTCCATAATAATGCGACGCGGAGTTGAAACATCTCATTGCCTTCGGCATCAAATGCCATCATACCATCAGCCCATAATTCATTCAATTCATTAATCAAAGGTTGCATATATACATCAATCTTGTCCCCTGGTCTTTTTGGTCCATCAATAAGTGTGGATAGGATCAGAAAAGGTTGCTTCATACACATCTATGGTGGGAGATTATAAGGTACCAAAACAACTGGCCATGTACTGTGATTTGCCCCAGTCATGGATCTGAATGGACTAAAATCATCTGCTGCCAAACCAGGCCGCACACTGCAACAATCCAAGGCAAAGTCTGGATTCCTCCTATCGAAGTCTTTCCACGCTGGGGAATCTGCTGGATGGGTTAACTTACCATCTTTTCTGCTATTCTCGGCATGCCATCTCATCAATTTAGAAATATTTGATGACATAAAAAGCCTCTTCAGCCTTCGCTTAAGTGGGGAATATCTCACTTGCTTTGATGTTGCCACAATTGATAACACTTGTAGAATTATTCTAACGCTCGTCCTCCTTCCATCTCGAAGTCTGACACACAATGCATGTATCAAGATGGGCATTCTCATTCCTAAACAACATACATTTGTTTGAACATGCATCCAAAGTCTCATATGTGAAGCCTAAATTTTCAGTTAACTTGCGAGCTTGATAGTAAGACTCAGCAAGTTTTGCACTGGATGGGAGCACTCGATGCAACAACTGAAGGAGCATATCGAAGGATGTGTCAGACCACTGATTCAATGCCTTCAAATGTAACAACAACAATAAAGGACAATTTACTGAAGTCCTTGCATCCATGATACAATTCTGTCTGTGCATCGTCTAGAATTTCAAAATATCTCAAGGCTTCTTCATCGGCACCAGAGTGAGGATTACTCCCACCCGCCCCCTCAATCTCACAGCTTGTGTATTCGGGTGCCAACCCACACGCGATATCATTTAACATCGCGATCATCGGATCAATCTCTAACATATCATCCACCTCAATTTCATCTCTTTCCTCTCTGCAACAGGAAACATACTCTTCTCCATGTCTTATCCAATTCTTGTACTGCTTCGAGAATCCGTTCAGAATCAGATGCTCTTGGACAAACTCTCTTCTGTAATAATACCGATTCGCACATGTTCTACATGGACAACTGATGAACTCATTGTCAAACGCATTGGTAAATTCCATGAAATGGTTAATCCCCTCCATGTATTCCCTAGACATCCTATTTGGTAAATCAATCCAACTCTTGTTGTCCATCTCGGTAACTATTTATGTGAAAATCTAAAATGAGCAAGTACAATTAGCCCAAGGTATCATGCATCATGCAAGTCACCTATCCATAAACTGTAAACTCCTTACTATAGGGCGGTTGGTCCTATCCCATTCGAGAATGCACGATCCAACTTGCACTCAACAACTCGAATGCTTTGTTCTCTAGTCAGACAAAATTTCGACAACATGTCCGCGTGGTTCTCCAAGTAATGACACAGATACAACACCAGTCGTACATATGTATGTACCCAGAAAACAATGGGACATCAACTGAAACTCTATCTAACATCGGACTTGCATGAGCTATTGAGTATAAGATGAATAATTGCATTTCCAAACTGTCTGAACTGGACAATTCAAGAATCGCATACGACAAAGTTCGAATGTACATCACAAGAATAACGAATCTAGTCAAAGACTCAATCCGCCGCGTTAAGGATTACCGAACAGATATTGTACACAATTCTCGAACGGGTCTAAGTTTCATAATGCATGCAAATGAATAAAAGTTGCAGTGGAAGGTTCACAACCAATGAAATATTCAAATATAAAACCATCTATAGCAATTCTAAGTTTGTTTGTACCATTAATTAACCGAATATTTACCGTACTTAAATAATAACTATACCTTTCTAATTTTACTCATGTCACTTTGTTTTCTAGTTTGTTTCTAACTGTTATTGTTTGTTATTGATTTATCTAGTATCTAAAGGATTTGAATTTGGATAACAACAACATGTCCTTGAACCAAAACAACAACATGTCCTTCAACCAAAAATCAGCCCTCTCCAACAAATTAATGAAAGATAACAAATTAATGAGTTTAGTAGAATTATAAAAATCAATACAGGGGAGGTTGAAAATGAATACCCGGCAACCATCCTAGTAATTCAAACCCTAGAAAAGTGAGGGTTGCATTGCATCTCATTTTGTAGCTTATATATGGCTCACATCCTACTTTCACGAATCTGGATCCCTTGTTTGAACCAAACAAGGAAACCTTGTTTGGACAAATCAGGGGATGGCACATTGTTTTGTACTTAAAAGACGAAGCTGGCTTTTAAAGACAACATCAGTTTTTAAACTCAACAAGTTCATGTGTCACCCTCTTATTGGTCCAAACAGGGGATCCAAACTCTACTTCCAATCCTCACCTCTTCATTAATTCTTAGATAAAGCTCTTTCGACCTTGAATTCCAATGTAATCAATTCCTGCCTATTCGGAAAATGTAACACAAGACACCGGTGTCTACTCACACAACTACCTTGGAGGGTTGGTTAACAAACAAGCCCCAAGCATATATAGGTGCAAAAGGCCCCATCATCATGCACAAACAGGAAGGTCTGATGATTATTTCCCAATCTGAGAGGGAGTTTAACCACTGGAGTCTATTAATTTCAGGGTCTGGCTGACATCAATAATTATTTCTGTAGCTTGGAGGGAGATTGAATCATTGGAGTCCATTAATTCCAGTGTCCACCCTTGATATTGATCTTTAGTGCCACGAGAACTTTTATCTATATATATATTTTGTCGAAAACTACTTAACAAGATCTGACCACTCGATTGAATTTTTTACTTGACACAACTCGACTCGACCCTTTGAATTTTGGGCTTAGTCAAATTTTCAACTATAATTTAAACAATAATGTTCCCATATAAAGCCCATGTATAGTAGTACAACATATCAGTTTTTGGTGACTATAATTCTGAATCAGTTGTAATTCCACCCAATTGGTGGGCTAGCAGGTGATGTTTACACATAGAAAGGAGAGTGAAGAACTCCTTGAAGGGATGGTCATTAGCAACAAAGATCTTGCCATCCCCCATTTCTCACAGGTATTGTTAATGTCTGCATTTACCCATGGATGATAAATGGTAGTTGTAAGTGCCTAAAAATAACGGACTTGGTTTAGATGGTAATGAAGCTTGTGATGATGTTGTTTAGCTGGTTAAGAATGTCACTGCAAGTTATGAACTTGAAAAAGAGACAAAAGTCAGGGCCCCGGGCTGCTGTCAGCCGAAGGCACTCCGACGCCTGAGTTAGTGAAGTCACTGAACTAAGGTGAAGTGAGGAAGAAGAGGGTTCAGGAAAATAATGTAATGTATTGCACAGTGTATGTATTGAGCATGTACCTCTCATTGACTTACCATGCACGTATATATAGGCAAGTGGAAGTTTCCTGATTGGAGGTAGGTGATGGAGATTGTCCCATCAGCCCATACCTAGGACTCTGAGTGGGGGTAGGTGAGGGTACTGTCCCATCGGATCTCTCCTCAATCCCACATATAAATGTGGATGTGATCAGCTGATAGGAAAAGGCCCTTATCAGTAGCCGGCGGCCACCTTATCTGCCAGTATGTTCTGCAACGTAGCCGTCCCATCACATAATGGGGATTGGACTCTCAGCGTTCAGCTCGGTCAGTGAACCGAGCTGGAGAAGGCGTTGAGGTCGGACGGGCCTAAAGTCGGGCACTGCTGCCGGGATGCCCGAGGCCGAAACCGGAGGAGCGCGGTCGGTACCCTTACCGAGAACGACTCCATCTCGGTGCAAGCTGGTGCATTGCCGAGCTGGATGAATGGGATCGAGGCGGTCCCTGATTGGTACTTTTACCCTAAGTTAGGGATAACCTCGGTCTCGAGAAAACACCCCACTCAATTGCCCCTTAGCTCCTGACCATGAGGGTTCCGTAACCATTTAGGGTCGGGAGCTAAGTTAACTAGGGAGTTTTCCGACGCCGAGCCTGTAGCTCTGTGTGAAAGCGTTGGCTGTCGTTTCGCCTTTCGAGGCGCAATGACAGTGTGCAGCTGTTTGGATGTAGTTAATAGTCTGCTTTAATCATTATGGGAGGCGCATTGACAGCGTGGAGTGACGATGCCACGTGTCACAGCCCGGCTGGCCGCCAAGTCATATCGAGGAGACGAGTGGCGTGCCCGAGGCGGCATCCTGCACACTCGTCTTCCGGGATACGAAAAGATTTCCATCTGGTATAAAGGGGCTCATCTTCACTCCTGTACCATTTCTACTTCTGTTTGGAGAGAGTGCTTCCCTGCGAAAGTTTCCTTGCCGGAGAACTGTGTCTGTTGCCCTGAGACCATAGATTCTGTTTGCGTTTGCCCCGTCCTCGAGTTAACCTTGTAAGTCTCCTCCTCCTTTCATTCCTGTCATCTTTCTTAGGGTTCTTCCTGGGGGTTTTTCTTTTCTGTCTTCTTCTTCTCCGTCTTCGTTTCTGTCTTTCCGACCATTTTCAAACTGGGGAACATGGGAGTCTATAGGTATTGGATAGATACCCCATTGGCCCTGGCCGAAATCAGGAGGAAGTATGAGATACCGGAGGACGTCCCCATTAGAGCAGACGGTCCCGAGGACGTAGTCCGAGACCGGGTCTACCGGGACGGCTGGATGCCGTTGCCGTTGGTCTCCATCATTGAGGGCGGGGTGAGGTTTCCCGTCCATCCGCTCCTGAGGTCTTGCCTCAGGAAGTGGAATCTCACCCCATGCCAGCTGATGCCCAATGGCTTCAAGGTCATCATGGGCGTGGCCGAGCTGAACAAGATCCTGGGGACTAATCTCGGTGTCCATGATATCGAAGATGTATACGATCTCTGCAAGTCCCTAGGGGAGGATGCATATTACCTCCGAGTGCGGTCGAAGGAGATCCCCTTGATAATTGACCTCGAAGACTGCAGCAAAAATGCCGGAGATGATCGCCTCTACGTCTCTGGAAACTGGGAAATTGGCCCAACCGAGACCGGGGCCGAGAGGGCAACCCGCATTCCTCGCCGTCTCGGAGAACCACCGAGTAAATTCCTTCTCTCATTCTTCTTTAATGATGTGCTTTTCTGCCCTACCGAACTGATATCCTTTCTGTATGATGTGCAGACCACAGGGAGAGGAAACATGAGGCGAAAAGGTCCGGGTGGCGCCGAAACATTGCTTGGTTAAAGACCATCCACAGCTACCAGGGCCACAAGGGGCGGGCTGCCTGGTCCCTCCTAGGGTACGAGCCGGTGTACCGCTTTTTCATCAGGAGGCAGCACGACAACCTAAGGGGGGAGATGGTGCTGTCTTTGGCCGAAGCCGAGCAGCAAGGGACACCGGGAGCCAGACCCTCTCAAGCCGGCACCGAAGAACCTGTACTTCCCCAGACCGACCCCAAGGCGGCTGGACCTTCCTAAACTGACCCAGAAGCCAACCTTGAGTTGGTCGGGCCCGATCAGGCGATCGACCTTTATTCGTCAAGCTCGGACGAAGGGAGCGATATGGGGTGGCGTCGCCTAGCTGTCAGGAACTTGGATTCCTTCGTCTTCGGGCAGAGCTCTCCTGCCACCTTTGCCGCCGCAACGTCTTCCAGTCCAACCAACGTTCTTACTGAGATTACTGCCCCGACTCCACCTACTTCCACTCCACCTACTTCCATGGCGACCGAGCAGCGCTCCACCGAGGCTGCCCGGAGGAGGTCCGAGCGGGGAAAAGGCCAAGGGTAGTGGATCGAGCCGAGGACGATGCCAGTTTGACCGTAGTGCTCCCTCCTCCTGGCCCGGCCCCTTGGAGGCCTAGCTTCCTACTCGAGTCCGGCCAACCGTTGTCGGTGGAAGATCGAGTAGGCAGCGGCTCCTCGGTTATCAGCGCCCTCGCACATGCCTGAGCTCTGCAAAAGGACATGGCGAGCCATTGGGAGTGCGATGACCCGGAGCTGGTGGTGGCGCAGATGGGTGATGCTCTCCGGGTTAGTTTCTCTTCACAGCTCACTTTCTTTTGAACACTTCGATCTTGGTGGTCTGTCTTAACACTTTGTCTTCGCAGACTCTGCAAAGGAGTCTCGTGCTGATAGAGAGGTCCCATCAGAGCAACGCTAGGGCTGCCAGGGTGGAGCAATGGAGGGTGGCCCTCGAGGTGTCATTGGGGGAGAGCAACCAGAAGGCGGCAGAACAGGAGGTGACCATCCTGGGCCTCCGATCCAAGCTCGAAAAGGCCAAAGCCGAGATAGAAGACCACAAGAAAAGGATGGCTGAGCTCGAGAAGAGGCGGGACGAAGTCGAGGCTGAGCTATGGGCCGAAGCTGATCGCTCTTACGACGAGGGAGTGGAGGCGGCCTCGGCGCTCTATGAGGTGCAAGTCCTCAGAATGAGCAAAAAGGCCTGGGGGCTGGGGTGGACCAGTGCCTTGAAAGCGGCAGGGGTCCCTGAGGACCACCCTGCCCATAGGGATATCCCCCAGTTCCCACCTCCACAGCCCGCGCCGAACCCCCTCCCAGAGGCCCCCACCGGGCTCGTCGCTGCTGGTTCTACTCCCGAGGGTGCCGAGGCCGAGGTCACCATGGAGGATGCCGGAGACGCTGCTGCTTGAGGGAAATTTATCTGTTGATGTAATCTTTTTGTTTTTCTGTACTTGGGGGAGGAATTCTCATTGTATCTTTTTTTTCTTTTCTTTTTTTTTCTTTAATGTACCTTGGGGGGAGCTTGAATATGTCTTGTACTTCAATGTAAAAGACTTCTTGGAAATGAATGAAAATCCTTTTTGTATCCATCCTTGTGCAATGTATGCTGAATGTCTCTTTATTTTCTTTCCTATTTTATTCTTTGTTTTCGGTTTTGTAACCAAGATAAAATAACATGAATAAAAGTAACCGAGCTCGGCCCTATAGCCGAAGTCAGTAATAAACTAGGTTTCATAACCAAAGTTGAGTGTCTTGACTAGGTTCAGCAACCATAACAAGTCACTAGGTTCGGTAGAACGAAATGAGCTGGGTCCCATGACCCGAGCAAGAGAGCTAGGTTCCACAACCTTAGCCAAGCTTGGTTCCGCAACCAAAGCTAAAAATGGCTGGTCCTGTGACCGGGCCGAGGCAACTGGTTCTGTAACCGAGCTGAGAGGTGGCTAGTCCTGTGACCGCGCCGAGGCAAGTGGTTTTGTAACCGAGCTAAGAGGTGGCTGGTCCTGTGACCGCGCCGAGGCAGCTGGTTCTATAACCGAGCTGAGAGGTGGCTGGTCCTGTGACCGCGCCGAGGCAGTTGGTTCTGTAACCAAGCTAAGATAGATGCCAAGTTCCATAACTTGGTGAAATTTGAAAGTAACAAAACACATGCTTCCACAAGAATCAATTTTATTGACTTCCAAAATTGAACACAGTCTAGAAATAGTATTTCTTGAGGTGGGAGGCATTCCATGGGCGTGGTAGTTCTCTTCCATTCATGTCCTCAAGTTTGTATGCTGACTGTCCGGCTGTCGAGATCACCTTGAATGGCCCATGCTAGTTCGGTGCTAGCTTTCCTTCACTAGGATTTTTATCTGCTGGAAGTGTCTTCTTTAAGACCAATTCTCCTGTCGAGAACTTCCTTTCTTTGACCCTCTGGTTGTATCCTCTGGCCAATTGCTGTTGGTAAGAAGCGAGGCGAATCACTGCTGCATCCCTTCGTTCTTCAGCAAGATCGAGTTCTTTGGGGAGGTTCACATCGTTTTGGCCTTGATCAAATAGTCCTGACCTGAGGGTTGGGAGGCCGACCTCAAGCAGAATCACAGCTTCCATCCCATAGGCCAGGGAGAAAGGTGTTGCCGAAGTTGAGCGCCTTGGGGTACTCCTATACCCCCAAACGACACTCGGAAGCTCCTCTACCCATCTCCCCTTGGCTCGGTCGAGTCTCTTCTTGAGCCCGTCAAGCACCACTTTATTGGAGATTTCGGCCTGACCGTTGCTCTGTGGGTAGGCCGGAGTGGAATAATAGTTCCTGATGCCGAGCTCCTGGCAGAAGTTTTTGAAGAAGTTGGAGTCGAACTGAGTCCCGTTGTCCAAGATCAAGGCTCGAGGTACTCCAAATCTTGTGATGATATTTCTCCATACAAAGTTCTTGGTATCCAGCTCGGTAATGGAAGATAACACCTCACCTTCTATCCACTTGGTGAAATAGTCAGTGGCTACTATTAGCCAACTTTTATTCCTTGGAGCTCGGTGGAGTGGTCCCACTAGGTCAAGCCCCCATTGGGCGAAAGGCCACGAACTCGAGAGAGGACTCAGGTCATGTGCTAGCTAATGGAGAGAGTGAGAGAACTTCTGGCACTTCTCACATTTCCTGGCATAGACCTGGGCGTCCTTCTGCATGTATGGCCACCAGTAGCCCTTGTTGATGGCTCGGTATGCCAATGACCAACCTCCAATGTGGCTGCCGCAGATTCCTTCATGGATTTCATAAAGGAAGTCTTCAACTTTGCTAGGATGTACGCACTGGAGGTAGGGTCCATTGTAGGATTTTTCTGTAAAGCTTGCCCTCTGGAGACAGCCAAAACCAAGCTGCCTTCAGCCTGATTTTGTGGGCTTCGCTTTTATCTTCGGGAAGCTGGTCGTCCTTGAGGCAGGAGATGTACTGGTCCATCCAGCTCGGGCCAAGGTCAGCACATAGGACCTGCCGAGGTGGGTGGAGCTCTGTGCTCGGCCTGTCCAGTGTTTCCACTTCAATAGTTCTTTTCCTTCCATCTTTAGCTACAGAGGCCAAGTTGGCAAGAGCGTCGGAGTGAGAATTGGAGTCTCTGCCAATCTGCCTTCTCCAACTTTTTGGAACTAAGAGAGGAGTTGCTTTGCATGAGCCAGGTAGGCTGCCATCCTGACGTCAAGGGCTTGGTAGTCCCCATTCAGCTGGCTCGTCACCAACTGAGAATCACTGAAGACCACCAGTTGCTGTGCCCCCAGGATTTTTGCGCTGCCCAGTCCTGCGATTAGCGCTTCATACTCAGCTTCATTGTTTGATGCCTTGAAGTCAAGTGTCAGGGCTTACTCGATGACAAGGCCCTCCGGAGATTGGAGGACTATGCCTGTGCCAGCCCTTTCGGAGGTTGAGAAACCGTCGACGAAGACCTTCCAGGATGAGTCAAGGAACTGCTTCCAAGATCGTTCTTGTTCCATCTCGGTCTCGGAGGTTACCTCCACCTCCTTGCCCCTTAGTTCGGTGTCGAGGTGGCTCGGTGCCAAACTAGGAGAGGTGAACTCTATGATGAAGTCTGCCAGCACCTGGGCTTTGATCGCTGTTCTAGGTTGATACCGGATATCATATTGCCCTAGTTCGACGGCCCATTTGGACACTGTTCCAGAGAAGTCTGCTTTTCTAAAAAGAGACTTGAGTGGATGTTCTGTAACAATCACTATGGAGTAAGTCTGGAAGTAGTGGGAGAGCTTGCGAGAGACACTGATGAGCGCAAGTTCTAGCTTCTTTAATGGCAAGTATATTGTCTTGGCATCCAGCAGGATCTTGCTCGCATAATAGATAGGCCTATGTTGCCTGTCTTCTTCTCTAGTGAGCACCGAGCTCACTGCGTGGTCCGAAACTGCCAGATACAGGTATAGAGTCTCACCCTGTGTCGGAGTGGACAGCAGGGGAGTCGAGGACAAATAGCCTTTGAGCTCCTGAAGGGCTCTGTCGTACTCCGGGGTCCATTGGAACTTTGAGCTTTTCTTTAAAAGTCGGAAGAAGGGACGGCACTTATCTGAAGCTCTGCTGATGAAGCGGTTTAGTGCGACTGCCATCCCCGTGAGCCTTTGGACCTGCTTCGCCGTGGTCGGACTCTGGATGGCCTGGATCTCCGAGATCTGCTCAGGATTGGCCTTTATTCCGCGTCTAGTGACCAGGCTGCCTAGGAACTTGCTGGAGCCGACGCCAAATGCGCACTTGGTCGCATTCAGCTTGAGTTTGAACTTCTTGAGGACGGCGAAGGCCTGACTCAGGTCTGTCAAGTGGTCCTGTGACCTTTTAGACTTGACGACCATATCGTCGATGTAGACCTCGACCGTCTTGCCGAGCTGGGCCTGAAACATCTTCGTTACCAGCCTCTGGTACGTCGCACCGGCGTTTTTAACCCAAAGGGCATCACTTTGTAGCAGTAGATGCCTCGGGGTGTTATGAACGCGGTCTTTTCTTCGTCAGGCCCATGCATTGGAATCTGATGGTAACCCCGGTAGGCGTCGAGGAAACTCATCCTGTCATGCCCAACAGTGGCGTCGATCAACTGGTCGATCTTTGGAAGCGGGAAGCTGTCTTTGGGGCAGGCCTTGTTGAGGTCGGTGAAGTCCACACAGACCCTCCAGCTCCTGTTCTTTTTCTTGACCACTACTGTATTGGCCAGCCACTCAAGGTAGCTGACTTCCCTGATAGCGTCGGCCTCCAACAGCTTGCCGACCTCTTCAATCACGGCCTCTGCTTGCTGGACCCCAATTCTGCGGGCCTTTTGGACTATAGGTTTGTGTTTGGGATCCACATTCAGCTTATGGCTCATGACCTCGGGGTCGATGCCAGGCATCTCATATGGGGTCCAAGTGAAGACATCTCTGTTCTGCAACAGGAAGTCAAGCAGCTTGGACCTTTCAGCTTCTATAAGCTGACTGCCGAGCAGAAAGTACCTCTCCGGATCACTGGGGTCGATCCTGACCTTGGTGAGGTCCTCAACACTCTTCTGCTCGGGGGCTCACCCAACAGCATCGAGCTCCGTCTCCAGCTCAACCATATGAACTTGCTGTGGCTCTGCTTCGCCGGGGACCATGGCCATTAGGCATTGTTTGGTCATCTGTTGGTCACCGCGGACTATGACCACTTTGAGGCTGCCGTCCCCGTTCTCTAACGAGAACTTGAGCTTCTGGTGATGGGTGGAGGGCACAGATTCCATGTTGTGCCAAGTCCTTCCCATTATTGCATTATATGGGATGGAGCATCCACCACTAGGAAGTCTGCTGTCATGGTGGCACCCCCTACTTGGACTTGGAGGGAGATCTTCCCTTTGGGGTACACTGACTTGGAGCTAAAGCCCACCAATGGGGTGCGGGCTTCCTGCAGGTCTTCCTCTTTTAGGCCCATTTTCTTGAAGCAGTAGTAGTGGAGGATTTCCGAGAAGCTCCTGGGGTCCACTAGGATCCTCCTAACCTTGAAGTTCTTCAACCTCAGAGTCAGAAGCAGAGGATCGTTGTGGGGCAGCTGAACCCCGTCCAAGTCTTCATCAGAGAACCAAATCTTTGGTCTCTCTTTCCGCGCCCTTTTCGGGGAGGGGCCGAGGTCAGCCGTCATCACCTGCTTACCTTGCAGGGCCCTCCTGGCCTCGGCACAAGCTTGGTTGCTTCCCCTAGGGGCGGGAGTTAGGTGGATGACGTTGATGGTTCTCTCCATATCGCTGTCCCGATCTGCATCAGGCTAGCCGTGGTGAGCTCGGTTGACTCTGCCTTCCTCCTTGATGAGGTCTTTGAGGTGCCCGTCTTTCACGAGCTTTCGAGGTGGGCCTTAAAGGCACGGCAGTCCTCGGTCCTATGGCCATTCTATTTATGGTAGGCACAGAACTTGCTCTGATCTCAGGTGGAGGCGTCACCGTTTATAGGCTGGGGCCACTTGAAGAGGGGCTGCATCTTGATCTTGCCGAGGAGCTTGTAAATGGGCTCCTTGAAGATAGTATTGACAGCTTTGTAAGAGGCACCAGTCGAGTTCGGCTTCGTGCCTCCCGAGATGGGAGCAGAGCTCACTGCTGAGCTGGCTGGTTCTCTGTTCCGGTCCGCCTCCCTCCTGGATAACTTTTTATCCTTTTTGGAGGGCCTATCCTTTTGCAAAATGCTATGGCTTTCCCGAGCTCGGGCCTCATCTTCTTCCTGTTCGACGAATTGGTTCACCCAGGCCATCAATGCTTTCACTATGACCACGGGGAACCGCACCAGTTCCTTCCTAAGCTCGTTGGTTGGCAACAAAGCCTGTTTGAAGGACTTGATGGCCACTTCGTCATTGGCGTCTTCGACCTGGCTGTAGATGGTCCAGAACCTCTTGGCAAACCGAGTGATATTTTCGGTCGGCCTCATTCTGATGGCCATCAGGTCTTCGTCCGTCTTCGGGATGACCCGATGCTCTTGGAACTTCTCGACGAAGGAGTTTCGGAGCTGCCGCCAGCTCGAAATCGATCCCTCGGAGAGTGCGCAGAACCACCGAAGTGGGAGGTCGCCTAGAGTGGAGGAGAAAACTTTACAGTTCAGGCCGCCCTCATCACCCCACACTGACATTCTCTGGGTGAAGTGTCGGAGGTGCGCTTCTGGGTCCGAGGTCCCGTCATATAGATTGAACCTCGGAACGCTGAACGTCTCTGGGAGGGCGTGATCCCTGATCTCTCGGGAGAAGGGAGACGCACCACGGCCATCAGCATCATTGGCAGTAAGCTGACCTCGGGTGAAGTCGGCGAACTCCATGTTCTGCTGCACAGCCTGCCTTATCTCCTGGTTGAGCCATACCCTCAGGTCGGGGTCAGTCCCCAGTCTCCTCGGTCTCTGGCGCTGCCGCTGAGGGTCAGCGCTTCGGTGAGTGCTGCTCGAGCCTTCATCATAGGCTCGGTCGTTCCTCTTATTATTCAGGACTTGCCTCAAGTCCTGCTGAGCCTCGGGAACCCTCCGGGCTAGCTGGAGTGCAGGAGGCACGAGCGAGGGCCCGGCCGGGACCTTCTCCTTCCCTTCGAGCTGCTGCTGGAGCTGGAGGATCTGGGCTTTTTGCTCTTGAATAAGGAGGTTTTGAGCCCTGATCTCCTCGAGGTGTGCCTCGTCGGGCCCTTCCAGAATCACATCGTCGTTGCCCTCGTTAACAAACAGGTCACCATCGTCGTCAAGATGCACGTGGTCATCTTCCACGTGGTCCTGGTGACGAGACTGGCGTGACATGGATAACGCTGGCATTTTATCTCGTCGGGAACGTCCTTGAGGGGGAACATCCCTGCGGGGCTGCTCCTGTAGGATAACGTCCTGATGAGGACGCTCTGCCTGAGAGGGAGTTGGCCGAATTCGTTCCAGAACGGGGCCGTGACGAGGAGGTGCTGTCACCCCTCTCGACGACGAACCCGACTGGGTGACCGGTTCTCCCACGCCCACCACGCTCGGCCTCCCACCGGTCCTCTTCTGGCGAGGAACCGACAACACCCGCCCAGACACCTCTGGTTGGTGCCCCACCGGTGGAGGTGGCATGATGGGCAAAAATGGCTGTAGCGGTATGGACCTGGGTGGCCCAACGCCCTTGCCCTTCTTAGTCTTTGGAGGCATGGTTTTTCAAGATGAAAGTTTAGCCTTTTCAAATCGATTTCCCACAGACGGCGTCAATTGTAAGTGCCTAAAAATAACGGACTTGGTTTAGATGGTAATGGAGCTTGTGATGATGTTATTTAGATGGTTAAGAATGTCACTGGAAGTTCTGAACCTGAAAGAGAGACAAAAGTCAGGGCCTCGGGCTGCTGTCTGATGGACCCTCGGATTTCCGTCCTCTCCTTCTGCCCCGGGGGCTGCCTGGGTCTCGCTGGAGGAGGGAAACACGGGTATCAACTTTTTGTACGGGTATGTCAGATTTACTATTCTACTTGGAATTTGGAATGGTGATGATCCGGAGATTCACCTTCACAAGTAGAAAGGAAATCGATCCTTCTTTCTAACTTTTCAAATTGCATAAATAATTAAGAAAAGAGACAAGTTTGTTTTTTGAGAATGCCGTAGGAGGCGTTTTTTGGTTTGTTTGCCGTGAAAGGCGATTTTGCCGTGAAAGGTGATTTTACAAAACTCATCAAATATGAAAGACAAGAATTGTGATTTCTTTTTGTCTCTTTAAAAAAATACAAATTACAATAGAAAAGAAAGAAAATGGATCTAACTTCTAAGGAGATTGTGGGGACACGTTCAGATCGACGGTCGCAAGTCATGTATGGACTTCGCCATCGTCCTTCAAATGAGAATGCTTGATGCTTCGATTCTTCGGTTTGGCTCCAACCTCAGTTTTTTAAAGGATAAGGACCAAGAGGAGGTCTTATATCCAATGAAAAACAGAGTAAACGGGCTGAAAAGCCGCGTTTAGGCCATGTTGTAGAAGAAGGGGACCTTGGGGGGTGGCCCCCCAAGGGACTTTGATCACCTTGTAGTGCTTCTGGCGGCAGAGCAGCAGGACTTCGTCAGGATTTCTTCGGAAGAATGCAAGTGTGCAGACCAGTGGAAAGTTGGAAAAAAGTTCAAAAGTTCTCTTTCTCTTTGGAATGGACCTCCTTTTATAGGCTTTTGGTAGCCATGAGGTGTTTATTGGCATTGATGGCCATGATGAGAGAAATGATGGTATTGATGAGAGGAGTTACAAGTTTTATTTCTTGATTTTGTAACTTCTTTTTCTTGGCTTGTGATTGGCCGATGAAGGATAATGGGCATTTAATCACCTTTAATCTTCATGATGATGGGAGTTTCATGGGTTTAATGCCATGATTGCTTGGATTTGTAACTCCCAAATGCTTGAATATGATTGGGCCGTCCAAAATAATGAGTTAATGACCGCATTAAGTCATCATAAACGGGTCAATTAACGACATTAAGTGATCGCCCGGGCATGTGAAGAGTCGCGGGCCGCGCTGCGTCTTTTGGGATTCTTCTTGTGATCATCGCAGGTGGATCCACACGTCGTTTGATGTCAGATTGCAGTGCAATTTCAGACATTGATTGATGTTGGTGAACCGGTGACATCCATCTTGTTGATTTCACAATCGGTCGGACAGAAAGTGTACTTTTTTGGTCCGCCGGTTGGCGATCTTGGAGTGATCAGTGATGATTTCATGCTCTTGATGGCGGATCCGAGATGTCGGTGAAGATCAGTCGGTTTCAAGCATCAAAAAATGGATTTTCGGAAAATCACAAAGGCAGGACCACACGAAACGCGAAGACAATTGGAAAATGGGCCATCCGGTGAGAAATCCGGCGACCCGGATTTGCAGGGTCGCCGGCGACCATGCACCCAGGGTCTCCGGCGACCATGGGGCTTTGGCCTTTTTGGTCGCCGAGCTTCGTTTTTGGCCGTTTTTCCTTCTTTTTCGTTCCTTTTTTCTTTTGTATTTTTCTTGACATTTTTCCTCAATTATTGACTTGATTTTCTTGGAGAAAACTTGACGAAAACCCGCGCAAAACCAGAGCACAAAGTTTCCCATTTTTCGGGAAAGCCGAAGACTTTGCAGCCGATTTTCCGTCAAGAGTCGAAACTAGGTCAAACCATGTCGGAATGACCTGAAAATTGAGGTGAAGCTTCTTGAGCAGTGGACAGGACCAACCATGGGCTTTTATTTGAGTTTTGAAGCTGTTTGGGGTCCCGTCAATGCTTGACTTGATTTTGCTGTGGGGAAAATACTGAGCTTTGATATGTGGTCAAACGATGTCCGATTGACCTAAAATTTGATAGGGAGCCTATTGGAGTCATGTAGAGACGATCCATTAGCTCCGTTTTGGATGTCATGGTCCCGGGGTGCTCCGTCGCCGGTAGACTTGATTTTCTTTCGGAGCGTCGAAACCTAGTCAAACGTCGTCGGAATGACCTGAAATTCGACGTGCAGCCTTTTGGAGGCATGTTGAAGCCACTCATGTGCTTTGTTTGATGAGTGATGGCCTCGGTGGTTCTCGCCACCGGGAGGCTTGATTTTGCTGCTCGAGCATTGATGGAGGGTCAAACGTTGTTAGTTTTACTTGAAATTTGGCATGGAGCCCTTTGGAGGTATTTTGGAACCATCCGTAGGCTCTGATCAAAGTTTTGGTGTCTTCGATGTTGTCACCACCAGGAGCACTTGTTTAGCTGTCGGAGAGGTGAAGTTAGGCCAAACGATGTCGGAATGGCCCGAAACTTCATGTGTACCTTTCTTTTGGCTGTCTTGAAGGATCTTGCAGTTTTTGTCTGATTCTGACAAGATCTGATGCTTGAAGTAGCTTTGCTTGTTTTGTAGCAGGATGCAGCTTCATGTGGCTTCTTGATGTTGAGGAGACATAGTAACTTTTTGGAGTCTATGTGCCTCGAAGAGAAACTTGAAGGAGAGCTTCTGACTTGACCAAGAGTCTTGAGCGTTTTTTTTTTTTTTTTTAATAGCATTCTGAGTTTCCGAGGGAATTTTATGGTAGTGAGAGGGATCACGTACCATCTCAAGGCAAAGTTTTGAAAATGACATGGGGTATTTGGATTTTGGGATTTTGGATTTTGGACCAAATCCGGCGAGAAATCCGGTGACCCGGATTTGCATGGTCATCGGCGACCATGCACCCAGCGTCGCCGGCGACCTTGGGCCAAGGTCGCCGGCGACCATGGGGCTTTGGCCCTTTTGGTCGCCGAGCTTCGTTTTTGGCCGTTTTTCCTTCTTTTTTGTTCCTTTTTTCTTTTGTATTTTTCTTGAAATTTTTCCTCAATTATTGACTTGATTTTCTTAGAGAAAACTTGAAGAAAACCCGCGCAAAACCGGAGCACAAAGTTTCCCATTTTTCGAGAAAGCCGAAGACTTTGTCGCCGATTTTCCGTCAAGAGTCAAAACTAGGTCAAACCATGTCGGAATGACCTGAAAATTAAGGTGAAGCTTCTTGAGCAGTGGATAGGACCAACCATGGGCTTTTATTTGAGTTTTGAAGCCGTTTGGGGTCCCGTGGATGCTTGACTTGATTTTGCTGCGGGGAAAATGCCGAGCTTTGATATGTGGTCAAACGATGTCCGATTGACCTAAAATTTAACAGGGAGCCTATTGGAGTCATGTAGAGACGATCCATTAGCTCCGCTTTGGATGTCATGGTCCCGGGGTGCTCCGCCGCCGGTAGGCTTGATTTTCTTTCGGAGCGTCGAAACCTGGTCAAACGACGTCGGATTGACCTGAAATTCGACGTGCAGCCTTTTAGAGGCATGTTGAAGCCACTCATGTGCGTTGTTTGATGAGTGATGGCCTCGGTGGTTCTCGCCACCGGGAGGTTTGATTTTGCTGCTCGAGCGTTGATGGAGGGTCAAATGTTGTCGGTTTGACTTGAAATTTGGCATGGAGCCCTTTGGAGGTATTTTGGAACCATCCGTAGGCTCTGATCGAAGTTTTGGTGTCTTTGATGCTGTCGCCACCAGGAGCACTTGTTTAGCTGTCGGAGAAGTGAAGTTAGGCCAAATGATGTTGGAATGGCCCGAAACTTCATGTGTACCCTTCTTTTGGCTGTCTTGAAGGATCTTGCAGTTTTTGTCTGATTCTGACAAGATCTGATGCTTGAAGTAGCTTTGCTTGTTTTGTAGCAGGATGCAGCTTCATGTGGCTTCTTGATGTTGATGAGACATAGTGACTTTTTTGGTGTCAACAAATGGCCCCTCGAGGTACAGCGACGAGTAACTTTTTGGAGTTGATGTACCTCGAAGAGAAACTTGAAGGAGAGCTTCTGACTTGACCAAGAGTCTTGAGCATTTTTTTTTTTTTTTGAATAGCCTTCTGGGTTTCCGGGGGAATTTTATGGTAGTGAGAGGGATCACGTACCATCTCAAGGCAAAGTTTTGAAAATGACATGGGGTATTTGGATTTTGGGTTTTTGGATTTTGGTTTTTGACCATGTGACCTAACAAGCTGTATGTGGCAGGTTAGGGGGTTGGGGTTTGATTTTTTATTTTGACCTTGTGACCCAACAAGCTGTATGTGGCAGGTTGGGGGGTCGATTTGGTTTTTTGGTTTTGGTTTTGGTTTGGTTTGGATTTTGATTTTGGTTTTGGTCTTGTGACCTAACAAGCTGTATGTGGCGAGCTAGGGGACCAATGTTTGGTTTGTTGTGGAATGTCAATTTCAAGAGTTTGGCTTAATTTGGTTCATGAGGTTGAATTGTTTGGTTTTTGGAAACTCATGAGGCTTTCTTTCCTTTTTCTTCTCTCTTTTTTTTGAATGGTCCAATCAACTCAAAAGAGGCATGGGACATTTTTTTTTTAATGGTCCAATCAACTCAAAAGAGGCATGGAACCATTTTTTTTTTTTTTGCTCTTGGTAAGAGGAATATTTTGACTAAAAGTCATTTTTAGTGCCTAGGTGGTTAAACCTGGCTCATGTGGGCTAACCCATGGGACCTTAGGCTTTGGAGAAGGCCTAATCTCATATGGTGTCATTTTTGTAGAGAATATCTAAAAATATCTCTTTTGTGTAGAGAATATCTAAAAATATCCTTACTTGGAGAGAATCTCTCAAGTTTCCTTGTTTTTTGGAGAGATTTTCTCAAAGTACCTTTCTTTTGGGAAAGTAGCTAAATGTTAGCACTTACCTCCTTTCTTTTCTCCTTGTTTCCTCTTTTGATTTGCTTTCTTCTATAAAAGCAAGGGGAGTTGGATCTTTTGCTCCTATTGCTTTCTTTGTTTGCAAGAATCTCCAAGGGTGCTCCAAGATCAAGAAGTGCATTTTCTTCTCCAAGGATCTCCAAGCTTTTTCTTCTTCTTCTCCATGGCTTCAAGTAAGTTTTCTTCCTCCACAAGAAATTCCATTGTAGAAGTAACTTCTTTTTTTTTCTCTTTTTCTCTCTGTTTTTTTTTTCCAAGCACATTTTTTTCTCTCTTTTTTTTCTTGCAATTTCTTTTTTTTTTGTGCACATTTTTTTGTTGTTTTTTTTTTTTTTTTGAGGATTTTACCGATAAAATCCCAAAATACAGCCATTTATCCCAATAGGTCCTGAAAAAATGTGTAGCACTAATGGGGTCTTCCCGCCACATTTCTATTTTTTTTATTTTTTATTCCTACCGACGATAGCATCACTCAATATGTCTTTGAGTGACGCTATCGTCTCTTTGCGAGTTACCGACTTAGATGTATGCGAACCTCCCCTCCTTTGCAACCTTGGGAGATGCACCGTGGATTCCACACTTGCTCATGCAGAAGCCCTCCACTGCCACGATCTTGGACTGTGTTGTCCTGCTCTCCTAGGTATAAGACATTAGAGAAAGGGAAGAGACTAGAGAGAGAGACAGAGCTGAGATTTGCCGACGCTGCTGGAGAGAAAGTCATTTGAGTCAGGGGATGTGGTATGGAGAGAGTGAAAATCTCTCTGCCTTTCCTCCAAATCTTTATTCTCTGCTTTCTTTCTACTGCGTCTTTTGAATCTTTGCAAAATCAAGAGCAAAATGGACGCCATATGCATTTTCTACAAGTCAAGATGGATCACAAAGTCCACTTGGTTCATGCCATGTGTCCGATCCAACTCATTCCGGTCTTAATACTCACCTTTAAGACAAGACATGGGAAAAACAACAGAGAAAGGATTTTGCTTCAGTAGTCCTGCTGATATCCGAACTGGGCCACCTTATCCAACCGTCCCGTAACACACGACCCCATGACTCAATCCATAAGCAGCCCTCATCATACAAACATAGATAGAGAAGAGATGGGAAAGCAATGAAAAATTGAAGGAAGAAGGACAAAGATCATAATAAAAGTAGAATGGGGGGAGAAAATAAAGCAGAGGCGAAGCTACAGCCGACAGAAGAAGAAGGAAGAACATCAGCCCATTTCTCTCTCTCTTCCTCGTTATAGCGCTCTCTCTCTCTCTTCCCTAGCCACTCACTCACAAGTCACAACTCATACCCAAAAAGACCCCTACAACCCCTCTCTTTATCTCTCCACAAAAATAAATAAAACTTACCAAGAGAAGAAGCCAAGCAAGTACTAAAACAGTAGCAGCATTAGTTACAAAACAAAAACCCCTTCACCAAAGTTCAAAACCTCTGTCGATCTCGGTCGCCATGGAAACACAGAAATCCCAAAGCCCCCATTATCCTCCAACACCTTTCTCTGCTTAAATGCAAGAAAGGTCCGATTTTTATCAACGCGACAGAAATGGAAGAAAAGCCATCCGGTAACTCGCAAAGAGACGATAGCGTCACTTAAAGAAATATTGAGTGACGCTATCGTCGGTAGCAATAAAAAATTAAAAAAATAGAAATGTGGCGGGAAGACCCCATTAGTGCTGCACATTTTTCCAGGACCTATTGGGATAAATGGCTGTATTTTGGGATTTTATCGGTAAAATCATCTTTTTTTTCGTGCTTCTTTGTTTTTTTTTTCTTTTTTTCCTCATTTTTCTTCACGGGGTTTTTTTTCTTTCATTTTTTTCTTTTTTTTTTCACCGTGTTTTCCACTTTTTTCCATGGTTTTTGTTCTTTCTTTTTTTTTCACTGTGTTTTCTTTTTTTCACGGTTTTTTTTTTCTTTCTTTTTTCCTTCTTTTTTTTCACACGGTGATTTTTTTTTCGCAGTTTTTTTTTTTTTTTTTTTTTGCAACGTTTTTTTTTTCTCTTTCTTTTTTGTTGGCTGTACGGACAGGTCCGTACGAACCTGGCCGTACTGCCATGAGGCAATGGGCCACGGCCTGTGGGCCTGAAACTTTTTTTTTTTGGTTAAGATTTCTTTCTCTCTCTCTTTTTTTCTTTCCTTCTTTGTTTGCTCACCATGATAATGAGGTTATGCAATTTCAATATATTCATGCATTTTTTTTGTTTGATGCATCAAGACAGAAGGCTAGAGTCTCTAGGTCAAGCCAACATGATTTTTGACTTGGACAAAGTTTGATTGGTTTTGACCAAATTGGGTTGGAGTTGGTCAAACTTTGGTCAAGGTTTTCCTAGCATCTAATGCATGATGATGTTCTTTGATGCATGATTTTTGGTAAATGGACTTGGAAGCATGATGATGCATACTTGAAAATCTTTTGCAAGTATTGGGATTTGGAGCTCGCAATGATGTTGAGCTCTTTCTCGGTCTTGCTGGATTTTGAGGAACTTTGCAATTTTTGGATTTTGGAGCTCGCAGCAATGTTGAGCTCTTTTCCAAATTTTGTGGAAATTTGATGAGATTGGCTCGTTCTCGCAGCAATGTTTGAGTTCGAACCTTCTTTGAGAATTTTTCGCTGACTATGAGCTCGCAGCGATGTTGAGCTCATCTTCAGTCTTCCTGTCTTTTTCGGGGTATTTCCCTTTTCTTCGGAATTGCCCCGGAACCATGTCAAAATTTCGCTAAAAATTTTTGTAGCAAAACTCTGTCATTTTGATGACGATTAATCTTTTCTTTTCCATCTTTTGCTAGTAGTTCTTCCAGAACGAACAAGGGTAAGAGGTCTGTTATTGACACACATCGTCGGTCTGCCAGATCTTCTAATGCGACTATTCAGCAGGCTTGGGAGAAGGTCTGGTTTGTTGAAAAGAACTTGGAAGAGTGTGATTCCCTCAATCGTGATGAGATGAGACAGCGATAGATCGCTCTCAAAGATAAGGAATTCTACAAGATCCTGGTAAGCAGCCGTCCTTGGGTTACGGTCGATCAAAGCATTGTGCCCAAGCCTACCTTTCTCTTTGGTGATGCAGTCCCTGACGACTTGACATACCAAAGGAGATGCTTTCAGTTCTCTTACACAGCAGATGGTGAGGAGAGAACTATTTCTACCCAGTCGACTTTTGATCGGACCATCTCGATCTTGAGCCTTTCTCCCACGTGCCCTAAGAGGGAAGATCCTCCGAGTTGGGTGAAGAGGACCAGTGTTATCAAGACCGGGGTTTTTGTTGGCGGCCCTTCCGGTTTTGCAGAGAAGTCGCATGTCCATATGGACATGTTGATGCCAGCCAGTGGCTACCAAGGTTCTGATCATCCATCGATCGATTTGAGACCGGTGGGCCTTGGCATTTTTCGGGGTGATGGCAGCAATTGGGTAAAGCCTTTTCGACTTCGTGGCCGTTTCAGTGCTGACTCGAGCTGGGAATCATGGACTTATCACACCCTGAAGATTGGCGAGGCCATTCTGCGGGAGGCCGAGATTTTTGATGCGGTTCGCGCTTTTCGGCAAACCGTTGTTTTCTCCGATGAGGCTTTCATGGCCATGCTAGAGTCATTCCTTCCACAAACCAACACCCTCATTGTGACGAATGGTGAGATTGGTTTTTCTTTGAAGGAACTGAGCGCCATCACCGGGTTGCCTATCCTCAGCAAACTCTATGAGGAGTTCATGCCTATCAACAGTGTCCTTGAGGAGCAGTCTGAGGAGTTTAGGCTTGTATACTTTCAGCTCGTCGCTTTCTATGATTTTTTGAAGGAGAAGGAGGGCTCGAAAGTGAGGTGCAGCTGTTGGAAGAGTTACAGCTCCAACATTTTTTACAGCAGGGAGTCTTCTGATGGCATGGCACAGGATGCTAGGGCTAAAGCATCAAGTTTGAAGAAGATTTCGCCCATGCGAGAAGATTTGAGGAAGTTCTTCGCAAGCACAGATGTCATTTGTCCTGACATTTTATTGCAGAGAGATCTTGCTGTTTACCTCACTTATTGGCTGGGTGAGGCTGTTTTTGCTGGAGGAGATGGAAAGCACATCAGGCCGCACTGTATTTTTCGGCTTGTCAAATGGCATTTGGAGAGCGGTTGGCTTTGGTACCTGCTCTTTACTCATACTTGTGTACCGAACTGCAGGTTGCTGCTTTCCTAGTTCGGCTTGGGCTCCCTATAAACATGGTATTTTCAGCCCACATCTTCTGTTCGTGGTATGTATGCCACTGTCCTAGCTTCCATTAGTTGAGAGTTGCACAGGATGAAGATCCTTTTATGATTCGTTTGGCTAGAGGGACAGCCATTTCCGAATCTCTTTTGTCTGCCCATTTGAGGATCCGACAGTTTAGTGAAGCTTTCTCCCGGTTTGCGGAAGAAGGCTTTTGATTTTGGTGTCTCCCGTGATTCGACCAAGGCAGGATCGGGAAGACACTATGCTTTGACAAACGCGGAGAAGAGATAACTTTTCAACATACAAGTTGGTAGATGGTGTACCGCAGACATCTTTTTGTAGATATTCAGCCGTATGTCCCTTCGCGTTTTGCTTTGCAGCTTGGCTTCTCTCAAGGCGTTGTTGGAGCGCCTTCGAGCATGGTGAAGCATTTTGGAGGTCTGCAGGATGGGAGGGATGCATGGGCTTTTTACAGTGCTAAGGACACTACCGCCATGATTTCCTATCCTGAGCTGCCCACTTTCTGGACTTCTGGCTTAACGAAATGGTTCGTGGAGAGCTTCTCAGTGTACCGGGGGCTTTCCAAGAAGGAGCTTGATGTCAAGCAGTCTCCTGGGAAGGGTCTTGGCAGATCAGATGGTATCCGTCGAGATGAAGTTTTGGCCTTTCTTTCTGGAGAGAAGCATAAGATAGGCTTTCTCAACGAGCAGGATATCATCAGATCAGGAGCTGCACAAGGGATTCCTGGTGAGGTCTTGAGACAGCTGGAAGAGGACGAGGCCGAGATCGATGCTTGCATGCAAGCAGAGCGTACGAAGGCTTCCATGGAGTCTACTGAGAAAAGTAGGCCATCCAGTGAGGACTCTAGTGAGAGGCCTAATGTTGATAGTGGGGTAGGATCGTCGAGCAGATTGACCCGCTGAAGTAAGAGGAAGAGAGGACAGCGCCGTAATATGAGACGGCATGATAGTCCTTCTGATCTTAAAGTTCCTCTCACCATTGCTGAGGAGGTGTCTGGGGATGATGACGAGCCTCCGGAGAAGAAGAGCAGAGAAGAGGAGACATCTGGTATGATCCTCTTTCTTTCTTTTGCCACTTCTTTTCTTTTATGAGAGATTTTTGTTTTGATCCGCTGCTTTCTTTCTTTTGGCAGAGGACGTTAACTTGGTGATGCCCGAGGTTCCGGCCGATGAGGAGATGACGGATCCGATTGTGGCATCTGAGGAAGAGCCCAGGGACTCTGGAATAGTTCCAGAACCTTCACCTGGTATGATTGCTTTGGCTTCTTTTTTTTTCTTCTTTTTTTTTTGTGCTGTCATTTGCTAACATGTAGCTTTTGTTTTCTTGTTAGCTGACTTGCCAGAGGATTCTGACGATTTCGAGCCATCCATGAATGCAACCTTTGACGATGCTTCAGATGAACTCAGAGAGGCAGAGAGTACTCCGTCGGTCTTCGAAGAAGGTATTTTGTAACAATAATCTTGATATATATTTTTTTGACAAGATCATATTCATACATTTTTGTCTTTTCCTTGACAGATTATGGAGCAGTAGGAGAAGTCCCTCCGTCTTCCTCAGGGCCAAAACAGGAGATGCCTGCAGCCGATCCAGGAGTAGGGGCTTCTTCTACTTTCAACGAGTCAGCTTCTTCGATTGGAAAGAGTTTATTGATTACTCTTCCAATGGAGCATGACATGAGTAGTCGAGTGCCGGAGCTAGGCGAATCCTCATCTGCGCCGCACCTTCAGTATGCAAGGAAGGTGTTGAAAACTGTTTTGAGCTCATGAGTCGAGACTCTCTCTTCAGGTCACTTAGAAGCCAGCTTTAGCATGATCAAGCATGTACATGACATTCTTGCTGATAGCGAAGAAGTCGGTCTGGACATTGCAAGCGCTAAGGATTTTGTTGATGAAGTCATTGCTTTGGGGAACAAGTGGACTTAGACTAAGAGTTTCCCAGATGACTTCTTTGATGAAATGTTTATGAAGCCTTCCAGCAAAGTCAAAGCTGAGCTGACTGATATCACTAAGACTCGGAAGCAGTTTGTTCGGGAGAGAAATGTTACCGAGTTGGCCATCATGGGGCTGAAGCAAGACTTGGACCGCCTTGATAAGGAGGTAGTCGAGGCTAGGCAACGTCTTGAGCATTTGGAGGAAGAACCTACTGCCAAATGGACCGCCATTGTGGAGGCTCGTGACAAGGAGGGGATTCTCATTCATCGAGTTGAGGAAGCTGAAAGCAATTTCCGGAGGAAGACTCAGAAGTATGAGCAGTGGCAGGTCCTCTAAGAAGAACTTCCCTGTGCTGCAGATGGGTCACGGCGTTCGGCCGCATTTTATGGGAATATTCTGAAGAAGCGTGGCCTAAAAACTTTGGAAGCTAAGGCCAAGGGTCTGCTGGAGGAGTTGAACCTTTGGTTGAAGACCATGCTAGATTGAGCTCCTGGGTTGTAACAAACTCTTTTTCTTCTTTCATTTTTTTTTGGTACCTCCATGTATAAATAATTTTGGTACTATATTTTTTGTATTCCCTTCTTTTCACTTAAATCATTTTTTGATGAAAACAAATTTAAGAAAAAGCCGATGGGAATGTTTGTTCGAGAATTTGATCAAAAGGTTATCATTTTGTGAAAATCTTTTGTCAAAGGGTTGTTTTAGGCATGAAAGCCAATTTTTGTGGTGAAAGCCTGGTTTTTGATGGCTTGAAAACCGAATTTTAGATGGCATGGAAGCCGAATTTTGTGGCGTAAGAGCCAAAATTTGTTTGCAGCAAGGAAGCCGAATGTTTTGTAATGACATTAAAGCCAAAAATTTTGAAATGGCATGAAAGCCGAATTTTGGAATGGCATGAAAGCTGAATTTTGTCTTGTGGCATGAAAGCCAAATTTGTTTGTGGCATGGGAGCCAAAATTTTAAGATGGCGTAAAAGCCAAATTTTGTGATGGCATGAAAGCCTGGAATTTTAAAATGGCGTGAAAGTCAAGTTTTGTTTGTTTATGGCATGAAAGCCAAAGTTTCTCCCTTTTTTTTTTTGAATTGGCATGAGAGCCAAAATTTTAAGATGGCATGAAAGCCGCTTTTTTGAATTGGCATAAGAGCCAAGTTTTGAGATGGCATGAGAGCCGAACTTTTGAATTGGCGTGAAAGCCGAATTTTTTTTTTTTTAGATGGCATGAGAGCCATATTTTTTTGAAAACCAGGTTTTATTTTGTTGGCATGAAAGCCGATTTTGGCGTTTATAGCCAGATTTTGGCGTTTATAGCTAGGTTTTGGCATTTATAGTCGGGTTTTGGTTTTCAAAATGCAGGTATTGACTAAATGTCGCCTCCCCGCTGAATGGTCTTGCAAGTATCGATGGAATGTCGCTTCCTCGAGGTCTGGGTTTGCGAGTATCGATGGAATGTCGCTTCCTCGTAGATTGGGGTGCAAGTATCGACTAAGCGTCGCTTCCTTACTTTTTCCAAAACTTTTGGTTTTGTGGGTACTAACTTGGTGTCGTTTCCCCGCGATTTTTAAAATTTGAGGTTTTCTCGAACCATTTGCAATTTGGGTTATGGATATCAACTGGAATGTTGCTTCTCCACGATTTTTGAATCTTGAGGTTTTGCAAGTATCGAATGGGGTTCGCTTCCTTGCGATTTTTGGGTTTTGGAAGTGTCGAATGGGGTTCACATCCTTCCCGTTTTTGGGTTTTGCGAGTATCGACTGAATGTCGCTTCCCCGCGGTTTCTAAAAAACCATTTTTTGTTTAAAGACACGAGGGTCATAAATTTTGACTTAAAACCATTTTGGTTGTAAAAGTCGAGACGAACCAAGGTGGAAATTTCTAAGTCCTGATTTTTGTTTCAAACCATGAATTTTGGGTTCAAGGATCGAAAAATTTGGTCAAGTCTGGGAAGAGGCTCCTAAACTTGGATTTTTGGATTTTGATTGATTTTTTTTTAACAATGAAACGATGAAAGTAAGCATTGTTTTGAGAGTTTTTTTGTTTGGAAATTTCAAGATGAAAATTTCAAAAGGGGATGGGTTTGACGAGCAAGTACCTGGAAATAGGCTTTGGCTGTATAGATATCGCTCTGACCCGTTTGAGGAAGTCTTCAAGGGTAGTACCGCTTCAAGAACTTGCCGTTGATGGGCAGCATACATATGTCTCCTTCCATGTTTAGAAGAGCGTATGTGCCGTTGGAGAAGACTTTGTCGATGACGAAGGGTCCCTCTCATTTTGGTTCAAATTTGCCTTTGGAATTGTGGGCAAAGACTATGGGTCTTTTTACTGTAAGAACCAAGTCACCCTTTTTGTAGGCGCGTTGCCTGACTTTCTTATCGAAAGATCCTGCCATGCGTGCTTGGTACAACTCAATGCTTTGTAGAGCTTCAAGTCGTCTTTCATCGAGATTATCCAGCTCTTGGAGTCTCAATTTGACATTGCTTTCTTGCGTCATATCATTTGGCAGAGATACCCTTAAGGAAGGAATTTGTACTTCCAAAGGGACAACAGCCTCGCATCCATAGACCAAAGAAAATGGTGTGCTATGGGTTGGTCCTCGAACGGTGGTTCGATAGGCCCACAAAGCTTCTGATAGTTGGTCGCCCCAGTCTCTTTTGTGACTAGAGACCATTTTCTTCAGAATTTTGCAGAGTGTCTTGTTGAAGGCTTCTGCTAGTCCGTTCGCTGTTGAATTATATGGAGTCGAAGGACAACTTTGGATTTTGTACTTATCGCAGAACCTGTAAAATCTGTGATCCCGAAATTGTGGTCTGTTATCATAGACGAATCTTTTAGGTATGCCGAAGCGACAAATAATGTCGGTGCGCAAGAACTGAAGAACTGATGAAGTCTTCATTTCGATGAGCGCAAATGTTTCTAACCACTTGGAGAAATAATCCGTAGCGGTGAAGATGAAGCGATGACCTTTGCTTGATGGGGGAGAGATAGGACCTATGATGTCCATACCCCAGGCTTCGAAAGGCCATGAGATTGCTGTTGGATGTAGCCATTTTGGAGGCATGTGGACATAATCTCCATGAATCTGGCATTTTTGGCAGCGTTTGGCAAATTGCATTGCATCAACTACCATGGTAGGCCAATAATAACCTAACCTTTTTATCTGATTGTAGAGCTTAGGACCAGCCTAATGGGCTCCACAAAGACCAGAATGCACTTCTTTGAGAGTTTCTTCAGCCTCTTGTTGTGACAAGCAACGTAGGAGTACTCCGTTGAAGGATTTTCTGTAAAGTGCTTTTGAAGGTATATCTAAATGAAAATTCAGGGCTCGTCTTTGGATGCTTACCCGCTCTTTTAGATCTTCAGGTAGGATTTCGAACATGATGTAATCAATGAACGGATCTCTCCAGTCACCGATCGGAGGTTTGAGGATGGACATCCGACTTCCAACCACTTGGTGGCATTCAGCAACTGCTTGATGTGTGTTAAGAGGAGGGAGAATCCTTCTTTGACACACTGTGATTTGCATGTTTTTCCATTCTTGGATTGCCATGGATGCGGCGAGTCCAGCCAGGGTATCTGCATGGATGTTTTCACCTCTGAGGATATGGGTGATGTGACAGAATTTGAACTTTTGTCGAAGCGACTGCGCCTTGTTGTAGTAAGGTAGCAGATCGGGCTTCCTGACATCAAATTTCTAATTCATTTGGTTGACGATCAGTTGAGAGTCTCCAAAAGCTTCTAGCATGGTGATGCCGGATTCAAGGGCGAGTTCCAATCCTGTAATCAGGGCTTGGTACTCGGCTGCATTGTTTGAACATGGTTCCAGTAGCGAGAAAGCATGTGAATCATGTATTTGTCGGGGCTGACAAAGAAGATGCCAATTCCCGATATCTGCTTTCCTTTTTCATTTGTCCTTTTTCATTCCCGATAGAGCTTGGCCTTTGATTGCTTTTTGTGGTACATACCTAATATCAAACTGCGATAGAAGGATGGACCATTTTGCCAGTCGGGCATTGAGAGAACCTGCTTTTGTGACAAGGACCTTTAAGAGGTTGATCCTCGAAATCAGGTAGACTGTGTTGGATAGCAGGTAGTGACGTAACTTTAAGAAAAACAACGCCGTAGGAATTTATTATGCAGCATAAACCTATCGCCTTCGAAGTTGAAGAAAGCATATGCTCCATTGGAGAAGGCTTTATCAATGATATAAGGCCCTTTCCATCTTGATTCATCATTGATTTCTGATGTACGAACGAGAATCAATGGCTTTTTAACCGCGAACACAAGGTCACCTTTCTTAAATGACTCTGTGGGGTTTGGAGCGATGTTGAGATCTGGGATGTAGTTGATATCTTCTATTAAAGAGGACTCAACGTCGACATCTTCTTGTTCGATGGGTTTACCCACTGTGTTGTCAAGAGAGATATTTAAGTCTGGTACACGATACCTTCCTTCAAAAGGTTTCAGTGTTGGACGTGATGAAGATTCTTCACGATTGTGGAAGAAGATTATTTTTTCTTCTGCCGAAGTTGCCGGAATAACAAAGGAAGCAGACGTATGATCTTCTATGTCAGCAAATGTCTCCAATGGAATGAGAGCGGGCTGATCTCGCTGAGTATCAGCTTGGCTTGATGCTATGTCGTCTTCTGGCTCCGATTCCGAGTCTGTGTCATGCATAATAGACACAAAGGAGACAGTGAACTTGTCCCCAGCCTTTTGTTTTGTCTTCTTTGCTAGTGATTACCAAAGGCTTTGGAGATTTGAAGGAGACGACAAAGGGAGCTTGACTGCTTACTTCGAGTTTGGTGGAAGGTTTGTTTACCTCTGATGATTGCTGAGGAGCATTGCCTTTATCTTTCTGGAGATTTTCGACAAAGTATATTGTTTCTTCCTCCTGTTCTTCTTTTCCATCTTTATACATCTGAGCATCTGCAAAATGGACATCCTTGCCTTTGAAAGGCTTTTTGTCTGCAAACACTCGATGTAATAAGCCATCATTGCCAACGAACTTGATGCACTGATGTAAAGTTGAAGAGACGACACCATTCTCATATATCCAGGGGCGTCCAAGGAGGATATTGTAGCATGAAGGGGTCCTTATTGCATACACAGTGACTTCAGAAATAAGGTCACCGATTTGTAATTTGAACCTGATTTTGCCGATAGGCTTTTGAGCGCTCCCGTCATATCCGAAGATGGATACGGACATATGACTCAGCTTGCTAGGTGGGATGCCCAGCTCTTCGAGTGCCGAAGTAGAAATGAGGTTGAGTGCAGAACATGGATCGATCTGAACTCTGTGTATTGGCATTTCTTTGACGTAACCTGTGAAGTACAAGGGTCGGTTGTGCTTTGTCTCGCCTAGCAGGAGGTAATCCTTGTCGAAGGCAATTACTGCACTTGCTGCTTTTTGTACCGAGAGGCATTCATTGCTTGATCCCTCAGTTTTCTTCTTTTCTCCCTTTGAGGGAGTATTTGATTTTTTCACCCTATAGTCCATTTCAGTTTGTAGGACTTGTGGGGCATGCTTGTCGACATCCGCGTTCAACCTTTGTAATTCTGAAATGAGACTATCACGAGTTTGTGGAGACATTCGTAATAAGTCAAGGATGTGCAGACGTGCAGGTATGTGTTTGAAGTGCTCAATCAAGTCGTACTTGAAAGCCTCCTTCGGGCCTGCATTTTCATTATTATTGCCACTTGGGGCACTTACAACTTGCTTTCCCGAAGGATTTATATAAGAAGAAGAGGGTTGGTTGTAATTTTTGTGGTAATCCTGGCCAAAACGGGTACCTCTACCAACTTCAAGAGCTTCTAGAGAAGGGTCTTCTTTTGGAAGATCACCCTCAGGATCAAGGGGTTGATCCTTGTCATTTGCTGAAGATGTCTCTGTAGCTGTATTACCGTCCTCAGTGATCCCGTTGCACGGAGCATTTTCCGGGAACAAGTCCTGAACAACATCCAACAACTTTTCTTTATCAGTCCAGACATCGTCTTTGAGATCGGGTATCTGGGACCAATCGACTGGGTTTTCATTGAAGAAGATTTCATTGGCAGGAGTTTCTTCAAGATGATCAACCGGGAGAGGCCTGAGTTCCGATGTCACAGCTTCAGGAGACGAGGGCTGAGAATATGATATCTCAGTGGAAGTGACCTGAGAAGATGTAACTCCGGAAGATACACTACCAGTTGGGGAGTACGTGTCTTCGGAAGCTTCAGAGGCACTATCATCCTGAGCTATCGCATTGCAGGATACCCCCAGTGTAGACTGTTGGGAATCGAATTCATCCTCAGATGTAAGAGGATCATCAATCCAGCTGTTTTCTCCATTTTCAAGAGTTGAAGGAGGGACTTCTGGTTCTGGATCATGACGAAGATCATTGATGCGATCTTGCCCCTGCTCTATGGCAAGATGTTGCAAGATTCTTGCATATTCTTCAAGATTATGCATAAAAGCCAAATCTTCTTCGTCATCTGCTCCTTGTGGTTCACCCATGTTGGGTTCCACTGGAGCATTGACCGGTGCTGGATCGACAGCATTTTCTTGAACAGTATACTGGTCTTCTTCATCGTCAAACCAAGATCCTTGTGGCTATAATGGGTTATACCAGATTATTGGCATAAGATGAAACTCAGGAATCCATTCTTCATCGGAGAGGTATTCTTCTGTTTCAAGGGATTCTTTCCACTCATCGATATCACTGGCAGTATCACTGGACTCGTATCCATCCATGGAGAATCCAACTACCGAGTTACAGGAGTATGATGCCCCCCTGCGCAGTTTCATTTTTGTATTGAGGTGGCATGAAATCATTAAGGGTGAATTTTCTTACCGCCTTTGAAGTTTTGGGAAGGGATTCTTCCGTCGCCCCTAGTGAAACAGTGGAAGAGGTTTCTGCCTTTTCAAAGACCTTTTATTTTGGTTGAGACTTCTGCTACTGTTTGAGCTTGCGGAGTTGTCTCTTGGCTTGCCTTTGCTACTGAACAGTCGGTTTTGTTTAGATGATCTCTCAATTTTCATCATCTAGGAGATCATGATGTACCATATGGGTTGTCCATCTGGTGTTGGATAGGGAACCAGCTCTTGGGACGCTTGAGCCATTTTAATCACCTTGAATGAAGTAGTGATCTTCTTCTTCGGTGATTTTGAAGTTTGCCCACATGACACCATGTTGACAGAGGTGGAACCGTAGTTTTTGTCAAAGGTTATGACTCCGTTTTTCCACATCTCGTTGATCTTCTCTCTCACAACGAAGCATTCATTGAGAGGATATGAGATCATTTGGTGGTATGGACAGTATTGGGGATCATTGGTTTTGCCAACATCTCCCGGTCTTTTGGGCTCCGGCAAAGTGAGTCTGCCATTTGCTAGGAGAGCCTCAAAGATTTCTTCAACATCTTCATCGAACGGATATTTCTTTTCTACACGTTCTTTGAAGGCATCAGAGAGTTCAAGCCTTTTACCTGTAGCTTTATTTTCAGCTTTCTTTAGCTGCTGAGGAGCTGACTTAGTCTGCACATTAAGAACCTCCTTTTTCTTTAGTTTTGAGTTCGTAATGGCAGTCGGCTCTTTCTTTGATGATTTTTGACTGTTGAGGTCTTTTATCACCATGGAAGCTTCCATGGAAGCTTCGAGGAGTTTTCCCAGGTTCTTTGATTTGTTGCCGATGATCATGGAGCAAATCCTTGCTCTCATATTATTACGGCAGATGTCGACTAGCGACTCTTGTGGCAGTACATCTGAGCATTTGTACGCCATTGCCTTCCACTTGTGAATGAAGTCGTATGTTGACTCATTCTCTCCCTGGAGCGAATCCTTGCTCTCATATTGTTACGGCAGATGTCGACTAGCGACGCTTGTGGCAGTACATCTGAGCATTTGTACGCCATTGCCTTCCACTTGTGAATGAAGTTGTATGTTGACTCATTCTCTCCCTGTTTTAGGCTGCAGAGCTGAGCCATAGTAACAGGATGATCCTCACCATGGAAGTGGGTCAGGAAGCGTGTCTCCAGCATAGCCCAGTTCTGGATGGAGTTCTCCGGCAGAGTGGAGTACCAATCAAAGGCTGTACCTTTTAGGGTACTTACGAAGAGGCGAATCTTGAGGGCATCTTGATCCGCAATAGCTCCTGTCAGGATCTTGAAGTGGATGACATGTTGTCTGGCTGAACCTTTCCCCATATATGTCTGGAGAGTAGGTTGTTTGAGTTTTGCAGGGAACGGAACCGAGTCCATCCATAGAGGGTAGGGTGGCTTGATCCCATGTTCCTTCAATGTATCATCTTCTTTTGCTTTTGCGAGGATATCGTCAACGTCCTTTTTGGTAAGGGCGTGTGACTCATTGTTTTCTGTATTGCCCTCGTCATCTTGATGATTTGGAGGGGTTTCATTGTTAGGTGGTGGACGTTGTAAAGTGAGAAGGAGGTTTTCCATCAGAGCCTCAATTCTCTGTTGTCCATACTCCAACTAATGGATGCATGCGGTTACATCATCCTGTGGATTATGTGGTGGAGGCTGCTCAAAACTTGTAGCCAAGATGTTCATCCCTCGGGATTCGAACGAAGAAATCGTCCTGGTGATGAGCTGGGGCTCATTATTCTGGATGAAGAGTCCGAGGAGTGATTACTCCGATGTCCCTGGCTTGAAGGAGTGGAGGATTCTTCTAGATGTGTTCGTGTTCGAGAGACGCTGCGAGTCACTGGACGTCTGACACGGATTTTGGTTGCTGACTTCTGGCGTTTTCTGGTTTTGCCAACCATATGGATAGCAACGAATTGGTCGGGTCTTTTTTTTTCGACCCATTTGTTTGAGACATGGAGGGTAGAATGCTGGGTTCTTTGCTTCTCAAGTCTCTTTTGTCGATATGCCGCTCGGCGACGCATACGATGAGAAATTTGAGCTTCAGTCAACTCTGGCTGGGCTCTAGCAATGAAGGATGTAGTCCCCCGTGTGCAGTAGCCGAGCTTGTCTTCTTTGAAGCTGGGCAAGGACAGAATCTGGATGCGGTCTTTTGCCTGTCGCAATGAGGCTTTGAATTTTGCGAGTTGGGCCCCTGTTGAGATGAAGGGTTGACTCGCAGGAGTGCAGGCTTCGGCATGTTTTTGCGGAGGCCTAACGATGCAAGATTTGATTTTGGGCTTTTAGGAGCAAGCCGGCTCATGCTGAATTTGTTTGTTCTTTGGGCAAAGGGTAGGTTTCTCCTCTTTCATGTAAGAGAGAGGGTAGAACCGATTCTCCTTGAGAGGGGCCAGGTATGCTGGCTTCGCAGATGTTCGAGACCTCCTTTGTTTCGGTAAGGGTCTCGGGGACTAGTTTTTGGGGCAAACCTGGTTTCTTATGGGTTGAGGCTTCGTGGGAGTGCCACGGGCTTCAGGCTTCTTTGTCTTCGCCCTTGGTACCATGGTAGTGACACGTTGCGGGGCGATTTTCTACTTCTTGGCAGGTACAGTTTCTTTTGCATGGAGTGGGAATGGTCCTAGTGACCCGAAGACGATGGTCCGGGGAGTTGAAGTTGACCCGGTACTTTGAGAGTTGTCGAGGGAGATGACGCTTCGGCAACTGGCGGGGCGCTTATGCTTGTTTTGCTTGTCTTGAAGCATAAGTTCGTACTTGTTCTCATTGAAAGTGATGGTCAATGAAGCTGCCATTGTTAGTTTTGGAAAACTTCTGAAATAAGACCAAATCCATTAGTAATCACAAGAATATGGTGATCATAAATGGAAAACAACTATGGTTTTGTCTTTTCAAATTGCTCAAGGGGACATGGCCCCAGTCCAAGCAAGATGAAGGAGGCAAAAAGCCATAGAGGATACAATTGTTCTAAAATGCAAGTATGGTAGGCTCAGGGTGAGCATTCCAGTGACTGCTAGAAGCAATTGTAGACCTTAATTCAAATTACAGAGAAGCAAGGCTCACTCGAGGTAAAATGATATAATAAGGTTAGAGATACAAATGTATCAATCGCAAATACAGTAGACCCGAAAGGACGTACTAGTACCGCTAGGCACAAATGTTGCAAATCGTATCCTTGGAAAGGACACGAGATGGGATTTTTTTGAAAGGTCAAATTTGGATTCATAAAGGAAAGCAAATGGTATCCCAATCCGAACAAGGGCTCAAATATTTCTGCGAGTGCTAAATCCGAAAGGGAAAGGAACCAGAATTTCTCAAATGTAAGCCTAAACATGATGGAAGTTTTTTTTTTTTTTTTTTTGAAATGTCAAGATTGAATTCATCAAAGAGAGCAAATGGTGTTCCAATTCGAATCACAACTCAACATTTCTGCAAGCGTTAAATCTGAAAGGGAAAGAGCCAAGATTTCTCAACTTTGAACTCAAAAGTGACGTAAGTTTTTTTTTTTTTTTTTGAAGGTTTAAGATTGAATTCATCAAAGAGGGCAAATGGTGTTCCAATCCGAACCACAACTCAATATTTCTGTAAGCATTAAATCCGAAAAGGAAAGAACCAAGATTTCTCAATTCTGAACTCAAAAGTGAAGAAATTTTTTTTTAAGGTGCACATGGGTTTCCAATTCGATCTTATGAAACCTTAGTAGATAGATCAACCCCCAGGTAAGGGTAGGATTACTTAATGAACCCGTTTGAAGGACCCTTGCCTCGAACAGTCTAGCTGTCTCAACACTCTGGACAAGGCTTTTCTTAAATCTACTTTAGTCAAAGAGGGCAATTGGTGCAACCTTAGTGTTTTTTTTTTTTTTTTTTTTTGAAAGGTTTCTAATGAACTCATCAAAGAGAACAAGTGGTATTCCAATCCGAACCACAACTCAACATTTCTGCAAGCGTTAAATCCGAAAGGGAATAACCAAAGTTTCTTTGAATTTGAATTCAAAAGAGAGAAGACTGATTTTTTTTTTTTAGTTTGAAATTATGTTTTTTTTTTTTTTTTTTTTTTGAAATCCCAATTGGACTCATCAAAGAGAAAAGATGGCTCAATCCTCGATATGAACAATAGCTGCAAACATTTTTGTGAGCTATCAAGTTCGAAGATGAGAGGATCAAAGTTTCTCAAAGTTGAATCTAAGAAAAAGAAATCATTTTTTTTAAAAGAATTTGAAATGAGATTTTTTTTTTTGAAAACCCCTATCGGACTCATCAAAGAGAAAAGATGGCCCAATCTCCGATACGAACAATAGCTGTAAACATTTCTGTGAGCTATCAAATTCGAAGAAGAGAGGATCAAAGTTTCTCAAAATTGAATCCAAGAAAAGAAATCAGATTTTCTTTTTGAAGTGAGGAAAAATGACTGAAATCCCATCTCATGTTTTTTTTTAGATGCAAGATGCAACATAGGCCACCAACTAGAATGGAGCCAAGGAATCGAAGCATCACGTTCTCAAGTGAACACGTCCCATCGGGTGTGCCAACTTGATGGACCCTCTGATTTCCGTCCTCTCCTTCCGCCCCAGGGGCTGCCTGGGTCTCGACGGAGGCGGGAAACACGGGTATCAACTTTTTGTACGAGTATGCCAGATTTACTATTCTACTTGGAATTTTGAATGGTCGCCGGCGACCATGGGGCTTTGGCCCTTTTGGTCGCCGAGCTTCATTTTCGGCCGTTTTTCCTTCTTTTTCGTTCCTTTTTTCTTCTGTATTTTTCTTGATATTTTTCCTCAATTATTGACTTGATTTTCTTGGAGAAAACTTAACAAGAACCCGCGCAAAACCGGAGCACAAAGTTTCCCATTTTTCGGGAAAGCCGAAGACTTTATAGCCGATTTTCCGT
Source organism: Umbellularia californica (assembly GCA_028538565.1). NCBI lineage: Eukaryota > Viridiplantae > Streptophyta > Magnoliopsida > Laurales > Lauraceae > Umbellularia > Umbellularia californica. The sequence goes on from JAPQWN010000004.1 coordinate 43,211,262, forward strand.
CAAGAGTCGAAACTAGGTCAAACGATGTCGGAATGACCTGAAAATTGAGGTGAACCTTCTTGAGCAGTGGATAGGACCAACCATGGGCTTTTGTTTGAGTTTTGAAGCCGTTTGGGGTCCCGTCGATGCTTGACTTGATTTTACTGCGGGGAAAATGCCGAGTTTTGATATGTGGTCAAACGATGTCCGATTGACCTAAAATTTGACAGGGAGCCTATTGGAATCATGTAGAGACAATCCATCAGCTCCGCTTTGGATGTCATGGTCCCGTGGTGCTCTGCCGCCGTTAGGCTTGATTTTCTTTCAGAGCGTCGAAATCTGGTCAAACGTTGTCGGAATGACTTGAAAGTCGACATGCAGCCTTTTGGAGGCATGTTGAAGCCACTCATGTGCTTTGTTTGATGAGTGATGGCCTCGGTGGTTCTCACCACCGGGAGGCTTGATTTTGCTGCTCGAACGTTGATGGAGGGTCAAACGTTATCGGTTTGACTTGAAATTTGGCATGGAGCCCTTTGGATGTATTTTGGAACCATCCGTAGGCTCTGATCGAAGTTTTGGTGTCTTTGATGCTGTTGCCGCCAGGAGCACTTGTTTAGCTGTCGAAGAAGTGAAGTTAGGCCAAAAAATGTCGGAATGGCCCGAAACTTCATGTGTACCCTTCTTTTGGCTGTCTTGAAGGATCTTGCAGTTTTTGTCTGATTCTGACAAAATCTGATGCTTGAAGTAGCTTTACCTGTTTTGTAGCAGGATGCAGTTTCATGTGGCTTCTTGATGTTGAGGAGACATAGTGACTTTTTTTGTGTCAACACTGTCAGCCGAAGGCACTCCGACGCCTGAGTTAGTGAAGTCACTGAACTAAGGTGAAGTGAGGAAGAATAGGGTTTAGGAAAATAATGTAATGTATTGCATAGTGTATGTGTTGAGCATGTACCTCTCACTGACTTACCATGCACGTATATATAGGCAAGTGGAAGTTTCCTGAGTGGAGGTAGGTGAGGGAGATTGTCCCATCAGCCCATACCTAGGACTCTAAGTGGGGGTAGGTGAGGGTACTGTCCCATCGGATCTCTCCTCAATCCCACACATAAATGTGGATGTGATCAGCTGATGGGAAAAAGCCCTCATCGGTAGCCAGCGGCCACCCTATCTGCCAATACGTTCTACAACGTAGTCGTCCTTATCAGTGGACCGAGCTGGAGAAGGGGCTAAGGTCGGACGGGCCTAAAGTTAGGCACTACTGCCGGGACGCCCGAGGCCGAAACCGGAGGAGCGCAGTCGGTACCCTTACCGAGAACGACTCCATCTCGGTGCAAGCTAGTGCATTGCTGAGCTGGATGAATGGGATCGAGGCGGTCCCTGATTGGTACTTTTACCTAAGTCAGGGATAACCTCGGTCTCGGGAAAACACCCCACTCAGTAGTTAATGGATTTATTATTTTGGTCTTTATCATCATTGACAAATGAAGATAATAATGTTTTTCTCCTTTTTCTTTTCCTTCTAATTTGCGGCCAATACTTCTGTTGTGGGGAGAGGAAGACCAGATCTTTAACCTTGAGCTTGCCAAAAACATGAAAGAGTAAGTCAATCTAAGTATCTCATTTTGAGGAGTTTTCATGGGATTTGGCCTTTTGGATCTTAGGAATAGAGCTCAAGTAACTAGGATTGTGCGTAAATGAGGATTCATATATTTGGATAAACTAAGTTACCTGTGACACATGTTTCTTCTCCCTCACAAATTAAAGGCAAACAAGAGTCACATATATATATATATATATATATATATATATATATATAAACAGACTACAGACTACAGAGCAAAATAGTTTCGAGAGTCCAAAATAGGGTCATTCCTGTGTCATTTTTCATTGATTTCTCCATTTAATTACTCTTGGAAGCATAAATATTTAATGGGTTCTTGCCAGTGAAACCAAAAGCATATATTCATAAATGAATATAGAAAAAAATTTAACTTGACATGGCAAGAAAATGTGATCTCATGAAAAAGTCCATTGGGCAAATGAGCGAGTCATGCTATTTCCACAATTAGGAATATTCATCGCTCATTAGACCGATCATCTAGTCCAATGGTCTCCCATCAAAGTAAATGTGGAAATAAATACCTTCCGTTTGTATGCATTTTTACATCTAACATTGATGGTCCCTTTTGTTGCATTTGTTCTATTTAACATGCCCATGATTGCAATCACAAGGGACCATCAGGATGTGGGTTCACATCTAACATTACATATGTTGATGAGTATAAGCAACTGGGAGATAAAGTGATGCTGGAAGGCATAAAGAAAGTGGGCCACTTGGTCCATCTGGAGCGCCCCTGTGTCTACAACAGGTGCCTCAAGGAATTCCTTGCCATCTCTACACATGCCAATGGAGCCTCATGGCGTTCAAAAGCATGGTTCTAAAATTGGGCCCAAACCTCCACAGTCTTCGCCATTTTTCCTTTTAGTAGTGATTCTTCACTTTATTTGTATAGAGTTGAGAAAGCCATGCAGGAGGACCCATTTTCAACCATCTTTCAAGTGCAAGCAGAAAAAACGTGGGAAGATTATAAATCCAAAGATTCCATGATGATGGAAGGCCAATAGCTAGATATTTATGGAGTTCTTTTGCAGCGACACCTGGTCACAGTGAAACTAAAAGCATAGTTCGAATGATCCCATATGTACAGAATGCTAGTGAAATTATCCTCATCATCCAAGAAAAAATGTTGTGCATTCCCCTCATATAGTGACCACTCAGACTCTAAAGTTTACAAACCCAGCATAAAAAGAAAAATCCAGATTACAAAACAATTACCCTACAAGTATAACATAACCAGAAGCGACTGTCAATCCAAAATCAAGAAACACATGCCAACAAAAAAAAAAAACCCAAAACAGATCTCATCATCCCAGGAAAAAAAAAAAAGAAGGAAAAGTAGCCAAGATCTACATGCAATTACGCACTGATTTCGACTCTGAGGCCTTGCATCCCCGAGATGGGGCTTTTCTCCATCATTCATTCAACAACATTAACAAACAACAACAAATAAATCAAATGAAAATATATATATATATATATATATATACCAGCAGCTGTAGCAAGAGTGGAAATGGCTGAGATTGAATTGTGCGAGCTAGGGTTTCCTACACTCAATACACAGAAAAAGCAAGAGCAAGAGAATGGGGAAAAAAATCTATAAGTATATACATATATAAATCGGGAAAGAGCAAGAGAGAACAGAGAGAGGGAGAGAACCGGTGGCGGCTCCGGCGCAGGGAGGGAGAGAGAGAGAACCGGTGGTGGCTCGGCGCCCGGGAGGGCACAATGCAGAGAGAGAGAGAGAGAGAGAGAACCGGTGGCGGCTCCCGCAGTGGCATGGCTGGTGCAGCGGGAGGGCACAGTTTGGGCGCGGGAGGGGAAAAGAAGTGGGAAGGAAAAGCTGAAGAAAAAGTGGGTTTCGGGGGGGGGGGGGGTGCGGGGGGTTAAACTTAAATTCTAATACTGTGGGGAAACTATCAAACTAATAATAAAGATTCATGTGCTTACTTACCTTTTAAAGGAGTGCAACCACCACCATTAATAGAGTGCTTGAAGAGCTGCAATGGATTTTCGTCGCCAAGGAAGGGTTGCAAGCACCAGATGAGGCGAAAGATGTAAACGGGAAAAGCAGATGCGAAACTGGGTTTTAAGTGTAGTTACAGATGATAGTCAATATCGACTATAGTGCTAAAAGACACAAAAAAAAAAAAAAAAAAAAAAGCGTCAATATTAAGGGCCCATTCTGTCTCGTGTTTTCTACTGGGGCCAAATTAAATAATAGGGTCTTTATGAGGGCTGTTCCCGTTAAATCCCCATAATCAAAAGAACACTATATCAGACTTTGCTCTCCAACGCCTTCTTGCTCACATCCAATCCATTCCTCTTAACAGTCCCAACTTGAATAATGCATACGCCTCTTGTAGGTTCGTCGTACTAACTGTCATAGTTGTAGATGGAGTGCAACCTCTTTTCCTTCAAAAGTAGTATATTGCATGTCCAACAATTGCTCCACCCTTATATCAAGAAATAAACAAGCTTATTGTAAATGCATGCCATTAATTGAAACACCAAGGAATTCTCCTTACCGTGGATTGTGTATAAAAGGAAAATGGCACTTAGGGCTCTTGTGGGTGAATTACATAAAACTTTTATCTCCACTCACAAGAGTAAGATTTTTCAACATATGGTTCCAAAGGGATTTGTCATATGAACGTCTTAGAAGTCGACTCCAGAGCCATTTGGAGGTTTGGACAATATAAGAGAAGTGCCATTGATGCATGTGCAAGGCAACATATAAATGCTTCAGCAGTCTGTGTTTTGATCTTGATATCCATGGGAATATAAACCAAACATTCGCATTGGGATCATTCTAATAAAATACAGACAAGTTTTTCTGAACCATCCTAGTTTATTGAGTCCTATCTTATATTTAGAACACATGGTTTGAGAATGAGAACGAGAGCCACCTGTCCTTGCAAATAGATGGATGCACAATCTCACAATTCACAGGCCAAACACAATATCTACCATAGACTCAGGCTTAAGTGGACATAGCATATAATCTATACATGTATTCCGAACACCTAATTTATTAAGACTCAGGAATCAGTGATGGCAAACACATAGAATCATCAAAAGTCTAAGGGACGTATAAAGTGGACTACACACACCAATCAAACACCAAAGAAAGACAGCTCTGACTATAAAAAATGTTTAGGAAATGGTAAGCTTAACAGATGATATCAAAGAACATGGTACAATTTTGAATGAGACTAATATATCATCTGATCTAGGAGTTAGCAAGCCTTCATATGGTAAACAGTCTTTTACATGGATGCCTTCGGAGCCCACCATAGTTAGGCTTCTACCAATAACACATTTAAATTTCCGTTCTTCTACAAATAACATTGGAAATAGAAACAACAATGCCGAGCCAAGCCTTGGATCTTGAACAACAAGGCGGCCTCGCTTCCATAAAGGATTTCTGGAAACCTTGCTCAACACCTACATGGAAGAATAAATAAATTTCATCAAAGGTTTTGGATAAAGCCCACTATTTTAATTGATTGTCGTGTATAAAGTTGGAACTTCAAAAACTAGTAGGTAGAGTTCAAAAATAAACATATCTGTCATGGCATTCATTATTCATATAAAATTCTATACAAATTGCAGGTAGAAGTCAAAAACATAAATGTAAGGAAAAACAATTCAATTAGGAATCTAACTACAAATCAGGAAATGCTAAGATCAACATATGCTTATTTCAAATCCCACAAAAGTTAGAAGACTCCCAAATCTTTTGAGTAAATGCTTCATCATCTCATTGTATATAAATGGCATCATTTCACCAACTGGCATCTCCCAAACTTCTTTGTAGCGTGACAACTCTTTTTATTTTATTTCTTTTCAGCTGGGTGAATTTCGGTTCAGACACCAAAATTGAGCTTTTCCTACACATTTTAGTGACTCCTTTATTTTGTAAATCATGCGTACCATCTCCTTCTAGTCAATTGCATAAAATAAAAGGTGAACAAAAAGAGTTGACAAAAGAATGTTGGTGATGGATCACCCAGACCATCCAAGACATACTCAATTATAGAACAAAGGAAAATGAAAAATCAATAGTATCAATCCCTCTAGCATGAAATGACTCCCATCTAAATCCATCTGCTTTGTCCATACAAAAAGATGATCATGATGGTGGCGGCAGCAAGCAAAGAACGTATGGCTCCCAAAGCCTATGTAGAGAGGGCAAGGGATTTTGGCATCAAGCTGCCCTACCAATTCCCGCTCTAATGCAGGAGGGTGACATCGATGTTGCTAGGAAGATGAGAAGGAAAGGCAGCAGCAAGACAAGTTTTTAGGTCATGCTCATCCTCTGCACCTCCATCCACTGCTCGATCCATTCTCAGAACTACCAGGGGAAAAGACGAAGAAGAGGGGGGAAGGGAGCATACTGATCTGATGAGACGAGAAAGAAGAGTGGACTTGTTTTCGATTGAGGATCAATAGGTTTTCCTTCAAAGGGAATTGCCCTCTATGGCACGACCAACACTTCAATGGAAATTAATTTCCTACGGAGGCAGCCCGCATAAAAATGGCCCTCATGAACAAAGCTTGTAAGCACGAATAGGGCAAGACCGGGAGATCACGTAACCGCCCTTTAGAGCCCACTTGCATATGGAGGCCTAGGAATAACCCGGTGAAAGGAGGTACCCACTATGTGAGGCCCTGACCCTAAGAAAGTATGATTAGGGTTGATTAATCTTTTATAGGTGCCAATTGAATAGGTTTTAGCATTGATTAGTGGATTATCCGGTTTGGTCACAATTGGACTGAATTTGGGTTTAGTGAGCGTGGTTTAGTCATTTGGATATGGTGAAGGGTATTTTCAGAAATGGGCCAATAAGTTTGTTTAGATGTTGGCTAATTAGGTTTACTTGTTAGCCTAAGAGTTTTTGGGTTTTGGGTGTGTAAGATCCTAGGCAAGATTGGTTATAACAATAGTATTGGATTTGCATTGATTAGGGGGGTGATTATTGGGTTAGTTAACTATATTTAGGGGTTTTGATAGCTTTTGGACCTAGATTGGTAATTTAGAGAAGTTATTTGAAGTTTTGAGCATTGAAGAGGGGATATTTGTAATTTTAGAAAGATAGGTTTAGGGCCTTTGTGGTAGTTTTAGTTGTAGGCATGGATGAAACTACGTAGAGGCCGATAATCAGGCGTAGTAGCCAAACAAGAAATATTGCAGTGCACAACTGTATCGGTGTGTATTAGCCGCTATTTACTCGTAGCAAGCCGATACACACCGATACTTTGCGTATTCAGACGCACCTAAGGTATGAACATTAAAAAATAAAACAGCCAGATTTTCCATTTTACTGGAGGAAGAAGAAGATGAAAAAAAAGAGTTAAAAAAATATAAAGAGATGCATGATGCAGAACGGGCTACCTTCCACCAATGATCCCACCCAATATAGTTTTAGGATGTTTAATTTTTAGTAACTTCTTAATTTTATTGTAATTAGGATTAGTATTTTAATTTATTTGGTTTCCTAGTTTGATTAGGATACTTTCTATTATTAGATTAGGTTTTCTTAGGCCCTAAGTTACTTTGCCTATTTATATTACATTGTAGAGATGATAATCTCAGGTTTAGAGTTGAATAAAATTGGAATTTTCCCTTGGAGAGGTTGTTCCTCGTGTTGAAGTCTCTGTGGAGATAGTTTGAGGTGTCTTGACACGTGCTTCGGCATCTACGCAAGCCCTAACTCTAGGGCCTGCATCAGAGCGAAGATCCATGTCGCTCCGATCCGTCTCCGGTCACCGATCGGAGCATATACATTGTCCATCCCCATCTGTTCATCCATTCCACCCCAACCGATCACCTTTTCCTAGCCCCCCTTTCCCAGCAAAACCACCCGCTGCCCCAGAACCCCTTTCCAGCAATACCACGCCTCAGTCCTCAGTCCTCCACCCTCTCCCCTCTCGACTTCGTCGGAGAATAGCAGCAAGGGACGAAGAACAGCAACAAGGACCTTCTCCTTTTCTTCCCTGCTCTTGCACAGCCACCAGCCACCCAAAATCAGACCAAACCCAGAAACCCTAACCCAGATCCATCCCCGCTACTCCCTGTCCTACCCAACTCCTGCCGAAACCACCACACTCTTTCCGCCTCCCATTCGCCCCTTCCCTTGCAGAAACCCAAACCTATCCAAACCCATCATCCCTTCCGCCGAAACCCATTCGCCGAGAGGAAAAAAAAAAAGACAAAGGAGAAGAACAAAAAGAAGCAGCAGATTAAAGACACAAAGAAGAACGAAGAAGAAGATGGAAAAGAGAACTACCCGGCACCGTTGTCGCCGCTACTCCACGCCATTAACCGCCATCGATCTCGCCTCGTCAACGAAGCAGCATTACCGTGCCACTCTATCTCCGCCGCTACTGATCGCTGGCATCACCGTCACCGCCATCGTACATCTTTGTTACCCTTTGTCTCCTTTTCGTTGCAGTCCACACAGCAAGAGGTCGACGCCTCATTATTTTTCTCCCCAAGTCCAGGGCAGAAACGAAACGAAAGTAAAGCTTCTTTCCACATGTCTATCTCCGTGGCACGTCCCACCTCTTGAGTTATTTGGTGGGCGCGGTTTCTAGTTCAATTGGATCCAACCCATTGAAGAATTCCCCAGGCAAAACATTCATACCAACCCATCACACGAGCGTGATTATGGAAAGCAGATCGACACATCAGGTCAGTCAAAAATTTTCATTTATATCAAACAAATATGCCTCCCGAAAAGCATGTAGAAGTGGAGTCTTCCTCTAATAATGATGATGATTTGAGGGGTACCGTTGCGGAATTATCAGTAAATGTTAATCAACTATCCGCAATGATGGTTCAAATGCAAGACACTCTTGCATGGATTGAAACCCGATTAACTACTTTAGAAACTACTCGGCGTGAGGATGATCATCGAGATGATGGAAGACATAATTGGAATCAACGAGATCCACATGCCGTCAATGTTGATCGTGATTTGGGTATTAAACTCGTGATTCCCGAATACGATGGAAAGTTGAAACCGGATGAATTCATGGATTGGCTAGTGTGCGTTGAAAATATTTTTTAGCACAAACCAATGACGGATGGTCATAAGGTTACACTGGTGGCAACTCGATTTCGCAATTATGTTGCGATTTGGTGGGCCGAGTTGCAAAAGAAAAGAAGAAATCAAAATATTGACCCCGTTGACACATGGATCGAGATGAAGAATTTTTTGAAGCAAAAATTCCTTCCTGTGAATTATTGAAGAGATCTTCGTTCAAGTTTTCAATATTTGAAGCAAGGTTCGAAAACTGTTATTGAATATTCTGAGGAGTTCCTAACCATGCAACCTCATTGTGGCTTGAATGAAGCTAATGATGTATTGGTTGATCGATATTTTCATGGGCTGTGCATTGACATACAACATATCCTTATATTCGAGAATTTTGATAATATTGATGAGATCATCCAACATGCTATCAAAGCTGAGGACATAGCTAATTATCAAGCTTGAAAGTTTAGTGTGTCTAAATGGCCTGCACAAAAGACTACGGCAAAGCCAGACTTTAATCCCAGTGCCAGTTCCTCAGACAAGTTTTCCTCTAAGTTTGAAGATCAGAACGAGTTCACATGTTTTCATTGTAAGCAAAAGGGTCACCGTGCATTTGAATGTCCAAATAGAATAAATTTACTGGAAGGTGCACAAGAAGAACCGGAAACAACAGATGATCCTAAAAGTGAAGAATCCGATGAAGTGGAGGAAATTACAGCTGAAACAGATGGTGCACTTCTCTTGGTGCAACAAGCGTCTTTACCCACTGTTGAGAAGAAATGGTTGCGGAAAATTTTTTTTCGTTCCAATGGTACAATACAGGGGCACAATTGTACAGTTGTAATTGATGGTGGAAGTTGTGAGAATATTATCTCCCAATCTCTTGTTGATCGCTTAAAGTTGAAGGTTTACAAGCACAATTGTCCATACTTTGTCAAATGGCTAATGACAGGTGATGAAGCGCACGTGCGACATACAGGTCACGTTACTTTTTCAGTTGGTAATGATTACATAAATACAAGTTGGTGCGATGTGCTACCAATGGACAGTGGAGATATCCTATTGGGTCGCCCATGGATGTATGACAAGAACGGCACTCATGGGATGCGAAACAACACGTATACCTTCATGCACAGTGGAAAGGAAGTTACGCTCCATCCAAAGAAGCCAAAATCACAAAAGAAGAACTCAAGGGCCCATGCTACAAAGGAAGTGCTTCATGTACATCATATATACAGAGGCAATTTGAAGAAGACTCGAGTTCGAGGTTGAACTCTTCTTTCAACCAGGGGGGAATGATGCAGAACGGGCTACCTTCCACCAATGATCCCACCCAATACAGTTTTAGGATGTTTAATTTTTAGTAACTTCTTAATTTTATTGTGATTAGGATTAGTATTTTAATTTATTTGGTTTCCTAGTTTGATTAGTATACTTTCTATTATTAGATTAGGTTTTCTTAGGCCCTAAGTTACTTTGCCTATTTATATTACATTGTAGAGATGATAATCTCAGGTTTAGAGTTGAATAAAATTGGGATTTTCCCTTGGAGAGGTTGTTCCTTGTGTTGAAGTCTTTGTGGAGATAGTTTGAGGTGCCTTTTGACACGTGCTTCGGCATCTATGCAAGCCCTAACTCTAGGGCTTGCATCAGTGCAGGAAACATACCTATCTCGAAGGCACCTGCGGCGGCAGTGGGTGGTGTCAGAGGCAGCAATAGGTGGCAGAGCAGCGACAGTGCCTACTCTTCTTCTCCTCCTTTTTCCTTTTCTTTTTCTTCTTTTCCTCTCCCCCTTTTGATTTTTGTTGATCCTTGTGTTGGGAAAGGCAAGAGGGCACCAAACCCTATTTAATTTAGGCCCTGGTTTTAATTCATTTGGGTTACTTAATGGGCCCTATTGAATTTCTAAACAAAAATTAAATGGAGCCCCTCTTTTATTTCTCGATTTGTGTGTCAACCTCCTAAACCTATTTAATTTCGTCCTTGATTTTAATGGGCCTTATTTAAGTTCTAAACAAAAATTAGATGGAGCCCCTCTTTTATTTTTCGATTTATGTGTGTCAAACCCTCTTTTATTGAATCATTACAAGCCACTTATGGACAGTTTGAAAGGCATAAATAAAAATTAAATGGACCCCCACTTTTATTTCATTATAGGCCACTTATGGGCACTTTGAAAAGTATAAATTAAATTTAAATGAACCCACTAAGAAAAAATAAAACCTGAAGCACCTTATGCCTTTAACCATTGGTGGGCTCCACAATGGGGCCTAAAAATAAAAACAAAAAGTCATGCCTTAGCCAAATATTACTTAATTGAAATCAAGACCTTAGCCAAATTCCACTCTAGTTGAAAATAGAGCTCAATCAAATTTCACTCTAATTAGAAATAAGATCATAGCCAATTTTTGCACTAACTTAAAATAAAGCCCAGTCAAATTTCACGCTAATTGAAGATGAGCTCCAACAAAATTTTATTCTAATTGCTAATAGTACTTAACCAAAGTGAACTTTAATAGGAAATAGGGCCTTAACCAATGACCCCTTTTCACTCTAATAGGAAATAGAGTCCTAATCAAATTTCACTTTAATAAAAAAAATTTCCCCATATAAATACAACCGTGAAATGTGATATTCTAAGCAACATGACTGGTAATATATTGATGACACTATTAATTAAAAGTATTTTATTAGTTTCTAAGTTAACATAACTAAGGAACATAAAATACATGTGAAAGAAATGATTATTACTACTATTTTCTATTCATACAGCGATACAGGACCTCAAATAATGAGGGAACCGCTATGCCCCCTAATCTAAGTTACTTTTGCACAAAAAAAAAAAAAAAAAAACATTTTTAATCATTTTCTAATATTCTAGATTTTCTAGAATTTTTTTTTTCCAGATTTTTTTGACGATTTTTTCAAAATGCACCGCTAACCTGCTACATAGCACTCTCTTTGTAGCGGTTTGGCGGCAGGCTACTACACTTGCCGCTACTGCCATTTTCATCCTTGGTTGTAGGGTCCTTGGGAGAAAGGAAGATTTCCATTGGGTTTCCATAAATGCCCTTGTCGAGCATCTTTAGCAATGAGGGTACTTCGGTAATTTGATCTTCCTTATTTAGTAACAAAACCAACAACATTACCTCATTCGTTGCTGATTACCCTCTCTCTCTCCCTCCCTCCCTCCCCCCCCCCCCCCCCCCCCCTCTCTCTATCTCTCTCTCCAAGAAACAAGAGCTAGATCTACCATTCTCCTTGTAGACTTCCTTGAAGATCAACAACAAGAAGATCTATAGCTTCTCTTTCTCCATCTCTCATTGGATTTCCTTCTTTCTCTAATTGAGGTGAATTTCTAACCCTAATTCTTTTACTAGCTTCCTTGTTGAATCTATGATAGAATTCCGCCCTAATTCCTTCTTCTCCATTGGACTTGTGTGTTTGATCCCTAGATCTAAGTGGTTGGAGAGTTTGGAGAGGATTCTTGGAGTTTTGGTGTTGAAGTCTTGGCTTTTGGAGTGTTTTTCCCTAATTTCCATACCAAGGCATGTAGACATGTGTAGATTTCATTGCATGTGAGTTATTACATATGGACTTTTGATGTTTATAGCATTAAATGATGGTTATTGTACATGCATTATGATGTTTCATAGCTTAGATGGTGTGAGTTCCTATTTAATGTACATCTTGTGGTTGATGATGTGTAGATTCTTAGATTGGGGCATTATGCAAGTGATATCTTATGAATTACATGGCCTTTAATCTAGATCTTTTGATTCTTGTAGGAATTCCTCTTAAACTTGATGTAATTGCCCTAGATTCCCAATTTCTAAGTTCTTGTCATGTAATGTGGTTTAATTCAAATGATTTGGAAACCCTTGGAGATGAAAGGCCTTAGATCTAGGTATTTTGATGATGGATGATGGTTTGGAATGGCCAAAATATTGCATCTTTGATGTTTGGATGGAATGGGAGTGGAATTCCCATGCTTCGGATCGAGATTGACATTTTCACTATAGTTTCTGGGAAGATACGGCTAGCCGTAGGCTCCCAGAAAGCTAACCGTGAATGCACTACAACTAGCTTTTCCAGAGGCATAAAAATCAGGATTTTGTTCAACAGTAAGCCGTAAAGCTAGCCGTAGTATACTCAGGGCTAGCCATAATAGTCTCTCGACTAACTATAAGCTTGGGTTCCTTGTATCCTAGAATTTGTTCCTTTCGACCTTTAGACCATGTTTGGGACCATCATACCTATTTAATGACCTATAAATTTGAGATTTTCGGTAAGTAGACACGAGAGCTTAGCCTTTTACTAATAAGTTGGTCATATTAAGGTGTGAGAGATAAGCCAAGTCAAGAGGATGGTATCCATGGATCTTTCGGGTGCCCTCGACTATAAAGGTACCATGATTGTGGAGATGGCTTCTAGACCATGTATTCACTCCCGAAAGGCAACCAATGACCTAGGATTGGCTATTAGAATCCACATTGACCTGTACTTCAAGTGGCAATTGATATCAATTTGTACTGTATGTTGAACACAGACCCCCTTGCATGGGAACAGCAGACCAAGACTTAGGCTTGTTATATTTAAAGGCCCCATTTTGTAAATAAACTGGGTCATATATACACTTGCATACCCCCAATCTGTTATATATCCTTTGGTTATGGAATGGTTATACTTTGTCTGGTTTCGAGCACGGTAGGTATCTTCGGATATTGAAATGACCAGTATATCGGACGTTGGGTGCACTTCAATGTACTTGGTGGTCTTGTCGCGAGCATAGTAGGTATCTTTGGATGCTAAGACAGCCAGATACGCGGATGTTGGGTGTAATAGGTGTCTTTAGGCACCGAGCTTGCTTGTTTTGATGAAAGGTGCTAGGCTTGGACCAGACCTAGATATTTTGATGGTGATGGACAACTTTGATATTGAGTATGATGGATTTGATATGGATTGGATGGGCATATTGTTGTACCATTTTACATACTTCATTACAACATTGTTACTCGCTATGCTTGTTTATATCATATTTGCTAGATTGCTCGTGTATACCATATCTTAGGCTTAGCTCTGATATTGATTAGATTTAAGGAGTATCTTGGTTATGGGGTTGGAGGTCTTGTGATGGTTCTTGAGAAGTTTTTTTTTTTTTTTTTTATGGTCGGTATTATGTCCTACACCACTATGGAGAATCTTAACACTAAATCAATGCAAATATGGAACTATAAATTCTTCAATCACCGATTTTGTTGATGACACCAAACCGGTGTAGCCATGTAGTTTTATACCCTCATATCATTTTCAAATAATGGTAGTCACCACGAAGTGAACAACACTAAATTGGTAAAATCATGGAAATATTCCTACACCACCGTGAAACAAATCGAGCTAAAACGGTGTGAATGCAGAGCTATATATTCCTGAATCACCGATTAAGTCGACGGCATCAAGTCGGTGTAAACCATGAAATTATGCATTCTTACATCACAAAGAAGCGCACTGGCTAAATAGGTATAACCTTGAAATTGTACATTTCTACACTACTGAAGAGTATAGTCAAAATGGTAGGATTGTGGAGATTCTGCACCCCTGAATTCGCCATGACAAACAAAAAATGACATTGTGTGAACCACAACGCAATGTGTGAAAGTAACATACCAGCATATTAGGGGGGAAAAGACAGAAAAAGAAGAGACAAAAGGGGGAGAAATGGGATTGCTTCAAAGAGATTGCAGCTACAGGAGCTAAGAGAAGAAAGTCAAAGAAGATGACAACTTGAAAAGAGAAACAGATGTCGCAGAAATATCTCCTTTCCCCAAAATCCCTCCTTTAGAGGCACTAATTTGTGGTGGTAGCAAGCAAGAAAGGCTATACCGCAGCGATGGCATTACCTCAGACACTACAAGTATCAGACCCAAGTTGGGGAAAAGCATAGCACTTTCAAAAAAAAAAAGAAAGGAAAGAATAAAGAGATCTATTCAATGAAAAGCAAGCCTCCATCAAAACAACAACCTGCCAAGCCCCATTAAGAGCAAGGTCCCTTTCCTGAAAGTCCCACCTCCACAAAAGCAGGCACCTTGAAGAGCTAATGTCTTTACAAAAGCAGAGAATACCCTCATGAAAGCAGCCACTCTAGAAAACTAACATTCTCCCGAAGGCAGCCACTTTCGAGAACTATTAAAGAGGGGGAAAGGCTAATGGGTCACGGTGATAAGATGACTCATGAGTCTCCTGCTCAATGATAGCAATCGTAAGCTACAACAGCAACAAACAGTCTTACTCTATCAGGCGCATGACAAGCTCAATACACGATAAGAAAGCAAAAGAGATGATCAAAACTATTAAGTCGCAGCGGCACAAAAAAACAGAAGCCAAAATCCACTTCAAAGAAGTCTTATAAAGGAGGAGGATCAAGTCCATTTGCACAAAATAAATAGAATCTATCTTAAGGAACCTTGTGAAGGAGAGACCAGGCATTCTCGATACAACCCCTGGCCTCGATCTCCACGGAAGTCAAATACTTGGCCCTTTGCTCCTCACAAAATGGCGCATCTGTGGACAGCCGTTGCATATCAGAATCAAGAGAGTGCATCAAGCAGCGGAGATCCTCCGCGCTGGTGGATGCCATCTGAAAAGATTGTCACTGCTCCTCTAGTTTTCTAGCCAAAACACTCGCCTCTCTTTCTAAGGCCTCGCAGCATGCGCGCAATTACTCTAACTGAGCCAAGTGCT
Source organism: Umbellularia californica (assembly GCA_028538565.1). Taxonomy (NCBI): domain Eukaryota; kingdom Viridiplantae; phylum Streptophyta; class Magnoliopsida; order Laurales; family Lauraceae; genus Umbellularia; species Umbellularia californica. Next base: position 43,226,643 of record JAPQWN010000004.1, read on the forward strand.
CTTCCTCCATTCTTTCGGTGGCTTCAAGGTCAGCTTTCTTGGAAGGCATTCTACCTTGGCAACCACAGGGCAATAGGCCCAGTCGTAAAAGCCAACATCTACGCTTATTGCCATGGAAGCAGCCCTCATGAAGGCAACACTCACAAAGGATGATTGTTGGCATAAATAGGACAAGACCGGGAGATCACATAATGGGCCTCTAGAGCCCACTTACGTATGGAGACCTAGGAACAGCCCGATGAAAGGAGATATCCACTACCTTCACAGAGGAGGCTTCCCACTTGAAACTCGCAGGAGGCAGCCCTCATGGAAGCATCTCCTATGGAGGAGGCTCTTATTCATGAAGGAACCAAAGGGAGCTCTCATTGTTACTTGTTAGTCATGAAACCCCTTCCAACTGGAGATTTTTGTGCTACCACAGTGGGGACTACATAGAAAAGTCTATAAATAGGTGGGGGGGGAGAGAGAGAGAGAGAGGGGACGATTAGGAGGTTGAGCATTTTTGGAGAGGTGAGGATGGAGACTCCATTGGAGCTCCCTTTGCTTCCTCTGTGAGTGTGAGGTGCCTAAACCAAGTCTTAGCAATAGAGAAGAGAAGTCAACAAGCATCCATTGGAGAGCAAGGTAGAGTCTCCAACGGAGCACCCTTCGTTTGACCAAAGGGTGTCTTGGTGGGAGCGAGCGATAGCGCTAGGGAGTTATCATGGAGTTCAACGTGCTCCATTTGATCCAACTCCCCGGCCTCAGTCTCTAGCTTCCTAGTTCTCTTTGTAAAAGCGACACCAGTGATTAGCACCTAATCGACCAGGAACTTAGCGTTAGCCCCGAATCCCCATTTTCTTTTTACAATATCAATGTATATGTATTGTTTCATCCAATCATACATCAATAAAAAAAAATCAAGTCGGGAGACCCCACCTCCGGGTCGTGGATGTAGGCATTGCCAAACCATGTAAGTCTCATTGTCCATTTTATATTTTCATTTCACATTTTACAGTAGTTGTTAATTCCAACACTTTACTTTCCAAGCAATTTTACATAGTAACATTTTCATTTATGCATATACAAAATCCTCTCCGTCGAAGAAAAATAAGGGCAGAAGAGATGAGGGTTTTCCGAGGAAGATGATGCACCAAAGAACCATTTTTTAAATCGGGGACAAAATGGCTTCTATTTTCATCAAAAAACGGTTGCACAAATGAGTCATAAGGTTTTTTTTTTTTAGAAAGGTTTCATTCCTCTGAAGTCATCATTGAAGGGGTCTTAGGAATACAACCAATTGGGCTAAAAAGAACATGGATTATCCTAAGAGATTAACTTTTATCCCTAGGGAGATAGAGGAGCTAGCATCACCAATGTGGACAGTTAGAGCCTTTTAAAACAGAAAAAAAAAAAAAAAAAAAAAAAAACCTATGTTTAGAGGGGAGCATAATTTTTAACATTAACACATTTAAAAGATTTTTTTTGGTTTCTCAACTTTTGATTCCTGCGTTTCTTGAAGCATATGCTAAGGATGATACATTGCTCTTCTTTTCTTAGGCTCCGCTTCGGCTTCATGGAGGCCTAACCTTAACCACTATTTAGCATTTTACTTCATTAAATTAACTCCTATTGATGATTGATCATCAATCTAGTATTGTTTAGCCGTTTCAACACCATATTGATACTGTCTGTAGGCCCCATTATCTGTATTGATGAGTATAAGAATTTTTTTTTGGTACTATGCTAATACTATAATGCTTGCACTACAAAGTTCTAACTCAAAAAGGGGAAAAAAAAAAAACAAAGAATAATGATTTTTTATATATGTTAAAACTAGCTAATCAGTCTCCTACCATTTCGTATCAGTCCTCTCAATAACTTCTTTGATTTTCTAGGTTGTGGAGAATGGTGTTTTAAATTTTCTCCTAACTCGAATATGTAACACCCACATGGATTTGACTTGCGCACATGTGAGATGTGCAGGCCCTGCCAGTTAGTTCGGCTTGACATGCACATGCATAAGCATGGTCTACAGCCACAGAAAGAAATGACTTTCATAAATGGACATGAATTTATAAATGAATATAAAGATTTTAAAGGAGGAACTCACAAGACCACACAAACTCAAACAAAGAAACCTTTGTTAAAAAAAAATCTAAGACAGTAACATCAAAATCTATCCATTTCCAGGTAAGGGCCATAGGAGGGACGCTTTTTAAGGGGCAAAAAAATCCGGTTTATCTTTCGCTTGTACCAATCGGTTGGGGAAAGAAAATATTACCAGATGGAAGCTAATAGAGTGCCATGTTGAGCGAACTTGTTAGCTATTGTTTAACAACTTCAGTTTCTGTACCAAGTCCATTATATTTTGAATGTCACAAACAAAATCTATCATCACCACTCATAAACAGAACTTTTATACTTTGCTAGATAAAAAGCAACACATGAACAAAATGAGTGCAGTAGAGATGAGAATGTTGAGTTGGATATGAGGTAAAACTAGAAAGGACAAAATTAGAAATGAGCGCATTCGGAAGTATTTAGCATTGGAATCAATAGGAGGTAAATTAAGATGGGATCATCTGAGATGATTTGGATATGTCCAACGCAAGCTAGCTACGGCACCGATGAAGGATAAGTCTTTGTGTGCAAGTTGATGGCACAATAACGAAAAGGATAGGCTGAAGAGGACATAGATGAAAGTAGTAAGGTTTGATCTGAAAATGTGCAAACTTACCTAAGGATTTTGCCCATCATAAGACTGAAATGGAGAAACAGAATTCATGTAGCCAACCCCAACACAGTTGGGACAAGGATTTGATGACAACTACTCACCAATAGTGAATTAGTTAATTTCCTTCTTTATTTTCAGTCCTAGAGTTGAGTTGACCTGGTAAGATTTCCAACAGAAGTTGTGAATTTTTCACTTCCTCTTCTACCATAATATGTTCTGCCGACATGAAACCATTTGAATTTCTAGAACATAGTCTGGATCAAGTCAGAGACTAGCCTGATTTGGAATCAATTTTGTGGTACAGGCCCATCAATCATCATAGGACTACGTTCCAGCCAAGCCTACACATACTTAACATCAAATGGAAACACTTCGTTAAGTGGCTAAGCCTTGGGGCTCTCACAAGCAGCTGGATCAAGGCCAGATCAACACTATGCTAATTGGCTAAGCCAGATCCTCACTTTGAGTGAGGTACAGAAGCAGTTGGATCAGGGCCAGCTGAATATCACACCAGATCAACACCTAGTTAATTGGCTAAGGCCTATCCTCACTTTGAGTATGGTCCACAAGCAGCTGGATCAAGGCTGGCTGAAGATCAAGCCAGATCAACACTTTGCTAACTGGCTAAGCCTGAGACTCACTTTGACACCGACAAGTAGCTGGATCAGGGCTTAAAAAATCCAGGCCGGATTACTAATAAAGCTGGGCATGGACAAGCTAAGCTCACCCAACTGTCCCCTGTGCAGCTTAAGCCTTAACCGATACAAGAAGGAGAAAGATTCAGATCATGTCCGATGTGTTTGGAGGCACCGAATATTACAAATATTAACACCCTCTGTTATGACAAAGTATTTTATTTATATGTCAGTCACTCATGTCAATTGAAAAAATAAAAAATTCATAAACTCCTACTTTGCAAAACAAAAGGATGACACATTTTCAGGAACAGCAGGACAGTTGACAGTTTGAACATCCCTGACCCCTCCAATATCAATCTAAGGCTGTAACACTCATTCCTCCTCCACTTAGCAATGATCTAAGATTGACAATAACCCAGCTGCGTATGCGACACCCATATCAGTTTATCTAATGGCTAGGAATTTGACAAATATGAAGCCATTAAACCAGTATTCATGGTTACCATTTTTCGCTTAGGTCATGCTTCCAGGTGGCCCCCACAGACTGGACGAATGGTTTGGAAAATCTTATAATAACTCTTGAAAAATACAAGAAAACATAAGAAGGGAAAACAAGTGTTTGCCTTCAAAAATCTAACTAGAAGGAAAGCAAGTGTTTCTGTGTTTGTCTTCAAAGATTTAACAATGCAACCAATAGATGTGTTTCTCTAGGCATCGTAACTAAAACATGGACAAGGAAAGAAAGAAAGTTCAGTTAATACAAACACCAAACATGGTATGGTCTAATACAACAAAATTTCGATATTTTAACATTTTGAGGTTAAAATAATGAATATATAAAATATTACAATACAGGTGCCAATTATAACTCATCTATTTGTCAAGGTTTTCACAAATGGAGATATAAAATATTACAAGGTTTATATCTCAATGAAAAGAGAGAGATCCTCACAAACTCTGTAAAATGGAGGCAAATTGTTTTATAGTCCATAAGGACCACTCCCCAACTATATTATCAATAGATTAGATTCAAGGAGTTGTATTTTAGATGCGGTAGCATCTAACACTCAAAACTTTTCCAAACTCAATTGCATACCGCCACATGTGCAAATGCGGCATACGTGTACCATGTCCCAATCGATCTACTCATCAGGTTGGACTCACATGAATAGTAAATGGCTGTGTGTGAGTGTTGAACTCATAGGATTGAGAAATCCATAGAGTTGTAGACAGACCACCTCTAGGATTGACAAATGGTGAAAATAAATAGTTCACTGTTTTTAATTGTTTAATCCACCATTTTCTTCTCCCCTTGTAGATCATAATTCTCACTCAGTTCACAAGAAATTGCATGGCGAGATGTTAAGATATGCATATGGGACTGGTTTGCTTGAGCAAGTTGGTGTTAAGATTGAGAATTGAGCACGTGTGAGTTGGCTGTGGATGAAGCACGAATGGAAAAGCAAAAACTTGAAAATAGAGGGTTGTTAGCGCTAAGAATTTGTGAATACCTTCTTAAGGGAAAAAAAAAATAATATATATATATATATGCCAGATTTCTTGTGTTACAGGTTGTTCACACCATTCCAAGGAATTCTGACAATGAAGGGAACAGGGAAAATAAACAAAGCATACGTGGTTAGAAAGTGAGTAGAACACAATCAAGAATAAAGGTACATATTCAAAATATAATAGCACCTGAGGGAATTTTCCATAGGGCCCAGCACACAGGTTTTTCAGCTGAGAAGATGATGAATCCATTGCTCCACAATAGACGGAGAGCCATACCAGGGCCTTAGTGCATCATCTGAACCAACTGGAGAATGATAGACTCCATCAAGGCTAATGTTCAGTGCCCCCTCCAAATGAGCTGACATTTCAGGAACAACCCCATCACCCCACACATCTGCCTGCCCACAGACCTGAAATAGATGAACTGATAAGAATACTAAACAAATTCTAGAACAGAGTAGGGTATTTATGAATTGAAGCTGTGCTAAAAATGCAAAGGTTGACATCATTGACATTGATGCTAGTTAAAGAAGAGGCATTTGGTATTGAACCAATAATGTCATAATTCAATCTAATGAACCTGTTTGTATCCCTGACCGATGAAGCGGGCGCGTAAGGTTGTAGAGGGTGCTGGAGACTTGCTGTTTATGACCACTGTCTGAGATAAATTCTGATCATAATCATTTGGAATCAGAGTTTCAAAGGTTATGTTGGGGTTATCAAAGAATCGAGCTCCTTGAATATACCTGTAGAAATGGAAAGGTAAGCAAGACTTAACTTTTACGTGGTAGAGGTATGCATCACGCATGAAAATAATCACCAAACAAATGGATCGCATAACAATTTCTTCTAAAACACTTCAAGTGACTGGTTGATATTCATTTGTTGTTATAATTCATCATAATTGAGAATGGTTTTCTTCTTCATGTGCACACCATAGGACTTCGATTCCAACCACGATAAATTGAGAGACTTTTGAATGACAACATCAGAGACTGTTAAAAGGCCTCTCTAAAGATGATTAGGTTCCAACCACCATAAATTGAGTGACTGTTAAAGTAAGGAACATCAAAAATTGTTAGAAGGCCCTCCTAAAGATGATGCAAAGGCATGAGAAGCACTTCTTCTAATGAGTACTACTTAGATAAGGCCCTTTTGAAGATGATGAAAAGGCATAAGAAGTGCTCCTTCTTATGAGTACTACTACTACTATCATTATTATTATTATTTGATTTCCGTGGCCATATTACCATGTCTAACTGGAGTCCGGAATACTTTCTCATCTTTTTTCTGCCTATGGACAATTCCTTCGGTTACTCCTTAAGTTGACAATGGTTGTTACTAAAGATGATACTTCCACAATCAAGAGACTGAAGTCCTTGAAGCATTTTCTTGAAGTAGGGGTTGCCCAATTCCTCGTGGTGGTCTTCTCCATGTACGCCCCTTATCCTTGCATTGGCTTGTTTGTCAATTAACAAAGTTGCCAATGCTCATCTGGAGCCACGTCTTCATTACAAATTGCAATGGAGTTAATCTTGTTTAAAGCCTTTGGATTCTCATCTCAAGTTGGTGGGAGGCTTTAGATGTTAAAGCCTTTTGGATTCTAAAGCCTCCCACCAACTAGAGAGATGGCAGGAGGCTTTAGAATCCAAAGGCTTTTAAATTAAGTCATACAAAGACAGAATATATGGAGTGCAACTTCAACGGGCATATACAAAGAGTTGAAACTACTATGAAAAATGAAACCTACGAGATGCCACATAGAGATTCTTTGAAGATCTCAAGATGATGGAAATCAAACCAGATCTTAGTGTGAAAGATCTACCGTGAAAAACTGAAACTACAGTGAAAGATCTACACTTAGGTAACAGATGTACAAAAACCAGCCTGATTGGCCATCATAGGGGACACTATTAAGTATTAAGTCTCAAGATGATGGAAATCAAACCGTCCTTTGTGTTCATGTGCCTGGCTTTGTCATAATCAATTCCAGCAGGAGAAAAGAGTGATAGTTGTGAATTGAATTACCTTCCTGCAATACATACATATTTCAACTGAGGTGTATACACAGCTCTTGAACAATTTTTTTCAACATAATCCAAGAGACCTCTTGTTTGATCAATAACACCTGATAGGCCCTTAGGAGGTGGCCTGAAAAAAAAAATCATAAATGAACAACACTCAGGTTACATGAGGATAGAAAGAATAATTTTGTAGGGATTTTGTAGCAGATTCAGCTTAGAGTCATTTGTCAAATGTCATGTATTCAAATATTAAAATTAATTTCAAATTTAAAGTTTAGTTGTAAAACCAGAACACGGGAAGTTGAAGTTTAGATGTATTCATTTCCCATCTTCCCTTGATTCTATTTCCATAAAAGGAAAGGTCATTTGATGCTCATTTTTTTATTTTCACCTTCTTTGATCTTCATTTTTTAACCACTTAGGGCATGAATTCCTATGTATTCTATGAAAAGAAAGAGGCAGTAAATATTACTGCTTGAAGAGGAAACACACTTCTGTAATATATATACACTAGTGCACTGCTGATATTCTATGTCCTATAACAAACGCTTTGTTATATAACCAGTTTTAAGTCTGGAAAACAAGTGTAAATGGGCATTAAATGTCCAAAATAGAGTGGTGAACATCTATATGATGGGAAACATTGGATTAGGAATAATACAGCCTATGGATACAAGAAGTTCAAATATAGTGATCTGTGCCAGAATGTTAATGAAAATTCTAGTTGAAAGTTCTAAATTTTGTGACATTACATTAAACTCATACATGTGAGGAGATCCAAGAGTCAATAACAAAGATATATGAGAGAGCCCAAATTCTTCCATGTAGACTCGTGCTAGCCATCCTCCAGCCGAATGTCCAATTAATGATAAACCCCCGCCTACAATGCAATAATTTTGTTGTGAGTTAGAAACCCATGTACGCTAAGCGCAGTATGAATGGTGAACGGATGCAAACAAGAAAGTAAGGTGAATAAATATGGAGCAGAACCAAATGTCAAGGAAAAAAGAAAGAATGAATTACATACTGTTCAGTTATTCAAATAAAAGATATGAATTACATACTGTTCAATTATTCAAATAAAGGTATCCTCCACCACATAATTCTTTTCATAACGCATTTGCTTTCCCTTCTTTCTTTCTTCTTTTTCAATGGACAGCATTATAAACAACATTCTTGAAAAAAGAAAAAAGAAAGTGAAAAGCATGATGGAGGGAAAGAAAGGTTTTGCCAATTCCGGGTTTCGCCAATTCCGGGCCAAAGTGGGTGACAGTTTCTCATCTTATCATTTATTTGCCTAAGAATAGGAAATGAATTGCTGACTTGATGCATATACGAGTACATTGGTTTCTTCTAAGTGCTGCTTCGCATAAGAAAGAAATCAGAAGAGAAGATTTATAATTCATTATGCTTATTAATGCAGATAACAGTCTATAATGGATGAAGTAGTAAGATTCAGTGAGCCTGAAATTGAAAAAGCTGAAGCTAGGCATGTCTAAACTCTAAAGCTTAATATTTCCAATGAATTGAAATAATCAACCTTGGAATGAGCATGTTTATTATGCCTTGTACTATGGCTACCAACACAGAGTTGCGCTTCATTTGTGTTGACAGTTAGCAGAGACCAAAAGATTCAATGCAGATGGATTGAAACATTAGAGAAAAACAAAGATCAAGGGGTGTTTTTGGCCTTCTTTCAAAACATAAGAGATGGATTAGATACTCACCATTATTCAATTGTTATCTTTTCCATGTGACTTTTTAAATAAACAGGTAGAAATCTTACAATTTACACACTTCGTTTAACAGAGAGAATTACATAAAACTCAGCTGTTTCATGGTCAGAAGAGTTCCAAGAAAATCAAACAGTGGCAAGATTTCAGTGCCTAGTTCTGATTTTTCAGTGAGTTTCGAATTGAACATAATTGAAGATGAAAGCAAACCTTCTGAGAGTTGTTTTGCCTCTGAAACGGCCCGGTCGACCCTTTCCAGATACCTGGTAGCAACAGAGTTAGATGTGAATATCAGAATCAATGCATTGAAAGCCGCTGTTGTGCGAAGCTGGGATTGAGAAAGTGGAGAAAGAGAGAAAGAATACCAATCAAGGACGGGCCTGGGACGGAGGGTTCCTCTCCAGTAATTGGCATCGAGCAAGCCAGCAGCGTTCCTGAGCCAGTCAGGCCGAGAAACTTTGGCAACCACGCAAGGAATGCCATAATCTTCAGTCAAGGAAGAGGCCAGTCTCTGATAGTCACCCGAGTTGTTTCCCAAGCCCTGACAAAAAAATCCTAGTGCTCATTAATAGTAAAGGAAGCATAAATACATTCACATTTGATCTTAATAGTAAAGGAAGCATAAATACATTCACATTTGATCCCCGAAGTCATAATGCTCTGATACCATAATAATAAACTTCTTAACCAATATGACCAATTCTACAAAATGAAATAACTTTTCAACAACCCCAAACTTTCTTCCTCTTCTTTCTTTTGTTCTTTCCCTTTTCATACTCATTCAGAGAAAGGCAACAATATCGGTTATATGATATGATATCAATTGCAAGAAGTAGGAAAGACAAGAAAAAGGATCATGGAAAAGAAATAGAACCCAACTGGTAGAATAACGGCAGGGCGGCATTTGACAGTTGTTGGTGGTGGTTTTGGTCGGGTGGAGTTGGTGGTGGTGGCGGCATTGGAGGCAGAGAAAAAGAGGCCGCTGGAAGGGATGGGTTGCAAGATGGGGGACCACACCCACATACCTCTTCCTTGTTAGTTCTTTTCCCTCCCTCTCACTCAGCTGCTCATCCTTTGAACTCCTCTTTTATTTTTCCCTTTTGTCTCGTAGGTCGTGGTCTTCCTCTGCACCTCTCATTGCATGATAAGGGGATGGGTTTGATGATAGATTCATGTGGTAAGGCGGCGCAGATCCGAAAAGCAAATCCGCACGAGAATTGAATTGATGGGTCATCGTTGATGGATGGACCTATGCCTAAAAATGCTCACAGCTCGAAAGTACTATCTCCAAGGGAATGGTAGCCTGCGACCACGGTTTGCTACGAGAGATTGAAAATTAAAGAATTTGCTGATACAATAGATAGCATTGTAAATGGGTCGGTTCCGCCCCACTCCATGGTGGACCTGGAATCCGAACCATAAGGAAAAAGTGGAACTGGATCTGAACCCGGAACCATTTTGGAACTGGCTTCTTGGTTCTGGAACCCGTAGGACAGGTTCGAATCCGAGTTCTAATCTAGATAGATAATGATATTAAAAAAATATGATTTTTAGGAGAGTTCTTCGAAAATTTAGGTAATATGTCAAGTCTTGGTCCACAGGTCTGAACCAAGGTGGAACCAAACCAGGACCATTTGCTTATCGGGGCCTAAAAAAGCACCCAAACTCTGTTTTTAACAGCTCGGAACCTCCTGGTAATTGGAGAATCGGGGGCCCATTTACATCCCTAACACTAGAACCACAAGGGATTTACTTAGGTCCCCTCAAGCTCGAAGGGATTAGTTCAGCCAAAGGATTAGGAAACCCTCCGTTATCAAAATATATATATGGGTAGGGCTCTCCTAACCTGGAGTTTGGCTTATTCTAAGCTAGAATAATGCTGGTCCTATAAATCAAAGTAAATTATATCTGTTTTTTGTATGATGGAACTAAAAAATCCAGTTCTAATTGAATTTATCTTGATTTTGGAGACGACCATTATGTAAAAAATAATGATAATCGACTTTGATTTGTAAGACCAGCTTACGATAAACTAAGCTTCAGCTTAGGAGAGCTGACCCATATATATATATATATAGGAAACGCTCCTATGAGAGCCTCTCTCACCTTATTATGAGAGATAAGGTAAGGGCCCTTACATCCATATCCAATGCCAACAACTAAAATTTGAGGGTCCCCACCAATATCTCTCATGTTAAGATAAGAGATACTCTAATAGGAGCATCTCCCTCCCTCCCTCTCTCTCTCTATATATATATATATATATATGGGAGATATTCAAATGCATCCATCCCTCACCATTGTGGTGAGGGACACCCCTTTTTTGGGAAGTTTCAAGTACAGAGAAGTACAAAAGATAAGTACACTTATTTTTTATACTTGAAACTTCCCAAAAAGGGGGTGTCCCTCATCACAATGGTGAGGGATGGATGCACTTGAATATTCTCCTATATATATGTATATATATATATATACATATACATATATATGGGAGATGCTCCTATGAGAGATGCTCCTACCTTACTATAAGAGATAAGGTGGGGCCCTCACATCCATATCCAATACCAACAACTTAAATGTTGGGGCCCCTACTCCTATCTCTCATTTAAGGTGAGAGATATCTCTCATAGGAGCATCTCCCCATATATATACACACATATATATGGGAATGGCTCTCCTCAACTGCAGTTGAGGAGAGCATCAGTTGCACACATGGGTCTGGCTCGTATGGACTTAAAACAAGGAGAACTCACGGCAAGGTCAAATTTCGCCCAAAACCGCCAAAAACTTCGTTCCCCCATTTCATTTCCCCTATCAATTCATCTCTTCCCTGCGTTTTCTCTCTCGTCTTGGCCTGCGATATCTCTCTCTCCCTTCTCGCCAGTGTTTGATCTCTATCTCCCCCTCTCGACTGCGATCTCTCTCTCGCTGCTTTGCTGCGTAGCCTCTCTCCAGCTCCGCTTTTCCCTGGGATCTCATCTCCCCTGCCTGCGATCTCTCTCTCTCTCTCTCTCCCTCTTGCCTGCGATCTCTCTCTCACTGCGTCGCCTCTCCAGCTCCGTTGCTGCACTGGGATTTCTGTTTCTCTATTGCTGCGCTGCGATCCCTACTTCTCCGGCTACTGCTGCGATCTCTGTTGCGCAACCCCTCTCTCTCGATCTCTCCCCCTCTCTGTTGCGATCGCCCACTCATCTCGCTGCTCCTCTCCCCCTCTCTGCTGCGATTATCCTCATCTCTCCCTCTCTCGTCGCTGCAAGTCTACAATCAGGGATCAGCAAGGTAACTGCTTTGCGAATATCCTCATTTCTCCCTCTCTGCAGATAGGGATCTTCCGATTTGGGAGTGGTTTGATGAATCTTGCTTTGATCAAGTAAAAATTGGGCCTTTTGTATATAGTGATTAATTGGGGCGGAGGATGATTAATTGAGATCTATGAATGGTCTATTGTCCCTTGCAAAGAAAGAGGGTGGGAGAGGGTGGGATGATTTTATTACAGAATTGATGTTTTGCACTCTTATATGTTGCTTGTTGATTTAGGTTGAAGGCAGAGAAGAATGGTTTTCTACTCAATGTGCACTATGGGTTTCTAACTGCTTTAGACCCATCATAAAATTCAAGACATCTGTTTTTCATTATGTGGGTAATCCTGGATTTTGGGTCTTTTGTTAATAAACTTGTTAATAAAAGTTTATCGTGGGCTTCATTTGATGTGTTGCGGATGACTATGGGTTGCTTCAATATGCGAAGAAAGGGTTCAAACCTGAAATATGGGAAAAAAACTCAAATCTATAAATGAAGAATGGAAGAAGACTTTAGTGCTTGAAGATGGCATATTGGCAATGATTGATAAAAATGATTTTGTTTAATGCACAACTTGGATGTTTGATGAATACATTATAGTTGATGTTGAATGTGAATACGATAGGCAAAACCAGGTATCTTACGTGTGTTTATGTTGACAAACAAGACAAGTGAAGAAAATATGAAGAGAATGAGGTTTCCTATGTGGGTTTTTGTTGTAGGTTCTGAATTGTTGGGCTCCGTATGGAGATTGTGGGTTGTGATTTCCGAACTTAACTTCATCAGTAGTGGATAATTCATGAGGAGAATGGGGTTCCATAAGTGGGTTGTTTTCAGATGATGTAATGTTCAAATAAATGTAATCATCCTAATGATGTAATGGAATTCATTGTAATGTAATTTTAATGATGGAATGAATTTTGATTTAAATGTGAATGGAGATGTTATGAAATGATGAGAGTTTATATTTGTTGAGATGTTTTGAATTTGGAATATTTTGTGAATTTTGTGACAATTATTTTCTTCTGTTAAGAGAAAAGGAAGAACAACAGATAATTACATTTCGTGCATATATAACATAGAAAAAGGAAAAACATAGAGAAAAGAAAAACCAACACAAACAATCAGAAAATAAAAATCTATTCTAATTACATGAAAACCACATCAAAAAATATGAGATTAAGATGGAAGATTTTTATTCACGGGGTTGAAAATGTGCAGATTTTCTTCACCGGGTTGAAAATGTGCCTGAGTTGAAAACATCGCAAACGTGATTGTAATTTAATGAAAAATAGCAGATTTTAAGTTCATAGTGTGGACTTCGAAAGCCCTAAATTTCAGCAAAAAAAACCCTCAGGAAGTGGGCTAAAAAGTGTCCTAAACAGGGGTACTCAGCAAGGTTTGTGCAGATTTTCTTCAACAGGTTGAAAATGTGCCCGAGTTGAAAACATCGCAAACGTGATTTTAATTTAATGAAAAATAGCAGATTTTAATCTTATAGTGTGGACTTCGAAAGCCCAAATTTCAGGGGAAAAAACCCTCGGAAAGTGGGTTAACCAGTGCCCTAAACATGGGCACTCAACAAGGTTTGTGCAGATTTTCTTAACCGAGTTGAAAAAGTGCCCGAGTTGAAAACATCGCAAACATGATTGTAATTTACTGAAAGATAGCAGATTTTAAGTTCATAGTGTGGACTTCGAAAACCCCAAATTTCAGGGAAAAGAACCTTCGGGAATTGGGCTAAAAAGTGTCTTAAACAGGGGTACTTAGCAAGGTTTGTGCAGATTTTCTTCACCAGGTTGAAAATGTGTCCAAGTTGAAAACATCGCAAACGTGATTGTAATTTAATGAAAAATAACAGATTTTAAGTTCATAGTGTGGACTTCGAAAGCCCTAAAATTTCAGGAAAAAAAACCCTTGGGAAGTGGGCTAAAAAGTGTCCTAAACAAGGGTACTCAGCATAGGTTTGTGCAGATTTTCTTAACCGAGTTGAAAAAGTGCCCGAGTTGAAAACATTGTAAACGTGATTGTAATTTAATGAAAAATAACAGATTTTAAGTTCATAGTGTGGACTTCGAAAGCCCCAAATTTCAGGGAAAAAAACCCTCAGGAAGTGGGCTAAAAAGTGTCCTAAACAGGGGTATTTAGTAAGATTTGTGCAGATTTTCTTCACTGGGTTGAAAATGTGCCCAAGTTGAAAACATTGCAAATGTGATTAGCAGATTTTAAGTTCATAGTGTGGACTTCGAAAACCCCAAATTTTCAAGAAAAAAAAAACCCTAGGGAACTGGGCTAAAAAGTGTCCTAAACAGGGGTACTCAGCAAGGTTTGTGCAGATTTTCTTAACCTTGAAACCTTGCCAAGTTTCATGCTATCATTTGAATGTGGGTTGATGTTAAGATCTATCATCTTAATCTCATATTTTGTGATGTGGTTTCCATGTAATTAGAATAGATTTTTATTTTCTGATTGTTTGTGTTGGTGTTTCTTCTCTGTTTTTCTTTTTTCTATGTTATATATGCACAAAAGGTAATTATATGTGTTCTTCCTTTTCTCTTAATAGAAGAAAACCATTGTCACAAAATTCAAAAAATATTATAAATTCAAAACATCTCAACAAATACAAACTCTCATCATTTCAAAACATCTCCATTCACATTTAAATCAAAATTCATTTCATCATTAAAATTACATTACCATGAAATCCATTACATCATTAGGATGATTACATTTATTTGAACATTACATCATTTGAAATAAGAAGGGCAATAAGAAGTGTTCCAAATGCCCGGAGTGAATTCCATCACCACAAATTCAATCCCATCACAACACATTCCATTGAAACAGATTTAATCCATTCTCCACGCAGCCACATTCATACTCTATTTTACACAATCTCATTACAAAAAATCCCACACATCCACCAAGCAGTCTGAATCATCAGATAAAAAACACTGAAAATATCTCTTTCAAGTCCAATACATGATATCCTCGCCCCCCACTACCCCCTGTCATTAACAACCATGTCATCTCCATGTCCATGGCAAGAAATTTGATCCTGCGAGTTAATAACACAAAAATAGATGCCAAAAGTCAGTCAAAAACATAAAATAATATGACCTACAAAGGAAATTGAGCAGACACCATTTTCTTCTCAGAAAAAAGGGATCAACAAATAAAAAGAGCTACGATAGAAGAAAAGACGGTTATTATTTTTTCAATTGTGAAAGTATTAATTTCAATGCTGTGAAAAAAATTAGGCTGGGAGAAAGGGTGAGATTAACATTCAGAAAAAAGTGAGTATTTGCTGCCTTTGTCTGCCTGATAACTGGACTCTTTGCGTTCCTGCGAATCTAAATATATATATCTATACAGTTTTCAATTTTCTGCAGGAAATAAAGCATTAATAAGAAGTATTGAAGTATAGTAATTCAGCCCTTCAACCCAATAGCATAAACATTTTTACAAAGAAAAAAAAAATCCTAATCCCTTCATAAAAAATATACCCATCAACTGATAAAAAGGCGAACCATCTCTGCCCAATGCCTTCTAGTTTCTGCCCAAAATGTTAATGGGATGGATAATTACACATTAATTCATCACACTACAATGTAGAACATCCAACAAAGCACATCAAAAGTAATTATTTAAGAGTAAGATCTCCAACCTAGTGTTGTCTAGCAGATTTTGAGGAACCAGCATAGATGATGAACCTGATGGTAAAAATGTATCATGGTAAAAAAAAAAAAAAAAAACATTATTCCTCTCCGTATTATTCCATTTACTATGAATCTATGATTGCATTATTACTCAAGTTAAACCTTGAAGATCAAACAGTGGGAGAGCCAGCTGAATTAACTCAAATAATGTAAAACAACCAGTTAATCTTCTAATATTATAGAAAGAACGGATGCTTGTATTATATTATAGAAAAGACTCCAATAATGATGACAAATTGATAACAACGACGACGATGATGATAATGATATCAAATTCACTGAGGTAGCTCTAGGAATGAGATAGCTGAAAGAAACTAAGTGATGTTTTGACATGTACTGAACCAATGTTTCACAATATAAAGTAAAGAGCTCTTATTTACCGAACCAACATCAACTTTTTGTTTTAAAATTTTCCTTAAGTCTATCTTACTTTTTTAAATAAGTAACTATTACTTAAAGATCAAAGCTGCAACTTAATAGCCAACTGTCAAAAATCTTGTTCAAACCCTAGAAAAAAAAAAAAATAAACCGCCGAACAAAGTGGAAACAAGAGTACATGACCTCACTCATCTAAAATAATCCAAAGCAAAGACCACAATCACAACAACAAATGAATCCTGACTATGCCTTGGTACCAATTACACCAATTTGATGGCCTTAAAATCATCTAGGACTCGCTCAGAGAGCACTCAATTTGAGGAGCCCAAATAAGCAGGCGCCAACCCAAATCCCAAATCAAACTGCTGGTACTTGAGACAGCAGCCCAAGTATCACCAATCAGCACCACATGATTTTGCTCTTAAATTGCATTTCTTAACCACACATCCAAATGCTTACCCAACAAAAACAAACAAACACACAAACAAAGATTCTACTACAAAATACGCATTCAAAAGACAACCTCAACACACAAACCATACCAACTCAGAAATCCAATGACTCTATACAAAAACCCCCTAAACCTCGCATTTGTGGATCCATTTTGCTCCTCACAGATACTTTAGTGAGGGAGGATAATTTCCCTCAAGTAAAAAATTTGAACTGCTAAACAGTTTTTATTGATGGAGAAAATGGAGTTCAAAGAAAACTCTCCACATACAGCTCAAATCTGTAACAGTAGACAGTTTTCTCCACATCCAAACATGGGCATTAGGGAATTTACTTTTCCAACAGGACAATGAAGAAAACACTACCTTCATATTGAAAACACATTTCCATGTAAAAACCTAGAAAGAGAGAGACCTATTGGAATCCACAATCCGGCTCGCAACCCAAACACGAAATAACATATAGTGAAGAAAAGGGAAAGAAGATTAGGGATTCCAGATGAGAAAGAAAGAGAGAAATGAATTTTGATCTGGCATCAATTCGGTTTGGAGGGAGGGGAGGGGAAAAAAAGAAAACGAATGAAATGACATGAGATCGTCGATGCATGAAAACTAGGGAAAGGAACAAATAGAGAAAATGAGAGGATTCTGAGTTACCTGAGGAAAGTAGTGGAGATGAAATAAAAGAGGATGATAAGAGCAGAGCAAGGAAAGAAGGTGATATGAGAAAGAGAGAGAGAGGCGTCTACCGAACAGGCGTCTGCCAGCAGTAGCCGGAGAAGTAGGGATTGCAGCGCAGCAACAGAGAAACAGAAATCCCAGCGCAGCAGCGGAGCTGGAGAGGCGACGCAGCGAGAGAGAGATTGCAGGCGAGAGGGAGAGAGAGAGAGATCGCAGGCGGGGGGAGATGATATCGCAGGGAAGAGTGGAGCTGGAGAGAGGCTACGCAGCAGAGCAGTGAGAGAGAGATCGCAGTCGAGAGGGGGAGATAGAGATCAAACACTAGCGAGATGGGAGAGAGAGATATCGCATGCCAAGACGGGAGAGAGAAAACGCAGGGAAGAGATGAATCGATAGGGGGAAATGAAACGGGGAACAGAGTTTTTGGCTGTTTTGGGAGAAATTTGACCTTGCTGTGAGTTCTCTTTGTTTTATATATGGGAGATGCTCCTATTAGAGATGCTCTCACCTTGCTATGAAAGATAGGGGTGGGTCTCTCATAGCAAGGTAAGAGATACTCTCACAAGAGCACCTCCCTATATATATAAAAGCTGGGCATGATAAATAAGGAGTTGCTAATTTGATGCAATAGCCCGAGCTCAAGCCCAATACAAGCATGGCCCACATTGGGCTGGCTTGGCTAATGTTTTTAGGACCGTGGGCAGAAAGAGGGCCGGAATTTCTATGCCAGTTGCTAAATGACTGGGCCTTGGAATTTGTATATTCAGAGAATCAGCGTGATCCAAAGCGACATATTTAGCACATAGGAACATATATAATTTGGAAATGCGCTGGGTTGGGTTCTAATTACCTGGCCTATGGGTGATATCAAAGGTTGAATATTAAGCTTAGATAAGTAAATAAGCTGGTCTTAGACAATCTTTAGCTGGCCTGACCTGGCCATGATTGCCCCTGGATAAATTGCCATTGGTATGCTTTGTCATGAACTGGGGCCCACTTGGAATTGTAAAACGATATCTCACAGGGGAGTCCGGATCCTCTGTTTCGTGGAAACAAGAAGATATTGTTTCACCCAATCCAAAAGAAGCAATTGAGAGGGTGCATTAGTTGACATGGGATTTTACCGCGTTGGCGAATTTAGATTGGGTGAAACAGTATCTCCCTATTTCGTATAAGGTGATTTTTTTTTTGCTTACAAAAGGAATTGATTAAGCATAAACAACAGAAAAGAAAGAGATTATGTTCTTACAAGGATCATAGTACAGCCATACAAATAGTATTACCCTCAAAAGGCACACATCTATTATCTCTAATCATCCTACAGTGTATTCCAAAGCAGTTCCTCTGATATTGATAATGTGTGGCTCGTTTGTTTTTTGTGACCTACAAAGCCCATGTGAGCAAACTTCCTGCAAGTAAGATTCTCAAATCTGAATAGGAAAGAAAATATAAAATAAGATATCCTGCAGTGGTGCTAATTTGGCCAATTGGCTTTCCACGGGCATATTCTTTCCAAGTTATATTATTCAAAATTCTCCAACCATTCATCAAGTGCCATGAGACTGTACCACCGGTATCAAGGGTGCTCCAGATTATATATGAATCTCCTTCAATTAAAATAATACTAAGATTTAAATCAACACAGATCTGGACTCCTCAAATGATCTCCTTGATTTTCGCCTCTAATGTATTGTGAGCCTCTACTGCAGCAGAAAAAGCAAACTACATGTTTCCAGAGGAGTTTTCCTAGCAATTTTCCCAGTCCCTGCCAATTGATTTTCATGGTGGTTTTGTTCTTTGCTACCCCACCAGTCTCAATAAAAAAAAAAAGCAAGAACAGTGGTAAGTACGTAAAATATCTTTTTTGTTTTTTTTTAATGACGCAGTCAGTGTGTCTGAGCCCTTTGAATCGGACTAATCCCTTCGGGCCCAGGGTGAGACGGGGAGCCGTGTAAATCCCCTATATGGCCCAAGTGTGGTTATGCAATTTTGAACCCTCAACCTCCGACATCAAACCGTGGTCTAAGGATAGCTGAGTTAATTGATGGACCCGGCCTTTCGTCCTCTCCTTCCGCCCCGAGGGTTGCCGGGGTTCGGCGGAGGAGAAAAAGCGGGTATCAACATTTTTGTATGGGTATGCCAGATTTTCTATTCTACTTGGAATTTGGAGTGGTGATGATCCGGAGACTCACCTTCACAAGTAGAAAGGAAATCGATAATTCTTTCTAACTTTTCAAATTTCATAAATATTTAAGAAAAGAGACAAGTTTGTTTTTCTTTGAATGCCGTAGGAGGCGATTTTTTATTTGTTTGCCGTGAAAGGCGATTTGTTGTCGTGAAAAGCAATTTACAAATCTCATAAAAAATGAAAGACAAGAATTGTGATTTTTTTTGTCTCTTTAAAAAATACAAAGTACAATAGAAAAGAAAGAAAAGGGATCTAACTTCTCAGGAGATTGTGGGGACACGTTCAGATCGATGGTCGCAAGTCATGTATGGACTTCGCCATCGTTCTTCAAATGAGAACGCTTGATGTTTCGATTCTTCGGCTTGGCTCCAACCTCAGTTTTTTAGAGGATAAAGACCAAGGGGAGGTCCTATATCCCATAAAAAAACCAAGTAAACGGGCTGAAAAGCCGCGTTTAGGCCATGTTGGATAGCAGAAGGGGACCTTTGGGGGGGGGGGGGGGGGGGGGGGGGTTTGTGGCCCCCCAAGGGACTTTGTTCACCTTGTGGTGTCTCTTGAAGCAGAATAGTAGGACTTCATCGGAATTTCTCTGGGATTTTCAAGACTCCGGGTGTGTGTTGGTGTGGATGTGCAAGCGTAAAGTTTGCAAGTGAAAAAAAGTTGTTTTTCTCTTTAGAATGGACCTCCTTTTATAGGCTCTTGGTAGCCATGAGGTTGTTTATGGGCATTGATGGCCATGATGAGAGAATTGATGGCATTGATGCTCCATGATGGGAGGAGTTACAAGTTTTTATTTTTTGATTTTGTAACTCCTTTTTCTTGGCTTGTGATTGGGCGATGGAGAATGATGGGCATTTAATCGCCTTTAATCTCCATGATGAGGGGAGTTTCATGATTTTAATGCCATGATTGCTTGGACTTGTAACTCCCATTTGCTTGCTTCTAATTGGACCGTCCAAAATAATGAGTTAATGCCTCATTAAGTTGTCATAAAATGGGTTAATTAACGACATTAAGTGGTCGCCGGGGCTTTTGAAGAGTCGCGGGCCGCGCCGCGTCTTTTAGGATTCTTCTTGTGATGATCGCTAATGGATCTACACATTGTTTAATGCCGGATTGCGATGCAATTTCAAACATTGATTGATGTTGGTGGGCCGGTGACATCTGTCTTGTCGATTTCTCGATTGGTTGGACAGAAAGTGTACTTTCTTGGTCAGCCGGTTGGCGATCTTGGAGTGATCAGTGATGATTTCATGCTCTTGAAGGCGGATCCGAGATGTTGGCGAAGATCAGTTGTTTTCAAGCATCAAAAATTGGATTTTCAGAAAATCATAGAGACAGGAACTCTCGAAATGCAGAAAAGATCAGAAAACGGGCCATCCGGCGGAAATTCCGGCGACCCGGATTTCCAGGGTCACCGGCGACCATGGGGGCTTTGTCCCCTTTGGTCGCCGTGTGGTTTTTCGGCTGTTTCTTCTTCTTTTTTATTCTGTCTTTTTCTTGACATTTTTCCTCAATTGTTGACTTGATTTTCTTGGATAAAACTTGACGAGAAGTCACACAAAATCGGAGCACAAAGTTTCACATTTTTCGGGAAAGCCGAAGACTTTGTAGCCGGTTTTTCGTCAAGAGTCGAAACTAGGTCAAACAATGTCGGAATGACTTGAAAATTGAGGTGAAGCCTCTTGAGCAGTGGATAGGACCAACCATAGGCTTTTATTTGAGTTTTGAAGCCGTTTGGGGTCCCGTCGATGCTTGACTTGATTTTGCTGCGGGGAAGACGTCGAGCTTTGATATGCGGTCAACCGATGTCCGATTGTCCTGAAATTTGACAAGGAGCCTATTGGAGTCATGTAGAGGTGATCCATTAGCTCCGATTTGGATATCATGGTCCCAAGAGGCTCCGCCGCCGGTAGGTTTGATTTTCTTTCGGAGTATCGAAGCTTGGTCAAACGTTGTCGGAATGACCTGAAATTTGACGTGCAACCATTTGGAAGCATGTTGAAGCCATTCATATACTTTGTTTAATGAATGATGCCCTCGGTGGTTCTCGCCGCGGAGAGGCTTGATTTTGCTGCTCGAGCATTGATAAAGGGTCAAACGTTGTCGGTTTGACTTGAAATTTGGTAGGGAGCCCTTTGGAGGTATTTTGAAACCATCCGTAGGCTCTGATCGAAGTTTTGATGTCTTCGATACTGTGGCCGCCGGGAGCACTTGTTTAGTTGTCGGAAGAGTGAAGTTAGGCCAAATGATGTCGGAATGGCCTAAAACTTCATGTGTGCCCCTCATTTGGCTGTCTTGAAGGATCTTGCAGTTTTTGTTTGACTCTGACAAGATCTGATACTTGAAGTAGCTTTGCCTGTTTTGTAGCAGGATGCGGCTTCATGTGGGTTCTTGATGTTGAGGAGGCAAAGTGACTTTTTTGGTGTCAACAGATGCCCCCTCAAGGTACATCGACGAGTAGCTTTTTGAAGTCGATGTGCCTCTAAGTGAAACTAGAGCTTTCTACTTGAGCAAGAGTTTTGAGCATTTTTTTTTAATAGCCTTTTGAGTTTCCAGGGGAATTTTATGGTAGTGAGAGGGATCATGTACCATCTCAAGGCAAAGTTTTGGAAATGACATGGGGGATTTGGATTTTGGATTTTGGATTTTGGTTTTTGACCTTGTGACCTAACAAGCTGTATCTGGCAGGTTAGGGGGTCGGAGTTTGATTTTTGATTTTGACCTTCTGACCCAACAAGTTGTTGGATTTTGGATTTTGATTTTTGATTTTGACTAAAAGCCACTTTTAGTGCCTAGGTGGTCAAACCTGGCTCATTTGGGCTAACCCATTAGACCTTAGGCTTTGGAGATGGCCTAGATCTCATATGGTATCATTTTTGTAGAGAATATCTAATATGGCCTAGACCTTAGTTTTTCTTCCTTTCTCTTTTTTTTTTTCTTCACCGTTTTCATCTTCTTTTTTTTCACTCTTTTTTTTGGGGGCCGTATAGACAGATCCGTACGGATCTGGCAGTACGGCCACGTGGCTGTGGTGCCACGGCCTTGTGGGCCAGCCGGAATTTTTTTTTTTGAAGAGATTCCCTCTCTTTTCTCTTTTCTGTTTTTTTCGCCATGATAATGAGGTTTATGCAATTTCAAGATGTTCATGCATTTTTTGTTTGATGCATCAAGATAGAAGGCTAGAGTCTCTAGGTCAAGTCATTATGATTTTTGACTTGGACAAAGTTTGATTGGTTTTGACCAAATTGGGTTGGAATTGGTCAAACTTTGGTTAAGGTTTTCCTAGCATCTAATGTATGATGATGTTCTTTGATGCATGATTTTTAGTAAATCGACTTGGAAGCATGATTATGCATACCTGAAAATCTTTTGCAAGTATTGGGATTTGGAGCTCACAGCGATGTTGAGCCCTTTCCTGGTCTTGCGGGATTTTGAGGAACTTTGCAAGTTTTGGATTTTGGAGCTCGCAGCAATGTTGAGCCCTTTTCCACTTTTGCGGAGATTTGATGAGACTGGCTTGATCTCGCAGCAATGTTTGAGTTCGAACCTTCTTTGAGAATTTTCCGTTGACTATGAGCTTACAGCGATGATGAGCTCATCTTCAGGTCTTCCTATCTTTCTCGGGTCGTTTCCCTTTTCTTCAGAGTTGCCCCGGAACCATGTCAAAATTTCGCTAGATTTTTTTTTTGTAGCAAAATTCTGTCATTTTGAGGATAATTGATCTTTTCTTTTCCATCCTTTGCAGGTAGTTCTTCTAGAACGAACAAGGGTAAGGGGCCTGTTACTGACGCACCTGGTCGGTCTGCCAGATCTTCTAATGCAGCCGTTCAGCAGGCCTGGGAGAAGGTCCAGTTTGTTGAAAAGAACTTGGAAGAATGTGACTCCCTCAATCGTGATGAGATGAGACAGCGATTGTGTTGACACCAAAAAAGTCACTATGTCTCCTCGACATCAAGAAGCCACATGAAGTTGTATCCTGCTACAAACAGGCAAAGCTACTTCAAGCATCAGATCTTGTCAGAATCAAACAAAAATTGCAAGATCCTTCAAGACAGCCAAAAGAGGGGTACACATGAAGTTTCGAGCCATTCTGACATAATTTGGCCTAACTGCACTCCTCCGAAAGTTAAACAGGTGCTCCCAGCGGCGACATCATCAAAGACATCAAAACTTCGATCAGAGCCTACGGATGACTCCAAAACACCTCCAAAGGACTCCTTGTCAAATTTTAAGTCAAATCGACAACGTTTGACCCTCCATCAACGCTAAAGCAGCAAAATGAAGCCTCTCGGCGGTGAGAACCACCGAGGCCATCACTCATCAAACAAAGCACATGAGTGGCTTCAACATACTTCCAAAGGGCTGCACATCGAATTTCAGGTCATTCCGACATCGTTTGACCAGATTTTGACGCACCAAAAGAAAATCAAGCCTACCGGCGGCGGAGCACCCCGGGACCATGACATCTAAATTAGAGCTAATAAGTCGTCTCAAATGACTCCAATAGGCTCCCTAACAAGTTTCAGGTCAATCGGACATCGGTTGACCGCATATCAAAGCTCGGTATCTTTCCCGTAGGAAAATCAAGTCAAGCATCGACGGGACCTCAAACGGTTTCAAAACTCAAATAAAAGCCCATGGTTGGTCCTATCTACTGCTTAGGAAGCTTCATCTCAATTTTCAGGTCATTCCGACATCGTTTGACCTAGTTTCGACTCTTGACGGAAAATCGGCTACAAAGACTTCGACTTTCCCGAAAAATGGGAAACTTTTTGCTCCGATTTTGTGCGACTTCTCGTCAAGTTTTCTCCAAGAAAATCAAGTCAATAATTGAGGAAAAATGTCAAGAAAAATACAGAAGAACAAAGGAATGAAAAAGAAGGAAAAACGGCCAAAAAAGACACTTGGCGACCAAAAGGGCCAAAGCCCCATGGTCGCCGGCGACCATGGTGTTAGACCCTAAGTTGTGTTTGCAATTTGATGTCCAACATCTGCTTCATGATCATCTCATTTCTCAAAGATTTATCTTGAAAATCACAGGATTTAAATCAACTTGCTCAAACTCTGTTTCAAACCTTTGGTTGATTTTAGTCTTATTTTGAAAAGCTTTTTCTTGAGAAAACCTTGCCTCAAACACCTTTACATTCTGTGTTTCAAAAGCTTTCAAAACTTAGATTTTTTCTTGTAAACTCAGATCTTCAGAAAACAGTCTGACCATTCTGTCAGTCAGCCTGTCGGTCAGGTATCGGCTAACCGACCTTGGACCGAAGCCTAACCGAACTCACTCGGTTAGCTTTTCTGAATGGTGTTTCAGTTGTCGGTTTGTGTGTCGGTTAAGTGTCGGTTAACCGACCATAGAAATTAGACTAACCGAACACCTTGTCGGTCAGATTTCCAGAGAGCTGCATTTTCACATCTTTGTCTGTCGGTCAGCATGTCGGTCAGGGCTCGGTTAACCGACCCTGCTTCTGAACCTGACCAAAGCTCTTTCGGTTAGATTTCCAGAGAGGTGTTTTCTGACCTTGTTTTCATTATCGGTTAGGGTGTCGGTCAGGACTCGGTTAACCGAACCTGTCGGCTAACCGAACCATGCTTTTTTGTCAGCAAAATTTAAAAATTATGACCGTTGGCCTCTAACCGACATATAGTCGTTGGGCCAAAATCTCTATAAAATGAAGTTCATTCCAAAGCCAAAAGAGAGGATTCTTGAAGCCATTTCTGAGGTGTACTAAGGCAAATCAAAGGGAATGAACTAAGAAGGCCAAAGGATCATTAAGTAAAGCTAAGCTTGGATTAATGAAGTTCAATCACCAAGTAAGCTTTGACTTTTCCTAATCATATGTTTTTATGCGTTGTCTAAATTATTGGTAAATGATTTTTAGCATATTAACTATGATGTGTTGAATCCATTCATCTCTTAATCTTTGATTTAAGTTATTGGATTCTTTACCTTGATTTAAATCAAGTTTGTGGTAGAAAACTTCTTAGACATGTTTTATCAAAATCTTTGTTGTTTTCAATCTTTAAAACTTTAGTTGAATTACTTTGATTTTGAAAACAACATATCACATGCATCACATGTTTAGACATAATTAATTTCATACAACTTGCAAGCTTTGGATTTTCATATCTTCAGCAAGTTTGTACTTTGTTCATGTGATTTGCATGTCACTTCAATCAAATCATTTTATGTGCATTAAACTTTCAACTACTTCAAAGCATAAACTGATTGAGCTTTCATTTTCAACTTGATTGAAGTTTTCACACACACACATCATGAGCATTCATCTTTGCAATTTATAGTGTGTTGTGTGAGTTGATTTTCACTTTCTCATTCGCCTATTTTAGAGGCAATATATATTGTGCTTAATGTATTTCTCTCCTAGTGTTTAGACACATTCTTGAGAAAGAAAAACTATTTGTATGAAAGGTTATTGCTAAGCCTAAGAAAAGCAAATTGTAAAGGTTATTGCTTATCCTAGAAAAGCATATAGTTAGGTTGTTGTTTAGCCTTAAAAACATCATTGTAAGGGTTATTGCTTAGCCTTTTGTAAAAGCATAAATAGTGGAAATCCGGTGGGGTGTGAGATCACAAGCCGGTAGTGGATGTAGGCATTGAGGCCGAACCACTATAAATCTTTGTGCAATGGTGAATGACTTGTGGTGATTGATTTGTTTATCTTCCGCATCTTTTCATGTTATCATCACTAGTTGGAGTTTAATTTGAAGAAAATTAAAATTGGCAATCAATTTGTAGCTCACCCTATTCACCCCCCCCCCCCCCCCCCCACCTCTAGGGTTAGGATCCGGAACTTTCAATTGGTATCAGAGCCTCGTGCTCTATCTTTAGGATCAAGTGTTTTGGAACTCTTGATTAGGTGTAAAATCCTAGAGTTAAGACCCTAGTTGGATTAATCTTGAAAATCATTAGAATGGATTCCACTAAGATAGAGAGTGTAGATTCCCTTGCAGATTCTCCTAGGCACCTTCTTCCATCCATTGGAGATTCAAATCTTGAACATAATGAATATCAACTTGAATCAAGTGAAGAAGAAAATGAAAATCAAGATGATCTTCAACAAGCATATGATGATTTGTACACCTTATACTTAAAGCTTTTTAAAAATCACAACAAGTTAAAAGTAGAATCTAAAAGACTAAACAAAGAATTAGTCACTTCAAAAGATGAACTTAGAGAGAAAGATGAAGTTATACAATGCTTAAACTCTAAGTTTATGATCACTTTACACAGCTTGTCTAATGCTCAAAATGAACAAAATGAAATTGAAACAAATAATGATGAGCTAAAGAAAGAAAATTTGAGTTTAATAGATACTCTAAAAAGACAAGATAAAAACATTATCCATCTAGAATCAAAATTAAAAATTTCTATGGATAACTTGTCAAAGGTTCAAGAAGAATTAAATGTATCTAAGATAAGTTGTGATAAACTTCTCAAAGAAAACACAAATATAAGTGATCATGTGAAGAATCAAGTTGAAGACATTTCTAATTTAGAATCCAAGTTAATAATCACCAAAGAAAATTAATCAAAAACTCAAAGTGATTTAAAAACTTTACAACTTGGATCTAATATGAATGAACTAAAACTTGAATTGAAACTTGCTTATGAAAAGATAAACAAGTTTAATGGAATTGAAATCCAACTCATAAAAGAAAATAATGAAAATTCAATTCTTAAAAAAAAAGTCACTCAACTTGAGACTCATAAGCAAAAGTTTGAGTGCAAATTTACCCAAAGTGAAGAGAAACTTGAAAATTTGTTTAAATTGGGTAAATCACATGGAGATAGGACAGGTCTTGGATTTAATAAACATACTTATCATGACCCTAAGTTCATCAACAAATTTGTAAAAGGTGAGTCCTCTCTCTTTAGCACTCCTACCAATTTGCCCAAAACAAAATGTCATTATTGTGGTAAAAAAGGGCATTTCAAATTTGAGTGCAAACTAAGAAGAAATCATTTGTCAAAACCCATCTATAAATCAAAGGAAGTAAAATCAATTTCTATGAAGGGTAAGACATTGAAATCAAAGGAAGACTCTTTAAAGTTCAAACAAGTCAAACCAATTCAACAAGAGTCTCCTAAGATAGATTTTAAAAGGACTAATCAAGTCCAAAGCTATCAAGTTAAATCCATCAACAAGAAACCTCTCACTTTACCTCCTTTAACCATGGAAATGAAAGAAATCTTGAAAAAGGTTGAACAATTGAAATTAAAATTCAAAATGCAAAAAGGAGGAAAAGTTAAAAGAAATAAGAACATAGTGAAAAATCATCACCAACCATCAAAGACTAATCATCATTATAAAATTGTCAAACCAAAAATTGATGACAAGTCTACTAAAATTGAAAAATTATCTCCCTTGGTTGGTGGAATCTCAAACATAGGCTTAAAGGCTCAAGACCTTAGATGGATAGCTAAGGTTAGAATCTTAGACAAATATTAAAACCTTTGGAATTAGAATAGACCAATCACTTCTCATAATCTACATCATTTTGTTGGTCCTAAGTCTAGATGATTCTAAGTTCCTTAGGCATTCTCTACATGTTTAAATTTTGCTTGTTTGAGTACTAATGCATTTTAAAAATAAAAAAATAAAAAATTCTAAAGGTATTTTATGTTAAAATGCATGTGTTTAATCAATCTATTTTGAAAAAGATTTGTTTAGATTGTTCCTTATGATCATATTAATTGTTCTCCCAAGTCAAATTATCTTAAATATTCTCAAACTAGTGATCATAAGTCAAAAATGTGGATTAGTGAATTATTTCACTTCTCTATAGGTGTCGGCTGACCGACACTTAAGTTGTCGGCTAACCGACAACTCATAGGGACGAATAAATCCCTGCGCACAGATTGAAAACTCACTTCACTATTCATCATCTTCCTTCTTCATGCCCTAGACGAGAACTTCCTGTTCCAAATCCTCAAATTAGTCAAATCTCCACCCCATTGCTCTAAAAACTTCTCTCAATCCAATTAAAATCCTCTCTCAATCATCCTCCAAGCAAGTCATCGTCATTTTCATCTCTTTCATCATCGTTGGAGCCTCATGACATTGACAGTCAACGTGAATTTGTGAGATCAAGCCTTGGTCATTCTCTCTGATTTCTTGCAAGCATTCTCTGATTTCTTCAAAAGAATCATCATCTTCAAGAGTGCCACCTCTTCCAAGCTGGGATCAATCAGTTTTCCCTAAGATCAAGGTGACTGTTTCATCCAAAAATTCCCAAACTTCATTGTTCAAATTTTCTTGAATGTATGGTTTATTTGTGGTCTCTATGGAATATTTGCATGTATTGTAGGATTTGAGATCCATATTTTTGGGGCATCCACAGCCAACTGTGCTTTCATTTCCTTAGTCTGCACACTAGGTGTTTGACGAATTGTCACAACCAAATCTGCTTAATCTTCAGTGACCCTCTCACCTTTTGAGCATTGGGAAAAAGATTTATACTGATTCACATTAAAGAAAAACCTTCAATCTTGCCCAACCAATATGCCTCCAAGAATGAAAAAAGCCATGCCAAGGCCATCTAAAAAGGGGAAGGCCACTGCCACATCCAGTAGGCCTATAGATGAACATTCAGACTTTAGTGAATCCCCTCCACCACCATCCATAGAGCTGAGGATTGATGCTAACACTCTACAACTATTGAGAAATAGGTCTATAACTACGGAAAGAAGGGTGTTAGTAAACCAAATAAAAAATCATGACTTAATGGGAATAGTTCATAAAGTAGGGTGGGATGGTATACTTCATTGGGGTGGAGATATCTATCCCACATTGGTGAGATATATGTACTCATCAATCTCAAGCACTCTCATTGGAGAAAATACTTGTTCTTTTACTATCTCCTTTGAAGATAGGAATGTAGAGATCACACCTGAGAGGATAGGAAACATTATGGGGATACCTTGCACCCCGAATGGACTTACAATGATATCAGATTCCCCTAATGAAGATGAGAGAACCCAGGCCACTAGGGACATTTGTGGTTTCAATGCCCCTTGGGATAAAAGAAAACATCATCTCACCTTAAATTCTCTCTTTCCCATTTATAGGATTATCCATCATTGCTTCACTTACAACGTCTACCCTAGGATGAGAAATAGGACTGAGCTTACAGCCTATATGGCTAACCTTTTGTCCAAGGTGGTAACTAGTACACCCATTTGCTTGCCCTCCATCATTTGTCATATGATCATTAAATTTCATAACAATGTTGGTCAGAAAAATGTAATACCATTTGGATATTTGATGACTCAATTGGCATTCTCATTTGGGATACCCAAGCCTTCTGGGGAGCAAACTATTTTCAAAACTCCATTATCACCAGCTAATGTGAATCAAATGAATCTTATTCCCAACGCTCAAATTCCTATAGCTGATGACCCTCCCTTGGCTCAAGCATCCCCATCTCCTACTCATGGCTCAACATCGATACCATCTCCTTGTCCTTCCTCTTCAGTGGACTGCTTGGCAGCTCTTAAGAGAGACATGACTTACATGAAGAAAGAGCAAAAGAAGAACAAGAAGACACTAAACAAAGTGTGCAGTATCTCCCCAGAATTTCAAAGAGTTGTAGTCGAGATGATGTTGGAGCCCCTCCTTCTCCGTCACCACCACCTCCTGATTCGGAGTAGAAGATGCTTGCTGTCACCACTATTTTTGTTTTCTCATTGGTAGTATGATTGGTGGTGTAATTTGGTTCAATTAGTTTTTGATGGATGTGTTGGATGTTGATGATGTTTATGACTATGTTTATGTTTATGGTTTATTTTTTTTGTAAACATTTTCATTTGAGACATGAATGAAAACTTGTGAATTCATTTTGTCTTTTCATGGTGGTTTCTCCTTTGCTTTTATATTCAAAATTTATCAAATGATATCAATATTATGCTATGAGAAAGGTATATGTTTGCGTGAGCTGTTTTTGGAGACTTTTTAGCAATTTGATGTCAATGGGGGAGAAGAAATGGAAATGGCTAAGTATGATTTTTAAAACTATTGGGGAGAAAAAGGTTGTGGGAGAGAATTTGTGTGGAAGCACACACAATGGGGGAGATCTAGAAGATTGGGGGAGCAAAGAAAGGAAGAGAAAGGAAGGAAGATCATGAAGAAGCCAAGAAGTCAATTTTGAAAAGTATGGAGACCAAGAGGTGTAGAAATGAATGAATGTATGAGTGATGTGCTAGTGATGATTTTTATGTTTCTTAATTTTTTTTTAGTATGTTGCCATCAAATTGCAAAGGGGGAGATTGTTAGACTCTAAGTTGTATTTGCAATTTGATGTCCAACATCTGCATCATGATCATCTCATTTCTCAAAGGTTTATCTTGAAAATCACAGGATTTAAATCAACTTGCTCAAACTCTGTTTCAATCCTTTGGTTGATTTTAGTCTTATTTTGAAAAGCTTTTTCTTGAGAAAACCTTGTCTCAAACACCTTTACATTCTGTGTTTCAAAAGCTTTCAAAACTTAGATTTTTTCTTGTAAACTCAGATCTTCAGAAAACAGTCTGACCATACTGTCGGTCAGCCTGTCGGTCAGGTATCGGCTAACCGACCTTGGACCGAAGCCTAACAGAACTCACTCGGTTAGCTTTTCTGAATGGTGTTTCAGTTGTCGGTTTGTGTGTCGGTTAAGTGTAGGTTAACCGACCATAGAAATTAGACTAACCGAACACCTTGTCGGTCAGATTTCCAGAGAGTTGCATTTTCACATCTTTGTCTGTCGGTCAGCATGTCGATCAGGGCTCGGTTAACCGACCTTGCTTCTGAACCTGACTGAAGCTCTCTCGGTTAGATTTCCAGAGAGGTGTTTTCTGACCCTGTTTTCATTATCGGTTAGGGTGTCGGTCAGGACTCGGTTAACGGAACTTGTCGGCTAACCGAACCATGCTTTTTGGTCAGCAAAATTTCAAAATTATGACTGTTGGCCTGTGACCATTGGGGGTGTCGGTTAACCGACCCCTGGATGTCGGCTAACCGACATATAGTCGTTGGGCCAAAATCTCTATAAAATGAAGTTCATTCCAAGGCCAAAAGAGAGGATTCTTGAAGCCATTTCTGAGGTGTACTAAGGCAAATCAAAGGGAATGAACTAAGAAGGCCAAAGGATCATTAAGTAAAGCTAAGCTTGGATTAATGAAGTTCAATCACCAAGTAAGCTTTGACTTTTCCTAATCA
Organism: Umbellularia californica; assembly: GCA_028538565.1. Classification (NCBI taxonomy): domain Eukaryota; kingdom Viridiplantae; phylum Streptophyta; class Magnoliopsida; order Laurales; family Lauraceae; genus Umbellularia; species Umbellularia californica. The sequence continues at coordinate 43,258,202 of JAPQWN010000004.1, forward strand.
TATGTTTTTATGCGTTGTCTAAATTATTGGTAAATGATTTTTAGCATATTAACTATGATGTGTTGAATCCATTCCTCTCTTAATCTTTGATTTAAGTTATTGGATTCTTCACCTTGATTCAAATCAAGTTTGTGGTAGAAAACTTCTTAGACATGTTTTATTAAAATCTTCTTTGTTGTTTTCAATCTTTAAAACTTTAGTTGAATTACTTTGATTTTGAAAACAACATATCACATGCATCACATGTTTAGACATAATTAATTTCATACAACTTGCAAGCTTTGGATTTTCATATCTTCAGCAAGTTTGTACTTTGTTCATGTGATTTGCATATCACTTCAATCAAATCATTTTATATGCATTAAATTTCAATTGCTTCAAAGCATAAACTGATTGAGCTTTCATTTTCAACTTGATTGAAGTTTTCACACACACACATCATGAGCATTCATCTTTGCAATTTATAGTGTGTTGTGTGAGTTGATTTTCACTTTCTCATTCGCCTATTTTAGAGGCAATATATATTGTGCTTAATGTATTTCTCTCCTAGTATTTAGACACGTTCTTGAGAAAGAAAAACTATTTGTATGAAAGGTTATTGCTAAGCCTAAGAAAAGCAAATTGTAAAGGTTATTGCTTGTCCTAGAAAAGCACATAGTTAGGTTGTTGTTTAGCCTTAAAAACATCATTGTAAGGGTTATTGCTTAGCTTTTTGTAAAAGCATAAATAGTGGAAATCCGGTGGGGTGTGAGATCACAAGCCGGTAGTGGATGTAGGCATTGAGGCCGAACCACTATAAATCTTTGTACAATGGTGAATGACTTGTGGTGATTGATTTGTTTATCTTCCGCATCTTTTCATGTTATCATCACTAGTTGGAGTTTAATTTGAAGAAAATTAAAATTGGCAATCAATTTGTAGCTCACCCTATTCAGCCCCCCCTCTAGGGTTAGGATTCGGAACTTTCACATGGCCCATGGTTGCTGGCAACCCTAGAAATCCGGGTCGCCAGATTTTCGCCGGAAGGCCCATTTTCCGATCCTTTTCGCGTTTCAGGATTTCCTGCCTTTGTGATTTTCTGAAAATCCAATTTTTGATGCTTGAAAATGACTGATCTTCGCCGACATATCGGATCCGCTATCAAGAGCATGAAGTCATCACTGATCGCTCCAAGATCGTCAACCGGTTGACCAAGAAAGTACACTTTTTGTCCGACCGATCGAGAAATCGATAAGACAGATGTCATCGGCCTACCAACATCAGTCAATGTCTGAAATTGCATCGCAATCAGACATCAAACAATGTGTGGGTCCACCTGCGATGATCACAGGAAGAATTCCAAAGGACGCTGCGCGGCCCGCGACTCTTTACATGCTCCGGCGACCACTTAATGTCGTTAATTGACCCGTTTTATGACAACTTAATGCGGTCATTAACTCATTATTTTGGACGGCCCAATCAGATTCAAGTATATGGGAGTTACAAATCCAAGCAATCATGGCATTAAAACCATGAAACTCCCCTCATCATGGAGATTAAAGGCAATTAAATGCCCATCATTCTCCATCGGCCAATCAGAAGCCAAGAAAAAAGAGTTACAAAATCAAGAAATAAAAACTTGTAACTCCTCCCATCATGAAGCATCAATGCCATCAATTCTCTTATCATGGCCATCAATTCCCATAAACAACCTCATGGATACCAAGAGCCTATAAAAGGAGGTCCATTCCAAGAAGAATGCATGTGATCCCAATCCCCGGAAATCCAGAAAATTCAAAAGAGAGACGAAGTCTTGCTACTCTGCTGCAAGAAACACCACAAGGTGATCAAAGTCCCTTGGGGGGGCACCCCCCCCAAGGTCCCCTTTTTCTACAACATGGCCTAAACGTGGCTTTTCAGCTCGTTTACTCGATTTTTCATTGGATATAGGACCTCCCTTTGGTCTTTATCCTCTAAAAAACTGAGGTTGGAGCCAAGCCGAAGAATTGAAGCATCAAGCGTTCTCATTTGAAGGACGATGGCGAAGCCCATACATGACTTGCGACCGTCGATTTGAACGTGTCCCCACAATCTCCTGAGAAGTTAGATTCATTTTCTTTCTTTTCTATTGTAATTTGTATTTTTTAAATAGACAAAAAAAGTCACAATTATTGTCTTTCATTTTGATGAGATTTGCAAATCGCCTTTCACAGCACCAAATCGCCTTTCACGGCAAACAAATAAAAATCGCCTCTTACGACATTCAAAACAAAAATTGTCTTTTTTCTTAAATATTTATGCAATTTGAAAAGTTAGAAAGAAGGATTGATTCCTTTCTACTTGTGAAGGTGAATCTCCGGATCATCACTATTCCAAATTCCAAGTAGAATAAAAAATCTAGCATACCTGTACAAAAATGTTGATACCCGCATTTCCTCCTCCGTCGAAACCCGGCAGCTCCCGGGGCGGAAGGAGAGGACGGAAATCGAGGGTCCATCAAGTTGGCATACCCGGTGGGACATGTTCATTTGAGAACGTGATGCTTCGATCCATTGGCTCCTTTCTAGTTGGTGGCTTATGTTGCATCTTGCATCTAAAAAAAAAAAAAACATGAGATGGGATTTCAGTCATTCTTTCTCATTTCAGAAAAAAAAAATCTGATTTCTTTTCTTGGATTCAAATTTGAGAAACTTTGATCCTCTCTTCTTAGAATTTGATAGCTCACAGAAATGTTTGCAGCTAACGTTCGTATTAGAGATTGGGCCATCTTTTCTCTTTGATGAGTCCGATAGGGGTTTTCAAAAAAAAAAAAAAACAAAAAAAAACTTCATTTCAAACTCTTTCAAAAAAAATAAACAAATCTGATTTCTTTTTCTCGGATTCAATTTTGAGAAACTTTGATCCTCTCCTCTTTGAACTTGATAGCTCACAGAAATGTTTGCAGCTATTGTTCGTATTGGGGATTGGGCCATCTTTTCTCTTTGATGAGTCCGATAGAGGTTTTCAAACAAAAAAAAGAAAAAAAAAATCTTATTTCAAAAAAAAAAAAAATCAGCTTTCTCTCTTTTGGATTCAAATTTGAGAAACTCTGGCTCTTTCCTTTTCGATTTTAACGCTCGCAGAAATGTTGAGCTGTTGTTCGGATTGGGACACCATTCGCTGTCTTTGATGAATTCATTAGAAATCTTTCAAAAAGAGTTTCAAAAAAAAAAAAAAACGCTTAGGTTGCACCAATTGCTTTCTTTGACCAAAGTGGATTTAAGAAATGCCTTGTCCAGAGTGTGGAGACAGCTAGACTGTTTGAGGCAAGGGTCTTCCAAACGGGTTCATTAAGTAATCATACCCTTATCTGGGGGCTGATCCATCTACTAAGGTTTCATAAGATCGAATTGGAAACCTATGTGCACCTTTCAAAATTTTTTTTTTCACTTTTGAGCTCAGAATTGAGAAATCTTGGCTCTTTCCCTTTCGGATTTAACGCTCGCAGAAATGTTGAGCTGTTGTTCGGACTGGGACACCATTTGCTCTCTTTGATGAACTCAATCTTGACTTTTCAATTTTTTTTTTCACTTTTGAGTTGAGAAATCTTGGCACTTTCCTTTTCGGATTTAACGCTCGCAGAAATGTTGAGCTGTTGTTCGAACTGGGACACCATTTGCTCTCTTTGATGAATTCAATCTTGACATTTTGAAAAAAAAAACTTCCGTCAATACTGGATTCACATCCGAGAAATTCTGGTTCCTTCCCTTCTGGATTTAATGCTCGCAAAAATGTTGAGCTGTTGTTCGGATTGGAACACCATTTGCTCTCCTTTATGAACCCAATTTTGACCTTTCAAAAAGAAATCTCATCTCTTGTCCTTTCCAATGATGCGATTTGCAACATTTGTGCCTAGCGGTGCTAGTACGCCCTTTCGGGTCTACTGTATTCGCGACCGAAACATTGTATCTCCAACCTTATATCATTTTACCTTGAGTGAGCGTTGCTTCTCGGTAATTTGAATTAAGGTCTATAATTGCTTCTAGCAGTCACTGGTACGCTCACCCTGAGCCTACCATACTTGCATTTTAGAACAATTGTATCCTCTAGGGCTTTTTGCCTTCTTCATCTTGCTCGGGCCGGGCCATGTCCCCTCGAGTGATTTGAAAAGACAAAACCATAGTTGTTCTCCATTTATGATCACCATATTTTTGTGATTACTAATGGATATGGTCTTGTTTCAGAAGTTTTCCAAAAACTAACAATGGCAACTTCATCGACCATCACTTTTGATGAGAACAAGTACCAACTTATGCTTCAAGACAAGTAAAACAAGCGCACTCATAATCGCCCCGTCAGTTGCCGAAGCGTCATCTCCCTCGAAAGCTCTCAAAACACTGGGTCAACCTTAACTCCCCGGACCATCTTCTTCGGGTCACTGGGACCATTCCCACTCCCCGCAGAAGAAACTGTACATGCCAAGAAGCAGAAAATCGCCCCGCAACTTGTCACAACATGGCACCAAGGGCGAACACAAAGAAGCCTGAAGGCTGTGGCGCTCCCACGAAGCCTCAACCCACAAGAAACCATGTTTTCTCCAAAACTTGGTCCCCGAGATCTTCACTGAAGCAACGGAGATCCCAAACATCTACAAAGCCAGCATACCTGGCCCCTCTCAAGGAGAACTGGTTCTACCCTCTCTCTTACATGAAAGAGGAGAAACCTACCCTCTGCCCAAATAACAAACAAATCCAGCATGAGTCGGCTTGCTCCTACAAGCCCAAAATCAAATCCTGCATCGTTAGGCCTCCGTAAAAACCTGCTGAAGCCTACACTGCTGCGAGTCGACCCTTCATCTTAACAGGGGCCAAACTCGCAAAATTCAAAGCCTCAGTGCGACAAGCTAAGGACCGCGTCCGGATCCTGTCCATGCCCAGCTTTAAAGAAGACAAACTCAGCTGCTGCACACGAGGGACTACATCCTTCATCGCCAGAGCCTAGCTAGAGCAGACTGAAGCTCCAATTGCTAGTCGTATGCGTCGCCGCGCGAAATATCGACAGAAGAGACTTGAGAAGTAAAGAACCCAGCATTCTACTCTCCATGTCTCTAACAAATGGGTTGAAAAAGAAAGACCCGACCAAGTCGTTGCTGTCCATATGGTTGGCAAAACCAGAAGACGCCAGAAGTCAGCAACCAAAATTTGTGTCAGACGTCCGGTGACTCTTAGCGTCTCTCGGACACGAACGCATATGGAAGAATCCTCCACTCCTTCAAGCCAAGGACACCAGAGTAACCACTCCTCGGACTCTTCATCTAAAAGAATGAGCCACAGCTCAGTCACCACGACGATTTCTTCGTTCGAATCTCGAGGGATGAATGTCCTGGCTACAAGTTCTGAGCAACCTCCACCGCATGATGACGTAACCACACGCATCCAGCAGTTGGAGCAAGGACAACAGAGAATTGAGGCTCTGATGGAAAACCTCCTTCTCACTTTACAGCGTCCACCAAACAATGAAACCCCTCCAAATCATCAAGATGACGAGGCAATGCAAAAAAAATTAGCCACGCGCCCTTACCAAAAAGGACGTTGACGATATCCTCGCAAAAGCAAAAGAAGAGGATATATTGAAGAAACATGGGATCAAGCCACCCTATCCCCTATGGATGGACTCGGTTCCGTTCCCTGCAAAATTCAAACAACCTACTCTCCAAACATATATGGGGAAAGGTTCAGCCAGGGAGCATGTCATCCACTTCAAGATCCTGACGGGAGCTATCGCGGATCAAGATGCCCTCAAGATCTGTCTCTTTGCAAGTACCCTAAAAGGTACGGCCTTTGATTGGTACTCCACTCTTCCGGAGAACTCCATCCAAAACTGGGCCATGCTGGAGACACGCTTCCTGACCCACTTCCAAGGTGAAGACCATCCTGTTACTATGGCTTAGCTCTACAGCCTAAAACAAGGAGAGAATGAGTCAACACACGACTTCATTCACAAATGGAATGCAATGGCGTACAAATGCTCATATGTATTGCCACAAGCATCGCTAGTCGACATCTGCCGTAATAACATGAGAGCAAGAATCCGCTCCATGTTCATCGGTAACAAATCAAAGAACCTGGGAGAACTCTTAGAAGCTTCCATGGAGGCTGAAATGGTGATCAAAGACCTCAACAGTCAAAAATCATCAAAGAAAGAGCCAACTGCCATTACGACCTCAAAACAAAAAAAAGAGGTTCTTAATGTGTAGAACAAGTGAGCCCCTCAGCAGTCAAAGAAAGTTGAAAACAAAACTACAGGCAAAAGACCTGAACTCTCTGATGCCCTCAAAGAACATGTAGAAAAGAAATATCCTTTCGATGAAGATGTTGAAGAAATCTTTGACGCTCTCTTAGCAAATGACAAACTCACTTTGCCCGAGCCCAAAACACCGGGAGATGTTGGCAAAACCAACGATCCCCAGTGTTGTCCATATCACCAGATGATCTCACATCTTCTCAATCAATGCTTTGTTGTGAGAGAGAAGATCAATGAGATGTCGAAAAATGGAGTCATCACCTTCGGCAAAAACTACGGCTCCGCCTCTGTCGACATGGTCTCATGTGGGCAAACTTCAAATTCACCGAAGGAGAAGATCATTACTTCATTCAAGGTGATACAAATGGCTCAAGCGTCCCAAGAGTTGGTTCCCTATCCAACACCAGATGGACAACCCATATGGGTGCATCCTGATCTGCTAGAAGATGAAAATTGGGAGATCGTCAAAACAAAGCCGATTGCTCAGCAGCAAAGGCAAGCCAAGAGACAACTCCGCAAGCTCAAACAACAGTAGAAGTCTCAACCAAAATAAAAAGTCCTTAAAAAGGCGGAAACCTCTTCCACTACTTCACTAGGGGCAACCGAAGATTCCCTTCCCAAAGCTTCAAAGGTGGTAGGAAAATTCACTCTTGATGATTTCATGCCACCTTAATACAAAAATGAAACTGCGCAGGGGGTGTCATACTCTTACAACTCGGTAGTTGGATTCTCCATGGATGGATACAAGTCCAGTGACAATGCCGATGATATCGATGAGTGGGAAGAATCCCTTGAAACAGGAGAATACCTCTCCGATGAGGAATGGATTCCCGAGTCTCATCTTATACCTGTAATCTGGTATAACTCATTACAGCCGTAAGGATCCTGGTCTGATGATGAAGAAGACCAAGAGGCTGTTTAAAAAAATATTGTTGATCCGGCACCGGCCAATACTCCAGTGGAACCTAATATTGATGAACCGCAAAGAGCAGATGACGAAGAAGATTTGGCTCCTATGCCTGATCTTGAAGAATATGCAAGAATCCTGCAACATCTTGCCATTGAGCAGGAGCAGGATCGCGTCAACAATCTTAGTCATGATCCAGAACCAGAAATCCCTGAAAATCAATTGGAATTTTCTCCCTCAACTCCTGAAAATGGGAAAAACTGCTGGATCCATGATCCTCTTACATCCGAGGATGAGTCCGATCCCCAATAGTCTACACTGGGGGCATCCTGCAATGCGATAGCTCAGGATGATAGTGCCTCTGAAGCTTCTGAAGACACGTACTCCCCAACTGGTAGTATATCTTCTGAAGCTACATTTTCTCAGGTGACTTCCACTGAGATAGCATCTTCTCAGCCTTCGTCTCCTGAAACTGTGACATCGGAACTCAAGCCTCTTCCGATTGATTATCCTGGAGAAGCTCCTGCCAATGAAGTCTTCTTCAATGAAAACCCGGTCGACTGGTCTCAGATACCAGATCTCATAGACGATGTCTGGACTGATAAATTACTCGATAAAGAAGAAAAGTTGCTGGACGCTGTTCAGGACTTGTTCCCGGAAAATGCTCCATGCAACGCAACCACTGAAGATGGCAATGCTGTTATAGAGACGTCTTCAGCAAATGACAATGATCAACCCCTCGATCCTGAGAGTGATCTTTCAAAAGAAGACCATTCTCTAGAAGCCCTTGAAGTTGGTAGAGGTACCCGCTCTGGCAGGGATTACCACAAAAATTACAACCAACTTTCTTCTTCCTATGTAAATCCTTCGGGAAAACAAGTTGTAAATGCCCCAAGTGGCAGCAATAATGAAAATGCAGGCCTAAAGGAGGCTTTCAAGTACGACTTGATTAAGCACTTCAAACACATACCTCCACGACTGCACATCCTTGACTAATTACGAATGTCTCCACAAACTCGTGATAGTCTCATTTCAGAATTACAAAGGCTGAATGCGGATGTCGACAAACATGCCCCACAAGTCCTACAAATTGAAATGGACTATAGGGTCAAAAAATCAAATACTCCCTCAAAGGGAGAAAAGAAGAAAACTGAGGGACCAAGCAATGAATGCCTCTCGGTTAAAAAAGTAACAAGTGCGACAATTGCCTTCGATAAGGACGATCTCCTGCTAGGCGAGACAAAGCACAATCGACCCTTGTACTTCACAGGGTACGTCAAAGAAATGCCAGTACACAGAGTCTAGATCGACCCAGGTTCTACACACAACCTCATCTCTACTTCGGTACTCGAAGAGCTGGGCATCCCACCTAGCAAGCTGAGTCACACGTCTGTATCCATCTTCGGATATGACGACAGCGCTCAAAGGCTTATTGGTAAAATCAGGTTCAAATTGCAAATCGGTGATCTTATTTCTGAAGTCATTGTATATGCAATAAGGACCCCTTCATGCTACAATATCCTTCTTGGATGCCCCTAAATACATGAGAATGGAGTCGTCCCTTCAACTCTACATTAGTGCATCAAGTTCGTTGGCAACGACGGCTTGATACATTGAGTGTTTGCAGACAAAAAGCCCTTCAAAGGCAAGGATGCCCATTTTGCAGACGCTTAAATGTATAAAGATGGAAAAGAAGAACAGGAGGAAGAAACAACACACTTTGCCGAAAATCTCCAAAAAGATAAGGGTAAGGCTCCCCAGCAATCATCAAACAAACCTTCTAGCAAACTCGAAGTAAGCAGTCAAGCTCCCTTCATGATCTCTCTCGAAACATCAAAACCTTTGGTAATCACCACCAAAGCAAAGAAGACAAAACAAAAGGCTGGGGGCAAGTTCACTGTCTCCTTTGTGTCTATTATGCATGACACAGACTCGGACTCAGAGCCAGAAGACGACACAGTGTCAAGCCAAGCTGATACTCAACAAGATCGGTCTGCTCTCACTCCATTGGAGACACTTGCTGACATAGAAGACATTACGTCTGCTTCCTTTGTTATTTCGGCAACTTCGCCAGAAGAAAAAACAATCTTCTTCCACAGATCGGGAGTTTCTCCACTAAATTCTCTACTTGAACCTTTCCAAAATGAAGGTATGCCTCAGCTATCCATGTATAGTCCAATGGCACAAGCTATCATGAAGAAAATGGGCTACGACGCTCAGAACCCGACTGCTTTGGGAGGTGGCCGTGGTATTCTCAAACCATTGGAACCCACCTCGACTAAAAGTCAACTAGAAGATTGGAAAATCCACCTTCATAAAAACAAGTCTTCATATGGGTTGGGGTATGATCCTACCGCTCCTATGAGACAGTTGATACCAAGGCTGCTAAGTTGTTTTGCCGACCAAGCCTCAACATCTCATGTCCATAAAGACATTGATCTCCTTGGATATCTCTTTGAGGAGTCGACCGTCAAGGATCCAAGAAGCTCCTCCAGTTGGTATAATTTCTCTGACAATGAGGAGGAATTGTCTGATGACACAGACGCTCGGTTCTCTGACCCAGAAGAACCTTCGTCTCCAAAAGAAGTACCCTACTTCAACCCAGTTCCAACAGGTGATTGGGACCATCTCATTTCAAGTCTTGAGAAGAGTACTGATCAAGAAGACCCATGGACAGAAACAGAGCATCGGTCTGTAAATGCCTCGGCACTCCAGAAGGTCTTGTTGAGTTGGAAGCCTCCGAAAATATTATGGAGGAACCACCTTCAAACCTTCCGACAGAAGATCCTGTTCAAATGATAGACTTGGAAACACCTGATAACCCGCGTCCTGTATTCATAAGAAAGAATATAAAGGATGATGAGTTACCCGAGTACATCTCTTTTCTTCGTGAGTTCGTCTATTGTTTTGCATGGTCTTATACTAAAATGCCTGGCTTAGATCCCAAAGTAGCAGTCCACAAACTCAACTTGCAAAAAGAAATTAAGCCTGTCAAACAAGGCCAAAGAAGATCCCGTCCTGACATGATGGACAAAATTGAACAAGAAGTGCAGAAACTCAAAAACGTTGGCTTCATCCGCGAGGAACAACATCCTGAATGGTTGGCCAACATCATCCCCGTGACAAAGAAAAATGGGCAGATAAAGGTCTGTATCGACTACAGGGACCTGAATAATGCATGACCTAAAGATGAATTCCCGCTTCCCATACCAGAGGTGATGATTGACAACACCTGTGGGTTTGAGCGAATGACATTCATGGATGGATTCTCTGGCTACAATCAGATAAAGATGCATCCAGAGGATGAAAGACATACATCGTTTCAGACTCCATTTGGCGTGTATTGCTACACTGTCATGCCATTTGGTCTGAAAAATACAGGTGCAACATATCAGAGGGCTATGATGAAAATATTCCAAGATATGCAGCACAAAACGGTCGAATGCTATGTTGACGACCTTGCCATCAAAAGCAGAAGAAAAGAAGACCATCTCAACGATCAAAAGCAGAAGAAAAGAAGACCATCTCAACGATCTTCGAGAAGACCGAGAAAGGGCTCAACATCGCTGCGAGCTCCAAATCCCAATACTTGCAAATGATTTTCAGGTATGAATTAACATGCTTCCAAGTCCATTTACCAAAAATCATGCATCAAAGAACATCATCATGCATTAGATGTTAGGAAAACCATGACCAAAGTTTGACCAATTCCAACCCAATTTGGTCAAAACCAATCAAACTTTTTCCAAGTCAAAAATCATGTTGGCTTGACCTAGAGACTCTATCCTTCTACCTTGATGCATAAAAAAAAAAATGCATAAACATATTGAAATTGCATAACCTCATTATCATGATGAATCAAAAAAAAAAAAAAACAAAAAAAAAGAGAAAGAAAGAAACCTCAAACAAATTTTTTTTTCGGGCCCACTGCCACGTGGCAGTACGGCCAGGTCCGTACGGACCTGTCCGTACAGCCAAGAAGAAGAAAAAGAAACGTTGGAAAAAAAGGAAGAAAAAACAGTGAAAAAAAAATCACCGTGGAAAAAAAAAAGAGAAAAAGAAAGAAAAAACGGTGAAAAAAAAAGAAAAAGCACCATGAGAAAAAAAAAAGAAATTGCAAGAAAAAACGTGCTTGAAAAAAAAATGAAAGAAAAAGAAAGAAAGAAAAGAAATTTCCTACTTCTACAATGGAGTGGAGGAAGAAAACTTACTTGAAGCCATGGAAAAGAAGAACAAAAAGCTTGGAGATCCTTCAAAAAGAAAAGTACTTCTTGATCTTGGAGCACCCTTGGAGATTCTTGCAAACAAAGAAAGCAGTAGGAGCAAAAGAATTAACTCCCCCTTGCTTTGATAGAAGAGAGCAAATCAAAAGAGGAAACAAGGAGAAAAGAAAGGACAAGTGCTAAAATTTAGCTACGTTCCTAAAGGAAAGATACTTTGAGAAAATCTCTCCAAGAAACAAGGAAACTTGAGAGATTCTCTCCAAGAAAGGATATTTTTAGATATTCTCTACACAAAAGAGATAATTTTTAGATATTCTCTACAAAAATGATACCATATGAGATCTAGGCAATCTCCAAAGCCTAAGGTCCCATGGGTTAGCCCACATGAGCCAGGTTTGACCACCTAGGCACTAAAAGTGGCTTTTAGTCAAAATATCCCTCTTACCAAGAGCATGCAAAAAAAAAAAAAAAAAAAATGTCCCATGCCTCTTTTGAGTTGATTGGACCATTCAAAAGAAAAAGAAAACGAGAAAAAAAGAAAGCCTCATGAGTTTCCAAAAAAAGAAAAAACCAAACCATCCAACCTCATGAACCAAATTAAGCCAAAACCTTGAAATTGACAATCCATAGAAAACCAAACCCTAGTCCCCTAGCTTGCCACATACAGCTTGCTAGGTCACAAGACCAAAACCAAATCAAAACCAAACCAAAACAAAACCAAAAAGCCAAATCTGGCCCCCCAACTTGCCACATACAGCTTGATGGGTCTCAAGGTCAAAATCAAAACCAAACTCTGACCCCCTAACCTGCCACATTCAGCTTGTTAGGTCACAAGGTCAAAAACCAAAATCAAAAACCCAAAATCCAAATCCCCCATGTCATTTTCAAAACTTTGCCTTGAGATGGTACGTGATCCCTCTCACTACCATAAAATTCCCCCAGAAACTCAAAAGGTTATTAAAAAAAAAATGTTCTCCTTCAAGTTTCTCTTCGAGGCACATCGACTCCAAAAAGTTACTCGTCGCTGCACCTCGAGGGGGCATTTGTTGGCACCAAAAAAGTCACTATATCTCCTCGACATCAAGAAGCCACATGAAGCTGCATCCTGCTACAAACAGGCAAAGCTACTTCAAGCATCAGATCTTGTCAGAATCAAACAAAAACTGCAAGATCCTTCAAGACAACCAAAAGAGGGGTACACATGAAGTTTCGGGCCGTTCCGACATCATTTGGCCTAACTTCACTCCTCCGACAGTTAAATAGGTGCTCCCGGCGACGACATCATCGAAGACATCAGAACTTCGATCAGAGCTTACGGATAACTCCAAAATACCTCCAAAGGTCTCCTTGTCAAATTTCAAGTCAAACAGACAATGTTTGACCCTCTAACAATGCTCGAGCAGCAAAATCAAGGCTCTTAGTGGCGAGAACCACTGAGGCCATCACTCATCAAACAAAGCACATGAGTGGCTTCAACATGCTTCCAAAGGGTTGCACATCGAATTTCAGGTCATTCCGACAACGTTTGACCAGATTTCGACGCTCCAAAAAAAAATTAAGCCTACCCCGGGACCATGACATCCAAATCAGAGCTAATGAGTCGTCTCAAAATGACTCCAATAGGCTCCATGTCAAGTTTCAGGTCAATCGGATATTGGTTGACCGCATATCAAAGCTTGGCATCTTCCTCGCAGTAAAATCAAATCAAGCATCGACGAGACCCCAAATGGCTTCAAAACTCAAATAAAAGCCCATGGTTGGTCCTATCTACTGCTCAGGAAGCTTCACCTCAATTTTTAGGTCATTCCGACATTGTTTGACCTAGTTTCGACTCTTGACGGAAAATTGGCTACAAAGACTTCGGCTTTCCCGAAAAGTGGGAAACTTTGTGCTCCAGTTTTGTGTGACTTCTTGTCAAGTTTTCTCCAAGAAAATAAAGTCAATAATTGAGGAAAAATGTCAAGAAAAATACAGAACAAAAAAGGAACAAAAAATAAGGTAAAACGACCGAAAAAGACACTCGGCGACCAAAAGGGCCAAAGCGCATGGTCGCCGGCGACCCTGGGTGCATGGTAGCTAGCGACCCTGGAAATCCGGGTCGCCGGATTTTCGCCGGAAGGCCCGTTTTCCGATCCTTTTCGCGTTTCGGGAGTTCCTGCCTCTGTGATTTTCTGAAAATCCAATTTTTGATGCTTGAAAACGACTGATCATTGCCGACATCTCGGATCCGCTGTCAAGAGCATGAAGTCATCACTGATCGCTCCAAGATCATCAACCGGTCGACCAAAAAAGTACACTTTCTGTGCTACCGATCGAGAAATTGACAAGACAGATGTCACCGACCCACCAACATCAATCAATGTCTGAAATTGCACCGCAATCCGACATCAAACACTCTGCGATGATCACAAGAAGAATTCTGAAGGACGCAGCGCGGCCCGCGACTCTTCACATGCTCTGGCGACCACTTAATGTCGTTAATTGACCCGTTTTATGACAACTTAATGCGGTCATTAACTCATTATTTTGGATGGCCCAATCAGATTCAAGCATATGGGAGTTACAAATCCAAGCAATCATGGCATTAAAACCATGAAACTCCCCTCATCATGGAGATTAAAGGTAATTAAATGCCCATCATTCTCCATCGGCCAATCAGAAGCCAAGAAAAAGGAGTTACAAAATCAAGAAATAAAAACTTATAACTCCTCCCATCATGAAGCATCAATGCCATCAATTCTCTCATCATGGCCATCAATGCCCATAAACCACCTCATGGCTACCAAGAGCCTATAAAAGGAGGTCTATTCCAAGAAGAATGCATGTAATCCCAATCCCCGGAAATCCAAAAAATTCAAAAGAGAGACAAAGTCCTGCTACTCTACTGCAAGAAACACCACAAGGTGATCAAAGTCCCTTGGGGGGCCACCCCCCAAGGTCCCTTTCTTCTACAACATTGCATAAACGTGGCTTTTCAGCCTGTTTACTCGGTTTTTCATTGGATATACGACCTCCCTTTGGTCTTTATCCTCTAAAAAACTGAGATTGGAGCCAAGCCGAAGAATCAAAGTATCAAGCGTTCTCATTTGAAGGACGATGGCGAAGCCCATACATGATTTGCGACCGTCGATCTGAACGTGTCACCAAAATCTCCTGAGAAGTTAGATTCCTTTTCTTTCTTTTCTATTGTAATTTGTATTTTTTAAAGGGACAAAAAAGTCACAATTCTTTTCTTTCATTTTGATGAGATTTGTAAATCTCCTTTCACGGCAAAATCGCCTTTCTCGGCAAACAAACAAAAATCGCCTCTTACGGCATTCAAAATAAAAATTGTCTCTTTTCTTAAATATTTATGCAAGTTGAAAAGTTAGAAAGAAGGATTGATTTCCTTTCTACTTGTGAAGGTGAATCTCCGGATCATCACCATTCCAAATTCCAAGTAGAATAGAAAATCTTGCATACCCGTACAAAAATGTTGATACTCGCATTTCCTCCTCCGCTGAAACCCGGCAGCCCCTAGGGCGGAAGGAGAGGACGAAAATTGAGGGTCCATCAGATTGGTCGCTCTCAAAGATGAGGGATTCTATAAGATCGTGGTAAGCAGCTGTCCTTGGGTTACGGATGATCAGAGCATTGTGCTCGAGCCTACCTTCTTCTTCGGTGATGCAGTCCCTGACGACTTGACATACCAAAGGAGATGTTTTCAGTTCTCTTACACAGCAGATGGTGAGGAGATAACTCGGTCTACCCGGTCGACCTTCGATCGCACCATATCGATCATGAGCCTATCTCCCACGTGCCCTAAGAGGGAGGATCCTCCGAGCTGGGTGAAAAGGACTAGTGTGATCAAGACCGGGGTTTTGTTGGCAGCCCTTCCAGTTTTGCAGAGAAGTCAAATGTCCATATGGACATGTTGATGCCAACCAGTGGCCACCAAGGTTCTGATCATCCATCGGTCGATTTGAGACCGGTGGGCCTTTGCATTTTTCGGGGTGACGCCAGCAATTGGGTGACGCCCTTTCGACTTCGTTGCCGTTTTAGTGCTGACTCGAGCTGGGAATCATAGACTGATCACACCCTGAAGATTGGCGCGGCCATTCTGCGGGAGGCCGAGATTTTTTATGCGGTTCGCGCTTTTCGGCAACCCGTGGTTTTCTCCGACGAGGCTTTCATGGTCATGTTGGAGTCATTCGTTCCACAAACCAACACCTCCATTGTTACGAATGGTGAGATTCGTTTTTCTTTAAAGAAATTGAGCGCCATCACTGGGCTGCCTATCCTCAGCAAATTCTATGAGGAGTTCATGCCTATCGACAGCGTCCTTGAGGAGTTCAGGCTTTTGTACTTTCAGCTCGTCGCCTTCTATGATTTTTTGAAAGAGAAGGAGGGTTCGAAAGTCAGGTGCAGTAGTTGAAAGAGTTGCAGCTCCAACTTTTTTGACAGTGGGGAGTCTTTTGATGGCATGGCTCATGATGCTAGGGCTAAAGCATCAAGTTTGAAGAAGATATCCGCTATGCGAGAAGAGTTAAGGAAATTCTTCGTAAGCACAGACGCTATTTGTCCTCACTTATTGGCTGGGTGAGGCTGTTTTTACTGGAGATGGAACGCACATCATGCCGCATTGTATTTTATCGCCTTGTCAGATGGCATTCGAAGAGCGGCTAGCTTTGGTGCCTGCTCTTTACTCTTACTTGTGTACCGAACTGCAGGCTGCTGCTTTCCTAGTTCGGCTTGGGCTCCCTATGAACAGGGTATTTTCATCCAATATCTTCTATTCGTGGTACGTATACCACTGTCCTAGCTTCCATCAGTTGGGAGTTGCGCAGGATGATGAACCTTTTATGATTTGTTTGGCTAGAGGGACAGCCATTTTCGAATCTCTTTTGTCTGCCCATTTGAGAATCGGACGGTTCAGGGACGTCAAGATTGAGCAGTCTTCAGTGAAGCTTTCTCTAGGTTTGCGAAAGAAGGCTTTTGATTTTGGTGTCTCCTATGATTCCACCAGGACAGGGTCGGGAAGACACTATGCTTTGACAAACGCGGAGAAGATATGGCTTTTCAACATACGGGTTGGTACAATGGTGTACCGTAGACATCTTTTTGTCGATATCCAGCCGTATGTCCCTTCATGTTTTGCATTGCAGCTTGGCTTCTCTCAAGGCGTTGTTGGAGCGCCTTTGAGTATGGTGAAGCGTTTCGGAGGTTTGCAGGACGGGAGGAATGCATGGGTTTTTTACAGTGCTGAGGACACTATCGCCATGATTTCCTATCCTGAGCTGCCCACTTTTCGGACTTCTGGTTTCACGAAATGGTTCATGGAGAGCTTCTCAGTGTATCGGGGCCTTTCCAAGAAGGAGCTTGACATCAAGCAATCTCCTGGGAAGGGTTTTGGCAGATCAGATGGTGTCCGACGGGAGGAAGTTTTGGCTTTCCTTTCTGGTGAGAAGCACAAGATAGGCTTTCTCAATGAGCAGGATGTCATCAGATTAGGAGCTGCACAAGGGATTCCTGAGGTCTTGAGACAGCTGGAAGAGGAGGAGGCCGAGATTGATGCTTGGATGCAAGCAGAGGGCACAAAGGCTTCCATGGAGTCTACTGGGAAAAGCAGACCATCAAGTGAGGACTCTAGTGGGAGACCTGATGTTGATAGTGGGGCGGGATCTTCAAGCAGACTGTCCCACAGAAGTAAGAGGAAGAAAGGACAGCGCCATAATATGAGACGGCAAGAAAGTCCTCCTGATTTGGAAGTTCCTCTCACCATTGCTGAGGAGGTGTCTGGGGGTCTTGACGAGCCTCCATAGAAGAGGAGCTGAGAAGAGGAGACCGCTGGTTTGATCCTCCTTCTTTCTTTTCATGCTTTTCTTCTTTTATGAGAGGTTTTTTTTTTGACCCGCTGCTTTCTTTCTTTTGGCAGAGGATGATGATTTGGTAATGCCGGAGGTTCCAGCCAATGAGGCGATGACGGATTTGATAGCGGCATCCGAGGATGAACCCAGGGCTCTGGAGTGGTTCCAGAACCTTCACCTGGTATGATGCTTTCCTCCCTTTCTGTTTGTGCTGTCATCTGCCAACATGTAGCATTTGTTTTCTTGTTAGCTGACTTGCCAGAAGATTCTGACGACTTGGAGCCATCCATGGATGCAATCTTTGACGATGCTTCGGATGAGCTTAGAGAGGCAGAGAGTATTCCGCCGGTCATCGAAGAAGGTATTTTGTAATAATAATCTTGATATTGATTTTTGACAAGATCATAATCATACCTGATGGAACGCGCTCCTGCCGAGGGTGCTACCGGGGTCGGCGGACATGGGAGTCCGTCGGGTCCGGCCCTTTCGCGCCCGGGGGGCTAAAGCGTGCATCAACATTTCTTTGTGTGGGTGTGCCAGATTTTCTATTTTACTTGGAATTGCAAGTGGTGATCCGGAGATCGACCTTCGCAAGTAAAAAGGAAATCAACTTCTTTCAAGTTTTCCATTGCACAAATATTTAAGAAAAGAGACATTTTCTTGGTTTGCCGTGAAAGGCGATTTTGTTTGGCATTTATAGCCGATTTTGGCGTTTATAGCCGATTTACAATTCTCATCAATAATGAAAGACAAGAGTTGTGATTTTTGTCTCTTTTAGAAAAATACAAACTACAATGAAAAGCAAGAAAAGGAGGATCTAACTTTTCAGGAGATTGTGGGGGACTCGTTCAGATTGACGGTCGCAAGCCATGTATGGGCTTCGCCATCATCCATGCAGATGAGAACAGAAGATGCTCTTGATTCGCTTGGCTTGGTTATAACCTCAGATTTTTAGAGGACAAAGACCAAGAGGAGGTCCTATGTCCAATAAAAAGCTAAGTAGACGGGCTGAAAAGCCATGTCTAAGCCATTGGAGGCAGCGGGAGAAGGCAAGGACCTTGGGGGGGAGTACCCCCCAAGGGACTTTTTGTCACCTTGTAGTGGTGCTCGGTACAGAACTTCAGCAGAGTTTTCTCTCTTTCTCTAGACTCTGTCTGTCTGGAATTCGGGATTCTCTGGATACGAGCTCTGGATTCTTTTTTCTCCGATCTCTTTCTTCTTGGAAAGCTCTCCTATTTATAGGCTCTTGGTAGCCATTAGGAGAGTTTATGGGCTTTAATGGCTTTAATGGGAGGAGTTACAAGATTTATTTCTTGATTTTGTAACTCCTTTTTCCTTTAATCTAATTGGCCGATGGAGATTAAGGGTTTTTAATCACCTTAATTACCATAATGGGAGGAGTTTCATGGTTTGAATGCCATGACTTAATTGATTTGTAACTCCTGGATGCTTGCTTCTGATTGGGCCGTCCAAAGAAATGAATTAATGACTGCAATAAAGCTAGTCAATTAACTGCATTAAATGGTCGCCGAGCAGTTGAAGAGTCGTGGGCCGCGCCGCGTCTTTTGGGATTCTTTTGGAGATG
Organism: Umbellularia californica; assembly: GCA_028538565.1. Taxonomy (NCBI): domain Eukaryota; kingdom Viridiplantae; phylum Streptophyta; class Magnoliopsida; order Laurales; family Lauraceae; genus Umbellularia; species Umbellularia californica. The sequence continues at coordinate 43,277,024 of JAPQWN010000004.1, forward strand.
ATCACCGATGGATCTACATGCTGATCGACATCGGATGACCGTGTAATTTCAGACATTGATAGCCAGCAGCGGGCCGGTGACATCTGTCTTGTCGATTTCTCGATCGGTCGGACAGAAAGAGCGCTTTTTAAGTCAACCGGTCGGCGATCTTGGAGCGATCAATGATGATTTTATGCTTTTGACGGCGGATCTGAGATGTCGTCGGATATGAGTCAATTTCAAGTACTAAACATCACATTTTCAGGAAACCACAGGGGCCAAAGTGCTCGAAACGCGAAAAGGGACAGAAAAACGGGTCACCGGCGAAAAATCCGGTGACCCGGACTTCCATGGTCGCCGGCTGCGACCCTGGGGGTTTTTCTCCCCTTTTTGGTCCGTTTTGCGGTCTTTTTCGTCGCCGTTTTCTTCTGTATTTTTCCTGACATTTTTTCTCATTTATTGGCTTGATTTCCCTGTAGAAAACCTGATGAGAATCCTTGCATTTTTAGAGTGCAAAGTTTCCAATTTTCCGGGAAAGCCGAAGACTTTGTCGCGTAGAGCTGCTGATTTTCCGCCAGAAGCTGAAACTTGGTCAAACGATGTCGGAATGACCTGAAATTTGAGGTGAAGCCTCTTGAGCAATAAATAAGACCAACCATAGGCTTTTGTTTGAGTTTCGAAGCCGTTTGGGGTCCCGTCGCCAGTAGACTTGATTTTGCCGCGAGGGAGATGCCGCGCGTTGATGTGCGGTCAAACGATGTCCGATTGACCTGAAATTTGACAGGGAACCTATTGGAGTCATTTTGAGATGATCCACAAGCTCTGTCTTGGAAACCATGGTCCCGGGGAGCTCCGCCGCCGGTAGGCTTGATTTTCTTTCGGAGCGTCGAAACCTGGTCAAACGTTGTCGGAATGACCTGAAATTCGACGTGCAGCCTTTTGGAAGCATGTTGAAGCCACTCATGCACTTGGTTTGATGAGCGAAGGCTTTGGTGGTTCCCGCCGCCGGGAGGCTTGATTTTGCTGCTCTAGCATTGATGGAGGGTCAAACGTTGTCGGTTTGACTTGAAATTTGGCATGGAGCCCTTTTGAGACATGTTGGAGTCATCCGTAGGCTCTGATCAAAGTTTTGACGTCTTCGATGATGTCGCCGCCGGGAGCGCCAATTTAGCTGTCAGAGAAGCGAAGTTAGGCCAAATGATTCTGAAATGGCCCGAAACTCCTTGTGTACTCCTCCCTTGGCTGTCTTGAAGGATCTTGCAGTTTTTGTTTGATTCTGACAAGATTTGATTTTTTGGAGAAGTTGCATTGCCTATTTATGGCAGGTTGCGACTTCATGCAGCTTTCTTAATGTTGAAGAGGCAAAGTGACATTTTTGGTGTCAACAAATGCCCCCTCGAGGTACAGCGACGAGTTGCTTGACTTTTGTAGTCGATGTGCCTCGAAGAGATTTTTGAAGGAAAGCTTGTGTCTTGACCAAGAGTCTTTGAGCGATCTTTCCATTGGTAGAGTAGCCTTTGAACTTCCAGGGAAATTTTATGGTAATGAAATGAATCAAGTACCATCTCGAGGCAAAGTTTTGAAGATGACATCAGGGATGTGGATTTGGGTTTTTGTTTTTAACCTTGTGACCTAACAAGCTGTATGTGGCAGGTTAGGGGGTCGGGTTTTGGTTTTGACCTTGTGACCCAACAACCTGTATGTGGCAAGTAGGGGGATCATGATTTGGTTTTTGGTTTTGGTCTTGTGACCTAACAAGCTGTATGTGGCAGGTTAGGGGACCAGGATTTGGTTTTTGGTCACTCTTTGGGACGTGTGGGTCCATTGGAGTGGTTTGGATTTTTGTGGAATGTCAATTTCAAGATTTTGGCTCAATTTGGTATAGAGGCTGGATGGTTTGATTCTTTGGAAGCTCATGGGGCTTGGAAATTTTTTTTTGTATGGTTCAATCAACTCAAAAGAGGCATGGAACCATTTTTGTATTCTCTTGGTAAGAGGGATTTTTTTCCTGACTAAAAGCCCATTTTTTTTTTTTTTAGTGCCTAGGTGGTCAAACCTGGCTCATATGGGCTAACCCATGGGACCTTAGGCTTTGGAGATGGCCTAGATCTCATATGGTGTCATATTTGTAAAGAATATCTAAAGATATCTCACTTGGATAGAGAATATCTAAAAATATCTTTATGGGAGAGAATCTCTCATATTCCCTTAATTTGGGAGAGAATATCTCAAGGTATCTTTCTTTTTGGGAAAGAATCTCCAATCTCCTATTTTGTTGGAGAGAATCTCTCATTGATTGATTTTGGGAGAAAATCTCTCAAAGACATCTTTCTTTTTGGGAAAGAATCTTTCTAATTCCTTCTCTTTTGGTAAGGTTACTAATTAGTAGCACTTACCTTTCTTTTTTTGTTTCCTTCTTTGATTTGCTCTCTTCTATAAAAGCAAGGAGGATGCTAGATCTCTTGCCCTTATTGCTTTCTTTTGCAACAATCTCAAGAGAGCTCCAGGACCAAGAGTTCTTCTTCTTCAAGGATCTTCAAGCTTTTTCCTTCTTCTTCTCCATCAATGGCTTCAAGTAAGTTTTCTCTCTTTTTCTTTCAAGAAAACTCCATGTAGAGAATAGGATGGTAAAAAAAGAAAGTTTCTCTCTCTTTTTTTTTCTTTTCTTTTTCTTTTTTTTTTGCTGTTTTCTTTCTTTTTTTTTTTTTAGAAAGTTTCTTTTTTTTTTGTTCTTTTCTTTCTCCCCCTTTTTTTTTGAGAAAGTTTCTTTTTTTTTTTGCTCATCATGATAATGCGTATTTATGCAAATCTAGATGTTCATGCATGTACTTTTTGTAGATTGAATTTGAGAGCATGATAGCATACCTGAAAATCTTTGCAAATTTGGGAATTTGGAGCTCGCAGTGATGTTGAGCCCTTCTTGATTTTGCGGAGATTTTGAGGTTTCGAAAGTTTGGAGTTTCGGAGCTCGCAGCGATGTTGAGCCCATCTTCAAACTTTCTATTTCTTTTGGGGTATTTCCCTTTTCTTCGGAATTGCCCCGGAACCATGCCAAAATTTCGCCAGATTGTCTTTTAGCGAAATCATGTCATTTTGATGATGATCTTTTTTTTTTTTTTTTTTTCTTTTCCAACCTTTGCAGGTGGTTCCTCCAGAACGAACAAGGGTAAAGAGCCTGCTACAAGCGTACCTCGTCGATCCGCCAGATCTTCTAATGCGGCCATTCAGCAGGCCTGGGAGAAGGTCCAGTATGTTGAGAGAAACTTGGAAGAGTGCGACTCTCTCAACAGAGATGAGATGAGGCAACAACTGATCGCTCTCAAGAGTGAGGAATATTATAAGATCATGGTAAGCAACCGTCCTTGGGTTATGGACGATCTGAGGGTTTTGCCCAAGCCTACCTTCTTCTTTGGAGATGCAGTCCCCGACGACTTGACATACCAAAGGAGATGTTTTCAGTTCTCTTACACAGTAGATGGTGAAGAGAGAACTATTTCTACCCGGTCGTCTTTTGATCGGACCATCTCGATCCTGAGCCTTTCTCCCACGTGCCCTAAGAGGGAAGATCCTCCGAGCTGGGTGAAGAGGACCAGTGTGATCAAGACCGGGGTTTTTGTTGGTGGACCTTCCAGTTTTGCAGAGAAATCGCCTGCCCAAATGGACATGTTGATGCCAGCCAGCGGCTATCAGGGCTCTGATTATCTGTCGGTCGATTTGGGACCGGTGGGCCTTGGCGTTTTTAGCGGCGACGGCAGCAATTGGGTGAAGCCTTTTCTACTTCGTGGCCGTTTCAGTGTTGACTCCGATTGGAAGTCGTGGACTGATCGCATCCTGCTGATTGGTGGCACCATTTTGAAGGAAGCCGGGATTTTTGACGCGGTCCGTGCCTTCAGAGATTCCGTGGCTTTTTCCGACGAGGCCTTCATGGCCATGTTGGGATCATTTCTCCCACAAACCAATACCTTCGTTGTAACGAATGGTGAGATTGGTTTTTCCTTGAAGGAGTTGAGCGCCATTACTTGATTGCCCATCCTTGGCAAACTCTACGAGGAGTTCATGCCGATTGACAGCGTCCTTGAGGAGCAGTCAGAGGAGTTCAGGCTCCTATACTTTCAGCTCGTCGCCTTCTATGATTTTTTGAAGGAGAAGGAGGGCTCGAATGTCAGGTCCAGCAGTTGGAAGAGTTATGGCTCTTCATTCTTCAACTTCTTTGACAGCAAAGAGTCTTCTGACAGTGTGACCCTGGAGGACCGGAAGAAGCCTTCCGCCATGCAAGAAGAGTTGAAAGACTTCTTCGCAGGTACAGATGTAATTTTTTTCTGACATTGCACTGCGGAGAGAAATTGCAGTTTACCTCACTTATTGGCTAGGTGAGGCTATTTTTGCTGGAGGAGATGGAACACACATCAGGCCGCATTGTATTTTTCCGGCTTGTCAGATGGCGTTTGGAGAGCGGCTTGCTTTGGTGCCTGCTCTTTACTCCTACTTGTGTACCGAACTGCAGGCTGCTGCTTTTTTGGTTCGGCTTGGGCTCCCTATGAATAGGGTATTTTCAGCCCATATCTTTTATTCGTGGTTTGTATACCACTGTCCTGGCTTCCACCAGCTGGGTGCTGCACAGGATGATGATCCTCTGATGATTCGATTGGTTAAGGGAAAAGCCGTATCCGAATCACTTTTGTTTGCCCGCATGAGGATCCGACGGTTCAGGGACGTCAAGATGGGGCAGTCTTCAGTTAAGCTTTCTCCGGAGTTGCGGAAGAAGGCTTTTGATTTTGGTGCCTCCCGAGACTCTACCAGAGCAGGGTCGGGAAGGCATTACTCTTTGACCAATGTAGAGAAGGAGTAGCTTTTCAGCATACGAGTCGGCACGATGGTGTACCGTAGACATCTTTCTGTCGACATCCAGCCGTATGTACCTTCTCGCTTTGCACTTCAGTTGGGCTTCTCTCAAGGCGTTGTTGGAGCGCCTTCGAGTATGGTAAAGCGTTTTGGAGGTTTGCAGGATGGCAGAAATGCATGGGCTTTTTATAGTGCTGAAGACACTACTGCCACGATTTCTTATCCTGAGCTGTCGACTTTCCGAACTGCCGGCTTCACGAAGTGGTTCGCGGAGAGCTTTTTGGCATATCGGGGGCTTTCCAAGAAGGAGCTTGATGTAAAGCTGTCTTCGGGGAAAGGTACTGGAAAGTTGGATGGCGTCCGGCGAGAGGAAGTTTGGGCCTTCTTTTCTGGAGAGAAGCACAAGATAGGCTTTCTCGGTGACCAGGGCGTCATTGGTTTTGAAGCTGTTTGGGAAGTACCTGATGAGGCTTTGGAGCAGCTAGAACAGGAGGAAGCTGAGCTCGACGCTTGGATGCAAGCGGCACAGAGGCGAGCTTCCGTGGAGTCTACTGGCAAGAGCAGACCATCCAGTGAGGAGCCAAGTGGGAGACCTGACTCTGACAGTGGGGCAGGATCTTCTAGGAAGCGAGCCCACAGAAGTAAGAGGAAGAGGAGTCAGCATCACACGGGGCGGGACGAAGACTCTCCTAATGTGGAAGTCCCTCTCACTGTCAATGAGGAGGTGCCAGGGGAAGCTGACGAACCTCCGGAGAAGAGGATTCGGGAAGAAGAGACCATCGGTGAAGGTATGATTCTTCCTTTTTCTTTTTCTGCTTCTTTCATGGGGCTTTCCATGTTCTGATTTGTTTTCTCACCCTGCTGCTGCTTTTTTTTTTTAGCAGAGGATGAAGACTTGGCGATGCCTGAGGTTCCGACCGATGAGGCGGTGATGGAGCCGGTTATGTCATCTGAAGAAGAACCGAGGGACTGTGGAATGATTCCAGAGTCTCCAATTGGTATAACTTCTTTCGCTTTCTCTTTTTTTTTTTTTTTTGCCTGCGACTTGATTTGCTAACATTTTTCTTGTCAGCTGACTTGCCACAGGATTCCGATGACTTTGAACCATCAATGGACGCAAATGTTGATGATACTTCCGATGAGTTCATGGAGGAAGAGAGTGTTCCGCCAGTCGTCGAAGAAGGTACTTTGTAGTGATGACCCTGATGATTTTTTTTTAACAAGATCATATTCATACCTTTTTGTGTTTCATTTGCAGGTTTTGAAGTGACAGAAGAAAGTCCATCGCTTTCTTCAGAACCAGAGCAAGGGATGCCAGAGGTCGATCCGGAGGTAGAGACTCCTACAACCAGTTCTGACGCGATAGAGGAGATACCTCGTGCTGAGATTCCTTCTCCAGTGGCTCCAAGTGGAAAGAGTTCTTTTGTTACTCTTCCAATGGGACATGACATGAGCAGCCAATCAACGGAGAAGGGTGAATCTTCATCCAGTTCGTCTCTTCAATTTGCGAAGAAGGTGCTGGCTCGGGTTTTGAGTTCTTGGATTGAGACTCTCTTTTCTGGACACGTGGATGCCGGATTTGGCATGATCCCACATGTACAGGAGATTCTCACTGATACCGAAGAGGTTGGTCTGGATGTCACAGGTGCCAGGGCGATCGTTGATAGGATCATTGCACTGGGTGACAAGTGGTTTGAGACAATGGATTTCCCTGACGACCAATTCTTCATGGAGATGTTCTTGGACCCTGCTGATAAGGCTAAGTCTGACCTGAATGAGGCTACACAAAGCAAGAAGCAGCTAGTTCGGGAGAAGAACTTGGAAGAGCTAGCCATCATCGGATTGAGGCATGACCTTAACGTTCTTGATAGAGAAGTTGAGGAGGCCAGGAAACGTCTTGAGCATTTGAAGGCGCAAGTCGCTGCCAAGTGGGCTGCTATAACAGAGGCTCGTGACAGGGAGAGTGCTCTGATTCGCAGGGTTGCAGATGCCGGTCAAGTTCTCGAGAGGAGGACTCTAGAAAACGAACAATGGCAAACTGCTGGGGAAAAGCTTCCCGGTGTAAAAGAAGGGTTATGGCATTCGCCAGCATCTCATGGCAAGTTCCTGAAGAAGCGTGCCTTGGAAACTCTGACGGCTGAGGCCAAAAGTTTGCTTGAGGAGCTGAAGCTTTGGCTAGAGACCATTTTTGGCTGAGCTCCTGATTTTTTGTAGCAGAAACTATTCTTCTTTTTTTTGGTACCACATGTATATTTTTTGGTACTCTCTTTTTTGTTTGTAGTGTTTGTGAACACCCTTTTTTTTTGCTTTGGTACCACATGTATTTTTCGGTACTCTTTTTTATTTTTTTTATTTTTTTTTTGTTTTCCCTACGCTCACTTAAATCTTTTTGTGATGAAAGTAATTGCTAAATGGGATTTGATCAAAAGCTTTGTCATTTTGTGAAAATCTTTTGTCAAATGATTGTTTTGGTAGGGGCAACGAATTTGGCATGAAAGCCGGATTTTCGTGGCGTTTGCAGCCAGTTTGATGGCATTGATAGCCAATTTGTGGCATTTATAGCCGGTTTAGTGGCATTGATAGCCGGGTTTTGGTGGCATTGATAGCCGGGTTTTTTGAAAGCCAAGTTTTGGTTTGTCGGCATGAAAGCCAGTTTTTTGTGGCATTGATAGCCGGTTTGTGGCATTTATAGCCGGTTTTGACATGAGAGTCAGGTTTTTTTTTGTGTGGCATTTATAGCCGATTTGGTGGCATTGATAGCCGGTTTTGGCAAAAGAGCCAGGTTTTTGGTTTTCAAAAATGAAAGTATCGACTAAGAGTTGCCTCCCTGCTGAATGGTCTTGCAAGTATCGATGGAATGTCGCATCCTTGCTCATTCGGTTGCGAGTATCGATGGAATTTCGCCTCCTCGCGGATTTGGGTGCAAGTATCGATGGAATGTCGCATCCTTGCTTTTTTCAAAATTTGGTTTTGCGGGTACTGACTTGATGTCGTTTCCCCACGATTTTTTGAAATTTGTGGTTTTCTCGAACCTTTGGGTTGTGGATATCAAAACATTGCATCTCCACGATTTTTAGGTTTTTTCGAACCTTTTTTGAAATTTGGGTTGTGGATATTAACTGATATGTTGCGTCTCCACGGTTTTTGGATTTTGCAAGTATCGACGAAATGTCGCTTCCCTGCAATTTTGGGTGCAAGTATCGATGGAATGTCGCATCCTTGCTTTTTTTCAAAAAATTTGTTTTGCGGGTACTGACTTTGATGTCGTTTCCCCACGATTTTTGAAATTTGCGGTTTTTTCGAACCTTTGAAATTTGGGTTGTGGATATCAACTGAAATGTTGTGTCTCCACGATTTTAGAGGTTTTGGAAGTATCGAATGGGGTTCGCATCCTTCCAATTTTTTGAGTTTTGCGAGTATCGACGAAGTGTCACTTCCCCGCGGTTTTTGAAAAACCATTTTTTTTTTGTTTAAAGACACGAAGGTCGTAAATCTTGACCTAAAACCATTTGGCGGTAAAAGGTAAGGTGGACTAGGGTGGAAATCCCTGAATCCGGATTTTTGTTTCAAACCATGAATTTTGGTTCAAGGATCGAAAGTTTTGGTCAAGTCAGGGAGAGGCTCCTAAATTTGGATTTTTTTTTGTTTTTGAACAATGAAACGGTAAAAGTAAGCATTGTTTTTGAATCTCTAGAAATTTTGACATTTGATATGAAAATTCTAAAGAGAGTGGGTTTGACGAGCGAGTACCTGAGAACAGGTTTTGGCCATACAGGCATTGCTCTTACCCAATTGGGTAAGTCTTCAAGGGTAGTACCGCTTCAAGAACTTGCCATTGATGGGCAGCATACACCTGTCGCCTTCCATGTTTAGGAGGGCATATGCGCCGTTGGAGAAGACCTTGTCGATGACGTAGGGTCCCTCCCATTTTGGCTCAAACTTGCCTTTGGACTTGTGAGCGAAGACCATTGGTCTTTTTACCGCAAGAACCAAGTCACCCTTTTTGTAGGCGCGTTGCCTGACCTTTTTGTCAAAAGATCCTGCCATGCGTGCTTGGTAAAGTTCAATGCTTTGTCGAGCTTCGAGCCGTCTCTCGTCGAGATTGTCCAGCTCATGGAGTCGCAATTTGACATTGCTTTCTTGAGTCATGTCATTTTGTAGAGATACCCTCAGAGAAGGAATTTGTACCTCTAGGGGCACGACAGCTTCGCATCCATAGACCAAGGAGAATGGTCTGCTATGGGTTGTCCTCGAACGGTGGTTCGATAGGCCCACAAGGCTTCAGACATCTTGTCGCTCCAGTCTCTTTTGTGACTAGAGACCATTTTCTTGAGGATTTTGCAGAGTGTCTTGTTGAAGGCTTCTGCTAATCCGTTTGCTGCCGGATTGTATGGAGTCGAAGGACAGCTTTGAATTTTGTATTTGTCGCAGAACCTGTAGAATCGATGATCCCGGAATTGTGGTCCGTTATCATGGACGAATCTTTTAGGTATGCCGAAACGACAAATGATGTTGGTGCGTAGGAATTGAAGGACTGATGAGGTCTTCATTTCGTTGAACGCAAATGCTTATGACCACTTGGAAAAATAATCCGTTGCGGCGAAGATGAAGCGATGACCTTTGCTTGAAGGGGGAGAAATAGGACCTATGATGTCCATACCCCAGGCTTCGAAAGGCCACGAGATTACTGTAGGGTGTAGCCATTCCGGAGGCATGTGAATGTAATCTCCGTGAACTTGGCATAACTGGCAGCGTTTGGCAAATTGCATTGCATCAGCTACCATGGTAGGCCAATAGTAACCTAACCTTTTTATCTGATCATAGAGCTTAGGACCTACCTGATGGGCTCCACAAAGACCAGCATGAACTTCTTTAAGTGTTTCTTCGGCCTCTTGTTGTGACAAGCAGCGTAGAAGTACTCCGTTGAAGGATTTCCTGTAGAGGATTTTTGAAGGAATATCCAAATGAAAGTTTGGGGCTCGCCTTTGGATGCTTACCCGTTCTTTTGGATCTTCAGGTAGGATTCCGAACATGGTGTAATCAATGAACGGATCCCTCCAGTCGCCGATTGAAGGTTAAAGGATAGAGATCCGACTTCCAACCACTCGGTGGCATTCAGTAACTGTTTGGTGTGTGTTAAGAGGAGGGAGGATCCTTCTCTCGCACACTGTGATTTGCATGTTTTCCCCTTCCTGGATCGCCATTGATGCGGCAAGTCCGGCCAGGGCATCTGCACGGATGTTTTCACCTCTACGAATGTGGGTGATGTGACAGATGTCAAACTTTTGCAGAAGCGATTGTGCCTTGTTGTAATAAGGCAGCAGATCGGGCTTCCTGACTTCATATATCTGATTCATCTGGTTGACGATCAGTTGAGAGTCTCCAAAGACTTCCAGTATAGTGATACCGGATTCGATGGCGAGTTCCAATCCTAGGATCAGAGCTTGGTATTCAGCTGCATTGTTTGTGCATGGTTCCAGTAGCGAGAAAGCGTGTGGAATCATGTATTTGTCGGGGTTAACAAAGAGGATGCCAACTCCCGAGATCAGCTTTCTTTTTTCATTTGTCCTGGTTGCACCGTCAAAGTACATGTCCCAGGAGGCATTTGGTGAGGAAGTCTCCACGTTGTAGACGGGTTCGTCTAGGAGATCATCTCTGAGTGGAGAATCTTTAGGCAATGGATGCTCTGCGAGAAAGTCTGCTAGAGCTTGGCCTTTGACTGCTTTTTGTGGTACATACCTATATCAAATTGTGACAAGAGGATGGACCATTTTGCCAGTCGGGCATTGAGAGAACCTGCCTTCGTGACAAGGACCTTCAAGAGGTTGATCCTTGAGACGAGGTAGACTGTGTTGGAAAGCAAGTAGTGACGTAGCTTTTGTACGGCGAACATCACTGCAAGGCATTCTTTTTCGACTTGAGAGTAACGATGCTCTGCACCTACTAGCATGCGGCTGAGGTAATATAGAGCAGCTTCCTTTCCCTCACCATTCTCTTGTGCAAGCAGAGCGCCTACAGAATGATCAAGAGCTCTTGTGTACAAGATGAATGGTTTTCCAGTGGCAGGGGCAGCTAACACTGGAGGTTTGGTCAGGTATGACTTGATTCTTGAAATGCGGCTTCACAGTCGGCATCCCAGACAAAGTCTACACCCTTTTTCATCAATCGAGAGAATGGACGGCATTTCCCCGAAAGATTGGAGATGAACCGTCTGATGTAGGCCAATCTCCCTTGGAGCCCTTTTAATTCTCTCAAGGTTCTTGGAGAGGGCATTTCTAGAATAGCCTTGACTTTTATGGGGTCAAGTTCTATTCCAGCTTTCCGAACAAGGAATCCAAGAAACTTACCTGACGAGACGCCGAAGAAGCATTTTAGAGGATTCATTCGCAGTTTGTGTTTGCGAAGTCGGAGGAAGACTTCCCGAAGATCTTTGAGATGGTCTTCTTTTCTTCTGCTTTTGACGGCGAGGTCATCAACGTAACATTCGACCGTCTTGTGTTGCATATCTTGGAATATTTTCATCATAGCCCTCTGATATGTGGCACCAGCATTTTTCAGACCAAATGGCATGACAGTATAGCAATATACGCCAAATGGAGTCCGAAATGATGTGTGTTTTTCATCCTCGGGATGCATCTTTATCTGATTGTAACCAGAGAAGCCATCCATGAATGTCATTCGCTCGAATCCGCAGGTATTGTCAATCATCACCTCCAGTATGGGGAGCGGGAATTCATCTTTAGGGCAAGCGCCATTCAGGTCTCTATAGTCAATACAGACCCTGATCTGCCCGGTTTTCTTTGTCACGGGGACAATGTTGGCCAACCATTCTGGATGTTGTTCCTCACGGATGAAGCCGACGCTTTTGAGCTTTTGAACTTCTTGTTCAATTTTATCCATCACATCTGGACGGAATCTTCTTTGGCCTTGTTTGACAGGCTTGATGTCTTCTTGAAGATTGAGTTTGTGGACTGCTACTTTGGGGTCTAAACCAGGCATTTCAGCGTAGGACCATGCAAAGCAATCAACAAACTCACGAAGAAAAGCGATATACTCGGGTAACTCATCATCCTTTATATTCTTGCTTATGAATACAGGACGTGGGTTATCTGGTGTTCCCAAGTCTATCTTTTCAACAGGATCTTCTGTTAGAAGGTTCGAAGGTGGTTCCTCCACAATATTTTCGGAGGCTTCCAGCTCAATGAAACCTTCTGGGATTCCAAGGGCACTTGTAGACCGAGGGTTTGTTCCTTTCCACGGGTCTTCTTGATTGGTGATCTTCTCAAGGCTCGCTATGAGATGGTCCCAATCGCCCGTTGAAACTGGGTCGAAGTAAGGTACTTCTTTTGGAGACGAGGGCTCTTCTGGGTCAGAATAGCACAAGTCTGTATTATCGGACGATTCCTCTTTATCATCAGAGAAATCGTACCAATTGGATGAGCTTCCTGGATCTTTGTCAAGTAACTCTTTAAAGAGATATCCAGGGAGATCGATGTCTTCATGGACTTGAGATGTTGAGGCTTGGTCGGTAAAATGACTTTTAAGCTTTTGTGTCAACTGTCTCAGAGGAGTGTCGGGATCATACCCTAACCCATATGAAGACTTTTCTACATGACCGTAGAGTCTCCAATCTTCCAGCTGGCTTTTGGTCAAGGCGGGCCCCAATGGCGTGAGAATACCGCGTCTTTCTCCCAAACCAACTGGGTTTTGAGCATCATAGCCCATTTTCTTCATAATTGCTTGTGCCACAGGACTATACAGAGATAGCTGAGGCATACCTTCATTTTGGAAAGGTTCCAGCATGGAGTTTGATGAAGAAGCGTCCGATCTATGGAAGAAGATCGGCCTTTTCTTTGATGATGTTGCCGGAACAACAAAGGAAGCATACGTAGGATCTTCTACGTCAGTAGGTGTCTTCATCGGAGTGAGAGCAGGCTGAACTTGTTGAGTGTCAGCTTGGCTTGACGAGGTGTCGTCTTCTGGCTCTGAGTCCGAATCCGTGTCTTGCTTGATAGACACGAAAGAGACAACAAATTTGCCCCCAGGCTTTTGCTTTGCCTTCTTCACTCTGGTTGTGATGACCAAAGGTTTTGAAGATTTGAGGGAGATGACGAAGGGAGGTTGACTGCTCTCTTCGGATTTACCGGAGTGTTTGTTTTCTTCCGGTGATTTTTGAGGAGCCTTGCCTTTATCTTTCTGGAGATTTTCAGCAAAGGGTGCTATTTCCTCTTTTTCTTCTTTTTCGCCTTCATACATTTGGGAGTCTGCGAAGTGGACTTCTTTACCTTTGAAGGGTCTTCTGTCTGCAAACACTCGATGTACCATGCCGTCGTCGCCGACGAACTTGATGCATTGATCTAGAGTTGAAGGGACAACACCATTCTCGTGTATCCAGGGGCGTCCGAGAAGGATGTTGTAGCATGAAGGGGTTTTTATTGCATACACAGTGACTTCAGAGATAAGATCACCGATCTGCAATTTGAACCTGATTTTTCCGATAGGCCTTTGAGTACTCCCATCGTATCCAAAGATAGATACAGATGTGTGGCTTAGCTTGCTGGGTGGGATGCCCAACTCTTCGAGAGCCGAAGTGGAGATGAGGTTGAGTGCAGAACCTGGGTCGACCTGAACTCTGTGTATAGGCATTTCCTTGATGTACCCTGTGAAGTATAGGGGTCGGTTGTGCCTTGCTTCGCCAAGTAGGAGGTCGTCCTTTGTGAAGGCGATGGTTGCACTGGCTGCTTTTTGCACCGAGAGGCATTCAATGCATGATCCCTCAGTTTTCTTTTCTCCCTTTGAGGAAGTTTCAGAGTTTTTGACCCGGTAGTTCTTTTCAATTTGGAGGACTTGCGGGGCATGTTTGTCGACATCCTCATTCAGTTTTTGTAATTCTGAGATGAGATTATCACGAGTGCGTGGAGACATTCGTAATAAATCCAGGATGTGCAGTCGTGCAGGTATGTGTTTGAAGTGCTCGATCAAATCATACTTGAAAGCCTCCTTAGGGCCTGCATGTTCATCATTGTTGCCATTGGGGGCGCTTACAACATCTTTTCCCGAAGGATTTACATAAGTAAAGGAAGATTGGTTGTAATTTTTGTGGTAGTCCCGGCCCGAGCGGGTGCCTCTACCAACTTCGAGAGCTTCTTGAGAAGGGTCTTCGCTTGGAAGATTGTCCTCAGGATCAAAAGGCTGTCGTTTCTCATTTACTGAGGATGCGTCTGCAGCAGAATTGCCATCCTCAGTGATTGTGTTGCATGGAGCATTTTCCAGGAGCGAGTCCTGAACAGCATCCAGCAGCTTTTCTTCTTCGTTGACCCATCCATCATCCCAAGTTGGGTTTTCTTCATGATGATGAGTCGGGAAGAGCGTGAGTTCTGAAGTCACAGTCTCAGGGGACGAAGCCTGAGAGGGTGTCATCTCTGTGAAAGTCACGCGAGACGAGGTAGCCCCAGAAGATATGGTGCTAGGTGTCGCCGGTGTGTAAGTGATCTCATCGGATGATGCATCGGAAGAGCTATAATCCCGAATTATCACATTACAGGCAGCTCTTAAAGGAGACGTTGTCTGCTCGGAGTCAGACTCATCCTCAGATGTAAGAGGATCGTCTACCCAGTAATTTTCTCCATTTTCAGGAGTTGAGGGAGGAGGTACCTGGTGGGCTTCAAGGAGTTCCGGCTCTGGATTGTGAGGAATCTCGTTGACGCGGTCTTGCTCTTGTTTTAGAGCGAGATGCTGCAAGATCCTCACATATTCTTCAAGATCAGGCATGGGAGCCAAATCTTCTTCTTCGTCTGCTCTTTGTGGCTCAACATGGTTGATTTCCACTGGAGCAACGACGGGTGCTGGCTCAACAGCATTTTCTTGTACAGCCTCTTGGTCTTCCTCATCATCAGACCAGGATCCTTGTGGCTGTAAGGGGTTATACCAGATTACTGGCATAAGTTGAGTTTCAGGAACCCATTCTTCGTCGGAGAGATACTCTCCTGTTTCAAGAGATTCCTCCCACTCGCCGGTGTAGTTGGGCTCGAATCCATCGTCGGTGTCGCTGGACTCGTATCCATCAATGGAGAATCCAACTACCGAGTTGTAAGAGTATGATGCCCCCTGAATAGCTTCTTTTTTGAATCGAGGTGGCATGAAATCACTGAGAGTGAAGTTTCTTACCGCCTTTGAAGTCTCTGGAAGGGACGTTTCTGTTGCCCCGAGTGAAGTGGTAGAGGAGGCCTCTGCCTTTTCATTGACTTCTTGTTTTGGCTGGGTCTTCTCTTGCCGTTTGAGCCTGAGGAGATGTTTCCTAGCCTGCCTTCACTGCTGAGCAGTCGGCTTTGTTTTTACGATCTCCCAGTTTTCATCTTCCAGGAGATCGGGATGTACCCATATGGGTTGTCCGTCTGGTGTCGGGTAAGGAACCAACACTTCGGACGTTTGAATTCTTTTTATCACCTTGAAGGAAGTAGTGATCTTCTTCTTCGGTGATTTTGGTGTTTGTCCACATGACACCATGTTGACGGAGGCAGTCCCATAGTTTTTGTCAAAGGTGATGACTCCATTTTTCCACATCTCGTTTATCTTCTCTCTCACAACAAAGCATTGATTGAGAGGATGCGAGACCATCTGGTGGTATGGACAGTACCGAGGATCGTTGGTTTTACCAACATCGCCCGGTCTTTTGGGTTCAGGCAAGGTGAGCTTGCCGTTTGCCACGAGAGCCCCGAAGATTTCGTCAACATCTTCATCGAACGGGTATTTCTTTTCTACTCGCTCTTTGAAGGTATCAGAGAGTTCAGGTCTCTTACCTGCAGCTCTGTTTTCAGCTTTCTTTGGTTGCTCAGGAGCTGACTTGGTTTGCACATTGAGGACCTCTTTTTCTTTGGTTTAGAGGTTACAATGGCGGTTGGCTCTTTTCTTGATGACTTCTGACTGTTGAGGTCTTTAATCACCGTTTCAGCTTCCATAGAAGCTTCCAGGAGTTCTCCCAAGTTTTTTGATTTGTTGCCGATGATCATGGAGCGTATTCTGGCTCTCATGTTGTTTCGGCAGATGTCGACTAGACGCTTGTGGCAGTACATCTGAGCATTTGTACGCCATTGCTTTCCACTTGTGAATGAAGTCGTATGTTGACTCATTCTCCCCCTGCTTCAGGCTACAAAGTTGAGCCATAGTAACAGGATGATCCTCACCTTGGAAGTGGGTCAGGAAGCGTGTCTCCAGCATAGCCCAGTTCTGGATGGAGTTCTCCGGCAGAGTGGAGTACCAATCGAAGGCCATACCTTTTAGGGTACTTCCAAATAGGCGAATCTTGAGGGCGAGCCTTGCTTCTCGGTAATTTGAATTAAGGTTTACAATTGCTTCTAGCAGTCATTGGAACGCTCACTCTGAGCCTACCATACTTGTATTTTAGAACAATTGTATCCTCTATGGCCTTTTGCCTTCTTCATCGTCCTTGGGTTGGGCCATGTCCCCGGACCATTGTCTTCGGATCGCTGGGACCATTCCCACTTCCCGCAGAAGATGCTGTACCTGCCAAGAAGCAGAAAATCTCCCCGCAACGTGTCACTAATATGGCACCAAGGGCGAACACCAAGAAGCCTGAAGCCCGTGGCGTTCCCACGAAGCCTCAACCCACAAGAAACTAGGTTACACCAAAACTTGGTCCCCGAGATCTTCGCCAAAGCAACGGAGGTCCCGAACATCTGCAAAGTCAGCATACCTGGCCCCTCTCAAGGAGAATCGGTTCTACCCTCTCTCTTACATGAAAGAGGAGAAACCTACCCTCCACCCAAAAAACAAACAAAATCATCATGAGCCGGCTTGCTCCTACAAGCCCAAAATCAAATCCTGCATCGTTAGGCCTCCGCAAAAATATGCTGAAGCCTGCACTCCCGTGAGTCGACCCTTCATCTCAACAGGGGCCGAGCTCGCAAAATTCAAGTCTTCATTGCGACAGACAAAGGACCGCATCCAGATTCTGTCCTTGCCAAGCTTCAAAGAAGACAAACTCGGCTGTTGCGCACGAGGGACTACATCCTTCATCGCCAGAGCCCAGCCAGAGCTGACTGAAGCTCAAATTGCTCGTCGTATGCATCGCCACACTGCATATCGACAAAAGAGACTCGAGAAACAAAGAACCCAGCGTTCTACTCTCCATGTCTCAAAAAATGGGTCGAAAAAGAAAGACCCGACCAATTCGTTGCTGTTCATATGGTTGACAAAACCAGAAAACGCCAGAAGTCAGCAACCAAAATCAGTGTTAGACGTCCAGTGACTTGCAGCGTCTCTCGGACTCGAACACATCTGGAAGAATCTTCCACTCCTCTAAGCCAAGGACACCGGAGTAATCACTCCTCAGATTCTTCATCCAGAAGAATGAGCCCCAGCTCAGTCACGAGGATGATTTCTTCGTTCGAATCCCGAGGGATGAACGTCTTGGCTACAAGTTCTGAGCCGCCTCCACAACATAATGATGTAACTGCATGCATCCAGTAGTTGGAGCATGGACAACAGAGAATTGAGGCTCTGATGGAAAACCTTATTCTCACTTTACAACGTCCACCACCTAACAATGAAACCCCTCCGAATCATGAAGATGACGAGGGCAATGCAGAAAATAATGAGTCACGCGCCCTTACCAAAAAGGACGTGGACGATATCCTCGCAAAAGCAAAAGAAGAGAATACACTGAAGGAACATGGGATCAAGCCACCCTACCCTCTATGGTGGACTCGGTTCCGTTCCCTGCAAAATTCAAGCAACCTACTCTCCAGACATATACTGGGAAAGGTTCAGCCAGACAGTATGTCATCCATTTCAAGATCCTAACGGGAGCCATTGCGGATCAAGATGCCTTCAAGATTCGCCTCTTTGCAAGTACCCTAAAAGGTACAGCCTTTGATTGGTACTCCACTCTGTCGGAGACCTCCATTCAGAACTGGGCTATGCTGGAGACATGCTTCCTGACCTACTTCCAAGGTGATGACCATCCTGTTACTATGACTCAACTCTGCAGCTTAAAACAGGGAGAGAATGAGTCAACATACGACTTCATTCACAAGTGGAAGGCAATGGTGAATAAATGCTCAGATGTACTGCCACAAGCGTCGCTAGTCGACATCTGCCGTAACAATATGAGAGCAAAAATTCACTCCATGATCATCGGCAACAAATCAAAGAACCTGGGAGAACTTCTCAAAGCTTCCATGGAAGCTGAAATGGTGATCAAAGACCTCAACAGTTAGAAATCATCAAAGAAAGAGCCGACTGCTGTTACAACCTCAAAACCAAAGAAAAAGGAGGTTCTCAATGTGCAGACTAAATCAGCTCCTCAGCAGCCAAAGAAACCTGAAAACAAAACTGCAGGTAAAAGACCTGAACTCTCTGATGCCTTCAAAGAACGTATAGAAAAGAAATATCCGTTCGATGAAGATGTTGAAGAAATCTTTGCGGCTCTCCTAGCAAATGGCAAACTCATTTTGCCAGAGCCCAAAAGACCAGGAGATGTTGGCAAAACCAATGATCCCCGATACTGTCCATACCATCAGATGATCTCACATCCTCTCAATCAATGCTTCGTTGTGTGAGAGAAGACCAATGAGATGTGGAAAAACGGAGTCATAATCTTTGATAAAAACTATGGCCCCGCCTCTGTCAACATAGTGTCATGTGAGCAAACTTCAAAGTCACCGAAAGAGAAGACCACTACTTCATTCAAGGTGGTAAAAATGGCTCAAGCGTCCCAAGAATTGGTTCCCTATCCAACATCAGATGGACAGCCTATATGGGTGCATCCCGATCTCCTAGATGATGAAAATTGGGAGATCGTCAAAACAAAGTCGATCGCTCAGCAGCGAAGGCAAGCCAAGAGACAACTCCGCAAGCTCAAACAGCAGCAGAAGTTTCAACTAAAACAAGAAGTCCTTGAAAAAGCAGAAACTTCTTCCACTGCTTCACTAGGGACGACGGAAGAATCTCTTCCCAAAACCTCCAAGGCGGTAAGAAAATTCACTCTTGATGAATTCATGCCACCTCTATACAAAAATGAAACTATGCAGGGGGCATCATACTCTTGCAACTCGGTAGTTGGATTCTCCATGAACGGATACGAGTCCAGTGACACTGCCAGTGATATCGATGAGTGGGAAGAATCCCTTGAAACAGGAGAATACCTCTCCGACGAGGAATGGATTCCCGAGTCTCATCTTATGCCAGTAATCTGGTATAACCCATTACAGCCACAAGGATCTTGGTCTGATGATGAAGAAAACCAGGGCCCTATTCAAGAAAACGCTGTCGATCCAGCACCAGCAAATGCTTCAGTGGAACCCAACATGGGCGAACCACAAGGAGCAAATGACGAAGAAGATTCGGCTCCCATGCCTGATCTTGAAGAATATGCAAGAATCTTGCAACATCTTACCATAGAGCAGGAGCAGGATCGCATCAATCTTCGTCATGATCCAGAACCGGAAGTCCCTGAAAATCAGCGGGAACTTTTTCCCTTAACTCCTGAAAAGGGAGAAAACAGTTGGATCGATGATCCTCTTACATCTGAGGATGAGTCTGTTTCCCAACAGTCTGCACTGGGGGCATCTCCTATCAGGATAACCTGCAATGCAATAGCTCAAGACGACAGTGCCTCTGAAGCTTCCGAAGACACGTACTCCCCAACCGGGAGCGTATCTTCAGGAGCTACATCCTCTCAGGTGACTTCCACTGAGATAACATCCTCTCAGCCCTCGTCTCCTGAAGCTGTGACATCAGAGCTCAAGCCTCTCCCAATTGATCATCTTGAAGAAACTTCTGCCAATGAAATCTTCTTCAATGAAAACTCAGTCAATTGGTCCCAGATACCCGATCTCACGAGCGATGTCTGGGCTAATAAAGAAAAGTTGCCGGCTACTGTTCAGGACTTGTTCCCGGAAATTGCTCCGTGCAACACAATTACTGAAGACACCAATGCTGTTACAGAGACGTCTTCAGCAAAGGATCAACCTCTTGAGCCTGAGAACGATCTTCTAAAAGAAGACCCTTCTCTAGAGGCTCTTGAAGTTGGTAGAGGTACTCATTCTGGCCGGGATTACCATAAAAATTACAATCAACCCTCTTCTTCATATGTAAATCCTTCGGGAAAGCAAGATGTAAGCGCCCCAAGTGGCAATAATAATGAAAATGCAGGCATGAAGGAGGCTTTCAAGTACGACTTGATTGAGCACTTCAAACACATACCTGCACGTCTGCACATCCTTGACTTATTGCGAATGTCTCCACAAACTCGTGATAGTCTCATTTCATAATTAAAAAGTCTGAATGCGGATGTCGACAAACATGCCCCACAAGTCCTACAAATTGAAATGGACTATAGGGTCAAAAAATCAAATACTCCCTCAAAGGGAGAAAAGAAGAAAACTGAGGGATCAAGCAATGATTGCCTCTCGGTACAAAAAGCAGCAAGTGCAACAATTGCCTTCGACAAGGATGACCTCCTCCTAGGCGAAACAAAGCACAACCGTCCATTGTACTTTACGGGGTACGTCAAAGAAATGCCAGTACACAGAGTTCAGATCGATCCAGGTTCTGCACTCAACCTCATCTCTACTTCGGCACTCGAAGAGCTGGGCATCCCACCTAGCAAACTGAGTTACACTTCCGTACCCATCTTCGGATATGACGGTAGCGCTCAAAGGCCTATCGGCAAGATCAGGTTCAAATTGCAAATCGGTGATCTTATTTCTGAAGTCACTGTGTATGCAATAAGGACCCCTTCATGCTACAATATACTCCTTGGACGCCCCTGGATACATGAGAATGGTGTCGTCCCTTCAACTCTACATCAGTGCATCAAGTTCGTTGGCAACGATAGCTTGATACTTCGAGTATTTGCAGACAAAAAGCCCTTCAAAGGCAAGGATGTCCATTTTGCAGATGCTCAGATGTATAAAGATGGAAAAGAAGATCAGGATGAAAAAACAATTCACTTTGCCGACAGTCTCCAGAAAGATAAAGGCAAGGCTCCTCAGCAATCATCGGAGGTAAACAAACCCTCCACCAAACTCGAAGTAAGTGGTCAAGCTCCCTTCGTCGTCTCCTTCAAATCTCCAAAGCCTTTGGTAATCACTACCAAAGCAAAGAAGACAAAGCAAAAGGCTGGGGGTAAGTTCGCTATCTCCTTTGTGCCTATTATGGATGATACAGACTCAGAGTCAGAACCAGAAGATGACATATCATCAAGCCAAGCTGATACTCAGCAAGATCAGCCCGCTCTCACTCCATTGGAGACACCTGCAGACATAGAAGATGATACGTCTGCTTCCTTTGTTATTCTGGCAACTTCGCCAGAAGAAAAAACAATCTTCTTCCACAGATTAGGAGCATCTCCACGGAACTCTTTGCTTGAACCTTTCCAAAACGAAGTCCATAAGCTCAACTTGCAAAACGAAATCAAGCCTATCAAACAGGCCAAAGAAGATTCCGTCCCGACGTGATGCACAAAATTGAACAAGAAGTTCAGAAACTCAAAAATGTTGGCTTCATTCGCGAGGAACAGCATCCCGAATGGTTGGCCAACATCGTCCTTGTGACAAAGAAAAATGGGCAGATAAGTGTCTGTATCGACTACAGAGACCTGAATAGTGCATGTCCTAAAGATGAATTCCCGCTCCCCATACCAGAGGTGATGATTGACAACACCTATGGGTTCGAGCGAATGACATTCCTGGATGGATTCTCTGGCTACAATCAGATAAAGATGCATCCTGAAGATGAAAGGCATACATCATTTCGGACACCATTTGGCGCGTATTGCTACACTGTTATGCCATTTGGTCTGAAAAATGCAGGTACAACATATCAGAGGGCAATGATGAAAATATTCCAAGATATGCAGCACAAGACGGTCGAATGCTATGTTGATGACCTCGCCATTAAAAGCAGAAGAAAAGAAGACCATCTTGAAGATCTTTGAGAAGTCTTCCTCCGACTTCGCAAACACAAATTGTGGATGAATCCACTAAAGTGCTTCTTCGGTGTCTCATCGGGTAAGTTTCTCGGATTCATAGTATGGAAAGCTGGAATAGAACTTGACCCTATCAAAGTCAAGGCTATCCTGGAAATGCCATCTCCCAGAACCCTAAGAGAATTAAAAGGGCTTCAAGGAAGGTTGGCCTACATTCGATGGTTCATCTCCAATCTATCAGGGAAATGCCGTCCATTCTCTCGCCTGATGAAGAAAGGCGTCGACTTTGTCTGGGATGTTGAATGTCAAAATGCATTTCAAGACATAAAAGCATACCTCACCAAACCTCCAGTGCTGGCTACCCCCACAACTGAAAAACCATTTATCTTGTACAGAAGAGCCCTCGACCACTCTTTGGGTGCTCTGCTCGCACAAGAAAACGACGACGGAAAAGAAGCTGCTCTATATTACCTTAGCCGCATGTTGGTAGGTGCAGAGCATCGCTACTCCCCTGTCGAAAAAGAATGCCTTGCAGTAATGTTCGCTGTACAAAAATTGCGTCACTATCTGCTGTCGAACACAGTCTACTTGATTTCGAGGATCAACCTCCTAAAGGTCCTTGTCACAAAAGCAGGTTCTCTTAATGCCCGACCGGGAAAATGGTCCATCCTTTTATCACAGTTTGATATTAGGTATGTACCACAAAAAGCAATCAAAGGCCAGGCTCTAGCAGACTTCCTCGCAGAGCATCCATTGCCTAAAGATTCTCCACTCAGGGATGATCTCCCAGACGAATGTGTCTACAACGTGGAAACTTCCTTATCAAATGCTTCCTGGGACATGCATTTTGACGGTGCAACCAGGACAAATGAAAAGGGAAAGCAAATATCGGGAATTGGCATCCTCTTTGTCAGTCCTGACAAATACATGATCCCACACGCCTTCTCGCTACTGGAACCATGTTCAAACAATGCAGCTGAGTACCAAGCCCTGATTATAGGATTGGAACTCGCCCTCGAATCCGGCATCACCATGTTGGAAGCTTTTGAAGTCTCTTAATTGGTCGTCAACCAGATGAATCAGAAATATGAAGTCAGGAAGCTTGATTTGCTACCTTACTATAATAAGGCGCAGTCGCTTCGATAAAAATTCAACATCTGTCACATCACCCACATCCTCAGAGGTGAAAATATCCGTGCAGATGCCCTGGCTGGACTTGCCGCATCCATGGCAAATCCAAGAAGGGGAAAACATGCAAGTCACAGTGTGTCAAAGCAGGATTCTCCCTCCTCTCAACACACACCAAGCAGTTGCTGAATGCCACCAAGTGGTTGGAAGTCGGATGTCCATCCTCAAACCTCCGATTGGCGACTGGAGAGATCCGTTCATTGATTATATCACGTTCGGAATCCTACCTGAAGATCCAAAAGATCGAGTAAGCATCCAAAGACGAGCCCCGAACTTTCATTTGGATATACCTTCAAAAGCACTTTACAGAAAATCCTTCAACGAAGTACTCCTACGCTACTTGTCACAACAAGAGGCTGAGGAAACTCTCCAAGAAGTTTATACTGGTCTTTGTGGAGCCCATCAGGCTGGCCCTAAGCTCTACAACCAGATAAAAAGGCTAGGTTATTATTGGCCTACCATGGTAGCTGATGCAATGCAATTTGCCAAGCGCTGCCAAAAATGCCAGATTCACGGAGATTATGTCCACATGCCTCCAGAATGGCTACATCCAACAGCAATTTCATGGCCTTTCGAAGCCTGGGGTATGGACATCATAGGTCCTATTTCTCCCCCATCAAGCAAAGGTCATCGCTTTATCTTCGCCGCTACGGATTATTTCTCCAAGTGGTCAGAAGCATTTGCGGTCAACGAAATGAAGACTTCATCAGTCCTTCAGTTCTTGCGCACCAACATTATTTGTCGCTTCGGTATACCTAAAAGATTCGTCCATGGTAACGGACCACAATTCCGGGATCACAGATTCTACAGGTTTTGCGACAAGTACAAAATCCAAAGTTGTCCTTCGACTCCATATTATCCAGCAGCGAATGGACTAGCAGAAGCCTTCAACAAGACACTCTGCAAAATTCTCAAGAAAATAGTCTCTAGTCACAAAAGAGACTGGGGCGACAAACTACCAGAAGCCTTGTGGGCCTATCGAACCACCGTTCGAGGACCAACCCATAGCACACCATTCTCTTTGGTCTATGGATGCGAAGCTGTTGTCCCTTTGGAAGTACAAATTCCTTCCTTAAGGGTATCTTTGCAAAATGACATGACGCAAGAAAACAATGTCAAATTGAGACTCCAAGAGCTGGATAATCTCGATGAAAGACGAAAGCTCTACAAAGCATTGAGTTGTACCAAGCACGCATGGCAGGATCTTTCGACAAGAAGGTCAGGCAACGCTCCTACAAAAAGGGTGACTCGGTTCTTGCAGTAAAAAGACCCATAGTCTTTGCCCACAAATCCAAAGGCAAATTTGAACCAAAATGGGAGGGACCCTTCGTCATCGACAAAGTCTTCTCCAATGGCGCATACGCTCTTCTAAACATGGAAGGGGACAGGTGTATGCTGCCCATCAATGGCAAGTTCTTGAAGCGGTACTACCCTTGAAGACTTCCTCAAACGGGTCAGAGTGATATCTACACGGCCAAAGCCTATTTCCAAGGTACTTGCTCATCAAACCCACCCCTTTTGAAATTTTCATCTTTATGTTGAAGTTTCCAAAAAAAAAGACTCTCTCAAAACAATGCTTACTTTCATCGTTTCATTGTTAAAAAAAAAAATCAAAATCCAAAAATCCAAGTTTAGGAGCCTCTTCCCAGACTTGACAAAAATTTTCGATCCTTGAACCCAAAAATTCATAGTTTGAGACAAAAACCAGGACTCAGGAACTTTCACCCTAGTTCTCCCCGGCTTTTACAACCAAAATGGTTTTAAGTCAAAATTTATGACCCTTGTGTCTCTAAACAAAAAAAAAAATGGTTTTTTTTTTTAAAACTGCGGGGAAGCAACATTCAGTCGATACTCGCAAAACCCAAAAGAACCGGAAAGATGCGAACCCCATTCGATACTTCCAAAATCCAAAAAATCGCAAGGAAGCGAACCCCATTCGATACTTGTAAAATTTCAAAAATCATGGAGAAGCAACATACCAGTGGATATCCACAACCCAAGTTTCAAAAATCGTGGAGACGCAACATACCAGTTGCTATCCACAACCCAAATTTCAAATGGTTCGAGAAAACCTCAAATTTCAAAAATTACGGGGAAACGACATCAAGTCAGTACCCGCAAAACCAAAGTTTTGGGAAAAGCAGGGAAGCGACGCTTAGTCGATATTTGCACCCCAATTCGCGAGGAAGCGACATTCCATCGATACTCGCAAAACCCAGCCCACGAGGAAGTGACATTCCATCAATACTCGCAAAATCGAATGAGCAAGGAAGCGACATTCCATCGATACTTGCAAGACCATTCGGCGGGGAGGCGACATTTAGTCGATACCTGCATTTTGAAAACCAAAACTCGGCTATAAACGCCAAAATCCAGCTATAAATGCCAAAATTCGGCTATAAATGCCAAAACAAAAATTTTTCGGCTATAAATGCCAAAACAAAAAAATTTTCGGCTATAAACGCCAAAATCGGCTTTCATGCCAACAAAACAAAACTTGGTTTTCAAAAATCTGGCTCTTATGCCAAAACAAAACAAAATTCGGCTATAAACGCCAAAACTCGGCTATAAACGACAAATCCGGCTATAAACGCCAAAAGTCGGCTATAAATGCCAAAACAAAAATTTTTTCGGCTATAAACGCCAAAATCGGCTTTCATGCCATACAAAAACCTTGGCTCTCATGCCATAAACAAAAGTTTTTGGCTCTCATGCCACAAACAAATTTGGCTTCCATGCCACAAAACAAAACTTGGCTCCTATGCCATTTAAAAAATCGGCTTTCACGCCATTCAAAAAAACTTTGGCTCTAATGCCATCTCAAAATTTTTGGCTCCCATGCCACAAACAAATTTTGGCTCCCATGCCGCAAAACAAATTTTGGCTCTTACGCCACAAAATTAGGCTTTCATGCCATCCAAAATTTTGTTTTTAAGCCATCAAAATCCAGGCTTTTCGCCACAAAATTGACTTTCATGCCCAAAACAACTCTTTGACAAAAGATTTTCACAAAATGACAACCTTTTGATCAAATTCAAAACAAACATTCCCATCAACTTTTACTCAAAATTGTTTTCATCAAAAAATGATTTAAGTGAAAGGAAGGGGATACAAAATATAGTACCAAAACTGTTTATACATGGAGGTACGAAAAAAAAGGAAGAAGAAAAGAGTTTGTTACAACTTAGGAGCTCAGTCCGACATGGTCTTCAACCAAAGGTTCAACTCCTCAAGCAGACCCTTGGCCTTCACTTCCAAAGTTTTTAGGCCACGCTTCTTGAAAATGTCCCCATAAAACGCGGCCGAATGCCGTGACCCATCTGCAGCACGAGGGAGTTCTTCCCAGAGGACCTGCCACTGCTCATGCTCCTGAGTCTTCCTCCGGACATTACCTTCAGCTTCCTCAACCTGGCGAATGAGAGTCCTCTCCTTGGCACGAGCCTCCACAATGGCGGTCCATTTGGCAGCAGCCTCTTCCTCTAAAAGATCAAGACGTTGCCTAGCCTCGACTACCTCCTTATCAAGGCGGTCCAAGTCTTGCTTCAGCCCCATGATGGATAACTCGGTAACGTTCTTCTCCTGAACGATCTGCCTCCGAGTCTTCGTGACCTCAGTCAGCTCAACTTTGACTTTGCTGGAAGGTTTTATAAACATTTCATCAAAGAAGTCACCATCTGGGAAACTCTTGGTCTCAGTCCATTGGTTCCCTAAGGTGATGATATCCTCAACAAAATCCTTGGCGCTTGCAATGTCCAGACCGACTCCTTTGCTATCAGCGAGGATGTCCTGCACATGCTTGATCATGCCAAAACCAGCTTCCAAATGACCTGAAGAAAGAGTCTCAACCCATGAGCTCAAGACAGTCTTCAACACCTTCCTTGCATACTGAAGGTGCGGTGCAGATGAGGATTCGCCATGCTCTGGTGCCCGACTGCCCACGTCATGCTCCATTGGAAGAGTAATCAATAAACTCTTTCCAACAGAAGAAGCTGACTCATTGAAAGTGGAAGAAGCCCCTACTTCTGCATCAGCCGCAGGTATCCCCTGTTCTGGCTTTGAGGAAGACGGAGGAATCTCTCCTGCTGCTTCACAATCTGTCAAAAAAAAAAAAAGAAGAAAAGACAAAAAGGTATGAATATGATCTTGTCAAAAATATATCAAAAAATATATCAAGATTATTATTGCAAATATACCTACTTCGACGACCGGCGGAGTACTCTCTGCCTCTTTGAGCTCATCCGAAGCATCATCAAAAGTTGTGTCCATGGATGGCTCAAAATCGTCGGAATCCTCTGGCAAGTCAGGTACATGTTAGCAAATGACAGCAAAAAAAAAAAAAAAAAAAAAAGGGCAAAAGCCAAAGCAAATCATACCAGGTGAAGGATTTGGAACCACTCCAAAATCCCGGAGCTCTTCCTCAGATGCCACGACTGGATCCGTCATCGTCTCATCAGCAGGAACCTCAGGCATCACCAGGTCATTGTCCTCTGCTAAAAAAAAAGAGAGGTAGCGGATCAAAACAAAATCTTTCACAAAAGAAAAAAAAAAGAAGAAACAAAGGAAAGAAAGAGGATCATACTAGCTGTCTCCTCTTCTCTGCTTCTCTTCTCCGGAGGCTCGTTAGCATCCTCAGACACCTCCTCAGCAATGGTGAGAGGAACTTCAAGATCAGAAGGACTATCGTGCCGCCTCATGTTACGGTGTTGTCCTCTCCTCCTCTTGCCTCGGCGGGTCAATCTGCTCGACGATCCTGCCCCACTATCAGCATCAGGCCTCTCACAAGAGTCCTCACTGGATGGTCTACTCTTCTCAGTAGACTCCATGGAAACCTTTGTATGCCCTGCCTGTATCATAGCAATGATCTCGGCCTCCTCCTCCTCCAGCTGTCTCAAGACCTCACCAGGAATCCCCTGTGCAGCTCCTGATCTGATCATATCCTGCCCATTGAGAAAGCCTATCTTGTGCTTCTCTCCAGCAAGGAAGACCAAAACTTCCTCCTGACGGACACCATCCGATTTCCCAAGACCTTTCCTAGGAGATTGCTTAATATCGAGCTCTTTCTTGGAAAGCCCCCGGTGCACTGAGAAGCTCTCCACGAACCACTTCGTGAAGCCAGCAGTCCGGAAGGTGGGCAGCTCAGGATAGGAAATCATGGCGGTAGTGTCCTCGACGCTATAAAAAGCCCATGCATTTCTCCCATCCTGCAGACCTCCAAAACGCTTCACCATACTCGAAGGCGCTCCAACAACGCCTTGAGAGAGGCCAAGCTGCAATGCAAAACGCGAAGGGACATACGGTTGGATGTCGACGAAAAGATGTTTGTGGTACACCATCATACCAACCCGTATGTTGAAGAGCCATCTCTTCTCTGCGTCTGTCAAAGCATAGTGTCTTCCCGACCCTACCATGGTCGAATCACGGGAGACACCAAAGTCAAAAGCCTTCTTCCGTAAGCCCGGAGAAAGCTTCACCGAAGACTGCCCAATCTCAACGTCCCTAAATCGTCGGATCCTTAAACGGGCAGATAAAAGTGATTCGTGAACGGCTGTCCCTCTAGCCAAACGAATCATAAAGGGATCTTCGTCCTGTGTAACTCCCAAACGATGGAAGCTAGGACAGTGGTATACATACCACGAATAGAAGATGTGGGCAGAAAATACCATGTTCATGGGAAGCCCAAGCCGAACTAGGAAAGCAGCAGCCTGCAGTTCGGTACACAAATAGGAGTAAAGAGCAGGTACCAAAGCCAGCCGCTCTCCAAACGCCATCTGACAAGCCGGAAAAATACAGTGCGACCTGATGTGCGTCCCATCTCCTCCAGCAAAAACAGCCTCACCCATCCAGTAAGTGAGGTAAACAGCGAGATCTCTCCGCAACGCAATGTCAGGACAAATGGCATCCGTACTTGCGAAGAACTTCTTCAAATCTTCTCGCATAGCAGCGATCTTCTTCAAACTTGATGCTTTAGCCCTAGCATCCTGGGCCATGCCATCAGAAGAAGCCCCGCTGTCAAAAAAGTTGGAGCTGCAACTTCTCCAACTGCTGCATCTAACTTTCGAGCCCTCCTTCTCCTTAAAAAAATCATAGAAGGCGACGAGCTGAAAGTACACAAGCCTTAACTCCTCACACTGCTCCTCAAGGACGCTGTCAATGGGCATAAACTCCTCATAGAGTTTGCCGAGGATAGGCAATCCGGTGATGGCACTTAGTTCCTTCAAAGAAAAACCAATCTCACCATTCGTCACAATGAAGGTGTTGGTTTGTGGAAGGAATGACTCCAGCATGGCCATGAAAGCCTCATCGGAGAAAACGACGGTTTGCCGAAAAGCGCAAACCGCGTCAAAAATCTTGGCCTCCCGAAGAACGGCCTCACCAGTCCTCAGGGTGTGATCAGTCCATGACTCCCAACTCGAGTCAGCACTGAAGCGGCCACGAAGTCGAAAAGGATTCACCCAATTGCTGCCGTCACCCCGGAAAACGCCAAGGCCCACCGGTCTCAAATCGACTGATGGATGATCAGAACCTTGGTAGCCACTGGCTGGCATCAAAACGTCCATACGGACAGGTGGCTTCTCTGCAAAATCGGAAGGTCCACCAACAAAAACCCCGATTTTGATCACACTGGTCCTCTTCACCCAGCTCGAAGGATCTTCCCTCTTAGGGCACGTGGGAGAAAGGCTCAGGATCGAGATGGTCCGATCAAAAGACGACCGGGTAGAAATAGTTCTCTCCTCATCATCTGCTGTGTAAGAGAACTGAAAACATCTCCTTTGGTATGTCAACTCGTCGGGGACTGCATCACCGAAGAAGAAAGTAGGCTTGAGCACAACGCTCTGATCATCCGTAACCCAGGGACGGCTGCTTACCATGATCTTATAGAACTCCTCATCCTTGAGAGCGATCAATCGCTGTCTCATCTCATCACGATTGAGGGAATCACATTCTTCCAAGTTTTTCTCCACAAACTGGACCTTCTCCCAAGCCTGCTGAACGACAGCATTGGAAGATCTAGCAGACCGACGAGGTGCGTCAGTAACAGGACCTTTACCTTTGTTCGTTCTGGAAGAACTACCTGCAAAAGATGGAAGATAAAAGATCAATCAACCTCAAGATGACAGAATTCTGCTATAAAAATCCTAGCAAAATTTTGACATGGTTTCGGGGTAATTCCAAAGAAAAGGAAAGTACTCCGAAAAAGACAGGAAGCCTGAAGATGAGCTCAACATCGCTGCGAGCTCATAGTCAGTGGAGAATTCTCAAAGAAGGCTTGAACTCAACATCGCTGCGAGAACAAGCCAATCTCATCAAACTTCCGCAAAATCTGGAAAAGAGCTCAACATTGCTGCGAGCTTCAGAATCCAAAAGTTGCAAACTTCCTCAAAATCCAGTAAGACCGAGAAAGAGCTCAACATCGCTGCAAGCTAAAAATCCCGATACTTGCAAAAGATTTTCAGGTATGCATTATCATACTTCCAAATCCATTTACAAAAATCATGCATCAAAGAATATCATCATGCATTAGATGCTAGGAAAACCTTGACCAAAGTTTGACCAATTCCAACCCAATTTGGTCAAAACCAATTAAACTTTGTCCAAGTCAAAAATCATGTTGGCTTGACCTAGAGACTCTAGCCTTCTATCTTGATGCATCAAAAAGAAAAAAGAGAAAGAAAATGCATACATATTGAAATTGCATAGCCTCATTATCATAGTGAGCAAACAAGGAAAAAGAAAAAGAAAGAGAGAAAAAAAATCTCAGCAAAAAAAAAAAAATTTTTTTTTTTTGGCCCACTGCCATTTGGCAGTACGGTCAAGCCCGTACAGACCTGTCCGTACAGCCAGGAGAAAAGACAGAAAAAAAATGCTGACAAAAAAAAAAAAAGAAAGGGGAAAATCAACGAAAAAAAAAAGAAACACGAAAAAAGAAGAAGAAGAAAACCGTGAAAAAAAAAAGAGAAAAAAAAAGAGAAAGAAGAAAGAAGAAGAAGAAGCACGGAAAAAAAAGGAAAACGTGCTTGAAGAAAAGAAAAAGGAAAAACAAAAGAAAAGAAAAAGAAGGAAAAAATGGAGAAGCTACTTCTACAATGGAGATTCTTGTGGAGCAAGAAAATTTACTCGAAGCCATTGATGGAGAAGAAGAAGAAAAGCTTGGAGATCCTTGAAGAAGAGAAAACACTTCTTATCTTGGAGAGCACTCTTGAAGATTTCTTGCAAAAAGAAAGCAATGGAGTAAAAGCACCAACCCTCTTGCTTTTATAGAAGAGAGCAAGCCAAAAGAGGAAATAAGGAGAAAGAAAGGAGGTAAGTGCTAAAATTTACCTACTTTCCCAAAAAGAAAGATATTTTGAGAGAATATTTCCACAAAAAGAAAACTTGAGAAATTCTCTTCAAGTAAAGATATTTTTAGATATTCTCTACACAAAAGAGATATTTTTAGATATTCTTTACAAATATGACACCATATGAGATCTAGGCCATCTCCAAAGCCTAAGGTCCCATGGGTTAGCCCATATGAGCCAGGTTTGACCACCTAGGCACTAAAAGTGGCTTTTAGTCAAAATATTCCTCTTACCAAGAGCAAAAAGAAAAAAGAGCAAAAAAAAAAAAAAAAAAAAAAACAGTCCCATGCCTCTTTTGAGTTGATGGGACCATTCAAAAAAAAGAGAAAAGAAAGTCTCATGAGTTTCTAAAAACCAAACCATCCAACCTCATGAACCAAATTGAGCCAAAATCTTGAAACTGATATTTCACAAAACCAAATTCCGGTCCCCTAGCTCGCCACATACAGCTTGTTAGGTTACAAGACCGAAACCAAAATCAAAATCCAAACCAAACCCAAAACCAAAAACCCCAAATCTAACCCCCCAACCTGCCACATACAGCTTGTTGGGTCACAAGGTCAAAATCAAAATCAAACCCCGACCCCCTAACCTGCCACATACAGCTTGTTAGGTCACAAGGTCAAAAACCAAATTCCAAA
The DNA here is from genome assembly GCA_028538565.1 of Umbellularia californica. Taxonomy (NCBI): domain Eukaryota; kingdom Viridiplantae; phylum Streptophyta; class Magnoliopsida; order Laurales; family Lauraceae; genus Umbellularia; species Umbellularia californica. The sequence continues at coordinate 43,308,964 of JAPQWN010000004.1, forward strand.
ACCCAAAATCCAAATACCCCATGTAATTTTCAAAACTTTGCCTTGAGATGGTACGAGATCCCTCTCACTACCATAAAATTCCCCCGGATACTCAGAAGGCTATTAAAAAAAAAAATATTGCTCAAGACTCTTGGTCAAGTTGGAATCTCTCCTCTAAGTTTCTCTTCAAGGCACATCGACTCCAAAAAGCTACTCGTCGTTGTACCTCGAGGGGGCATTTGTTGACACCAAAAAAGTCACTATGTCTCCTCAACATCAAGAAGCCTCGTGAAGCTGCATCCTGCTAAAAACAGGCAAGGCTACTTCAAGCATCAGATCTTTTCAGAATCAAACAGAAACTGAGAGATCCTTCAAAACAGCCAAAAGAGGGGTACACCTGAGGTTTCGGGCCATTCCGACAGCGTTTGGCCTAACTTCACTGCTCCGACAGCTAAACAAGCGCTCCCGGCGGCGACAACATCAAAGACGCCAAAACTTTGATCAGAGCCTACGGATGACTCCAGAATGTCTCCAAAGGGCTCCATGCCAAATTTCAAGTCGAACCAACAACGTTTGACCCTCCATCAATGCTCAAGCAGCAAAATCAAGCCTCATGGCGGCGGGAACCACCGAAGCCATCACTCATCAAACAAAATACATGAGTGGTTTCAACATGCTTCCAAAAGGCTGCACGTCGAATTTCAGGTCATTCCGACAACGTTTGACCAGGTTTCGATGCTCCGACAGAAAATAAAGCCTACCGGTGGCGGAGCAACCCGGGACCATGACATCCGAAACGGAGCCCATGGAACGTCTCAAAATGACTCCAATAGGCTCCCCGTCCAATTTCAGGTCAATCGGACATCGTTTGACCACATATCAAAGCTCAACATTTTCCCCGCAGTAAAATCAAGTGAAGCATCGATGGGACCCCAAACGGCTTCAAAACTCAAATAAAAGCCCATGGTTGGTCCTATCCACTGCTCAAGAAGCTTCACCTCAATTTTTAGGTCATTCCGACATCGTTTGACCTAGTTTTGAAGCTTGACGGAAAATCGGCTACAAAGTCTTCGGCTTTCCCGAAAAATGGGAAACTTTGTGCTCCGATTTCGCGCGGGTTCTCGTCAAGTTTTCTCCAAGAAAATATAGTCAATAATTGAGGAAAAATGTCAAGAAAAATACAGAAGAAAAAAGGAACGAAAAAGACGGAAAATCGGCCGAAAACGAAGCTCGGTGACCAAAGGGCAAAAAACCCTAAGGTCGCCGGCGACCTTGGCCCAAGGTCGCCCTGCAAATCCGGGTTGCTGGATTTTGCACCAAATTGACCGTTTTTTGATGGTTTTCGCGTTTCGGGTGTTCCGGCCTCTGTGATTTTCGGAAAATCCAAATTTTGATGCTTGAAAACCACTGATCTTCGTCGACATCTCGGATCCGCCGTCAAAAGCATGAAATCTTCACCGATCGCCTCAAGATCGCCAACCGGCTGACCAAGAAAGTGCACTTTCTATCCGACCGATCGTGAAATCAACAAGACAGATGTCACCGGCCCACCAACATCAACTAAAGTCTGAAATTCAATCACAATCCGACATCAAACAATGCGTGGATCCACCTGTGATGATCGCAAGAAGAATTTCAAAAGGCGCAGCGCGGCCCGCGACTCTTCACTTGCCTTGGCGACCACTTAATGACGTTAATTGACCCGTTTATGACAACTTAATGCGGTCATTAACTCATTATTTTGGACGGCCCAATCAGATTCAAGCATTTGGGAGTTACAAATCCAAGTAATCATGGCATTAAACCCATGAAACTCCCATCATCATGAAGCATAAAGGCAATTAAAAGCCCACTACCTTCATCGGCCAATCACAAGCCACGAAAAAGGAGTTACAAAATCAACTTGTAACTCCTCATCAATGCTCTCATCATGGCTATCAATGCCCATAACCACCCCATGGCTACCAAAAGCCTATAAAAGGAGATCCATTTCCAAGAGAGAGAGAGGATCATCATCGACATCTATCGACTTGAAATCCTGCACTTCTCCCAAAGAAATCCAGACAAAGTCCTGCTGCTCTGCTGCAAAGAACACCACAAGGTGATCAACGTCCCTTGGGGGGCCACCCCCCCAAGGTCACCTCCTTCTCCAACATGGCCTAAACGCGGCTTTTCAGCCCGTTTACTCGGTTTTTCATTGGATATAGGACCTTCTCTTGGTCCTTGTCCTTTAAAAAACTGAGGTTAGGAGCCAAGCCAAAGAATCAAAGCATCACATGTTCTCATTTGAAGGACGATGGCGAAGTCCATACATGACTTGCGACCGTTGATCTCAACGTGTCCCCACAATCTCCTGAGAAGTGAGATCCCTTTTCTTACTTTTCTATTGTAGTTTGTATTTCTTAAATAGACAAAAAGAAATCACAATTCTTGTCTGTCACATTTGATGAGTTTTGTAAAATCGCCTTTCACGGCAAAATCGCCTTTTACGGCAAACAAACAAAAACGCCTCCTACGGCATTCTAAAAAAAACAAACTTATCTCTTTTCTTAATATTAATGCAATTTGAAAAGTTAGGAAAAAAGGATTGATTTCCTTTCCACTTGTGAAGGTGAATCTCCGGATTATCACCATTCCAAATTCCAAGTAGAAAGTAAATCTGGCATACCCGTACAAAAATGTTGATGCCCGAGATCTTCCCTCCTCCGCCGAGACCCAGGTCAGCTCCCGGGGTGCGGACGGAGAGGATGGAAGATTCCCCTTTTTTTAGGTCCATCACACGTCAAATTTCAGGTCATTCCGACATCGTTTGACCTAGTTTTCACTATTGACGGAAAATCGGCAACAAAAGTCTTTGGCATTTCTAGAAAATAGGAAACTTTGTGCTCCAATTTGCATGGCCTCTCGTCAGGTTTTCTTCAGGAGAATCAAGCCAATAAATGAGGAAAAATATCAAGAAAAATAAACGAGAAAAAAGGATTGAAAAAGATCGAGAAACGGCCGAAAAACGGCGACAAAAAAAGGGGAAAAACCCATGGTCGCCAGCGACCTTGGAAATCCGGGTTGCCAGATTTCCAACGAAAGGGCCGTTTTTTCGATCTTTTCGTGTTTCAGGAATTCAGGCCCTTGTGGTATTCCGAAAATCTGATTTTTGGTGCTCGAAATCAACTAATCTTCACCAACATCTCGGATCTACCATCAAGAGCATGTAATCATCATCGCACGCTTCAAAATCGCCAACCAAAAAAGTACACTTTCTGTCCGACCGATCGAGAAATCGATAAGACAGATGTTACCGGCCCACTGGTATCAATCAATGTCTGAAGCTGTATCGCCATCCGACATCAAACAGCATGTGGATCCATCGGCGATCATCGCAAGGAGAATTCGAAAAGACGCAATAGGGCCCTCGACTCTTCGAGCGCCCTGGCGACCACTTAATGCAGTTAATTGACCCGTTTTATGACAACTTAATGCAGTCATTAACCCATTATTTTGGATGGCCCAATCAAAATAAAGGAAAGAGGAATTACAAATCAAAGCAATCATGGCATTAAAACCATAAAACTCCTCTCATCATGGAGATTAAAGGCAATTAAATGCCCATCATTCTCCATCAGCCAATCAAAAGCCAAGAAAAAGGAGTTAAAAAATCATGAAATAAAAACTTGTAACTCCTCCCATCATAAAGCATCAATGCCATTAATGCTCATAAACCTTCCTAATGGCTACCAAAGGCCTATAAAAGGGGGGTCATTCCAAGAGAAAGGGATCAATCCAAAGAGGCAGAAAATCTTACATACACATAGAAAGCCAGAAAAATCCTTGCTACTTTAAGGAAACTCTACTGCAACAAACACCACAAGTTGATTGTGCCACCCCAAGGTCCCTCTCATTCTATCCAACATGGCCTAGACGCGGCTTTTCAGCCCGTCCACTCCGTTTTTTATTGGATATAGGACCTCCCCTTAGTCTTTATCCTCTAAAAATCTGAAGTCCAAGCCAGGCCAAGAGAATCAAAGCATCATATGTTCTCATCTGAAGGACGATGGCGAAGTCCATACATGACTTGCGACAGTCGAACTGAACATGTACCCGCAATCTCTTGAGAAGTCAGGATTCCTTTTCTCACTTTTCTGTTGTATTTTGTATCTTTTTTAAAGAGACAAAAAAAAATCACAACTCTTGTCTTTCATTATTAATGAGATTTGTACATCGCTTTACACGCCAAAAACCGCATTTCACGGCAAACATCGCCTTTTACGGCAAAAAAAAACTGCCTTTCACTGCAAACATCGCCTTTTACGGCAAAAAAAACTGCCTTTCACTGCAAACATTGCCTTTTACGGCAAAAAACCGCCTTTCACGGCAAACAAAGAAAAATCGCCTCATGTGGCATTCAAAAACCTTGTCTCTTTTCTTAAATATATGTGCAATGGAAAGTTAGAAAAAAGAGTGATTTCCTTTTCTACTTGTGAAGATGGATCTCCGGATTATCATTTCTAAATTCCAAGTAGAATAGAAAATCTGGCATGCCCATTTAAAATGTTGATGCTCGTCGCCTTTTTTTTCCCTTCGCCGGCCTCTTAGTAGCCCCGGGACGGACGGAAGAGAGTGGAAACAAAAGCCGGGTCCATCAAGTTGGCACACCCGATGGGACTCGTTCATTTGAGAATGTGATGCTTAGATTCTTTGGCTCCTTTCTAGTTGGTGGCCTATGTTGGATCTTGCATCTAAAAAAAACATTAGATGGGATTTTTTTGAAATTTTTATCTTTGAGTTTATTTCCACTCTTTCTCATTTCAAAAAAAAGAAAATTTGATTTCTCTTTCTTGGATTCAATTTTGAGAAATTTTGATCATTTCCTCTCCGAACTTGATAGCTCGTAGAAATGTTTGTAGCTATCGTTCGTATCGGGGAATGGGTCATTTTTTTCTCTTTAATGAGTGTAATAGGGATTTTCAAAAGCAAAAAGAAAAGAGTCTAATCTCAAACTCTTCAAAAAAAAAAAAAAAAAAAAACACAGTTTTCTCTCTTTTGGATTCAAATTAGAGAAACTTTGGTTTCTTTCTTTTTCGGACAATGGCTCGCGGAAATTGTTTGTAGCCAACGTTTGGATTGGGAGAGATCATTCGCTTTTTTTGATGGGTCCATTAGAAATCTTTCAAAAAAAAAAAAAAAAAGAAGTGTTTCAAATTTTCTCTTTTTGGATTCAAATTTGAGAAACTTTGGTTTCTGCCTTTTCGGACACTGGCTCGTGGAAATCATTTGTAACTAATGTTTGGATTGGGACGGGCCATTCACTCTCTTTGATAGGTCCATTAGAGACCTTTCAAAAAAAAATTCAAAATAAAAGCCACTAAGGTTACACCAATTGCGTTCTTTAAATAAGGTGGATCTAAGAAAAGCCTTGTCCAGAGTGTGGAGGCAACTAGACTGCTCGAGGCAAGAGTCCTCCAAACGGGTTCCTTAAGTAATCCTACCCTTACCTGGGGGCTAATCTATCTACTGAGATTTCATAAGACCGAATTAAAAACCTATGGCACCCTTCAAAAAAAATTTCAAAAAAAAAAAAACCTCTTTGAAAGAAAAAAACTTTTTCAAAACAGAAAAAAAACTTTTGTCATTTTTGAATTCAAATTTGAAAAATCTTGGTCCATTTCCTTTCGGATAAAAGCTCGCGAAAATTACTTGTAGCTTGCATTCGGACTAGAGCACCACTTGCTCTCTTTGATGAATTCGATTTTGACCTTTCAAAAAAAAACAAAAAAACTTCCGTCATTTTTAGATTCAAATTTGAGAAATCTTGGTTCATTCCCTTTCGGACAATAGCTCGCGGAAATCGTTTGTAGCTTGTGTTCAGATTGGAATACCATTTACTCTCTTTTATGAATCCAATTTTGACCTTTCCAAAATCCCATCTCGTGTTCATTCCAAGGATGCGATTTGCGACATTTGTGCTTAGCGGTGGTAGTACGCCCTTTGGATCTACTGTATTCGTGACTGACACATTTGTATCTCCAACATTATATCATCTTACCTCGAGTGAGCCTTGCTTCTCGGTAATTTGAATTAAGGTTTACAATTGCTTCTAGCAGTCACAGAAACGCTCACTCTGGGCCTCCTATACTTGCATTTAGAACAATTATAACCTCGCTTGGGTCGGACCATGTTCCCGGACCGATTCAAAGAGACAAAACCATAGTTCTTTTCCATTTATGATCACCATATTCTTGTGATTATTAATGGATGTGGTCTTGTTTCAGAAGTTTTCCAAGCTAACAATGGTAGCTTCATTGACCATCACCTTTGATGAGAACAAGTACCAGCTCATGCTTCAAGAGAAGCAGAACAAGCACACTCATAAGCGCCTTGCTAACTGCCGAAGTGTCACCTCCCTCGGTAATTCTCAGAACACCGGGTCGACCTCTACTCCCCGGACCATTATCTTTGGGTCCCTGGGACCATTCCCACTTCCCGTAACCTGCTAAGAAGTAAAAGATCGCCCCGCAACGTGTCATTGCCATGACACTAAGGGCGAACACAAAGAAGCCTGAAGCCGGTGGCAACCCCACGAAACCTCAACCAGCAAATAACCAAGTCTTCCCCAAGACCTTCACCAAAACAAAGGAGGTCCCGAACATCTGCAAAGCCAGTATACCCGGCCCCTCTCAAGGAGAATTGGTTCTACCCTCTCTCTTACATGAAAGAGGAGAGGCTTACCCTCCGCCAAACAAACAAATCAACCTACCATGAGCTGGCTTGCTCCTACAAGCCAAAAATCAAATCATGCATCACAAGGCCTCTACGAGAACCTGCCAAGACCTGTACTCCTGCAGTTCGACCCTTCATCTCAACAGGGGCCGAACTAGCAAAATTCAAAGCCTCACTACGATAGGTAAAGGACCGCGTCCAGGTCCTGTCCATGCCTAGCTTCAAAGAAAACAAGCTCGGCTGTTGTACACGAGGGATTACGTCTTTCATTGCTAGAGCTCAACCAGAGCTCACCAAAGCTCAGATTGCTCGTCGCATACGTCGCCGAGCGGCATATCGACAAAAGAGGCTAGATAAGCAAATGACCCAGCACCCTACACTCCATGTCTCTAAAAAATGGGTCAAAAAAGAAAGACCCGACCAAGTTGCTACTGTCCATATGGTTGGAAAAACCAGAAGACGCCAGAAGTCAGCAACTAAACTCCATATCCGACGTCCGATGACTCGCAGTGTCTCCCGAACACGAAGATATCCGGAAGAATCCTCTACTCCTTCAAGCCAAAGACAACGAAGTAATCCTTCCTCAAGCTCTTCAATCAAAAGAATGAGCCCCAGCTCAGTCTCCAGGACGATTTCTTCGTTCAAATCCCGAGGGATGAACATCCTAGCTACAAACTCTGAGCCACCCCGCAATCCACAACCTGATGAAATGACCGCACGCATCCAACAGTCGGGAAAGGTTAGTAGAGGATTGAGACTCTGATGGAGAATCTTCTTTTCGCTTTTTAGCATCAAGAAAATAATCAACCTCCTCGAAATCATCAAGATGACAACGTAAACGGGAAAGACAATGAGTCACGTACCCTTACCAAAAAGGACGTAGACGATATCCTCGCCAAAGCAAAATAAGATAATACACTAAAGGAGCATGGGATCAAGCTACCTTATCCCCTATAGATGGACTCGGTTCCATTCCCTGCAAATTCAAACAACCCATTCTCCAAACATACACAAGGAAAGGTTCAGCTAGACAGCACGTCATCCGCTTCAAGATCCTAACAAGAGCTATTGCGGATCAAGATGCCCTCAAGATCCGTCTCTTTGCAAGTACCCTAAAAAGTAAGGCCTTTGATTGGTACTCCACTCTGCCAGGGAATTCCATTCAAAACTGGAACATTCTAGAAACACGTTTCCTGACCCACTTCAAAGGCGAGGATCATCATGTTACTATGGCGCAACTCTACAACCTAAAACAGGGAGAGAATGAGTCAACATACGACTTCATTCACAAGTGGAAGGCGATGGCATACAAGTGCTCTGGTGTACTGCCACAAACGTCGCTGGTCAACATCTGCTGTAGCAACATGAGAGTAAGGATTCGCTCCATGATCATCGGCAATAAATCAACGAACCTGGGAGAACTCCTAGAAGCATCTATGGAAGCTAAAACGGTGATCAAAGACCTCAATAGTTAGAAATCATCGAAGAAAGAGCCGACTACCATTACGACCTCAAAATCGAAGAAAAAGGACGTCTTAATGTACAAACCAAGTCAACTCCTCAGCAGCTAAAGAAAGCTGAAAATAAAGTTGCAGGTAAGAAACCTGAACTCTCTGAGCCCTTTAAAGAACGAGTAGAGAAAAAATTCTCGTTTGATGAAGATATTAAAGAAATCTTTGGGGCTCTTTTAGCAAATGGCAATCTCACTTTATCGGACCCCAAAAGACTGAGAGATGTTGGTAAAACCAACGATCATCGGTATTGTCCATACCACCAAATGGTCTCACATCCTCTCAATTAATGCTTCGTTGTGAAAGAGAAGATCAACAAGATGTGGAAAAACCAAGTCATCACCTTTGACAAAAACTATGGGTCTGCCTCTGTTAACATGGCGTCATGTGGACAAACTTCAAAGTCACCAAAGGAGAAGATCACTACTTCCTTCAAGGTGATAAAAATGACCCAAACTTCCCAAGAGTTGGGTGCATCCCGATCTCCTTGAAGATGAAAATTGGGAAATCGTCAAGACAAAGCCAACTGCTCAACAGCAAAGGCAAGCAGGAGACAACTCCGCAAGCTTAGACAGCAGGAGAAAGCTCAACCAAAACAAGAAGTCCCTGAAAAGGCAGAGACTTCTTTCACTGCTTCACTGGGGGCAATAGAAGAATCCGTCCCCAAGACTTCAAGGGTGGCAAGAAAATTCACCCTTGGTGATTTCATGCCACCACAGCTAAGAAATGAAACTACGTAGGGAGCATCATATTCTTGCAACTCAATAATTGGATTCTCCATAGATGGATACGAGTTCAGTGACACCACCAGTGACACCGACGAGTGGGAGGAATCCATTGAAATAGGAGAATACATCTCCAACGAAGAATGGATTCCTGAATCTCACCTTATGATAGTAATCTCGTATAATCCCTTACAGCCACAAGGATCCTGGTTTGATGATAAAGAAGACCAAGAGGTTGTTCAAGAAAATGCTATCGATCCAACACCTGCCAATGCTCCAATAGAACCCAACATTGATAAACCGCAAGAAGCAGATGACAAAGAAGATTTGGCTCCCATGCCTAATCCTGAAGAATATGTGGTGATCTTATAGCGTCTTGCCATAGAGCAAGAGTAGGATCGTATCAATTACCTTCGTCACAATCAAAATCCAGCGCCAGAAGTCCTTGAAGATTTACAATTACCTCCTCCGATAATCCTAGAAAATGAAGAAAGCTGCTGGATCGATGATCCTCTTACATCAGAGGATGAGTCCGATTTCCAACAGTCTATTCTGGGGGAAGTTTGTTGTTTCCTTCATGTCTATCATGAAAGATACAGATTCGGATTTAGAGCCAGAAAACGATACACCGTCAAGCCAAGCTGATACTCAGCAAGCTCAATCTACTCTCACTCCATTGGAGACACCTGCCGATGTAGAAGACCCAGCGTCTGCTTTCTTCATCATTCCGACTACTACGGCAGAAGAAGAGCCAATCTTCTTCCACGGATCAGAAGCTTCTTCATTAAATTCTTCGCTTGAACCTTTCAAAAACAAAGGTATGCCTCAGCTATCCCTGTATAGTCTAAGGGCACAAGCTATCATGAAAAAAATGGGCTATGATGCTCAGAAACCAATCGGTTTAGGAGGAGGCCATGGTATTCTCATGCCCACCCTGACCAAAAGTCAACTGGAGGATTGGAACCTCCACCATCATATAGACAAGTCTTCATACGGGTTAAGGCATGATCCTAACACTCCCATGAGACAGTTAACACAAAGGCTGAAAGCTGTTTTGCAGACCAGGCCTCAACATCTCGTGTTCATGAAGACATTGATCTTCCTGGATATCTCTTTGAAGAGTCACCCGTCAAGAATTCAGGTTGCTCATCCAATTAGTACGATTTCTCTGATGATGAATAGGAATTGTCCGATGATACAGAAACACGATTTTCTGATCCAAAAAAACCATCGCCTCCAAAAGAAGTGCCCTACTTCGACCCAGTTTCAGCAGATGATTGGGACTATCTTGTAGCAAGTCTTGAGAGGAGTACTGATCAAGAAGACCCATGGACAAAAGCAAAGCCTCGGTCTGTAAATACCTTTGAAACTCTAGAAGGCCATGTTGAGTTGGAAGCCTCCGAAAATATTATGGAAGAACCACCTTCAAACCTTCCAACAGAAGATCCTGTTCAAAAGATAGATTTTGGGACACCTAATAACGCATTTCTTGTATTCATCAGTAAGAATATAAAGGATGATGAGTTACTCGAGTATATCTTTTTTCTTCGTGAGTTCGTTGATTGTTTTGTATGGTCTTATGCTGAAATGCCTGGCTTAGACCCCAAAACAGCAGTCCACAAACTCAATTTGCAAAAAGATATCAAGCCTGTCAAACAAGGCCAAAGAAGATTCCGTCCTGACGTGATGGACAAAATTAGAATACATCCGACGGTTCATCTCCAATCTGTCAGGGAAGTGCCGTCCATTCTCTCGCTTAATGAAGAAAGGTGTGGACTTTGTTTGGGATGCTGAATGTGAAGCTGCATTTCAAGACATCAAAACATACCTAACCAAACCTCCAATGTTGGCTGCCCCCACAACTGGAAAACCATTCATCTTCTACACAACAGCTCTCGATTATTCTTTGGGCGCTCTACTCGCATAAGAAAACGACAAAGGAAAAGAAGCTGCTCTATATTACCTCAGCCGCATGTTAGTAGGTCCAGAGCATCGCTACTCTCCAGTCGAAAAAGAATGCCTTGTAGTGATGTTCGTAGTACAAAAGGTACGTCACTATCTGCTGTCCAACACAATCTTCCTGATTTCGAGGATCAATCTTTTAAAGGTCCTTGTCACAAAAGAAGGTTCTCTCAATACTCGACTGGTAAAATGGTCCATCCTTCTAACAGACTTTCGATATTAGGTATGCACCACAAAAAGCAATCAAAAGTCAAGCTCTAACAGACTTTCTCGTAGAGCACCCATTGCCTAAAGATTCTCCACTTAAGGATGATCTCCCAGACAAACCTATCTACAATGTAGAGATTTCTTCATCAAATGCTTCCTGGGAAATGTACTTCAACGGCGCAACCAGGACAAATGAAAAAGGAAAGCAGATATCAGGAATTGGCATTCTCTTTGTCAGTCCCGAAAAATACATAATTCCACATGCTTTCACGCTACTGAAACCATGTTCAAACAATGCAACTGAATACCAAGCCCTCAACATCAAGAAGCCACATGAAGCTACATCTTACTACAAAACAGGCAAAGCTACTTCAAGAATTCAATCTTGTCAGAATCAGACAAAAACTACAAGATCCTTCAAGATCGCCAAAAGAGGGGTACACCTGAAGTTTAGGACCATTTCGACATCGTTTGGCCTAACTTTACTTCTCCGACAGCTAAACAAGCACTCCCGACGGTGACATCATCGAAGACACCAAAACTTTGATCAAAGCCTACGGATGATTCCAAAATACCTCCAAAGGGCTCCATGCCAAATTTCAAGTCAAACTGACAACGTTTGACCCTCCATCAACGCTCGAGTAGCAAAACCAAGCCTCTCGGCGGCGAGAACCACCGAATCCATCACTCATCAAGCAAAATACATGAGTGGCTTCAACATGCTTCCAAAAGACTGCACGTCGAATTTCAGGTCATTTCGACAACGTTTGACTAGGTTTCGACGCTCCGAAAGAAAATCAAGCCTACCGGCGGCGGAGCACCTCGGGACCATGACATCCAAAGCGGAGCTAATGAATCATCTCTACATGACTCCAATAGGCTCCCTGTCAAATTTCAGGTCAATCGGACATCGTTTGACCACATATCAAAGCTCGACATTTTCCCCGCAGCAAAATCAAGTCAAGCTTTGACGGGACCCCAAACGGCTTCAAAACTCAAATAAAAGCCCATGGTTGGTCCTATCCATTGCTCAAGAAGCTTCACCTCAATTTTCAGGTCATTCCAACATCGTTTGACATAGTTTCGGTTCTTGGCGGAAAATCGGCTACAAAGTCTTCGGCTTTCCTGAAAAATGGGGAACTTTGTGCTCCGGTTTTGCGCGGGTTCTCGTCAAGTTTTCTCCAAGAAAATCAAGACAATAATTGAGGAAAAATGTCAAGAAAAATACAGAAGAAAAAAGGAATAAAAAAAAAGGAAAAACGGCCGAAAACGAAGCTCAACGACCAAAAGGGCCAAAGCCCTATGGTCGGAAACGACCATGGCCAAGGTCGCCGGCGACCCTGCAAATCCGGGCTCACCGGATTTCTCGCCGGAGGGCCCGTTTTCCGATCCTTTTGGCATTTCGAGTGTTCCTGCCTCTGTGATTTTCTAAAAATCCAATTTTTTATGCTTGAAAACCACTAATCTTCACCGACATCTCGGATCCGCCGTCAAAAGCATGAAATCATCACTGATCACTCCAAGATCGCCAATCGGCTGACCAAGAAAGTACACTTTCTATCCGACCGATCGTGAAATCGACAAGACAGATGTCACCGGCCCACCAAAATCAATGTCTAAAATTGTACTGCAATCCGACATCAAACAATGTGTGGATCCACTTGCGATGATCACAAAAAGAATCCCAAAAGACGCGGCGCAGCCCACGACTCTTCACATGCTCTGACGACTACTTAATGTCGTTAATTAACCCATTTATGACAACTTAATGCGGTCATTAACTCATTATTTTGGACGGCCCAATCAGATTCAAGCATTTGGGAGTTACAAATCCAAGCAATCATGGCATTAAACCCATGAAACTCCCATCATCATGAAGATTAACGGCGATTAAATGCCCATTATCCTTCATCGGCCAGTCACAAGCCAAGAAAAAGGAGTTACAAAATCAAGAAATAAAACTTGTAACTCTTCTTATCAATACCATCAATTCTCTCATCATGGCCATCAATGCCAATAAACACATAATGGCTACCAAAAGCCTATAAAATGAGGTCCATTACAAGAAGAAAGCATGAATCCCAAGTGTAATCCCAATCCTCCAAAATCTAGAAAATTCAAGAGAGAGACGAAGTCCTGCTGCTTTGCCGCCAGAAGCACTACAAGGTGATTAAAGTCCCTTGGGGGGCCACCCCCTCAAGGTCCCCTCCTTCTACAACATGGCCTAAACGCGGCTTTTCAGCCCGTTTACTCGGTTTTTCATTGGATATAGGACCTCCTCTTGGTCCTTGTCCTTTAAAAAACTGAGGTTGGAGCCAAGCCGAAGAATCGAAGCATCAACCGTTCTCATTTGAAGGACGATGGCGAAGTCCATACATGAGTTGCGACCGTCGATCTGAACGTGTCCCCACAATCTCCTGAGAAGTTAGATTCCTTTTCTTTCTCTTCTATTGTAATTTGTATTTGTTTAAAGAGACAAAAAGAAATCACAATTCATCTCTTTCATATTTGATGAGTTTTGTAAAATTGCCTTTCACGGCAAACAAACAAAAAAAAAAGCCTCCTACGGCATTCTCAAAAACAAACTTTTCTCTTTTCTTAAATATTTATGCAATTTGAAAAGTTAGAAAGAATGATTGATTTCCTTTCTACTTGTGAAGATGAATCTCCGGATCATCACCATTCCAAATTCTAAGTATAATAGTAAATCTGGCATACCCGTACAAAAAGTTGATACCCGCGTTTTCCATCCTCCGCCGAAACCCAGGCAGCCCCCGGGACAGAAGGAGAGGACGGAAACCCGAGGGTCCATCAAGTTGGCATACCCAGTGGGACTCGTTCACTTGAGAACGTGATGCTTTCATCCCTTGGTTCCTTTCTAGTTGGTGGCCTATGTTGCATTTTGCATCTAAAAAAAAAAACATGAGATGGGATTTTAGTTATTCTTTCTCATTTCAAAAAAAAGAAAAAGACAATCTGATTTCTATTCTTGGATTCAATTTTGAGAAATTTTGATCATCTCTTCTTCAAATTTGATAGCTCACAGAAATGTTTGCAGCTATGGTTCGTATAGGAGATTGTGCCATCTTTTCTCTTTGATGAGTCTGATAGGGGTTTTAAAAAAAAATTCATTTCAAATTCTTTAAAAAAATGATCTCTCTTTCTTAAGATTCAACTTTGAGAAACTTTGATCCCCTCCTCTTTGAACTTGATAGCTCACAGAAATGTTTGCAGCTATTGTTCATATCGTGAATTGGGCCATCTTTTCTCTTTGATGAGTCCAATTGGGATTTAAAAAAAAACATAATTTCAAACAAAAAAAAAGTCAATCTTCTCTCGTTTGAATTCAAAATCAAAGAAACTTTGGTTTTTCCCTTTCGGATTTAACGCTCGCAGAAATGTTGAGTTGTGGTTCGGATTGGAACACCACTTGTTCTCTTTGATGAGTTCATTAGAAACCTTTCAAAAAAAAAAAAAAACACTAAGGTTGTACCAATTGCGCTCTTTGACTAAAGTGGATAAACCTTGTCCAGAGTGTGGAAATAGCTAGACTGTTCGAAGCAAGGGTCCTTCAAACGGATTCATTAAGCAATCCTACCCTTACCTGGGGGTTGATCTATCTACTAAGGTTTCATAAGATCGAACTGGAAACCTATGTGCACCTTTCAAAAAAAATTCTTCATTTTTTGAGTTCAGAATTATTGAGAAATCTTGGTTCTTTCCCTTTCGGATTTAACGCTCGCAGAAATGTTGAGTTGTGGTTCGGATTGAAATACCATTTGCTCTCTTTGATGAATTCAATCTTAAACCTTCAAAAAAATAAAAAAACTTATGTCACTTTTGAGTTCAAAATTGAGAAATCTTGGCTCTTTCCCTTTCGGATTTAACGCTCGCAGAAATGTTGAGTTGTGGTTTGGATTGGAACACCACTTGTTCTTTTTGATGAGTTCATTAGAAACCTTTCAAAAAAAAAAAAAAAAACTAAGGTTGCACCAATTGCGCTCTTTGACTAAAGTGGATTTAAGAAAAGCCTTGTCCAGAGTGTGGAGACAGCTAGACTTTTCGAGGCAAGGGTCCTTCAAACGGGTTCATTAAGTAATCCCACCCTTACCTTGGGGCTGATCTATCTACTAAGGTTACATAAGATCGAATTGGAAACCTATATGCACCTTTTAAAAAAGAAAATTCTTCAATTTTTGAGTTCATAATCGAGAAATCTTGGTTCTTTTCCTTTCGGATTTAACGCTCGCAAAAATGTTGAGTTGTGGTTCGGATTGGAACACCATTTGCTCTCTTTGATGAATTTGATCTTAAATCTTCAAAAAAAAAAAAAAAAAAAAAAACTCACATCACTTTTGAGTTCAGAATTGAGAAATCTTGGCTCTTTCCCTTTCGGATTTAACGCTCACAGAAATGTTGAGTTGTGGTTCGGATTGGAACACCATTTGCTCTCTTTGATGAATTCAATCTTGACCTTCCAAAAAAAAATTAAACTTCCGTCACGTCTGGATTCACATCCGAGAAATTCTGGTTCTTTCCCTTTCGGATTTAGCGCTCAAAGAAATGTTTGAGCCCTTACTCGGATTAAAATACCATTTGCTCTCCTTTATGAATCCAAATTTGACTTTTCAAAAAAATCTCATCTCGTGTCCTTTCTAAGGATGCGATTTGCAACATTTGTGCCTAGCGGTGCTAGTACGCCCTTTCAGGTCTATTGTATTCGCGACCGATACATTTATATCTCCAACCTTATATCATTTTACCTCGAGTGAGCTTTGCTTCTCGGTAATTTGAATTAAGGTCTACAATTGCTTCTAGCAGTCACTGGAACGCTCACCCTGAGCCTACCATACTTGTATTTTAGAATAATTGTATCCTCTATGGCTTTTTGCCTTCTTCATCTTGCTTGGGCTGGGCCATGTCCCCTCAAGCGATTTGAAAAGATAAAACCATAGTTGTATTCCATTTATGATCACCATATTCTTGTGATTACTAATGGATTTGGTCTTGTTTCAGAAGTTTTCTAAAACTAACAACGGCAGCTTCATTAACCATAACTTTCGATGAGAACCAGTACCAACTTATACTTCAAGACAAGCAAAACAAGCATAAGAGCCTTGCTAGTTGCCGAAGCGTCATCTCCCTCGACAACTCTCAAAACACCGGGACAACCTCAATTCCCCGGACCATCGTCTTCAGGTCGCTGGGACCATTCCCACTCCCCGCAGAAGAAACTATACCTGCCAAGAAGCAGAAAATCGCCCCGCAACGTGTCACTACCATGGCACCAAGGGCGAACACCAAGAAACCTGAAGCCCGTGGCGCTCCCACAAAGCCTCAATCCACAAGAAACCAAGTTTACCCTAAAACCTGGTCCCCGAGATCCTCACCAAAACAAAAGAGGTCCCGAACATCTGCAAAGCCAGCATACCTGGCCCCTCTCAAGGAGAACCGGTTCTACCCTCTCTCTTACATGAAAGACGAGAAACCTACCCTCCGCCCAAAGAACAAACAAAATCAGCATGAGCCGCCTTACTCCAAGTCCAAAATCAAATCCTGCATCGTTAGACCTCCGCAAAAATATGCTGAAGCCTGCACTCCCGCGAGTCGACCCTTCATCTCAACAGGGGCCGAGCTCACAAAATTCAAGCCTTCACTGCGACAGGCAAAGGACCGCGTCCAGATTCTGTCCTTGCCAAGCTTCAAAGAAGATAAGCTCGGCTACTGCGCAGGGGGGACTACATCCCTCATCGCCAGAGCCCAGCCAGAGCTGATTGAAGCTCAAATTGCTCGTCGTATGAGTCGCCACGGGGCATATCGACAAAAGAGACTTGAGAAGCAACGAACCCAGCATTCTACTCTCCATGTCTCTAACAAATGGGTCGAAAAAGAAAGACCTGAACAAGTCGTCACTGTCCATATGGTTGGCAAAACCAGAAAACGCCAGAAGTCAGCGACCAAAATCAGTGTATCTGGAAGAATCTTCCACTCCTCCAAACCAAGGACACCAGAGTAACCACTCCTCAGATTCTTCATCCAGAAGAATGAGCCTCAGCTCAGTCACCAGGACGATTTTTTGTTCGAATCCCGAGGGATGAACGTCTTGGCTACAAGTTCTCAGCAGCCTCCACCACATAATTCACAGGATGATGTAACCGCACGCATCCAGTAGTTGGAGCAAGGACAACATAGAATTGAAGCTCTGATGGAAAACCTTCTTCTCACTTTACAGCGTCCACCACCTAACAATGAAACCCCTCCGAATCATCAAGATGACGAGGGCAATGTAGAAAATAATTAGTCACGCGCCCTTATCAAAAAGGACGTGAACTATTTCCTCGCAAAAGCAAAAGAAGAGGATACATTGAAGGAGCATGTGATCAAACCACCCTACCCTCTATTGATGGACTCGGTTCTGTTCCCTGCAAAATTCAAACAACCTACTCTCTAGACATATACGGGGAAAGGTTCAGCCAGACGGCATGTCATCCACTTCAAGATCCTGACGGGAGCTATTGCGGATCAAGATGCCCTCAAGATTCGCCTCTTTGCAAGTACCCTAAAAGGTACAACCTTTGATTGGTACTCCACTCTGCCGAAGAACTCCATCCAAAACTGGGTTATGCTGGAAACACACTTCCTGACCCACTTCCAAGGTGATGACCATCCTGTTATTATGACTCAGCTCTACAGCCTAAAATAGGGAGAGAATGAGTCAACATATGACTTCATTCACAAGTGGAAGGCAATGGCGTACAAATGCTCAGATGTATTGCCACAAGCGTCGCTAGTCGACATCTGCCGTAACAACATGAGAGCAAGAATCCGCACCATGATCATCGACAACAAATCAAAAAACTTGGGGGAACTCCTAGAAGCTTCCATGGAAGCTGAAATGGTGATCAAAGACCTCAACAATCAGAAATCATCAAAGAAAGAGCCGACTGCCATTACGACCTCAAAACCAAAGAAAAAAGAGGTTCTCAATGTGCAAACTAAGTCAGCTCCTCAGCAGCCAAAGAACGTTGAAAATAAAGCTACGGGTAAAAGGCCTGAACTCTCCGATGCCTTCAAAGAACGTGTAGAAAAGAAATATCCGTTCGATGAAGATGTTGAAGAAATCTTTGAGGCACTCCTAGCAACTTTTGGCAAACTCACTTTGCCGGAGCCCAAAAGACCGGGAGATGTTGGCAAAACCAACGATCCCCGATACTGTCCATACCACCAGATGATCTCACATCCTCTCAATCAATGCTTCGTTGTGAGAGAGAAGATCAACGAGATGTGGAAAAATGGAGTCATAACCTTTGACAAAAACTACGGCTCCGCCTCTGTCAACATGGTGTCATGTGGGCAAACTTCAAAGTCACCAAAGGAGAAGATCACTACTTAATTCAAGGTGACAAAAATGGCTCAAGCATCCCAAGAGTTGGTTCCCTATCCAACACCAGATGGACAACCCATATGGGTGCATCCCGATCTCCTAGAAGATGAAAATTGGGAGATCGTCAAAACAAAGCCAACCGCTCAGCAGCGAAGGCAAGCTAAGAGACAACTCTGCAAGGTCAAACAGCAGCAGAAGTCTCAACCAAAACAAGAAATCCTTGAAAAAGCAGAAACTACATCCACTGCTTCACTAGGGGCGATGGAAGAATCCCTTCCCAAAGCTTCAAAGGCAGTAAGAAAATTCACCCTTGATGATTTCATGCCACCTCTATACAAAAATGAAACTGCGCAGGGGGCATCATACTCCTGCAATTCTGTAGTTGGATTCTCTATGGATGGATACGAGTCCAGTGATACTGCCAGTGATATCGATGAGTGGGAAGAATCCCTTGAAACAGGAGAATACCTCTCCGACGAGGAATGGATTCCTGAGTCTCATCTTATGCCAGTAATCTGGTATAACCCATTGCAGCCACAAGGATCCTGGTCTGATGATGAAGAAGACCAAGAGGCTGAAAATGCTGTTGACTTGAGACAAGCAGATGCTTCAGTGGAACCCAACATGGGTGAACCGCAAGGAGTAGATGACGAAGAAGATTTCGCTCCTATGCCTAATCTTGAAGAATATGCAAGAATCTTGCAACATCTTGCCATAGAGCAAGAGCAGGATCCCATCAATGATCTTCGTCATGATCCAGAACCCGAATTCCCTGAAAATCAATGGGAACTTTCTCCCTCAACTCCTGAAAATGGAAAAAACAGTTGGATCGATGATCCTCTTACATCCGAGGATGAGTCCGATTCCCAACAGTCTACACTGGGGGCATCTCCTGTCAGGATAATCTGCAATGCGATAGCTCAGGACGATAGTGCCTCTGAAGCTTCCGAAGACACGTATTCCCCAACCGGTAGTGTATCTTCCGGAGCTACATCTTTTCAGGTGACTTCCACTGAGATATCATCCTCTCCGCCCTCGTCTCCTGAAGCTTTGACATCGGAACTCAAGCCTCTCCCGGTTGACCATCTTGAAGAAACTCCTGCCAATGAAATCTTCTTCAATCAAAACCCAGTCGATTGGTTCCAGATACCCGATCTTATAGACGATGTCTGGACTAATAAAGAAAGATTGTCGGATGTTGTTCAGGACTTGTTCCCGGAAATTGCTCCGTGCAACACAATCACTAAAGACGCCAATGCTGCTACAGAGACGTCTTCAGCAAATGACAAGGATCAACCCCTTGATCCTGAGAGTGATCTTCCAAAAGAACACCTTTCTCTAGAAGCTCTTGAAGTTGGTAGAGGTGCCCGTTCTGGCCGGGATTACCATAAAAATTACAATCAACCCTCTTCTTCTTATGTAAATCCTTCGGGAAAGCAAGTTGTAAGCGCCCCAAGTGGCAATAAATCATTCAATAAGGATGACCTCCTACTAGGCGAGACAAAGCACAATCGACCCTTGTACTTCACGGGGTATGTAAAAGAAATGCCAGTACACTGAGTTCATATCGATCTAGGTTCTGCACTCAACCTCATTTCTACTTTGGCACTTGAAGAGTTGGGCATCCCACCTAGCAAGCTGAGTCACACGTCTGTATCCATCTTCGGATATGACAGGTGCGCTCAAAGGCCTATCGGCAAAATCAGGTTCAAATTGCAAATCGGTGATCTTATTTCCGAAGTCACCGTGTATGCAATAAGAACCCCTACATGCTACAATATCCTCCTTGGACGCCCCTGGATACATGAGAATGGTGTCATCCCTTCAACTGTACATCAGTGCATCAAGTTCGTTGGCAACGATGGCTTGATACATCGAGTGTTTGCAGACAAAAAGCCCTTCAAAGAAGAGGATGTCCATTTTGCAGATGCTCAGATGTATAAAGATGGAAATGAAGAACAGGAGGAAGAAACAATGCATTTTGCCGACAATCTCAAAAAAAATAAAGGCAAGGCTCCTCAGCAATCACCAGAGGTAAACAAACCTTTCACCAAACTCAAAGTAAGCAGTCAAGCTCCCCTCGTTGTCTCCTTCAAATCTCCAAAGCCTTTGGTAATCGCTACCAAAGCAAAGAAAACAAAACAAAAGGCTGGGGGCAAGTTCACTGTCTCCTTCGTGTCTATTATGCATGACACAGACTCGGAGTCAAAGCCAGAAGATGACATAACATCAAGCCAAGCTGATACTCAGAAAGATCAGCCCGCTCTCACTCCATTGGAGACACTTGCTGACATAGAAGATCCTACGTCTGCTTCCTTTGTTATTCCGACAACTTCGCCAGAAGAAAAAACAATCTTCTTCCACAGATCGGGAACATCTCCACTAAACTCTCTGCATGAACCTTTCCAAAACGAAGGTATGCCTCAGCTATCCCTGTATAGTCCGATGGCACAAGCTATCATGAAGAAAATGGCCTACGATGCTCAGAATCTGACTGGTTTGGGAGGTGGCAGTGGTATTCTCACACCATTGGAACCCACCCTGACCAGAAGTCAACCAGAAGATTGGAAAATCCACCTTCATAAAGGGTTGGGGTATGATCCTGCCGCTCCTATGAGACAGTTGACACCATGGCTGCAAAGTCGCTTTACCGACCAAGCCTCAACATCTCATCAAGACATTGATCTCCCTGGATATCTCTTTGAGGAGTCACTCGTCAAGGATCCAGAAAGCTCCTCCAATTGGTATAATTTCTCTGATAATAAAAAGAAATTGCCTGATGATACAGACGCGCGGTTTTCTGACCCAGAGAAACCATCGTCTCCAAAAGAAGTACCCTACTTCAACCCAGTTCTAGCAAATGATTGGGACCATCTCATTGCAAGTCTTGAGAAGGATACTGATCAAGAAGATCCATGGACAAAAACAGAGCCTCAGTCTGAAAATGCCTCTGGCACTCCTGAAGGTCTTGTTGAGTTGGAAGCCTCCGAAAATATTGTGGAGGAATCACCTTCAAACCTTCTGACAGAAAACCCTGTTCAAAAGATAGACTTGGGAACGCGGTTTTAATTACCTTTATGCATCATGATGATGGGAGTTTCATGGGTTTAATGCCATGATTACTTGGATTTGTAACTCCCAAATGCTTGAATCTGATTGGGCCGTCCAAAATAATGAGTTAATGACCGCATTAAGTTGTCATAAACGGGTCAATTAACGTCATTAAGTGGTCGCCAGGGCATGTGAAGAGTTGCGGGCCGCACTGCGCCTTTTGAGATTCTTCTTGCGATCATCACAGGTGGATCCACACATTGTTTGATGTCGGATTGCGATGCAATTTCAGACATTGATTGATGTTGGCGGGCCGGTGACATCTGTCTTGTCGATTTCACGATCGGTCGGACAGAAAGTGCACTTTCTTGGTCAGCTGGTTGGCGATCTTGAGGCGATCGGTGATGATTTCACGCTTTTGAAGGCGGATCCGAGATGTCGACAAAGATCAGTCGTTTTCAAGCATCAAACATTGCATTTTCCGAAAATCACAGAGGCCGGAACACCCGAAACGTGAAAAGAATCGGAAAACGGACGATTTGGTCCAAAATCCGGCGACCCGGATTTGCAGGGTCGCCGGCGACCTTAGGGTTTTTTGCCGTTTGGTCGCCGAGCTCCGTTTTTGGCCGATTTTGCGTTTTTTTCGTTCCTTTTTTCTTCTGTATTTTTCTTGACATTTTTCCTCAATTATTGACTTCCTTTTCTTGGAGAAAACTTAACGAGAACCCCCGAGAAATCGGAGCACAAAGTTTCCCATTTTTCGGGAAAGCCGAACACTTTGTAGCCGATTTTCCGTCAAGAGTCGAAACTAGGTCAAACGATGTCGGAATGACCTGAAAATTGAGGTGAAGCTTCTTGAGCAGCGGATAGGACAAACCATGGGCTTTTATTTGAGTTTTGAAGCCGTTTCGGGTCCCGTCGATGCTTCACTTGATTTTGCTGCGGGAAAAGTGCCGAGCTTTGATATGTGGTCAAACGATGTCCGATTGACCTGAAATTCGACGAGGAGCCTATTGGAGTCATTTTGAGACGTTCCATGGGCTCCATTTTGGATGTCATGGTCCCGGGTTGCTCCGCCGCCGGTAGGCTTGATTTTTTCTCGGAGCATCGAAACCTGGTCAAACTTTGTCGGAATGACCTGAAATTCGACGTGCAGCCCTTTGGAGGCATGTTGAAGCCACTCATGTACTTTGTTTCATGAGTGATGGCTTCGGTGGTTCCCGTCGCCGGGAGGCTTGATTTTGTTGTTCGAGCATTGATGGAGGGTCAAACGTTGTCGGTTTGACTTGAAATTTGGCATGGAGCCCTTTGGAGACATTCTGGAGTCATCCGTAGGCTCTGATCAAAGTTTTGGTGTCTTTGATGATGTCGCCGCCGGGAGCACTTGTTTAGCTGTTGGAGCAGTGAAATGGGGTCAAACGATGTCGGAATGGCCCGAAACCTCAGGTGTACCCCTCTTTTAGCTGTCTTGAAGGATCTCTCAGTTTCTGTCTGATTCTGAAAAGATCTGATGCTTGAAGTAGCCTCACATGTTTTATAGCAGGATGCAGCTTCACGAGGCTTCTTGATGTTAAGGAGACATAGTGAATTTTTTGGTGTCAACAAATGCCCCCTCAAGGTACGGCGATGAGTAGCTTTTTGGAGTCGATGTGCCTCGAAGAGAAACTTGGAGGAGAGATTCCAACTTGACCAAGAGTCTTGAGCATTTTTTTTAATAGCCTTCTGAGTTTCCGGGGGAATTTTATGGTAATGAGAGGGATCACACACCATCTCAAGGCAAAGTTTTGAAAATGACATGAGGTATTTGGATTTTGGGTTTTGGATTTTGGTTTTTGACCTTGTGACCTAACAAGCTGTATGTGGCAAGTTAGGGGGTCGGGGTTTGATTTTTTATTTTGACCTTGTGACCCAACAAGCTGTATGTGACAGGTTGGGGGTCAGATTTGGTTTGTTGGTTTTGGTTTGGTTTGGATTTTGATTTTGGTTTTGGTCTTGTGACCTAACAAGCTGTATGTGGCGAGCTAGGGGACCAGATTTTGGTTTTGTGAAATGTCAATTTCAAGATTTTGGCTCAATTTGGTTCATGAGGTTGGATGGCTTGGTTTTTGGAAACTCATGAGACTTTCTTTTCTCTCTTTTTTGAATGGTCCCATCAACTCAAAAGAGGCATGGGACTTTTTTTGCTCATTTCTTTTTTTTTTTTTGCTCTTGGTAAGAGGAATATTTTGACTAAAAGCCACTTTTAGTGCCTAGGTAGTCAAACCTGGCTCATATGGACTAACCCATGGGACCTTAGGCTTTGGAGATGGCCTAGATCTCATATGGTGTCATACTTGTAAAGAATATCTAAAATATCTCTTTTGTGTAGAGAATATCTAAAAAATATCTTTACTTGGAGAGAATTTCTCAAGTTTTCTTTTTGTGGAAATATTCTCTCAAAATATCTTTCTTTTTGGGAAAGTAGCTGAATTTTAGCACTTACCTCCTTTCTTTCTCCTTGTTTCCTCTTTTGGCTTGCTCTCTTCTATAAAAGCAAGAGGGTTGGTGCTTTTGCTCCATTGCTTTCTTTTTGCAAGAAATCTTCAAGAGTGCTCTCCAAGATAAGAAGTGCTTTCTCTTCTTCAAGGATCTCCAAGCTTTTCTTCTTCTTCTCCATCAATGGCTTCAAGTAAGTTTTCTTCTTCCTCAAGAATCTCCATTGTAGAAGTAGCTTCTTCATTCTTTTTTTCTTTTCTTCTCTTCTTCTTTTTCTTTTCTTTTCTTTCTTCTTCTTCTTTTTTTTTTTCATGCACGTTTTCCTTCTTTTTTTTTCGTGCTTCTCTTTTTTTCTTTCTTTATTTTTTTCTCTTTTTTTTTCTTTTCACGGTTTTCTCTCTTTTCTTTTTTTTTCCGTGAAATTTTCTTTTTTTTTTCTATTTTTTTTTCCACGCTGATTCTTGTTTTTTTTTTCAGCGTTTTTCTCTTCTTTTCTTTTTTTTTTTTGCTGTGTTTTTTTTTTTTTTTCTTCTGGTTGTACGGACAGGTCTGTACGGACCTGACCGTACTGCCACGTGGCAGTGGGCCACGGCCTGTGGGCCAATTTTTTTTTTTTTTTTGTTTTTTTTTTTTTTTTTGCTGAGATTTTTTTTTCTCTCCCTTTCTTTTTCTTTTTCCTTGTTTGCTCACCATGATAATGAGGTTATGCAATTTCAATATGTATGCATTTTCTTTCTCTCTTTTTTTTTTTGATGCATCAAGATAGAAGGCTAGAGTCTCTAGGTCAAGCCAACATGATTTTTGACTTGGACAAAGTTTGATTGGTTTTGACCAAATTGGGTTGGAATTGGTCAAACTTTGGTCAAGATTTTCCTAGTATCTAATGCATGATGATATTCTTTGATGCATGATTTTGTAAATGGATTTGGAAGTATGATGATGCATACCTGAAAATCTTTTGCAAGTATTGGAATTTTGAGCTCGCAGCGATGTTGAGCTCTTTCTCGATCTTGCTGGATTTTGAGGAAGTTTGCAATTTTTGGATTCTGAAGCTCGCAGCAATGTTGAGCTCCTTTCCAGATTTTGCGGAAGTTTGATGAGATTGGCTTGTTCTCGCAGCGATGTTGAGTTCAAGCCTTCTTTGAGAATTCTCTACTGACTATGAGCTCGCAGCGATGTTGAGCTCATCTTCAGGCTTCCTGTCTTTTTCAGAGTATTTTCCTTTTCTTCGGAATTACCCCGGAACCATGTCAAAATTTTGCTAGGATTTTGTAGCAGAATTCTGTCATTTTGATGTTGATTGATCTTTTCTTTTCCATCTTTTGCAGGTAGTTCTTCTAGAACGAACAAGGGTAAAGGTCCTGTTACTGACGCACCTCGTCGGTCTGCTAGATCTTCCAATGCGGCTGTTCATCAGGGTTGGGAGAAAGAGGGAACTTTCATTTGAGGAAGTTGAAGGTGATGTCTGGAGGAAGACTCAGGAGCATGAGCAGTGGCAAGTCCTTTGGGAAGAACTTCCTCGTGCTGCAGATGGGTCACGGCATTCGGCCGCATTTTATGGGGACATTTTGAAGGAGCGTGGCTTAAAAACTTTGGAAGTTAAGGCCAAGGGTCTGCTTGAGGAGTTGAACCTTTGGTTGAAGACCATGTAGGATTGAGCTCCTGAGTTGTAACAAACTCTTTTTCCTTTTTTTGTTTTTTTTGGTACATCCATGTATAAACAGTTTTGGTACTATATTTTTTGTATCCCATTCCTTTCACTTAAATCATTGATGAAAACAATTTTGAGCAAAAGTTGATGGGAATGTTTGTTTAAGAATTTGATCAAAAGGTTGTCATTTTGTGAAAAATCTTTTGTCAAATGATTGTTTTGGGCATGAAAGCTAATTTTGTGGCGAAAAGCCTGGTTTTTGATGGTTTGAAAACCGAAATTTTGGATGGCATGAAAGTCTAATTTTGTGGCGTAAGAGCCAAATTTGTTTGTGGCATGGGAGCCAAAATTTTGAGATGGCATTGGAGCCAAAGTTTTTTGGATGGCGTCAAAGCCGAATTTTGGAATGGCATAGAAGCCAAATTTTGAGATGGCATGAGAGCCAAAAATTTTGTTTGTGGTATGAGAGCCAATTTTGAGATGGCATGAAAGCCGATTTTGGCGTTTATAGCCGAAAAATTTTTGTTTTGGCACTTATAGCCGAATTTTGGCGTTTATAGCCGGATTTTGGTGTTTATAGCCGAGTTTTGGCGTTTATAGCCGAGTTTTTCTTTTGAAAACCAAGTTTTGTTTTATTGGCATGAAAGCCGATTTTGACGTTTATAGCCGAAAAATTTTTGTTTTGGCATTTATAGCCGAATTTTGGCATTTATAGCCGAATTTTGGCGTTTATAGCCGAGTTTTGGTTTTCAAAATGCAGGTATCGACTAAATGTCGCCTCCCCGCTGAATGGTCTTCCAAGTATCGATGGAATGTCGCTTCCTTGCTCATTCGATTTTGCGAGTATTGATGGAATCTCACTTCCTCGTGGGTTAGGTTTTGCGAGTATCGATGGAATGTCGCTTCCTCGCGAATTGGGGTGCAAATATCGACTAAGCGTCGCTTCCCTGCTTTTCCCAAAACTTTTGGTTTTGCGGGTACTGACTTGATGTTGTTTCTCTGTGATTTTTGAAATTTGAGGTTTTCTCGAACCATTTGAAATTTGGGTTGTGGATAGCAACTGGTATGTTGCATCTCCACGATTTTTGAAATTTGGGTTGTGGATATCAACTAGTTTGTTGCTTCTCCACGATTTTTTGAAATTTGCAAGTATCGAATGGGGTTCGCTTCCTTGCGATTTTTGGGTTTTGGAAGTATCGAATGGGGTTCGCATCCTTCCGGTTTTTTTTTGGGTTTTGCGAGTATCGACTGAATGTCGCTTCCCCGCGGTTTCTAGAAACCAAAATTTTTGTTTAAATACACGAAGGTCATAAATTTTGACTTAAAACCATTTTGGTTGTAAAAGCCGAGGCGGTCTAGGGTGAAAATTCCTAAGTCCCGATTTTGTTTCAAACCATGAATTTTGGGTTCAAGGATCGAAAATTTTGGTCAAGTCTGGGAAGAGGCTCCTAAACTTGGATTGATTTTTCTTTTGAACAATGAAACGATGAAAGTAAGCATTGTTTTGAGAGATTGTTTTTTTTTTTTTTTTTTTTTGGAAACTTCAATATAAAGATGAAAATTTCAAAAGGGGTGGGTTTGACGAGCAAGTACCTTGGAAATACGCTTTAGCCGTGTAGATATTGCTCTGACCCGTTTAAGGAAGTCTTCAAGGGTAGTACCGCTTCAAGAACTTGCCGTTGATGGGTAGCATACATCTATCTCCTTCCATGTTTAGAAGAGCGTATGCACCGTTGGAGAAGACTTTGTCGATGACGAAGGGTCCCTCCCATTTTGGTTCGAATTTGCCTTTGGATTTGTGGGCAAAGACTATGGGTCTTTTTACTGCAAGAACCAAGTCACCCTTTCTGTAGGCGCGTTGCGTGACCTTTTTGTCGAAAGATCCTACCATGCGTGCTTGGTACAACTCAATGCTTTGTAGAGCTTCGTGTCGTCTTTCATCGAGATTATTCAGCTCTTGGAGTCTCAATTTGACATTGCTTTCTTGCGTCATGTCATTTTGCAAAGATACCCTTAAGGAAGGAATTTGTACTTCCAAAAAGACAACAGCTTCGCATCCATAGACCAAAGAGAATGGTGTGCTATGGGTTGGTCCTCGAACGGTGGTTCGATAGGCCCACAAAGCTTCTAGTAGTTTTTCGCCCCAGTCTCTTCTGTGACTAGAGACCATTTTCTTGAGAATTTTGCAGAGTGTCTTGTTGAAGACTTTTGCTAGTCCATTCCCTGCTGGATTATATGGAGTCGAAGGACAACTTTGGATTTTGTAATTGTCGCAGAACCTATAGAATCTGTGATCACGGAATTGTGGTCCGTTATCATGGACGAATTTTTAGGTATGCCGAAGCGACAAATAATGTTGGTGCGCAAGAACTGAAGGACTGATGAAGTCTTCATTTCGCTGAGCGCAAATGCTTCTGACCACTTGGAGAAATAATCCGTAGCGGCGAAGATGAAGCGATGACCTTTGCTTGATGGGGGAGAAATAGGACCTATGATGTCCATACCCCAGGCTTCGAAAGGCTATGAGATTGCTGTTGGATGTAGCCACTCTGGAGGCATGTGGACATAATCTCCGTGAATCTGGCATTTTTGGCAGCGCTTGGCAAATTGCATTGCATCAGCTACCATGGTAGGCCAATAATAACCTAGCCTTTTTATCTGGTTATAGAGCTTAGGGCCAGCCTAATGGGCTCCACAAAGACCAGCATGTACTTCTTTGAGAGTTTCCTCACCCTCTTGTTGTGATAAGCAGCGTAGGAGTACTCCGTTGAAGGATTTTCTGTAAAGTGCTTTTGAAGGTATATCCAAATGAAAGTTTGGGGCTCATCGTTGGATGCTTACCCGTTCTTTTGGATCTTCAGGTAGTATTCCGAACATGATATAATCAATGAACGGATCTCTCCAGTCGCCAATCGGAGGTTTGAGGATGGACATCCGACTTCCAACCACTTGGTGGCATTCAGCAACTGCTTGGTGTGTGTTGAGAGGAGGGAGAATCCTTCTTTGACACATTGTGACTTGATGTTTTCCCCTTCTTGGATTGCCATGGATGCGGCAAGTCCAACCAGGGCATCTGCACGGATGTTTTCACCTCTGAGGATGTGGGTGATGTGACAGATGTTGAATTTTTGTCGAAGCAACTGCGCCTTATTGTAGTAAGGTAGCAAATCAGGCTTCCTGACTTCATATTTCTGATTCATCTGGTTGACGACTAGTTGAGAGTCCCCAAATGCTTCCAGCGTGGTGATGCCGGATTCGAGGGCGAGTTCCAATCCTACAATCAGGGCTTGGTACTCAGCTGCATTGTTTGAACATGGTTCCAATAGCGAGAAGGCGTGTGGAATCATGTATTTTTCGGGACTGACAAAGAGGATGCCAATTCGCGACTTTGCAGCCATTGTGTCAACGGTCTTATAGGAGTGGTAGGATCATACCCCAACCCATATGAAGACTTGCCTTTGTGAAGGTGGATTTTCCAATCTTCTGGCTGACTTTTGGTCAGGGTGGGTTCCAATGGTGTGAGAATACCACGGCCATCTCCCAAACCAGTCGGATTTTGAGTGTCGTAGCCCATTTTCTTCATGATAGCTTGTGCCATTGGACTATACAGGGATAGCTGAGGCATACCTTCGTTTTGGAAAGGTTCAAGCAGAGAGTTCAGTGGAGATGCTCCTGATCTGTGGAAGTAAATCACTTTTTCTTCTGGCAAAGTTGCCGGAATAACAAAGGAAGCAGACGTAGGGTCTTCTATGTCTGCAAGTGTCTCCAATGGAGTAAGAGCGGGCTGATCTTGCTGAGTATCAGCTTGGGTTGATGCTATGTCATCTTCTGACTCTGACTCTGAGTCAGTGTCATGCATAATAGACACAAAGGAGACAGTGAACTTGCCCCCAGTCTTTTGTTTTGTCTTCTTTGCTTTGGTAGTGATTACCAAAGGCTTTGGAGATTTGAAGGAGACGACGAAGGGAGCTTGACCGCTTACTTCGAGTTTGGTGAAGTGTTTGTTTACCTCCGATGATTGCTGAGGAGCCTTGCCTTTATCTTTCTGGAGACTGTTGGCAAGGTGAATTAATTTTTCCTCCTGTTCTTCTTTTCCATCTTTATACATTTGAGCATCTGTAAAATGGACATCTCTGCCTTTAAAGGGCTTTTTGTCTGCAAATACTCGATGTATCAAGCCATTGTCGCCAACGAACTTGATGCATTGATGTAGAGTTGAAGGGACGACACCATTCTCATGTATCCAGGGGCGTCCAAGGAGTATATTATAGCATGAAGGGGTCCTTATTGCATACACAGTGACTTCAGAAATAAGATCACCGATTTGCAATTTGAACCTGATTTTGCCGATAGGCCTTTGAGCGCTGCCGTCATATCCGAAGATGGATACTGACGTGTGACTCAGTTTGCTAGGTGGGAAGCCCAGCTCTTCGAGTGCCGAAGTAGAAATGAGGTTGAGTGCAGAACCTGGATCGATCTGAACTCTGTGTACTGGCATTTCTTTGACGTACCCCATAAAGTACAAGGGTCGGTTGTGCTTTGTTTCGCCTAGGAGGAGGTCATCCTTGTCGAAGGCAATTGTTGCACTTGCTGCTTTTTGTACCGAGAGGCATTCATTGCTTGATCCCTCAGTTTTCTTCTTTTCTCCCTTTGAGGGAGTATTTGATTTTTTGACCCTATAGTCCATTTCAATTTGTTGGACTTGTGGGGCATGTTTGTCGACATCCGCATTCAGCCTTTGTAATTCTGAAATGAAACTATCACGAGTTTGTGGAGACATTCGTAATAAGTCAAGGATGTGCAGACGTGCAGGTATGTGTTTGAAGTGCTCAATCAAGTCGTACTTGAAAGCCTCCTTCGGGCCTGCATTTTCATTATTATTGCCACTTGGGGCGCTTACATCTTGATTTGCCGAAGGATTTACATAAGAAGAAGAGGGTTGATTGTAATTTTTGTGGTAATCCCGGCCAGAACGGGTACCTCTACCAACTTCAAGAGCCTCTAGAGAAGGGTCTTCTTTTGGAAGATCGTTCTCAGGATCAAGAGGTTGATCCTTTGCTGAAGACGTCTCTGTAACAGCATTGGCGTCTTCAGTAATTGTGTTGCACGGAGCAATTTCCGAGAACAAGTCCTGAGCAGCAGCCGGCAACTTTTCTTTATTAGCCCAGACATCGCCCGTGAGATCGGGTATCTGGGACAAATTCACTAAGTTTTCATTGAAGAAGATTTCATTGGCAGAAGTTTCTTCAAGATGATCAATCGGGAGAGGTTTGAGTTCAGATGTCACAGCTTCAGGAGACGAGGGCCGAGAGGATGTTATCTCAGTGGAAGTCACCTGAGAGGATGTAGCTCCGGAAGATACGCTACCGGTTGGGGAGTACGTGTCTTCGGAAGCTTCAGAGGCACTGTCGTCTTGAGCTATTGCATTGCAGGTTATCTTGACAGGAGATGCCCCCAGTGTAGACTGTTGGGAATCGGACTCATCCTCAGATGTAAGAGGATCATCGATCCAACTGTTTTCTCCATTTTCAGGAGTGGAGGGAGAAAGTTCCCGTTGATTTTCAGGGACTTCTAGTTCTGGATCATGACGAAGATTGCTGCGATCCTGCTCCTGCTCTATGGCAAGATGTTGCAAGATTCTTGCATATTCTTCAAGATCAGGCATAGGAGCCAAACCTTCTTCGTCATCCGCTCCTCGTGGTTCGCCCATGTTGGGTTCCACTGAAGCATTTGCTGGTGCTGGATCAACAACGTTTTCTTGAACAGGGCCCTGGTCTTCTTCATTATCAATCCAAGATCCTTGTGGCTCTAATGAGTTATACCAAATTACTGGCATAAGATGAGACTCGGGAATCCATTCCTCGTCGGAGAGGTATTCTCCTGTTTCAAGGGATTCTTCCCACTCATTGATATCACTGGCAGTGTCACTGGACTCGTATCCATCCATAGGGAATCCAACTACCGAGTTGCAGGAGTATGATGCCCCCTGCACATTTTCATTTTTGTATAGAGGTGGCATGAAATCATCAAGAGTGAATTTTCTTACTGCCTTGGAGGTTTTGGGAAGAGATTCTTCTGTCGTCCCTAGTGAAGCAGTGGAAGAAGTTTCTGCTTTTTCAAGGACTTCTTGTTTTGGTTGAGACTTCTGCTGCTGTTTGAGCTTGCGGAGTTGTCTCTTGGCTTGCATTCGCTGCTGAGCGGTAGGCTTTGCTTTGACGATCTCCCAATTTTCATCATCTAGGAGATCGGGATGCACCCATATAGGGTGTCCATCTAATGTTGGATAGGGAACCAATTCTTGAGACGCTTGAGCCATTTTTATCACCTTGAATGAAGTAGTGATCTTCTCCTTCGGTGACTTTGAAGTTTGCTGACATGACACCATGTTGACAGAGGCGGGGCCATAGTTTTCATCAAAGGTTATGACTCCGTTTTTCCACATCTCATTAATCTTCTCTTTCACAACGAATCATTGATTGAGAGGATGTGAGATCATCTGATGGTATGGACAGTATCGGGGATCATTGGTTTTGCCAACATCTCCCGGTCTTTTGGGCTCTGGCAAAATGAGTTTGCCATTTGCTAGGAGAGCCTCAAAGATTTCTTCAACATCTTCATCGAACGGATATTTCTTTTCTACATGTCCTCTGAAGGCATCAGAGAGTTCAGGCCTTTTACCTGCAGTTTTGTTTTCAGGTTTCTTTGGCTGCTGAGGAGCTTACTTAGTCTGCACATTGAGAACCTCCTTTTTCTTTGGTTTTGAGGTTGTAACAGCAGTCGGCTCTTTCTTTGATGATTTCTGACTGTTGAGGTCTTTGATCACCATTTCAGCTTCCATGGAAGCTTCGAGGAGTTCCCCCAGGTTCTTTGATTTGTTGCCGATGATCATGGAGCGAATTTTTGCTCTCATATTGTTACGGCAGATGTCGACTAGCGACACTTATGGCAGCACATCTGAGCATTTGTACGCCATTGCCTTCCATTTGTGAATGAAGTCGTATGTTGATTCATTCTCTCCCTGTTTTAGGCTGCAGAGTTGAGCCATAGTAACAGGATGATCCTCACCCTGGAAGTGGGTCAGGAAGCGTGTCTCTAGCATAGCCTAGTTCTGAGTGGAGTACCAATCAAAGGCTGTACCTTTTAGGGTACTTGCAAAGAGGCGAATCTTGAGGGCATCTTGATCCGCAATAGCTCCCGTCAGGATCTTGAAA
The DNA here is from genome assembly GCA_028538565.1 of Umbellularia californica. Taxonomy (NCBI): domain Eukaryota; kingdom Viridiplantae; phylum Streptophyta; class Magnoliopsida; order Laurales; family Lauraceae; genus Umbellularia; species Umbellularia californica. The sequence continues at coordinate 43,341,834 of JAPQWN010000004.1, forward strand.
TGGATGACATGCTGTCTGGCTGAACCTTTTCCCGTATATGTCTGGAGAGTAGGTTGCTTGAATTTTGCAGGGAACGGAACCGAGTCCATCCATAAAGGGTAGGGTGGCTTGATCCCATGTTCCTTCAATGTATCCTCTTCTTTTGCTTTTGCGAGGATATCGTCCACGTCCTTTCTGGTAAGGGCGCGAGACTCATTGTTTTCTGCATTACCCTCATCATCTTCATGATTCGGAGGGGTTTCATTGGTAGGTGGTGGACGCTGTAGAGTGAGAATCAGATTTTTCATCAGAGTCTCAATTCTCTGCTGTCCTCGCTCCAACTGCTGGATGCGTGAAATTACATCGTCATGCTGTGGAGGCGGCTCAGAACTTATAGCCAAGACGTTCATCCCTCGGGATTCGAACGAAGAAATCGTCCTGGTGGCTGAGCTGGGGCTCATTCTTCTGGATGAAGAATCTGAGGAGTGGTTACTCCGATGTTCTTGGCTTGGAGGAGTGGAAGACTCTTCCAGATGTGTTCTTGTCCGAGAGACGCTGCGAGTCACTGGACGTCTAACACTGATTTTGGTTGCTGACTTCCGGCATTTTCTGGTTTTGCCAACCATATGAACAGCAACGAATTGGTCGGGTCTTTCTTTTTCAACCCATTTGTTTGAGACGTGGAGAGTAGAACGCTGGGTTCTTTGTTTCTCGAGTCTCTTTTGTCGATATGCAGTGCGGCGACGCATATGACGAGCAATTTGAGCTTCAGTCAGCTGTGGCTGGGCTCTGGCGATGAAGGATGTAGTCCCCCGTGCGCAGCAGCCGAGTTTGTCTTCTTTGAAGTTGGGCAAGGACAAAATCTGGATGCGGCCCTTTGCCTGTCGCAATAAAGACTTGAATTTTGTGAGCTCGGCCCCTGTTGAGATGAAGGGTCGACTCGGAAGAGTGCAGGCTTCAGCATGTTTTTGCGTAGGCTTAACAATGCAGGATTTGATTTTGGGCTTGTAGGAGCAAGCCGGCTCATGATGATTTTGTTTATTTTTTGGGTGGAGGGTAGGTTTCTCCACTTTCATGTAAGAGAGAGGGTAGAACCGATTCTGCTTGAGAGAGGCCAGGTATGCTGGCTTTGCAGATGTTCGGGACCTCCGTTGCTTTGGTGAAGATCTCGAGGACCATGTTTTGGTGTAAACCTGGTTTCTTGTGGGTTGAGGCTTCGTGGGAGCGCCACGAGCTTCAGGCTTCTTGGTGTTCGCCCTTGGTGCTATTTTAGTGACACGTTGCGGGGCGGTTTTCTGCTTCTTGGTAGGTACAGTGTCTTCTGCGGGAAGTGGGAATGGTCCCAGCGATCCGAAGACGATGGTCCGGGGAGTTGAAGTTGACCCGGTGTTTGGAGAGTTTTCGAGGGAGATGACGCTTCGGCAACTGGCAAGGCGCTTATGCTTGTTTTGCTTGTCTTGAAGCATAAGCTGGTACTTGTTCTCATCGAAAGTGATGGTCAATGAAGCTGCCATTGTTAGTTTTGGAAAACTTTTGAAACAAGACCAAATCCATTAGTAATCACAAGAATATGGTGGTCGTAAATGGAGAACAACTATGGTTTTGTCTTTTCAAATCACTTGAGGGGACATGGCCCAACCCAAGGATGATGAAGAAGGCAAAAAGCCATAGAGGATACTATTGTTCTAAAATGCAAGTATGGTAGGCTCAGAGTGAGCGTACCAGTGACTGCTAGAAGCAATTGTAGACCTTAATTCAAATTACCGAGAAGCAAGGCTTACTCGAGGTAAAATGATATAAGGTTGGAGATACAAATGTGTCGGTCGCGAATACAGTAGACCCGAAAGGGCGTACTAGCACCGCTAGGTACAAATGTTGCAAATCGTATCCTTGGAAAGGACACGAGATGGGATTTTTTTGAAAGGTCAAATTTGGAATAATAAAGGAGACAAATGGTGTTCCAATCCGAACAAAGGCTTAACATTTCTGCGAGCGCTAAATTCAGAAGGGAAGGAACCAGAATTTCTCGGATGTGAATCCAGTAATGACGGAAGTTTTTTTTTTTTTTTGAAGGGTCAAGATTGAATTCATCAAAGAGAACAAATGGTGTTCCGTTTCGAACAAAGGCTCAACATTTCTGCGAGTGCTAAATCCGAAAGGGAGGGAACCAAGGTTTCTCAACTTGAACTCAAAAGTGACGGAAGTTTTTTTTTGAAAGGTCAAGATTGAATTCATCGAAGAGAGCAAATGGTTTCCATTCCGAACAAGGCTCAACATTTCTGCGAGCGCTAAATCCGAAAGGGAGGGAACCAAGGTTTCTCAACTCTGAATTCAAAGTGACAGAAGTTTTTTTTTTTAAAGATTTTTTTTAGAGAATTTTTTTTGAAAGGTGCACATAGATTTCCAATTCGATCTTATGAAACCTTAGTAGATAGATCGGCCCCCAGGTAAGGGTAGGATTACTTAATGAACCCGTTTGGAGGACCCTTGCCTCGAATAGTCTAGCTGTCTCCACACTCTGGACAAGGCTTTTCTTACATCCACTTTGGTCAAAGAACGCAACTGGTGGAACCTTAGTGTTTTTTTTTTTTTGAAATCTTTTTTTTTTGGAAGGTTTTTAATGAACTCGTCAAAGAGAGTGAATGGTGTTCCGATCCGAACAAAGGCTCAACATTTCTGCGAGCGCTAAATCCGAAAGGGAAGGAACCAAGGTTTCTCAAATTTGAATGCAAAAGGGAGAAAACTAATTTTCTTTTTGAAATTATAACTTTTTTTTTAAATCCCAATTGGACTCATCAAAGAGAAAAGATGGCCCAATCCCTGATATGAACGATAGCTGCGAACATTTCTGTGAGCTATCAAGTTCAAAGAGGGAAGGATCAAAATTTCTCAAAGTTGAATCTTGAGAAAGAGAGATCATTTTTTTTAAAGAGTTTTAAATGAAGGTGTTTTTTTTTTTTTTGTTTTTTTGAAATCCCAATTGGACTCATCAAAGAGAAAAGATGGCCCAATCCCCGATATGAACGATAGCTGCGAACATTTCTGTGAGCTATCAAGTTCGAAGAGGAGATGATCAAAATTTCTCAAAGTTGAGTTTTTAAGAAAAAGAGATCAGATTTGTTTTTTTTTTTTTTTTTTTTTTTGAAGTGAGAAAGAACAATTGAAATCCCATCTCATGTTTTCTTTTCTAGATGAAAGATGCAACATGGGCCACCAACTAGAAAGCAGCCAAGTGATCAAAGCATCACGTTCTCAAGTCAATGTGTCCCACCGGGTGTGCCAACTTGATGGACCCGAAAAGGGGGGGAATCTTCCGTCCTCTCCCTCCGCACCCCGGGGGCTGACCTGGGTCTCGGCGGAGGAGGGAAGATCTCGGGCATCAACATTTTTTGTACGTGTATGCCAGATTTACTTTTTACTTGGAATTTGGAATGGTGATAATCCGGAGATTCACCTTCATAAGTGGAAAGGAAATCAATCCTTTTTTCTAAGTTTTCAAATTGCATTAATATTAAGAAAAGAGACAAGTTTGTTTTTTTTTTTAGAATGCCATAGGAGGCGTTTTTGTTTGTTTGTCGTAAAAGGCGATTTTGTCGTGAAAGGCGAATTTACAAAACTCATCAAATGTGAAAGACAAGAATTGTGATTTCTTTTGTCTCTTTAAGAAATACAAACTGCAATAGAAAAGGAAGAAAATGGATCTAACTTCTCGAAGATTGTGGGGACACGTTGAGATCGACGGTCGCAAGTCATGTATGGGCTTCGCCATCGTCCCTCAAATGAAAACATGTGATGCTTTGATTCTTTGGATTGGCTCCTAACCTCAGTTTTTTAAAGGACAAGGACCAAGAGAAGGTCCTATATCCAATGAAAAACCGAGTAAACGGGCTGAAAAGCCGCGTTTAGGCCATGTTGGAGGAGGAGGCCTTGGGGGGGTGGCCCCCCAAGGGACGTTGATCACCTTGTGGTGCTTCCGGGAGCAAAGTAGCAGGACTTCGTCTCGATTTCTTTGGGAGAAGTGCAGAACTTCAAGTCGATATATGTCGATCTGATGATCCTTCGATGATCCCTCTCTCTTGGAAATGGATCTCCTTTTATAGGCTTTTGGTAGCCATGGGATGGTTATGGGCATTGATAGCCATGATGAGAACATTGATGAGGAGTTACAAGTTGATTTTGTAACTCATTTTTCATGGCTTGTGATTGGCCGATGAAGGTAGTGGGCTTTTAATTGCCTTTATGCTTCATGATGATGGGAGTTTCATGGGTTTAATGCCATGATTACTTGGATTTGTAACTCCCAAATGCTTGAATCTGATTGGGCAGTCCAAAATAATGAGTTAATGACCGCATTAAGTTGTCATAAACGGGTCAATTAACGTCATTAAGTGGTCGCCAGGGCATGTGAAGAGTTGCGGGCCGCGCTGTGCCTTTTGAGATTCTTCTTGCGATCATCACAGGTGGATCCACACATTGTTTGATGTCGGATTGCGATGTAATTTCAGACATTGATTGATGTTGGCGGGCCGGTGACATCTGTCTTGTCGATTTCACGATCGGTCGGACAGAAAGTGCACTTTCTTGGTCAGCTGGTTGGCGATCTTGAGGCGATCGGTGATGATTTCATGCTTTTGACGGCGGATCCGAGATGTCGACGAATGGCCGCCGAGGCGATCAGTCGTTTTTAAGCATCAAACATTGCATTTTCCAAAAATCACAGAGGCCGGAACACCCGAAATGCAAAAAGAATCGGAAAATGGACGATTTGGTGCAAAATCCAGCGACCCAGATTTGCAGGGTCACCGGCGACCTTAGGATTTTTTGCCCTTTGGTCGCCGAGCTCCGTTTTCGGCTGATTTTGCATCTTTTTCGTTCCTTTTTTCTTCTGTATTTTTCTTGACATTTTTCCTCAATTATTGACTTCATTTTCTTGGAGAAAACTTGACAATAACCTGCGCGAAATCGGAGCACAAAGTTTCCCATTTTTCGGGAAAGCCGAAGACTTTGTAGTCGATTTTCCGTTAAGAGTCGAAACTAGGTCAAACGATGTCGGAATGACCTGAAAATTGAGGTGAAGCTTCTTGAGCGATGGATAGGACCAACCATGGGCTTTTATTTGAATTTTGAAGCCGTTTGGGGTCCCATCGATACTTCACTTGATTTTGCTGCGGGGAAAATGTCGAGCTTTGATATGTGGTCAAACATGTCCGATTGACCTGAAATTCAACGAGGAGCCTATTGGAGTCATTTTGAGACGTTCCATGGGCTCCGTTTTGGATGTCATGGTCCCGGGTTGCTCCGCCGCCGGTAGGCTTGATTTTCTCTCGGAGCATCGAAACCTGGTCAAACTTTGTCGGAATGACCTGAAATTCGACGTGCAGCCCTTTGGAGGCATGTTGAAGCCACTCATGTACTTTGTTTCATGAGTGATGGCTTCAGTGGTCCCCGTCACCGGGAGGCTTGATTTTGCTGTTCGAGCATTGATGGAGGGTTAAACGTTGTCGGTTTGACTTGAAATTTGGCATGGAGCCCTTTGGAGACATTCTGGAGTCATCCGTAGGCTCTGATCAAAGTTTTGGTGTCTTTGATGATGTCGCCGCCGGGAGTGCTTGTTTAGCTGTTGGAGCAGTGAAATGGGGCGAAACGATGTCGGAATGGCCCGAAACATCAGGTGTACCCCTCTTTTAGCTGTCTTGAAGGATCTCTCAATTTCTGTCTGATTCTGAAAAGATCTGATGCTTGAAGTAGCCTCGCCTGTTTTATAGCAGGATGCAGCTTGACGAGGCTTCTTGATGTTGAGGAGACATGTGACTTTTTTGGTGTCAACAACACCTGTGGGTTCGAGCGAATGACATCATGGATGGATTCTCTGACTACAATCAGTCTTTGCCCACAATTCCAAAGGGAAATTTGAACCAAAATGGGAGGGACCCTTCGTCATCGACAAAGTCTTCTCCAACGGCGCATCTGCTCTTCTAAACATGGAAGGAGATAGATGTATGCTGCCCATCAACGGCAAGTTCTTGAAGCGGTACTACCCTTGAAGACTTCTTCAAACGGGTCAGAGCGATATTTATACGGCCAAAGCCTATTTCTAGGTACTTGCTCCTCAAACCCATCCCCTTTTCAAAATTTTCATCTTGAAATTTCCAAAAGAAAAAACTCTCAAAACAATGCTTACTTTCATCTTCATTGTTCAAAAAAAAAAAATCAAAATCCAAAAATCCAAGTTTAGGAGCCTCTTTCTAGACTTGACCAAAATTTTCAATCCTTGGTTTGAAACAAAAACCAGGACTCAGGAATTTCCACCCTAGTCCGCCTCGGCTTTTACAATCAAAAATGGTTTTAAGTCAAAACTTATGACCCTTGCGTCTTTAAACAAAAAAAAATGTTTTTTTAGAAACTGCGGGGAAGCGACACTTAGTCGATACTCGCAAAACCCGAAAACTGGAAGGATGCGAACCCATTCGATACTTCCAAAACTCAAAAATCGGAAGGATACGAACCCTATTCGATACTTCCAAAACCCAAAAACTGCAAGGAAGCGAACCCCATTCGATACTTGCAAAATCCCAAACCTCAAAATCGTGGAGACGCAACATTCCAGTTGATATCCACAACCCAAATTTCAAATGGTTCAAGAAAACCTCAAATTTCAAAAATCACGGGGAAACGACACCAAGTCAGTACCCGTAAAACCAAAAGTTTTAGGAAAAGTAGGGAAGTGATGCTTAGTCGATACTTGCACCCCAATCCACGAGGAAGTGACATTCCATCGATACTCTCAAATCCAACCTGCGAGGAAGCGACATTCCATCGATACTCGGAAATCGAATGAGCAAGGAAGCGACATTCCATCGATACTTGCAAGACCATTCAGCGGGGAGGCGACATTTAGTCGATACCTGCATTTTGAAAACCAAAATCGGCTATAAACGCCAAAATTCGGCTATAAACGCCAAATCCAGCTATAAAACGCCAAAATCGGCTTTCATGCCAATAAAACAAAACTTGGTTTTCAAAAAAATCTGGCTCCCATGCCAAAACAAAACAAGCAACAACAAAACAAAACTCGGCTTCTATGCCATTCTAAAATCGGCTTTCATGCCATCTCAAAATTTCAGCTCTTATGCCAATTCAGAATTCTAGGCTTTCATGCCATCACAAAATTAGGCTTTCACGCCATCTTAAAACTTTGGCTCTCATGCCACAAACCAAAAATTTCGGCTCACATGCCACAAACAAAAAAAAAAGCTTTGGCTCCCATGCCACAAACCAAAAACTTTGGCTCTCATGCCACAAACCAAAAAAGCTTTGGCTCTTATGCTACAAACAAAAAAAAACTTTGGCTTTCATGCCACAAACAAAAAATTTTGGTTCTCATGCCATTAACAAATTTCGCTTCCATGCCACAAAATAAAATTCGGCTTCTATGCCATTCCAAAATTCGGCTTTCATTGCATCTCAAAAATTCTGGCGCTAATGCTATTTCAGAATTTTTGGCTCCCATGTCGCAAAACAAATTTTGGCTCTTATGCCACAAAATTAGGCTTCCATGCCAATCTAAAAATTGATTCTCAAATCATCAAAAAAAAAAAAAAATCGGCTTTTCGCCACAAAAATTGGCTTTCATGCCCAAAACAACCCTTTGATAAAAGATTTTCACAAAATGACAACCTTTTGATCAAATTCTCAAACAAACATTCCCATCAGCTTTTGCTCAAATTTTTTTTCATCAGAAATGATTTAAGTGAAAAGAAGGAGTTACAAAAAAAATATATAGTACCAAAATTGCTTATACATGGAGGTACTAAAAAGAGAAAGAAGAAAAAAGAGTTTGTTACAACTCAAGAGCTCAATCTAGCATGGTCTTTAACCAAAGGTTCAACTCCTCAAGCAGACCCTTGGCCTTAGCTTCCAAAGTTTTCAGGCCACGCATCTTCAAAATGTTCCCATAAAATGCGGCCGAACGCCGCGACCCATCTGCAGCACGAGGAAGTTCTTTCCAGAAGACCTACCACTGCTCATACTTCTGAGTCTTCCTTTAGAAATTACCTTCAGCTTCCTCAACCTGACGAATGAGAGTCCCCTCCTTGTCACGAGCCTCCACAATGGCGGTCCATTTGGCAGCAGCTTCTTCCTCCAAAAGCTCAAGACGCTGCCTAGCCTCAACAACCTCCTTATCAAGGCGGTCCAAGTCTTGCTTCAGCCCCATGATGGCCAACTCGGTAACGTTCCTCTCCCGGACGAACTGCTTCCGAATCTTCGTGATCTCAGTCAGCTCAGCTTTGACTTTGTTGGAAGGCCTCATAAACATCTCATCAAAGAAGTCACCATCAGGGAAACTCTTGGTCTCAGTCCACTTGTTCCCCAAGGCGATGACTTCATTCACAAAATCCTTGGTGCTTGCAATGTCCAGACCGACTTCTTCGCTATCAGCAAGGATGTCCTGTACATGCTTGATCATGCTAAAGCCAGCTTCCAAGTGACTCGAAGAGAGACTCTCAACCCATGAGCTCAAAACAGTCTTCAACACCTTCTTTGCATACTGAAGGTGCGGCGCAGATGAGGATTCGCCATGCTCCGGCGCCCGACTGCCCATGTCATGCTCCATTGGAAGAGTAGTCAATAAACACTTTCCAACCGAAGAAGCTGACTCGTTGAAAGTAGAAGAAGCCCCTACTCCTCGATCGGCTGCAGGTATCCCCTGTTTTGGCTCTAAAGAAGACGGAGGAACCTCTCCTGCTGCTTCACAATCTGTCAAGGAAAAGACAAAAAGGTATGAATATGATCTTGTCAAAAAAAATATATATCAAGATTATTATTACAAAATACCTTCTTCGACGACCGGCGGAGTACTCTCTGCCTCTCTGAGCTCATCCGAAGCATCGTCAAAGGCTGCGTCCATGGATGGCTCGAAATCGTCAGAATCCTTTGGCAAGTCAGTTAACAAGAAAACAAAAACTACATGTTGGCAAAAGACAGCGCAAAAAAAAAAAAAAAAGAAGCCAAAGTAATCATACCAGGTGAAGGTTCTGAAACCACTCCGGAGTCCCTGGGCTCTTCCTCAGATGCCACGACTGGATCTGTCATCGCCTCATCGGCCGGAACCTCGGACATCACCAGGTCATCATCCTCTGCCAAAAGGAAAAAAACAGCGGATCAAAACAAAAATCTCTCATAAAAGACAAGAAGTAGCAAAAGAGAGAAAGAGGATCATACCAGCTGTCTCCTCTTCTCTGCTTCTCTTCTCCGGAGGCTCGTCAGCATCCTCAGACACCTCCTCAACAATGGTGAGAGGAACTTTAAGATCAGAAGGACTATCGTGCCATCTCATATTACGGCACTGTCCTCTCTTCCTCTTACTTTGACGGGTCAATCTGCTCAACGATCCTGCCCCACTATCAACATCAGGCCTCTCACTAGAGTCCTCACTAGATGGTCTGCTTTTCTCGGTAAACTCCATGAAAGCCTTCATGCGCTCTGCTTGCATCCAGGCATCGATCTCGGCCTCCTCCTCTTCCAGCTGTCTCAAGACCTCACCAGGGATCCCTTGTGCAGCTCCTGATCTGATGACGTCCTGCTCATTGAGAAAGCCTATCTTATGCTTCTCTCCAGAAAGGAAAGCCAAAACTTCCTCCCAACGGACACCGTCTGATCTACCAAGACTCTTCCCAAGAGACTGCTTGACATCAACCTCCTTCTTGGAAAGCCCCCGGTACACTGAGAAGCTCTCCACGAACCATTTCGTGAAGCCAGAAGTCCGGAAAGTGGGTAGCTCAGGATAGGAAATCATGACGATAGTGTCCTCAGCGCTATAAAAAGTCCATGCATTCCTCCCATCCTGCAGACCTCCAAAACGCTTCACCATGTTCGAAGGCGCTCCAACAACTCCTTGAGAGAAGCCAAGCTACAATGCAAAACGCGAAAGGACATACGGCTGAATATCTACAAAAAGATTTCTACGGCACACCATCGTACCAACCCGTATGTTGAAAAGCCATCTCTTCTCCGCGTTTGTCAAAGCATAATGTCTTCCCGACCCTGCCCTGGTCGAATCACAGGAGACACCAAAGTCAAAAGCCTTCCTCCGCAAACCCGGAGAAAGCTTTACTAAAGACTGCCCAATCTCGACGTCCTTAAACCGACGGATCCTCAAACGGGCAGACAAAAGAGATTTGGAAACCGCTGTCCCTCTAGCCAAACGAATCATAAAGGGATCTTCGTCCTATGCAATTCCCAACCGATGGAAGCTAGGACAGTGGTATACAAACCACGAATAAAAGATGTGGGCAGAAAATACCCTGTTCATAGGGAGCCTAAGCCGAACCAGGAAAGCAGCAGCCTGCAGTTTGGTGCACAAGTAGGAGTAAAGAGCAGGTACCAAAGCCAGCCGCTCTCCAAACGCCATCTGACAAGCCGGAAAAATACAGTGAGGCCGGATGTGCGTTCCATCTCCTCAAGCAAAAACAGCCTCACCCAGCCAGTAAGTGAGGTAAACAGCGAGATCTCTCCGCAATGCAATGTCAGGACAAATGACATCTGTGCTTGCGAAGAACTTCCTCAAATCTTCTCGCATGGCAGAAATCTTCTTCAAACTTGATGCTTTAGCCCTAGCATCATGGGCCATGCCATCAGAAGACTCCCCGCTGTAAAAGAAGTTGGAGCTGCAACTCTTCCAACTGCTGTACCTAACTTTCAAGCCCTCCTTCTCCTTCAAAAAATCATAGAAGGCGACGAGCTGAAAGTATACAAGCCTAAACTCCTCAGACTGTTCCTCAAGGACGTTGTCAATAGGTATAAACTCCTCATAGAGTTTGCCAAGGATAGGCAACTAAGTGATGACACTCAGTTCCTTCAAAGAAAAACCAATCTCACCATTCGTCACAATGAAGGTGTTGGTTTGTGGAAGGAATGACTCCAGCATGGCCATGAAAGCCTCATCGGAGAAAACAATGGTTTGCCAAAAAGCACGAACCCATAAAAAATCTCGGCCTCCCGCAAAACGGCCTCGCCGATCTTCAGCGTGTGATCAATCCATGATTCCCAGCTTGAGTCAGCACTGAAACGGCCACGAAGTCGAAAAGGCTTCACCCAATTGCTGCCGTCACCCCGAAGAATGCCAAAGCCCAACGGTCTCAAATCGACCGATGGATAATTAGAACCTTGGTAGCCACTGGCTGGCATCAACATGTCCATACGGACAGGCGACTTCTCTGCAAAACCAGAAGGGCCGCCAACAAAAACCCCGGTCTTGATCACATTGGTCCTCTTCACCCAACTCGGAGGATCTTCCCTTTTAGGGCACGTGGGAGAAAGGCTCAAGATTGAGATGGTCCGATCAAAAGTCGATCGGATGGAAATAGTTCTCTCCTCACCATCTGCCGTGTAAGAGAACTGAAAACATCTCCTTTGTTATGTCAAGTCATCAGGGACTGCATCACCAAAGAAGAAGGTAGGCTTGGGCACAACGCTCTGATCGTCCGTAACCGAAGGACGACTGCTTACCATGATCTTGTAGAATTCCTCATCCTTGAGAGTGATCAATCGCTATCTCATCTCATCACGATTAAGGGAATCACACTCTTCCAAGTTCTTCTTGACAAACTGGACCTTCTCCCAAGCCTGCTGAACGGCTGCATCAGAAGATCTGGCAAACCAACGAGGTGCGTCAGTAACAGGACCTTTACCCTTGTTCGTTCTGGAAGAACTACCTGCAAAAGATGGAAAAGCGAAGATCAATCATCATCAAAATGACAGAATTATGCTAAACAAATTCTAGCGAAATTTTGACATGGTTCCGGGGCAATTCAGAAGAAAAGGGAAATACCCTTGTTGACACCAAAAAAGTCAATATGTCTCCTCAACATCGAAAAGCCTCCTGAAGCTGCATCCTGCTAAAAATAGGTAAGGCTACTGAGAGATCCTTCAAAACAGCCAAAAGAGGGGTACACCTGAGGTTTCGGGTCATTCCGACATCTTTTGGCCCAACTTCACCACTCCGACAGCTAAAGAAGCGCTTCCGGCGGCGACATCATCAAAGACACCAAAACTTTGATCAAAGCCTACGGATGACTCCAGAATGTCTCCAAAGGGCACCATGCCAAATTTCAAGTCAAACCGACAACGTTTGACCCTCCATCAATGCTCGAGCAGCAAAATCAAGCCTCCCGGAGGTGGGAACCACCGAAGCCATCACTCATCAAACAAAATACATGAGTAGCTTCAACATGCTTCCAAAAGGCTGCACGTCAAAATTTAGGTCATTCCGACAACGTTTGACCAGGTTTCGATGCTCCGAGAGAAAATCAAGCCTACCGGTGGCGGAGCAACCTGGGATCATGACATCCAAAACGGAGCCCATGGAACGTCTCAAAATGACTCCAATAGGCTCCCCATCAAATTTCAGGTCAATCGGACATCATTTGACCACATCTCAAAGCTCGGCATTTTCCCCGCAGCAAAATCAAGTGAAGCATCGATGGGACCCCAAACGGCTTCAAAACTTAAATAAAAGCCCATGGTTGGTCCTATCCACTGCTCAAGAAGCTTCACCTCAATTTTCAGGTCATTCCGACATCGTTTGACCTAGTTTCGACGCTTGACGGAAAATCGGCTACAAAGTCTTCGGCTTTCCCGAAAAATAGGAAACTTTGTGCTCCGATTTCGCACGGGTTCTCGTCAAGTTTTCTCCAAGAAAATGTAGTCAATAATTGAGGAAAAATGTCAAGAAAAATACAAAAGAAAAAAGGAACGAAAAAGACGGAAAATCGGCCGAAAACGAAGCTCGGCGACCAAAGGGCAAAAAACCCTAAGGTCGCCGGCGACCCTGGAAATCCGGGTCGCCGGATTGTGCACCAAAGTGTTCGTTTTCCGATTCTTTTCGCGTTTCGGGTGTTCCGGCCTCTGTGATTTTCAGAAAATGCAATGTTTGATGCTTGAAAACGACTGATCTTCGTCGACATCTCGGATCCGCCATTAAAAGCATGAAATCATCACCGATCGCCTCAAGATCGCCAACCGGCTGACCAAGAAAGTGCACTTTCTGTCCGACCGATCGTGAAATCGACAAGACAGATGTCACCGGCCCGCCAACATCAATCAGTGTCTGAAATTGCACTGCAATCCGACATCAAACAATGTGTGGATCCACCTATGATGATCGCAAGAAGAATCTCAAGAGGCGCAGCACTGCCCGCGACTCTTCACATGCCCTGGCGACCACTTAATGACGTTAATTGACCTGTTTATGACAACTTAATGCAGTCATTAACTCATTATTTTGGACAGCCCAATCAGATTCAAGCATTTGGGAGTTACAAATCCAAGTAATCATGGCATTAAACCCATGAAACTCCCATCATCATGAAGCATAAAGGCAATTAAAAGCCCACTGTCTTCATCGGCCAATCACAGGCCTTGAAAAAGGAGTTACAAAATCAACTTGTAACTCCTCATCAATTCTTTCATCATGGCCATCAATGCCAATAAACACCTCATGGCTACCAAAAGCCTATAAAAGGAGGTCCATTCCAAAAAGAAAGCAATGATGAAAATAGATCCCAAGTGCAAGCTCTGTGATGGAACGCGCTCCGAGGCGCCGTGGGGCGGCTACCGGGGTCGGCGGAACGTGGGAGTCCGTCGGGTCCGGCCCTTTCGCGCCCTGGCGGGCCTGAAGCGTGCATCAACATTTCTTTGTGTGGGTGTGCCAGACTTTCTATTTTACTTGGAATTGCAAGTGGTAATCCGGAGATCAACCTTCGCAAGTAAAAAGGAAATCAACTTCTTTCAAGTTTTCCATTGCACAAATATTTAAGAAAAGAGACATTTTCTTGGTTTGCCATGAAAGGCGATTTTGTTTGGCATTTATAGCCGATTTTGTGGCGTTTATAGCCGATTTACAATTCTCATCAATAATGAAAGACAAGAGTTGTGATTTTTGTCTCTTTTAGAAAAATACAAACTACAATGAAAAGCAAGAAAAGGAGGATCTAACTTCTCAGGAGATTGTGGGGGACTCGTTCAGATTGACGGTCGCAAGTCATGTATGGGCTTCGCCATCATCCATGCAGATGAGAACAGAGGATGCTCTTGATTCGCTTGGCTTGGCTATAACCTCAGGTTTTTAGAGGACAAAGACCAAGAGAAGGTCCTATGTCCAATAAAAAGCTAAGTAGACGGGCTGAAAAGCCACGTCTAAGCCATTGGAGGCAGCGGGAGAAGGCAAGGACCTTGGGGGGGGTGCCCCCCAAGGGACTTTTGTCACCTTGTAGTGGTGGCCGGTGCAGAACTTCAGCAAAGTTTTTCTCTCTTTTTCTTTCTCTAGATTCTTTCCGCTCTCTTCCGATCCGATCTCTTTTTTTCTGATCCGATCTCTTTTTTTCTGATCCGATCTCTTTTTTTCTGATCTGATCTCTTTTTTTTCTGATCCTGATTTCAATGGAATGCTCTCCTATTTATAGGCTTTTGGTAGCCATTTAGGAGAGTTTATGGGCTTTAATGGCTTTAATGGGAGGAGTTACAAGATTTATTTCTTTGATTTTGTAACTCCTTTTTCCTTGAATCTGATTGGCCGATGGAGATTAAGGGTTTTTAATCACCTTAATTACCATAATGGGAGGAGTTTCATGGGTTAAATGCCATGAATCAATTGACTTGTAACTCCCAAATGCTTGCTTCTGATTGGGCCGTCCAAAGAAATGAATTAATGACTGCAATAAAGCTAGTCAATTAACCACATTAATTGGTCGCCGAGCAGTCGAAGAGTCACGGGCCGTGCCGTGTCTTCTGGAATTCTTCTGGCGATGATCATCGATGGATCTTCATGCTGATCGACATCGGATGAACATGTAACTTCAGACAGTGATAGCTAAGAGCGGGCCGGTGACATCTGTCCTGTCGATTTTTCGATCGATCGGGTGGAAAGTACACTTTTTTGATCGACCGGTTGGCGATCAATGTTGATTTTGATACTTTTGGAGGTTGACCCGTGATTTTGACGGATGTCGGCGGACATGAGTCAATTTCAAGCACTAAAAATCACATTTTCAGGAAACCACAGGGGCCAAAGTGCGCGAAACGCGAAAAAGGACGGAAAAACGGGTCACTGGCGAAAAATCCGGTGACCCGAACTTCCATGGTCGCCGGCGACCATGGGCCATGGTCGCAGGGGCCTGCGACCTTGGCCCAGGGTCGTAGGGGCCTGCGACCCTGGGGGAATTTTCCCCTTCGGAGCCCGTTTTGCGGTCGTTTTGAGGTCTTTTTCGTCGCCATTTTCTTCTGTATTTTTCCTGACATTTCTTCTCATTTATTGGCTTGATTTCCCTGTAGAAAACTTGATGAGAATCCTTGCATTTTTAGAGTGCAAAGTTTCTAATTTTCCGGGAAAGCCGAAGACTTTGTCGCGTAGAGCTGCTGATTTTCTGCCAGAAGCTGAAACTTGGTCAAACGATGTCGGAATGACCTGAAATTTGAGGTGAAGCCTCCTGAGCAATAAATAAGACCAACCATAGGCTTTTGTTTGAGTTTTGAAACCGTTTGGGGTCCCATCGATGCTTCACTTGATTTTGCTGCGGGGAAAATGCCGAGCGTTGATGTGCGGTCAAACGATGTCCGATTGACCTGAAATTTGACAGGGAACCTATTGGAGTCATTTTGAGATGATCCACAGGCTCTGTCTTGGAAACCATGGTCCCGGGGAGCTCCGCCGCCGGTAGGCCTGATTTTCTTTCGGAGTATCGAAACCTGGTCAAACGTTGTCGGAATGACCTGAAATTCGACGTGCAGCCTTTTGGAAGCATGTTGAAGCCACTCATGCACTTGGTTTGATGAGCGAAGGCTTCGGTGGTTCCCGCCGCCGGGAGGCTTGATTTTGCTGCTCGAGCATTGATAGAGGGTCAAACGTTGTCGGTTTGACTTGAAATTTGGCATGGAGCCTTTTGGATGCATTTTGAGATCATCCACAGGTTCTGATCGGGAATTTGATGTCTTCGATGCTGTCGCCGCCGAGAGCTCCTGTTTAGCTGTCGGAGAAGTGAAGTTAGGCCAAATGTTGTAGAAATGGCCCGAAACTTCATGTGTACCCTTCTCTTGGCTATCTTGAAGGATCTTGCAGTTTTTGTTTGATTCTGACAAGATTTGATTTTTTGGAGAAATTGCATTGCCTATTTATGGCAGGTTGCGACTTCATGCAGCTTTCTTGATGTTAAAGAGGCAAAGTGACATTTTTGGTGTCAACAAATGCCCCCTCGAGGTACAGCGACGAGTTGCTTGACTTTTGTAGTCGATGTGCCTCGAAGAGATTTTTGAAGGAGAGCTTGTGTCTTGACCAAGAGTCTTTGAGCAATCTTTCCTTTGGTAGAGTAGCCTTTGAGCTTCCAGGGGAATTTTATGGTAAATGAAAGGAATCAGGGACCATCTCGAGGCAAAGTTTTGAAGATGACATCAGGGATGTGGATTTGGGCTTTTGTTTTTGACCTTGTGACCTAACAAGCTGTATGTGGCAGGTTAGGGGGTCGGGTTTTGGTTTTGATCTTGTGACCTAACAAGCTGTATGTGGCAAGTTAGGGGACCATGATTTGGTTTTTGGTTTTGGTCTTGTGACCTAACAAGCTGTATGTGGCAAGTTAGGGGACCAGGATTTGGTTTTTGGTCACTCTTTGGGACTGTGTGGGTCCATTGGAGTGGTTTGGATTTTTGTGGAATGTCAATTTCAAGATTTTGGCTCAATTTGGTTTATGAGGCTGGATGGTTTGATTTTTGGAAGCTCATGGGGCTTGGAATTTTTTTGTATGGTTCAATCAACTCAAAAGAGGCATGGAACCATTTTTGTATGCTCTTGGTAAGAGGGATTTTTTCCTGACTAAAAGCCCTTTTTTTTTCTTTTATAGTGCCTAGGTGGTCAAACCTGGCTCATATGGGCTAGCCCATGGGACCTTAAGCTTTTTAGGATGGCTTAGATCACATGTGGGGCCATTTTTGTAAAGAATATCTAAAGATATCTCATTTGGATAGAGAATATCTAAAAATAGCTTTATGGGAGAGAATCTCTCATATTCCCTTAATTTGGGAGAGAATATCTCAAGGTATCTTTCTTTTTGGGAAAGAATCTTCAATATCCTATTTTGTTGGAGAGAATCTCTCATTGATTGATTTTGGGAGAAAATCTCTCAAAAACATCTTTCTTTTTGGGAAAGAATCTTTCTAATTCCTTCTCTTTTGGTAAGGTTACTAATTAGTAACACTTACCTTTCTTCTTTGTTTCCTTCTTTGATTTGCTCTCTCCTATAAAAGCAAAGGAAGGTAGGATCTCTTGCTCTTATTGCTTTCTTTTGCAACAATCTCAAGAGAGCTCCAAGACCAAGAGTGCTTCTTCTTCAAGGATCTTCAAGCTTTTTCCTTCTTCTTCTCCATCAATGGCTTCAAGTAAGTTTTCTCTCTTTTTCTTTCAAGAAAACTTTATGTAGAGAATAGGATGGTAAAAAAAGAATGTTTCTCTTCTTTTTTTTTTTCTTTCTTTTCTTTCTATTCTTCTTCTCTTTTTTTTTTCTTTTCTTTTCCACGTGATTTCTGTTTTTTTTTTTTTTCACGTGTCTCTTTTCTCTTTTTTTTTTTAGAGAGTTTCTTTTTTTTTTCTTTTCTTTCCCCCTTTTTTTTTTTTTGAGAAAGTTTCTTTTTTTTTCTTTTCTTTCTCCTTTTTTTTTTTGAGAAAGTTTCTCTTTTTTTTTTTTGCTCATCATGATAATGCGTTTTTTATGCAAATCTAGATGTTCATGCATGTACTTTTTGTAGATTGAGCATGATAGCATACCTGAAAGTCTTTGCAAATTTGGGAATTTGGAGCTCGCAGCGATGTTGAGCCCTTCTTGATTTTGCGGAGATTTTGAGGTTTCGAAAGTTTGTAGTTTCGGAGCTCGCAGCGATGTTGAGCCCATCTTCAAAACTTTCTGTTTCTTTCGGGGTATTTCCCTTTTCTTCGGAATTGCCCCGGAACCATGCCAAAATTTCGCCAAATTTGCTTTTAGCGAAATTCTGTCATTTTGATGATGATCTTTTTTTTTTCTTTTCCAACCTTTACAGGTGGTTCCTCCAGAACGAACAAGGGTAAAGAGCCTGCTACAAGCGTACCTCGTCGATCCGCCAGATCTTCTAATGTGGCCGTTCAGCAGGCCTGGGAGAAGGTCCAGTTTGTTGAGAAGAACTTGGAAGAGTGCGATTCCCTCAATCGCGATGAGATGAGACAGCGATTGATCGCTCTCAAGGATGAGGAGTTCTATAAGATCATGGTAAGCAACCGTCCTTGGGTTATGGACGATCTGAGGGTTTTGCCCAAGCCTACCTTCTTCTTTGGAGATGCAGTCCTTGACGACTTGACATACCAAAGGAGATGTTTTCAGTTCTCTTGCACAGCGGATGGTGAGGAGAGAACTATTTCTACCCGGTCGTCTTTTGATTGGACCATCTCGATCCTGAGCCTTTCTCCCACGTGCCCTAAGAGGGAAGATCCTCCGAGCTAGGTGAAGAGGACCAGTGTGATCAAGACCGGGGTTTTTGTTGGTGGACCTTCCGGTTTTGCAGAGAAGCCACCTGTCCGTATGGACGTGTTGATGCCAGCCAGCGGCTACCAGGGCTCTGATTATCCGTCGGTCGATTTGAGACCGGTGGGCCTTGGCGTTTTCAGCGGTGACGGCAGTACTTGGGTGAAGCCTTTTCGACTTCGTGGCCGTTTCAATGCTGACTCCGATTGGAAGTCATGGACTGACCACACCTTGCTGATTGGGGGCGCCGTTTTGAAGGAAGCCGGGATTTTTTACGCGGTCCGCGCTTTTAGGGAGACCGTGACTTTTTCCGATGATGCCTTCATGGCTATGTTGGAGTCTTTCCTCCCTCAGACCAATACCTTCGTTGTCACGAACGGTGAGATTGGTTTTTCTCTGAAGGAGTTGAGTGCTATTACTGGATTGCCCATCCTTGGCAAACTCTATGAGGAGTTCATGTCGATTGACAGCGTCCTTGAGGAGCAGTCAGAGGAGTTCAGGCTCCTATACTTTCAGCTCGTCGCCTTCTATGATTTTTTGAAGGAGGGCTCGAAAGTGAGATCCAGCAGTTGGAAGAGTTATGGCTCTTCATTCTTCAACTTCTTTGACAGCAAAGAGTCTTCTGATAGCATGACCCGGGAAGACAGGAAGAAGACTTCGGCCATGCAGGAAGAGTTGAAGGGTTTCTTTGCGAGTACAGATGTCATTCGTTCTGACATTGCACTGCGGAGAGATCTTGCTGTTTACCTCACTTATTGGCTAGGTGAGGCTGTGTTTGCTGGTGGAGATGGGACGCACATCAGGCCGCATTGTATTTTTCCGGCTTGTCAGATGGCGTTTGGAGAGCGGCTGGCTTTGGTACCTGCTCTTTACTCCTACTTGTGTACCGAACTGCAGGCTGCTGCTTTCTTGGTTCGGCTTGGGCTCCCTATGAATAGGGTATTTTCAGCCCATACTTTTATTCGTGGTTTGTATACCACTGTCCTGGCTTCCACCAGCTGGGTGCTGCACAGGATGATGATCCTCTGATGATTCGATTGGCTAAGGGAAAAGCCGTATCTGAATCACTTTTGTTTGCCCGCATGAGGATCCGACGGTTCAGGGACGTCGAGATGGGGCAGTCTTCAGTGAAGCTTTCTCCGGAGTTGCGGAAGAAGGCTTTTGATTTTGGTGCCTCCCGAGACTCTACCAGAGCAGGGTCGGGAAGGCATTACCCTTTGACCAATGCAGAGAAGGAGTGGCTTTTCAGCATACGAGTCGGCACGATGGTGTACCGCAGACATCTTTTCGTCGACATCCAGCCGTATGTACCTTCTCGCTTTGCGCTTCAGTTGGGCTTCTCTCAAGGCATTGTTGGAGCGCCTTCGGGTATGGTGAAGCGTTTTGGGGGTTTGCAGGATGGCAGAAATGCATGGGCTTTCTATAGTGCTAAAGACACTACTGCCACGATTTCTTATCCTGAGCTGTCGACTTTCCGAACTGCCGGCTTCACGAAGTGGTTCGCGGAGAGCTTTTTGGCATATCAGGGGCTTTCCAAGAAGGAGCTTGATATAAAGCTGTCTTCGGGGAAAGGTATTGGAAAGTCGGATGGCGTCCGGCGAGAGGAAGTTTGGGCCTTCCTTTCTGGAGAGAAGCATAAGATAGGCTTTCTCGGTGACCAGGGCGTCATTGGTTCTGAAGCTGTTCGGGAAGTACTTGATGAGGCTTTGGAGCAGCTAGAACAGGAGGAAGCTGAGCTCGACGCTTGGATGCAAGCGGCACAGAGGCGAGCTTCCGCGGAGTCTACTGGCGAGAGCAGACCATCCAGTGAGGAGCCAAGTGAGAAACCTGACTCTGATAGTGGGGCGGGTTCTTCTAGGAAGCGAACCCGTAGAGGTAAGAAGAGGAGGAGTCATCATCACAGCGAGGGGCCACATGAGGACTCTCCTGACATGGAAATCCCTCTTACCATCAACGAGGAGGTGCCAGAGGCTGTCGACGAGCCTCCAGAGAAGAGGAGTCGTGGGGAAGAGACCATTGGTGAAGGTATGATTCTTCCTTTTTCTTTTTCTGCTTCTTTCATGGGGCTTTCCATGTTCTGATTCGTTTTCTCACCCTGCTGCTGCTTTTTTTTTTTTAGCAGAGGATGAAGAGTTGGCGATGCCTGAGGTTCCGACCGATGAGGCGGTCATGGAGCCGGTTATGGCATCTGAAGAAGAACCGAGGGACTCTGGAATGATTCCAGAATCTCCAATTGGTATAACTTCTTTCGCTTTCTCTTTTCTTTTTTTTTTTTTTTTTGCCTGCGACTTGATTTGCTAACATTTCTCTTGTCAGCTGACTTGCCACAGGATTCCGATGACTTTGAACCATCAATGGACGCAAATGTTGATGATGCTTCTGATGAGTTCATGGAGGAAGAGAGTGTTCCGCCAGTCGTCGAAGAAGGTACTTTGTAGTGATGACCCTGATGATTTTTTTTAACAGGATCATATTCATACCTTTTTGTGTTTCATTTGCAGGTTTTGAAGTGACAGAAGAGAGTCCATCGCTTCCTTCAGAACCAGAGCAAGGGATGCCAGAGGTCGATCCGGAGGTAGAGACTCCTACAACCAGTTCTGACGCGATAGAGAAGATCCTCGTGCTAAGATTCCTTCTCCAGTGGCTCCAAGTGGAAAGAGTTCTTTTGTTACTCTTCCAATGGGACATGACATGAGCAGCCGATCAGCGGAGAAGGGTGAATCTTTTTCCAGTTCGTCTCTTCAATTTGCGAAGAAGGTGCTGGCTCGGGTTTTGAGTTCTTGGGTCAAGACTCTCCTTTCTGGACACTTGGAGGCAGGATTTGGCATGATCCCACATGTACAGGAGATTCTGACCGACACCGAAGAGGTTGGTCTGGATGTCACAGGTGCCAGGGCGATCGTTGATAGGATCATTGCACTGGGTGACAAGTGGTTTGAGACCATGGATTTCCCTGACGACCAATTCTTCAAGGAGATGTTCTTGGACCCTGCTGATAAGGCTAAGTCTGACCTGAATGAGGCTACACAAAGCAGGAAGCAGGTAGTCCGAGAGAAGAATAAGGAAGAGCTAGTCATCCTTGGATTAAAGCGCACCTTGACATCCTTGATGGAGAGGTCGAAATGGCCAGGAAGCATCTCGAGCATTTGAAGGCACAAGTTGATGCTAAGTGGACTGCTATAACAGAGGCTCGTGACAGGGAGAGTACTCTGATTCGCAGGGTTGCAGATGCCGGTCAAGTTCTTGAGAGGAGGACTTTAGAGAACGAGCAATGGCAAACTGCTGGGGAAAAGCTTCCCGGTGTTAAAGAAGGGTTACGGCATTCGCCAGCATCTCATGGCAAGTTCCTGAAGAAGCGTGCCTTGGAAACTCTGACGGCTGATGCCAAAAGTTTGCTTGAGGAGCTGAAGCTTTGGCTGGAGACCATTTTTGGCTGAGCTCCTGATTTTTTGTAGCAGAAACTATTCTTCTTTTTTTTTTTTTTTTTGGTACCACATGTATATTTTTGGTACTCTCTTTTTTTTTTTGTGTAGTGCTTGTGAACACTTTTCTTTTTTTTTTGGTACCACATGTATTTTTTTGGTACTTCTTTTTTTTGTAGTGCTTGTGAACACTTTCTTTTTTTTTTTGGTACCACATGTATTTTTTTGGTACTTTTCTTTTTTTTGTAGTGCTTGTGAACACTTTCTTTTTTTTTGCTTTGGTACCACATGTATTTTTTTGGTACTTTTCTTTTTTTTGTAGTGCTTGTGAACACTTTTTTTTTTTTTTGCTTTGGTACCACATGTATTTTTTTGGTACCTTTTTTTTTTGTGTTCCCTACGCTCACTCAAATCTTTTTGTGATGAAAGCAATTGCTAAATGGGATTTGATCAAAAGCTTTGTCATTTTGTGAAAATCTTTTGTCAAATGGTTGTTTTGGTTGGGGAAACGAATTTGGCATGAAAGCCGAATTTTTGTGGCATTTGCAGCCAGTTTGGTGGCATTGATAGCCAATTGGTGGCATTTATAGCCGGTTTGGTGGCATTGATAGCCAATTTGTGGCATTTATAGCCGGTTTGGTGGCATTGATAGCCAATTTGTGGCATTTATAGCCGGTTTTGTGGCATTGATAGCCAATTTGTGGCATTTATAGCCGGTTTTGACATGAGAGTCAGGTTTTTTTTTTGTGTGGCATTTGTAGCCGAGTTTTTTGAAAACCAAGTTTTGTTTTATTGGCATGAAAGCCGATTTTGGCGTTTATAGCCGGAAATTTTTGTTTTGGCATTTATAGCCGGATTTTGGCATTTATAGCCGAGTTTTGGTTTTCAAAATGCAGGTATCGACTAAATGTCGCCTCCCCGCTGAATGGTCTTGCAAGTATCGATGGAATGTCGCTTCCTTGCTCATTCGGTTTTGCGAGTATTGATGGAATGTCACTTCCTCGCGGGTTAGGTTTTGCAAGTATCGATGGAATGTCGCTTCCTCGCGAATTGGGGTGCAAATATCGACTAAGCGTCGCTTCCCTGCTTTTCCCAAAACTTTTGGTTTTGCGGGTACTGACTTGATGTCGTTTCTCCGCGATTTTTGAAATTTGAGGTTTTCTCGAACCATTTGTAGTTTTGGGTTGTGGATAGCAACTGGTATGTTACATCTCCACGATTTTTGAAATTGGGTTGTGGATATCAACTGGTTTGTTGCTTCTCCACGATTTTAGGTTTTCTCGAACCTTTGAAATTTGGGTTGTGGATATCAACTGATATGTTGCGTCTCCACGGTTTTTGGATTTTGCAAGTATCGACGAAATGTCGCTTCCCTGCGATTTTGGGTGCAAGTATCGATGGAATGTCGCATCCTTGCTTTTTTTCAAAATTTTTGTTTTGCGGGTACTGACTTTGATGTCGTTTCCCCACGATTTTTGAAAACCCATTTTTTTTTGTTTAAAGACACGAGGGTCGTAAATTTTGACCGAGAACCATTTGGCGGTAAAAGGTAAGGTGGACTAGGGTGGAAATCCCTGAATCCGGATTTTTGTATCAAACCATGAATTTTGGTTCAAGGATCGAAAGTTTTGGTCAAGTCAGGGAGAGGCTCCTAAACTTGGATTTTTTTTTGTTTTTGAACAATGAAACGATGAAAGTAAGCATTGTTTTTGAATCTCTAGAAATTTTGACATTTGATATGAAAATTCTAAAGAGAGTGGGTTTGACGAGCGAGTACCTGAGAACAGGTTTTGGCCATACAGGCATTGCTCTTACCCAGTTGGGTAAGTCTTCAAGGGTAGTACCGCTTCAAGAACTTGCTGTTGATAGGCAGCATACATCTATCGCCTTCCATGTTTAGGAGGGCATATGCGCCGTTGGAGAAGACCTTGTCGATGACGTAGGGTCCCTCCCATTTTGGTTCAAACTTGCCTTTGGACTTGTGAGCGAAGACCATTGGTCTTTTTACCGCAAGAACCAAGTCACCCTTTTTGTAGGCGCGTTGCCTGACCTTTTTGTCAAAAGATCCTGCCATGCGTGCTTGGGAAAGTTCAATGCTTTGTCGAGCTTCGAGCCATCTCTCGTCGAGATTGTCCAGCTCATGGAGTCGCAATTTGACATTGCTTTCTTGAGTCATGTCATTTTGTAGAGATACCCTCAGAGAAGGAATTTGTACCTCTAGGGGCACGACAGCTTCGCATCCATAGACCAAGGAGAATGGTGTGCTATGGGTTGGTCCTCGAACGGTGGTTCGATAGGCCCACAAAGCTTCAGACAGTTTATCGCTCCAGTCTCTTTTGTGACTAGAGACCATTTTCTTGAGGATTTTGCAGAGTGTCTTGTTGAAGGCTTCTGCTAATCCGTTTGCTGCCGGATTGTATGGAGTCGAAGGACAGCTTTGAATTTTGTATTTGTCGCAGAACCTGTAGAATCGATGATCCCGGAATTGTGGTCCGTTATCATGGACGAATCTTTTGGGTATGCCGAAACGACAAATGATGTTGGTGCGTAGGAATTGAAGGACTGATGAGGTCTTCATTTCGTTGAACGCAAATGCTTCTGACCACTTGGAGAAATAATCTGTAGCGGCGAAGATGTAGCGATGACCTTTGCTTGAAGGGGGAGAAATAGGACCTATGATGTCCATACCCCAGGCTTCGAAAGGCCATGAGATTGCTGTAGGGTGTAGCCATTCCGGAGGCATGTGAATGTAATCTCCAGGAACTTGGCATTGTTGGCAGCGCTTAGGAAATTGCATTGCGTCGGGTACCATGGTAGGCCAGTAGTAACCCAACCTTTTGATTTGGTCGTAGAGCTTGGGACCAGCCTGATGAGCTCCACAAAGACCAGCGTGAACTTCTTTGAGTGTTTCTTCAGCTTCTTGTTGTGACAAGCAGCGTAGGAGTACTCCATTGAAGGATTTCCTGTAAAGGATCTTTGAAGAGATATCCAAATGAAAGTTTAGGGCTCGCCTTTGGATGCTTACCCGTTCTTTTGGATCTTCAGGTAGGATTCCGAACATAGTGTAATCAATGAACGGATCCCTCCAGTCGCCGATTGAAGGTTGAAGGATAGAGATCCGACTTTCAACCACTCGGTGGCATTCAGCAACTGCTTGGTGTGTGTTAAGAGGAGGGAGGATCCTTCTCTCGCACACTGTAATTTACATGTTTTCCCCTTCCTGGATCGCCATTGATGCGGCAAGTCCGGCCAGGGCATCTGCACGGATGTTTTCACCTCTACGAATGTGGGTGATGTTGCAGATGTCAAACTTTTGCAGAAGCGGTTGTGCCTTGTTGTAATAAGGCAGCAGATCGGGCTTCTTGACTTCATATTTCTGATTCATCTGGTTGACGATCAGTTGAGAGTCTCCAAAGATTTCCAGCATAGTGATACCGGATTCGATGGCGAGTTCCAATCCTAGGATCAGAGCTTGGTATTCAGCTGCATTGTTTGTGCATGGTTCCAGTAGCGAGAAAGCGTGTGGAATCATGTATTTGTCAGGGCTAACAAAGAGGATGCCAACTCCTGAGATCAGCTTTCTTTTTTCATTTGTCCTGGTTGCACCGTCAAAGTACATGTCCCAGGAGGCATTTGGTGAGGAAGTCTCCACGTTGTAGACAGGTTCGTCTGGGAGATCATCTCTGAGTGGAGAATCTTTAGGCAATGGATGCTCTGCGAGAAAATCTGCTAGAGCTTGGCCTTTGATTGC
This sequence comes from Umbellularia californica, assembly GCA_028538565.1. NCBI lineage: Eukaryota > Viridiplantae > Streptophyta > Magnoliopsida > Laurales > Lauraceae > Umbellularia > Umbellularia californica. Next base: position 43,367,522 of record JAPQWN010000004.1, read on the forward strand.
TTTTTGTGGCACATACCTAATATCAAATTGTGATAGAAGGATGGACCATTTTGCCAGTCGGGCATTGAGAGAACCTGCCTTTGTGACAAGGACCTTCAAGAGGTTGATCCTTGAGACGAGGTAGACTGTGTTGGAAAGCAAGTAGTGACGTAGCTTTTGTACGGCAAACATCACTGCAAGGCATTCCTTTTCGACTGGGGAGTAGCGATGCTCTGCACCTACTAGCATGCGGCTGAGGTAGTATAGAGCAGCTTCTTTTCTTTCATCATTTTCTTGTGCAAGCAGAGCACCCAGAGAGTGATCAAGGGCTCTTGTGTACAAGATGAATGGTTTTCCAGTGGCAGGGGCAGCTAACACTGGAGGTTTGGTCAGGTATGACTTGATATCTTGAAATGCGGCTTCACAGTCGGCATCCCAGACAAAGTCTACACCCTTTTTCATCAATCGAGAGAATGGACGGCATTTCCCCGAAAGATTGGAGATGAACCGTCTGATGTAGGCCAATCTCCCTTGGAGCCCTTTTAGTTCTCTCAAGGTTCTTGGAGAGGGCATTTCTAGAATAGCCTTGACTTTTATGGGGTCAAGTTCTATTCCAGCTTTCCGAACAAGGAATCCGAGAAACTTACCCGACGAGACGCCGAAGAAGCATTTTAGAGGATTCATCCGCAGTTTGTGTTTGCGGAGTCGGAGGAAGACTTCCCGAAGATCTTTGAGATGGTCTTCTTTTCTTCTGCTTTTGACGGCGAGGTCATCAACGTAACATTCGACCGTCTTGTGCCATATATCTTGGAATATTTTCATCATAGCCCTCTGATATGTGGCACCAGCATTTTTCAGACCAAATGGCATGACAGTGTAGCAATACACACCAAATGGAGTCCGAAATGAAGTGTGTTTTTCATCCTCGGGATGCATCTTTATCTGATTGTAACCAGAGAAGCCATCCATGAATGTCATTCGCTCGAATCCGCAGGTATTGTCAATCATCACCTCCGGTATGGGGAGCGGGAATTCATCTTTAGGGCAAGCGCCATTCAAGTCTCTATAGTCAATACAGACTCTGATCTGCCCAGTTTTCTTTGTCACGGGGACAATATTGGCCAACCACTCTGGATGTTGTTCCTCACGGATGAAGCCAACGCTTTTGAGTTTTTGAACTTCTTGCTCAATTTTATCCATCACATCTGGACGGAATCTTCTTTGGCCTTGTTTGACAGGCTTGATGTCTTCTTGAAGATTGAGTTTGTGGACTGCTACTTTGGGGTCTAAACCAGGCATTTCAGCATAGGACCATGCAAAGCAATCAACGAACTCACGAAGAAAAGCGATACACTCGGGTAACTCATCATCCTTTATATTCTTGCTTATGAATACAAGACGTGGGTTATCAGGTGTTCCCAAGTTTATCTTTTGAACAGGATCTTCTGTCGGAAGGTTCGAAAGTGGTTCCTCCACAATATTTTCGGAGGCTTCCAACTCAACGAAGCCTTCTGGGGTTTCGACTGCATTACCAGACCAAGGCTCTGTTCCTTTCCATGGATTTTCTTGATTGGTGATCTCCTCAAGGCTTGCTATGAGATAGTCCCAATCGCCTGTTGAGTCTGGTATTTCTTTTGGAGACGAGGGTTCTTCTGGGTCAGGATGCCACCCGTCTGTATTATCAGACGATTCCTCTTTATCATCAGAGAAATCGTACAAATTGGATGAGCTTCCTGGATCTTTGTCAGGTAACTCTTTAAAGAGATATCCAGGGAGATCGATGTCTTTATGGACTTGAGATGTTGAGGCTTGGTCGGTAAAACGACTTTTAAGCTTTTGTGTCAACTGTCTCAGAGGAGTGTCGGGATCATACCCTAACCCATATGAAGACTTTTCTACATGACCGTAGAGTCTCCAATCTTCCAGCTGGCTTTTGGTCAAGGCGGGCCCCAATGGCGTGAGAATACCGCGGCCTTCTCCCAAACCGACTGGGTTCTGAGCGTCAAAGCCCATTTTCTTCATGATAGCTTGTGCCACAGGACTATATAGAGATAGTTGAGGCATACCTTCATTTTGGAAGGGTTCAAGCAAGGAATTTGATGAAGAAGCATCCGATCTATGAAAGAAGATCGGTCTTTGCTTTGGTGATGTTGCCGGAACAACAAAGGTAGCAGACGTAGGATCTTCTACATCAGCAGGTGTCTCCATCGGAGTGAGAGCAGGCTGAACTTGCTGAGTGTCAGCTTGGCTTGACGATGCATCGTCTTCTGGCTCTGAGTCCGAGTCTGTGTCTTGCATGATAGACACGAGAGAAACAACAAATTTGCCCCCAGACTTTTGTTTCGTCTTCTTCACTTTAGTCGTGATGACCAAAGGTCTTGAATTCTTGAGGGAGATGACGAAGGGAGGTTGACTACTCTCTTCTAATTTGCCGGAGGGTTTGTTTTCTTCCGGTGATTTTTGAGGAGCCTTGCCTTTATCTTTCTGGAGATTTTCAGCAGGGGGTGCTATTTCCTCTTCTTCTTTTTCTCCTTCATACATCTTGATGGAACGCGCTCCGAGGCGCCGTGGGGCGGCTACCGGGGTCGGCGGAACGTGGGAGTCCGTCGGGTTCGGCCCTTTCGCGCCCTGGCGGGCCTGAAGCGTGCATCAACATTTTTTTTGGGTGGGTGTGCCAGATTTTCTATTTTACTTGGAATTGCAAGTGGTAATCCGGAGATCAACCTTCGCAAGTAAAAAGGAAATCAACTTCTTTCAAGTTTTCCATTGCGCATATATTTAAGAAAAGAGACATTTTCTTAGTTTGCCGTGAAAGGCGATTTTGTTTGGCATTTATAGCCGATTTTGGCGTTTATAACCGATTTACAATTCTCATCAATAATGAAAAAGACAAGAGTTGTGATTTTTGTCTCTTTTAGAAAAATACAAACTACAATGAAAAACAAGAAAAGGAAGATCTAACTTTTCAGGAGATTGTGGGGGACTCGTTCAGATTGACGGTCGCAAGCCATGTGTGGGCTTCGCCGTCATCCATGCAGATGAGAACAGAGGATGCTCTTGATTCGCTTGGCTTGGCTATAACCTCAGATTTTTAGAGGACAAAGACCAAGAGAAGGTCCTATGCTCAATAAAAAGCTAAGTAGACGGGCTGAAAAACCACGTCTAAGCCATTGGAGGCAACAGGAGAAGGCAAGGACCTTGGGGGGGGGGTGCCCCCCAAGGGACTTTTGTCACCTTGTAGTGGTGGCCGGTGCAGAACTTCAGCAGAGTTTTTTCTCTCTTTTTTCTTTCTCTAGATACGAGCTCTGGATTCTTTCCGATCGATCGATCTCGATTTTCTGATCTCCATTTCAATGGAATGCTCTCCTATTTATAGGCTTTTGGTAGCCATTTAGGAGGGTTTATGAGCCTTAATGGCTTTAATGGGAGGAGTTACAAGATTTATTTCTTGATTTTGTAACTCCTTTTTCCTTGAATCTGATTGGCCGATGGAGATTAAAGGCTTTTAATCACCTTAATTACCATAATGGGAGGAGTTTCATGGTTTAAATGCCATGAATCAATTGACTTGTAACTCCCAAATGCTTGCCTCTGATTGGGCCGTCCAAAGAAATGAATTAATGACTATAATAAAGCTAGTCAATTAACCACATTAATTGGTCGCCGAGCAGTCGAAGAGTCGCGGGCCATGCCGTGTCTTCTGGAATTCTTCTGGCGATGATCATCGATGGATCTTCATGCTGATCGACATCGGATGAACATGTAACTTCAGACATTGATAGCTAAGAGCGGGCCGGTGACATCTGTCTTGTCGATTTCTCGATCGGTCGGACAGAAAGAGCACTTTTTTTGGTCGACCGGTTGGCAATCTTGGAGCGATCAATGATGATTTTATGCTTTTGGAGGTTGACCCGTGATTTTGACGGATGTCAGAGGATATGAGTCAATTTCAAGCACTAAAAATCACATTTTCAGGAAACCACAGGGGCCAAAGTGCGCGAAACGCGAAAAAAGACGGAAAAACGGGTCACCGGCGGAAAATTCGGTGACCCGGACTTCCATGGTCGCCGGCGACCATGGGCCATGGTCGCAGGGGCCTGCGACCTTGGGGGAATTTTTCCCTTCGGAGCCCGTTTTGCGGTCGTTTTGAGGTCTTTTTCGTCGCCGTTTTCTTCTGTATTTTTCCTGACATTTCTTCTCATTTATTGGCTTGATTTCCCTGTAGAAAACCTGATGAGAATCCTTGCATTTTTAGAGTGCAAAGTTTCCAATTTTCCGGGAAAGCCGACGACTTTGTCGTGTAGAGCTGCTGATTTTCCGCCAGAAGCTGAAACTTGGTCAAACGATGTCGGAATGACCTGAAATTTGAGGTGAAGCCTCCTGAGCAATAAATAAGACCAACCATAGGCTTTTGTTTGAGTTTTGAAGCCGTTTGGGGTCCCATCGATGCCTCACTTGATTTTGCTGCGGGGAAAATGCCGAGCTTTGATGTGCGGTCAAACGATGTCCGATTGACCTGAAATTTGACAGGGAACCTATTGGAGTCATTTTGAGATGATCCACAGGCTCTGTCTTGGAAACCATGGTCCCGGGGAGCTCCGCCGCCGGTAGGCTTGATTTTCTTTCGGAGCGTCGAAACCTGGTCAAACGTTGTCGGAATGACCTGAAATTCGACGTGCAGCCTTTTGGAAGCATGTTGAGGCCACTCATGCACTTGGTTTGATGAGCGAAGGCTTCGGTGGTTCCCGCCGCCGGGAGGCTTGATTTTGCTGCTCGAGCATTGATGGAGGGTCAAACGTTGTCGGTTTGACTTGAAATTTGGCATGGAGCCCTTTTGAGACATGCTGGAGTCATCCGTAGGCTCTGATCGAAGTTTTGACGTCTCCGATGATGTCGCCGCCGGGAGCGCCATTTTAGCTGTCGGAGAAGCGAAGTTAGGCCAAATGATTCTGAAATGGCCCGAAACTTCATGTGTACTCTTCTCTTGGCTATCTTGAAGGATCTTGCAGTTTTTGTTTGATTCTGACAAGATTTGATTTTTTTGGAGAAATTGCATTGCCTATTTATGGCAGGTTGCGACTTCATGCAGCTTTCTTGATGTTGAAGCGGCAAAGTGACATTTTTGGTGTCAACACATCTGGGAGTCTGCGAAGTGGACTTCTTTACCTTTGAAGGGTTTTCTGTCCGCAAAGACACGATGTACCATGCCGTCGTCGCCGACGAACTTGATGCATTGATGTAGAGTTGAAGGGACAACACCGTTCTCGTGTATCCAAGGACGTCCGAGAAGGATGTTGTAGCATGAGGGGGTTTTTATTGCATACACAGTGACCTCAGAGATAAGATCACCGATTTGCAATTTGAACCTGATTTTGCCGATAGGCCCTTGAGCGCTCCCATCGTATCCAAAGATAGATACAGGTGTGTGGCTTAGCTTGCTGGGTGGGATGCCCAACTCTTCGAGAGCCGAAGTGGAGATGAGGTTACGTGCAGAACCTGGGTCGACCTGAACTCTGTGTATAGGCATTTCCTTGATGTACCCTGTGAAGTACAGGGGTCTGTTGTGCCTTGCTTCGCCAAGTAGGAGGTCTTCCTTAGTGAAGGCGATGGTTGCACTGGCTGCCTTTTGAACCGAGAGGCATGGATGCATGATCCCTCGCTTTTCTCTTTTTCTCCTTTTAAGGAGGTTTCTGAGTTTTTGACCCGGTAGTCCATTTCAATTTGGAGGACTTGTGGGGCATGTTTGTCGACATCCTCATTCAGTTTTTGTAATTCTGAGATGAGATTATCACGAGTGCGTGGAGACATTCGCAATAAGTCTAGGATGTGAAGACGTGCAGGTATGTTTTTGAAGTGCTCAACCAAGTCATACTTGAAAGCCTCCTTGGGGCCTGCATGTTCATTGTTTTTGCCATTGGGGGCGCTTACAACATCTTTTCCCAAAGGATTTACATAAGTAAAGGAAGATTGGTTGTAATTTTTGTGGTAGTCCCGGCCCGAGCGGGTGCCTCTACCAACTTCGAGAGCTTCTTGAGAAGGATCTTCGCTTGGAAGATTGTCTTCATGATCAAGAGGCTGTCGTTTTTCATCTACTGGGGATGCATCTGCAGCAGAGTTGCCATCCTCAGTGATTGTGTTGCACGGAGCATTTTCCGGGAGCGAGTCCTGAACAGCATCCAGCAGCTTTTCTTCTTCGTTGACCCATCCATCATCCCAAGTTGGGTTTTCTTCATGATGATGAGTCGGGAAGAATGTGTATCCTGAAGTCACAGTCTCAAGAGAAGAAACCTGAGAGGGTGTCATCTCTGTGAAAGTCACGTGAGACGAGATAGCTCCAGAGAATACATTGCTAGGCGTTGTCGGAGTATAGGTAATCTCATCAGACGACGCTTCAGAAGAGCTATAGTCCTGATATATTACATTACAGGAAGCTCTGATAGGAGATGTTGCCTGCTCGGAGTCAGACTCATCCTCGGATGTAAGAGGATCGTCAATCCAGCAATGTTCTCCATTTTCAGGAGTTAAGGGTGGATGTACCTGATTATCTTTAGGGACTTCAGGCTCTGGGTTGCGAGGAGGCTCGTTAACACGATCTTGCTCTTGTTCTAGAGCGAGACGCTGCAAGATCCTTGCATATTCTTCAAGATCAGGCATGGGAGCCAGATCCTCTTCTTCGTCTTCTCCGTGTGGCTCAACATAGTTGATTTCCACTGGAGCAATGACAGGTGCTGGGTTAACAGCATCTTCTTGTGCAGCCTCTTGGTCTTCTTCATCATCAGACCAGGATCCTTGTGGTTGCAAGGGGTTATACCAGATTACTGGCATAAGGTGAGTTTCAGGAACCCATTCTTCATCGAAGAGATACTCCCCTGTTTCAAGAGATTCCTCCCACTCGCCTGTGTAGTTGGGCTCGAATCCATCGTCGGTGTAGCTGGACTCGTATCCATCAATGGAGAATCCAACTACCGAGTTGCAAGAGTATAATGCCCCCTGCATGGCTTCTTTTTTGAATTGAGGTGGCATGAAATCACTGAGAGTGAAGTTTCTTACCGCCTTTGAAGTCTCTGGAAGGGACGTTTTTGTTGCCCCGAGTGAAGTGGTAGAGAAGGCCTCTGCCTTTTCATGGACTTCTTGTTTTGGCTGGGTCTTCTCTTGCCGTTTCAGCCTGAGGAGATGTTTCCTAGCCTGCCTTCGCTGTTGAGCTGTCGGCTTTGTTTTTACGATCTCCCAGTTTTCATCTTCCAGGAGATCGGGATGTACCCATATGGGTTGTCCGTCTGGTGTCGGGCAAGGAACCAACACTTTGGACGTTTGAATTCTTTTTATCACCTTGAAGGAAGTAGTGATCTTCTTCTTCAGTGATTTTGGTGTTTGTCCACATGACACCATGTTGACGGAGGCAGTCCCATAGTTTTTGTCAAAGGTGATGACTCCGTTTTTCCACATCACGTTTATCTTCTCTCTCACAACAAAGCATTGATTGAGAGGATGCGAGACCGTCTGGTGGTATGGACAGTACCGAGGATCATTGGTTTTGCCAACGTCTCCAGGTCTTTTGGGCTCTGGCAAAATGAGTTTGCCATTTGCTAAGAGAGCCTCAAAGATTTCTTCAACGTCTTCATCGAACGGATATTTCTTTTTTACTCGCTCTTTGAAGGCATCAGAGAGTTCAGGTCTCTTATCTGCAGCTCTATTTTCAGCTTTCTTTGGTTGCTGAGGAGCTGACTTGGTTTGCACATTAAGGACCTCTTTCTTCTTTGGTTTAGAGGTTGCAATGGCGGTTGGCTCTTTTCTTGATGACTTCTGACTGTTGAGGTCTTTAATCACCGTTTCAGCTTCCATAGAAGCTTCCAGGAGTTCTCCCAGGTTTTTTGATTTGTTGCCGATGATCATGGAGCGTATTCTGGCTCTCATGTTGTTTCGGCAGATGTCGACTAGCGACGCCTGTGGCAATACATCTGAACATTTGTATGCCATTCCTTTCCACTTGTGAATGAAGTCATAAGTTGACTCATTCTCTCCCTGTTTTAGGCTGCAGAGCTGAGCCATAGTAACAGGATGATCCTCACCTTGGAAGTGGGTCAGGAAGCGTGTCTCCAGCATAGCCCAGTTCTGAATGGAGTTCTCCGGAAGAGTGGAGTACCAATCGAAGGCCGTACCTTTTAGGGTACTTGCAAAGAGGCGGATCTTGAGTGCATCTTGATCCGCGATAGCTCCCGTCAAAATCTTGAAGTGGATGACGTGCTGTCTGGCTGATCCTTTCCCCGTATATGTTTGGAGAGTAGGATGCTTGAATTTTGTGGGGAACGGGACCGAGTCCATCCATAAAGGATATGGTGGCTTGATCCCATGCTCTTTGAGTATATCCTCTTCTTTAGCTTTGGCGAGGATACTGTCTACGTCCTTTTTGGTAAGGGCGCGTGACTCATTTTCTTCACAATTTTCCTCGTTATTGCCATGATTCGGAGGAGGCTCATTGTTCGCCTGATTTTGGACGACAAGGAGAAGGTTTTCCATCAGAGTTTCAATCCTCTGCTGGCCTTGTTCCAACTGCTGGATGCGTGTGAGCGCATCATCTCGAGGTGGATTCTGAGGTGGTGGCTCAGAACTTGTAGCCAAGACGTTCATCCCTCGGGATTCGAAAGAAGAAATCGTCCTGGTGACCGAGCTGGGGCTCATTCTTTTTGATGAAGAGCTTGATGAAGGATTACTCTCCCGTCCTTGGCTTGAAGGGGCAGGAGATTCTTCGGGATGTCTTTGTGTCCTGGTGACGCTACGGGTCACCGGACGTCGGACATGGATTTTTGATGCTGACCTTTGGCGTCTTCTGGTTTTTCCAACCATATGGACGGCAGCAACTTGGTCGGGTCTTTCTTTTTCTACCCATTTGCGGGAGACTTGAAGTGTAGGAGGCTGGGTCCTTTGCTTCTCTAGTCTCTTTTGTCGATATGACGCACGGCGGCGTCTCGACGAGCGATTTGAGCTTTGGTCAGCTCTGGCTGGGCTCTGACGATGAAGGATGTGCTCCCTCGGGCGCAGCAGCCGAGCCTGTCTTCTTTGTAACTAGGCAAGGACAGGATCCGGACCCGGTCCTTTGCCTGTTGCAGCGAAGCTTTGAATTTTTCAAGTTCGGCCCCTGTAGAGATAAAGGGTCGAACCGAAGGAGTGTAGGCCTTAGCAGGTGCTTGTAGAGGCCTGGTGATGCGTGATCTGATTCTGGGCTTGTGGGAGCAAGCCGGTTCATGCTGGGTTGACTTGAGAGTCAAGTTGGAGATGGGTCTCTCCTCTTTCATGTAGGCAAGAGGGTAGAACTGGTTCTCCTTGAGTGGGGCCAGGTATGCTGGCTTGGTGGAAGTTTGAGACCTTCTTTGTTTTGGGGAAGGTCTTGGAGACCAAGTCTTAGGGTAGACCTGGTTGGTTGTTGGTCGAGGCTTCGCGGGGGTGCCGCGGGCTTCGGGCTTTTGGGCGCTCGCCTTTGGTGTCACGGGAGTGACACGTTGAGAGGCGATCTTCTGCTTTTTAGCAGGCGCAGCTTGTTCTTCGGGAAGTGGGAATGGTCCCAGTGTCCCGAAGACGATGGTCCGGGGAGTCGAGGTCGACCCGGAGTTCAGAGAGTTGCCGAGGGAGTTGACGCTTCGGCAGCTGGCAGGGCGCTTGTAAGTGCGCTCGGTTTGCTTTTGTTGAAGCATGAGTTGGTGCTTGTTCTCATCGAAGATAATGGTTAAGGCTGCCATTGTTAATTTCGAAAAAAGTTTTCTGAAACAAGACCACATCCATTAGTAATCACAAGAATATAATGATCATAAATGGGAATTTCTATGGTTGTCTTTTCAAATCGCGCAAGGGATATGACCCAAGCGACATGAAGAAGGTAAAAAGCCATAGATGGTACAATTGTTCTGACAGCAAGTATGGTGAGCCCAGAATGAGCGTTCCAGTGACTGCTAGAAGCAATTGTAAACCTAAAATCGACTTATCGAGAAGCAGGGCTTGCTCGAGATAAGAAGAATATAAGGTAGGAGTTACAAATGTGCCGGTCACAGATACAGTAGACCCTGAAAGGGCGTACCAGTACTGCTATGCACAAATGTTGGAGATCGCATCCATGAGATGGGATTCTTTGTTTTGAAAGGTCAGAAATCGATTCGTCAAAGAGAGCAGGTGGCATTCCGATTCAAATACGGGCTCAACGATTTCCGCGAGCGCCAGTACTTAGAAGGGAAGAGACCACAATTTCTCGAATCTGAATCCAAAAGTGACGAGTTTTTTTTTTTTTGAAATGTCAAGATTGGTTCCATCAAGGAGAGCAAATGGTATTCTGATCTGAACACGGTCTCGGCGATTTCCGCGAGCGCCAGTGCTAAGAAAAGAAGAAACCAAAATTTCTCAGATCTGAAATCAAAAGTGACGAGTTTTTGGAGATTTTTTTTTTTGAAATGATTTTTTTTTATTTTATTATTATTATTTTTTTTAAAAAATATATTTTTATTTATTTTTTTTATTTTTATTATTTTTTTTGAAAATTTTTGTTTTTTAAGATTTTTTTTTGAAAATCTTTTTTTTTTTATTTTTTTTATTTTTTTTATTTTTAAGATTTAAAGACGAGAGAGTACACATAGGCCTCCTAACCCGGTCTTATGAAACCTCAATTGATAGAATTGCCCCCAGGTAAGGGTAGGATTACTTAATGAACCCGTTTGGAGGACCCTTGCCTAGAACAGTCAAGCTGTCTCCACACTCTGGACAAGGCTTTTCTTGAATCAATCGTGATCAAAGAACGCAATTGGTTTAACCTTAGTGGTCTATGTCTTTTTATTTTTTTAAATCCCAAATAGACTCATCGAAGAGAAACGATGGCCCAAAACCTTAGTCGAACGGGCTCAACATTTCTGCAAGCACCAAAGAACGATAGGATAGGATCAAAGTTTCTCAATTTTGAATCCAAACTAAGAAAACTGATTTTTTTTTTTTTTGAAATCTCTAATGAACTCATCGAAGAGAAACGATGGTCCAAAACCTTAGTCGAACGGGCTCAACATTTCTGCAAGCACCAAAGAACGATAGGATAGGATCAAAGTTTCTCAATTTTGAATTCAAACCAAGAAAACTGATTTTTTTTTTTGAAAAGAGAAAGAATGGAAACAAACTCAAAGAAATAGAAATTTCCAAAAAATCCCATCTCATTTTTTTTGGATGCAAAATCCAACATAGGCCACCAGCTAGAAAGTAGCCAAGGAATCTGGAGAAGAAGTATAAGCATAGAGCAAAATATGGTATGCAAATATTTCATTTCCAAGCACCGTGTTCTCAAATGAACGAGTCCCACCGGGTGTGCCAGCTTGATGGAACGCGCTCCGAGGCGCCGTGGGGCGGCTACCGGGGTCGGCGGAACGTGGGAGTCCGTCGGGTCCGGCCCTTTCGCGCCCTGGCGGGCCGGAAGCGTGCATCAACATTTCTTTGTGTGGGTGTGCCAGATTTTCTATTTTACTTGGAATTGCAAGTGGTAATCCGGAGATCAACCTTCGCAAGTAAAAAGGAAATCAACTTCTTTCAAGTTTTCCATTGCACAAATATTTAAGAAAAGAGACATTTTCTTGGTTTGCCGTGAAAGGCGATTTTGTTTGGCATTTATAGCCGATTTTGTGGCGTTTATAGCCAATTTACAATTCTCATCAATAATGAAAGACAAGAGTTGTGATTTTTGTCTCTTTTAGAAAAATACAAACTACAACGAAAAGCAAGAAAAGGAGGATCTAACTTCTCAGGAGATTGTGGGGGACTCGTTCAGATTGACGGTCGCAAGTCATGTATGGGCTTCGCCATCATCCATGCAGATGAGAACAAAGGATGCTCTTGATTCGCTTGGCTTGGCTATAACCTCAGGTTTTTAGAGGACAAAGACCAAGAGAAGGTCCTATGTCCAATAAAAAGCTAAGTAGACGGGCTGAAAAGCCACGTCTAAGCCATTGGAGGCAGCGGGAGAAGGCAAGGACCTTGGGGGGGGTGCCCCCCAAGGGACTTTTGTCACCTTGTAGTGGTGGCCGGTGCAGAACTTCAGCAGAGTTTTTCTCTCTTTTTCTTTCTCTGGATTCTTTCCGCTCTCTTCCGATCCGATCTCTTTTTTTCTGATCCGATCTCTTTTTTTCTGATCTGATCTCTTCTGATCTGATCTCTTTTTTTCTGATCCGATCTCTTTTTTTCTGATCCGATCTCTTTTTTTCTGATCTGATCTCTTTTTTTTCTGATCCCGATTTCAATGGAATGCTCTCCTATTTATAGGCTTTTGGTAGCCATTTAGGAGAGTTTATGGGCTTTAATGGCTTTAATGGGAGGAGTTACAAGATTTATTTCTTTGATTTTGTAATTCCTTTTTCCTTGAATCTGATTGGCCGATGGAGATTAAGGGCTTTTAATCACCTTAATTACCATAATGGGAGGAGTTTCATGGATTAAATGCCATGAATCAATTGACTTGTAACTCCCAAATGCTTGCTTCTGATTGGGCCGTCCAAAGAAATGAATTAATGACTGCAATAAAGCTAGTCAATTAACCACATTAATTGGTCGCCGAGCAGTCGAAGAGTCACGGGCCGTGCCGTGTCTTCTGGAATTCTTCTGGCGATGATCATCGATGGATCTTCATGCTGATCGACATCGGATGAACATGTAACTTCAGACAGTGATAGCTAAGAGCGGGCTGGTGACATCTGTCCTGTCGATTTTTCGATCGATCGGGCGGAAAGTACACTTTTTTGATCGACCGGTTGGCGATCAATGTTGATTTTGATACTTTTGGAGGTTGACCAGTGATTTTGACGGATGTCGGCGGACATGAGTCAATTTCAAGCACTAAAAATCACATTTTCAGGAAACCACAGAGGCCAAAGTGCGCGAAACGCGAAAAAGGACGGAAAAACGGGTCACCGGCGAAAAATCCGGTGACCCGGACTTCCATGGTCGCAGGGGCCTGCGACCTTGGCCCAGCTGCGACCCTGGGGGAATTTTCCCCTTTGGAGCCCGTTTTGCGGTCGTTTTGAGGTCTTTTTCGTCGCCGTTTTCTTCTGTATTTTTCCTGAAATTTCTTCTCATTTATTGGCTTGATTTCCCTGTAGAAAACTTGATGAGAATCCTTGCATTTTTAGAGTGCAAAGTTTCTAATTTTCCGGGAAAGCCGAAGACTTTGTCGCGTAGAGCTGCTGATTTTCCGCCAGAAGCTGAAACTTGGTCAAACGATGTCGGAATGACCTGAAATTTGAGGTGAAGCCTCCTGAGCAATAAATAAGACCAACCATAGGCTTTTGTTTGAGTTTTGAAACCGTTTGGGGTCCCATCGATGCTTCACTTGATTTTGCTGCCGGGAAAATGCCGAGCGTTGATGTGCGGTCAAACGATGTCCGATTGACCTGAAATTTGACAGGGAACCTATAGTCATTTTGAGATGATCCACAGGCTCTGTCTTGGAAACCATGGTCCTGGGGAGCTCCGCCGCCGGTAGGCCTGATTTTCTTTCGGAGTATCGAAACCTGGTCAAACGTTGTCGGAATGACCTGAAATTCGACGTGCAGCCTTTTGGAAGCATGTTGAAGCCACTCATGCACTTGGTTTGATGAGCGAAGGCTTCGGTGGTTCCCGACGCCGGGAGGCTGGATTTTGCTGCTCGAGCATTGATAGAGGGTTAAACGTTGTCGGTTTGACTTGAAATTTGGCATGGAGCCTTTTGGATGCATTTTGAGATCATCCACAGGTTCTGATCAGGAATTTGATGTCTCCGATGCTGTCGCCGCCAAGAGCTCCTGTTTAGCTGTCGGAGAAGTGAAGTTAGGCCAAATGTTGTCGAAATGGCCCGAAACTTCATGTGTACCCTTCTCTTGGCTATCTTGAAGGATCTTGCAGTTTTTGTTTGATTCTGACAAGATTTGATTTTTTGGAGAAAGTGCATTGCCTATTTATGGCAGGTTGCGACTTCATGCAGCTTTCTTGATGTTAAAGAGGCAAAGTGACATTTTTGGTGTCAACACTCTGAAAATCCAGAAAATCCAAGAGAGAGACGAAGTTCTGCTACTTTGCTCCCGGAAGCACCACAAGGTGATCAACGTCCCTTGGGGGGCCACCCCCCAAGGTCACCTCCTTCTCCAACATGGCCTAAACGTGGCTTTTCAGCCCGTGTACTCGATTTTTCATTGGATATAGGACCTCCTCTTGGTCCTTGTCCTTTAAAAAACCGAGGTTAGGAGCCAAGCCAAAGAATCAAAGCATCACATGTTCTCATTTGAAGGACGATGGCGAAGCTCATACATGACTTGCGACCGTCGATCTCAACGTGTCCCCACAATCTCCTGAGAAGTTAGATCCATTTTCTTACTTTTCTATTGTAGTTTGTATTTCTTAAAGAGACAAAAAGAAATCACAATTCTTGTCCTTCACATTTGATGAGTTTTGTAAAATCACCTTTCACGGCAAAATCGCCTTTTACGGCAAACAAACAAAAACACCTCCTACGGCATTCAAAAAAAACAAACTTGTCTCTTTTCTTAATATTAATGCAATTTGAAAAGTTAGAAAAAAGGATTGATTTCCTTTCCACTTGTGAAGGTGAATCTCCGGATTATCACCATTCCAAATTCCAAGTAGAAAGTAAATCTGGCATACCCGTACAAAAATGTTGATGCCCGAGAACTTCCCTCCTCCGCCGAGACCCAGGTCAGCCCCCGGGGTGCGGAGGGAGAGGACGGAAGATTCCCCCTCTTTTCGGGTCCATCAAGTTGGCATACCCCGTGGGACACGTTGACTTGAGAACGTGATGCTTTGATCACTTGGCTCCTTTCTAGTTAGTGGCCCATGTTGCTTCTTGCATCTTAAAAAAAAAAAACATGAGATGAGATTTCAATTGTTCTTTCTCACTTCAAAAAAAAAAACAAATCTGATCTCTTTTTCTTAAAAACTCAACTTTGAGAAATTCTGATCCTTCCCTCTTCGAGCTTGATAGCACGTAGAAATGTTCGCAGCTATCGTTCATATCGGGGATTGGGCCATCTTTTCTCTTTGATGAGTCCAATTGGGATTTCAAAAAAAAAAACTTCATTTCAAATTCTTTCAAAAAAAAAAATGATCTCCTTTTCTCAAGATTCAACTTTGATAAATTTTGATCCTCTCCTCTTTGAACTTGATAGCTCACAGAAATGTTCGCAGCTATCGTTCGTATTGGGGATTGGACATCTTTTCTCTTTGATGAGTCCAATTGGGATTTCAAAAAAAAATTATAATTTCAAAAAAAAAATTTAGTTTTCTCTCTTTTGAATTCAAAGTTGAGAAACCTTGGTTCATTCCCTTTTGAATTTAGCGCTCGCAGAAATGTTGAGCCTTTGTTCGGATTGGAACACCATTCGTTCTCTTTAATGAGTTTATAAAAAACCTTTCAAAAAAAAGATTTAAAAAAAAAAAAAAACACTAAGGTTCCACCAGTTGCATTCTTTGACCAAAGTGGATGTAAGAAAAGCCTTGTCCAAAGTGTGGAGGCAGCTAGACTGTTCGAGGCAAAGGTCCTCCAAACGGGTTCATTAAGTAATCCTACCCCTACCTGGGGGCTGATCTATCTACTAAGGTTTCATAAGATCGAATTGGAAATCTATGTGCACCTTTCAAAAAAAAATTCTCTAAAAAAAAATCTTTTAAAAAAAAAACTTCTGTCACTTTTGAATTCAGAGTTGAGAAATCTTGGTTCTTTCCCTTTCGGATTTAGCGCTCGCAGAAATGTTGAGCCTTGTTTGGAATGGAACACCATTTGCTTTCTTCGATGAATTCAATCTTGACCTTTCAAAAAAAAAAACTTCCCTCACTTTGAGTTCAGAGTTGAGAAATCTTGGTTCTTTCCCTTTCGGATTTAGCGCTCGCAGAAATGTTGAGCCTTGTTCGGAATGGAACACCATTTGCTCTCTTCGATGAATTCAATCTTGACCTTTCAAAAAATAACTTTCGTCATTACTGGATTCACATCCGAGAAATTCTGGTTCCTTCCCTTCTAAATTTAGCGCTCATAGAAATGTTGAGCCTTTGTTCGGATTGGAACACCATTTGCTCTCCTTTATGAATCCAAATTTGACCTTTCAAAAAACCCCATCTCGTGTCCTTCCCAAGGATGCAATTTGCAACATTTGTACCTAGCGGTGCTAGTACGCCCTTTCGGGTCTACTGTATTCGCGACCGACACATTTGTATCTCCAACCTTATATCATTTTACCTCGACTGAGCCTTGCTTCTCGGTAATTTGAATTAAGGTCTACAATTGCTTCTAGCAGTCACTGGTACGCTCACTCTGAGCCTACCACACTTGCATTTTAGAACAATAGTATCCTCTATGGCTTTTTGCCTTCTTCATCATCCTTGGGTTGGGCCATGTCCCCTCAAGTGATTTGAAAGACAAAACCATAGTTGTTCTCCATTTACGACCACCATATTCTTGTGATTACTAATGGATTTGGTCTTGTTTCAGAAGTTTTCCAAAACTAACAATGGCAGCTTCATTGACCATCACTTTCGATGAGACCAAGTACCAGCTTATGCTTCAAGACAAGCAAAACAAGCATAAGCGCCTTGCCAGTTGCCGAAGCGTCATCTCCCTCGACAACTCTCCAAACACCGGGTCAACTTAACTCCCCGGACCATCGTCTTCGGATCGCTGAGACCATTCCCACTTCCCGCAGAAGACACTGTACCTACCAAGAAGCAGAAAACCGCCCCGCAACGTGTCACTAAAATGGCACCAAGGGCGAACACCAAGAAGCCTGAAGCTTATGGCGCTCCCACGAAGCCTCAACCCACAAGAAACCAGGTTTACACCAAAACATGGTCCCCGAGATCTTCACCAAAGCAACGGAGGTCCCGACCATCTGCAAAGCCAGCATACCTGGCCTCTCTCAAGGAGAATCGGTTCTACCCTCTCTCTTACATGAAAGAGAAGAAACCTACCCTCCACCCAAAAAATAAACAAAATCATCATGAGCCGGCTTGCTCCTACAAGCCCAAAATCAAATCCTGCATCGTTAGGCCTACGCAAAAACATGCTGAAGCCTGCACTCTTCCGAGTCGACCCTTCATCTCAACAGGGGCCGAGCTCGCAAAATTCAAGTCTTTATTGCGACAGGCAAAGGACCGCATCCAGATTCTGTCCTTGCCCAACTTCAAAGAAGACAAACTCGGCTGCTGCGCATGGGGGACTACATCCTTCATCTCCAGAGCCCAGCCAGAGCTGACTGAAGCTCAAATTGCTCATCGTATGCGTCGCCGCACTGCATATCGACAAAAGAGACTCGAGAAACAAAGAACCCAGCATTCTACTCTCCACGTCTCAAACAAATGGGTTGAAAAAGAAAGACCCGACCAATTCGTTGCTGTTCATATGGTTGGCAAAACCAGAAAACGCCGGAAGTCAGCAACCAAAATCAGTGTTAGACGTCCAGTGACTCGCAGCGTCTCTCGGACAAGAACACATCGGGAAAGAGTCTTCCACTCCTCCAAGCCAAGAACATCGGAGTAACCACTCCTCAGATTCTTCATCCAGAAGAATGAGCCCCAGCCCAGCCACCAGGACGATTTCTTCGTTCGAATCCCGAGGGATGAACGTCTTGGCTATAAGTTCTGAGCCGCCTCCACAGCATGACGATGTAACTGCACGCATCCAGCAGTTGGAGCGAGGACAGCAGAGAATTGAGACTCTGATGGAAAATCTGATTCTCACTCTACAGCGTCCACCACCTACCAATGAAACCCCTCCGAATCATGAAGATGATGAGGGTAATGCAGAAAACAATGAGTTTCGCGCCCTTACCAGAAAGGACGTGGACGATATCCTCGCAAAAGCAAAGAAGAGGATACATTGAAGGAACATGGGATCAAGCCACCCTACCCTTTATGGATGGACTCAGTTCCGTTCCCTGCAAAATTCAAGCAACCTACTCTCCAGACATATACGGGGAAAGGTTCAGCCAGACAGTATGTCATCCATTTCAAGATCCTGACGGGAGCTATTGCGGATCAAGATGCCCTCAAGATTCGCCTCTTTGCAAGTACCCTAAAAGGTACAGCCTTTGATTGGTACTCCACTCAGAACTGGGCTATGCTACAGACACGCTTCCTGACCCACTTCCAAGGTGAGGATCATCCTGTTACTATGGCTCAACTCTGCAGCCTAAAACAGGGAGAGAATGAATCAACATACGACTTCATTCACAAATGGAAGGCAATGGCGTACAAATGCTCAGATGTGCTGCCATAAGCGTCGCTGGTCGACATCTGCCGTAACAATATGAGAGCAAAAATTCGCTCCATGATCATCGGCAACAAATCAAAGAACCTGGGGGAACTCCTCGAAGCTTCCATGGAAGCTGAAATGGTGATCAAAGACCTCAACAGTCAGAAATCATCAAAGAAAGAGCCGATTGCTGTTACAACCTCAAAACCAAAGAAAAAGGAGGTTCTCAATGTGCAGACTAAGTAAGCTCCTCAGCAGCCAAAGAAACCTGAAAAAAAAACTGCAGGTAAAAGGCCTGAACTCTCTGATGCCTTCAAAGAACGTGTAGAAAAGAAATATCCGTTCGATGATGATGTTGAAGAAATCTTTGAGGCTCTCCTAGCAAATGGCAAACTCATTTTGCCAGAGCCCAAAAGACCGGGAGATGTTGGCAAAACCAATGATCCCCGATACTGTACATACCATCAGATGATCTCACATCCTCTCAATCAATGTTTCGTTGTGAGAGAGAAGATCAATGAGATGTGGAAAAATGGAGTCATAACCTTTGATGAAAACTATGGCCCCGCCTCTGTCAACATGGTGTCATGTAGGCAAACTTCAAAGTCACCGAAGGAGAAGATCACTACTTCATTCAAGGTGATAAAAATGGCTCAAGCGTCCCAAGAATTGGTTCCCTATCCAACATCAGATGGACAGCCTATATGGGTGCATCCCGATCTCCTAGATGATGAAAATTGGGAGATCGTCAAAACAAAGCCGACCGCTCAGAAGCGAAGGCAAGCCAAGAGACAACTCCGCAAGCTCAAACAGCAGCAGAAGTCTCAACCAAAACAAGAAGTCCTTGAAAAAGCAGAAACTTCTTCCACTGCTTCACTAGGGACGACGGAAGAATCTCTTCCCAAAACCTCCAAGGCGGTAAGAAAATTCACTCTTGATGATTTCATGCCACCTCTATACAAAAATGAAACTATGCAGGGGGCATCATACTCTTGCAACTCGGTAGTTGGATTCTCCATGAACGGATACGAGTCCAGTGACACTGCCAGTGATATCGATGAGTGGGAAGAATCTCTTGAAACAGGAGAATACCTCTCCGACAAGGAATGGATTCCCGAGTCTCATCTTATGCCAGTAATCTGGTATAACCCATTGCAGCCACAAGGATCTTGGTCTGATGATGAAGAAGACCAGGACCCTGTTCAAGAAAACGTTGTCCATCCAGCACCAGCAAATGCTTCAGTGGAACCCAATAAGGGCGAACCACAAGGAGCAAATGACGAAGAAGATTTGGCTCCCATGCCTGATCTTAAAGAATATGCAAGAATCTTGCAACATCTTACCATAGAGCAGGAGCAGGATCGCATCAATCTTCGTCATGATCCAGAGCCGGAAGTCCCTGAAAATCAACGGGAACTTTCTCCCTCAACTCCTGAAAATGGAGAAAACAGTTGGATCGATGATCCTCTTACATCTGAGGATAAGTCTGATTCCCAACAGTCTACACTGGGGGCATCTCTTGTCAGGATAACCTGCAATGCAATAGCTCAGGACGACAGTGCCTCTGAAGCTTCAGAAGACACGTACTCCCCAACCGGTAGCGTATCTTCCGGAGCTACATCCTCTCAGGTGACTTCCATTGAGATAACATCCTCTCGGCCCTCGTCTCCTGAAGCTGTGACATCAGAACTCAAGCCTCTCCCGATTGATCATCTTGAAGAAACTTCTGCTAATGAAATCTTCTTCAATGAAAACTTAGTGAATTGGTCCCAGATACCCGATCTCACGAGTGATGTCTGGGCTAATAAAGAAAAGTTGCCGGCTACTGTTCAGGACTTGTTCTCGGAAATTGCTCCATGCAACACAATTACTGAAGACACCAATGCTGTTACAGAGACGTCTTCAGCAAAGGATCAACCTCTTGATCCTGAGAACGATCTTCCAAAAGAAGACCCTTCTCTAGAGGCTCTTGAAGTTGGTAGAGGTACCCGTTCTGGCCGGGATTACCACAAAAATTACAATCAACACTATTCTTCTTATGTAAATCCTTCGGCAAAGCAAGATGTAAGCGCCCCAAGTGGCAATAATAATGAAAATGCAGGCCCGAAGGAGGCTTTCAAGTACGACTTGATTGAGCACTTCAAACACATACCTGCACGTCTGCACATCCTTGACTGATTACGAATGTCTCCACAAACTCGTGATAGTCTCATTTCAGAATTACAAAGGCTGAATGCAGATGTCGACAAACATGCCCCACAAGTCCTACAAATTGAAATGGACTATAGGGTCAAAAAATCAAATACTCCCTCAAATGGAGAAAAGAAGAAAACTGAGGGATCAAGCAATGAATGCCTCTCGGTACAAAAAGCAGCA
This sequence comes from Umbellularia californica, assembly GCA_028538565.1. Taxonomy (NCBI): domain Eukaryota; kingdom Viridiplantae; phylum Streptophyta; class Magnoliopsida; order Laurales; family Lauraceae; genus Umbellularia; species Umbellularia californica. The sequence goes on from JAPQWN010000004.1 coordinate 43,388,124, forward strand.
AGTGCAACAATTGCCTTCGATAAGGATGACCTCCTCCTACGCAAAACAAAGCACAACCGACCCTTGTACTTTACGGGGTACGTCAAAGAATGCCAGTACACAGAGTTCAGATCGATCCAGGTTCTGCACTCAACCTCATTTCTACTTCGGCAATCGAAGAGCTGGGCATCCCACCTAGCAAACTGAGTCACACGTCCGTATCCATCTTCGGATATGACGGCAGCGCTCAAAGGCCTATCGGCAAAATCAGGTTCAAATTGCAAATCGGTGATCTTATTTCTGAAGTCACTGTGTATGCAATAAGGACCCCTTCATGCTATAATATACTCCTTGGACACCCCCGGATACATGAGAATGGTGTCGTCCCTTCAACTCCACATCAGTTCATCAAGTTCGTTGGCGACGATGGCTTGATACATCGAGTATTTGCAGACAAAAAGCCCTTTAAAGGCAGAGATGTCCATTTTGCAGATGCTCAAATGTATAAAGATGGAAAAGAAGAACAGGAGGAAAAAATAATTCACCTTGACAACAGTCTCTAGAAAGATAAAGGCAAGGCTCCTCAGCAATCATCGGAGGTAAACAAACCCTCCACCAAACTCGAAGTAAGCGGTCAAGCTCCCTTCGTCGTCTCCTTCAAATCTCCAAAGCCTTTGGTAATCACTACGAAAGCAAAGAAGACAAAACAAAAGACTGGGGGCAAGTTCACTGTCTCCTTTGTGTCTATTATGCATGACACAGACTCAAAGTCAGAGTCAGAAGATGACACAGCATCCTAAAAGGTAAAACCAATGATGTTGGCAAAACCAATGATCCCCGATACTGTCCATACCATCAGATGATCTCACATCCTCTCAATCAATGCTTCGTTGTGAGAGAGAAGATCAATGAGATGTGGAAAAACGGAGTCATAACCTTTGATAAAAACTATGACCCGGCCTCTGTCAACATGGTGTCATGTCGGCAAACTTCAAAGTCACCGAAGGAGAAGATCACTACTTCATTCAAGGTGATAAAAATGGCTCAAGCGTCCCAAGAATTGGTACCCTATCCAACATCAGATGGACAGCCTATATGGGTGCATCCCGATCTCCTAGATGATGAAAATTGGGAGATCGTCAAAACAAAGCCGACTGCTCAGCAGCGAAAGTAAGCCAAGAGACAACTCCGCAAGCTCAAACAGCAGCAAAAGTCTCAACCAAAATAAGAAATCTTTGAAAAAGCAGAAACTTCTTCCACTGCTTCACTCGGGACGACGGAAGAATCTCTTCCCAAAACCTCCAAGGCGGTAAGAAAATTCACTCTTGATGATTTCATGCCACCTCTATACAAAAATGAAAATGTGCAGGGGGCATCATACTCTTACAACTCGGTAGTTGGATTCTCCATGAATGGATACGAGTCCAGTGATACTACCAGTGATGTAGATGAGTGGGAAGAATCCTTTGAAACAGGAGAATACCTCTCCGACGAGGAATGGATTCCCGAGTCTCATCTTATGCCAGTAATCTGGTATAACCCATTGCAGCCACAAGGATCTTGGTCTGATGATGAAGAAGACCAGGACCCTGTTCAAGAAAACGTTGTCCATCCAGCACCAGCAAATGCTTCAGTGGAACCCAATAAGGGCGAACCACAAGGAGCAAATGACGAAGAAGATTTGGCTCCCATGCCTGATCTTGAAGAATATGCAAGAATCTTGCAACATCTTGCCATAGAGCAGGAGCAGGATCGCATCAATCTTCGTCATGATCCAGAGCCGGAAGTCCCTGAAAATCAACGGGAACTTTCTCCCTCAACTCCTGAAAATGGAGAAAACAGTTGGATCGATGATCCTCTTACATCTGAGGATGAGTCTGATTCCCAACAGTCTACACTGGGGGCATCTCCTGTCAGGATAACTTGCAATGCAATAGCTCAGGAAGACAGTGCCTCTGAAGCTTCCGAAGACACGTACTCCCCAACCGGTAGCGTATCTTCCGGAGCAACATCCTCTCAGGTGACTTCCACTGAGAAATCATCCCCTCAGCCCTTGTCTCATGAAGTTGTGACATCGGAATTCAAGCTTAATCATCTTGAAGAAACTTCTACCAATGAAATCTTCTTCAATGAAAACTCAGTCAATCGGTCCCAGATACCCGATCTCACGGGCGATGTCTGGGCTAATAAAGAAAAGTTGCTGGCTGCTGTTCAGGACTTGTTCCTGGAAATTGCTCCGTGCAACCCAATTACTGAAGACACCAATGCTGTTACAGAGACGTCTTCAGCAAAGGATCAACCCCTTGATCTTGAGAACGATCTTCCAAAAGAAGACCCTTCTCTAGAGGCTCTTGAAGTTGGTAGAGGTACCCGTTCTGGCCGGGATTACCATAAAAATTACAATCAACCCTCTTCTTCTTATGTAAATTCTTCGGGAAAGCAAGATGTAAGCGCCCCAAGTGGCAATAATAATGAAAATGCAGGCCCGAAGGAGGCTTTCAAGTATGACTTGATTGAGCACTTCAAACACATACCTGCACGTCTGTACATCCTTGACTTATTACGAATGTCTCCACAAACTCGTGATAGTCTCATTTCAGAATTACAAAGGCTGAATGTGGATGTCGACAAACATGCCCCACAAGTCCTACAAATTGAAATGGATTATAGGGTCAAAAAATCAAATACTCCCTCAAAGGGAGAAAAGAAGAAAACTGAGGGATCAAGCAATGAATGCCTCTCGGTACAAAAAGCAGCAAGTGCAACAATTGCCTTCAACAAGGATGACCTCCTCTTAGGCGAAACAAAGCACAACCGACCCTTGTACTTTACAGGATACGTCAAAGAAATGCCAGTACACAGAGTTCAAATCGATCCAGGTTCTGCACTCAACCTCATTTCTACTTCGGCACTCAAAGAGCTGGGCATCCCACCTAGCAAGCTGAGTCACACGTCCGTATCCATCTTCGGATATGACGGTAGCACTCAAAGGCCTATTGGCAAAATTAGGTTCAAATTGCAAATCGGTGATCTTATTTCTGAAGTCACTGTGTATGCAATAAGGACCCCTTAATGCTACAATATACTCCTTGGACGCCCCTGGATACATGAGAATGGTGTCGTCCCTTCAACTCGACATCAGTGCATCAAGTTCGTTGGCGACGATGGCTTGATTCATCGAGTATTTGCAGACAAAAAGCCCTTTAAAGGCAGAGATGTCCATTTTGCAGATGCTCAAATGTATAAAGATGGAAAAGAAGAACAAGAGGAAAAAACAATTCACTTTGCCGACAGTCTCCAGAAAGATAATGATAAGGCTCTTCAGCAATCATCGGAGGTAAACAAACCCTCCACCAAACTCGAAGTAAGCGGCCAAGCTCCCTTCGTCGTCTCCTTCAAATCTCCAAAGCCTTTGGTAATCATTACCAAAGCAAAGAAGACAAAACAAAAGGCTGGGGGCAAGTTCACTGTCTCCTTTGTGTCTATTATGCATGACACAGACTCAAAGTCAGAGTCAGAAGATGACACAGCATCAAGCCAAGCTAATATTCAGCAAGATCAGCCCGCTCTCACTCCATTGGAGACACTTGCAGACATAGAAGACCCTACGTCTGCTTCCTTTGTTATTCCGGCAACTTCGCTAGAAGAAAAAGTGATCTACTTCCACAGATCAGGAGCACCTCCACTGAACTCTTTGCTTGAACCTTTCCAAAACGAAGGTATGCCTCAGCTATCCCTGTATAGTCCAATGGCATAAGCTATCATGAAGAAAATGGGCTACGATGCTCAAAATCCGACTGGTTTGGGAGGTGGCCGTGGTATTCTTACACCATTGGAACCCACCCTGACCAAAAGTCAACCAGAAGATTGGAAAATCCACCTTCAAAAAGGCAAGTCTTCATATGGGTTGGGGTATGATCCTACCGCTCCTATGAGACAATTGACACCATGGCTGCAAAGTCGCTTTACCGACCAAGCCTCAACATCTCATGAAGACATCGATATCCCTGGATATCTCTTTGAGGAGTTACTCGTCAAAAATCCTGAAAGCTCCTCCAATGGGTATAATTTCTCTGATAATAAAGAGGAATTGCCCGATGGCATAGACGCGCGGTTCTCTGACCCGGAAAAACCATCGTCTCCAAAAGAAGTACCCTACTTCAACCCAATTCCAGCAAATGATCGGGACCATCTCATTGCAAGCCTTGAAAAGGATACTGATCAAGAAGATTCATGGACAGAAACAGAGCCCCAGTCTGAAAATGCCTCTGGCACTCCGGAAGGTCTTGTTGAGTTAGAAGCCTCCGAAAACATTGTGGAGGAACCACCTTCAAACCTTCCGACAGAAGATCATTTCCAAAAGATAGACTTGGGAAAACCTGATAACCCACATCCTGTATTCATAAGCAAGAATATAAAGGATGATGAGTTACCCGAGTATATCTCTTTTCTTCGTGAGTTCGTTGATTGCTTTGCATGGTCTTATGCCGAAATGCCTAGCTTGGATCCCAAAGTAGCAGTCCATAAGCTCAACTTGCAAAAAGAAATCAAGCCTATTAAACAAGGCCAAAGCAGATTCCGTCCCGACGTGATGGACAAAATTAAACAAGAAGTTCAGAAACTCAAAAACGTTGGCTTCATCCGCGAGGAACAGCATCCTGAATGGTTGGCCAACATCGTCCCCGTGACAAAGAAAAATGGGCAGATAAGGGTCTGTATTGACTACAGAGACCTGAATAGTGCATGTCCTAAAGATGAATTCCCGCTCCCCATACCAGAGGTGATGATTGACAACACCTATGGGTTCGAGCGAATGACGTTCATGGATGGATTTTCTGGCTACAACCAGATAAAAATGCATCCTGAAGATGAAAGGCATACATCATTTCGGACAACATTCGGCGTGTATTGCTAAACTGTCATGCCGTTTGGTCTGAAAAATGCAGGTGCAACATATCAGAGGGCTATGATGAAAATATTCCAAGCTATGCAACACAAGACGGTCGAATGCTATGTTGACGACCTCGCCATAAAATGTAGAAGAAAAGAAGACCATCTCAATGATCTTCGAGAAGTCTTCCTCTGACTTCGCAAACACAAATTGCGGATGAATCCACTAAAGTGCTTCTTCGGTGTCTCATCGGGTAAGTTTCTCGGATTCATAATACGGAAAGCTGGAATAGAACTTGACCCCACCAAAGTCAAGGCTATCCTGGAAATGCCATCTCCCAAAACCCTAAGAGAATTAAAAGGGCTTCAAGGAAAGCTGGCCTATTTTCGACGGTTCATCTCCAATCTATCAGGGAAATGCCGTCCATTTTCTTGCTTAATGAAGAAAGGCGTGGACTTTGTCTGGGATGCTGAATGTGAAAATGCATTTCAAGACATCAAAGCATACCTCACCAAACCTCCAGTGCTGGCTGCCCCCACAACTGGAAAACCATTTATCTTTTACACAAGAGCTCTCAACCACTCTTTGGGTGCTTTGCTCGCACAAGAAAACGACGACGGAAAAGAAGCTGCTCTATATTACCTTAGCCGCATGATGGTAGGTGCAGAGTATCGCTACTCCCCAGTCGAAAAAGAATGCCTTGCAGTAATGTTCGCCGTATAAAAGCTGCGTCACTATCTGCTGTCGAACACAGTCTACCTGATTTCGAGGATCAACCTCCTAAAGGTCCTTGTCACAAAAGCAGGTTCTCTCAATGCCCGACTGGCAAAATGGTCCATCCTTCTATCATAGTTTGATATTAGGTATGTACCACAAAAAGCAATCAAAGGACAAGCTCTGGCAGACTTTCTCACAGAGCATCCATTGCCTAAAGATTCTCCACTCAGGGATTATCTCCCAGACGAATTTGTCTACAATATGGAAACTTCTTTGTAAAATGCTTCCTGGGACATGTACTTTGACGGTGCAACCAGGACAAATGAAAAAGGAAAGCAAATATCGGGAATTGGCATCCTCTTTTTCAGTCCCGACAAATACATGATTCCACACGCCTTCTCGCTACTGGAACCATGCTCAAACAATGCAGCTGAGTACCAAGCCCTGATTATAGGATTGGAACTCGCCCTCGAATCCGGCATCACCATGTTGGAAACTTTTGGAGACTCTCAACTGCTCGTCAACCAGATGAATCAGAAATATGAAGTCAGGAAGCCTGATTTGCTACCTTACTATAATAAGGCGCAGTCGCTTCGACAAAAATTCAACATCTGTCATATCACCCACATCCTCAGAGGTGAAAATATCCGTGCAGATGCCCTGGCTGGACTTGCTGCATCCATGGCAATCCAAGAAAGGGAAAACATACAAGTCACAGTGTGTCAAAGAAGGATTCTCCCTCCTCTCAACACACACCAAGCAGTTGCTGAATGCCACCAAGTGGTTGGAAGTCGGATGTCCATCCTCAAACCTCCGATTGGCGACTGGAGAGATCTGTTCATTGATTATATCATGTTCGGAATCCTACCTGAAGATCCAAAAGAGCGGGGAAGCATCCAAAGACGAGCCCCAAACTTTCATTTGGATATACCTTTAAAAGCACTTTACAGAAAATCCTTCAACGGAGTACTCCTACGCTGCTTATCACAACAAGAGGCTGAGGAAACTCTCGAAGAAGTATATGCTGGTCTTTGTGGAGCCCATCAGGCTGGCCCTAAGCTCTACAACCAGATAAAAATGCTAGGTTACTATTGGCCTACCATGGTAGCTGATGCAATGCAATTTGCCAAGCGCTGCCAAAAATGCCAGATTCACGGAGATTATGTCCACATGCCTCCACAATGGCTACATCCAACAGCAATCTCATGGCCTTTTGAAGCCTGGGGTATGGACATCATAGGTCCTATTTCTCCCCCATCAAGCAAAGGTCATCGCTTCATCTTCGCCGCTACGGATTATTTCTCCAAGTGGTCAGAAGCATTTGCGCTCAGCGAAATGAAGACTTCATCAGTTCTTCAGTTCTTGCGTAGCAACATTATTTGTCGCTTCGGCATACCTAAAAGATTCGTCCATGATAACGGACCACAATTCGGGGATCACAGATTCTACAGGTTCTGCGACAAGTACAAAATCCAAAGTTGTCCTTCGACTCCATATAATCCAGCAGCGAATGGACTAGCAGAAGCCTTCAACAAGACACTCTGCAAAATTCTCAAGAAAATGGTCTCTAGTCACAAAAGAGACTGGGGCGACAAACTACTAGAAGCTTTGTGGGCCTATCGAACCACCGTTCGAGGACCAACCCATAGCACACCATTCTCTTTGGTCTATGGATGCGAAGCTGTTGTCCCTTTGGAAGTACAAATTCCTTCCTTAAGGGTATCTTTGCAAAATGACATGACGCAAGAAAGCAATGTCAAATTGAGACTCCAAGAGCTGGATAATCTTGATGAAAGATGACTTAAAGCTCTACAAAGCATTGAGTTGTACCAAGCACGCATGGCAGGATCTTTCGACAAGAAGGTCAGGCAATGCGCTTACAAAAAGGGTGACTTGGTTCTTGCAGTAAAAAGACCCATAGTCTTTGCCCACAAATCCAAAGGCAAATTCGAACCAAAATGGGAGGGACCCTTCGTCATCGACAAAGTCTTCTCCAACGGTGCATACACTCTTCTAAACATGGAAGGAGACAGATGTATGCTACCCATCAACGGCAAGTTCTTGAAGCGATACTACCCTTGAAGACTTCCTCAAACGGGTCAGAGCAATATCTACACGGCTAAAGCGTATTTCCAAGGTACTTGCTCGTCAAACCCACCCCTTTTGAAATTTTCATCTTTATGTTGAACTTTCCAAAACAAACAATCTTTCAAAACAATGCTTACTTTCGTCGTTTCATTGTTAAAAAAAAATCAAATCCAAAATCCAAGTTTAGGAGCCTCTTCCCAGACTTGACCAAAATTTTCGATCCTTGAACCCAAAATTCATGGTTTGAAACAAAAACCAGGACTCAGGAATCTTCACCCTAGTCTACCTTGGCTTTTACAACCGAAATGGTTTTAAGGCAAAATTTATGACCCTCGTGTCTCTAAACAAAAAAATTAGTTTTTAGAAACCGGAAGGATGCGAACCCCATTCGATATTTCCAAAACCCAAAAAACCGGAAGGATGCGAACCCCATTCGATACTTCCAAAACCCAAAAAAATCGCAAGGAAGCGAACCCCATTCGATACTTGCAAATTTCAAAAATCGTGGAGAAGCAACAAACTAGTTGATATCCACAACCCAAATTTCAAAAATCATGGAGATGCAACATACCAGTTGCTATCCACAACCCAAATTTCAAATGGTTCGAGAAAACCTCAAATTTCAAAAATCACGGAGAAACGACATCAAGTCAGTACCTGCAAAATCAAAAGTTTTGGGAAAAGCAGGGAAGCGACGCTTAGTCGATATTTGCACCCCAATTCGCGAGGAAGCGACATTCCATCGATACTCGCAAAACCCAGCCCGTGAGGAAGTGACATTCCATCAATACTCGCAAAACCGAATGAGCAAGGAACCGACATTCCATTGATACTTGCAAGACCATTCAGCGGGGAGGCGACATTTAGTCGATACCTGCATTTTGAAAACCAAATCCGGCTATAAACGCCAAAAACCGGCTATAAACGCCAAAAAACCGGCATAAACGCCAAAATCCGGCTATAAACGCCAAAATCTGGCTATAAATGCCAAAACAAAAATTTTTCGGCTATAAACGCCAAAATCGGCTTTCATGCCAATAAAACAAAACTTGGTTTTCAAAAAAAAAAAAAACTCGGCTATGAACGCCAAAATCCGGCTATAAACGCCAAAGTCCGGCTATAAATGCCAAAATTCGGCTATAAATGCCAAAACAAAAATCCGGCTATAAACGCCAAAATCCGGCTATAAATGCCAAAAAAAAAAATTTTCGGCTATAAACGCCAAAATCGACTTTCATGCCATACAAAAACCTTGGCTCTCATGTCACAAACAAAAGTTTTTGGCTCTCATGCCACAAACAAATTTGGCTTCCATGCCACAAAAAAAAACTCGGCTCCTATGCCATTCAAAGAATCGGCTTTCACGCCATTCAAAAAAACTTTGGCTCTAATGCCATCACAAAATTTTTGGCTCCCATGCCACAAACAAATTTTGGCTCCCATGCCGCAAAACAAATTTTGGCTATTACACCACAAAATTAGGCTTTCATGCCATCCAAAATTTGGTTTTTAAGCCATCAAAAACCAGGCTTTCGTTACAAAATTGACTTTCTTGCCCAAAACAACTCTTTGACAAAAGATTTTCACAAAATGACAACCTTTTGATCAAATTCAAAACAAACATTCCCATCAACTTTTACTCAAACTTTTTTTCATCAAAAAATGATTTAAGTGAAAGGAAGGGGATACAAAATATAGTACCAAAATTGTTTATACATAGAGGTACAAAAAAAAAAAAAAAAAAAAAAACAAGAAGAAGAAAAAAGAGTCTGTTACAACCCAGGAGCTCAATCCGACATGGTTTTCAACCAAAGATTCGACTCCTCAAGCAGACCCTCGGCCTTGACCTCCAAAGTTTTTAGGCCATGCTTCTTCAAAATGTCCTCATAAAACGCGGCCGAATGCCGTAACCCATCTGCAGCACGAGGAAGTTCTTCCCAGAGGACCTGCCACTGCTCATGCTCTTGAGTCTTCCTTCGGACATTACCTTCAGCTTCCTCAACCTGGCGAATGAGAGTCCCCTCCTTCTCCCAAGCCTGTTGAACGGCCGCATTGGAAGTTCTAGCAGACCGATGAGGTGCGTCAGTAACAGGACCTTTACCCTTGTTCGTTCTAGAAGAACTACCTACAAAAGGTAGAAGAGAAAAGATCAATCAACATCAAAATGACAGAATTCTGCTACAAAAATTCTAGCAAAATTTTGACATGGTTCCGGGGCAATTCCAAAGAAAAGGAAAATACTCCGAAAAAGACAGGAAGCCTGAAGATGAGCTCAACATTGCCGTGAGCTCATAGTCAGTGGAGGGTTCTCAAAGAAGGTTCGAACTCAACGTCGTTGCGAGGACAAGCCAATCTCATCAAACTTCCGCAAAATCTGGAAAAGAGCTCAACATTGCTGCGAGCTTCAGAATCCAAAAAAAATTGCAAAACTTCCTCAAAATCTAGCAAGACCAAGAAAGAGCTCAACATCGCTGCGAGCTCAAAATCCTGATACTTGCAAAAGATTTTCAGGTATGCATTATCATACTTCCAAATCCATTTACAAAAATCATGCATCAAAAAATATCATCATACATTAGATGCTAGGAAAACCTTGACCAAAGTTTGACCAATTCCAACCCAATTTGGTCAAAACCAATCAAACTTTGTCCAAGTCAAAAATCATGTTGGCTTGACATAGAGACTCTAACCTTCTATTTTGATGCATACATAATGAAATTGCATAGCCTCATTATCATAGTGAGCAAACAAGGAAAAAGAAAAAGAAAGAGAGAGAAAAAAAAATTTGGCCCACTGCCACGTGGCAGTACGGTCAGGTCCGTACGGACCTGTCCGTTCAGCCAGAAAAAAAAAAAGAAAAGAAAGACGCTGAAAAAAAAAAGAGAAATCAGCGCGAAAAAAAAAACAGAAAAAAAAGAGAGTACACGGTTTTAAAAAAAAAAGAAGAAGAAGAAGAAGTACAAAAAAAAAAAAAAGAGAAGGAAAAAGTGCATGAGAAAAAAAAAGAGAAGAAGAAAGAAAAGAAAAGAAAAGAGAAAGAATAAGAAAAGGAAAAAATGAAGAAGCTACTTCTACAATGGAGATTCTTGACGAGGAAGAAAACTTACTTGAAGCCATTGATGGAGAAGAAGAAAAAAAGCTTGGAGATCCTTGAAGAAGAGAAAGCACTTCTTATCTTGGAGAGCACTCTTGAATATTTCTTGCAAAAAGAAAGCAATGGAGCAAAAGCACCAACCCTCTTTGCTTTTATAGAAGGGAGCAAGCCAAAAGAGGAAACAAGGAGAAAGAAAGGAGGTAAGTGCTAAAATTTAGCTACTTTCCCAAAAGAAAGATATTTTGAGAGAATCTTTCCACAAAAAGAAAACTTGAGAAATTCTCTCCAAGTAAAGATATTTTTAGATATTCTCTACACAAAAGAGATATTTTTAGATATTCTTTACAAATATGACACCATATGAGATCCAGGCAATCTCCAAAGCCTAAGGTCCCATGGGTTAGCCCATATGAGCCAGGTTTGACCACCTAGGCACTAAAAGTGGCTTTTAGTCAAAATATTCCTCTTACCAAGAGCTTGATGGGACCATTCAAAAAAAAAGAAAAGAAAGTCTCATGAGTTTCCAAAAACCAAACCATCATCCAACCTCATGAACCAAATTGAGCCAAAATCTTGAAATTGACATTTCACAAAACCAAATTCCGGTCCCCTAACTTGCCACATACAGCTTGTTAGGTCACAAGACCAAAACCAAAATCAAAATCCAAACCAAACCCAAAACCAAAAACCCCAAATCTGACCCCCCAACATGCCACATACAGCTTGTTGGGTCACAAGGTCAAAATCAAAAATCAAAATCCAAATACCCCATGTCATTTTCGAAACTTTGCCTTGAGATGGTGTGTGATCCCTCTCACTACCAAAAAATTCCCCCGGAAACTCAGAAAGCTATTCAAAAAAAAAAAAGAAGAAAAAATTGCTCAAGACTCTTGGTAAAGTTGGAATCTCTCCTCCAAGTTTCTCTTCGAGGCACATCGACTCCAAAAAGCTACTCGTCGCTGTACCTCGAGGGGGCATTTATTGACACCAAAAAAGTCAATATGTCTCCTCAACATCGAAAAGCCTCATAAAGCTGCATCCTTCTAAAAGTAGGCAAGGCTACTTCAAGCATCAGATTTTGTCAGAATCAGACAGAAACTGAGAGATCCTTCAAGACAGCCAAAAGAGGGGTACACCTGAGGTTTCGGGTCATTCCAACATCGTTTGGCCCAACTTCACCACTCCGACAGCTAAACAAGCGCTTCCGACGGCGACATCATCAAAGACACCAAAACTTTGATCAAAACCTACGGATGACTCCAAAATGTCTCCAAAGGGCTCCATGCCAAATTTCAAGTCAAACCGACAACGTTTGACCCTCCATCAATGCTCGAGCAGCAAAATCAAGCCTCCTGGCGGCGGGAACCACCGAAGCCATCACTCATCAAACAAAATACATGAGTGGCTTCAACATGCTTCCAAAAGGCTGCACGTCAAAATTCAGGTCATTCTGACAACGTTTGACCAGGTTTCGATGCTCCGAGAGAAAATCAAGCCTACCCACGGCGGAGCAACCCGGGACCATGACATCCAAAATGGAGCCCATTGAACGTCTCAAAATGACTCCAATAGGCTCCCCATCAAATTTCAGGTCAATCGGACATCGTTTGACCACATATCAAAGCTCGGCATTTTCCCCTCAGCAAAATCAAGTGAAGCATCGATGGGACCCCAAACAGCTTCAAAACTTAAATAAAAGCCCATGGTTGGTCCTATCCACTGCTCAAGAAGCTTCACCTCAATTTTCAGGTCATTCCGACATCGTTTGACCTAGTTTCGACGCTTGACGGAAAATCGGCTACAAAGTCTACGGCTTTCCCGAAAAATAGGAAACTTTGTGCTCCGATTTCGCGCGGGTTCTCGTCAAGTTCTCTCCAAGAAAATATAGTCAATAATTGAGGAAAAATTACAAGAAAAATACAAAAGAAAAAAGGAACGAAAAAGATGAAAAATCGGCCGAAAACGAAGCTCGGCGACCAAAGGGCAAAAAACCCTAAGGTCGCCGGCGACCCTGGGTGCATGGTCGCCTGGCGACCCTGGAAATCCGGGTCGCCGGATTTTGCACCAAAGTGTCCATTTTCCGATTCTTTTCGCGTTTCGGGTGTTCCAGCCTCTGTGATTTTCGGAAAATGCAATGTTTGATGCTTGAAAACGACTGATCTTCGTCGACATCTCGGATCCGCCGTTAAAAGCATGAAATCATCACCGATCACCTCAAGATCGCCAACCGGCTGACCAAGAAAGTGCACTTTCTGTCCGACCAATCGTGAAATCGACAAGACAGATGTCACCGGCCCGCCAACATCAATCAATGTCTGAAATTGCACTGTAATCCGACATCAAACAATGTGTGGATCCACCTGTGATGATCGCAAGAAGAATCTCAAAAGGCGCAGCACGGCTCGCGACTCTTCACATGCCCTGGCGACCACTTAATGACGTTAATTGACCCATTTATGACAACTTAATGCAGTCATTAACTCATTATTTTGGACGGCCCAATCAGATTCAAGCATTTGAGAGTTACAAATCCAAGTAATCATGGCATTAAACCCATGAAACTCCCATCATCATGAAGCATAAAGGCAATTAAAAGCCCACTATCTTCATCGGCCAATCACAAGCCTTGAAAAAGGAGTTACAAAATCAACTTGTAACTCCTCATCAATTCTTTCATCATGGCCATCAATGCCAATAAACACCTCATGGCTACCAAAAGCCTATAAAAGGAGGTCCATTCCAAGAAGAAAGCAATGATGAAAATAGATCCCAAGTGCAAGCTCTGAAAATCCAGAAAATCCAAGAGAGAGACAAAGTTCTGCTACTTTGCTCCCGGAAGCACCACAAGGTGATCAACGTCCCTTGGGGGGCCACCCCCCCAAGGTCACCTCCTTCTCCAACATGGCCTAAACGTGGCTTTTCAGCCCGTTTACTCGGTTTTTCATTGGATATAGGACCTCCTCTTGGTCCTTGTCCTTTAAAAAACCGAGGTTAGGAGCCAAGCCAAAGAATCAAAGCATCACATGTTCTCATTTGAAGGACGATGGCGAAACCCATACATGACTTACGACCGTCGATCTCAACGTGTCCCCACAATCTCCTGAAAAGTTAGATCCCTTTTCTTACTTTTCTATTGTAGTTTGTATTTCTTAAAGAGATAAAAAGAAATCACAATTCTTGTCTTTCACATTTGATGAGTTTTGTAAAATCGCCTTTCACGGCAAAATCGCCTTTTACGGCAAACAAACAAAAACGCCTCCTACGGCATTCAAAAAAACAAACTTGTCTCTTTTCTTAATATTAATGTAATTTGAAAAGTTAGAAAAAAGGATTGATTTCCTTTCCACTTGTGAAGGTGAATCTCCGGATTATCACCATTCCAAATTCCAAGTAGAAAGTAAATCTGGCATACCCGTACAAAAATGTTGATGCCCGAGATCTTCCCTCCTCCGCCGAGACCCAGGTCAGCGCCCGGGGTGCGGAGGGAGAGGACGGAAGATTCCTCCTCTTTTCGGGTCCATCAACCCCGAAAAAGACAAGAAGCCTAAATATGAGCTCAACATCGCTGCGAGCTCATAGTCAGTTGAAAATTCTCAAAAAAGGTTCGAACTGAACATTGCTGCGATAACGAGCCAATCTCATCAAAATTCCGTAAAATTTTGAATTGCCGAAGGACGACTACTTACCATGATCTTGTAGAATTCCTCATCCTTGAGAGTGATCAATCGCTGTCTCATCTCATCACGATTGAGGGAATCACACTCTTCCAAGTTCTTCTCGACAAACTGGACCTTCTCCCAAGCCTGCTGAATGGCCGCATCAGAAGATCTGGCAAACCAACGAGGTGCGTCAATAACAAGACCTTTACCCTTGTTCGTTCTGGAAGAACTACCTGCAAAAGATGGAAAAGCGAAGATCAATCATCATCAAAATGACAAAATTATGCTAAAAAAATTCTAGCGAAATTTTGACATGGTTTCGGGGCAATTCAGAAAAAAAGGGAAATACCCCGAAAAAGACAGGAAGTCTAAAGATGAGCTCAACATCGCTGCGAGCGTATAGTCAGTTGAAAATTCTCAAAAAAGGTTCGAATTGAACATTGCTGCGAGAACGAACCAATCTCATCAAAATTCCACAAAATTTGGAAAAGAGATCAACATTGCTGTGAGCTTCAAAATCCAAAAATTGCAAAGTTCCTCAAAATCCAGCAAGACCAAGAAAGAGCTCAACATCGCTGCGAGCTCAAAATCCCAATACTTGCAAAAGATTTTCAGGTAAGCATCATCATGCTTCCAAGTCCATTTACCAAAAATCGTGCATCAAAGAATATCACCATGCATTAGATGCTAGGAAAACGTTGACCAAAGTTTGACCAATTCTAACCCAATTTGGTCAAAACCAATCAAACTTTGTCCAAGTCAAAAATCATGTTGGCTTGACCTAGAGACTCTAGCCTTCTATCTTGATGCATCAAAAAAAAAATGCATGAACATATTGAAATTGCATAACCTCATTATCATGGAGAGCAAACAAAGAAGGAAAGAAAAAGAAAGAGAGAGAGAAAGAAATCTCAGCAAAAAAAAAAAAAAAAAATTTGGCCAACAGGCCGTGGCCCACTACCACGTGGCAATACGGCCAGGTCCGTACGGACCTGACCATACAGCCAAGAAAAAAAGAGAAGGAAAAAAAACGCTGAAAAAAAAAGAAAAAAAAAGAAAAAAAATGGTGAAAAAAAAAATCATCACCGCATGAAAAAAAAAAGAGAAAGAAACAAAAACCGTGGAAGAAAAATGGGAAAACACGGTGGAAAAAAAAAAGAGGAAGAAAACCGTGAGCAAAAAAAAAGAAAAGAAAAGAAGCACGAAAAGAAAAAAGAAAGGAAAAACGTGCTTGGAAAAGAAAAACAAAAAAGGAAGAAGAAGAGAAAAAGAAAAGGAGAGCAAAGAAAGAAACTACTACTTCTACAATAGAGTTTCTTGTGGAAGAAGAAAACTTACTTGAAGCCATTGATGGAGAAGAAGAAGAAAAAGCTTGGAGATCCTTGGAGAAAAAAAAAGCACTTCTTGATCTTGGAGCACCCTTGGAGACTCTTGCAAACAAAGAAAGCAATGGAGCAAAAGATCCAACCCCTCTTGCTTTTATAGAAGAGAGCAAATCAAAAGAGGAAACAAAGAGAAAAGAAAGGAAATAAGTGCTAAAATTTAGCTACTTTCCCAAAAGAAAGATATTTTGAGAAAGTCTCTCCAAAAAAGAAGGAAACTTGAGAGATTCTCTCCATGTAAGGATATTTTTAGATATTCTCTACACAAAAGAGATATTTTTAGATATTCTCTACAAAAATGACACCATATGAGATCTAGGCCATTTCCAAAGCCTAAGGTCCCATGGGTTAGCCCACATGAGCCAGGTTTGACCACCTAGGTACTAAAAGTGCTTTTTAGTCAAAATATTCATTTTACCAAGAGCAAAGAAAATGTCCCATGTCTCTTTTGAGTTGATTGGACCATTCAAAAAAAAAAAACAAAGAGAAAGAAAGCCTCATGAGTTTCCAAAAACCAAACCATCCAACCTCATGAACCAAATGAAGCCAAAATCTTGAAATTGACAATCCACAGAAAACCAAACCTTGGTCCCCTAACTCGCAACATACAGCTTGTTAGGTCACAAGACCAAAACCAAAATAAAAAATCAAACCAAAACCAAAACCAAAAAACCAAAAGCCAAAAGAGGGGTACACCTGAAGTCTAGGGCCATTCCGACATCGTTTGGCCTAACTTCACTTCTCCGACAGCTAAACAAGCGCTCCCGGCGGCGACATCATCAAAGACACCAAAACTTCGATCAAAGCCTACGGATGATTCCAAAATACCTCCAAAGGGCTCCATGCCAAATTTCAAGTCAAACTGACAACGTTTGACCACCATCAACGCTCGAGCAGCAAAACCAAGCCTCCCAGCGGCGAGAACCACCGAAGCCATCACTCATAAAAAAAATACATGAGTGGATTCAACATGCTTCCAAAAGGCTGCACGTCGAATTTCAGGTCATTCCGACAACGTTTGACCAGGTTTCGACGATCCAAAAGAAAATCAAGCCTACTGGCGGCGGAGCACCCCGGAACCATGACATCCAAAGCGGAGCTAATGGATCATCTCTACATGACTCCAATAGGCTCCCTGTCAAATTTCGGGTCAATCGGATATCGTTTGACCACATATCAAAGCTCGGCATTTTCCCCGCAGCAAAATCAAGTCAAGCATCGACGGGACCCCAAACGGCTTCAAAACTCAAATAAAAGCCCATGGTTGGTCCTATCCACTGCTCAAGAAGCTTCACCTCAATTTTCAGGTCATTCCGAGATCGTTTGACCTAGTTTCGACTTTTGGCGGAAAATCGGCTACAAAGTCTTTGGCTTTCCCGAAAAATGGGGAACTTTATGCTCCGGTTTTGCACGGGTTCTCGTCAAGTTTTCTCCAAGAAAATCAAGTCAATAATTGAGGAAAAATGTCAAGAAAAATACAGAACAAAAAAGGAACAAAAAAGAAGGAAAAACGGCCGAAAACGAAACTCGGCGACCAAAAGGGCCAAAGCCCTATGCTCGCCGGCGACCCTAGGTGCATGGTCCTCGGCGACCCTGCAAATCCGAGTCGCCGGATTTCTTGCCAGAGGGCCCGTTTTTCGATCCTTTTTGTGTTTCGAGTGTTCCTGCCTCCGTGATTTTCTGAAAATCCAATTTTTTATGCCTGAAAACCACTGATCTTCACCGACATCTCGGATCCACCGTCAAAAGCATGAAATCATCACTGATCGCTCCAAGATCGCCAACTGGCTGACCAAGAAAGTACACTTTCTGTCCGACCGATCGTGAAATCGACAAGACAGATGTCACCCGCCCACCAACATCAATCAATGTCTGAAATTGCACTGCAATCCGACATCAAATAATGTGTGGATCCACCTGCGATGATCACAAGAAGAATCCCAAAAGACGCGGCGCGGCCCACGACTCTTCACAAGCCGTGGTGACCACTTAATGTCGTTAATTGACCTATTTATGAACACTTAATGCGGTCATTAACTCATTATTTTGGACGGCCCAATCAGATTCAAGCATTTGGGAGTTACAAATCCAAGCAATCATGGCATTAAACCCATGAAACTCCCATCATCATGAAGATTAAAGGCAATTAAATGCCTATTATCCTTCATCGGCCAATCACAAGCCAAGAAAAAGAAGTTACAAAATCAAGAAATAAAACTTGTAACTCCTCTCATCAATACCATCAATTCTCTCACCATGGCCATCAATGCCAATAAACACCTCATGGCTACCAAAAGCCTATAAAAGGAGGTCCATTCCAAGAAAAAAGCATGAATCCCAAGTGTAATCCCAATCCCCGAAAATCCAGAAAATTCAAGAGAGGGATGAAGTCCTGCTGCTTTACCGCCAGAAGCACTACAAGGTGATTAAAGTCCCTTGGGGGGCCACTCCCCAAGGTCCCCTCCTTCTACAACAAGGCCTAAACGCGGCTTTTCAGCCCGTTTACTCGGTTTTTCATTGGATATAGGACCTCCTCTTGGTCCTTGTCCTTTAAAAAACTGAAGTTGGAGCCAAGCCGAAGAATCGAAGCATCAATTGTTCTCATTTGAAGGACGATGGCGAAGTCCATACATGACTTGCAACCGTCGATTTGAACGTGTCCCTACAATCTCCTAAGAAGTTAGATTCCTTTTCTTTCTTTTCTATTGTAATTTGTATTTATTTAAAGAGACAAAAAGAAATCACAATTCATGTCTTTCATATTTGATGAGTTTTGTAAAATCGCCTTTCAAGGCAAACAAACAAAAAAAACGCCTCCTACGGCATTCTCAAAAACAAACTTGTCTCTTTTCTTAAATATTTATGCAATTTGAAAAGTTAGAAAGAATGATCGATTTCCTTTCTACTTGTGAAGGTGAATCTCCGGATCATCACCATTCCAAATTCCAAGTAGAATAGTAGATCTAGCATACCCGTACAAAAAGTTGATACCCGCGTTTTCCCTCATCCGCCGAAACCCAGGCAGCCCCCGGGATGGAAGGAGAGGATGGAAACCCGAGGGTCCATCACCCTGATTGTAGGATTGGAACTCACCCTCGAATCCGACATCACTGTGCTGAAAGCTTTAGGGGACTTTCAACTGATCGTCAAGCAGATGAATAAAAAATTTGATGTCAGGAAGCCCGATTTGTTGCCTTACTATAACAAGGCACAATCGCTTCGACAAAAGTTTGACATCTGTTACATCAGCCACATCCTCAGAGGTGAGAACTTCGGTGTAGATGCCCCGGCTGGACTTGCAGCGTTTATAGAAATCCAAGAAGGGGAAAACATGCAAATTATAGTGTGTCAACGAAGGATTCTCCCTCCTCTTAACACATACCAAGCAGTTGCTGAATGCCACCAAATGGTTGGAAGTCGGATATCCATCCTCAAACCTCCGATCGGTGACTGAAGGGATCTGTTCATTGATTATATTATATTCGGAATCCTACCTGAAGATTCAAAAGAGCAGGTAAGCATTCAAAGACAAACCCCAAACTTTCATTTGGATATTCCTTCAAAAATACTTTACAAAAAATCCTCCATTGGAGTACTTCTATGCTGCTTGCCGCAATGAGAGGCTGAAGAAACTCTCAAAGAAGTGCATGCTGGTCTTTGCGGAGCCCATTAGGCTGGCCTTAAGCTCTACGATCAGATAAAAATATAAGGATATTATTGGCCTACCGAGGTTGCTGACGCAATGCAATTTGCTAAGCGCTGCCAACAATGCCAAATTCATGGAGACTATGTCCATGTGCCTCCAGAATGACTACATCCAACAGCGATCTCATGGCCTTTTGAAACCTGGGGTATGGACATCATAGGTCCTATTTCTCTCCCATCAAGCAAAGGTCATCACTTCATCTTCGCTGCTACGGATTATTTCTCCAAGTGGTCAGAAGCATTTGCACTCAGCAAAATGAAGACCTCATCAGTCATTCAGTTCTTACGCACCAATATTATTTGTCGCTTCAGCATACCTAAAAGAGTAGTCCATGATAACGGAACATAATTCCGAGATCACAGATTCTACAGGTTCTGCGACAATTACAAAATCCAAAGTTGTCCTTTAACTCTATATAATCTGGCAGCAAACGGACTAGCAGAAGCCTTCAACAAGACACTCTGCAAAATTCTCAAGAAAATGGTCTCTAGTTACAAAAGAGACTGGGGCGACAAACTACTAGAAGCTTTATGGGCCTATCGAACCACCGTTCGAGGACCAACTCATAACACACCATTCTCATTGATCTGCAGATGCGAAGTTGTTGTCCCTTTGGAAGTACAAATTCCTTCCTTAAGGATATCTTTGTAAAATGACATGACGCAAGAAAGCAATGTTAAATTGAGACTCCAAGAGCTAGATAATCTTGATGAGAGACGGCTCGAAGCTCTACAAAGCATTGAGTTTTACCAAGCACACATAGCAGGATCTTTCGACAAGAATGTCAGGTAGCGCGCCTACAAAAAAGGAGACTCGATTCTCGTAGTAAAAAGGCCAATGGTTTTCACCCACAAATCCAAAGGCAAGTTGGAACCAAAATGGGAGGGACCCTTCGTCATCGACAAGGTCTTCTCCAACGGCGCATACGCTCTTCTAAACATGGAGGGAGACAGATGTATGATGCCCATCAACGGTAAGTTCTTGAAGCGGTACTACCCTTGAAGACTTCTTACACCGGATCAGAGCGACACCTACACGGCCAAAGCCTATTCATAGGTACTTGCTCGTCAAACCCACTCCTTTTGGAATTTTCATCTTTACAAAAAACTCTCAAAACAATGTTTACTTTCATAGTTTCATTGTTAAAAAAAAATCCAAAAATCCAAGTTTAGGAGCTTCTTCCCGAACTTGATCAAAATTTTTGATCCTTGAACCTAAAATTCATGGTTTGAAACAAAATCAGGACTTAGGGATTTCCACCCTAGTCCACCCTGGCTTTTACCACAAAAGAAGGTTTTGAGTCAAAATTTATGACCCTCGAGTCTTTAAACAAAAATGGTTTTTCAAAAAAAAAAAAAAAAAAACCGCGAGGAAGTGACATGTGGTCGATACTCGCAAAACCCAAAAATCGGAAGGATGCGAATCCCATTTGATACTTCCAAAACCTCAAAATTGCAAGGAAGCGACACCTCATCGATAATTTCAAAAATCGTGGAGACGCAACATTTCAGTTGATATCCACAACCCAAATTTCAAAGGTTCAAAAAAAAACCTCAAATCATATAGACACAACATTCCAGTTGATATCCACAACCCAAATTTTTAAAAAAGGGTTCGAGAAAGCCGCAAATTTAAAAAATCATGGGGAAATGACACCAAGTCAGTACCCGCAAAATAAAAATTTTGAAAAAGAAGGGAAACGACGTTCAGTTGATACTTGCATCCCAATCCGCGAGGAAGCGACATTCCATTGATACTCACAACTGAATGAGCAAGGAGGTGACATTCCATCGATACTTGCAAGACCATTCAGTAAGGAGGCGACATTCCATCGATACTTGCAAGACCATTCAGCAAGGAGGCGACTTTTAGTCGATACTTGCATTTTTAAAAACCAAAACCCGGCTCTCATCCCAAAACCGGCTATAAATACCAAAAAAAACGGCTCTTACGCCAAAATTGGCTATCAATGCAACAAAATTGGCTGACAATGTCACAAAAAATTTTGGCTCCCATGCCACAAAATTTAGCTTTCAGGCCAACAAAACAAAACTCAGTTTTCAAAAAAAAAAAAAAAAAAACCTGGCTTTCATGGCAAAAACAACTTTCGGCTCCCATGCTAAAAAAAATTTTAGCTCTCATGCCAAAAACAAATTTCGGTTCTCATGCCAAAAACAAATTTCAGCTCCAATGCCACAAACAAATTTCAGCTTTCACGCCACAAACAAATTTCGACTTCCATGCCACAAACAAAACCAGCTTCCATGCCACAAAATTTTGACTTTCACGCCATAAACCCAAATTTGGCTTTCATGCCATCACAAAATTCGGCTTTTACGTCATCCCAAATTTTGGCTTTCATGCCATAAACCCAAATTTTGGCTTCTACGCCACAAAATTCGACTTTCATGCCATCTGAAAATTCGGCTTTCAAGCCATAAAAAAACCAGGCTCTTTGCCACAAAATTTGGCTTTCATGCCAAAACAATCCTTTGACAAGAGATTTTCACAAAATGATAACCTTTTGATCAAAGTTTCAAACAAATATTCTCATCTAACTTTTGCTTATTTTCATCAAAAAGAATTTAAGTAAAAGGTATATAGAGTACAAACAATGTTTTTACATGGAGGTACTAAAGAAAAGAAGAACAAGAGTTTGTTACAAAAAATAGAAAGCTGAGTCTAACATGGTCTTCAACCAAAGATTCAACTCCTCAAGCAAACTCTTGGCCTTAGCCTCTAAAGCTTCCAGGCCACGCTTCTTCAAAATCTTTCCATAAAATGCGGCAGAACGCCGCGACCCATTTTCAGCACGAGGAAGTTCTTCCCAGAGAATTTGCCATTGCTCATATTCCTGATTCTTCCTCCGGAGATTGATGTCAGCCTCCTCAACTTATTGGATCAAAGTCCCCTCTCTAGCACGAGCTTCCGCAATGGCAGACTATTTGGCAACAACTTGTTCCTCCAATAGCTCGAGACGCTGCCTCGCCTCGACGACCTCCTTATCAAGATGATATAGGTCTTGTGTTAGCTCAATGATAGCCAACACGATGACGTTCCTCTCCCGAACGAATTGCTTCTGATTCCACGAGATCTCACTCAGTTCAGATTTGACCTCGCCGGAAGACTTCAAAAACATCTCATTAAAGAAATCGCCATTTGGGAAGCTCTTGGTCTCAGTCCACTTGTTGCCCAAAGCAATGACTTCATCAATAAAAGCCTTTGCACATGCAATGTCCAAACCAACCTCTTTTCTATCAGCAAGAATGTCCTGCACATGCTTGATCATGTCGAAGCCAGCTCCCAAGTGGCCAAAAGAGAGAGTTTCGACCCATGAGCTCAAGACGCTCTTCAACACTTTCTTTGCATACTGAACAGACGGCCCAGACAAAGGCTCACCCCTCTCCATCGGTCAACTGCCTGTGTCATGCCCTATTAGAGGAGTAATCATTAAACTCTTTCTAATCGAAGACACTGGCGAAGGAATCTCCTCAGAAGGTTTCACCCCTGCCGCATTGAAACTGGTAAAAGAAGTCCCTACTTTTGGATCAGCTGCAGGCATCCCCTGCTCTGGCCTGAGGAGGACGGAGGAACTTCACCTGTTACCTCACAACCTGCCAGCAAAACACAAAAAATGTATGAATATGATCCTGTTGAAAAACCATTATCATCAGGGTTATTACTACAAAATACCTTCTTCGACGACCGGCGGAATACTTTTTGCCTCAATGAGCTCATCCGAAGCACCATCAAAGGTCGCATCTGTGGATGGCTCGAAGTCGTCAAAATCAGAATCCTCTAACAAGTCAGCTGGCAAGAAAACAAAAAATATGTATAACAGATGACGGAAAAGAAAAACAAAAAAGGTAAAAGCAAAAGAAAATTATACCAGGTGAAGGTTCTAGAACAACTCTAGAGTCCCTTGGCTCTTCCTCAAATGCCACAATTGGATCCATCACCACCTCATCGGCCGGAATCTCGGGCATCGCCAAGTCATCATCTTCTGCTAAAAGAAAGAGAGTAGCGAATCAAAACAAAATTTCCTCTCTATGAAAGAAAAGGAAATCGGGGAAACATACCGTCACCAGCGGTCTCTTCTTCTTGACTCCTCTTTTCTGGAGGTTCATCAGCTCCAAATCAGGAAAGTCTTCATGCCGTCTCTTATTACGGCGCTGCCCTCTCTTCCTCTTACTTCTACGGGTCGTTTTACTTGAAGTACCCGCCCCACTGTCAAAGTCAGAAGTTTCACTTGACTCCTCACTGGATGGTCTGCCCCTCCCAGTGGATTCCATAGAAGCCTTCGTTTATTCCGCTTACATCCAAGCGTCGATCTCGGCCCCCTCCTCCTCTAGCTGTTTCAAGACCTCACCGGGTATTTCTTGTACAGCTCCTAATTTGATGACGTCCAATTCACCGAAAAAGCCTATCTTATGCTTTTCTCTAGAAAGGAAAGCCAGAACTTCCTCTCGTCGGACACCATCTGATCTGTCAAGACGCTTCCCAGGAGATTGCTTGACATCGAGCTCCTTCTTGGAAAGCCCCCGGTATACCGAAAAGCTCTCTACAAACCATTTAGTGAAGGCAGCAGTCCGAAAAGTGGGCAACTCAAGATAGGAAATCATGGCGGTAGTGTCCTCCGTACTGTAAAAGGCCCATGCATTCCTCCCATCCTGTAAACCTCCAAAACGCTTCACCTTGCTCGAAGGCGCTCCAACAATGCAAAAAGTCACCAACTAATGAACATATTGATGATACCAAAAAAGTCACCTTGTAGCTTGAACATATTGATTTGTAGAGCTTTGTCAATGTAGGATTCTCAAAGAAGATTTAAACTCAAATATTGCTGAAGATCAAGCCAATCTTCTCAAATCTCTGCAAGAATGGAAAGAGCTCAACATTGCTGTGAGCTCCAAACTCCAAAACTTACAAAACTCCTCAAAAACCCCACAAGACTAGAAAAGGGCTCAACATTGCTGTGAGATTCAAATCTCAAAACTTGCAAAAGGCCATCGGGTATGCATTATCATGTTTCCAATCCAACTTACAAAAAAATCATGCATAGAAGGAAAGTTGTCATACATTAGATGCTAGGAAACCATTGACCAAAGTTTGACCAATTCCAACCCAACTTGGTTAAAACCAATCAAACTTTGTCCAAGTCAAAATTCATGTTAACTTGACCTAGAAATACTAGCCTTTTGTTTGATGCGCAAAAAAAAATGATGTATGAACATATTGATTTGCATAAACCGCATTATCATGGTGAGCGAAAAAAAAAATAAAGAAGAAAGAAACCCCTCAAAAAAAAAGAGAGAGAGGGAAAGGAAAAAAAAAAAAAAAAACAGAGAGAGAAAAAAAAAATGGGACTAACCCACAGGCCGTGGCCCACTGTCACGTGGGGCCAGGTGGCCAGGTCTGTACGGCCACAACTAAAAAAGAAAAAAAAAACGTGTGAGAAAAAAAAAGAAAACTCGTAAAAAAAAAAAGAGAGGAAAAAGAAAACCGTGGAGAACAAAAAAAAGAAAAAGAAAAGAAAAAGAAAAGAAGAACCTTTTTTACCATCTTGAAAATCTTTGAAGAAGAAGAGAAGTTCTTGATCTTGGAGCACTCTTGAAGACTTTTCCAAAAGGAAAGCAATAGGATCAAGAGATCTAACCTCCCCTTGCTTTTATAAAAAAGAGTAAACCAAAAGAGGAAACAAGGAGAAACGCTAAGGTAAGTGCTAAAAATTAGCAACTTTCCCAAAAGAAAGGAGATTTTAAATATTCTCTCCTAAAGAGAAGATTCTTTGAGAAATTCTCTCCAAAAAGAAAGGGAATGTGATATATTCTCTCCCAAAGAAAGATACTTTGATAAAATCTCTCCTAAAAGAAAGAAAACTTGAGAAATTCTCTCCAAGTAAGGATATTTTTAGATATTCTCTATCCAAATGAGATATTTTTAGATATTCTCTACAAAATGACACCACATGAGATCTAGGCCATCTCTAAAGCTTAAGATCCCACGTGTTAGCCCATATGAGCCAGGTTTGACCACCTAGGCACTAAAAGAGGCTTCCTATAAAAAATCCCTCCTACCAAGAGCATACAAAATGGTTCTATGCCTCTTTTGAGTTGATTGGACCACAAAAAAAAATCCAAGCCTCATGAGTTTCCAAAAATCCAAACCATCCAACCTCATGAACCAAATTAAGTCAAAATCTTGAAATTGACATTCCACAAAAAAACCAAATCCTGGTCCCCTAACTCGCCAAATACAGCTTGTTAGGTCACAAGGCCAAAACCAAAAACCAAATCCTGACCTCTAACTTGCCACAGCTTGTTAGGTCACGAGGTTAAAATCGAAAATCAAACCCTGGCTCCCTAACTTGCCACATACAGCTTGTTAGGTCACAGGGTCAAAAACCAAAAAACATTTCTTGACTGCCTAATGTGCCACATAAAGCCTTTAGGTTCACAAGGTCAAAAGGGGAAAACCAAAATCCAAAATTCAAAAACCCAAATCCAAATGACATTTTCAAAAATTTGCCTTGAGATGGTACGTGATCCCTTTCACCACCATAAAATCACCTTGGAAACTCAAAAAGATACCCTACAAAAAAACATTGCTCAAGACTCTTGGTCAAGACAGAAGCTCTCCTTCAAAGTTTCTCTTCAAGAAACATCGACTCCTAAAGCTATGCAACTCGTCACTGTACCTCGAGAGGGCATTTGTTGACACTAAAAAAGTCAGCTTGCCTCTTCAACATTAAAAAGCTACATGATGCCGCATCCTACCACAAATAGGCAATGCAACTTCAAACATCAAATCTTGTCAGAATCAAACAAAAACTGCAAGATCCTTCAAAACATCCAAAAGAATAGTACACATGAAGTTTCGGGCCATTCCAACATCATTTGGCCAAACTTCACTCATACGGCAGCTAAACAGGCGCCCCTGGTAGCGACAGTGTCGAAGACAACAAAACATCGATCATAGCCTATGGATGGACCCAAAATACCTCCAAAAGGCTCCGTGTCAAATTTCAAGTCAAACCAACAACGTTTGTCCCTCCATCAACCCTCGAGCAATAAAATCAAGCCTCTCGGTGGTGAGAACCACCGAGGCTATCACTCATCAAACAAAGCGCATGGCTGGCTTCAGCATGCTTCCAAAGGGCTGCACGTCAAATTTCAGGTCATTCCAACAACGTTTGACTCGACTTTGACGCTCGGAAACAAAATCAAGCCTCCCGGCTGCAGAACTTCCTGGGACCATGACATCCAAATTGGAGCGAATGGATCGTCTAAAAATGACTCCAATAGGCTCCCTGTCAAATTTCCGGTCAATCGGACATCGGTTGACCACACATCAAAGTGCGGCATCTTCCTCACGACAAAATCAAGTCTACTGGTGACGGAACCCCACACGGCTTCAAAACTCAACCAAAAGCTCATGGCTGGCGACAGGACCCCACACGGCTTCAAAACTCAAGAGGCTTCACCTCAAATTTTAGGTCATTCCGACATTGTTTGACCTAGATTTGACTATTGATGGAAAATCGACGACAAAAGTCTTCGGCCTTTCCTAAAAATAGGAAACTTTGTGCTCCGATTTGCACGGCCTCTCATCAAGTTTTCTTCAGGAGAATCAAGCCAATAAATGAGGAAAAATGTCATGAAAAATACAGGAGAAGAAAGGATCGAAAAAGATGGAAAAATGGCTGAAAAATGATGACCGAAAAAAGGGGAAAACCCATGGTCGCCGCTGCGACCCTGGAAATCCGGGTCGCCGGATTTCCACCGAGAGGACCGTTTTTTACATCCTTTTCGTGTTTCGAGAATTCAGGCCCCTGTGGTTTTCCGGAAATCTAGTTTTTAGTGCTTGAAATCAGCTAATCTTCACCAACATCTCGGATCCACCATCAAGAGCATGTGATCATCATCGCACGTTTCAAAATCGCCAACCGGCCAACCAATAAAGTACACTTTATGTTCGACCGATTGAGAAATCGATAGGACAGATGTTACCGGCCCACTGGTATCAATCAATGTCTGAAGTTGCATCGCCATCCGACATCAAACAACATGTGGATCCATCGGCGATCATCGCAAAAAGAATTCGAAAAGACGAGGTACGGCCCACGACTCTTCGAGCACTCTGGCGACCACTTAATGCAGTTAATTGACTCGTTTTATGATTACTTAATGCGGTCATTAACCCATTATTTAGGACGGCCCATTCAGAATCAAGGAAATAGGAGTTACAATCAAAGCAATCATGACATTAAAACCATGAAACTTCTCTCATCATGTAGATTAAAGGCGATTAAATGCTCATCATTCTCCATCGGCCAATCAAAAGTAAAGAAAAAGGAGTTACAAAATCATGAAATAAAAACTTGTAACTCCTCCCATCATGCAACATCAATGCCATCAATGCTCATAAACCTACCTAATGGCTACCAAAGGCCTATAAAAGGGGGGGTCATTCCAAGAAAAATAGATCAATCCAAAGAAGCAGAAAAACTTACATACACATAGAGAGCCCGAAAAATCCTTGCTACTTTGAAGAAACTCACTGCAACAAACACCACAAGGTGATTAAAGTCCCTTGGGGGGCCACCCCCCGATGGTCCCTCTCATTCGATCCAACATGGCGTAGAAGCGGCTTTTCAGCCCGTCTACTCCGTTTTTTTATTGGATATAGGACCTCCCCTTGGTCTTAATTTATCCTCTAAAAATCTGAAGTCCAAGTCAAGCCAAGAGAATCAAAGCATCATATGTTCTCATCTGAAGGACGATGGCGAAGTCCATACATGACTTGCGACCGTTGATCTGAATGAGTCCTCGCAATCTCCTGAGAAGTTAGAATTCCTTTTCTCAGTTTTCTATTGTATTTTGTATTTTTCTTAAAGAGACAAAAAAATCACAACTCTTGTCTTTCATTATTGATGAAATTTGTACATCGCCTTTCACTGAAAAAACCGCCTTTCATGATAAACATCTCCTTTTACAGCAAAAGAACCACCTTTTACGGTAAAAACCCGCTTTTCATAGCAAACAAACAAAAATCGCCTTTTACGGCATTCAAAAGCCTTGTCTCTTTTCTTAAATATATGTGCAATGGAAAGTTAGAAAAAAGATTGATTTCGTTTTCTACTTGTGAAGATGGATCTCCGGATCACCATTTCTAAACTTCAAGTATAATGGAAAATCTGGCATACCCGTACAAAATGTTAATGCTCGTCGCCTTTTTTTTTTTCCCTCCACCGGCCTCTCGGTAGCCCTGGAACAGACGGAAGAGAGTGGAAACAAAAGCCGGGTCCATCACCATGTAGTTTTCACTAAGAAATCCACCCAGCCACCCAGTAGTTTTCACTAAGAAATCTGTTATGGTACCAAACAACATTAGCACCAATTTATCAGGACAAACGTTTTGCACCGAACATGAGTTTCTAACTGAAAGTTCCGGATCCAAACCCTAGAGGGGGCGGTGAAAAGGGTGAACTACAACTTAATGACCAATTATGCCAATTTTAAACTTCTTTAAAACAATTAGCCACTTGTGATGATTAACAAATAAAATGCGGAAGCTAAACAACAACAATCACCACAAAGCAATCACCACAACATAAGATTTATAGTGGTTCGGCCAACGTGCCTACATCCACTACCGGCTTGTGAATCTACACCCCACCGGATTTCCACTATTTATGCTTTTCAAATGGCTAAGCAATAACCACTACAATATGCTTTCCAAGGATAAGCAATAACCTTATAATGTTGTTTTTCAAGGCTTAACAACAACCTATACAAGATGCTTTTTTAGGCTAAGTAATAACCTTCACACAATGCTTTTCTTAGGCTAAGCAATAACCTTTAAAATCAAATGATTTATCTCGAGAAAGTGTTTTCACAAAGCACTCTAAGAGATTATAATTAAAGCTCAATTTAATTGCCTCTAGATTAGGCGAATATGAAAGTGAAAATCAAACTCACACAAACACTATGAATGCAAAGATGTATGCTTATGAAGTGAGTGTGTGGAAACTTCAATCAATATTAAAAGTTTAATACACATAAAAAGATTTGATTGAAGTAATATGCAAATCACATGTACCAAATACAAACTTGTTGAAGATATGAAATCAAAAGCTCACAAGTTGTATGAAATTAATTATGTCTAAACATGTGATGCATATTCAATGTTGTTTTAAAAAACAAACTAATTTAACTAAAGTTCAAATGAATGAAAACAACAAATATGTTTCAAACAAGTTAATGAAACATGTTTATAAAACAAATCAAAGGTTTTGAGAAAACATGTTTTATAAAGTATTAAAACAAACTTGTTTAGAAATCAAGGTGAAGAATCCAATGACTTAAATCAAAGATTAAAGGAGTAGAGGATTCAACCATCATAGTTTATATGCTATAATCATTTACCAAGGATTAAACAAAGCATAAAACAATGATTATAAAAAGGCAAAGCTTACTTGGTGGTTTAACTTTATTAATCCAAGTTTTAGCTTTCCTTAATGACCCTTAGCCTTCCTAAGCTTGATCCCCTTTCTTTTCCCTCAAAATACCTCAAGAAGGGCTTCAAAGATCATCACTAGGGGCTAAGAAACAGTGGCGGACCCAGGATTTTTGTTTGAGGGGGGCTTGAAATTTTTTTTTTTATTCAAAATGATAACTTGAAAGATGAGTTTTAGTAACAGATACATGTTACCTGAGTTTTAAGAGCTATTAAAAAAATCATACTAGTTTTTTATAACACCATATAATATAAAGAGTCAATACTATGTCAAGTTCTATATTCTCGTTCTTCCATCCTTCTAAAACAAAGCACCCATTTCAAAATAAATGAACCCAAGACAACCATTGGCCTCCTCTTCTTGGCCATTGTAAATACCTAAGTAAAAAAAATGGCCAAAAGAAGATGTTAATCAGTTTAGGGATTTTTGAGAGGGAGAGAGAGTTTGGGGAAATAGATGGGGGCTAGACAATTTTTTAAGTGGGGGCTAGACTAGTTGGGCTTTAGGGACCTCATGGACATTGTGCTAATTGGGTGGGGACTTCAGCCCTCAAACCCCTAAATTTGTGTCCGCCCATGATAAGGAATAAGCTTCTTTTTATAGAAAAAGTTGTTCAACGGCTACCTGTCGGTTAGCCAACATCCAGGGGTCGGTTAACCGGCACCCCCAACAGTCACAGGCCAACAGTCATATTTTCGAAAATTTGCTGACCATAAAGCATGGTTCGGTTAGCCGACATGTTCGGTTAACCGAGGCCTGACCGACACCCTAACCGACAATGTAAACTTGGTCAGAAAACTCCTCTCAAATTTTCTAACCGAGAGAGCTTCGGTCAGGTTCAGAAGCACTATCGGTTAACCGAGCCCTGACCGACATGCTGACCGACAAAGAAGATCTCAAATTTGTAGCTCTCTGGAATTCTAACCGACAGCTTAAGACAAAAATCCCAACTTTTGCATTTTTCAAAGTAAATTTCTTGTGGGATTTTTAGGCCATTAAACCAAGCATGGAAACATGATTTAAACCAATCCAAGTGCTTTAAAATCATGAAACATAAAAAGCCTAAATAGATTTGAAAGTTTAAAACAAATGGCTAGCTTGATTTATAAAATCCTTTTTAAAGCTAAAAATGCATCCAATGTTTAAAACCAAAACATGCATAAATCATAAGGTGTACAAGATTTAAAACAATGCATGTATAAATCAAGATTTCAAGCTTTTCTAAAACAATGCATGTGTGTGAATTCAAATGATGAATAAAATGAATAGTGCATCCATCAAATTGCAATACACAAAATCTCTAACACTAACTTCCTCAAAAAGCCTTTTATGAGGTATTAAAAAATTTTAGAATTTGCTGATGTGGCAATTTCATCTTTCCATGGAAGTTGCCTTTACACAAACATGCCCTAATAGAAAAGGCCTCGAGGAAATCATCGTGTGCGCTTCCAAAAGGAAGGAAAGAGGGCTTCGAAACCCTATTTTCTCCGATTCAAAGGAAGAAAACCACGATCCTCCTTTCCATAAGTTCTCAATCTCTGTCTTTGTCTCTTGCCCCTCCATTGTTTTCACTACAAGTGACAACATGGGGCTCTCTCTCTTCCATCATCTCTCACTACTCGATCTCTTCTTCAAAACCTATCATCTCTCAAATTGATATCTTCTATTTTGAATAGTGCGCCACCCCCCCCCCCCCCCCCCCGTATCCACACTCATTAAAGTTCTCTTTGCCCAAACTCATGCAGGTTGTCACCAAGATTAGTTATTTCAATTTCTAAGTAGCTCATTCTCAAAATCCCCAAAAAAAGTACTATCTAAAATCATTTAGGGCATGTATGTATACACACTCTTTTCGCAGAAAGCAGAAAATCCCATGGAAATAAATGCCATTGAAAATGAGTTCCATGGAAGTATTGAAATTCATGTTTGGTGCAATATTTCTTCCTTGATGAATTGATGCTAATGTTGTATGGTGCGGCTAAGGATTCCTCAATGAAAACTATTTTTCATTGTTTGATGCAACAGTTTTCCATGGAAAAAATAAATTTTTTATAACTTGAAAAAAAAATGGATGGAGACAATTCTTTTTGTTAGTTGCCAATGTACCTGACCTGGTCCACACCAGAACCATTCAGAAAGACAGTCACGGATCCCAAGTAAAGATGGGACGAGGATGACTAGTACTAGTGATGAGAAGATATTTTGATGAAACCAACTGATCTAATCTGAGAGAGAGGAGGAAAATTCAGCGTTGGAGATGCAGGTTCAAGGGAGATTGGGTCGTTTAACCAACAAGAACTCCACGAGCTTAGATAGCCATAATTAGGTATGTGAATCTAGTAATTAAAAAATATGTGTCAGATTTTTCTTAATAAGATCTACAGTAAAGAGATTGTCCAACAACCTTTTAAACAAGAGCCCTAATTCAAAGATTTGTGGAATAGCACGGAATTGTTATCAATTTCCTCTTGAGACCCAAATCTAAATGCATGACAACCATTAGCGGTCGCAGATATGATGAATGAAGCAAAACTTCCCCAATTTATGCTAGACAAGTTGTTGGATATCTTGAATTTTCAACCTTTTTGGAAACAAAGATAATGTTCCAAGAAGCACTCTCTTCCTTATCGGCACTGTCGGGAATTTCATAAACAATGGCTCCTAGAACTGGATCATCTATCCATTTGCACAATTTGCTTCATCCATTGTTCACAAGTTTTATTTATTTTTTTTTATTATTTTTTAATGTTGGTTGTTTCTAATGAATTCTTCTTTTTTAGGAAAAAAATAAGGCATTTTTCTTAACTGCTCAAGGAGACTGAGTTCTTGAGAGAGCCACTTGTAAGATCTTTTGAGTGCGTTGGCTAATTCATTGGGTTATGGACAAAACCGGGAATCCAATTTAACATGTAATTTTTAGGTGGATTATTATTAGAGATAATAGACGGCTAGATTTCAAGTTCAAGACAGAGGCTTCACGCGCTCGAGCACGGCCATGCAAAAATCGCAAAGTTTGAGACAGCAGCCTCAGGCGCTCAAGCAGGTGGGCTGAGAGAAGTTTTGATCTGAACGTTTTTTCTTCTATCTTTGTGCTGATCTGATTCTAAGATGACCTAATCTTATATAAGAGGCTCTAATATTCGTTTAGGGCAGCTCCTTGAGCATCTCTCTCTCTTCATTCAAGCTCTAATATCATTAAGAGAGAAAACCATTCTTCTCCATAGCTTCTATCCTGCTGATCTGAAGTTTTGAGCAGTGGAGTTCTTCTTCTGTACGAAGTTAATCATCTTGAAGAGGCATTCAAGGTGATTTGTTCAAGTAAGGTGAAGGTGCACAGGGAGCAGCCAACAAGTGAGCACAGTCCTTTAGTTGAGTCAACAACTGGGAAAGGGGTGTGAGTTCTCTCTTATAACTTTCATTGTTTTAGTGCTTGGCTGTCTGTTGGCCTAGACGATGAGGCTCGTGGTTTTTACCCGAGTAGGGTTTTCCACGTATAAATCGTGTGTTCTGCTTTTTGTGTGATTGCTTGCTATTAATTTGGTTTAGGTTTAACTATTATATTAATCACTACTTTTTGGAAATCTAATAGAGATGGTTTATTGGGACACTTGCATGTGTTAATGCAGGAATTTCACCACTAAACTTCGATCTCTTTCAAAAGTTCTTTTTTTTTATTACGAACTTTGTCAAATGCTTCATTGGTCCTATACCTTTATCACTGTCAGCCCAGCCTCAAACTAATAAAAAAGACACTACAAGCCATAGTGATTTTGTAGGAAATCATGTGTGGTTCTCTTATGCCACGGGTTCCGCATTAAATTAAGAAAGGCTTTAAGTCAATAAAGAATACAATCCCACTTAGAGTAAGACATGATCTCTCTCCACAAATAAGACTCTTAATAGGATCATTGGATAAAGGTTTATTAGCAAAGAAGTCTCTCTTAAGTGCGACCCTACGGAACTTGTCTATATAAGGATGAGAGAGCCCCACGGATGCAATCTCTTCATTCCTGTAACCAAGACAAGAGGCAAAAAGATCCGTAGGGCTTTCCAATCGCCAAAACGTACAAAGATCTATGGTTGCGTGTCGATGTCTCTGCATCTTGATTTATCACATTCATAATAAATAAGGTCTAAATAAAGGAAAACATACCCACCAAAGAGTTAGTGACATGGCATAAGGCATGGGTTCACTCCCCGCGTGTTGTGTTCAAAACTACCTTAATTTGGGTTTACTGTGCATTTATGTAAGTTTAGGGGGGGCTTAGTCTTCTTGGATCAAAAAACTCAAGGTTACCCATGTCACAAAAAAGAAAAAGAAAAGGGAAAATATAATAGGTGAGGAGTGAAAAGACATACCGTGGGGATTTGATTTACTCAGATAGTGTCTCGACTATCAATTCCAACGAAAAAGGGCGACTAATTGAACTGACATTCATAAATCTTCTTTTTTTATGTGATTTATAAGAAAAAACTTCTCCTTACTTTTCCAATTTTGGCTCTTTTAATGGCAATGGTATTGGCATGTGGGCCTGTGGCCCACACTTGATGACCACAAAAGAGCCATAAGAGCTCGTTGATTACGTTGACCGAGTATTTCTCGATATCCCTCGTATTTGTTGATGAACGTTGAACCGAATCAGAGGGAACATTTCCCCGAGAAGCCTGCATTCTATCGTTGGGGTTTTTGTGATGAAAGGTGTGTGGAGTGCTTACGAAATACCGAGGCAATCTCCTGCCTCGACACTGAAATACCAATTAGGGGATACTCCGGCCTGATTTATTCCAATTCGGCAAAAGTACCATCTGCCACCAAGTTGGAGTTGGATTCGGTCTGCTTACCGGCCTCGTTCATTACCGCCTCTGCCCCGAGCGCCTCGGTACCAATGCCCGACTTCCTGCATCCCCTGATCTCGGTAATTCCCATCTCGGTCTACTTGACCGAGATGGACGTTGTCCGTCTTGATCTCCATTATGAGATGGGACGGCCACATGGCAGAGCCTCCCTGACATAAGGCGGCCACCAAGTACTGATAAGGGACCTTCCCTATCACTTCCACATTTATGTGAGGGGTTTGAGGGGACGTCCGATGGGACAAGTATCCTCACCTACCATCCTAGGAGTGGGCTGATGGGACAAGTATCCTCACCTACCTCCACTATGGAACCTTCTATTCTCTCCTACATATATCTGCATGGAAGCCCCATAAGAGGTAAGCAATATACAGTCTACATCCTGTTTATTTCACCCATATCTTCTTCCTCACTTCACCCTAGTTCAGTGACCGCACTAACTCAGGCGTCGGAGTGCCTTTGGCTGACAGCAGCCTCGGGCCCTGACTGTTCTTTCTTCCCTCTTTTCAGGATTCAGGCCGTCGGTGACTTCTCCGATCAGCCGAACAGGATTTTCCTAATCCCCTTCATCACTTAAACTAAGTCCGTAATAATTTAGGCACTTACAATTGGCGCCGTCTGTGGGGACTTCTGAAAATTCCATACTTTCAATCCTAACAGCCATGCCTCCTAAGGCTAAGAAGGGAAAGAGCGTTGTTGGACCGTCCAGGTCCAGCCAGCCGGAGATATTCTTGCCTCTCATGCCGCCTCCACTGGTGACGAACCAGGCAGGGGCATTAGTAACAAGCCAGCAAAGAGATGCCAGGCAAACACCACCCAACCCTCAGTCGAAAAGAACGGAAGGGGATCCTGGTGTTCGAAGCGTAGGATCACCCGTCACGGTGACACACTCATCGTCAAGAGGTGTACCAGCGTCTCCTCGGGGCGGTCCCGTAGCAATACGGGCCCGGACAACGTCCTCCCAGGCGGAGCGTCCACGTCTGGAGGTTGTTTTCACCCAAGCATCCCGCAAGGACGTTCCTCCTCAGGAACAGTCCCAGCGAGGTAGAGCTCCTGAGCAGTCTCAGCCTCTTCGGTCTCATCACGAAGACCACATGGAGGAGGACCATATCCACCTCGGTGACGAAAGTGACGACGACACGGCCCTAGAGGAAGATGTTGAAGCCCAAGCTGAAGCAATCAAGGCTCAGAACCTCGTCATTGAGGAACAAAAGGCGCAGATCCTCCAGCTCCAGCGACAGCTGGAGGTAAAGGACGGAACCCCTCCCGAAGCCTCTCACACGCCTCCACCTCAGCGGAAAGCTCAGCGGGGCCCTGAGGGTCAGCCAGACCTAAGGGAGCAACTAAACGAGAGACGTGCCCGAGCTCGGGAAGAGGGCTCGAGTAACACTCACGCCAGCGCCAACCAGCATCAGCGCCGGAGGCAAAAGCGGGAGGTCGAGGCCAACCCCGAGATGACTGCTTATATTGATCAGCAAATTAAGCTGGCCGTGCAGCAGAACCTGGAGCATGCCGGCCTCGATCGAGGTCGGTTGGCTACCAGATATGGCGACATCCACGGCACCTCCCCATTTACTCGGGAAATCACAGACCATCCTCTCCCTGATAAATTCAGCGTCCCACGCTTCAATCTTTATGACGGAACGACAGACCCCGAAGCCCATCTCCGACACTTCACCCAGAAGATGTCGGTATTCAGCGGCGACGACAACCTCGATTGCAAGGTTTTCTCCTCCAGCTTAGGCGACCTCCCACTTCGGTGGTTCTGCGCACTCTCCGAGGGATCGATTTCGAGCTTGCGACAGCTCCGAAACTCCTTTGTCGATAAGTTTCAAGCACATCGGGTCATCCCGAAGACTGACGCCGACCTAATCTCTATCAAGATGAGGCCGACCGAGAATATCACTCGATTCGCCAAAAGGTTCTGGACCATCTACAGCGTAATCGAGAATTCCAATGACGAGGTAGCCGTCACGGCCTTTCAACAAGCTTTGCTACCAGGAAATGAGCTTCGGAAGAAATTGGTGCGTCGCCCAGCGGATTCAGTGAAGGCACTCATGGCCCGGGTCAACCAGTATGTTGAGCAAGAAGAAGATGAGCTCCGGGCTCGGGAGAGCCATAATCTTTGGCCCCCACTCCCGGAGGGCCAACCTTCGGAGGGCCGACCTTCGGAAAGCCGACCTTCAAGAAGGGAAAAGAGGCTTTCCAAGAGGGAGGCGGACCGAAGTAGAGAACCATCCAGCTCGGCAGCACATTCTGCTCCCACTTCGGGAGGCAGCACAAAGCCGAAGCCAAGTGGCGCCCCTCACAAAGCCGTGAACACCATCTTCAAGGAGCCCATTTACAAACTCCTCGGCAAGATCCAAGCCCAGCCCTTCTTCAAATGGCCCCAGCCTATGAAATGTGACGCTGCCTCACGAGATCAGAGCAAATTCTGTGCCTACCACAAAGATAGAGGACACAGAACCGAGGATTGCTACGCCTTCAAGAATCACCTCGAAAGGCTTGTAAAAGATGGGCACCTCAGAGATCATATCAAAGAGGAGGGCAGAGTAAACCAAACCCAGCAGCACCACCTCGACGATAGGGATGGCAATGGGCCTATAGGGACCATCGATGTCATTCACCTGGCCCCCGCTCCCAGAGGCAGTGATCAAGCGCGTGCTGAGGCCAGGAGGGCCCAGCACGACAAACATGTAATTGCGGCCAAGCTCGGTCCCTCTGTAAAGAAGGCCTACATAGAAAGACCAAAGATTTGGTTCTCAGACAAAGATTTGGCCGGGGTTCAGCTACCCCACAATGATCCTCTTCTTTTAACTATGAGGTTACAAAACTTCAACGTCAAAAGGATCCTAGTGGACCCCGGGAGCTCATCAGAAATCCTCTATTTCGACTGCTTCAAAAGAATGGGTCTGAAGGAAGAGGATCTGCTGGAAGCTCGCACCCCTTTAGTGGGATTCAGCTCCAAGACGGTATATCCCAAAGGGAAGATTTCCCTCAAGGTCGAGGTCGGAGGAGCCCCCATGACGGCAGACTTCCTGGTGGTGGATGTACAATCTCCATACAATGCCATCATGGGGAGAACCTCGCTTCATAACATGGAGGCTGTACCCTCGACCCATCACCAGAAGCTCAAGTTCCCGTTACAGAATGAGGACGGGAGCTTCGAAGTTATCATAGTCCGCGGCGACCAAGACATGGCCAAAGAATGTCTCATGGCCGTGGTCCCCGGAAAGACAGAGCCACAGCGAGTCCACATGACCGAGCTCGAAGCTGAGCTCGACGCTGTGGGCCGGACTCCCGAGCAGAAGAGCGTTGAGGACCTCACCCAGGTCGGGATCGACCCCAGCGATCCAGAGAGGTTCTTCCTGCTCGGTAGTCAACTTGCTGACCAGTAAAGGGCCAGGATGCTCGACTTCCTGTTGCAAAATAGAGAGGTCTTCGCTTGGACCCCATATGAAATGTCTGGCATCAGCCCTGAGGTCATAAGCCACAAGCTGAATGTAGATCCCCAGCATAAACCTGTTGCCCAAAAGATTCGAAGGTCGGGTACCCAACAGGCAGAGGCTGTGACCAAGGAGGTCAACAAATTATTGGAAGCTGAAGCTATCAGAGAAGTCCACTACCCTGTGTGGTTAGCCAACACGGTTGTGGTAAAAAAGAAGGATGGGAGCTGGAGGATCTGCGTCGACTTCACCGATCTTAATAAAGCCTGTCCCAAAGACAGCTTTCCTCTACCAAAGATAGACCAGCTGATCGACGCCACTGCCGGGCATGAAAGAATGAGTTTCCTCGATGCCTACCGAGGTTACCATCAAATTCTAATGCATGAGCCTGATCAGGAAAAAACTGCGTTCATAACACCCAGGGGCACCTACTGTTACAAAGTAATGCCCTTCGGGTTAAAAAACGCAGGTGCAACTTACCAGAGGCTGGTAACCAAGATGTTTCAGGACCAGCTCGGCAGGACGGTCGAGGTATATATCGACGACATGGTCGTTAAGTCAAAACGGTCACAGGACCACTTGACTGACCTACATGAAACCTTCTCCATCCTCAAACAGTACAAGCTCAAGCTAAACGCCTCCAAATGGGCATTTGGCGTCGGCTCGGGCAAGTTCCTGGGCAGCCTGGTTACTAGGCGAGGAATCGAGGCCAACCCCGATCAGATCTCGGCGATCAGAGCCCTACAGAGTCCGACCTCGACAAAACAGGTTCAGAGACTTACCGGGATGGCGGCAGCACTGAACCGCTTCATCAGTCGAGCCTCAGATAAATGCCATCCCTTCTTCCAGCTCTTGAAAAAGAGCTCCGGGTTCCAATGGACCCCGGAGTGCGAAAGTGCTCTCCAGGAACTCAAAGCATACCTTTCTTCCCCTCCCCTGCTTTCCACCCCGGTACGGGGTGAGGTCTTATACCTATATCTGGCGGTTTCGGACCATGCAGTAAGCTCTGTACTCGTGAGAGAAGATGACAGGCAGCAAAAGCCCATCTATTACACAAGCAAAATCCTGCTGGATGCCGAAACGAGATACCTGCCATTGGAGAAGCTCGCATTTGCACTCGTCAGTGCGTCCCGCAAGCTCTCCCACTACTTCCTGACATATTCCATAGCGGTTGTGACAGAACACCCGCTCAAGTCCCTCTTTAGGAGGGCAGACTTCTCAGGCAGAGTGTCTAAATGGGCTGTCGAACTCGGGCAATATGATATCAACTATCAGCCCAGGACGGCCATCAAAGACCAAATCCTGGCAGACTTCATTGTGGAATTCACCTCTGCTAGTTCGGCCCCGAGCCATCTCAACACCGAACTGGGGGGCAAGGAGGCGAGGACTTCGGCCAAGACCGAACATGAGCGGTCCTGGAAACAGTTCCTCGACTCATCTTGGAAAGTCTTCGTCGATGGGTCCTCCACCTCCAAAAGGGCTGGCGCTGGCGTAGTCCTTCAATCTCCGAAGGGCCTTGTCATTGAGCAAGCCCTGACTCTTGACTTCAAAGTATCTAACAATGAAGCTGAGTATGAAGCACTAATTGCAGGGCTGGGCAGCGCAAAAATCCTGGGGGCACAACAACTGGTGATCTTCAGTGACTCACAGCTGGTCACAAGCCAACTCAATGGGGATTACCAGGCCCGTGATGACAGGATGGCAGCCTACCTAGCCCACGCCAAGCAACTCCTATCTCAGTTCCAAAAGGCTGAAGTCAGGCAGATAGGCAGAGACTCCAACTCTCACGCCGATGCCCTTGCAAACCTGGCCTCTGCTGTCGAGGCAGGAAAAAACAGAACTGTCGAAGTGGAAGCGCTAGACAGACCGAGTATACAACTTCAACCACCTCGGCAGCTCATGTGTATTGACCTCAGCCCGAGCTGGATGGATGAACTCATCTCCTATCTCAAAAATGACCAGCTGCCCGAGGATAAGAACCAGGCCCACAAAATCAGGCTAATGGCAGCCCGATTCTGGCTCTCTCCGGATGGCAAACTCTACAAAAAGTCTTATAATGGCCCTTACCTCCAGTGCGTACACCCGAGCAAAGTCGAGGACTTCCTTTATGAAATCCACGAAGGGATCTGCGGCAGCTACATCGGAGGTCGGTCATTAGCTTACCGAGCTATCAGTCAGGGGTACTGGTGGCCCTATATGCAGAAGGACGCACAGGTCTATGCCAGGAAATGTGAGAAGTGCCAAAAGTTCTCCCACTCTCTCCATCAGCCAGCACATGACCTAAGTCCTCTTTCCAGCCCCTGGCCCTTTGCCCAATGGGGACTGGACCTCGTGGGACCACTCCACCGAGCTCCAGGAAACAAAAGATGGTTGGTGGTAGCTACTGACTATTTTACCAAATTGATAGAAGCTGAAGCGCTGTCCTCCATCACTGAGAAGGATACCAAAAACTTCGTGTGGAGAAACATCGTAACCAGATTCGGAGTGCCTCGAGCCTTGGTCACGGATAACGGGACCCAGTTCGACTCCAACTTCTTCAAAAGCTTCTGTCAAGACCTTGGCATCAGGAACTACTATTCTACCCCAGCATACCCCCAGAGTAATGGGCAGGCTGAAATTTCGAACAAAGTGGTGCTTGACAGACTCAAAAAGAGACTAGATCGAGCCAAAGGCAGATGGGTAGAGGAACTTCCAAGTGTCCTTTGGGCGTACAGGACTACCCCGAGGCGCTCGACCTCGGCAACTCCCTTCTCCCTAGCCTACGGAATGGAAGCCGTAATTCCACTTGAGGTCGGTCTCCCCACCCTCAGGTCGGAACTATTCGACCAAGGCCAAAATGATACAAACCTCGCCACAGAGCTCGACTTGGCTGAGGAACGAAGGGATGCCGCAGCCATCCACCTCGCTTCCTACCAACGACAGTTGGCTAGAGGGTACAATCAAAGGGTCAAAGAGCGAAAGTTCTCCCCTGGAGAAATGGTCTTAAAAAAGACACTTCCAGCAGATCAAAACCCTAGCGAAGGAAAACTTGCACCGAACTGGCAAGGGCCGTTCAAGGTGACTTCGGTAGCTGGGCGATCTGCATATAGGCTTGAGAACATGGAAGGTAGAGAGCTGCCACGTCCATGGAATGCTGTCCACCTCAAGAAATTTTATTTTTAAGATATAGTCTGGTTATGGAAGTCAATAAACCGGTTCTTTTTATAGGATATGTTTTTACTTCCTGATACTATCTCCCACTCTTGAAAAATAGCCAAGTTATGGAACTCGGTACTGGTTCTCGCCCCGGTTACTGGACCAGCTTGCATCTTGGGCACCAAGGTCGGATGGTTCGGCCCAGTCCATGGAGCAATCGAATTCTGACTACAAAGCCGGACTCCGCTTCGGTGGTTGAACCGAGCAGCTTTAAATTTCGATTACAGTCCAGATGGACTACGAGCTTAAAACGTTAAAAGGGCCGAGCTCATTTACCGGTCTTACTCTCTCGCGTCCTGTTATTTACTTTGATTACGGAGCCAACTGCATAAAAAGAGCAGAAAAAGGGGAGAGGAAGGAACATTCATCGCATTGAATAAAAGATTGGAGCATAAAAACAGAATTTCATTCACTGAAATATCATGTACAAATGAAGGTTTCATTATCATCAAAATAAATTACATACATCTCCCCAAATGGGCACAAGAAAAGAAGAGAGAAAAATCATGGCAGCCGATCTATGTCAATGATGGACACATCTTCGACTTCACCATCACCAGTCGGAGCGAGAGGGGCCTCGGTGACAACAGGCCCGATATCGGCAGTGGTGGTCTCGGTGGCTGGAGCTTGGAGAGTTTCTGAGGCCTGTGGTTCATCATCTACGCGGTCTAGAGGGGCCTCGGAGAACGGAGGAGCTGGCGACTCGGGTTCGGCACGAGGGAGCTTGGGCAGGTCTTGACAGATGGGGTGGTCCTCGGGAACCCCCATTTGTTTTAGCACGGCCAGACATCCCATTTTGAAAAGCTCCTCTCCCAGCGGAACAAGTTGCTCTTCGTAAAGCCTTGTCGCCTGCGCCACCCCCTTCTGGAAGGAGGCCTCGAGCTCTGCTCCCCGAGAAGCCTCGAGGTCAGCCTTCAGTTTGGCTGAGGCTTCCTGCTCGGCTTTCAGCAGAGCTTCGGCCTTGGCTTTTTCCTCCTTCAGGGCCTCCAATTTGGCCTCCGCCTCTTTGGCCTTCTTCTCCATCTCATACGCGGCTGCCTGGAGCCCATAGTTTTCGGCGCTTTTCTTGGTAATCGCCTCCATGGCAGCCTCGTTCTCCGCGTTCAGCTTGGCACACGTTTTCTCAGACCTCCTCAGCTCCTCCGAACTCCCTTCCAGGGCTACCGCGAGTTTCTGTCTGTCAGCCTGCAAAGATTGGATCTCGGCGTGGCTCTGGTGGCATTTTTCCAGAGCCACTACAGATCTCTGCACAACCTGGACAGCGGGAACAAAAGTTAGAAGCAACATGTAACATGTCTCCAAATCTATATATATAAAGAAAGTGATGATCACCATCAGGGCCGACGAAAGGTTGGCCTGATGCAGCGTAGCCTCCTCCATTCTCCTGAAGCGTTCCACATCCAAGGGAAGCGCACACGCCCCAGCCAGCACGGCCGCCACTGCCGGACAGCCTTGTAAATGGTGTCCCAAGGTCAACGGCGTCCCTGGCGCCAGGAGAAAGGATGGCCTCCAAGGCTCATCCAAAGGGGCGCGAGGCGCCGAGGGCTGGACAGGGTCTTGCCGGGATGGGCCCTCTCTTCCGGGCATCACCGGTATCCTCTCCTC
This sequence comes from Umbellularia californica, assembly GCA_028538565.1. Classification (NCBI taxonomy): domain Eukaryota; kingdom Viridiplantae; phylum Streptophyta; class Magnoliopsida; order Laurales; family Lauraceae; genus Umbellularia; species Umbellularia californica. Next base: position 43,431,259 of record JAPQWN010000004.1, read on the forward strand.
CTGCCTCCCTCGGCGGACCAGAGGTTGTTCCTCCGCTCGCGGCTCTTCCTCCATCTCTTCCGTCGGACTTTTCCGACTAGCCTTCTCCTTCCGGGGCCTGGTTTGGCCCGGCTCCTCGCCCTTCGCCTTCTTCGTCTGCCTCTCCTCCCTAGCCACAGTTGAATCATCCCGGGAGGAGCCGGATGGGGGAGCCGTATGGGCGTCCCTGGAAGAAAAATGAGCCGACCTCGACGACGAAGATGGCCGCTTTCCCAGGAGTTTCTCCCGGAGGTTGGTGAGAGGAGGATCTTGACCCATCTCGGTGCCAGGCCGATTCTCCTCAGAGACTTCCTCCGGATCGGTAAGGGGTGAGATCGGTCGCTCTTACCCAACCGCCTCTGGCGCGTAGCTAGGCCCGACCTCAAGGATCTCTGACCCCTGCCTTTTGTTGTAGTGTTTGTACCTCGGCAGGTAGCCTATGAGACACCAGGCAGCCCTGCCTTTATGCCCCTGGCAGCGTTGGACTTTTTCGAACCAACCTCCGTTCTTTTTCCAGCCGTCACGAATGGCCGCTTGTCTCCTCTCAGCAAGGCCTGCACAAAGAGCAGATCAGCATGTGTCAGTTCGGCAGGAAGATAACAGAATGAAAAGTTAAGCTATTTGAGCTCGGTGCTTTACTTGGGAGGCGCCCAAAGTGACGAGGTACCCGGTACCTCTTCTCTGCCTCGGTTTCGTTCGCACCGATCTCCCAGTTGCCGGTAACGAACAACCTATCGGTCCCGGCGTGGCGCATTGAGTCCTCCAGGGCATTAACGAACGAGACCATCTTCGGCTTACTCCGGAGGTAATAACGGTCGTCGACCACCCCGGTGGACTTGCTAATGTCATATGCTTCCTAGATGTCGTGGACACCGAGCTGGATGCCTAAAATCCTATTCAATGCTACCGTCCCCATTATGATCTTGTAGCTATTCGGCATTAATTGGCAAGGGGCAAGATGCCGCGCTGCCAGACATCGCCTGAGCAACGGGTGGACGGGGAACCTCACTCCCCCTTCCACTACCATGACCAATGGGAAGGGCATCGCCCCATCTCGATAGACATCACCGTCCCAGAGATTTTCTGGGTCGTCCAGCCTAATCCGGACGTCGTCCGGAATATCGTAGGTCGCCCTGAACCTAAATAAAGCATCGGGGGTATCGGCTAGACAACAGTAAACCCCTTTTCCCATGTTTTGGAGACTAAGACGGGTGACGAACAAAAAGCCCTAACTGAAGGAAGAAACTGGAAGAGAGATGCTCAAAGGAAAGCTCAGGGAGAAGAAGACTTACAGTAAACTAGACGCAGAAGGACAGAAAGGTGGGGAAGATACAGAGATGGTCTGAGAATCACGCAAGCAGAGTCTCCCCCAGATTCAGAGCAGAAAGGTGGACGAGGGAAGAAGGAATGCTGCTTTTATAGAGCAGCAAGACGTCTCCTCGAAAACCAAAGGCACGCCCTCATTACACCGCCTCAAAAGGCGCACACGTCGCTTCAGTGTACGGTACTATAAACCAGATTGCGCCACGTGTCAAAGATCAGAGCAGTTTCCGCAGTAAACGCCGTCAGAGTAATTAATTGTCTCGGGCAGGCGCAGCGATTTTGGCGCTTCCCAGCGGACAGACTGGCGACGGATTGATGGAACTCTTAAATGAAGTCATAATGAAGACCGTGACATCTGCAGCCGGTTATAAAAGGTGTGCTAGCTCGGTATTCATATAAGCTTCCACGTCTCCAGCTCCCGACCTCGTTCCAGCCCCGAGCTGACGAGTTCGACAGCTGGGGGGCAATTGTGTGGAGTGCTTACGAAATACCGAGGCAATCTCCTGCCTCGGCACTGAAATACCAATTAGGGGATACTCCGGCCTGATTTATTCCAGTTCGGCAAAAGTGCCATCTGCCACCAAGTTGGAGTTGGATTCGGTCTGCTTACCGGCCTCGTTCATTACCGGCTCTGCCCCGAGCGCCTCGGTACCAATGCCCGACTTCCTGCATCCCCTGATCTCGGTAATTCCCATCTCGGTCTACTTGACCAAGATGGACGTTGTCCGTCTTGATCTCCATTATGAGATGGGACGGCCACATGGCAGAGCCTCCCTGACAGAAGGCGGCCACCAAGTACTGATAAGGGACCTTCCCTATCACTTCCACATTTATGTGAGGGGTTTGAGGGGACGTCCGATGGGACAAGTATCCTCACCTACCATCCTAGGAGTGGGCTGATGGGACAAGTATCCTCACCTACCTCCACTATGGAACCTTCTATTCTCTCCTACATATATCTGCATGGAAGCCCCATAAGAGGTAAGCAATATACAGTCTACATCCTGTTTATTTCACACATATCTTCTTCCTCACTTCACCCTAGTTCAGTGACCGCACTAACTCAGACGTCGGAGTGCCTTTGGCTGACAGCAGCCTCGGGCCCTGACTATTCTTTCTTCCCTCTTTTCAGGATTCAGGCCGTTGGTGACTTCTCCGATCAGCCGAACAGGATTTTCCTAATCCCCTTCATCACTTAAACTAAGTCCGTAATAATTTAGGCACTTACAAAAGGTATCCCTCTGGTATATGGAGGATGCAAGAGGGAAATCAAGAAGTCAAGAAAGATATCAATGATCTGATAAAACTAAGCTTCTCGATGATCCCTAGCCCCACGACATCTTCCCTGATTCCGTCACCCGTTCCTCTTACCGGTATCAAAGCAAAACAATAAAAGTAGACCACGACAGATCTCCAGTAGAATAATCTTTCACACACATTTTTTTCTTCCATCTTCCTCCTTTTATTTTCCCGTCGATTTCGGCATCAGATCTTAGCATTCAGGATCGGCATCCAAACCTCTACATCCAGATCTCAGCGTTCAGAACGACACCCAAACCTTTGCATCCAGATCTTGGCATGCATTCAGGTTGGCATCCAAACCTCTGCATCCAGAGGAACGAAGGAAAGTTCCCTTTTTGAAAGTGCCATGAGGAGGAGATGCACGAATCCCGAGTGACACCTGCTGTCACCTTTCTCGAGTTACAAGCTCACGCTGCTGAGCTCAGCGACTTGGTTTGAAGAATTTAAAGAAATCCAGCCCGGAGAAAAGAAAATATATATGGGAAATAACACCTACTCTAATGTGTTGGGTGTAGGATCTTGCGGACTAGATGTGTTAGATCCTTGGATTTTGTATTGACTTAAGTGTCTCAGTTTGTCTATACGGACAAACTCACAGACAGAATTTGAGATAAACTGTCCACATGGCGCAACGTAATTGGGACAATGCATTTCAACTTTTGAGAGAGCCCAATCACATTGCACCACGTGGACAGTTTGTCCCAAATTCTGTCCATAAAATTTGTCCAAATAGACTTTTTGTAAGTGTATTATGTGCCGAACATAAGAAGAAACATTATCTCGGTCCCGTTACTTGTTCTTAGGGCCCGTTTGGCACTTTACTAATACAATTAAAGTCAAGCAAAGTCTCCATTTTCCAGACAATATGTCACATCAAATGCACTTTATTCAAAACTCCCTCCATCTTTTTCATACAAAAAGTCAAGAAAGCAACTACCTTTATCCACTAAAATACAAAAAAACTCCACTTTTCCATACAAAAAGTCAAAAAGTTTCCATAACAAACAACTAAAAATAAAATACCATCATAACCCACTTATATTTTATTCTTTCTTCAAAATCAACTTTTTTGATTTGACTATATTAGTAGAGTTACCAAACTGGCCCTAAACGTTTTGATGTAGGTTTCCGATCTAAGAAAGTAACTATCGGAAACATGGTTGCATTCTTGCTTCAAGTTATTTGGTTGAGGATCAAATTTTATTTATGTTAAATGTAACTCATTATATATATCAAAGCAGTAGGGAGGTGTGCTCTCATTCTGATGTGACCTCAACCAATCATAAAATTACCGCAAGTGCACAGGTGTCTAAAAAAAATAGCGGCAAGTACATGTCGAAACCACAGAGAACGATTCGAGAAGAAAACTCACATTTGAAGAGAGATGATTGTCAGATGTGAATTTTGACCCCCCAAGGAGCGACATGGCTTGGGAAATCTCCATTCATCTATATATGCTATTTAAATTTTACATCGAAAATGAGGATTCCGACTACCCTCAAAATCGATGGATCGCGATCTCCAGCTATGGTAACGGCCATAACACCATTCTCTGATGAAAGTCGAAGAAATGTGGGGAGAAAAATAAATGAGGTGGGTTCTTCCTTTTATCTAATATGTGTTGCTGGCAACAGACAACGGTCATTCTGTCACATTGATTTGGGTCTCTTAGATATTTGGTCAATTCAGGGTCATGAGTCAAGGTCCAAATAAGGGTTAATCCTCACATAACAAAATCAAAGTAGATCCAAGTAAAATAATAACCAAAGCAAAGAAAATAAAAGGGGGAAGGTGCCAAATATTTTAGAAGAGGATCGACCTCGTTTCGGGTACCCCCTTCAAACCCCTTGGCAAAATTGGGTTTTTAAGCTGATTTTTCAAACCAAAATGATGATGCAAATGAAATTTCAATTTGTGATTTTTGTGTTTTGTGTGCGATACACAAGTGATAAAAAGTGAAAAAGCCGATGGGCCAAAATTGATTGATGCAGGTGGCCGATGGGCCGGGATTGATTTAAAGGGTGGCAGATGGATCGTGATTGTTTGAAAGTGTGTGCGAAAGCACTCATTTCATCTTGTTATTCTCACTAATTCAATTTTAGAAATCAGCTCTTCATTCCTTATTAATCATCAAGCTCAATTAAATATTTAGCACCTGAGGTGGAGGAAGAAATAAAAGAAAAATATTTTTGGGTTGATTTTGTTGTTTTTGTAGTTTTTATGGATTGTTTATACTGTGGCTAGAAGGGCCTAACTAAGGGATTTTATTTGGATTTATGTGATTAATGCTTTATTTCTGATCATCGAATTAACCCTGACCTAAGGTCCTAGACTGCCCACATCATCTTTCCCGGTCCCTTAATGGAACAGGAAAAGTGATGGGACGAAACCCACTGTTCTAAGCTATCTAATACGGTAATCCAATTTACTCCTAGGGCATAAATCGCCTAAGTTGCATAATTCCTGCACCTAAGCAACTTGTTAGGTAAGGTTTTTGTTGATTCGATTTATTTTAGGTTGTGGTTTTTGTCTAGAATGATTTAAGGGTGTTTTAGAGTTCATTTTAATGTGTTTTTAAATATTTTAAGGTTCTGTTATTTTCAATTTGAACCAAAATTCCAGAAAATAATCAAAAGTTGCACTTCGTTGTCAAGACAGGGGTAGGCGTCCAGGGATGGAGCCTATCCTGACTGTTATAATGTTTTTAGCACTTGTCAACAATTCGACTATAATTTGGAGTCTCGATTAGCTTTTGTTGGATTATGTCATTGCTTTAAGTTCTGGACAATTCTAATTTTAGTGAATTCAATATGAAATTTAAGAAGTGCTCAAATTTCTCAAATGAGGACTCAAAAACACGATAGGCACCACAGGGGTGGAACCTATCCTGACAGTTTGTGTCTTTGATGACTTTCGGGATAATTCATTATATTCCGGATTCCATTGGCCTTCAATTGATTAATTTTAATGTTTTAGATTGTTTTAAGTCTCTAATGTTCAAATGTCAAAGTGATTTGAATGCGGATTTTTAAACAAAGTCGAGAATTTGCGTTTCGGTACAAGTGAAGGGATAGGCACCAAGGGGGTGGCGCCCAGGTGAACTGTCTGTGATTTTAAGTATTCTGGCTGTGACTTAATTACTTTGGGTCTGGGGATTGTTTTAGGTTCTGGTCTTAGTTAATTTAAGTTATAAGGTGTTTAATTATTGGTTTTCAGTTGAGTTGATGAATTAGGGCAGAGACGTAGGCTAGGCACCACAGGGGTGGAGCCTACGTTGTTGTTTGTCATTTTTTTTAGAGTTTCTGGTATTTTAGGGTCATCTTGATATCGAATCTTTATGGGATTGGATGTATTTTGGTGGAAACTGTATTTTCGTGCTAAATTGGGATTGGTTTGAATATCAATTAATTAGGCTAAGTTGTCAATTAAGGTTTTCTAAAGATAGGCAAGCTGGGCACCCAGGGGGTCGTGCCCAGGCTGACTGTCTTGAGGTTTGGGCAGGTTTGTCGTTTCCTAGGTCAATTCACGATTGAATTTGTGTGGGACTTGATGTAGTTTGATGGGGAATGTTTCTTTGTATTCAATTGGGATCGAATTAGATCTTAATTAATTGAATTTAACCTTTAATTGAGGTTTCCAAGGGAATCGGCAGGCTAGGCTCCCAAGCGGTGGTGCCTAAGTAGATTAGACAGGCCGGGCGCCCAGGAGGTGGTCCCTAGGCTGACTGTCTTCAGGTTTGGGATCGGTTTTGTGGTTTTTTTTTATTAACTCAATATTGAATTTTTATGGGAATTGATTTAGTTTGATAGGGAATGTTTCTTCGTATTCAATTGGGATGGAATTAGATCTTAATTAATTGGATTTAACCTTTAATTGAGGTTTCCAAGGGAATCGGTAGGCTAGGCTCCCAAGCGGTGGTGCCTAAGTGGATTAGACAGGCCGAGCACCCAGGGGGTGGTGCCTAAGCTGACTGACTGTCTTCAGGTTTGCGACCGGTTTTGTGTTTTTTAGATTAACTCAAGATTGAATTTTATGGGAATTGATTTAGTTTGATGGGGAATGTTTCTTCGTATTCAATTGGGATTAATTAGATCTTAATTAATTGAATTTAATTCTTAATTGAGGTTTCCAAGGGAATTGGTAGGCTAGGCGCCCAAGGAGTGGTGCCTAACTGGATTAGACAAGCTGGGCACCCAAGGGGTGGTGCCCAAGTGACTGTCTTGATGTTTTGGGTCCGTTTGGTGGTTCTTAGGTTAATTTGAGTCTTTTAAGTTAAAAGTGTTTTACTATGTTGGTTGGGGTTAAATTAGGATCTTAATTAACTTCAATTAGAGTTGCTTAGTAATTGAACAGGCTAGTTGCCCAAGGGGTGGTGCCCACGTGGACTTGACAGGCTAGGCACCCAGGGGGTGGCTCCCAGACTATCTATTTTAGGGTTTTGGGTTTCTAAAGTTCTTAGTTATTTTTAATCCGAATTAATCAAGGTTCTAAGGTCGTTTGAATTAAAGGTGTTTACTGTATTAATTGGTGTGGGATTAGATTCTTAATTAATCAGATTTAATCTTTAATTAGGGGCTTTTAGTGAATGAGCAAGGGGGCGGAGCCTATCCTAACATTTTGGGTTCCCTAATTAATTTTAGTGATTCCTTGATCCAATCTCAGCTCAAATTAATTAAGATTATATGTTTTAGCGTTCTTAATGATTCAGTGATTTTTAAGTTCATTAATTATTATGTTTCAATTAATTCCTAATTAATCCTATGGTTTATCCTACTTAAGCACGAAACTCGATAACCTAGACTATCTACGTATTATTTTTTAGTTTTCTTGATGTCTTTTGATTTGTTTTTGGTTTCTCCTCTAATTTACGAGAGAGTAAGGAAAGAGAAAAAGTAATTTTATGTTTTATGATTTTTTTTAATCTTTTTATGACTTTATGATTCGAATGATCCTATGATATGATATGTGATAGAAATGATAATTTGAAGTTCAGAATACATCAAACAATCAAATATATCATTGCTATGCAATTCCTAAGAAAATTGAACGCAAAAGATCAGAAATCGCACGCAACAGTGGAGAAGTCCACCTAGGCGCCACCCATGTGGTGCCTACCCTGCTGAGTCAGAGATTTTAGCAAAGTACGGTGAATGCACCGTGTCTGTCTCAGAGAGGATAGGCGCCCAGAGGGTGGCGCCCAACCTGTACGTCTGTCAAGAGCTCTTTGCAATCTACCCGGTTTAAATGATGAGGATGATTATGCAGATGCGAGATCTTCTCAAATTATGCAATCAGAATTACGAAATTAATGTAGATCTACACTACTTGCATGAACCTAAGCGTGTTCCTAACATCATGATTAATTAATGCTAGATTTATTAAGAAAATAGCAAACCTAATGCAGATCTATGAAATATCCATGATCCTAAGCATGTTTCTAATCAAGAATGATGATGATCAACATCGGGATAGAAGAGATCAAGGAATACCGATTTATATCTTGTTCTTCAAGTTCCTAGACCGGAGCTTTCGCGGAAAACCATGGTTCTAGATGATCTCTTCCTTCTAGATCTTGAAGATATGAGAACCTTTTTCTCTCTTTCCCTTTCTTCCCTTTTAGATCTAGGCTTTTCTCTTATGGTGGTTACCCTTCTCTCTTTCTCTTTCCAAATGAGGGTAAGAGGCATTATATAGAGGTCTTGGGACAAGTTAGGGGGGCTAGGGTTTCATTATCTCATGTTTCTAGAAGGTTCCACGCATCCCAAGGCGGATGAGTAAGGTTTTGGGCGAATTAGGGTTTGGTAGATAGGCTGGGCGCCCAGGTTGAATTATGCAGTTTGGGTGCCCATAAGGTGGTGCCTAGGTGAGTTTGATTCATTTTTAGAGCTTGGTCTTATTTGGAGTGGTTCCGGATTATTTTCAAATTGAATTGGCAAGATTCGATGGATAAATGTTTATTTGTGAGGGACCTATATGGATGCTTAATTGGGCTGGGCGCCACAGGGGGTGGTGTCCAGATGGATTTCCACTTCTTTGAAGTTGGGTCCTTATATGGAGTGGTCCCGGATTGCTCTCAGTTCAAATTGGTGGAATTGGAAGGTGGGTGCCCAAGGTGTGGTGCCTAGATGGATTTTCAACTCTTTTTTGGGACAAACTTTGGAAGTTCATAACTTTTGACCCATTGGTTGGATTTTGGAGTTTTACATACCGTTGGAAAGCTCTCGAAGTGTAGAATCTAAAAATCTACAAATACTAATGATCAGAGTTTGAAAAGATGGAGGCATTTGGATTAATGGATCTAGCTCCCTAACTTAGGCTAATTGGGTGGCATTTAGGCAAGCTAAGCATAATCTTTATGGGAATTGGCCTAAGTTTGTCCTAAGTGGTCCAGAATATGCATAATTACTGTCGCGGTTCGCTCCTTGTGTGAATAGTGAGTTTAACCCGGGATCTCGATGCGATTTGGCTTTTTTCTCACGAATTTCTAGAAATCGTTGAACTAAGTCTAAAACTATCAATAAGCATATTTATCGTCATTAATTAGTCTGAATTATGTCATTAATCATTTAATTATGGGTGAAATGGGGGCACCGCTATATATAACAGGTATTTAAGGCTATCATAGGGGCCAAATGAGGTGTCTAAAATGATGTCACACGTAATTAAAAATGCAGAAAATTAACTTAAGTAATGAGATAATGAGATAACAAAAATAATGAAATTGATCAAGTGTTGACATAAAAAATGTCACTTTGACTCATCATACAATTTCAACATCAAAGAAGCTACATGAAGCAGCATCAGGCCACAACGGGCAATGCTACTTCAAGCATTAGATCTTATCAGAACCATCTGAAAACTTCAAGATCCTTCAAAACAGCCTTGAGAAGTGTACGTAGGAAGTTTTGAGTCATTTCAACATCATTTGGCCTGAATTCTCTCTTCCAGCGATCAAACAGGAGCTCCCGGTGACGGCGAAGCTGGGGACCTTGCTTCACAAAATGGAGCATACAATTGGTCTCAAAGTTTTAGGTCAATCCAACAATGTTTGACCCAACATTAACCCTTAAGCAACAAAACCAGGCCTTCCTGCTGCGGAAACCGCCGAAGCCATCACTCATCAAACAAAGCACATGGATGGTCACAGTGAAAGATTCTCAACAAAATTCATAAATTAAAAAAAATCTAACCTAATATAAATTCTCAAACCCTAAACTACTGCAATTTGAATGAACAACGCAACCTAAAACTTCTAATGCAATCCTAAGTTAAATGGAAACTATGCTGTCAAGTATTGAAGAAAATTCTAAGTGTTGGGAAACTGTTGCACAGGCCCAAGTTTACAAATCTGTACGACCCACTTAGATTGATTAAAACCTAAAATCAGTGGTTGGATCTCAATCTCATGTCAGAATCAAACAAAAAAAAAAGATGAAAAAGACTTAGAAATGAAAAGGTTATGCTATTGTAAAGTTGGCTACTTGACAAGTTATGCTGCTGCTTGCAGAATCTGTATCACTAACTGGCCATGTTTATAACATTAAGAATCTTATTTCTCGTAAGTATTTTTTGCTGAAATTTTGTGGGATAAAATTCCATGTACCAAAGTTCAATGCAACAAAATTTCAAGTCCAAAGGAGTTTATTTGACTGGTTTTCAAGTCGTGGACTTTTTGGCAAAAACTAGGCCAAATCTGTCTAAAAATTAGTGTTGAAACTTGTCTTTAGTGTTACCACTTGCAATTAGTCCGAATTTTTTTAAAAAATCAGCAATCAAAACTTAATAAATCAATAACCATAAACATTAAAAATCACAAAAACTAACCCTAATGCATGATACGAATGCAACCAACCACAAAAATATACTATGAAGAGAACAAATAATGCTTAAACTGTCTAAAAAATCCTCTTTAGAAGATTTTTTTTTTCTTGAATTGGCTCCCCTGAAAATGGCACCAAAAACTTGATATGACCCCAATCAATCATAAAGTTACTGCAAGTGCACGGGTGTCTACAAATAGACAGCGACAAGTAGGGGTCGAACCCATAGAGAGTGATTTAAGAAGAAAAATGCAAAAAAATAACTTAAGTAATGAGATAATGAGACAATAAAGCTAATGAAATTGATCAAGGCGTAGGAATCCATTTTAAGTAATCCAAAATAACTTTTTTTTTATTGAAAACACTTTTTTTATTAGTTTTTCTACTTCAAATCTAGATCCAATCAAGGCACCCAAATCTGGATGATAAAAATTTAAAAACCAAATTACACAAAAGAGATTTCTTTTTCTACAAAAATTCGTCAAATATCCAAGACTTCCTTCCCTTCACAAAATTATTGAAGCTGCCTTCACATCACCCATCATATCTAAGCATAGACCATCAAAGAGAATAAAAATCATAAGCATGATCTATAAAAAAAAAAAAAAAAAGGGATAACAAAAGCCCTACTCTAGCATTAAGAAATACGATATTGAAGGTACCGATTGGTACGAAGACAAGCCTACTTAAGCATTAGATTAGCACGTCAATAACTTAATCAAACAAGCATTAACAAGAAGAAAGGGTTAGGAATACGTAGCTTCTTCCTTTGCCTAAATCCCAAATCTAACTAGCCATGCACAAAAGAAACTGATTTGTTCATTGATAGCATGACTTTAGCACAAAGCTTCTACTCTTTCCTAGATCTACGTCTTGCTTGGACAAGGCCCAAAGCTACCTTTTTTTACAAAAAATAATAAAGTGGAAACCTATAACTAGAGGAGCCCTAGATCCAGAAAAGGGGAGAGAGGAGAGAGGGGAGTGGACGTCCTAGCCTAGAGAGAGCATGGCCTGGACACCCCCTCCCCCCAACCCTGGGAGTTTATGGCTGTCTAGAATCTTTGGCCCTACCACGGGCGTACCTAGTCTGGGCTAGGCAGGGTAGCTAATTTAGTGACACCAGTTACATAAAATACTACAAACTGCAGCGAACAATACATATATCCATATATAAATAAATACTAGAATAAATAGCTTGGTGGTGCCAACTCGAGAATCAATACAGAATGCAGGGTTCGGTATTTAATCAGGAATTAATGAGGAATTCGGTTACTCAAAAGATGTATGTGCAATTACAAGAGTTGACATATAATAAGAATGCTTAAAAAAGGAAAACGATGTTGATTCGGCTTTTAAAAAGTAAATCAAGTTAGGTCGGGCTTGAAATAGTAAACCAAGTTGAAGCTGGTTTTAAAATATTATTTTCTAAGTCTGGGAAATCCTACAGAAAAACGGGCAGTATTTCGGGTAGAAATAAGGGACCCAAAACCGGTGGTAGAGAGTCAAGGTGATCTAGGTAACTCGGAAGAGCAGAGCAACTGACTGTTCGCACGCTAACCGAGAAACCCGCTAAGAATCCGGATGCATCCAATGGTCATGCAGGGCGAGAATCGTGCACTAAGACCCAAGGATGTCCCGTAGAGCATGATACTAGGGTCGGGTTGACAGGGGTGCATGATAAAAGTATGAAAAGTTTGATAAAAATGATTTCAGTCATGCAATTACGGCCATTCCCAAAATTATACGCCCAAAGGGATGGATATTGGTGTGTTTTCATACACTTGATGCATTAGGAAGGTGGGAATATCCAATCCCTTAGTTCGGATAAAAATACGAGTCACCGTGCTCCACATGCATTCACTATTGTTCAGGTTTTAGTATTAAGTTGAAAATAAAGTTAGGTGAGGTCGGGGTACATGGTTCCACCAATGATCTAAGTTTTCGGGTTCCCTTTTTAAGAAAGAAATCCACATTTGTGGGAATTACATAATTTGGGTACCACCTATACCGCATTTCTAAGTTCTAATTTGGTTTCCCAGATTTTCAAGATCTGTAGGGAGAAAATCGAAAGAAAACAACCAAAGAAAGGACCTACAAACAGAATGATTTTGCTAGTCTTAGGGTGGGGCCCACCGGCCATCTGTCATCTGGCCATACTGGCCATGCATTGGCAGGCCACTAGGCCCACACGCATAACAATAGCGATTGCTGTTGGCTGCTGGGCGGCAGCTGTTTGCAAGGCAGTAGGGGTTAGGACCCATAGTGGAGCCCACTGAAACTGAATTTGTCTGATTAAAACAATTCTGATTAAACCAATAATTAGTGGACTATTAATAAGCTAATTAAGGATAAAAACTCAAAAGTTCTCACATAATTTAACATGAAACTCAGTTGAAACTTTGGGACTAAAATCCATTGTTTATCTCTACCATTAGTTGAGATTAGCAAGGCCACTAGAGGTCTAATGACATGAAACATTAATTAACAGTAATCATGATTAACTCTAATCAAGCTAACCCAAGCATATTATGCTACTAAGTGTAGATACTTGCCTCTAATCAAGAATAAACCCAAACCTTAACCCTCGGTCATCCAAGCTCCAAACCAAGAACTTTCTCTTCCAAACAACCCACCAAAATCTCTCCTAACATAAAAACCCGTTCACTATTAAAACCCAAGCCCCATAAAGACCATAACAAGTGATGAATATGGGTTTCAAAATCAAGAGACATTCAAGAGGGAAAAGAGGCCTACCTCTTAGAAATCCAAGAAAGAGGAGGGTGATAGATGAAGGGGCGGCCACTAGTGGATTCGCACCAAAATGGACTATGTCGCGTGGTTGACGGCGTAGAACTTCTTTGTGGGTTCGGATCTTGTAAGAGTAGCCTCTGTGGAGGGGTTCTTCACCATGCCATGGGAGAAGATGAGAGGGAGAAGAAGATAAAAGAGAGGGAGTTTTTCTCTTATTGTTGGCCGATGGAATGGAGTAAATGGGAGATGGTGGTGGTAGGTGGGAGCATTTAATGAGGTAGGTGAGGGCATTTAATTAATGAGAGACGGGGGTTTGTGAGATATTTTGAAATGGGTTAGTTTGTAAGTTTGTCATATTCTAACTGAACTTGGAGTGTGATAACAGGGATATTTGTGACCCCGGACAGACTTGGTCAAAGAAGAAGAATTGTAGATCATTACAATAGCTTCCTAACAAGCCTAAAATAAGAATTATCAGAGATTTGTGACAGAAGTTACAATTTTCGAACTGCATTATAAACCTCAAAAACTGTGCCAGGAGTCAAATTAGACTTTCTGGACCCCGAATGAGTTTGGACTGAACATGAAAGTTCTTAGGTAGGTTGAGATCTAATTTTTGAGCTCAAGATCCATGCATTTCAGGTTCCAAGGAAAAGGCAATAGTTCGGTCAAAGTCTATCAATTTATGATGGCATTGGCCAATCGAAGAGTTTCAGGGTCTCAGATTGATTCGAGTTGAATACAAAAGTTGTCCAGAATGATAATCTCAATCTAAACGAGCTTAGAATAACCGATTTACAGAATTTATGGATAACCTCGCCACTTTCACTCGAAATTACATACAGGCTCCAAAACGGGGTCAAGCTAGACCCTGAGGCTCTCAAAGCTGTTCAAAAACCATTCTAACATAGAAAACACCACGATTGGCCTCTAATCCCACTTAGCAATCCTAACCACAAAATTTATTAGTGCTAATCCTAGGGTTAAAAGGTCGGCTTCTTACATATAGGTAGAAGGACAAAATCTCTTGATTTTTGGTAGAAAAGAATCTTTTCTTTTCTTTTCTAGAAGTTATCCAATTAAACACCTCCACTTTAAATGAAAAGAAAATCATCATAAAAAGAAAAAAAAATCTTCTAATTTATTGTGCATCCAAAAGGGCCCTAAGATTTTCGGGGGAGAAGTACTTAGTACTGCTACGTACATACTTAATATAGTCCCTACTAAAGCAATGATCGAACTTATGAATTATGGACAGGTAGATAATCATATCTTGAAAATCTTAGGAAGTAGGGTTTTGTGGCTCATGTTTTAATTCCATACCAACTTAGAAGTAAACTTGACTGCAAAACAGATAGGTGCACATTTATACGATACCCTGATAAATCAAAAGGCTGAAAATTTTACCATAAAGATAAAGGACTTATTGAAAGAAGAGATGCTGAATTTTAAGAAAAAATTAAAGAAGATGATAGAACAAATGATCACCTACAAATAATAGGTGAAGATAATCAGGCTTCTAATGAGACTAATTCAAGTTCAACACTTAAGAGAAATGAACAAAATCACATTCTTATTGGTCATAAAAGAACAAGAGGTCCTCCATCATATCTAGATGAATTTTATATATATATGAGTGAATTACCAGAAGATTTTATGGAGCCACATGAAATGAATGATTCTTCTAATTATGAAGAAGCCATTACTTCACATGAGCCTAATGAATGGCTAGAAGCCATGAATGAAGAAATTAATTCGATAAAGAAAGATAAAGTTTGGGATCTTAGTGATTTACATGAGAATAGACAAGCCATCGGTTGTAAATGGGTATTGAAAAGAAAATCTAAATCGGATGGTTCAATTGAAAATTTAAAGCTAGATTAGTTGCTAAAGGTTCTTCCCATAAAGAAGGAATAGATTATGTTGATACATATTCTCCTATAACAAAATTTATTCCCATTAGACTTATATTGGCCATAGTTGCTCATTTTAATTTAGAACTATATATACCAAATGAATGTTAAAACAACTTTTTTGAATGGTGAATTAAAGGAGACCATTTATATGCAACAACCAAAAGGATTCATAATTGAAGGCAAAGAAGATAAAGTGTATAAATTAAAAATATCCTTATACGGTTTAAAGCAATCTTTACGTCAATGGTATATAACTTTTCATAATGGTATTCTAGAATTTGGATATGTAGTTAATAAATTAGACCATTGTGTATATATCATGAAAAGCGGGAGTAATTTTGCCATTTTATCACTTTATGTTGATGATATACTCTTAGCTAGTAGTAACTTAGATATGATACAAAAAACAAAGTCTTGGTTGAACCCTAAGTTTGAGAAAGACATGGGGGAGGCATCCTACGTATTAGGAATTAAACAATAAGAGATAGAAAACTCAAGAAAACATACTTAAGCCAAGAGAGTTATCTTGATACTGTTCTTAAAAGATTCAGAATGGAAAATTCTAAACCTATTTGTACCCTAGTTGAAAAAGGATTAAAATTATCTAAAAAGGATTGTCCAACTTATGATTAAGAAAAATTAAATATCCCTTATGCCCAAGTTGTTGGTAGCATTATGTATGGTATGTTATGTAGCAGACCAGATATTAGCTTTGCTGTAGGCCTGGTTAGTAGATACCAGAGACCAAACACTGGTGCTCAATGAAAAGAATATTCAGTTATTTAAATGGTATAAAACACTTAAAATTATATTTTCAGGCTATAATCTTGAAGTCGTAGGCTATTTAGATGCCGATTTTGCTGGGACGATTGTAAGTCCACCTCAGACATGTTTTCCTTTTCGGAGGTGCTGCCATCTCTTGGTCAAGTAAGAAACAAACTGGTGTTGCGTGATATGCTCAAGATGCATAATATGTAGCATGTAGTATTGCCTTGACTTTTGTTGTTTGGTTTAAACGCTTCATACATGTTCGAATCTCAATATAGTCAATGAATCAATCCAAATGTATTGTGATAATGAATCAGCAATTAGACTAATAAAGAGTGGGGAAGATAGCCCTAAGGGTAGACACATTGATGTTCACTATCACTATATTCAGGATGTGGTTGAAAAAGGAGAAGTAATGGTATATTACTTACCCTCAGCCGATATGGTAGCTAACCCTTTAACAAAGGGAATAAGTGTGAAATTATTTTCAAAGCATGTAAGCTTCATGAGACTTAGAGATGCTTGAGTCAATAAACTCTTCATGCAATTCTTTTTATTAATGAACGTAAAATCCGTGATAAGCATGAAAACATCATAACGTGAATGAGGATCATGGGTGTCAAATCCGCGAAAAGCGTGAAACTACCTCATGATAGGGATGAAGATAATGGGTGTCGAATCCGCAAAAATCGTGAAAAAGACCTCATGAATAATGATGAAGACTCCTGAGTAATGAAAGTATAGGATCTTACACCCCATTGAGCTACCACTTATCCCGAAACCAATTGGTGATAGGAAATGGCACAACAATAGTTTTATGGTGAGGGCGAGGGCTCAACCATAATTATGACCGCTCAGGAGCGATGGTGGACGTTGACCTCAACAATCCCTCCCTCAACAGCACACCCACCAAGAATCCTACTACGCAACTAGCAAAACGCATATCCCATGACTCGAACACCCGACGTACCAGGCTTTGATACCGCTTGTAGGATCTTACACCCCATTGAGTTACCACTTATCCCAAATCCTATTGGTGATAGGAAACGACACAGCAATAGTTTTATGGTGAGGGCGAGGGCTCAACCACAATTATGACTGCTCAAGAACAAGGGTGGATGTAACCTCAACAAAAAGTGATATCAGCAATAGGTAATAATATTGCATGATGATGAAACACTCATTATGAAAGTTTTAAAGTTTCTCCAGTAAAGTTCGATATATATAGATATGGGAGATGCTCCTATGAGAGCATCTCTCACCTTATTATAAGAGATATGGGTGGGGGGCCTCACATTTAAGTTGTTATATTGGATATGGAAGTGAGGGCCCCCATCCTATCTCTCATAATAAGGTGTGAGATGGTTTCATAGGAGCATCTCCCTATATATATATATAAACATAATAGTTGGAGCAATATAAATCCATGAAAGAGTGGGAGTTTTTTCAACCCATGTCCTTTTGTAATAAAAAATAATAATGAATTGATGAAAATCATTCAATATAATCATGGCTCTTTTTGGCCAAGTGGGAGAAGTTGGCATGTGGACCTGTGGCCCACACTTGATGGCCACAAAAGAGCCTTAAGATGTCGTTGATTATGTTGACCGAGCATCTCCATATCTCTCGTATTTGTTGTTGAACGTTGCAATGAATCTAAGGGAACGTTTCCCCGAAAAGCCTGCGTT
The DNA here is from genome assembly GCA_028538565.1 of Umbellularia californica. Lineage (NCBI taxonomy): Eukaryota > Viridiplantae > Streptophyta > Magnoliopsida > Laurales > Lauraceae > Umbellularia > Umbellularia californica. Next base: position 43,448,845 of record JAPQWN010000004.1, read on the forward strand.
CTATGATTGGGATTTTTGTGATAAAAGGTATCCATCTGGTTTATGGAGGATACAAGAGAGAAATCAAGTTGTCAAAAAAGATATCAACAATCTGATAAAACTGAGCTTCTCGGTGATCCCCAGCCCCACAGCATCTTCCCTAATTCCGCTCCCTGTTCCTCTTCAAATGGATTGTTTGAGATTTCTAATAAATTTTATTTATCCTTTGGATGACACTCAAGCTCTTACACCCATACACTCTGGGGAGCCTTTGTGCAAGGAAGAGATCAGCAGAATCATCATGGTTTTCATCGCATGGAAGAAGATGATTGTTTGGTGCAACAATGTACGGCGATGAAAATGTCTAAAAACTTGTGCCTTTTCAATGTAAGCAAGGAGACAAGTTTCTCACCCAGGATGGTAGGAATCACGGTGCAGGTTCCGCGAAATGCCGTTTCCGCCTTCATGGAACCTGCACAAACAGGTCCTAGAAGTCTCTAACCAATTCAGCAAAAGCGGAAGAAAATTTCTAAGAATTTAATACTGTGCAGGAAAGCTGATTTTGTAACGTTTATTTAAGTGTTGGCTAATTCATTGGGTAATGGACAAAACCGGAAACTCAATGTTTAATGTATTTTATAGACAAACTGCCCAGATTAAAGATTAAAGAAGAAACATCAAGAAAACAAAGGTCACTATGGGCACTCAAGCGAATGCTCCACCCCCGCTCGAGTGGACCCAAACATAATGTCAAGTACTCATGCGGACCCATTCTGCACTCAACCCAGATACGCGAAGAGCAGGCTTACCGAAGACAAAACCTCATCCGCTCGAGCATACTGTATGTGAGATTAGAATTATGATCCGAAAACACTTCCTAATTTCTCTCAGAATACTTATTTGAGTCCTACTTGCTCTACAAGTAATGAGGCACAAATTAAGGCTTATATTCCTCACTCAGTTCTAGGGTACCTCTCCACCATCCAAAACGTAGAGATCATATTGAGAGATTTTTTTCTTCTCCAAAGCTTCATCAAGTTGTTGTGTTGAAGTTTAGAGTATTTGGAGTTCTTCTTGCTATTCTTCTAAAGTAGATTCATCTTAAAGAAGCATTCAAGGTGGTTGGCTCAAGCATGGTGAAGGTGTACGGTGAGTAGTTGGCAAGCTCAAAGCAATTCTTAGGTTGAGTTGCAACTGGGAAAGGATTGTTAGTTTTCTTGTAACCTTCAATTTATTAGTACTTGGTTCGTCTGTTGGCTTAGACTATGATGAGTGTTAAATATTGTATATTTTACCCCTCATTAGTTCGAGTTTTATTAACATCTCATTTGCATATCATTTGTTTTATACGAAGATTTTATCCTTCTATCAAATTAACGGATTATTGGATTATCATCGCTTATGATTTCATTTTAACTCAAAAAATGATGTCGTTTCTTTGCATCATTGCATTACACGTGGAATTCTGAGCGAAATTGGCTACTCATTTGCATTCATACGAGTTTTGACGAGGAAGTTACGAAGCGGCAAAGTTTTCATGCGTAAATCTGATAATTTTTTATAGCGCATTTTAATGTAATTTCTCTTGTGTAGGTGGACCCCACAACTACCCTAACCCTCTGGTTAGTATCCCAAAGCATTAAGAAGAGATCTCAATAAAAGAAGTTCCATCAAGAAGTTCCAAAATAACATTAGAAGACTTTAAGAATAAAAGAAATCCATTTCTAATATAAGGGAGTGGCTTGTATATTGGTTAGAGTTTGGGTTGATATGAAATATAGGTTATGGCTTCAAATCCCAAAAATTACTTATTTTTTTTCTTACATAAAATTGAAGAAATCCATGTGAAAGGAAATGAATGAGCCAATCAAATGTCCTAATGTTTCTATAAAGGCAAGTTAGTCTTTTAGCAATTTTATTCTACATTCTCTATATTTTTATATTGTAATTCGGAGCTTAAGTGTAACTAATCTAGAGAGTGTGTGTGTGTGTGTAATTGAAGATCATTAATGAAAATTTAGAGCTATTTTTTTATGTTTAGTGGCTAAAGCTTTTGGATTAGGCGCTCCTTTTGAAGCTAAGTAATGTAATTAGTTGAATTAGATGCATGTTTTAGTTTATATTCCCTACTTCTGCCTTAATTGATTAATAGATTTTAAATCCAATTATGCTAATCTCTTGCATTCTCATGCTCTATCTCTACACCTGATGCTTGGATAATCTCAATTGATGCTTTGTAGCTAGTTGGATTAAGTTCTCTCACATAGCATGCTCTAAAGCCCTTATATTTGATCTTTTGTAAATTAATTTTGATGAATAATTGTTAGAGTAGTTAGGTTATGATCTAGGATCTTAGCTTTCGATTTTCTTTTGTTAATCTCCATTGTTATATCATCCAATCTAATTAGGCAAGAGATTACTAATTGGATTGTAGATTTGGGAGTTGAATTAGAATATGTATTAATTGGATTAATTACATACTTAGTGGATTTTTTATTGCCTAATCTCTTATTTTTATTATTATTATTTTGAATCCTTATTTGATTTGTTATTTTCACTTCTAGATTGTTATATCTACATTTCACGCACTTGTTTTAAAATCATACACATTTCACACTACATCTTCACCTCACCACCATTCATACACTACTTTAGTGTAGTTTGTTAAGTCTTATTGATTTCATATTTTAGATTGTTAGTCAGAGTAGTTTAGTTGCTATTTTAGTTTTGTTTCACATTTCAATTAGTTTAATTCCATTTTTTCACACATAGTTTAGTAGTTTTAATCGTTCACTTCAATTTCTATATTAGCTATATCTTAGTTCAATTCTACTTAAATTGAATTCATCGCTTGTTCCATCCTCTCTCCATGGGATCGATAACCCGGACTCTTTAGTCCTTTACTACTTGATGGCACCGTAGTCTTGCAGTTAAATGTTGCACATCTAAGCGTCGATCAAACAATAAGGCCCGTGGTTTTTTGTCGGGTAGGGTTTTCAACATATAAACCTTGTGTCTCTTTCTTTTTGTGGTTATTGTCTTTAATTGGACTAAGGGTTAATCACTAGTTTAATCACTTTTCTGGAAACTCAATAGAGAGATTATTAATTGGGACCTAAGCATGTGTCAAGGCTCGGTTTTTCAATAGGTATCAGAGCGGGTTGCACTAATTTATTATGTGATCTAAAAATCAGTTTTCTCTAATGGATTTTAATAGAGAAGAACGTCTACTACCAAGTCCCCACTTTTAAACAGATCCAATTATGCTTTTTTTTTTAGAGAGATCCAATTATGCTTATTGGAAAGTAAGGATGATTGTCTTCCTCAGTGATCGGGTTTGGGACATCATTCGAGATGGATATACTGATCTCACCCTTGTTGTAGACAGGCAGACTAAATTGAAACCCAAAGTTCAAAGGACTGATGCTGAAAAGACCAGGTCTAATTACAATAATAAGGCCATTAATATTGCAATCTACAACGAAGTTAGCCCAGCAAAATTTTGTAGGATTTCTGCATGTCCTAATGCCAAGGCGGCATGAGATTTCTAACGATTGTTCATTAGGGAACTAACACTGTCAAGTAAACCTAACTCCAAAACTTGACAACAGTTATTGAGACGATTCGGATGAAAGCTTCTGAAACTTTTGATAAGTTCAATTCTAAAATAAGTAAAATTGTGAACTCAAGTTTTAATTTGAGAGAACCTATATCCCACCCTTAACTTATGAACATAGATTTCTTTATTATACCTGAAAATTGCCACAATATCAATGGCATGGAATGGTTGGACTTGTTTGGCCCATAATTGTGTAATTTATTATCTAAATGTCCATCCATGTATATTCTATTCTATTCATCTCTTTTAACTTCTTACTTAGGACAATGTACTTCTCTCACTAGCTTTCAACTTACTCTTGGTTTTCCCATGCTTTTTCCTATGTTTTAACTGTATGCTTTTTACTAGTAACATTAACATTTCTTTTGTGACTACCCACTCTGTTACCCTTTTAGAGCTGTAAAAATGCTAGGCATGGCCCATGACCAGCCTCTCTCATTTATAGTTGAAATTGGACTAGGCCTTGGGATGTGCCTCAACATAAATGGTGTATAAATTATAGGCCTAACCACGACCCATTACAATTTTCTTTTCTTTTTTGCTCTTTTTTTTCAAGGAAAGCTAGATGTAACTTTCCCTATGCTCTCAAAAGTACAGGCATCTCAAAGCTTGGTTTTAATTTTTCTTCCTTGTTTTTCTCTGTAAAGAAGAAAATATAGCAAAGATACTCCTTGAACTTCCAATTTACAAAGACCCAATGGCCTACAACTAATTTGTGATTCAAGAAAAAAAAAACAGAAAATGAAAGGAAAAAAAAGAATAAGATGAGAAGTACTTTAGAACAAGAAGATAAACATATGACCTTCTGTGTACATTTATGTATACAGAGAGAAAGAAAGAAGATGGTGTCTTATTATTATTATTTTTTTAAAATAATTATTGGTGAGGAAGTTATAGTTAGGACTCAAAAAGATTGGACATTCTCAGTTGTGATTTGTGAATCGAGTATGGATCTTACTCAAATGATTTTACACTTTTCAACTGCGCCCATGTCTCACTCATTTTCCATGGACCCATATATGTTATGTTTGTCGTGGTTTTAGGATTGTGCTTGGGCATCAAGCTTATTAGCGGAAATGCTAAGTTGGCTCTGTGGTTATGTCATTGTTATTATTTATTTTTATGCAATCTTATTCTTCCATATCCTTTTCTGGATCTTTTGTTTCCATTTCAATGTCTTAGCTGATCCCAATTCCCAACATAGTTGCGACAACAGGGTTTGATGATGATAATGAATGTCCCATGTTTGATCATTACAAGAGGGGTGAAAAATCCAAACAAACTTCCTCCAGAATGTAGATAATCATGCTCCATGAACACACTTAATTAGGTGTTCTGTTATCCAAGAGATGCTATTGGAGGTTTTTTTTTAAATTTATTTTGATCTGTAGCTGTGTAAACTGTTGTTAAGTTATTTGCTGAAATCATTAGTTGGTTACTAGAGCAGCCGTCTCATTGTCTGGCAATTTTTCATCAGCTGCTCCACACTACCTCTACTACCTGGATTCCAAACCCATGAACAGGAAGGTCAAATTTTTACCATTGAAAGTCCGGGCCTAAAGCTCCAATCCGAGCCTACCTGCTTATTAAATGGGGTGTACTGATTTGGCTATTCAATGCTCGTTAGGACATTTGGTCTCGGATCTTAAATTTAGGGGACTCAAAAATAATTAAAATCCTTTATCACATGGTGTGCTGTGTATTATATTAACATTGTTTTATTGGTTTACGTAACATAAATGTATTAACAAAATAAAGTAAAAAAGGGCCTAACTAAAACCCCACAGGCTTGTGACCCTTACAACTATACAGGCTTATACATGGATTTAACAGTTCCATGCTATAAAAAGGATCCAAGCTTTTGACCCTGTTGGGACTCGAATACTTGCTTGTGAAAGAATGAAGTGAAGTAAAGCCTCAGAAGGTGAAAGAATAAAATATAAGTAAGTTGTGATGATATTTTCTGGGTTTTTTTATCCTTTAATTGAGAAAGGAGGTTGTCTTTTGACTTTTTTATTTTAAAAGGATGGAATTTTGAAAATATTTGCTTTTGATATCATGATTTGTCTTAAAATTGGAGGCTTTACTTCACTCCACTTTACTAGTGAAGTTCCAAAGTTAGCCTTGTTTGGATAAACGATAGGTGGAGTAAAATGAAGTGGATTTCACATGAGGAGAACTAGGTTGAAGTTAAAGTAGACTACTTCACTACATTTGGATGCTTATTGTGAAGTAAATGTTTGGAGTAGAGTCCACTTTTACTCAATGAAGATGAGTTATTTGTCAATTTTAAAGATTTTAATAGACGTTGAAATCAGAACTTTACCACATCCTAAAATCAAATAGATATTTATAGAGAAAGAAAACATGTGAATTAAGCTGAAAACAGATAATAACAGATTCATATTTCAAGATAGATGCCTATCATGGGTGACTGTAATTCTCCACTTACATTACATGATGTGACTTGGTGAGCAGATTCTATTTCTAATTCTTAATTACTTGTGATTAGGTCAGATATGGACAGGAGTTGGATATTACGTTATCAGAACCGATTTAGTGCGGAGTACATAGCTGGGGTGATCTCATTTATTGATTTTGCAAGGGGAATTCGGGCGGGGCGGGGCAGATTAACTGTCCGTGTAACGATTGCTGTAACTATCGAAAGCAGGACTATGCAACGGTGAGAAGTCATTTGCACATTCATGGAATGATGGTCACATACCTACGGTGGATATTTCACGGGGAACCTATAGTTCAACCCGATGATTCAGATGAGAGTGATGATGAATCGGAAGAGAATCAAGATGAATATGATGAGTTGTTAGAGGACCATCGTAGGGGAACTTACTTGGAGGAAGATACTCAAGAGAGGGATGACGTGCATGATTTTGAAAATTTGTTGAAGGCTTCACAGCGTGGCCTGTACCCAGGATGCAAAAGCTCAGATACTCTGTTATCGTTTGTCATTAAGATATTGCATGTGAAGGTAGAAAGTGGGTGTAGCAACAAGTCGTTTGACAAGGTTCTGCAGATTTTTAAGGACTTCTTACCTGAAGGTCATGTGGTGCCGGCCTCAGTTTACGAGGCGAAGAAATTATTACGTGACTTGGGCATGGGATACAGAACATAGATGCCTGCAAACACAATTGTGTGTTGTACTGGAAGGAGAATGCTCAATTGGATAAATGTCCAGAATGTGAAGAGCCTAGGTACAAGGTCAATGATGGCAAGCGAAAGAAGATCCCTCATAAGGTGCTTCGTTACTTCCCATTGACACCGAGGTTACGCAGATTGTATATGTCAAGGAAGACAGCCATAGAGATGAGATGGCACAGTGATAAGCGCGTTGACGATGGGATAGCGCGGCATCCGGCTGATTCAGTGGAATGGAAAGAATTTGATAAGAAATATCCAGAGTTTGCCCAAGAGACACGTAATGTGAGGCTGGGGTTAGCCACCGATGGATTCAATCCTTTCGGTAACATGAGCACCTCTTATAGCATGTGGCCTGTCATACTTATGCCCTATAATTTGCCACCATGGATGTGCATGAAGGAAGCATTTTTGATGATGTCATTACTTATTCCAGGACCAAGCTCACCGGGAAATGATATCGATGTATATCTTAGGCCCTTGGTTGATGAGTTGAAGGAGCTGTGGGATCATGGTGTACCGACTTATGATGCCTCCACTAAACAGACCTTTCAAATGCATGCGGCTGTAATGTGGACGATAAATGACTTTCCTGCATATAGTAACTTGTCTGGGTGGAGCACAAAAGGTTATAATGCTTGCCCCTCTTGTAACGACAGCTCGTTAGGGGTGAAGTTGAAAGATAAGATTGGGTACATTGGCCATCGAAAATACTTGGAACTGAACCACCAATGGCGTAGAAGCAAGGCCTTCAACGGTCAGCTTGAGCGTGAAAAGAATTCTTTGGATTTACCGGGGCAAAAGATACTAGATCAGCTAGAAGAACTTGCGCCAGTCAAGTTTGGCAAGAATAACAAAAGACCGCGTGACTCCGAAGAACTTAATTGGACAAAGAAAAGCATCCTATTTGAATGGCCCTACTAGAAGTGCAAAAAACTCCGACACAACCTTGATCCTATGCACATTGAGAAGAACATCTGTGTAGCTTTGGTTGGAACAATTTTGGGCATAAAGGGCAAAAACAAGGACACCGAGAAAGCACGTAAGGATTTGAAAAATATGGGCATCAGGCCAGAGTTGCATCTAGTGGAGAGGGGCAATGGATCCAGCGTGAAGCCGCATGCCTCTTACACTTTGGAAACAAAACATAGAGATGGATTTTATGAATTCTTGAAGTCGATCAAATACCCAGACGGCTATGCGGCGAACCTTTCGAGGTGTGTAACCTCGAAAAATGATAAATTAGCTGGTTTAAAGAGCCATGATTGCCACATCCTTATACAACGCATCCTTCCTATTGGCATGCGCGGCTTTTTGAATAAGGATATCTGTACAACATTGTTTGAGTTAGGCAGCTTTTTCCAAGACCTTTGCTCGAAAACACAGAGACATGATGATTTGAAAAAATTGGAGGAGCAGATAGTTTTGATATTGTGCAAGTTGGAGAGGATTTTTCCTCCTGCTTTCTTTGATGTGATGGTTCATCTATCGGTTCATTTGCCACGCGAGGTCATGCTTGGTGGACCGGTGCAATATCGGTGGATGTACCCGATAGAAAGGTAATAGTTGATGACCATTGATTAATTATTTATGTATTAGTGTAACTAACTGCCTTGCATTGAAAATCGTAATTGTTATCATTGGCTATCTAAAGGTTTCTGAAGACCCTAAAAGGGTACGTTCGCAACCGAGCTCGGCCTGAAGGTTCGATCGCTGAGGCTTACATTGTTAAAGAGTGCCTTACTTTTTGCTCAATGTATTTAAGGCAGACTGATCGAGTAGAGCGCTATGATGATGGTGGCGAACGTGGCCTGGGGATGTCGGTATTCACACAAACCGTCAATCCCATCGGACCGATGCCAAGAGCACATGATCCTTCTCAAAAAATGCGTGACATGGCTCAATGGTTTGTGTTGAATAATTGCCCCGAGGTGGAGCCCTATCTAAAGTATGTGCTTCAATCTAGTAGATTATTCTTGCATTGCTTGTTAACTCCTTTATTCATTCTCTACTCTTACTTATTCATTAAAAGCTATATTGAGTAGGGAACACAAGCATTTACTGCAAGATCAAAGAACTGGAGATGTCGGTCAAATACAACGAAAAGAATTTGCAGCATGGTTCAAACAGCGTGTAAGATATATGAAATATCATCATTTTAATTGCTACATATTATTGGATTGCACTTCAAATAACATTAGTCTAATACATTTGTCTTAATCTGCTTATGTAGATTAATCAATTGCGAACTCTAGGGTCACCAGAAGCATTTGATGAGATGTGGTCATTAGCAAATGGCCCTAGATCCCTAGCGAATCTTTATCAAGGATGTGATTGCAATTGCGTCTGATACCACACTAAAGACCGTGAGAAATGCCGTAGGAGCCAGAGTAGTGGATTGCTCGTGGAAGGGGAATACCAAGGGGTGAAGCATGACTACTATGGCTACATCTGCAAAGTCTGGGAACTGTCCTATCGGCACGGGGGTAAGGTGGTCTTATTTGAATGTGAATGGTACAACACTAGTACCAAGCACAAGATAAACATCGAAGACCATGTTACAAGCATTGATATGTACGGATGATCCATTTGTCCTACCAAGTCAGGTGACACAAGTCTTCTACGTCAATGACACCAGTAAAGGAAAAAATTGGAGAGTCGTAGAGCGGGTCAAGCATCGGGGAGTATGGGATGTACCCGCTAAGCGGGATGACGACGATGACGATGACGATGTGCCTAATGATGCATTTCAGCAACACGAAACGACATTTGTTGTCCCAGTTCTTGTCGATGGTACTAGTGTCCAATACTCTAGGGATGATCTAGATCCTGAGATCGTTCTTAGTGATGAGTCAGCAGACGTGGATGGCCAAGACGAGGATGAAACACTGGCGGAGTACGAAGATGATGAAGAAAATGATGTTCATAGTCAGGAAGATGATGACATGGAATATGACATGTAGTGTTTGTTTCAGGTTTTGCATATGTAACGATTGAGTAAATTAATAAAAATCTTGTCTTACATAATGACATTGTCTTCAATTTCATTTTCTCCTATGATTTGTTCATATATGGATAAGACATTTCTACATTTCACATTTTATTCTTACTTCTATATATCATAGTTGCAAAAGATGCCAAACGGAGGGAAAAAATGGGTCAAACCAGGAGAGTTGTCCCGTCAAGTGCAAGCATCCAATTATTTATTAAAGAGAAAAAAGACAATTAAGCAGAATGCAGAAAGACTTGCATCTCTAGGGCTCCCGCCGACTGCATGTACTATATTTGGTTTGGATAAAGGGACAAACGAGAAGGGAAAGAGGAATGTTAGTGTGAATGATAAGGATGAGAACTACATTCCCCGCGAAGATGATGTAGATGACGAGACATTTTGGTCTCATTCGGATGAGGTAATCTTTCTGTGAATGTCTATGACGTTTACTTCAAAATATTAGTTTTGACGGTGACACTCATGCTAAAATGATTTCCATTTTCATTTAATGTAAATTGTTGACATTCACTTTACTAATATTATTGATTTTTGCTAATAATTATTTATTTTCCTTGTCACTTTGCGTTATGCCAGATTGCAGATATGCCTCGGGAAAGTAGGCTGAAACGTGCTCGGAGGATCGCAGCTTCACTTACGGTGACACCTGAGGCCTCTACACAGCCTCCGCTGGCTGCTCTTCTAGTTGCACGGTCTGGAGGATCAGGGAGCACCCCTGATTTGGCAGCCCCCCAGCCTCTGCCGATTCAGCCTCTGACCACACAGCCCTGCCGACCCAGCCTCAGCCGTCCCAGCTTCCGACGAGTCCTCATACAGTCGGGAGCAGCGTAGGTGAGAAAATTATGACCTTTTAAGATTCAGAATGGTTCACCTCAATTTAATGATTTGTGTTCACTAACTCATTTATCATTTTCATCTTACCAGCATCAGCCCCAGTCTCGGAGGTTCTGAGCCATGTAAGGGGTGTTACGCGAGGGAAGAATGTGACAAAGCTGAGGAGACAGCTGGGTCATAACATCCCAGTCCCGATCCCCATCTCTAGTCATAGGCCAGAAGGGGAACATGCCCCATCACTGGTTAACCATCTTGGGTTAGCCAATAGAGAGGTTGCCCCAGTCAAGCCCCATGGATGGAAGAAGCTTGACAGTGCGATCAAGCTTGCCGTCATTGCTGCAGTTCAGGTAAACTTCAATGACAAATATCAACCAATTTTTATCTCAAATCAATTTCAATTTCAATTTTTTTGAGAGTATTTCAATTTTTATCAACCTTACTCTAACACCACCTTCTTTCCACACCCCTTTGGTCTCCATATCCCTCTAGCTTTCTCTCGTAACAAGGACCAAGGGTAGGAAAAATATCCCATGCACAACTTGTGCATAGTGTTCACCCATATTGGAGTCCACTTGATGTTCACCCATAAGGCTCTTTCCCGCTCTCCTTCTCAGCTGTTGGAACTGAGTGACCTGTTGGATATCACGGCACGAGCACCTCGTTGGAGGGTAGAGTGACCTGTTGGAACTGACGGTTCGCTGATAGGACTCCCGGTTAGAGAACTAGAGGCAAAAACATCGGATTTTCCAACACTTAGGCTCGAAAACAGCCCGCCGGGGGTCCGGATTTGGAAACGGCCTCCGGAAAAATCAGGAAACGGTACGAGCACCTCGGTCGAGGGTAGAGTGACTTGTAGGAACTGACCGTTCGCAGATATGACTCCCGGTTAGATAATTAGAAGCGTAAACGTTGGATTTTCCTACACTTAGGCTCGAAAACGGCCCGTCGGGGGTCCGAAATGGGAACCGGCCCCCGGAAAAAGTCGGAACCGGAACGAGCACCTCATTGGAGGGTAGAGTGACTTGTTGGAACTGACGGTTCGCTGATAGGACTCCCGGTTAGAGAACTAGAGGCGAAAACATCGGATTTCCAACACTTAGGCTCGAAAACGGCCCGCCGGGGGTCCGGATTTGGAAACGGCCCCCGGAAAAATCGGGAAACGGTACGAGCACCTCGGTCTAGGGCAGAGTGACTTGTAGGAACTGACGGTTCGCAGATATGACTCCCGGTTAGATAATTAGAAGCGTAAACGTCGGATTTTCCTACACTTAGGCTCGAAAACGGACTGTCGGGGGTCCGGAATGGGAACCGGCCCCCGGAAAAAGTCGGAACCGGCACGAGCACCTCGTTGGAGGGTAGAGTGACTTGTTGGAACTGACGGTTCGCTGATAGGACTCCCGGTTAGAGAACTAGAGGCGAAAACATTGGATTTTCCAACACTTAGGCTCGAAAACGGCCCGCCGGCGGTCCGGAATTGGAAATGGACCCCGGAAAAATTGGGAACCGGCACGAGCACCTCGCTCGGGGGTAGAGTGACTTGTAGGAACTTACGGTTAGCAGATATGACTCCCGGTTAGAGAATTAGAGGCGTAAACGTCGGATTTTCCAACACTTAGGCTTGGAAACGGCCCGCCGGGGGTCCGGAACTGGAAAAGGTTGCCGGAAAAATCGGGAACTGGCACAAGCACCTCGCCGGAGGGTAGAGTGACTTGTAGGAACTGACGGTTAGCAGATATGACTCCCGGTTAGATAATTAGAGGCGTAAACGTCGGATTTTCCAACACTTAGGCTTGAAAACGGACCGCCGGGGGTCCGGAACTGGAAAAGGTTCCCGGAAAAATCGGGAACCGGCACGAGCACCTCGCTGGAGGGTAGAGTGACTTGTTGGAACTGACGGTTCACTGATAGGACTCCCGGTTAGAGAACTAGAGACGAAAACATCGGATTTTCCAACACTTAGGCTCGAAAACGGCCCGCCGGGGGTCCGGAACTGGAAAAGGTTCCCGGAAAAATCGGGAACCGGCACGAGCACCTCGCTGAAGGGTAGAGTGACTTGTAGGAACTGACGGTTAGCAAATATGACTCCCGGTTAGATTATTAGAGGCGTAAACGTTGGATTTTCCAACACTTAGGCTTGAAAACGGCCCGCCGGGAGTCCGAAACTGGAAAAGGTTCCCTGAAAAATTGGGAACTGGCACGAGCACCTCGCTGGAGGGTAGAGTGACTTGTTGGAACAGATGGTTCGCTGATAGGACTCCCGGTTAGAGAACTACAGGCGAAAACATCGGATTTTCCAACACTTAGGCTCGAAAACGGCCCGCCGGGGGTCCGGATTTGGAAACGGCCCCCGGAAAAATCGGGAAACGGTACGAGCACCTCAGTCGAGGGTAGAGTGACTTGTAGGAACTGACGGTTTGCAGATATGACTCCCGGTTAGATAATTAGAAGCGTAAACGTCGGATTTTCCTACACTTAGGCTCGAAAACGGACCGTCGGGGGTCCGGAATGGGAACCGGCCCCCGGAAAAAGTAGGAACCGGCACGAGCACCTCGTTGGAAGGTAGAGTGACTTGTTGGAACTGACGGTTCGCTGATAGGGCTCCTGGTTAGAGAACTACAGGCGAAAACATCGGATTTTCCAACACTTAGGCTCGAAAACGGCCCACCGGCGGTCCGGAATTGGAAACGGCCCCCGGAAAAATCGGGAACCGGTACGAGCACCTCGCTCGGGGGTAGAGTGACTTGTAGGAACTGACGGTTAGCAGATACGACTCCCGGTTAGATAATTAGAGGCGTAAACATCGGATTTTCCAACACTTAGGCTTGAAAACGGCCCGCCGGGGGTCCGGAACTGGAAAAGGTTCCCGGAAAAATCGGGAACCGGCACGAGCACCTCGCTGGAGGGCAGAGTGACTTGTTGGAACTGACGGTTCAATGATAGGACTCCCGGTTAGAGAACTAGAGACGAAAACATCGGATTTTCCAACACTTAGGCTCGAAAACGGCCCGCCGGGGGTCCGGAACTGGAAAAGGTTCCCGGAAAAATCGGGAACCGGCACGAGCACCTTGCTAGAGGGTAGAGTGACTTGTAGGAACTGACGGTTAGCAGATATGACTCCCGGTTAGATAATTAGAGGCGTAAACGTCGGATTTTCCAACACTTAGGCTTGAAAACGGCCCGCCGGGAGTCCGGAACTGGAAAAGGCTCCCGGAAAAGTCGGGAACCGGCACGAGCACCTCGCTGGAGGGTAGAGTGACTTGTTGGAACTGACGGTTCGCTGATAGGACTCCCGGTTAGAGAACTAGAGACGAAAACATCGGATTTTCCAACACTTAGGCTCGAAAACGGCCCGCCGGGGGTCCGGAACTGGAAATGGCACCCGAAAAAATTGGGAACCGGCATGAGCTCCTCGGTCGAGGGTAGAGTGATTTGTAGGAACTGACGGTTCGCTGATAGGACTCCCGGTTAAAGAATAAGAGGCGAAAACATCGGATTTTCCAACACTTAGGCTCGAAAACGGCCCACCGGCGGTCCGGAATTGGAAACGGCCCCCGGAAAAATCGGGAACCGGCACGAGCACCTCGCTCGGGGGTAGAGTGACTTGTAGGAACTTACGGTTAGCAGATATGACTCCCGGTTAGAGAATTAGAGGCGTAAAAGTCGGATTTTCCAACACTTAGGCTTGAAAACGGCCCGCCGGGGGTCCGGAACTGGAAAAGGTTCCCGGAAAAATCGGGAACCGGCGCGAGCACCTCGCTGGAGGGTAGAGTGACTTGTAGGAACTGACGGTTCGCAGATATGACTCCCGGTTAGATAATTAGAAGCGTAAATGTCGGACTTTCCAACACTTAAGGCTTGAAAACGGCCCGCCGGGTTCCGGAACTGGAAAAGGTTCCCGGAAAAATCGGGAACCGGCACGAGCACCTCGCTAGTGGATAGAGTGACTTGTAGGAACTGACGGTTAGCGGATATGACTCCCGGTTAGATAATTAGAGGCGTAAACGTCGGATTTTCCAACACTTAAGCTTGAAAACGGCCCGCCGGGGGTCCGGAACTTGAAAAGGTTCCCGGAAAAATTGGGAACCGGCGCGAGCACCTTGCTCGGGGGTAGAGTGACTTGTAGGAACTTACGGTTAGCAGATATGACTCCCGGTTAGACAATTAGAGGCGTAAACGTCGGATTTTCCAACACTTCGGCTTTAAAACGGCCCGCCGGGGGTCCGGAACTGGAAAAGGTTCCCGGAAAAATCGGGAACCGGCACGAGCACCTCGCTGGAGGGTAGAGTGACTTGTAGGAACTGACGGTTCGCAGATATGACTCCCGGTTAGATAATTAGAGGCGTAAACGTCGGATTTTCCAACACTTAGGCTTGAAAACGGCCCGCCGGGGGTCCGGAACTGGAAAAGGTTCCCGGAAAAATCGGGAACAGGCACGAGCACCTTGCTAGAGGGTAGAGTGACTTGTAGGAACTGACGGTTAGCAGATATGACTCCCGGTTAGAGAATTAGAGGCGTAAACATCGGATTTTCCAACACTTAGGCTAGAAAACGGCCCGCCGGGTGTCCGGAACTGGAAAAGGCTCCCTGAAAAATCGGGAACCGGCACGAGCACCTCGTTCGAGGGTAGAGTGACTTGTAGGAACTGACGGTTCGCAGATATTGCTCCCGGTTAGATAATTAGATGCGTAAACGTCGGTTTTTCCAACACTTAGGCTCGAAAACGGCCCGTCGGGGGTCCGGAATGGGAACCGTCCCCCGGAAAAATTCGGAACCGGCACGAGCGCCTCGTTGGAGGGTAGAGTGACTTGTTGGAACTGACGGTTCGCTGATAGGACTCCCGGTTTGAGAATTAGAGGCGAAAACATCGGATTTTCCAACACTTAGGCTCGAAAACGGCCCGCCGGGGGTCTGGAACAGAAAAACGGTCCGCCGGGGGTCCGGAACAGGAAACGGCCCCCGAAAAATTCGGGAACCGGCACGAGCAACTCGCTTGAGGGTAGAGTGACTTGTAGGAACTGACGGTTCGCAGATATGACTCCCGGTTAGATAATTAGAGGCGTAAACGTCGGATTTTCCAACACTTAGGCTCGAAAACGGCCCGTCGGGGGTCCGGATTGGGAATCGGCCCCTGGAAAAATTCGGAACCAGCACGAGCACCTCGCTGGAGGGTAGAGTGACTTGTTGGAACTGACGGTTCGCTGATAGGACTCCCGGTTAGAGAATTAGATGCGAAAACTTCGGATTTTCCAACACTTAGGCTCGAAAACGGCCCGCCGGGGGTCCAGAACTGGAAAAGGCTCCAGGAAAATGGGGAACCGGTACCAGCACCTTGCTCGAGGGTAGAGTGACTTGTAGGAACTGACGGTTCGCAGATATGACTTCCGGTTAGAGAATTAGAGGCGTAAACGTCGGATTTTCCAACACTTAGGCTCGAAAATGGCCCGCCGGGGGTCCGGAATGGGAACCGCCCCCCGGAAAAATTCGGAACCGGCACGAGTACCTCATTGGAGGGTAGAGTGACTTGTTGGAACTGACGGTTCGCTGATAGGACTCCCGGTTAGAGAATTAGAGGCGAAAACATCGGATTTTCCAACACTTAGGCTCGAAAACGGCCCGCCGGGGGTCCGGAATTGGAAACGGCCGCCGAAAAAATTGGGAACCGGCACGAGCAACTCGCTCGAGGGTAGAGTGACTTGTAGGAATTGACGGTTCGCAGATATGACTCCCGGTTAGATAATTAGAGGAGTAAACGTCGGATTTTCCAACACTTAGGCTCGAAAACGGCCCGTCGGGGATCCGGATTGGGAATCGGCCCCTGGAAAAATTCGGAACCGGCACGAGCACCTCGCTGGAGGGTAGAGTGACTTGTTGGAACTGACGGTTCGCTGATAGGACTCCCGGTTAGAGAATTAGAGGCGAAAACCTCGGATTTTCCAACACTTAGGCTCGAAAACGGCCCGCCAGGGGTCCGGAACTGGAAAAGGCTCCCGGAAAATGGGGAACCGGCACCAGCACCTCGCTCGAGGGTAGAGTGACTTGTAGGAACTGACGGTTCGTAGATATGACTTCCGGTTAGAGAATTAGAGGCGTAAACGTCGGATTTTCCAACACTTAGGCTCGAAAATGGCCCGCCGGGGGTCCGGAATGGGAACCGCCCCATGGAAAAATTCGGAACTGGCACGAGTACCTCGTTGGAGGGTAGAGTGACTTGTTGGAACTGACGGTTCGCTGATAGGACTCCCGGTTAGAGAATTAGAGGCGAAAACATCGGATTTTCCAACACTTAGGCTCGAAAACGGCTCGCCGGGGGTCCGGAATTGGAAACGGCCGCCGAAAAAATTGGGAACCGGCACGAGCAACTCGCTCGAGGGTGGAGTGACTTGTAGGAATTGACGGTTCGCAGATATGACTCCCGGTTAGATAATTAGAGGCGTAAACGTCGGATTTTCCAACACTTAGGCTAGAAAACGGCCCGTCGGGGGTCCGGATTGGGAATCGGCCCCCGGAAAAATTCGGAACCGGCACGAACACCTCGCTGGAGGGTAGAGTGACTTGTTGGAACTGACGGTTCGCTGATAGGACTCCCGGTTAGAGAATTAGAGGCGAAAACCTCGGATTTTCCAACACTTAGGCTCGAAAACGGCCCGCAGGGGGTTCGGAACTGGAAAAGGATCCCGGAAAATGGGGAACCGGCACGAGCACCTCGTTCTGGGTAGAGTGACTTGGAGGAACTGACGGTTCGCAGATATGACTTCCGGTTAGAGAATTAGAGGCGTAAACGTCGGATTTTCTAACACTTAGGCTCGAAAATGGCCCGCCGGGGGTCCAGAATGGGAACCGGCCCTCGGAAAAATTGGGAATCGGGACGAGCACCTCGCTGGAGGGTAGAGTGACTTGTAGGATCTGATGGTTCGCTGATAGGACTCCTAGTTAGAGAATTAGAAGTGAAAATCTACGATTTTCTAACACTTAGGCTTGAAAATGGCCCGCCGAGGGTCCGGAACGGGAAACGGCCTCTGGAAAAATTGGGAACCGGCACGAGCACCTCGTTCGAGTCAAAATTAACTTGTTGGAACTGACGGCTAGTAAATCGGACTCCCGGTTAACGAATTTGACCTAAAAACGTTGGATTCTTAACACTTAGTCTTGAAAATAGGTTGTTGGAGGTTGAAAATGGGAATCGGTCATCGGACAACTCAGAAACTAGCACGGGTACCCTTGTTCAAGGGCAAAGTAACTTGTTGGAATTTACGGTTAGTGAATCGGACTTCTGGTTATCGAATTAGACACAAAAACTGCCCGATTCTGAACACTTAGACAGGAAAATAGGCCGCCGAAAAACTTAGGAAAAGATATTTATATATATATATATATACATGTTTATCTTTCATTTATAATTTAATTCATTGAAAAGATTCTAATGTTGTTTTTTTCATTGCAGATTGATTTACGATTTGCGGTCGGATGCAGACTTTTGGGGGTGTTTTAATTTTTTTTGGTTATTTGTATATGTATATATTGGATATTTATATGGTCTGTATTATTGTTGATTATAATATTTGGTTAATGAGATGAATGATTAGATGAAAAATGGCGATGGTTGTTGGGTAATTTAGTAACTTTTGATTTAATGTATTTTTCATATTAAATATAGGTAAATGAACAGGTTTACTTCTCATACAGGTGACAGGAAAATTATATTAAAAAAACGAATATTATATTTTTAAAAAAAATTAAAATCACTTTTACCGACGTTTTATTTTCGTCGGTAAAAGTCGATTTATTTTTCGTTTTTCTTTTACCGACGAAAATAAACGTCGGTAAAAGTAGTTTTAATTTTTTAAATTTTGTTTATTTACTTTTACCGACGTTTATTTTCGTCGGCAAAAGTCGTTTTATTTTTTTAGTTTTTCCTATTTATTTTACCGACGAAAATAAACGTCGGTAAAAGTTGATTTATTTTTTCTTATTGTTTTAGCGACGCAAAAAAAACGTCGGTAAATGTTGTTTTATTTTTCCTTTTTAATTTACCGACGAAAATAAACGTCGGTAAAATTAGTTTTCTTTTTCTTTTTTATTTTACCGACGAAACTAAACGTCGGCAAAAGTCATTTTGTTTTAGTTTATTTTTTCCTTTTTTTTACCGACGTTTTTTTTCGTCGGTAAACGTGAAGAAATGTTTTATTTATTTTATTTTTTATTTTGCCGACGAAAATAAACGTCGGTAAAAGTATTTAATAAATTTTTAGAAAACTAAAATAATATTTCCGACTTATTTAAAACGTCGGTAAAATTCAAAAAAGCGTCGGTAAAAGTCTAACTTATTGCCGACGGAAAAGTAATTCGTCGGTGAAACTTTTCACTGACATTTTCTTACCGACGTCTGGCCGACGAAAGGAATTTCGTCGGTAAATACTTTTACCGACGTTTTTATGACTTTTGGCGATCCTTTCGTCGGTAAATACTTTTACCGACGTTTTTATGACTTTTGGCGACGAAACAATTCGTCGCTGAAAGTGCAATTTCTTGTAGTGAATTCCCTTCGTGTGGAAGAACTGGTTTTGAAATCTAATAGAAGAACTGTTTATTGGACCCACCCCCCCAGCTTGTCATGGCTTGTTCTTTTCAGCGATCTCATAAATGAAACTACACATAGCAGCTAGCAGACACAATAGATCATAGGAATCTCGTAGGGGTTTAGGCCAGTGTAACTTTCCTATGACTGTTAGAATCCAGTGCTTACTTTTCAAAACCAGTTATTCTCTATAATGGAGAATTAGATGCAAGGAAAGGTTGTCATTTTCTGCCAGATAAAAAGCCGAGAGACCCGAGGTAAAGGAAGGGTTACTTTTGTTGATTACCTTTTCTTTCTTCTCTTTACCTGCGATTATACGTCTTCATATTCACGCCACCTTTGAAACAGTCCATGCATACAGTAAAATATCCCGGAAAGAATCGCGGATTGAGTCAAAGCAAATAATTAGTATTTGGGTTCGCAATTGGTCGTATGAGATTTGATCCAAAAAATCTAACAGGATACGCTCATTTAGATGCTTTGGATTTGTTGGATTTAGATTTTGATGAGCTTGACGAATTAATTCGGTTGATTCCATTCTATAATTTTGAGGACTTAGCTTGGAGAATTTTTCGGGAACACCTAATGAATTGAACCTCAAACAATTTGCAGATGGAGGGCATTATTAGGGAACCAGGTACCAATTGGATGGACAATGGACAAAATTATATTGATCTTTTGAAACCAGATCACTTATAGGGACTTATTTGTTTGCATTGTAATACATAAGAAACATAAAAATTTCAAAATGGCCTCCTACTCCCGTGGTAAGGGGCGTCACTTTTCACCTTAAACCCTGGGCATCCCACCTTCCCTCATCCAAGGGCACCCTTACCTCACCCAAGGTGATCCTTTCCTCACCGACCCTGGACAACCACATTCCCTCATCCGGAGGCCCCCCTTTCCTCACCTGAGGTCTTCTTCCCTCATCGGAGGGCTCTTCCACAAGCATAGGTTCGGTGGATCCCTGGCCTATAGCTGCGTTAACATGTTTTTTTTTTTTTTTTTTTTTTTTTTTTTTTTTTTTTTTTTTTGCGTATGTATGCTTATTCAATCAGCATTATTCCTTATTGGTTAATAAGGTCCGAATATAAGATCAATTTGACATATTATATTCCGTAGTGGTGGTAACCTAGAAGGCAACTTTTTTTGAAAATGAATCTATGAACTCATTTGAGGAAGGGTGTCAACAAATTGGGGACATTTCCATCACCTTCAATGGCTTCAGTCCCTTTCTATCACATCTAATTAAATTTCTCCACTATCAATGGTACCTCTTCCAAAACTTTATGCGAATACTCGCTGAAGACTATTATCTTTGGATTCTTTTCCCTATAAGATCCCAACACCACCGTATCATTATCGTTCCAAAATATACAGCTCTTCTTTTAGCCTTGGTGCTAAGAACTTTGATCTTCCTGATAATGCATGACACAAGTCGACAGTAGCTATGTCACACCATAAATTCTCCTAGTATTTTGTCCCTTGAGAAAAAAGGACACAAGAACGTGGTTTTTACCACAATAGCGATATGGAGTGAATAATTTGAAGTGGAGATAGAAGCTTGCTGATGACCTCCTATAAGACCATATATATTCACACCTCTCGGCATTTATGATATGTGAAAAACCTGGTCTTTTATTGTGGACCTAATGAAAAAAGCCATGGGTTGTCGCATTTTATTGAGAATAGCCAATAGCTATTTATGAAGTGTACCAAGATATTGATTCAAACTGGAAACTTAATTTGACTAAAACTAGAAAACTTAATCACGCATAATGAAAGAGCGGCTCTTTACCCAAATAGTAAGGAGCGTCAATTCTTACCTAGCTGTCAGACCCCATCCCAGACTAGCTCGATTAGTGTTAATTAAGTGAGTGTTTAGTTTTAGAAAGTTTTAGTATTCGTGGGATTAAAATAGTTGTTTAAGTCTTGGTATTAGTTTTGGGAATTTTGAGAGCGTTGGTTGAGTCAGATACGCTCAGGGAACCCTAAGTGCATGTGTAAACATGGGAAGATAATCATAGATTTCTGTTTGGATTGTGATTTTGATTTATCTTAAGTAGTTTTATTATTTACTTCGATTTTCGTATTTAACCTGTCAATGTACGAAGCCCAAAAATCTGTGTTTTTAATCAAAAGGGTAGGATTTGTCTTTTACACCCAAATCTGGACACGATTTTCGAAATGTCGAAACCATGTCAAAAATATACTTTTTGAAAACTAGATTTTTTAAGGATCGTTTTATCCTTCTTCGTCGACCTTGTCCGGGGCCCGCAAGATCATGTTTTAGTCGTTTGAAGTTCCAGACTCAAAGGGGCCCACACTCAAGTCATTTAACCCTCCTTTTTCTCTCTTCACTCTCACTCACTTTGCACTCTCGTGGGCTTTTCAGCGTGCAAGAGCTTGAGGACTTCTCCTTCCTCTTTTTCTCTCCATCTTCTCTTCCTTGAAGCTCAATCATTTGAGCTTGGTTTGAGGCTTGGATCTCACCATCTTCTTCCTCACCTTCCAAGCTCTCCATTGGATCTATTTGTTGGGCATTTTCAACTTTACAATCTCTCTTTCTTCTCCATTCCTTCTTGTTTGGCCATTTCTAGGTAAGAGCTTCATCAATCTCTCCAATGGAGTTCTTTTCATTTCCTTAAGACCTTGTTTTTCATGTTTACAAACCCTTTTTCAAAATGGGTTCCTTTGTTTTCAAATGTTAGAGTTTTGAAGTTCTTTTTGGGGTTTTTGTAGATTTTGATTTGAATCTTGAGTAGAGCATTTCAGTTTGAATCTCTAAGGCAAGTTATCCTTTTAGTTTCCTCAATGAATGTTTGAGTATGGTTTTCATTTTAGCCCAAATGTGATTCTAGGGTTATTTTTGTATTCATAGAAAGGTGATGTTTTGTTTTGGAAATCCACTTTCAACTTGCATTTATATGTTTTAGCATGATTTGAATGTCTTTGATTAGCTCAAGTTTACTTTTAGTTCAATTTGTATTGGTTTGGAGAAGACAGTGCCAAAGATCTTCAACTGTTTTGATCTTTTCCCGAGCTGGCAATCAGCTGGCGGTCACCACGGTGGTTAACTGGATGGTGATCGGTGGCTAACCGACCCTGTTACGGTTAGAAATCCAGAATGCTGTAAGTTCTGGGCAGCCCTGGCAGCTAGCCGAAGATTTGACCAAGGCTAATCGCCAAGGGAACCGCTAGGTTGCCGAAAACTCGCGGTTAGAATCACAGAGTTCTGTGGCTGAATGGGTTCTGGCGGTCAGCTAACGGTCAGCTAGCGGCTAACCGCCATGCACTTCCGCGGCTAGCCGGCAGGTGACCAAGCAATTTCGATTACATTTTCAGAATGCTGTAATTCTCTGTCTAGAACTGTCACGGCCCGGGCCCAAGATCCGGCAACCCCGAGCCGTGGCCCATACTTACTCCCGTAAATCCCGAATTAACCGAGGTTAAAACGAAATCCACAAGGGATAACATTCTCAATAAACCTGTCAATTACACAAATCTGCGGAAACATTTTCACTTGACAATATCAAATGCGATTTACATGTATACAAAATAATGTTCCTTATACATGTATCATATCCATCATTTACTTATCAAATAGTGCACGTCCAAAACATGGAGCAATAACCATTAATTACATCCCAAAATGATTATACAAAAAGAATGACTTCACAAAACATTTCCCAAAATACAATATTCCTTCTCGCACTCGGATGCCTGTATCAAACAGTATCCCGTCCGTTCCATTCATGTAAACCTCTTAGAGGAACCTGAGCGGTCTCCTGCGCTCCAGCCGGAGGCGCTGCTGTACCAGCATGGGCAATCGGGCCTGTAATGCCATCAATAACACTAGTGAACACGCCTGTTCAACAATGTATAAACAAATCTCACAATATCATGTTAGTCCATAAGTTAATCTTAATCAATCTATTAGTAACAGTTCCAATTCTAGGTAAGTCTAAAAAGTTCCTACAATAACAATATATAACTATAAAAGTCAATCTTGTGGACATGTTTATGGGTGGTCACTGCCATAGCATTCATTGTCATTTCATTCATTTCATTTACCATCTTCCCTCAAAGGAAGGATTTATCATTACTATCTTCCCTCAAAAGAAGGATTCATCTTCCAATTGGAAGGCATCGATCAATACCCATAGATATGAACTGAAATTAGTGGGACTTACTAGTGTCCGGGCCAGGGACAACTAGCATCACATCTTCCCTCAAAAGAATGATTCATCTTCCAATTGGAAGGCATCGATCAATACCCATAGATATGATCGGAAATTAGTGGGACTTACTAGTGTCCGGGCCAGGGACATCTAGCATCACCACGGAGCTCCGGAACGCCCCCAAATCCATCTACTGTAGTAGGATTAGTCATTTCTTTCATTTATTAATTCATTGAAGTCATTTAGAGTTCTAGCAATTGCTAGGTAGTGCCAGACTTCAGGGTCAATGTTCTTCAGTGAGCAATCCAATCCTAGATTTAATTACATTCAATGATTCCCATCATGACGAGGGAAGGGAACAATAGTGATACCAATCTCATTAGATTAGGACACAAAGTTACAATGAGGGACTTGCTAGTCAATCCTGTTTCTATTTAACTCTATCTCAAATCTAAACAACCGATAAGGTATAACCATTGGTCACCGAATGCACGTGTTATTCTTGATGGACATCACATTTGTAATATTAGTGTGTGCATTCTAGTTCCCATAATTATCACCCATGGAAGTTTAGTCCACAATAAATTATCTATGAGATCCCTTCTTTATTATTCATAATTCTTATCTGTCTCACTTTACTCTATGATTAGTCTTAAAACTAATATAGGGAGTATCTATACCCACGAGGAGTGCTCCAAGTTTACGCAAAATCCAAAATCCAAATTTTTGCTTAGAATTAATGTTTGGCCAGTATCGGGTTCGCTCGAGCGGATCCAGGTTCGCTCGAGCGGACTTAAACAGACAGAGGATTCGCTCGAGCGAACTCCTACAGAATACAGTTCGCGTCAGACAGAAACTTCATCGCTCGAGCGCACATAATGTTCGCTCGAGCGGACCCTTTTCGCATCAGACAGTAACTAGTTCGTTCAAGCGGACCCTTTTCGCATCAGACAGTAACTAGTTCGTTCGAGCGGACCCATTGTTCGCTCGAGCGAACTGTTCAGAATTCCAATCCGGAATTCTGAACATTTACTCTTCTCTCCCATTCAACCACCACCTGCATACACATTTAAGGATCTCCTATCCTCTCCTCATTCATCATTTAAACACAAATAACACTTCTATTCCATCATTAAGACATCATTAAATCCATAGAACTCAAACAAATCCATAAAATCTCATTTCTACAACAAAGAGGGTTTTGAGAAACCAACTCTTCCAACTCATAGCTCAATAAAACTTGTAGACTAGCATTTTGAATCATAAATTAGCATTAGACTTGCCTCTTTTGAAGTCAATGAGCTCAAAACCCTTTGCCTAGTTTGCTTTTAAGATGAAAAATCCCCAAATGAAACCCTAACTCCATGAAACATGCAAATACACAACCTTATAAGCCATTTATGCTAAAAATCTCGTCTAAGCACCCATTATGACTTGTAACTCATTAAAAGTTCTAAGTACTCACTTGTAGTTCAAAGGGAGGAATCTTGAGATCTCTCTTAAGCTCTTCCCTTCAACAATGGGGAAAATAACTTGAGGAAGAAGATAGAGATGGAGCTACACTCCTCAAAACCCCTTGAAATCACTTCTAACTTCTCTCTTGACAAAGGAGAATGGAAGAGAAAAGAGGAAAAGAAATGAAGGAGGAGCCTAGGGTTTGGGTGAAATGCTTGGATGAATGCATTTCATTCTAA
Source organism: Umbellularia californica (assembly GCA_028538565.1). Taxonomy (NCBI): domain Eukaryota; kingdom Viridiplantae; phylum Streptophyta; class Magnoliopsida; order Laurales; family Lauraceae; genus Umbellularia; species Umbellularia californica. Next base: position 43,473,893 of record JAPQWN010000004.1, read on the forward strand.
TATAAGGCCTCCTTACACTATAACCCCCTCTCATTACCCATTATTACATTTTAAGTCAAATGAAACCTCACTTGGTCCATTTGAGGTCAAATGGGATCGCTCCTATAATGAAAGTTAAATTACTATTCGAGATACACGTGTTGGTATCAAGAACTTCCGTATTCGACGAAATACGTGAAAACTCGTATTTACGAGAAAGTCCTTAGCCCACCTTGTTTGAGTTTAAACTCATTTTAACCAACTCAAACCCATTCAAATTCATTCCATTGTGCTTAATGCATCATTTGAGACTAATTTGTCTCTCTTTGGTCTTTGACCTTCATTAACTCAATTATTCGTGCTTAATTAGCACTAATCCTAATTAATTAGTCTTAATCGTGATTAGTTCGGGTCAGGGTGTAATAGGAACCCAGCGGTCAGCTGGTGGTCAGCTGGTGGCTAGCCGACCTGCATTTCTATGGTTAGCCAACAGGTAACCTTGAGCTAATCGAATTTTCAGTCTTATCCTATTTTTGTTGGATTTTGCTTAGGAATGAAAACCAGAATATGATTAAAGGCTTTCAGCTTGACATCATGCATTTGGAACTCGAAATGTCTCCTAGCTTCGGAAGCACCAAATATATTTCATTACGACATTTAAGAGTCAAATACATGAGGGTCAAATAAAGGGCCTTAATATATATGCTTGATGGATTTGTTTAAATCCTCAGTCTTGATACGATGACTATTGTTTTTGCACCTGTTTTGACTTACAAGCTTCAGTCATGTTTTGAATGGTTTCAAGAACCAATAAGGGGATCATTTCACAAGTTTAGTTTTGCTATAGCTTATGCTACTTCTGATTAGTTTTGTTTTGCCCTGTTTTGATGATGACTTCCCCTATTTTCAATCTATTTTGTACATGTTAGCCTCGTTTTATGCACTCATGACTTATGATGAACACCACTGAGCTTGGACTGCCCTTTCAGTCTGATCCGCTGTCTGGGGGTCCTTAAACACTTGGACTTTCTGCAGATTAGTCGTCTATTATATATACATCCTGTTCTATCCGGTAGCGCGGCCGGTACCCGCCTACCTTTTTGGTACGGGATCATGAGTTGCTCTGTTCTGTTTCTATTATGCTTTCTCTTTTCATTTCTATATGATAGAGAAAGGATGGGCTCATTGTGGGATTAACTATTCATGATATTATAAGTATTCATGTTAGTTCTGCTTATTTGAAATGCATCTTAGTTCTGAAATTGTTTTAAGTTCAGTATATGTTTTTAGAAATATTCCTCTTCTTTCAATGGTTTTATGTATGTATCTAAATTGATTTCTTACCAAACCGTCGTATTTGATCCTTGTATTTTTGGTGCTCAGGTGCAAACGCCTTTACCCTTGAGGAGGAGTGTCAGGAGGAGGCTGTTGAGCCACCCCCAGCTCGTAAATGGCAACCTAACGACGTCATCTAGGTGTCGGGAGGGTCCTTGAGACGCGCATCTTTTTTAGAAGAGATTTACATTTTGATTCTTTTGGGAATGTATTGGCCTTTATTGGCCTCTTATTGGGTTGTACTTAACAATATATTTTTGTTAACACTAAACTTGAATGCAATTGGGAATCATCATGTTTATATTTCCCTCTCTGGAATACATGCCTTGATGATTTTAATTATGTAAGTGTGGTTTCTATATCTTATGTTTTATCTTGACGTGATTTGCTACACGCTTCCGCAACCATTGTTTGAGTGAGTTTGTCCCGTGTCTTCGGGATCCTCACCACAGGATCCTGTGGGAAATTGTTGTTGACGGACACCGACGAGGGCCTGGGCTCCCGGTCCGGGGTTGCGACACTAGCTGTCCAGGGTTCGAACCCCGGGTACGTCACCTCTTCCCATTTGTGCGGGCTCTTTTCCCACTTGTTTGGGATTTCTTCGTTCTTGTGCGGGCCAACCTCGCTTGAGTGGGCTACCTTCCTGTGTGTATACGGACTCTCTCTTGGGTCCCAACCCCCTTGGCTGGGGTAAAAAGAAACACACATAATGAGAATAATTGAAATTTTCAGACTACTAATTTAAGACTCAAACTAACCCTTAATCTTTAACCAATTATTCCTAGTATAACGCATTGATAAACTCATCCTCGTCCAACCTTCTCTAAACTGTTCACTAATATTTCCTCAGAATTGCATGGTGTTTTCAAGAAAATATTGTGCAATTGGCTACCATGAAAATAACCCTTTGATCTTAATTCATCATGTCTGGCCAAAGTTCCATTGTGATTTGATGGTGGTCACCATCTATATGAAGTTGTCCATGCAGCATCAATTCATTTTGTTTTGTTGGTTGAATAGACATTGTGCGTGCCTAAAAATTACGGACTTGGTTTAGATGATAATGAGAGTTTAAGGATAAGCTATTTAGCTGAGCTGGAACGTCTCTGATGGTCTGGAACCTGAAAGGGAGAAGAAAACAGAGGTCAGGGCCCGAGGCTGCTGTCAGCCAAAGGCACTCCGACGCCTGAGTTAGTGCAGTCACTGAACTAGGGTGAAGTGAGGAAGAAGATGTGAGAAAAATAAACAGAATGTGGACTGTATCTTGCGTACCTGTTCATGTCTTACCATGCAGGTATATATAGAGGAGAGTGGAAGGTTCCACAATGGAGGTAGGTGAGGATACTTGTCCCATCAGCCCACATCTAGGATCCTTAGTGGGGGTAGGTGAGGATACTTGTCCCATCAGACCTCCCCTCAAATCCCTCACATAAATGTGGATGTGATCTGTTGATAGGAACAAGCTCTTATCAATGGTCGGTGGCCACCCTATTTGTCAGGGACTCCCTACAAAGCAGCCATCCCATCTCATAATGGAGATTAAGACGCCCAGTGTTCACCTCGGCGCTTGGCCGAACTGGAGAAGACACCGAGGCTGAGAGCGCCACCTCGGGAGTCTACAGCTGAAATATGAGATGCCGAACTCCAAGGAAGCGTGCTCGGTTACTATTACCGAGGTAGACCGGGTCTCGGTACTTGCTGGCACTATTGCCGAGTTGATAGAGACCGGGCCCAGAGCATGCCCCAATTGGTACTTCCACCGAACTGGGAGGTAATTATCTGGATTATGGAAATACCCCACACAATAGCCCCCCAGCCCCTGACTTCGGTAGTTCTGTAAGCTTCCGAGGTTAGGGGCGGAGTGATGGGGGATTTCCCCATGCCGAGCTCATAGCTCTAGTGGTTGCTGACGTCTGATCTTTGTTACATCGCTCTGCTGGCTGAAGGCGCCTATATCGCTTCGTCTGCCCGAGGTAATTTATTACAAAGGCTACACGGAAGCGGAAGGCGTACCGTCTTGCCATGTGTCACATTCTGGTAGGTCGTACAGCCAAATTGAAGTGATGCGCACATCTCCCGAAGAGGTATTATGACGGCGTGCCCTAGGGATTCGAACGGACGCCTTCCCTGCTCTATAAAGATAGGGCGTCTTCTCCGTCCCCTCATTTTGGCATCCAAAAGACCTGTATTCTGAAGAGGAGTCCCCTGTTGCAGGAGTTTTTCTTTGTCCGGAGTTTGCCTTCTACATCTTTCTACGCCATCTATCCTCTATGAGTCCCTCCCTTCCTTTCTGTTCTCTGCTCTTCTCTTTGTCCCGTTAGGGCTTTTGCTAGGGCTAGGGTCTCTGTAGTCATGCCTCGTGCTTCGAAGCCAAAGTTTGGGGCCTATAGACACTAGGTAGACACCCCTGCGGCCCTGAAGAAGTTCAGGAGGCTGTATAACATACCAGAAGAGGTCATCGTTAGGATAGACGACCAGGAGGACAGTTTTGATGGTCTGTCTTGTCGGAATGGATGGATGCCGTTCCCGTTGGTCTCCATCGTAGAAGGAGGGGTTTGGTTCCCGGTCCACCCACTCCTAAGGGAGTGTCTTCGGACATGGAAACTCTGTCCTTGCCAGCTGATGCCCAACTGTTTCAAAATAATAATGGGCGCGGCCGAGCTGAATAGGATCCTAGGGATTAATCTCGGTGTCCATGACATCAAGGATTTATATTATTTGTGCAAATCCACGGGGACCGACATCCATTATTACCTCTGCGTGAAGCCGAGGACAGAGCCCCTTGTGAATGACTTAGAGGATTCGAGCCGGTATGCCGAGGAGGACCGCTTATTTGTCACCGGGGATTGGGAGTTCGAGGCGTCCGCTCCCAACTCGGTCAAATTCTTCAAGATTCCCCGCCGTCTCGGAACACCCCCAAGTAAACGCCGAGCTCAAATGTTTTATGCTCTGTAATTATTTCTTTTACCGAGCTCATTCTTTGTTTTTGCCAGGCAGGTAACATTGAAAGGAAGAAGGAGGCGCGCAGGGTCGGGTGGAAGAGGAACATCGAGTGGCTGAAGGCAGTGAAGAAATACACAAGCCATCACACTCGCGCGGCCTGGGACCTTCTCGGTTACAAGCCGGTCTACAATTCCTTTATCACTCGAAGGCTGGGGGATCTTCCCGCTGGTGAAGAGCCTGAAGGGAGCTCTAGTCACCCTCCTTCTGGTGAGGACTTTGGGGAGGAGAAGCCGGACGTCCAACCTGACCTCGGAGCCGGAGCAGGTGCTTCGACTTCGGCGCCTCTTCACTCGACCATTGAAGTGAAAATAGAGCCCGACCTTGAATATCCTCCCTTCGAGTTTGGAGGAAGAAGAAGAAGAAGAGATGCCACTGCAGAAATGCCGCCCCCCCTGTCCAATTCATAGACCTGGAATTCGAGGCCTTTAGAGAGTCGGTCCCGCTGGCTACGATTCCCCCGGCCTCTGGCGGGAAGGGGCCTTCCCCCGTGCCGACCGTGCCCGTGAAGCCCCCAGCAGAGGACCCTCAGAAGCGCCCCGCCGAGAAAAAAGGGGGCCCGGTCGAGAAGAAGTCTCGGCAGGAAGGGCCAGTGGAGAAGGAGCCCGGGAAAGGGGGCGCCTTCGTGGAGAAGAGCGCCACATCGGAGGAAGGGATCATCCCTCCGAAGAGGGGGGACACCCCATCTTGGAGGGATGCTATTCCTCCTTTACCAAGGGACATGGAGAAGCTGGATGAGACTTCTCTGAAGAAGGATGCCGAGCTTGACCCGACTAAGCGGCCTGTTTGCATCCCTTTCCAGCCAAACATGATGGTGCAGCCAGGGAGGCCCCTGTCGATCAACGACCGGCTTTGTGACGACTCCCTTGTGGTCGTTGCGATTACCAGAGCCTGTTGCCTCTCGAAGGACATGCAAAAATTTGAGAAGCAGGAGGACGCGGCTCTGGTGATGTCGGCGATGCAGGCGTCGATAGCTGTAAGTTCAGTCTTGTCTCCTCTGATTTCATAATTCTCTTCATTTTGGTAAATTTCCTGACTAGCTTTTCTGATGCAGAATGTCCAGAAGCTCGAGGTGGTATTGGAGAGGGCTCTGGCTAAGTCTTCCAAGGCTTCTCAATTAGAGGGTGAGAAGAAGAAGATTGCAGCCGCCCTTGAGGCAAGTACGGAGAGGATAAAGGAGCTGGAGGAGAAGAACAAGAAGCTCGCCTTGGAGATGGACTCAGCAGGCGTTGAGATCATCAGGCTGAGGACCGAGACGAGCGATCTGAAAGGGGCGGTCGATGTAAAGGCCAAGAGGGTTGCCGAGCTGGAGGCTGAAGTACATAAACTCCAGGTCGAGAAGGCAGCCTTGGCAAAAGCAAAGACCGAAGCTGAGACCAGTCTGCAAAAAGAGAAGGCCGAAAAGGAGAACACGAGCAAGGAGATGGCCGAACTCAAGAAGTCTTTGCAGGATGAGGTCGATGAAGCATATAAGGACGAAGTGAGGGTTGCGACAGAGGCCTACGAGGGCAAGCTCGACGGCGTATGTCAGAGGGCATACGAACTTGGCAGCAATGCTGCATTGAAAGAGGTGGGGATCTCTGAAGATCACCCCGTATATCGTGATCCGCCCAATTCGTCCGTCACACCTCGGCTCTAGTCCCTCCCCCAGAGGGTCCTTCCAGCTCGGACACTCCGCCTTCTTCCTTAGATGCCTCTCCTGCTCCGGCATCTGTAGAACTTGACGCCAAGGCCGATGAGGGGAGGAAAAAGGACTGAAAATGATGTATCTTTTATTTTTCTGCATTTGGGGAGTACATCTACATTTTTCTATCTTTCGAATAGACAGATTGTAATCACTTTTTAATGTATCAAATTAGTTTTTGTATCCAACTTGAGTAATTGTGTGATGAATTGTTTCCTTTCCTATGTCACTGTCTTTTTATGTGCTCAGTTTTGCAACCAAAATAAATAACAGGAAACAAGACAAAGTAAATGAGCTCGGCTCTGTAGCTGAGCTTAACGTATTAAGTTTGTAACCCGAGGTGCCGTCTAGATTCTGTAATCGTAACAAGCATTGATCTCGGTAAAACTAAAGGCGCTTGGTCCCACGACCAAAGCAGAGTTCGGCTTTGTAATCAGAACTCAACTGGTCCACTGACCGGGCCGAAGTATCTGACCTTAGTAACGGAACCGAACATGTATGTACGTGCCGAGTTCCATAACTTGGCCATATTTGAGAATAGGAGATAGTTTTCAGAAAGCAAAAACATTTTCTATAAAAAGAATCAGCTTATTGACTTCCGAAATCCGATTATATCTCAAAAGTAGAATTTCTTGAGGTGCGTGGCATTCCATGGACGTGGTAGCTCCCTACCCTCCATGTCCTCAAGTCTGTATGCAGACTGTCCAGCTATCAAAGTGACTTTGAATGGCCCGTGCCAGTTCGGTGCAAGCTTTCCTTCGCTGGGATTTTTGTCTGCTGGTAGTGTCTTCTTTAAGACCAGTTCTCCAGGTGAGAACTTCCTTTCCTTGGCCTTTCAATTGTATCCTCTAGCTAACTGTCGCTGGTAGGAAGCGAGGCGGATGGCTGCGGCATCCCTTCGTTCCTCAGCTAGGTCGAGCTCTGTGGCGAGGTTCACATCGTTCTGGCCTCGGTCGAACATTTCCGACCTGAGGGTCGGGAGACCGACCTCAAGTGGAATTACAGCTTCCATCCCGTAGGCCAGGGAGAAGGGTGTAACCGAGGTTGAGCGTCTTGGGGTAGTTCTGTATGCCCAAAGGACGCTCGGGAGCTGCTCTACCCATCTCCCTTTAGCTCGGTCCAGTCTCCTCTTGAGTCCGTCGAGGACGACCTTGTTAGAGATTTCAGCTTGTCCATTGCTCTGGGGGTAGGCTGGAGTGGAATAGTAGTTCCTGATCCCAAGCTCTTGACAAAAGTGTTTGAAGAAGTTGGAGTCGAACTGAGTCCCATTATCCGGGACCAAGGCTTGAGGTACTCCAAATCTTGTCACGATGCTCCTCCATACGAAGTTTTTAGTATCCTTCTCGGTGATGGAAGACAACGCTTCAGCTTCTATCCACTTGGTAAAATAGTCAGTAGCCACTATCAACCATCTCTTATTCCCCGGAGCTCGGTGGAGAGGTCCCACCAGGTCCAGTCCCCATTGGGCAAAAGGCCAGGGACTGGAAGGAGGACTTAGGTCATGTGCTGGCTGATGGAGAGAGTGAGAACTTCTGGCACTTCTCGCATTTCCTGGCATAGACCCGAGCGTCCTTCTGCATATAGGGCCACCAGTAGCCTTGGCTAATAGCTCGGTAAGCCAGTGACCGACCTCCAATGTGACTGCCATAGATCCCTTCATGGATTTCATAAAGGAAGTCCTCGACTTTGCTCGGGTGAACGCACTGGAGGTAAGGGCCACTGTAGGACGTTTTGTTGAGCTTGCCATCTGGGGATAACCAGAACCGAGCTGCTTTCAGCCTGATTTTGTGGGCCTGGTTCTTGTCCTCGGGAAGCTGGTCGTCCTTGAGGTAGGAAATGAACTCGTCCATCTAGCTCGGACCGAGGTTGGTACATAAGATCTGCCGAGGTGGGTGGAGTTCTATACTCGGTCTGTCCAGTGCTTCCACTTCGATAGTCCGTTTTCTTCCTGCCTCGACATCAGAGGCCAAGTTTGCAAGTGCATCGGCGTGAGAGTTGGAATCTCTACCAACCTGCCTGACTTCAGCTTTTTGGAACTGAGATAGAAGTTGCTTGTTGTGGGTTAGGTAGGCTGTCATCCTGTCGTCACGGGACTGGTAGTCTCCATTCAATTGGCTTGTTACCAGCTGTGAATCACTGAAGATCACTAGTTGCTGTGCCCCCAGAATTTTTGCGCTGCCCAGCCCTGTGATTAGTGCTTCATACTCAGCTTCGTTGTTTGATGCTTTGAAGTCAAGAGTCAGGGCTTGCTCAATGACGAGGCCCTCCGGAGACTGGAAGACGATGCCAGCGCCAGCCCTTTTGGAGGTTGATGACCCATCTACGAAGGCCTTCCAAGATGAGTCGAGGAATTGTTTCCAAGACTGCTCCTGCTCTGTCTCGGTCTCGGTGGTTGCCTCCACCTCCTTGCCCCCAGTTCGGTTCCGAGGAGGTTCGGTGCCAAACTAGGAGAGGTGAATTCCACAATAAAGTCTGCCAGTACCTGGGCCTTGATTGCCGTTCTGGGTTGATATTGGATATCATACTGCCCCAGTTCAACAGCCCATTTAGACACCCTCCCAGAGAAGTCTGCTTTTCTGAAAAGAGATTTGAGTGGATGTTCGGTTATAACCACTATGGACTATGTCTGGAAGTAGTGGGAGAGTTTGCGAGAGGCACTGACGAGTGCAAATGCGAGCTTCTCCAATGGCAGGTATCTTGTTTAGGCATCTAGCAGGATTTTGCTTGTGTAATAGATGGGCTTTTGCTGCATGTCATCTTCTCTTATGAGTACCGAGCTCACTTCATGGTCCGAAACTGCCAGATATAGGTATATGACCTCACCTTGTGCCGGGGTGGAAAGCAGGGGAGGTGAGGAGAGGTATACTTTGAATGCCTGGAGGGCACTTTCGCACTCCGGGGTCCATTGGAACCCTGAGCTCTTCTTCAAGAGCTAGAAGAAGGGACGACATTTGTCTAAAGCTCGGTTAATGAAGCGGTTCAGTGCTGTTGCCATCCCTATAAGTCTCTGGACCTGTTTTGCCGAGGTCGGACTCTGTAGGGCCTGGATCGCCGAAATTTGATCGGGATTGGCCTCTATTCCTCGTCTAGTGACCAGGCTGTCCAGGGATTTGCCCGAGCCGACGCCAAATGCACACTTGGAGGCGTTCAGCTTGAGCTTGTATTGTTTGAGGACGGCGAAAGTTTGATACAGGTCAGTCAAGTGGTCTTGTGACCTTTTAGACTTAACGACCATGTCATCAATATAGACCTCGACCGTCTTGCCGAGCTGGGCCTGAAACATCTTGGTCACCAGTTTCTGGTAAGTGGCACCAGCTTTTTTTAACCCGAAGGGCATCACCTTGTAGCAGTAAATGCCTCTGGGTGTTATGAACGCAATTTTTTCTTGATCAGGCCCGTGCATCGGAATTTGATGGTAACCTCGGTAGGCATCGAGGAAACTCATCCTATCATGCCTGGCAGTGGCATCGATCAGCTGGTCTATCTTTGGAAGGGGAAAGCTGTCTTTGGGACAGGCTTTGTTAAGATCGGTGAAGTCTACGCAGACCCTCCAGCTCCCATTCTTCTTTTTTACCACAACTGTGTTGGCTAACCACACAGGGTAGTGGACTTCTCTGATAGCTTCAACTTCTAACAATTTTTTGACCTCCTCGATCACAGCCTCTGCTTGTTGGATGCCCGACCTGAAGGAAACCGCGATTCAGATCTGAAACTTCTCATATAGAGACAACTATGGCTGATACAAAGCATGACAGATTTTAAAAAATCTGATTTCTGCACTATGCAGCGGAAATCAGCCATAAAGAATCGCGTAGAAACTCCATGAAATCATAATCAACATGTGTCTAATTAAAAGGAGATTATAGAAGACTATTACCTCAAAGATTTGCAAGCTTTAAACCTCTGAAAATCTGATGCAAAAGGGACAAGATCAGGTCTGCAATCAGCTACTATGCTGCAGGAATTTCTGCAGGAATTATTCTTCTTCTAATCTTCTCCTCTATCTCACTTCCAAATCTGATTGGCTAAGGTGGTGGAACCTTAATCTAGGTTTTTGAGATGAGTTTCTAGAATCATATGAGATGGAAATCTCCTCAAGAAAGAAGAGAAACAAGGGCTCCACGTTTTGGGCTTTGTTCTTGTGTTTTAAGGTCATTCACGCCCAAGGGAAGCTTCCTCCTTTTATGAAGATTGCAAGGAATCCTTTCCCATTAAGTCTCTCCTACTAATTCTCTTAGAAGTCCTAAAAGGAAAGCTCAATCCTAAGATTAATTTCCTCTTAGAAACAATCCAAATTAGAAAAGGAAACTTTGATGAATATCCTTTAAACTTAGCAATTAGTAATCCTAGTTGTGCAACAATTACTAATTTAAGTTTCTAAGGGAAACTCTATTATAGGAATACTTATCCAAGGAGGAGTCCAACCTTCCAAGTAGAGAGACCTACTCAAAGTTGGAGACCCCACACTAAGAAATCCCTATGTTGGACGTCCCACATGCTATGGCCCACACTATGGCCCACATGTCCATAATTTGTCTAGAATTAAATTCATGTATGCCATCGAGGCCTATTTGAATTTAAATTCAAAATTATTTTTCCATAAAATAATTCAACCTCATCTCCTAATCATATTAGGAAACCATGCCAATATAGGAAAGTGACTAGAGAAGGGACCAAAAGACATATTTGCCCTTGGCTCCCAAAATGACCAAAATGTCCATGCTAAACCCATAGCAACATTAAGACCATTTTAACCTTAACTCATTCCACTAGAGAGTTATGGTTGCACTCCAGGGACAAATATTAAGTATGAAATAAGCAAGTCATAAATTGACTGTTGTCTCCGACCTACTAAGTGCAATGACCTAAATGCCCCTCTATGTAACATCCTCAATCGAGTTAGGTTATCCGATGTACTATCAACCTTCTCGATTAAATCTTAAACCTTAGAACTTCATATCCTTGACTTAATCATCATCCTGATATTATTCTCTTGATCCAGGGAGCGACCCACAAGTTCAATATCAATATGGAACATCCATATACTAAGATCTTAGATTTTGATGATCAATCGGATAATTCTAAGGGGACGATCAATCCATCAGTAGATGGCATAGATTCTATATTGCATTTGCATGTCCCAACTGATCAAGCCCGAGTACCTAACTCACAGAGCTGTTGACCCAAGAAAAGAATCTCACCCATAATGAATTAAAGCACAAGAACTTGAATTCGTCAGTTCATCCACAAATGCTCAAGATTAAGAGCACCGGTCACTTAGTAGCATGAGGTGATTTGATCTCTCTCTGTGATAGTACTATTTTAGAGATCACACCTACAATGGTCCTGTTCAATGCATGACACATGCACTAATGAGATAGATCCGGGAAAGCCCTCCCGTGACTTAGGTATGTCACCCTATATAGGAGAGTATCTCATTATAACTTATACCAAGATGAAGTGCCCAACTCCATCTTTCAGTTATGAACTAATCTGTTGTTTCCAATATCCATGAATCAGACCTATCTGTGTGAAGCCACTTCACACCTGATTCAATTATTAGAAAACAATGGGCCTTACACACAACCATACATATACACATGTTTATAGAGAAAGAATCATTTCAATATATATAACCAATAAATATCCAGTAACAGAGAGAAAAAAGCAGCTAGTGGGCTTTAGAGCATACACCAATCCCAACAAACTCCCACTTGCACTAAAGATCACTACTTCCTAACCTAACTCCCATAGACTCAACATGAGAAGTAAAGACTTTCTCAGTAAGAGTCTTAGTAAATGGGTCTGCTAAGTTATTAGCTGAGGCAATTTGCTCCACAACAATTTCTCCATTCTGAACGAATTCCCGGATCAAGTGGTACTTTCTCTGAATGTGCTTGCCTTTCTTGTGATTCCGGGGCTCTTTACACTGTGCTATCGCACCTGTGTTGTCGCAGTGCATGACAATCGGTTTTTCTGCTGCGGAAACAACTCCTAATTCCAACAGGAATTTCCTGAGCCATACTGCTTCCTTTGCAGCTTCCGCTGCCGCCACATACTCTGCTTCCATGGTAGAGTCAGCAATACAATCTTGCTTAACACTCCTCCATGAAATAGCCCCTCCCGATAGAGTAAAAACATATCCTGAGGTTGACTTTCTGGCATCCGTATCCAAAGGCGTTAAATCATCTGCTCGATAAGTCAACATATAATCTTTTGTTCTCCGAAGATACTTGAATATATGTTTCACAGCTGTCCAATGCATAGGTCCAGGGTTTGACTGATATCTGCTAACCATGCCGACGGCAAAGCAAATATCTGGTCTAGTACATAACATAGCATACATGAGACTTCCAACAGCTGATGCATATGGAACTCTCTTCATGTTCTCTATCTCATCAGGTGTCTTAGGACATTGATCTCGAGATAGTGGTAGTCCATGTCTAGAAGGTAGCAAGCCCTTCTTGGAGTCATGCATGTTAAACTTGACCAATATATGAAGATTGCGATAAGGCTAACATCTTATTCTTGCGATCTCGCAGGAGCTTGATCCCTAAGATGTAGCTTGCCTCACCCAAATCCTTCATCTGAAATTGAGATGATAACCAAACCTTTGTGGATGATAGTGCACCTACATCGTTTCCAATGAGCAATATGTCATCTACATATAGGACCAAAAAAATGACTGCATTACCACTTCCTTTCTTATACACACATGGTTCATCAATGTTTTGATTAAAGCCAAAAGATTTGACTGCCTGATCAAACTTGATGTTCCATGCTCTAGATGCTTGCTTAAGTCCATAAATGGACTTCTTAAGTTTACAGACCATGTTCTCTTGGCTACTAGCAATGAAACCTTCTGGTTGCATCATATAGATGCATTCGTCAAGACTTCCATTAAGAAAAGCTGTCTTGACATCCATTTGCCATATCTCGTAGTCATAATGACATGCGATGGCTAAGAGAATCCTTATGGACTTGAGCATAGCCACTGGTGAAAAGGTTTCCTCACAATCGATACCCTCTTTCTGAGTATATCCTTTCGCCACCAGTCTTGTTTTGAAGGTTTCCACCTTCCCGTCCACTCCTCTCTTCCTCTTGTAAATCCACTTGCATCCTATGGGTTTGATCCCTTCAGGTGCATTTACAAGTTCCCAGACTTGATTGGAATACATGGAATCCAATTCAGATTTCATTGCTTGCTGCCACATGTCAGCATCTATATCCGTTACTGCTTCATCGTAACTAGTAGGATCCTCAACCATATCCTCAGAGTCTGTCTTTAAAGACACTCCTAGATATCTATCTGGTTGTCTAGGAATTCTCCCACTACGACGAGGCTCCGGAGTATTTAAAGGAATATCCGGTCCATCTACTGTTGCTGGATCTGGTACAGATGTTATAGGGGATTCAGGAAGAATCTCCTCAAGAGTTTCTGTACTACTAAGCTCTTGATGCCTCATACAATCATCCTCTAAGTATCTAGCATGAGTGCTGATGAGCACTTTTTGCTCCTTTGGATGATAAAAGATGCCACCTCTTGTTCCCTTAGGATACCCAATGAAGTAGCACATTTCCGATCTGGGTTCTAGCTTGGTAGCTTTATCATTCAGTACATAAGCTGGACAACCCCAAATGTGGATATGTCTCAAACTAGGTTTTCGACCTGTCCACATTTCTTGCGGTGTCCTAGGTACTGACTTAGATGGTACCAGATTTAAAATGTATGCTGCTGCTTCTAAGGCATATCCCCAAAAAGATATAGGTAGGGTTGCATGACTCATCATGGACCTTACCATATCAAGAAGAGTACGGTTTCTTCTCTCTGCCACACCATTTTGCTGGGGTGTACCCGGTGCAGACAACTGAGACACAATCCCTAGTTGTGTGAGGTACTTCTTGAACTCACCTAGGAGGTATTCGCCACCTCGATCAGATCGAAGGGCTTTGATATGTTTCCCTAGTTGTAACTCCGCTTCAGCCTTGAATTGTTTGAACTTATCAAACGCCTCAGACTTGCGTCGCATCAAATAGACATATCCATACCTAAAGTAATCATCGGTGAAGGTGATGTAATACTCATATCCTCCTCTTGCTAGTTTGTTCATAGGACCACACACATCAGTGTGAACCAATTCTAACAACTCATTTGATCTTAGTCCCTTTCCAGAGAATGACCTTTTGGTCATCTTTCCCTTGAGACATGATTCGCACTGAGGAAAAGGTTCGAAATCTAATGAGCTCAAGGGCCCATCTTCTACCAACCTCTGAATCCGTTTTAGGTTAATGTGACCCAAACGTAAGTGCCAAAGATAGGTGTCATTGGTTGAAGATACCTTCCTCTTAAGGGAAGTAGAACTTTCTAGTTGTACATTATGCAGTGTGGGAGCAATAGGATTTATATAAAATAAGTTATCATGTATTCTACCGGAACATATAATATTTCCATCTCTACTGATATCAACACCAGAATGGAAAGAAACTGAATAATTAAATTCAATAAGTCTGGAAACAGAAATTAAATTCTTCCTCATGTCCGGAACATAGAAAACATTATTTAAAATCAAAATCCTATCATTAGAAAAATGTAGAGAAACATTTCCCACTGCAACCGCCCAAACTTTAGCTCCAGTTCCAACTCTAAAGGCAAACTCCCCTTTCTCAATTTTCTGCATTATCTGAAACCCCTGCAACGAATTGCAGATATGATTAGTAGCTCCAGAGTCTACTATCCACGAGTCAGTAGAATCAACCACTAAACAAGTTTCAATGAAATAAGAAAAAGATGTACCTTTATTAACCGAGCCTTTGAGCTTGGAACAATCTTTCTTCCAATGACCTTTGAGGCCACATTTGAAGCATTTCCCTTTGGGCTTATCATCTGTACCCTTGTCCTTTCTATTACCAGCATTGCCCTTTTTCTGTCCCTTTCCCTTGATCTTCTTCTTCTTCATCTTCTTCCCTTTCGGGTTCAGATGAGAGGAAGACTGGAAAAAATGGGCTTGGGCCTTGGGCTTCATGATGGCCTCTGCCGCCTGGAGTTCCTTCATTAACTCCGCAAGGGTCATGTCCATCTTGCTCATATTGAAATTGAGCTTGAACTGATTGAAGGAATCCGGCAGAGTTTCTAGAATCATATCGGTTTGACTCTCTCCATCAATCTCAGCCCCTAGAATCTCAGCTACATTGAAACAATCCATCATCTTGAGAATATGATCTCTGACAGGTGTTCCTTCAGCCATTCTAGTATTCATGATGGTCCTTATAGCAGCTTGCCTAGCTGGCCTGCTCTTGTCTGCGAACATTTCTGACAAGGACATCATGATTTCGTAGGCTATGTCCATATTCTCGTGCTGTGTTTGCAACACGTTGGACATGGAAGCGAGCATGTAGCATTTAGCCATGTTGTTCGCTTTCTTCCACTTCCTTTCAGCCTCTAACTGGTCTTCAGTAGAATTGGGATCAATATCAGGACAATTTTCTACCAAGACATACTTGTACTCCTCAGCAGTGAGTACTATGTCAAGATTTCTCTTCCAATCTACGTAATTAGGGCCGGTCAACTTGTTCTCACGAAGAATACTCATCAACGGGCTAAAAGAATCTTTATCCATCTCTCTCTGGATATAAAAAGGTTTATAATTAGACAGGCAGTATATATGTAACATACATATGGTGCTTGTTATAAAAGGAAAAACATGCACAAAACTTTTTACATTATATCAACCCTAAACATAATGTATCAGTGTTTCAACCTCCTCATAAACCCTCCATCGAAAGGATGGCAGAGCCTATAGTAACGTTGAATTAAGCTCTTCTTATTTGGATTATCACTATCTGGATACATATCCAGTGACAGTCCAATCACTGATTGGTTTGACCTCATAAGACAAATAACTCTAACTCCTTGAAGAGATTATTACCGCCTTATGTCAAGTGTATTACCATCTCTTATGAAAAATTTCCAGAATGTCCAAATCTAGAAGTGAGCTTTGGTAAAGAACTCCACCGAAGGGATGGCCGTTCCCACCAACACTTCATTGACATTCTATAGAAGTGATCTTTAGTAAAGAACTCCACCGAAGGGATGGCCGCTCCTACTAACACCTCATTACGAATATTCACTTTAGTTCACTCACTAACCCATCGAAGTGGTCTTTAGTAAAGAACTCCACCGAAGGGATGGCCGCTCCCACTAACACTTCTAATGAGATTAATATGAACCGAGAATGGAAAGTCGTGGGGTTTTTCCTAAACCCCTCTCCCACTTGATAATTTATCACTAGGGTTTATAAACTTTCCTTTGATCTTTACTTCGTTTTCTCAAAAGCTCTTTTTAAAACTAGCAAACTTGGTTAATTAAATTCATGACTCAATGACTCAAGTCATCTTGAAAGTAAATAACCTTTGCATTAAAACATTTGAGAGAAACCCTTAATAGAATCAAAAACCTAATTAGGGTTTTGGGGAACCCTTAGGTAGCATCTAATTAGATTTTGAGTTTAGTCTATTTTGGAAACAAAGGGTGCCAACCCTATCCAATTTTAAACCTTAGACAATTAGAAGGTGCTGGTCTAAGTTCCGTTTAAAACCAATTGACCAAACAAAAACATACTAATTTTAGAAAGATGGCATTTTTAGATCCTAATGGTGGCCATGTTTCTAGGTGACAATTATAGCAATTATATAAAGCATTCAACCATGCATTCCATATATAAAAGCAAATAAAAGTATACAATCCTTGATGGCTCCCAGTCCTTAGGATTTCAAATCCTAATCGAATTAGGACTCCTCATGCATCTAGAAGTCTTGACTCCTTCATCTCCAAGGATTCCAATTTCTTGCAACCTTCTTGTCTTGAAACTTTCCTTTTCATGCTTGTGTCCATAAATAAATTTATACAGCAAACCCATGAAAAACAAAACAAAAATTACATTGGAGATTCCTATGCTTTTCAAAAAAGCTTACATCAAGACTAGTTGGAATAAAATTAAGAAAACTTTACAACTTCCTATGATCGCTAACCGCGCAATCGTACACTTTCCAACTAATAAAACAAACATCCAAATCCACATAACATACATGCGAACCATCAAGGATGCTAATTATGGCTGCAACCAAATAGGTTAGTGCATAATGTACAACATGATTCAGATCTGGAAAAATTAATTCCAGCCATCCAAACATAACCAGCATACAAAAATACAGCACTAATACAAATCTGAAATAAATTTCAGCAGGGTGCCACCATGCCCCTTCTAATCTAGGATTAATAAATCACATCATGGGATCATGATTTCGCAT
Organism: Umbellularia californica; assembly: GCA_028538565.1. Taxonomy (NCBI): domain Eukaryota; kingdom Viridiplantae; phylum Streptophyta; class Magnoliopsida; order Laurales; family Lauraceae; genus Umbellularia; species Umbellularia californica. The sequence continues at coordinate 43,491,198 of JAPQWN010000004.1, forward strand.
GGAGTGGCTCTGATACCACTGAAGGAAACCGCGATTCAGATCTGAAACTTCTCATATAGAGACAACTATGGCTGATACAAAGCATGACAGATTTTAAAAAATCTGATTTCTGCACTATGCAGCGGAAATCAGCCATAAAGAATCGCGTAGAAACTCCATGAAATCATAATCAACATGTGTCTAATTACAAGGAGATTATAGAAGACTATTACCTCAAAGATTTGCAAGCTTTAAACCTCTGAAAATCTGATGCAAAAGGGACAAGATCAGGTCTGCAATCAGCTACTATGCTGCAGGAATTTCTGCAGGAATTATTCTTCTTCTAATCTTCTCCTCTATCTCACTTCCAAATCTGATTGGCTGAGGTGGTGGAACCTTAATCTAGGTTTTTGAGATGAGTTTCTAGAATCATATGAGATGGAAATCTCCTCAAGAAAGAAGAGAAACAAGGGCTCCACGTTTTGGGCTTTGTTCTTGTGTTTTAAGGTCATTCACGCCCAAGGGAAGCTTCCTCCTTTTATGAAGATTGCAAGGAATCCTTTCCCATTAAGTCTCTCCTACTAATTCTCTTAGAAGTCCTAAAAGGAAAGCTCAATCCTAAGATTAATTTCCTCTTAGAAACAATCCAAATTAGAAAAGGAAACTTTGATGAATATCCTTTAAACTTAGCAATTAGTAATCCTAGTTGTGCAACAATTACTAATTTAAGTTTCTAAGGGAAACTCTATTATAGGAATACTTATCCAAGGAGGAGTCCAACCTTCCAAGTAGAGAGACCTACTCAAAGTTGGAGACCCCACACTAAGAAATCCCTATGTTGGACGTCCCACATGCTATGGCCCACACTATGGCCCACATGTCCATAATTTGTCTAGAATTAAATTCATGTATGCCATCGAGGCCTATTTGAATTTAAATTCAAAATTATTTTTCCATAAAATAATTCAACCTCATCTCCTAATCATATTAGGAAACCATGCCAATATAGGAAAGTGACTAGAGAAGGGACCAAAAGACATATTTGCCCTTGGCTCCCAAAATGACCAAAATGTCCATGCTAAACCCATAGCAACATTAAGACCATTTTAACCTTAACTCATTCCACTAGAGAGTTATGGTTGCACTCCAGGGACAAATATTAAGTATGAAATAAGCAAGTCATAAATTGACTGTTGTCTCCGACCTACTAAGTGCAATGACCTAAATGCCCCTCTATGTAACATCCTCAATCGAGTTAGGTTATCCGATGTACTATCAACCTTCTCGATTAAATCTTAAACCTTAGAACTTCATATCCTTGACTTAATCATCATCCTGATATTATTCTCTTGATCCAGGGAGCGACCCACAAGTTCAATATCAATATGGAACATCCATATACTAAGATCTTAGATTTTGATGATCAATCGGATAATTCTAAGGGGACGATCAATCCATCAGTAGATGGCATAGATTCTATATTGCATTTGCATGTCCCAACTGATCAAGCCCGAGTACCTAACTCACAGAGCTGTTGACCCAAGAAAAGAATCTCACCCATAATGAATTAAAGCACAAGAACTTGAATTCGTCAGTTCATCCACAAATGCTCAAGATTAAGAGCACCGGTCACTTAGTAGCATGAGGTGATTTGATCTCTCTCTGTGATAGTACTATTTTAGAGATCACACCTACAATGGTCCTGTTCAATGCATGACACATGCACTAATGAGATAGATCCGGGAAAGCCCTCCCGTGACTTAGGTATGTCACCCTATATAGGAGAGTATCTCATTATAACTTATACCAAGATGAAGTGCCCAACTCCATCTTTCAGTTATGAACTAATCTGTTGTTTCCAATATCCATGAATCAGACCTATCTGTGTGAAGCCACTTCACACCTGATGGAACGCGCTCCGAGGCGCCGTGGGGCGGCTACCGGGGTCGGCGGAACGTGGGAGTCCGTCGGGTCCGGCCCTTTCGCGCCCTGGCGGGCCTGAAGCGTGCATCAACATTTCTTTGTGTGGGTGTGCCAGATTTTCTATTTTACTTGGAATTGCAAGTGGTAATCCGGAGATCGACCTTCGCAAGTAAAAAGGAAATCAACTTCTTTCAAGTTTTCCATTGCACAAATATTTAAGAAAAGAGACATTTTCTTGGTTTGCCATGAAAGGCGATTTTGTTTGGCATTTATAGCCGATTTTGGCGTTTATAGCCGATTTACAATTCTCATCAATAATGAAAAAGACAAGAGTTGTGATTTTTGTCTCTTTTAGAAAAATACAAACTACAATGAAAAGCAAGAAAACGAAGATCTAACTTTTCAGGAGATTGTGGGGGACTCGTTCAGATTGACGGTCGCAAGCCATGTATGGGCTTCGCCATCATCCATGCAGATGAGAACAGAAGATGCTCTTGATTCGCTTGGCTTGGCTATAACCTCAGGTTTTTAGAGGACAAAGACCAAGAGAAGGTCCTATGTCCAATAAAAAGCTAAGTAGACGGGCTGAAAAGCCATGTCTAAGCCATTGGAGGCAGCAGGAGAAGGCAAGGACCTTGGGGGGGGTGCCCCCCAAGGGACTTTTGTCACCTTGTAGTGGTGGCCGGTGCAGAACTTCAGCAGAGTTTTTCTCTCTTTTTTTCTTTCTCTGGATACGAGCTCTGGATTCTTTCCGATCGATCGATCTCGATTTTCTGATTTCGATTTTCTCCTTTTTTTTTTCATTTCAATGGAATGCTCTCCTATTTATAGGCCTTTGGTAGCCATTTAGGAGGGTTTATGAGCCTTAATGGCTTTAATGGGAGGAGTTACAAGATTTATTTCTTGATTTTGTAACTCCTTTTTCCTTGAATCTGATTGGCCGATGGAGACTAAGGGCTTTTAATCACCTTAATTACCATAATGGGAGGAGTTTCATGGTTTAAATGCCATGAATCAATTGACTTGTAACTCCCAAATGCTTGCTTCTGATTGGGCCGTCCAAAGAAATGAATTAATGACTATAATAAAGCTAGTCAATTAACCACATTAATTGGTCGCCGAGCAGTCGAAGAGTCGCGGGCCGTGCCGTGTCTTCTGGAATTCTTCTGGCGATGATCATCGATGGATCTTCATGCTGATCGACATCGGATGAACATGTAACTTCAGACATTGATAGCTAAGAGCGGGCCGGTGACATCTGTCTTGTCGATTTCTCGATCGGTCGGACAGAAAGAGCACTTTTTTTTGTCGCCCGGTTGGCGATCTTGGAGCGATCAATGATGATTTTGTGCTTTTGGAAGTTGACCCATGATTTTGACGGATGTCGGAGGATATGAGTCAATTTCAAGCACTAAAAATCACATTTTCAGGAAACCACAGGGGCCAAAGTGCGCGAAACGCGAAAAAAGACGGAAAAAACGGGTCACCGGCGGAAAATCCGGTGACCCGGACTTCCATGGTCGCAGGGGCCTGCGACCCTGGGGGAATTTTCCCCTTCGGAGCCCGTTTTGCGGTCGTTTTGAGGTCTTTTTCGTCGCCGTTTTCTTCTGTATTTTTCCTGACATTTCTTCTCATTTATTGGCTTGATTTCCCTGTAGAAAACCTGATGAGAATCCTTGCATTTTTAGAGTGCAAAGTTTCTAATTTTCCGGGAAAGCCGAAGACTTTGTCGCGTAGAGCTGCTGATTTTCCGCCAGAAGCTGAAACTTGGTCAAACGATGTCGGAATGACCTGAAATTTGAGGTGAAGCCTCCTGAGCAATAAATAAGACCAACCATAGGCTTTTGTTTGAGTTTTGAAGCCGTTTGGGGTCCCGTCGATGCTTCACTTGATTTTGCTGCGGGGAAAATGCCGAGCTTTGATATGTGGTCAAACGATGTCCGATTGACCTGAAATTTGACGGGGAGCCTATTGGAGTCATTTTGAGACGTTCCATGGGCTCCGTTTTGGATGTCATGGTCCCGGGTTGCTCCGCCGCCGGTAGGCTTGATTTTCTCTCGGAGCATCGAAACCTGGTCAAACATTGTCAGAATGACCTGAAATTTGACGTGCAGCCTTTTGGAAGCATGTTGAAGCCACTCATGCACTTGGTTTGATGAGCGAAGGCTTCGGTGGTTCCCGCCGCCGGGAGGCTTGATTTTGCTGCTCGAGCATTGATGGAGGGTCAAACGTTGTCGGTTTGACTTGAAATTTGGCATGGAGCCCTTTTGAGACATGCTGGAGTCATCTGTAGGCTCTGATCGAAGTTTTGACGTCTCCGATGATGTCGCCGCCGGGAGCGCCATTTTAGCTAACGGAGAAGCGAAGTTAGGCCAAATGATTCTGAAATGGCCCGAAACTTCATGTGTACTCTTCTCTTGGCTATCTTGAAGGATCTTGCAGTTTTTGTTTGATTCTGACAAGATTTGATTTTTTGGAGAAATTGCATTGCCTATTTATGGCAGGTTGCGACTTCATGCAGCTTTCTTGATGTTGAAGAGGCAAAGTGACATTTTTGGTGTCAACAAATGCCCCCTCGAGGTACAGCGACGAGTTGCTTGACTTTTGTAGTCGATGTGCCTCGAAGAGATTTTTGAAGGAGAGCTTGTGTCTTGACCAAGAGTCTTTGAGCAATCTTTCCTTTGGTATAGTAGCCTTTGAGCTTCCAGGGGAATTTTATGGTAGTGAAAGGAATCACACACCATCTCGAGGCAAAGTTTTGAAGATGACATCAGGGATGTGGATTTGGGTTTCTGTTTTTGATCTTGTGACCTAACCAGCTATATATGGCAGGTTAGGGGATCGGGTTTTGGTTTTGACCTTGTGATCCAACAAGCTGTATGTGGCAAGTTGGGGGATCATGATTTGGTTTTTGGTTTTGGTCTTGTGACCTAACAAGCTGTATGTGGCAAGTTAGGGGACCAGGATTTGGTTTTTGGTCACTCTTTGGGACTGTGTGGGTCCATTGGAGTGGTTTGGATTTTTGTGGAATGTCAATTTCAAGATTTTGGCTCAATTTGGTATATGAGGCTGGATGGTTTGATTTTTGGAAGCTCATGGGGCTTGGGATTTTTTGTATGGTTCAATCAACTCAAAAGAGGCATGGAACCATTATTGTATGCTCTTGGTAAGAGGATTTTTTTCTGACTAAAAGCCCAAATTTTTTTTTTTTTTTATAGTGCCTAGGTGGTCAAACCTGGCTCATATGGGCTAACCCATGGGACCTTAAGCTTTTTAGGATGGCTTAGATCTCATGTGGGGTCATTTTTGTAAAGAATATCTAAAGATATCTCATTTGGATAGAGAATATCTAAAAATAGCTTTATGGGAGAGAATCTCTCATATTCCCTTAATTTGGGAGAGAATATCTCAAGGTATCTTTCTTTTTGGGAAAGAATCTCCAATCTCCTATTTTGTTGGAGAGAATCTTTCATTGATTGATTTTGGGAGGAAATCTCTCAAAGACATCTTTCTTTTTGGGAAAGAATCTTTCTAATTCCTTCTCTTTTGGTAAGGTTACTAATTAGTAACACTTACCTTTCTTCTTTGTTTCCTTCTTTGATTTGCTCTCTCCTATAAAAGCAAAGGAAGGTAGGATCTCTTGCTCTTATTGCTTTCTTTTGCAACAATCTCAAGAGAGCTCCAAGGCCAAGAGTTTTTCTTCTTCAAGGATCTTCAAGCTTTTTCCTTCTTCTTCTCCATCAATGGCTTCAAGTAAGTTTTCTCTCTTTTTCTTTCAAGAAAACTCTATGTAGAGAATAGGATGGTAAAAAAAGAAAGTTTCTCTTCTCTCTATTTTTTCTTTCTTTTCTTTTTTTTCTTTCTTTCTATTCTTCTTCTCTTTTTTTTTCTTTTCTTTTTTTTTTCCACGTGATTTCTGTTTTTTTTTTTTCACGTGTGTCTCTTTTCTCTTTTTTTTTTTTTTTTTTTTTGGTGGGCCGTACGGACAGATCTGTACGGATCTGGTCCGTACGGCCACGTGGCCTGATTTTTTTTTTTTTTTCTTTTTTTTTTTGAGAAAGTTTCTTTTTTTTTTCTTTTCTTTCTCCCTCTTTTTTTTGAGAAAGTTTCTTCTTTTTTTTTTTCTCTTTTTGCTCATCATGATAATGCGTTTTTATACAAATCTAGATGTTCATGCATGTACTTTTTGTAAATTGAATTTGAGAGCATGATAACATACCTGAAAATCTTTGCAAATTTGGGAATTTGGAGCTCGCAGCGATGTTGAGCCCTTCTTGATTTTGCGGAGATTTTGAGGTTTCGAAAGTTTGGAGTTTCGGAGCCCGCAGCAATGTTGAGCCCATCTTCAAACTTTCTATTTCCATCGGGGTATTTCCTTTTTCTTTGGAATTGCCCCGGAGTCATGCCAAAATTTCGCCAGATTTTTGGTGGGACAAAGTGACCCCTTTTTTTTTTTTTTTAGCGAAATCCTGTCATTTTGATGACGATCTTTTTCTTTTCCAACCTTTGCAGGTGGTTCCTCCAGAGCGAACAAGGGTAAAGAGCCTGCTACAAGCGTACCTCGTCGATCTGCTAGATCTTCCAATGTGGCCGTTCAGCAAGCCTGGGAGAAGGTCCAGTTTGTTGAGAAGAACTTGGAAGAGTGCGATTCCCTCAATCGCGATGAGATGAGACAGCGATTGATTGCTCTCAAGGATGAGGAGTTCTATAAGATCATGGTAAGCAACCGTCCTTGGGTTATGGACGATCTGAGGGTTTTACCCAAGCCTACCTTCTTCTTTGGAGATGCAGTCCCTGACGACTTGACATACCAAAGGAGATGTTTTCAGTTCTCTTACACAGCAAATGGTGAGGAGAGAACTATTTCTACCCGGTCGTCTTTTGACCGGACCATCTCGATCCTGAGCCTTTCTCCCACGTGCCCTAAGAGGGAAGATCCTCCGAGCTGGGTGAAGAGGACCAGTGTGATCAAGACCGGGGTTTTTGTTGGTGGACCCTCCGGATATGCGGAGAAGCCACCTGTTCGTATGGACTTGTTGATGCCAGCCAGCGGCTACCAGGGCTCTGATTATCCGTCGGTCGATTTGAGACCGGTGGGCCTTGGCGTTTTCAGCGGTGACGGCAGTACTTGGGTGAAGCCTTTTCGACTTCGTGGCCGTTTCAATGTTGACTCCGATTGGAAATCATGGACTGACCACACCTTGCTGATTGGGGGCGCCGTTTTGAAGGAAGCCGGGATTTTTGACGCGGTCCGCGCTTTTAGGGAGACCGTGACTTTTTCCGATGATGCCTTCATGGCTATGTTGGAGTCTTTCCTCCCTCAGACCAATACCTTCGTTGTCACGAACGGTGAGATTGGTTTTTCTTTGAAGGAGTTGAGTGCTATTACTGGATTACCCATCCTTGGCAAACTCTACGAGGAGTTCATGCCGATTGACAGCGTCCTTGAGGAGCAGTCAGAGGAGTTCAGGCTCCTATACTTTCAGCTCGTCGCCTTCTATGATTTTTTGAAGGAGGGCTCGAAAGTGAGATCCAGCAGTTGGAAGAGTTATGGCTCTTCATTCTTCAACTTCTTTGACAGCAAAGAGTCTTCTGATAGCATGACCCGAGAAGACAGGAAGAAGACTTCGGTCATGCAGGAAGAGTTGAAGGGTTTCTTCGCGAGCACAGATGCCATTTGTTCTGACATTGCATTGCGGAGAGATCTTGCTTTTTACCTCACTTTTTGGCTAGGTGAGGCTATTTTTGCTGGTGGAGATGGGACGCACATCAGACCGCATTGTATTTTTCCGGCTTGTCAGATGGCGTTTGGAGAGCGGCTTGCTTTGGTGCCCGCTCTTTACTCCTACTTGTGTACCGAACTGCAGGCTGCTGCTTTCTTGGTTCGGCTTGGGCTCCCTATGAATAGGGTATTTTCAGCCCATATCTTTTATTCGTGGTTTGTATACCACTGTCCTGGCTTCCACCAGCTGGGTGCTGCACAGGATGATGATCCTCTGATGATTCGATTGGCTAAGGGAAAAGCCGTATCTGAATCACTTTTGTTTGCCCCCATGAGGATCCGACGGTTCAGGGACGTCGAGATGGGGCAGTCTTCAGTTAAGCTTTCTCCGGAGTTGCGGAAGAAGGCTTTTGATTTTGGTGCCTCCCGAGACTCTACCAGAGCAGGGTCGGGAAGGCATTACTCTTTGACCAATGCAGAGAAGGAGTGGCTTTTCAGCATACGAGTCGGCACGATGGTGTACCGTAGACATCTTTTCGTCGACATCTAGCCGTATGTACCTTCTCGCTTTGCGCTTCAGTTGGGCTTCTCTCAAGGCGTTGTTGGAGCGCCTTCGAGTATGGTGAAGCGTTTTGGGGGTTTGCAGGATGGCAGAAATGCATGGGCTTTCTATAGTGCTGAAGACACTACTGCCACGATTTCTTATCCTGAGCTGTCGACTTTCCGAACTGCCGGCTTCACGAAGTGGTTCGCGGAGAGCTTTTTGGCATATCGGGGGCTTTCCAAGAAGGAGCTTGATGTAAAGCTGTCTTCTGGAAAAGGCATTGGGAAGTCGGATGGCGTCCGGCGAGAGGAAGTTTGGGCCTTCCTTTCTGGAGAGAAGCACAAGATAGGCTTTCTCGGTGACCAGGGCGTCATTGGTTCTGAAGCTGTTCGGGAAGTACCTGATGAGGCTTTGGAGCAGCTAGAACAGGAGGAAGCTGAGCTCGACGCTTGGATGCAAGCGGCACAGAGACGAGCTTTCGTGGAGTCTACTGGCGAGAGCAGACCATCCAGTGAGGAGTCAAGTGAGAAACCTGACTCTGATAGTGGGGCGGGTTCTTCTAGGAAGCGAACCCGTAGAGGTAAGAAGAGGAGGAGGAGTCAGCGTCACATGGGGCGGGACGAAGACTCTCCTAATGTGGAAGTCCCTCTCACTGTCAATGAGGAGGTGCCAGGGGAAGCTGACGAACCTCCGGAGAAGAGGATTCGGGAAGAAGAGACCATCGGTGAAGGTATGATTCCTCCTTTTCCTTTTCTACTTCTTTCATGGGGCTTTCCATGTTCTGATTTGTTTTCTCACCCTGCTGCTGCTTTTCTTTTAGCAGAGGATGAAGACTTGCCGATGCCTGAGGTTCCAACCGATGAGGCGGTGATGGAGCCGGTTATGGCATCTGAAGAAGAACCGAGGGACTCTGGAATGACTCCGGAATCTCCAATTGGTATAACTTCTTTCGCTTTCTCTTTTTTTTTTTGCCTGCGACTTGATTTGCTAACATTTTTTTCTTGTCAGCTGACTTGCCACAGGATTCCGATGACTTTGAACCATCAATGGACGCAAATGTCGATGATGCTTCTGATGAGTTCATGGAGGAAGAGAGTGTTCCGCCAGTCGTCGAAGAAGGTACTTTGTAGTGATGACCCTGATGATTTTTTTTTTGAACAGGATCATATTCATACCCTTTTGTGTTTCATTTGCAGGTTTTGAAGTGACAGAAGAGAGTCCATCGCTTTCTTCAGAACCAGAGCAAGGGATGCCAGAGGTCGATCCGGAGGTAGAGACCAGTTCTGACATGATTGAGGAGATGCCTCGTGTTGAGATTCCCTCTCCAGTGGCTCCAAGTGAAAAGAGTTCTTTTGTTACTCTTCCAATGGGACATGACATGAGCAAACGATCAGCGGAGAAGGGTGAATCTTCATCCAGTTCGTCTCTTCAATTTGCGAAGAAGGTGCTGGCTCGGGTTTTGAGTTCTTGGGTCAAGACTCTCATTTCTGGACACTTGGAGGCAGGATTTGGCATGATCCCACATGTACAGGAGATTCTGACCGACACCGAAGAGGTTGGTCTGGATGTCACAGGTGCCAGGGCGATCGTTGATAGGATCATTGCACTGGGTGACAAGTGGTTTGAGACCATGGGTTTCCCTGACGACCAATTCTTCAAGGAGATGTTCTTGGACCCTGCTGATAAGGCTAAGTCTGACCTGAATGAGGCTACACAAAGCAAGAAGCAGCTAGTTCGGGAGAAGAACAAGGAAGAGCTAGCCATCATCGGATTGAGGCATGACCTTAACATCCTTGATAGGGAAGTTGAGGAGGCCAGGAAACGTCTTGAGCATTTGAAGGCACAAGTCGATGCGAAGTGGGCTGCTATAACAGAGGCTCGTGATAGGGAGAGTACTCTGATCCGCAAGGTTGCAGATGCCGGTCAAGTTCTCGAGAGGAGGACTCTAGAAAACGAACGATGGCAAACTGCTGGGGAAGAGCTTCCCAGTGTAAAAGAAGGGTTACGGCATTCGCCAGCATCTCATGGCAAGTTCCTGAAGAAGCGTGCCTTGGAAACTCTGACGGCTGAGGCCAAAAGTTTGCTTGAGGAGCTGAAGCTTTGGCTGGAGACCATTTTTGGCTGAGCTCCTGATTTTTTATAGCAGAAACCATTCTTCTTTTTTTTGGTACCACATGTATTTTTTGGTACTCTTTTTTTTTTGTAGTGCTTGTGAACACTTTCTTTTTTTTTTGGTACCACATGTATTTTTTTTTTGGTACTTTTCTTTTTTTTTTTTGTAGTGCTTGTGAACACTTTCTATTTTTTTTTTTTTGCTTTGGTACCACATGTATTTTTTGGTACCTTTTTTTTTGTTGTTCCCTACGCTCACTCAAATCTTTTTGTGATGAAAGCAATTGCTAAATGGGATTTGATCAAAAGCTTTGTCATTTTGTGAAAATCTTTTGTCAAATGGTTGTTTTGGTAGGGGAAACGAATTTCGCATGAAAGCCGAATTTTTGTGGCATTTACAGCCAGTTTGGTGGCATTGATAGCCAATTGGTGGCATTTATAGCCGGTTTGGTGGCATTGATAGCCAATTTGTGGCATTTATAGCCGGTTTTGACATGAGAGTCAGGTTTTTTTTGTGTGGCATTTGTAGCCGAGTTTTTTGAAAACCAAGTTTTATTTTATTGGCATGAAAGCCGATTTTGGCGTTTATAGCCGGAAATTTTTGTTTTGGCATTCATAGCCGGATTTTGGCATTTATAGCCGAGTTTTGGTTTTCAAAATGCAGGTATCGACTAAATGTCGCCTCCCCGCTGAATGGTCTTGCAAGTATCGATGGAATGTCGCTTCCTTGCTCATTCGGTTTTGCGAGTATTGATGGAATGTCACTTCCTCGCGGGTTAGGTTTTGCAAGTATCGATGGAATGTCGCTTCCTCGCGAATTGGGGTGCAAATATCGACTAAGCGTCGCTTCCCTGCTTTTCCCAAGACTTTTGGTTTTGCGGGTACTGACTTGATGTCGTTTCTCCGCGATTTTTGAAATTTGAGGTTTTCTCGAACCATTTGTAATTTTGGTTGTGGATAGCAACTGGTATGTTGCATCTCCACGATTTTTGAAATTGGGTTGTGGATATCAACTGGTTTGTTGCTTCTCCACGATTTTAGGTTTTCTCGAACCTTTGAAATTTGGGTTGTGGATATCAACTGGTTTGTTGCTTCTCCACGATTTTCGAAATTGGGTTGTGGATATCAACTGGTTTGTTGCTTCTCCACGGTTTTTGGATTTTGCAAGTATCGACGAAATGTCGCTTCCCTGCGATTTTGGGTGCAAGTATCGATGGAATGTCGCATCCTTGCTTTTTTTCAAAATTTTTGTTTTGCGGGTACTGACTTTGATGTCGTTTCCCCACGATTTTTGAAAAACCATTTTTTTTTTTGTTTAAAGACACGAGGGTCGTAAATTTTGACCTAGAACCATTTGGCGGTAAAAGGTAAGGTGGACTAGGGTGGAAATCCCTGAATCCGGATTTTTGTTTCAAACCATGAATTTTGGTTCAAGGATCGAAAGTTTTGGTCAAGTCAGGGAGAGGCTCCTAAACTTGGATTTTTTTTTTGTTTTTGAACAATGAAACAATGAAAGTAAGCATTGTTTTTGAATCTCTAGAAATTTTGACATTTGATATGAAAATTCTAAAGAGAGTGGGTTTGACGAGCGAGTACCTGAGAACAGGTTTTGGCCATACAGGCATTGCTCTTACCCAGTTGGGTAAGTCTTCAAGGGTAGTACCGCTTCAAGAACTTGCCGTTGATAGGCAGCATACATCTGTCGCCTTCCATGTTTAGGAGGGCATATGCGCCGTTGGAGAAGACTTTGTCGATGACGTAGGGTCCCTCCCATTTTGGTTCAAATTTGCCTTTGGATTTGTGTGCGAAGACCATTGGTCTTTTTACCGCAAGAACCAAGTCACCCTTTTTGTAGGCGCGTTGCCGGACCCTTTTGTCAAAAGATCCTGCCATGCGTGCTTGGTAAAGTTCAATGCTTTGTCGAGCTTCGAGCCGTCTCTCATCGAGATTGTCCAGCTCATGGAGTCGCAATTTCGCATTGCTTTCTTGAGTCATGTCATTTTGTAGAGATACCCTCAGAGAAGGAATTTGTACCTCTAGGGGCACGACAGCTTCGCATCCATAGACCAAGGAGAATGGTGTGCTATGGGTTGGTCCTCGAACGGTGGTTCGATAGGCCCACAAAGCTTCAGACAGTTTGTCGTTCCAGTCTCTTTTGTGACTAGAGACCATTTTCTTGAGGATTTTGCAGAGTGTCTTGTTGAAGGCTTCTGCTAATCCGTTTGCTGCCGGATTGTATGGAGTCGAAGGACAGCTTTGAATTTTGTATTTGTCGCAAAACCTGTAGAATCGATGATCCCGGAATTGTGGTCCGTTATCATGGACGAATCTCTTGGGTATGCCGAAACGACAAATGATGTTGGTGCGCAGGAACTGAAGAACTGATGAGGTCTTCATTTCGTTGAACGCAAATGCTTCTGACCACTTGGAGAAATAATCCGTAGCGGCGAAGATGAAGCGATGACCTTTGCTTGAAGGGGGAGAGATAGGACCTATGATGTCCATGCCCCATGCTTCAAAAGGCCATGAGATTGCTGTAGGATGCAGCCATTCCGGAGGCATGTGAATGTAATCTCCGTGAACTTGGCATAGCTGGCAGCGTTTGGCAAATTGCATTGCATCAGCAACCATGGTAGGCCAATAGTAACCTAACCTTTTTATCTGATCATAGAGCTTAGGACCTGCCTGATGGGCTCCACAAAGACCAGCATGAACTTCTTTAAGTGTTTCTTCGGCCTCTTGTTGTGACAAGCAGCGTAGAAGTACTCCGTTGAAGGATTTCCTGTAAAGGATCTTTGAAGGGATATCCAAATGAAAGTTTGGGGTTCGCCTTTGAATGCTTACCCGTTCTTTTGGATCTTCAGGTAGGATTCCGAACATAGTGTAATCAATGAACGGATCCCTCCAGTCGCCGATTGAAGGTTGAAGGATAGAGATCCGACTTCCAACCACTCGGTGGCATTCAGCAACTGCTTGGTGTGTGTTAAGAGGAGGGAGGATCCTTCTCTCATTCACTGTAATTTGCATGTTTTTTCCTTCCTGGATCGCCATTGATGCGGCAAGTCCGGCCAGGGCATCTGCACGGATATTTTCACCTCTACGAATGTGAGTGATGTTGCAGATGTCAAACTTTTGCAGAAGCGATTGTGCCTTGTTGTAATAAGGCAGCAGATCGGGCTTCCTGACTTCATATTTCTGATTCATCTGGTTGACGATCAGTTGAGAGTCTCCAAAGACTTCCAGCATAGTGATACCGGATTCGATGGCGAGTTCCAATCCTAGGATCAGAGCTTGGTATTCAGCTGCATTGTTTGTGCATGGTTCCAGTAGCGAGAAAGCGTGTGGAATCATGTATTTGTCAGGGCTAACAAAGAGGATGCCAACTCCTGAGATCAGCTTTCTTTTTTCATTTGTCCTGGTTGCACCGTCAAAGTACATGTCCCAGGAGGCATTTGGCGAGAAAGTCTCCACGTTGTAGATAGGTTCGTCTGGGAGATCATCTCTGAGTGGTGAATCTTTAGGCAATGGACGCTCTCCGAGGAAATCTACTAGAGCTTGGCCTTTGATTGCTTTTTGTGATACATACCTAATATCAAATTGTGACAAGAGGATGGACCATTTTGCCAGTCGGGCATTGAGAGAACCGGCCTTCGTGACAAGGACCTTCAAGAGGTTGATCCTTGAGACGAGGTAGACTGTGTTGGAAAGCAAGTAGTGACGTGGCTTTTGTACGGCAAACATCACTGCAAGGCATTCCTTTTCGACTGGGGAGTAGCGATGCTCTGCACCTACTAGCATGCGGCTGAGGTAGTATAGAGCAGCTTCTTTTCTTTCATCATTTTCTTGTGCAAGCAGAGCACCCAGAGAGTGATCAAGGGCTCTTGTGTACAAGATGAATGGTTTTCCAGTGGCAGGGGCAGCTAACACTGGAGGTTTGGTCAGGTATGACTTGATATCTTGAAATGCGGCTTCACAGTCGGCATCCCAGACAAAGTCTACACCCTTTTTCATCAATCGAGAGAATGGACGGCATTTCCCCAAAAGATTGGAGATGAACCGTCTGATGTAGGCCAATCTCCCTTGAAGCCCTTTTAATTCTCTCAAGGTTCTTGGAGAGGGCATTTCTAGAATAGCCTTGACTTTTATGGGGTCAAGTTCTATTCCAGCTTTCCGAACAAGGAATCCGAGAAACTTACCCGACGAGACGCCGAAGAAGCATTTTAGAGGATTCATCCGCAGTTTGTGTTTGCGAAGTCGGAGGAAGACTTCCCGAAGATCTTTGAGATGGTCTTCTTTTCTTCTGCTTTTGACGGCGAGGTCATCAACGTAACATTCGACCGTCTTGTGCTGCATATCTTGGAATATTTTCATCATAACCCTCTGATATGTGGCACCAGCATTTTTCAGACCAAATGGCATGACAGTGTAGCAATACACGCCAAATGGAGTCCGAAATGAAGTGTGTTTTTCATCCTCGGGATGCATCTTTATCTGATTGTAACCAGAGAAGCCATCCATGAATGTCATTCGCTCGAATCCGCAAGTATTGTCAATCATCACCTCCGGTATGGGGAGCGGGAATTCATCTTTAGGGCAAGCGCCATTCAAGTCTCTATAGTCAATACAGACTCTGATCTGCCCAGTTTTCTTTGTCACGAGGACAATATTGGCCAACCACTCTGGATGTTGTTCCTCACGGATGAAGCCGACACTTTTGAGCTTTTGAACTTCTTGTTCAATTTTATCCATCACATCTGGACGGAATCTTCTTTGGCCTTGTTTGACAGGCTTGACGTCTTCTTGAAGATTGAGTTTGTGGACTGCTACTTTGGGGTCTAAACCAGGCATTTCAGCATAGGACCATGCAAAGCAATCAACGAACTCACGAAGAAAAGCGATATACTCGGGTAACTCATCATCCTTTATTTTCTTACTTATGAATACAGGACGTGGGTTATCAGGTGTTCCCAGTTTATCTTTTGAACAGGATCTTCTGTCGGAAGGTTCGAAGGTGGTTCCTCCACAATATTTTCGGAGGCTTCCAACTCAACGAAGCCTTCTGGAGTTTCAACTGCATTACCAGACCAAGGCTCTGTTCCTTTCCATGGATTTTCTTGATTGGTGATCTCCTCAAGGCTTGCTATGAGATAGTCCCAATCGCCTGTTGAGTCTGGTATTTCTTTTGGAGACGAGGGTTCTTCTGGGTCAGGATGCCACAAGTCTGTATTATCGGACGATTCCTCTTTATCATCAGAGAAATCATACCAATTGGATGAGCTTCCTGGATCTTTGTCAGGTAACTCTTTAAAGAGATTTCCAGGGAGATCGATGTCTTCGTGGACTTTAGATGTTGAGGCTTGGTCGGTAAAACGACTTTTAAGCCTTTGTGTCAACTGTCTCAGAGGAGTGTCGGGATCATACCCTAACCCATATGAAGACTTTTCTACATGACCGTAGAGTCTCCAATCTTCCAGCTGGCTTTTGGTCAAGGCGGGCTCCAATGGCGTGAGAATACCGCGTCTTTCTCCCAAACCAACTGGGTTTTGAGCGTCATAGCCCATTTTCTTCATAATTGCTTGTGCCACAGGACTATATAGAGATAGCTGAGGCATACCTTCATTTTGGAAAGGTTCCAGCATGGAATTTGATGAAGAAGCGTCCGATCTATGGAAGAAGATCGGCCTTTGCTTTGGTGATGTTGCCGGAACAACAAAGGTAGCAGACGTAGGATCTTCTACATCAGCAGGTGTCTCCATCGGAGTGAGAGCAGGCTGAACTTGCTGAGTGTCAGCTTGGCTTGACGATGCATCGTCTTCTGGCTCTGAGTCCGAGTCTGTGTCTTGCATGATAGACACGAGAGAGACAACAAATTTGCCCCTAGGCTTTTGTTTCGCCTTCTTCACTTTAGTCGTGATGACCAAAGGTTTTGAATTCTTGAGGGAGATAACGAAGGGAGATTGACTACTCTCTTCTAATTTGCCGGAGGGTTTGTTTTCTTCCGGTGATTTTTGAGGAGCCTTGCCTTTATCTTTCTGGAGATTTTCAGCAGGGGGTGCTATTTCCTCTTCTTCTTCTTTTTCGCCTTCATACATTTGGGAGTCTGCGAAGTGGACTTCTTTACCTTTGAAGGGTTTCCTGTCCGCAAAGACTCGATGTACCATGCCGTCGTCGCCGACAAACTTGATGCATTGATGTAGAGTTGAAGGAACAACACCATTCTCGTGTATCCAAGGACGTCCGAGAAGGATGTTGTAGCATGAGGGGGTTTTTATTGCATACACAGTGACCTCAGAGATAAGATCACCGATTTGCAATTTGAACCTGATTTTGCCGATAGGCCTTTGAGTGCTCCCATCGTATCCAAAGATAGATACAGATGTGTGGCTTAGCTTGCTGGGTGGGATGCCCAACTCTTCAAAAGCCGAAGTGGAGATAAGGTTGAGTGCAGAACCTGGGTCGATCTGAACTCTATGTATCGGCATTTCTTTGATGTACCCTGTGAAGTACAGGGGTCGGTTGTGCCTTGCTTCGCCAAGTAGGAGGTCTTCCTTAGTGAAGGCGATGGTTGCACTGGCTGCCTTTTGAACCGAGAGGCATTGGATGCATGATCCCTCAGTTTTCTTTTCTCCCTTTGAGGAAGTTTCAGAGTTTTTGACCCGGTAGTCCATTTCAATTTGGAGGACTTGCGGGGCATGTTTGTCGACATCCTCATTCAGTTTTTGTAATTCTGAGATGAGATTATCACGAGTGCGTGGAGACATTCGTAATAAATCCAGGATGTGAAGACGTGCAGGTATGTGTTTGAAGTGCTCAACCAAGTCATACTTAAAAGCCTCCTTAGGGCCTGCATGTTCATCATTGTTGCCACTGGGGGTGCTTACAACATCTTTTCCCGAAGGATTTACATAAGTAAAGGAAGATTGGTTGTAATTTTTGTGGTAGTCCCGGCCCGAACGGGTGCCTCTACCAACTTCGAGATCTTCTTGAGAAGGATCTTTGTTTGGAAGATTGTCTTCAGGATCAAGAGGCTGTCGTTTTTCATCTACTGGGGATGTATCTGCAGCAGAGTTGCCATCCTCAGTGATTGTGTTGCACGGAGCATTTTCCGGGAGCAAGTCCTGAACAGCATCCAGCAGCTTTTCTTCTTCGTTGACCCATCCATCACCCCAAGTTGGGTTTTCTTCATGATGATGAGTCGGGAAGAATGTGTATCCTGAAGTCACAGTCTCAGGAGAAGAAACCTGAGAGGGTGCCATCTCTGTGAAAGTCACGTGAGACGAGGTAGCTCCAGAGGATACATTGCTAGGCGTCGTCGGAGTGTAGGTAATCTCATCAGACGATGCTTCAGAAGAGCTATAGTCCTGATATATTACATTACAGGAAGCTCTGATAGAAGATGTTGCCTGCTCGGAGTCAGACTCATCCTCGGATGTAAGAGGATCGTCAATCCAGCAATGTTCTCCATTTTCAGGAGTTGAGGGAGGAGGTACCTGATGGGCTTCAGGGACTTCAGGCTCTGGGTTGCGAGGAGGCTCGTTAACACGATCTTGCTCTTGTTCTAGAGCGAGACGCTGCAAGATCCTTGCATATTCTTCAAGATCAGGCATGGGAGCCAGATCCTCTTCTTCGTCTTCTCCGTGTGGCTCAACATAGTTGATTTCCACTGGAGCAATGACAGGTGCTGGGTTAACAGCATCTTCTTGTGCAGCCTCTTGGTCTTCTTCATCATCAGACCAGGATCCTTGTGGTTGCAAGGGGTTATACCAGATTACTGGCATAAGGTGAGTTTCAGGAACCCATTCTTCATCGGAGAGATATTCTCCTGTTTCAAGGGATTCCTCCCACTCATCGGTGTGGTTGGGCTCGAATCCATCATCGGTGTCGCTGGACTCGTATCCATTAATGGAGAATCCAACTACCGAGTTGCAAGAGTATGATACCCCCTGCATGGCTTCTTTTTTGAATTGAGGTGGCATGAAATCACTGAGAGTGAAGTTTCTTACCGCCTTTGAAGTCTCTGGAAGGGACGTTTTTGTTGCCCCGAGTGAAGTGGTAGAGGAGGCCTCTGCCTTTTCATGGACTTCTTGTTTTGGCTGGGTCTTCTCTTGCCGTTTGAGCTTGAGGAGATGTTTCTTGGCCTGCCTTCGCTGTTGAGCTGTCGGCTTTGTTTTTACGATCTCCCAGTTTTCATCTTCCAAGAGATCGGGATGTACCCATATGGTTTGTCCGTCTGGTGTCGGGTAAGGAACCAACACTTCGGACGTTTGAATTCTTTTTATCACCTTGAAGGAAGTAGTGATCTTCTTCTTCGGTGATTTTGGTGTTTGTCCACATGACACCATGTTGACGGAGGCAGTCCCATAGTTTTTGTCGAAGGTGATGACTCCGTTTTTCCACATCTCGTTTATCTTCTCTCTCACAACAAAGCATTGATTGAGAGGATGCGAGACCATCTGGTGGTATGGACAGTACCGAGGATCATTGGTTTTGCCAACGTCTCCAGGTCTTTTGGGCTCTGGCAAAATGAGTTTGCCATTTGCTAGGAGAGCCTCAAAGATTTCTTCAACGTCTTCATCGAACGGATATTTCTTTTCTACTCGCTCTTTGAAGGCATCAGAGAGTTCAGGTCTCTTACCTGCAGCTCTATTTTCAGCTTTCTTTGGTTGCTGAGGAGCTGACTTGGTTTGCACATTAAGGACCTCTTTCTTCTTTGGTTTAGAGGTTGCAATGGCGGTTGGCTCTTTTCTTGATGACTTCTGACTGTTGAGGTCTTTGATCACCATTTCAGCTTCCATAGAAGCTTCCAGGAGTTCTCCCAGGTTTTTTGATTTGTTGCCGATGATCATGGAGCATATTTTTGCTCTCATATTGTTACGGCAGATGTCGACTAGCGACGCTTGTGGCAGTACATCTGAGCATTTGTACGCCATTGCTTTCCACTTGTGAATGAAGTCATAAGTTGACTCATTCTCTCCCTGTTTTAGGCTGCAGAGCTGAGCCATAGTAACAGGATTATCCTCACCTTGGAAGTGGGTCAGGAAGCGTGTCTCCAGCATAGCCCAGTTCTGAATGGAGTTCTCCGGCAGAGTGGAGTACCAATCGAAGGCCGTACCTTTTAGGGTACTTGCAAAGAGGCGAATCTTGAGTGCATCTTGATCCGCGATAGCTCCCGTCAAGATCTTGAAGTGGATGACGTGCTGTCTGGCCGATCCTTTCCCCGTATATGTTTGGAGAGTAGGATGTTTGAATTTTGTGGGGAACGGGACCGAGTCCATCCATAAAGGATATGGTGGCTTGATCCCATGCTCTTTGAGTATATCCTCTTCTTTTGCTTTGGCGAGGATACTGTCTACGTCCTTTTTGGTAAGGGCGCGTGACTCATTTTCTTCTCCATTTCCCTCGTTATTGCTATGATTCGGAGGAGGCTCATTGTTCACCTGATTTTGGACGACAAGGAGAAGGTTTTCCATCAGAGTTTCAATCCTCTGCTGGCCTTGTTCCAACTGCTGGATGCGTGTGAGCGCATCATCTCGAGGTGGATTCTGAGGTGGCGGCTCAGAACTTGTAGCCAAGACGTTCATCCCTCGGGATTCGAACGAAGAAATCGTCCTGGTGACCGAGCTGGGGCTCATTCTTTTTGATGAAGAGCTTGATGAAGGATTACTCTCCCGTCCTTGGCTGGAAGGGGCAGGAGATTCTTCGGGATGTCTTTGTGTCCTGGTGACGCTACGGGTCACCGGACGTCGGACATGGATTTTTGATGCTGACCTTTGGCGTCTTCTGGTTTTTCCAACCATATGGACGGCAGCAACTTGGTTGGGTCTTTCTTTTTCGACCCATTTGCGGGAGACTTGAAGTGTAGGAGGCTGGGTCCTTTGCTTCTCTAGTCTATTTTGTCGATATGACGCACGACGGCGTGCTCGACGAGCGATTTGAGCTTTGGTCAGCTCTGGCTGGGCTCTGACGATGAAGGATGTGCTCCCTCGGGCGCAGCAGCCGAGCCTGTCTTCTTTGTAGCTTGGCAAGGACAGGATCCGGACCCGGTCCTTTGCCTGTTGCAGCGAAGCTTTGAACCTTTCGAGTTCGGCCCCTGTAGAGATGAAGGGTCGAACTGAAGGAGTGTAGGCCTTGGCAGGTGCTTGTAGAGGCCTGGTGATGCATGATCTGATTTTGGGCCTGTAGGAACAAGCCGGCTCATGCTGGGTTGACTTGGGAGTCAGGTTGGAGATGGGTCTCTCCTCTTTCATGTAGGCAAGAGGGTAGAACTGGTTCTCCTTGAGTGGGGCCAGGTATGCTGGCTTGGTGGAGGTTTGAGACCTCCTTTGTTTTGGGGAAGGTCTTGGAGACCAAGTCTTGGGATAGACCTGGTTGTTTGTGGGTCGAGGCTTCGCGAGGGTGCCGCGGGCTTCGGGCTTTTGGGCGCTCGCCTTTGGTGTCACGGGAGTGACACGTTGAGAGGCGATCTTCTGCTTTTTAGCAGGCGCAGCTTGTTCTTCGGGAAGTGGGAATGGTCCCAGTGTCCCGAAGACGATGGTCCGGGGAGTCGAGGTCGACCCTGAGTTCAGAGAGTTGCCGAGGGAGTTGACGCTTCGGCAGCTGGCAGGGCGCTTGTAAGTGCGCTTGGTTTGTTTCTGTTGAAGCATGAGTTGGTGCTTGTTCTCATCGAAGATAATGGTTAAGGCTGCCATTGTTAGTTTCGAAAAAGTTCTGAAACAAGACCACATCCATTAGTAATCACAAGAATATAATGATCATAAATGGGAATTTCTATGGTTGTCTTTTCAAATCGCTCAAGGGATATGACCCAAGCGACATGAAGAAGGCAAAAAGCCATAGATGGTACAATTGTTCTGACAGCAAGTATGGTGAGCCCAGAATGAGCGTTCCAGTGACTGCTAGAAGCAATTGTAAACCTAAATTCGGCTTATCGAGAAGCAGGGCTTGCTCGAGATAAGAAGAATATAAGGTAGGAGTTACAAATGTGCCGGTCACAGATACAGTAGACCCTGAAAGGGCGTACCAGTATTGCTAGGCACAAATGTTGGAGATCGCATCCATGAGATGGGATTCTTTATTTTGAAATGTCAGAAATGGATTCGTCAAAGAGAGCAGGTGGCATTCCGATTCAAATACGGGCTCAACGATTTCCGCGAGCGCCAGTACTCAGAAGGGAAGAGACCACAATTTCTCGAATCTGAATCCAAAAGTGACGAGTTTTTGGAGATTTTTTTTTTGAAATGATTTTTTTTTATTTTATTTTTTTTTATTTTTTTTTATTTTTTATTTTTTAAAAATATTTTTTTATTTATTTTTATTTTATTTTATTTTTTTTTGAAAATTTTTGTTTTTTTTTTTTTTAAGATTTTTTTTTTTGAAAATCTTTTTTTTATTTTTTTTTATTTTTTTTTTAATTTTTTAAGATTTAAAGACGAGAGAGTACACATAGGCCTCCTAACCCGGTCTTATGAAACCTCAATTGATAGAATTGCCCCCAGGTAAGGGTAGGATTACTTAATGAACCCGTTTGGAGGACCCTTGCCTAGAACAGTCAAGCTGTCTCCACACTCTGGACAAGGCTTTTCTTGAATCAATCGTGATCAAAGAACGCAATTGGTTTAACCTTAGTGGTCTATGTCCTTCTTTATAAAAAATCCCAAATAGACTCATCGAAGAGAAACGATGGCCCAAAACCTTAGTCGAACGGGCTCAACATTTCTGCAAGCACCAAAGAACGATAGGATAGGATCAAAGTTTCTCAATTTTGAATCCAAACTAAAAAAACTGATTTTTTTTTTTTTTTTTAATAATTTTTTTTTGAAATCTCTAATGAACTCATCGAAGAGAAACGATGGTCCAAAACCTTAGTCGAACGGGCTCAACATTTCTGCAAGCACCAAAGAACGATAGGATAGGATCAAAGTTTCTCAATTTTGAATCCAAACTAAGAAAACTGATTTTTTTTTTTGAAATCTCTAATGAACTCATCGAAGAGAAACGATGGTCCAAAACCTTAGTCGAACGGGCTCAACATTTCTGCAAGCACCAAAGAACGATAGGATAGGATCAAAGTTTCTCAATTTTGAATTCAAACTAAGAAAACTGATTTTTTTTTTTTTTTGAAAAGAGAAAGAATGGAAACAAACTCAAAGAAATAGAAATTTCCAAAAAATCCCATCTCATGTTTTTTGGGTGCAAAATCCAACATAGGCCACCAGCTAGAAAGTAGCCAAGGAATCTGGAGAAGAAGTATAAGCATAGAGCAAAAATATGGTATGCAAATATTTCATTTCCAAGCACCATGTTCTCAAATGAACGAGTCCCACCGGGTGTGCCAGCTTGATGGAACGCGCTCCGAGGCGCCGTGGGGCGGCTACCGGGGTCGGCGGAACGTGGGAGTCCGTCGGGTCCGGCCCTTTCGCGCCCTGGCGGGCCTGAAGCGTGCATCAACATTTCTTTGTGTGGGTGTGCCAGATTTTCTATTTTACTTGGAATTGCAAGTGGTAATCCGGAGATCGACCTTCGCAAGTAAAAAGGAAATCAACTTCTTTCAAGTTTTCCATTGCACAAATATTTAAGAAAAGAGACATTTTCTTGGTTTGCCGTGAAAGGCGATTTTGTTTGGCATTTATAGCCGATTTTGGCGTTTATAGCCGATTTACAATTCTCATCAATAATGAAAAAGACAAGAGTTGTGATTTTTGTCTCTTTTAGAAAAATACAAACTACAATGAAAAGCAAGAAAAGGAAGATCTAACTTTTCAGGAGATTGTGGGGGACTCGTTCAGATTGACGGTCGCAAGCCATGTATGGGCTTCGCCATCATCCATGCAGATGAGAACAGAAGATGCTCTTGATTCGCTTGGCTTGGCTATAACCTCAGGTTTTTAGAGGACAAAGACCAAGAGAAGGTCCTATGTCCAATAAAAAGCTAAGTAGACGGGCTGAAAAGCCATGTCTAAGCCATTGGAGGCAGCAGGAGAAGGCAAGGACCTTGGGGGGGGTGCCCCCCAAGGGACTTTTGTCACCTTGTAGTGGTGGCCGGTGCAGAACTTCAGCAGAGTTTTTCTCTCTTTTTTTCTTTCTCTGGATACGAGCTCTGGATTCTTTCCGATCGATCGATCTCGATTTTCTGATTTCGATTTTCTCCTTTTTTTTTTCATTTCAATGGAATGCTCTCCTATTTATAGGCCTTTGGTAGCCATTTAGGAGGGTTTATGAGCCTTAATGGCTTTAATGGGAGAAGTTACAAGATTTATTTCTTGATTTTGTAACTCCTTTTTCCTTGAATCTGATTGGCCGATGGAGACTAAGGGCTTTTAATCACCTTAATTACCATAATGGGAGGAGTTTCATGGTTTAAATGCCATGAATCAATTGACTTGTAACTCCCAAATGCTTGCTTCTGATTGGGCCGTCCAAAGAAATGAATTAATGACTATAATAAAGCTAGTCAATTAACCACATTAATTGGTCGCCGAGCAGTCGAAGAGTCGCGGGCCGTGCCGTGTCTTCTGGAATTCTTCTGGCGATGATCATCGATGGATCTTCATGCTGATCGACATCGGATGAACATGTAACTTCAGACATTGATAGCTAAGAGCGGGCCAGTGACATCTGTCTTGTCGATTTCTCGATCGGTCGGACAGAAAGAGCACTTTTTTTGGTCGCCCGGTTGGCGATCTTGGAGCGATCAATGATGATTTTGTGCTTTTGGAGGTTGACCCATGATTTTGACGGATGTCGGAGGATATGAGTCAATTTCAAGCACTAAAAATCACATTTTCAGGAAACCACAGGGGCCAAAGTGCGCGAAACGCGAAAAAAGACGGAAAAAACGGGTCACCGGCGGAAAATCCGGTGACCCGGACTTCCATGGTCGCCGGCGACCATGGGCCATGGTCGCAGGGGCCTGCGACCCTGGGGGAATTTTCCCCTTCGGAGCCCGTTTTGCGGTCGTTTTAAGGTCTTTTTCGTCGCCGTTTTCTTCTGTATTTTTCCTGACATTTCTTCTCATTTATTGGCTTGATTTTCCTGTAGAAAACCTGATGAGAATCCTTGCATTTTTAGAGTGCAAAGTTTCTAATTTTCTGGGAAAGCCGAAGACTTTGTCGCGTAGAGCTGCTGATTTTCCGCCAGAAGCTGAAACTTGGTCAAACGATGTCGGAATGACCTGAAATTTGAGGTGAAGCCTCCTGAGCAATAAATAAGACCAACCATAGGCTTTTGTTTGAGTTTTGAAGCCGTTTGGGGTCCCGTCGATGCTTCACTTGATTTTGCTGCGGGGAAAATGCCGAGCTTTGATATGTGGTCAAACGATGTCCGATTGACCTGAAATTTGACGGGGAGCCTATTGGAGTCATTTTGAGACGTTCCATGGGCTCCGTTTTGGATGTCATGGTCCCGGGTTGCTCCGCCGCCGGTAGGCTTGATTTTCTCTCGGAGCATCGAAACCTGGTCAAACGTTGTCAAAATGACCTGAAATTTGACGTGCAGCCTTTTGGAAGCATGTTGAAGCCACTCATGCACTTGGTTTGATGAGCGAAGGCTTCGGTGGTTCCCGCCGCCGGGAGGCTTGATTTTGCTGCTCGAGCATTGATGGAGGGTCAAACGTTGTCGGTTTGACTTGAAATTTGGCATGGAGCCCTTTTGAGACATGCTGGAGTCATCTGTAGGCTCTGATCGAAGTTTTGACGTCTCCGATGATGTCGCCGCCGGGAGCGCCATTTTAGCTAACGGAGAAGCGAAGTTAGGCCAAATGATTCTGAAATGGCCCGAAACTTCTTGTGTACTCTTCTCTTGGCTATCTTGAAGGATCTTGCAGTTTTTGTTTGATTCTGACAAGATTTGATTTTTTGGAGAAATTGCATTGCCTATTTATGGCAGGTTGCGACTTCATGCAGCTTTCTTGATGTTGAAGAGGCAAAGTGACATTTTTAGTGTCAACAACACCTGATTCAATTATTAGAAAACAATGGGCCTTACACACAACCATACATATACACATGTTTATAGAGAAAGAATCATTTCAATATATATAACCAATAAATATCCAGTAACAGAGAGAAAAAAGCAGCTAGTGGGCTTTAGGGCATACACCAATCCCAACACGACCTGCGAGTTTTTTGGACTACAGGCTTATGCTCGGGATCTATATTCAGCTTGTGGCTCATGACCTCGGGGTCAATGCCAGGCATTTCATATGGGGTCCAAGCGAAGACCTCTCTGTTCTGTAACAGGAAGTCAAGCATCTCGGCCCTTTCCTCGTCAGCAAGCTGGCTACCGAGCACGAAGAACCTTTCTGGATCGTTGGGATCGATCCTGACTTCGGTGAGGTCTTCAACACCCTTCTACTCGGGAGTTCGGCCAACAGCGTCGAGCTCGGCCTCGAGCTCGGTCATGTGGACTCGCTGCGGCTCTGCATCTCTGGGGACCATGGCCATGAGACATTCCTTGGCCATTTGTTGGTCACCGCGGACTATGATAACTTCGAAGCCCCCGTCCTCGTTCTGTAACGGGAACTTGAGCTTCTGGTGATGGGTGGAGGGAACAGCCTCCATGTTATGAAGCCAGGTTCTTCCCATGATGGCATTGTATGGAGATTGTGCATCTACCACCAGAAAATCTGCTGTCATGGGGGCTCCTCCCACCTCGACTTTGAGGGAGATCTTCCCTTTCGGATATACTGTCTTGGAGCTGAAACCCACCAACGGGGTGCGAGCTTCCTGCAGGTCCTCCTCTTTCAGGCCCATTCTTTTGAAGCAATCGAAATAAAGGATTTCTGAGGAGCTCCCGGGGTCCACTAGGATCCTCTTGACATTGAAGTTCTGTAACCTCATAGTCAGGAGAAGAGGGTCATTGTGGGGTAACTGGACCCCGGCCGAGTCTTTGTCAGAGAACCAAATTTTTGGTCTCTCTACACATGCCTTCTTTGCTGAGGGACCAAGCTCGGCCGTCATTACGTGTCTGCCGTGCTGGGCCATCCTGGCCTCGGTACGGGCCTGGCCGCTTCCTCTGGGAGCGGAGGCCAGGTGGATGACGTCGATGGTCCCCACCGGCTCGTCGCTATCCCGATCACCGGGCTGGCGTTGCTGAGCCTGGTTCACTCTGCCTTCCTCTTTGACGTGATCTCTGAGGTACCCGTCTTTCATGAGCCTTTCGAGGTGCGCCTTGAAGGCATGGCAATCCTCGGTTCTGTGTCCTTTATCTTTGTGGTAGGCACAGAACTTGCTCTGATCTCTGGAGGCGGCGTCACCCTTCATAGGCTGGGGCCATTTGAAGAAGGGCTGGGCTTGGATCTTGCCGAGGAGCTTGTAGATAGGTTCCTTGAAGATGGTATTGACGGCCTTGTAAGAAGTGCCACTTGATCTTGGCTTTGCGCTGCCTCCCGAGGTGGGAACAGAACGCATTGCCGAGCTGGATGGCTCTCTGTTTCGATCCGCCTCTCTTTTGGCAAGCCTCCTTTCTTTCTTTGAA
Organism: Umbellularia californica; assembly: GCA_028538565.1. Taxonomy (NCBI): domain Eukaryota; kingdom Viridiplantae; phylum Streptophyta; class Magnoliopsida; order Laurales; family Lauraceae; genus Umbellularia; species Umbellularia californica. The sequence continues at coordinate 43,517,951 of JAPQWN010000004.1, forward strand.
GGTTGGCCCTCCTGCCAAATGTTATGGCTCTCCCGAGCTCGAACTTCGTCCTCCTCTTGCTCAACGTACTGGTTCACCCGGACCATCAATGCTTTCACCAAAGTCGTGGGGAACCGCACGAGTTCCTTCCGAAGCTCATTGCCCGGTAGCAAAGCTTGACGGAAGGCCGTGGTGGCCACCTCGTCGTTGGCATTTTCGATCACGCTGTAGATGGTCTAGAACCTTTTGGCGAACCGAGTGATGTTCTCGGTCGGCCTCATCTTGATTGAGATCAGGTCGGCGTCAGTCTTCGGGATGACTCGGTGTGCTTGGAACTTCTCGACGAAGGAATCTCGGAGCTATCGCTAGCTTGAAATCGATCCCTCGGAGAGTGCACAGAACCATTGAAGTGGGAGGTCACCTAGGCTGGAGGAGAAAACCTTGTAATCATGGTTGCCGTCACCGCCAAACACCGTCATCTTCTGGGTGAAGTGTCGGAGATGAGCCTCGGGGTCCGACATCCCGTCATAGAGATTGAAGCACGGGACGCTGAACTTATCAGGGAGAAGATGATCTCTGATTTCCCGAGTAAATGGAGATGTGCCGTGGTTGTCACTATGTCTGGTAGCCAACCGACCTCGATTGAGGCCGGCGTACTCCAGGTTCTGCTGCACGGCCAGCTTGATTTGCTGATCAATATAGTCAGCCATGTCGGGGTCGGCCTCAGTCTCCCGTCTTTGTCTCTGGCGCTGCTGCTGGTCAGCGCTAGCGTGGGTGTTACTCGAGCCCTCTTCGCGAGCTCGGGCACGCCTCTCGTTTAGTTGCTGTCTCAGGTCTGGCTGACCCACGGGACCCCTCCGAGCTTGCCGCCGAGGTGGGGGCGTGTGAGAGGTTACGGGCGAGACTCCGTCCTTTGCCTCGAGCTGTCGCTGAAGCTGGAGGATCCGTTCTTTTTGTTCTTCAATGACGAGATTTTGAGCCTTGATTGCTTCGGCTTAGGCCTCGACACCTTCCTCTAGGGCCATATCGTCGTCACCTTCATCATCGAGGTGGAGGTGGTCCTCTTCCATGTGGTCCTCGTGATGAGACTGACGAGGATGAGACTGCACAGGAGCCTTGCCTCGTTGGGATTGTTCCTGAGGAGGAATATCCTTACGGGGTGGCTCGATGAAAACAACCTCCAGACGTGGACGTTCTGCCTGAGAGGTAGTTGGCTGGGCCCGCTCTATTACGGGACCGTGCCGAGGAGACGCTGCCACATCTCTTGACGATGAGTGTGTCACCATGACGAGCGATCCTACACTTCGAATACCAGGTTCTCCGCCAACTCTCCTCGGCTGAGGGTTGGGCGGTGTCTGCCTGGTTGCTTCCCACTGGTTTGTAACCAGCGCTCTGCCTGGTTCGTCACCAGTGTAGGCGACAGGAATGTCTCTGGTTTCTTGGACCTGGATGGTTCAGCAACACTCTTTCCCTTCTTAGCCTTTGGAGGCAGGGCTGTTAGGATGAAAATATGGATTTTCAGATCGTCTTCCCACAGACGGCGCCAATTGTGCGTGCTTAAAAATTACGGACTTGGTTTAGATGATAATGAGAGTTTAAGGATAAGCTATTTAGCTGAGCTGGAACGTCTCTGATGGTCTGGAACTGAAAGGGAGAAGAAAACAGAGGTCAGGGCCTGAGGCTGCTGTCAGCCAAAGGCACTCCGACGCCTGAGTTGGTGCAGTCACTGAACTAGGGTGAAGTGAGGAAGAAGATGTGAGCAAAATAAACAGAATGTGGACTGCATCTTGCGTACCTGTTCATGTCTTACCATGCAGGTATATATAGAGGAGAGTGGAAGGTTCCACAATGGAGGTAGGTGAGGATACTTGTCCCATCAGCCCACATCTAGGATCCTTAGTGGGGGTAGGTGAGGATACTTGTCCCATCAGACCTCCCCTCAAATCCCTCACATAAATGTGGATGTGATCTGTTGATAGGAACAAGCCCTTATCATTGGCCGGTGGCCACCCTATTTGTCAGGGACTCCCTATAAAACAGCCGTCCCATCTCATAATGGAGATTAAGACGCCCATTGTTCACCTTGGCGCTTGGCCGAACTGGAGAAGACACCAAGGCCGAGAGCGCCACCTCGGGAGTCTACAGCTGAAATATGAGATGCCGAACTCCAAGGAAGCGTGCTCGGTTACTATTACCGAGGTAGACCGGGTTTCGGTACTTGCTGGCACTATTGCTGAGATGACAGAGACCGGGCCCAGAGCATGCCCCAATTGGTACTTCCACCGAACTGGGAGGTAATTATTTGGATTATGGAAATACCCCACACAGACATATATTCCAAAGCTTTGCTAACTTGGTTGGATGTTTCAAGCACGTTTTTGAGAAACTAATCATTCGTCCAATTACACATATGTAGGATTTCTTTTTTTCTTTTCTTCCCTAATTCATCATTGATAATGTTCGGATGGGCATCCTTATTGAGGTAATATAGAAGGCCTACACTTTTAAGCAACAAAAAGATCTATATCCACCATAATGTTACGGGATATGGATCTTGGGTGGATGCCCACTTAAGATGAGCTAGGGTTAGAATTAGGGTTCCTCTCTTATAAGGTTACTTTGCCTATAAATAGGCTTCTCTCCTTGTATTTGTACACACAGTTAATGAGATAATAGAAAATCTCTCTTTCTCCCTCTAATCTTCTTTCTCTTGGTCTCTCTCTTTTCTAACATGTTATCAGCATGATCCCATCTTACTTCTTCCCCCCTACTGTGCAACAAAAAAAAAAAAAAGGAAAAACCCACGCAAGACTCATCTGTTTCGAACACTCTGCCTCTTGGTCTGCGTGCATAATCCAAGAGCCATTGGCTTGCTTTGGTTTTCTAACACTTTTTTCATTTCAAACACCAACCCTCATTTTGTGTGCATAATCCAAAAAAAGTTTTCTTGTTTTCTTTGGTTCATCTGCAACAAACCAAAGCACAGAATCGTTGAGAAGAAAAAAAAACACCAAAGTCTTCCTCTCAGTTTGCGTGGGTGAAAAAGAAAAAAACCCAAAGTCTTACTGCTTCAGTTTTTTTTTCAAAATCTCTCCTCTGTTTCACGTGTTTTACTTTTCAACCACCCTGGGATCTCTGGACGCGTGCAACATTACTCCACCTTTTACAACTTCAATTTCAAGCCTCCAAGGATCTCGGGACGCGTGCAAGAGGAGTCCATCTTGTTATTGGGCCCATCCATAACTTCTTCATCCAGCCTCTGATCGAAGAACAATTTGGTTTTGCAGATTCATGGTGATGAGCATTAACTAATAGATATAACAAATCAGCATTTCAACGGTCGAAAATTTTTCTAGACTGCAATCACGGTAAGTGGTTTCTAAATCATAGTTCATATCCAATCTATTAGAATGCATAAAATTATTTTATGATTCTTATTTTCAGTTTTTATATTGTTTGGTTACAGTTCATCTTCTTGCGTGTTTTTCCTTTTAATTTAAATTTATCAATACTATTCATGGATCACAAAATAGGACCAAAAGTTCTAAATCTGAACTTGAAGTTCACCTATCTATGGACCAGTAGTCCTGTAAGTTGGAATACTGATATGAACCTGTAGATTCATATCCATAAATCAAAACCTGAAGTTTTTTTATTCAAAAGTCCTAATAAATTATACAACCATGAAATTAAACATAAAAAATTGACAGAACCAGAAGTTCTGATCATTTGTTAGAACCAAAAGTTTTACTTCAAACCCGAAGATTTGATTGAACATGTAGTTCTAATTTCATGTATTATGAACCTGAAGTTCTAAATCAAGCCTAAAGTCTTGACAGAACTAGCAGTTTTAATTTTCAAAGTTTAGAACCTGATGTTCTAACTTTTCATTGGCCAAATTTTTTTTGCCATGTTTAAATTCATTCCTTAATTACGTCTGATGTTAAGGTTTCATTATTTTTCCCCCTTTTACTTTATTGATTATCTGCATACGATTAACTTCATATATACATTTCTTATTACAATTCTTGCATGATGTCAAATCTGGCTAAACTTGACTTTAAAGCACTTAACATAAATGGGGACAATTACTTATCTTAGCGGTTGGATGCTAAAATCCACTTTCAATCCAAGAAACTAGGAGAGACCATAAAGGAAGGTAACAACATGTCCCTAGAGGAAAAGGCGTTAGCCCTCATCTTCCTGTGCCATCAAATACATGAAGACCTCAAAAATGAATACCTTACTGAAGAAAACCCAGCAGGCCTATGGAAATCCCTGAAGGATAGGTATGATCACCAAAAGATGATCATACTACCAACTACCCAGAATGAATGGTTAAACCTGAGGTTACAGGATTATAAAATAGTATCTGAATACAACTCTACCCTCTTCAATATTGTTTCTCGATTAAGACTATGTGGTGAAATGGTTTCGGAAGAGTAGATGTTGGAGAAAATGTTATCCACTATTCATGCCTCGAATGTGCTCCTCCTACAGCAGTAGTATTGAGAACGACGTTTCTCCAAATATTTAGAACTTATCTCCTGTCTCCTAGTCGCTTAACAGAATTGCATAGTATTGATGAAAAATCATAACTCCAGATCAACTGGATCTTCAGCAGTTCCTGAAGCAAATGTCAGTTTTAGCTCAAACAAAGGCAGAGGAAGGGGGAATGGAAGACATAACTCCTCCAAACGAGGTGTTTAAAGGCCCCCCTCCAAAATTCAAAAATCACCAGAAGTGGTTTACCCCTCAGCATAAAAATAACTAGAATCCACTGGCTAATCCTACCCATCGTCCTGATGACACATGTCATAGATGTGGAAGAAGTGGACATTGGTCACGCACTTGCCATGCACCAAAGGAAGTAGCGCGACAATACAAAGCATACAAGGCCTCTGTTCATTTAACAGAAACAAATGATCTGGAAGGCTGGAATTGGAATACAATGACACCAGAGAGGCCTCCAATTGACATTACAAATTTGGGAACTCGAGATTTCTTTGAGGATGAGGACAGCCAACCTCTGGATAATGAGGCATTTAGCAATCTCTTAGGAGCACCCCCTGGCATGGTCTACAAAACCAATAATTCTTTGAACTTCACAAATTTAATTTTTTTAGTTCATTTGAAATGCATGTTTCTTAGATTTATTTCGTATTGATGGGGAACTTCATTTTTTTTATTAATATCCTAATTTATGGTGAATGTTTTAATTATTTTAGCTTATATCATGTGATTGCATAGTTATATTAATTTATTATTTAAGGTATGAATCATAGAATTGAGGACAATCTATGTTTAGTAGATAGCATCATAACACACACCATTCTGAAAAATCAGAAATTTTTCTCAGGATTGTTGTTCATTCCGCGAAAGGTATCCACTATAGCTAGACCTGTGCAAATAATTGAAGGCTCTGGAAGAGCCCATATGATAAAACAATATTTCCGCCATTAAGGGGGATAAGATAGTTCCTGAAGAATATATTGTTCCTGTAGAACAACCTGTTCCTGAAGAACGTCGAGAATTGACAAGGAATACTTCCAGTCCGTCTCATCTAGATCCACGTACTTCACAATATGAAGTACGGAGAATTGTGCACTTACAAGAAATGATAAACAAATAACCTGATGCATTTAACGATGCAGCAAAGGTGATAAAGTCACATGTACCAGCTATAAATGCACCTGCCAAGATTAATGTCCTTGTAGGACAAAGTCAAAATATAGCATGTCAGTCACTTTGCCTCCTCAACATTAAGAAGCCACATGAAGCCGCATCCTACTACAAACAGGCAATGCTACTTCAAGCATCAGATCTTGTCAAAATCAAATAAAAACTGCAAGATCCTTCAAAACAGCCAAAGGAGGTGTACACATGAAGTTTCAGGCCATTCCGACATCATTTAGCCTAACTTCACTCCTCCGACAACTAAACAGGCGCTCCCGGCGACGACAATGTCGAAGACATCAAAACTTCGATCAGAGCTTATGGATGGTTCTAAAATACCTCCAAAAGAATCCTTATCAAATTTCAAGTTAAATCGACAACGATTGACCCTCCATCAACCCTCGAGCAGCAAAATCAAGTCTCTCGGCGGCGAGAACCATCGAGGCCATCACTCATCAAACAAAGTATATGAGTGGCTTCAACATGCTCCCAAAGGCTGCAAGTCAAATTTCAGGTTATTTCGATAACGTTTGACCAGACTTCGATGCTCCAAAACAAAATCAAGCCTCCCGGCGGCGGAACACCCCAGGACCATGACATCCAAATCGGAGCTAATGGATCGTCCCAAAATGACTTCAATAGGCTCCCTGTCAAATTTCAGGTCAATCGGACATCGGTTGACCGTATATCAAAGCTCAACATCTTCCTCACGGCAAAATCAAGTCTAGCAGCGACGGGACCCCAAACGGCTTCAATACTCAAATAAAAGCCCATGGTTGGTCCTATCCACTGCTCAAGAGGCTTCACATCAAATCTCAGGTCATTCCGACATCGTTTGACCTAGTTTCGACTCTTGATGGAAAATCGGCTACAAAGTCTTCAGCTTTTCCAAAAAATGGGACACTTTGTGCTCCGGTTTGCTCAGATTCTCGTCAAGTTTTCTCCAAGAAAATCAAGTCAATAATTGAGGAAAAACATCAAGAAAAATGCAGGAGAAAAAAGGAACGAAAATGACCAAGAAACGGCCGAAAAACGACGACCATGGCCCATGGTTGTCAGCGACCTTGCCCCATGGTCGCTGGCGACCCTAGAAATTCGGGTCGCCGGATTTTCGCCGAGTGGCCTGTTTTCCGATCCTCTTTGCGTTTCGGGAGTTCCAGCCCCTATGATTTTCCAAAAATCAAATTCTTGATGCTTGGAATCGACTGATCTTCATCAACATCTCGAATCCACCATCAAGAGCATGAGATCATCATTGATCCCTCCAAGATCGCCAACCGGCTGACAAAGAAAGTACACTTTCTGTCCGACCGATCAAGAAATCGACAAGACAGATGTCACTGGCCCACTGGCATCAATCAATGTCTGAAGTTGCATCGCCATCCGACATCAAACAACATGTGGATCCATCGGCGATCATCACAAGAAGAATTCCAAAAGACGCGACACGGCCCGCGACTCTTCAAATGCCCCGGCGACCACTTAATGCTGTTAATTGACCCGTTTTATGACAACTTAATGTAGTCATTAACCTGTTATTTTGAACGGCCCAATCAGAAGCAAGCAAATGGGAGTTACATGTCCAAGCAATCATGGCATTAAAGCCATGAAACTCCCCTCATCATGGAAATTAAAGGTGATTAAATGCCCATCATTCTCCATCGGCCAATCACAAGCCAAGAAAAAGGAATTACAAAATCAAGAAATAAAAACTTGTAACTCCCATCATGGAGCGTTAATGCCATCAAACCTCTCATCATGGTCATCAATGCTCATAAACCACCCCATGGCTACCAAAAGCCTATAAAAGGGGGTCATTCCAAAGAGACACATCCAGATACATCTCTACACACATCCACAAAAAGAAGGCCGAAGTTTAGAAAATCCCAGAGAAATTCTGAAGAAGAAATGTTACTTTGCTGCAAGAAACACCACAAGGTGATCGAAGTCTCTTGGGGGACCATCCCCCCTAAGGCAAAGCTCTTCCTCTCCTTCTATCCAACATTGCCTAAACGTGGTTTTTCAGCCCATTTACTCGGTTTTTTATTGGATAAAGGACCTCCCCTTGGTCTTTGTCCTCTAAAAACCTGAGGTTAGAGCCAAGCCAAAAGAATCAAAGCATCAAGTGTTCTCATCTGAAGGACGATGGCGAAGTCCATACATGACTTGCGACCGTCGATCTGAACGAGTCCCCACAATCTCCTGAGAAGTTAGATCCATTTTCTTTCTTTTCTATTGTATCTTGTATTTTTTTTAAAGAAACAAAAAAATCACAATTCTTGTCTTTCATTATTGATGAGATTTGTAAATCGCCTTTCATGGCAAAAATCGTATTTTACGGCGAAACCGCCTTTCACGGCACCAAATCGCCTTTCACGGCAAACAAACAAAAAATCGTCTCCTACGGCATTCAAAGAAAAAAACTTATCTCTTTTCTTAAATATTTATGCAATTTGAAAAGTTAGAAAAAAGGATTGATTTCCTTTCTACTTGTGAAGGTGAATCTCTGGATCACCACTTCAAATTCCAAATAGGATAGAAAATCTGGCATACCCGTACAAAAAAAATGTTGATACCCGCTTTTCTCCTCTGCCGGACCCCGGCAGCCCCGAGGTGGAAGGAGAAGACGAAAGTCGGGTCCATCATAGCAGTAAAAGAATCTGCAATACACCAAAAGCGTGGCAGACCTATAGGTTTAAAGGACTTAGCTTCGCAGAAAAGGAGAAATGAACAATCATCATCATGTCCTCGAAAAGGCACGTAACCCACCTGAAAAGGCTCCTCTAGAAGAGGTACGAAACACTCCTGAAGAGGTTCCTCCCAAAGAGGCAAGTAACCCTCCTAAAAAGGTTCCTCCCGAAGAGGCACGAAACGCTGCTGAAGAGGTTCCTTCCGAAGAGGCAAGTAACGCTCCTGAAGAGGTTCCTCCCGAAGAGGCACGTAACGCTCCTGAAAAGGTTATGGTAAAATTCATTCTCTCTAAAATAATGGAAGTCCCTGATGAGACTTTGGAAGCCCCTGAAGAGGCACCAGTACCAAATATTAAATAGATCTCTATACTTAACATTTATTCATGAGAGAGATCGAATAGAAATGATGATGATGAATGGGACACAGAACCACGTTCCATAAATCCCAAAAGGATTTCCTTTGCCTGATGCAAAGCCAAGGAGTGCGTACTCAATGCAATTAAGGCATTGGATTAGTATTAAACACATCCTACGATATTTGCATGGAACTACTGATTTAGGGATATTTTATTCTTATGATCATAGAGATTTCAGTTTTGTAGGATATGCAAATTCAGGTTATCTCTCTGATCCTCATAAGGGTCGATCATAGACAGGTTATGTGTTTCTTAATGGTAATGCCGCCATTTCTCAGCGTTCTACTAAACAAACTTTGGTAGCCACTTCCTCCAACCATGCTGAGATTTTGGCTCTTTATGAAGCCAGTAGGGAATGTGTATGGCTAAGATCTTTGATTCAACATGTTTGTAGTTCTTGTCAATTATCATCTATTGCAGGTATCCTGAATATTATCTATGAAGATAATGAAGCATGCATAAAACAGATTCGAGAAGGTTTTATTAAAGGAGATAAGGCTACGCATATAGCACCGAAGTTTTTCTTCACTCATGAACTTCAGAAGAATAATGAAATTGAAGTCAAGCAAGTTTGTTTGAGTAACAACCTAGCTGACCCGCTTACCAAATCTTTACCAAAATCAGTATTCCAGAAGTTTGTATATGAGATTGGCATTTATAGAGTTCATCATCAAACTATGTGAATGGTTGCTATTATCAGTGGGAGTGGTTTATCAGGGAGCATTCTGAAGTATGTTACCCATGGATATTTGTGCGCTGTACTCTTTTTCCTTCTCTAAGTTTTATCCTATTTGGCTTTCCTAGTTAAGGTTTTAATGAGGCAACAGTATGCACGTCCAACACCAGTTCAATGATCTTGAAGAATGTTGTACTCTTTTTCCTTTCGCTTTGGTTTTTTCCTACTGAGTTTTCCTTAGCAAGTTTTTAATGTGGCAACTTTCGTTAAATGGTGGTCATCCAATGGGGAGTGCTATGAGATATGGATCTTGGGTGGATGCCCACTTAAGATGAGTTAGGGTTAGAAATAGGGTTCCTCTTTTATGAGGTTATGTTGCCTATAAATAGGCTTCTCCCCTTATATTTGTACACAAAGTTAATAAGATAATAGCGAAGCTCTCTCTTCTCCCTTTAATCTTCTTTCTCTTGGTCTCTCTCTTTTCTAACACATAATAAATAAAATTGTTGAGTTCAACTTTTAAAAAAGACAAGAAGCTGAGGAGCTTGAATATGGGGATAATTGTAAAGAAAACCTTTTCAAGCTATTGGATTGTCCTGATGATGCTTCCAATGTGTAGTTATCATCTTTGTGAGCGTACAAGCAAAAACAAATTAACTATTGAAATTCAGGTGAATTCAAAATGTTAAAATAATGTTGATGGTAAAAATTAACTCTTTTTTTTTTTGGTAAAAATCAACTTGATCATAAACTTGCACATTAGGGGCCCACTACACTGACCTTGAGATCGGTACTTCTTCTTACTCCTTTTTCTTGATGTTCTTGAAAGTTTCGAGTTCGATCTCTAGATTGGTTAACTCGTAAACCCAATTGTGTGCAGGCCAAATAAAATATGCAATGGAAATAAATAGCAAAGGGCAAAAGCACACACCACAAACACACCAGATATAATGTGGAAAACCCTAACCAGGTGAAAAATCACGGATTCAAACTGGATCAACAATCAAGCACTATGAATCTCGCAATTACAAGACACTCATAGATTCCTCCCCATATATCATATACCTAAGGACTGCAGTTACCTCTTTTGTAGCTTCACGCCTCAATGACTTCACATCGTTGATTGCAACAGATTCAATCTAGCACTTGACTCCTCAAATCTTCTACTATGAAAGTAGAAGAAATTTCCCTCATGATGATCTCTTCAGCATAAGTCTTTAATCAAAAACTATAGTGAAGCATTCTCTCAATTAGATCTTCCAACTCAAAATAATGAGAGATGTGTGTCACTATGATAGCCCATGAGTCCTTTAAATAAACTTTAGGGCATCCTTAATGTTGCCTAATATAAGTAGGACTAAAAAAAGAAACTTGGGCACAATTAGAATTAGAACTTCTAATTTTCATAAGACTCAGCCGCGTCATCCGCTCGAGCGAATGGAAGTGTGCTCAAGCGAGCAAGGTTCTATCTCAGCATCTAGCAGCTTTCTTACTACATTTGCTCGAGCGGACCCCATTCTGGATGATCCAGAAATTCAGCACATCTAGTTCTTCCCAGCTTTCTCCCTCTAATTCTTTCAAACTTCTTTTTCTCCCTTCAGCATACTTCTAACTCTGTCTGATTTCTCACTTCTAATTCTGTCAGACTTTCTTCTTTGAGTCCTTCCAGTCTTCTATCTTCAAAGCAGAGACACAGTCATTTTCTAAAAATAAAAATTAAACCCAATGGACCTAGAGTCTTGTCCAACCCATGAATTAGCCAACACTCAAAGCCTAACAATCTCGCCCTTTGGCAATTTATGGATAAAACTCCGTAGAACAATACAAATTGATCTACCCAAAAGAAAACCCAAATACAATGAACTTTAAAATTTTAAAAACTGGCAATCAGCAATCAACACATGTAGATCTACATTGTCTCTGGTTTCCTCTTAACATCTTGTTCTCCCCCTTAATCTGTTATCTTGCCCGCGCCCCCCCCCCCCCCCCCCCCCCCCTTCTTTTTGTCTATAATTGACAATGCCAGTGATATCAACATGCAGCAAATTTGTCAATTAGGATCACTGGCTCCCCCTCAACATCCCCCGAATGTATCTTCATAGCAGCACTAGAGGTGGGAGCTTGATCTCCTTGATCAAGGCTTTTTATAATTAGCCACCCACACTTGTGTAGCTTTATCTTTTAGCATAGTCTGAGCAACTTCCTTTGGCAAATCAGACCTTCTAACCCAAATTTGAGTCGTCATAGAGGGAGAAATTTTTTCCACCATTGCTTGGTCTTAGGTGGACTTTGCAGCTTCTTACAATGAGGACGAATGTATCATTTCTTTCCACAATGGTGACAAGTAGATGTGCGTGGAGTGCGTGGCACATTCTTGTTCTTGAAACTACTCGACACATTATTTGGATGTGCATTTTGTATAGTAGTGTATGCATCAAACAGACACAATTTTACCTTTAGCATTCGAATTGGATGCACCATGATCATAACCGAGACCGCTTCTGTCAAAAGGAGACTCTGACCGCACAAGATGCCTCTTAGAACTTTCAAACTAGTATTCATCTTTTTTAGAGAAGTTTGATTAGCTTCTAGTTCAGACAAAGTGATCTTCAGTTTACCATTCAGGTCATTTTTCTCAGATTTAACAGTCTGCAACTCTGTCTTTAGATTCTCTATCTCTTGCCCAGACTTCATAAATTTCTAACTTTTAATAGTCAAATTTTAAACCATGCAGTTTTTCTGACTTTCCAAGAGATGAATCTTTTCAAGTGCTTGCTCTAAATCATTCTTTAATGAAAAGATTTCTTCTTGAGCGGCCTTTAACATGTTTGTGACATTTTTACCATACTTGGTCATCCTCACACAATCATTAAACACGGAATGATGTTTTTCTTCCCAATCATGTTCTTGATCCGACAACTCATATACATTATCATCATCAGACAAAGAAGGTCTAGCCAAGAAATAATTGAGTACCATTCTAGAAATCTCAAGGGATCAAACACAGTAAGTTTGTGCAACCCACTCTGATACCAATTGAAAGTTTCGGGTTCGATCTCTAGATTGATTAACTCGTCAGCTCAATTGTGTCCAAGCCAAATAAAATATGCAACAGAAACAAATAACAAATGGCAAAAGCACACACCACAAGGACATTAAATTTAATGTGGAAAACCCTAACCGAGTGAAAAACCACGGATCCAAACTGGATCAACAATTAAGCATTATGAATCTCACAATTGCAAGACACTCACAAATTCCTCCTTAGATATCCCCTACCTAAAGACTGTAGTTACATCTTTTCTAGCTTCATGCCTCAACGACTTTATACCGTTGATTGCAACAGATTCAATCCAATGATTAACTCCTCAAATCTTCTACAAAAGAAGATAATCTTCTACTATGAAAGTAGAAGGAATTTCTCTCTTGATGATCTCTTCGGTATAAGTCTTCAATATAAAAAAACTCTAGAGTAGCATTCTCTCAATTAGATCTTCCAACTCAAAATAATGAGAGATGTGTGTCACTATGATAGCCCATGAGTCCTTTAAATAAGCTTTAGGACGTCCTTAATGTTGCCTAATATGATTAGGACTAAAAAAGGCAGCTTGGGCACAATTAGAATTAGAACTTCTAATTTTCGTAGGACTCAGCCGCGTCATCCACTCGAGCGAATGGAAGTGCGCTCAAGCGAGCAAGGTTCTATCTCAGCATCTAGCGGCTTTCTGACTATATTCGCTTGAGCGGAATCATGGGCGCTTGAGCAGACCCCATTCTGAATGAACAGGAATCGGCATATCTACTTCTTCCCAGCTTTCTCCCTCTAATTCTTTCAAACTTGTTTTTCTCCCTTTAGCATACTTCTAATTCTGTCTGATTTCTCACTTCTAATTCTATCAAACTTTCTTCTTTAAGTCCTTCCAGTCTTTTATCTTCATAACAAAAACGTATTCCCTTTCTAAAAATAAAAATTACAACTCAATGGACCTAGATTTTTGTCCAACCCATGAATTAGTCAACACTCAAAAACCTAACAAGTCTATAACCTCTAATTATGTGTCAATGAATTAGTCAGCATGGGATCTATGCTGGCCGTTAGGGGCGTTCATGGGCCGGGCTAAGGCATATCCAATCTCGGCTCAACTTTAGAAACACTGGCCCAGGCCCGACCCAAGCCGACTCGCCCATTTAATCAATTGGGATGGGCTGAACTGGGTTTTTCATCACTTTTGTGAGCATTAGAACACTAATTAAATTAAGTTACATGCATCTCTTACACAAGCCAGGTCAGGCCGAGCTATGGGCTTTCATCACTTAGTCCAAGCCCTGCCCAATTATTAATTGGGCCCTAATTACATATCCAAGCCAGACCCAAAGCGGACTAGGCCCGGAGCGAACTCAGGCTGGCCCGGCTCATGAGCACCCTTGTTGGTTGTGCCGCCCATAGGCCAACCCACATGCCTCTTCTAATTTTCTTAAGTTTTTTTATAAGTTGAAAGAGACTTTATGGACTTTTAGGGGTTCTAAACTTGAAATAAAGTTGAAACTATTAAAATAAATGCACAAATATTAATACTAATTTACAAATGAATAATAGATATTTAATTATTTTAAGTTTTATATTTTATTTATATAAAAAAGCTAAAATTCTTATATATATATATATATATATATATATATATGGGCCGTGTTGTGCTAGGGAAAGGTGCCTAGATTGGGCCGTGCCGTGTCGTTCACGGTCCAGGGCTCCCTGGCCCAGCACGGCCCATCTTTTGGGTTGTACGATGCCGAGTCAGCCCAGTCAAACGGTCAACAGGCCGAGCACAGTCCATGCATGGTTTTTTCCATGCCTGGCAAAAATCGTGCCTGGGCGGCGCGACTGGTCCAGTTTTCACCTCTAGTTATAAGGACCCACTGTGGAGCTTATCTCATGAGTGAGAGAATAGGATTCGAACTTATTGTTCTCTAGCTTGTTTGTTTGTAAAGTGGACTAAAATATAATAAAATTAAGTGTCAAATCAAAAAGGAAAAAAGTGAAGAAGGTTGAGAGTGAAAGATAAAATCGTGCCTGGGCAAGCCAAGCTGGCCTGGTTTTCACCTTTTTTTTTTTTTGTTATTTTGTGCATTTAAAGATTATCTTTTTTTTTTTTTGTGGTTTATAAAAGCAACTTTTTGCCATTTTGTGCAGCTCAAAGTTTTTTTTTCCTCATTTATGGTTTTACAGTGAATTCCATACTTTCCTTTTTTGTTGATTTGACACTCTACTTTATTTCGTTTCACTCTACCGTACAAACAAACGGGCATAGGCGTCTAGCCAAGTAAGACAAGCAGCATGTTAGACTAGGACAAAAAAAGACAGAGAAGAACCTAGCCAAAGATTTAAATGCTGGTCATTAGGCTTGTGTTTGTTCTAGAATTCCAAACATGAATTTGGTATGTTGAGGAATTCATTATATGATTTGATGGCTAGTCTCCTTGCATTTTTGCAAATGTCATGTTTCTTCATGAGAAATATCTCGAAATTTCAATCACCTAAATGGTCCAAAGTGACCTTTGAAATTTCTAAAATTATAGTTCCCCCTCTTCTTTGGAATTCCTAGATGCTCAGGTAAAAAGGAGGATTCAGACTCTAAATCTCCATAAAGAAACACTAGTAACAAAGGTCCGTGCTAAGCCTGAGCCCAAAAAGAAAAATATCTTATTAAAATTTAAACTTTTCTGAAGATATTTTAAGAGAAACAAATATAAAAAAGAGAAACAAACCAAATTCTTTAAGAAAAAAAAAACCTATTTATCTATCATCATTGATATTTATTCTATGCATCAAAATTCTAAATAAAAAGAAAATCTTGGAATAAATTGAAAAAAATTACAAACCAAGTTCAAAATTATAAACTTCCACTGATTTTTATTTTCCATGTGATTTTTAGAAAGAAAAAAAGATATATGCTATAACTTAAATATAAGATTTTAGGTAAATTTTGAGGTGGAGAGAGAATTCTCGTGAGTTCCAGAGAAGAGTTTTTCTAAGACACATGATGGGTGGGCCAAGGTTTCAAAGAAACAAACGAATAAAAGTCTCTTTGGTAGATTCCCAATTGCATTATGAATGGCTCTAACATAATTTATGCTGAAATAAAGCAAAATAAATAATATATATTATTTAGCAAAAATACTAAACTAATTTATTTATAATGCCTAGATTGAAATGCTATTGTCTTCTAACTTCGAAATTGCTATGAAAAAATTATATAAAAGAGAAGAATGATGATGATAATTGAAACTTTCTACACACACACACACACACACACACACAAAAAGAAAAAAAAAAAAAAAAAAAAAAAAAAAAAAAAAAAAAAAAAAAAAAAAAACCCACTACATGATAGATGGGAGACATTCATATGCATCCTCCCTCACCATATGGTTAGGGACAACCTTAATGGGGCCCCACTAATCATGGGACTTGGGGGATGGAAAGGGACATCTTGGATGGGCCTTTATATCAAGTTTGGGGTCAATCCCATGCCTCTAACCCAATCATCTGTGGCCCACAAATTTAATGACTTCATGTTAAAAGAAAATTTAGCCTCAATCCAATGGTCCAATCCATTTGGATAGGTGAGAACTCAATGGATCCAATATAATTCAAGGGTACCCATGTGTGTAGATGGTTCGGATGTATCATAATGAGTCCTTAAAAATGCAGTATTTTATGGTTATTTTCAAGCTTTTTAAGGACTTATTATTTTAAAAAGAGACTCATTTAGAGTGGAATCATGTTTTTATGCATTCTGGGTCCATTGTAGTGCATTCATGCATAATTTGCTAAAAAAATCATAGTTTTTACATAAAAACATGAAACCTGCCATTTTTTAAATCATATTTTTGGAAAGTCTTGGCAAAATTATTTTTCTCACCAAATGAATCATTTTTTTTCATTTGTTAATTCAAGAGAGATCTTGCATAATGATTTGCATTTTCACTATCATTTCATGAGAGATGGACATGCTATCATGCATCTGTGACTTTTGATCTAAATTTTTATTTTAAATGAAAATTCATTTTTTGCTTGCAAGAAATTGATGAGATGGGTTCCATCTACAAGATAATGAGAGGCAAAGAAATCATTTTAGAGGAGAAGAAAGAAAGACAAAGCGAGAAGAAAGAATTTTCAAGAAATTGCATAACTGAGAGTACATGAGGACCCAACATACATGCACATGTGTTGCCCACACATGTGGGATGTCCAAGACCAAGAGGGCCCACCTTCTTTGCATGCTTTGGATAATTTCAAGAAAATATCAAGTGAATTTTGTGCAATAGCAAGTCAATGAATATTTTTTCAAGAAAGGAAATGTCATTCCCCGAGCCTGAGATTATGCTCATCTCAAAGCGTGTCGTACACCAACATGGAGATTCGAACCAACTTATGAACAGTTGAATTCCACGAATGAGTTTTCCCACAAGATATCACGTGTGAGATTTAAAATTTCCATAAACATGTATAGTTCAACCATAGATATTCATCTATATCCATAAATCTATCACATAAGACATGATATAAGAGCATAAACTAATCCATGAGCATAGTCAAGGGTACAATACTTCATTGTGACTTTGCAACTAATGTTTGGGTCATTTCATTAGTAGGTGCGGAGTTGCTTGCTGTTTTCCTAGGAAGATTGAGAAGGTTGTAGAGAATTGGATGGGAGATCATTTTATTAGATGTGGTTGTACTCTTTGGAGGTTGGTCCCTTTCGCTATTCTATGGTCAATTTGGAGAGAAATGAATGATAGAATTTCCAAAGGTGAGTCCTCCTCCCTAGTGGATTTGATTGCTTCAATTAACATGAGGATATCAAAGTGGGCTTTGATTAGAAAAGAGGTTTCCAATTTTAGTTTTAATGATATTATTTATAATTGGGAGGCTTGTATGGAATGTGGCCCCATTAATGTAAAGGATTCTATTTTTTTGGTCTTCTCCCCACCTTGGAGTTTTTAAGTTCAATATTGATGGTTCAGCATGAGGAAAGCCAGGGCCGGCGGGAATTGTAGGTGTTCTTTGTAATAGTAAGGGTGACGTCCTTTTCATATTTTCAAAGCACGTAGGTGTTTACGATTTCAATGAGGTGTTAGCCATTTTGGAGGCTCTTCGGTGCTTTTCTAGGAACTTCCTTGGTGATCTCATTGTGGAAAGTGACTCTTCCAATGCGTTTGCTTGGACATCTAAAAAGAAGATCAGCCCTTGGAAATTTCAATTCCTATTTAATGAAATCCGGTCTTTATCTACATGTTTTAATGTTGTCTATCATTGTGTCGCTAGATCGGCTAACTCTATGGTTGATGCTTTAGTTGAGCAGAGGGTCGAGAGGTCTTCTCCTTGGGAGGGTATGATTATGTAAGCTTTGCGTGGTGTCTTCTGTATGTGTTTGGTGGGCAAGGATACAATACTCTTATAACTTTTCTTCCCTCACTGTAAGCTCTTTATTTAATTAATGAATGTTTTTGTTACCAATCAAAAAAAAAATCCGCATTGCAGAATTTTGGCAATATGCATTATATTTCATGCATAATTTCCTTGTTTTAGAAGCTATTTTACTTGCTTTTTTTTTTTTTTCTGGAATTCAAGCATCATTAAAGTGTTGATTTCAACCACTAAACTTAGTTTTAGGTTGCATTAGATTAGTTGCAAGCCACTAAACTTAGTTTTAGCTTGCATTAGATCAGTTGCATTATTCATCAAAAATCGCATATCATACTAGATTTTTGCGCTAGGACGATTTGTCTGCATTGCATCGACATACTAACTTTGCTAACTTTCTAATTTAGTTCAGTTGCTAGTTTTAGGTTCTTGATAATTTTAGGTAAACTCTAGATTTGGAAACCTTTCTAAATGTGTTTCTTGCAAAGTTTTAAAATTAGAAGGTTTTCTAAAAGTTGGAATTTCTAACATAGCATAGTTATAACTAATTTGGTTTAAGTTTTAAATTAGGAAAGTTACTACCTTAAGATTTTCAATTTTATAAAGAGAGTTGTTTTCTTTGTTTGGATTTGTTTCTAACTTAGTTTTGTTTAAAGGGAGGTGCTCCTGTGAGAGTATCTCTCACCTTATTATGAGAGATAGGGGTGGGGGTCCTCACATTTAAGTTGTTGGCATTGGATATGGATGTGAGGGCCCCCACCTTATCCCTCATAGTAAGGTGAGAGCATCTCTCATAGGAGCATCTCCCTTGTTTAAATTCTAATTTAGTTGTTCGCTTCATTTGTTAGTAACTTTTTTATTATTGGAAGTTCTAAACTTGTGTATTACTTTGCAACAACTTTAGTTTTTAGTTTAGGATTTTTAGATTTAGGGAGTTTTCTTTTCATTGGATTGTAATTAATTTGAGTTTTGGAAAACAGGAATGATGGTTGTAATATTTTTTAGATTTAAGGCTATTTTTTAGATTTTAAATATGACAGGTGCAAGTTGAAAAGACCTTGAACACATTGCTCAATGTGGATCGACCTGGTCTTACCAGTTTTAGTACTACAATCGAAACTCCACACTTAGAGCCGCGATCATATCATAAAGTTGGCCCCACTATGTTTTTCTTCACCATGTTATGGTGAGGGATGATGCGGATGAATATTTCCCCATGATAGATATATGTTGATTTTTCATCAAATCAGTCTCATAGATAATGTTAATAACTTAAGATGGCTATGATTTTTAATCTATTAAATCCTAAATAGCTTAGTGAAATGTTTTTTTGATAGGTCCCACTCAGATGGTATATGGGTCAGATTTATTGAGCTCCATAAAATTTGTACGAGGGAACACATAAGTGAAAATAGTTTATATTTTTGGGTCATAAGATCTGAATAGTGGCCCCCCTTAAAAGTGTCGTTTGAGCTATATTTGTAAAATATAAACTTTAATTGAATTTTACAGCCATTTTATGCTAGCATGTGAATTTTATCGGTGGGCCCACCAATGAATGGCCCTCAAGGAACATGGTATATGGCCTACTTTTTTCAAATTTGTAGAGTTTCATATTTGTAGAGAATTGATATGAGATAGTGGTTATTTTTCCGAGAGATTTTAGCAGTTGTTTTGAAAGAGATTCCAGGGGAGGTGACTTTTTAAATAAGAGAGATTTTAGGAGAGGAAGATTTAAAAAGTGACATGGCATGTCAAAGAAACATCTATTTTTGTGCATGTTTTTTTAAAAGAAAAACTCTTGTACTGCTCACATGTCGCTCTCTATGGCCTCTTTCCCAATTCCTTTAATATATACCAGCAACAAACACCCGTGCTAAGCCTGGGCTAAAAATAAAAATATATTAAAATTTTAAGAATTATTTTAAAATATTATTAAGATAAAATAAGTCTAAAAGAAAGAAATTTATTAACTTTGAATATTAGAGTCTTGAGGATTTTACCAAAAAAAAATACTTTAGGGGACTAGTGGGCCTAAAAGATCATTTTAACCGACCTTGCATCAAATCAGCCATTTTGCCTGCAAAGGTGTATTTTTTAGCACTTTCAACTAACGTCCCTGGCGACCTTAGTTTTATGATGCTAACGGTCCCTAGGGACCCTGCTTGTCGTGTGGGAACGATGACTCTGACTCTTCTTCCTTGTTCCTTCTTATGTTCTGCTCCTTTCCTTTGGCCAAGTCTGTTCTTCTCTTCTTCTGTAGTTGCTGTTGCCGCCTCTTCATTTCTTCCTTCCCAAACGACATCAAAAAATAATATTTTCTTCTTCTTCTCTCTCCCTAACACCAACCTAACAACCAACAACATACATTCATACATACCATGCGATACCATACATACCTTCTTCATTTCAATAATCGAATCCCTAGGGAGGTAGAGATAGAGGTAGCGGTAGGTTTCATTTGATTTGGCTTAATTAGATTTGACTTAGAGGGGAATGAGAAGAAAAAGCCATGCCTACTTCTCCTGCAGTGGCTCTAGAGAGGTTGCTTGAACCCACTTCTCCTACAAAGCCAGAGAAATTGAATCAGGTAAAATCATCGCAGAAGCACATCTACATCTCTCTAACTCTTTACACCACTCCCAATCCCACGCCCGTCCCCAATTCCTCCCCTTCCTCTGTCTCCCCTTCTCCTAACATCGTCAATCGAAAACGCCACTGCGGCTCTGAAATCCCCCTTCCCCCTCCCGACCTTTAACAACATGGATTCCATGTCAACAACAACAACAACAACTACAAGGAGGACGAGGAGGAGGAGGGCGAGGTTAAACAGACGGGTCAAGGTCGAGGTCAAGGTCAGGAAGAGGAGGAGGACGAGGAAACACGCCTATTTTATTCTAATTTGTGTACACCACAGGATCTCTAGGGACCCTTAATGTCATAAAACTAAGGTCGCTAGGGACGTTAGTTGAAAGTGTTAAAAAAAATCTTTTCAGGCAAACTGACTGATCTGATGCAAGGTCGGTTAAAATGATCTTTAGGCTCACTGGTCACCTAAAGTGTTTTTTTTTTTTGGTAAAATCCTCTAGAATCTTTTAACATGTAATGAAAATAATATAAAGTGAAATAAACTTACATAACATAATGACCTCTTGAATTTAAAGTCATTGACCATTACACCAGTATGAATGTGTGTCTATATAGGGGTAGCTCTCCTAAGCTAAAGCTTAGGTTAAGGTAAGCTCAAGTTTATGGTGGGGCCCACCTAGCGTCCCACATGGGGGTGGTGATGGGGGGATTTCAAGGACTCCCTGGGACCCTTCTCCTTGCAAAAAAATAGTTTCAACCATCTCCATCTAGCCCCAAAAGTTTAATGGTTAACAATCCATTCGGATCGTTACACAGTCGATCCAATGATCTAGTAACTCCGGATCTGACCAAAGACTAGTGGACATGTGCAATTTAGGGAGGTCATGTGTTTAGTCCATTTGGATGGACCAAGGGTGGGCCCCACAAGCGTAAGCTTATAGAATTAAATAGAGAGGTGTGGTGCCCTAGCTCAAAAAATATAATGAAATATCTGATTCTTTTATGAGATATTATTGGAAAAGAACATATTTTATAGAAATAAATAAGTAGTTTATATTTATTATATATATATAGAGAGAGATAGAGATCGGATGATTTTTTATATATAATAATTGTTGTGAATTCACTCTTTAACCTTGTTTCTTGTATATTTATCTGAGTATTAATAAACTATAATGGGCATTAGAATTGAGTGATAGTATATATGATGGTGGGCCACAACTAATCATGATGGAGGGTTTTCATGAAAACTAATAAATACATGATTGTGCACAATCGTTTACAAGAACATGGAATGGATTTGGAGCATAGCAAATTGAGTTTGTATTTCTATGGCCCACCTTGACTATTGATCATCAGAGTCTATTATATTCTGTTTGTTGAACATTGGATTCCAACTTGTAATTAACGGTCTAGATTATGAAACTAATGGTCTTGATACAACTCCATATTGGTTACTCCCTTTTGTTGGGTGCTCCATCTCCGTGCTGTTGGTTTGATGGGTCAAGCTGGATAGTGGTGCCTTTTGAAGGTGTCTATCAATCGAGAGAGCAAAGTGGTCCCCACAAATCCATCTGTTATTTCTATTTTATGTGGATGATTGATCTATTCTCATATTATGATAATTTAGTCCTGCCCATTCTCTCTAATTGCCTACACCATGAGAGTGGGCCCCACAGACCTGTATTAAATGGAGTTGATCTAATCTTGTAAGGAAAATGAGATAATGTTTACTTTAAAATGGGAGTGATTGAGATTTTAGGGAGAACAAATTCAAGGAGTTTTGTTGCTAGGACAAGTAGTGTGATCTATATTTAAGAGATTAGATTTAAGATTATAACTATTCCTAGAATTAAGAGAGGGGATTTGAGGAGATTTGTTTGGGTTGAGATTTTTAAGGGAAGAGACTTGTTTGGGAGGAGTGTAGTGGCCCACATTAAATCCAAAGCTCTATGTGATTTTATAAGTATTTTTCTAAAATGACAAATAATGGGTGCTGATGTGGCACCCCTTACAGTACTCCTCCCTATTTGCTTTCGTGCTAAGCCCGAGGCCAAAATTGAAGATATATAAAAATTTAAGAGTTTTTAAATATAATTAATGAAAAGTAAATCTAAAATAATATATTATAAAGAATAGATGAAAGGAATTATATTATGTTGGATTATAAAATCCACTAAAAATAATATCTTTATTTTTTAAAAGAAAATCCATAGAAACAGAAGGAAAAACCATATGCTAATGGATTTGGGAAAAAAAAAACCTAATAAATTAATAGAAATAAGATCTTGCTCTCCTTCTCTCTCACAGTGACCCATAAAATCACATAGTCCGCGGGACACCCATCCCTAAATATCTTCTCTACAAATTTCCCTCTGCATCCTATATCCTTTTCCGACCGAAAAAGCAGCGCAAGAGAGACCCTCTCTCTCCTACGTGCCAAGTGTAAACTCACCATCACAATCGCCGCCTATAACCGTACGCCACTCCCAATGCCCGCCCAAACTCACACTCGAACCCCTATCAACTTCACTCCAGGATAAAAACTACTAACCACAGTTCAGTAAAACCTCACCAGTCATAACTCAAAATACTAGTCATTATATAGCCAACCTATGAATTTCAGACCCTACCTGTTAGTATCCCCTTCGGCTCCTCATCAATACACACCCCTCGCTATTCATTTTGACAACTCCAAAAGTCGAATCCAGCTTTCAGCAAAAAAAAAAAAGTCGAATCCAGCAAACACAGAAAGAGTAGGGCCCATATCCATTCCACCCTTTATAAAAGACCTTTCTGCTCTCCTTCTTACCTTGCCACACTCCACTTTCTTTTCCTCACTCGATCTCTTTATTTTCCTTCTCCCATCCCACCCATCTATGGCAAACAAAGCACCAGAGTCACTCCAGCAAAGGAAACACCCATTACCCCTTCAGGTAAAAAAGAAAGAGACATACGATCCATGGAGAGAGAACAGAAAAAAATGAAGTTGCTATTTGCTGATATGATTCTATCCGTTTCATGTGTTTCAGGTAGTGGAGGAGCTGAAAGAGCTATGGGGGATGGCAATACCAATCACTGCAATGAACTGCGTGGTCTATTTCCGAGCTGTGGTGTCTGTACTCTGTTTAGGAAGGCTAGGCAGCTTGGAGCTTGCAGGTGGTGCTCTTTCCATCTGCTTCACCAGCATCACTGGCTACTCAGTCCTCGTCGGTCTTGCATCAGGCCTCGAACCAGTCTGCAGCCAGGCCTTCGGTTCGAAAAACTGGGACCTCATCTCCCTCTCTCTCCAGCGAGCAATCGTCATCCTCCTGATCGCAAGCCTACCCATCGGCCTCCTCTGGCTCAATCTTGAAAGAATCATGGTCTGGATGGGCCAAGACAAGGAAATCACAGCAATGGCGGCCACCTACTGCCTCTACTCTCTCCCAGATCTTTTCACAAACTCCTTTCTGCAGCCACTCCGAGTCTACTTACGGTCGCAGGGCGTCACCAGGCCCATGACCTATTGCTCTTTTCTTGCGGTTCTATTGCATGTGCCTTTGAACATATTGCTTGTGTTTGTGCTGGGGCTTGGTGTGAGGGGTGTGGCTGTGGCTGCTGTGTTGACCAACCTTAACATGGCGGTTTTTCTGGTGGGGTACTTGAAGTGGGCGAGGGTGTGCGAGGTTACATGGAGGGGGTGGTCGATGGGTGCGGTCGAGCAGCTGTGGCCGTTGATGGAGTTGGCGCTACCCAGCTGTTTGGGTATATGTCTTGAGTGGTGGTGGTATGAGATCATGACTGTGATGGCTGGCTACTTGCCTAATCCGAGGGTTGCTGTTGCGACTGCTGCCATCTTGATACAGACGACTAGTCTCATGTATACGGTGCCAATGGGTCTGGCCGCATGCGTTTCCACAAGGGTCAGTGCTCTTTCTCCTTGTACTTTTTACTGTTTCTTTTTCGTATAAAATTCTGTGTCTGTTATTATCTTCTATGCAACACAGGGTTCGAAAGGTAGGAACTTGGGACACATCCGATACGTATACGCATGCATACCTACTCAAATAGGAACGGTTCAAAATAAATGCCCTAATGCTATTGGTATAGGGACGGGGCAAATTTGACTTCAATTCAAATTTGTTCCAATTGGAGTAAATGCTCGCAATAATCTGTGGGATGGATTGTGTCAGTTAACATTTTTGGAACTAAGTTGGATGGGCTGAGAAATATATTATAGCAATATATTATAGCAGGGAATTTATTTTGAATGGTTTGAATTTTAATAACTTCAGGATTTCCCTATTTTACTGATGTGATCCGGTCGCTGGATTGGATCATCAAAAGTTCCCTTGCAGTGAGTGCAATCCATGCTGGATTTAGATTTTGTTTTGAATCCATCTTTGGAGCGTTCTTTATTACTTTTTTAGAACTAGCATTGTTTCGTAGGGCCCACTGCTCCACTTTGATTGAACTTTGCATCATGTCCGTTTAACAGCTCTTGAGTAGATGGATAGGGAGTTTCTCTTCGCATTCCTGATCTGCTGCCTTTTTATTTATATTAACAGCTACTAAGTACTTCCTGAACTTTTATTTAGAGCTTTAAAGTAGTTCATGACCCACATAGACCTAATTTTATTTTTGCTTTACATTACTAAAATATCGACAGAGGCCGGGAAATAGTCTTAAAATATTGGATACTTTCTTTTATTTAAATATAGAAGGAATTCAGCAGTTAAAAGAGTCTTAATACGTTTTTATTACCTCTTGAGCTTAGGCGTAATTTATATATATATTTATATATATATATTTAAACTTATCTATTTAATCAGAGCTTAGGCATAATTTTTTCATAAAACCCTAATAAAATTTATATGAAAATAGACTTCATGTCCGCATTACGGACGGTTTTTTTTTTTAGCAAATTTTATCGTGTGCATTGATATACACAAATACCCCAAATATTTGTGGGATCTAGGTGGTCAAATGTCTCGAGACTGCTAGCTGTCTGTCCTCTTCATGTAGCTACCTTTATTTTTCCCATGGTAACACTTGTTAGTCTGAGTACATACTACAGATTTAGTTCAGTATCCAAAATACTAGCTGGTAGAAAAGAAAACAGAAAATAAAACGACAGGAAGTATAGAATATTAATCTTGAAATTAAATCCACCGACAGTACGCAGGCAAAAAACAGAGAACAGTTGATGATTGTGTAATCCAGCAATCTGAAAGCAGAATGGAGGTTTATCAAGGCTAGCATTTGACGCTATCTCCTTAAGACAAATTTTGCCCTGGCAATGGCACTTACGAGCTTCCGTGGCGTTTGTATCTCATGATACAATGATCACTCACATAGTAGCAGCACTATAGACTGTGTGAACAATGAACGAAACTTGTGGCAGGCTCTCTCAACACGACTCCAACCGATAACACAGATGATGCGCAGATGCATAAAAACCAATGACAAAAAATACAGGGTCGAATGCGTTTAAATATAGCTCTTCAAGGTTGTTCATTCATAGGACATATCTGCTGTTCATGACTGTTCGTGGTGGAATAGACAAAACCCCTTTGGAATGCAACGTTCTGGACACAAAGCCTTTCCAGTTTCAGATATACCCCATTCGAAAAAGAAATTTTATTAAGTAAAATTTCTCCAAAAAATAATGTGAAGTCGGCCGAGCGAGGCTTACGCGTGTGGCCCAAGCCCAAGAACAAGCCCAACCCAGTTCAGTGCGGAGCGTGCATGTGGTGGTGAGCCCACCTTGGTCTAGGGGCGTCCTTCTCTACAAAAGTGGGGCACCTATTAGGTTTTGTTCTCAAGCAATGTGGGATGCAAGTTTTCCACATTCTTGTGTTACCAAGCACTACCATGTACAAGTAATGAAGTCAGGAGTCAATTTCTCATTCGCTCAATTGATTAGAGCAACCCAATACATGTTCTTAATCTACTCATGGAGTAGATCACATTCCAATGTAGTCCCACCTAAAAAGATAAGTGGGACCACTTTTATTTTCGCTCAAACTTAGACCAAAATAAAGTGCTCTTGCCCAGTTTTCCAACAACACTAACAGGATACCTTCCTGTAGACCAACTTAATTAGAGCAACTTCTGCAGAGCAAAGGAGGGTTGTTAGTTTGAGTTGTTTTGCCTGGCTAAAAGGTTGGTTGACCTTCAAACTCTCCCCCAGCTATCATTACTTACTGTCGAGGTACGGAAGAAATCACATGGTAGTACACGCTGAAGTAGATATCTGGGCTCGCCCTCCTCTCCTCTGTCACAATCAAGTGATGGCAAATTACTGTAGTGCAGGCCTATTAGTTTCATAATTATAGATAGGCTCATACCTTTATTAGGGATTTTTTCCGTACGGTCACCTAAACTCATATATAAACCCCCTTGTTACCAAACTAGGCAATTTTACCTACACGTTCTCTGTATCGTTTTCCTCATTTTTCACCTGCTATAACTCTTTCCCCCAACCGATTTCACTCTCCTCCTCCCTCGCCAACCTATTTGCAAATACGCAAGGCCCCCAGCGTCTGTTCCACATCAACAAATCAACATGGTCTCCATTGCCTCCATCGACAAGAGATTTTGGCCTCCATTGTTTCACAATCCGGGCGTTCCCAAGCTTGGTGGTGTTCTTATCGCCCTTGGTAGAACTTGGTAATCTTTCTTCCCTCTCTCTTTTAACG
The DNA here is from genome assembly GCA_028538565.1 of Umbellularia californica. Lineage (NCBI taxonomy): Eukaryota > Viridiplantae > Streptophyta > Magnoliopsida > Laurales > Lauraceae > Umbellularia > Umbellularia californica. The sequence goes on from JAPQWN010000004.1 coordinate 43,545,082, forward strand.
AGTTTTTGCTGGGACCCACCACCTGACGGAATCAACAAGACATCCCACATTATTTTTTGCAACTGGATGTCTAGTCCAAAACCCGAAGTGGTAATTCATGATATGAGAACATGTTTTTTTTAATATATCAGCAATTGGATGTTCAAACGTAATTGGAATTCGGTAGACTGTCAGAAGACATAATGCTAAATGCCCACATTTTCAACGTGGGTGTTCATAAAACAGTGAGGCTCTATAAGTCCCCCATAAGGTTACTACTAATATTTATACAAAATGTTTCAAATGTTTCTGCATATGGGATTCCTTGTATACCCTAACTACCTTCAAAAGACACAAAAGAAGAAAGAGGGAGATACATACAGGTGGGAAACATGGAATGAATACTGCTGATGGATTGGACAATGGTAGCGGAGAAAGATATGGTAGGAGACTCAATGCTATATATGGAAGAGGAAGGGATTCACTTGCAAAGAAAGGAAGCGGAGATCCCAAGCAAACGATGAAAGCTACAGAACGGAATGAAATTATAAACAAAGATGCATTCCTTGACTTTTAACAGAAAACTTTATGCGATATCACAATATAAATTGCGATATCGCGAGTGATTAATTTGCGATATTACAATATAAATTGCGATATCGCAAAATTTGTTGTGATATCGCAAAGAAAAAGGCTATTTTTGGCATGCGCAGAGGTACAGACGGTATGGAGAACGTGTAGGTAAAATTGCCTAGTTTGGTAACAAGGGCGAGTTATGGATTAGCTTAGGTGGCCGTACGTTAAAAATCCCAATTTATTAAGACGACACCCTAGCATAAATTTATTATGATAATAACCTGGCCGTTTGATTCTGGGCCACCACAATGATAACATGATCTCACATTGTCAGGTGGCCACATGCGTCTAGTTTGATCAATCCTGTTCAGGAGGGTCTTTTTTTCTCTCTTTTTCTGGGCTACTGTTTTTGGGAGTGAAACGTTCACCTGAAGAGCCAATATCAACCCCTATGTCCAACCACTAGTGAGTTGGCCAATGGCCAATAACTTGAGTTTCGTACACAAATGGTTTAGGGCACATTTGTCTAGGTCGTCAGATGTAGTAGGATATCACACGGTCTGATGTGTGCAATAATGCATGACCATAGAATATCACACCAACAATTCTGTGGAAAAATATTTAAACTTGGACAGCTCATGGGTGAATGTCAGGTTTAAGAACTGATGTACGGGCGGTATCCCAAAATAAAGTTTGCAAAATAAAAATAATTTTTATTATTTTTTATAAAGATCGAAATGTGCTCCACACAAACGTACCTTTAAAAGTCGAGAAAATAAGGTTGGGCTTCCCATTTTTTAGGGGCTTTAATATTGATCATCCTAAAAACCGTTTTTTCCAATTTCATGATTGAAATTCAAATAATGTCACTAGAGTTGCTTGACTCTAGTCAACATTTTTTTAAAACTTTTTTGTCTTAGATCCCATGATATCATGGGAACAATGTATGTAACATAAATTGATAAATCCCATGATATCATGAGATTGTCCCGAGATTCTCGAAATTTTATCCTCATGTTTCATATGGTCTTAAGCAATTAGTACTACTGCGTGTAACCCAAATCTTGCATCTGATCCTTTTTTGGTTCTCTATTATCACTTTTCTAGTTTTGAAGTGGGAACCTAATACAAGGAATAAACATGTTGCCTACAGCTAATTACATCTCTCAATTAAAAATGCTTGCTTTTGTTGCACTGTCAATTTAGGAGCGGCAAACGGGTCGGGTTAGTTTAAACAGGCCAAATTTGTTTATTAAATGGGTTAGATGCTCCTAATCAGCACTCGACCAGTTTAACTCCAAATCCACCCCGCTGAAGGACCTGACCTAACCCATATTACCATTGCCGGTTATTGCGGGTTGGGTTGACCCACATAACTTTCACCCAAACTTATAACTGACAAAAGCCAACCCGATCCGTCAATCCAGCTCGATGCGTTCGCATATGACCTGTACAACCCAACCCGTATAATATATGGGTCAGTCGCGGGTCAAGCTTTTCTAACCTACATTTAAATTGGTTGGGTTAGGGTCAACTTATTAAACCAGCGTGACCCGCGTAATCTTTTTTTTTTTTTTTTTTTTTCCTTACAGCTAAAACTTACACTCAATACTTAATTTTATGGAGTGTATCTTTTTATTTTGATATGATGTTTATATTATTTTTTATGACAACTTTATTTTATTCATATTAGTTTTGTTATTCTATATATATAGTCACTATTTAAAAAAATGTATAATATACTCGTTGTATAAATAATTCCTTTGCTTTCTTTTTTCTCAAGTAGACCCTTTGTTAACTTATTTAAGAATATTCTTGTTTGCTCTTCTCTCTTAGGAGGATTGTGGATATGAAGAAAGTACAATGGATATGACTTAAATGAAATAAAATACTCAAGGATTGAGCTCATGCTAGTTCCCACACTATTTTCTTTTTACGCCGGCACAAGCAAGAGAGAATGGCGAATTATATCGTCATGACCGAGGCTTATGCCTAAATTTTCAACCCAATATCAATCAAGCCTAAGTCTGGTTTAAGATCCTATAAGAAGCAAATTAACTTTAGGCCTATCATAAGCCAAATCGAACTTGTTCATATTGCCTATCATTATAGGTTATAAATTGCACCGATAGGATTAGAAAGTTAAAGTTACTTATCTCATTTTTAGGAATTAACTTAACGGTTTGGGTCTAATTTTTACTTTGGATATGGTTAAAGCCTAGAGAACCCTTGTTAATCAATTTAGGTGTGGCTACAAGTTATGTAGGTCAACCCAAACCGTGGTGACCTGCAATGTAGGTCAAGTCGTGTTGACCCACAACGGGTACATGCTATGAGTTTCTGACCCGTTTAATAAACAGGTAGGATGCAGGTTAGAAGCATCAACCTTTTTGCCACCTCTAAGTCCCAACCTAAATTTATTAACAAGAGTCTTCTAAGGCTTTAACCATATCCAACGTTTAAATTAGACCCAAACCGATAAATTAATTCGTAAAAATGAGATAAGATCTAAATGAACAATCCTTAACTTTCTAAATCCTATTGGTGCAATTCAAAGCCTATCAGCAATATGGACAAGCTTTGTTTGGGTTATGATAAGCCTAATGCTAATTGCTTCTCAGAGGATCTTAAGTTAGACTTAGGCTCAATTGAAATTGGGCTGAAAATTTAACGCGTAGGTCATGCTGCTATAATTCACAATTCTCTCTAGCATGTGCCGGCGTAAGGAGAAAATAGTGTAGGAATTAGCATGAACTCAATCATTACTTGATTATTTTGTTTTATTTAGGTCATATCCATTATATTTTCTTCATATCCACAATCCTCTTAGGAGAAGAGCACAAAAAAAAAAAAAAAAAAAAAAATCTTAAGTAAGTTAACAAAGATTCTACTTGAGTAAAAAGAAAGAGAGATGAATTATTAATACAATGAGTATAGTATGCATTTTTTTTTAAAATAGTGACTATATAAATAGAGTAGCAAAACTAATACAAATAAAACAAAGTTTACTTAAAAGCAAAAACATTATAATAAGATAAAAAGATACTCTCCATGTAATATGTCTTGTGCGGGTCATGCTGGTTAAACGGGTTAACCATAACCTGACCCTTTAAATGCAGGAAAGCTTGACCTGCGACTGACCCGTATATTATGCGGGTAGGGTTGTGTGGGTCATATGTTGGTCGGGTCCGGCTGGATTGACGGGTCAGGTTGGCCTTTTCCAGCTCTAACTATCATTTTAGGCATGCCACAATGGGTAGCCCTAATACCTAAATATAGTATAGAAATATGTATTTTTTAAGAAAAGTGGGTTGCCTTATGCTGGGCCCCACGTGGGAATGGGAAAGGGGGGATTGAAAGATACCTCAGCCCTGTGTATGGTGATGGAAGCTTGGATCGTCTTCCTAACCACTTAATTAATGGCCCACAACTTTTTACCATCCAATCAAGTGCGTAGTCGATGCAAGGGTTTAATCCATTTGGATGGGTGCCAAACTTGGGATCAGTGACTATCAGGGCTAACTATTTTGTGGTCTACTTTGATGGATCATAAGGTAGGCCCACTAGGTGTAGTGTTGATGATAACATTTCCCAAGGATAAGTATAGAATGTTTGTACTTTCAAAGGTTCACCCCGCTGTAAGGATTGATTGGCTTCAAAATCTGAGGGACCAAATAATCAATTGGCCTCTGCATATGAAACTTGGTTGCCTGACTAATTTGATTATGGCTGCGCTTTGGGTTACGTTACCCTATTTGAAATGTACTACTCAAAGTAGTTACAAACTTACAATTTGTAAAACAAATGTGAAAAACCATGACTAGCCATCAAATAATATCTCCTAGGTTACCCGTTTGATGATTTACCATTAAAGTGAAGGTGAAGTAAAGCCTCCATTTGCCAGACATGAAAAAAATACTGTACTAGTGGGTCATATCAAAAATACACATTCAAAATTCCCTCCTTTTCAAAAAAAAGTTCAAAAAGGCAACATCTTCAATCTACTAAATGACAAAAAAAATCTACTTTTTACATAAAAAATAAAAAAGATTTCTTATCAAGCCACTAAAGACAAAAGACCATTATAATCCCTGCATAGACAAAAGACCATCATAACCCCTTTATCTTTTATTTTCTCTTGATTCGAAACTTCACCTTACTCCATTCTACATGTAAAGTTACCAAGCGGTTAAAATGAATTACGGGAAATGAAAAATGGGAATACCAAGCAGTCTACATCTTGACCCCATATCCTTTACCCCTTGTCTCCTTAATATTCCCATTTAGAACCCATTTTAGCCTGAGTTTTTACAAATTCAATTGCCACACACATAAATGAGGTGAAAGTGATAATGGAAACCACTAATGAGCCCAACAGGTGGGATAATGAGTCATCAATGGATGCCCAACAATCTACTTGGCTCGAATGGAGTGATCTTGGATCTCGATATGCTCTGCACTTGCATTGTAACGCCCCAATTCTGAATACCGAGAGAATCGTCATGGTACCGAAGTTGCCGCACTACTTCCCAGAAAATCCGAGAACTTCCAAGATCGTAGGTTCGTGGTAAGGTCCAATTTAAAACTTTTTGAACAATATAATATCAACGGTTAATATTGCAGAAGCATGTAAATATAACGGAAGCAAAAGTAACAATAGCGGAAAAGAAAGGTATCACATATGTATATCAAATGTAGTAGGGCTGAAGTCTAGCCTAATATATCAAAGTGTAAGAATCAAATATTTATTACATAGTGGACTATCTCCCTGCTCATAACATAATCGCTCGAAACCTGAAGTAAAGAAACACACTCAAACCCCCCGTGCTGGCACTCCATCCTCTAGCTCGACCTCCTGGTCGGCTGGTTCCAGCCGTAGTCACCAGCTACAGGCACCTCGATGAGCGCGAGCGCATCGTCTTCATAGTCGAAGTTTAAAACCTATCTACCAAGAATGGGTCATATCCAAAGATCTGGCAAGGCACAGTATAAAAGTAACATAGGATGTATGCATCAAAGGAGTAGAGACGATCATATAATTAAAGAGAATAATAATGGTACATAATCTAGGCGGTTGAGCATGATAATAATCAGAATCGGGATAATTAAGTAATCTATTCTAACAGACATTGGCACATTTACACAAGCTGAATACCGCGGAATATTATGCTGCTGCCTTTCGATATTGAACACAGTCGCAGCGGGGAAAACTCACCAGTGCTGGGGAATGACGAGCTCCGCAAATAACACTCATACCTCTCATCACTCATCACTCAGAAGACTGGACCTGGTATCACACTGTCCGTCTAATACAGGGCTCATCATGATAGCCCACTCAACACTCATAATAGCTCCTACCAATGATGATCAGTCAAAAGGCTGAGCTTAGAACAACTGAGTGGATGCTAATGCTGACTCAAGGAAACAATGTGGGTCTGTGTCTGTCTAGGCTTTGCCTTGCGTGAATAAGGTCCTAACAAAGTCCCTAAGAGGTTCGAGTACCAGTTCAATTCATGGAACACAGTCCAGGTCCAAGTCCAATCATTGGATTCATACCAAAGCCCACCAAATACATGGCCTGGTCTAAAATAGTCCAAATGAGGTCATAAGTCCATTTCTAATAATAAACAGTCCATTCTCATCCATAATGAGTTATAAGTCCATAACAATTGACCTCTCCATCCTAAGGTATCACACATCCATATTTAGGCCATAAAGGGACCCGCCTAGCAATAGACATGGGTCAATATTCACCTAATCACATCACTAAGTATCCTCTAGGTAATCCTAGGTTCAGGTCATTCATTTTCCATTTAATTAATAGTTATAAGCAATAGTAAGGATATAAGAGTGACAGTAATGTGTCAAGTGAAATAACTTTCAAGTAAGAGCAAGGATGAAAATAGCGGTAGCGGTGGGCGTAGCAGCCCGTCGCTAAAATGCTACGTAGCGGGCTCTACTTAGCGTAGCGGCGCCACGTAGCGGCATAACGGTGCGATTTGGAAAAATCGTCAAAAAAATATGAAAAAATTGTAGAAAATCTAGAATATTGGAAAATGAGAGATTTTTTTTTTTTTTTTTGCAAAAGTAACTAAGATTAGGGGGCGTAGCGGTCCCCTCATTGTATAAGTTCCTGTATCGCTGTATAATATAAATAGAAAATAATAGTAATGATCATTTTTTTTCACATGTATTCAGGTTGCTTAGTTATGCTAATTTAGAAACTAATAAAAAGCTCATAAAAGAAAAAACTATGTCATGAAGTCAAGACTTAAAGAGTACCAAGAGAAAAAAAAATATCTACCAAAAGGGGGTGTCTAATAGGATGTACTTAGAGAAGAAGGAGGAGAACTCTCTGTATCGACGGCAAGATCATATGTTTTTTGGTGTTCTTTTAAACGTAAAAAGGGTAGAAAAGTTGTGTAGAAATGTTATTTGGAGAGAAGAATAAAAGAAATAAGTCTTATTATGCATTTTAAAAAATTATGAAAACCAATAATTTTTCTCACCCCGTAGCAATTGTAGCGGCCCTGTAGCCGACATAGCCGCCGCTACGGGTGCGACGGCCGCTACCACGCTACGGCCGATATTTTCATCCATGAGTAAGAGAATCAACGGGAAATATCAATAGTCCAACCTAAGTATTGGTCCACATTCAGGTCCAGGTCCATCTCAGTTAATTTGATCTCTAAATGAAGTTTAAGATGCCAATGGATACCGTGTTTGGTGTTCTAGAAGTTACGGGCATCTTTGACAACGTTTAAGTTTCGAATCATTGTTGAATCCATACCCTAGACCTTACTTTGTGGCCCCCACGAGTGAAGGTTGAGCCACACCATTGACTCGTGCTTGGCACATCAATGGAAGTCTATTTAGATGGTCAATGGGTCCCACAAACGATCACAACCTCAAAAGACTAAAAGCTGGAAAATCACTGGATACAATGTCCTCGGTCGACCTGGCACAAGTCTCGGTCGACTGAGTACGCCAAACTGTCAAGATGTTGACTCTCAGGCCGATCCTTTGCACAGTGTGCTCGGTCGACCTCCTAGTCTGGTCGGTTGACCGAGTACTCTGGAAAAATGGAATCAAGCACCTGGCAGGCTATGTCCTCAACTCAGAACTCCTCTATGTGTCCAGTCGACCTCCTGGCCTGGGCGGTCGACCACATACACCGGAAATTCTACAAAAGTGGATGTTCCAGCTCTCAGTTAATCTCCTGAAATTTTTGTGTGCCCGGTTGACCTGGCACAGGGCTCGGTCGACCGCGTACACTGATTTCTGGGTCTGAGGGAGAAGTTCAGCTCTCAGTCTCTGCAAAAACCTGTGTATTCGATCAACTGAGAACAAGGTCCAGTCGACCGAGTACACGGAACCTGCGAACTTCACAGGTTTGTAACTGATACCTGAATTTCCTACAATTCAGTGTGCTCGGTCGACCTGACTGCAGGTCGGTCGACCAAGTACACTAAATCTGTAGTATTTCCAGATTTTTGGAATTCACCTCTTTCAATCCAATTTTCATCCAAATCAGCTCCAAACCATCTCCGATCCACACCATTCATCACATAAACATAAAAGACAACAAATACACTTCAATCCACCCCCATCCATCATCAAAACGGGCCATTGATCTTCCAAATGAGATAACTCATCCATCCAATGGCCAAAACCCCAAGAAAACATGCTCAAAGGTAGATCTAATCAATTCTAGCATCATATGACTTCTAATTACAGAATCAACAACAAAAATCATGTATTCTATGCTAAGTAAATATATTGCACTTGTCTCAATCCAATAGCAATGAAATAGAGAGAAATGAGAGATCCAAGCTCCAAAAACAGAAATCCCAGCTCTAGGTCTTCCAATCACTCAAACAAGCCCCAAAACTAGATCTAAAGAGATCTTTAACACTTATACCCAAATCCACAATAGAATTGCTATAAGGAAGGAAATCTAGAGAGAGATTTCTAGGGAAATTGAACTAGAAGAAGGTGCATACCTTGATTAGAAGAGGGAGGAGATTAACAAGATAGAGATCCTTAAAATAAGTTGCAATTGAGATTGATGTAGATAGTATTCTTCTTCTTGGAGTTCTATAACTAGGGTTTCTAGAGAGAGAAAGGGAGGGAGATGAGAGAATTGGTGGGAAAATGGGAGAGTTGGAGGGAAAATGTGATGCCCCGGAGTCCTGCATCGGCTATAGAAAGGAAAATGAATGGGATTATATGAAGAGCCTACACCCTTACCTTGCATGAGGCCTTTTGATGGATTGAGGCCCATCAGAAGTAAAACCGTGAGGCCCGTGGGCCAAAGCGGACAATATCATACATGCGTGTAGGGTGGGGCATTATAAATGGTATCAGAGCCGACTCTCGACTAGTTCGAGTGCGGATCCCTTGCCGTGGTCTAGTGCAAGTGGGCGGGTTTCGATGTGGGCGGGCCAAGAGGGCTGGCAAGCTACTGCACAGGGACGTGCAACCCTAAGGGGGGTAGAATGTGACGGACCGGAGTCGCACATCGACTACAAAGAGAAAGGTGAATGGGATTATATATAGAGCTTACACCCTTTCCTTGCATGAGGCCTTTTGATGGGTTGAAGCCCATCAGAAACAAAGTAGTGATGCTCATGGGCCAAAGCGGACAATATCATGCTTGGGTATGGGGTGGGGCGTTACATGCATGGCTATAAATTTGTTCATCGACCTCTACTAACATTATATCACAAGTATGTGTTTGGCTGAGTGGCTTTTTGGACAACAACAATGCATGTTATAAATTTTCCTGCTACTATTTCTTAATTTTTCGTAACACGACTGTTGGGAAGTGGCACAACGGAACAAATAGCCTGCAATCGACAATCAAACATGCACACTATCCACACAAATAATCAAACAATCAATCCACAGAGATGAATACAGAACAATTTACGTGGTTCGTCAAAACCACTTACGTCCTTGGAAAGAACTCCCATCGATTCCTCCTTTTTGTTGTGCTTTAGGTTAGGGTTACATATTATATCATATGTATAATCTCCTCTTTCTTGGCCCCATGAAAGTCTATTTTAGCCTCCAAGAAAACCCAATACAATTACCAAAATACTATCAAATCAGTTACACCCAGATTAACCGAAATTGACTAATCCAGTTACCCAAAATACAAAACATGAACCCAACAATTTCACCTTGGCTTGGATTCTGCCAATCTATGAACCGCCTTGAAAGTACCCAACAATGTCTTCATTCCGTCATACCCGTTAATCTTAACGATGACTCGAACCGGTCTAGCCCAAGCAGGGCTTGAACTTCTTCGTCCTTGATTTCCTAAACACCTTTGCGTCGTTCTTCCAAAGTGACCCAGTCCATCTGTTGCCATCTTTGCTAGAGTTCTTGCAATGCGATGACTTCCCACTTTCAATTGTCAAGGTAAAAGTAACTTTTCTTTTGACCCACATTTCCCCGGGCCTGAAGCATTGTCAATTTTCCATTCTTTGCCTTTAACGTGATCTTCCTTCCGGTTTTCTTGCGGTTTAGGTCCTATGTAAGATGCTTTTTTAGAAATGTCTGTTCCACCATCTTTCGATTTTCCATCTAATTTTACCTTAATTGACTTTTCCCTCTTCCTTAAAACTGCTCCACCTCCACCTATAATTGTGCTCCCTGCCAATCAGTGGAGACTATTGACCAACTCACCCTTCATGATGACCATTGCTCCCCTTACCACCATAACTCCACCTGCTAGTGCACTTGCAGCCCTTAAAGTCTAAGGCCCACAAAGAAATCAAATTTCTTCATAAATCCGGTACATGCATCACATTTGTCAAGGTTTGAATAACTCCGTCAAGGATCTTAATTCTCATTGTTCTAATCCCAATGCTCTTGCATTCCACATTATTTGCCATGAAAACGGATTCTCCCTCACAAGATATTTATGCATCAAACAACTCTCTACTATAGCACATATGACAGTCACAATCAGAATCTAAAATCCAAGAACTGGTAGTATGATATATACCTTTGGTGACTTAAAGCAGCACTTCCTCGCCCTAGTTATCGATGAGATTACAAGACATATTCAGGATGAGGTGCCGTGGTGTATGCTATTTGCAGATGACATTGTTTTAGTAGATGAGACGAGAGAATGAGTGAATGCTAAGCTAGAAGTATGGCGGAAAACGTTAGAGACAAAAGGGTTTAGGCTAAGTCGATGCAAGACGGAATATATGGAGTGCAAGTTTAGCCAAATTAGGACACTTGGTAACATAGAAGTAAGTCTAGGCACACAAAAGATTGTTGAGAAAGAAAACTTTAGGTACCTTGGATCGATGGTGCAACATGATGCAGGGATTGATACTGATGTAAGTCACAGGATTCAGGCCGGGTGGACCAAATGGAGGAGTGCTTCGGGGGTCTTGTGTGATCGGAAAGTCCCCCTCAGGGTTAAAGGAAAGTATTATAAGGTGGCGGTAAGACCAGCATTGTTATATGGATCAGAGTGTTGGGCAGTAAAGCATAATCATGTTAAGAAGATTGAAGTTGCGGAGATGAGAATGCTAAGATGGATGTGCGGGATCACAAGGAGAGATAGGATTAGGAATGAGGAGATTAGGGGCAAAGTAGGAATAGCACCGATTGGAGATAAAATGAGAGAAAATCGACTAAGATGGTTTGGCCATGTTAAAAGGCGTCCAATGAAAGCACCCGTTAAAAGGTGTGAAGGCATAGAGATTGCCAGGAGTAGGAGAGGGAGAGGGAGACCCAAGAGAAGTTGGAAAGAAACTATTAAACATGACCTTGCCCACATGGATCTAACGGAGGACATGGCCCTAAACAGACTTGATTGGCGTCGTCAAATCCATATAGCCGACCCCACCTAGTGGGAAAAGGCTTGGTTTGGTTTGGTTAGCATTCTCTGGTTCAGATTCTTCTTCTTTGGCCAAGTGTTTCTTTTATTTAGCACAATTCCTCTTAAAGTGATCAATTCCTCTTAAAGTCATCTTCCTTTTATCAATAATAGCAATTCACAGCCATGCCCTTCCCTTTCGATTTGGAGCATTCCCTGTCTCCTGGAGGATCTCCCTCTCCTTCAGTTTGAACTTGATGCACCATTAACACTTTCTTTTTTGAGGTTTTTCACTGTTAGCCTTCATGATTTCACTCGATAGAAGAGCTGCAATCACTTCATCCATCTCATTTTCCATAGATCAGTCTCGTAACTAAGTGCTCGTACAACAGGGGCAATGAAGACAAAAATAGCAATGCCATATCTTCTTTCTCGATCTTAAACTCAAGACTCAACAGTCGTGGGACGACCCTTTTTGAACTCGTTGAGATGCTCCGACAACTATGATCCTTCCTTCATCTTCAAAGAATACCGTTGTTTATTCAAAAGCAGCGTATTTGTGAGTGACTTCGTATAGAATTATCTCATTTAGGAATCAAGAACGCTTTTTGTTTTTGTCCTGCTTGACCCTCTTGTAGAGGCTCCACAATGGGGCCCACCTACTCTTAAGATATAAGAGCATCTCCAAGAGACGCTTCAAATTTGGATATGTTATTTTTTCAAAATAAAGGCATATGTAAATTTGCAATCTCACTTGTGCAACTCCAAAAGAGATATCAAATTATTATTTTATTATTTTCTCATTTCAAATTTAGCATCTTTTTCTACTAACTTCAAATGCATTTACCCTCATCACCATTATTTTATTTAAAAGAAAGAAAAGGCATCTCACTTTATGATATGCCAAATCTGGCATACCAACACAACCTTCAAATGCCATGTGGGATTTGACCATTCTCTTGGAGGTAAAGCCATATGCCAATTACAGCCATTGGGAGACTGAGTTAGACAAATAAAGCCTCTTATGGAGATGCTCTAAGCCACTCAAAACTAAATATTAACTCTGTATGGGATATGACTCAATTGGACTCTAATACCTTGAATAAAGCACATTTTACATTCCTACATTTTAAGAGTAGCCACAAATGAACCCAACATCGATTAACTTGTGGACATCTCATGCAGGTTGGTAACGAGCTAGGAGAAGGAAAAGCCCAGAGAGCGAAGCTTGCAGCCATGGTTGCACTGGGCTGCGCTTTCATAGTCGGAATTCTCAATGTCGCATGGACGGCACTGCTGAGAGAGCGATGGGCGAACCTCTTCACCGATGATCGGGCCGTCGTCTCCCTTGCTGCATCAGTCATGCCCATTATTGGCCTTTGTGAGCTCGGCAACTGCCCCCAAACCACAGGCTGTGGCGTCCTCCGTGGCACTGCTCGACCCGCCATAGGCGCCCGCATCTACCTCGCCTCCTTCTACTGCCTTGGCACCCCCATCGCCCTCGCCTTCGCCTTCTCCCTCAAGTTTGGGTTTGTGGGCCTCGTCTACGGGCTCCTCTCGGCCCAGATTGCCTGTGCAGTGTCTGTCCTCTTTGTGCTGCTGCTGCGGATCGATTGGGAGCTTGAGGCCCAGCGGGCCCAGAAGCTGACCGGGGGGGTGATGGAGATGTCTATTTCAGCATCAGAAGCTGACACTGAAGAGAAGAAAGCATTTCTGGAGGGTGAGGATGTTTTGTAAAGTACAGATTGCAGATGACTTTGTGATAATTAGTGGGAAAGAGAGAATCTGATGTACCCGTGTTTCTTTTCAGTGGATATGGTGGTGTTGTAGCTTTCTCAATTTCTTTTTGTTTTTAATTGCTCTTTGATGGGTTCTTTGCCGGGTGGGATGCTTTCTGTATGGGCTTTGGTTGTCTTTGCATGATAGGGGTGTAGAATGTTAGGATGAAAAGGATGTGATCTTCTCTTTGGGAGTTTTAGATTTGCTTTTTTATGCATATAGAACTTCGGTAAGATCCATATGAAAAGAAAAAACATTATCAAGTGCTTCATCTCTTTGTTTTTTTATATCTTATTCTATTCTATATGATGGGGTAGAGGGTGGTATGGCTGTCAATATACATGAATCTGGGTTTGATTTTGATCTTTCAGGAACCAAACTTTGACCCAAACCATAACCACACCAAGAATGAAGGCCCCAAGTTATCCCATGTTAGGGCATGATTTTTAGAATTTTTGGGTTTTGATTAGAGGTGTAAAGCAAGCTCGGCTTAGACCTTAAATGATATGGGTTTCATTGTACTAAAATGAGCTTGAACTTGATTAAGCTTTGAGCAGAATTAAATCAGAGATTTAGTCAAAGCCAATTTAAATGTAGAAAACATAGGGGAATTTTCTCCTTCCCACCGCACCACCATTGAAGCACCACTATGTGGATTGTGGAGTATACTTTTGGTGACTGGAGACCAATATTAGGAAAAGGAAGGCATGGAAGGCATGTCCAAAGATTAGCAATAGCCTAAAGATCAACCTAATTGGATGTCCGTAGGTGTGGCTTTCAAGCCTTTCTAGATCTCAACAATATAAAAAACGGTGGTGTTAAGAAAAAGGTGCTTTATATATATATATATATATATATATATATATATATTGGGTGGTAAGTATGCCAACACATGGTTAGCATTTGTTCTTCCATAATGGCATTGAGTCATGGGGCAGAACAAAACAACATCAAAAAGAGAAAAAGGAAAATCTTCACAATGAAGGGTTCTGTTGATGGGTCATTTGAGCTGGCTATCTATAGGTTGGGCCTAGCCCATCAATAGGCTGTCTTAAAAGTAATTTGAAACTGTATAATTTATACAATATACAATAATATAAATGCCTGGATGACCACAATAATGCAAATATTTGTGATAAAAAAATGGATAATTTTGTATTGATGTAACTGCCTTGCTGAAGTTGATGGTGATCATGATGATGATCATACGGATGAAATTGGTGTTGGTGGTGATGATGATGATGTAGTGATTAATGGCTTGCATTGATTGTAAAGGTAAGACAAACGAAAAGAATTTCCAGAGGACTGATCGTTGGGGTTTTTTAATTTTTACTTTTAGTTTTTTAAAATGAATAGGTATTCATAATCATAGCCAGATATGGATCTTCACCTTTGTTTCTTCAATTTTAGCCTCTTTTAGAAATACAAATTTTAGAATTCCGAAGAACTCGATTCCATGCTAACAAAGGGCCCTTACTTGAAGCAACTTGGACATTACTAGAAGCAAGCCAACCGGTCAGATCAGTAGGTCAGCCCAAACAGTACCTAAACTGGCCTGGCCTGAGGAGCCCACAAGAGAAAGGGGGACAGAGTAACTGGGCAGAAGGCTAAGTCGGGTCGAGCTGAATATACCTAGCCTAGCCCATCGATTGGCCCAAATAAATCTACCGCATCTGTCTAAATAAAATTCTCCTCGACAGTATTCATGTTCATGAATACTATAGTTGTTCTCATAAAAATAAAAATAAAAATAGCACCTCTAATATTTTCTGAAATCAAACATTTCATGATTGTAGTGCTTATCCTGTTACACCATTCCCAGTTGTCATGCTTCATCAGGTTTCGAGTCATTTTCTCATTAGAAGTCAACAACCATTAATGGGTGGTTTTGGAGGTTCATCCCCTTCCAATACCATGTCCAAATCCATTCAACTAAAGACATCTCCTTGATGTCTTGATGTCGTCCTTGCACTTTTAAAATTTGACCCATTGAAAGTCATAATAGTATTCACACGCATGATGATAACAAAGACCGTTAATCTTACAATTTTTCACATAAATTAAGCTTACGTACAATAAACAAATCCAATCGCGCGCGTTTACACGTTCCTTGAGACAACTATTTAATTTTATTAATGTTCCTTAAGACCACTAGTTTTGCCTATATTATTTAGATCATCTTTAAGTTGCTCATGCCATAATCTAAGATTAATCCCTGAACTAGTGTTGTACAGATTAACTACTTAGCTCGCCGAGATCTTACCAATAGTCATTACAGAGGGGACTACCCATTAATCATAATAGGTCCAAGCGCAATATCATGCAATCAAATTACCTAGCACATGACACACACACACACACACACACACACACACACATATATATATATATATATATATATATATATATGGAGGTGCTTTTGTGAGAGACACTCTCACCTTACTATTAGAGATAATCCAAATGTGCGGGCCTTATCTCTCATAGTAAGGTGATAGTGTCTCTCACAAAAGCACGTCTCATATATATAGATGTGAGGGCCCCCACTCAATCTCTCGTTTAAGTTATTGGCATTGGATATGGATGTGAGAGCTTCTACTCAATCTCTCATTTAAGGTGAAAGATATCTCTATTAAGAGCATATCTCATATATATATATATATATAAGGGAATATTCATATGCATCTATCCCTCACCATTTTTGGTGAGGGACACCCCTTTTGGGGGTGTTTCAAGTACAAAAGGGGTACAAGGGGGGTACTTTGTACCTCGCTTTTGTACTTGAAACACCCCCAAAAGGGGTGTCCCTCACCAAAAATGGTGAGGGATAGATGCATAGGAAGACCCCCTATATATATATATATATATATATATATATATGAGCAAGGCTCTCCTAAGCTCAAGTTTAGGATAAAATCTCGTAAGCTTATGCTTGTAGGGCCCACCATTGGTCTATCCAAATGGACCAAACACATGACCCCTCCAAATTGCACATGTCCATCAACTTTTGGTCAAATCCGAATTTACTGAACCGTTGGATTGACTATGTATCGATTTGAATGGACTATTGACCATTAAACTTTTGGGCCCATATGGAGATAATAGAAATCACGGTTGGGGCTGATTTTTTGCAAAGAGGAAGATCTCAAGGAGTCCTTGAAATCCTTTCCACCCCATCCCAATGTGGGTCCCCAGGTGGGTCCTACCACACACTTGAGCTTACCTTATCCTAAACTTGAGCTTAGGAGAGCCTTGCTATATATATATATATATATAGGATGGATGCACTTGAATATTATCCTATATATATATATATATATATATATATGGGTGTGGGTGTTCATGGTTTAGATTGCTCTTGGCTAAGGCATATCTAGGCCGGACACAAGCCCTTATTTAGCTTAAGAGTAGATCACATCGAACATGTCAGCTTGGTTGGCCTAACCCATTTTACATTCCTAGGCCTTATAGGTGCTAGTTGGACCAGATTTAGACCGTGTTAGGGCCTGAGCTAACTTGGACTTGAGCAAATAGGAATCAATTAATAATCATCATCCTGGCCACCAAGAAAAATCCAACACCACCTGTTCTTCTTTTGTTATAACCATTTATCAGAAGCTACCAGGCCTAGGCAAGTTGAATATAAATGGAATTATGGCTAAGAGCATGCTCTTAAACATGGCATTGTCGTAATTAAGTAATGGGTTAATGGTTTGATGTAATGGCAGGGACTTAGTTAAAATTAAGAGGATTTAACCGAAAAAATCACTTTATCCGCACGTGCTACGCGATCAAGCACTTTAGCAAGTAGGGCACCAATTAAAGCAATTGGGCCAAATTTCCATTTTTTTTTTTACCTATTTGGCACATCATTGGCGCCAACTTTATTTACACTGAATAAGGTCGGTAATAACCTTGTCCGCGAACCATATTAGGGCTCATATCCTTATTTCTTCACATTCTTCTCTTCTCTCTTTCACCAAACTGTTGAGACTGACCTTGGATGAGTGACGAAGAGCGGTTGCTTCCATTTCCAGAACTATCAGCCTTCAAACTGAATTCCTCAATTGCTTCTCTTTGCTCCCATTGTTTTTTCCAACGTCCGTGATTTCTACAAACACTCCAGAGGTATATATCTCCTTCCGTTTTTTAATCCTTGTCAATGTTTTTGTATTTTCCCTCCTTTTTGTTTCCCCGCCATCCCTCATATGATATCGAAGTGCATGGTTTGTTATCTTCAACGTCGTCTTCGATTTGTAAATTGTTTGTTTGCATAGATTAGGGTTTGTAGATTCCAAATTTGGTGTATTTTCTGTTGAGAAGGACGATGGAAGCTTAGGGTTTATTTTAACACTTCCAAAAAAGTTTAAGTGAGTTATTTTTGTTTTAACAGTTCCAAACTTTAGGATGTTATATGTGGTCAAATGCCACTAGTGGTTAATTTGTTCCTTTTTGTGTTTCTTCATTTTGACAATGTGAGTGGGTTCATATGCTAGGATTAGCCTCTTAAAATCTCTTCATAATAAGATATAGATGGACCATTAGCAACTGCAGCCTGTAATACATCAATTCATATGTGAAAAAAAGAA
The DNA here is from genome assembly GCA_028538565.1 of Umbellularia californica. Taxonomy (NCBI): domain Eukaryota; kingdom Viridiplantae; phylum Streptophyta; class Magnoliopsida; order Laurales; family Lauraceae; genus Umbellularia; species Umbellularia californica. The sequence goes on from JAPQWN010000004.1 coordinate 43,562,845, forward strand.
GGATCCCTATTAAAAAAACCACATCCACATGAATGATCGAACCATATCATCTCATCCTCACATGCCCTGAATATTGCACACAACATGTAAAATGTGAATTGATGACACATTTGAACTACAGTACCCACCATCTCTAAAAGAATTACACCATGGCATTTAATACTCAGAGCTTCATCAATCAATCATCACCTCACTCCCCAAATAGATCATTAAAGTTTCAACGGCTCTACACCATTAGTTATCTTGAAACTAGTGCAAGGAACTTTTTTTAGCAAACAGGCGGGGCATTTATATACTAATACAGTCTATATTCCTTATCATTTCAAGAAATCAAGATAAATAGCTGGTTGCAAACTTGCAACCGATAATCTAGAACGTAAATAAAGAAATGAGAACATATCCATGGTTTCAATCCATTAGTGTTGGTTTTGTTTAGTTGGGTTTTGTGCTATGGTGAAATCAATGACAATGTATATGGGGTTTGGATTGATAAATAAGCACTTCATCGGCTGATTTTGTTCATTTTAAGCTTTCCTTACCACCTTGAATGATTGATAAAATGGGTGTTTTGTTTTGAAGGCAATTGAATGAATAGTTGGTTATATGTTTTTGTTATTCTTTGGGTGATGTGTAAATGTAGAAATGCAGTTTATGGGTTTCATTTGATGATTTGTGTTTTGTGCTTTGTGGTGGAATAAGTTTTAATGTGGACATTGTGTGGCTTAAATACCTGATACAATGGGTGTTTTGTGTTTTAGGGCAGTTGAATGGATGGTTATATTCTTAGCTATTCCTTAGGTGATGTGGAAATGTGGAAATGCAATTTTTTATCATTCAATGATTTGTGTTTATGGTGGAATCAGTGTTGATTTGTGCACTATTTGGATTGGTGGATAATTTATTGGCTGATTTTGTTCATTTCATATCTTCTTTGTAGCTTAAATGCTTGTTAGAATGTGTGTTTTGTCTTTAGAATAATTAAATAGATAAATAGTTATATGTTTAACCATTATGGAGATATATACAGGACCTTGATTTTCTTAGGATTTGAATTATTATAGTGATGTTTGTGTTTTCATTTTCTATTTCCCTCTTGATTCATCTTCCATTATAGAGGAGAGTATTGGGTGGTTGGTTTTGGATATTCGGCTTTCATAGTTTATTCATGATTGCTTTCATAACACTCAATGCTATCATGTCTAATTTGGATGTACACGGATGTCTAAAGAGAATACAAGCAATGCTGAAGTGCCCCGCAATGAGGCTAATACCTCAAATGAGGCTAGTACCTCAAATGTACAACTAGCCGAACTTTTGTGCGAGCAAGAGCATCACATCTCCGCCGCTATCAAACGCAGTTTGGTTTACTCTCTTCCACACAACTAGTAATCAATTGAACTTCCTTTCGATCTATGGCTAACGTTATTTAAACTATTATTTTTCTCGTAGGAGTTGGGGCACATATAGATGCTTTACACTAATCCCGACTATGAGAAGTGGGACCTGAACGAGCGACAGATGCAGTGAGTTACCGAGGCTGGGTTGTATCATCTGGCTCATATAACCAACTCAGCTACAACTTGGAACACATAACATCCTCTTTTATGGAAAGTAAACAAGGGATAATGAGAAATGAATACTCAACCATCACTTAGGAATTGAGGTGGATAAGGATCGACCATGCATTGATCATAGGGCTGATTGAGAGGTGGAGGCCAGAGGCGAACACATTTCATCTCCCATCTGGCGAGGTGACCATCACACTGGAGGACGTAGCTTACATCTACGGCCTACCTATTGATGATCTACCCGTAACGGGCCAGACATACACCCACTACGAGATTGATGATCTCTATCAGGAGTTGCTTGGTGTGGAACACATCTTCTGTCCCACTCCGGAGGAGTTGAAGGAGCATGAGAAGCCGAAGCAAAAGGGAAAGAAATAGAAAAGCAAAGGAGAGGCGAAGAAGAAGATGACAGAGGCCGAGGATATGTGCAAAATTCGGGCCTATTTGTTTTTTTTAATGTGGCAAGACAGATTCTTTGTAATTCTTCAGGGGCACAAGGCCCCTTTTATATTTTAGTGATGTTTAGAGAGTTTAGGCTCTACTCATGGGCCTCCGCTTGTTTAGCGAACCTCTACAAAATGCTAAACAAGGGTGTACATTGGGAAGGGGTCAAGAAGCGTGAGATGCCCGACCCTACCGATGAGGGGGATGATGTTGAGAATAAGTTTAAGTCTCTTTCTAGCCCCTCCAGCTTCTTCAGGTGAGCTTGATATATTTCTTCTTCATACTTTCACTATTTATATCTTAATGTTCTAATGAATCACTCTCTTTTAACAGATATGGGCTTACACCAAAATAAAAATTGGTCGAGGTCTAAGTCCAAACCACTGCTTAAACCATGACATACAGTCTCCCCTTATGGTTACATGGGCCAACCGACTTAATGGAATGACCCATCTTACGATCATGAGAAAACTGCGAAAGCAACTCAATTACCTCATGTCTAAAGAGGTAGAAAGATTTCATTTCAATTTTTCCATAATTTTCATACTTACTGTAATAGTTCTAACTTACCCAATGCTTCATGCACAGTTCGAGTGGAAGCAGTACAAAAAGTACGGAAATGATTTTTTGAAGCATGTCTTGAAGGCTAACAAAGGACTCTTCACAACAAACCCTCCCCTTATATCATATTGGGTGTTGGAGTGTCACCCTACCCCTAAGGTCATGAGGCAGTTTGGCCTGAGACAGATGGTGCCTCCACGCTTCGTCAGGCCCATCGTGCGGAAAAGAAATAATGGGAAATCTGTTATAGATTGGAGTCTAGTGCATGAGGAGAGCTGAAGTCATGGGAAGCTCGGGCAAACAATGTGCTAAAGAGAAAAAGAAAATCAATGGGCGGGGAGGATGAAGAAGAATACATGAGATGGTATGAAGCGAATACCATTATAAGTATTGGCCGTGTCAAGCAACGCAACAAGCCACAAAGGGATCCTCCCCCACAACCTGATGCCCAAGCTCCTATCGTCCCACAAACTCGAGTATGACGTTCACACCCTTTGCATCCCTTACTTTGCTTCACATTGATTTAGTTAATATGTTTTCTAATGGGATCCTTTTAATATTTTGACTGCAGGTCTCTCTCTTCCTCGACCACGTTGTATGGTCATACGATTGTTTGATCGCTGCAAATGTGGACCTACTCTCATTCATAACTTCGATTAAGAAACAGATCGAGAGATTTAGGTCCACATTTGGGACTACATACCAGCACTATGTCGAGACATGTAGTTCTTCCATTTCGGAAGATGATGATACTCTCGTAAGGATCTAAATAAATTCGAGCATTTCATTCTGCGAATTGATGAATGATTTTGGTGATTTCCTCACCATAACTTGCTTCATTTTGCAGACCATCAGAATGCCAAAGCGTGTAAGGATTAAGGGGAAGTCCTCGAAAAGCCTCGCTAAAAAGCCTTGACTTAGTATCGATTCTCCCTTAATGATAGAGGACTCCCTCATCAAGGCATCAGCTTCCCACACTATGGATGAGGAGCAAAAAATGAAGTTGATGCCAGCAACCTTGACGCGACCTTTGGTGACGTGGATGACATCTCTATCTTATCTCTGTCTCGCCCGGTCCTCAAGGATACAATACACCCCTGAAGGTCACTTGCCAGGCAATCATTGTATCCCCTACACAGGCTATAATTGATTCATTGATATGGAGGTGCAAGCACATACGAGGCTGAAGAAGATCCCGGATAGGTTTCTGGATTTTCAACATCCATTGCCCCAAACGGGTTATGTTTAGATGGAAGTGGAAAAGGAACTATTGATGGATTTCTATAAATATTACAATTGTTGATGGATTTCTACAAATGTTACACGCATAGGTAACTGTAATTGTTGAAAACAATTCCATAGTAATTCTCTCTTTGTTGGGTTTTTATACTAATTCAACGTCCCAATACTCATTGCATTGACAGGAAATAGGAGCTGGATATGATAATCTCGTGCGTCGATTCTAAATCCCTCAGATATTTATTGGACGAGGGCACTTAGATGGACTCGAGTATCATATATTTCTAGTCTGAAGTGCTATGGAAAAGGTACAAGGATGCACTTAGCTAACCCTAGTAATGAAAGCCACTTTAACTTTGTACTCACTAGGTTAAATGTCCTAGTTGTTTGATGTCTGAGATGCTTGTCTTGCAGAGTTTCTGGAAAAAGGGTCTAAAGACTGAGGATGACATGGCCTTTGGGCCAGAAGGAGAATGTGTAATGGACGCGATGAAGTGCAAGACCCTAGTCTATGTACTCCACGCTCACAACCATTGGTCCTTACTCATTGGATATATCGACGAGAGCTGCTGGGAGTACTATAATAGTTCGAAGGGAGAGATCTGGGGCCAAAAGACCTGTGAAAGATTCGTAAGTACATATTTGCTCCTCTATTGGCAGCATAATGTTTGGATAGTAAATAAATTTCAAGTTTGAGGCATCATTCATTTTCACTATGTTTGGACAGAGATTGTGGCTTCAACAAAGATTCATGGATCACGGATGGTCGATGCCTATGATGTGGACGATGACCACAAAGACGGACATCCCATTTTAAGATAATGGAAATGACTACGGGTTGTTCGCCTGTGCATTCACAGAACATTGCGTATATCGTCATCCCATCGAGTTCACCTAGTCAGACATTCCGTATTACCGGCGGAGAATTGTCATCGACGTATTTGAACAAAACTGGCTGGGTTTGAAATGCTTCAAGGCTTAACCTCCCTCCACTCTCGGTCTTGCCGCCTAACTTACAGTGAACATTTCCTTGTGCTATATGTGTTCTTCCAAATGCGTTGTAATGTAACTTGTAATTAAAGTGGTTATGTTGTGGATGTTGTGAATTTCTAATTGTAAACTTACGAGATGTGCATAATTGTTTGTTAATTGTATATGATATGTTGATTGAATGTCAATTGAATGCATGGTCTGTTTGTGCATGTATTTTAAATGCAACATTTATCTTTTTCTTGTTACACATAGTTATATTTTGATGTAAATGTCATAGTCCTAACATTTCATTTCTTTCCTTATTCATACAGCGTCATCACCGACGCTGTAGCACTAAAAATACCTGAGGATCCATGAAAAAGTTACAACTTTTGATTGAAAAATTAGAAAACCTGCGTTGGTGATGAACTTATTTCACACTGCTAAGGTCATTACCGACCCTGTAATGGTTTCATTGAAGATGTTACATGGAAAAAGTTACAACTTTTGGTAAGAAAAAAAAAAAGGAAACATGCGTCGGTGGTGACGTTAATTTAAAGGAAATCTGCATCGATAGTGACCTTATTTTACACTACTAAGGTCATCAAAGACCGTACTTAGAATTTTAGACAGGGGTTTCCTGGAAAAAGTTACAACTTTTAGTAAAAAATAAGGGAAACCTGCGTCGATGGTGACCTTATTCTAAATTGCTAATATCATCACCAACCCGTACTTAGAATTTTAGCGAAGGGTTGCTTGGAAAAAGTTACAACTTTTGGTAAAAAAAAGAAAAAAGGGAAACCTGCGTCCATGGCGATTGTATTTTATACTGCTAAGGTCATCACCGACCCATGCTTAGAATTTTAGCCAAGGGTTGCCTAGAAAAAGTTACAACTTTTGGTTAAAAAAAGAAAAAAAGGAAAACCTGAGTCGATGGTGACCTTATTTTTCAAAGCTAAGGTCATCACCGACCTTGTAATCAATTTTTTCACATCGCTTTCCTGGAAAGTTACAACTTCTCGCCAGAAAAATAACTAGCATGCGTCGGTGGTGACCTTATTTTACACTACTTAAGGTAATCACCGACCCTGTAATGAGATATTCCACGTGCATTTGATTAAAATTCCATGCAGAATCATTACATTGCGTATATGCATTACATCATCTTCCATAACAAATTATTGGGCTCCACACCTCTTTTAGAAAAATGATAAATTATATAAAAACATCCAAAAATGCAAAACATCATTAAAAAAAAAATGATAATTTATACACAAACATCCAAAAACGCAACAAAAACTATTACCACCATTTTAATAAACTTCCCATAAACATGCATACAACAAAAACTATCCAAAAACATACCCCAAAACAAAAAAGATTACATGAGCGGCGCCAAAACAAAAGATCCATCAACGTCGTTGGTGAACTAGTGGATTTTTGCAACTCCCACGGTTGTGACCCCTCTCTCTACAGCACGAATAAGTTACCACTCTTCGCTTGCGATGCCGATCTTCAATTCGGGTCCTGTTCTTCTTTGGTCGACCCGGTTGCTCAAAAAAATTACATGAGCAGACCCAAAATATAAAATCCATCAACATCATTGTTGAACTGGCGGATTTTTGCAGCTCCCACGGTTGTGACCCCTCTCTTTACAGCACGAACAAGTTACAACTCTTCGCTTGCGATGTCGATCTTCAACTTGGATCATGTTCTTCTTTTGTTGACCTGGTTGCGTGCTAGCCAATGGTGGGAGAACTCTCACGATGGTTAAATGTTGTTTCCATTGCTTTCTATCATGGGTGGCATGAATGACATCACTGTACGTCTTCTGGTACATGCTTATGAGGTACCAATGCTAGTAATACTCATGTGGATTCATATTCCGCGCTTTCATGGTGGTAACAGCATGGCAACATGGGATCTCAATCACGTCCCATTTGCGGCCGAGCATGACCTGCAATCTAGATTAACTACGTCAACATACTCTGAAGATTGCACTTGATATTCATTCAATGCAATTACCCGTACCATCAGCTTTCACGATTCTTCCATCTCTATGGCTAGGTAGTTCTCTGCATACGGAGTTAGTTGTGAAGTGATGCTTTGTGCTTGAGTTAACCGTCTCTGAAAGAATTCCATGAGTTTTGCATGTATTTTTTCCACTTGTTTTATAATCGGGAGCACTCGGGTGTCTTTTAGGAGATTATTTGTGCACTTTGCAGCGTTTCTGGTAAGCATGTCATACCTGCGTCCATGAGCAATTGCCGTTGCCCAAAACCGACGACAGATCACATGGATGTAATTATATGCACGCTCATCTGCACTTTTTATGTGGTCCATGCAAGCATCGTATTCACAAGGTCGGTATGCCCTCACCGCGCTTCAAAACTTTATTATAATCTCGTGGTCGTTGAAAGTTGCCTTTATATTTTCAGCTATATGATGGCAACAAAAACAATGCTTTGTGCTTAGCATTATGGCTTGTACTGCAGGAATCGGATCTTTCTGATGATCGGATACAATTATCAGATTTTTTGGTTCACCCAACGACAAAGACAAGTGTGCAAGAAACCACTCCCACCTATCATGCCGCTCCACTTTAGCAAAGGCAAATGCAATGGGGAACAGTTGATGATTTGCATCATGTGTTACGGCCACCATTAACACTTCTGGATATCTGCCACGAAGGTGTGATCCATCCACCACTATCAATGGCCTTAGAGAGGTTTGGAATAACCTTAAGCATGGGCCGAAGGACCAAAAGAAGCATCTTGTTGACACCAAAAAAGCTACTTTGGCTCCTCAACATCAAGAAGCCACAAGAAGCTGCATCCTGCTACAAACAAGCAATGCTACTTCAAGCATTAGATCTTGTCAGAATCAAACAAAAATTGCAAGATCCTTCAAGACAACCAAAAGAGGGGTACACATGAAGTTTCGGGCCATTCCAACATCATCTGGCCTAGCTTCACTCCTCCGACAGCTAAACTGGCGCTCCCGGCGGCGAGAGTGTTGAAGACATCAAAATTCAATTAGAGCCTACGGATGGTTCCAAAATACCTCCAAAAGGCTCTTTGCCGAATTTCAAGTCAAACCGACAACGTTTGACCCTCAATCAATGCTCGAGAAGAAAAATCAAGCCTCTTGGTGGCGAGAACCACCGAGGCCATCACTCATCAAATAAAGCATATGAGTGGCTTTGTTGACACAAAAAAAAGTCAATATGTCTCCTCAACATCAAGAAGCCTCCTGAAGCTGCATCCTGCTAAAAATAGGCAAAGCTACTTCAAGCATCAGATTTTGTTAGAATCAGACAGAAACTGAGAGATCCTTCAAGACAGCTAAAAGAGGGGTACACCTGAGGTTTCGGGTAATTCCGACATCGTTTGGCCCAACTTCATTGCTCCGACAGCTAAACAAGCGCTCCCGGTGGTGACATCATCAAAGACACCAAAACTTTGATCAGGGTCTACGGATGACTCCAGAATGTCTCCAAAAGGCTCCATGCCAAATTTCAAGTCAAACCGACAACGTTTGACCCTCCATCAATGCTCGAGCAGCAAAATCAAGCCTCCCGGTGGCGGGAACCACCGAAGCCATTACTCATCAAACAAAATACATGAGTGGCTTCAATATGCTTCCAAAAGACAGCACGTCAAATTTCAGGTCATTCCGACAAAGTTTGACCAGGTTTCGATGCTCCGAGAGAAAATCAAGCCTACCGGCGGCGGAGCAACCCGGGACCATGACATCCAAAACAGAGCCCATGGAACGTCTCAAAATGACTCCAATAGGGTCCCTGTCAAATTTCAGGTCAATCGGACATCGTTTGACCACATATCAAAGCTCGGCAATTTCCCCGCAGCAAAATCAAGTGAAGCATCGATGGGACCCCAAACGGCTTCAAATTTCAAATAAAACCCATGGTTGGTCCTATCCACTGCTCAAGAAGCTTCACCTCAATTTTCGGGTCATTCCGACATCATTTGACCTAGTTTCGACTCTTAATGGAAAATCGGCTACAAAGTCTTCGGCTTTCCCGAAAAATGGGAAACTTTGTGCTCCGATTTCATGCGGGTTCTCGTCAAGTTTTCTCCAAGAAAATGAAGTCAATAATTGAGGAAAAATTTCAAGAAAAATACAGAAGAAAAAAGGAACGAAAAAGACGAAAAAACAACCGAAAACGACGTTCGGCGACCAAACGGGCCAAAGCCCTATGGTCGCCGGCGACCCTGCAAATCCAGGTCGCCGGATTTTGCACCAAAGCGTCCGTTTTTCGATGGTTTTCGCGTTTCAGGTGTTCCGGTCTCTGTGATTTTCGGAAAATCCAATGTTTGGTGCTTGAAAACCACTGATCTTCGTCGACATCTCGGATCCGCCGTCAAAAGCACGAAATCATAACCGATCGCCTCAAGATCGCCAACCGGCTGACCAAGAAAGTGCACTTTCTGTCCGACCGATAGTGAAATCGACAAGACAGATGTCACCGGCCCACCAACATCAACTAATGTCTGAAATTGCACTGCAATCTGACATCAAACAATGCGTGGATCCACCTGTGATGATCGCAAGAAGAATCTCAAAAGGCGCAGCGCGGCCCGCGACTCTTCACATTCCTTGGTGACCACTTAATGACGTTAATTGACCCGTTTATGACAACTTAATGCGGTCATTAACTCATTATTTTGGACGGCCCAATCAGATTCAAGCATTTGGGAGTTACAAATCCAAGTAATTATGGCATTAAACGCATGAAACTCCCATCATCATGAAGCATAAAGGCAATTAAAAGCCCACTACCTTCATCGGCCAATGACAAGCCATGAAAAAGGAGTTACAAAATCAACTTGTAACTCCTCATCAATGCTCTCATCATGGCTATCAATGCTCATAACCACCCCATGTCTACCAAAAGCCTATAAAAGGAGATCCATTTCCAGTAGAGATGATCATCAGATCGACATCTATCGACTTGAAGTTCTGCACTTCTCCCAAAGAAATCGAGACGAAGTCCTGCTACTTTGCTTCCAAAAGCACCACAAGGTGATTAACGTCCCTTGGGGGGCCACCCCCCCAAGGTCACCTCCTTCTCCAACACGGCCTAAATGCGGCTTTTCAGCCCGTTTACTCGGTTTTTCATTGGATATAGGACCTTCTCTTGGTCCTTGTCCTTTAAAAAACCGAGGTTAGGAGCCAAGCCAAAGAATCAAAGCATCACATGTTCTCATTTGAAGGACGATGGCGAAGCCTATACATGACTTGCGACCGTCGATCTCAACGTGTCCCCACAATCTCTTGAGAAGTTAGATCCTTTTTCTCACTTTTCTATTGTAGTTTGTATTTATTAAAGAGACAAAAAGAAATCACAATTCTTGTCTTTCACATTTGATGAGTTTTGTAAAATCGCCTTTCACGGAAAAATCGCCTTTTACGGCAAACAAACAAAAACGCCTCCTATGGCATTCTAAAAAAAAAAAACAAACTTGTCTCTTTTCTTAATATTAATGCAATTTGAAAAGTTAGAAAAAAAGATTGATTTCCTTTCCACTTGTGAAGGTGAATCTCCGGATTATCTCCATTCCAAATTCCGAGTAGAAAGTAAATCTGGCATACCCGTACAAAAAATGTTGATGCCCGAGATCTTCCCTCCTCCGCCGAGACCCAGGTCAGCCCCCGGGGTGCGGAGGGAGAGGACGGAAGATTCCCCCTTTTTCGGGTCCATCAAGTTGGCATACCCGGTGGGACCCGTTGACTTGAGAACGTGATGCTTTGATCCCTTGGCTCATTTCTAGTTGGTGGCCTATGTTGCATTTTGCATCTAAAAAAAAAAACATGAGATGGGATTTCAATTGTTCTTTCTCACTTAAAAAAAAAAAAAAACCAATCTGATCTCTTTTTCTTAAAAACTCAACTTTGAGAAATTTTGATCCTTCCCTCTTCGAACTTGATAGCTCACAGAAATGTTCGCAGCCTTCGTTCATATCGGGGATTGGACCATCTTTTCTCTTTGATGAGTCCAATTGGGATTTCAAAAAAAAAAAAACTTCATTTCAAACTCTTTCAAAAAAAAAAAAAAATTATCTCTCTTTCTCAAGATTCAACTTTGAGAAATTTTGATCCTTCCCTCTTTGAACTTGATAGCTCACAGAAATGTTCGCAGCTATCGTTCATATCGGGGATTGGGCCATCTTTTCTCTTTGATGAGTCCAATTGGGATTTCAAAAAAAAAGAGTTATAATTTCAAAAAAAAAAAATAGTTTTCTCTCTTTTGAATTCAAATTTGAGAAACATTGGTTTCCTTCCCTTTCGGATTTAGCACTCGCAGAAATGTTGAGCCCTTGTTCGGATTGGAACACCATTCGCTCTCTTTGATGAGTTTATTAAAAAAACCTTTCAAAAAAGAGTTAAAAAAAAAAACACTAAGGTTCCACCGGTTGCGTTCTTTGACCAAAGTGGATTTAAGAAAAGCCTTGTCCAGAGTGTGGAGACAGCTAGACTGTTCGAGGCAAGGGTCCTTCAAACGGGTTCATTAAGTAATCCTACCCTTACCTGGGGGCTGATCTATCTACTAAGGTTTCATAAGATCGAATTGGAAATCTATGTGCACCTTTAAAAAAAAATCCCCTAAAAAAAATCTTTAAAAAAAAAAAAAAAAGCTTCTGTCACTTTTAAATTCAGAGTTGAGAAATCTTGGTTCTTTCCCATTCGGATTTAGCGCTCGCAAAAATGTTGAGCCTTTGTTCGAAACGGAACACCATTTGCTCTCTTCGATGAATTCAATCTTGACCTTTCAGAAAAACTTCCGTCACTTTTGAGTTTAGAGTTGAGAAATCTTGGTTCCCTCCCTTTCGGATTTAGCGCTCGCAGAAATGTTGAGCCTTTGTTCGAAACGGAACAGCATTTAATCTCTTCGATGAATTCAATCTTGACCTTTCAAAAAAAACTTCCGTCACGTCTGGATTCACATCCGAGAAATTCTGGTTCCTTCCCTTCTGAATTTAGCGCTCGCAGAAATGTTGAGCCTTTGTTTGGATTGGAACACCATTTGCTCTCCTTTATGAACCCAAATTTGACCTTTCAAAAAAATCCCATCTCGTGTCCTTCCCAAGGATGCGATTTGCAACATTTGTGCCTAGTGGTGCTAGTACGCCCTTTCGGGTCTACTGTATTCACGACCGACACATTTGTATCTCCAACCTTATATCATTTTACCTCGAGTGAGCCTTGCTTCTCGGTAATTTGAATTAAGGTCTACAATTGCTTCTAGCAGTCACTGGAACGCTCACTCTGAGCCTACCATACTTGCATTTTAGAACAATTGTATCCTCTATGGCTTTTTGCCTTCTTCATCGTCTTTGGGTTGGGCCATGTCCCCTCAAGTGATTTGAAAAGACAAAACCATAGTTGTTCTCCATTTATGATTACCATATTCTTGTGATTACTAATGGATTTGGTCTTGTTTCAAAAGTTTTCCAAAACTAACAATGGCATCTTCATTGACCATCACTTTCGATGAGAACAAGTACTAGCTTATGCTTCAAGACAAGCAAAACAAGCATAAGTGCCCTGCCAGTTGTCGAAGCGTCATCTCCCTCGACAACTCTCCAAACACCGGGTCAACTTCAACTCCCCGGACCATCGTCTTTGGATCGCTGGGACCATTCCCACTTCCGGCAGAAGACACTGTACCTGCCAAGAAGCAGAAAACCGCCCCGCAATGTGTCACTAAAATGACACCAAGGGCGAACACCAAGAAGCCTGAAGCCCGTGGCGTCCCCATGAAGCCTCAACCCACAAGAAACCAGGTTTACCCCAAAACTTGGTCCCCGAGATCTTCACCAAAGCAACGAAGGTCCCAAACATCTACAAAGCCAGCATACCTGGCCCCTCTCAAGGAGAATCAGTTCTACCCTCTCTCTTACATGAAAGAGGAGAAACCTACCCTCCACCCATAAAACAAACAAAATCATCATGAGCCGGCTTGCTCCTACAAGCCCAAAATCAAATCCTGCATCGTTAGGCCTCCGCAAAAACATGCTGAAGCCTGTACTCCCGCTAGTCGACTCTTCATCTCAACAGGGGCCGAGCTCGCAAAATTCAAGTCTTCATTATGACAGGCAAAGGACCTCGTCCAGATTCTGTCCTTGCCAAGCTTCAAAGAAGACAAACTCGGCTGCTGCGCAGGAGGGACTACATCCTTCATCGCCAGAGCCCAGCCAGAGCTGACTGAAGCTCAAATTGCTCGTCGTATGTGTCGCCGCACTGCATATCGACAAAAGAGACTCGAGAAACAAAGAACCCAGCGTTCTACTCTCCACGTCTCAAACAAATGGGTCGAAAAAGAAAGACCCGACCAATTCGTTGATGTTCATATGGTTGGCAAAACCAGAAAATGCCAGAAGTCAGCAACCAAAATCAGTGTTAGACGTCCAGTGACTCGCAGCATCTCCCGGACACGAACACATCTGGAAGAATCTTCCACTCCCCGAAGCCAAGAACACCGGAGTAACCACTCTTCAGATTCTTCATCCAGAAGAATGAGCCCCAGCTCAGTCACCAGGACGATTTCCTCGTTCGAATCCTGAGGGATGAATGTCTTGGCTACAAGTTCTGAGCAGCCTCCACCGCATGATGATGTAACCGCATGCGTCCAATAGTTGGAGCAAGGACAACAGAGAATTGAGGCTCTGATGGAAAATTTTATTCTCACTCTACAGCATCCACCACCTAACAATGAAACCCCTCCGAATCATGAAGATGACGAGGGCAATGCAGAAAACAATGAGTCTCGCGCCCTTACCAGAAAGGACGTGGACGATACCCTCGCAAAAGCAAAAGAAGAGGATACATTGAAGGAACATGGGATCAAGCCACCCTACCCTTTATGGATGGACTCGGTTCCGTTCCCTGCAAAATTCAAACAACCTACTCTCCAAACATATACGGGGAAAGGTTCGGCCAGGCAATATGTCATCCATTTCAAGATCCTGATGGGAGCTATTGCGATTCAAGATGCCCTCAAGATTCACCTCTTTGCAAGTACCCTAAAAGGTACAGCCTTTGATTGGTACTCCACTCTGCCGGAGAACTCCATTTAGAACTGGGCTATGCTGGAGACACGCTTCCTGACCCACTTCCAAGGTGAGGATCATCTTGTTACTATGGCTCAACTCTGCAGCCTAAAACAAGGAGAGAATGAGTCAACATATGACTTCATTCACAAATGAAAGGCAATGGCGTACAAATGCTCAGATGTGCTGCCACAAGCCTCGCTAGTCGACATCTGCCGTAATAATATGAGAGCGAAAATTCACTCCATGATCATCGGCAACAAATCAAAGAACCTGGGGGGAACTCCTCGAAGCTTCCATGGAAGCGGAAATGGTGATCAAAGACCTCAACAGTAAAAAAATCATCAAAGAAAGAGCCGACTGTTGTTACAACCTCAAAACCAAAGAAAAAGGAGGTTCTCAATGTGCAGACTAAGTCAGCTCCTCAGCAACCAAAGAAACCTGAAAACAAAACTGCAGGTAAAAGACCTGAACTCTCTGATGCCTTCAAAGAACGTGTAGAAAAGAAATATTCGTTCGATGAAGATGTTGAAGAAATCTTTGAGGCTCTCTTAGCAAATGGCAAACTCATTTTGCCAGAGCCCAAAAGACCTGGAGATGTTGGCAAAACCAATGATCGCCGATACTGTCCATACCATCAAATGATCTCACATCCTCTCAATCAATGCTTCGTTGTGAGAGAGAAGATCAATGAGATGTGGAAAAACGGAGTCATAACCTTTGATAAAAACTATGGCCCCGCCTCTGTCAACATGGTGTCATGTCGGCAAACTTCAAAGTCACCAAAGGAGAAGATCACTACTTCATTCAAGGTGATAAAAATGGCTCAAGCGTCCCAAGAATTGGTTCCCTATCCAACATCAGATGGACAGCCTATATGGGTGCATCTCGATCTCCTAGATGATGAAAATTGGGAGATCGTCAAAACAAAGCCGACCGCTCAGCAGCGAAGGCAAGCCAAGAGACAACTCCGCAAGCTCAAACAGCAGCAGGAGTCTCAACCAAAACAAAAGGTCCTTGAAAAAGCAGAAACTTCTTCCACTGCTTCACTCAAGACGACGGAAGAATCTCTTCCCAAAACCTCCAAGGCGGTAAGAAAATTCACTCTTGATGATTTCATGCCACCTCTATACAAAAATGAAACTATGCAGGGGGCATCATACTCTTGCAACTCGGAGTTGGATTCTCCATGAATGGATACGAGTCCAGTGATATTGCCAGTGATATCGATGAGTGGGAAGAATCCCTTGAAACAGGAGAATACCTCTCCGACGAGGAATGGATTCCCGAGTCTCATCTTATGCCAGTAATCTGGTATAACCCATTACAGCCACAGGGATCTTGGTCTGATGATGAAGAAGACCAGGACCCTGTTCATGAAAACGCTGTCAATCCAGCACCAAACAACGCTCCGGTGGAACCCAACATTCGTGAACCACAAGGAGCGGGTGACGAAGAAGATTTGGCTCCGATGCCTGATCTTGAGGAATGTGCAAGAATCTTACAACATCTTGCCATAGAGCAGGAGCAGGATCGCAGCAATCTTCGTCATGATCCAGAACCGGAAGTCCCTGAAAATCAAAGGGAACTTTCTCCCTCAACTCCTGAAAATGGAGAAAACAGTTGGATCGATGATCCTCTTACATCTGAGGATGAGTCCGATTCCAAACAGTCTCCACTGGGGGCATCTCCTGTCAGGATAACCTGCAATGCCATAGCTCAGGACGACAGTGCCTTTAAAGCTTCCGAAGACATGTACTCCCCAACTGGTAGCGTATCTTCCGGAGCTACATCCTCTCAGGTGACTTCCACTGAGATAACATCCTCTCAGCCCTCGTCTCCTGAAGCTGTGACATCAGAGCTCAAGCCTTTCTCGATTGATCATCTTGAAGAAACTTCTGCCAATGAAATCTTCTTCAATGAAAACTCAGTGAATTGGTCCCAGATACCCGATCCCACGGGCGATGTCTGGGCTAATAAAGAAAAGTTGCCGGCTGCTGTTCAGGACTTGTTTCCGGAAATTGCTCCGAGCAACACAATTACTGAAGACACCAATGCTGCTACAGAAACGTCTTCAGCAAAGGATCAACCCCTTGATCCTGAGAACGATCTTCCAAAAGAAGACCCTTCTCTAGAGGCTCTTGAAGTTGGTAGAGGTACCCGTTCTGGTCGGGATTACCACAAAAATTACAACCAACCTTCTTCTTCTTATGTAAATCCTTCGGGAAAGCAAGTTGTAAGCGCCCCAAGTGACAATAATAATGAAAATGCAGGCCCGAAGGACGCTTTCAAGTACGACTTAGTTGAGCACTTCAAACACATACCTGCACGTCTGCACATCCTTGACTTATTACGAATGTCTCCACAAACTCATGATAGTCTCATTTCAGAATTACAAAGGCTGAATGCGGATGTGGACAAACATGCCCCACAAGTCCTACAAATTGAAATAGACTATAGGGTCAAAAAATCAAATACTCCCTCAAAGGGAGAAAAGAAGAAAAATGAGGGATCAAGCAATGAATGCCTCTCGGTACAAAAAAAGCAGCAAGTGCAACAATTGCCTTCGACAAGGATGACCTCCTCCTAGGAGAAACAAAGCACAACCGACCCTTGTACTTTACGGGATACGTCAAAGAAATGCCAGTACACAGAGTTCAGATCGATCCAGGTTCTGCACTCAACCTCATCTCTGCTTCGGCACTCGAAGAGCTGGGCATCCCACCTAGCAAGCTGAGTCACACGTCCGTATCCATCTTCGGATATGACGGCAGCGCTCAAAGGCCTATCGGAAGATGAAAGGCATATGTCATTTCGCACACCATTTGGCGTGTATTGCTACACTGTCATGTCGTTTGGTCTGAAAAATGTAGCTGCAACATATCAGAGGGCTATGATGAAAATATTTCAAGATATGCAACACAAGACGGTCGAATGCTATGTTGACGACCTCGACATAAAAAGCAGAAGAAAAGAAGACCATCTCGATGATCTTCGAGAAGTCTTCCTCCGACTTCGCAAACACAAATTGCGGATGAATCCACTAAAGTGCTTCTTCGGTGTCTCATCGAGTAAGTTTCTCAGATTCATAGTACGGAAAGCGGGAATAGAACTTGACTCGACTAAAGTCAAGGCTATCCTGGAAATGCCATCTTCGAGAACCCTAAGAGAATTAAAAGGGCTTCAAGGAAGGTTGGCTACATTCGACGGTTCATCTCCAATCTATCAGAGAAATGCCGTCCATTCTCTTGCCTGATGAAGAAAGGCGTCGACTTTGTTTGGGATGCTGAATGTCAAAATGCATTTCAAGACATTAAAGCATACCTCATCAAACCTCCAGTGTTGGCTGCCCCCACAACTGGAAAACCATTTATCTTGTACATAAGAGCTCTCGACCACTCTTTGGGTGCTCTGCTCGCACAAGAAAACGACGACGGAAAAGAAGCTGCTCTATATTACCTTAGCCGCATGATGGTAGGTGCAGAGCATCGCTACTCCCCAGTCGAAAAAGAATGCCTTCAGTAATGTTCGTTGTACAAAAGCTGCGTCACTATCTGCTGTCGAACACAGTCTACCTGATTTCGAGGATCAACCTCCTAAAGGTCCTTGTCACAAAAGCAGGTTCTCTCAATGCCCGACTGGCAAAATGGTCCATCCTTCTATCACAGTTTGATATTAGGTATGTACCACAAAAAGCAATCAAAGGCCAAGCTCTAACAGACTTCCTCGCAGAGCATCCATTGCCTAAAGATTCTCCACTTAGGGATGATCTCCCAGACGAATTTGTCTACAATATGGAAACTTCCTTGTCAAACGCTTCCTGGGACATGTACTTTGACGGTGCAACCAGGACAAATGAAAAGGGAAAGCAAATATCGAGAATCGGCATCCTCTCCGTCAGCCCCGACAAATACATGATTCCACACGCCTTCTCGCTACTGGAACCATGTTCAAACAATATAGCTGATTACCAAGCCCTGATTACAGGATTGGAACTCGCCCTCGAATCCGGCATCACCATGTTGGGAGCTTTTGGAGACTCTCAACTGGTCGTCAACGAGATGAATCAAAAATATGAAGTCAGGAAGCCTAATTTGCTACCTTACTACAATAAGGCGCAGTTGCTTCGACAAAAATTCAACATCTGTCACATCACCCACATCCTCAGAGGTGAAAACATCCGTACAGATGCCCTGGCCGGACTCGCCGCATCCATGGCAATCCAAGAAGGGGAAAACATGCAAGTCACAATGTGTCAAAAAAGGATTCTCCCTCCTCTCAACACACACCAAGCAGTTGTTGAATGCCACCAAGTGGTTGGAAGTCGGATGTCCATCCTCAAACCTCCGATTGGCGACTGGAGAGATCCGTTCATTGATTACATCATGTTCGGAATCCTACATGAAGATCCAAAAGATCGATAAGCATCCAAAGACGAGCCCCGAGCTTTCATTTGGATATACCTTCAAAAGCACTTTACAGAAAATCCTTCAATGGAGTACTCCTACGCTGCTTGTCACAACAAGAGGCTGAGGAAACTCTCAAAGAAGTACATACTGGTCTTTGTGGAGCCCATCAGGCTGGTCCTAAGCTCTACAACCAGATAAAAAGGCTAGGTTATTATTGGCCTACCATGGTAGCTGATGCAATGCAATTTGCCAAGCGCTGCCAAAAATGCCAGATTCACGTAGATTATGTCCACATGCCTCCAGAATGGCTACATCCAACAGCAATCTCATGGCCTTTCGAAGCCTGGGGTATGGCATAGGTCCTATTTCTCCCCCATCAAGCAAAGGTCATCGCTTCATCTTCGCCGCTACGGATTATTTCTCCAAGTGGTCAGAAGCATTTGCGCTCAGCGAAATGAAGACCTCATCAGTCCTTCAATTCTTGCGCACCAACATTATTTGTCGTTTTGGCATACCTAAAAGATTCGTCCATGATAACGGACCACAATTCCGGGATCACAGATTCTACAGGTTTTGCGACAAGTAAAAAATCAAAAGTTGTCCTTCGACTCCATATAATCCAGCAGCGAACGGACTAGCAGAAGCCTTTAAGAAGACACTCTGCAAAATTCTCAAGAAAATGGTCTCTAGTCATAAAAGAGACTGGGGCGACAAACTACCAGAAGCCTTGTGGGCCTATCGAACCACCGTTCGAGGACCAACCCATAGTACACCATTCTCTTTGGTCTATGGATGCGAAGCGGTTGTCCCTTTGGAAGTACAAATTCCTTCCTTAAGAGTATCTTTGCAAAATGACATGACGCAAGAAAGCAATGTCAAATTGAGACTCCAAGAGCTGGATAATCTTTGACATGACATGACGCAAGAAAGCAATGTCAAAATGACATGATACAAGAAAGCAATGTCAAATTGGCTTTCATGCCCAAAACAACTCTTTGACAAAAGATTTTCACAAAATGACAACCTTTTGATCAAATTCTTAAACAAACATTCCGATCAACTTTTGCTCAAAATTGTTTTCATCAATGATTTAAGTGAAAGGAAGGGGATACAAAAATATAGTACCAAAATTGTTTATACATGGAGGTACCAAAAAAAAAAACGAATAAGGAAAAAGAGTTTGTTACAACTCAGGAGCCTAATCCAACATGGTCTTCAACCAAAGGTTCAACTCCTCAAGCAGACCCTTGGCCTTAACTTCCAAAGTTTTTAGGCGACGCTTCTTCAAAATATCCCCATAAAACGCGGCCGAATGCCGTGACCCATCTGCAGCACGAGAAAGTTCTTCCCAGAGGACCTGCCACTGCTCATGCTCCCGAGTCTTCCTCCGGACATTACCTTCAGCTTCCTCAACCTGGCGAATGAGAGTCCCCTCCTTGTCACGAGCCTCCACAATGGCGGTCCATTTGGCAGCAGCCTTTTCCTCTAAAAGATCAAGACGTTGCCTAGCCTCGACAACCTCCTTATCAAGGCGGTTCAAGTCTTGCTTCAGCCCCATGATGGATAACTCGGTAATGTTCTTCTCCCGAACGATCTGCCTCCGAGTCTTCGTGACCTCAATCAGCTCAGCTTTGACTTTGCTGGAAGGTTTTATGAACATCTCATCAAAGAAGTCACCATCTGGGAAACTCTTGGTCTCAGTCCATTTGCTCCCCCAGGTGATGATCTCCTCAACAAAATCCTTGGCGCTTGCGATGTTCAGACTGACTTCTTTGCTATCAGCGAGGATGTCCTGCACATGCTTGATCATGCCAAAACCAGCTTCCAAATGACCTGAAGAAAGAGTCTCAACCCATGAGCTCAAGACAGTCTTCAACACCTTCCTTGCATACTGAAGGTGCGGTGCAGATGAGGATTCGCCATGTTCTGGTGCCCGACTGCCCACGTCATGCTCCATTGGAAGAGTAATCAATAAACTCTTTCCAACGGAAGAAGCTGACTCATTGAAAGTGGAAGAAGCCCCTACTTCTGCATCAGCCGCAGGTATCCCCTGTTCTGGCTCTGAGGAAGACGGAGGAATCTCTCCTGCTGCTTCACAATCTGTCAAAGAAAAGAAAAAGAAAAGACAAAAATGTATGAATATAATCTTGTCAAAAATATATCAAGATTATTATTGTAAATATACCTGCTTCGACGACCGGCGGAGTACTCTCTGCCTCTTTGAGCACATCAGAAGCATCGTCAAAAGTTGAGTCCATAGATGGCTCGAAATCGTCGGAATCCTCTTGCAAGTCAGCTACATGTTAACAAATGACAGCAAAAAGAAAAAAAAAAAAAGCAAAAGCCAAAGTAAATCATACCAGGTGAAGGTTCTGGAACCACTCCAGAGTCCCTGGGCTCTTCCTCAGATGCCACGACTGGATCCGTCATCGCCTCATCAGCAGGAACCTCATGCATCACCAGGTCATCATCCTCTGCTAAAAAAGAAGCAGCGGATCAAAACAAAACTTTCACAAGAAAAAAAAGAAAGAAGAAACAAAGGAAAGAAAGAGGGTCATACCAGCTGTCTCCTCTTCTCTACTTCTCTTCTCCGGAGGCTCTTCAGCATCCTCAGACACCTCCTCAGCAATGGAGATAGGAACTTCGAGATCAGAAAGACTATCGTGCCGTCTCATGTTACGGCATTGTCCTTTCTTCCTCTTGCCTCGGTGTTTCAATCTGCTCGACGATCCTGCCCCACTATCAACATCAGGCCTCTCACAAGAGTCCTCACTAGATGGTCTACTTTTCTCAGTAGACTCCATGGAAGCCTTCGTATGCTCTGCCTGTATCATAGCATCGATCTCGGCCTCCTCCTCCTCCAGCTGTCTCAAGACCTCACCAA
Organism: Umbellularia californica; assembly: GCA_028538565.1. Taxonomy (NCBI): domain Eukaryota; kingdom Viridiplantae; phylum Streptophyta; class Magnoliopsida; order Laurales; family Lauraceae; genus Umbellularia; species Umbellularia californica. The sequence continues at coordinate 43,583,996 of JAPQWN010000004.1, forward strand.
AAACTACTTGTCCTCTCCTCCTCATAGCATCTGATGATGTCCTGCCCTTTGAGAAAGCCTATCTTGTGCTTCTCTCCAGAAAGGAAGGCCAAAACTTCCTCCCGATGGACACCATCTGATTTACCAAGACCTTTCGCAGGAGATTGCTTGATATCGAGCTCTTTCTTGGAAAGCCCCCGGTGCACTGAGAGGCTCTCCACGAACCACTTCGTGAAGCCAGCAGTCCGGAAGGTGGGCAGCTCAGGATAGGAAATCATGGCGGTAGTGTCCTCGGCGCTATAAAAAGCCCATGCATTTCTCCCATCCTGCAGACCTCCAAAACGCTTCACCATGCTCGAAGGCGCTCCAACAACGCCTTGAGAGAAGCCAAGCTGCAATGCAAAACGCAAATGGACATACGACTGGATATCGACGAAAAGATGTCTGCGGTACACCATCGTACCAACCCGTATGTTGAAGAGCCACCTCTTCTCCGCGTCCGTCAAAGCATAGTGTCTTCCCAACCCTGCCCTGGTCGAATCACGGGAGACACCAAAGTCAAAAGCCTTCTTCCGCAAACCCAAATAAAGCTTCACCGAAGACTGCCCAATCTCGACGTCCCTAAATCGTCGGATCCTCAAACGGGCAAATAAAAGTGATTCGGGAACGGCTGTCCCTCGAGCCAAACGAATCATAAAGGGATCTTCGTCCTGTACAACTCCCAAACGATGGAAGCTAGGACAGTAGTATACATACCATGAATAGAAGATGTGGGCAGAAAATACCCTGTTCATGGGAAGCCCAAGCCGAACTAGGAAAGCAGCAGCCTACAGTTCGGTACACAAATAGGAGTAAAGAGCAGGTACCAAAGCCAGCCGCTCTCCAAACGCCATCTGACAAGCCGCAAAAATACAGTGCGGCCTGATGTGTGTCCCATCTCCTCCAGCAAAAACAGCCTCACCCAGCCAGTAAGTGAGGTAAACAGTGAGATCTCTCCGCAACGCAATGTCAGGACAAATGGAATCCGTGCTTGCGAAGAACTTCTTCAAATCTTCTCGCATAGCGGCGATCTTCTTCAAACTTGACGTTTTAGCCCTAGCATCCTGGGCCATGCCATCAGAAGAATCCCCGCTGTCAAAAAAGTTGGAGCTGCAACTTCTCCAACTGCTGCATCTAACTTTCGAGCCCTCCTTCTCCTTCAAAAAATCATAAAAGGCGACGAGCTGAAAGTACACAAGCCTAAACTCCTCAGATTGCTCCTCAAGGACGCTGTCAATAGGCATAAGCTTCTCATAGAGTTTGCCGAGGATAGGCAATCCGATGATGGCACTTAGTTCCTTCAAAGAAAAACCAATCTCACCATTCGTCACAATGAAGGTGTTGGTTTGTGGAAGGAATGACTCCAGCATGGCCATGAAAGCCTCATCGGAGAAAACGACGGTTTGTCGAAAAGCGCGATCGTATCAAAAATCTCGGCCTCCCGAAGAACGGCCTCACCAATCCTCAGGGTGTGATCAGTCCATGACTCCCAGCTCGAGTCAGTACTGAAACGGCCACGAAGTCGAAAAGGCTTCACCCAATTGCTGCCGTCACCCCGAAAAACGCCAAGGCCCACTGGTCTCAAATCGATCGATGGATGATCAGAACCTTGGTAGCCACTGGCCGGCATCAACATGTCCATAGGACAGGTGGCTTCTCTGCAAAACCGGAAGCTCCACCAACAAAAATCCCGGTCTTGATCACACTGGTCCTCTTCACCCAGCTCGGAGGATCTTCCCTCTTAGGGCACGTGGGAGAAAGGCTCAGGATCGAGATGGTCCGATCAAAAGATGACCGGGTAGAAATAGTTCTCTCCTCACAATCTGCCGTGTAAGAGAACTGAAAACATCTCCTTTGGTATGTCAAGTCGTCGGGGACTACATCACCGAAAAAGAAGGTAGGCTTGAGCACAACACTCTGATCGTCCGTAACCCAAGGATGACCGCTTACCATGATCTTATAGAACTCCTCATCCTTGAAAGCGATCAATCGCTGTCTTATCTCATCACGATTGAGGGAATCACACTCATCCAAGTTCTTCTCAACAAACTGGACCTTCTCCCAAGCCTGCTGAACGGCAGCATTGGAAGATCTAGCAGACCGACGAGGTGCGTCATTAACAGGACCTTTACCCTTGTTCGTTCTGGAAGAACTACCTGCAAAAGATGGAAGAGAAAAGATCAATCAACATCAAAATGACAGAATTCTGCTACAAAAATTCTAGTAAAATTTTGACATGGTTCCGGGGCAATTCCAACGAAAAGGAAAATACTCCGAAAAAGATAGGAAGCCTGAAGATGAGCTCAACATCTCTACGAGCTCATAGTCAGTGGAGAATTCTCAAAGAAGGCTTGAACTCAACATCACTGCGAGAAAGAGCCAATCTCATCAAACTTCCGCAAAATCTGGAAAAGAGCTCAACATTGCCGCGAGCTTCAGAATCCAAAAATTGCAAACTTCCTCAAAATTCAGCAAGACCGAGAAAGAGCTCAACATCGCTGCGAGCTCAAAATCCCGATACTTGCAAAAGATTTTTAGGTATGCATCATCATACTTCCAAATCCATTTACAAAAATCATGCATCAAAGAATATCATCATGCATTAGATGCTAGGAAAACCTTGACCAAAGTTTGACCAATTCCAACCCAATTTGGTCAAAACCAATCAAACTTTGTCCAAGTCAAAAATCATGTTGGCTTGACCTAGAGACTCTAGCCTTCCATCTTGATGCATCAAACAAAAAAACTGCATACATATTGAAATTGCATAGCCTCATTATCATAGTGAGCAAACAAGGAAAAAGAAAAAGAAAGAGAGAGAAAAAAAACTCTCAGCAAAAAAAAAAAATATTGGCCCACAGGCCGTGGCCCACTACCACGTGGCAGTACGGCCAGGTCCGTACGGACCTGTTCGTACAGCCAAAAAAAAAAAAAAAACACAACAAAAAGAAAAGACAAGAAAAGAAAAACGCTGAAAAAAAAAAGACAAGAATCAGCGTGGAAAAAAAAACAAAAAGAAAAAAATAAGAGTTCACGGAAAAAAAAAGAGAGAGAAAATCGTGAAAAGAAAAAAAAAAGGAAAAAAGAAAGAAAGAAAAAAAAGAGAAGCACGAAAAAAAAAAGAAAGAAAACGTGCATGAAAAGAAAGAAAAGAAAAAAAAGAGAAAGAAGAAGAAAGAAAAGAAAAGAAAAAGAAGAAGAAGAAGAAAAATGAAGAAGCTACTTCTACAATGGAGATTCTTGACGAGGAAGAAAACTTACTTGAAGCCATTGATAGAGAAGAAGAAGAAAAGCTTGGAGATCCTTGAAGAAGAGAAAGCACTTATCTTGGAGAGCACTCTTGAAGATTTCTTGCAAAAGAAAGCAATGGAGCAAAAGCACCAACCCTCTTGCTTTTATAGAAGAGAGCAAGCCAAAAGAGGAAACAAGGAAAAAGATAGAAGGTAAGTGCTAAAACTTAGCTACTTTCCCAAAAAGAAAGATATTTTGAGAGAATCTTTCCACAAAAAGAAAACTTGAGAAATTCTCTCCAAGTAAGAATATTTTTAGATATTCTCCACACAAAAGAGATATTTTTAGATATTCTCTACAAATATGACACCATATGAGATCTAGGCCATCTCCGAAGCCTAAGGTCCCATGGGTTAGCCCATATGAGCCAGGTTTGACCACCTAGGCACTAAAAGTGGCTTTTTAGTCAAAATATTCCTCTTACCAAGAGCAAAAAAAAAGAAAGAGAGAAAAAAGCAAAAAAAGTCCCATGCCTCTTTTGAGTTGATGGGACCATTCAAAAAAAAGAAAAAAAGAAAGTCTCATGAGTTTCCAAAAACCAAACCATCCAACCTCATGAACCAAATTGAGCCAAAATCTTGAAATTGACATTTCACAAAACCAAATTCCGGTCCCCTAGCTCGCCACATACAGCTTGTTAGGTCACAAGACCAAAACCAAAATCAAAATCCAAACCAAACCAAAACCAACAAACCAAATCTGACCCCTAACCTGCCACATACAGCTTGTTGGGTCACAAGGTCAAAATAAAAAATCAAACCCCGACCCCCTAACTTGCCACATACAGCTTGTTAGGTCACAAGGTCAAAAACCAAAATCCAAAACCCAAAATCCAAATACCCCATGTCATTTTCAAAAAATTTGCCTTGAGATGGTACGTGATCCCTCTCACTATCATAAAATCCCCCGAAAACTCAGAAGGCTATTCGAAAAAAAAAAATAATGCTCAAGACTCTTGGTCAAGTTGGAATCTCTCCTCCAAGTTTCTCTTCGAGGCACATCGACTCCAAAAAGCTACTCGTCGCTGTACCTCGAGGGGGCATTTGTTGACACAAAAAAAAGTCAATATGTCTCCTCAACATCAAGAAGCCTCCTGAAGCTGTATCCTGCTAAAAATAGGCAAAGCTACTTCAAGCATCAGATTTTTTTAGAATCAGATAGAAACTGAGAGATCCTTCAAGACAACTAAAAGAGGGGTACACCTGAGGTTTCGGGTCATTCCGACATCGTTTGGCCCAACTTCACTGCTCCGACAGCTAAACAAGCACTTCCGGCGGCGACATCATCAAAGACACCAAAACTTTGATCAGGGTCCACGGATGACTCCAGAATCTCTCCAAAGGGCTCCATGCCAAATTTCAAGTCAAACTGACAACGTTTGACCCTCCATCAATGCTCGAGCCGCAAAATCAAGCCTCCCGGCGGCGGGAACCACCGAAGCCATCACTCATCAAACAAAATACATGAGTGGCTTCAACATGCTTCCAAAAGGCTGCACGTCGAATTTCAGGTCATTCCGACAAAGTTGACCAGGTTTCGATGCTCCGAGAGAAAATCAAGCCTACCGGCAGCGGAGCAATCCAGGACCATGACATCCAAAACGGAGCCCATGGAACGTCTCAAAATGACTCCAATAGGGTCCCTGTCAAATTTCAGGTCAATCGGACATCGTTTGACCACATATCAAAGCTCGGCATTTTCCCCGCAGCAAAATCAAGTGAAGCATCGATGGGACCCTAAACGGCTTCAAATTTCAAATAAAAGCCCATGGTTGGTCCTATCCACTGCTCAAGAAGCTTCACCTCAATTTTCAGGTCATTCCGACATCATTTGACCTAGTTTCGACTCTTGACGAAAAATCGGCTACATAGTCTTCGGCTTTCCCGAAAAATGGGAAACTTTGTGCTCCGATTTCGTGTGGGTTCTCGGCAAGCTTTCTCCAAGAAAATGAAGTCAATAATTGAAGAAAAATGTCAAGAAAAATACAGAAGAAAAAAGGAACGAAAAAGATGAAAAAACAGCCGAAAACGACGCTCGGCGACCAAGCAGGACAAAGCCCTATGGTCGCCGGCGACCCTGGCCAAGGGTCGCCGTCCTGGGTCCATGGTCGCCCGGCGACCCTGTAAATCCGGGTCGCCGGATTTTGCACCAAAGCGTTCGTTTTTCGATGGTTTTCGCGTTTCGGGTGTTCCGGCCTCTGTGATTTTCGGAAAATCCAATGTTTGGTGCTTGAAAACCACTGATCTTCGTCGACATCTCGGATCCGCCGTCAAAAGCACGAAATCATCACCGATCGCCTCAAGATCGCCAACCGGCTGACCAAGAAAGTGCACTTTCTGTCCGACAGATCGTGAAATCGACAAGACAGATGTCACCGGCCCACCAACATCAACTAATGTCTGAAATTGCACTGCAATCCGACATAAAAAATTGCGTGGATCCACCTGTGATGATCGCAAGAAGAATCTAAAAAGGCGCAGCGCGGCCCGCGACTCTTCACATGCCTTGGCGACCACTTAATGACGTTAATTGACCCGTTTATGACAACTTAATGCGGTCATTAACTCATTATTTTGGACGGCCCAATTAGATTCAAGCATTTGGGAGTTACAAATCCAAGTAATCATGGCATTAAACCCATGAAACTCCCATCATCATGAAACATAAAGGCAATTAAAAGCCCACTACCTTCATCGGCCAATGACAAGCCATGAAAAAGGAGTTACAAAGTCAAATTGTAACTCCTCATCAATGCTCTCATCATGGCTATCAATGCCCATAACCACCCCATGACTACCAAAAGCCTATAAAAGGAGATCCATTTCCAAGAGAGAGGATCATCAAATCGACATCTATCGACTTGAAGTTCTACACTTCTCCCAAAGAAATCGAGACGAAGTCCTGCTACTTTGCTCCCGGAAGCACCACAAGGTGATCAACGTCCCTTGGGGGGCCACCCCCCCAAGGTCACCTCCTTCTCCAACATGGCCTAAACGCGGCTTTTCATCCCGTTTACTCGGTTTTTCATTGGATATAGGACCTTCTCTTGTTCCTTGTCCTTTAAAAAATCGAAGTTAGGAGCCAAGCCAAAGAATCAAAGCATGACATGTTCTCATTTGAAGGACGATGGCGAAGCCCATACATGACTTGCGACCGTCGATCTCAATGTGTCTCCACAATCTCCTGAGAAGTTAGATCCCTTTTCTCACTTTTCTATTGTAGATTGTATATATTAAAGAGACAAAAAGAAATCACAATTCTTGTCTTTCACATTTGATGAGTTTCGTAAAATCGCCTTTCACGGTAAAATCGCCTTTTACGGCAAACAAACAAAAACGCCTCCTACGGCATTCTAAAAAAAAACAAACTTGTCTCTTTTCTTAATATTAATGCAATTTGAAAAGTTAGAAAAAAGGATTGATTTCCTTTCCACTTGTGAAGGTGAATCTCCGGATTATCTCCATTCCAAATTCCAAGTAGAAAGTAAATCTGGCATACCCGTACAAAAAATGTTGATGCCCGAGATCTTCCCTCCTCCGCCGAGACCCAGGTCAGCCCCCGGGTTGCGGAGGGAGAGGACGGAAGATTCCCCCTTTTTCGGGTCCGTCAGGCTTCATTATGCTTCCAAAGGGTTGCACGTCGAATTTCAGGTCATCCCGACAACGTTTGACCAGACTTTGTCGCTCCAAAAGAAAATCAAGCCTACCGGTGGCAGAGCACCCCGGGACCATGACATCCAAATCAGAGCTAATGGGTCGTCTCAAAATGACTCCAATAGGCTCCTTGTCAAATTTCAGGTCAATCGGACATCAGTTGACCGTATATCAAAGCTCGACATCTTCCCTGTAGCAAAATCAAGTCAAGCATCGACCGGACTCCAAATGGCTTCAAAACTTAAATAAAAGTCCATGGCTGGTCCTATCCACTGCTCAAGAGGCTTCACCTCAAATTTCAGGTCATTCCGGCATCGTTTGACTTAGTTTCGACTCTTGACGGAAAATCGGCTACAAAGTCTTCGGCTTTCCCGAAAAATGGGAAACTTTGTGCTCCGGTTTTATGCGACTTCTCGTCAATTTTTCTCCAAGAAAATCAAGTCAATAATTGAGGAAAAATGTCAAGAAAAATAGTGAAGAAAAAAGGAACGAAAAAGAAGAAGAAACGGCCAAAAAACCACGCGGCGACCAAAGGGGACAAAGCCCCCACGGTCGCCGGCGACCCTGGGTGCATGGTCGCCAGCGACCCTGGAAGTCCAGGTCGCCGGACTTTTCGTCGGATGGCCCGTTTTCCTGTCCTTTTCGCGTTTTGGGAGTTCCTGCCTCTGTGATTTTTTGAAAATCCAATTCTTGATGCTTGGAAACGACTGATCTTCGCCAACATCTCAGATCCACCATCAAGAGCATGAAATCATCACTAATCGCTCCAAGATCGCCAACCGGCTGACCGAGAAAGTACACGTTTTGTCTGACCAATCGAGAAATCGATAAGACAGATGTCACCGGCCCACTGACATCAATCAATGTCTGAAATTGCATCGCAATCTGACATCAAACAACGTGTGAATCCATCGACGATCATCACAAGAAGAATCCCAAAAGACGCGGCGCGGCCGGCGACTCTTCAAATCCCCAGGCGACCACTTAATGTCGTAAATTGACCCGTTTCATGATAACTTAATACGGTCATTAACCCATTATTTTGGACGGCCCAATCAGATTCAAGCAAATAGGAGTTACAAGTCCAAGCAATCATGGCATTAAAACCATGAAACTCCCCTCATCATGGAGATTAAAGACGATTAAATGCCCATCATTCTCCATCGGCCAATCACAAGCCAAGAAAAAGGAGTTACAAATTCAAAGAATAAAAACTTGTAACTCCTCTCATCATAGAGCATCAATGCCATCAATTCTCTCAACATGGCCATCAATGCCCATAAACCACCTCATGGCTACCAAGAGCCTATAAAAGGAGGTCCATTCCAAAGAGAGAAACAACTTTTTTTCACTTGCAAACTTTACACTTGCACATACACACATCCGGAGTCTAGAAAATCCCAGAGAAATTCCGACGAAGTCCTACTGCTTTGCTGCAAGAGACACCACAAGGTGAACAAAGTCCCTTGGGGGCTCACCCTCTAAGGTCCTCTCCTTCTATCCAGCATGGCCTAAACGCGGCTTTTCAGCCCGTTTACTTGGTTTTTTATTGGATATAGGACCTCCCCTTGGTCTTTATCCTCTAAAAAACTGAGGTTGGAAACAAGCCGAAGAATCGAAGCATCAAGCGTTCTTATTTGAAGGACTATGGCGAAGTCCATACATGACTTGCGACCGTCGATCTGAAAGTGTCCCCATAATCTCCTGAGAAGGTAGATCCATTTTCTTCCTTTTCTATTGTAATTTTTATTTTTTTAAAGAGACAAGAAAAGTCACAATTCTTGTCTTTTATTTTTGATGAGATTTGTAAATCGCCTTTCACGGCAAACAAAACAAAAAATTGCCTCCTACGGCATTCAAAAACAGAACTTGTCTCTTTTTTTAAATATTTATGCAATTTGAAAAGTTAGAAAGAATGATCGATTTCCTTTCTATTTGTGAAGGTGAATCTCCGGATCATCACCACTCCAAATTCCAAGTAGAATAGAAAATCTGGCATATCCGTACAAAAATGTTGATACCCGCTTTTTCTCCTCCGCCGGACCTCGGTAGCCCCCGGGGCGGAAGGAGAGGACGAAAGTTGGCATACCCGGTGGGGCCCGTCCACTTGAGAATGTGATGCTTCGATTCCTTGGTTCATTTCTAGTTGGTGGCCTATGTTGTATCTTGCATCTTTTACATAAAAAAAAAAAAAAAAACATGAGGTGGGATTTCATTCATTCTTTCTCATTTCAAAAAAAAAAAAAATCTGATTTCTCTTTTTTGGATTCAATTTTGAGAAAGTTTGATCATCTCCTCTTTGAACTTGATAGCTCACAGAAATGTTTGCAGCTATTGTTCATAATGGGGAATGGGGCCATCTTTTCTCTTTGATGAGTCCGATAGGGATTTTCAAAAACAAAAAATATTTTTAAAAAAAACCAGTTCTCTTTCTTTTGGATTCAAATTTGAGAAACTTTGGTTTTTCCCTTTCGGATTTAGCGCTCGCAGAAATGTTTGAGCCTGGGTTCGGATTAGAACACCATTCGATCTCTTTGATGAGTTTATTAGAAATCTTTCAAAAAAAAATTTCAAAAAAAAAAAAAACACTAAGGTTGCACCAATTGCGTTCTTTGACTAAAGTGGATCTAAGAAAAGCCTTATCCAGAGTGTGGAGGCAGCTAGACTGTTCGAGGCAAGGGTTCTCCAAACTGGTTCATTAAGTAATCCTACCCTTACTTGGGGGCTGATCTATCTACTAAGGTTTTGTAAGACCGAATTGGAAATCTATGTGCACCTTTCAAAAAAAAAAACCTTTCAAAAAAGAAATCTTCAAAAAAAAAAATACTTTCAAAAAAATACTTAAAAAAAAAAAAACTACGATCACTTTTGAGTTCAGAATTGAGAAATCTTGGTTCTTTCCCTTTCGGATTCAGTGCTCGCAGAAATTTTGAGCCTTTGTTCGGATCGGAACACCATTTGCTCTCTTTGATGAATTCAATCTTGACCCTTCAAAAAAAAAGAAAAACATTTCCGTTATTATTGGATTCACATCCGAGAAATTCTGGTTCCTTCCTTTTTGGACTTAGCATTCGCAGAAATGTTTGCGCCTATGTTCGGATTCGAATACCATTTGCTCTCTTTTATGAACCCAATTTTGACCTTTCAAAAAGAAATCCCATCTCGTGTCTTTTCCAAGGATACGATTTACAACATTTGTGCCTAGCGGTGCTAGTAGGCCCTTTTGGGTCTACTGTATTTGCGACCGACACATTTGTATCTCCAACCTTATATCATTTTACCTCGAGTGAGCTTTGCTTCTCGTTAATTTGAATTAAGGTCTACAATTGCTTCTAGCAGTCACTGGAACGCTAACCCTAAGCGTACCATACTTGCATTTTAGAACAATTGTATCCTTTATGGCTTTTTGCCTTCTTCATCTTGCTTGGGCTGGGCCATGTCCCCTCGAGTGATTTTGAAAAAACAAAACCATTATGGTTTTTTGCCTTCTTCATCTTGATTGGGCTGGGCCATGTCCCCTCGAGTGATTTTGAAAAAACAAAACCATAGTTGTTCTCTATTTATGATCACCATATTCTTGTGATTACTAATGGATGTGGTCTTATTTCAGAAGTTTTCCAAAACTAACAATGGCAGCTTCATTGACCATCACTTTTGATAAGAACAAGTACCAGCTTATGCTTCAAGACAAGCAAAACAAGCGCACTCATAAGTGCCTTGCCAGTTGCCGAAGCATCATCTCCCTCACCAACTCCCAAAACACCAGGTCAACCTCTACTCCCCGGACCATCATCTTCGGGTCGCTGGGACCATTCCCACTCCCCACAGAAAAAACTGTACCTGCCAAGAAGCAGAAAATCACCCTGCAACGTGTCACTAACATGGCACCAAGGGCGAACACAAAGAAGCCTGAAGCCCGTGGCGCTCCCACGAAGCCTCAACCCATAAGAAACCAGGTTTGCCCCAAAACTTGGTCCCCGAGACCTTCACCAAAACAAAGGAGGTCCCAAACATTTACAAAGCCAGCATACCTGGCCCCTCTCAAGGAGAATCGGTTCTACCCTCTCTCTTAGATGAAAGAGGAGAAACCTACCCTCCGCCAAACAAACAAACAAATCCAGCATGAGCCGGCTTGCTCCTACAAACCCAAAATCAAATCCTGCATCGTTAGGCCTCCGCAAAAACCCACTGAAGCCTACACTCCTGCGAGTCGACCCTTCATCTCAACAGGGGCCGAACTTGCAAATTTCAAATCCTCAATGCGACAGGCTAAGGATTGCGTTTGAATCCTGTCCATGCCCATCTTCAAAGAAGACAAGCTCGGCTGCTGCGCACGGGGGACTACATCCTTCATTTCCAGAGCCCAACCAGAGCTAACTGAAACTCAAATTACTCGTTGTATACATCGCCGCGCAGCATATCGACAAAAGATATTAGAGAAGCAAAGAACCCATCATTCTACCCTCCATGTCTCTAACAAATGGGTCGAAAAAGAAAGACCCGACCAAGTTGGTGCTGTCCATATGGTTGGCAAAACCAGAAGATGCCAGAAGTCAGCAACCAAAATTCGTGTCAGACGTCCAGTGACTCGCAGCATCTCCCGGACACGAACACATCTTGAAGAATCATCCACTCCTTCATCAAGCCAAGGACACCGGAGTAACCACTCCTCGGACTCTTCATCCAATAGAATGAGCCCCAGCTCAGTCACCAGGACGATTTCTTCGTTCGAATCCCAAGGGATGAACGTCTTGGCTACCAGTTCTGAGCAGCCTCCACCGCAGGATGACGTAACCACACGCATCCAACAATTGGAGCAAGGTCAGCAGAAGATCGAGACTCTAATGGAAAATCTTCGTCTCGCTTTTTAGCGTCAAGAAAATAATCAAGCTCCTCCGAATCATCAAGATGACGAGGCCAATGTAGAAAACAATGAGTCACGCGCCCTTACCAAAAAGGACGTTGACGATATCCTCACAAAAGCAAAAAAAGAGGATACACTAAAGGAACGTGGGATCAAGCCACCCTATCTAATATGGATGGACTCGGTACCGTTCCCTATAAAATTCAAACAACCTACTTTCTAGACATATACGGGGAAAGGCAGTCAGACAGCATGTCATCCACTTTAAGATCCTGACGGGAGCTTTCGCAGATCAAAATGCCCTCAAGATCCGTCTCTTTACAAGTATCCTAAAAGGTACAGCCTTTGATTGGTACTCCACTCTTCCAGAGAACTCCATCCAAAACTGGTTTATGCTGGAGACACGCTTCCTGGCCCACTTCCAAGGTGAGGATCATCCCGTTACTATGGCTCAGTTCTGCTGCCTAAAACAGGGAGAAAATGAATCAACATACGACTTCATTCACAAATGAAAAGCGATGGCGTAGAAATAATCAAATGTACTGCCACAAGCGTCGCTAATCGACATCTACCGTAACAACATGAGAGGAAGAATTCGCTCCATGATCATCGGCAACAAATCACAGAACCTGGGAGAACTCCTCAAAGATTCCATGGAGGCCGAAATGGTGATTAAAGACCTCAACAGTTAGAAATCATCAAAGAAAGAGCCAACCACCATTACAACCTCAAAACCAAAGAAAAATGAGGTTCTTAATGTGCAGACTAAGTCAGCTCCTCAGCAACCAAAGAAAGCTGAAAACAAAACAACAGGTAAAAGACCTGAACTCTCTGATGCCTTCAAAGAACGTGTAGAAAAGAAATACCCGTTCGATGAAGATGTCGAAGAAATCTTTGAGCCTCTTTTAGCAAATGGAAAACTCACCTTGCCTGAGCCCAAAAGACCGGGAGATGTTGGCAAAACCAACGATCCCCAATATTGCCCATACACCAGATGATCTCGCATCCTCTCAATCAATGCTTCGTTGTGAGAGAGAAGATCAACAAGATGTGGAAAAACGGAGTCATTACCTTTGACAAAAACTACGGCTCCGCCTCCGTCAACATGGTGTTATGTGGGCAAACTTCAAATTCACCAAAGGAGAAGATCACTAATTCATTCAAGGTGATAAAAATGGCTCAAGCGTCCCAAGAGTTGGTTCCCTATCCAACACCAGATGGACAACCCATATGGGTGCATTCCGATCTCCTAGAAAATGAAAATTGGGAGATCGTCAAAACAAAGCCGACCGCTCAGCAGCGAAGGCAGGCCAAGAGACAACTCTACAAGCTCAAACAGCAGCAGAAGTCTCAACCAAAACAAGAAGTCCTTGAAAAGACAGAAACCTCTTCCACTGCTTCACTAGGGGCGACGGAAGATTCCATTCCCAAAGCTTTAAAGGTGGTAAGAAAATTCACCCTTGATGATTTCATGCCACCTCAATACAGAAATGAAACTGCGCAGGGGGCATCACACTCTTGCAACTCGGTAGTTGGATTCTCCATGGATGGATACGAGTCCAGTGATATCGATGAATGGGAAGAATCCCTTGAAACAGGAGAATATCTCTCCGATGAGGAATGGATTTCCGAGTCTCATATTATGCCAGTAATCTGGTATAACCCATTGCAGCAGCAAGGATCCTCGTCTGATAATGAAGAAGATCAAGAGGCTGTCAACCCGGCACCGCCAATGCTCCAGTGGAACCCAACATTGGTGAACCACAAGGACCAAATGACAAAGAAGATTTGGCTCCTATGCCTGATCTTGAAGAATATGCAAGAATCCTACAACATCTTGCCATAGAGCAGGAGCAGGATCACGTCAACAATCTTCGTCATGATCCAGAACCAAAAGTCCCTGAAAATCAACAGGAACTTTCTCCTTCAACTCCTGAATATGGAGAAAACTACTGGATCGATGATCCTCTTACATCCGAGGATGAGCCGGACTCCCAACTGTCTATACTGAGGGCATCTCTTATCAGGATAACGTGCAATGCGATAGCTCAGGATGATAGTGCCTCTGAAGCTTCCGAAGACACGAACTCCCCAACTGGTAGTATATCTTCCGGAGCTACATCTTCTCAGGTGGCTTCCATTGAGATATCATCTTCTCAGCCTTTGTCTCCTGAAACTGTGACATCGGAACTCAAGCCTCTTCCGATTGATCATCCTAAAGAAGCTCCTGCCAATGAAATCTTCTTCAATGAAAACCCAGTCGATTGGTCCCAGATACCCGATCTCATAGACGATGTCTAGACCGATAAATTACTCAGCAAAGAAGAAATGTTGCTGGACGCTGTTCAGGACTTGTTCCCGGAAAATGCTTCATGCAACACAATCACTGAAGACGGCAATGCTGCTACAGAGACGCCTTCAGCAAATGACAAGGATCAACCCCTCGATCCTGAGAGTGATCTTCAAAAAGAAGACCCTTCTCTAGAAACTCTTGAAGTTGGTAGAGGTACCCGCTCTGGCCGGGATTACCACAAAAATTACAACCAACCTTCTTCTTCTTATGTAAATCCTTCGGGAAAGCAAGTTGTAAACGCCCCAAGTGGCAACAATAATGAAAATGCAGGCCCAAAGGAGGCTTTCAAGTGCGACTTGATTGAGCACTTCAAACACATACCTGCACGACTGCACATCCCTGACTTATTGCGAATGTCTCCACAAACTCGTGATAGTCTCATTTTAGAATTACAAAGGCTGAATGCAGATGTCGACAAACATCCCCCACAAGTCCTACAAATTGAAATGGACTATAGGGTCAAAAAGATCAAGTACTCCCTCAAAGGGAGAAAGAAGAAAACTGAGGGATCAAGCAATGAATGCCTCTCGGTTCAAAAAGCAGCAAGTGCAACAATCGCCTTTGACAAGGATGACCTCGTGCTAGGCGAGACAAAGCACAACTGACCCTTGTACTTCACAGGGTACGTCAAAGAGATGCCAGTACACAGAGTCTAGATCGACCTGGGTTCTGTACTCAACCTCATCTCCATCTTCGGATATGACAGGAGCGCTCAAAGGCCTATCGGCAAAATCAGATTCAAATTGCAAATCGGTGATCTTATTTTTGAAGTCACTGTATATGCAATAAAGACCCCTTCATGCTACAATATCCTTCTTGGACGCCACTGGATACAAGAGAATGGTGTCGTTCCTTCAACTCTATATCAGTGCATCAAGTTCATTGGCAATGACAGCTTGATACATCGAGTATTTGCCAACAAGAAGCCCTTCAAAGGCAATGATGTCCATTTTGCAGATGCTCAGATGTATAAAGATGGAAAAGAAGAAAAGGAGGAAGAAACAACGCCTTTTGCCGAAAATCCCCAGAAAGATAAGGGCAAGGCTCCTCAGCAATCATCGGAAGAAAACAAACCTTCCAGCAAACTTGAAGTAAGCAGTCAAGCTCCCTTCGCGATCTCTCTCGAATCTTCAAAGCCTTTGGTAATCACCACCAAAGCAAATAAGACAAAACAAAAGGCTGGGGGCAAGTTCAATATCTCCTTTGTGTCTATTATGCATGATACAGATTCGGACTCAGAGTCAGAAGACGACACAACATCAAGCCAAGCTGATACTCAGCAAGTTCAGTCCGCTCTCACTCCATTGGAGACACCTGCTGATGTAGAAGATCCTACGTCTGCTTCCTTCGTCGTTCCCACAACTTCGGCAGAAGAAAAAATAATCTTCTTCCACAGGTCAGGAGTTTCTCCATCAAATTCTTCGCTTGAACCTTTCCAAAACGAAGGTATGACTCAGCTATCCCTATATATTCTAATGGCACAAGCTATCATGAAAAAAATGGGTTACAATGCTCAGAATCCGACTGGTTTGGGAGGTAGCCGTGGTATTCTCACACCATTGGAACCCACCCTGACCAAAAGTCAACCGGAAAATTGGAAACCCCACCGTCATAAAAGCAAGTCTTCATACGGGTTGGGGTATAATCCTACAACTCCCATGAGACAGTTGATACAAAGGCTGCAAAGTCATTTTGCCAACCAAGCCTCAACATCTCGTGTCCATGAAGACATTGATCTCCTTGAATATCTCTTTGAGGAGTCACTCTTCAAGGATCCAGGAAGCTCCTCCAATTCGTATGATTTCTCTGACGATGAAGAGGAATTGTCCGATGACATAGATGAGCGGTTTTCTGACCAAGAAGAACCATCGTCTCCAAAAGAAGTACCTTACTTCAACCCAGTTCCAACAGGTGATTGGAACCATCTCATTGCAAGTCTTGAGAAGAGTACTGATCAAGAAGACATATGGACAGAAACAGAGCTGATGGAACGCGCTCCGAGGCGCCGTGGGGCGGCTACCGGGGTCGGCGGAACGTGGGAGTCCGTCGGGTCCGGCCCTTTCGCGCCCTGGCGGGCCTGAAGCGTGTTTCAACATTTCTTTTATGTGGGTGTGCCAGATTTTCTATTTTACTTGGAATTGCAAGTGGTAATCCGGAGATTAACCTTCGCAAGTAAAAAGGAAATCAACTTCTTTCAAGTTTTCCATTGCACAAATATTTAAGAAAAGAGACATTTTCTTGGTTTGCCGTGAAAGGCGATTTTGTTTGGCATTTATAGCCGATTTTGGCGTTTATAGCAGATTTACAATTCTTATCAATAATGAAAGACAAGAGTTGTGATTTTTTGTCTCTTTAGAAAAATACAAACTACAATGAAAAGCAAGAAAAGGAAGATCTAACTTTTCAGGAGATTGTGGGGGACTCGTTCAGATTGACGGTCGTAAGCCATGTGTGGGCTTCGCCGTCATCCATGCAGATGAGAACAGAGGATGCTCTTGATTCGCTTGGCTTGGCTATAACCTCAGATTTTTAGAGGACAAAGACCAAGAGAAGGTCCTATGTCCAATAAAAAGCTAAGTAGACGGGCTGAAAAGCCACGTCTAAGCCATTGGAGGCAGCAGGAGAAGGCAAGGACCATGGGGGGGGTGCCCCCCAAGGGACTTTTGTCACCTTGTAGTGGTGGCCGGTGCAGAACTTCAGCAGAGTTTTTTCTCTCTTTTTTCTTTCTCTGGATACGAGCTCTGGATTCTTTCCGATCGATCGATCTCGATTTTCTTTTATTTCCATTTCAATGGAATGCTCTCCTATTTATAGGCTTTTGGTAGCCATTTAGGAGGGTTTATGAGCCTTAATGGCTTTAATGGGAGGAGTTACAAGATTTATTTCTTGATTTTGTAACTCCTTTTTCCTTGAATCTGATTGGCCGATGGAGATTAAGGGCTTTTAATCACCTTAATTACCATAATGGGAGGAGTTTCATGGTTTAAATGCCATGAATCAATTGACTTGTAACTCCCAAATGCTTGCTTCTGATTGGGCCGTCCAAAGAAATGAATTAATGACTATAATAAAGCTAGTCAATTAACCACATTAATTGGTCGCCGAGCAGTCGAAGAGTCGCGGGCCGTGCCGTGTCTTCTGGAATTCTTCTGGCGATGATCATCGATGGATCTTCATGCTGATCGACATCGGATGAACATGTAACTTCAGACATTGATAGCTAAGAGCGGGCCGGTGACATCTGTCTTGTCGATTTCTCGATCGGTCGGACAGAAAGAGCACTTTTTTTGGTCGACCGGTTGGCGATCTTGGAGCGATCAATGATGATTTTATGCTTTTGGAGGTTGACCCGTGATCTTGACGGATGTCGGAGGATATGAGTCAATTTCAAGCACTAAAAATCACATTTTCAGGAAACCACAGGGGCCAAAGTGCGCGAAACGCGAAAAAAGACGGAAAAACGGGTCACCGGCGGAAAATCCGGTGACCCGGACTTCCATGGTCGCAGGGGCCTGCGACCTTGGGGGAATTTTTCCCTTCGGAGCCCGTTTTGCGGTCGTTTTGAGGTCTTTTTCGTCGCCGTTTTCTTCTGTATTTTTCCTGACATTTCTTCTCATTTATTGGCTTGATTTCCCTGTAGAAAATCTGATGAGAATCCTTGCATTTTTAGAGTGCAAAGTTTCCAATTTTCCGGGAAAGCCGAAGACTTTGTCGCGTAGAGCTACTGATTTTCCGCCAGAAGCTGAAACTTGGTCA
Source organism: Umbellularia californica (assembly GCA_028538565.1). Taxonomy (NCBI): domain Eukaryota; kingdom Viridiplantae; phylum Streptophyta; class Magnoliopsida; order Laurales; family Lauraceae; genus Umbellularia; species Umbellularia californica. Next base: position 43,601,931 of record JAPQWN010000004.1, read on the forward strand.
AACGATGTCGGAATGACCTGAAATTTGAGGTGGAGCCTCCTGAGCAATAAATAAGACCAACCATAGGCTTTTGTTTGAGTTTTGAAGCCGTTTGGGGTCCCGTCGATGCTTCACTTGATTTTGCTGCGGGGAAAATGCCGAGCTTTGATATGTGGTCAAACGATGTCCGATTGACCTGAAATTTGACGGGGAGCCTATTGGAGTCATTTTGAGACGTTCCATGGGTTCCGTTTTGGATGTCATGGTCCCGGGTTGCTCCACCGCCGGTAGGCTTGATTTTCTCTCGGAGCATCGAAACCTGGTCAAACGTTGTCAGAATGACCTGAAATTTGACGTGCAGCCTTTTGGAAGCATGTTGAAGCCACTCATGCACTTGGTTTGATGAGCGAAGGCTTCGGTGGTTCCCGCCGCCGAGAGGCTTGATTTTGCTGCTCGAGCATTGATGGAGGGTCAAACGTTGTCGGTTTGACTTGAAATTTGGCATGGAGCCCTTTTGAAACATGCTGGAGTCATCTGTAGGCTCTGATCGAAGTTTTGACGTCTCCGATGATGTCGCCGCCGAGAGCTCCCGTTTAGCTGTCGAAGAAGTGAAGTTAGGCCAAATGTTGTCGAAATGGCCCGAAACTTCATGTGTACTCTTCTCTTGGCTATCTTGAAGGATCTTGCAGTTTTTGTTTGATTCTGACAAGATTTGATTTTTTGGAGAAATTTCATTGCCTATTTATGGCAGGTTGCGACTTCATGCAGCTTTCTTGATGTTGAAGAGGCAAAGTGACATTTTTGGTGTCAACAAATGCCCCCTTGGTAGAGTCTTTGAGCTTGTGTCTTGACCAAGAGTCTTTGAGCAATCTTTCCTTTGGTAGAGTAGCCTTTGAGCTTCGAGGGGAATTTTATGGTAATGAAAGGAATCAAATACCATCTCGAGGCAAAGTTTTGAAGATGACATCAGGGATGTGGATTTGGGCTTTTGTTTTGGATCTTGTGACCTAACAAGCTGTATGTGGCAGGTTCGGGGGTCGGGTTTTGGTTTTGACCTTGTGACCCAACAAGCTGTATGTGGCAAGTTGGGGGATCATGATTTGGTTTTTTGTTTTGGTCTTGTGACCTAACAAGCTGTATGTGGCAAGTTAGGGGACCAGGATTTGGTTTTTGGTCACTCTTTGGGACTGTGTGGGTCCATTGGAGTGGTTTGGATTTTTGTGAAATGTCAATTTCAAGATTTTGGCTCAATTTGGTATATGAGGCTGGATGGTTTGATTTTTGGAAGCTCATGGGGCTTGGGATTTTTTTGTATGGTTCAATCAACTCAGAAGAGGCATGGAACCATTTTTGTATGCTCTTGGTAAGAGGGATTTTTTCTGACTAAAAGCCCTTTTTTTTTTTTTTAGTGCCTAGGTGGTCAAACCTGGCTCATATGGCTAACCCATGGGACCTTAAGCTTTTTAGGATGGCTTAGATCTCATGTGGGGTCATTTTTGTAAAGAATATCTAAAGATATCTCATTTGGATAGAGAATATCTAAAAATATCGTTATGGGAGAGAATCTCTCATATTCCCTTAATTTGGGAGAGAATATCTCAAGGTATCTTTCTTTTTGGGAAAGAATCTCCAATCTCCTATTTTGTTGGAGAGAATCTTTCATTGATTGATTTTGGGAGGAAATCTCTCAAAGACATCTTTCTTTTTGGGAAAGAATCTTTCTAATTCCTTCTCTTTTGGTAAGGTTACTAATTAGTAACACTTACCTTTCTTCTTTGTTTCCTTCTTTGATTTGCTCTCTCCTATAAAAGCAAAGGAAGGTAGGATCTCTTGCTCTTATTGCTTTCTTTTGCAACAATCTCAAGAGAGCTCCAAGACCAAGAGTTTTTCTTCTTCGAGGATCTTCAAGCTTTTTCCTTCTTCTTCTCCATCAATGGCTTCAAGTAAGTTTTCTCTCTTTTTCTTTCAAGAAAACTCCATGTAGAGAATAGGATGGAAAAAAAGTGTCTTCTCTGTTTTTTTTTCTTTCTTCTTCTTTTTTTTTTTTCTTTTTTTTTCTTTCTATTCTTCTTCTCTTTTTTTTTTCTTTTCTTTTCCACGTGATTTCTGTTTTTTTTTTTTTTTTTTTTCTTTCTCTTTTTTTTTTTTTTTTTTGAGAAAGTTTCTTTTTTTTTTTTTTTTTTGCTCATATGATAATGCGTTTTTATGCAAATCTAGATGTTCATGCATGTACTTTTTGTAGATTGAGCATGATAGCATACCTGAAAATCTTTGCAAATTTGGGAATTTGGAGCTCGCAGCGATGTTGAGCCCTTCTTGATTTTGCGGAGATTTTGAGGTTTCGAAAGTTTGGAGTTTCGGAGCCCGCAGCAATGTTGAGCCCATCTTCAAACTTTCTATTTCCGTCGGGGTATTTCCTTTTTCTTTGGAATTGCCCCGGAGTCATGCCAAAATTTCGCCAGATTTTTGGTGGGACAAAGCGACCCCTTTTTTTTTTTTTTTTTTTTTTTAGCGAAATCCTGTCATTTTGATGACGATCTTTTTCTTTTCCAACCTTTGCAGGTGGTTCCTCCAGAGCGAACAAGGGTAAAGAGCCTGCTACAAGCGTACCTCGTCGATCTACTAGATCTTCCAATGTGGCCGTTCAGCAAGCCTGGGAGAAGGTCCAGTTTGTTGAGAAGAACTTGGAAGAGTGCGATTCCCTCAATCGCGATGAGATGAGACAGCGATTGATTGCTCTCAAGGATGAGGAGTTCTATAAGATCATGGTAAGCAACCGTCCTTGGGTTATGGACGATCTGAGGGTTTTACCCAAGCCTACCTTCTTCTTTGGAGATGCAGTCCCTGACGACTTGACATACCAAAGGAGATGTTTTCAGTTCTCTTACACAGCAAATGGTGAGGAGAGAACTATTTCTACCCGGTCGTCTTTTGATCGGACCATCTCGATCCTGAGCCTTTCTCCCACGTGCCCTAAGAGGGAAGATCCTCCGAGCTGGGTGAAGAGGACCAGTGTGATCAAGACCGGGGTTTTTGTTGGTGGACCCTCCGGATATGCGGAGAAGCCACCTGTCCGTATGGACATGTTGATGCCAGCCAGCGGTTACCAGGGCTCTGATTATCCGTCGGTCGATTTGAGACCGGTGGGCCTTGGCGTTTTCAGCGGTGACGGCAGTACTTGGGTGAAGCCTTTTCGACTTCATGGCCGTTTCAATGTTGACTCCGATTGGAAGTCATGGACTGACCACACCTTGCTGATTGGGGGCGCCGTTTTGAAGGAAGCCGGGATTTTTGACGCGGTCCGCGCTTTTAGGGAGACCGTGACTTTTTCCGATGATGCCTTCATGGCTATGTTGGAGTCTTTCCTCCCTCAGACCAATACCTTCGTTGTCACGAATGGTGAGATTGGTTTTTCTCTGAAGGAGTTGAGTGCTATTACTGGATTGTCCATCCTTGGCAAACTCTACAAGGAGTTCATGCCGATTGACAGCGTCCTTGAGGAGCAGTCAGAGGAGTTCAGGCTCCTATACTTTCAGCTCGTCGCCTTCTATGATTTTTTGAAGGAGGGCTCGAAAGTAAGATCCAGCAGTTGGAAGAGTTGTGGCTCTTCGTTCCCTAACTTCTTCGACGGTGGAGAACCTTCTGATAGCATGACCCGGGAAGACAAGAAGAAGACTTCGGCCATGCAGGAAGAGTTGAAGGGTTTCTTCGCGAGCACAGATGCCATTTGTTCTGACATTACACTGCGGAGAGATCTTGCTTTTTACCTCACTTATTGGCTAGGTGAGGCTGTGTTTGCTGGTGGAGATGGGACGCACATCAGGCCGCATTGTATTTTTCCGGCTTGTCAGATGGCGTTTGGAGAGCGGCTTGCTTTGGTGCCTGCTCTTTACTCCTACTTGTGTACCGAACTGCAGGCTGCTGCTTTTTTGGTTCGGCTTGGGCTCCCTATGAATAGGGTATTTTCAGCCCATATCTTTTATTCGTGGTTTGTATACCACTGTCCTGGCTTCCACCAGCTGGGTGCTGCACAGGATGATGATCCTCTGATGATTCGATTGGCTAAGGGAAAAGCCGTATCCGAATCACTTTTGTTTGCCCGCATGAGGATCCGACGGTTCAGGGACGTCGAGATGGGGCAGTCTTCAGTGAAGCTTTCTCCGGAGTTGCGGAAGAAGGCTTTTGATTTTGGTGCCTCCCGAGGCTCTACCAGAGCAGGGTCGGGAAGGCATTACCCTTTGACCAATGCAGAGAAGGAGTGGCTTTTCAGCATATGAGTCGGCATGATGGTGTACCGCAGACATCTTTTCGTCGACATCCAGCCGTATGTACCTTCTCGCTTTGCGCTTCAGTTGGGCTTCTCTCAAGGCGTTGTTGGAGCGCCTTCGAGTATGGTGAAGCGTTTTGGGGGTTTGCAGGATGGCAGAAATGCATGGGCTTTTTATAGTGCTGAAGACACTATTGCCACGATCTCTTATCCTGAGTTGTCGACTTTCCGAACTGCCGGCTTCACGAAGTGGTTCGCGGAGAGCTTTTTGGCATATCGGGGACTTTCCAAGAAGGAGCTTGATGTAAAGCTGTCTTCGGGGAAAGGTACTGGAAAGTCGGATGGCGTCCGGCGAGAGGAAGTTTGGGCCTTCCTTTCTGGAGAGAAGCACAAGATAGGCTTTCTCGGTGACCAGGGCGTCATTGGTTCTGAAGCTGTTCGGGAAGTACCTGATGAGGCTTTGGAGCAGCTAGAACAGGAGGAAGCTGAACTCGACGCTTGGATGCAAGCGGCACAGAGACGAGCTTCCGTGGAGTCTACTGGCAAGAGCAGACCATCCAGTGAGGAGTCAAGTGAGAAACCTGACTCTGATAGTGGGGCGGGTTCTTCTAGGAAGCGAACCCGTAGAGGTAGGAAGAGGAGGAGGAGTCAGCGTCACACGGGGCGGGACGAAGACTCTCCTAATGTGGAAGTCCCTCTCACTGTCAATGAGGAGGTGCCAGGGGAAGCTGACGAACCTCCGGAGAAGAGGATTCGGGAAGAAGAGACCATCGGTGAAGGTATGATTCCTCCTTTTCCTTTTTATGCTTCTTTCATGGGGCTTTCCATGTTCTGATTTGTTTTCTCACCCTGCTGCTGCTTTTTTTTTAGCAGAGGATGAAGACTTGCCGATGCCTGAGGTTCCGACCGATGAGGCGGTGATGGAGCCGGTTATGGCATCTGAAGAAGAACCGAGGGACTCTGGAAGGCTTCCAGAATCTCCAATTGGTATAACTTCTTTCGCTTTCTCTTTTTTTTTTTTTTTTGCCTGCGACTTGATTTGCTAACATTTTTCTTGTCAGCTGACTTGCCACAGGATTCCGATGACTTTGAACCATCAATGGACGCAAATGTTGATGATGCTTCCGATGAGTTCATGGAGGAAGAGAGTGTTCCGCCAGTCGTCGAAGAAGGTACTTTGTAGTGATGACCCTGATGATTTTTTTTTAACAGGATCATATTCATACCTGTTTGTGTTTCATTTGCAGGTTTTGAAGTGACAGAAGAGAGTCCATCGCTTTCTTCAGAACCAGAGCAAGGGATGCCAGAGGTCGATCCGGAGGTAGAGACCAGTTCTGACATGATTGAGGAGATGCCTCGTGTTGAGATTCCCTCTCCAGTGGCTCCAAGTGAAAAGAGTTCTTTTGTTACTCTTCCAATGGGACATGACATGAGTAGCCGATCAGCGGAGAAGGGTGAATCTTCATCCAGGTCTCTTCAATTTGCGAAGAAGGTGCTGGCTCGGGTTTTGAGTTCTTGGGTCAAGACTCTCCTTTCTGGACACTTGGAGGCAGGATTTGGCATGATCCCACATGTACAGGAGATTCTGACCGACACCGAAGAGGTTGGTCTGGATGTCACAGGTGCCAGGGCGATCGTTGATAGGATCATTGCACTGGGTGACAAGTGGTTTGAGACCATGGGTTTCCCTGACGACCAATTCTTCAAGGAGATGTTCTTGGACCCTGCTGATAAGGCTAAGTCTGACCTGAATGAGGCTACACAAAGCAAGAAGCAGCTAATTCGGGAGAAGAGCAAGGAAGAGCTAGCCATCATCGGATTGAGGCATGACCTTAACGTCCTTGATAGGGAAGTTGAGGAGGCCAGGAAACGTCTTGAGCATTTGAAGGCACAAGTCGATGCGAAGTGGGCTGCTATAACAGAGGCTCGTGACAGGGAGAGTACTCTGATTCGTAGGGTTGCAGATGCCGGTCAAGTTCTCGAGAGGAGGACTCTAGAAAACGAACGATGGCAAACTGCTGGGGAAGAGCTTCCCGGTGTAAAAGAAGGGTTACGGCATTCGCCAGCATCTCATGGCAAGTTCCTAAAGAAGCGTGCCTTGGAAACTCTGACGGCTGATGCCAAAAGTTTGCTTGAGGAGCTGAAGCTTTGGCTGGAGACCATTTTTGGCTAAGCTCCTGATTTTTTTGTAGCAGAAACTATTCTTCTTTTTTTTTTTGGTACCACATGTATATTTTTGGTACTCTTTTTTTTTTTGTAGTGCTTGTGAACACTTTCTTTTTTTTTTTGCTTTGGTACCACATGTATTTTTTTGGTACCTTTTTTTTTTTTTTTTTTTTTTGTTCCCTACGCTCACTCAAATCTTTTTGTGATGAAAGCAATTGCTAAATGTGATTTGATCAAAAGCTTTGTCATTTTGTGAAAATCTTTTGTCAAATGGTTGTTTTGGTAGGGGAAACGAATTTGGCATGAAAGCCGGATTTTTGTGGCATTTACAGCCAGTTTGGTGGCATTGATAGCCAATTGGTGGCATTTATAGCCGGTTTGGTGGCATTGATAGCCAATTTGTGGCATTTATAGCCGGTTTGGTGGCATTGATAGCCAATTTGTGGCATTTATAGCCGGTTTTGACATGAGAGTCAGGTTTTTTTTTTGTGTGGCATTTGTAGCCGAGTTTTTTGAAAACCAAGTTTTGTTTTATTGGCATGAAAGCCGATTTTGGCGTTTATAGCCGGAAATTTTTGTTTTGGCATTTATAGCCGAATTTTGGCATTTATAGCCGAGTTTTGGTTTTCAAAATGCAGGTATCGACTAAATGTCGCCTCCCCGCTGAATGGTCTTGCAAGTATCGATGGAATGTCGCTTCCTTGCTCATTCGGTTTTGCGAGTATTGATGGAATGTCACTTCCTCGCGGGTTAGGTTTTGCAAGTATCGATGGAATGTCGCTTCCTCGCGAATTGGGGTGCAAATATCGACTAAGCGTCGCTTCCCTGCTTTTCCCAAGACTTTTGGTTTTGCGAGTACTGACTTGATGTCGTTTCTCCGCGATTTTTGAAATTTGAGGTTTTCTCGAACCATTTGTAATTTTGGGTTGTGGATAGCAACTGGTATGTTGCATCTCCACGATTTTTGAAATTGGGTTGTGGATATCAACTGGTTTGTTGCTTCTCCACGATTTTAGGTTTTCTCGAACCTTTGAAATTTGGGTTGTGGATATCAACTGAAATGTTGTGTCTCCACGATTTTTGAAATTGGGTTGTGGATATCAACTGGTTTGTTGCTTCTCCACGGTTTTTGGATTTTGCAAGTATCGACGAAATGTCGCTTCCCTGCGATTTTGGGTGCAAGTATCGATGGAATGTCGCATCCTTGCTTTTTTTCAAAATTTTTGTTTTGCGGGTACTGACTTTGATGTCGTTTCCCCACGATTTTTGAAAAACCATTTTTTTTTTTTTTGTTTAAAGACACGAGGGTCGTAAATTTTGACCTAGAACCATTTGGCGGTAAAAGGTAAGGTGGACTAGGGTGGAAATCCCTGAATCCGAATTTTTGTTTCAAACCATGAATTTTGGTTCAAGGATCGAAAGTTTTGGTCAAGTCAGGGAGAGGCTCCTAAACTTGGATTTTTTTTTTTGTTTTTGAACAATGAAACGATGAAAGTAAGCATTGTTTTTGAATCTCTAGAAATTTTGACATTTGATATGAAAATTCTAAAGAGAGTGGGTTTGACGAGCGAGTACCTGAGAACAGGTTTTGGCCATACAGGCATTGCTCTTACCCAGTTGGGTAAGTCTTCAAGGGTAGTACCGCATCAAGAACTTGCCGTTGATAAGCAGCATACATCTGTCGCCTTCCATGTTTAGGAGGGCATATGCGCCGTTGGAGAAGACTTTGTCGATGACGTAGGGTCCCTCCCATTTTGGTTCAAATTTACCTTTGGACTTGTGAGCGAAGACCATTGGTCTTTTTACCGCAAGAACCAAGTCACCCTTTTTGTAGGCGCGTTGCCTGACCTTTTTGTCAAAAGATCCTGCCATGCGTGCTTGGTAAAGTTCAATGCTTTGTCGAGCTTCGAGCCGTCTCTCGTCGAGATTGTCCAGCTCATGGAGTCGCAATTTGACATTGCTTTCTTGAGTCATGTCATTTTGTAGAGATACCCTCAGAGAAGGAATTTGTACCTCTAGGGGCACGACAGCTTCGCATCCATAGACCAAGGAGAATGGTGTGCTATGGGTTGGTCCTTGAACGGTGGTTCGATAGGCCCACAAAGCTTCAGACAATTTATCGCTCCAGTCTCTTTTGTGACTAGAGACCATTTTCTTTAGGATTTTGCAGAGTGTCTTGTTGAAGGCTTCTGCTAATCCGTTTGCTGCCAGATTGTATGGAGTTGAAGGACAGCTTTGGATTTTGTATTTGTCGCAAAACCTGTAGAATCGATGATCCCGGAATTGTGGTCCGTTATCATGGACGAATCTTTTGGGTATGCCGAAACGACAAATGATGTTGGTGCGTAGGAATTGAAGAACTGATGAGGTCTTCATTTCGTTGAACGCAAATGCTTCTGACCACTTGGAGAAATAATCCGTAGCGGCGAAGATGAAGCGATGACCTTTGCTTGAAGGGGGAGAGATAGGACCTATGATGTCCATGCCCCATGCTTCAAAAGGCCACGAGATTGCTGTAGGATGCAGCCATTCCGGAGGCATGTGAATGTAATCTCCGTGAACTTGGCATAGCTGGCAGCGTTTGGCAAATTGCATTGCATCAGCAACCATGGTAGGCCAATAGTAACCTAACCTTTTTATCTGATCATAGAGCTTAGGACCTGCCTGATGGGCTCCACAAAGACCAGCATGAACTTCTTTAAGTGTTTCTTCGGCCTCTTGTTGTGACAAGCAGCGTAGAAGTACTCCGTTAAAGGATTTCCTGTAGAGGATTTTTGAAGGAATATCCAAATGAAAGTTTGGGGCTCGCCTTTGTATGCTTACCCGTTCTTTTGGATCTTCAGGTAGGATTCCGAACATAGTGTAATCAATGAACGGATCCCTCCAGTCGCCGATTGAAGTTTGAAGGATAGAGATCCGACTTCCAACCACTTGGTGGCATTCAGCTACTGCTTGGTGTGTGTTAAGAGGAGGGAGGATCCTTCTCTCGCACACTGTAATTTGCATGTTTTCCCCTTCCTGGATCGCCATTGATGCGGCAAGTCCGGCCAGGGCATCTGCACGGATGTTTTCACCTCTATGAATGTGGGTGATGTTGCAGATGTCAAACTTTTGCAGAAGCGATTGTGCCTTGTTGTAATAAGGCAGCAGATCGGGCTTCCTGACTTCATATTTCTGATTCATCTGGTTGACGATCAGTTGAGAGTCTCCAAAGACTTCCAGCATAGTGATACCGGGTTCGATGGCGAGTTCCAATCCTAGGATCAGAGCTTGGTATTCAGCTGCATTGTTTGTGCATGGTTCCAGTAGCGAGAAAGCGTGTGGAATCATGTATTTGTCAGGGCTAACAAAGAGGATGCCAACTCCTGAGATCAGCTTTCTTTTTTCATTTGTCCTGGTTGCACCGTCAAAGTACATGTCCCAGGAGGCATTTGGTGAGGAAGTCTCCACGTTGTAGACAGGTTCGTCTGGGAGATCATCTCTGAGTGGAGAATCTTTAGGCAATGGATGCTCTGCGAGGAAGTCTGCTAGAGCTTGGCCTTTGATTGCTTTTTGTGGTACATACCTAATATCAAATTGTGATAGAAGGATGGACCATTTTGCCAGTCGGGCATTGAGAGAACCTGCCTTTGTGACAAGAACCTTCAAGAGATTGATCCTTGAGACCAGGTAGACTATGTTGGAAAGCAAGTAGTGACGTAGCTTTTGTACGGCGAACATCACTGCAAGGCATTCTTTTTCGACTGGAGAGTAACGATGCTCTGCACCTACTAGCATGCGGCTGAGGTAGTATAGAGCAGCTTCTTTTCTTTCATCATTTTCTTGTGCAAGCAGAGCACCCAGAGAGTGATCAAGGGCTCTTGTGTACAAGATGAATGGTTTTCCAGTGGCAGGGGCAGCTAACACTGGAGGTTTGGTCAGGTATGACTTGATATCTTGAAATGCGGCTTCACAGTCGGCATCCCAGACAAAGTCTACACCCTTTTTCATCAATCGAGAGAATGGACGGCATTTCCCCGAAAGATTGGAGATGAACCGTCTGATGTAGGCCAATCTCCCTTGAAGCCCTTTTAATTCTCTCAAGGTTCTTGGAGAGGGCATTTCTAGAATAGCCTTGACTTTTATGGGGTCAAGTTCTATTCCAGCTTTCCGAACAAGGAATCCGAGAAACTTACCCGACGAGACGCCGAAGAAGCATTTTAGAGGATTCATCCGCAGTTTGTGTTTGCGAAGTCGGAGGAAGACTTCCCGAAGATCTTTGAGATGGTCTTCTTTTCTTCTGCTTTTGACGGCGAGGTCATCAACGTAACATTCGACCGTCTTGTGCTGCATATCTTGGAATATTTTCATCATAGACCTCTGATATGTGGCACCAGCATTTTTCAGACCAAATGGCATGACAGTGTAGCAATACACGCCAAACGGAGTCCGAAATGAAGTGTGTTTTTCATCCTCGGGATGCATCTTTATCTGATTGTAACCAGAGAAGCCATCCATGAATGTCATTCGCTCGAATCCGCAGGTATTGTCAATCATCACCTCCGGTATGGGGAGCGGGAATTCATCTTTAGGGCAAGCGCCATTCAGGTCTCTATAGTCAATACAGACCCTGATCTGCCCATTTTTCTTTGTCACGGGGACAATGTTGGCCAACCATTCTGGATGTTGTTCCTCACGGATGAAGCCGACGCTTTTGAGCTTTTGAACTTCTTGTTCAATTTTATCCATCACATCTGGACGGAATCTTCTTTGGCCTTGTTTGACAGGCTTGACTTCTTCTTGAAGATTGAGTTTGTGGACTGCTACTTTGGGGTCTAAACCAGGCATTTCAGCATAGGACCATGCAAAGCAATCAACGAACTCACGAAGAAAAGCGATATACTCGGGTAACTCATCATCCTTTATATTCTTGCTTATGAATACAGGACGTGGGTTATCAGGTGTTCCCAAGTTTATCTTTTGAACAGGATCTTCTGTCGGAAGGTTCGAAGGTGGTTCCTCCACAATATTTTCGGAGGCTTCCAACTCAATGAAACCTTCTGGAGTTTCAATTGCATTACTAGACCAAGGCTCTGTTCCTTTCCATGGATTTTCTTGATTGGTGATCTCCTCAAGGCTTGCTATGAGATAGTCCCAATCGCCTGTTGAGTCTGGTATTTCTTTTGGAGACGAGGGTTCTTCTGGGTCAGAATAGCACAAGTCTGTATTATCGGACGATTCCTCTTTATCATCAGAGAAATCGTACAAGTTCGATGAGCATCCTGGATCTTTGTCAGGTAACTCTTTAAAGAGATATCCAGGGAGATCGATGTCTTCGTGGACTTTAGATGTTGTGGCTTGGTCGGTAAAACAACTTTTAAGCCTTTGTGTCAATTGTCTCAGAGGAGTGTCGGGATCATACCCTAACCCATATGAAGACTTTTCTACATGACCGTAGAGTCTCCAATCTTCCAGCTGGCTTTTGGTCAAGGCGGGCTCCAATGGCGTGAGAATACCGCGTCTTTCTCCCAAACCGACTGGGTTTTGAGCGTCATAGCCCATTTTCTTCATAATTGCTTGTGCCACAGGACTATATAGAGATAGCTGAGGCATACCTTCATTTTGGAAAGGTTCCAGCATGGAGTTTGATGAAGAAGCGTCCGATCTATGGAAGAAGATCGGTCTTTGCTTTGGTGATGTTGTCGGAACAACAAAGGTAGCAGACGTAGGATCTTTTACGTCAGCAGGTGTCTCCATCGGAGTGAGAGCAGGCTGAACTTGCTGAGTGTCAGCTTGGCTTGACGATGCATCGTCTTCTGGCTCTGAGTCCGAGTCTGTGTCTTGCATGATAGACACGAGAGAAACAACAAATTTGCCCCCAGACTTTTGTTTCGTCTTCTTCACTTTAGTCGTGATGACCAAAGGTCTTGAATTCTTGAGGGAGATGACGAAGGGAGGTTGACTACTCTCTTCTAATTTGCCGGAGGGTTTGTTTTCTTCCGGTGATTTTTGAGGAGCCTTGCCTTTATCTTTCTGGAGATTTTCAGCAGGGGGTGCTATTTCCTCTTCTTCTTTTTCTCCTTCATACATCTGGGAGTCTGCGAAGTGGACTTCTTTACCTTTGAAGGGTTTTCTGTCCGCAAAGACACGATGTACCATGCCGTCGTCGCCGACGAACTTGATGCATTGATGTAGAGTTGAAGGGACAACACCGTTCTCGTGTATCCAAGGACGTCCGAGAAGGATGTTGTAGCATGAGGGGGTTTTTATTGCATACACAGTGACCTCAGAGATAAGATCACCGATTTGCAATTTGAACCTAATTTTGCCGATAGGCCTTTGAGTGCTCCCATCGTATCCAAAGATAGATACAGATGTGTGGCTTAGCTTGCTGGGTGGGATGCCCAACTCTTCAAGAGCCGAAGTGGAGATAAGGTCGAGTGCAGAACCTGGGTCAATCTGAACTCTATGTATCGGCATTTCTTTGATGTACCCTGTGAAGTACAGGGGTCGGTTGTGCCTTGCTTCGCCAAGTAGGAGGTCTTCCTTAGTGAAGGCGATGGTTGCACTGGCTGCCTTTTGAACCGAGAGGCATTGGATGCATGATCCCTCAGTTTTCTTTTCTCCCTTTGAGGAAGTTTCAGAGTTTTTGACCCGGTAGTCCATTTCAATTTGGAGGACTTGCGGGGCATGTTTGTCGACATCCTCATTCAGTTTTTGTAATTCTGAGATGAGATTATCACGAGTGCGTGGAGACATTCGTAATAAATCCAGGATGTGAAGACGTGTAGGTATGTGTTTGAAGTGCTCAACCAAGTCATACTTGAAAGCCTCCTTAGGGCCTGCATGTTCATCATTGTTGCCACTGGGGGCGCTTACAACATCTTTTCCCGAAGGATTTACATAAGTAAAGGAAGATTGGTTGTAATTCTTGTGGTAGTCCCGGCCAGAGCGGGTGCCTCTACCAACTTCGAGAGCTTCTTGAGAAGGATCTTCGTTTGGAAGATTGTCTTCAGGATCAAGAGGCTGTCGTTTTTCATCTACTGGGGATGTATCTGCAGCAGAGTTGCCATCCTCAGTGATTGTGTTGCACGGAGCATTTTCCGGGAGCAAGTCCTGAACAGCATCCAGCAGCTTTTCTTCTGTGTTGACCCATCCATCATCCCAAGTTGGGTTTTCTTCGTGATGATGAGTCGGGAAGAGTGTGTATTCTGAAGTCACAGTCTCAGAAAAAGAAACCTGAGAGGGTGTCATCTCTGTGAAAGTCACGTGAGACGAGGTAGCTCCAGAAGATACATTGCTAGGCGTCGTCGGAGTATAGGTAATCTCATCAGACGACGCTTCAGAAGAGCTATAGTCCTGATATATTACATTACAGGAAGCTCTGATAGGAGATGTTGCCTGCTCGGAGTCAGACTCATCCTCGGATGTAAGAGGATCGTCAATCCAGCAATGTTCTCCATTTTCAGGAGTTAAGGGTGGAGGTACCTGGTGAGCTTCAGGGACTTCCGGCTCTGAATTGCGAGGAGGCTCGTTAACACGATCTTGCTCTTGTTCTAGAGCGAGACGCTGCAAGATCCTTGCATATTCTTCAAGATCCGGCATGGGAGCCAGATCATCTTCTTCGTCTTCTCCGTGTGGCTCAACATAGTTGATTTCCACTGGAGCAACAACGGGTGTTTGCTCAACAGCATTTTCTTGTACAGCCTCTTGGTCTTCTTCATCATCAGACCAGGATCCTTGTGGTTGCAAGGGGTTATACCAGATTACTGGCATAAGGTGAGTTTCAGGAACCCATTCTTCATCGGAGAGATATTCTCCTGTTTCAAGAGATTCCTCCCACTCATCGGTGTAGTTGGGCTCGAATCCATCGTCGGTGTCGCTGGATTCGTATCCATCAATGGAGAATCCAACTACCGAGTTGCAAGAGTATGATGCCCCCTGCATGGCTTCTTTTTTGAATTGAGGTGGCATGAAATCACTGAGAGTGAAGTTTCTTACCGCCTTTGAAGTCTCTGGAAGGGACGTTTCTGTTGCCCCGAGTGAAGTGGTAGAGAAGGCCTCTGCCTTTTCATGGACTTCTTGTTTTGGCTGGGTCTTCTCTTGCCGTTTGAGCTTGAGGAGATGTTTCCTAGCCTGCCTTCGCTGTTGAGCTGTCGGCTTTGTTTTTACGATCTCCCAGTTTTCATCTTCCAAGAGATCGGGATGTACCCATATGGGTTGTCCGTCTGGTGTCGGGTAAGGAACCAACACTTCGGACGTTTGAATTCTTTTTATCACCTTGAAGGAAGTAGTGATCTTCTTCTTCGGTGATTTTGGTATTTGTCCACATGACACCATGTTGACGGAGGCAGTCCCATAGTTTTTGTCAAAGGTGATGATTCCGTTTTTCCACATCTCGTTTATCTTCTCTCTCACAACAAAGCATTGATTGAGAGGATGCGAGACCATCTGGAGGTATGGACAGTACCGAGGATCATTGGTTTTGCCAACGTCTCTAGGTCTTTTGGGCTCTGGCAAAATGAGTTTGCCATTTGCTAGGAGAGCCTCAAAGATTTCTTCAACGTCTTCATCGAACGGATATTTCTTTTCTACTCGCTCTTTGAAGGCATCAGAGAGTTCAGGTCTCTTACCTGCAGCTCTATTTTCAGCTTTCTTTGGTTGCTGAGGAGCTGACTTGGTTTGCACATTAAGGACCTCTTTCTTCTTTGGTTTAGAGGTTGCAATGGCGGTTGGCTCTTTTCTTGATGACTTCTGACTGTTGAGGTCTTTGATCACCATTTCAGCTTCCATGGAAGCTTCGAGGAGTTCCCCCAGGTTCTTTGATTTATTGCCGATGATCATGGAGCGGATTTTAGCTCTCATGTTGTTTCGGCAGATGTCGACTAGCGACGCTTGTGGCAATACATCTGAGCATTTGTACGCCATTGCTTTCCACTTGTGAATGAAGTCATAAGTTGACTCATTCTCTCCCTGTTTTAGGCTGCAGAGCTGAGCCATAGTAACAGGATGATCCTCACCTTGGAAGTGGGTCAGGAAGCGTGTCTCCAGCATAGCCCAGTTCTGAATGGAGTTCTCCGGCAGAGTGGAGTACCAATCGAAGGCCGTACCTTTTAGGGTACTTGCAAAGAGGCGAATCTTGAGTGCATCTTGATCCGCGATAGCTCCCGTCAAGATCTTGAAGTGGATGACGTGCTGTCTGGCCGATCCTTTCCCCGTATATGTTTGGAGAGTAGGATGTTTGAATTTTGTGGGGAACGGGACCGAGTCCATCCATAAAGGATATGGTGGCTTGATCCCATGCTCTTTGAGTATATCCTCTTCTTTAGCTTTGGCGAGGATACTGTCTACGTCCTTTTTGGTGAGGGCGCGTGACTCATTTTCTTCTCCATTTCCCTCGTTATTGCTATGATTCGGAGGAGGCTCATTGTTCACCTGATTTTGGACGACAAGGAGAAGGTTTTCCATCAGAGTTTCAATCCTCTGCTGGCCTTGTTCCAACTGCTGGATGTGTGTGAGCGCATCATCTCGAGGTGGATTCTGAGGTGGTGGCTCAGAACTTGTAGCCAAGACGTTCATCCCTCGGGATTCGAACGAAGAAATCGTCCTGGTGACCGAGCTGGGGCTCATTCTTTTTGATGAAGAGCTTGACGAAGGATTACTCTCCCGTCCTTGGTTTGAAGGGGCAAGAGATTCTTCGGGATGTCTTTGTGTCCTGGTGACGCTACGGGTCACCGGACGTCGGACATGGATTTTTTATGCTGACCTTTGGCGTCTTCTGGTTTTTCCAACCATATGGACGGCAGCAAGTTGGTCGGGTCTTTCTTTTTCGACCCATTTGTGGGAAACTTGAAGTGTAGGAGGCTGGGTCCGTTGCTTCTCTAGTCTCTTTTGTCGATACGACGCACGGCGGCGTGCTCGACGAGCGATTTGAGCTTCAGTCAGCTCTGGCTGGGCTCTGACGATGAAGGATGTGCTCCCTCGGGCGCAGCAGCCGAGCTTGTCTTCTTTGTAGCTGGGCAAGGACAGGATGTGGACCCGGTCCTTTGCCTGTTGCAGCGAAGCTTTGAACCTTTCGAGTTCGGCCCCTGTAGAGATGAAGGGTCGAACTGAAGGAGTGTAGGCCTTAGCAGGTGCTTGTAGAGGCCTGGTGATGCATGATCTGATTTTGGGCCTGTAGGAACAAGCGGGCTCATGCTGGGTTGACTTGGGAGTCAGGTTGGAGATAGGTCTCTCCTCTTTCATGTAGGCAAGAGGGTAGAACTGGTTCTCTTTGAGTGGGGCCAGGTATGCTGGCTTGGTGGAAATTTGAGACCTTCTTTGTTTTGGGGAAGGTCTTGGAGACCAAGTCTTGGGATAGACCTGGTTGTTTGTGGGTCGAGGCTTCGCGGGGGTGCCGCGGGCTTCGGGCTTTTGGGCGCTCGCCTTTGGTGTCACGGGAGTGACACGTTGAGAGGCGATCTTCTGCCTTTTGGCAGGCGCAGTTTGTTCTTCGGGAAGTGGGAATGGTCCCAGCGTCCCAAAGAAGATAGTCCGGGGAGTCGAGGTCGACCCGGAGTTCAGAGAGTTGCCGAGGGAGTTAACGCTTCGGCAGCTGACAGGGCGCTTATGAGTGCGCGCGCTTTGCTTCTGTTGAAGCATGAGTTGGTGCTTGTTCTCATCGAAAATAATGGTTAAGGCTGCCATTGTTAATTTCGAAAAAAGTTTTCTGAAACAAGACCACATCCATTAGTAATCACAAGAATATAATGATCATAAATGGGAATTTCTATGGTTGTCTTTTCAAATCGCTCAAGGGATATGACCCAAGCGACATGAAGAAGGTAAAAAGCCATAGATGGTACAATTGTTCTGACAGCAAGTATGGTGAGCCCAGAATGAGCGTTCCAGTGACTGCTAGAAGCAATTGTAAACCTAAATTCGACTTATCGAGAAGCAGGGCTTGCTCGAGATAAGAAGAATATAAGGTAGGAGTTACAAATGTGCCGGTCACAGATACAGTAGACCCTGAAAGGGCGTACCAGTACTGCTATGCACAAATGTTGGAGATCGCATCCATGAGATGGGATTCTTTGTTTTGAAAGGTCAGAAATAGATTCGTCAAAGAGAGCAGGTGGCATTCCGATTCAAATACGGGATCAACGATTTCCGCGAGCGCCAGTACTCAGAAGGGAAGAGACCACAATTTCTCGAATCTGAATCCAAAAGTGACGAGTTTTTTTTTTGAAATGTCAAGATTGGTTCCATCAAGGAGAGCAAATGGTATTCTGATCTGAACACGGTCTCGGCGATTTCCGCGAGCGCCAGTGCTCAGAAAAGAAGGAACCAAAATTTCTCAGATCTGAAATCAAAAGTGATGAGTTTTTGGAGATTTTTTTTTTGAAATGATTTTTTTTATTTTATTATTATTATTTTTTTAAAAAAATATATTTTTTTTTATTTTTTTTTATTTTATTTTTTTTTGAAAATTTTTGTTTTTTTTTTAAGATTTTTTTTTTGAAAATCTTTTTTTTATTTTTTTTTATTTTTTTTTTATTTTTTTTTTTTTAGATTTTTTTTTTTGAAAATTTTTTTTTTATTTTTTTTTTATTTTGATTTTAATTTTTTAAGATTTAAAGACGAGAGAGTACACATAGGCCTCCTAACCCGGTCTTATGAAACCTCAATTGATAGAATTGCCCCCAGGTAAGGGTAGGATTACTTAATGAACCCGTTTGGAGGACCCTTGCCTAGAACAGTCAAGCTGTCTCCACACTCTGGACAAGGCTTTTCTTGAATCAATCGTGATCAAAGAACGCAATTGGTTTAACCTTAGTGGTCTATGTCCTTCTTTATAAAAAATCCCAAATAGACTCATCGAAGAGAAACGATGGCCCAAAACCTTAGTCGAACGGGCTCAACATTTCTGCAAGCACCAAAGAACGATAGGATAGGATCAAAGTTTCTCAATTTTGAATCCAAACTAAGAAAACTGATTTTTTTTTATTTTTTTTTAATAATTTTTTTTTTGAAATCTCTAATGAACTCATCGAAGAGAAACGATGGTCCAAAACCTTAGTCGAACGGGCTCAACATTTCTGCAAGCACCAAAGAACGATAGGATAGGATCAAGGTTTCTCAATTTTGAATCCAAACTAAGAAAACTGATTTTTTTTTATTTATTTTTTTTTGAAATCTCTAATGAACTCATCGAAGAGAAACGATGGTCCAAAACCTTAGTCGAACGGGCTCAACATTTCTGCAAGCACCAAAGAACGATAGGATATGATCAAAGTTTCTCAATTTTGAATTCAAACTAAGAAAACTGATTTTTTTTTTTTTTTGAAAAGAGAAAGAATGGAAACAAACTCAAAGAAATAGAAATTTCCAAAAAATCCCATCTCATTTTTTTTAGGATGCAAAATCCAACATAGGCTACCAGCTAGAAAGTAGCCAAGGAATCCGGAAAAGAAGTATAAGCATAGAGCAAAAAGTATGATATGCAAATATTTCATTTCCAAGCACCGTGTTCTCAAATGAACGAGTCCCACCGGGTGTGCCAGCTTGATGGAACGCGCTCCGAGGCGCCGTGGGGCGGCTACCGGGGTCGGCGGAACGTGGGAGTCCGTCGGGTCCGGCCCTTTCACGCCCTGGCGGGCCTGAAGCGTGTTTCAACATTTTTTTTGTGTGGGTGTGCCAGATTTTCTATTTTACTTGGAATTACAAGTGGTAATCCGGAGATTAACCTTCGCAAGTAAAAAGGAAATCAACTTCTTTCAAGTTTTCCATTGCACAAATATTTAAGAAAAGAGACATTTTCTTGGTTTGCCGTGAAAGGCGATTTTGTTTGGCATTTATAGCCGATTTTGGCGTTTATAGCCGATTTACAATTCTTATCAATAATGAAAGACAAGAGTTGTGATTTTTTGTCTCTTTAGAAAAATACAAACTACAATGAAAAGCAAGAAAAGGAAGATCTAACTTTTCAGGAGATTGTGGGGGACTCGTTCAGATTGACGGTCGCAAGCCATGTGTGGGCTTCGCCGTCATCCATGCAGATGAGAACAGAGGATGCTCTTGATTCGCTTGGCTTGGCTATAACCTCAGATTTTTAGAGGACAAAGACCAAGAGAAGGTCCTATGTCCAATAAAAAGCTAAGTAGACGGGCTGAAAAGCCACGTCTAAGCCATTGGAGGCAGCAGGAGAAGGCAAGGACCATGGGGGGGGTGCCCCCCAAGGGACTTTTGTCACCTTGTAGTGGTGGCCGGTGCAGAACTTCAGCAGAGTTTTTTCTCTCTTTTTTCTTTCTCTAGATACGAGCTCTGGATTCTTTCCGATCGATCGATCTCGATTTTCTTTTATTTCCATTTCAATGGAATGCTCTCCTATTTATAGGCTTTTGGTAGCCATTTAGGAGGGTTTATGAGCCTTAATGGCTTTAATGGGAGGAGTTACAAGATTTATTTCTTGATTTTGTAACTCCTTTTTCCTTGAATCTGATTGGCCGATGGAGATTAAGGGCTTTTAATCACCTTAATTACCATAATGGGAGGAGTTTCATGGTTTAAATGCCATGAATCAATTGACTTGTAACTCCCAAATGCTTGCTTCTGATTGGGCCGTCCAAAGAAATGAATTAATGACTATAATAAAGCTAGTCAATTAACCACATTAATTGGTCGCCGAGCAGTCGAAGAGTCGCGGGCCGTGCCGTGTCTTCTGGAATTCTTCTGGCGATGATCATCGATGGATCTTCATGCTGATCGACATCGGATGAACATGTAACTTCAGACATTGATAGCTAAGAGCGGGCCGGTGACATCTGTCTTGTCGATTTCTCGATCGGTCGGACAGAAAGAGCACTTTTTTTGGTCGACCGGTTGGCGATCTTGGAGCGATCAATGATGATTTTATGCTTTTGGAGGTTGACCCGTGATCTTGACGGATGTCGGAGGATATGAGTCAATTTCAAGCACTAAAAATCACATTTTCAGGAAACCACAGGGGCCAAAGTGCGCGAAACGCGAAAAAAGACGGAAAAAACGGGTCACCGGCGGAAAATCCGGTGACCCGGACTTCCATGGTCGCAGGGGCCTGCGACCTTGGGGGAATTTTTCCCTTCGGAGCCCGTTTTGCGGTCGTTTTGAGGTCTTTTTCGTCGCCGTTTTCTTCTGTATTTTTCCTGACATTTCTTCTCATTTATTGGCTTGATTTCCCTGTAGAAAATCTGATGAGAATCCTTGCATTTTTAGAGTGCAAAGTTTCCAATTTTCCGGGAAAGCCGAAGACTTTGTCGCGTAGAGCTGCTGATTTTCCGCCAGAAGCTGAAACTTGGTCAAACGATGTCGGAATGACCTGAAATTTGAGGTGGAGCCTCCTGAGCAATAAATAAGACCAACCATAGGCTTTTGTTTGAGTTTTGAAGCCGTTTGGGGTCCCGTCGATGCTTCACTTGATTTTGTTGCGGGGAAAATGCCGAGCTTTGATATGTGGTCAAACGATGTCCGATTGACCTGAAATTTGACGGGGAGCCTATTGGAGTCATTTTGAGACGTTCCATGGGCTCCGTTTTGGATGTCATGGTCCCGGGTTGCTCCGCCGCCGGTAGGCTTGATTTTCTCTCGGAGCATCGAAACCTGGTCAAACGTTGTCAGAATGACCTGAAATTTGACGTGCAGCCTTTTGGAAGCATGTTGAAGCCACTCATGCACTTGGTTTGATGAGCGAAGGCTTCGGTGGTTCCCGCCGCCGAGAGGCTTGATTTTGCTGCTCGAGCATTGATGGAGGGTCAAACGTTGTCGGTTTGACTTGAAATTTGGCATGGAGCCCTTTTGAGACATGCTGGAGTCATCTGTAGGCTCTGATCGAAGTTTTGACGTCTCCGATGATGTCGCCGCCGAGAGCTCCCGTTTAGCTGTCGGAGAAGTGAAGTTAGGCTAAATGTTGTCGAAATGGCCCGAAACTTCATGTGTACTCTTCTCTTGGCTATCTTGAAGGATCTTGCAGTTTTTGTTTGATTCTGACAGGATTTGATTTTTTAGAGAAATTGCATTGCCTATTTATGGCAGGTTGCGACTTCATGCAGCTTTCTTGATGTTGAAGAGGCAAAGTGACATTTTTGGTGTCAACAAGAGCCTCGGTCTGTAAATGCCTTTGGAACTTCAGAAGGTCTTATTGAGTTGGAAGCCTCGGAAAATATTGTGGGGGAACCACCTTTAAACCTTCCAATAGAAGATCATGTTCAAAAGATAGACTTAGGAACACCTGATAACCCACGTCCTGTATTCATGAACAAGAATATAAAGGATGATGAGTTACCCGAGTATATCTCTTTTCTTCGTGAGTTCGTCGATTGTTTTGCATGGTCTTATGCAGAAATGCCCGGCTTAGACCCCAAAGTAGCAGTCCATGTTAACACCAAAAAAGTCAATATGTCTCCTCAACATTGAGAAGCCTCCTGAAGCTGCATCCTACTAAAAATAGGCAAGGCTACTTCAAGCATCAGATCTTGTCAGAATCAGACAGAAACTGAGAGATCCTTCAAGACAGCTAAAAGAGGGGTACACCTGAGGTTTCGGGTCATTCCGACATCGTTTGGCCCAACTTCACCGCTCCGACAGCTAAACAGGCGCTCCCGGCGGCGACATCATCAAAGACACCAAAACTTTGATCAAAGCTTACGGATGACTCCAGAATGTCTCCAAAGGGCTCCATGCCAAATTTCAAGTCAAACCGACAACGTTTGACCCTCCATCAATGCTCGAGCAGTAAAATCAAGCCTCCCGGCAACGGCAACCACCGAAGCCATCACTCATCAAACAAAATACATGAGTGGCTTCAACATGCTTCCAAAAGGCTGCCCGTCAAATTTCAGGTCAATCGGACATCGTTTGACCACATATCAAAGCTCGGCATTTTCCCCGCAACAAAATCAAGTGAAGCATCGATGGGACCCCAAACAGCTCCAAAACTCAAATAAAAGCCCATGGTTGGTCCTATCCACTGCTCAAGAAGCTTCACCTCAATTTTCAGGTCATTCCGACATCGTTTGACCTAGTTTCGACGCTTAACGGAAAATCGGCTACAAAGTCTTCGGCTTTCCCGAAAAATAGGAAACTTTGTGCTCCAATTTCGCGAGGGTTCTCGTCAAGATTTCTTCAAGAAAATCAAGTTAATAATTGAGGAAAAATGTCAAGAAAAATACAGAAGAAAAAAGGGACGAAAAAGACGAAAAAACGGCCGAAACGACGCTCGGCGACAAAACGGGCCGAAGCCCCATGGTCGCCGGCGACCCTGGGTGCATGGTCGCCCGGCGACCCTGGAAATCCGGGTCGCCGGATTTTGCGCCGAATCGTTCGTTTTCCGATTCTTTTCGCGTTTCGGGTGTTCTGGCCTCTGTGATTTTCTGAAAATCCAATGTTTGGTGCTTCAAAACCACTGATCTTCGTCGACATCTCGGATCCACCGTCAAAAACATGAAATCATCACCGATCGCCTCAAGATCGCCAACCGGCTGACCAAGAAAGTGCACTTTCTGTCCGACCGATCGTGAAATCGACAAGACAGATGTCACCGGCCCGCCAACATCAATCAATGTCTGAAATTGCATTGCAATCCGACATCAAACAATGCGTGGATCCACCCGTGATGATTGCAAAAAGAATCTCAAAAGGCGCAGCGCGGCCCGCGACTCTTCACATGCCTTGGCAACCACTTAATGTCGTTAATTGACCCATTAAATCAGTCATTAACTCATTATTTTGGACGGCCCAATCAGAACCAAGCATTTGGGAGTTATAAATCCAAGCAATCATGGCATTAAACCCATGAAACTCCCATCATCATGAAGCATAAAGGTGATTAAATGCCCACTACCTTCATCGGCCAATCACAAGCCTTGAAAAAGGAGTTACAAAATCAACTTGTAACTCCTCATCAATTCTTTCATCATGGCCATCAATGCCAATAAACACCTCATGGCTACCAAAAGCCTATAAAAGGAGGTCCATTCCAAGAAGAAAGCATGATGAGAAGAGATCCCAAGTGCAAGCTCTGAAAATCCAGAAAATCCAAGAGAGAGACGAAGTCCTGCTACTTTGCTCCCGGAAGCACCACAAGGTGATCAACGTCCCGTGGGGGGCCACCCCCCCAAGGTCACCTCCTTCTCCAACATGGCCTAAACGCGGCTTTTCAGCCCGTTTACTTGGTTTTTCATTAGATATAGGACCTTCTCTTGGTCCTTGTCCTTTAAAAAACTGAGGTTAGGAGCCAAGCCAAAGAATCAAAGCATCACATGTTCTCATTTGAAGGACGATGGCGAAGCCCATACATGACTTGCGACCGTCGATCTAAACGTGTCCCCACAATCTCCTGAGAAGTTAGATCCCTTTTCTCACTTTTCTATTGTAGTTTGTATTTCCTAAAGAGACAAAAAGAAATCACAATTCTTGTCTTTCATATTTGATGAGTTTTGTAAAAACGCCTTTTACGGCAAAATCGCCTTTCACGGCAAACAAACAAAAACGCCTCTTACGGCATTCTAAAAACTTGTCTCTTTTCTTAATATTTATGCAATTTGAAAAGTTAGAAAAAAGGATTGATTTCCTTTCCACTTGTGAAGGTGAATCTCCGGATTATCACTATTCCAAATTCCAAGTAGAAAGTAAATCTGGCATACCCGTACAAAAATGTTGATGCCCGAGATCTTCCCTCCTCCGCCGAGACCCAGGTCAGCCCCCGGGGTGCGGAGGGAGAGGACGGAAGATTCTCCCCTTTTTTCGGGTCCATCAGTCCATAAACTCAGCTTGCAAAAAGAAATCAAGCCTGTCAAACAATGCCAAAGAAGATTCCGTCCTGACGTGATGGACAAAATTGAACAAGAAGTTCAGAAACTCAAAAACGTTGGCTTCATCAGCGAGGAACAGCATCCTGAATGGTTGGCTAACATCGTCCCCGTGACAAAGAAAAATGGGCAGATAAGAGTTTGTATCGACTACAGGGACCTGAATAATGTATGTCCTAAAGATGAATTCCCGTTCCCCATACCAGAGGTGATGATTGACAACACCTGTGAGTTTAAGCGAATGACATTCATGGATGGATTCTCTGGCTACAATCAGATAAAGATGCAACCTGATGCAGGTGCAACATATCAGAGGGCTATGATGAAAATATTCCAAGATAAGCAACGAATGTTATGTCGACGACCTCGCCATCAAAAGCAGAAGAAAAGAAGACCATCTCGACGATCTTCAAGAAGTCTTCCTCTGACTTCGCAAACACAAATTGTGGATGAATCCATTAAAATGCTTTTTCGATGTCTCATCGGGTAAGTTTCTCGGATTCATAGTTCAGAAAGCCGAAATAGAACTTGACCCCACCAAAGTCAAGGCTATCCTGGAAATGCCATCTCCAAAGACCCTAAGAGAATTAAAAGGGCTTCAAGGAAGATTGGTATACATCCGACGGTTCATTTCCAATTTATTAAGGAAGTGTCGTCCACTCTCTCGCTTGATGAAGAAAGGTGTGGACTCCGTTTGGGATACTGAATGTGAAGCTGCATTTCAAGACATCAAAACATACCTCACCAAACCTCCAGTGTTGGCTGCCCCCACAACTGGAAAACCATTTATCTTGTACACAAGAGCTCTCGACCACTCTTTGGGTGCTCTACTAGCACAAGAAAACGACGACGAAAAAGAAGCTGCTCTATATTACCTTAACCGCATGTTGGTAGGTGTAGAGCATCGCTACTCCCTAGTCGAAAAAAAATGCCTTGCAGTGATGTTTGCCATACAAAAGCTGCGTCACTACTTGTTGTACAACACAGTCTACCTAGTTTTGAGGATCAACCTCTTAAAGGCCTTGTCACAAAAGCAGGTTCTCTCAATGCTTGACTGGCGAAATGGCCCATCCTTCTATCACAATTTGATATTAGGTATGTACCACAAAAATCAATCAAAGGTCAAGCTCTAGCAGACTTTCTTGTAAAGCACTCATTGCCTAAAGATTCTCCACTCAGGGATGATCTCCCAGACGAATTTTTCTACAACGTGGAAACTTCCTTATCAAATGCCTCCTGGGACATTTACTTTGACGGCGCAATCAGGACAAATGAAAAAGGAAAGCAGATATTGGGAATTGGCATCCTCTTTGTCAGCCCCGACAAATACAGGATTCCACACTCTTTCCCTCTGCTGGAACCATGTTCAAACAATACAGCTAAGTACCAAGCCCTGATTATATGATTGGAACTCACCCTCGAATCCGGCATCACCATGCTGGAGGCTTTTGGGGACTCCCAACTGATCGTCAACCAGATGAGTCAAAAATTTGAAGTCGGGAAGCCCGATTTGCTACCTTACTACAACAAGGCGCAATCGCTTCGACAAAAATTCAACACCTGTCACATCACTCACATCCTCAGAGGTGAAAACATCAATGCAGATGCCCTGGCCGGACTCGCCGTATCTATGGCAATCCAAGAAGGGGAAAACATGCAAATCATAGTGTATCAAAGAAGGATTCTTCCCCCTCTTAACACACACCAAGCAGTTGCTGAATGCCACCAAGTAGTTGGAAGTCGGATGTCCATCCTCAAACCTCCGATCGGTGACTGGAGGGATCCGTTCATTGATTACATTCTATTCGGAATCCTACCTGAAGACCCAAACGAACGAGTAAGCATTCAAAGACGAGCCCCAAACTTTCATTTGGATATTCCTTCAAAAACACTTTACAGAAAATCCTTCAACGGAGTACTTCTACGTTGCTTGTCACAACAAGAGGCTGAGGAAACTCTCAAAGAAGTACATGCTGGTCTTTGTGGAGCCCATCAGGCTGGTCCTAAGCTCTACGATTAGATAAAAAGACTAGGTTATTATTGGCCTACCATGGTAGCTGACGCAATGCAATTTGCTAAGCGCTGCCAACAATGCCAAATTCATGGAGATTATGTCCACATGCGTCCGGAATGGATACATCCTATAGAAATCTCATGGCCTTTCGAAGCCTGGAGTATGGACATCATAGGTCCTATCTCTCCCCCATCAAGCAAAGGTCATCGCTTCATCTTCGCCGCTACGGATTATTTCTCCAACTGGTCAGAAGCATTTGCGCTCAGTGAAATTAAGACCTCATCAGTCCTTCAGTTCTTGCGCACCAACATTATTTGTCGTTTCAGCATACCTAAAAGATTCGTCCATGATAACGGACCGCAATTCTGGGATCACAGATTCTACAGGTTTTGCGACAAGTACAAAATCCAAAGTTGTCCTTCGACTCCATATAATCCTACAGCAAACAGACTAGTAGAAGTCTTCAACAAGACACTCTGCAAAATTCTCAAAAAAATGGTCTCTAGTCACAAAAGAGACTGGGGCGACAAACTACTAGAACCTTTGTGGGCCTATCGAACCACCGTTCGAGGACTAACCCATAGCACACCATTCTCCTTGGTCTATGGATGCGAAGCTGTTGTCCCTTTGAAAGTACAAATTCCTTCCTTAAGGGTATCTCTGCAAAATGACATGACGCAAGAAAGCAATGTCAAATTGAGACTCCAAGAGCTGGATAATCTCAATAAGAGACGATTCGAAGCTTTACAAAGCATTGAGCTGTACCAAGCACGCATGGCAGGATCTTTCGACAAGAAGGTCAAGCAACGCACCTACAAAAAGGGCGACTTGGTTATTGCAGTAAAAAGACCCATAGTCTTTGCCCATAATTCCAAATGCAAATTTGAACCAAAATCGGAATGACCTTTCGTCATCGACAAAGTCTTCTCCAAAGGTGCATACGCTCTTCTAAAGATGGAAGGAGATAGATGTATGCTGCCCATCAACGGCAAGTTCTTGAAGCGGTACTACCATTGAAGACTTCCAACGGGTCAGAGCAATGCCTATACGGCCCAAGCCTATTTCCAGGTACTTGCTCGTCAAACCCACCCTTTTTGAAATTTTCATCTTTATGTTGAAATTTCTAAAAAAAAATCCTCTAAACAATGCTTACTTTCATCGTTTCATTGTTCAAAAAAATTAAAAAATCAAAGCCAAAAATCAAGTTTAGGAGCCTCTTCCCAGACTTGACCAAAATTTTCGATCATTGAAACCAAAATTCATGGTTTGGAACAAAAATCAGGACTCGGGAATTTCCACCCTAGTCCTCCTCGGCTTTTACAACCAAAAATGGTTTTAAGTCAAAACTTACAACCCTTGCGTCTTTAAACAAAAAATGGTTTTTAGAAACCGCGGGGAAGCGACACTCAGTCGATACTCGTAAAACCCAAAAACCGGAAGGATGCGAACCCCATTCGATTCTTCCAAAACCCAAAAAATCGGAAGGATGCGAACCACATTCAATACTTCCAAAACCTCAAAAATCGCAAGGAAGCGAACCCCATTCGATACTTGGAAAACCTCAAATTTCAAAAATCATGGAGACGCAACATTCCAGTTGATATCCACAACCCAAATTTCAAATGGTTCGAGAAAACATCAAATTTCAAAAATCATAGGGAAACGACACCAAGTCAGTACCCACAAAACCAAAATTTTTGAAAAGTAGGGAAGCGACGCTTAGTCGATCTTGCACCCCAATCCGCGAGGAAGCGACATTCCATCGATACTTGCACCCCAATCCCGCGAGGAAGCGACATTCTACCGATATTCGCAAACCGAATGAGCAAGGAAGCGACATTCCATCGATACTTGCAATACCATTCAACAAGGAGGTGACCTTTGGTCGATACTTGCATTTTGAAAACCAAATCCGGCTATAAACGCCAAAACCGGCTATAAATGCCAAAATCGGCTATAAATGCCCAAAAAATCACCTATAAATGCCAAAAAAAATCAGCTATAAATGCCAAAAAAAAAAAAAAAAATTTGGCTCCCATGCTGTAAACAAATTTTGGCTTCCATGCCACAAAAATAAATTCAGCTCTCATGCCAATTCAAAAATTGGCTCCTATGCCACAAAACCTGGCTTTCATGCCAATTCAAAAATTCGGCTCTCATGCCAATTCAAAAATTTGGCTTTCATGCCATCTCAAAATTTGGCTTCCATGCCACAAACAAACAAATTTTGGCTTCTATGCCACAAACAAATTTTGGCTCTTATGCCACAAAATTCGGCTTCTATGCCATTCCAAAATTCGACTTTCAAGTCATCAAAAACCAGGCTTTGCCACAAAATTTGGCTTCATGCCTAAAACAACCCTTTGACAAAAGATTTTCACAAAATGACAACCTTTTGATCAAATTCTTAAACAAACATTTCCCATTCAGTTCTTGCTTAAATTTGTTTACATAAAAAAATGATTTAAGTGAAAAAAGGGGATACAAAAAAAATATAGTACCAAAAATGTTTATGCATGAAGGTACCAAAAAAACAGAGAGAAGAAAAAAGAGTTTGTTACAACTCAGAAGCTCAATCCAACATGGTTTTCAACCAAAGATTCAACTTCTTAAGCAGACCCTTAGCCTTAGCCTCCAAAGTTTTCAGGCCACGCTTCATCAAAACATTCCCATAAAATGCCCATCTGTAGCACGAGGAAGTTCTTCCCAGAGAACCTGCCATTGCTCATATTCCTGAATCTTCCTCCGGAAATTACTTTCAGCCTCTTCAACCTGGCGAATGAGAGTCCCCTCCTTAGCACAAGCTTCCACAATGGCGGTCCATTTGGCAGCAGCTTCTTCTTCTAAAAGTTCAAGACGTTGCCTAGCCTCGACAACCTCCTTATCAAAGCGGTTCAAGTCTTGTTTTAGCTCCATGATGGCCGACTCGGTAACGTTCCTCTCCCAAACGAATTGCTTCCGAGTCCGCGAGAGCTCAGTCAACTCAGCTTTGACTTCGCCAGAAGGCTTCACAAACATCTCATTAAAAAAGTCACCATCTGGAAAATTCTTGGTCTCAGTCCACTTGTTCCCTAAAGCAATGGCTTCATCAACAAAAGCCTTAGCACTCGCAATGTCCAGACCGACTTCTTCGCTATCAGCAAGGATGTCCTGCACATGATTGATCATGCCAAAACCAGCTTCCATGTGACCTGAAGAGAGAGTCTCAACCCATGAACTCAAAACACTCTTCAACACCTTCTTTGCATACTGAAGGTGCGGCCCAGATGAGGACTCGCCATGCTCCAGCACTCAACTGCCCATCTCATGCCCCGTTGGAGGAGTAATCAATAAACTCTTTCCAATTGAAAAAGCTGACTTGTTGAAAGAGGAAAAAGCCCCTCTCTTGGATCGGCTGCAGGTATCTCCTGTTCTGGCCATGAGGAAGACGAAGGAACTTCTCCTACTGCTCCACAATCTGTCAATAAAAAAACAAAAAGGTATGAATATGATCTTATCAAAAATCAATATCAAGATTACAAAATACCTTCTTCGACGACCAGCGGAGTACTCTCTGCCTCTCTAAGCTCATCCGAAGCATCGTCAAAGGTTGCATCCATGGATGGCTCAAAGTCGTCGGAATCTTCTGGCAAGTCAGCTAGCAAGAAAACAGTGCAACATGTTGGCAAATTGCAGCAAAAAAAAAAAAAAAAAAAAAGAAAAGGCCAAAGAAATCATACCAGGTGAAGGTTCTGAAACCACTCCAGAGTCCCTGGGTTCATCCTCAGATGCCGCAATCAGATCCGCCATCTCCTCATCGGCCAGAACCTCAGGCATCACCAAAGCATCATCCTCTACCAAAAGAAAAAAAGCAGCAGGTCAAAACAAAAATCTCACATAAGAGAAAAGAAGCGGAAAAAGAAAAAATAAGAATCATACCAGCAGTCTCCTCTTCTCGGCTCCTCTTCTCTGGAGGCTCGTCAGCATCCCCAGACACCTCCTCAGCAATTGTGAGAGGAACTTCCAAATCAGGAGGACTTTCTTGTTGTCTCATATTACGACGTTGTCCCCTTTTCCTCTTACTTTTGTGGGACGATTCGCTAGAGGATCCTGTCCCAACATCAGGTCTCTCACTAGAGTCCTCACTGGATATTCTGCTTTTCCCAGTAGACCCCATGTAAGCCTTTATGCGCTCTGCTTGCATCCAAGCATCGATCTCGGCCTCCTCCTCCTCCAGTTGTTTCAAGACCTCACCAGGAATCCCTTGTGCAGCTCCTGATCTGATGACGTCCTGCTCATTAAGAAAGCCTATCTTGTGTCTCTCTCTATAAAGGAAAGTCAAAACTTTCTCTCGACGGACACCATATGATCTGCCAAGACCCTTCCCAGGAGATTGCTTAACATCGAGCTCTTTCTTGGAAAGTCGCCGGTACACTGAAAAGCTCTCCACGAACCATTTCGTGAAGCCAGAAGTCCGGAAAGTGGGCAGCTCAGGATAGGAAATCATGGCGATAGTGTCTTCCACACTGTAAAAGGCCCATGCATTCCTCCCATCCTGTAAACCTCCAAAACGCTTCACCATGCTCGAAGGCGCTCCAACAACGCCTTGAGAGAAGCCAAGCTACAATGCAAAATGCGAAGGGACATACGGCTGGATATCAACAAAAAGATGTCTACGGTCCACCATCATACCAACCCGTATGTTGAAAAGCTATCTCTGCTCTGCGTTTGTCAAAGCATAGTGTCATCCCGACCCTGCCCTGGTCGAATCACGGGAGACACCAAAGTCAAAAGCCTTCTTCCGCAAACCTGGAGAAAGCTTCACTGAAGACTGCCCAATCTCGATGTCCCTGAACCGTCGGATCCTCAAACGAGCAAACAAAAGAGATTCGGAAACGGTTGTCCCTCTAGCCAAACGAATCATAAAAGGATCTTCGTCCTATGCAACTCCTAACTGATGGAAGCTAGGATAGTGGTATACATACCACGAATAGAATATATGGGTTGAAAATACCCTGTTCATAGGGAGCCCAAGCCGAACCAGGAAAGCAGCAACCTGCAATTCGTTACACGAGTAAGAGTAAAGAGCAAGCACCAAAGCTAGCCGCTCTCTGAATGTCATCTGATAAGCCGGAAAAATGCAATGCGGCCTGATGTGCATTCCATCTCCTCCAGCAAAAACTTCCTCACCCAGCCAATAAGTGAGGTAAACAGTGAGATCTCTCCGCAATGCAATGTCAGGACAAATGACGTCTGTGCTTGCGAAGAATTTCCTCAACTCTTCTCGTATAGCGGAGATCTTCTTCAAATTTGAGGCTTTAGCCCTAGCATCCTGAGCCATGCTATCAGAAGACTCCCCGCTGTCAAAAAAGTTAGAGCTGCAACTCTTCCAATTGTTGCACCTAACTTTCGAGCCCCCCCTTCTCCTTCAGAAAATCATAGAAGGCGACGAGCTGAAAGTACAAAAGCCTGAACTCCTCAGACTGCTCCTCAAGGACGCTGTCGATCGGCATAAACTTCTCATAGAGTTTACCGAGGATAGGCAGCCCGGTGATGGCGCTCAATTCCTTCAAAGAAAAACCAATATCACCATTCGTAACAATGAAGGTGTTAGTTTGTGGAAGAAATGACTCCAGCATGGCCATGAAAGCCTCATCGGAGAAAACCACGGTTTGCCGAAAAGCGCGAACCGCGTCAAAAATCTCGGCTTCCCGCAGAATGGCCTCACCAATTTTCAGGGTGTGATCAGTCCATGATTCCCAACTCGAGTCAGCATTGAAACCGCCACGAAGTTGAAAAGGCTTCACCCAATTGCTGCCATCACCCTGAAAAATGTCAAGGCCCACCGGTCTCAAATCGATCGACGAATGATCAGAACCTTGGTAGCCACTGGCTGGCACCAACATGTCCATACGGACAGGTGACTTCTCTGTAAAATCGGAAGGGCCGGCGACAAAAACCCCAGTCTTGATCACACTAGTCATCTTCACCCAGCTCGGAGGATCCTCCCTCTTAGGGCATGTGGGAGAAAGGCTCATAATCGAAATAATTTGATCGAAGGTCGATCGGGTAAAAACAGTTCTCTCCTCACCATCTGCTGTGTAAAAGAACTGAAAACATCTCATTTGGTATATCAAATCGTCAGGGACTGCATCACCGAAGATGAAGGTAGGCTTGGGCACAATGCTCTGATCGTCCGTAACCCAAGGACGGCTGCTTACCGCAATCTTGTAGAATTCCTCATCCATGAGAGCGATTAATCGCTGTCTCATCTCATCACGATTGAGGGAATCACATTCCTCCAAGTTCTTCTCAATAAACTGGACCTTCTCCCAGGCCTGCTGAACGGCCACATTAGAAGATCTGGCAGACCGACGAGGTGCGTCAGTAACAGGCCATTTACCCTTGTTCGTTCTGGAAGAACTACATGCAAAGGATGGAAAAGTAGAGATCAATCGTCACCAAAATGACAGAGTTTTGCTATAAAAAAAATCTAACGAAATTTTGACATGGTTCCGAGGCAATTCCAAAGAAAGGGAAAAACCCCGAGAAAGATATGAAGCCTAAAGATGAGCCCAACAACGCTGCAAGCTCACAGTCAGTGGAAGATTCTCAAAGAAGGTTTGAACTCTAACATTGCTGCGAGATCAAGCCAATCTTATCAAATTTCCCAAAATTGAAAAAGGGCTCAACATTGCTGCGAGCTCTAAATCTCAATACTTGCAAAAGATTTTCAGGTATGCATCATCATGCTTCCAAGTCCATTTACTCAAAATCATGCATCAAAGAACATCATCATGCATTAGATGCTAAGAAAACTTTAACCAAAGTTTGACCAATTCCAACCCAACTTGGTCAAAACCAATCAAACTTTGTCCAAGTCAAAAATCATGTTGACTTGACCTAGAGACTCTAGCCTTCTATCTTGATGCATCAAACAAAAAAATTGCATGAACATTTTGAAATCACATAAACCTTATTATCATGGTGAGCAAAACAAAGGGGCAAAGAAAACAGAAAAGAGAGAAAATCTCTTCGAAAAAAAAAATTTGGCCCACTGCCACGTGGCAGTATGGCCAGGTCCGTACGGATCTGTCCGTACAACCAAGAAGAAGAAAAAAAACACGCTGAAAAAAAAATGGTGAAAAAAGAAAAAGAAAGAAACACCGTGGAAAAAAAAATGGTGAAAGGGGAAAACCGTGAGAAAGAAAAAAAAAACAAAAAAAAAAGAAAGAAGAAAGAAGCACGAAAAAAAAAGAAGAAAAAAAAGAAAACACGTGCTTGAAAAAAAAAAGAAAAAAGAAAGGAAAAAGAAAAAGAAAAGAAAGATGAATTTTTTACCATCTACAAAGGAGTTTCTTGTAAAGGAAGAAAACTTACTTGAAGCCATGGAGAAGAAGAACAAAAAGCTTGAAGATTCTTAAAGACAAAGAAGAGTTCTTGATCTTGGAGCACTCTTGAAGATTCTTACAAAAAAAGAAAGCAATGGAGCAAAAGATCCAACCCCCCTTGCTTTTATAGAAAATAGCAAATCAAAGAGAAAAGAAAGGAGGTAAGTGCTAAAATTTAGTAACTTTCCCAAAAGAAAGATACTTTGAGAAAATCTCTCCAAAAAATAAGGAAACTTGAGAGATTCTCTCTAAGTAAGGATATTTTTAGATATTTTCTACATAAAAGAGGTATTTTTAGATATTCTCTACAAAAATGACACCATATGAGATCTAGGCCATCTCTAAAGCCTAAGGTCCCAAAGGTTAGCCCACAAATGACCAGGTTTAACCACCTAGGCACTAAAAGTGGCTTTTAGTCAAAACATCCCTCTTACCAAGAGCATGCCAAAAAAAAAAAAAAAAATGTCCCATGCCTCTTTTGAGTTGATTGGACCATTCAAAAAAAAAAAACAAGAAAAGAAAAGGAAAAAAAGAAAAAAGCCTCATGAGTTTCCAAAAACCAAACCATCCAACCTTATAAACCAAATTAAGCCAAAATCTTGAAATTGACATTCCACAAAAAACCAAACCCTGGTCCCCTAACTCGCCACATACAGCTTGTGAGGTCACAAGACCAAAACCAAACCAAAACCAAAACCAAAAAACCAAATCTGACCCCCCAACCTGCCACATACAGCTTGTTGGGTCACAGGGTCAAAATCAAAAACCAAACTTCGACCCCCTACCATGCCACATATAGCTTTTTAGGTCATAAGGTCAAAAACCACATGTCATTTTCAAAACTTTGCCTTGAGATGGTACGTGATCCCTCTCACTGCCATAAAATTACACCGGAAACTCAAAAGGCTATTAAAAAAAATGAAAAGAAAAAAAAAAGAAAAAAAGAAATTTGCTCAAGACTCTTAGTCAAGTCGGAAGCTCTCCTTCAAATTTCTCTTCGAGGCACATCGACTCCAAAAGCTACTCGTTGCTGTACCTCGAGGGGGCATTTGTTGACACCAAAAAAATCACTTTGCCTCCTCAACATCAAGAAGCCACAAGAAGCCGCATCCTGCTACAAACAAGCAATGCTACTTCAAGCTTTAGATCTAGTCAAAATCAAACAAAAACTACAGAATCCTTCAAGACAGCCAATAGAGGGGTACACATGAAGTTTCGGGCCATTCCGACATCATCTGGCCTAACTTCACTCCTTCGACAGCTAAATTGGCGCTCCCGGTGGTGACAGTGTCGAAGATATCAAAACTTCGATCAGAGCCTACGGATGGTTCCAAAATACCTCCAAAAGGCTCCTTGCCGAATTTCAAGTCAAACCGACAACGTCTGACCCTCCATTAACGCTCGAGTAGCAAAATCAAGCCTCTCGATGGCGAGAACCATCGAGGCCATCACTCATCAAACAAAAGCATATGAGTGGCTTCAACATGCTTCCAAAGGGCTGCACGTTGAATTTCAGATCATTCCGACAACGTTTGACCAGACTTCGACGCTCCCAAAAAAAATCAAGCCTACCGGCGGCAAAGCACCCCGGGACCATAACATCCAAATCAGAGTTAATTGGTCATCTCAAAATGACTCCAATAGGCTCCCTATCAAATTTTAGGTCAATCGAACATCGGTTGACCCTATATCAAAGCTCGACATCTTCCCCGCAGCAAAATCAAGTCAAGCATCGACGGGACCCCAAATGGCTTCAAAACTTAAATAAAAGCCCATGGTTGGTCCTATTCACTGCTCAAGAGGCTTCATCTCAAATTTCAGGTCATTCCGGCATCGTTTGACCTAGTTTCAACTCTTGACGGAAAATCGGCTACAAAGTCTTCGGCTTTCCCGAAAAATGGGAAACTTTGTGCTCCTGTTTTGTGCGACTTCTTGTCAAGTTTTCTCCAAGAAAATCAAGTCAATAATTGAGGAAAAGTGTTAAGAAAAATACAAAAGTAAAAAGGAACGAAAAAAAAAAAAAGAAACGGCCGAAAAACCACGCAGCGACCAAAGGGGAAAACGCCCCCAAGGTCGCCGGCGACCTTGGGTGCATGGTCGCCGGCGACCCTGGAAGTCCAGGTCGCCGGACTTTTCGCCGGATGGCCCGTTTTCTGGTCCTTTTCGCATTTCAAGAATTCCTGCCTCTGTGATTTTTCGAAAATCTAATTCTTGATGCTTGGAAACGACTGATCTTCGCCAACATCTCGGATCCGCCGTCAAGAGCATGAAATCATCACTTATCGCTCCAAGATCGCCAACCGGCTGACCGAGAAAGTACACGTTTTGTCCAACCAATCGAGAAATCGATAAGACAGATGTCACCAGCCCACCGACATCAATCAATGTCTGAAATTGCATCGCAATCTGACATCAAACAACATGTGAATCCATCGACGATCATCACAAGAAGAATCCCAAAAGACGCAACGCTGCCCTCGACCCTTCAAATCGCCAGGCGACCACTTAATGTCGTTAATTGACCCGTTTCATGATAACTTAATACGGTCATTAACCCATTATTTTGGACGGCCCAATCAGATTCAAGCAAATGGGAGTTACAAGTCCAAGCAATCATAGCATTAAAACCATGAAACTCCCCTCATCATGGAGATTAAAGACGATTAAATGCCCATCATTCTCCATTGGCCAATCACAAGCCAAGGAAAAGGAGTTACAAATTCAAAGAATAAAAACTTGTAACTCCTCCCATCATAGAGCATCAATGCCATCAATTCTCTCATCATGGCCATCAATGCCCATAAACTACCTCATGGCTACCAAGAGCCTATAAAAGGAGGTCCATTCCAAAGAGAGAAACAATTTTTTTCACTTGTAAACTTTACACTTGCACATACATACATCCGGAGCCTGGAAAATCCCAGAGAAATTCCGACGAAGTCATGTTGTCTGCTGCAAGAGACACCACAAGGTGAATAAAGTCCCTTGGGGGGCCACCCCCCCAAGGTCCTCTCCTTCTATCCAACATGGCCTAAACGCGGCTTTTCAGCACGTTTACTTAGTTTTTTATTGGATATAAGACCTCCCCTTGGTCTTTATCCTCTAAAAAACTGAGGTTGGAGTCAAGCCGAAGAATCGAAGCATCAAGCGTTCTCATTTGAAGGACGATGGCGAAGTCCATAAATGACTTGCGACCGTCGATCTGAACGTGTCCCTACAATCTCCTGAGAAGTTAGATCCATTTTCTTCCTTTTCTATTGTAATTTGTATTTTTTTAAAGAGACAAGAAAAGTCACAATTCTTGTCTTTCATTTTTTATGAGATTTGTAAATCGCCTTTTACGGCAAAATCGCCTTTTACGGCAAACAAAACAAAATATCGCCTCCTACGGCATTCAAAAACAAAACTTGTCTCTTTTCTTAAATATTTATGCAATTTGAAAAGTTAGAAAGAATGATTGATTTCCTTTCTACTTGTGAAGGTGAATCTCCGGATCATCATCACTCCAAATTCCAAGTAGAATAGAAAATCTGGCATACACATACAAAAATGTTGATACCCATTTTTTCTCCTCCGCCGGACCCCGGCAGCCCCCGAGGCGAAAGGAGAGGACGAAAGGCCGGGTCCATCACATCTAAATTAGTCATCCTCTTTGATGTCCAACGCAGTGTTCGAACCGGGGTTGGTTCTATGAAGCTCGTTGCAATAAAGCGGCAATATCATAAAAGAAGACCCATTGTATGATCCACGCACTTTGCACAGTGCAAGCTCCTTTGCCATATGTGATCTCTTATATGTAATGCGGGTCCCAAACTCAATCTGACATTCACTGATGATCTCCTTGGGCCTAAGATCATTATTACATCGAACATTCTCTTCAATGAACTTTGCTACTAGCTTCGCGGTTGCTTGCAAATGTGCATTTCCTATAAGTGGTTTAGAGCAACAATGTTTGGAATTATACTTTCGAACTCTGAAGTGTGGATCGGAATCTACCATGGAGGCATGTATACACCAGGGACAATCGAATCCTTTACAACTCGCTGTGACCATCTTCATGTTAGTCCTCTCGTGGTTCAAGGTGAAGTTGTTGCATATTGCGTACTTTGCTATAGCTCTTCTAAAAGTCTTACAATCAAGAAACTCTATACCTAGCCATATCTCTCTACCTAAACCGGTCCCTTCTTCAGGCATGACATTATCAGGGACCATCGTGTCCACGAGGGGAGCTTTTGAAAAGTTGTCTTCTTCATTTATACTTGTAGTATCTCTTTCGACACTTGATTTAACTAATTCGGCAGCTATTGAACTTCCATTCCCAACCACATTAGTTACGGGAGCACCTACGAAGCGATGCAGACTTTCGCTTCCATTCACATGAAGCATTTCTACATTGATTTCTTCGAACATGGACTCATCTAGGGGTGAAAATCTGGGCCGTGCCGAAGCAGGGCCTAGGCCGGCACGGCCCATGATAAATTGCGGGTCGTGCCGTGCCTGGCCCAGGGTCTCTGGGGTCGACCCAGCACAGCCCAGGGCACGGCTCTAGTCGTGCCGTGCTGGGCCGGGCCCTAGTCGGGCCTGCGCCGTGCAGCCCGTGGGTGGCCCATATATGCCCCTCCTTTTTTTTTAATTTTTTTTAAAGTTCTTTTAAGCCTTAGAGACTAAGACATTTAGACTATTCACTCTTGGTCTTGGACCAATTTCATTAAAATAAAGAAATTAAGAGACCATCAGTTGGATCTTGGAAGTAGCAATACAAACTAAGCATGCGGTTTTCTTGTTTTATACAGTATTTTAGAATGAGCTGTTATTTATGGTTTTGTAAAGAGAACTTACTTGGAATTTTTTAAAATCTAATATTTGGAGGGATGTTCATCACTGGGCTTGTTCCATGAATGGGTCAATCTCAAACTATGCATTTTTCATTTTTCCTTCTAAACAGGATTTCAAATGAGAAGTCATGAACCAAAAACTAACTGGTAAACAGAAATGACTAATTGTCCTATAGATGAAAGAAACCAAATCGGAAATTGAACAATGAAATAACCCAAGCCAGGTTTTTCCATTGTAAGAATCCTACCATCAAAAGCTCAACGGCTAGTCCATTGGTGACCAACTGCCTCACAAAGTGTTAAAACAAATAGGTCATAGTTCCCATCATCGCAAACAAAACAAATCAACTGAAGGCCGCTAATATCAACACATAAAAATTTAGTTATTGTTAGAAGGGCCATGACATTTACATTGTGGGGTCTAGACAAGGACGAATAGAAAATGCCCAACTCCATTTGGATGAAAAAAAAAAAAGTCCAATGATGATGGTATCAACTCAGTTATGAGTATTCCTGTGGATGCCACTCTAATGCAAAATACATCTAATTGTATGTGTATTAAAAGGCTCTAATAATGGTGCAATTGGTTCGACCCATGTGCCACTCTATTGCAATTTCTTTGCTCTCATTGGAGAGCTGCATTCTTCTATGGAATTGTGATAGGTTCTGGGGATGTTACGGTGTATGATGTACTTGGTAAATCAGCTGGAGACCTTTTTTGAGGAGGGGGGGATTTTCAAAAAATAGAGCCATTGGGCTCTGGCAGGGCCGTGCCGACGGCCCTGGCCGGGCCTGGACGGGCCTATCTGTTCCTCGTGCCTGGCCGGGCTACCCGTGGGCTTTGGGGACCTGGCCCAGCACGGCACAGATTTAAACTGTGCTGGGCCGGGCCGTGCCTCAGGCTTGGCAGCCCCTGGCCCAGCACGGCCCAGTGGGACTTGGTCAACGGGCCCAAGCACAGCCCAGGCACGATTTTTTCTTGCCGGGCCCATGTTAGACTTGGGCCGCCCGCCTAGATTTTCACCCCTAGACTCATCATCGTCTAAAAAATAAGACAATGTTGTTGGAAATTTTATATCATGATCTTCCTGTATATCGATCGTGGGAAATTCTTTAAAAGGTGGAGGTGACGGTGGTAACACGCCCTTTAATTTATTATCAAACTTTCCAATGCTCAGAGCGTCTCAAATGATTTCGTTTCTTTCATCATGTAATGACCTACAATATAGAGTTATGAAAAAAAAAATTACTTTCGATTTAGGCTGAAAATTTTAAAATATAGTTTCAACTTCAGAACATACCTATTGCCACTGGTGTGTTGGAAACTGTTTTCATCGCATAGCCTTCTTGAAAAGAATAATAATATCCATTTTTCTTTTTTTTTTTGATGATTTTAACAAACCATTGATATCATTTTCATCGTTGATATCTATCAACTAAAACAATCGCCATCGTGTAGAAGATACTTTAGAGTTATCTCATCGGAAGTTGTTGTCCAACTCGATGATTCCAGAGCAATTTTGGACAACTCCTTGAACGTGACATTGCTCGAGAGATATCTCATCTTCTGCCTTTCACCCTTGTATTGAAGATGATTGAGCTCAAATTCAAACTCACCGTCACAGTGAAAGATTATTAGGTGCTCAACGTCTGACATTCTATTAGAACATCATAAAAAATATAAATTACTTAGACCATCTTTCTCACGCAATAATGCATGAGGTGTAGATTAAATTTGTGAACGTTTTCCTCCTTATTAGAAACTAATTATGTATAAAGTACTTTTGTTGTTGACATTTAAGTCAATGTAGTATTTTGTATTACATTGAACAGTGCAAAACAGTAAATAGGGCACCTGTGCAACATATACCATATTCAATGAAACAGACAATAAACAACATACATTGAAAAAGAACATGTATCCATGCATTAAATGATAGTATATGTGTTATATGTTGTCAATAGAAAGAGGAGATTGATTTCTAAAGTTCCATTATCTAAAGGGAAAATTTTTCATTACCTCCTTTCTGTAGACCCTATCAATAGCAAGAGGAGATTAATAGAAAATTAATGGTGACATCAATAGTGGAAAAACACACTAGTCATCATGTTTCGCAACTATACAATACTGAAGGAAAGTGTCCTCTTTACGATTTTGGAGAAGTGAGACGAATGAAGCTCGAAATCGGATTATGTAGGGTTCGCGGATAGGGTCATCGCCAACCTTATTCAATATAAATAAGGTCGGTGCCGGCGATGTGACAAATTGGTAAAAAATAAAATGAAAAATTGGGCCCAATTGCTCTAATTGGTGCCCCACCAGCTAAAGTATTTAATTGCGTAACACGTGCGCATTAAGTGTTTTTTTCAGTTACATGCTCTAAAAGTAATCTTGGTTTTAAGGATGATTGTAGAAATACTTCTATCTCATGGAACTTTTTAGAAATTAAAGATTCTTGTAGCTGGTTATAAAAAAATAAAAAATTAATGTTCTATTATAATCAAAATCTATTTTTAGTTGAATTAGATCCATTGTATCTTGAAACAAAGGGAAAGGGAAAGCCAACAATACACTTCAGTAAAGCTCACTTGGTAAAATCTGAACCTGATAGGTGACAAATTGAAAGTTAAAAAAAAAAAAAAATCTTGTTATCCTTCATTGGTTAAAAATTAAGGGTGTTGCTATATGCACCCACCCTAGGCTATGAATCTATCAGACTAGCAATCATAGATTCCATAGCCTAATAAGGGTCTCCACGTGATTGACTCTCCACGTGACACTAAAAGAAGGCTGAAAGTACAGTACAGTATATTGATGTGGTACTGTACGCTATGACTCATCCATTTGGTTACAAAATCAACAGCGGATCAGTTGCAAATGGAGAAGCATTTAAGTTTCCATCCTGTCCTCTCCAAATCTGATAATGTGACATGGGCCTTCTTTCTACTGAGAAACACCTGTGTGGGAGATATAAGTAGTTTGGATGGAAGAATGGTGGGCCTCACAACTTGAGGGTCCCTAGCCATGTCCTCAAAAAGCCCACAAAATAAGAGCTTTGTTTGTCCTCAAAAATGTCTTCAATGGGTTCACTTCAAGCATGATTGTGTAGCTGCATGGGCTACCCCGTCTGCGGAGCGAATTAATGCTTTCATATATATGCGTTCTAGGTTTCCTTCTGAAACCATTGTGTTGGAAGATTAGCCGATGTAACTTGTGTTAATATGTTTGAATAAATTTGTTTTAAATTTTTTTTATGGTGGGGTTTTTATCTTTGTGGGGTTGTTATCTTTGTTCAATATTTTTACTTATGGTGGGGTTTTTATGGTGGGGTTTTCAATATTGTATTGAACTGACATACAAAGATAAAAGTAAAAACCCCACCATAATTGATCTATAGACCACATCAGGCTTGGGGATGGGACGTTGCATGGCTAATTAGGTTGTATTCCACATGATTTATGGAGTGTGATTGTAAGTAATAAAAGATAAAGTAGCCAAGAGAGAGATAGATGAGGTAGATATAGGTGGTCACAATCACATCCACCAAATGGTCAGGTCAGATCATAGCCATATAGGGTATGTTTTTTTTTAATATGTTTTTTTTTTTTTTTTAACATTTGCCCCCTTTTCAATAATTTTTTTCTTACACCCCCAAAAGAGAATTTTCTGGGTTCGCCCTCACCGTTTTAACATCCTTGCATATCAATCCTCTCTAACAATCCTTTTTATGAATTCAAATTACCATACAAAGAAACTCATCCTCAATAAAAGTTAATATTGTACCTAAATCTAGTAGGATAGATGATGAATTTTCGGAGATGAACACCTTACAGACCTTTTATCTTCTTTTTTATTAAAAAAGAAATTTTACACTATCACTAAAATTTGGTGAGTCAGTGGACTATATACCATTATCCTCTATATTGTGAATGAGAGGCCAGCTTCTTTTCAATCCACCAACAAGGCCCATTAATGATTTTGAAGCCCCTTTGGACAAGTCAGCTCACGATCAATGAATTTCACTCGCATGCAAGTGGGGCCCACCGTTTGAAGACTTGCAAGTGAGGTCCACCGTTTGACCACCTAACTGTTTGATACCCCCTCCCAGCAAGTGGGGCCCACCATTTGACCACCTGACTGTTTGATACCCCCTCCAAGCAAGTGGGGCCACTTGCAAGTCTTGCAAGTGGGGACTTTGACACTTATCAGGTGGGGCCACTTGCAAGTGGGATCACATTGAGACCACATACACCGTTTGAAGACTTGCAAGTGGTCACACTCAAGCAAATGATATTTCTCTTTCTCAGGTGGTCACGATTAAGAAAAGCAACTGGTAATGTCATAGGCACCGGTGGGTGTAAATATTGAATAGGGCTGGTGCATTTGAAAAATCCCAAAGTTAACTCTTATTGGTGGCTTCACTAAAATCGAAGATGGGTTAAGATTAAGGAAAAGTTGAAGAAACCCGATAGGTGACGAAGTCAAACTGGCAGTTCACTTTACTCAAGGAAAACCACACGTCTTTTGAGATTTCAAAGTCTTTTCAGGCTTTCATCCTACTTACTCAACTGACTTCTGGGGTCTTCCTTTATTTACAAGCATCCGGATCTCCTGCAGGTTCTGAACCTGAATCTCTTCACTTATTTTCTGTCGTATATACAAATGAGGCTTTCAATGATTGCATCTACAGGTATATGGGGGTATTTTCACTCGTCGAATTCGAAAGTAAACATAGTTTTCATTTGGCCATTTACATGTCCCGTTTGGTAGTTTTATTTTTAAAATAAAGTGAAGTGAAGTGAAATAAAAAGAGGGAATAAAATATCAGTAGGTAATAATGGTATTTTATTTTTAGTTATTTGAGATGAAATATTTTTAACATTTTATATGGGGAAATAAAGTTTTTTAGTCTTTTAGTGAATAAAAGTATTTTTTTTTTTTTTTGAAAAAGGTGAAGGGAGTTATGAATTACTTAAAGTATTTTTTATTTGATGCTTAACTTTAGTTGACTTTACCTTACTTGACAAGTAAAATTACCAAACTAGCACATGATAGATCTGTCTATTGCGCAGGACCCTGGAAGGCAATCCACACAAATGATTTGCTACTCTTTCCATAATATTTTTATTAAACAGCTGAAAACATTCAACAGAGAAGATATTTCATTTGCTTTTGTAAGATGACTAAGTCTAATAAAGCCCTATTCTTAATATACATCTAGAATTATCATCTTTCTCTAGCCGCACAAATC
Source organism: Umbellularia californica (assembly GCA_028538565.1). Taxonomy (NCBI): domain Eukaryota; kingdom Viridiplantae; phylum Streptophyta; class Magnoliopsida; order Laurales; family Lauraceae; genus Umbellularia; species Umbellularia californica. Next base: position 43,645,615 of record JAPQWN010000004.1, read on the forward strand.
CCTTCTTTTCTCAAGAGCTCTCCTTGTTTTCTACTAGCTTTTGATGTACAACTGTCGTAATCACAAGCGGGTTGAGTGAGTGAGGCTCATGGGTAATGTGTGCTAGTGTTGCATGGTATTTGAGTTTCACTAAAGGGAGTATGTCAATTAAAGGGCTTGGATGTGGTATAAAATATGTATTATCAAGACATTCAAATTATCCAAAACTTTTTTTTTTGTCCCCAAGATTTAAAGGGAAAATTATCTTTTTTGACTCAAAGGATAAGTCACTTGATTTTTTAGGATAAATTGGTCAAAAAAAAAATCAAAAGGTTTCATTTGAATATGAGTTAGGAAATATATAATATTAAGTCATTCAAATAATACCAGCCTTTGGTTTTTTGTCCTCAAAAATTAAGGGGCAAAATTATGTTTTTTTAACTCAAGAGATGAGTCATTTAAGTTTTTTTCAAGGATCAATTGGTCAAAAAAAAAAAAAAAAAAAAACATGGAGGGTCTCATTTCTTGTTATCTAATGTAACTATTACTAAAGGGATATTTCTATAAAAACACAAACTATAAGGGCCTTTTTGAAATTATGTACAATGCAATATCCAATATGGTAGAAAAACAATTAAAAAAGAAAAGAGATTTTAATAAAAACAAAAATATAAGAGCCTTTTTGAAATTATGTAGATTGCACAATCCTATATTGTAGAAAACAGGATATAAAAGAAAAATATCCAGGACTCAAATTCGAGCACTCATCATCACATCCATGCTAAACCACTCGCCCTCCCAGGGAGCTATAATGCTCTTGGAGTAAATATGTACAATATTTGATAAATATATTAATGTTTCTTCTAGATTAGCCTCTTACTAGTGTCGAGCTCAAGTCGACTTGACCCTAGCCAGCACCAGGTCAACTTGCCTAGCAATGGCAGACCTATAATTTTCCTTAGGGAGGGGGCAAAAAATTTCTCTGAGCAAGGAATTTGAGAAATAATTAGACATCCAACAACATTCAATAATGGGCCCAAAAGATAGAAAAGAATTGCAAATTGCAATATTTTAACAAACTTACTTGTGAAAACATTATTATAATTACAAGAAAACCAAATTAATTAATTTTCTCGAACATCATAATATGGTTTTGGTAATCACATCATTTAAATGGAATTTACTTTAATTTTTTAATTATTAATCTTATGGAAATGTGTATACGGGTGATATTAATATAATTAAATATAACATTTATAATACATAGGTTTGTGTTAATTAAAATTTGAGGGAATCCCATTAATAGGGTGAAAAATCTATTTAAGCGGCTTAAATCTTCATCAAATGAGTTGCATTATGGGTTCTAGCCTTCACACTATGTGAAGCATGTGGATGTGGGAGATCACTTATTGAGTATGGGGTTTCTAGAGAAGTAAATAGATAGAGAAAGAAGAAAAAAAAAATAGTAATGAAACACGTAATTGAACATGAATTGATTTTTTTTTTTTTTTTTTGTAGGAAGACTCTCTAGAATATTTTTAAGAACTCAACATCGCATCAACACTTACATATTGCTTGATCAGGTTTGGGTTGGAGTGCCACCAAACCACCATATCATCCGCATACTGGGCATGCATCACTAATTTATAAGCAACTACATTCCCCTGTTATCCCACATGATGTGCTCCAAACTTGTTGAAATGATTCAATAACAAAACTTTGATTTACTCAAACAAAGGACCTTGTCTTGAAAGGTTTATACTAGAAGACTTCAGCTTCAGCGTATCCACCACCCACATGGAATCCCCTTCTAGTATAATAATGTTCACCCTAATGTGATAAACCAATTAAAGTGCTCTTAATGCTGCTAATGCTTCGATGTCATTAGCGCCATCCACCCCATTTTATGTTTTTCTCATGATCATAACCACAATACCCAGCTCATCTCTAAGAATAGCATGAACTCCCGCTTTTTGTATTTTATCAAACAGAGCACCATCTACGTTAAGCTTGAAAGCTCTTGCCGGTGGAGGCTTTCAACATAGAATTTTATCTCGTTTTAAACTATTCTTATCAATGCTAGTGCATTTAAAGGCCCGTATAAATGACCTTGCCTCATCAATGAGATACCATGGGTCCAAGATCTCACCATTGGGAATGAATATATTTCTTCTAATCCAAAGTCCCCACGCTATATTAGTAGGTGAGCTGTCTTTTAGATAAAAGTAAATGACAAAACTGCTCATATGTATTTTGAAACTTCCATTCCTCATTGAGAGGAGAAAAACTGCTAAGGTAAAAAGAAGATAAGGTAAAACGAAGAGAAGGAAAGAAAGTTGAAAAGGGGTAAAGAGGATAAGGCATGAGAACTTTCAAATTATATTCTCCTATATTAAAGGAAACCAAAAAGTTGAGTTAACCATATGTGGCTCCACCACTGGGTAAATTTGATTGATTAGAATTCATGATTAATATGCAATTAAATTGCAAATATTTTTTTAAATGTTCAAACCAAACTGTGATTGGTGCATTGAAACACGAACCAGGATATGTAAATATAGGTTGGTACGTTTTAATTTTAGAACTGAGGAACTATATAAAATATATGATGTCAAGGGGTTTTTCAAAAATTAATATAAATGATTGGGGGTTTCTTTTTCTTTTTCTGCTATTATGGATTTGTATTAAGGGGATTTTCTGCTTTAATCTTTATTTTCTTTTGGTAATCCAGCCAAGAGGGCTAGGAACCAAAAGAGAAGCCAGCACACACACGGAAAGACAGCCCGCACAAGCGCAAAGCTTACACAAGTGGGAAAGAAGCCCGCACAAGTAGGAAGAGGCGTACCAACGATTTGAACCTTGTGCAGCCAGGTGAGAACTGCCGTCACTTACTAGTGAGATGAGTACTTACCAGTGAGATAAGTGGCTATTCTCGGAAATTTTATATTTTAGTCACCCAAATGGTGGTAGAAAACGTACTGCCAAAAAACCATTACTCTGCTTATGTCTAAGCAAAAATAAAAAATTAGTTAGGGAGAGGTTTTGAGAAATATTAAGAAGTCAGGGGTGTTTTAGAATTAAACAAGCATAAGTGGAGTTCCAAAATGGTTAGGAGCCTTCGAAAATGCATAATGCTCAAGTATCTTACAATTCTGCATGTTGAAAGTGTCAATTCGACTTATGCACATAGAGAATTTGGAACTCCACTGAGACAAGGTCTGCCATTACTGTACAGGAATCAGACCAGAGAAATTTTATGGTCCAAACTCCTAAATGCTTGGAATCAAACAGGCACTGACTTTTCATTATCCCCTGGTTTCATTATCTATACTAACTTAGGCCTTGTTTGGATCGTCTTAATGTTTTGACGTCTTAATCTGTCTAAAAAAGATCTGTGAGTTTAAGATCTTATTAGAGCTGCGAGTTTAAGATCTGATTAGCTGTTCTGTAATAAGATCGTTTGGCAACACCTGAACGTGATGAGATCTGAATTGAATAAGACTGTTTGGTAATTCATCTTATCCATGTCTTAAGTTAAGGGTAATTTCTGTCATTTAAAAAAAATGGTTTTAAGCCTGAAAAACATCTGTGACATAAATTTGTTTCTTTTGACTCGGACAATGTCCAGTACACTCTATACTCATTTTTTAAACTTAAAAAAAAATCATATTTTAACTATCACAATCATGGTTTAAAATCTCGGCCGATATGACTCGGTATCGGCCGATACCGAACCGATATCTCACTGAGATATCGGATTCAGGTAAATATCCCCAAAAAATCCCGATATATCGGCCGAGATGAGATGATCTCGCTGTGAACCGATATCTCGGCCGATATTTTGAAAATATCGGCCGAGATGATATAAAATGATTTTTTTTTATTTTTGGATTTTTTGATATTTGAATTATTATATATCATTTTTTGGGGATTTCATCGTAACTATGTTCTTTTAATGATTCATGATCATTGTATGGTGTATAAATGATTGATTTACAAACTTTTATGCTAGATCTATGTATTTAGGATTTTGAAAATGATTTTATTAAAAAAAAAATTCTTAAAAATAATTGTTGTTACTTGTAACTTGTTAGAATATTTGTGATACCAAAGGCTTATTAATAGTGTGTAGATGATAGATCTACATCTACTCATAGTCATAGACTCATAAACATGATTTAGATTTTTATTTTAATTATTATATTTTCGAATTTTTAATATTTGAATTATAATATATCATTTTTTGGAGATTTCATCATAAATATGTTCTTTTAATGATTCATGATCATTGTATGGTCATGGTTATCAAGAACAATATGAATATGGTCATGGTTATGGTAGTGTTGCGCAACAGTATGAAGCATATCTTTTTAGCCAATACCGAAGAAATGATGATGATGATAATATCGAGCCAGGGCGACATTCCACTTGGAATTAGGCTGTCAATCTGTCATACACTCATACTCATCAATCTCTCCCTAGTACCAGTCCCCTCTAATTTCAGGTGAATCATGAACCTTTTGATGCCCAAGTACATTATGATTTATCTATCTCACTATTATGTTTCTGATTTTAATGTGTCATCTTCAGGGTCTTGAATTTCACAACTTATTTGATGATTGAGTTAGCATTAAATGATGATTGATATGTTATCTTTATTTTCTTATATTTTACACTAATAAATTGATCATGAGCATCAATAATGGTTGCATTATATGAAATACTAAAAAAGATAGCGAACTGCGACACAAACAGGACTCATAATTTAAGGTGACCGAGATTTTGATTTATTGTTGTTACTAATGGAAAAAAATATTATATTCCAGCATTTTCTAATATTCTGGATTTTTTGGATATTTTTGCAAATTTTTTTGGATTAAAAAAAAATTCACACCGCGACGACCGCGACGGACCGATATCTGCGACCGATACCGATATCATATCGATTTTTCAGCTCGGCCGATACCGCGACCGAGATTTTAAACCATGATCACAATGCATGTTCCACGTCATAATCACCAACATTATTACATAAACTTTAATAATAGTTCGCTTATAAAAGGACTAAAGACACATCACTATAACGACCACCAAAATGATAAAAAAAGGTGTAGTGAAAAAGCTTGCATTATAATATTTGGGGTTGGCCCCACCAAAGGTGTGGTGAAAAAGTTTGCAATTTCTCATGATAATATATTATTATATCATATTATTATATTTGGGGGTGGGCCCCACAATGGTGTAGTGAAAAATATTACATTATAATATTTTAGGGTGGGCCCCACAAAGGTGTAGTGAAAAAGTTTGCAATTTCTCATGATAATATATTTTTATATTATATTATAATATTTGGGGGTGGGCCCCACAATGGTGTAGTGAAGAAGTTTGCATTATAGTATTTTAGGGTGGGCCCCACAAAGTTTGTGAAAAAGTTTGCAATTTCTCATAATAATATATTATTATATTATATTATAATATATGGGAGTGGACCCCACAATGGTGTAGTAAAAAAGTTTGCAATTTCTCATAATAATATATTATTATATTATATGATACTATTTGGGGGTGGGCCCCACAATGGTGTAGTGAAAAAGTTTGAATTATAATATTTAGGGTTGGCCCCAACAAAGGTGTGGTGAAAAAGTTTGCAATTTCTCATAATAATATATTATGATATTATATTATAATATTTAGGGGTGGGCCCCACAATAGTGTAGTGAAAAAAGTTTGCAATTTTCCACTCTTTTATAATAGTAGTAGATAGTAGATAGTAGATAGCAGATATTTGGAGGTGGGCCCCACAATGGTGTAGTGAAAAAGTTTGCATTATAATATTTTGGGGTGGGCCCCACAAAGGTGTAGTGAAAAATTTTACAATTTCTTATAATATTTGGGGGTGGGCCCCACAATGGTGTAGTGAAAAAGTTTGTATAAGATAGATAGATAGATATAATATTTTGGGTGGGCCCCACAATGGTTGGGTGAGAAAGATATTATATTATTATTATTATGATATAATAATATATTATTATTATATTTTATTATAATATTTTGGGTGGGCCCCACAATGTTTGGGTGAAAAATATATTTTATTATTATTATGATATAATAATATATTATGATATTTTATTATAATATTTTGGGTGGGCCCCACAATGGTTGGGTGAAAAAGATATTATATTATTATTATTATGATATAATAATAATATATTATTATATTTTATTATAATACTTTGGGTGGGCCCCACAATGGTTGGTTGAAAAAACTTGGCAACTTTGCCTCTTTTGTAAGGGTTGATAGAAATGAAAGAGATAGAGAGATTAGGGCTCCAATCGTTGATATTGGTGAGGGTTATTACGGAAATTTTAAAATTATTTTAAAGTCCTGAAATGTCTTACCGCTTAAGATGTTGGGGTCTTAATTCCAGGAGCTGGATTTTGAGCTCCTGGAATTAAGATAATTTCGTCTTAAATAACAAGACGTCTTAGCGCTTAAGGCATGTTGTTATTGCGTGCCAAACAATCTTATTTAGTTTTTTTGTCTTAGCGCTTAAGACACAAGACATTAACACCCAAACTTAAGACGATCCAAACATTACATTAGCTCTCTTTCTTATCCAATTTGTCCTCCCCTGATCTTATCAAAATATATCTCAGTTTGATGTTGACTACGTTATAACTTTCCCAATCCGCTGTTTAAATGATACTGGATCAACCTGATGAAAGGTGCTCTAGGTGGCCCACTTTACCCCATATCTACGGTCATGATTGTAGACGGTAGAGGACCAACCACCGTCTCCCTTAACTGTAGTAGTCCTCGCTATCTTTTGCCCCGCTTTGCTCCATTGTCGCGTGAATTCACTGTCAATCCACACCGTCTAAAGAACAATGCTATCCTCTCTGACAATTTTTTAGGAGATGACTCACTGCATTTTAGATTTGAAAAATACTTAGGAGGGGTCACTTTTGTAGCTCAAGTGCTTTTTTGCTTATGTGGATTTGTAAAATTCATTGGGGATGGTGGAAACGGAGGAATCAATAGAAGAGAGGATTTTTTATGGGTTTAAGGTCATGTTTGTCAACCAAATCTTTGGGAAAAGATTTTTTCTTTCTCTAAAGTTGTAGTAAATCATATTTATCGTAAATTTCTGAAGATTTGGATGAATGAAAATCTTCATTTGTCAGGATTTCCAGATCCAACCACCCCCATAAATTCTGAAAATCCTTACTTAAGTGGATTTGCACACTAAAACTTATTTTTTCCAGCTATTTGCATCGAAACACACCAATATCAATATAAAATCATCAACTATACAAGTCCCCAAAGAGAAATCTTTGTTTCAGTTATGGTGAAGAATCATCACATTTATAGATTCCTCGTCTAATACCAAACTCGAAAATCCTCTCACTTCTCCTCTCTTCATCTAAATATGGGCTTTCCTCGGAATAAAGAGGATTCCTCTCCAAGGATATTTCCCAGAGACATGCCCTTAAGATTTCCAAATTCCAAGGTCAAGATTCCAAGTTCCAAATTCCAAATTCAACGGTTTTCCAAAAAAAAATGGCACTTTCGACGCATCCATGTGATTGATTCTACGAAGAAGGCGTTTATTCCGTTATAGGAGTCGTCGTGATATGAAACAATGGACTACTTTTCCACGTACTTCCTTTCTACTTTTCCTACCATTTTCATCTCCTAACTCTTCTTCTCCTCCCTCTTTTCCCTTCCACTTAAAATCCTCCCCCTTTGTTTCCTAGACTCAAGACTCAAGACAAGTCAAAAAGGCTATAAGGGCATGTAGATTTCAGTGTCATTTTCTGTTTTCGATCTGGATGTTCTTCTCTTTCAGATTTTTTAGTGAACGAATGGAAGAGAATCGGTTTTTGCAATGGGGCGCCTTCCGGGCTCTTCTGGCAATACTCCAGTGGTGGGGTTTTAATGTGACCGTCATCATCATGAACAAATGGATTTTTCAGGTTCGTTTCATTACATGCTTAGGTTTTTCCTTCTTCCTTTCTTTGTTGTTGACATGGGTATTTGTGATATGATGCTTGCTTTTCTGGGTTTATTTCAATTTTTCATTTGGTCATTGTTTGGTTGCTGAATTTTGTGTTTCATGGTTGTTTTTGTGAAATGGGTATGAGCGATTTGGTGCTTGCTTTTATGGGTTTCTTTCAGATTTTAATTTGGTCCTTCTTTTGTTGCTGAATTCGGGATTTTCATTGGTATTGATTTGGTTTTTGAAGTGGTCTTTTGGCCTTGGGAAGTATGTGTTAAATGGTCAAAACGGTGAAGACGTACTAAAAGATGTTGTTTGGTGCATTCTGCGGAATCTGTATTGTTTAGTATTGCTATATATGCCTTTGCGTTTATTGCTATGCTGAATGAAATATCGTGATGTTAATACCGATAAAAGAATACTGCAATATTTAAATTTGCATAAACACATTCATGTTTGGCGTTTTCCTCTCAATAACGAGGCAAGAATTGATTTTGCAACTTGCCTTGTTTCTTTTTAATTGTCCTTTAAACTTGATTTTGCTCCCGACTTTGGATGGGTAAAGTTCAAATGTGGTTAAAAGAAGTGGACCTTTTTTTTTTAATCTAGACCTAAATCATGCCCTAAGTAGGAACTAGCATGTACAGTTGTCTCAATGCTGAAAAAAAGTTGTGCGTGTTGCGAAATGTGCACCAACCGGGTTCCACTCGAGGGGAGTGTTGAAAACTATGTATGCCGTCTCTACTGATGTCTCGAGTTTTTGGCATGAATGGTTAGCTAAGGAAACTTAATATGGTACCAAAGCTAACCAGTTGCGAGTTGCGAGTTTGAATCCCTAGGAATGACTAAGTGCGAGAAAATTAAAAAAAAAAAAAAAAAAAACCATGCACATCGCTAAAAGTGCACCAACCAGGTTCCACCGAGGGGGAGGGGGAGTGTTGAAAAGTATTTTTCCGCGCTAGTAATGCCTCGGGATTTTGGTAAGAATGGTCAACTAAGAGACTTACTATGGCATCAAAGCCAACCGATTGTGAGGTTGAATCCTAGAAGGAGCGAACCGGTGCTAATATGTGTGCGCCACCAAAAGTGCGTTGATTGGGTTCCACCCTAGGGGGAGTGTTGAAAAGAATGGGGTTCCACCTGAGGGGGAGTATTGAAAAGTATTTCCGCTGCCTCTACTAACTCCTCGAGGTTTTGGTAGGAATGGTTCACCGAAGAAAACTTATTAGGTTCTTACCAGAATTCTAATTTTCACTTGAGAATTTAGTCACAGATAGACGATAAGACTGCCCCAAATGCTGGGTTTGACAATGAATGCGTAAGTGGAGCAGCTTCCATTGAGATAGACATTTGGTTACTTGGATTCTGAATATCCTCAAGAATTGTTTTTTTCTAGCTTTCCTGCCAAAATTGCTGGCAGCAGCCTAAAATGAAAAGGGTAAAGGAGAACAAACGAAAAAAAAATTCTTTTCCCCCAAATCCGAAAACAACCATGGTTTTCTGAATCTCTCTGCCTTTTCTTCTTATGGATATTTTGGTTACTATAAGTACTCTTTTATAAGCTTGGCCAAAGAAGAGAAAGCGTAGCAGTTGGGTGATTTAATTCGCAGTTGTTTTGTTGGCTGAGCCAGCATAAGAGATGAGACCTTTAATTCCAAGATTCCATTTGGTCGGGATTGATCCCAACAGCTCTAACAATCATCGAAGAGCTACAATAATCTCTCTCTCTCTCTCTCTGATTTCCATTTTTTTATAACATCCGATTTCCAAATTTGTTTGTTTCCACTTTCATGAATGGCCTTAAAATTCATTCCCAACATTCAGTGAAAGTCTTTAGAAACCTAAGCCACACTCATACCATGTATTCCTCGAATAATTCCTCCATTAGAGGTCAGATAAACACAGGTGATATGGGTTTAGAATTTTGCCTTTTTCTCTTGATACATACTTCTATTGTGATATTCCATGTTGATGTGTTTCCTGATCAAGGGGGAAACTTCAGGTCGTTAACAGGGGCAGCAACAACCAACAAGTTTTTTATTCGTTTTTCTTTATCGGTAATAGGCAAATTTTATTACGAAGCCAAAGGAAGATTACAAAGCTACAGAATCACAACCAAAAGCATAAAATGCAGGTATTAGAGCAGAACATAAATGAAACAGCTAGATGAAAGTACTCAAACAGTCCTGTCCACCCTTTGCTTCGCCAAGCAATTGACCATCCCATTAGCAGACCTACCCACCTGCTGGAAAGAGAACTGAAGAGATGAGGAAAGCGATTTATCTCTTCAAAATAGTGAAAGAACTTTCAGGACTATTGGCTTCATAAAAATGCATGGCATGGAAACAAACAGCTTTGAAAACATGCACAACTTATTTATCAAGAATTTATAGACCCACAGGATCTTTCAAGTTTTAAATCAAGTGTTTTCAGCTGGGTTTACTCTTCATAATTCAAGGTGTTCTATTCTTCATACTTTTAATAGAAGTCTAATTCTTATTTCAGGGCACAACACCTTCTGGAAGGACGACACATAATTGGATTTCGAACTTTTGTCTTGTTCACCATTTTAAATAGTCGCAACTTTAAATCATTCTTTTTGTTTTACACTTGGACGAGGATACTTAGTGTCTTTGATGCATCACTTTTTACCACCTTTCATTGAGGCATGCTACGGTTAAACACCCCTTTTTTAGCCAAAGAAAGTGTAACACATGGCATCAATGATAGACACATCATATTCTCTCCCCTATACATTCTCCTACGAATTGTAGATTCTCTTAAAATACTAACAAATCATTGGCTATTAGATAGGAGCAGAAACTCCCTTTTATGATAGGGGAGTTTTTGAAAATCTCGTGTGTGTGTGTGTGTATATATATAGGGAGATGGTCCTATGAGAGATATCTCTCACCTTATATGAGAGATAGGGGTGGGGGCCCTCACATTTAAGTGTTTGCATTGGATATGGATGTAAGAGCCCCCACCTTATCTCTCATAGTAATGTGAGAGCATCTCTCATAGGAGCATCTCCCATATATATATATATATATATTTGAAAACTTTTGTGCATTAGAGTACAAACTGGTTTGCACTTTTGTATTTGGAATATTCCCAATAAAATCTTGAAATAAGGCACATGTAACAATATCAACATCTCTCCTTTCTTAAAAGATGAACCTTACTTCTATCAAATATTTGTCTTCACTCAACCTTCATTCCCATTCAAAGTAATAAATAAAAAAAAAAAAAAAAAAAAAAAAAACACCATCATCCATAGTTTTGCGGCTTTTGCACAAAGATATTCCAATTATTGTATTTGAGGGAAACAGAATGATAAATTGATAATATAAATATAATATTTGTTTAGTCTATGAATTCATGATGATAGCAATTAAGTAAAAAAGAAGAAGAACGAAAGAAAGAAGAAACAGTATAACATATGCATCATAGCGATATTGAGTCCACACAAATATTAAGAAAGAAGGATAAATAGTGATTCAAGTAATTTAATTCTTAGAAGGAAGTTGTAATTCCAGTTCTTATAGTCTTGGGTAATGATAAAAACACGAGGACCTGAACCCAAACATGTTGCTAAATTTTGAAGAAAATAAAATATATTATTTTGAGAATTGAATCTACGGTTCTAATATGTTCACACAGAAGCAGAATTATGAAAATTTAGCACTTTTGATCCTACAAAAAGGTAGTCTATTATGCTAATGGTAAAATCAGTAGCTGTGAGAGAAAAAAAAAAAAAAAAAAGTATCGGCAGACTTGAGGAAAAGAAAAGTCTCAGCAGATTCTCTAGGAAATGTTTTGTGATACTTATCAAGTTATCATCATATGGCTACAGGATTCAGCTGGAGTGCTCTGTGCTGTATTTCTCTATTGCACCCTGATGAAAATGGAGAGAAGGATTGTTAACAAGAAAGTGGAAGGAAATATAGAAAAAGGGAACTGCATTGAGGACAGGTTACAATCAACTGAAGGAAATAGTGTGAAGCAATAAAAAGAATCAAGACTTCAGAAAATTACCTTTTATAATCTAAAATTGTGACTTCTTGACATCTCTGTTGCAGTTACCAATAAACCATGGGATACACTATATAAACTTGGTGCACTAGGATGCTGCCAAGGTCCTGATACATCAGGATCCATTAACTCCAAATTCCTTATATTAACTTTTACCAGAAATTAAAAATAAATATAAAATGAGAGAGAGAGAGAGAGAGAGAGAGAGAGAGAGAGAGAAACATTTTGTGTTGGCAATCCTTAATTATACAACTTAACATAGTAAGCCCCAAGTTCTAGAGAGACTGTTAATATGGAGTTTTAGTGCACTCTTTTGTATTCCTTACAGAATTTATGTTCTTGTAATGTTTGTGCTATGTTCTTTCCTCTCATTATGTTTTCCTAGTGTTTACTTGTTCATGTCTATTTAAACTTTTGGACCTCTTTTGTTTTTTTTTGACAGGATTGCTCCTGTCATTTTATTTATTTACAAAGTGAAATCTTTTGATTCTTGCCATATCCTGATGCACCAGTGGAGCCCAATGTTTGGAGGTCTGACTGATCCTCATTGTGGACGAGGAATGCTCCAAAATTTTCAGATTAGAAGTCATATCCACCCCATATTTCTCCTTTTTATCCATACCATTTTTTTATTTGTCATCAATAATCCTTTATTAGGCAGATTGAAGGGCTATGATCTTCAAATCTGAAAGATAGTGCAGCATCTCCACTATGGTGGTGCATCAGATCGACTATCTGTATCATTGATTATGGGCTTATATCTAAAATGGTGATTTACACATCCTTATGCATCAACAGCCAATAATCACTCTTATTAAAACATGCATAACTAGTGGCGCTGTGCTTTTGTGTGAATCTGACCCGTTTTCTTATAACAGAAATTGGATTTCAAATTTCCTCTGTCCGTGTCATGCATTCACTTCATATGCTCTGCTTTCGGAGCATACATGGTAATTAAAGTTCTGAAGATTAAACCATTGATAGAGGTTGACCCAGAAGACCGCTGGAGAAGAATATTCCCGATGTCATTTGTGTTTTGTATTAACATAGTATTGGGAAATGTGAGCTTGCGGTACATTCCAGTTTCTTTTATGCAGACAATAAAATCTTTCACACCTGCTACTACAGGTTAGTTTGTCGTCTACTCTCTCTGCTCTTATTCTTGTAGTGTGATTTATGTTATTTGTCTGTGTCATATTGGTAATATTAACATAATATCTCATTGCAATGCATTTGAATTAGTTATTCTGCAGTGGCTAGTGTGGAAGAAGCACTTTGATCCGCGCATTTGGACTGCTTTGGTACCCATTGTTGGGGGCATCCTTCTTACTTCTGTGACAGAGCTTAGTTTCAATGTATTTGGATTTTCCGCTGCCTTGTTCGGTTGTCTGGCAACATCTACAAAGACTATCCTTGCCGAATCTCTACTTCATGGATATAAATTTGACAGGTATTACCTTATCTCCATTTTTTTTTTTCTTTTTTTAATGATCAGGTTGTTTTTATTTAAAAGTTTATGCTTAAAAAGAAAAAAATATAAAATTTTTGTTGGTTGTTGCCCCTGTTAAACATCTGAAGTTTCACCCTTGATTAGGAGACGCATTGACACCGAATATCACATTAGAAATTTGTATCTAGAAAAAGGCGATATGTTAAAACATATATTTATCTGACCTCTAATGAAGGACTTATCTGTGAAGTACATGATAGGAATGTGGCTTAGATTCCTAAAGACTGTCACTGAATGTTGGGAATGAATGTTAAGGCCATTCATGGAACAAATAAATTTGTAAATCGAAATCGAAAAGCGACACACACACATGAGAGAGAGAGAGAGAGAGAGAGAGAGAGCTCTTTAAGCCAACGCCAGATTCATAGGATAAAGTTCTATTTATGGAAAAAAAAAAAAAAAAAACTACTGTAATAGTGACACTTTCCATATGACGTGGACTTTCCTGATTTGCAAGTTCCATTCTTGCATCAGTACTTGGATTGAAGGAAGCTTTGTAGTCGACAGGCTATCCACTGATGTCAAATTATTATTGTTGTTGTTGTTCTTGGTTCTGGTTCTTGTTCTTGTTATTTACTGGTTACTCTATGGCTCTTCACCTTCATCTGATTCCCAAAGTCAACATTAGAAATGGGAATCTTCATTACTATTAATATCAATGTCCATATCCATTTCCCCTTTTTCTCTTCTTTCTCTTGCTTCTTTCATATCGACTCTCTTCCACTGCTTTCTCAGTATCTTACAACATCTAGATCACAAAAAATGGCATTATGCTGCCTTCATGTTGCCCACTTTTTAATGCCAAGATTGCAAACCCTGGTTAACAGCATGATGGCCTAGAAATGAAGAAACTTGAGGACCTGTTGGCTGCTAGTTGCATGCTGAAGTAAATGTGAAACTTCAGTTTCCATCTGTGGTTGATATTAGCAATCTTCTCCTTTCACCTGCCTGCTATGTCACAGAAATACCATCGTACTTGAAACATGAACAGAATACCAAGTCTTCCAATGCGTCATCTGATGAAACAGCTCGATAGAACAGTGACCTCATATCACACAAGCAGAAAGTACAACCTGACCAATTTACATGTGAACGATAATAGAAACAATCGAACATTCTGATACTACAAATCTCACAATGTCATTGACAATGGATGTACTGTTGCCACAACAGGAAACAAATAAATAAAGGATATATATGCATTATCCTATATGTATATTGAAAATTATGTTGATGTTTGTACTTGTGAGGGTGAAGGATGAACGTCCAACTTCGATTGTTATTATATTTATTTTGTGAGTACTCATTTGGTTGCATGAAGCAATAAAACATAACATGGCGGGCTACAGAAAGTGGGCCCATCTTATTGCAACGTAATATGGAAAGTGCCAATAGAAGGAAGACAACAGAGGAAAATATATTCCATCTTGTTCAAGGAGAGCTCACTTTCACTGCCCTATGGGGTGTGTTCTTGTAACCTACTCTTCTATGCAACCAAACAAAGCCAAAGATTTCTGGCTTGAAAACATTTAAGATATTAAATTTAATCCACATTATTCTGGCTTCTTTCCCTTGGTGTAGCATAAATACTGTCTACCACATGGCCCCATTTGCAACTATGATATTGGCAGTACCTGCCTTGTTACTTGAAGGGGCTGGAGTGATGGATTGGCTTCACACCCATCAATCCCTTCTGTCGTCACTGCTACTAATTTTAAGCTCTGGGGTGATGGCCTTCTGTCTAAACTTCTCCATCTTCTATGTCATCCATTCCACAACGGCAGTCACATTCAATGTAGCGGGTAACCTGAAGGTGAATTTGATCCCTCCATCCTTCACTTAATTTGTCAGTTTTTCTTGATTTGGTGTGGCACTTATGATCTGTGCACCTTCTTACAGGTAGCAGTTGCAGTCATGGTTTCATGGCTGATTTTCCGAAACCCAATTCCTGCTTTAAATGCCATTGGATGTGCAGTGACACTGTTAGGCTGTACATTTTATGGCTATGTTAGGCACAAGCTTTCCCAGCAACCAGGGACACCACGGACCCCTCTAAATCGACTAGAGATGCTACCCCTTGTAAATGATAAGGTAGATAGTAAAGTTTAAAAGCATTCTTGCATTCAGATAGCTGCCTTTAGAACTAGATTCATGTAATCGAGGCATTTCTGCTGCTGGGTTAGCCTGTATATTAAAGGGAGAAAGATAGGCATTTGTATAACTTGTTGATCTGCTGACTTACACATTACCGAGTTGAATTATATTTGTATGCTCATTGGTCCCTAGATGCTTACATCTATCTTTGACAGATTTTTGAATGCGTCCTTCTGTTAATTTGCCCCAACACCATCATCACAGAACACAATACCATCGACACCTACTTATCATATCAAAGCGATCCATCTTCCTTAACATTTTGTGAACAGGCTTCCATTTATCTACATGATACAATTCATATTCAAGCTTCATCTTCATCTTCCGAGGGGCAATGGTGCCTGAGAAGTGGCCTTTGGCCTTTCATTATGTCTTCTCACCTCTTCTTATTCTAATTTTCATTTATGTTGTTTAAGGGTAGAATCTAACTTTTAAGTTATTTTTGTGTTGGGTTTGATGATGTTTTGCGGTTGATTTGGGTGCAAGTGTTTCAATTTTTTGAGCAATAGTTTATGGCATCGGTGGGCCAGTTTTGATCGGAGATGATGAATGAAGGTGGAGGCACCTTGTGGGGCTCATTTATTGTGAAATGCCGCTGGATTGCAGGTCTCAACATTGATGAAGTCGATGTCCTCCTTTGATCCATTGGAGATGTCCTCAATGATTAATGACTCCATAATCCTTGACAGTGCCAAGCCAATTGCATGATTGAAGGGAGGGGGAAAAAACAAATTCCTAGCATGTTTCTTTACCAGAATTCTAAGAATTCATGTCTAAGAGGAAAATTTCAAATTGTCCAAAAGCTGTCCCATGAGGTGGAATTCCAAATCCCTCCTCTTATTGGAGCATTTGAAATTCCAACTAAATACATAAAGAATGGAATTACAGGAATTCTGAAAGGTTATTTGGTGTTTCTTTATGAACTAAACAATTAAGGGGTATGTTTGCTTGCATTTAGGGCCTGTCCATTTACTAGAGTTCCAAGAATTCTTGTCAGGGGAATTCTTGAATTCCCAGACAATGTGGAATTCCTAAATCCTCCTATAGGCATGAGCATTTTAGAATTCCACCAAAATACAAAGAAGATCGAATTCCAGAAATTCCTTAATGCCAATTGGGACTTATCATGTGTTGGAATTCATAAATTCTTATCAAGAAACAAGAAATTTTAAAATGCAAGGACATCATATCTCAAAAACCCAGACCACTAGAATTCCAGTGAAGAACATGAGATGAGGGTAAAGATTCGGACTTTAGAGAAAGGTTATTTACTACTCATATTTGGAAATTCACTTTTTATCTTTAGTTTTAACCACTTACAACTTGAAATCCCATGTATTCAAGTCATATGTAATCTAATGCAAACATACAGTGCTCAAGGTAAGGATTGATGCATTTCTCAAGGATGAGAATTGGGCTTGGACATGTCGCCAAGACTAATTTCCACTGGATCATAAATTGCTCCACAACATAGTCCTAGCCTGGCCCGGTGACACCTCTAGACTGCTCACTGGCTTCATTGCACTTGTGTGTGCAATACCAAGCCTAGCCCACCTTGGGCATATAGGATGAATTTTTACGTCAACTTTTAAATGAAGACCTAAGCACAGAACCCTTGAAACCAACAATTAGACATATTATTTCACACCCTGAGACATTAGAAGTATGTTAGAAGGTGGATAAGATAGTAAACAACAGGTAGAGAGAGCAACGGACAGCATTGACAGGTGATGCTGTCCCATATCAAACAGCAAAGATCTGATCTAGTGATCTGTATACAATGGATGGAGCTTTGCATGTAGGTAGGCCACTAAGCCAGAAGCCAGAAGTTCTTGCGCCATCTCGTGCTGATGAGGTACCCACCAACACCACTGCTCTGTTTCCTAACAGCCAATGTCAGACACTCAGCATTGTTTATGCACTGCTCCACAAAATCCTCACTGCTGCTCCAGAACAAGCTGCAAAATCAATAATGACCCCAGCATGGATGAGTAATTTGAATTTTGAAAGAATCAAACACCAGTTTTTTGTTTGATATTGGGGTTATATTTTACTGAAATCGAAGTGGGTCCCGCTTTCTATCAAAATTCATGGGTGTACGCAGATACCCAGTTTCCCTTGGAAGATGCAATATTTGAATGGCCCATTGAATGTAGGATCTTCCGGATTAGAGGATCATAGCCGTCTGATATTTGGAAATAGTGGGGACTTTCGTGGTCCTTGACACAAGCTTTCTTGAGCAGGGACAATGGGTGTCTCCACAGTTTCGTGATCAAAAGTGGCGTTTGCTTGAGATTATATGCAAATTGTAAGTTTCTGTGGAATTTCATATTTTTTTTTTTCCTCCTCTGTTTACATTTGTTGGCCTTCTTAATAAATTCAAGCAAAGAAACCGTAGAAAGAGAGAAAAAAAAATTCTACATAAGATTTTTAAGCAGATGGACGATAACAACCCCCAAAATTGAAGATTGCTTTTAGGTAGGGATCTAGATCCTCTACAAGATTGATTTTCTACCACTTCTTGAAATGTTAACTTTTTTGCCACCACATGAGACCCTTGGGACAAACCAATCCCCTCACACCCAACTTAACATAACAAAGCACATCAGGAAAATCCAGATGCCACTGATGCTTAGAGCAGCACCATTAAAAAAAAAAAAAAAAATGGATGGTTGGACGTCTATCAAATTGTTTCAAGCCCGTGAGATCACCCAACTGGGGTGATCTAGTGCCATACAAAATCCTAATGGGCCATTCAATAACCAGGTGGGTCCCACAATTCAAGTGAGATAAGGAAAAAGAAGATGGGTGGCTTACCAATTGACCGTAGGCGTCTTCTGACCCAAAACCAGAACAGAAGCTTCAAGCTTCTTGACTTGGCTTAGGACTGTGGGGAGTCTCTGTCCTTGGATTACAAGAGCTTCCACTTCCACCTGCCATTACCCATAATAAAAGAATAGTAAGACATCCAACAACCCCAAGCACGAAATGGGGAGAAGAAAGCATTCATTTAACAGAAATGCAAGATCCAATTCCATTTGGAAAGTGTGGGTATTTCACTTCATTTGGTCTGATGATACCAAAAGAACCCCACAAGAGACAGGAAACCCATCTGGAAGAAATGAAGATGCAGGCCAAAAATCACTCATCTGAAGAATATGGGTGATTGGGTTTGTTTTTTCATTTTTCTTTTTTTTTTATTTTTCAATTACAGAGTAGAGACACACCTCTGGTTTGCAGGCCTTGCAGAGGGAGCCAAGGGAGTGGGCAAGATGAGAAGAAGAGGTAGAAAAATGCTTGCTTTGACCCTTGTGAGGAGGGATGATGTGAAGCAGAGTGAGGAGATCCCCCTTGTTCGCCACATGTGTGAGTGCCCACATCATGGCATGCTTGGCACGTGTGGAATGATCCACCACTACCATTACTCTCTTCTTCAGAGACAACCCATTGTCACTGCTGAAGTTAAGACCTTCCATCTGTTGCATGCTCCTCTCTGGGACCTTTTTGCACCATCTGTTTGATGAGTTACAGAGATCTGTACCATTGCTTAGCTGCCTCAGGAGGAAGTCACTGTCTGCATGCATTCTCACCTCTTTTTTATCTGAGTGGAGAAATGGAGAGGGAGATAAGGATTGAAAGGGAATGCAGTGTTAATTTAATGACAGAGATGCCAAGGATGGGGAGATGGGAGGAAAGTGAGAAGGACAAAAGGATGACGTCTGGATTGAGTTTTCCAGGCAGAAATGTCAGAGTTCCAGAGGAATCACTCAAGATAATGATTTTGGGCCACAGTGTTTTTTCCCATCTTTTATAATTGGGGCTTTATGCCAAAAAAAAAAAAATTTATTTGCCTGTGCGTTCTGTCTGTGTGAATAGTATATACTCATTTTGATATTCAGAATCTTTTTTAAACAGTATGATTATATTTGTCTCTTTGCAATGTCTGAAAGCTTTTGAAACTAGTATTTAAAGGATAGTATGATTATATATATAATCCACATTATTATGATTTTGATCATTACATTTGAAGGTTTGAAAAGAGTGGTAGATAAAGTCATTTTGGTGTCAAAATTTTCACATAAATAGGCGAATCTTTCCCATCTCCCACTTAGAAAAGGCAGAGTACATGGTTTTGGCACTGAATGCATATTTTACTTGGTGATTGCATTTGGTTATGCAATACGATATTCATCAATGTCATCAATCACTGTTTTTCATTCTTGTAGGCCTTGTATATGTAATTCAAAAGTGTTCAACTTGTTTGTTGAACTAACAAGTTTCAGAATCTTTAAGCTAATTATCTTAAAACCTCAACTAGAATGTGTTAATATTAATGAAATATTTTATCCAGCAATTAAACCTACTATTCATCTTGTTCTACCTCTCTTTTTGTACACAAGTGTTCAATGGCTGACTTAGGATTTTTATTTAGGTGAGGCGGATAATGGTCAAGTGAAAACATTAAACATTTTTCTTAGAATATCTTTTTTACATTAACAATAGCAAAAGAGAAAAACGTATTACAGTTAAATTATACAAATATATACGAGCATCAACTAATATATATTTCTCTTATTAAAAATCATCTCAGCTCTAAAGCAAAGTCTTCACAATTGCTCTTGACTAATCCGTCTATTTTCAAAGTGTTGCATGATTGTCTCATCGTCTATATTACTTACAATGTCCTTCTCGTCTATCCATAAAAAAGCATAGCATAACATATGCAGATGGATAACTTCACCTGCATGCACCTTTTGTAGCCACATTGTCCTAACTATGTCATTTGTGTCACCAAAAGCTTCAATTAAGTAAGATATTATTAACTCATCGTCAAAACTGGAAAGGCATTTCATTGAAAAGTTGTTATTGATCATCACTCTTTGATGAAAATAATTACAGATGTGACCTAATACATAAGGTAGAGTGTTTGTAAATGGAGGGGAATCTAAGGTAGAAATTAGTGGAATTGGATATTTGGGTTTGGGTAAAGGTATGGAGGTGGCTTAGGTGTAATTTAAAATTGATCCATGTTGTGTTATTATAGCTTTCCATCTTTCTGATTTTCACATAGGGTTTTCTCTTGAGATTTGAGAATAAATAAAAATATATTAAAACATATAAATCAAGATTTGGTACCCCATCGGCCTTGAATGTAGATGGTGGAGGTGTAAAAGCTCATCTTAGTACTTGGGCCATGGCCAATATAAGATGACCAAGCTGCAGACCATGACCCACCTCCTTATTTGACAACACTACACAATAGCCAAACACCTAACCAGATTCAGTAGCTTCATCTGGTAGTTATTAACTAAAAAAAAAGATCTCTCTAAAAAAAAAAGAAAAGAAATGAAAATTGGTATTTCATTGGCCAATGGTATAATTGGAAAAATATATTCAAACCTATATCTTGCAGTGAAATCACCCCAGAACACATAAAGGCCGCATTATCCAAACAACCAAAATAAATCACATCCGATTGAGTAGAAAACATAAAGATCTAAATAATCCTAATCACATGTTTTTTTTCTTTTAAACGGATGGGGCGACTGCCCCAGGTTGCCCCTATGTGGGTCCGCCCCTGCATGGGTTGTCTATTCAATAAATAGATGATAAAAATGTCTTTTTGCATGGATTTTCAAAAGGATTATGCTATTGGCACACAAATTTTTACTTTTATTTGTCCTTTTTTTTATTACATTCCTTACCCCTTTATGAAATGATCAAAATATCTATTATCCCAAAAAAACTCAAAACATATTCTCTTTTCACACACACAAGCTCATCTTCTTCCCTAAAAGATTCTCCCACCCAACTCACTCTCCACTTCCTCCATCTTCTTTGGACAACTCATCTTCCTCCATTTTCTTCTCTTAGGCAACTTATTTTACTCCACCTCTTTCGTCTTTCGTTCTTCTTGTACTTGATCTTTTTTCATCCATCTCTAAAGCTTTCTAGTGCAATAAAGGAAGAAAACAACAATCAAATGGTGCCTTTAAATCAGAGCAGCAGTGGAAATGTCTGTTTCTTTGTGTGTGTGTGTGTTTTTTTTTTTTTTTTGTATTTTTGTCTCTTTTATTAATTTTTTCTCGCTTGGGACAAGTTGAAGATTCCCAATATGTACGGTCTTTCAAGTCCGAACATATTACATATGTTCGGATGTATAGTTCCGAACATAATGCATCTGTTCGGACATATAGTTCCAAACACTATACAAAAGCATATTGTCCGGACATGAACACTTGCAATTTGTTCGGCCACTCAGAAACCGAATAGTCACAATTTCTAGGTTAAAAACCCTTTCGATGATGGATAAAATGCAACCCAAATGCATGAAAAAATACTAACATTGTTTGTAAAAACTTAGATTGAATGAGAATCTATCCCCATAACAGATTTTCATGGAAAAAAAATGTAATCTAGGATGGAAAATATGGTAAAGAAGAGATAGGGATGAGGATGTGTGTGGGAAGAAAGAGGGAAAGAGAGATGGGTCGTTTGGAAAATTTTGGTGTGTGTGGAAAGAACTAATGTAATTTGTAAATTATAGTAATGTGTGTAGAGAGAATTTTGTGTGGAAAAAATAAAAATCTATGTGCCAGTAGAATTTTCCTTTTCAAAATACATAGTTTATATGGATCAACTTCCAAGTTTGATACATACGTTCTTTCCATCTCATGTTTGCACCAAAAGGTTGTAGGTTCGAAACTCCACTACCATAGTGGGACTACAAGAAAGTATACCCTGCTTTCCTCTGGGCTCAGAAGGATTAGTCCAGTTTAAAGGGTTGGGAACCCTCCGATAGCAAAAAATGATACCGGGGGGGGGGGGGTGGGGATTGTTTAAAGGGTTGGGAACCCTCCGATAGCAAAAAATGATACTGGGGGGTGGGGGTGGGGGGCGGGTTTTAATTTTCTTTTCCTTCATCATCTTGGCTTTCTTATTGTCTGGTTAATTCCACCCTCTTTAGTTTACATTGTTTTAAGGCTTTATTCTTTTATTGTTCTAGAGCCCTTATTTCCACTATTTTAACTCAAGACTTTTCTAAATTAAAGCCTCAGAGGATCCGGATTCCTGTCATGTAGGCAGTTGTCTACATCTTTTGTACTCTCTTCATTTGCAAAGTGATAGATTTTATTGCATGATTAGCAAATATATAAATTACTCTATTTCCTAGAGTCAACCTTCAAAAAGAATACATTAAGTTTAAGCAAAAAAAAATACGGTAAGGTCCATTTCACAGTCACTATTACTTTAATATGTGATTTGATAGCTTCCAATTTCTATGTACGTTTTATTTCTAGAATTTTAATTTTAATTTTTTTTTTTTTTTTTTTTTTTTTTTTGCTACATAGTGGACTCCACCCCAAATCTTGCCCCCTTTATGGGGTTTTTTTGTTGGTAGAAACTTTATGGGGCATTTGGTGCCCGTAAGAAGCTAAGCTATATTGGGAAACAATTTCTTACTATTTCTTTACTCACTTCTCTTTGACATTAGAAAATCAAAAGAAAAAAGGGTTCATTGTCTCATTGAGATTCTGATAGTGTCCAAAATTTTAAAATGATTGAATCTATTTATTCTATTCATTTTTTCAAGGGGGTTTAACGGGAAAAACCCTCATAAACTCGCTATTATTTAATTTGGCCCCGATAGAAAAGGCCAGACAGAATAGGCCACTAATTGACGTTTCACTTTTTTTTTGTCTTTTATCGACTATCCAAATTAAATAAAAAGTGGCCACGAACCGCCTTTAACGGGAACTGTCTTCTTCTTCTTTTCCCTTTTTCCCTTTCATCCTCGTTGGCGAGCGACACAGTCTCAACGGTGGTCCCAGGCGGTGGTCCCCTCTCCCATTCGCTCCAACTTTTCAAAGATTGTCCACACTTTGACGCACATGAAGGTATGTTGGCGAGTGGTTTCTCTGTCATATTTGTGCCCTAAATTTGGAATGGGATTTACTGTTTTAGATGGGATTGAAGGGGTGACATTGCAAACTCATTCTAAGTTTGGTGTTTAATTAAAATGCAATTTTATTCACATTGTGTACTTTGTCCATGTGGACAAGGATGCATTAACTGTCAGCGCTAGCGTCTGTGGGTTTTTTTGTCGGGTTTTCTGAATCTGGGATTTACTGTTTTCGATGGGATTGAATGGGCGACATTGGAATCTCAGTCTAACTTTGGTGAATCTATTAAAATGCAATTTTATTCATATTTTGTAGTTTGTCCATGTGCACAAGGATGCATTGACTGTCAACGCTGGCATCTGTGGGTTTTTACTGTGGGGTTTTCTGAATCTGGGATTTACAGTTTTCGATGGGATTGAAGGGGTGACATTGCAAACTCATTCTAAGTTTGGTATTTAATTAAAATGCAATTTTATTCACATTGTGTAGTTTGTCCATGTGGACAAGGATGCATTGACTGTCAACGTTGGCCTCTGTGGGTTTTATTGTGGGGCTTTCTGAATCTAGGATTTACTGTTTTCGATGGGATTGAAGGGGCGACATTGCAATCTCATTCTAACTTTGGTGAATCTATTAAAACGCAATTTTATTAACATTTTGTAGTTTGTCCATGTGGACAAGGATGCATTGACTGTCATCGCTGGCATTTGTGGGTTTTTTTGTGGTGTTTTCTGAATCTTAGTGAATAGGCTATGAATGATGATACCTATTTATGGATCGAAACCCTTCTTCATCGCAATGTTGGTGGAAATGCATTGATGGAGAGTCATCCATACAACCCATCCAGAAATCAACCTTTGGTGGAAATGCATACTTGGGATGGAAAAGAATCAAAAAGCAAATGCTTCTGACAAAATCCTAGTAACAATGTTGGAGAGTCATCCATACAACCCATCCAAAAATCAACTAAATTGGCAGGAACACCAAACTATTGTGATATATTCAATATGAAAATCTCATTAATAGGTGAAATGCAGAGTGCATGATTTTGCCTTCTGTCTGCCCGTAACATTGACAAGCACCTTTCCAATGGGCAGTGGCGGACCCAGAATTTTCATTAAGGTGGGGCAAACATGATCTATGCAAATCTATGTTGCACTCACTCACCACACCCATGATCTCAAGGCAAAGGATTTTGCCTTCTGTCTGCCCATAACATTGACAAGCACCTTTCCAGTGGGCAGTGGCGGACCCAGAATTTTCATTAAGGTGGGGCAAACATGATCTATGCAAATCTATGTTGCACTCACTCACCACACCCATGATCTCAAGGCAAAGGATTTTCTCCTTGAGTTTAATTGGAGGGGGAGATTTCGGTCTGGGAGTGGGAGGGTTTGAAATGGGATCCTGGTGGGTTTTGTGGACATATTTGATGATGATGGGATGATGGGGGTGGGCATTGAAAGAGATGCGTTGGAAGAGAGGCCAAGTGAAAGGTGGCAGGGTGTGGCTTGATGGTGTTTCGTCAGAAGGCCATCTATTCACCAGTAACCAGATTGAGATCATTTCCACTATTGTGTATTGACTGGGGATCAAATATTTGATTATTATTAATTTTTCCATACAAGAATATGATCATCATTTCCTTTGTTCTTTCCTGATCTACTACCCTACCCAATTGAAGAGAACTGAATACTGTTGAAACCTGCTCCAAAATCACTAAAAATAAAGAATTCCACCACAAGTGTTGAAACCTGCTCCAGAATCACTCAAAGTGTTGTTTCTGAGCATTTTTCTCCAGAGCTTGATGATAACGAGTAGATACTTGGAGTATTATCCACCGTACTAACATCATTGAAATCTTTATCAAACTATCTAAGGACCAAGGAACAGTTAGTTGAAACAAAATTTCCAGACAAGATAGTTAAAAGCATGAAGCACCTCGAAGCCATAACTTAACCAATTGTTTCACCGAGACCATAGGACCAACCGACTGTTTCAACATATTGCCAGCAGAAGACCAATTTGAAATACTACTAACCATAATTTAATTCATACCAGGATTGCCACAATGATGGAGAACATCAAGAAACATAGCACTCTTTGCACATGCATCTAATATCTATGATTGCATGTTCTGATAAAGAGTCATCATAGATCCCCTTTTCAGTGTACTTCTGGCAAGCCAGTGAAACATGAGCCCACAATGATCAAAAAGACAATGCCATAGCCATATCATTTGTGTGGCAATTATGTTATAATTTGCTTTCATAGCCTTAGCTCTAGACAAAATCCTTAAGTTAGGCTTTTGTTTCAATCCCATAGCTTTAACAAAAACAAATTACTCCACATCCCAGAGACATGAAAATAATTGCTGTTTGGAAAGGTTAATGGATTTATTTCATTTGTTTGATTGGCATTTAATTGTCCAGTGTACACTTTGATATTTTCCAGGTTAATGAAGAAAACATAAACGATGCTAACAGAGGACTCCTATTCTCTCAAAGAAATCATATTTCAGAAGGCATTCGTCAAGGAGAGGTATAACATAAATAGATATCAATTATCTATCTATAATTTCAATCTCCTAGTTTTGTTGTTTTGTCTTTGGAGTCACCTCACTAACTTATGCTCTTACAGGAACTTGGTCGCATGAGATGTATCCTAACAAACCCCGACAAAGATATATGGGTGCTTACAGACACTCAAAAGCAATACGTACGCCGAACAGGACTACACCACTTGGCGGAGATAGAGCGTATGGTCATAGACCATGCGTTGATAACAGCGTTGATTGAAAGATGGCGTCCAGAAACAAATACATTCCATCTGCCAACAGGGGAAGCAACTATAACACTTGAAGACGTTACTTATATCTATGGCTTGCCAGTCGATGGCCCGGTCGTAACCGGACGGACTTTCCCCAGCAGGTTTATGGAGCCAGTGTGTCAAGAGTTGCTTGGGAAAACTCCATTAAAGAGGCAAGACTATATTGGCATAACGATAAAATTTAAGTGGCTTGAAGACAACTTCAAGCCTTCTGCGTGGCAAGATGAGGAGTTCAAGATAGACAAAAATGATGAGACTAGAGCCACTCGGGCATATTTGTTCTTTTTGGTGTCCGGGTAAATCTTCACACAGACTTCAGGTGCGAGAGGGCCTGCTTCTTTGCTTGAGTTGTTCAAAGAATTCAAGCCTTACGCATGAGCCCCTACATGCCTTGCAAACCTTTATAGAATGCTTGCAAAGGGAACTTGGTGGGGCGAGGATCCGCAAGTGACTGAGGGAAAGGGAAAAGATCAACAAGAGGAAGATAGTAAGTCCTACAGGACACCCACGGGGCCTCTGCAGCTTCTACAGGTGATTAATTTGCATGATTACCATTTTGGTTTCAATATTTTGTAGCTAATGTACGACCTATGTCTTCTTGTTTTCCATCGCAGATATGGGCTTACTCTAGAATGACTATTGGACGGTGTCCTCTGCCAGAGAATAGTTGGGAGAAGGACATACAATTTCCGTTGTTCAAGACATGGCATAGGAGGTTGGGGGAACACCCACCGCTCACTATGGTGAAGGAAGTAAGGCACCAACTAAACACACTGCCGGCTGATGGGGTAAATATATATGGTTACCGTACTTTAAAATGTTTTTAATGTGGTTACCTATTGCATCTGTCTTACTGTCTACTTATACGTGACCGTATGAAGTTCACTTGGCAGCCGTACTCCAAATACCCTAAGAAATTCCGAATGAGCGTACCGAAAGTGGATCGCGATCTTTTTTCATCATTGACTGTGCTTTTGTGGTATTGGATTGTTGAGCGGCACAACACGTGGCGAGTCATGAAGCAATTTGGGCTCAAGCAACTGGTCCCCCCCCCTTCAGTATGCCATACGTGAGGAAAGAACGTGTTGAGAGAGTGGTAATTGATTACAGCTTGTACATGGGTGATGAGATAGCAGGATTGTGGGCTGCACGAAGGCAACTTGGATTGCGTAGGGAGGAGTGCACCCAGCCAGCACATTCTGAAGAGTACCTGGTCTGGTATGTTGCGAACACAATCTAACACATAGACAGGGTCGGTGCCGAGTTTGAAGCCCCTGTTCAGCAGGAAACCCCATCTGTTCCGCAAAAATATGTCAGTATTTGAATGCTATAGCGATGATGTCTTTCATTTATATGGTTGTAATATTGTGGATAAACTAATGACATGAATGTTGCGGTAATAAGGTTGAATCACTTATTGCTCGCTTAGAAAGGTCATGCGATCAATCGTTCAGGAGGAAGAAGGACATGTCAAGTCTGGCTGATTCCATTCGGAAAAAGCTTAAGACTTTTAAAGCAGCATTCGGGACTTCATTTGAAAACTACAACATGGATGAGTGTAACAGCTCAGATTCTGATGATGATGTAGAGAAGGTAGAACCGCCCATACCGATATTTGATTTTACTCTTGTGCAACCTAACGAACTCTTTACTGTTGTTATGCAAACAAGCACCAGAACATCTCATAGTGCTCCATCTTTCCATGTTCCTGATACCGATGCTGATCCTTCTCACACTGTTCCTGACAATGACGCTGGTCCAACACAAACTTTTTCTATTGAGGCTGTTCCCGACACTGGTGCTGGTCCATCCAACACTGTTCCCCCTAAGGAAGGTAAAGAGCATGATACTGATCCAGATATCACTGGTGCCTCTCACACGAGAGTCAAAAAGGCTGCTCAGAAAAGTAGTAAAGCAAAAACTTACAGGAGAAAGGGCAAGAAATGCCCAGACGACGTTCCAACCACATCCCAACCAGCTGACTTGCCACCATTTGAAGAGGTTCTCAACACCCCCCCCCCCCCCACACCCCCCCCCCCCCCCCCCCCCCCCCCCCAAATAGCCAGGGCATTGTTTGACACCCTGGTGTCAGTTCACAGTGATTCTGCGATAGTTGCTGCAGCACTGCCCGCTACCATAGTGTCTTTGATTTGGAGAATCAAGCACTTGCCCCGCATGCGTAAAGTGCTCGTAAAGTTCTCCGATTACTCTCATTCTATGGTGCATTCAGGCTATGTACTAAACGATCAGAAGCAGTTCTTGGTTAGGGGTTTCAACAAATATTATAGTACAAAGTAAGCGTAGAAGTTTCCCTCGTTTATTCTAAATTGTTTATTACTTCGTTGCAATATTCTATGTAATATTTGTGTTTATTACCAAACATCTCTTTCATGCAGAGGGGATGAATTAGCAAGCATTTGTACCATGGTATCTAGCAACGAGTGACGAGAGAACTTGGCTGGACACCAATCTTATGTACTACTACTTTGAGATCCTCAGAAACGGATGTCCTACCGCTTTCGTCGCGGACCCAAGCATATCTGTAAGTCCGTGCTAAACTTTTCTTCGCTTTATGGTTTAACGGACACCTATGATTGAAATCACCTCTGTGTGTTAACCACTGATTGAGAGGTGGCTGCATTACTCTATGCAGAGTTGGTGGCAGGATGGATCCGACGCTAGTGTTGAAGCTGCCTTCGGCAAGTATGGCCATAGGGTCTGGGAAGCTAGGGAGTGTCATACTCTGGTGTTTGTACTCCACTATAGGAACCATTTCACGTTGGTGGTGGGATACGTTGATGAAAGGCGGTGGGAGTTTTACAACAGTTTGGCTAGTGATCGTTTGACGCAGAGTAAGGTGGAGCCGTTTGTAAGTATTGTTTGCACTTCTATATTGCATTCATTAATTGAAATGGGCACATCACCTCTTATTTTGACATTTCACCCCCCCACCCCCACATTTCGTCATTGTTGCAGATTGGGTGATTGAACGCTATGTATATTCATTTTGGGTGGACTGATCCATTTTTATGGACTATACTGATCAAGGAAGACATTCCTCATCAGGACAATTGTAATGATTGCGGAGTCTTCGCTGTTGCATTCGCAGAGCATTGTGTTCACCGTCATCCGATCACATTTACACAACCCGTCATCCCTTACTTCCGTAGCATAATTGTCATTGAGTTGTTCAAGAGAAGTTGGCAGGTGAATGCCAATAGGTTGAATCTCCTTGATTTGTTGAACCTACCAGTTTGATCACCAAAGTTGTGAAGTTGATATTCAGTTCGAGGATTGGGAACATTGTTCTTTTATTGTTTTGTAAACTTGATGATTTATGAGATGGGAAAACTTGTGGGCACTGAAATTTGAAAAACAGTATGGTTTTGTATAGATGATGATTTATGTTCAAAGAAAACATTTCACTCTTGATGATAGGTTTGTTAGTCAATATTTATGTATGTTTTGTAATTTGAATGGATAGCATGACAGAGAATGTATGTACATCGTATGCATGACGAAGGTGGTATTGTATATGATTTGACTGTTATCAGGTACCTATAATGTCAATATGAATGTATGTACATTGTATGTCAATCTCATGAAGAAGGTTATGTGGTTTTACAAAGAATTAATAGTTGATATCGACTGTCATAACAGTTGATATCGACTATCGTAACAACCGATATCGACCATATAACTGCCTACAAACTGGGCTAAAAAAAGACAGTCATAGTCGATATCGACTATTTAACTGGATTTAAAAAAAGGCAGACATAGTCGATATCGACTATTTTTTAGTCGATATAGACTGTTTAACTGACACATAAAAATGCCTGCGATAATCGATAACAACTACTTAACTGGGTTTAAAAAAAGACAAACATAGTTGATATCGACTATTTTTATAGTCAATATCAACTGTTTAACTGGCACATAAAAAAGACAGCCATAGTCGTATCGACTATAAAAATAGTCGATATCGACTATTAAATGAATGTATCCATAGAATTGTAGTCTATTTCGACAGTCTATTTAGCTGGAACAATACATGTATCATATATGGGACAAAACAAACAAATGAGTTTGCAAGGTAAGAAGGTAAAAGTCAAATTTGGGACAATACAAACAACATATATATTTATACCAAAAGTGTTCAACATATAGCCCCTTAAAATGGGTCGTCCATCTTTTACAAAAAAGTTACATGTTTAATAACACTTATATTAAGTTACAAAAAATGCTCCAGCACGATGTACAAGGTCTGAACAATATCTATAACCAGCCAAAGAGCATTATTCAGTAGACTGTACACTGTCTGGACGGCTGCATCTTCAAGCACATTCACACCAAGTATTCACTACCCACTTCCAAAAAATGTTGATCAGTAGACTGTACACTGACCAGACAGCTGCATCTTCCAGCAGCACATTCACACCAAGTATTCACTACCCACTTTCAAAAAATGTTGATCAGTAGACTGTACACTGACCAGACAGCTGCATCTTCCAACAACACATTCACACCAAGATTTAGCAGCCCACTTCCACAAAAAATGTTGATCAGTAGACTACACACTGTTAAGACGGTGCTATATTCCTGTAAATTCACACCACATTCACCACCAACTTCCAAAAAATGTTGATCAGTAGACTGTACACTGTCCAGACGGCTGCATCTTCAGGCACATTCACACAAAGTAATCACTACCTACTTCAAAAAAATGTTGTTCATGTGACTGTACACTATCCATGATGAACTGCATCTTTCGGCACATTCACACCAAATATTAACAATCTACTAAAGAGTTGTTCACATTAACTACTTGCATCCGCCTTCCCAAAACTATTAACACCAACAAGCAAAAAAAAATGCTTTAGCAATATTTCCCCGGTGGATTGCGGTAACTTTGCCGGTTACGCCGCATCTCCTTACAATTACCACAAGTGACCACCCTTCGTTGGCGGCCACGATCTTCGGTCTGAATCATATTCTTCTTTGGCTGCCCAGACTATTTAGTGGCACGTGGTGGGAGAACTCGTTCATCCGATGTGTGCTCCCATTGTTTACTGTCACAGGTAGCATGCAAGACTTCACTATACGTCGTGCGATATACATTTGAGAAGTACCAATGTTCGTAGAATTCATATAGATCATAGTTTCTAACTCTCATTGAAGCCAATGCATGAGCACACGGGATCCCCAAGATACCCCATTTTCGGCATGTGCAAGTCTTGCGTTCAAGATCAATGACGTCCACGTACTCCGCTGATTGTACCTGAAACTCAACTAGGCCAGCCACACGAACATGTAGTCGCCTGGCTTCTTCCGTTTCTTTTTCCAACATTTTCTCTGCATACGGTGTTAGACGACTTGTAACCGCTTGCGATTCAAGACGGCGCTTCTGGTAAAATTCCATTAGTTTAGCCCGTATTTCCTCGACCTGTTTTGTAATAGGGAGGACTCTCGTGTCCTTTAAGAGGTCATTTGTGCATTCTGCTGCATTGCTAGTGAGCATGTCATACCGCCGTCCATCTACATATGCATTGTCCCAACGTTGCCTTCCAATTGAATCAATGTAAGTGAACGCCTCTTGGCTGACTGCCCGTATATCAGACATATATGCATCGTACTCAAACGGCCTGTTCGCTTTGGCGGCACGCCAAAATTTCATAACAATTGCCGTAGAACAATAACAATAACAATGCTTTGCGGAGGTTATGACGTTCAAGATCGTTGGAACAAGACCTTTTTGTCGATCAGACACAATAGTCAAATTATTAGGCTCACCCAGCGCTATATGCAGATTTGCAAGGAACCACTCCCAACTATCACGTCGTTCGGATTCCGCAAAGGCAAAAGCGATTGGGAGGAGCTTATGATTGGCATCATGTGTAACAGCAACGAGCAAGACACCGGGATACTTACCTCGGAGATGTGTCCAATCTACAGCAATCATTGGTCTACAAGTTTTAATGAAAGACCTTAGACAAACTCCAATGCCCAAAAAAATCTTCTAAAACGGTCTTCAGATGTGGTGTCTATGTTTGTTACTGTGCCTGAATTGGTCCTCTGCAATTCAATACAGTAACTAGGCAGCATTAGAAAAGATTCCTCGTAAGATCCTCGCACTACACGCAAGGCTATCTCCTTTGCTACATGTGCCTTCCTATAGGTAATTGTTGTCCCAAATTCTATTTGGTAGTCGTTCATGATCTCTTTTGGTTTAAGATTGGCATTTTGTCAGACTCTATCCATGATGAAATCCGCAATTAGCATTGCCGACGCCTGTTTATGTGTCGTCCCCATCATTTGCTTCGAGCATTTATGGACTGGATTATACGTACGCACTTTGAATTGTGGTCCTGACTCCATGATGGAGGCATGAATGTGCCAAGGGCAATTCTAATCTTTACAGCATGCTGTTACTTTGTACATGTTCGTCCTCAAGTGCTTCAAAGTAAAGTTTCCATAAATTGCAAACTTGGCAAGAGTCTTCCAGAACGTGTCACGATCAGGGAATTCACGTCCGATCCACATTTCCCGTGCTAAACTGTTTCCAACGTCTGCATTCAATTCTTCAGGTACCATGTTGTCGACGAAATTAACACTTGAATGTTCACTTGAAGGACATGCGTTGTCTGCTGGATTAGCCCCGGCGATGTTGCTTCTGTGCGCGCCCATCACAACCACTGGAATTTGTCCAATGTAATTATTTTCATCAAAATGATGATCATCACCGAACTCAGCCACATCCTTTATGTTATCAACAAATGCATTGTTGACATTGTTCACTGGATTAGCCCCTGCAGCGTTCATTCTGTCCGCATCCATCCTTACCACTGGAATTTGTTCGGTGAAATTAATCTCATCAAAATCATTCTCATCGCCATACTCTACCCCATCCTCTATATTATCAACATCAATTTCTTGACATAAGGTATGCGGTGGACTTGTAATGTCCCGAACAGTTGAAAAATGCATGTCATTATCTTCTTGGAGATCTATGGTAGGAAGCTCTGGAACGGCTGTCCCGTCGTTCACTTCTTTTCTCATGCAATTTAACAATACATCCCTCGATTCTCCAATAATAGATCGATGCTTGTCATTCCTTTGAAGCCTGCAGTGCATCAACAATATAGCAAAATCTGTGTGAGGGATTGGGATTAATATTTGATAAATGTTTAATATAAAAACAACATGTTAACATACCTTGATTGTTCTCCTCCTTTGCACTGTCAATTGTTCGATCTGTTAGAAACATATAAGTATATTCCATTTGTATCCCGACCCGATGCTTTCATTATTCTGTTTACATCATTATCATCTTCAATGCTAGCCAATGAAAATGCACATCCATTGTGATGAAGGTATTGTATGCTTAAACTTTCAATCGATGAATCCCAATTAGATGCTTCAATTGCTTCGGCAACCAATGACCCATATTTTATATCGGTCGATAAATACCGCATCTTCTTCTTTTCACCATTATAGACGAACCGCATCATATCAAACTCAAAGTTTCCATCGTAGTGGAATATGATTAGGACATCGTAATCTGACATGCTGTTTATAAATTAAAATTATTTAGTATATATAATGATAGAAACAGAAGGTAAATATGAATGTATAAACAATGCCTATAGTGAAAGGGCAAGTGTATGTATAAAGTAGATGCATTGTGATATTCCAAAGGTTGTAATAATTGTATTGTTAAACAATGCCATACACAGACTATATACATTTTAAACTATATAGCAAAATATTTATATGTAAACCAAATACAACAGTGTAGGAGCATCTCCACCTTTTATACCAATTTCATGGGACAAGGTCCATGTCCTGTTAAAATTTATAGATCTTGTAAAATGAATGTTCTGTTTTAGTTTAGGCTGAATAGAAGAAGAGGAGTGATGCCTGTATTGTCAAATACAACCACATTTAAAACCCTAAACCCAAAAAAACTATGATAACATTGAAGATGGCATGTCACTTTAGGAGAAGATATCCACCTTTCAGAACTCTAGATGCACTTGGGTGCCAATTTCTGGGTCATTCAAAAAAGGGACATTCAAAAATGGGCTCCCAAAAACGTATGTGAAGATTAAAAAAATGGGAGTGGCTTTTTATGAGCAAATGTTAACCGTTGACAACTCTATATGCACTTGGATGCTATTTTCTAGGACAGATCATGATCGTTGATTACTTGTCTAGGACTGGTAAGATACAAAAAGGAAGAACATTAATCAAGAGGTTGGGTTGCTGCCAAGTTTTGGGGAAACTATCAAACTAATAATGAAAAAGATTCATGTGTGCACTTGCCTTTTAAAGGAGTGCAACCACCACCATTAATAGAGTTCTTGAAGAGCTGCGGATGATATTTGTCGCCAAAGAAGGGTTGCTCGCACCAGACGAGGCAAAAGATGATAACGAGAAACGCAGATGTGAAACTGGGTTTTAAGTCTGCTTACAGATTATAGTCGATATCGACTATCCCACTAAAAGACAAAAAAAAAAAAAAGTGAAACGTCAATTAGTGGCCTTTTCTATCGGGGTCAAATTAAACAATAGCGAGTTTATGAGGGTTTTTCCCGTTAAACTCCCTTTTTTCAAGAGTTGTAAGGATTTCTACCAAGATTATTTATTTATTTATTTATTTATTTTTTGTGCATGGAAGTTCTTACAAGAGTGAAGGTGTTGCCTCCGTTTAATTTAAAATACCTTGTTTGATTGAAAAGAATTATTTAAAATGACATTTCAAATGACAGTTTTGTAAAATAAAATTCTCAAATATCTACTTTTTGGAATATTGTTAATAAACCCTAAGCAGTCCAAAATTCCACTTGAGAGGGAAACATTTGGAGTTTTCTAAAATGCTCAGGACAGGAAATCGAGGAAAAGTTGCAACCAGACCAAATTACGTATATAGGTGAAGTAAAAAAGTAACATAACTATAGTAAAATTATGGCAAAAAACATAAGCACGGTAAAATTTCCATAACAAACAAACCACAAAAACTTTAAATGTATTTAAATTTTTTGTAAATTATCTAAAAAACAAATGAGTTATCACTACTAGCAATAAAGTATTGGTTTTGACAAGAACTCCCAAAATTACTTGAGCAAAGTTGATTGACACTTTTAACATAACTAGCAAAATGCCCACGTACTTAGCACGGGCATTCAAAGTCATAAAAACAATATAATTTAATTTTATGAAATAAATAAAAATTTTAATTTTAATTTCATATGTTTATATTTTATAAAATCTAAAATAGAAGACGTGTTTCTCATACACAAAAAATTTATCGATTTTCTTAAGAATCACACAATTAGAAATTTAAATAAACATTATGAATTTTAGTATAAACATGAAATATGAAATATTGAGATGCAGAAAATTATAAGAAATTTATAATATAATATTTTTTAATTAAAGACAGGTTTCGTAGTGAGGGTAGGTAGAGAGATTCTTAGACTTTAACTCGAGCTAGGTTTAGGACAAGCTCAGATTTTGGTTTGTTTGACTTGTCTTACCATTGATAAAATTATTGCTACTTATTTTTATCTAAAACCAATATCATGACAACATATAAAGGAAAAAAAATGTTATGAGGGATACCAAACTTGGATGGGGACCAAACAAAGAGAGATATAAAAGTGTTCCTAGGTGAGGGTAAAGGAGGGGTGAGAGAGAGATGTATATATATGTGAATGCCATTTAAGAAGGGAAAGAGGGATAGGTGGGGAGTGAGTAGTAAATGATGTTTTATTGAATTGAATTAGATTACATAATATTATTAAAAGAGAATTCAAAATTGTGGGGATGGTCAAAATCAATTGGAGCTGATTTTAATTGAAACCCATTTATTTACATGGAATTAAATTCATAGGAATTCAAAGAAACTCATTTTACCATGAATTCACTATAAAAAAATTTAATTAGGAAATCTATTTGCATGGAACTAAATTTCTAAAAAATCAAAGAAAACCACTTTTCCATGATTTACCCATCTTGAGAATATATGGCCCACTTGTTTTCATTAAATTGAATTTTTGTGAATTCAAACGAACTCGCTTTACACGAATTTCTTAGATTTGAAAATTGTGGTCAATTTCGAATTTGGCAAATATTATAATGTCTATCAACCGCCAAACAGGTAAGTTCAAATCTATTGAATTTTTTAGAAACTGCCAAACAGTAAATATTATAATACTATATTATAAAATAATTAATTATGCCAATATATAAATCTGTAAATATTTTATTCTGAACATATCCAAAGGGCCCTTAATGTGAGAGGTGCACCTTCAGCTATCAGCAGTGTGAAGAGAAAGACAAGACGGAGAGGAAGGGTTTAACGTGGGAGACGTTGAGATTTTGAATGAAGAGGAACAAGTGTTATGTAGGTCCATGGGCAGATGTCAACAATCTCTGTACTCCTGCATCTTTATAGGATGGGCAGATGTTAAACAAAAGGAAAGACATCTTGCATAGCCAAAAACTAATTTCATCTAAGTGGGTACCATATGGAGGGGTTATGAGCAAACAGTAAGCATGCAACTAAGTGGGTTCCGGCAAAAGTACATAGAAATTGGAAGCTGAAAGCAAGCATGACAAGATCTTCTAGTTCACAGGCGCGGAGAGAAATTCGTCCAAACAAGCAGGCATGATATTATGTTGCCTTTAAGTATAAGGGTATAGATTAGGCTCCTTTTTTATTTTGTGTAGACAAAGGTGAAGATGATCTTTTTTTTCCACTAGTAAAATACATATTTGCTTGTTTGTATCTACTTTTCAAAAAAGGTGATTCTCTTTTTAACTAACTTTTGCAAATATATAAGAGAAGATTCCCACAAAATAGCTTTTCTGTTTCAAACCAATAGAAAACTAAATTAGCCAGTGTAAGAGTTTAAGGTCAAAGGTCCAAGATATCCTAAGTTTAAGATCCCAACACCAAGATAACTTGTGTATATTCTCCAATGGTTCCTCACCAGGAGTCAGATGGTCTCCGACTACAATAGGCATGAAGAACCTAGCCCAAGGTTCAGTAGCCGAATAGGATAGGTTTTTTTTTTTATATTATTATTATTAAAGTTGAACTTTTATAGTAAAATTAACAATTAACTATTTAAGAAATAAGTTTATTTACAAAATCCTTTTAAAATGACGTCTCTTGCATCATTTTTTTATTTAAACCCAAACAAAATGGGCAATCATTATAAGAGGAAGGGATGATTTTCCATAGGAAAATCCTTCACTATAGTTTTTCGGCATTTCTCTACATCTACACTGACTCTCAGGTGAAAGTGTATGCTTTTAGTAGAGTTATCCACTCAAAGATGGTCACCAACAATAACCAATGCCAATATTCTATACATCATTGGGACTTAGTCCGAATCCTCTAATATTTTAATGAGATTAAAGGGATTTCCTTTCAAATAAACAAGGATGGGAGAACTTAAAATGATCTAAAATTTCCAACACTCCGAGGAGAAGAAGGGGAGAGAGGGATTTTCTTTGGGAAGTTAGGTTAAGTTGTATGGTCTAGGTTGATCTAAGTCATCCACCTCTACTTCATTGCTAGGGTGATCTTGCATAGTGTAGTCTAGACTTCATCACTAAAGCTGCTGAGTTTTGGTTGTGAGGGTGCTTCTTTGGATATGGCCGCACTTTTTGAAGATTACGTCCTTTCGCTATTTTGTGGGCTACTTGCGGGGAAAGGAACAATAAGGTTTTTAGAATTATCTATTCTTCTTCATCTAAGTTGATTGCCTATAACAACTTAAAAATTGAAAAGTGGGCTCTAATTAGAAAGGAGTTCTCTAATTTCTCTCTTAATGACATTTTTATTAATTAGGAAGCTTGTATCGGGTGTTGTTTGGGTAAAGTGAAAAAGTCCATTCAATATCTCCCCCTCTTATTAGTTGTAGGATCATACACTGCCCCGAAACTCGAACACCCTACCTACCAGGCTTTAATACCACTTATAGGATCCTACACCTCATTGAGTTACCACTTATTCCAAAACTAATTGGTGATAGGAAGCGGCATAACAATAGTTTTATGGTGAAGGCATGCTCTACCACGAATATGACTGCTCAGGAGTGAGAGTGGTCGTTGACCTCAACATTAGTTTATTGAAATTCAATATTGATGGCGCTGCTAGGGGTAAGCCAGGGCTAACAAGAATTGGAGGTGTCCTTCACAATAGTTAGGGAGGTTTTCTTTGTTGTTGATGAACTTCTACAAATACTTGGTAGGCAATGTGATTCTCGGACACTAATTAGTAACCAAATGCTACGGCAATGCAACTAAAACAAATATCTATCAAACCACCAACATGCAGAGAAATGAAAACATCATAAGAAACACACAAGACACAAGATTTATGTGGTTCGCTTACACTGTGTAACCTACATCCACCTGAGAACAATGCAAAACTTTCTCTTTACCTCTAATGAAAAATACAAGCCAACCACTAAGCGAAGCTCTAGGAACCCACTTAAGAATTACAAGCTTACAAAGCTTTCTCTCCTCCCCTTTCTTGGTTTTCTTGAAGAATCTCTTCTTTCCTTTCTTTTTTTTTTCCTTAATCTCTACACTCTCCAAAAAATGTACTCTCTTTTTTCATTTAAGATTTGTTAAAAAGAAAGAAACTCCATAACTGTTGGATTGACTCAACCCAATGCCTCATAACAAAAGAGCTAAAAGAGAAAGTAAAGATAGAATAGCCAAAAGTACAAGGGGGAAAAGCAAATAATTAAGTAATTTGGCTTCACACATGTGTTGTGCGCACACGCACACAACACATATACAACATTGTTCATGTTTTCTAAGCATGTGGATGTTTTTTATTCAAATGAAGCGAAGGTGTTAGGGATTCTGAAAGCCCTTCATTATTATTTTTCAAGACTCTTTCATGACAACCTTATTGTGGAGAGTGACTTTTCTACTGTCATCACTTGAATTTCTAATTGGAAGGTGAATTTGTAAAAATCTCAGTTCATAGTCAACGAGATATGACCCTTATCTTCTTCCCTCAATGTCATCTTTTGTCATAAGCTTATATCGACAAACCATATGGTGGATGCGCTTGCCAAACAAGGGGTCGATAGGATTACTCCTTAGGAGGTCTTAGTTATGTAATTTAGTGTTGAGTCCATTAGAAAATTAAAGAGAATTTTCAAATGAAGCCTTAAGTTTTTTTACCTTATTTTCAAAAACAGGACAAAAGTTTCAAGACTTTTCAAATTAATCCATCAATTTTATAGTAAATTCTCAATTAAGGACATCTTGCCATTTAAAGGCATTTTCTGGCAACTTTTTTCCTTCAATCGTTTAAAATATCCAAATTACCCTTTCATTTGAAGTCATGATATAGTTTCGACAGCCACTACATGCAACCGATCGTTGTGGGTTCATTGGTTGTCTTTGATCACAATGAAAACATCAGTGAAGGAAATGAGGAGAATATAGAAAAAGTGAATGATGATTTTATTTCAATTATGGCTAGTTTGGATATCTAAAAAAAATAAGAGAAAAAGTGACCAGAAAGTAACTTTAAATAGACAAATGTCCTTAATTGAAAACCTTCTTGAAAACTTAGGGATTAATTTGAGAATTCTTGAAACTTGTATACTTTTTTTAAATAAGGCAAAAGCTTAAGGACTCATTTGAAAATCTCTCTAAAATTAATTATGAAAAAAGTACTTCAGATTTTATAATATTATATATATGGTTTGTTTTCATAAATAAGCCCATCGAAAGGCCTCCATCCATGCGAGTCAGAGCCTCTCATAGGTCTGGATCTCATCTCAAGGCCTCGTGACTTGGTAATGAGTGATCTCGACGCATCGAATTAAACTGCTCCCGCTTCTTCTGCTGCACTCTTTCACCTGAGACGAGTCATAATATGATTTACCATACACGGACGCAACCGGTAAAGCTTTCCCTTCCTTTTTTACACCCTTCACTATGATTCCATCAGATGCCTTATCTACTGTACAGGTTTCAGTAAGTAGAGTGTTTTCACTTTTTGTTTTTCTTTTTCAAAGAACCAATCAGTGCCTGGTTAATTTTAATCTCAAATGTTTTGTGCAGTCGCCGTACTAGCCATTGTTGTAAGGGGTCATTTCCTTCTTCAGTTAAATGTTCTATTTGTGTAATATTTACATGTGATCGTACCATTTCACATGTATAAATTATTGGGTGTGAAAATAGCTGTTTTTTACATCTCAGTTTTTCACACCATAAACCATTTCTTATCTTAATTCTTGTGGATTTTGAGAAGATTGTGAAAAAGATTCAATCAATTAGATCTTATTTTATGAACTCCTGTGGGCCACCAATTCATAATCCAAATCGTTTATTTTCTTTATTTGGACAAAGATAGATAAGAGACAAGATTTCTTAGCTTAATTCTTCATGAATTTGAGAATTTTATGAAAAAGTCCGCAAAACCTAAATACATCAACAATCGTTGGATTTAATCATTTACTCGTATGAAAATGTCGATTTTGACAAATATTGAAATGTGTTTCACAT
Organism: Umbellularia californica; assembly: GCA_028538565.1. Lineage (NCBI taxonomy): Eukaryota > Viridiplantae > Streptophyta > Magnoliopsida > Laurales > Lauraceae > Umbellularia > Umbellularia californica. Next base: position 43,686,573 of record JAPQWN010000004.1, read on the forward strand.
GTGTGTCATTGACTCATATAAATCATTTACTAATGATTTTGTTCAGTTTACCCATATGGGCTCGGTAAGGAAACACCCCCCTCCCCCACCCCGGCGTTCAGGCCACCGAGACCCTTGTGATCCTACCCCACTTCTCTTACACAAAATCTATTCCTTGAACTCGGAATTTTAGTGAATCAGATAGGCTTTTCACGAATGGAAAGAGGGAGACGCCCACCTATTGAAAATCTAAGTGGCTAAAAATAAGACCCTTGTGATTTTGTGCTATTTTTCATCAACTGATGATCCCTCTTCATTTGAGTCCGAATTAGCGTCACTGATAGCGGAAAACATTGAAACAACTATTTATTAAAAACCTTTTGGTTTTCATTTTCTAGCGGCTTAGATCTTCAATAGGTCTGTTCTAATCAAGTCCTTCTCCTTCTACCTGGAGGATTTATTTAGGCTCCACTTCCCATGATTCCAAGCAGCCGCAAGATCCAATTTGCAACTGCTACAAATTTATCTCAGGTATTTGATCCAATGAGAACTGTTCTCACATAGTAACCGTGAGAACTTCTTTTGTGAGGCCCACTGGGGTCCCATTTTGGGTGGGACTAGTGGTGATTGAAAGGTCCATATGGGACCACCCCGAATATCAAGTTTGACATCAATCCCATGCTCCTAATTCCTTCATACATGGCCGACAAGCCCAATTCATTCGTATGAGTATATAGTCGATCTAACTATTCAATTCATTTGCATTGGTTCCAAACTCTAGGGCATGTGACTATCAAAGGGTTCCTTTACATTGCAATCTTTGAATTGGGTGATAAGTGGGCACCACCCATAATTCTCGCGGTTTGAACAGCGGGAACATTTTTCACCTTATTATTTTCCATTGATCTCATTGCCAGATATTAAGTTCAACATCTATTAACCGTTGATATTGAAGAATCTCTAACTTAATCATCACATATTAAATCTGCACCGATCCGTCCCCACTTTTAATACCAATCCATCCTTCACGAGTTCCCGTGGGAGTTCCTCCTCTTCTTGCTGGTTTCCAGTGTCAGGCTTTGGAGTTTGCGTTTGCTTGTTGAGAAAATTTAAGAACTCAGTTCGGAATCCCACGTCGACTGTCCTCCTTAACGTGAAAGCCACTCAAAAGATGCGCTCTGAAAGCAATTCCGTGGATTGGAAACGCCGACTATCATGGCCTGTGAGCCCATTTTGGACGCATTAGAGTAGGGCTGCTATATTTTTATTATATTATACTCAGCAATTATGTCACCTCACACCATATAATGAGCTGCGATATCTTCCTCACTAGTGGCCATTTTATCGGATATTGAAAATTGAGGGTTTGTTTGGTCTTCAATAAATCTAAGGGGAATTTTTTTTTTCCTGTACAATTCCTTTTTTATTTAAAGAAATTATTATTTTATTTTTCGCATGGGTATCCAGAAGGACTTTAATGTAACGGCACTAATTCCTCGATGGCACCCGTTGAACCCACACAAACGCACATCGAACAAACACGGGGTGATTTCAAACATAATATGTGGAAGCAAATTCACACCTTATGCCATTCTACCAATTCATTGGCAGTATTTTAGACCTTTTTTTATCAAAAATAAATTTCAGACATGTTTTCCACAATTCAATGATAAGATTTTAAAAAATAATTGAATAATCCCAAACTTTTTTTTTTTTTTTTCTGTAATCGTAAAGTTCCCAACTCTTTAGGATGGATTAATCCCTCTGGACCCAAAGGGAAGCCAGGTAAACTCCGATGTAGCTCTAGTGTGGTAGTGCAATTTCAAACCTACAACGTTCAGGTATCGTGAGATACCCTGAAGTGATATAGTTATTTTCACCAATGTTTAAAGAAAAGAAAAAAAAAAAAAAAAATAGTCGCACGCGCTTAGAAATTCCGCTATATATTTCAGTAAAGAGAGAACAATGAAATTTAAGTATGGAATCAATACTCTCATCATAGGTAGATTGCTCTTTTGGAGGCCCGAACGTGTAGAAGAGACACGAGCATCCTTTCACAGCATCCAAAATACTAGGGTAGTCACGGGGATCCGAATAAAAAGCCCTCAGGTTCTTGTTCATTTGATGAACAAGGTGATATATATATATAGGGAAGTGCTCCTATGAGAGACATTCTCACCAATTTTATGAGAAATGGGTGGGGGCCCTCACTTCCATATCCACTCTCACCAACTTAAATGCAAGGACCCCCAACTTAAATATGAGGTCCCCCACCCATCTCTCACCAAGTTGGTGAGAGTCTCTCTCATAGGAGCACTTCTCATATATATATATATATGATTGTGTAAATCATGTTCTAATCAAATGGTCAATCTTAAGGTGGGACCAACTCCGATTGCCATTAAATTTGAGGGTTCGAATCTCGATACCAGTAGACCGAGCTTACCATGGAATTCCACTCTTTCAATTCAAAATTTTCTTAAAAAAAAAAAAACCAAAGAAACCTCAGGAATTCTCTGAGCCCGAGCCTTAGAGGGTCCGGACTCTGAGATGTGGCATATCCAACCGTGGTTCTTAACTGCCAGCATGAACTGTGAAGCCCCTGTGGAGCAGGCTCTGGACAAGGTGTGTGCCCAGTACTCTACTTCTCTCAGTCTTCACCATATAAGATCCAAATTCACATGCGTCAATCGACAATAAAGGATCTTACTTGTCATGTATCCACAATATTTAGGTTGATCGGATCAACACTGCATCGGCTATTCTTATCTACTGGTGGGCAAGAACTTTAATGGATGCTGAGCATTGATGTACGTTGTGATGTATGAAAGCCAGAGCAGGCCGTGCCTACACTGATGGTAGCCAAATTATCAGTATTTCAGCTATGATACATTTGAGTACAGTGAGATCTATGAGACATCATGTCTAAGGAAGACATACAATTTGTTGTTTGCCTTCATGTTTGAGTGGTCAATCATCTGGCAGTGGACACGATTGAGCAAGATTTAAATTGAGTTGAGCCTTTCTCAAAACATCTCATTTTAATTGCGTAAGCTCTGAGCACTTTCTTGAATCAGAACCCTGTCATCAGATATGCATGCACGTTTGAAAAACCCTAATACTGTTTTTTTCTTCTTTTTGGTAAGCCCAAGTAATTAAGGGGGCTAGAGCCAAAAGAGCAGAGCCCGAGGAGAGGAACTCGTGCATGCAGTGAGAGAGAATCCGTACACATAGAATGTGAATACTCGTACGTACAAAGAGAGAGAAGCCGCTCACATGGGGAGTGAGAAGTTGCATATGCCCGGAGTAGGGTTTGACCAAGGATCAATCTCTTGTCATCCAAGTGAAAAGCGAGATTCCCAACTAACAAATAACCCCTCATTCACAGCCCAAAGACATTTGAGGGAAACAGTTTCCCAAAAATCAAAGAGAACCGACTCGTGATATGATTTAAATATTGTACTGTTATTTTGAGGGTGCGTTTGTGTCACAAGGTTTCCATGAAAAATATAGTGGAGTAGGCACCGTCATTTCCGGCACCTTTCTCGATTAGTGTCTGGTGCAATGCAGAGATACACCAAAATTGCTCCTCTTTTGACATGAAATCCTCGCCTAGCAAGGAAATTAATGGCCATTCAAGCTCATAGGTAGGAATCGTAATGCCACGGACAAGGAAAGTGTCCTCTCTTCTTCCGTGGATCGTGCCACAAACATACCATGAACAATAATTCTACCTAGCCCGACTTACGTGCACGAATTCCAGCCCAATCCGAACTGGATTCCAGCTGGATCGGTGTTTGTTGATTCCTACAAGTATACGGTCGTCTCAAGTAATATAGACTATGGAAGTCTGAATATCGTTCCCACAAGGATCGTTACAAGGAAAATAACAATGATCAATGAAAAGCAGTACCAACTCAAATATAGCTAACAAATGCAAATGGAGATAACAAAAACAATGAAAATACAAATCAAGATAATAACAATGGAAATAAAAGGATGTAAACTAAAATAAAAGAAGAAACTAAATAACAAAGAGATGTGAGCAAAAATAGAAAAACTCAAGTAAGAACAAACCAAGAACAAGATTAGTAACAAAATGACAAGGTTAATACAAGAAAATGGAGCAATCTTAGATAGATCAAGTGAATAAGTGTGTGGAAATAAGTGAAAGATCAAGATAAAAAGAAACTAAAAACATCCATGAAAACTAACTAATAAGAAGAGCAAGATAGAAAATGAGTGGATGGAGATAAAAAGAAATGTGCTAAAAGTGTAAAATCAAAGTGGAATTGAGGGTGTGAATAGAGAAATAGAGCGTAAGAGTGAAAATAATAAGTGAATAAATATATGGGAATGTGAATAGAATCTAACTAAAGTAAGTAAAATAAGCAATATAAGTAATTCTAATGGATAGATTGAATCATTTAGAATCCACTAAGTAACATTAATCCAACACTAATGCTCTTCTCTTTTCCCAAACAAATACTCAAATCTAATGACAAATCAATGCTTAGATTTGGAAAATATAACTTTAAAACTCTAAGATAGAAGTTAACAAGCTAATAGCTAAGACTTTCTTTCCTTCATAAAAGAAAAATTTTCTAATGACTATCTATCAAAAGTAAGCATAAACCATCAAAAGATATTAACTCCTAAGCATGATTTATCAAACCTAAGCATAAATAGTAAAAAGAATGTTAGAATAGAAAATAAGCATGGAAAGTAGCACATTGCAATGAAGAAAAATTTATTCTAGCATGTTAAGCACATAAACAAAGGGAATTAAGAGCATAAGCAAAGGGAATAGCATTAACTTAGCTTCATCTAAAAGATCCAATCAAAGTGATTAGCCACCCATTGGAGAAGACAAAGCTTTCATTACAAATCTTCAACTTTTACAAAGCTTTCCTCACTTTTTCTCTACAATTGCTCTCAATTACATAAATAACTTAAGTAAAGAGGAGGAAGCTCTCCTTGCTTGTGTGTGTAATGCTTAGAGCTCCCTTCTTTATATATTGCCTTACTCTATTTTGGTTTCTTTCCAATGTGGGACTTCACAAGAATAAAAATATGAACATATGAATGTGATTCCCATATTAGAAATGGCCTAACTTTATAATTTCTTCATCCAATTGTCTTCCAAACTTATCCTTACTCTCTAACTCTTGAATCTCAACTTTAATCTTCAAATTAATCTTCAATTAACACCTACAAAGAGAAATTAATATAATTGAGAGTATTTTCGAACATATTTTGTATGGAGGCTATTGGGACTCATATAAATGTATATAAATGATCATCTATAATAAAAAGATATGAGCAATGCATGATGGGAAGAAAATTTATTATTTTTCACTAAAAATCGTGTTTTGTGTTCTTTTATTTTTGAAAATTCATAAAATAATGCTATGAAAGTGTATCTTTTGTGAACTCATCAATTGGTGACTAGACCTAACATTTGGAAGCCCGCTAAAACCTTTTGAAAGCCTGCCAGAACCAAGTCATCATCCCTTGGAAAAAAAATGAAGACACAGAAGCTGCCCTAGAAATGTTTCGAAGAACTTCATAAACGAAGAATACTCCTCTCTTGCTCCGATAATGAACCCATAGCCGCGCCTCCCCATCGCGACGCCTCCCCCTCACAGCCTCTCTCTCGCTCGCAAGGACCGTCCCCATCGCAGCGCCTCCCTCCCCATCGCAGCCTCCCCATCACAACAGCTCCCTCCCCAATGCAATTTAGGGTGTTCAGTTGGGATGTTGGAAGGTTGAACTCAGAGACCTACAGGTTCTTTGATGCTATTGAGAAGAATTACAACATTCGAATTGAGTACATGTTTCCGGACGCGGTTGAAGTTTAAGCCCTTGTAAGAAACATTGGTCTGTTTTGTTTTTATGAGGATGCCCACTAGGAATGCTATAGGGTGAGAAAAGTGGGGCCTTTGAGGAGAGCTCTTAAAGGGCTCAAACATTGGATTCCAGGCCAGAGGATGGACCAGTCCCCTGGGACCAGAGCCTCCATCCCTGTTGTTCAGGTACACTACACACACTTCTTTACCATTAGAAAATCAGAATATATATATGATATGTTTGTAAAATCTTACTTAAATGTGGTCAATTTGCAGTGCAAAATAGTTGGATCCTGCATTTGAAGGGATTGAAGGCGGTAGCGGTAGCCTTATAAAGTGGAATCCATTGGCAAATGTGGAAGGCAGGCACATATGGGATTTCCTTAGGACCATGAATGTTCCTGTCAACCCCTTGCATTTACAGGTGAGAAAGCACATACATTATACAAACTAAATCATATTTTATAGATTCCATAATCCAATTGGTTTGAATCACATCTTACCAAGTTTCAAATGAATTGAAGGCAAACCATGTATAAATAAATGTGTTTATTGTATAGAGGTGCTTATTTGTGTTGGAAAAGTGTTAAAAATATTCAGAATATTCTTTCTCACCATGTCTATTGCAAGCTCTTTCCAGGTGGGTTCTATTTTTCTAATTGAAAGTGTTGTGTTAATGCTATTATTTTGGTTCTTTAAACTGATTGGGTTTATGGGTTTCTATCTTTTTTGTTTCAGGCTCTGGCCAATTTCTCACTGAAGAAGCCAAAGAAGAAAGAAGGTATAAGCCAGATGTGACCAAGGAGGAGAAGAAAGAGAGTGAAAAGTCACCCTAGGTGCAGATTAGGAAGATGAGTTAGAGCCCATTGTCTTTTGCACCTGAATTTGATGGGCTGCACTCCGTCGAGACTCTTGTTTTTCATTCATAAATCCCTTTGTATTTTCAATTTTTTTATTGAATTCATATCTTGATTGGGCAAGAAGAATGTACATTTGGAAATTTCTTTCAGAATTTCAATTGAATTCAACAAAGTTTGTTTCTAATTTGAGTCGATTGATGTGAAAGTGAAATCTGATTTATGATTGTTGGGATGTAATCGAAATTAACATTTCCCACAGACAGTTCATTAATATTGTCATGTTGGGTGTTCTAAAGGTCAAGGAGTTTCCTTATTTTGACAAGGCTTACACTTGTTTGGCGGTTGGAATGGATGTTCCCATGGGTGAACATTTTGCTATGGATTTTTATTCACGGAGTTTTTATTCTCTTGTGGATGGTGAATAGTCTACTGTGACTGTGTTGGGAAAGTGCGTGAGTTAAAAACATCACAAACGTGATTATATCAAGTTGAAAAATAGCAGATTTTAAGTTCATAATATGGACTTTGAAAGCCCCAAATTTCAGTGAAAAAATCCCTCGAGAAGTGAGTTAACCAGTGCCCCAAACGGGGTACTTAGCAAGGTCGTAGGAGGTTTGACCCGACTGTGTTGGAAAAGTGCGTGAGTCGTAAACCAGGCAAACACAATTATATCATGTTGAAAAATAACAGATTTCTACTTCACAATACAATCGCGTTTGCCTGGAAATCTGCTGCATCCTTGCTAAATACCCCTCTTTAGGGTATTGGTTAACCCACTTCCCGGAGGATTTTTTTTTCTGAAATTTGGAGCTTCGCAAGTCCTTATTATGAACTTAGAATATGCTATATTATGAACTTAGAATCTGTTATTTTTCAACACGATACAATTACATTTGCCTGCGTTTCAAATCGTGCACTTTTGCAACACAACTTTAGGAACAAGCACGTCCATTGCAGCAACTGTTTTCAAGTCATCATTGAGCCTCATATAAAATGCTTTAATTTGATTCGGATAATTATAGACAATGACAGGTTTTTGAAATATCAACTCTGTCAAGTATCTGCATTATTGAACAGAATTAAAACAATCCAATAGAGGGAACATTTAAAGTTCACAATGCAAGGTCAACAGGGCCATCATCTTGACCAATCACATGCAGTGTTATTATGCACCTTGTTTAGATACAAGATAGCCCTGTTTAGAATTAAAATTTTCCCCAAAAAACCACAACAACATAGCCCTGTTCAGATACAAGATAAACTTATTTTGCAATGTTTCCCAGAATTACCAAAGAAACCAAAATTCACACAAAGCTCAGCATCCAAGATTCACAATTGAAGAAAAATCTATTCATTTACCCAACAAGATCTCTTCTCTACCAAACACAAAAAAAACGGGGGGAGGAAGAAAAAAAAGAAGAAAAGATAGGTTGTTTGAGAGGATCTCGCAAACGACTTCTTGCCTAATCTATAATAATATGTATGAATTTGAAACAACCATTCATAGTTAAAGATACAACTAAATGTCATGCTAGAGATCGCAGCCATTTATAGTTCAAACAACCACTCCATTTGGCTAGCCAAGATGCATACAAACACCTGGCTGTAGCCCTGATCTAACATGAGGGTACACACTACAGACTACACACATATGTCAACGTGTTGAAAACCATTCTGCGTGTTGAAAATCTCAGCAGCATCTGCTGCAATGCTAGCCTGTGCAAGACCATTTCTTTTTCCATTAAGTTAGGATGCCTTCTCCTATTCAATGTTTCCCTTGTGGAGTCCACACTCTTTAACCTTGGCATTTGCCCATTGCCATCTCCCTTCCCTCCCATGCTGCCCAGGTAAAAAAGGCCTCGTGAAAGTCTCACATCCGATCAGCACATAGCCCTGTTCTGATGGACCCGGCTTTCGTCCTCTCGTTCCGCCCCGGGGGCTGCCGGGGTCCAGCGAAGGAGAAAAGCGAGTATCAACATTTTTTGTACGGATATGCCAGATTTTCTATTTTACTTGGAATTTGAAGTGGTGATGATCCGGAGATTCACCTTCACAAGTAGAAAGGAAATCAATCATTTTTTCTAACTTTTCAAATTGCATAAATATTTAAGAAAAGAGACAAGATTTTTGAATGCCGTAGGAGGCGATTTTTTGTTTGTTTGCCGTGAAAGGCGATTTGGTGCCGTGAAAGGCGGTTTTGTCGTGAAAGGCGATTTACAAATCTCATCAATAATGAAAGACAATAATTGTAATTTTTTTGTCTCTTTCAAAAATATAAGATACAATAGAAAAGAAATAAAAGGAATCTAACTTCTCAGGAGATTGTGGAGACTCGTTCACATCGACGGTCGTAAGTCATGTATGGACTTCGTTATCGTACTTCAGATGAGAACATTTGATGCTTTGATTCTTTTGGCTTGGCTCTAACCTCATATTTTTAGAGGACAAAGAGCAAGGGGAGGTCCTATATACAATAAAAAACCGAGTAAATGGGCTGAAAAGCCACGTTTAGACCATGTTGGATAGAAGGAGAGGAAGAGCTTTGCCTTTGGGAGGGGTGGCCCCCCAAGGGACTTCGATCACCATGTGGTGTTTCTTGCAGCATAATAGCGGGACTTCTTCATAATTTCTCTAGGAATTTCCAGACTCCGGGCTTCTTGTTGTGGATGTGTGTAGAGATGTCTCGGTGTCTCTCTTTGGAATGAACCCCCTTTTATACGCTTTTGGTAATCATGGGGTGGTTTATGAGCATTGATGGCCATGATGAGAGGATTGATGGCATTGATGCTCCATGATGGAAGGAGTTATAAGTTTTTATTTCTTGATTTTGTAATTCCTTTTTCTTGGCTTGTGATTGGCCAATGGAGAATGATAGGCATTTAGTCTCCATGATGAGGGAAGTTTCATGGTTTGAATGCCATGATTGCTTGGTCTTGTAATTCCCATTTGCTTGCTTCTGATTAGGCCATCCAAAATAATGGGTTAGTGACCCCATTAAGTTGTCATAATACAGGTCAATTAACATCATTAAGTGGTTGCCGGGGCATTTTAAGAGTCGCAAGCTTCACCGCATCTTTTGGAATTCTTCAGGTGATGATCGCTGATAGATACACATGTTATTTTGATGTCGGATGGCAATGTGATTTCAAATATTGATTGATGTCAGTGGGCCGGTGACATCTGTCTTGTCGATTTCTCGATCGGTCGGACAGAAAGTGTTCTTTCTTGGTCAGCCGGTTGACGATCTTGGAGCGATCAATGATGATTTCATGCTATTCACAGCGGATCCGAGATGTTGATGAAGATCAGTTGTTTCCAAGCATCAAGAATTGGATTTTCGGAAAATCACAAGGGCTGGAACTCCCGAAACGTGAAGAGGATCGGAAAACGGGCCACCCGGCAGAAAATCCGGCAACCCGAATTTCCAGGGTCGATGGGGGTTTTGTCCCCTTTGGTTACCGTTTTTTGGCCATTTCTTCGTCTTTTTCGTTCCTTTTTTTCTCCTGTATTTTTCTTGACATTTTTCCTCATTTATTGACTTGATTTTTCTGAAGAAAACTTGACGAGAATGACTGCAAACTTGAGCACAAAGTTTCCCATTTTTTTGGAAAAGCCGAAGACTTTGTAGCCGATTTTCCGTCAAGAGTCGAAACTAGGTCAAACGATGTTAGAATGACTCGAAATTTGAGGTGAAGCCTCCTGAGTAGTAGATAGGACCAACCATGGGCTTTTATGTGAGTTTTGAAGCCTTTTGGGGTCTCGTCGCTGCTAGACTTGATTTTGCCGCGAGGAAGATATTGAGCTTTGATATACGGTCAACCGATGTCCGATTGATCTGAAATTTGACAGGTAGCCTATTGGAGTCATTTTGAGACAATCCATTAGCTCCGATTTGGATGTCATGGTCCCGGGGTGCTTTGCTGCCGGTAGGGTTTGATTTTGTTTCGGAGCATCGAAGTCTGGTCAAACGTTGTCGAAATGACTTGAAATTCAACGTGCAGCCCTTTGGAAGCATGTTGAAGCCACTTATGTACTTTGTTTGATGAGTGATGGCGTCAGTGGTACTCGCCGCCGAGAGGCTTGATTTTGCTGCTCGAGGGTTGATGGAGGGTCAAACATTGTCGGTTTGACTTGAAATTTGACAAGGAGCCTTTGGAGGTATTTTGTAACCATTCGTAGGCTTTGATCGAAGTTTTGATGTCTTCGACGCTGTCGCTGCAGGGAGCGCTTGTTTAGCTATCGGAGGAGTGAGTTAGACCAAAATGATGTCGGAATGGCCTGAAACTTTATGTGTACCCCTCTTTTGGCTGTTTTGAACGATCTTGCAGTTTTTGTTTGATTCTTACAAGACCTGATGCTTGAAATAGCATTGCCTGTTTGTAGTAGGATGCAGCTTCATGTGGTTTCTTGATGTTGAGGAGGCAAAGTGACTTTTTTGGTGTCAACATGTTCAAGCCATTGCAAAGCAGCATCCATTAACACAAATAAGCACGTCTGTACAATAAACACATTTATTTATACATGGTTTGCCTTCAATTCATTTAAAAATTGGTAAGATGTGATTCAAACCAATTAGATTGTGGAATCTATGAAATAGGATTTAGTTTGTATAATGTATGTGCTTTCTCACCTGTAAATGCAAGGGGTTGACAGGAACATTCATGGACCAAAGGAAATCCCATATTTGCTTGCCTTCCACATTTGCCAATGGATTCCACTTTATAAGGCTGCCGTTACCGCCTTCAATCCCTTCAAATGCAAGATCCACCTATTTTGCAATGCAAATTGGCCACATTTAGGTAAGATTTTACAAACATATCATATATATATATATTCTGATTTTCTAATGGTAAAGAAGTGTGTAGTGTACCCGAATAACAGGGATGGAGGCTCTGGTCCCAGGGGACTGGTCCTTCCTCTGACCTATAATCCAATATTCAAGCCCTTTAAGAGCTCTCCTCAAAGCCCTCATTTTTTTCATCGTGTAGCATTCCTGGTGGACATCCTCATAAAAACAGAACAAACCAATGTTTCTTACAAGGGCTTGAACTTCAATCGCATCCGGAAACATGTACTCAATTTGAATGTTGTAATTCTTCTCAACAGCATCAAAGAACCTGTGAGTCTCTGAATTCAACCTTCCAGCGTCCAAACTGAACACCCTAAGCTACGATGGGGAGGATGCGATGGGGAGGCTGCAATGGGGAGGGAACCGCTGCGATGGGGACGATCCTTGCGAGCGAGAGAGAGATGCTATGAGGGGGAGGCGTCGCGATGGAGAGGCGCGGCGATGGGCTCAGTATCGGAGCGAGAGAGGAGTATTCTTCATTTCTGAAGTTCTTCGAAACGTTTCTAGGGCAGCTTCTATGTCTTCGGTTTTTTTTTTTTTTAAAGAGATGATGTCTTGGTTCTGGCGGGCTTCCAAAAGGTTTTGGCTGGCTTCCAAATGTTAGGTACAGTCACCGAACCAACTGAACTCCAGCTCGGATCGGGCTGGAATTCGTGCACATAAGTCGGGCTGGGTAGACTTATTATTACCCCGAATTATGTCATCTGGGAGTGGAAAACATGTTTTAAAGGGTTTTTTTTTTTTTTTTTTTTTTGGGGTTGGGAGGACTCTTTCCTTTTGAAACAAAAACATTAAAAAATAATTAAAAATGAAAATCCCAAATGTTTATTCTTTTGAAATTAATTATTAGGTGTTTCTAAAAAGTAAATAAAATATGTAGTATGTGAGGGTGAAATATTGACTCATTTTCCTTCTAACAAAAAAGGGGTGAAATATTCATTAAACATTATAAAAAAGGACCCACTTTTTGGCCTTTTCAGAGAGGATTATTATTATTATTATTATTATTATTATATTGTTGTTGATGCTATTGTTGCCGTTGTTTTATGAGACTTTATTTTCATTTAACCAACCAACTCTTACCAATAATGAGTTGTTCAATTGGTTAGCAACCCTGTTTGTCACCTCCATGCCCAAGGATCAATCCCCGTTTTCCAGATTTTTGGGCTCTTCTTCTCACGCTGTGGGCTTCCTCGTCCCACCTCAATGGGGAACCTAGGTTGGGGTAAGCTAAAAAATAAAAAAAAAAAACCTTTTCCTTCTCCCAAAAATACGCCTCTTCTCTTCTTTTCCTAAAACTTGCCAAAATTCGTAATTTGGTTGTCCATACCTTATTCAACAAAAACAGTAGTCGGCCTCACATGGCCTATGGTTTGATAAGATGGACCCCATGTATCTGAAGTAGACCCTTGGCAACTCTGTTGGTGTGGGAATCTAGTGGGATTAAACGCTTTTGGTCACTTTAATTAGACCCTAACCGAGTAAGCATATTTTTATGGAAATCTTACATGTAGACCTTCTGTAATTTATATAGTCCCCCAACAGTTTTAGAAAATCTTAAAACAACCTTTATGATTGGTTTTAATGATTTTAAGGAACTATTTGGGCCTAGTCTTTGTCGTTTATTTATTCAAACTTTGATCTAACCCTTGCAGGTAGGGTTACAAACGGGACGGTCTGGATCGAAACCATAGTGGACTTGGACCCGTTTCTAAATAACAGTTCCGGCAAAACCGTAGTGGACCCGGACCTGTTTCTAAATAACGGTTCTAGTTCCGGATCCAGTTTTGACTCAGAACCTGTTTTATTGGTTCTAGACCCGATTCCGATAGGAAAATCCGGATCCGGTTCTGAAACCGGGTCCACCTAAAGGACTAAAATTTAGTTCTAAAATCGTATCTAATTTCTCTTTACTCTTCATTTTTTCTTAAAATAAATATATCATTCAACTTATAACAGTGCATCAAGTAAACTACTTCCAATATTATACATAAAAAAGTTCAAAAAAAAGTTGATATTGAGATACAATTTTCCATATTAAAGACTCATATGCCAAGCCCCGGGTCCACGAGTCGGAACCTATATGGACTCAAAACCGTACCCGTTTATTAATTGGAACCTAAATTGGATTCCAAACCTGGACCCGTTTATGAATCGAAACCTAAAATAGGTTCTAGACCCAATTTTTTTGCGGGTTGGAACTTCCAGATAATCGGATAATCAGATACCCGTTTGCAACCCTATTTGCAGGCCTTCTTAGAGTTATCATAATGCACCATAAACTCCTAAGCAACCGCAATTATATGTTCTTCTTCCATGAGATCATCACCGTTGTTAAGGGACAAATTTACATATACCATTTTGGGAGTGGTCGCCCCCATCGGACTTGGGGTCACTATCAAAGCACAAATGAAAATATTCGATCTGCTTTCAAAATCCACGTGAAAATCTTGGATCCACCCTCAAAACCAACATAAAAATCCAGGATTTACCTCAAAACTCAACTACCTTTTTGGGTCTGCGCCCCTAAAACAAAATCCTGGTCCATCACTACCGTTGTTTAATTGGTAGGGGATTAGCAATGGTCCCAATTACATAATAAAAAGATATTGAGAAATTAGATCAGTGTCCTACATTTGCACCCCTTTTAATTCGACTTATATGATTTGGGTAAAAGGTAAGCTTGCATTTGAATATAATTATGCTATGCTTAGAGTCAAGAATCGTGTTCAAGTATGAGCTTAGGGACCTCATGAGATGAATCGTATCTCTGGTAACAGAAATCTTTTGTATTATTTATTCCAGTCAAAAAATTATAAAAGCACTTTTTCTTGTAAAAAAAAACCTTATGTATTTTTATTTGGCAGTGCCTTTCCAATCCCTAAAAATCTAAGCTCCATGATTTTACACTTTAAATTGATAGTGGGCCCATACGTTTATATATTATATTCATGCATTTACACAAGCTAATTCTTGAAATTAGAAAAGGAGATGTACATTTTAGAAGTTCAAATTTTCAATAAGTAGGCTTACTGTAGAGTTTTATTTCTTTTACTCTTGCCGAAAAAAGAGGAGGAAGAAAGGGAAATTTTGAAAAGATAAAAAAGAAAAAGGCAATTTCTTTTTACTCTCCCAAAGTGACTTTAGCTGATTGTCAATTTACTATAAAAGCAAAAATAATGTAAAGCCATTTTTCAAACAACGGGTCACATCAAAAGTATACATCTTCAAAATACCCTCCTTTTAAAAAAATTTTTAATATGAAACCTCTTTTATCCACTAAATGAGAAAAAAAAAAAAACACCCACTTTTTACATAAAAGTCAAAAAGATTACTTTCTAATCCTCTGAAGACAAAATACCATCATAACTCCCTTATATTAAAAGAAAACCTTTATGCAACTGAAGGTTCCTTTATTTCAAATCTCACGTTGTATATAACTTTACAATCTGAGTAGTAATTGACCATTTTCTACATCATAATGAAACAAGTCTATGTGTGTCATATTAGACTCTGTCACAAGGTGTCTCCCTCAAATTACATATTAGCTCGTCAAATCAAAAGCCACTCTCACATATATTGCCCAAAGTCACCTCCTCCATTACATCTGCTGTAACTTCAGGTTTCAGCTGTAGCTTGCATCAATCCATCATCAAGGCCCATAATCTCCTTTTAATCATTTTTGTTTTATTTATTTTTTATTTTTTGCTATGTTGGGCTACTAGTAAGGAGTGAAACTTTAACCTTGAAGACCCAAGTATGGTCCCTGGATATGTGTGATACTAAGGTGCCAACACCACTTAATCATGAGTTTGTTGGCTGATCATTTGCATTTGATCCCCATGGAGATCCATAAGAAATAATGAGCATTTAAGGACACTTTGTTTGCATATAATACATAGAAATTTATGGTCAAATTAGCTCCACCAAAAGGTTGTTAAAGAGGCACAGGGTAAAAGACAAGTGAAGACTGAAAGATAAAAGTATGCAATGTAAATGAGACCTTGAGTTTCCTAAGACTTGGACAACTAGGGTGATGGCTGGTTATTAATTAATTCTTCTTGACTTTTTTATAATTAATTTTCCTTGATTTAATTTCTATTAAAGGAAGGGATATTTGATGGCCATTTTTTAATATTTACCTTCTATCTTTTTTAAGTACTTGGAGCATGAATCTTTATGCATTCCGTTTCAATGTTTTCTATGCAAACAAACAAGCCCTATTACCCATAATCTCTAGGAATTCAATTTCATGCAAACAATAGCCACTAATATAAAATGTAAATAAATCAAATAGATTCAAACAAAAGAAGGGGTTTTATTGTCTAAGGCCTCATTTTCCTAGTAACAGAAAGTGAAGACATCCTATCAGATCGAATTGTTTTGAATGTTTGTCACTACTTAATTTATTGGCTTTCAGAAATAGAAAGGAGGTTTAGAGGGCTTACAGATACTTTAGATGTTAAATCAATCACAAAATGATAAAGAACAGGGATAACACTATAAATCAGAGATGATTAGTGTGCTACAACAAACCCCTTTCCAAAGCTGAGGAATCTAACTTGGAACTAATTAGAACAGTTTGCTTAAACTATAATTTAATCTTTAAATTGGCCCTTGAAGAGATTCGGGATGAGTAGGAACATTCAGCTTAAGCACCCATACCCATAGGGTTCTACCCCTTTCTCAAAATCTGAGCTTTGGGGTATGCTATATAAGGCCATTAATCAACTTATAAAATGAAGTCTGACGATAAATGCACCAGATCAAAATCTACATGCAAAATAAAAGAAAATGAAGAATCCTACAAAATAGAAGCTCAGTGCTTAAATATATGCATATGCATATGTAACATATAAATTACATATTTCATTTATTCTCCTACATCGATAGTTAAGTATTTTATTTCCATATACCAAATGATTGATTTATAACCTGTATACATGACAACATAAAATTGAACATGCATTCTCAAACCTCAATTCAGAATATGACATGCCATTATGTTACTGTTTGCATTATTTAATAAGAAAAATTGCAAAAATAGAGAGGCTTGCTCGTTTATAAAGAAAAAGGCATAAAGATTCAGGAACTGAAATTAACAATATGATCATTCCCTCCCTTGTTCAGAAATATTCCTTGAG
Source organism: Umbellularia californica (assembly GCA_028538565.1). Taxonomy (NCBI): domain Eukaryota; kingdom Viridiplantae; phylum Streptophyta; class Magnoliopsida; order Laurales; family Lauraceae; genus Umbellularia; species Umbellularia californica. The sequence continues at coordinate 43,703,254 of JAPQWN010000004.1, forward strand.
ATTCTCCAAGGCTATTTGGATGCTGAATAAAAAAGCGCCATCACAACAAGATTGTTTACCTGTTAAAATCGCCAGAGGCATAAAAGACGACTCTTTTCACAATTGAATCTGATCAGATATGAAATAGTAGACAGACTGCCCAAATTTTGACATTTATGAAACCTGAACATGTGAGCTGATACAGACACCGAGTACATATTCTCTAATTTTCAACTCAGAATTGATAAAATCCAGAGGACCAATGGGAAGTATTTGACTTAATATACTATACAACATTATAGAGAGCTCCACACTTAAATTTTTGATTGGTAATGCAATAAAATGCCTTTATGTTGATTCAGAAAAAAATTGATGATATATAATTTACAACCGTAAAAAAACATAAGGGATATGAATCAAAATCAAATTCCACTACCATCAGCATGGCATGGTAGAGAGAGTTTTAGATGAATGCTTGTCAGCAACAGCTTTGATGCACTTAACAGTCCAATGCTGGCACTGCAAATTGGGTAGCAAAGTTTTTTTCTGCAACAGCTTGTGACGCACTTAACAGTCCAATGCCGGCATTGCAAATTGGGAAGCAAAGTTCTCAACCCTATTTCTAAGTTCAACAATATCCTTATTGTTCTGGAGACCCTTGAGGAAATCTTTCTGCAGCTTACCATGTTCTTTCTGAACTATACTTGCAATTTGTGCTGCTCTAAGAAGAAAGTCTGCAATAGTCTCGAAATCGCCCTCTAAACAGCCTCTCGATGTCATAGCAGGAGTACCTATAGATAGCAAACCATAAACATGCAATCTATAATATATGCTCCAAACTCGGAGAGAAAATTATAAGAGTTGGCACATAAGAAGCTTAAGGACTTACCAATTCTAACGCCACCTGGAGAAATAGCACCATTATCACCAAATATAGCACTTTTATTGAGAGTAATTTGGCATATCTCACAAACCTTCTCAAAGTTTTTACCTGTAAGAAAAGAATGTCAGGAAAACAGAAGCACCTAAACAAACAAATGATTGCCACAAATATGTGCCAATGAAGGCTCAACTCCAAGCAAAGTAAACATACACAGCGAGTCAGCAACAATTGTCCACGAAACTCAACAAAAGCAGATATACAGGAACCCCTCAAGCTCATATGCAAACCCATTAACTAATGAAAGCAAATAGAAATCGAAAAAAGAACAAGCCAAAAGATCTTAAATCTTTCACAAAATATTACTAGATGCACACCTGTAGAGATAAGAATGAGTCTTTGTTTTCTTCCTTCAGTTTTTCTTGTTTATTTTACTTACTCATGCAGAGCACCATACCACATGACAACATTAAGAGGAGTCCAATTGAGTTTCTAGACAAAAGGGAGCAGCTTTGAGTTGGAAACCGGGCACACATGAACACTAATGTCTGCTCATGTGTGGATTTGCAGATGTGTATGGAGTTTACAAAAAGCAATTGAAGGATGTCTGATCAACGATGGTCTCAAAAGTCCTTCAAAATCAGATTCAAGGTCTGTTTCAAAATTTTCGGAACTAATGGAGTGGATTTGATTGAGTTTTGAAGTTTTTTCCTACTGACATATTACCACCCAATCTTTTTTTTAGAGTTATTTTCTCTGTTCTTAAGTATTCGTCATAGTTTGGTAGTTTGTCATTGATTCAGTGAGCCTCTTCTTCTGTTCGACTGTAACAATTAGTTTGCGACTCTTTGGAGCAGATTAGGAGAATTCTTGACATGAATTGCATCTGTGGAGACTAGTTGGAGACTGGTGGTTTGACTGTGAAGTTAGAGGATCATTTATTTCGACCACTTGAGCCTTTTCAAAAGATCAGATCCTTTTGTTTCCAATCAAGCGGCCGTTTTTATCAACTCTTGTGGCATTTTAACCTGTTTGAGCATATTCCAAGGTAATTTTTGAAGCCAAAGAGACAGTTGCTTCCAGAATCAGTTCAAAAATACTCTCTTGGTGACATTTGGGTTCATGACGGAAAGAAAGTGATGAGGACGGCGGATCAAGAAGTAGGGCAGGTAGGATAGAGATGGAGAGGCAGGGATAGGTCAAGCTTTCACCTGAAAAATTGGCCTCACGCCAAATTCTCTATCACAGGCAAGGAGGAGAACTTTGGAAACCCAAAGCACTCAAAAATTTTCATTATTCATTGTCTGCTTGCCAAAGAGGCATATTACATCCATATATAAGCAAAAGAAATAACCTAGATCTAATATGAACCATCCAAACACATTGATGGCCAGGATCAAAACATCTAATTAAAAGGCATAAACCACTTAAAATATAATTAAAACGACTTAATAAACTAAAAATAGATAGGATAATCCCATTGGCTGGTCAACCCATGGGGGACCATGGGTTTGCCCTACATCAAAACTCCCCTTCTTGAAGAGAACTCAACCTCAAGTTCTATAAATGCCCTTCTGGGCAGGGTTCAAAATAACGGCTGTTATGTAATGGTAACTGTCGTGACCGTGATGATATTTTGCCAAAATATCGCCCATTATGAACAATATTTTGAAAATATCGGCCTACGGATTCTTTTTTTTTTTTTTTTTTTTGAAGTGTGTTTTCACTCCTTTTTCATTCCTTTCTTCTCCAAACCGAGCCTGAGCCTTCTTTCTCACTTTGTGTGACCTCTCCAAGCTCCAAAACTCAAGACTTTCTCAAGGTTTTGTTGGATTTCTCCACGGGAAAGAACAAGGAAGTCGAGAGATATTATTTGGTGAGATTTTTTTTATGGTTTTTTTGAGATTTTTCTAAGATTGGACCTCAAAATAGCTTAGAAATGCTTGAGGCTAGTTAGATCTAGAGTCTTGGAGCACCATATTGTATATTTTAGCACTTTTGGTTTTTTTTTTTTTTTATTTAAATTCGAGTTTTTTTTCTTTGAAAGTTTGTATAAAATAGATCTATCTAAGTCTTTTATTGAGTTAAGTACTTTTATTTGATATTCCTCAGTTGGTTTTTCTTAGATCTAGATTTTTTTAGTGTAGATCTAGGTTTTATTTAATTTTAAAATTTGGGGCTTTTCTTGAAATCATGTCTCATCCTAAAAATCAAGCCAAGGTAACAATTGTCCATACTCCAAACTCCACTACTTTAAGTTAGCAAGTTAATTCATTTTGATGTGGTGAATGTTACTTTAGACTTGAAGCTTGAAGGTGAGCACACCTTGATGATTGAGTTATTGAGTTGAGTACTTCACATGCACTAACTCTATTAGTATTATTGCTAGATTATAGACTTTAAATGTTTAACATTATCAGTTTGTACAAAATTATGGTTGCATTATGTAAAATTTATGATATTTCAGCTTATTTTAGTATATACAGCCATGATACGGTATGTTATACCTTGAGGGGACCGTTATTTTGCTTTAACGTGTGCACTAATGAAAAAAAAAATAAACATTGTTTTCTATCATTTTATAATATTCTTTATTTTTTGGATATTTTTTTGACTTTTTTGGGGTCAAATTAAAATTCGCTCAGCGATGACTGTGAACCGCGATTTTGAACCATGCTCTTGGGTCAAAAATCCACCATGCAAATGCTCAATGTTCCTGATCTTCAAGTTCTTCACATGGCTTTGAAAATTCATTCAATCCCTTATTCCAAGTAGACTTTAGGCATTGCCTGTATTGATGTCCATACTTGGATCATAAATGCGTTTGAATGAATGGATGCTTCAAGTATTGGATTTGCACCATCTGCTCACAATCTTTGAGTAGTACTGTAGTAATGGTCAATCTCCGAAGATGAAATCAATATGAAGAACTTCCATGATTTCCTCTTCTTTCACAGCGCCTGGAACAATAGCATTTTTTTCTTCTGATGATTCAATTAGCTCTTCTGGAAGTGGCGCTACATTTAGATTCATTGGTTGTTCAGTTGGCTTGCTGATTATTTTCAACTCTTCAATGTTCTTCTTCTTTTGCTAGTTGCACCGGTCGATCAACATTACTAAAGGAAATTCAGAACCATTTTCTTCTAATTCTTCCATAGTATGACTGTCTATAGGAGTTGTGTGTGCTACTTTATCCCACGTTGTTGTGGAATTTTCTATTTCTTGTTCTAGCTTCTCGATGTCAGGCTTCATATTCTCTGCCACGGGCTCCACAAACTTGTTGTTTTCAGAGACTTTCCTTTTAGAGACTTAGATTTCCGCATGAGAGGCCGTCTGAGCATGCGCTCAGCATGGATTGCTTCCCTATATCCTTCAAAAATGTCCTTGCATTCTTTCTTATTCTCCAATATATTAGGTCGCAAACTTCGGAGAAAATGATTGAAGTCATAGTTCTAGCTCTTCAGTTCATATAAACATTGCAGCCTGGAAAATTCATCAGTATATTCATCAACAGTCAAGTCTACTCATCTCAAATTATGGAATTGCACAAAGTAGACTCCATTCTCATAATACCATTGTCGATATTTAATTGCATATTTCATTCTTTGAACTTGACCGTCGAATTTAGAGGCAAAATCTTGCAATTCCATATTGACTTCGAGGTAAGGACTGAAAATTTAATGCTCTTCACAAAAAAACATCTAGCTGACCTGATGTGTGTAGATCGGATTGCCTAGAGTGTGCAGGTGAAGACGGATTTGAAATTTGACTTTAGATGGCCTTTTTTTTTTTTTTTTGCTCAAATTTAACTTGAATTCAAACCTTTGATTGGTCAAATGTGTGGTCTTGCTGATGGTATTCACTACTAATGTAATGGTGGATGGCTGCTGCTGCTCTTTTTCTAAATACTGTTGGGTCAGAACTGACCTGAACTCAAGCCCAGAGAATGGGCTCAATCATGTCGCCGGAATGAGACACGTGCAATTCAACACCAGCGGGCCCACAAGGCCCTTGTGCAACCGGCCCATTCCATGGGATATCTTAGTTAATCATTCTTACTGTAAAATTATTTCCTTTCCTAGTTTATAACACATTGTAATACATATTCTTTCCATACACATAGATTGTAATATATTGTAATTGCCTTGGTTAAGCTTAGGAAATTATAAATGGAGCAAGGTATCGATCCCTTTATTCCACAATTCTCTGTGTGATGTACTTTTGGTACCGGTGTCATGGTATCAGAGCATTTGGCCTTTTCTGATAGATCATTCTTCTTCTAGTTCTTCTCTTCAACTCTTTAGTTGAATCTTGGTGGTATAATAGTCATCGGCACCTTGCTTGTGACTATTTGTGCATCTCTGAACATAGTCTTCATCAAAATCTTGAAGTCTGACCATTGTGACCCACCTCCGATCAACACAACATCATCAAGAGATCAACCTACCTTGGTCGACAGTTGATTCTGGGATTTGTGGACATTTTCTCAGAATTTTTTTTGGCTCAGCAGAGATTTCTGGAAACTGTTTTGGCTCTGGGAACCATTCTCATTAGCAATTTGGAGCAAATCAACTGGGCCTCACCTCTGATCAGCACAGCAGCATCAGAATAACATCCTATCTTGGTCGACTACTCATCCTGGGTTTCTTGGACATTTTTTTCAGAATTTCTGACTCATCAGGTAGGGTTTCTGATTGATTTAGTGGTTTATTGTTTGGACACGTTATAAGGCTCGCTATCAGACGAGGGATTAATTCCTAATGAAACTTTGACCTGAATCTGAACAACTACGTTCAAATCCGATGAGCAGGGTACCATCTCCTTCCATTGATACATGCCTAAGTGAGCTCCTTTGTGAGGAACAGCGTCTTGCAACTCAGACTGCTTAAGCAGTTTAGTAACTACTGCATATGTTGCACGGAACAAACCACAGAACAGAGATATGACCAACGTCCAATGTTATTGTTGCCAAAAGTATGGACATGTCACCACTCAATGTAATCAAAAGTTTTGCACTTGCTGCAAACGCAAGGTCTATGTTCTTACCGAATGTCGACGACGTCCTCAAGCTCCATCTCAAAAGGCCAATCTGGCGACTTTGGATGCTTCTTCTCCTGCTCCTACTACCGCCCCATTGATGCCTGCTTCACCGTCTTCTCTTACCCTCGAAATAATTCAGCAAATGATCGTAAATGCCTTTTCTGCCCTTGGTCCCTCAGGTAAAACCCAAAAATCAGCCTCTACATGGTATATGGATTCGGGGGCTTCTAACCATATGACAAACTCTTCCAGTCATTTATCTCAACTAAAGCCTTATGATGGAAATCTCCAAATCAATACCGCAGATGGTGGCAACATATCCATTACTGCCATCGGTGAAATATCACACCCCTTACCTTTGAGTCGTGTTTCTTTCTCCACAGTTATCTACCAATTTACTATCTATTGGACAGCTAGTTGACCATAATTGTTCTATTTCTTTTTCTCGTTCCGATTGTGTTGTGCAGGATCAAGCGTCGTGGAAGGTGATAGCAAAGGGGCCTAAGCATGGACGTCTTTTTCTGCTACAACTATCTACACAAGAAAGGAATTTGGTTGCTTCTACCTTGTTTTCAGAATCTAGTTCTAATAAATGCCAAATGTGGCACAATAGATTAGGCCATCCTCATTCTAGAACTTTGTTATCTTTATTTTTGGTTTTCTACATGATAATAAAGTTTCTCTTAAAGATGTTTCCATTAATTGTTCTAGTTGTAAAATGGGCAAAAGCAAAACCCTTCATTTTCCCAAAAGTGCTTCTTTATCATTGAAATGTTTTGCTCTAGTCCATAGAGATGTATGGGGTATCGCACCTATGACATCACATTCCCATTTTAAGTGTTTTGTTACATTTATTGACGATTATAGTTGTTTTACATGGGTTTATTTCTTGCATTTAAAATCTAAGGTGCTTACAACTTCTAAAATTTTCTTAGCTTATGTTGAGAATCACTTTTCCACTTCCATTAACACCCTTCGTACCGATTCTGGTGGAGAATATCTTTCTAAAGATTTTTAGAATCTTTTGCAGCACAAAGGGATAATTTCTCAAAAAAACATATCTTTAAAAACGCAACCCACCCCCCCCCCCCCCCCCCCCCCGAAACAAACAAAATATATATATATTTTGGTGTCCCAAATAAAAAATAGACATCTCTTGGACATTGTTCGTTCACTCCTCTTAGAATCTTCTGTTTGGCCCGAAGCTTTATCAACAGATGTCCAGTGGAAAGAACAAAACTAACTGCTCAATCCTCCAAGTGTGTTTTCTTAGGATACGAACATGACCATAAAAGATTTTTATGTTATGATCCCAAGGTAAACCACATCCGAATTTTTCGCAATGTTGTGTTTTTTGAGAACCAATATTTTTTCCAACATAATCAAGATCACAATACATCTCCTGCGATTTCATTTGTTCCAGACTTCGGTGACACTCCTATTTTGCCTACGGAAAATACTAAGCCTATTCTTGTGTGTGAGAGACATCGACAGAAAAACACTACTATGCCGAGCCTCCTCACACATCCACTTCCTCTGCACTTGAACCCACTCCTACACCAGACATCAACCATTCTATACTTCCGCACTGATATTCTCGCATCTCCCGGCCCCCTGATCGCTTTGGTTTCACCCATACATCCTCACTCACTACTATGTCTTCTGTCCATATCAGTGTTATGAAATTCGGTTTGGAAGCCATTTCGGTTTTCCTCTAAATGAAATGTTTCGGCCAATTCGGAGATTTCGGTAAAAATATTTCTGAAAAAAATATTTATATACATATATTAAAATGAATAAAAATAATATATGATACATTTAATTTATTGTACTAAATGAATGCAATATGTCGATTTATATTTGATGGGCCATTTCATATTAGAGTGAAACTTGCCTAGCTTATTCATAATAAAAATGTTTTTATTGGAATAAAATTTGATTAGGGTGATAGGGCCCATAAAGTTATATAGATTTTAATAGACAGGCGGTAGCCGTGGCACCACATTAGAGCCCACTAATTTCTCTAAGCCAAAAGGCCAAAAAAGGTAGTTTTACTTTTAATTTTAAGTTTAAAAAATATGTTTAGCTCCTTTGCTTTCATTCTTTCTATTTTAAAGGCAACCTAAATACGGGGACGAATAATTAGATGAATCGGCCGAAATCATAAAATTTGGACCGAATTTGGAACGAATTCTGGGACGAATAATTATAGGTACCTGTTCGTTTCAATAAATTGAACGAACCCAAATTATACAGAAATTTCGGCTGAAACGAACCAAATTTCATAACACTGGTCCATATACCTAACCATTTTTCTCAAGCAGTGCAATGCAAGTATTGGCAATAGGCTATGCAGGAAGAACATGACGCACTCAAGACAATCATACATGGGACCTTGTTCAATGTCCTCCATCAGTCAAACCCATTGGATGTAAGTGGGTCTACTCTATCAAGCTCAATCCCGATGGTACTTTGACACGTTATAAGGCTTGCTTAGTGGCCTTGGCAACAATCAAGAGTATGGTATTGACTATGAGGAGATATTTGCTCCGGTCACTAAGATGACAACAGTGCATACCATTCTTGCTATTGCAGCATCAAGTTCTTGGCCTATCTATCAAATGGTTGTGAAGAATGCATTCCTCCATGGAGATCTGAAAGAGGAGGTGAACATACATCTTCCTCAAGGTTATAAATCTACTTCTAAGAATGAAGTGGCTCAGCTCCGTCACTCCTTATATGGTCTCAAGCAAGCACCAAGAGCTTGGTTTGAGAAATTTCGTTCTACTCTGCTTCATCTCGGATTTGCTCAAAGTCATAACTCTATATGATCCTTCGGTTCATGAATATTTGTGGTCGAGCTACCACCTTACTTCTAGTTTACGTGAATGATATCATCATCACAGGCACTCATAGTAACGTGATCCACATACTTCAATCATCACTTCAAGCTGCATTCCAAATGAAAGATCTGGGTCCTTTAACGTAATTTTTGGGACTTGAGGTACAACAGTCTAGAAAGGGACTTTTTCTCCATCAACATAAGTATGTTCCTAATCTCATTGACCTTGCTAGGCTCCATGGCGCCACACCTGTGGAGACTCCGTTAGAAGTCAATGTGTAGCTTCGGAAAGATGATGGGGATCTCCTATCCGATTCCACCTCTTAGAGACGCTTAGTCGGCAATCTTGTCTACTTGACCATTACTAGGCCGGACATCTCATGTGGAGTGAATGTTGTTAATCAATTCATGACAGCACAAAGGCATCACCATTTAGTTGTTGTCAAACGGATCATTTGATACATTCTTGGTTCTCCGAGCGGACTTTTTTTCCAGTTGGCACACCACTTGCACTTAATACTTATTCCGATGCCAACTAGGCAGGATGTCTGGATACTCGTAAATCCACTACGGGTTCGTGTGTTTATTTGGGCGAAGCACTCATTTCTTGGAAATGATAAAAGCAAGAAAGGCTCTCAAAATCTTCCACCGAATCTAAATATCGTGCTATGTCCTCTGCTTGTTCCGAGATTCTATGGCTTCGTGATTTACTTTCATATCTTGGTTTTCCTCGAACCTCAGCTACACCTCTTCATGCAGACAATACCAATTCCATCTGTATCACTAAGAATCCGGTTTTTCTGGCGCGTACAAAACATATTGAGATGGATTTTCACTTTATTCAAGGTGAATATGATCGCCAGGTCATCATCTTGCACATGTTTCCAGTAAACTCCAACTTGCAGACATCTTCACAAAAGGGCCACCTAGGCCCCGTCATGAGTTCCTGGGTTGGGGTTTTGGGGGGGGGACCTGGCCCACAAGGCCCGTGTTATCCTAGGTAATCATTCTTAGTGTAAAATTATTCCTTTCCTTGTTTATAACATTGTAATATATATTCTTTCCATAAACATAGATTGTAATATATTGTAATTGCTTTGATTAATGCTGAGAAGAGATTATAAATGGAGCAAGGGATCGATCCAATTATTCTACAATTCTCTGTGTGATGTGCTTTTGGTACCGGCATCAAGTTGCCTTAATCTCGACTTTTGCACAAAAAAGAATAAAAAGCTTTCTACTCCTCTTCGTTGTTGTACTTAGAGCAAGAAAATGGAGTGATTTGACGAGAGGAAGAAGGGTTCTCGTTCTAAGCTCTGCCCTCAGTAACGATAATAACTTGACAGGGGCTCGATGTTGAAAGGGGCGAAGGAGCTTCATAGAGGTGGGGCGAAAATGATAGCTACGTGGTGGGACGAAAATGACTGCTACGAGCACTGATTGACTGTAGTGATGGTGCTAGTTGATGCTGATGCTGATGACGACTCCAGGCCCAAGGGCAAAGAGAGAAGGTGATGACAATGGAGGCCTTGCCGAGGCACTAGAGCCAAGTGTGTCGATGATGACAATGGTCTCTCCCTCTATCTTTCTCTTACTCCCTCCCTCCCTCCCCGTCTCCTCGAGTGAGACTTAGGTTTGGTTGTCGGCGTTTAGGTTTTGGTGATATGAGGGAGTTCAGACAAGGGTTTTGAATGTGGAGGTGATGTCAATCAAGAGGATTTGGGAGGTATGGCAGTCGACTTCTTGGAACTAGCTAGATGGAAGGTGAAGTCAAGGGGTTTGAGGGCATTGGAGATATCAACTTCGGGTTTGTGCTTGGATAAGTTTTGGTTTTGGGATTTTAGGGTTTGGTGGGATGGGGCTTAAGGCAAATTAGGCTAGGGCTTCTAGTCAGTAGGGATCTTGAGAGGATTTTTGGGTATGAGTTCTCAATTTTGGGATTGGACAAGATGGCTGGCATTGGTCTTAGGATTTGGGTTTCAGTTTCCAATTTGGGATTAGGGTTTAGTTGTGGAGTTCCATTTTATTTATTTTTTTAATGTAGTCAAAAGATGTGGAGAGTCTAGGATCATTCGATCAAGGGGTTAAGTCTGATGGTAGTCAGCAGATCTGGGTTTTGGTGGGGTTTCCAGTTCGGATGGTGATAGGGTTATGCATAATGAGGGATATAGGTGTTGATCAACTGATGATATTTGGGTTTTAGGGCATTCAGCCAACATGGATTTGGGTATGCAGAATGAGGGATATAGGTGATGATCAACTGATGATATTTGGGTTTTAGGGCATTCAGCCAACATGGAAGGGAAAAATACCTGATGGAGCTGATTTTCAAATCAGGGGTGGATTGATCTTAGGTTCTGATTCCAATTGATGCAGATAGCGGATCGAGATGCTGGGCAGATACAATAGAGATCTAAAGGAAGGGGGGTAGGTTAGGCTTTCACTCAAAAAATTGACCTCACGCCAAACTCCATATCACAGGCAAGGAGAAGAGAACTAAGGAGAAGAGAACTTGGGAAACCCAAAAGCATTTGGAAGATTTTCATTATTCATTGTCTGCTTGCCAAAGAGGCATTATAAACCACACCCACACCCCCATTATTCCTTATCTGGCGCACGCCCGCCCACACACACAAACACAACACTACACACTAAAAAGTAAAAGAAATAACATACTTAAAATACATTGATGGCATGGATTAAAACATCTAATTAAAAGGCATAAACCACTTAAAATATAATTAAACCTACTTAATAAAATAAAGAGTTTTTTTACAAAAAGGCCCCTATATTTTTACAAAATCTCAAAAACACCCCTCTGCTTTGTTTTTTTTACTTGAAGAAGCCTTGACTAACAATCAAACGACTCAAACTTTAGCAAAAGCAACGGTTGTTTCCACTCTCACCCTTATCTTTTTATTTTACCATTTTATCCTTGGCTTTTACTGAAAACTTGAAACGACACATTTGACCTTGTTTTCACTCTCTCCTTAATGTACTCTACATTGTCTCCATCGAAGAAGAATGGGAAGATTTTCATTAAGTCCCGCTATGTGAGGCTTTATTCTAGGGAAATCCTAAATTAAAAGGACTGGAACTCTGCAGTGGGGCCACCTATTGAAATTTGAACCATTCAAAATAAACGCTCTCTAGGTAGATGGGGCATCTTCAGATTTTACATCAATTTGAATTTGTTCCGCCATTGGATTGAGTGTTTGATTAAAAAAAAAGTGATTAACATAATATTTTACATGTTCATTATCAACTTTTCATCAAATAGTCAATTTAACGATTAAACAAACTCAAATCGACGTAAAATTTGAGTGTAATCCATATACTAGGAAAAAATTTTATTTTGATCTGTTTAGATTTCAGTAGGTGGGGCCCACATCCACAGCAGAGTTCCACTCTTTTGACTGAGAATTTCTCTAGGTTAAAATCTTAGATGATCTAGTCTCTATTTTGTTTTGATTTGTTTGTTTGAGCTTTGACATGGACAGATAGAACAAAAAGTTGGACTAAACTTAGGGCACCTTGAGGTCTAACCAAATTTGAATGTACCACTGATTTAGATGGTCCATTGATTGTGCATGGTCAGTTATAGCAAGGTGCAAGTTGAGCAAGAAGGAGTGCGTTGTTTTTCTTTTCTTTTTTTTTCCCTTTTTTTAAAGAGAAGAATTGTGTTGGAGCCAATCTAAACCAATTCAACTTGACTCAAACCAGAATCCAACCGAATCTGAACATGAGTGGGATTTCAAAATTGAATTTTGAAATTCAATACCAATGCAATGGTGAACATGTAATAGTCCAGAACGGAAGGGGGAAAAGCACTAAAGCAATCATGAAGAAAAGAGAAATTTGTAGTGCATTTGTAAAGTGATTAGGTGCTCTACAGATTTTTCATTTTTTGCATGGATATAGATTTAGGACTCTTGTGCAATGAGAAGCCCATTCTTGGATTTTTGTTTGATTGTGGGCTGATTTTTACAGCTGCTCATCCACCATGCATGTGGAATAATATGCATGTACCATCTATATCATGGGATTATCTTAAGATACAAGAAGTATTTATTGTTTAAATTTAAATCATCGAGAGCGTCACTTTCTACTTTGATAGGGGGATCCGCATAGGATCAATCCGATTGCTATCACAAAGACATTTATACCATGAATTAGGACTGATCTCAATTTGACACCAGATCGGTAAATTGACTAATTTAAAATTCGCACTCTTTAAAACTCTTGATGCCATTAAATTAAGGATCAAGATAGACTGATATCATACAGGCCAGCCACTTGTTGATGCAATCACAAGGTAAGCTTCAACTAACTGGAGAACTCAATTTCAATCTCTTATTCAAATCAATATAATCAGATACACAGACAAAATAGCTAGATCTATTATATAACCTCACTCATCATGGTTTATTGATCAGTCCGATCATATTCTTATTTTCCAGTTGGAAACACGACTGGATTAATTTGGGCCGCCCATCTCCATTTGTCAATATTTAGGTAATGTTTGGAACTTGACCCTTCCAAGTTCCAATCATTCAATTTTCGGCTATAACCTGTAAATTGTGGGTTCACCAGATCAATTACATGGATCTTGCTACATTATTAGTAGCATAAATCCATACTTCTTTTCACCAGGTTGCAGGATCAAATGATGCAATCATGCGTGGACCTCAATAAAGCAAATAATCTAAGAAGGCAATATGCAATTAGGTGTGGACCACAACAAATTAGATCATCTAAGCATAGTTTTCAAAATCGGAATCACATCACAAATCGTTCATACCCATGAATCGAATAGAATTGGGAATCGTAGGGTTTTTTAATTTTCTAATAAAAATATAAAAATAATTAAAAATTAAAAGAAAAGGAAAAAAGTAATTATTCATAACCATCCATTTTCCCATTTATAGAGGTATAAATATAATAACAAATAAGTCTATCATACAATTCTATCAAGAACATCATGACATATTAATATATATGTGATTTAATTATGTGTAAATAGTTAAATAAGTTTAAAGAATCAATATTTTTTTATCTTTAAATAAAAAAATAAAAATAAAAATAAAATCAAAACCATCAATCTTATACAACAGGATATCTCTTGAAGTTAAGAAGTTGATCATGAAGAAAAAAACCAAAATAGATTAAAAAGAAAAGTATAGACGAGCACCATACGTACAGTTAAATGCATGTTCTTTATTCATCTTTAAAACCTTATCAAAGCCGCAAAAAATTCTTAGGAGGTTTCGTTGACTACTAAATAACCTTTAAAAAATAAAAGCGCTAAAAGAAAGAAATAATAAAGAAAGAAAAAGGCTAAAAGATTATTAATATTAACTTATTAGTTGTAGTCATCCATGCTTAGTTGAATCGTTTGAATCGTAAGATTCAATGAAACGAGTATCAAATCATAAGATTCACACCTGAACCCTAAGATTCATTTGTAAATGGGATTCGTTGCATAGATACAAATCGTTTTCCTTAAGATTCGAGATACAAATTGTAGGATTCTAATAACTATGCATCTAAGATAAAAATTTGGTCAATTAATTCATCAGGTGGGGTAATATCCAATCTACCAGTGGATGTTGAGAAAAGGGCCCAACTTTAAATGGGACGTTTGTTCTCTGCACATTCCCTTGAGCAGATCCTCTTAAGAAATGAGAAAAGGTTAAAAGTGTCATTTCAAGTTTCTAATAAATGTCAAGGATAAAATGGCCATATAAGAAGGATAAAAGGGATTAGTGGAAACGCAGTTAATTTTGCTTGAGCTTGAAAGTTAGTCCAGGGTTCTTTAAGTAAAAACACAAAGTAGAAGGGTGTTTTTGAGGTTTTGGGAAAGTATAGGGGCCTTTTTGTAAAAAATTCTAAAATAAAAATAGATGGGGCGGGCCCATTGGCTGGTCAACCCATGGGGGACCATGGTCTGTCCTACATCAGAAAGTTGATAATAGAAGAGGTTCCAATATTCAATGTGATTGTGGCGGCGGCCTGGGTATCGATCATAAATGAATCCTTTCCAAGATGAGTTGTTGACTTAGTTGGACATCGTGTCAAGTCTCATTAAGGACTGAGTTCAGAGTTTAGTCATCACCTATCTGCCATAGAAGGTTCTCAATCATTTAGGACAGTTGCTGTCGGTCAGGGATTGATCATCTTGTGTCTCCATATTCTACATGTTCATCACAGTTCATTGATTCAAAAGCTTCAGACCACATGACAGACATAACTCTCAGTTTTTTTCGGGTCCTCCTCATCAAATAGTGATCATGTCAAACAAGTTTAGGGAACACGAACTATCAATGTCTCCCCTTGATGTCATTGTCCTCTGTTCTACAACAAAGCTTGCTACTATCCTTGTCTGTTGGTAATCTTACAAAGTCCCAGAACAGTGGTGTGACTTTCTTTCCGTTGCAGGATGGAAAAATTAGTGGATATAAGAATAGTGGGCTTGTCTGATCCAAAGGGTAATGTGCCCTCTGCCTAAAGTAATCTGGTCAAGTTCATACAAAAAACGATCTGTCATAATGGTAAAACATCGCTTAAGGCACATTCCATCCTAGGTTTTTTTTTTTTTTTTCTCTCATGATCTGAATGGCATTCAATGTACCTGTCAACAAAAGTCAAATGGCTTAATCCTAGTTCCTTTCGCAGGAATATCAGCAAAAAAAATTTTGAAATCAATGATGGCTAAATTTTGACGGCATTATTTTGTTAATCCAGAAACAACTGGGTTGGGTGGTATCCTACGAACTCAGCAGGGGAAACTGTATTCACCTTTTCGGGGTATGCAGGCATAGCATCATTGAACAAGGCAGAGACTAAGTCCATCCTATTGGGACAACGTGAAACTTAATGTACCAAAGCTCATCATCGAAGATGATTCTAGCTGTGTTATCCATTGACTACAAACCAAGTAGATGCTCCCTGGCATCCTAAAAGAATGTGGTTACAAGAAATTCAAGACTTGTTAACAGGTACATTGAATCATCTACTTCAAAACCAAATATACTCTGGTTCTAAACAGAGGGGTTTCTTAGGTTTGATTTCTTCCTGTATTTGGGAGCTTTGGGTTTTTGTAAAACCCATAATGAGGCAGGCCTTTATTTTGTAGCCTAGCATGTTCTCATACACTGTATAGCTTTTTTTAATAAAAACAAGAATAAAAAAAAAAAAAAGCAGTATCAAAACAGAATAAGAAAATCTAATGAGAGGAGAATTTTTTTATAATGTCTTCAAAACTGCAAGGACAATCCATAGGTTGAAGTTAATTAGATTTTTTATTCTTTATTATTTTAGTAATAAAAGCCAAATACCTGTTAAGCCCAAGGTTCGTAGATCCCAAAGTAGCAAATGGTTGTCTGTGCCTCCAGTGACTAGTCGGCACTTTCGCCTCAACAATGCAGATGCTAAAGTTTGGGCGTTCTTCTTGACCTGCTGCATATACGCTTTGTATTCAGGGGTAGCAACTTGCTTTAATGCTATTGCCAGAGCTGCAATGTGATTATTGTGGGGTCCACCTTGCAGTGATGGGAAAACAGCAAAGTTTATTTTATCCTCAAAATCAAATAGATCATTTTCCTCTCCTTGACAGAGAGACATTCTCTTCCTCGGCCTTTTGCCTTTCCTGTAAAAGATTATGCCTCCCCTAGGACCCCTTAGACTTTTGTGGGTGGTTGAAGTAACAATATCACAATAATCGAAGGGACTTAAGCACTCCTGTAAACAGCACCATTCATATTAATTAGCAATAAACGCTATGACCCTTGAATAGCAATTACCAAACAATAGCAAGTTAAACTGTTGTTAACAACAATAACTCAAAGCCTTTAGTCAAAAAGAAAAAAAGAAGGCAACAAAAGCAACTCAAGAGGCTCACAGCGAAGAATAAATAGAGTTCAAAGAAACAAGATAGAAGATAAAGTTTTATTTTATTCTTTTTTTTTTTTTTTTTTGCTAGACCGGGATCCTAGAGTGATACTTTAACCTGATGAGCCGGGGATTGATCCCTGGGTATCTGTGTGTAACAAGGGTGCCAACACCACTCAACCAAGAGTGTGTTGGGAAAGATAAATTATTTGCTAACCACTTAAAACTATTATATATAGCTGAAATACCAATAACTCAAAGCCTTTACTCAAAAAGAAAAAAAGGAGGCAACATAAGCAACTCAAGAGGCTCACAGCGAAGAATAAATAGAGTTCAAAGAAACAAGAATGAAGAAAAAGTTCTATTTTATTTTATTTTTTTGCTAGACTGGGATCCTAGAGTGATATTTTAACCTGATGAGCCAGGGATTGATCCCCAAGTATCTGTGTGTAACGAGGGTGCCAACACCACTCAACTAAGAGTGTGTTGGGAAAGATAAATTATTTGGTAACCACTTAAAACTATTATATATATATATATAGCTGAAATACATTTGTATCATTTCAAAATGCAAAATCAGTAGACACTCCTATTGAGCAGAATCACGGCTTACATTCAAAGAGCGGCAAACTATTTCGTGATAAAAGATCACATAAAATGTCAGTGTGGGAGACTAATTTATTTATCATGTGTCCAGATATTTCATTTGCTATATAAGTTTGGTGAGTGAATTTATGCACACCCCCACGAACTGACCATTTGGCTGCAGTTCATAGAATTCTCAAATGCTTAAAAGGAGCACCAGGACGTAGCATTTTGTATAATGTCATGGGCACGTTAATGCATAAGCATAACCTAACATTGACTGGGAAGAATCCAAAACACATAGAAGAACTACTATAGGATGCATGATGGATGGTGGAAACTTGGACTTGTGAAAAAGTGAGAAACGGGCAGCAGTTACATAATCAAGCTTTGAGGCTAAGTATTGGTCTATGGTTCAAGGTGATGTGAGTAGTTATGGTTGAGAATATTATAATAAGAATTGGGCTTTAAGCAACGTAAGCATATGATTCTACATTATGACAGTATATTGGTGATCAACATTACAAAGAATCCAGTATCATGAGCAACAAAATGAAGTTGACAGTCGTTTCAACATAGAAAAGATTTAAAGAAAAGGAATGCCTTTAACATTGTGGGAAATAAGCTCCATTAGTACCCATCCGATACAAGGCAATGATTGTGAGCCATCTCCTTATTTTTATTTTGACCACCTTTTTAGGAACTTGGATCAAGATGGCTATGAGTAGTGTCCATCGAAGTTTTTTATGGATCACCAATCCACAACCAACCTTAATACCACATTCCGACCAGTGGGCACACAACATGCCACAAGTCACCTTACTCAGTCAAGACATGCTTAGGGTCCAACTTGCGAACACATGCTAGCAAGTTTCATTTCTAGAGGATAATTTATTTCAGAATAAAACCTATATGTAGTCAACCATAGCAAAATATTTCATGAAACAAAGCTGGAAGATGAAGGTTTTATTATAAAAACCTCACTTTTGTACCTAAGAAAGTAAGGATACAAGATGATATAGATGTCTATCTAATTGTTTAATATAACTCCTTAAACCAAAGCAAATTGATAGTATAAGCTAATATATCCGATGTAGAGATATTAGGGGTAACCAAAATGCACCACTGAAGACTAAACTATTAGAATCACACAACCTAATTCATACATACGAAATCCAAGGCCAAAATCTTAGAATTATTTAGAGAGTAAAGCACATTCTAGCATGGGAAGTCAGATGCGGAGCCCCACTTGACCAACTAAAGCACCACATGGCACGTTGGTGGATATAGTGCATCCTACAACATATAAGCAGGGGCGAACCCACGTATAGGGGTCTGGGGGCTGAAGCCCCCACCCATTCCTAAAAAAACTTAAAAGTTTTTAAAAATCCCCCTTGCAAATTCTGAATATTTATATTATATAAATATATATTTTTACATAACACCCAAAACACCACGCACCAAAGTTAATTCCCTGGGTTCGTTCCTGAGCTCGATTACCCATCTACCAAAAACTAGGCTCCATCAAACATTGCCAGTCATCCATTCGAAGGCATGATAGTGCTCAAGCATGGACTTTTATTTTCACTGACTATCTCAAAGCCTTGAATCTGATGACTGTATGTCCAATGGAGCTGAGTTTTTTTTTTTTTTTTAGATAGCCAATCACAACTTAACCCCCCACAAGCTCCCTCTCTTTTCTCATATTCCATGACCCATGGGCCCACTTACAGCTCAAGAGGATTGATTTCCTACAGTTCAATCTCCATGCAGCACATGCTCGTATGCAAATTAAGGTCTCAAGTTAAAAAAAATAAAACGACACAGAAACAATAAAACATTAACACCACCAAATATACCAAGAGATGTTCAATAAAATTCCTCTCCTCCTTTCTGATTTTTGGGAGTTTATAACAGTATACACTACATATAACTGATCGAACCAGGAGAGAAATTTTTCTTCACACCCACAAGAAGCAAAATTCAGTCTAAAAACAAAAGTTCAAATCAGAAATCCACACCTTAGCAGCTACAAGTCCACTAATGTGAGCCATGTCGCACATCAAAACCGCCCCACACTTATCCGCAATCTGCCTGAACCTAGCATAATCCCACTCTCTGGGATATGAGCTCCCACCACAAATCAATATCTTGGGCCGATAATCCAGCGCCCTCTCCTCAAGCTTATCATAATCAATGTACCCAGTAACCGGGTTAACCTTATAAGGAAAGCTCTCAAAGAAAATTGAAGCACCTGAAACCTTCTTCCCACTCGGCGTATAGTACCCATGACTCAAATGCCCGCCCGACGGCGAATCCAACCCCATAATCCGATCCTTGGGAAGAAGAAGACCCGTGTAGACTGCAAAATTCGCGGAGGTACAGGAGTATGGCTGGACGTTCACGCCCCAATTCTCAGGGTCGAGATCGAACGCTGCAAGAGCACGCTCCCAGCAGAGCGTCTCGATCTGGTCAATGTACTGGTTCCCGCCATAGTACCTCGCGCCGGGCATCCCCTCCGAGTACTTGTTGGTGAGATGGCTGCCGAGCGCCTCCATAACCGCGCGGCAGACGTAATTCTCAGAAGCAATAAGCTCAATTCCCCTAAATTGCCTCACCTTCTCCTTCTCCATGATCTCATGGACGTCAGGGTCTGCAACAGAGAGCGGCTGGTTCGCCCACGAGCGGACCACCGCTCGCCTGGCTTCGAGCTCGACCGAGATGCGCTTGGGAGGGTTGAAGCAGGAGGAAGAAGACGACGATGACGATTCAAAGTCCCTTCGCCGCTTCAAGCACATGGGGTAGCCTAGAATGCTGAACTGCTCTTCCTCAGGTCGTTCTACGTCATCCTCAATGGGGTCGGTGGCCGCGGCAGAGGCGGTGGTGTTGTGGGAATTCTCGGGCTCGAGCAGCTGCAGTGGGATTGACCGGAGGGTGTGGGAGGGGTCGCGGAGATTTGAAACGATCTGGAAGGAGATGGAATCGTCGGCGATGGGAGCGCGGGCGGATTCGATTGCGTGGGGGTTTGGAGGGGAGGAGTGGGTGTGAAACCCTAGGGAGAGGTTGGATTGGGAGAAATCCATGAGGGATGATGAAACCCTAGAAATATTGGGGTGAAACTGGAGAAGAGCAGTGGCAACAACAGGAACAGCTATCGAAGCAGGTAGTGATTGAGGAAGAGGAAGAGGAAGAGGAAGATGAAGAAGCAGCTTCCATGCGATGATTTTGGGAGGGAGAAAAGAGAAACCCTAGAAATGGTGGGGGTGGAGGGGGTTTGGTGCTGGTGGATTGGAATGAAGAGGAGAATAAGGTGACAGGAGTAGAGGGAATGGAGCAGAGGAGATGCAATGCACCTGGATGGGATTTGGGGATTGTTTCAAACTTTGGGGGTGTCCAGAAGCCAGATCCAAGCGAGTTGTCACTAGGCCCACGTTTTTTTTGTCACTAGGACCACGTTTCTTTTTTTCTAAGTTTGCCTTTCTATTCTATACCTATACCCTTCTATAAAACAACAGTTTGGTCGACTCTGGTTTCCCCTAAAAAAGGGCCCCTAAATAGGCCTCTCATATGTAAAAACTTGCTAAATGGAGATTGGAACACGTATGAAAGTAGGCAGTGGCGGACACAGGATTTTCATTTAGGTGGAGCAGACAATGGTCAATTGAAAAAATGATACCCTTGGCAAGAAAACCTACAACATCACTCACTTCCTTATGAACAAAAATACAAAATGGAGAGCATAATTATAAAAATTAGCCAATAGATGTAACAATTAAAGCAAACATGATACAACAACAATTTAAGCAAATCATAAACCTAAAGGCACATGGTCAAAACAAATACAATTCACACTAGATACAATTTTTAATTTCTTTAAATCAAACAGTCTATGCCTAAAACCTATAAATCAAAATCTCTTCCATCAATATAAGATTCAATAGACACAACTTACAAGGACAATAAGAGTTATATCGTGGATCAACAAAAGGAAAAGTTAGACAAGTGCTTGAAATCATAATGAAAGTGGAAGACAAAACATGCAAGAGTCTCGATTATATTTTCTCCATAGATTAGTAAAAAATTAAGAAATAATTGATTTCCAATACCAAATAATCCAAAAGGGAAAAGTAAAAAGGAAAAGGGGGGGCGGGGGGGGGGGAAGAAATCTAATAACCCTTACAGGTAGCAAAGCTAGATCAGATCGAAAGGGACTTCTTGATATTTGAATAGTTTTGTGAATGATCGAACCATGGGTTTTGTGAGAACATGGCAGGAGAGAAAAGGATAGAAAAAAAAAAAAAGAGGGAAAGAGACGAAGTCTTAGACGTAAGACACGTGGGGCAATTTTTCGAACAAATGTGGGACATGGCCTAGGGTCCCATCTGATTCTCTTGAGACTTCAAGATGTGACCTGGGGCGGCCGCTCCATATGGTCACAACTTGGGTCCGCCCATGGAAGTAGGGGAAAACCTCTTCGGTTCTTTCTTCTCTTCTTCTCTCGGTTGTTTCTCCTTCCCATCTCTTTCTCATCACCTCCTACTCTCTCACCGACCTCCATCTTCCATCTCCCTTTCTATTTTTTTTTTTTTTTTTGTTAGGAAAACAATTTTTGCTGCTCTTTTTGGTGCTCTGCCCTAATTTGTCAATCGGCTGTCACAACTCAAGCCATCAATCGCCGGAGCGGTCTCCTCTCTCAGTTCTAGGTGCCTTTTGTTTTCTCTTCTTTCTCTTATTCTTCTTCTTCCTCCACCTCCTCTTCCCTCTCCTTTTCTTTCCTCTGCTTTTTTTTCTTGTGTCGTTTTTCCCCTCAGTGAAGTTGTTTGATTTAAGTTCTCTGTTTGATTTATGTTGGTGGCAATTTTTGTTAGGATTTTGTGTGTTGGCTAAATTCATGGGTTGGACAAAACTCTGGGTCTCTGAGTTGTAATTTTCTATTTAGAAAAGGCCCTTGAAGTTAGAAGTTTGGAAGGACTCAGAAGCAGAAAGCCTGAAGGAAATAGAAGAAGTCTGCTGGAGAAAGAGCTGAATTTCCGGATCAAGTCCAGAGGGGAGTTCGCTCGAGCGACCATTTCATTGGCTCGAGCGAACAGTGTTCTGTCTTGCCCAGTTCTAAAACAGAGGGTTGTTCGCTCGAGCGAACCGAGAGATCGCTCGAGCGAACCTGACGCAGACAGTGGTTCAAGATTGGAAACTTGATATTCTAATTGTGCTCAAACTGCTAATTTCCATCCTAATCAAGTTAGGAAACATTAAGCACGAACCAAGGGCTATTTAAAGGGTTCTAAGGCTATTGCAAATATAGACCTCACCTCTCATAGTGCTGAGTTAGAGTTTATCATTGAGAGAGTTCTTCTCTAGAGCTTTATGAAGTTGTGCTGCTAAGTTCTCTAGAGTCACTTCTTCTGCATCCTTTGTAGAAGATTATCTTCCTGAGAGAAGATTTGAGGAGTCAAGTGCTGGTCTGGATCTGGTGCAATCAACGGTGTGAAGTCGTTGAAGCGTGAAGCGACACAAGGTAACTTCAGTCCTTGGGTAGGGGATATCTAGGGAGGAGATCTGAGTTTCTTATAATTGCGAGATTCATAGTGCTTGATTTGATCCAGTTTGGATCGGTGGTTTTTCACCCGGTTAGGGTTTTCCACCTAAAAATTGGTGTCCTTATGGTGTGTGCTTATTGATTTATTTTCCGCTGCATATTGTTTATTTCTGCACACATTGGTTGATTGTTTGAGTACACCAATCTAGAAATCCCAGAGACCCCTCCACTTTTTCAATTGGTATCAGAGCGGGTTACACTATTTTGTTGTGTCTGATCGTACAAGATTTCTAGAATGGTACTCAATAGAGAAGGGACATCAACTTCCAAGCCTCCTTTGTTTGATGGCTCTAATTATTCTTATTGGAAGCAAAGGATGATTGGGTTCTTTAAATCCATTGATGATGATGTCTGGGATATTGTTGAAGATGGGTTTTTTAGACCAACATCTGTGGTTGATGGAAAAATTGTTCCTAAACCTAAAGCTGAATGGTCTAAGGATGAAAAGTATAGATCCAATTGTAATAACAAGGCTGTGAACTGCATATACAATGGAGTCTCTGCTGATGAGTTCAGAAGAATTTCTACTTGTAAATCTGCAAAAGAAGCATAGGACGTCTTGCAGACAGTCTATGAGGGTACAGACACGGTGAAGCAAGCCAAATTGCAAAGGCTGAATAAAGATTTTGAAACCATCGTGATGGAAGAGAATGAGACCTTTGATCAATTTTATGCAAATCTGAATGAAATTGTCAATTCTGTGTTCATTCTGGGGGAAGAAATACCATAACACAAGGTTGTCAAGAAAATTTTGAGGTCTCTACCTTCTAGATTCGATTCTAAAGTTGATGCTATTGAAGAAAATAAGAATCTGGATACCCTCAAGGTGAATGAACTGGTTGGAAATCTTCAGACATTCGAAGCAAACCGGTTAAATAAAGGCAAATCAAAAGAAAAGGGCATTGCCTTGAAAGCTATATCAGAATCAAGAAAGAAGCCTGTAAAGAAAATTGAGTCTGATTCTGAAATTGAAGCTGAAGATGACATGGCTGAGTTTGTGAAGTATTATAAAAAATACATGAAGACAAAGAGAGCCAATAAAAAGAATTACAAATTTGAGAAGAAGGATTCTGCAAAAGAAACAAAGTGTTTTGAATGCCAAGGCTATGGTCACTATACAAATGAGTGTGCCAATAAGAAAAAGGCTACAAAGCAAAAGGCTCTAAACACAACTTGGGATGAAGAATCTTCTGAAGAAGAAAAAGAAGATCCCGAAGATGATCCTTCTGACAATGTGAATGGCAAGTTTGTAGCTTTCATGGCTAAATCTGTGACTGACAATGATACTAATGAAGATGAGTTGTCAGATCAAGAAAAAGATTGGGAAGAGTTGTTCCATGCTACCTATGCTGATTGTGTCAAGATGACCAAGTATGGTAACAAGATCACTATCAAGTACAAGGCTGCTCATGAAGAAAATTCTGCTTTGAAGAATGATTTAGAGCAAGCGCTTGAAAAGATTCAGCTTTTGGAAAGTCAGAAAAATTGTATGGCTGAAAATTTGACTACTGATGGTCAAAAACTTGGGAAGGCTGAAAAAGAAATAGTGAATCTGAAGGAAGAGATAGTGATGATGAAAGCTGAATCAAGACCTGCAAGGGAGACTGAAGATCTCTCTGTCTGAGCTAGAAGTCAAGCAAGCATGTCTAAACAAGATGAACACTGGTTCGAAGACTCTTACAAACATCTTGTGTAGTCAGAAGCCTTCTTTTGACAGAAGCGGTCTTGGTTATGATCATGGTGCATCCACTTTAAATGCTAAAGGTAAAACAATTTTTGTTTCAAGTGTTGCACATGCTACTCCACATACTGCACTTTCAAATAATGTGTTGAGTAGTTTCAAGAAAAAGAATGTGTCACGAGCTGCACGCACATCCACTTGTCATCATTGTGGATTAAAAGGACACATTCGTCCCCATTGCAAGAAATTGCACCGTCTACCTAAGACCAAGCAATGGCGGAAGAATTTTTCTCCACCCAAGACTACTCCAATTTGGGTTAGAAAATCAGACTTGCCTAAGGAGTTTGCTCACACTCTGCTGAAAGATCAAATTACACACCTGTGGGTCGCTACATGTAAAAAGCCCTGATCAAGGAGACCAAGCTCCCACCCCCAGTGCTGCTACGAAGATCATTCAGGGGGAGTTGCTTTTGAGGGGGAGCTATAGATCCTAATTGACAAGAAAGCTGCTGGTATTTTTTAGCTTTGTCAAATTATGGACAAAAAGGGGGAGAATGACTGATCAAGGGGGAGTTCGAGAAAATCAAGCTGAGAAGATCAAACTGAGTCAGAGACAATGCAGATCTACATTGCTGAGCTATTTTTTTAGTATGTATTTTGGTTTCATTATGGGTAGATCAAATTGTATTGTCCTAGGGAGTTTTGTCCATGAATTGCCAAAGGGGGAGATTGTTAGGATTTTGTGTGTTGGCTAAATTCATGGGTTGGACAAAACTCTGGGTCTCTGAGTTGTAATTTTCTATTTAGAAAAGGCCCTTGAAGTTAGAAGTTTGGAAGGACTCAGAAGCAGAAAGCCTGAAGGAAATAGAAGAAGTCTGCTGGAGAAAGAGTTGAATTTCCGGATCAAGTCCAGAGGGGAGTTCGCTCGAGCGACCATTTCATTGGCTCGAGCGAACAGTGTTCTGTCTTGCCCAGTTCTGAAACAGAGGGTTGTTCGCTCGAGCGAACCGAGAGATCGCTCGAGCGAACCTGACGCAGACAGTGGTTCAAGATTGGAAACTTAATATTCTAATTGTGCTCAAACTGCTGATTTCCATCCTAATCAAGTTAGGAAACATTAAGCACGAACCAAGGGCTATTTAAAGGGTTCTAAGGCTATTGCAAATATAGACCTCACCTCTCATAGTGCTCAGTTAGAGTTTATCATTGAGAGAGTTCTTCTCTAGAGCTTTATGAAGTTGTGCTGCCAAGTTCTCTAGAGTCACTTCTTCTGCATCCTTCGT
The DNA here is from genome assembly GCA_028538565.1 of Umbellularia californica. Classification (NCBI taxonomy): domain Eukaryota; kingdom Viridiplantae; phylum Streptophyta; class Magnoliopsida; order Laurales; family Lauraceae; genus Umbellularia; species Umbellularia californica. Next base: position 43,729,030 of record JAPQWN010000004.1, read on the forward strand.
AGAAGATTATCTTCCTGAGAGAAGATTTGAGGAGTCAAGTGCTGGTCTGGATCTGGTGCAATCAACGGTGTGAAGTCGTTGAAGCGTGAAGCGATACAAGGTAACTTCAGTCCTTGGGTAGGGGATATCTAGGGAGGAGATCTGAGTTTTTTATAATTGCGAGATTCATAGTGCTTGATTTGATCCAGTTTGGATCGGTGGTTTTTCACCCGGTTAGGGTTTTCCACCTAAAAATTGGTGTCCTTATGGTGTGTGCTTATTGATTTATTTTCCGCTGCATATTGTTTATTTCTGCACACATTGGTTGATTGTTTGAGTACACCAATCTAGAGATCCCAGAGACCCCTCCACTTTTTCAATTTTTCTTTCTTAACTTTTATGCTTAAATTGAAGTGAATGTGGTTGCAATCCTTCCAAAGATTAATAATAGCATTGGATTCTGTTTCATGAAAATATGGGTATTTTCTTCGGCAATGTTTCTTCCCTCTTAAATAGTTGAATAAATTTGGAACCCTACTTTGAGACAGTCACTCTATTGTATATAGTTAGAAAAAGCACAAATTGAAAATGGTTGAAGCCAGCCATCTAATGATATTCTTCTCATATTCTAGGCAATTCATAACATGCCATAGCATATCTTTGTAGAGATGAACCATAAAATGAGTATGTTAGCCACTTGGAATGGGGAAAAACTAAATGCACTTCCATCGGACCAAGAGAACTGAACTTCACTTCCATTTCATCAATCCGATCCATTAAGAAAAAACTTCTAACCCTTAATGAACCATTCAATTCAATCACGTTTTGTCATTGTATTCTGCTTTAATTTTCCATGGCATTAGGCATCTACAGGATCTGAATCATACATTATAGTACGAGTTGGAGCAAGACAATCAATAGTTTGGCAATTTTTTTGAAACAATAGTTCCTCCTATATATCCAAGAATATCTTGCAAATGAAATTACCATTGAACTTTAATGTTCTTCATCAAATATTTAAAATCATGCATTACAGTGGTCAAACATTATCATACAAATTAATGGGCCATAAAGGTTGCTTGGACATGGATTGCATGATTCAACCAGATTTACAGTGCTTGATTGGTGCCATATTTGGTTTGCTTTACTCCTAATGAAAGACTTCCTTGGAGCATTAGACGTGGTTGTTTCACAACCAGTAAAGTGAAAATGAAGGTAAAGGTAAGGTAACCCAACTGTCAAATATTCTCCCTTTATCATGTTTGGATGAAAAAAAAAATTAGAGTGAGAAAGTAAAGCACAACCACTATGTCTTTTTTCTACAAGCCACTTTTTCTTTACCTTTTAAAAGTTAGTTATGCCAGAAATAGAACTTAAGAGTGTCTTCATTTGGAGGCAGGCCTTTCAAACTCATATCCTTCTATATGTAACTCTTACCCCCTCTCCAATTCTTTGATGGATTTTGTCGTTTTTCCCCACAGTGAAGTTGTTTGATTTAAGTTCTCTGTTTGATTTATGTTGGTGGCAATTTTTCTTTCTCAACTTTTATGCTTAAATTGAAGTGAATGTGGTTGCAATCCTTCCAAAGATTAATAATAGCATTAGATTATGTTTCATGAAAATATTGGTGTTTTCTTCTCTAAAGAGTTGTTTTTCAGGTTGTTGGATTCTAAAGTGCTTAAATTGGTTTGTAGGGTCTGGATGTGCTTCGATATGCTCTGTATAATGGGTTTTGTTTCATGTTCCAGTTCTTCTTCTTCTTTTTTAGTATGTTGGTTTAATATTTGGGAAGTAATATCATGCCTTATGCCTTTGCTTTTATTTTTTTTTTCTTTATGTTTATTGGTTAGAGGAGACTAATTCAATGTTTCTTATCTATTAGAAACAGAGGCTTAGGAGCCTATATATCATTCTGCTCTTCTTGGATAGAGCTATCACTAACTTTTTTTTTTACATGATATTTTTGGAGTTTCATGGAAGATGGCGAAAACACATTTCATAAATATTTCTGTGTTTTTGAATGGTTGCTTCTTTAGTATTAATTGTAAACTATGATTAAATATTGTTATTGCATCATAAATCTCTACACTTGCTCTGTTACTGGATTGATTTTGTACCGAGAATGTTTGAATTCGATGGTGTAGATTGAATTTTTATATCTTGATTGCTTTATGTGCTTAGTTATTTTGTACATAAGATGGGAATAATTGTTTCAATCAAATACCCGTGAACAAGCTTTTCTCTCCATTGTAAGCAAAATGCTTACCCTGAAGCTTAGCATTGTAAGTTTGGTAGAGCTTATCCATAACTTTCCTTCCTATTCCTTTGCCTTTAACACCTTTGTTTTCATCAGTAGTAATTGATATATACCTGAATTAAAATATAATCCAAATAATAATAATTTTAATAGTTAAAATAACAGGTGTATGCCTACCAAGAAAATAAAAAAGAAAGTGTTTATTGATTGCTTCATGTACTTAGTTATTTTGGATATAAGATGGGAATAATTGCTTCAATCCAATACCCAATCAATGTGGTTTTGTTTAAAATTTGATGTTATACTTGCATATGGTTCATTGATATGTATCTAAACCATTAATCTCGTGAGTTGCTCACTCTCTTCATGTTTGCTCTGCCACTCAAGGGTATGTACTTATTTTTTTCAAGATCTTTTTTTTTTAATTATGATGGAGCACCATGTATGAGGCCACTAATTTTTTTTTTCTCATGGAGTGAAAGGTGAGACACTCCTATATCACATTAACTCTATCTTCTTGTTAAATTGGTTTGGATCATCTTTACTCGCTCTCTAATATTCTTTTATCAATTACTGAAATGCTAAACCGGAAAATATACAATAAGAAAAAAATTCCAATCGGCAGGATTAGAGTACACAGGTATAAGAGTATCATAACGCTTAACAAAACAAAAGAAAATCACAAAGTGGGAGGGAATAGTGAAACTTCACTATCACCCTTATCCAAAGAATCAAGAATTCTATCAACAACTGCTTACCGTGCTTGAACAGTACTTTAGCTCGAGAAAGGAAACGACTTCATTTCTTTCATATAGAAATGGAACTTCCATTGGACACACACATGCATTATATTAAATTCCATGTCAGCAACAACATTTAAATGCACCTTCTTTGCTCCAAAAAGCTGAACATGAAGTGTTTGATAAAAAGTCTAATAGAAATCTAAACTTAAATGACTTTTTATGGAATAAGGCCAAAATGATAATGATGATGATGATGATGAGAGGACAATCAAAATCTAGCACATCCCAGTTTCATATCTTTCAAGATCTAGGGTTTCGAACTTCATATACTATAGATTTTTAAAATTGTCCAGCTTCATTTGTGTAACCCATGTCCTAATAACCCCACACCTAGCAAATGTGTCATCGAGTAAAAAGTGGTACACACACCCATGTTACATCAAATCCCATCTTAGAAACAGTTGTTAAATGGACCTTTTTTACTCCAAAAAGATTGTACTATATAATACAAATTTTATCCAGCCTCTCTTAAATAGATATCAATTTGTTGTGTATTACCATTTATAAACAATTGCAAAAGGTACACACATGTACGTTGCATTAAATCCCATTTTAAAAATAGTTGTTAAATGGTCCTACTTTGCTCCAAAATGACTGCACTATCTAACACAGCTTCTTTTCAGTCTCTGTTAAATAGATATTCAATTTGTTGTGTATTACCATATAGGAATGGTTGTCAGAGTATCTTCTTCTATACCATGCTGGGATATTAAGACCAGCTTATATCCAGCAATTTCATCTTACAAATACTTGTTTGGTTAATCGATAGCATTGATTTTATGAACCATCATATCAAGGAACCAAGAGTTTTTTTATCAAGGAACCAAGAATTAGGAACAATGTTCCACATTCATGATTCATTTGGAATTAAAAAGGTGAGTTTATTATTAGAGGGGAGAAAAGAACTCATAAGAAAATCAATATTTGAATTCAAAAACTGAAAAGAAAAAAAGAAAATCTCTATGAGCCTCTTGGTTACTCCTACAATTCTTTTCACATATAAGCAATGTAGAAAGTGTATGTGTATGTGTGTCTTTTTTTTTTTTTTTTTTGGGTAGAAATGTAGAAAGTGTTCTTTGCTTTAGAGATCTTCACTGGATGATCATGGTTGCTCAACTGTTGCTTTAATCTAATGAAGTGATGGCAGCCTCTAGACAACTTCAAACTTCTTGCATTATCCATTCTTGTGTTATTAGGAGAAAGACACTTCTACTATAGTCAACATTTTGTACGAAACATTTTATTTTAACAAATCTGGATTTTGGGAACATTCCATGGAACAAACCAACAATCCAAAGTGGTAGGCATCTCAAGTCTCTGCTACAATATTAGATTAACTGCTAATTTTTTTTAACCCGAATAAAGAAAAACTACTAATTTCCAGACCATCAATCAGATGCCAACATTATATAACATGATAGAAACAAGAAAATGGAATCATAACAACTGAGACTAACGAATCAGTGGAATATACTCATTCATGGGCTCTAGCTAAATGGATTGTTCTTGGAAGACTGTTTGTCTTAATGTCCTGTTGGATAGCCTATTCTAACGTCACATATTTGATGTTGGTAAAAGAATTAGTTTAATGGACCTTCTTTGCTTTGATTTTTAACCATGTATTCAATAAAATAGCTTCTTAGTTCTCAGTCTATGATGCAACATCCTGTCATATATCATTTAGATCATTGATTCTGGATGCTGTCTTTTGCTTTGACTAGATATCTCAAAAAAATTGCACTCATGTTTTGTTCAACGGACCTTTTGGCTCATGAAAGAAAACCCGAATCATGCTTCCCACCAATGGTAAAGGGGTTTGATCCCCTCTTCATTCTTTAGAATCAGTAATGATCTTATTCATTTTCCCTTCCTTGCTCCTTCTATCCTTGATCCTGTAGTTAGAAAAATTAGATAATATGATTTGAAATTCTATCTACTCAAGTTAAATCTTAGCTTATCAGAGGAAACTAGCATAGTCAAGCATGGTTAAAAACAGCATTCCCTGTAATAATGACTCCCACGCCCCACACCAACCAGTCCTCCAAATACCTGAGGAAAAAAAAAATGGAGAAGTGGAAGAAGAGGGAGAGATTGGGTGTTGTTGCTTCTCATCCCCTATTTTTCCTCCTCCTCCTCCTCCTCAGCTCTCAATGGGTCTGCTGCATCACCACTTTCCAATCATCTAACCCACAACAGGTCAAGGACAAGGTGCCTGGGCTGCCAGGCTTATTCTTCAATGTTAGCTTTGCCCATTACTCTGGGTATGTGACAGTCAGTAAGGACTCTGGAAGGGCCCATTCTTCCAAACCACTTGTCCTTTGGCTCAATGGAGGTAAGTCAACTTTGCTTACAAAACACAACCCCAGATCCCATTCTATTCTATTTTGATGATTTAAGGTGTGTTTGGATGTACCCCAAATCATATTTGGTTTTCATGTATTGGTACAGGTGTTGGTTGCTGCCCATTTCACTGCCTTGTGTGGGGTATTATTTTTGTAGCTTTATTTATTGATTTGAATCAATATAGCCAATCTAACAGTGTACTGATTTGTATGGCTGCAAAGAATGCACTGATGATGATTTATTGTGAAAGTATATGTGGGATTTAGATAAGTGCTTGAGCTGATGTGGGGAAACTGTTTGAACTGATTGTGATTGGGGGTGCCCCTACCCCCAAATGAATCTTAGATAATTAATTGAAATAGCTGGTGGTTGTGGAGATTGTTTTATTATATGACGTTGTTGTCATTCTGGTATTAAAGGAACTGTTTTTATGAAGTGATTTTTTTGTTGTATGGATTAGATAAACTATCTGATGTGGGGAAACTGTTTGAACTTATTCTGATTTGGGGTTCTCCCATCCCATATATGCATCTAAAATGATTAACTGAAGTAGTTGGAGGTTGTGGAGAATGTGTTATTATATGACGTGCTTGTCAATCTGATATTCAAAGAACTGTTTTTGGAAGTGAGCTTTTATTGTATGGGTATTTCTAAGCTTTTGTTGATTATAATTTATCGGTATTCTTCCATTTATCTACCTTTTTTTAGTTTTGTTTTTTCTTCTGATTGATGTAGTTTGTTGTGGTTGTTGGGTGTTGAGATATGATGAAAGAACTATTTGAATGAAATGTTTTTTTTTTCTTTTCCTGCCGATAATTTCTTTTTCTTTTGTTTTTTTTTTTTTTTTTTCAATCTTTGCCTTTGTTTTGTTACAAGTGATTGAATAGTTGCTCCTTCTTTTTATCGCCCAACTAGCCACTGGTTTCATTTGTAGTCTTCTGCTAATCTTCTCTAACAAGACACCATGGTTGGTAGAAAGGGGGAAAATGGTATCCTAGATAGTCCGTTACGTAGGAACTATTTATGATCTCAATAGTCATCGATGCTTTCAATTTTTTTTTCATGATAAAGTTTTATGTTCATTTGATGTTGTTTGGTTTACTTTATTGAATTTTTTATGTCATATCTTGTTTAATTTGTATGTTTCTGGTTATGAGCCAAGAGCTGTATTTGGAGTTTGGACCCCAAATTCCTTCCATTACTAGGGTGCCTTTGGAGAACCTTGGTAGTGCAGTTTTTCAATATGCTAATGCTTTAGTAAAGTTGGAAATATTTGAAAGATTCAGCACTATGTCCTTTAGACTGTATTTTTTAGGAATATGGCATGAGTAGGCAGAAGGCAGAAACTTCATGAGTGTCGAGTGATTGTTCAGTCCTACTAGCACTTCTTAGCCAGTTCAAGGAAGTGGAGTAGAATACAAACCACCCCCCCCCCCCTGTTTACAGATCCAGGTTTCCTTTTACAGATGTGATATGGATGTTTGGATGATTTTTCTTGTTTTCATTTTACTTTTGTGCATTTGTTTCTGATCCAACAAATGGTTTCAGGACCTGGGTGTTCTTCCATTGCTTACAGGTTGGTAGAGGAAAAAGTTGGTCATTTTCATGTTAATGCAGATGGGAAGAGTCTTTATCTGAATCCTTACCCATGGAATCAAGGTATGAAACACACTTCTTCTGTTTCTTGTAATAAAATAATTTCTTTTAATTTACTTTCTTGAGTTTCCTTTTGTCATTTGCCCACCCCTTCTCTCAGAATCTGTTCACTCTTTTGAGAGGAAGGTTGCTGAAGCTTTTTTTGGTTGGAATTTGTGTCATATGGGATAAAGATGTTCATTTTCTTCTTTTCTGACTAGGATATGAAAAAAAATTGAATATTTGAAGAAGAAAGCCCTTCAAACCTTCACTGTAAAGAATCATTTCTAAACTAAATCTGAACAATTTGAAACACAGAGAGCGGGGCTATGTACTTGTTCATTTATATGTTATGTCAAAACACAAATTTATCGAGTTACACTGCCAAGTTAATTTAAGTGCTACAAGATTGACAGGATGGTTATATTAAAACCATATGCTATAAAGAGTTTCTATCTAAAATTATGACAGGAACAATAAGAAGAAGTACATCAGCCATAATGTCTAACAAGAAAAAAAAAACTCATGAACCTCACATGGATTCACCCAGTTATCTATTTGGCAATTTAAATGTTAAACTTTCCAATTTAATGGTGGCGTAGATATTCGAGGAACCCAATTTTCCTAGAGTGGAAATGTTAAGGTGGCTTGCTAATATGGAGTTTGTGAGGACAAGTGATTTTAGCTTTATTTTTCTTTTTGCACCAACTCCAGGGATATTTTATTCATATTATTGCATAAATAACATGCAATCATCCTCTGCATACATGCCTTTCTTATCTTTCTAAAAAATTTACTCATGATAACCAAATTGCATACCGTCTTCCTCTACATTTGCTTCTTGTATGGTGGTGGATTACCACATGATAGGCAACTACCATTCAAGAACAAAAAATATACAGAAAGAAAAAGAAAAACCGAGCAACTACTGCCTCCTTTCTTGCATGCTTTATGTTCTCTAGCCTCTTACTTGCATTTAATTTTTGTATGTCTCCCTACAGCCACCATGACATTCAAGTGCATTTTTCAGTTTAACAAAGTAGTTGTAGGCCACATATGGAAAATTGGACCTTCCAATTACAATGAAGGACATTTTTGGGCTTGGGGCCATGAATGTGCACTTGAAAACAACAGCCCACATTTTGTGAAAAAATTGTACTTTCTCCTTTACCATGAAGATGTTTTCATCAAAAACAAAATTTTAGGGGGTAGTAACAGTAAAAAAATTTCATTTCAAACTACATCTTTTGGTCTAAATTTTGGATTTTTCCATTTTTATGGAGTTCAATTCCACTTGATGGATTGCTACAAAGTTTATTAAATGTTTGCGATCATATTTTGTCTATGTACTTATTTCTTTATCTTCTCTTGCAGCTAAAAAGGATTAATGAGAAACAGAAAACCCAAATTCGAAAAGTTGAACATGCACAGCTTTTTATAAAATAAAAGAAAATTCTATTAACATCTCCTTTCTCATTTCAACTCGAGCACTTAACCCAAAACTGAATTTGATTACACTAGACAAACACTAAGTCATAACTCATCATTTCTTAGAATTTCCATCTAAAATATCTATTGAAGATTATATTGATCAAGCACGTCTTTTATATTCTGCATGATACATTTTTTTTTTTCATTTCGTCATCTGATTTAATCATCTTCTAAATAGCATTTTCCATTTAGATATGTTCCTGAGGCAATAAATATCACTTTTTTCTACGTGTTTATTGTGAACCTAGATTAATACTAGCATATGATAGTATCTTATAACATAGTACTATAGCTGAAACATCTTATTATTCGATCATAGTGGAATGAACATTACGTGCAATGCACGTACCTATCCACTAGTTCTAGTGAAAATGCTAAACTGAAGTTTTGTTTTGGTTTGCCTTCTAATATAGACCAGCAGCAAATGCCCGTGCTGAGCCTGGCCAAAACAAAGATATAGTGAATTATTATAATAATTAAAACTATAAAAGAAGAATCCAGTATTATTAATTTAAGAATTTTTAGAAGGAAGTAAAGTGGAAAAAGATCTTAACTTTTTATGGTAAAAAAAAATTATCGTGAAAAATAATAATGAGAATTTTGTAATATCACACCTATAAAATCTTTATAAATTGAAAAAATGCATGGGTTGAAAGTCCCCACTAAAAAAGAGAAAATTCTGGATGGAAGCAAAAAGAAAAAAATGATACCATTTTTGTTTACATCTGAACCATGGATCTTGAACACAAGGTAACTTATATACCAGTAAACAAACTTCCACAAAAAAGCCTAATCAATTCCACAATAAGATTTTGTCAAAAAGCAAACTTATAGGCTTCTTTCCCACTCACCAAACCCACACCAATGCCCCAAAACACTTCCCACTTGTTTTGAACCTACTTACCATTAGAACACACGTGCTTGAACATGCAAATCAAATCCACATCCACCCAAACACTTTTAAGAGAAAGATACATGAATCCTTTTATTCTACATCAATGTCCTATATTTATTTAATAAATATAAAAAACAGATCCAGGGAGAAAAGGAAAGAAATGAAAAATAAAAATAAAAAAACTAATAGAACAAAGATAATAATTGATTGTAAAAAAAATCAAATTGAATTGTTTAATGATAATATCAACTGAAATAAAGGTCCCTCACATGGGATCTATACCTGGTGCAAGATAACAATAGAGAGAGCAATTTAATTACTTTCGTCAATATTGAGATTATGGATTTTACATAAATGTTGAAGCATTAAAACTAACTTCATTGCAAGCATGTGCAATAAGTTTAACATGGATGATATATTGAAATATCAAATTTAAATACTGTGTCGAGTGTCTTTGAAGAACAAATATTTGTGATGGGTAAAGAAATGGCATGTGTGAGACTTTAGGGAAAACATTTGTATTGAGGGAGAGAGATTGTAGGGAAGATTTGATTTTATTTACAATAAAGAGATTATAGGTATTAATGGGTGAGATTTGATTTTAATCTCATTCCTGTCAATTAGATGAGATTGCTCGGTTCTTTTTTATTAGATGAGATTGATCGGAGTTTTTTGAATTTAAAGGTTTGGATTTGATCCACAAAATCGTTGAAGAGATTACTTGAATGGAAATTCTTTTTGTAGTAAGGTGGATGGATAGATATTAGGAGATGATGGAGATTTGTAGGAAAATATTTCGGTATAATTGGAAACCGGTCTCCCATGAACCCTAATGTGAATTCAAAATCTCCAATTGCTGAGCCTGGATCCTTGGTTTCCTTATAGAATAGTGGAACCGAATTGAGGGACTCTACTGATAGTCTAGCCGTCCAATTGGAACACACCACCTGAAGCCTGTTAGATAGAATGGAAGGGCGTGATTGTTTTTTATAAAAGTAATTTAGTAGATTCAAATGATTTTATTTGAGTTTTTGAATAACTTTCTAGCTTAGCAGTCTAGGGATGGGCTCAAAAGTGATGTGGCAAATTTAGACATGTATGGGAAGCTAAATAGGCGATGAATATATAGGTCACTCAAAAGGGCTAAACCATGTTGGGACCTACACTTTGATAGGCTGGATCGACTGATATTTGTATCTAATTAACCATGACCTTGGTCCATTGCATTGCTAAGTAATGGCCCACTGAACAAATAGCTCTGTCAAGATTCCAGTGAACCACAAAGCTGGTGTGGTTGGTCCCATGGTTGATTGGAGATTCTCACCATACTTGCATTTTGCATTGGTATGTCTTTCTTAACCACTACGCGTGGGCCACAGAAGACATAATATTTCATTTTAGATGATGTCAATGAACCCAATCAACGGCTCTCCTTGACGTTGTTTTCATTAGACATACATAGCACACTAATCGTACAAGAGTGAATGGATGTGGTTAGAAGATTTGCGTGGCTTCTTCTTATTAACTTCTTGCACATGAATGCTTGCTCTGAAAAGATACAATTCCAAGAGAAGAATGAAAAAAGAAACACAAAGATAATGGAATACATATTTTATGCATGATCAATGAAGTGCTGGGTCCAACTCTCATTCACCATTTAAGACCGTATTTACACCCAAAGCCATTGTGAAAAGAAAAAAGAGTCAACAATAATGCACACCGACATATCAGTATGATGAGATTTATAAGTAATAATTGATAACCACATATACAAGGTAACACTTGATAAACCAGAGATGATAACTGTAAGTGCCTAAAAATTACGGACTTGGTTAAATGATTATGAAGCTCTTAATGTTGCTGTTAGGATGAATGGATCGGGTGTCCTGAACCTGAAAGGGAGAGGAGAAACAACTGCAGTCAGCCGAAGGCACTTTGATGCCTAAGTTAGTGCAGTCACTGAACAAAGGGGAAGTGAATAAGGAAGAAGGAGGTTCAAGCCGAACCAACGGAACGTGCTCAGTACACTTACTGAGTTGGGCTCAGGCTTAGTGCCAGCTGGCGCAGTCGCCGAGCCGAACGAGACTGAGACCAAAGCAAACCTAGTTAGTACTTTTACCTAAACTAGGACTAATTTTGGGATCACGGAAATACCCCGCACAATTGCCCCCTAGCTCCTGATCTTTTGAGAGTTCTATTACTTTTTGAGGTCGGGAGCTAAGTATTAGGGAGTTCCCATGCCGAGCTCGTAGCTCTTTATTTCGATGTTGATTGCTAGCGCCTGATTTTTCGCCAATTCGTTTTTATCCGAAAGCGACGGATGTCGTTTTGCCCTCCCGAGGCAGATTGACGGCGCGCCGCTGTCTCGAGGTGAGAAATAGCCCGCTTAAATCATTACTGGAGATGAACTGGCGGTGCCACATGCCCTTACTCGGTTGGCTGCCAAGTCTTATCGAAGAGGCGAGTGGAGTCCCCGAGGCGGTGCCTTGCACGCACGTCTTCCGGGATTTGAAAGGTCTCCCTCTTCTGTATAAAGAGGGGTCTCTCTTCTGCTGGACTACTTTAGCTTCTGTTAGGAGAGGGATCCTCTGTGCAAGAGCCTTCGCCGGAATCTTGACTTGTCGACCCGAGCCCTGAGTTCTCCCTGCCCCTTTCTTACCCCCGAGTTTGTAAGTCCTTTTCTTCCACTTTCATTCTTGTATTCCTGTTAGGGTTTTCTTCGGGTCGTCCTTTCTGTTCTATGTTCCATCTTTGTTTTTTAGTTTTTCGGCCCTTCTGAACCTGGGACAATGGGGGTGTACAGATATTGGGTAGATACTCCGCGGGCTCTAGCTGAGTTTAGGGTTAGGTATGGGATACCTGAGGGCGTGCAGTGCAGGCCGGACGATCCTCAAGATGTTGTCTGTGGCCGGATCTATAGCGACGGCTGGATGCCATTTCCGTTGGTCGTGGTCATCGAGGGCGGGGTGAGGTTCCCCGTCCACCCACTCCTGAGGATCTGCCTTAAGAAGTGGAACCTCTGCCCTTGCCAATTGATGCCTAACGGCTTTAAGATAATCATGGGCGTAGTCGAGCTTAATAGAATTTTAGGAATCAATCTCGGCGTTCATGACATCGAAGATGTCTATGACCTATGTAAATCCGTGGGAGATGACACATATTACCTCCACGGGAAGCCGAAACAGGTGCCCCTGATCTGAGATCTGGAGGATTCCAGCAGGTACGCCGAGTCATGGACCCTCGGAGTTTCCGTCTTCTCCTTCCACACCCCGGGGGCTGGCCTGGGTCTCGGCGGAGGAGGGAAGTTGTGGGTATCAACATTTTTGTACGTGTATGCCAGATTTATTTTCTACTTGGAATTTGGAATGGTGATGATCGGAGATCCACCTTCACAAGTAAAAAGGAAATCAATTCTTTTTTCTAACTTTTCAAATTGCATAAATATTAAGAAAAGAGACAATTTTGTTTTTGAGAATGCCGTATGAGGCGTTTTTTGTTTGTTTGCCGTAAAAGGCGATTTTTGCCGTGAAAGGCGATTTTACAAAACTCACCAAATATGAAAGACAAGAATTGTGATTTCTTTTTGTCTCTTTAAAAAATACAAACTACAATAGAAAAGGAAGAAAAGGGATCTAACTTCTCAGGAAATTATGGGGACACGTTGAGATCGACGGTCGCAAGTCATGTATGGACTTCGCCATCGTCCTTCAAATGAGAACGCTTGATGCTTTGATTCTTCAGCTTGGCTCCTAACCTCAGTTTTTTAAAGGACAATGACCAAGAGGAGGTCCTATATCCAATGAAAAACCGAGTAAACGGGCTGAAAAGCCGTGTTTAGGCCATGTTGTAGAAGGAGGGGACCTTGGGGGGGTGGCCCCCCAAGGAACTTTGATCACCTTGTGGTGTTTCTTGTATTAGAGCAGCAGGACTTCGTCTGGATTTCTTCGGGAGACTGCAAGTGTTCAAGTGCAGAATTTCAAGTCAATGTGTGTATCGATTCGTCTCTATATTTCTTTCTTTTGGACCTCCTTTTATAGGCTTTTGGTAGCCATGAGGTGATTATGGGCACTGATGGCCATAATGAGAGAATTGATGAGGAGTTACAAGTTTTATTTCTTGATTTTGTAACTCCTTTTTCTTTGCTTGTGATTGGCCGATGAAGGATAGTGGGCATTTAATTGCCTTTAATCTTCATGATGATGGCAGTTTCATGGGTTTAATGTCACGATTGCTTGGATTTGTAACTCCCAAATGCTTGAATCTGATTGGGCCGTCCAAAATAATGAGTTAATGACCAATTAAGTTGTCATAAACGGGTCAATTAACGACATTAAGTGGTCGCCGGAGCATGTGAAGAGTCGCGGGCCGCGCCGCGTCTTTTGAGATTCTTCTTGTGATTATCACAGGTGGATCCACATATTGTTTGATGTCGGATTGCGGTGCAATTTCATACATCGATTGATATTGGTGGCCCGGTGACATTTGTCTTGTCGATTTCACGATCGGCCGGACAGAAAGTATACTTTCTTGGTTAGCCGGTTGGCGATCTTGGAGCGATCGGTGATGATTTCATGCTTTTGACGGCGGATCCAAGATGTCGGTGAAGATCAGTGGTTTTCAAGCATCAAAGATTGGATTTTTTAGAAAATCACAGAGACAGGAACACCCGAAACGCCAAAAGGATCGGAAAACGGGCCGTTTGGTGTGAAATCCAGCGACCCGGATTTGCAGGGTCGCAGGCGACCTTGGGCTTTGGCCCTTTTGGTCGCCGAGCTTCGTTTTCGGCTGTTTTTCCGTCTTTTTTGTTCCTTCTTTCTTCTGTATTTTTCTTGACATTTTTCCTCAATTATTAACTTGATTTTCTTGGAGAAAACTTGACGAGAACCAGCGCGAAACCGGAGCGCAAAGTTTCCCATTTTTCGGGAAAGCCGAAGACTTTGTAGCCGATTTTCCGTCAAGAGTTGAAACTAGGTCAAACGATGTTGGAATGACTTGAAAATTGAGGTCAAGCATCTTGAGCAGTGGATAGGACCAACCATGAGCTTTTATTTGAGTTTTGAAGCCGTTTGGGGTCCCGTCGATGCTTGACTTGATTTTGCTGCGGGGAAAATGCCGAGCTTTGATAAGTGGTCAAACGATGTCCGATTGACCTGAAATTTGACGGGGAGCCTATTGGAGTCATGTAGAGACGTTCCATTAGCTCCGTTTTGGATGTCATGGTCCGGGGGTGCTTCGTCGCCGGTAGGCTTGATTTTTTTTCGGAGCATCGAAACCTGGTCAAACGTTGTCGGAATGACCTGAAATTCGACGTGCAGCCTTTTGGAAGCATGTTGAAGCCACTCATGTACTTTGTTTGATGAGTGATTGCTTCGGTGGTTCCCGCTGCCGGGAGGCTTGATTTTACAGCTCGAGCGTTAATGGAGTGTCAAACATTGTCGGTTTGACTTGAAATTTGGCATGGAGCCCTTTAGAGACATCCTGGAGTCATCCATAGGCTCTGATCAAAGTTTTGGTGTCTTTGATGATGTCGCCACCAGGAGCGCTTGTTTAGCTGTCGGAGAAGTGAAGTTAGGCCAAATTATATCGGAATGGCCCGAAACCTCAGGTGTACCCCTCTTTTGGCCGTCTTGAAGGATCTTTCAGTTTTTGTCTGATTCTGACAAGATCTTATGCTTGAAATAGCTTTGCCTGTTTTGTAGCAGGATGCAGCTTCACGAGGCTTCTTGATGTTGAGGAGACATAATGACTTTTTTGGTGTCAACACCGGGGACAATTGCTTATACGTCTCTGGCGCCTGGGAATTTGGACCCGTCGAGACCGATGTGGAGAGGACATACCGGGTTCCTCATCGTCTTGAAACTCCGTCGAGTAAACATCGATCCTCAATTCTTTTTTAATAATTACTTTCATGCTTTGCCGAGCTGATGTCTTTCCGTTTGCCGTGCAGACTTCAATTAGAGGAAAAGGAGGCCGGGCGGGTCGGTTGGAGCCAGAACGACGCTTGGCTCAAGGCTGTCTACAGTCACCGGGGCCACGAAGGACGAGCCGCTTGGGCCCTCTTAGGGTACGAACCGAAATATCGCTCCTTCACCAAGAGGAGGGGTGATCAGCTTCCGGAAAAGGAGGAGCCAGTGGTAACCCTAGCCGAGATCAGACACCGAGGGACATCGGGCGCTGAACCTTCTGCCCCTCCAGCTAACCCCGAGGCCGCCGACCTTAAGCGGGCGATCGAGTTGTACACTTCTTCCAGCTCGGATGAAGAGAGTGAAATGCCGCCGCGCCGCTCCCCCGCGGTCAGAGATTTGTCCTCCTGGGTCTTCAGGGGGTAGCCTCTTGCTACCCCCTAGGCTCCTTCTACCTCCTCCACTCCTGCAATCGTTGACTCCCTTGCCCCCACTCCACCTATGTCCTCGGCAGCCCAGCAATGCTCTACCGTGACTGCGCGAGAAGAGGCTCGGGTGGAAAAGAGGTAGAGGGTCGAAGGGTCGACTGGGGACGACGCCGGCCTGGTTGCGGTGCCTCAGCCCTCTGGGCCGGCCGCGTGGAGGCCGAGCCTCCAGCTGGAGCCTGGCCACCCGCTGACAGTAGAAGACCGAGTGGCCGGTAACCCTCTGGTGATTGGTGCTCTTGCACATTCCTGTGCCCTGCAGAGGGATATGGCGAGGCATCGGGAGGCTGGTGATATGGCGCTGTCGGTAGCGTCGATGCACGCAGCCCTCGGGGTTAGTCTTCTCCCACAGATTTTTCTACTAATGTTTGATATCGATGATTGCCTTCTAATATTTGTTTCTGCAGATTCTACAAAGAAGTCTTGTTCAAATGGAGAGGTCCCAGCAGAGCAGTGCTAGGGTTGCCAGGGCGGAGGAGCAAAAGGCGGCCCTCGAGGCGGCGCTAGGGGAGAGCAATCGACGGGCGAGGGAGCAGGAGGTGACAATCTGAGGCCTCAGGTCAGAGCTCGAGAAAGCGAAAGCCGAGACCGAAGAGTAAAAGAAAATGATGACTGAGCTCAAGGAGCAGAGGGATGAGGTTGAAGCCGGACTTCTGGCCGAAGCCGATCGTTCCTATGACGAGGGGGTGGAATCGGCCACGAAGCTATACGAGGTCCAAGTCCTCGAGGTGAGCCAGAAGGTGTGGGAGCTTGGGTGGATCAGCGCATTGAAGGCGGCAGGGGTTCCTGAAGATCACCCTGCTTACAAGGATCTGCCCAAGTTTCCACGCCCGGAGCCGAGTCGAACCCCCTCCCCGAGGTTACTGCTGGATCCGCCCCTCCTCCCGAGACCACTCCTGAAGATGCCGAGGTCGAGGTTGTCACTGGTGGTGCCGAAGCTGGGGTTTGAGGAATTTTATCTTTTGATGTGTTCCTTTCCTTTCTTTATTGTACTTTGGGGAAGTTAGTTTTGTAACTGTGTCTTTTGAGGTAAAAACACCTTCTGAATGAATACAACTCTATTCTTTGTTTCCATCTGTTTGTATGGTTTTTGGTGAATGCAATTGTTCATTTTTCTCACTTCTGCTTCCAAGCTTAGTCTCATGACCCGAATAAAAATAAGTAATAAGGACAGGTCGCCGAGCTTGGTTCCATAACCAGAATAAGGCAGTAAGCTAGGTTCTACAACCAGAGCAAACTAGTAAACTTGGTTTTGTAACCAGAGTGAACTGAGTTCGATCCTTTAACCAGGACAAAATAGCAGCTAGGTTCCATAACTAGAGCCAAAGAATTGAGTTCGGTTCCACAACCAGAACTAAATAAGCTAGGTTCCATAACCAAAGCTAAAGAATTGAGTTCGCTTCCACAACCAGAATTAAAGCTAGGTTCAATAACCAGAGCAAAATGGTAAACTAGGTTCTACAATCAGAATAAACTAAGTTCGGTTCTTTAACCAAAACAAAATGAGTTAGGTTCCATAACCAGAGCTAAGCTTGGTTCCATAACTAGAGCTAAGGGATCGAGTTCGGTGTTCTACAACCAGAACTAGATAAGCTAGGTTCCATAACAAAAGCTATAGAATTGAGTTCGGTTCCACAACCAGAACTTAGATAAGCTAGGTTCCATAACCGTAGCTAAGCTTGGTTCCATAACTAGAGCTAAGATGGCTGGTTTTTTAACCAGTGCCGATGTAAGCTGGTTCTTCAACCGAGTTGAGTGTAGATGCCGAGTTCCGTAAATTGGGCAAAATTTGAAAGCAACAAAACGCATCCTTCTATAAGAGTTAATTTTATTGACTTCAAAGATTGAGTACAGTCTAAAAATAGTATTTCTTAAGGTGCGTGGCATTCCATGGACGTGGTAGCTCTCTACCCCCCATGTCCTCAAGTTTGTAAACTGACTGCCCAGCTGCCAAGATCACTTTGAATGGCCCATGCCAGTTCGGTGTGAGTTTTCCTTCACTGGGATTTTTATCTGCTGGAAGTGTCTTCTTCAAGACCGATTCTCCAGTTGAAAACTTTCTTTCTTTGACCCTTCGATTGTATCCTCTGGCCAGTTGCTGCTGGTAAGAAGCTAAGCGAATGGCTGCTGCATCCCTTCGTTCTTTAGCCAGATCAAACTCTTTGGCGAGGTTTACTTCATTCTGGCCTTGGTCAAACAGTTCTGACCTGAGGGTTGGGAGACCAACCTCGAGTGGGATTACAGCTTCCATCCCATAGGCCAGGGAGAAGGGTATTGTCAAAGTGGAGCGCCTCGGGGTAGTTCTATACGTCCAAAGGACACTCGGAAGCTCTTCCACCCATCTCCCTTTGGCTCGGTTGAGTCTCTTTTTGAGTCCATCCAGCACTACTTTGTTTGAGATTTCAACCTGACCGTTGCTTTGTGGGTAGGCCGGGGCGGAATAGTAGTTTCTGATGCCGATCTCTTGGCAGAAGTTTTTGAAGAAATTAGAGTCAAATTGGGTCTCGTTATCCGAGATTAGGGCTTGGGGCACTCCAAATCTTGTGACGATGTTCCTCCACACGAAGTTTTTGGTGTCCTGCTCGGTGATGGAAGACAATACTGGGCTTCTATCCACTTGGTGAAATAGTCAGTGGCTACTATTAGCCACCTCTTATTCCTCAGAGCTCGGTGAAGTGGCCCCACCAGGTCCAACCCCCATTGGTGAAAGGCCACGGGCTGGAGAGCGGACTCAGGTCCTGTGCTGGCTGGTGGAAAGGGTGAGAGAACTTCTGACACTTCTCACATTTCCTGGCATAGAGCTGAGCATCCTTCTGCATGTAAGGCCACCAGTAGCCCTGGCTGACAGCTCGGTATGCCAGTGACCGACCTCCTATGTGGCTGCCGCAGATCCCCTCATGGATTTCATAAAGGAAATCTTCGACCTTGCTCGGGTGGACGCACTGGAGGTAGGGGCCAGTGTAGGACGTTTTGTAGAGCTTGCCATTTGGAAACAACCAAAATCGGGCTGCCTTCAGCCTGATTTTGTGAGCCTCGCTCTTATGTTCGGGAAACTGATCGTTCCTGAGGTAGGAGATGAATGGGTCCATCCAGCTCGGGCCGAAGTCAACGCACAAGACTTGCCGAGGTGGGTGGAGCTCCGTGCTCGGTCTGTCTAGTGCTTCCACTTCGACAGTTCTTTTCCTTCCTGCCTCAACATCAGAGGCCAGGTTGGCGAGAGCGTTGGCGTGAGAATTGGAGTCTATGCCAATCTACCTGACTTCAACCTTTTCGAACTTAGAGAGGAGTCGCTTTGCATGAGCTAGGTAGGCTGCCATCCTGTCGTCTCGGGTTTGGTATTTTCCATTCATCTGGCTTGTCACCAGTAAAGAGTCACTGAAGACCACCAGTTGCCTTGCCCCTAGGATTTTAACACTGTTGAGACCCGTGATCAGCGCTTCATACTCATCTTCGTTGTTGGATGCCTTGAAGTCAAGTGTTAGGGCCTGCTCAATGACAAGACCCTCTGGAGATTGGAGGACTATGCTTGCGCCAGCCATTTTCGAGGTCGGAAACCCGTCGACGAAGACCTTCCAGGCTAAATTGAGGAACTGTTTCCAAGATCGCTCTTGCTCCGCCTCGGTCTCGGTGACTTCACCCTCATTGCCCTCCAGTTCGGTATCGAGCTGTCTCGAATAGGAGAGGTAAATTCCACAATGAAATCTGCCAAGACCTGGGCTTTGATCGCCGTTCTGTACTGATACTGAATATCATATTGCTCCAGCTCGACGGCCCATTTGGATATTCTTCCAGAGAAGTTTGTCTTTCTAAAAAGGGACTTGAGCGGATGTTCTGTAACAACCACTATGGAGTAGGTCTGGAATTAATTGGAGAGTTTGCGAGAAGCATTGACAAGTGCTAGTGCAAGTTTCTCCAGTGGCAGTTACCTTGTCTTGGTGTCTAGCAGGATCTTGCTCGCGTAGTATATAGGCCTCTGTTTGCTGTCTTCTTTTCTGATGAGCACCAAGCTCGTTGCATAGTCCGAGACTGCTAGATATAAGTACAAGGTCTCTCCCTGCTTCGGAGTGGACATCAGGGGAGGTGAAGACAAGTAGCCTTTGAGTTCCTGAAGGGCTCTGTCGCACTCCGGGGTCCATTAGAACTTCGAGCTTTTCTTTAAAGGCTGAAAGAAGGGACGACACTTGTCCAAGGCTCTGCTGATGAAGCGGTTAAGCGCGGCGGCCATCCCTGTTAGCCTCTGGACCTGTTTTGCAGTCGTCGGACTCTGGATAGCCTGGATCGCAGAGATCTGCTTGGGATTGGCTTCAATTCCACGTCTGGTGACCAGGCTTCCCAGGAACTTACCGGAGCCAACGCAAAACGTGCACTTGGACGCATTTAGTTTGAGCTGGAACTGCTTGAGGACAACAAACGTCTGACTTAGGTCGGTCAAGTGATCCTGTGACCTTTTAAACTTGACGACTATGTCATCGATGTAAACTTCCACTGTCTTGCCGACCTAGGCTTGAAACATTTTTGTTACCAGCCTCTGGTAAGTCGCCTCGGCATTCTTTAACCCAAAGGGCATCACTTTGTAGCAGTAGTATACTCTAGGTGTTATAAACGTGGTCTTTTCTTCGTCAGGCCCATATATCAGGATCTGATAGTAACCTCAGTAGGTATCGAGGAAACTCATCCTGTCGTGCCCGACAGTGGCATCGATCAACTGGTTGATCTTTGGGAGAGAGAAGTTGTCCTTGGGGCAAGCCTTGTTGAGGTCGGTGAAGTCCACGCAAACCCTCCAGCTCCCGTTCTTCTCTTTGACCACTACCGTGTTGGCCAGCCATTCAGGGTAGTTGACTTCCCTAATCACTTCGGCCTCCAACAACTTTTTAACCTCTTCGATCACGGCCTCTGCCTGCTGGACCCCAGTTCTGCGAGCCTTTTAAACTATAGGTTTGTGCTTGGGATCCACGTTCAGTTTGTGGCACATGATGTTAGAGCTGACGCCTGGCATCTCATAAGGGGTCCAAACGAAGACTTCATTATTCCGTAACAAGAAGTCAAACAGCTCGGACCTCTATGTCTCTGCGAACTGACTACCGAGCATGAAGTATCTCTTCGGATCGCTAGGATCGATCCTGACCTCGGTGAGGTCTTGAACGCTCTTCTGCTCGGGAGCTCGGCCAACTGCTTCGAGCTCTGCTTCCAATTCGGCCATGTGGACTTGCTGCGGTTCTGCTTTGCCAGGAACCACAACCATTAGGCATTGCTTGGCCATCTGCTGGTCGCCTCGAACCGTGATCACCTCGACTCTTCCATCCCCGTTCTCCAACGGGAACTTGAGTTTTTGGTGATGGGTGGAGGGCACTGCTTCCATGTTGTGTAGCCAAGTCCTTCCCATTATTGTATTATATGGGGATGGTGCATCCACCACCAGGAAATCTACTGTCATGGAGGCGCCCCCAACTTGGACCTGGAGGGAGACTTTCCCTTGGGTACACTGGCTTGGAGCTGAAGCCTATTAACGGGGTGCAGGCCTCTTAGAGGTCTCCCTCTGTCAGTCCCATCTTCTTGAAGCAGTCGTAATAGAGGATTTCTGACGAGCTTCCGGGGTCCACGAGGATCCTCTTGACCTTGAAGTTCTTTAACCTCAGGGTTAGGAGCAATGGGTCATTATGGGGCAGCTGGACCCCGTCCAGGTCTTCGTTCGAGAACTAAATTCCGGGCCTCTTTATCCAGGCCTTCTTTGGGTAGGGGCCTAGCTCAGCCATCATCACCTGCTTGTCGTGCAGGGCCCTCCTAGCCTCTGCACGAGCCTGGTTGCTTCCCCTGGGAGCGGGAGCGAGGTGGATGACGTTGATGGTGCCCTCTGGCTTATCGCTGTCACGATCATCGTCAGACTGGCGTTGGTGAGCTCGGTGGACCCTGCCTTCCTCTTTGATGAGGTCTTTGAGGTGTCCGTCCTTCACGAGCTTCTCGAGGTGGGCCTTGAAGGCCATGCAGTCCTCGGTCCTGTGCCCATTCTGCTTGTGGTAGGCACAAAACTTGCTCTGATCTGAAGTGGAAGGATCACCCTTTATCGGCTGAGGCCACTTGAAGAATGGCTGCATCTTTATTTTACCAAGGAGCTTGTAGATAGGCTCCTTGAAGATTATATTGACATCTTTGTAGGAGGCACCGGTTGGTTTCGGCTTCGCGCAGCCCCCTGAGGTGGGAGCTGAGTGCATCGTCAAGCTCATTAGCACTCTGCTTCGGTCCACCTTTTCCCTCCTGGATAACTTCTTATCCTTTTTGGAGGGTCTGTCCTCCTGCCAGGTGCCGAAACTCTCCCGAGCTCGGGCCTCATCCTCTTCCTGTTCGATGAACTGGTTCACCCGGGCTATTAGTGCTTTCACAGTGACCACGAGGAACCGCACCAGGTCTTTGCGAAGCTCGTTGCCTGGCAATAGAGCCTGTTTGAAGGACCTGATAGCCACTCTGTCGGTGGCATCTTCTACCTGGCTGTAAATGGTCCAGAACATTTTGGCGAACTGTGTGATGCTTTCAGTCCGCCTCATTTTGATGGCCATTAGGTCATCGTCTGTCTTCAGGATGACCCTGTGCGCTTAGACTTTTCTACGAAGGAGTTCCGGAGCTGCCGCTAGCTCGAAACCGATCCCTCTGAAAGCGCTCAGAACCACCGCAGGGGGAGGTCGCCCAGACTGGAGGAAAAGACTTTAGAGATCAGGTTGCCGACGTCACCCCATACCGACATTCTCTGAGTGAAATGTCGGAGGTGCGTAGCTGGGTCTGAGGTCCCATCGTACAGGTTGAATCTCGGGACACTGAACTTCTCAAGGAGTATATAGTCCCTGATCTCTTGGGAAAATGGAGACGCGCCACTGTCCTCGGTGTCGTAGGCGTTTAGCCGATCTCTAGTGAAACCGGCCACTTCCATGTTCTGCTGGACTGTTTGTTTGACTTGTTGATTAAGCCATATTCTCAGGTCAGGGTCGTTCTCCGGCCTCTGGCGCTGCTTCTTAGAGTCAGCGCTGAGATGAGTACTGCTCGAGCCTTCGTCATAGGCTCGGCTATGTCGCTTATTGGTCAAGACCTGCCTCAAGTCCTGTTTGACCTCTGGGGCCTACCGGGCTCGTTGGCACGCAAGAGGTATGACCGAGGCCCTGACTGGGACCTTTGCTTTTTCTCGGAGTTGTTTCTGGAGTTGGCGAATCAGAAGATCCTGCTCTTGAATATGGCGGTTCTAGGCCCTGATATCCTCAAGCAGCATATCGTCGGCGTCCTCAAGGATCACGTCGTTGTCGTTCTCCTCGAGGAGTAGGTCGTCGTCGTCGAGGAGCACTTGGTCGTCATCATCGAGGAGCACGTGGTCGTATTCCACATGGTCCTGGTGACGGGACTGGTGCGACTTGGATGGCTTTGGCGTGCTGTCTCATCGAGAACGTTTCGGAGGAGGAACACTCTGATGAGGCTGTTCCCATAGGATAATATCTTGACGGGGACGCTCCGCCAGAGAGGGATTCTGCCGAAGGCGCTTTAGTAGGATGTCGACTCGTTGGGGAGATGCTGTCATCTCCCCCGAGGACGAGCCTGACTGAGTCACCGGGTCTCCGACGCTTCTTGTATCGGATCTTGCTCCGGTTTTCCTCTGACGAGGGATCACGGGTGGCCGGAGCATGAGCGGTGGTGGCGACAGGGGCGTGGATGGTCCTTCGCCCTGTGGAGGGAGCAAGAATGGTAGTGGCGGTAGGGACGCGGATGGTCCTCTGCCCTTTCCCTTCTTAGTCTTTGGAGGCATGGTTTTTGAGTTGAGGATTTGGTTTTTTCAAACGTCTTTCCCACAGACGGCGCCAATTGTATTGCCTAAAAATTACGGATTTGGTTAGATGATTATGAAGCTCTTAATGTTGCTGTTAGGATGAATGGATCGGATGTCCTGAACCTGAAAGGGATAGGAGAAACGAAGGTCAAAGCCCCTGTCAGCCGAAGGCACTCTGATGCCTAAGTTAGTGCAGTCACTGAACAAAGGGGAAGTGAATGAGGAAGAAGGAGGTTCAGGCAAAGAGAAGTGGGTATTGTATATTGCGTACCTCTTCATGGTTCTTACCATGAATATATATAGGGGGACGAGTGTCTCATCAAAAGCTTCATGAGCGGAGGTAGGTGAGAGCATTGTCCTATCAGATCTTTCCCCAATCCCACACATAAATGCTGGCATGATTGACAGGTAGGGATAACCCCTTGCCGAAATCCGACGGCCACCCTATCTGTTAGTACGTTCCGCAACGTAGCTGTCCCATCACATAATTGGGACTCGACGTTCAGTGTTCACTTCGGTCAATAGAGCCGAACTGGAGAAGTCACCGAAGTTGTGGGCGTGAGTTCGGGCACTGCTACCGAGATGCGCGGGGCCGAACCCAGCGGAACGTGCTTGGTACCCTTACCGAGGTGGGCTCCGGCTTAGTGCCAGCTGGTGTAGTTGCCGAGCCAAACGAGACCGAGACCAAAGCAAACCTAGTTGGTACTTTTACCTAAACTATGAGTAATTTCGGGATCACGGAAATACCCCGATAATAACCTTCTTTGAAGATGATGCATGAAAGTCTACATCACAAGGATTTAACATATTAGGATATCAGCTGTATGCATAGCCAGAAGATGGTAGCCTTCTTGTTGCTCAATGCAAAACCCTTTGCACACTGCCAAAGCATTGGAGATTAAGGCGTGGGTCGTATTAGAGCTGCTTGATTTTGTCCACGGCAAGGAGAAGTTGGGGAGATGAGAAAAGACAGGAGTAGATGTGTGAAGAACCCAAAAGAGATAATTAGCAAGCAAGATATGCAAGATAAAAATCTGAAGAGAGGTAATTCAGGGATATCTAATTAGTGATAAGATTTTAGGAGATATAAGATAGAACAAATTGATAAGTAATTGGAGTTTAGAAACTGTCCCTCTATTCAAGGATAAATTTGATTGTAAAGAGATTATCAAAATGACGTGGATTCTTAGGGTAAACATAGGCAACACACCTACTCGATGTGATTTTAGGAGATTTAAATTAAATGATATGTAAGTTTAGAGAGAGATTAGGGATTTGAACTTTTAGATTAGGCAACAATGAGATAGGAGGAAGATGCTTTTTTCTTTTGTATTTCTTTGAAATGAGAGAACTTTAAGGGCTGACGTGGCTTCCTATACAATCACCCTCCCATTTGCTTTAATATATATAATTTTTAGGTGAAAATGCTAACCTGAAGTTCATTACTGAAAAGAGTCCAGCAAATTTAAGATTAGAGATTTTTTTTACAAAAAGGATCATATATTTTCACACACCCACACACTTGCCAAGTTTGTTATGATCAATGTTTCAATTAGGGATTGATTGATACATGGTCATTTAAGTTTGTTATGATCAATGTTTCCACTAGGGATTGATTGATCCATGGTCATTTATGTGGAAGGGAGGTGTCTCGCCAGTTGAGCTTGTACGACTAGGTTTATTTGAATGGCTTGATGTCATATTTTCGTAATCTACGTCTGACCCTTTACATCACCATGTTTTTTTATTTTTGTCATCCTGCATTAGATAGGCCCCAGTAAAAATAACTTTACTTAATGAGATTTGCTAACCTTAAATATAAGGGCATTTATGTCATTTACTCAAAAAACTGTAATTACCCAGTCAAACAAAAGGCCTTTTTGTAAAAAATATCTAAGACAAGGGCTTTTTTAGGTTGTCTAAAAGTATAGGGGCCCTTTTTAAAAACCTCTTAAGATTATTGCATTATAAAAATTCTTTGAAGTAAATCAAATCCTCAAATACCTTAAAATGATGGCATTCGACTTGAAATATTTTATGTGCGAACTATGGGTCTTGTATAATAAGGTCCTTTTATTATTATTATTTGGGATTTTGATTATACAACGCCAATAAGACCCTTTGTTTGCCCTAAAAGGTTGGAATTCAAAATGTTTCCTCATAACTGTTCGTATATGGCTATAAAAATTACAATTCTTCCTTTAAAATGTGTAATATCCTACAATCTATGTCAATAGGATATCACACATATTCGCCTTTTCTTCCGAACGAAAAGAAAAAACTTTATTTCCTCTATGTGCTCTAAGAATATTAACTCCTATTATCTCGTTCATCCATCTCACTCATCATAAGAGATATTGTAAATGAAAAGTAAAAATGTTGTAGTGAAATCCTTTTTTTTTTTTTTCTTTTTTCTTTTTTTTCCTTGTAGAGTAGGAGGACTAAAGAAAAGGTGGAAAAAAAAAAAAGAAGAAAGATTCTATCACACATTTTAAGGGCAAAATCTTGATTTTTACAGTACCCTCTTTAATACAAACAATTTTGCAAAGTTTTTTTAAATTTTAATTAGAGGATTTTATCGAAAAATGCACAATATTTGCACGTTGCACGAGAAAATGTATACTATTACTTTATGCACAAACGTGGTCCGTTATGTATTGTTTCGTTTTTTTTTTTTTTTTAATTTAGGAAGAAGCGACGTTAGCGTCGCTTAGGCATATTGATATACGACGCTAGCGTTGCTCTTCGTCAAACCCAATTTAACCCTAGCCTCCCTTATTCGCTCTCATTTTTTCCCTTTTCTCCTTCCCTCCCACCCTGCGACGACGCTGCTACCCCCTGCCCCCTATGCTCTCTCCTCCCTTCTCTACCACCCTCATTCCGATATCATTCATCCATTCAAAGGAGGTATGTTCATCTGTACCATTTGTTGGGAGTTCCATCACCATTTTTTCGTTTGATTTGCCGTTTGGTTGTGTGTATTTTTGGCTTAATGGCTTCAAATCAATTGTTTGGTGCAAATGGCTGGTGGCATTTGGTTTTCTATGATTAATGACGTTCATCTTGCTATATCTATGTTTGGTGTAAATGGCTGGTGGCATTTGGCTCTCTCTGTTACTCTCTCTTTCTCTTTGCATTGACGTTCATCTTGCTATATCTATGAACAATGAGTTTAAGTTATGTACTGTATTAACATTGGATGGGTTCAAAATGTATTTTGATTTGTATTGTGCTCTAAGCCCTTGTGTACTGTATTAACATGCTGAAATGAAATCTGTATGTCAAGTGTTCGTTATAATGCTTGATAGGCCATTTGACATTTTTGTGCAACATGTCGAATTCGACTGAATCGACATCCCCTGCCCTTCCAACATGTCGAATTCAAAAGTAGAGACGATTCTAGTAACGTTATTTTTGTTGTGCATGATTTCTTTGGCCTGAATTTCCACATATATTACTTGCCCACTGGCACCTCCGAGAGGTTGATGAAGCATGATTCTTGCGTTGGGCATCGCAAGCCTTTTGCCCTTTGTGCCACTGCGAAGGATTATTGATGATGTTGATGCAGCAATCCCAAGTGCAATGGTGGAGACATCCGCTCTCACGAGCTGAACCATGTCGTAAATAGCCATTACAGCACTAGAAAAACATAAACAGTCTGAAAAGTGAGAAACCAGTAAAAAGAAAAAAAAAAGAGAGGGGAACAACAATTCCTCCCCCGAGAAGTTCACTCGACTCTTTCATCACCAGGATTTCTCTTAAAATTTATACTCCACTCTACTCTCCATCTTCTAACCTAACATAATTGTTGGTTAGAGCACCCTGGGATGATATGAGTCACTTTAATTTCCTTGTTTAAAATTTGCAAAATAATGTCACACTCTTACCTTCACCAATCATAGTCTAGATCCCTCAGCTCTTAACCTTTTTACCATGTTCGAATGAGGATACTTGATTTTACGAAATTCCACTTTAGCCATCACACCATTAAATTGACCAATTCTTACCTTAGAGGGATAAAGGCAGTATATAGGCAAACCATTAAACAAATATCTCTGTATGTTTAAGCAAATATTCAAGATTTCATCGTCATGGCTGTTAAGGGACTTGATCCAGCTGCAGTAAATTCACTTGGTTGTAATGGTTTATTTTTCATCGAACTAGTTAGGTAACAATCATTGTCATATTTGCATACTTTTCTTAATGTAGTAGGATGGTTGAAGCTATTTTAATGTAACAAGTTTTGGATGAAATAATTTAACTGGACATAGGTTCTTATATTTGTGTTTATCCGTCAGTTAAAGTGAGTTGAAGCCTGTTATGTGTGCACATCTTTGCTATCATGGACCTCATGTTATTTTGCTTGTGTTTTTATCCCATTGATTCCCATGTTCAAGATTAACCATGTTCTGTGGAACACTGCCTGCCATGCAACCAATGTTCGGTGTTCAGTACTTCAAGACCATGTACCTTTGCACACCATTTTGCCTCACTAGAGTTATATGCATGTGTTATATTGCATTGATTTTTTCAATATATGTCCTATTTGCTTGTTACATTTTCCAAAATGCGCAGATGGCTAAAGGACACAGAAATGATGAAGGAGGAGAATTGTGCTATGGCAAGCCTCACATGTCTCTAAGGCCATATTGGATGGTGTTGAACCCGGCGCTTATCGATGCATTAATACGAACCCAGATAAGAAAATATGGGTTTTAACGGATAAGCAAAAAGACATTGTGAGGGATGTTGGTCTATCTCATCTTTCAGAGATAGACTACATGAGAATTGACCACACCCTCCTTACGAGGCTGGTGGAACGTTGGAGGCCAAAAACCAACACATTTCATTTGCCGACCGGCGAAGCGACAGTCACGTTGGAAGACGTCGCATACATCTATGGACTGTCTATCGATGGTCCACCGGTAACGGGAATGACATTTCCAAATGCCAACGTCTCAGAAGTTTGCATGGAGCTGCTTGGTATGGCTCCACGTGCTGGCAAGGATTCGATTGGCATTACAATAAAGTTCAAGTAGTTAGAAGATAATTTTAAGCCTTTGAAGAAGAAGAATGAGATCTACAAGACCAGGGCTTACTTGTTTTTCTTGGTTTCTGGGCAACTATTTTCCAACTCGTCCGGTGCCCGAGGCCCAACTTGGCAACTGGAGCTCTTTAGGGACTTCAAGAGCTATGCATGGGGTCCAGCATGCCTTGCTAGCCTTTACCGGATGCTTACAAGGGCCACAACCTTGTTAAAAAGTGAGGAGGAAGAGGAAGAGGTTGAGGGGGGGAGAAAAAGGATCAAGTTCCAAGATTACAAAATTGAAAACTCTAACAGGGCCCCTCCAGTTGCTACAGGTGATTTTATATTTTTACTTTTGTAAGTGGTTTTTTCAATATCTTCGTTTATTGTGTTGTAAATGGATTTCACTTATTCTCTTTGCAGATATGGGCATATTCGAGAATAGCTATTGGAAGATGTCCAAAACCTGATCCCAGTTGGAAGAAGGATCTGCAGTTCCCACTTTTCAAGACATGGGAACCGAGGCTGCTTGAGAGTCAGAAGGTTACAAATATGAAAGAAATTCGGCACCAAATCAACAACTTGTCTAAGGATAGGGTAATAAAGCGTCTCACAAATAGTTTGTTGGATGTATACATAACTTGTATTGATACGTTTGGTTTCAATCTTGCAGTTCGACTGGCAGCCCTATGCTAAGATGCCTAAGAAGCTTTTCGAACAAGTCCCAAAGCATGACAAGGAGTTATTTAGTTCGTTGTCCGTACTCCTTCATTACTGGGTAGTAGAAAGGCACTATCCAGAATGTGTTTCAAAACAATTTGGCATCAAACAAGTTGTCCCACCACCATTTTATTTGCCATTTATGAGAGTAGAATGCTTAGAGAGATTCGAGATGGATTATAGTCAATATGATGAAGAGGTCATGAGACTTTGGGATAAAAGGAGGGAGACTATCCTACGCGGTACAAAAGACAAGTCTAAAAAGCATGGAGAAGAGCATTTCTTATGGTATTTATTTAACTCAATCCGGGAAATTGTTTGCGGCAGACGTGGTGAAGGAGCTCAAACACCTGAGATGACCCAACCAACATCTAAAAGGAAGGGTAAAAAGAAACCTACCACCGTCGCAGGTATTGGAGTTGGTACTCAGACTGATGAGTCATCCAGTACTTCCATACAGGTGAGGGCCCTCTTTTATTGTTAAATGGTTGTTGTCGGATAAAATTGTATGCTTACCTCCTTAGCTTGTTGTTGATTTTGAAAATTTTTATTTACTTGTGTAGGTAAATGCATTGTTGAACCACATTGAGCGATCATCCATCCGAGCAGAAAGGAAGAAGATAAAGCTGGAGGATTTCACCACGCGACTGCATAAAAAGATTAAAGATTTCAGAGATTCGTTTGCCTCTGCATTGGAACATGTTGGGATGGAATCTTGCTCTACTTCCCATGAAGATGTTGAGAGTAAGGAGGTAATAAAATGTTAAAGACTAGTTATAGCAAGGTTCCCTTCTGTTATTCAGTTATGTGCTAATGGTACAATCCTATGCAGGATACGCCTTCAAGCCATCGAAAGCGTGCTGTGGAAAAGGGAAGGCATAGCAAGAAATTTAGGCCTATTGCCAAGAAGCTTGACTACTCGGACGAGCCCATCCAAGTGGATTCTGAAACAACTTCTCCCCCTCCGGATGCTGCAGTTGCATATCCAGTCTCTCCATTCGCTGCCGATGTATTCAGTACTCCAGTTAATGCACCGGCCGAGATGTCGATCGTAGTCCAAACGCCAATGTCGGACATCAACACACTGATTTGGCAGATAAAACGATTGCATAGGGAGAGGAAAATTCCCAAATATTTTGAGGAATATACGCATCCGTTAGTACAATCGAAGTATGTTCTGACTGAGTCGGAAATCACTATTCTAGATGGTTTCCTTGGATTCTACAGGACAAGGTATGGGACAAATAATTCCCTCCCCCACCCCCGCATTTCGAATATTTTTCTATGCTTCTATTTTTCTATAATAAATGTTTCCATCTCGCAGGCTGGATGAGCAGGAGATATACTGCACGATGGTATCACCAAAGGTCCTGAAGAATGCACTGGAGCTTGATACTTGGTTTGACACAAATCTGATGTATTGGTGGTTCTTTATTTTGAAGGATCGGTACCCTGATGTGTTCTTCTACGACCCCGGTGTCTGTGTAAGTTTTAAAACTGCCAAACTCAGATTGATTTAAACTCACAATCACAATTAACTCCTTCTATCAACCTCAAAGTTGGTGGCGAGAGAACAACATCAAAGCATTGAAAAAAAACATATGGGGGAAAGATGGCATCAAAGTGTGGGAGGCTAAAGAAAAGAGGTTATTGATTTTCATTCTATGGCATGAAGCTCACTTCACGCTCTTAGTTGGCGATACACAAGAGAGGCGATGGGAATATTACAACAGCATGAAAAGTGACCATTCTTGGTTACCGGCTTGCAAAGAATTTGTAGGTGGTCCCACTACCTATGGCTGCTCTTATCTGTTGAAAGCAACTTATTATACCCCACTCTTATTTGCGTGCAGATTGATTTTCTGAGTAAGCAGTTCTCGAACTACGGATGGTATGACACTCACGTGTGGCCTCTCATCATCAAAACGAAGATACCTTACCAAGAGAACGAGAATGATTGTGGTGTATTTGCATTGGCGTTCGCAGACCGCGTTGCATCACAACGGCCAATCAATTTCACCCAAGTTGATAAACCGTATTGGAGGTCAAAGATTGTCGTGGACATATATAGCAAAAGTTGGGAGATTAATAGCCACTGCTTGCACATTGACCCATTGATATCTTGATGAATGATTTGGTGTTAGTTCAAATATTTTTTGTTAATATTTTTGTCAAGGATTATTGGTAGGTCTACAGCCCATCCAAGTTTTTTTTTTCAAGAAATTGTATGGATGAGGAACAAGATATGCATGTAGCCCATTGGAAGTAGGCTGCTTTGGAAGCAGTATCTTTTTAAAAAAAAAATATGCAGGGAGCGATGCTAGCGTTGCCTATTAGTAATGCCACGAACGACGCTAGCGTCGCTCTGTCAAGTTAACTGGTAAGCTACCAGCGACTGCAAGAATTTTTTTAAAAAAAAGGTTGACCACCTCCACACCAGGTGAATGCCATGGACACCTAAACAAGATCATATTTTCAATATTACAATTCGTAACTGATGTAAGACAAAAAAAAATCAAAAAGTCAAAGCCAAAAAGGGTAGAAGTCATTGCAACGCAACGCATCAAGTTCACTGGGGAGGAGGATTTTGACAACTTTGGCGATTGTGTCCTCTTTGCCTACAGTGAGAGCATGTCATTACCCTACGTTGTCTATTACGATCCTTAGTACGACGTCGGTTTTTCTTCGGTCTCCCTGGCTGCTTGGAGGCAATTGGAGGCAAGACCCTTTCAGTGGTGATGTGCTCCCACCGTTTGCTATCAAGAGTGACGTGAATAACCCCATCATAAGTTGTTCGGTAGACAGCCGTTAGAAACCAGTTCTCACAAAATTCATACGAATGGTAGTTCCTCAATCTCATCGACGCGATGGCATGCGAGCATGGAATTCCTAGCGCATCCCTTTTACGACATGTGCAAGTACGAGCATCTAAACGAACAACATCGACATAATTGGCTGACTGAACTTGGAACTTGTTCAATCCTGCCACCTGAACATGTAGCCTACGGGCCTCTTCTGTTTCTTGGCTCAAATGTTTCTCGGCATAAGGAGTCAAACAACTATTCATATCTAGAGATGCCAAATGTCGTTTTTGGAAGAAATCCATCAACTTTGCCCTTATCTCCTCCACTTGCTTGACAATTGGAAGGACTCGAATGTCTTTTAGCATGTTGTTGGTTACTTCAGCGGCATTGCTTGTTAGCATATCATAACGCCTGCCTCCTACGAATGCATTCGCCCAATGGTGCTTACCAAATGCATTTATAAAATTATAAGCTTCAACATTCACCATCTTAATATCTTCCATGAACGCTTCGTGCTTACAAGCCCTATAAGCCTTGGTTGCGCACCAAAATTTGTACTGTATTGCGGAGTCACAGAACTTTGACTTTATGTTTTCCGCCAGATGACAGCAACAGTAGCAATGAGTTGCACTCGGAATAATGTTTGCAAGCGCAGGTACAAGCCCCTTTTGTCAGTCAGAAATGATTGTCAGATTTGTCAACTGTCCAAGTGATATCGAAAGGTTTGCAAGGAACCACTCCCAACTGTCGCATCTTTCAGCCTCTACGATTGCAAATACAATGGGCAAAAGTTTGTTGTTTCCATCAAGTGTTACAGCCACCAGTAGGACACCTGGGTATTTTCCGCGGAGATGTGTTCCATCCACTGCAACCATTGGCCTAAGACTTGAAGTGAAGGATTGTATGCATTGCCCGAATGCCCAAAAAAGCCTTTTGAATCTGTCATCACCTATAGTGCAGATGTTCGTCACGGTGCATGGATTTTTCATTGTCAACTCGGCGCAGTATAAAGGGAGCATCTTGAATGAATCTTCATACGAGCCTAGAACGATGCGAAGTGTAATGTCTTCGGCGATGTGTGCCTTCTTATATGATATGGTAACTCCAAACTCCATCTGAAAATCATCCATTATCTCTTTCGATTTAATGCTATTATTTAGGCGGACTTTATCCAAAATGTACTCTACAATTAGTTTTGACGATGCTTGTGGATGTACCGTACCCATCAAAGGCTTTGAACATTTATGAACTGGATTATATTTTCAGACTTTAAAGCACGGGCCACTCTCAATTATAGACGCATGGATGAGCCATGGACAAACCCGATCCTTGCAGCGTGCAGTTACCATCAACTGGCTTATTCGTATGTGCTCGAGAGTGAAGTTGGTATATATTGCAAACTTTGCCAGAGACCTTCTAAAATCCTCGCGATCTGGAAATTCACGACCTAACCAAAACTCCCGAGGGCTATTTCGATCAATGTCTGTACTGAACTCTTTCGGTGCCATATTGTCCTCGAACTTTACTTCAGGACGATGAATGGAACCTTCCCTGACATTAAGCGTTCTTTGAAGCCCAGTAACTCTATGGGATGCATTGACATCAACACTTTTGTCAGGACTTGCAAATTCTACATCTGTTTCAACCGCATCATCACCATCCGTTTGAAGCCCAGTTACTCTATGGGATGCACTGACATCGAAACTCCTGCCCGGACATGCAAATACTACATCCGTTTCGGCCACATCAACACCATCCGTATGAAGCCCAGTTACTCTATGGGATGCATTGACATTGACGACCGGTATGTCCTCATTCGTTTCTGCCGCATCAAAGACATCCTGTAGAACTCCACCTGAGTTTTCACTCACTTCATCACTGCCAAGGATAGGTCTGGAGGAGAAATGAACATCTTTGTCTTCGCCAAGGTTTATGGTGGGATGCATAGCATCGCCTTCATGAATTACTTTGCCCTTAACATTACGCCTGCTTCCTGTTCCAGTAAGTTCATTATCTCTTATCAAGTGCTTCTCCGTACAATGCAACCTTCAACAAATACAATGAATCAAAATGCTATGTTAGTTACTCTATCATATATGAATTTATAAGATTAGTCAAAAGACTTAAATTGGTTTGCATTAATGATTTGCGTTCGTGATAAATACCTTGCTTGCTTTTCCAAGCATTTAGCTGAACGAACTAGTATCCTCCTCCTTATGTATAAATAAATCCCATTTATATCATCTCGTGAGAGTGACAGCATACACCTTATATCATCATCATCTTTTATTGCCACCAATGAGAATACATGACCATTGTGATGGAGATAATCCATGCTTATGTTATCAAGAACTTCCTCCCAATTTGATGCTTCAAGAGCTATGTTTACCAGAGAATTGAATGTTATATCGCTCTGAATGAACCTCATCTTCTGTTTTCCACCTTTGTAAAACGGTCGAATAATATCAAACTTGAAGTCCCCATCAAAGTGGAATATTACTATTAAATTACCGCCCGACATCCTAATCATGAAAATGTATTTTTTTAGTATCCAAAAAAACATATATACAAAAGCCTAGGGTTTGTTGGAGACAATAAACAACTGAACTATGTGTATAGTCCTTAAGCTACATAAATAAATGAGGAATCAGATGCAACTGATGTGCATATATGCATGTGGAAATTATCTACTGGAAAGAAGGAGGAATACACATAAAAAAAATGACATTAATCCCTTCCTTTAATGTAAAGAAACAAATAGTTTGGAGAAGACAACTAACCTCTTAAAGGAAGGCAAACAACCTCTTCAATGGATCAAAATGAGCAATAAACGTTTGATGTATGTGTAAGAAAATGGTAGATGGTGGAGTTTTCCAAGAGAGAAGGACGCCTGAAAAGAGACGAGCGAAAACGAAAGAGGAAAAGTGCGAGGTGGGGCAGGGGCTATATATAGCGAATAGCGACGCTATCGTCGTTAGTGCAAAAAAATAAAAAATGGGTGGGATGAATGATCTCGTTCAGCACGTAATAATCTGCATTTTTGCGTGCAACATGCAAATATGGTGCATTTTCCGGTAAAATCCTCTTTTAACTATTTAGGGGCAATAGTCGAGTCTTAGTGAAATTGTATGGTCGATCTTGATTTTTTTCTCTTTTTTTTTTTTTGTCACGAATACTTTTGACTCGCGATCTCTTGTGCATTCGCGGTGGTTGAGATGATTTCACCATCTCTTCTTTCCTTTTTTAATATTTCAAGAAACGGGTTTTCTCAATCACTTGGACTGATAATGTAATTGAGAGCTTTCCATCATCTTCTTCTAGTTTTTCTTGTTTTTTTGACGTAAGCTTTCTTGATTTTGAGATTGGAAATTGAGTTATTTTAGATTTCTTGAAATAGTTTGTCTACATGGACAAACTCATGGACAGAATTTGGGACAAACTGTCCATGTGGCGCAATTTAATTGGGACAATGCATTTCAACTTTTGAGAGAGCCCAATCACGTTGCGCCACGTGGATAGTTTGTCCCAAATTCTGTCCATAGAGTTTGTCCAAATAGACTTTTTGTTCTTGAAATGGGTTTTGCATTGATTGAACTCCTATACTCTGTGAGAGATGATGTTTTGAAGGATGGTTTCATCATTTTCTTCTGCCTTCTATTTTCTTGATTTTTTGCAATGGGTTTCTTGATCTCATAAATTGGAAATTTGTTATCTTTGATTTTTTAAAAGGAGATTTGCTATGATTAAATGCAACGAGAGATTGTGTTTTAGAGTTACTTTTATCTTCTTTATTTAAAATGAGCCCATCTTTTGGAGGTTTTGAGAGAGACAAGGGGTTAATGTCGAGAAAGGCAAATGAATATTCAAAACGCAAAAAATAGCTAAAATTAAAAATAAAAAAAAAGTAAATATATATCTTGGAATAAATGGAAGAAAAGTTCACATAGAAAGAATTTACAAACTCACAAAAGTACAAGTCTAGAAAGGCTACACACTGTTGAAACTTTTAGCTCGACTCTTCCACGCATGTAAACAAATAGTTGACATTTAACTATTTAATAATTATTTTTTATTTATAAACATTTTATAAAATAGCTTTTCCTATGTATATAATTTCTCAATTCAAATTCAAACATAATAGAGAATTATTGCTAGAGAAAATCCCCATTCTCCACCTTTAGTTTTCTCCTCATTTTCTAGTTTCCATTATTCAATAGGGTAGAGAAATTTGAAATTGTTTAACCTTCACTTTGATGATATTTGAATGAAACTCACATTATATATTGTGACAACTCAACATGTAACCAACATTTCCACATGGCTGTAGTTTGAAAACTGGTAAACAATGAGTAATTGGTGCAAATCTCAAGGGGTCATTTGCCTTTACCCATATAATAGGAAAATGAGTTATATACATATACACATATATATATATAGGAGAATTATGATATATGTATATATATATACACATATATGTAGATATCAAATATGCAGATATTACATATGTGAAACACATTACTGTGTTGGTTAAAATCACCTTAATTATTCACATGAGTACATGAGCATATCCAATGATTAGGCTTTTTTTTCACAAATTCCTCAAAATTCATGAGGGAATTATGATATGAAATTATAGTTCTTGATGTTTACCATTAATACAAGCATATTGAATGGTTTGGATCATGAATTGGGGGCCATAAAGTATAAAAGTTAGATATAATTTTTTAAGATTTTCAACAAATTACTCAAAATCCATGAGGATTTAAGACAATAAACTTTAAGATCTTAGGGCTATTAGTTTAATAAACAAATTGAATTGTTTATATTACAAACATGGGGGCCGTAAGAATGAAAAAAACAAAGGTAGTTAATGGGGTTTGTAAGAAAAAAAGTCACTATGTTTAATTTTGTATTAGCGCCTTTTTGATTGAGGGTGTGATTTGTGAATCACTCTTACACTTATGTAGGTGTGAAAATTTTTAGTGTGCAAATGGCTGCCTGCACTTGATTTACAGACAGCATGCGAAAATCAATGCAACCAAATGTCACAATGCTGAATATATTACACATATGAATCATTCACATGTGTAATTGAGAGCAAATAAACAACCCTTAATGAGTTTTTAAGACAAATCCATTATATTAGATTCATATGGTTTTATTTTATTATTTTAATACATCCGTATGAGTTGGTTCAGATTTTTAAAAACTGAGTAAAACTACACATGTTTAACACGTGAATTTTTAAAACTACACATGTTCAACACGTGAATTTTCCTACCTAGCCAGCAAAGGAAAGAATTAATACTACATGCTGGGTTTGGACTTAAATGTGAGGTCCAATGGCTGAATGAAATCGACTCAACTTTAGCCTGGTCCAGCCCAATGAAGCTCATTTGCAACCCTAACTCCTCCCAGGGACCAAAGTACAGCACAAAAATTTTCTATGAAGATGCATGGAGAGGGAGAATGATGATTCTGAACCAACGTCCAATGATCTATACTATGCTCCATGTCAAAAAATCACTATGATCAGATCCTTTGTCTGATTATTGGTGATCACCGTCCGTCTGTAATCTTGGCCCTTGAATAGATGGTGAAGTCAAGGTGTAGGCCATCGTATGAATGGTTCGGAATGCTTTGACGAGAGAAAAAAAGTAATCTATGTGTCGCATACCTCTGCTTGAAGGGCTAGATTGCCAGATTGATAAATCTACCGGTGAAGAGCGGCCCAAACTAGACAGATGGTTTAGGTTTCTTATTGGGCCGACCATGAGCTCCAAGTAGGGGTGGGGTGTCCATGGGCTAGGTTGGGATAGGCAAATGTCTGAGCCTAACCAGTTTAGTTGTTGGCCTGATTTTTAGGTCCAGTCCAATGGGCAGAAAGTCAGGCCCAGCCCCCAACAAATTTACAAAATGTATATTCTCCTCCCTGTTAATGATATATACTATATAGGCCAAGGTCCTTCCCATTTAACTAGTAGGCCTCATCCGTCCTATTGGCATATTTACAGGAGTCCGGATCCCTTGAGTGATCTCTCACATGCTTCTTGTGAGTGGAAGGAGTGTAACCTACAGTGGGGTACGCCCAATGAAAATTGGAGTTGCTTAAAATAAATGCTCCCTTGCTGATGGGATGTCCTCAAGTTTGAACCCAAATCGAGCTTCTCCCATTCTAATATTGAGCATATCATTGAAACATAATTATCACAATCTTATGCATCATTAATCACATTATCAATGATATGCTCAATCTTATGATAGGACCAACTCGTTTTGGAATAAAATTTGAGGACATTCCATAAAAATGGCAGGTGTTCACTTTGAGCGGCTTTGATTTCCATTAGCTCGGCCCCATTGTAGGTTCCACTCCTTCCACTCACAAAGAAGGTGTGGGATATCGAAGAGGGATTCCAACTCTATTTACACAGCCTAATCCATCCCAAGCAAGCCAGGCTTGGGTTGCACTCAAGTTCAATGGCCCATGACTACCACTAGGTGCCTTGTAATCTTGGATGTTGCATGTGAATCTGGATTCTATATATCCATCAGTGTGGTCCACCTCTAATTCAATGCCACTCCCTTTGTTGGACTGGTCCTAACTTCATGTAGTCAGAGTTGGGATCCCAGTCGGATTTATAGCATAGAAACAGTAATTATTAAAATAAAAAAGGAAATTAAATTGCTCATGTTATATGTGGTCAATTGACAGTGGATCTGACTCCAATAACAATGAAATTCGGTCGAGTTGGTACTAATTCTGAACGGTTTGGATCTCAAATGTGGGCCTCACTAATAGATTTATGTACTGGGTTTGTTGTTTAAATTTGAATATGTATCATTTACATGTGTAAATTGTATTTACATATCCCACGCGGAAAAGACAAATGGCCCTTAATAGCAAAAAAAGGAAAATGAGATGAGACTAGAGAAGGCCAATAGATTCCCGCCAAGCGAAATATGAAAATAATAGAAATACGACAGTTTCTTGAAACTTGAGACTGACCCGTCTCTAAACAGGTAAAATGAGAAGATAGGTTTCAAATTTGAAGAGAAAGAAATAAACATAGAAACGAAGCTCAGTCTTCTTATTAGACTTCTTGCAAGAATTAAAAGACTTTTGGGGTGAAGAAGAAGAGAAAAATGAACCCCACCATCTTCTCTCGGAGACCTACCACTTGCCTTTCCTCGAAAAGAATCATGGCAGAAGCCATCAAGAACCAACTACTCATCAATGAGGAATTGTTTGAGCCAATCAAGACGCAGCAACCACCAGTACTGGACTTGTCCAAAAAGTGGATCCCCTTCTTCAGATCTTGCCACCCTAGCAATTAAGGACCGAAGGAGAACACTTGGGGTCATTTTCCTGTTTGTGGTCCTCCATCTAGACATCTTCCCGATCACCATGCTTGTCAATGATTGCCCTAAGGCCCAAAAAATCAAATGGAGATTGCATTTTGAAATCTCTAGGGAGGTTCTCATTCCAGCCCCTGATGAGTGTTAAATATTACATATTTTACCCCTCATTAGTTCGAATTTTATCGGCATCTCATATGCATATCATTTGTTTTACACAGAGATTTTATCATTCTATCACATTAACGGATTATCTGATTATCTTGCATGAATCTGATTATTTGTAGCGGATTTTTATGTAATTTCTCTTGTGTTGGTGGATCCCGCGATTATCCTAACCTTCCGGCTAGTGTCCTAAGGCATTAAAAAGAGATTTCAAATAAAGAAGTTACATGAAGAAATCTTATTAAAGAAATCTTGGTGAAGTGTTGAAGAATTCCAAAATACGAGGAGAAGACTTTAAGGATAAAAGAAGTCATTTCTTAACACAAAGGAGTAGTTGGTGTATTGGTTAGAGCTTAGGTTGACATCCACATATCCTTTTGGAATCAAATGTCTTCAATGTTCCTATAAATTGGAATGTATTTGTAAAGTGGAAAGGAAGAAATCTTTTGGTAAGTTAGTCTTTTTGTAATTCTATTTTTATTTTTAGGTTGTAATAAGGAGCTTCTTTGTAACTAATTTAGAGAGAGTGTGTGTAATAAAAGATCATTAATGAAGATTTGGAACTCTTTCTTGATGTTTAGTGGCTAAAGCTCTTAGATTATGCTCTCCTTTTGAAGCTAAGTAATGTGATTAGTTCATTTACATGCATGTTTTATTTTAAATTCCCTATTTGTTCCTTGATTGATTAGTAGATTTTAGATCTAATTGTGCTAATCTCTCTCATTTCTCATGCTTTATCTATACACTTGATGCTTGGATAATCTCAATTGATGCTTTGTAGTTAGATTAAGTTTTTGTACATAGCATGTCTAGAGCCCTTATCTTTGATCTTTTGTAACTTGATTTTGATGGTTAATTATTAGGGTAGTTAGGTTATGATCTAAGATCTTGGTTTTTTTATTTGCTTTACTTTAATCTTTATTGCTATATCATCCAATCCAATTAGGCAAGAGATTGCTAATTGGATTATAGATTTAGGAATTAAATTAGAACATGCATTGTTTGAATTAATTACTTACTTAGTGGATTTATGATTGCCTAATCTCTTCTTTTTATTGTTGTAAATTTAAATTTTTGTTTAATTTGTTATTTTCACTTTTGGATTGTTAGATCCACATTTCAAATCACTTGTTTTAAAATCCTACACATTTCACACCATGATCTTCACCTTAAATCTTCCATTTCCACCACCATTCATCCACTAGTTTAGTGTAGCTTATTAGATTAGCTTGAATCTTATTCATTTTATATTTTAAGTTGCTAATTAAAGTATTTTTAATTTTGTTTCACATTTCAATTGATTTAATTTCATTTTTCACGCATAGTTTATTAGTTTTATTTTTTCACTTTAATTGTTTATAATAGCTATATCTTAGTTCAACTCTCATTTAATTGGATTTATTGCTTCTTCTATCCTCTCCTCGTGGGAACGATATTCAGAACTTTTTAGTCATTTACTACTTGGCGACACTGTAGTCTTACGGTTAAGCGTTACACATATAAGTGTCGATCAAGTTCTTGGCCCCTCAAGGAGAATCCACTTCCTGGTCGTTCCTCATCCATGTGAGCAATCTTTCTTTTCATTTGGGTCTTTCTTTTTCTTAGCCTTTTGAATTCGAGAGTTCTTTAGGAACTGAATACACATTTTTCAGCTAATTGCTTGTGGGTTTTTTAGTACATTTCCTTGACCAAGACTTATAATATGATGTTTTGGATACTTGGAATATGTTGGAACTTTCCTAGTTAAAATTACCATTCTTTTCAACTACAAAGTTGTTAAGATTGTCACCTAAAAGAATAAACTGGATCTGCTTAGTATGCTATATGTATGGTCATTTGGGTTACTCTTCCTTCACATAAACCATCGAATTTGCTCTTGATTTTGGTCATTTCTCTATATTCAGACCACTTTGTGGTGATTCTTGACATCGATTTTGACCTAAAAGAGTCAATTGGATCTTCTTAGTGCGTATGGTGAAATGGGTTGTGCCACACCCCCAATCCGTAAGACGGGGATTATGCATGAGATTAGGGGCCAATTTAAAATTTTCCATGGTAATCAATACCTGTGGCCCTCAATCGTGTCCCATAAGGATGGGACTGCTGCAAGGTGACAAATGGTATCAACAGTGAATAGTTAAGAGTAATATTGGTTATTAAGCTAAAGTTGAAGTTTAACAGTTAAATAAAAGTATTATTTACAACAATGGCCACATCTAAAACCTGGGCCAAACTAAAATACCAAAAGAGACAAAAATTGAAATCATATCCAAGATATATCGTGAAGCAGGCTCTCAATACAGGGACAACGCGGCTAGACTAGTACTCAAAAAGGTCATCAAGTTGATCTGCCTGAACTTCCTCCATCTCTTCCCACTGGGGATCGGTGGGCTCGGTACGTATTCACCAAGAGTAGCACCATCAAACACAACGGTCGGCCGGCATATATACATATAAAACATCAAAAGATATGCAATAGTAAGCAGAATAATTGGATAAATAAGATTAGTTATAATGCATAGCATTCGAATCATAATAAGACCTAACACGAACATCTTAGCAAAATAGGCGGTCTGTATATGCTAATCACCACGGGATAGTTTCTCATCCCACCCTACTCAAACAGAGTTGTGGTAGAGAAAATGCACGGGACAATAACCCCACCAAACAAAGGAGACTACAGGGCACAAACAAACAAATATCACCCTATCATATTTGTGGTATTCGATGGTATACATCCGTCACAAAATACACAATCTGCAGTCGATCAAACAAAGGTCCTATCACAGTGGTGCCGCATCTGTGTTGACCGATACAACTAAGTGGTGCCTAACACAAGAGACCAAACACAGTAATAGTAAAGGGCTATATTTATCTTGCATGAACAAGATTCGTCGGAACGAAAGAGAGACTACCAACGATAGATCAGACAAACGAACAAATGTAAACTTCAAAAATAGTCATCCTCAAAGCTTTTACAATTAAAGCCACGTAGCCTCAACATTTCTATTAAAACATAAAACAAATGGAATATAAAATGGATCTTAAGTCTAATCATCTAAGTTCTTGCGTAATCTCTACTAAAGCAAAGTAAACGAAAGCTAATGAACATGTTCGTGACATGTAGATAAAGGCACCCAAAAGGTACAATTCAGAGTCAAAACAGATGAATAGTCAAATCCTAAGTAATTAACCGTTCCCAACGTACATCACTACTCAACCAATAGAGGGGATGGGGTTCACGATACCCAAAATAAACTTCTCTTAATGCATGGTAT
The DNA here is from genome assembly GCA_028538565.1 of Umbellularia californica. Lineage (NCBI taxonomy): Eukaryota > Viridiplantae > Streptophyta > Magnoliopsida > Laurales > Lauraceae > Umbellularia > Umbellularia californica. Next base: position 43,771,971 of record JAPQWN010000004.1, read on the forward strand.
GAGTTGGTATTGTAAGCCACATTGCTTCCATGATTGTCTAATGAGTATCCAAGACTCGGAATAACCATGGGGAAATGTCGGCTCACAACATTTCTCACACAAAGTCCCATAGTGGGGCATCAAAGGCATTACCAAGGGTCCCACCTAAGTCCCCAAAGACCAAGGAAAAAGGTCCCTTTTTTAAAAGGAAATCAGGCATCCCTACAGTTACCTTATGGTTCTATGGGGTTGATGAGAGCCTAAAATATAACATTTAGGTCCCTCAATAAGGATTTTGATGTACCTTGAGATGGTAGTTTATGACTTTAATTGTTATAATTTCATGTTTACATGTATTTTAGGTGAAGAAAATGAATTTTGAAGATAATTGGAGAAAAAAAGTCAAAATCGCGTAGAACCATCATACAGGCTACTGCCTCTGGGCGTCTAAATGCTAACCCCCAAAAGTAACCCGGAGGCTACTGCCTCCAAGGCATTCAAACGCTTGACCAGGTTGAAGATCGCCTCCCTCCACATTTTCAAACAAAATTGGACCAAAAGTTTATATAAAGCAAGCAAAACTCATTTTTTGATGAATTCACATCTTGGGAGACGATTTGAAGGCTGATTTTAGAGCTTTGGAAGGAGAGCCAATGGGAATTTCGTCGAGAAGTCTTCGTCAATCTCTCTCCATGAGTAACTAACTCTCCACTTTAGGGTTGCGATGAAGTCCAATCTTGTATTTTGGTGATGTATAGATTTTAGGGTTTTAATTTGAACGCTTTTGGTTATATAACATGGATGTTATCCATTGATTGGATTCTTTTTATTAATGCAATATCTCTTTTTGATACTTTATTCTTATAGAATTGAATATCAATCATATAATGATGCTTGGATGAATGTGTTGTTAAATTTAGGATAATCTATGCTTTAGAGATATGTTATGCCCAAATCCAAAATCATATATCTTATTTGTTGACTCTGTGAAGGTTTTTAACTAGAACGAGTCTTAAAAGCGTTGATAGTGAAATCCTAGGTCTCTACTCACCATTCTGCGAGGTTAAAGTGGTTTCGTGCCCTAAGATCTTCTCTTTGATTGAATCAAAGCTTTCTTTACTTTCTAATTTAGGAATTATTGAGTTCATGAATTTGCACATTTACGTATCATTTTAAGATGAATTAGGGATTTAATTAGGTGAATTGCATCATTATTCATCTAATTTTATCATTTCATGCATTTTCACCTAGAAACCTAAATTTTCATACTTTTTATACATTTTCTGTATTAACTTAGAATGTTTTGCAAATTTTCTCCGAAGAGTCCCAGTTGGAGTAGAATTCTGTCCGGGTGGATCCCGCGTCAATATGGGCTCTTCAGTATTTAATGTGTTGAATTAGAATGTGCAGAAAATGATAATTGTAGGCTTCTGTCATGGAACCCACTTTCAAGCACACATTGTCATCATGGGCCTTGCATTGCTGAATTAAAGTAAATTGAAGAATTCACCATGTGGACACCACACACAAGCCATATGTAAATTAATCAAAGGAGGGGCCCACTCATCATGTCAGTTGAAGAATCCTAACTATAGTAGAAGACTTCTTATAGGGCCCATTGTTCAAGTAGATAAAATGTCCCACTTGGCAGGGTCCGCTGTAGTTGCAAATTTGAAATTATTAATAGATAATTCAAAGAGTACAATTTTGATTAGGACAAAAGAAGAAGAGTTTGAATCATCCACATCTGATATCCTTTCAAAAATGAAATTTATGCAGAGATAGAATCCATTGCAAATCAAAATTTAAAAGTTAATCCCATTTTTCTCAAGATAACTCATCTTCAAATGGCCATAACTTTCAATCCGACCGTTGGATCGATGAAATTTACCTATCGTTGGAAAGTTTATTCAGAGTAAGTATCCATGGAACCTAAGAACGTAAAAATCAGAGTTATATTGACAAAGTTATGGGCTCGGAGATTTTCATATTTATTTTTAGACGGGATTGCCATTAAATCCACACCGTTCATAATCAATTGCTACATATCACTTATGGGACCCCATCTGAAGATCAGCCAAGCCACCCAGAGATTTCCAGAAGCTTCCACCTCATTCAAATTCAAAAAGGATAAGAGATGTACCTTATCAATGAAGAAAAATCAAATCTGGAAAGAAGGTTTCCAGATTCAATGTATCTGATAAATAACCAGAGAAATAAAAGGAACCAAAAAATAGCATACGAGACTCACTCCCTCCCCTTGGACGTCCAATATTTCTCTCTCTCTTATTTCTTTTCTTTCCCTAATTAATAGAATTTAAGAGTTATTTTTGGGTATTCTGGAGCCCTGTTTCAGAAATTAGGAATTTTAGAAGAGAGATTTTTAAGAGACTATTATACAAGGAGTTGCTATCAATGAAATTACTTATGGAGTTCTTTTCAATGATTGGCTAGATTTCTGGATTGGAGCACACAGATGAAGCTAAGTAGATCTTTAATTTAAGGGAAATTCTATATGCACCCCTTTATATGCTGACCACACCCACATTCTAGGAAAAAAAAATCACTGTTCATAAGGAATGTGGGTGTGCTCAGCATATCAAGGGGTGCATATAGAATTTCCCTTAATTTAATCTATGTTAATTTTCTATTTTCTTTTAAATGCATGCTCTATTAGAATAATAGATCTGTTTTCATGCCTTAGGCAGCCTCTGTTTTGATTTCTAATGAAAATAGTTTGATGATTTATACTTGTTTTGATAGAATATGCTTAGGGCTGAGATCTTTTGATAATTTATGCTTAATTTGATGAGTCATGCTTATGATTTTTCATTCTTTTATGAGGTGAAGAAGGTCTTGGGTTGTGACCTTATTCTTTTTATTAAAAATTGATTTTTGTGAAAGACAAATCCTCCGAATCCAAGATATTGATTTGTTTCTGATCTGAGTTATTTTTGAGACAAATAGTAGAATAATTGCATGGATGGATTAATTATTCTGCTTAGTGGATTTTGAATGCTCTGATCTGTTTTATATATTTGATTAGTTTGTGTTTTTGAATTTTTCTAGTTGTTTTTCTTGGATCTCAATTACTTATTAATCTTTGATTTTAAAAAAATTAGATTTTAAATTTTAATTTAATAGTGCTCCCTGTGAGATCGACCTGTACTTGCCACAGTCTTAAAAGGACAGTTGTGCACTTGCAGTATTAAAAAATTAAATTTAAATTCACATCAGGAATCAAACCCATCAAACCAATACTTCATTTTCTATTATATTTAGTTTATGAATTTGGAAACCAACACAACTTAGCCTTTTTGTCCTAGAAGATACGACACTCGGTTAACATCTTTACTCTCACGAATAAAGATATAGTTTAGGTATAAATTATATTTGCAAACCCTATTTTGGGAAGATCAGGGTCTTCTACGATTGGCTCATGGCTAACCTAGGTACTAGGATGAAATTAAAATCAGGATTTCGTCAGTGACGTTCCAAGACAGAACCTAACCCAAAATAGTACGATTAACCATGAGCTTGCCGTGAGATCACCGTAGAACAAAAGTTGAAAACGAAATTCGCGACACTCAGGCATCCAAGACTTCACAAAAGCCAGAAACCCATTTTACGGTTAACCGTAACCCTTCATAACTCAAAACCCGAGTTCTATTTCGGTTCAGAATTTGGGAGAAATTTCCCCCTTTTCATCCACACCTGTAGACAAACAAGAAAACAGGGCCTGACCCTCTCCAATGACAATAGACATCCTCCAACACAAGTAGATTGAAACCAATCCAATCCACTCCATTCCATTTAGTCTAAATTAATAAAAAAATCAAAACTCTTAACATCAATGAGCAAGAGAGGTGTCTAAATGAACATCAAAACTCAAAATCAAGGAATAGGTAAATATATCCAAGAAATTTATAGTACATCCACTTGATTTAGAGATGGAGAGCTTCAAAACCAAGAGAAAATTGGGGAAAATCCCTCTTTATGCTTAAATGTGCAAAGAACCTCCCAACCCGAAAATCACTCTACAAGATACATGAATGGGAAGAGGTAAGCTAGGCTAAACCATTTCTAAGCCAAATGAGAAAAGAAAACCTAACCTAAAAGCTTTGGGAGCTTACCTAGAGGTGGGTGGTGAAGGAAGTGCTTGAAGAAGAGGATCATTGGAGTCTAAAAGGCTTCAGGAAGACAAACGGAAGTCCGGTTGGCCGAGGGGGAGCTTCGGCGGTCGTCGTTGGCAAAGAGGCAGTGAAGGAGATGAGAGAATGAGAGAGCTAGAGAAAAAGAACGAGAAAAGAGAAGAAAGAAGGAAAAGAGGATCGTTGGCTTATAATAGGGCTTGGGTTATGGGAAATTACAAAATAGTCCTTGGCCCACTAAAATATGATATTTGGGGTCCTTTGACACGTCAGATTGCAACGCGATTAAAGGCAAAAGTCAATGAAATTACGAGACCTACTCGATGCACTTAAGCTCACAAAAACTCAAAATCTCAGAAAAACCCATGAAAACTTCCCAAAATTGCAAACCACCCCCTACTGTGCCCAAACGAGGTCAGAATCATTCGAAACTTCACACGCGCGACTAACACACCAAACCCAACTCCCTAAGACTCTAAACACACTTAATTAGCTAAAATATAATTAATTATAAATAACCATGTATTAGGGCTTGGGATCCTATAAGTCGCCGTTCCTTCATAGAGGCCATCTAATTTGCTCAAGGTTTTTGTTATTTCTGTGTATTCAAAACACATTGTGGTGGCACAGGATACAATGAGTCTTAGGTATGTATATACTCTTAAGCATGGGCAATTGAATAATTTGGTAGAATGGATGCTATCCATTTCTGCAATGCTTCGGGTTGGTGCTAAAATGGGGAAAGAAAATGAGAGTAGATATCATTTTGTCCATCTTTCATGGCGGAAGAAATTTGGAGAGTGTTTACGACTAAAGTTATTCTTGTTTTTCTATGGAGGGCTGAATACGACTCGGCTTAGCAGTAATCACTTTCGTCTTGTACATCTGGAGCATCGAAGTAAGGTATAACTCCAACTAGGTTTGCTAGCCTTGTAGTGGACTACTTCAGTGTTGATGATATCCTAATTTTGAGTTCACAGATGTGTTTAGTGATCACTCTACGACACCCAAACTTGCCTGAGGGTTAAATTTGGTATTTGTAGAAACAAATGGGCATAAATGATAGAATTTCCATATGAGGCAACGCACGTCCGCCTATCTCTTATTGCTCTAGCCTTCCCTTTAGGTTTAAGGAACCCTAGGCACTTAAGCTTCGCTGCTTGAGGCCACACCCATCTTGCAATGCTTTTGGTTTGGTGTTGAAATGGGAAATGAAAGTGAGAGTAGATATCAATTTGTCCATCTTTCATGGCGGAAGAAATTATATGAATGTTCAAAACTAAAGTTACTCTTGCTTTTTGTGCCCAATGTGAATTAGAGGGGACATCCATCCATTCTCCCATATTATTTTAAAAAATGTGATTTAGGTACATCTCCTTAAATTATAATTTCTGAGGGCCTGTTTGGATAAATGAGGAATGGAGTAAAATGAAATGGATTTCACATAAGGAGTGAAGTGGAGGAGAAGCGGGGTGACATTAAATTAGAGTACTTCACTTCACTATATTTGGATGCTTATTGTGGAGTTAAGAATTGGGGTAAAATCCATTTAACTCAAGGAATTGGAAGTGTTTAGAGTTGAAATGAAATGGAGTACATGTGGCTGACAACATTACTTCATCTATTGGCCCAGACTCATTCAAAGATGGTAGAGTTAACATTTTAAATTGTTAGGGCCCATTTAACTTCACTTTACTCTATTTTTTGCCTATCCAAACGGGCTAAAGATTCAAGGATTAATATGAGTCTTAGAGACTGTTTCTTTACTAGAATTCTAGTGGTCGGGGGACTAGAATTCTAGTGGTTGGGGTTTTTGAGACATGATGTCATGGCATTTATAAATCCCTTATTTCTTGACAAGAATTTATGAATTCCAGCACATGATAAGTCCCAATTGGCCTTTAAAAATTCAGAAATTCCACCTTCTTTGCATATTTGTGGAATTCCAAAATGCTCAGGAGGATTTAGGAATTCCACCTTGTCTATAAATTCAAGAATTCCCTAGTCAAGAATTCCTGAAATTCTAGTAAATGAACAGGCCCTTATTATAGTATAATACTTGTTACTACTGTAATTATTATTACTATTTGGCGTGTTGAAACTTTCGAATTTGTTATTTTGGAAGACAACCCAACCCATTTACAATATGTAAAGGCCAAGGTCCTACCCATTTAGCTATTAGGCTTTGTCTATTCTACTGGCATATTGACATGAGTCCGGGTCTTAGGGCCAGTTTGGTAACTCTACTAATATAGTCAAGTAAAGTAAAGTTGATTTTGAAGAAAGAATAAAATATAAGTGGGTTATGATGGTATTTTTTTTTTAGTTGTTTATTATGGAATCTTTTTGACTTTTTGTATGGAAAAGTGGAGTTTTTTTGTATTTTAGTGGATAAAGGTAGTTGCTTTTTGACTTTTTGTATGAAAAAGATGGAGGGAGTTTTGAATAAAGTGCATTTTATGTGACCATCTTGTCTGAAAAATGGAGACTTTACGTGACTTTAATTGTATTAGTAAAGTGCCAAACGGGCCCTAAGTGATCTCCTACACGCTTCTTGTGAGTAGGAGTGGAATCTACAGTGGGGCCCACCTAATGAAAATTTGAGCTACTCAAAATAAATGTCTCACCATGTTATGGGATGTCCTTAAATCTGAATAAAAAACGAGCTGGTCCCATTCTTATATTGGGCATATCAGTGAAACATAATTATCTCAATCTTATGCATCATTAATCACATTATCAATGATATGCTCAATACTATGGTGGGACCAGCTCATTTTGGAGTAAAATTTGAGGACATTCATATAAAAGGTAGGTGTTTATTTTCTTTACTCGGGCCCCATTGTAGGTTCCACTCCTTCCACTCACAAGGATGGCTTGGGAGATCACACGAGGGGTTCAGACTCTATTTACACAACCTAAATCCCTCCCAAGTAAGATAGGCTTGGGTTGCACTCGGGTTCAATGGCCCAAAACTACCACCAGGTGCCATCTAATTTTGGGTGTTGCATATGAACTTGGATTTCGTGTATCCATTAGTTTGGTCCACCTCTTATTCAATGTCACTCCATTTGTTGGACTGGTCCTAACTTCATGTAATTAGAGTTGTGATCCCAGTCGGATTTATAACATAGAAACGATAATTATATAATAAAAGAAAACAGGTGAATTCGTGGGGGAGCGACACGTGGCGGCCTATAATGGTGTTCTGTAGATCTTAATTACCTATTCAATGCCTTTCAAATCACCATAAGATCTTATTAAATTTTGAAATTAAATGTCTCTGAATTCTCCCTCTTTAAATCCCTTATAATACGCATCATTATCTCAATACGCAACCTTTTCAAATTTAAACTCTTTCCTTTTTATCTCTTCTTAAAACTCACGTTTGACATGTGAAGGTATAATTCTCACCAAAGCCTTCAATGTAAATCAAAACTCAAAATTGGTCCAACCAAATCCCTAAAATCTATCTACTCATATTAAATTACATATCTCTACCTATGTCTCTATCAACCCAACAAAAGATCAAACCTGCGAAAATGGTTGATCATCTCTCATTTAATACATCATTAATACCACTCCCTATTGAAATATTTCTTTTTTAACGTGTCTCTCTCTCTATCTTCTCTCTTTCACAAAGAATCTATGATTATGTTCTCTTTTCATATATTTTTTAAATGGTGATTTTGTTTTTATGTTAATGATCTAATTTCTTCGATGTTGAACAACAGGCTTTGCAATATGGACATTCTCTCACAACAGGGTTCATCTCAATTTGTTGGGTTTCACATTTCCTCTTTAGGTTAATCTTTTGTTTGTATTTTTATTTGCAAAACCAAAAAACCTGACGTTCTCTTGGTAGTTTGACGTGTATGCTGATCTGCATTTGTCATCCATCTTCACAAGTGCGTATACAGGTTTGTCTTTTATTATGATTTCCCTATTTCATTGCATAGGTGGGTTAATTTATTTTATCACTTTATATTCTTGATCAATATCTTTTCGTTGTAGTCTCTTAAGGAAGTGATTTTGGGCATTTGCATTGGAATACATAATATGCTAAATTGATTCTTGCATGGAAGTGAAATGTATCATTTTTGGGATATCTAAATGGAGTTTTAATAAAGATTGAGCATTATTCATGTATTTGCTTTACAGTAGCAGGACAACTAGAACCGGTAAAATCGGAATGATGCATTGCCTTGCTTAATTAAGAGTAAGTAATATTAAAGAAGATGCCTCAAATATCGATCGTTTTATCTAGATGTGTTGTTTTTTCTTTTTCTTTTTCTTTTTTTTATTTTATGAATGGTTTCTCAAGTTGGATCAACTTTATTCTCACTTTCAAGCAAGGAAGAAGACTGCTATTGCATTATTTTAGATTATGAAAAAGAAGCTTCCCAAGTAATTTTGGGATTCTATTTCTTGCTTATTTGTAAAAGATTCTAGATATGAAGATTTTGTAAATTTTTTTTTCTTTGGACATTTGAAATGGAGGAATGATGTTTGTATAATGTCCTCTATTTTTTGTTCCATTGTTTTCATTTCTAAGTATAAAGTTAGTTTTTTTAATTTAGTCTTCCGGGCTTAATAGTATACTCAAACTACATTAACTTAAAAAAAAAAAAAACTCTTTTTTAATTTTATTAAAATAAAATCTTAAATCATCATTCCTTTATGTAAATCTTCTATATCTATTTCAAAGCTAAATAACATTAGTATTTCAATTTAGTTCTTTATAAATTAATTAGCTTCCTGAATAATATATTTATCTATTTCTAATTCAGCCATTTCTTTAGTAAATTTAGATAAGATCATTTTCAGTTTGTAAAAAAGTTTCATGTTAGTACTGCACTTTTCGTTTCTATTTTGCGTTGGGTAAAGCTGCAAATGGGTCGGGTTTTACATGCTCCAATTATATTTAAACAGTTCTGGACCCATATCCAAAATTTAGGATTCTTATACCAAGACCTAACATTGTTTAATTGGGCCACGGTCCAACAGTCTTCAATTTAAAAAATAAATAATTTTTATTATTCATATAAATTTGTTTTAGCCCATCTTTGATTCCAAATTGAAAAATTTTCCCACATTATCCAGTGATATTTTAGTTTGAAATGCAACTTGGGTTTCACCATGATCAGTCCTCTCCCCTCTCTCTACCTCACAAGTGCACGAATTGAAACATTAGTTGGAGAGAAAACAATAGCAAGATTCGAATGATGGAGTTTTTAAAACTTTATTCCCATCTTTTTATTAATTGACTCTTCATTCCATAATACTTTTATATGTTTCCTTCTTTATAAATATCCTACACCTTTTCCATCATCCAACTACAAACTACAAAATAATGTTCATTTTGGTTATTTAATCCTTGAAATAATTACTTTTAAATTAATTGTTTTAACTATGATTGTGTAATGAATCATATGTTAATAATGGTTTACATTTCATTTAAATGAAATGAATACTACTCTTTAAAATTTTAATAACTCTTTAAACAAGGTCCGCATTGGGTGTGGGCCCTTATTACTTCCTTTGAATTATCCTAAAATCTCTCAATTAGATCCCGATTACATTATCCTAAAATCTCTCAATGAGATCCCTATTACAACTTCCAAAATGAACACTATATTTACACCAAGATTCATCCATCTAAATTTCTCAAAGTTAGAAATATCCTACTAGGTATGCACTGGCACGACAACATCCACACCAAGCCACGCCAACCCCTAGGCACATCTAGGCCCACGTCAAACCAAACCAGGACACAACTTGGCATGGGTGGTCCATGTCCAAAATGGGCATTATCTCCGTGTTTTAAATGGGTACAGGATGATGATAAATTCAGACTTGATGTAGATCTTCTCAAATAGAATATTTAAATGATGTATATTTTGAGTACAATGGGGGATTAAGGTGTTGAGTTTAACTAATGTATATTTAAATGATGTTTTACTAATATTTGACGTATAGATGATAAAAGTAATCTCTCTCTCTTAAAATAACTCTTTAAAAAATTGGAAGGACAAAGATTTGCCTTGCAAGATTTTGGACATGAATCGGGGTTTGAAGTTGGGTTTGGGTTCAGATGGATCCATCGAAGTTGAAGTCCGATCCAATATAATAGATTTATATCCAGTACATTAAGTGGTCACCAAGGCTGGATCTATATTCCTATTTGCAAAAAGAGGAGCAGCAAACACATCATCTTCACAGAATAAGGTAATATATTCTCCTACTTCATGCAAGAATTTCATAATATCAAAATACAAGATGAGGCATTGATTTTTTTTATTTTATTTTCAAATCTACTATTAACTATGATGCCCTTTTGAAGGAGAGTAATGACTGATCTTATTATAAAAAAAAATAGTTGATTTGAGTAGAAATATCATCACTTATTTTTCACATTCATTCCTTTTTTTTTATTAATATCAGAATACAAGATGAGGCATTCTTCTTTTTTTTTTTTTACATTCATTCCATTTTTATTAATATTATTTATTTTTGTCATGCAGTTCTACTTTTATTATTATATTTGATGAAGAGGCCGGTTTATTTAGATTTATGTTTTTTTTATTTTTTCTGTTTATTTTTTTACTTTCATTCCTTTTTTATTAATATTATTTATTTTTGTCATGTAGTGCTATTATTATTATTATTTTTTGATGATGAGGCAGGTTTATTTAGATTTATGTTTTTTTTATTTTTTCTGTTTGTTTTTTACATTCATTCTTTTTTTATTAATATTATTTATTTTTGTCATGTAGTTCTATTTTAATTATTATTTTTTGATGAAGAGGCCGGTTTATTTAGATTTATGTTTTTTTTATTTTTTCTGTTTATTTTTTACATTCATTCCTTTTTTATTAATATTATTTATTTTTGTCATGTAGTTCTATTTTAATTATTATTTTTTTATGATGAGGCCGGTTTATAAAGATTTATGTTTTTTTATTTTTTTTTTCTATTTATTTTTTACATTCCTTCCTTTTTTATTAATATTATTTATTTTTGTCATGTAGTTCTATTATTTTTTTTTTTTTTTTGATGATTTTCAAAGAGTCTAAGTTTTATGTTGACTTTAGGTGATCGAGTGCTTTTATTTTGATGGGTTATTTTCACTCAACTTGCCATAACATCTTTAATCAAATCATCCTACCTATTGATCAATGATTATGACAGTTTAACATCTGTGTTAAATATACCTGGTATAGAGGTTACTATGTTCACTCGGTGGTTTGAAACAAATCAGCAATATCCTGATCCATGAGATTTAAGATATGTTGGCTTTTCAACAAAATGGACTTGGAATTAGTTTGTTTGTTTACTCGGTGTCTACTTTCAATTTAAATTGAGTTTTCCTTCCATGAATTAAAGACTAGCGTTGGGTGCGGGCCTTGAAGCGCTAGTTATATGCATAATGATAGTAGCCTTAATTTGTCATGAGAGAGGGACACGTGGCATACAATAAGGTGTTCTTGAAGTGCCATATAGTTGTTGCACTCAATGAAAATATCCTTTCCTTATCTAATTATCTTTTGAATTTTCTAAAATCTCTCAATGGGATACCTTCCCTATTTAATCTCTCAAATGAAAATCTCTCTAACTTCTCTCTCTCATTTTAATTCCTCTTACCAACGACATAGTATCATTGTTAATTTTCCAATATTACATTGACCATTTACCTTCAATAGGCCCCACAGATTATTAAACCAACAAAAAAAAGGAACAAGGGCCCTTTCAATTTGATAGTGGGCCCTACAGACTTTTGAAAAATATAGAGATCAAGTTGGCTATGATTTGAATGATAGGTGGCCATGAATGTATTATATTTTGTTACAGACTAATTTGTAGAACCCGCATGTCAGATCTAACATGCAAAAATTTGGGGCCTACTTATATAGATCACATCCACCTTTTTCTTTGTTGATTTTAATTAAATTGTGGTGCCCATTGTGAAAGGCAATTCTTTTTCTTTTTCATTTTTGTTCCAAGTTTGAATAATTTGAGGGTCCCATTGTGAAGGCCATATTTTTTTTTATTTCCAAACTTACAATTTACATTGGCTACTTTCATAGGTTGTATTTTGCTACTTCTTTCTCCTTATTTTCATTTCAATATCTGATAGAAATAATATGTGGTTCCATCGTAGAAGCCAGTTAATTCCAAAATCTACATTAAAATTTGAAATTGACGATCAACTTATGCCTAAGCACAGATATAATTAAAATTAAGGTACTAAATTCTCTACAATTTACTTGACATTCACTTAAAATCTCCTCGCTCCCTAAAATTCCTCTCACGAGCTTTCATCTTTTTTTCTAAATTTTTACTAGCTTTTTACATTTACCAATTTGACTAAATTAATATGTAGGGTCCCATTATGAAAGTAAGATTTTTTCCTTTCCAAACTCACAATTTACGAAGGCCACTTTTATAGGTTGTGGTTTGCTAGTCTCATTGTGGAAGCCGATTGATTTCGCAATCCGTATTTAATTTTAAAATCGACACTTAATTTATACCTAAGCACAAATATAATAAAATCATGGTCCTAAAATATTTGATGTTTACTTGATCTTGCCCTAAAATCTCCTATGTCCCTAAAAGTTCTATCTCGAGTTTCCATCTTTATCACATATTTTCTTATTTTCATTTTCATTTATTAATTTAACTACATAATAAATATGGAGAATCAAAGAAATAATCAAATACGGCAAATCAAGAAGTTGGACCAAGTAATGGATAGTCTTTCAAGCTTGAAACTTTTTATAAATTAATTCACTCTTCATATCATGAACAATTCAAGCCGATTATTCTTTTATATGTTTTATTCTTCATCATATATTATATTATTCATAATTACTCTTCAACCTTTTCATTTTCTTTAACTCATTATTCTCTGTAATTGAGTCATTCTTTCAATCATGTATTAGATAATTTTACTTATTTAAAAAAAAAAAACAATGATTTTTGAAGTTCAATTTTAATTGTGCTTGTATTATGAATGACATCTTAATATTTATTTATACTTTATTTAAATATTTATAAATATTTTTAATTGAAATTATATTTATCTTTTCAAAGGCCTTTTTGCAAGAGAGCGACACGTGGCACTCTCTTTTGGGACTTCGCAATGACATGTGACATACCCAATCTTTATATATAGCCGATAGAGCGTGTAAATCTTTTTTTGGACTACCTATTTTTTAGTACTACCTATTTTAGAGTATGTAAATCTACAAATCCTTATCTCACACCTCAAAAGAAGGTATGTCTCCAAAACTAAAAATTTATCTCAATATCTTCCATGCCCATCAAGATTCTATCCAGAAAAGAAAATTGTAAAGAATGAAAATTGTGGTTCCCAATCTATGTTGCCGATCATGTAAGCCCCGCATCTTGTTATTATTATTATTATTGGGTTAGAGCACTATATCATTATGGGCTCACCTAATGAATCCAAATCTTTTATTTTTCCCTTTCTCCTTCCCTCATCTTGCTTCCTATACAAATCTTTTTTATTTATATTTTAATACCTTCTATTTATGTTTTTTTTATATGCACAAATATTGATTTTATATTCGAATATATGGTTTTTTTTTCTTTTGTTCTTTTTGGCTCGTGTTAGGAACGGGCCACTCACACCAGTTATTAAAAAAAGGAAGTTAAATTGCTTGTGTTACGTTACACATGGTCAATTGACAGTGAGTCTAACTCCAATAACAATGAAATTCAGTCCAATTAGCAGTAGCTTTGAACGGTTGCGATCTCATATATGGGCCTCATTGCTAGGTTTACGTATTGGGTTTTAGGGCTGCACATGGGCGGTTCAGATCAGTTTAACACTAAAACCAACAACCAAACCGAACTTGTCGGTTTTTTAATTAGATGATCCGATTCGACCGATGGAGAGAGCGTAAAACGAACTGAACCGAACCAGATGGTTCAGTTCGGTTTGGTCGGTTAAACCGTTGTTTTTTATTTTTTATTTTTTGAAAATCAGACATTGAGATTTTCAAAATGATGATACCCCGTCCTTTGCATTTATTCCAATGTTTAGTGCAAACATAAAAATCCAATATTCCAGACTGGACTAAACGCATATAAAAAATAATTCTACTCCAAAAAGAGAGTTTAAACTAAACGCAAGCAAAAAAAAAAAAAAAAAACCATTAACCAGCTTACAGTGAAACATTCATTCCACATGATACCATTTGGAATTACAATAGAATAATAGTTCATGTCAAGAAAAGTCACACACAAATGGAATCTATATCAGAACCCATTGTATTTTTCAGAAATGAAGGTTTATTAACACATTGATTAGGTGAGACCAAAACCAACCATCAAAAGGCTAGGCTCTACTGGCTTTTCTAGCATTCTCAAGAGTGCAGCCTTCAAATAAAAACTTCATTGAAACAAGGTAGGAATTATAATGGAAGCAAATCACCCCGTACAGTAATCCCTCCATCTGCAATGAAGTATCAAAAAGTATTTGAGAGATTAGAGGAGATGCACTGAGGCAGTGTTGATGGTTGAGTTCATGTAAGAATGGAGTTGTGGAATGTAACTTTGAAAGTAGTTAAAAACGAAACCCTAAGGCTAAAATAGTAAAAAAAAGTAATATTAAGTTACTGCATACGGTCGGTTCAGTTTAAGCGGTTAACCGTGGGCTCAAACCAATAACTGACCGATGTAAGCCGTTTTTATGATTTTCAAATCCTTAACCTAACCGATCTACTATAAACCGAACTGAACCACCCAATTCGGTCAGTTCGGTTTGGTTTTACAGTGATATCAGATTTTTTTTGCAGACCTACTAGGTTTGTTGTCTCGGAGCATAAAAGGAAGATGAGACAAGACTAGAGAGGTCAACATATTCCCACCAATCAAAATATGAAAATAAAGCCGAGATTGGCTATAGGCCTTAATTAGGAGGATTAGTGTTGACAATTAGGAGTAAGGTTACTTAATAAATTTCAGTAGCCTAACACGTTAGTTTTAGCGTTAAGATTAGCTTCGATGAGTTTCAGGATGATTACAGTGCATTTGAGGATAGTAGGGGGTGTTCCATAATTTAGGCAAACTATGATGGGTTAGATGGAATTTTAGAAACTTCGCATGGTTGGGTGCATCGGGTAGCTCTCGTCATGCATGTCATTTTCATATTGGGCCCGTTGCGATCTAGTGGCCCGAAACTCACCATAAGCCCACTTCCACTTAGGCCTATAAGCCTTTATTTGTAAATATCACAAACCTTTTATACAAAAGACCCAACTTCGTCCATTTTCCCCTTCCCCTCACTTCACTACCCCTCTACTCGATTGCTTTCCTCCAAGCACAAGCTCTCTCGGGGATTTTTCAAGTCAAAGACAAGCCTCCCTAGCCTTCAAGCACATCTTCATCATCTCCCCCAACTCTCACTTTTGTCTTTTTAATTACTAAGTAAGCATATCCTTCCCCAAACACCATGTAGTCCATTCCCTTCATGTTAGAGTCATGCATTCATGACTTAAAAGATGTTTTCTTTTCCTGTTGGCTTGTCAGAAGATGGTTTTCGACTCTTGATTTGAGAGGGGTGCAATGAAGAGCAAAGACATTCTAACCCAAGGCAACAAGTAAGGGTTTTGTGGAAATCAAGCAAAGGCAAGTGAATAAATGTTTGAAACATGATATTTATGATTTTGTTTATTGATTTCATGCTTTTATTCATGTCGCTGCCCCATTTAAGATCATTTATATTGGTATGCTTGGTAGGTGAAGTTGTAATGTGCTTTAATGGTGTTTTGTGTAATGGACCTCAAAATGGAGTTTTGATAGGATGGATAGGTGCCTTGGACTACCCTTAGGATATGGTAGAAACCCCATTGGAGATGGGAGAGAAAGCTCCCCAAAATCCACCCTGAACCCCCTTCAATTTTGGTTTCTAAAGGGCCATAGTTAGCCATGGGCTTCAAGTTACTGATTGTAAATTGCACTACGGTTAGCCTACGGGGGTTCTTTGGCTAGCCATGAACCCTCTTTTTTTTTGGAGGTTACTGTAGAACCTTAGAGTAGTGATTAACATGTTTTACACATCAATGAGCTCACGGTTAGTCGTGAAGCTAACCGTGAAGACCCGATGGCTAGCCTTGAGAAGGCTTATGGTCGACTCTAGCCTATTTTTAGAATTCTGGATTTTGGATATTTAGGACCCTTGCCTCTAGAATCATGACACTTAGCCTAAGTAATTAATAAATATGAGTTAAACTAATGGTAAAGGGGCGTGTGAGCTTGGTATTCTCCTTATGGGTTATCCAGTGATGTATGTGGGACCCGTATTGCACTAAGTGAATAGTGACGCGGACCTTGGAATAAGCTTAGCCTTCAAAAGCACCAAATTCATTATCTAGGTTATCTTAGGTCCATGTAGCTATTATGTTAGACAATACGAACCCTACATGTGTACGGCAACCCATAACCCTAGGATTGGTAAGTGTATACCCTATGACTTATGAATCATAACTTACTGGTTAGGTCAGCGTTTCCGTATCTAACATGACATATGCATATGTCTAATCTTATTGTCAGTCTTTTATTGCTTTGTTTATGTTTAAGGAGGTTAATATGTATTTGAATGGATCTATGTATAAGGGGAGGTGTATTAGTGTTTGATCCGTTAGGAGGGGTTTCGGCCTAATGGATGGGTGTAAGGCCCCTGGCCTTAATTAGGTGGATTAGTGTTGATGATTAGGATTAAGGTTAGTTAATTGAGTTTAGTAGCTTCAGACACTAGGTTTAGCATTAAGATTGGCTTTGATGAGTTTCAGGGTGATCAGAGTGCATTTGAGGGTAGTAGGGGGTGTTCTGTAATTTAGGTAAACTTGAGGGGTTAAACGTTTTAGAAATTCAGTGTAGTTGGATGCATCGGGTAGTTCGCATCATGCATGTCACTCTTCATATTGGGCCAGTTGCAATCCGGCAGCCTGAAACTCACCTATAAGCCCATCTTCGGTTTGGCCCTCACGCCCCTTTTTTTATAAATACAATAAACCCTCTTTACAAAAGGACCTATCCCCCTTCATTTCTCCCTTCACTTCATTTCACTCCCTTCTCCTTTACTTTATACCTCTTCCCCATCACCAAGCTCAACTTCCCCAAGGCTTTCCAAACCAAGGCAAGCTTCTCTCAAGCCTCCCAAGCCTTCATCTTAATCTTCCCCATGATCTCCTTCCTCTATTTAACTTGTCTAGGTAAGCAAACTTCTCCATATCTCATGTAGGCTTTCTTTATTCATGCTAGGACCATGCGCTTGTAGCTTAGGTGTGTTTTACTTTCTCTTTGGTATGTAGGAGGGTGACTTTGAGCTCTTGATTAGAGTGGGTGGTGGCAAGAAGCTAAAACTTGAAAACCCTATGCACCAAAAGAGGGGCCTTGTGCAAAGCTAGTAAAGACAGTTAAATGAATGCTAATGACATGATGTATATTCTTTGTTTATTAGATTCCATGCTTTTAATCATGTTAGTTACCCCTTTCATAAGCTCGGTTATGATGGTTCGTTTGGTAGATGGGGTGTTAGTATGCATTAATGGTGAATGGATTAATGGACTCTTAAATAGTGATTCAACATGAGAAATAGTTGTGTTGGTCTGTATTAGCAGGCACTAGGAACCCCCTTGAATTTGGGGAAGATTGCTTCTTAGAAATCTATCCCAAAGTCCTTTAGGTTTAGGTTTTTTGAAGGTTACGACTAGTTAGGGAGGAGCCACTACGAGTCGTAAACTTCAGCAAATAACTAATCATAGGTGTACTACGGTTAACTCTCGGCTAACCATAGGTGCACTACAGCTAGCTGTGAGATGATCACGGCTGGTCTTAACCTCTTTTTGTTTATGGGTTACTATAGATCTTGAAACCATGCTATCATGGCTAGAGCCATGGTGATTTCACGGCTAGTCGTAAAACCCCACAGCGAGCCATATTTCAGTTTTGTTTCGGGCTCCCTACAGTAACTATTCATCTCGAGAGCAGGACTGACTGACCCAGACTTATTGTGACCTTACGGCTAGTTGTAAGAAGGCTTACAACTAATCGTAGGTCATTTTCCAAGGATTTATGGGTTTTGGAAAATAGGAACCCTTACCCCTAAAAACATGACTTAATCTAGGTAATTAATAAATATGAGTTGGACTAATGGTAAGGGGGTGTTTAAGCTTGGCATTCCCCTTACGGGTTGTTCGGTGTTGCATGTGAGACCTCTATTGCACTAGGCGAGCAGTGAATCGGACCTTGGTATACCTTTAACCTTCAAAAACACCAAATTCATTATCTAGGTTATCCTAGGATCATATAATTGTCATGCTAGACGATACGAATCCTACATGAGTATCACAACCCCTAACCCTTTGATTGGCTTGTGTATAACTCCTTTGACTCATGAATCAAGAATCACCGGATATATTAGTGTCCTTGTATTTTACATGAGATGTGCATGTATCCACTCCGCTCGTCAGTCTTTTATTGCCTTATTTAAATGTGTAATGGACCAAATTGGGATTTGAATGAGTTAATGTACTATAGGGGTGGTGTATTAGGGTGTGATCCGCTAAGAGGTGTTCCGGGCTAGTGGATGGGTATCGAGAACTACTCGGTTGTGGTAATGAATACATTTGGGTGAAACACGCGTGTGAAGTAGTTCATCTTCCCTTTTCATTTTGCTTGTCTATTTGGTGGTGATACCCAATGAGGGTCTAGCTGGGGCACTCTGTCTGTGAGGGAGTATGGTCTTTGATCCTTTGAGTTAAGCACCACTAGATTGATTCAACCTCCCCCGGCTTAGGGTGTCTCCCCATGGTTAGGGTTTATTAGCATGCATATATATTATCGTCTGGAGACCGAAAGGTGGATGTAGCCATTGGGCCAGCGCGTATTATGTGAGTTAATGCATAGTCGTGTTGTTTGCATTTATTTTGACCGGGCTTGCCTGGGTGCATTTGTTCTAACTAGGTTCGTTTGGGTTGCATTTTGTTTCTGATCGAATTCGTACCGATGCCTTAGCCTTTGTGGAGTGCCACTTTGTTAGAGTCTGTAGCTAGGGTTTTGTCTTTATATGATTCATCTGGTATGGTACTTGCTCATGCTTTTATGCCTAGCTTCCCATTTTTTGTCACTCCTATGATTTTTGTTGCCACAATTTTTTTATTTATGCATATTATATTTGATGAGCCAAGCCCAAGGGCCCAACTCATGTTACAAGACCTGGTGAGTCCAATAAGGTCCGGGCCCAAAGGAGTCCATAGGCCTGGCCACGTCATCGAGAAAACAACCGGAAGCCTCACTCTCGTCGCTGTGGAAATGGTCAATCCTCATCCCGTTTTACCAAGTCTGGTGGAGAGCACCTCAGCTACCTCACCCGTTGAGAAGAATCCATGATCTCCACCGAAATGGTTACCGAGTTGCTGTAAAGTCGCCCCAACCTGTGAGGGAGCGACTATAAATTGTAAGCCCCACCAACACTTGGGGGGCATGAGATGATACTCTCACTTGAGCACAACCGTCCTCTCCCTCTCATAGCTTGTACTCTCTGCTCTCTGAGCACCCTGAATTAATAAAGTACCTGGCAACCCTAGCCATTCAGAAGTGGACGTAGGTCACATTGACTGAACCACTATAATTCTTGTCTTCTTTCTACTTTAATTACCGCATTTGTTACTCATACTTGACAGGTGGTGTGCAAACCCATTTTGTGCATCATCAATATTCTTACTTGCATTTATTTACCTGTCAGATTATGGTAATCTGACGATGCTGCATTTAGTGCTTAGGTGCTGAAGGCCCTACCAAGCCAGAGGGTGAGGTGGTCTAGGAGGTTCCACTTGAGGAGCATTATGAATAGAGCAGTGATGACGTAGTATGAGGTTGTCGGGGCCAACACTAGAGAGTCACATATTTTTATTTTGGGGATTTTATATTTTAAGTTTATACATGTTTCTTTTGTGGCCATATTTTTTTTTTTTATCATGGGCCTTAAACTAAACCTTAACATGTTTTGTAACTATATTTGGAGAATATGCATTTCTGTTACTTGGATAAGTTGTGTTATTATATGTTGTGCTTGATTCACCATCTGTGCAGATTGTGAGTAGAAACATTATGAGGAGGTTTCGCTTGAGGAGGGACATTATGAGTAAAGCGGTGACAACATAGTATGAAGTTGTTGGGGCCAACATCGGAGAGCCACATATTTACCTTTTGGGCATTTAGATTTTGAGTTTATACATGTTTGTTTTGTGGTCATAGTTTTATCATGGGCCTTAAATAGAACCTTAACATGTTTTGTAATTGTACTTGGAGAATATGGATTTCTATTACTTATATCAACCATGTTATTAATGTTGTACTTGATTCTCCATCTGTGCAGATTGTATGAATTGATGCTTCCGCGATTTATTTATGGTGACTAATCATTATTCATAACCTCGTTGCGGACTTCGATCCACTTGGAATTGAGGCCATAAATGTAATTCAAGAAAAAAAATTCTAATTGACCTCAATTCTCGTGCCTCAGGGAGGGGTGACAAATGGTATCAGAGTTGGTCAAGTTTCTAGAAATTCTAAAAGATGCTAGAAATCTTAGGTCCGATGCGAGGTTGGGTTAAGTGTTGGGTATGTCAAGCCTTGTTTGAGAGCTTAGCTTTTGAATATGTGCTTAGTTATGCCTAATCCATGCATGGCCATGTCTATCTTATAGGACTGTTTTTATGCTAAACCTATGCTTCTTTTGATCAGTTGTAAGATGCACAATATTTCTCCAAGATTGATTTGAGGTTAGGGTATCATCAATTGAAAGTTAAGGAGCAGGACATTCCGAAGACAACATTCAAAACTAGATAATGGTCACTAAGTTTTTAGTAATGTCTTTTAGATTGACGATATAGTGTTGGTGGATGTTGGGAGGCTTTAGTTACTAGGTAAAACTTATGAGATGGTGGGAGGCTTTAGTTACTAGGTAAAACTTATGAGATGGTGGGAGGCTTTAGTTACCAGGGGTTGTATGAAGACAAAATATATAAAGTACAACTTCAGTGGACATGTACAAAGAGCTAAAACTACTGTGAGAATTGAAGTTCGAGAAATACCACAAAGTTAATGATTTTATATACCTTTGCTTGATGATTAGTAAAGCTAGAGAGATTGAAGGAGACGTAGAGCAGAAGATAAAAGCAAGATGATTGAAATGAAGACTTGGTTTTGAAGTTTGTGATTGGTCGCACATGTCTACAAGAATGAAGATTTTTTTTACAGAACAACAATTAAACCAGGTATGACCTATGAAGCATAATGTTGGCCAATAAAAAAGCAACACATGCACAAAATGAGTGTAGCAGAAATGAAAACAATGAGGTGGATATATATGTGGTAAAACTCGAAAGGATAGAATTAGAAATGAGCGTTTTCGGAAGCATTTAGGAGTAACATTAATAGATGATAAAATAAGAGAAACTCGTTTTAAATGATTTGAACATGTCCACTACTTGCCGAAAATGGCATAGGTGAAGAAAAGTTTTTCCTTGTAAGTTGATGCCCCTTCAAAGGAAAGGGTTAGGGCGAAGAGGATGTGGATTGAAGTAGTTTGGTTGGATATAAAGAAAAGCAACCTATCCAAAGATTTGACTTATGATAGATCGAAATGGAGAAATGAAATTCATGTAGCCGATCCTAACATAGTTGTGACAAGACCTTGATGATGATGCTGATTTTTTGATTAATTTAGTTATAAAAAAATCACTTTTTACAGTGTAGGGGAACTTATTTTTTTAATTTGTAGTTGATTCATAGAATAGAGAATTTTTACACAAGTATACAATTTGATTAGGGCTCATGAGTAGAGGTGCCAAAAAATGACTCGGCCAAAAGTGGGTTGGGCCTGGATTGGGCCTAGGCTTCCCCAGTCCATGAACACCCTTAAAAATACAGGTTCCTGATCAAAATTTTGAACTCGAGTGTACTCACTTGCAATTAAAGCCGGACTTGTGCTACCTGGACTCCGAATCCATTCTAAGCCAGACGACAATGAGGGGTTGCTCGGATGGTTGACAACCTCACGTCACCCGTCTGTCTCAACCTGCCCAAGAGCTGGGCCCATTACTCATGTGGGTTTCCACACATGATTCAATTTTGCATGGCCCGCGGATCATCAAGACACCATCGGACCATTTTCCCCCGCTTCTGCAACTGTTAACTACGCAAATGCATATGTAACGAGTGGGGCCTCAGTCCTCTCTCTCTCTCTCTCTCCTTCCTTCTAGATTCATTTTACTCTCTTCTCTCCAATCGATCGATTTGGAAATTTTGGATTCTCTTTCCGTTCTTTCCGAAACCCAAATCCAACGTTTCTTGTCACTGCCTTTTTGCTGCTGCAGACATAATCGTTTTCCGCGTTTGCTTCACAGGTAAGGCAATTAAGGCATTCTTCTCCTTTCATTTTCTTCTTAAAGAAATGTGGTTGGATTCTATTCGCTGCATTGCTTTTGATAGTTTTAATTACCTTTTTTACTTTCTGGGTATTATATGATTGTGTTTATGGCAGGTTTATCTGATTGCCAGAAGGGATATAACGCGTCGTGAATCTTCTTTTGGGTCGGGTATTCAAATGGGTTTTTGGGATTTGAAATCTTTGCTTTCGTATTGGGAGGGTGGGTTTTGCTATTCTCTTTTCTTTTCTCTTTTTGATCTTTTCTTCTTGTGTGTTTTTGCATTGAATGTGACTTTGGTGTTCTTGATTTTAAGTTTTTAGTTTTCTTTTTGTTTCATATTGAATTGGGTTTTGGTTTTCAGTGAATCTGGAGATGGATTTTTATTGCATTTGTGGTTAGTATACTGGGATTTGGGAGGTGGGTTTTGGTATAGTTTTTCTTCTTCCATTTGCATTGATGTAATTTGTTGTTTTGATGTTATATGTTGTGTTTGATTTTTTTCCTTTAATTCTATCAGTCTTTGGGTTGAAGGAAATGTGAAGGCAGATTTTGTGTAATCTTTTTTCCTGGGTTGTCAAGTTGGAATTTTGGGATTGGGTTTTTTTTTTTCCCTTTACTTTCTTTCATTTCTTTCATTCTTCTAGTTATTGTATTTCATTTCTTTCTTTCTTCTAGTTATTGTATTTGATGTATTGAGATTTAGGTGTTTGGTTCAATGGCTTTTTTATAGATTTTTTTATTGCCTTTTATTGATGTTCCTACTTGAAGTTGTGGCTTAGGATTTGGATGATAGCCTTTGTTTTTCTTTCGATAAACTTTCTTCGTCATAATTCTTAGTCCTGAATTATAATTGTTTTGGTGAACTTGTTTGGAGATTTCATGCCATGGATGAATGTTAAATTGAGTTATTTTCTCATCATGCTTTGATTATATATATATATATATATATTAATTTTTTTTTGGATGCATTGTGATTTAATGTTTGCATCCTCAGTATTCAATTCTGTAGGTAAATCGACGTTTTGCAGCCTTCAGTAAAGAACACCCGAGCGTGAGATTTCTTGGGATTAGATGTCTACAATGTGCCATTTTTGCAGTATGGAATTGGCCAGGACAGACAGTGAACACCGTTGTCAAATGTACTGTGAAGTCATTTGTGCAAAGTGCATGAAAAAGAAGGCTTCTGTAGTTGATGATGGCAGCAACCATGTCTTGCTTTGTAAATATTGCTTGCAGGATTATTGGAATGGGCCTTTTGAACAGGATGGTTGTAGTTCTTACTCAACACCACTTACCAGTCCAGCAATGTCAATGACAAGCTATGAAAGCTGTCTCTCAAGTTTAGGTACCATTATCAGTCTTTTATCTTTCTATAGTTTTTCTGTACAAGTGATAGAGAGTACAGCATGGTTAAGCATACATTTAAATGCCTGTGTGTAGTGATGGATGTTTTTCCTCCCATATCACAGTTGCTGGAAAACAACAACTAGGACCTGTATTGTCATTTGGAGCAATGCACCTTTTTTTTTTAATTCAAATCTGAAATAAGCTAAACCACAATGCATATGAAATCGTGTATCTCTTTTAGCCATATTATCTAGGCAAATTGAATTTGGTAGGCATCTAACTACACCCTAACTTGTTAAGTAGCATCTTTTTTGAAATATCTCTCTGTTTTTCCTCTTCGCTTTCAGGAGATCTTTTGGCTGACCTGGACTTTGAGAGGTAGCCTTTTCAAGTCATATTTTATTCATGTTGACTAGCATACTTAATTTTCATGATTTCATGTCTCTGACCAATACCATCTACATTTCATTTGTTGGTTGGGCAGGGAGGATGAAGAAGAAACCTCAGAAATTGCCCAAGTTGATCCCTTCCAAGGATTCAGCAGGCATTTAGAAGACCAAGTAGATGGGAATTCATTAGAAGGAATTGACATTCAAAATTACAATGATGGTGATAAATTGGATAGCTTTCTGCCCACTTTACCAACTGAAGAAAATAATAGATTCAGTTCAAAGATGTTGGAAGATCTTGAGGATAATAAGGGAGAGAAGTTGAATCTTTGTAGTGACACATTAGGAGTAGGGAGTGCCACAGAGAAACCAATTTCCTTCTCCAAGGGAGAAATCAAGCCTTATCCACCTCTTAACATAGATTCAGATACCCGAATATGGGCACCGCCTGAACCAGAGAACCAAGAAGAGGATGCTGTGGGTAGTGTGGCTGATGATGACGAGTACGAAGAGTGTTATGATGGTAGAAAATGGGGTCAATCATGTTCTTCAAGTAGCCCCGATGATGAGCTTGGCGGTAGCTATAGCTTTAAAGAGCAATGGCAGAAGGCTATGGTGGAGGTGATGAATGGTCGTTTTAGGGTGCTTGTTAGGAAGCTTCTTACATTGGAGAGAATTCCTTTTTCTGAGGCTGCTGGTGATAGTGAGAGCTGGTTGGATGTAGTTACTTCCGTATCATGGAAAGCTGCTATGCTCATCAAGCCTGGTATTACTGATAAGGGGAGTGCTACAGATCCAGGAAGCTTTGTCAAAGTGAAATGCATTGCATCTGGCAAACGAAAGGAAAGGTAATATAATGGTCATTGCATTTCCTCTATGAGGCTGCATTAGGGTGGATGATATTGCAATATCAACCTTTCATGTTTCATCTTTAGAACTATAAATGCTGAAATATTATATTTTGGAAGCATTTGGTTTGTTTTGTTGATGATAATTAAATAAGCTTTTCTTTGATCCCTGGTTATTGCGATGTGAAAACATTTGATATAACACATACTACTACTCATAATGTGTTCAACCATTTCAATGTTTCTAATAATTGTAATCTCTTATATGCATAGCTATGCACATGTGCATACACACGTATATGCCTGTTTACACACAAGGATGTATATCAGGTGATACGTATCAGTTAATTGGCATGAATGTAAATCGAGGTTTAAAAATCCAAAAGAATGTCTAAAAAAGTTCATGGGACCCTTCGTTGTCAAATAAGTCTTGTGTCACCGGTTTATTTTTAAAATAGAATACTGCTATATTTGTCCACCTATATTCATAATGCTCAATTGTATTAAGATCTAATAAAACACTAATACTTGAAGATCACTATTTGGTATTTACCAATTACCATGCATATAATATGTAGTATCATGACATCATCAATCATGAATTATGTGCTATGTAGTATAGTAGATTTGTACTTAGATACAACTCGTTACATATTTAATACTTACTCCTAACTACTTAGCGGCACTACTTATGAGTTAATAACTATGCTTAGACCCAAGGGATTGATGTATAGAACGTATAAATTTAGGAAAAAATACTAATGAAATTGTCTTTTTGAGCAATGGTTTGAAAAAATAATCTTATCTTTTAAAAAAATCCCCAAAGCTTCACTTATATTTATGAGAAAATCATTCCCTATCCAATAACAATGAAAAAACCTAAAAGATATGCTTGGTTTCAAAATTTACTTACCCTAAAGAAAAGCACTCAAGCTACAAGTGGTGTATTGGTTATTTTTTCTTCTCCTTAAAATGTTTTCCGCTTTTTTTTTTTAGAATAGAAAGGCACACAATTCTACTCACAATATTTCCCTTACAAAAGAAAGTAGAAAAAGAGGGCCACCTTTGAAAAGGGGGTTATTTGATATCTGAAGGTATATTGGCCGATCATCATCATTGAAGCCTTGTCCCAACTATGTTGGTTCGACTACATGAATTCTATTTCACCATTCCAGTCTATCTTGAGCTAAATCCTCAAAGGGACTGTGGTTCTTCAGATCTATCCTTACTACTTCCATCCATGTCCTCTTCGGCCTTCCCCTTTTCCTTAAGGACATGTTTGTTTGCATGAACGGTGGAATGGAATGAAGTTAAGGGCCGAATCAAGAGAAAAAGAAAGAGGAGGGGTTTGAGAGTAAGCACAAAATGAAAAAAAAAAAAATTTCCCTTCCCATTTTATCACTTAGTGCCGTTTAAGAGTACCTTTTTTTTTTTTATTTCATTTAGTGCTTTTTAAGAGTCGTTTTTTGTGATTTTGTACCCTTTACTTTCAACTCCCTCCTTTTTTTTTTTTTTCTCTTGATTTGACCCTTAACTTTATTCCATTCCATCCCTCATGCAAACAAACATGCCCGAGGGGCCATCAACCTGCATACATGGTTTAAAAAATTGACTCAGAATCGGCCCTTACCAAGTCTGGTCTATTAAGACTCGGACCCAACTTGAAGGGACTTGGCCGGGTCCACAATGACGGACTCGGCTGACCATCTAATCTCTGCTATTGAATCATGTAAATCTGTTTTTTTCCTTGTGTTGTGCATCCATTATACCACAAGAAGTTGTTGGTCGATAAATTTATTCTCACGGTCCATTAAGACATTGACATAGATTTTCTTTCATGTAATTCAATAACCCCAGATTGAAATTGGTCCTTAATAAGATGTGGTCTAAAGGCATATTTTCTTTCAAGTAATCCCATGATCCTATATAGAAATCGTTCCTTAATAAGAGGTGTCTCCTCTATGACAGATATACTCATAAAGCATATGTAGGATTTTATTTCTTCTTATTTCAAGACAAGAGGCCTCATTTCTTCATTTTGGAAAGACAACACACTTGCATATGTCGCTTGGTCCAATTCTCCGTTTGGTAGGGGAGAAATTTCGTGACAGAAATGATTTGATTGAATTACAATACAATCAAATTGTAAAAAAATTATCAAAACAACAGATTTAACAAATTTACCATTTGATGGGGCTCTCATCCATTTTTTCTCATTTTTATTATTTTTCAAATTTTTTGTGAAATGTTAAATGGGACTCGACCTAACTTGGTCTGGTCCCATGTGACTCGTCCGAGTTGGGCGAATCAACTCAGACTCGGTCACTTGGCCCTCACCAAGTCGTGTCCCGAGTCTGAGTTTTAAATCCTTGCCTGTGTACAAAACTTTTCCACGCTAATGCCATTGTTGCCCTAGATTAGACATGTCTGAACCATCTCAGATGAGTCTCTCTTAATTTATTATTTGTTGATACTTGATACTACTCCTAAATGGTCCCAAATGTGCTCATTTCTAATTCTATCTTTCTTAATTTTACCACGCATCCATTTCAACATTCGCATTGCATGTGTTGTTTCCTAAGTAGCCAACATTCTACTCCATAGGTCATAATTAGTCTATTTGATGTCTTGTAAAATTCTCCCTTCAATCTTATCGGTATGTGCCAAAGACAAAACACTCCAAAAGGAAGTCTCTATTTCAACCATCTAGCTCTTTTCTTTGTGATATCCTCACCATCCTTACTAATTATAGAGCCAAGGTATCAAAATGACTTCTTTGTGGTATCTTTTGCGCTTCATTTCTCACGGGAGTTACATCTCTGTACACATCTCCACTGAAGTTGCAATTCATATATTCCGTCTTTATACAACTTATTTTAAAGCTCTTAGGTTCTAAAGCCTCCCGCCTTCTCTCGTGTTTTGCATGCATGCCATCTCTCGTTTTGTCCACTAACACTATAAGCATGTTTGTGTGGCTGTTTTTCTACAAAAAGAGGCTTAGAAAACTTGGCCACTTTTCTGTAGCGGAAAAGTTTTCACTTTTGGTGTGGCTGCTTTTCCATGAGGAAAAGTGCAAAAATGATTGCTTAATGTTACTGATTGTTAATAAGTTCTTTTTTCTTCTGGTTGATGCCTAAATTCTTAGGGGTTGTCAAGCTTTTCTCTCTCGGGATGATTGATTTACCCTTGTTTTTTGGAGGCTTTTTTCTCTTCAGCATAGTGGGGGGGGGGGGGGGGGGGGGGGGGGTGGGGGCGCAGTTTTCTTCTTCTTCAACGGAAGCGAAAAAAGCGTGCATAACCGGTTTTCTGGGGACATACATAAACGTATCCTATATCATCTGCATAGCCAGCTTTCCACGGACCTCCTCTTGAATATGAGCAGAGTTAACTTGTCCATAATCAATGCAAAGAGATAGAGGCTTAAAAAGCATACCCCTGATGCAAACCTATGGTCACAGGACACTCACCAGCCTTTCCACAAGTAGTTCTCGTGCTCATTACCTCCCCCTCATACATCTCTCGAGGTGTATTGGCTGATACATGATAATATGCCTGATTTGGTCAATATGCATCATATTGGAATGTATTGGCTGATACAAATATGAAAACCAGTAAATTGGAAAAATTGGAGCAGTCTCCGCCGATACAATATGCAGCAGTCGATATTTTGATCCATGCACACACAGTAACTCATCATCACATAGCCACCAGAGGGGTCAATCAAATACATGTCATCCTTGCAATAGTAATTCAGGTAAAAGACTCTTGATTCGTAAGCCAATGTCTAAGACTTTGCTGAAGCTAATTGCTTAGTTTCATTGCAGAGGGAGCCATCACAAGCATTGTAAACAATTCATTGTGAACAATTAGCAGTTGGATTTACAAATTGTTCTCATACAATTCTCTAAGTTGAATCTTATAAATCCTTTAATGCTGCCCATCTGAGAAATCCAAGCCACACAAAAGCACTGCACCCTATGATGCACGGATACTTCAAAATGGGCGACATATCGTGTTGATGCTTCACTTCTTACTGGTAAAATTCGTGTCTCTGCCATATCCACAGTGTGTCCTTGTCGTATCCCTGCTATATCTGGGCATCATATACTGCAACCCTATGAATTAACATTAATCCATATCTAACTACATTCGGAGTTGACCTCACCATAAGATTGATGAACTGTAAACATGAAATTTTACTTTGACTTTTATTTTAACCATCTGTTTTAAATGCGCTGTTGATGGGCCTAATTTTGATTGAATTTGGACCAGAATTAATCACAAGGTAGGTGCTTTGAATTATAGATAGCCCTAGCGATGAATTTAGACCCTGATGAATTACTTTGTTGAACTTGTCGAAGTCAAAACTCTTAATTAAACGAATCGAAAAGTAAATCAAATGAACCTACTCCATCTAATTCTCCAATCAAGTCAAGTCTTGAATTATGAATGGCAAATTCATGTGAAAATTAGTTTGAACTGCGAACCAGGTAACTATGGAAATAAGTATATGTTTTGGAGGAGACACTGTGCTGCTCACCTGTTTCCTTGTTTGGCACCACATGACAAAATTAAATTTTATAGCTTTGCACAATTATCTTCTCTAGGATCAAAATAGTGTGAGCTTTATTAACATATAATGTTTGGTTTTTGCAGTCAAGTGATCAGGGGTTTGGTTTTCAGTAAGAAGCCAGGACACAAGCATATGCAAACCACATACAAGAACCCTCGATTGCTACTTTTTCATGGAGGTCTTGGAGGTCCTGAAGGTGGTCTGTCATCATTGAATTCAATTGAACAGGTAGGATCCTAAATCATATAAGTGCTCCTCATTTAACCAATTCGCATCTAGTCTATTTGTCTTGATTTTGCAGTGTATCTGAACAGGAAAAGAAACATCTAAAGTCTACTATTGAGTTGGTGGAGATGTGTTGTCCAAATGTGGTTCTTGTAGAGAAAGCTGTTTCGCGTGACGTACAAGAGTCTCTTCAAGCAAAAGGAATAACTTTAGTCTTTGACATGAAACTCCCACGCTTAGAGAGAATTGCTCGTTGTACTGGTTCACATATCGTGTCTTCTGCAGAGGGATTGTTGAATGCAAAGCTCAAACAATGTGATACTTTCCGTATTGAAAAAGTTGTGGAGGAATATCATTTTAGTTACCATGAAGGGGCAAGGCGGCTGGCCAAAACTTTAATGTTCTTTGAGGGTTGTCCAATACCTTTGTGCTGTACAGTGAGTATTGCCTTTCCTTTTCTGCTTAGTCTCCCAAAATTCTGACATTTCATCAGTTGGTTTTGTTCCTTTTTCTTGTATTTGTTGCCAATCTTGCAAGTCTGCAAAAAGACTTACAATTGCTTTGATAATGGCTCAATACTAAATGACAGATTCCACCTTTTATTCTCTTTTAAATAATGTGACACTAGCTGCTATTGACAAAGTTATTATTAATTAACTCATGCTTGATTTGAGGCAGTATTAATTTGGCTTTGACCTCTGCTTGTCTTCATCAAATTCTGGTTGAAGTTTCAAGTGACTTTTTTTTGCATGCACTGTGATACCTAATCTGCTAGCCACTTTGACATCATCCAGGATAAATTGATGGATGCACATCCACTCATGTTGTGACTTAGTCATGAAAGATGCTGCCTTTTGTATTCATTCCTGGTATTTAGATGGCATATGAAAAACCCTTTTATTATGTTACAGATTTTGCTAAAAGGCGCTCACTGTGATGAGTTGAAGAAGGTTAAATTTG
Source organism: Umbellularia californica (assembly GCA_028538565.1). NCBI lineage: Eukaryota > Viridiplantae > Streptophyta > Magnoliopsida > Laurales > Lauraceae > Umbellularia > Umbellularia californica. The sequence continues at coordinate 43,802,907 of JAPQWN010000004.1, forward strand.
TGGTGCAGTATGCTGTCTCTTTGGCATATTATTTAATTCTAGAAACTTCATTTCTGGTGGATCAAAGAGCGATCTTTTTAAGCACCCATACAGATGGAAATGGAAATGACATTTTGAGCTGTGATATTGCATCTAACACAAACATTTCTTCCCTGAAAGGATCCTCATCTTTCCTTGGCATCTCTGCTAAACAATCCAACACTAGTGTTGATAATCAATTTCAGATGCCACCTAAAGATGATGGGAAGACTTTGTTCGATCCCCAATGCATTTTGGTTTTGCTCACCAGTATGCACATCAAAAGAGGGACTGCATGTAAGCAAAACCAGCTTTCTCGGATCATGTTCTATGGGAGTTCGGACATGTCCCTGGGACAATTCTTGCATGGCATCTTACTCAATCAGGTATGTTGACATGTTTTGTTTAAATTACATTCCATTTATACATAGAACTTCATTTATTGCACATTACTTTTGTTAAGAAATACTGTGCTTAAATGGCAGAAGCACCAATGCTCTACATGTGGCGAACCACCGGAAGCTCACAATTTCTCTTACATTCACCAGAAAGGGAAGCTTTCTGTAGTAGTCAAGCGTCTTTCTCCTGAGTTACTTTTATCCGGTGAAGCAAAAGGGAAACTTTGGATGTGGAGGCTGTGTTTAAAGTGTGAGCGGGAGAATGGAATCCCAAAACCCACACGGAGAGTGACGATGTCTAGTTTAGCACATTGTCTATCATTTGGAAAGTTCCTAGACCTCAGCATCTCAAACTCCACTGCTTCTAGTAGGTTAGCGAGCTGTGGCCATTTACTGCACAGAGATTGCCTCCAGTTTTATGGGTATGTGCTTATTGATTCTTTTTTCCAAATAATTGAAGTGTTTCTATTGTCATTGTTTATATTAGAGGAACTATTTGATGCTCTGGAAGAGTATGAGGATCCTAACATTTGTAAGAAACCAATAGGCAAACGGCATAAACAATAGCTCGAATGGTTTTCCAAATAGCGGGCTCATTGTGGGTTATGAATGCCACAAACCGCACGGAACAAATGATCTAACCACAGTTTCAGACTGAGAAACAATATTTAAAGCTGTGATTTGTGGCCAGAAAATGGGTGGTTAAATGGAAAGTAGTCAATAGTCTGAATTTTATTAAAAACTATACAGTATCAGTGGTTAGGATCACCTGTTCAAATTGATTTTGGTTCTGTATCCAATATATATAGATATGATCGGTAACAAAAAAAAAAAAAAAAAAAAAAAACTTCATTAATGAAAGAAACAAGTACAACTCAGCTTAAAACAACCAAAAGAACACCTTTCATAGTAGTACAGTACAAGAGAAATGTACCAACCACAAACTACAATATAGGAGCACTTAAATTACATGATAAACAATCTACCATCTCATTTGCAGATATACTAATTTGCTGAAATGTGACCTGCATGTCAGAAATTAGATGGCTTATTTCGTTGAAAAGGAATTGCATTTTCCATGGGCCCCTCAACGATTTCATGTAAGAAACAGCATTTGCTGAATCACACTCCACAATAAGATAATAATGAAATAAGGTGTGATAAATGCGTAGAGCTTCCAACATTGCCATAACTTCTGCTTCATTAGAGTCTTTGATCCCTACATGTTTAGAGAACATATCATAGCTGTCTATTCCATTTTGGTCTGGCCTCTAAAATGAAATATTTCGGTGTTTTGGAATTTCGGTGAAACTTTTCGACTAACTTTTCAGAAATAAATAAATATATCATAGAAAAATAAAATAGAAATTATAAATTATAAAATTTAAGCACAATTCTCTCAACATTTAAAAATAAAATTTAATAACCATTAAGTTTGAACTTTAATAACATTGCCCACAACAATAGAGTTAAAATACATGCTCCACAAGAATAAAGTTCAACAAAAAAGTTTTAAACATATTCCCTCACAAAACACGAGGGATCAAATCATCAAAACTCAAAACTAAAAATCCCTATGAGATTTAAAGAACAGCATCATTATTTTCTACATCCAGTTCCTCTCCTTGACTAGCTTCACCTCCCACATCAAAATCAGTAATGCTTTACATGCTCCAAAGTGATAAAGTTCAAACAAAAAGTTTTAAACGTATTCCCTCAAAAACATAACAAGGGATCAAATCATCAAAATTCAAAACTAAAAATCCATATCAGACTCAAAGAACAGCATCATCATCATCATTTTCTACATCCAGTTCCTCTCTTAGACTAGTTTCACCTCCCACATTAAAATCAGGAATGCTTTCCCTTTATGTACAGCTAAACATATTAAGTACATTATTTATGTAAAAAGCATACCTTTCGCGCAACTTCAAATTATAATGCACGAAGACTAGATCATTCAATCTTTGATGCTCTAGTCTATTCCTTTTGGGAGAGTGAATGTGCTCAAAGGTCCTCCAATTTCTTTCGTGTCCACTAGAACTGCAGCATTGGCTTAAGATTCGAATTGCAAGCTTTTGTAACTCAGGAGCATCAGTTCCAAATTGAGCCCACCAATCCTTTGTTGATATGTAAATATATTAAAGAATTAGTATTCAATAGTTATAGTCACTTAATAATTAATAAAAGATAAAAAAATAGACTTTTACTTACGTGGATCTATAGTTGCTCGATTTAGTATGGCGGTGTCAGTGCCAAATGATCCAGTGTGGTTTCTGTAGTTCATAAGTTGTCTTATAATGAAATCTCTAGTATGCAAATCAGTAACCACTTTGTCAACAACATCATTTACACCCATTGTGACTTCTCTTTCTTTTTCAAATCTGGCATCAAAATAGTGAAAGTGCAGCTAGGGCCAATGAATAAGTCCTAGGGGGTGGGGGGTGTGAATAGGAGTAGGACTAATGAACTTCTTTGCCAATTTTAACAAATTAAACAAGATTTAAAAGAGATCAAGTGAGATATTGGCAGAGGAGTGTGCACTTAGCAATGTTCAATATAGAGAATGAATAAAGATGATAAGCAAGATATTGAAACAATCAAGATAGACAAGATGCACACAGATTTATAGTGGTTGGGACCACACGTCCTACATCCACTCACAGGGTCACACAGCCCTTGGTTCCACAAAAGTAATGATTCCAATCACTAGTACAACTCAATTTTGATCACGAGGTTCGATCACACAGCTCTAATCCCCCACACACTATTTTTAGAGTGGTTGAAGCACACAGTTTCAATCCACTATCTCAACATACAAAGATTGTAGAAATTGATTGGAGGGCAAACACTTGCCTTTGACGAAGTCCGGAAAGTGTTCGTTGAAGCTCTAACCACAGTTGAAGCTTTAACCTCTTGATGCTAGCTTGGTGTTGATGAAGATGCTCCAATGAGATGCCCAACCAAGTAGTAGAGGTTTGATTTCTAGGGTAGAAATGATAAATATCTTGAAGGACAAGATACCCTAGGTTAATCTTCTCAAATCACACTTCTTAGAGCTAAGATAGCTCTTGGATTTGCCAAGATGAGGTCGTGGTGTGTTTGGAAGAAGCTTAGAGAGCTTGGGAACGATCTACAAGTGTTTGGGATGAAGTCTCTTCAAAATAGCATTAATTTTTTGATGAAAACGAGCTCTTGTTATTTATAGACAAGGCTCCAACGGCTAGTACGGCGGCTAGCCTCCATACACCTCAGTTAGCCTCTTTTCAAATGACTAGTTGCAACAGTCAAATTTTTAAAATTCGGTTGGCTCACGGTTAGCTGCCTGTGGATTTGGCTGTTAGCAGTGAGCTGACCGCTAGGTGACCGAATTCATCTTTCAAAAAAAAGAGTTGCTCTCTGGAATTGTAACCATAAAGGTTCGGTTATTTGGTGGAACCGCTTGGTCACCGGACTAGCTTCTGGAAAGCTGATCGCTGGCTTGCGGCTGGCCACACGCCTGGGCTGTTTAGAGCACACTGTACTTGTTTTACATGTACTTATTTTAAAACAAGTTTAACCCCGAACAATTTTCAGTAATATCAAGGGATCTAGGGTCTATGCAATGGTCTTTATTTTGGTCACCATTACCTGAGATGGTTGGCACATCTTGATTTGCAAACTTGATGCTTCAGACCTTCCAAAAGCTTTGACACTCCTCTTGAATTTGATCTTCCTTGTAGTAGTTGGAGAGGCAATGTCTTCGGGATTCTTTGGCACGGAATTGACAATACAAAAACAGTGCTCATGGATATATGGCACTAACAAATAGAGCCCTGGATTCAAAAAACATGCAGCAACATTTAAAGGACTTTGCATCTGAATTTCCCACCTTCAATCAATGACTCTCAAATATGGCATATTTTCTTCTTTATTCTTCAACCTCCTTCAAATGGCAATCTTGGCTCTATTCATATTTCATTGCCTCATATACGTATCCCCCTATGGCTGGCTCTTCACCATCAACAAGTTAATGAACCATCACTAAAGATTCACTAAGACTTAAAAATATGCTCCACATACTTCCAAAATTTGTTGTCCAACACAATGGCAGCTATCTCCTCGCCAATTGGAGTAGATGAAACAGTCATTTCATTCCAAGCATCACTTGTACACATTTTTCAAAGTTGATTTCTGAACTTATACAGACATTGTAAACTAATAAAATTTGTTGCAAATCTTGTAATAGCAGGACGAATCAAATCTCTTCCATTGGTATAATATTTTCTCATCATATGTAACACATGAGTGATTATAAATGAATCTTGTTACTTTTCTTGCATCATTAATTGTTGCAGCATTTAAAGAAAACATGTCAGGCTTCGCTATCTCTTCTAAAATCAGATCTATACAATGCGCTGCACGACCTGTCCAATAGAAAGTCTTATATTTTTCTGCCACCCTCCATCACTCTGCTTTATAAGTTGCATCATTGTCAGTTATAAGTTGGACAACTTTTTCTGGCCCAACAGATAAAATGACTTCATCAAACATACTGAACAGAGCATCTGCATTCTTTTTAATTCCACTGGCATCTGTAGAATTCAAAAAGACGACTCCTTTAGGATAGTAAACAAGAAAATTTATCAAGGTTCTTTGTTTTCCATCTGTCCAACCATTAGCCATAATAGAGCACCCTGTCTTGTCCCAAAATGACTTGTAATGATCCATAAATCTATTCACTTCTTCAACTGTATTCTTCAAAATGGTTGTCCTAATATCATGATAAGATGGCATCTTAAATCCTGGACTCATTGAAGCGATTGCATCACACATTGGTTGATAAAATTTTGACTTTGCCGCATTGAAAGGGATGTTGGCATCAAACCACCAATGCCCAATAGCCATTTCAAGTGCCTTTTTTTTTTTTTTTTCTTCTTTTGTTACCATGGCAGATTTAATCCTTGGCTGTGATCCAGGAGTTGTTCGTGGTGCAAAATAATTAGGCATTAGTGACAAAGCTTTACTTTTCTTTTGTGCTGGTGTTCGGGGTACTATTTCTGTACCCTTTCCTTTTCTTCTAGTAGGACTTCCTACCAACTCTTGAACCTCGGCATCTTCATTTTCTTCTAATTCTTCCTCCACTAAAGTCCGATGTGGATTTCCAATTTCCTCACTCAATTGCCTTTTTTTTTGTCATTTAACATCATGGGATACTTACTTACTGGCTGCAACTTCCCCACTTTCCCCTCCAAGGTGCTCCTTGAATCTTGTGATTCCACCTCCTTTAATTACTCTATCACAAAATGAGCATTTAATATGATTTTTACTTGTCGGATCTATGCTACCATGGTTCCATGCCGGATCGTCGGAGCGAGCGGGTGCAGAACTGTTGAATGAAGCTTGTGATGACACGGGTGTACCACTCATGATGATATAAAATTTCTGAAATTTTGATACAATCACATACAATCATACATACAGTTTATAAGTCAATCAAATCAATCAATGCATATAAAATGTAATGCACAATCAACAGTAACCATCAACCCAAGTCTCAACTTCCAAGTCAAGTTCAACAAAGTTGAAGGCCAGTATACAATGAAGACAATGAATACAGGATCACAGATAACTACTGAATGCAGATATCCACATATATTTTTTACAATCAGTCTACAGTCCACGCCCAAGTCTCTGTTGTTTTCCAGTCACATACATTTTTTACAATCACGCACTACAGAAGAAATCTTTTCCAGCATTGATGAAAAACAAGTGGAGAAAACGAAGTGCACAAAAAACAGCTGTTTCTCCCCATCCAATGGGCCCTTAATGTGGGAAAAAAAACAAGTGGAGAAAGGGCCAAAAGAACAGAGTGAAAACAAAGCAAAAGAACAAAGTGTAAAAACAAAGTGCAAAAAACACTTTTATTACCAAAAACCAAAAGAACAAAACAAAGTTCTTCTGCAGTGCCTGGCTTCTGCAGAGACAGATTCCAGAAGTATTCAAAAAAAAAAAAAAGAGGAAGAAGAGGAGGAGGGGCAGTGGCGTACCTGGCTCCAGCAGCTCTGGTGTGCTTCCCAGTTCCGGCAAGAAAGGGCAGCGGCATAGTCATGGACGGTGAGAAAGGGCAGCTCCAGCAACTTCCTTCCCAGGCTCCCAGCTCTTGATTTAGGGTTTAGGGAAGGGGTAGTGGACTAGTCGGGTTCCTCTCATTTAAAAGAAAAATTGCAGTTACCGCCAGAGTTTTTTTAAATAACATGAAACCATTGCCAAAATACAATTTCGGCAGTTTTGGACATACCGGCCGAAATCTTTATGGACCAGCATGAAAACCAAAAACTTTGCAACTGCATTCTGTTCCGGTTTGAGGATCGGAATGAAAAGTTTCTGCCATTTCGGCCGAAATGAAACGGAATTGACAGTTATGGAACATATACAAAACTCCCCCCTCGTGATTTCTAAGAACACCTCCAATTCCAGCTAACCCCGGTTTTCCTTTTGCGCTCCATCCACGTTGAATTTTAAAACTCCACACGGTGGTGAACACCAAGATAGAATCATTTTCTTCTTTAAACCATTTGCCTTCAAACAAGCTTCCCCAATTTTGCATTGTGTAATCTATGGAAAGATCCGAAAATTCTGTATCCATATATAATGGGGCCCAAATGCCCAATATGTAGACCATTCTATTGATAACTTGATATACATGCGTGCCACATTTAAAATGGTTTATCATGCTTGTCATTTACGTAGAGAACAATACTACACTGGTGAAGCTTTATTTATTTTATTTTTTCCATCTTTCAAGTTGTGTATGCTGATATCTGCAAGAATATGAGCAGACTGGGTTCTATGGTCGCACTGGTTGGTTTTTCTACTGTTGACATCTACACAGCATGTATGCCGTCGCCAATTTTGGAGTTCAACAATCCGAATGGACAAGAGTGGCTTCAAAATGAAGCTAAAGAGGTATGTCATGTTTTCAGTTAACTCTGGAACTCTTTATTTGTCTTTTTGTATAACAAAAATAAATATTTAAAACTTGATTTCTCTAGGTGCTTTGGAAAGGAAATCTACTGTTTGAGGAGGTTATGAGCTCACTTCAGAAGATAGTTTCCACGTTTTCCTGCTCACTTGCGAATCAGCTTGCAAACGAACTAAATGAAACTGAAAAGATGTTGAGGCAGGAAAAATCAGATTTTGAGGTTGTGATTTCTACATTGAATATTGGTGCCTCAGTCTCTTTTAGATGCATGAGTCTTATTTTAAAAATTGGAAGTCTCTTTTAGATGCATGAGTCTTATTTTAAAAATTGGACTTTATAATATGATTCCATTGTGGTTTGTTGCATCTTTTAATTATAGAGTCATCTTTGCAGAAGGCTGTTAGTAAGAACGGAAATTGGGGGCAGACTGCACATCATATTCTTAATTTGAATCGCCTGAATCATGAACTTCTACTTGAGTTATATGTGTGGGATCGTCGCTTGCAATTGCTCCAGTTGCTGAGTTTGGTTAGCAATGCCAATTATAGTGCAGTACATAAAGAAAAATTATACATGCGGAGGAGGGATGACATTAATGGCCAAACTATTATTGAAAGAAGCATGGTGGAACATGGTAACACCATTGCTGAAGATCATTCTCATCTTTTGACTGGTAAAGATGAAGCATCCTTATCTCCTGGTGACCACCAGGTCCAAAACCTCAGCAATGGAGAACCCAGTATGAACATCACAGTGGCAGAGACATCTATGTTAAATGCCCAAGTTTCACAATCCTTGCTGAAAGATACAGTTGTAGAAAGCAGGCCTGTGGGCAGTGGAATCTGTGACTCCACTGGTGCCAAGATGTCAAGGTCAGTAAGATCATCCATTGATCAGGATTCTACTGACACTGGAGGCAGAGAGTTGAATTACTCTAGCCAGGCTCCAGACCCTTCTACTAGATCTGATGATCTTGCTACTTTTCTTCCTTCGAATGGTACAGCTTGTCAAAAGGAGCACACCCCTACTTCTGATCATATTGCTGCAGAAATTTCAATACAAAATGAAGCTATCACTGGCTCAGATCTCAAAAATAAGGAGACAGTTAACAGGTCAGCAGCAGGTGAGAGGTTCATTTTGTCCCCTTTCAAAGAATTGCGTCCAGGCATACCCTTGTCTCAGAGATTGTTGCATTACAACTTAGAAGACTATGGAAGCTGGGTGTGGGCTCCATTCCCAGAAACTTGTAAAGCTTACAGGATGGATCTCCAGAGTGGATGCTTGCGAAAGTTTGATTTCGTCAACAGCTACAATCCATCATACCTCTACTCAGTTGGTCAGCTGGTTGCCCCAGAAAGCTCCAGATTGCACTTTCCCATAAATGGAGATGAAAAAATTGTGTCTGTATATGAGGATGAATTTTCAAGCATTATTGCCTGTGCTTTAGCCTTATTGCAGGAGCAATACTGTTCAGTGGAAAACAAATCTAAAGACAAAGGGAAAGTCCAACGAGACTCTGATAAATCAAACGAGAATCCAAATGAGTCATTAACCAGTTTAGATCAAGAGGAACCACTACATTCAGGATGCTATATTGATCCTGACCAGTTGCCCGCATTGAGTTTGGAGGGTTTTTTCTCTGTGGATTCTTTGCTACTCTCAAAGGCCCTCCATCCAGAAATCTCCCTTGGGATTGGAAACTTACCAGGACATAGTAAATACTCAGTAATTTGTATGTATGCGAAGCAATTCTACGCTCTTCGAAAGCGTTGCTGTCCATCAGAACTTGATTACATCTCTTCCCTCAGCCGTTCAAAAAAATGGGATGCACAAGGTGGAAAGAGTGGAGTTTTGTTTGCTAAGACGCTAGATGATAGGTTTATTGTAAAGCAAGTCAAGAAGACAGAACTTAATTCATTTCTAATGTACGCCCCTGAATATTTCAAGCACATTTTCCATTCCCTAAGTTCAGGGAGCCAAACATGCCTTGCAAAAATTCTAGGGATATATCAGGTACTGCCCTTTATTGGTTGATAGCTTTCTGTTCTGGCCCTTTTGCAGCAACTATATATTCATCTTTCGTGGGTTCCTTTTTATTATCATTATTATGTTTTCATAATAGGTCATTGTCAGACAGTCTAAGAGTGGGAAAGAAGTTAGAACCAATCTGATGGTGATGGAAAATATTTTCTTTGGCCGGAACATTACAAAATTATATGATCTTAAAGGTGTCATTCATTCTCGATATGCTCCATATACAGGGGGCACCCTTTTGGATCAAAACTTTGTGGAGGACATGTCATCATCTCCTCTATTTGTTGGTGGAAAGACCAAGCAACGTATGCAACGGGCTATTTGGAATGACACATTGTTTCTCACTGTGAGTCCATCAAGACGAATCTCTCCTTTGTTAATGTTCTTTGTTTTCTTGATTTAAAATGAGTTTTTAGGATAAAAGTTTTATCCTCTTCTTATTATATTGATGATAATTTTGCAGTCTATCAATGTCATGGACTACTCATTGCTTTTGGGTGTGGACAAGCAAAGCCGTGAAATTGTTTTTGGTATTATTGATTATCTGAGGCAGTATACATGGGACAAACAACTTGAAACATGGGTGAAGAGTTCGCTTGTGGTTCCAAAAAATGAAATGCCGACAGTTATTTCCCCTAAAGATTACAAGAAAAGATTCAGGAAGTTCATGTATACATATTTCTTTGCAATCCCAGATAATGAGTGCTTTCATCGATTTCAAGGCCTTCACAGGACTGCAGGCAAAGATGGTGATTCTCAATTTTATAATGCTAAAGTTGTAGAGGAGCCAAATTTTGTGAGCAATTCCTCACAGTCAAATTCTAATACAATCATTACTCCTAGTTTGTCCAGTCCAGTGATTTAATTTTCATTATCTAATATTGCTATCAGGTCTCACAAAGCAGTCTCCCCTGACTTTGCGTGTTTTTTTTATAGCAAATCCGGGGTTAGAATCTCATATATGAAGCTAGGAGGCTATATAGTTAGTGTTGTTCATATTGGGTTGATACATTTTTTTCTTTAAAATTCAGAGATTGTTAAGATCATTGGAAGTAGAACTTTTGGCATTAAAAGCAGGGAATTTCTTTTTCAAGAGAATGTTTCCTGTTTTTTTGTTCCTTGTTAATCTGATCTTGATCTCCATGCAGATGCCATTGTGAATTGTTTATGGAAAAGCGGCCCAGATTAACTGACACTCTAGTTTTTTCATTGTGAAAACTGGTTGAGAGAAATAAATCTAATATTTGATTTTCATTCTATTATATTATGATTTGCCCAGATCGAATCACTTCACAGATTCCAACGTTGCACTTCTGATGTTTTTTGTTCAGTTTTGTACCATTAAATGAGATGATACTGGACAAGGGAAGAAATGAAGAAGAAAGGGGGAATCTGAAATCATCCTTTCCCTCTCCCCTAACCTTTGTTCATTAGAAAAATAAAAGATGCGATAGTGTTCGTCATATCAAGGAAGTAAAATGTATGGAAGTCTCCTTCAACCTTGTGCATGGATGAAAACGGCTCCTTACCTGAGTGATAAGGAGTGGCAATATTCACATTTACATAGGTTTAGAACCCCGTGTGTGCGAGCTCCCTTCCTACTTGTGTGGGCTTTCTTCACGCATTTGCAGCTGCAGGCTCTCTTCCCACTTATGTGGTGTGTGTGGACTCTTTGGGTCCCTGGCCCCTTGGCTGGGGTACCCAAAAAAACAACCTCTTGCATGAATACTTGGGGTCCCTTAGATTATCCAATGTTAATGTTAAAAATTCCAAAGAACCACCTTTCTGTCAAAGGACCGAAGTGAAGGATCAGAAGTGAAGATCCACAAGGGGTAATCGAATGACCTATCTTCTTAACTAATTGGAAATCATTATAACACCAGAGTGGTAGCTTAGTTGCCTAAGGTCTCTACGCCTCAGGAAGCGAAGAGGTCTTGTGTTCGACACCTATCTTCATTGGCCACCTCCCATAGTTTTACCCAGTGCTTGTGGATAGGAGGGTGTGCATGTGCCCCAAAGAATTTGTTCTCGATTGTCCAGAATCGAGTGTCCCTCATGCTTCAGGCTATATGATGGGCGAGAGATACCCTAGGTTATAAAAAAGGAAAAAAAATTAAAATCATTATTAACCCATCACCCTAGTGAATTACTTGGGAAATGATGTCCAATCGAAATCTCATCCTTTCTATTAGGATCCAACATTTCCACCATTCCCACATATAGCCAACCTATCACATCTCTTGCCTATCAGCCACTACTCAAATTTGCACCAGACCCAGTGTGACACTCAAGACTATCCATCGATCCACCATTTGTGTCGCTATTTTTTCCAACCCTGGTCTTTGCAGCCTTAACAACTATGCAATATGATCACCAATCAGGTTAAGTTATGGTCGACTCCTTATCCAAGTGTAGAGCTTTTGATCTCCAATCCCTGATCATTGTTGTCATACACCCAAGTGGGCCTCACATGAGTGTCTGTTGCAATAATGGTGAGCTAATTCGCTCGGCTAATCACTAGCGTGCGTGCTTGCAAATGTTTGTACAAGTCTGTTAAATCTAGAGGTAAAACAACCCATGTTAGAAAAGAAGTTTGATGCAATAGAAACCAAGACACTGGGGGTATGGGTCGAATTGAGGATTTTGTGGCTTGTGGATTCTATAGTTCGGACATCTCAGTTGTGGATTTTGCAAACCTTGGGATGTGTAATTTTTGTTAGTCATACTGTGACAAGGGAGGAAGAGAGCACATGGATCAAAGAATATATCATGTCCAAGTCCCCTACTTCGGACTTAAAATCATCTTAAGAAAAGTTGGATTTTGGATTACATTGTTCTACATTAACATATTGGCAGAAAAGTTTTGCACCAATTATCAGATTAATGCATACCCACAAAGATTTAGTTCTTCCACGAAAATATCACTGCACAAACACTACTCTAAAAGAGTGTACCCACATGGGTTCTTTCCAAATGCCCAGCATTCAGAATTTCCCATGTGTTTGTATAAACATTCACAAGTAGATGCGTGGAGCGAAACACAGTCAATCTCAACAGATACAGCAAATTCAAGAGAGAAGCATCGAGGCCAAAAGGTGTAGAGGATAAGAAAGATAATTGTGTCGATTGCATTCCAATTTTAATGTGGTGCTTTCATTTCGATTGATGATACAAAAAATTCTGACGTACTACGGAGTTGACTGCAAACCCTTTGGCCATGGGGTGATCCCACTTCTATTCAACATGAAAAGGCACAAAACATCTAAGTAGTTGTTACTGCCAACATTATAAACTTACTAGTGCTTGAAGGCACAGCGCACCACGCTCTGAGCACAACTAAATCTAATTACTCTTCTTTTGACCACCTAACAACTAACACCGCCCATAATTTAACAAATTTAACTCAAATTTTCTATGTGGCCCATTGGATCAATCAGCTTCAAATCAAGCCCAATCGGATTTTATTTTTTTAGATAAAACAGCCCAGCCAATTGGACCCTTGTTTAACCACCATTGAATACCAGAAGTGGCCAACTACTATAAGCAGTCTAGTTTAATTGCATGCAAGCCACGTTTGCATCTGCTACCAAAACAATCCAAGTTAGCCCAGATTCCACAATCCGTGAAAAACAGCATATATATGTGAAGGGGCAAACTGGTAAGTTGTGGGCCCAAATTCCACACCGTTCAATCACTCAATTGCAATCATAGCCGTGTATTTAATCATATCTTAAATTGCAAGGAAGTTTTGAAAAGATAATGGCACGTTTTGTAATTTCACAGAAAACCAAGGACACTCCCATATCCTCTGGGAAAAGATAATGACAGGTTTCGTAATTTCACAGAAAATCAATGGTACTCCCGTATCCTCTTGTCCTTAGCAAAAAGTTACTGCCCATTTGTTTTCAAATAATTACAAAATTACCAAGCTCTTGAATCCCTTCTCAGCCCTAGGATTTATGTACAAAAATATGTACATAAATCCAAGGGTCCAAAATGTCCAGGGATTCAAATACTGCTCTCCCTTATTATATAGACTAGTCATTGCCTGTGAGCGCACCACGCTCTGAGCACAACTAAATCTAATTACTCTTCTTTTGACCACCTAACAACTAACGCCGCCCATAATTTAACAAATTTAACTCAAATTTTCTATGTGGCCCATTGGATCAATCAACTTCAAATCAAGCCCAGCCGGATTTTATTTTTTTAGGTAAAACAGCCCAGCCAATTGGACCCTTGTTTAACCACCATTGAATACCAGAAGTGGCCAACTACTATAAACAGTCTAGTTTAATTGCATGCAAGCCACGTTTGCATCTGCTACCAAAACAATCCAAGTTAGCCCAGATTCCATAATCCGTGAAAAACAGCATATATATGTGAAGGGGCAAACTGGTAAGTTGTGGGCCCAAATTCCACACCGTTCAATCACTCAATTGCAATCATAGCCGTGTATTTAATCATATCTTTACTTGCAAGGAAGTTTTGAAAAGATAATGGCACGTTTTGTAATTTCACAGAAAACCAAGGACACTTCCATATCCTATGGGAAAAGATAATGGCAGGTTTCGTAATTTTACAGAAAATCAATGGTACTCCCGTATCCTCTTGTCCTTAGTAAAAAGTTACTGCCCCTTTGTTTTCAAATAATTACAAAATTACCAAGCTCTTGAATCCCTTCTCAGCCCTAGGATTTATGTACAAAAATATGTACATAAATCCAAGGGTCCAAAATGTCCAGGGATTCAAATACTGCTCTCCCTTATTATATAGACTAGTCATTGCCTGTGAGCGTACCACGCTCTGAGCACAACTAAATCCTTCTTTTGACCACCTAACAACTAACGCCGCCCATAATTTAACAAATTTAACTCAAATTTTCTATGTGGCCCATTGGATCAATCAACTTCAAATCAAGCCCAGCCGGATTTTATTTTTTTAGGTAAAACAGCCCAGCCAATTGGACCCTTATTTAACCACCATTGAATACCAGAAGTGGCCAACTACTATAAGCAGTCTAGTTTAATTGCATGCAAGCCACGTTTGCATCTGCTACCAAAACAATCCAAGTTAGCCCAGATTCCATAATCCGTGAAAAACAGCATATATATGTGAAGGGGCAAACTGGTAAATTGTGGGCCCAAATTCCACACCGTTCAATCACTCAATTGCAATCATAGCCGTGTATTTAATAATATCTTTACTTGCAAGGAAGTTTTGAAAAGATAATGGCATGTTTTGTAATTTCACAGAAAACCAAGGACACTCCCATATCCTCTGGGAAAAGATAATGGCAGGTTTCGTAATTTCACAGAAAATCAATGACACTCACGTATCTTCTTGTCCTTAGTAAAAAGTTACTGCCCCTTTGTTTTCAAATAATTACAAAATTATCAAGCTCTTGAATCCCTTCTCAGCCCTAGGATTTATGTACAAAAATATGTATATAAATCCAAGGGTCCAAAATGTCCAGGGATTCAAATACTGCTCTCCCTTATTATATAGATGGTAGGAAATAATCAAATCCAAAAACAAATTACAGAACTGAAGGGCAATAATAAACCAACGGGTCATTAGTTAAATATTTAGCAGCAAGAAGATTTCAAGCACCCAGAGTGTAATGGAAGTTATAACAGCTGAACAGCTAAGATTGAAGGAATCTTCTCTCGAAGCTTCTGTGTTACCGCCACCCGAACAGTCATGACACCAGCCGCTGGCCCACCAATCCTAATCTTCACAATTGGCTCTTCAATGGAAACAAGTTCGAGCTCACCTCCTCCAGTTCCCACGAGGTATGGCCTTATTTCTTCCAGTACCTGAAACAAGCAAACATTCACAAGAACCTAACAATTTCAATTTGTTCTGAATCATGAATAGTTTAATCCATGGAAGATATGCAACAAAAACTAATCAAAAGCTGTGATGCAAATGAATAGTTACTTGCTATAGGCCAACAAATGATGTTGAATGTTTCAACTGTTGATTACTTGGGTAGACGAAGCTCTGTACATGCAAAGACCAGACGGGTCGAGCATGAACCGAAAATATTCCTAGCCATCCAATCTTTGGTCTGTTTTGCGTTGGATGCAGACCAGTATGGTATTTTGTTTTTTAACCTTCATATAAAAACCACCACTTGGAATATACAAACCATCTGGTGGGAATTAGTCTTTATGTAGTTTAGGGTCGAATTTGAATCTCTGCTCTTCTTAACAGTTGTATTGAAATGACATAGTAATAAACAAATAAACGAAAACTTGCATTGTTGAGAGCCAAACTTTCTCATACATACTTCCCATTTCCCAACCATCGGTCTTCCTCTTTCCTTCTCTTGTTCTTTCCCTTTCTTCTTACTTTCCATGTTTCCATTGCATCTTAAATCTATTCAAGAAATGAGTGTTTTTAACTTGGCATCACATCTACTACCGGGAGGTAGTGCTGCTACAAATCTACAACTGATTGCTGATGTCAGCAATTACACATTGGGCAGTATGAGAAGAAATACATATGGCCTGAAACACCATGTTTTATAGGGAATTATGGAGATTTTAAATTGTGTTTTCTAGGCTTTTTGACCCAGGAAAAATCAGTCATAAATTCGTGGAAAATCCAATGTGAGTTTCCCATTTGTTAAATGTAACGTAAGATGATTTTTCGATCTGTTTCATTCTTGATGTTAACTGTGAGCCTACAAGTCTCTCATTTGTTGTGTTTAAGTTATGGCAGTTCGTCCGAAATGACAGGATGCCCAAGGGGTGCCTAAGGCTCATTTCAGGTTCTTCAAAACTTAATACTTCCACTTCTAAACTAATCTTTAAAAGAGAATGTTTGCTAGCAATTCTGAAGGCTGTCAAGAGATGGTTGAAGCTTATTTTATGATTGTTAGTCATATATTAGATGCTGTTTGTAGGCGGGAAACTACAAAATGGGGTATCTGACCCACAGGGTCAGGTGTGACTCACTTTATAGCTAGTAAGTTTTTGGATCAGGTTCTGGGTGGTTTCCGACGACCAACTGAAACTGTGATCTTGTTTATTGAATGCTTTCTAAAGTAGTTCTGGTTTGCTGCATTTGTTATGCAAGTAGCAAATTTAAGTTCAGATTTCTGTGATTTATCAATAAATAAGGGTAAACAGTAATCATGCTAAGCTTCCTAGATAATAGTTGTTAGATACCTTAAATTGTGATATTTGATTGTAGTCTCCCCTAATAATGGGAATATACTTTTTTTTTTGGTACAAAATGGGAATATACTTGTTGTAAACTCTCTTGGGATAGTGTTTATAAAGACTTAAAGATCATAAAATAGGGAGGTGACGCAGTCCCGATTTGAGGCAATCGGACTGTCTAAAGCCCAAGTAACCAAAACCAGAAAATATCCAGCCACCACACTGATATGCAGTAATGAAAACAGAAATCCAGAAATTTAATGGGGAAGGAACAATGCCGAAAAACAAAACTCACCTTTAAAGAGCCTTCTCAATCACCTATAGTCCACACGACCAAGGGAGAGGGAAATTAAAGCCAAAACAGTGCTTTATTAATGAAATTGAAAATCCATACTGTAGCATGAACAGTATTGACGACCCATACATGCCTTTATATAGTGCATAAGACTCATAAAACCCTAGCAATTACTTTCCTATTACAATTAGGACTATTAGATAGTGTTTCCAAATTAAAACAATGAAAATTTACTAAGAAAATTGATCAAAATCTGAAGATTTCTAAAATCTGGTCATCATGTGCCTCCTGTGCAAATCTGGCTGTGGGGCCCATGTGGCCCACTTGATTATGTAGAGACTGCAACTAATTGAAGGGGAACTCCTGGGCGACACTTGTGGGCTGGGCATGACCCACCAACCTGCTGCACGTGAGACATAATTTATGAAAATTTGAAAATAACCCCTGTTTTTTTTAGTTATTCTCCAAACAGCCCCTGAACTTCATAATTGAGCACAATTCCTGGCTGTTTGGGCCCAAGTTTTCTATCAAAACTTGACGGGACCCTTGCGGGCCATCTTGGGATGCTTCCACTGTTGCAAATAACCTTCGCCTTAACAAAAATAAGATCATCATCAATTTCTGCATCAGGAGGCCTCCAAAGGATCCGCACTCCATTCAATTGTTCTTTACTTTAGCATTTGTTTCTCTCTCTGTCATGGTATCAGAGGCCCTCAGCAATTAGAAAGTCTCAAAGCTACCTTCGTCAAGTCAAGGATATTTTTTTCACTCGAGTGGCAAGTTGTTCTCATCGTCTTACAACATCAATTACTACTTTCGAAGTATTTCTAGTGGTTTTTTGAGAAAGATGACTATTTTTTATCATGTCTGTGCTCGATGTTGGGGTATCCTTGACATAGCCGGTCCCAAGCCCGGACAAAGGAGGAGGGTTGTGCGTTAGGTAGCCGACAGCCAGCACAATACTCAGTCGGATTTCTTTATGGATTTGAGACCTAATGATATTTCGTTGGGGCGTCCCCTACTTAGCGACGCGCTGTATAGTCCGAGTACAGTGATAAGTGAGCAAGGACCGCTGCATCGGCGCCCGGGTGCAGTGCTAAATAGGCAAGGGTCCCCACACTTTATTGGACGAGTGCGGGGGGTAAGGAAGCTAGCCCAAAATAGAAGGCTGAGATTAGGTACTTGGAGCATTGGGAGCCTAACTGGAAAACTCATAGAAGTGGTGGATACAATGGAAAGGAGACGAATCGCAATTTCCTGTTTGCAAGAGACAAGGTGGGTGGGACAGAAAGCTAAAGAGATCGAGAGGACTGAGTATAAGTTATGGTATACGGGACTTAATAGAGCGAGGAATGGGGTTGGCATAGTAGTGAGCAAGGACTTAAAGGAAGATATAGTTAATGTAAAGCGCTGTGGAGATAGGATTATTGCAATTAAGTTAGTGTTAGGAGAAGAGATAGTGAACGTAATTAGTGCTTATGCCCCCCAGGTGGGCTTAGGAGATGGACATAAGGAAAAGTTTTGGGAAGACTTGGAAGGAGTGCTACTAGAGATACCCCAAGGCGAGATGGTCTTCATAGGAGGCCATGTAGGACGCGACGTAGATGGATATATAGGAGTACATGGGGGACTTGGATACGGTAATAGAAATGAAAAAGGGAAGGATATTTTGGACTTTTCAGTGGCTTATGATCTCATGGTGACTAACACCTTTTTTAGGAAGAGAGAGGAGCATTTGGTGACTTATAAGAGTGGCTCCTCAAGGACACAGATTGACTTCTTCTTAACTAGGAAAAGAGACTGCTTAGCTTGTAAAGATTGCAAGGTGATACCGGGGGAGAGCTTGACTTCCCAACATAGGTTGTTGATCATAGATGTGCAGCTACAAAGGTGGACTACAAAAAAGAAGTTGTATAGATGCTCAAAGACTAAATGGTGGAACTTGAAAGGTGATAAGCAACTAGCATTTAGGGATAGAGTACTAGAGGAAGACGTTTGGGCGATAAATGAGAGTGCAAATAATATGTGGGATAAGGTAGCAGAGTGTATTAGGAGGGTAGGGAAAGAAGTCTTAGGAGAATCCAAAGGGGGTGCTCCGGCACAGAAGGAGGCATGGTGGTGGAGCAAGGCCGTTCAAGACAAGATAAGAGTTAAAAGAGAGAGCTTTAAAACTTGGCAAAAGGATCGAAATGCAGCAAACTTGGAAAAGTATAAAGAAGCAAAAAGAGAAACCAAAAAGGCAGTTAGTGAGGCCAAGGCAAAGGCATTTGAGGAGCTATATAGGCGACTTGACACTAAGGAAGGCGAAAGAGAGATATTCAAGCTTGCTAAAGCCAGAGATAGGCGGACCAAGGACTTAAACCAAGTTAAATGCATTAAGGATGAGGATGAAAAGGTATTAGTAAAGGACGATGAGATAAAGGAGCGTTGGAAGAGCTACTTCTACAAGTTATTTAACGAAAGCAGTAGTAGTGACATACAATTGGGACAGCTTACCATTTCTAGGGAAGAATCGAATCATATGTTCTATAGGAGAATCAGTAGGGAAGAAGTTATAGAAGTATTGAAAAGAATGAAGAATGGGAAAGCGGTTGGGCCAGATGGTATCCCTATTGAGGTCTGGAGGTGCTTGAGGGAGAATGGCATAAGTTGGTTGACAAAACTTTTTAATGTAGTGCTAAAGAGCAAGAAGATGCCTGATGCATGGAGGAAAAGTATTCTTATACCCATATACAAGAACAAAGGAGATATTCAGAACTGTGCGAACTACCGCGGGATTAAATTGATGAGCCATACGATGAAATTATGGGAGAGAGTTATTGAGAGAAGACTAAGAAGAACAACAAACGTTTCAGAGAATCAATTTGGTTTCATACCTGGGAGATCAACCATGGAGGCTATCTTTCTCCTGAGGAGGTTAATAGAACAGTATAGAGAAGGCCAAAGAGATTTACATATGGTGTTCATTGACTTGGAAAAGGCCTATGACCGGGTTTCTAGGGAGATTCTATGGGGAGTACTGGAAAAGAAAAGAGTGTGTGTCGCTTATATTGAGGCAATAAAGGATATGTATGATAGAGCCGTGACATCTATAAGGACGACTGGCGGAGAGACTAAGGAGTTTCATATCACAATTGGTCTACACCAAGGCTCAGCGTTAAGCCCGTACTTGTTTGCCCTAGTTATCGATGAGATTACAAGACATATTCAGGACGAGGTGCCGTGGTGTATGCTATTTGCAGATGACATTGTTTTAGTAGATGAGACGAGAGAAGGAGTGAATGCTAAGCTAGAAGTATGGCGGAAAACGTTAGAGACAAAAGGGTTTAGGCTAAGTCGATGCAAGACGGAATATATGGAGTGCAAGTTTAGCCAAATTAGGACACTTGGTAACATAGAAGTAAGTCTAGGCACACAAAAGATTGTAGAGAAAGAAAACTTTAGGTACCTTGGATCGATGGTGCAACATGATGCAGGGATTGATACTGATGTAAGTCACAGGATTCAGGCCGGGTGGACCAAATGGAGGAGTGCTTCGGGGGTTCTTGTGTGATCGGAAAGTCCCCCTCAGGGTTAAAGGAAAGTATTATAAGGTGGCGGTAAGACCGGCATTGTTATATGGATCAGAGTGTTGGGCAGTAAAGCATAATCATGTTAAGAAGATGGAAGTTGCGGAGATGAGAATGCTAAGATGGATGTGCGGGATCACAAGGAGAGATAGGATTAGAAATGAGGAGATTAGGGGCAAAGTAGGAATAGCACCGATTGGAGATAAAATGAGAGAAAATCGACTAAGATGGTTTGGCCATGTTAAAAGGCGTCCAATGGAAGCACCTGTTAAAAGGTGTGAAGGCATAGAGATTGCCAGGAGTAGGAGAGGGAGAGGGAGACCCAAGAGAAGTTGGAAAGAAACTATTAAACATGACCTTGCCTACATGGATCTAATGGAGGACATGGCCCTAAACAGACTTGATTGGCGTCGTCAAATCCATATAGCTGACCCCACCTAGTGGGAAAAGGCTTGGTTTGGTTTGGTTTGGTTTGGTCTGTGCTCGATGTGGCCCACCTGTGATCATCTTTGATCAAGGTGATCACTATCCAATCGTTTTGGTGCCTTCTAGCGACAGGAGGATCACCATTGAAGAAAACACAAAACTACAGATCTGTTTGTTCAGTTGACATACTACATCTGTATTTGAAGCTAATCATCAGTGGGGCCCATGGTGAGATTCAAATGTTGGCACATGTGATGATATATTTGGTTGTATCCTTAGCTGATTTGGATAGGATCTTAGTTGCTTGTGTAACGTCCAATTAAAAGGATATAAGTAATGCCTTGTAATCAACCCAATCAAGGGGTTGGCTTACTGTAATTAGACAATATTTATGTTATAAAAGAAAAGAGTCTTGATCCTAAGAAGGGCACTCAAATATTCCAGCAAAGAAACAATTTTGCTCTTTGGCTTATATTGATATGGTACCGGAGCCTGAAAGGGGTTTTTGTTCATTGAATTTAAGGTTTGAGAGTTTCTTACCTCTTGATTTCATCTCGACATCAAGCAATTGGCTTTTTGGGTATAGGTTTACCTTATTCTATTCATCTCATCGTTTCATCTCACCATGATCGTGACAATGGTCATCTTCTGCGATTCTGATACGCGCTCGTGGGTTCTGGTCATGATCCTCTTCTGTGGTTTCATCGAAATGGACCTCTTCTCCGTCCTGTTTCTTTAAGACAAGAGATTCTGTGTCGGTGTCTCCACTTCAGAATGTTGTTGAAGGTCTCACTGTTCCACGAGATTCTTGCAATTTGTTGATTCTCGCAATTCTCAAGTTCTTGCTCATCGTCATCGACTTCGAGTTCGACTTTGACTTCTTGTTCTCATATGCTATCTGTGCAAGCAGCCTTTTGCTGTTCGTCACTACTAGTCCCTGTGCCTTAGTCTCATCACTGAGACGAATCGACAGAGACCTTTGACCATCTTCTTCATGGCAGCAAGTTCAGATCTTTCTTTCTTCTCCAGGCTTTGTCTTCTATCCTTACAGATCTTTGTTGCAGAAAGATTTCTTCATCCCGGGTTTCTTTTAGAAGAGAAGTTACAGTCCTTTTACTAGGATTTCAGCCCTGTTCAGCTACAGTGCGACAGTGCTCTTTGGATTGGATACAGTCATGACGCATCTTATATTGGATTCAGTGCTTCTTCTTGGTAAGATCCAATCCTTTAAAGACTTTCGGGGTTTTCTCCTAATTGCTTCCCTTCTAATCAAGTCAGGATATCTCTAGTAATTATCTTGTCTGCAAATTTTTTTCTTCATTGGAATATCATGGCTGAAAAATCTGAAAATTTGGCTGTTAAACTGAATGGAAAAAAATTACTTTTCTAGGGAATTTCAACTCGGTATATTTTTTTAAGGGAAAGAACCTTTGGGGACATATTGATGATTCTCCAAAACCATCAAACCATGAGATTATCAAACTTCTTTAATGGGAAATCAATGATGGCAAAACTATGAGTTGGATACTTAGCTCTGTTAAACAGCAATTCATGCTCAAACTACGTCCTTATAATAATACATCAAAAGGGATGTGGGATTACTTAAAGAAACATTATAATCAAGAAACTGTGGCAAGAAGATTTCAATTGGAGCTTGAATTTTCAAAATATTTGTAAGGGCTCGTTTGTTTGTAGGAAATTTGGGAATTCCTGTTGAAAGCTATCTAAATTCCCCAAATATTGTCCCTAGTTTTATTCGCAAACACTTACCCTATTTGGCATCACTATATTTTGCCTTTATTTCTCAAAAACTCTAAATCAGGTAGAGATTTTGAAAATAAAGGCATTTGGCAGCCTCTAAATGGTGAAAAGAAGTAGACGCAATGCCTCTATTTCCCACAACCCACCACTGGATGCATGTAGAAAGTAGAGGGAAAAAATAGAGGCGGGTGAACAGTGTTCTTGGCCATTCACGCCCAGTCCAATTTTTTTTTCAAGATCTACGAGTGTAAATCAAGATCCAAACCGGTGAAAATGTTCACAAGATCAAACTCGGCCATGAAACCAAATTTCAGCCGTTAGATCATTACCAATCTCGAGATATGTGAAAAAAAAAAAAACTAAGCCATTGGATGTAATTTTCTAAAATCTATGTCCCAAACGCAAGATCCAAACCGTAGATCTCTTTGGTAGGCTGAAAAAGGCTATGTGGTCAATTTTCAAGTCTTGATACCTTGTGAATCTTGAGATATTTGCAAACTATGATGCACGGATACTTCGAAATGGGCAACGTGTCATGCCGTATAATATCCGATACTTCACTTTTTATGTGTAAAATCCGTGTCCTTTCTGTGTCTATGGCGTATCCTAGCCATATCCATGCCGTATATGGGCATCATAGTTGGAAAAACAATATCAGCCATTGATGTATTATGCTCAATATTGGATTTGTCCATGAGCAGTAACATTTTTCTATTTTTTATTATTATTTTTGGGCGTGTAAATCAAGATCCAAACCATTAGATCTCTTTGGAAGGCTGAATACAGCCATAGGGTCATACTTCAAGGCTCGATACCTTCTGGATCCCGAGAAATTTTGAAAAAACTTTCAACCATCGATATAAAAAAGTAGGGGTGTAAGTACCGGTTCGGTTAACCGTTTATTTTGGGAAAACCATTAACCGAACCGTATTTTACAGTTTTCACTTTCTAAAACCAGTTACCGTACCCTAAAAAACAGTTAAAAATCGAACTGCGGTTAACCGTATTAGACAGTTCGGTTACAATTAATTGTCACTTAAAAAAATCCATCTTTGCCCTTTTGACTCGATATGCAAAACAACACTATCATTTTTCACGAAAATAAACACAACTAAAAGTAAAATGATACTAGAAAACATCTAGGCGCTTTATTATTATTATTTTTTTATTAGTGTAACGGTTCGGTTAACCGTGTGCCGGTTAACCGAACCGTATTTTACGGTTTGGTTTGGTTAAAATAACCGTAAGTCGAGACTGAAAACCGAAACCGAACCGTGAAGCACGGTTTTCCGATTTTAATAACCATAACCGAACTGTAAAACACGGTTATTAACCGCCAGTTTGGTTTGGTAGGTTAGACGGTTTTCCGGTTTTTCTTTTTACAACCCAAAAAAAGTCTATTTAACATATAGATCCTTGCATTACCAAACACTTCTTTTGATTCTAGCCTCTTTTTTTAATGGCTCAATTTTGATGGGTCTATCAAAAAAAGAGTAGAGATACCAAACAAGGCCTTAATTTGACATTAGTATTTTATGAGCTGGAATTGGGAGAATTCTACAAGTTAAAAGTGGCAATCCGAGTTCCAAATGTTGTGGTGGGTAGCGTCCCCTAAGGGAATAAATCCATTGAAGAGTATCATTCTAGATTTATTAATCTCTAGACTATATACACTGAATTAGTTTATGCAAAGGTTCTAGACGAAACCCTTGCTGCTATTCAGATGGTAGTCAAAGCGACCAATTTCTCATGAAACTTTGTAAAGATTTTGACGAAATTCGTACAAGTTTGATGACTTGTGTCCCCTTTCCATCTATGGACAGTTGTCTTGGAGAATTGCAGAGGGAAGAGCAACATTGCATCTCACAAGTCACTTTAGAGAAAAAAGGAAGAACCAATAATGCTCATGATGTTGCCCATGTAACTCATACTTGGAGTAGGGATATGAGTAAAACTCATGCTATAGCTGCAAGGAATATGGCCATATACCAACGCAATGCAAGAAAAAATCCTGTAATTATTGCAAGAAGCTAGGTCATGTCATATCAGAATGCCGCAAGCGACCACAAAATCGCAACAAGGGCTATCATGTTACTACTACAGAGGGGTTTCTTCTTCCAACACTGCTGAAGTTATGCCTCTACAATCTCTCATTGCTTCTGCACAACCGGTCATGCCAACACATTCTTCCAATACTTCAACCTAGAAATGATTCAACAAATGCAGTAACTGATTCACTCTTCTTTCTCAGCTCTAGGTTTGTCAGGTTAAACATCCAATCACTGTCTGGTATTTGGATTCTGGTGCATCAAATCATATGACCCATTCAGCTGATCATTTATCTCATGTCAAAAATTACGATGGAGATTTAACAATCCATACTGCCAATGGTGAATCTATATCCACAGAATCCACAGCAGCGGAGGAAACAAATAAATTAGATAAATGGGAAACTAATGATGCTAGGAATAGGATCATTACTTTGATCCTATGCTCAGTAGATCCACAGATTGTGCTCAATCTGAGACCTTTTAAGACCGCAAAAGGAACATGGAACCACATGAAAAGGGCTTATAATCAAGAAAATCCCGCAGGGAGGTTCCAATTAGAACATGAGAAATCTAAATACACTCGACGTAATAAGTAAATTCAGGATTTCTATTCTAGATTCATCAATATTTGGATTGATTTCACAGAAACTGGTGTATGCTATGGTTCATGAGGAAGCTATATTCGTCCTTCAAAAATTCCACGAGATCAGTCAAAGAGGTCAGTTTCTTATGGAACTACGAAGAGAGCATGAGTTGGTTCGCTCAAGTGTAATGAGCGCCTAGTACCTTCTTCTCTAGACATATGCCTAAGTGAGCATCTCAAAGAAGAGCAGGTTGCTTGACTCGAGCTGCTATTGAATAAAAAAGCATCTCCTCTTTTTGTCGCTTATGCAAGTCAAGCCTAAAGATATAAGCAGAGTACAGTGTTATAGTTGCAAAGAATTTGGGTAAATAGCTAATTAGTGCAAGAAGTTCTACAACTATTGCAAAAAGGCGGGACGCCTAATCACAGATTGCTGCAGAAGGCCACAAAACAGATAAAACCGAGCTCTGCATGCATCTCTCCATGCATCATTTGCCTCATCCTCGGCCTCTATGCCAGTCTTTCATCTAGCCCTTCATGGATTATCGATTCAGGAGCCACAAATCACACATATAGGCATGCATTCAGTATTCAAAACTTATAAATCCTCTTGTTATGGTGCGTTATGTTGCCAATGGAAATTAGTTACACACCAGTTATAGGTAAAGGGCCTATCGATCTTTCTCAGTGTTTATCTTCGCCTTTTGTCTTGCACATGCCCTAGTTTTCTCATAATTTACCTTAATAAAACCTCATAATTGTAATGTAAATTTTTTTTAAAAAAATATCCCCATCTTCTGTTTTTTAAGATCTAGAGATAGGATGCATGATTGGTAGTGACCGTGAGCACAATGGTCTTTATGTGTCCAGTTTTGAGCTCTCAATTGCGTTTTAATCATCAGTCAACGCAAAAGACATAAAGATGTGGCAATGTCATTTGAGACATTTATCTTTCAATAGTCCTAGCCTTGGGAGTCTTTTTTCAGTACTAGGCATTTGAGTGTAATGTTTATCAGCTTTTGAAGAAGTGTAGGACTTCATATCCAGTAACTGTTAATGAAAAGAACCAAGTTCCTTTTTATTTAATTCATGGTGATGTGTGATATGCTCAATAATTAGGTTGGGGAGAGATTGAGGATTCGAGGAAGATGGGTTTTTTTTTCTTTTTTTTGGTAAAGAGATTGTGGAAGATGTTGAACATACGATACCGGCGGGATGGTTGAAGTGGACTAGTGGAGACTTACAAATTTTACAAGTTAGCAGTTAGACCAGCTATGACCTATGGAGTAAAATATTGGCCAATGAAAAAGTAACATATGCACAAAATGGGTGTGGCAGAGATGAGAATGTGGAGATGAATGTGAGGTAAAACTAGGAATGATAGGATAAAACGAGCAATTTTCGGGAGCATTTAGCGGCAGCATCAATAGATGATAAATTAAGAGAAGCTCCTTTCCGATGATTTGGACATGTCCAATGTAGGCCAACAACGATGTTGTTGAGTAACAGTTTTTCTATGCAGAGTGATGGCCCACCAAGGATAAGGGGTAGGCCGAACAAGACATCAATGTAAGTAGTAAGGATGGATTTGAAGAAGCGTAACCTATCCAACGATTTGGCTTAGGATAGATCCTAATGGAAAAACAAAATTCATGTAGCCAGCCCCAACAAGTTGGGACAAAGCTTTGATAATGATGGTGTAGTATGCTCTTATTTCTATTTCTAGTTATCAATATTTCATTATATTTATTAATGATGCATCCAAATGTACATGGGTGTATGACAAAATCTCGTGATGAATTACCATATGTTTTTGAAGATTTTTAGAAAATAAATTTGATGCAAAAAAAAAAAAAAATGTGTTGAGATCAAATGATGGAAGGGAGTTAGAGATGTGAAATGGGCCGGGCCTAGGAGTTAGAGATGTTAAATGGGCCGGGCCTGGTCAACGCGTCGTGGCATGGCACGACATGGTCAATAGCACGGCACGCGAGCATAGGCTGTGTTGCACTCGAGTCTTAAGCCCGTTGGCATGACTGGGGCACAGCCCATCAGGCAGCACGGCAAGACATGATCGGTACAGCAGACGGTGCGTTTTGAGCGTTTTACCCCTCAAATAGTAAAAAAAAAGGGTCATATTGGTGTTTTGACCATTTTACCCCCTCCCAATAGTCATAAAACGGTCATATTGGAGGCATTGGAGGTCTTTTTGGATTTTAAAAAGTCTATAGATGGGGCCTCTCATTCTCATTTCTCACCAAACTCATTATGCATCCAACATTTCAACTCTCTCACTCTCTCAAAGCATCCAAATCTCTCTTTAATCATATTTCTAGGAAGTTTTTGGGGGGCCAAAGATCAAGTCATCAAGAGACAAGATTAAGGGCCCTTAAAATTTTTTGAGGTATTTTATTTCATTTAAATTTGAGATTCCATATTTCTATATAGTCTAAAATATATTATATTAACTCTCATTTTATCCCCTTTCTTATATTACTTATCACAAAAATCTCTATTACTATTATTATTTATCTTTTCTTTTTCAAATTTAGTTTTTTGAATATGGCTAGACGATCTTCAAGAAATCTTCCCCAAGAGCTGTTAATTTAGGGGAAGAAGACGATAATGTTGAAGTGGAAGAAGAAATAGAGGAAGAAATCCAACTAGAAGCTACTAGTGCCCATAGAACATCTAAGAGACCCAGAACTTCCAAAGTTTGGGAAGCATATGAGACTTTTAAGGTTAAAGATCAAAATGGAAAAGAGACAAAAAAAGGCAAAATGTAAATATTGTGGTAATATTTATGTTGTCGGTTCAGGTGGGGGTACCGGCCATTTGAAAAGGGACATGGATGTTTGTGAACCCAAACATATTGGGAGAACCCAAGGGGGGTCAGGACACAGACCCAAATTTCAACCAATGGTAGTCATTTAGGACTTTTTTCTTATAATGTTGTTAATATGAGAAAATTACATGTTAAAATGACTGTACTAGCTGAATTATCATTTGTTTTTGCTGAAAATGGATTTTTTCGAAGAATACGTCCAAAATGCCCTATGTCTGTAATTTAGAAAGATTTTTAGAAATACTGCTAGAAATGATGCTAATAGGCTATGGCAAAGTGAAAAGGAAAATATAAAAAAATTACTTTGCAAATAGTCCTGGTAGAATAGCTATAACTACAGATTTATAGCAAGCTAGAAGAAGTGATAGCTTTCTTTGTATAGCTGCCCATAACATAGATGAAAAATGGGTTATTAATGAACGAATATAACTTTTTCTAAATTTAAATGGCCACACACTGGCCAAAGAATAGGTTCCCTTATTTTGGAAAAAGTTTTAGCTGTAACTTTAGATAATGCAACAAATAATAAAGCGGCTATTGACCTAATGAAAACTATGATGCCACTCTCAAATTTGATTGATGGATCTATTTTTCAAAATAGATGTGTATGTCACATCTTAAATCTCATTGCCCAAGTTGGTTTAAAACATATTTTAATTATGACAGAAAAAATTAAAGATATTACTAAGTACATTTTCTCCTCCGCACAAAGAAGACAATTATATTCCGCAATATATGTGAGGCACGGCGTATTAGCCATAAAAATAAATCCGGAAGTTGAACATAGAAGGAATTCAATCTATGAATTGTTAAATAAGGCTATTTCTAAAAAAGAAGTTTGAATGAATTTTGTGCTTTTCATGCACAAGAATACATGATGAGTGATGCACATTGGGAGCTATGGCAACAAATAAAAGATTTATTACAAAATTTTTATAATGCAACATTATTTTTGTCTGGGGTGTATTATCCCACCTCTAATCAATCTCTAAACTTTCTTCTTGAAATTAGTTTACCATTTAAAAAATATAAAAATCATGATCTACTTAAGGACAGTTGTAAAAAAGATGGAAGAAAAATTTAATAAATTTCACTCCATTGTTCCAACATTTTGTTTGGCTGCTACATTAGATTTTAGGTTAAAATTAAGTGGTGTATAAATTTTTCTTGAAGAAATAAATAATAATATGGAAAGTGAAAACTAAAATATTTTTGAAGATTTAAGGTCATATTTACAATCACTTTTCAATTTTATTGTACTCAAATGGGTACATCAGGGGCTAGTATGGCCCCCTTAACAAGTCCAGCAATCAGATCCTCCACCTCAAGTCATGTTGTGACGGTGTTATCCTCATATCTTGACTCAAGTGTATTGGAGATGGAGGATGCATCTAGTTTTGACATTTTAGCTTGGTGGAAAGCATATGAAAACAGATTTCCGGTGTTACCCGCCATGGCACGTAATCTACTAACAATTTCAATGTCTTATGTCGCATCAGAACAAGCTTTCAGTGCAGGTGGACGTGTGGTGGATGACAAGAGAACAAATTTAGCAAGAGAAACAGTGGAATGTTATGTTTGCCTATGAGACTGGTATTTGGCAGACAAGAGAAAGCAGGAGATGGCAGAATTGAAGATTATGATCCAAGTGAATACATTAGCAAACTACAAATATAATTTTTTTTTTCCTTTTCTTTAATGTGAATATAAAAAAAGTCTTTTTTTAATTATTATCCACAAAAATTGTAAAGGTTTCAAAGGTAATCCTATTGAAAAACCTTCAAGTAGAAAAGATCCAAATGGTTCTCTTCTCAGTGGAGTAGGTCGAGTTTGACCCACCGAACTACTTAAATGTGTGTTATGGTCTTCTTTGTATGTATCTTTTAATTTTTTTTAGTGTAAGACCTTTATCTTTTCAGCCCCAAACCCTAAGAACGACACGAAACACATGGCAAGAACGGCACAGCATGAATGGCATGGCCCAGGCCCGGGGACGACTCAGGCACGGCATGAATCGTGTCATGCCGAAGGGCCGTGCCATGCCGAGCAGTCCAGCCATTTGTGCCAGCATGGCGCGGCATGATTATAGTGTCGTGCCGTGCCGTGCCAGCAAGGCACTTGCCCAATTTTGGTTGTGCCGTGCCGACACAGCATGGTACGATTGACATCTCTAAAGGGAGTACACCTCAAATGCAGTCCAAAACTATCTTAGAGCAAATACAGATTAAAAAAAAAAAAAAAGCTATCTTAGAGCAAATGGAATTGAATCTCAAACATCCTGTAGTTGTACTCCAGAACTGTGGCGTCAGTAGTAGAGAATAAAAACCGCCACTTGTTGGAAGTCAGCAAAGCATTGTTGTTAGAGAATAGAGATGAATGTTTCAAAGACTTTCTAGTCAGATGTAGTCTTTACAGGCAGTTACAGCTGTATTCCCTAGGAGGAAAATCACTGATAAAGTCCATCAGCTCCTCTATTTCCTATTCCTCAGATTTGTCAAATCCAAATCAGGAGATGGGCCTTCAAATAGTTATCTGGTTTTGGATACACTATGACCCAAACCGAATCTGGCCCATTAGCATCCTTAACGCATTTCTTTATTAAATTGTGCTCCATTGTGAAATTTAGTGAGACCCTCCGTCCATCTCTTGACTGCACCTTTCTATTTTAAAACTAACAGAGAATTATTTGGAAAAAACAATCAAACATTATAGGTTGACATGTGAAGTAAAAATCATCCTTTATAATTGAAAAAAAACTTCTAAGTCCATAGCAAATAGCAATCCCCTAAATGGTGTCCTCCACCTCCAGGTGCTCTTACTTAATTTTGACGGTAGTGCTACTGGGAATCCTGGCTTGGCCGGTCTGGGGGGTGTTATCCGTAATGAGGAAGGAACCATCCTTCTTTCCTAATTGGGTCCAGCAGGTTTCTGCTCAATTAACAAAGTCAAATTGCTAGCTATTAACATCGGTCTTCGACAAGGTTCAACCTTGCAGCCCCAGCGGCCAATCGTGGAAGGGGATTCCTATTGCGGCATTCAATGGGCAACCCGATCTTCCAATCCCTTGTGGTACTTCTAGATATCTTTGAAGAGGTGATCCAACTTTCTGGAGGTTTGAACGTATCATTCCAACATATCAAGCAGTCGGCCAATGAGGAAGCTAATAAGCCTGCCAAAGAGTGAGTCTGGAAAGCTGCTCTGACCATCGATTCTTAATGGCTTTTGTAATTAGTTTTTTGGGGCTTGTCGCCCGTTTTCTATTTGGGGGAATTAGCTCCTGTCCTTTTGTTTTCTGTTTGCTCTCCCATCTTTTGGGTTCTTTGTATACAGTATATCCCTCTTATACTGTACAGTTTCTTTCGAGCAATGAATTTCAGTCACCATTTAAAAAAAAAAAAAAAATCCTCTTTAGTATCTCCCTTACAGGAAATAAGTCCATAACACTGCAACTTTCTCAATAACCTCACTGTGTCATTTGCTAATAGTTCGTAAATACCTCAAAATAAGTTGAGTTAGCTGGTAAAATGAATGTGTTGGATGAAATGAGAAAACTAAAATAGTTGGATGCTGGGAAAAATAGAAAATATAAAAATTGGAGAAGGTGGTTGCGATTATAGAGGGACAACTACCTTTTCTATATTTTCTTCATTTAGCTCAAGACCTGTTTCCCCATCTGTAATGGGTTCCACTGCAACTATCTCTGGGATCTTCTCCATTAAACGGCGTTCAATGCCCATCTTCATTGTCATCACTGAACTTGGACAGGAACCACATGCTCCTTGTAGCTTCAATCGGACAACATTGCCATCTATCTCGTGTAATGCTACATTACCTCCATCTGCCATGAGATAAGGCCGCACCTCATCCAATACACTGTCAACATTTTCTGCAGTCAGTGGCAATTCCACTGCTGAATCTGGAGTGGCAACAGCTTTGACTGTAACAAGGAAAAATAAGAGAGACAGGAATGTTAGAACGTTCAATTTTTAGTCAAAAGATTATAAAATCCCAGAAGAATATTAAAACAGTGCAATTATTGCAACTGAAGAAATACAAAAAATAAATAAATAAATAAATAAAATCAAGACTACATTGTAATGCGCAGGTAGTAGAGGGGAAAGGAGTAGTAAGAACTTGGAAGTAGTCAAAAGTAACATGTTAGGTTTAGTGGTAAAGAATTTAGCTCTACAAAGGGATGAGCATAGAGATAGCTCACAAAGCCAACCCCAAATAGATGGGATAAGGCTTTGATGATGTTAGCTCCTTGCTTGAGCAGAAACAACCTATTAATCACCAGATGGGACCCACTCTTTTGCACATCAAAAGGGCATAAATTGCACGATCAAGAACTTGTGAGTCATGAGCATTTGTCACGTTCTTTCAATGCTCATTAGAACTCTACTTTATTTCTTGTAAGTAATAATGTATAGAAATCCTAATCTGCAAATTACCTCAAGTGTTTTTAAGGGCTAAGATTATTTTTAGTATTAATGGCTAGAAATACTAGTGACGTGTTCTGTCTATGGAAACAGATACATATACACAAATTATTAAGGGCTGCAGCAAACTCAATTTTATTGGATTAATGAGATTCACTAGTGCTCCTTTCTGTCTGACAGTGACAATGGGTATCTTGTGTGCAAAAATTGTCCCTCCTTCAGTCTCTCAGTGAGAAAGATGGTGGGTGCGAGAGCTATTTCTTCAGTGCAGGCCAAAGTGGGCGTATCCATCTTTCCTATATCGCATGGCATTAAAGCTAGGTCTTGTTCACCAAATAGGTGACCACCAAGTCTGCTACAACTTGACCAATGCTTCCAACTCCAAGCAACTCAATAGGTACCTAGTCTGATACAACTTGGACAAGTAAACTCAGATACAGACAAGTTCTAAGACCGCAGCTTATCTTCCTTTTGCAGCACTATTTACTTTTACAGTTAACTCTTGTGGTGGATCATATGCTTCTGCATTGGTGATAATGAAAGGGTGATTTTGGAATTCAGCCGGTTGATTAGGGGATAGTTCTCTGTAGTTTGCAATGAAGGGCACAAGTAAGGTAAGATTTATCTTAATTCATTTGACTATCCTTTCATTCTTCCATTCTACTGCTATTTAGACAGTGATTTTACGTTGATAGGACTCACACAATCTAAGGTTCCTTCCAGCAGTTCTTTGGATCCATTGGAAGTAGGCCCAACATTGCCTCCCTTGGAGAGTTAATAACATGTGAGTACACAATCATAAGCAGGATGATCTAGAACTATGTAAGTCCGCCATATTTACCTTTTTTTTAGAGATTTTGTTAGGTAAATTGTTTATTTCATTAGGATTTTTTTAAGGAAATATGCTATTATATAGAGGGTTGACTTTTGTTTGTCATTAGATGAAAGAGTAGAATCAACAATAGGGTTTTTGCATTGAAAACAATTACAAAATCATTGTAAGGCCATGAGCCATATCAGGTTAAAATGGAGCTTTTATATTCTCGGTGCAAATGCAGGTAACTTTCCGTATTCTGTGTGGATATGTGGTGTGACCTCATGAGACAATTCCACGTGAGCATGATTATCCTAGGGTGGACATGAGGCCTCCTTTTCCATCACTCTTCTCTCTGTTGTTTTCACTGGATTTCCAAGAACTATTGCTGCTGCTGCTATTAGTGTTGCTGTTATCAATGCTTTATTGCTGCTGCTCCTCATTTTCCCAGTGAATATGGAAGCCAGCTTGATGCGGACAGCGGATCGATATGCGGAGCAAGTAGGATGGGGATGGAAGATGGATGGAGATAGGTCAGGGAAACCCTGAAAATCTTGGCCTCATGCCTAACTCTCTATCAAAGGCAAGGAAAAGAGAGAACTTGGGGAACCCAAAAGCACTCCATTTTTTTCATTATCAATAATCTTCCAGAATAGCTAAGGAGGCTTTACATCACTTAAATAGGAGAAACATAGCCCTAGAACTAATCTAGATCATCTAAACACATTGATGGCCAGGATTAAAACATCTAAATATGCGGGCCGGACCCGAAATGATAGGTCGAGATGGGTGGGCTGGGCCTATTAGTTGGTCAACCCATGGGGTCCATGGGCCTGTCCTGCATCACAGCACCAGCAAGATCGACTACTTACGACTGTCTAAATGACGGCTATTATCATAAGCTGTCGTAGGTTAGCCTGATAGGAAGCTCTGGTTAAAAAGATAAATATAGCTTCAGATTCAGTGGATAGCTCAATTCAATAAAATAGATAGCATTTTTGGGATTGTTATAGGGGACTATTTGCCAACCACTCACTGGGTAAAGTATGAAGCAGTCATGATTCAGAAAATATGAATTTCCTATCAATTAGTTGGGTGTTTGACTTCTAAGCATAGTTATTAATTTCGTACTGTTTCGGCCAAAATGGCCAAAAATTTTCTATTCGGTCAAGTGGCCGAAATGAAACTTCAGTCAAAACTTCTCTGTTTGAGTTTTGGTCAATTCGGCAGAAATGTGACTTTTTGGCAGAAATGGTATTTTACATAATTAATTTTTTTTTACAAATATAAACTTTGAATTTCTTATATTTTCCCAAAATGTAATTCCAAAAAATTTACTACAATGGATTAAATCTATATTTATTACTTTTTTCCATATATATATATATATGTATTTATATTATGTTATATTTTCCCCGAAATGTAATTTCGAAAAGTTTCTCCGAAATTCCGAATTGGCCGAAACTTTTCATTTTGGAGGCCAGAGCGCAATGGGGTCCAAAACTATATTGACAACTATGCTTCTAAGTGTATAATAACAACTGAGGCATGTGTTGGAGGTATTCCAACTGTTGAAGGATTTTGGGGTTATTGCCAAAAATAGCATATTATCATTTTATTTTATTTTTATAAGAGAGGGTGTTCTAGCCCTTTGGGCCAAACAAATTCCTACGGGCCCAAGGAGAGCCGGTTAAATCCCCTGTGGGCCCAATGTGGAAGTGCAGTTTCGAACCCTCAACTTCCAAGAGCAGACCGTGGTCCTAGGCCAACGGTGCCACCCCTCAAGGTTTCATATTATCATATTAAGATTTTGGATTGCTGGAATTTCAAACAGTTCATAAAACCATTTTTTCTTTTTTTGGTAAGAAGTTCATAAAACTAATTGGAAATACATTTTTGCAGTTGAAATAACATATTAATGGCTGAAATTATATATGTGGATTGACAAGAGCCCATAGCACAATTGGAAGATGCTAATTGTCGCAACTACAAGGTCGTGGGTTTGAGTCATGCTACCAATCAATCGATATATCACAACATTCTTAGCTTAAGTGCAGTCCAGTCTTTGGGCCATAGGAAGAATGAGAATCAATGAGGGTTTAAGGGCTTAAAACCAAGGTTTTAAAAAAAAAAAAAAAAAAAGACTAGAGAGACGATTCGGTCACCCTCGGGTCAAATCAACTCATCCAAGTCGAACCCAAGAGCCCAATAACATTAATAAAATATGAAAAAAAGGCAAAGAAAATACAAAAAAAGAGAAAATTATGTTATATGCATCTAGAATTTTAAAACTTGTTATGTTTAAATTATTATTAATGAATTTAAGTAGAAGTATGCACCCATAGTTATATTTCACTCGGTCAGAAGAATAGTAGCTACAATCTTTGAAAACTTGAACCTTCAAAAAAAGAATGTGGTTTTGATTTTCAAGAATAAATGGAAAATGCACCTTGAGAGCCTCCTAGAGCTTCTCCCAATAGAAAATCGGGAAATAAGTGAGTTTGGGGCTAAAAGACAATAGGACACAGCCGACTTGGTGACTTGGGGGTCAACTCAAGCATGTACCTACCGTGTGAATCAACTCAAACTCGACAAATTTATAAAACAATATCTGAGATCTCCATATGATCTACCTGTGTGCAAAAAACTGGGAACTAATCAATCAAGAGAGGAACTATTTTGCAAGTCTCAAAGCTGTCCAAATCAGCCGTTAGAGAACAAAATGACACATCTATGTGTGGCTATTTCATATGTAGAAGAGAAGGATTTTTCAGTGGAGGGGAAAAACTAGCATATTGTTTGGTGTTGCGTCCAGCCATGGAAATAGAGGAAGAAAGGCACCAGTTTCTCTGTTGAGGACTATATGATGGTCAAGAGTAGGAAATGGACATCCTCTCCAGAAAAGGTGCAGAAAGGAATGCCAAAAACAAAAGGTATCTTTTTTTCTAACATTTTGAAAAGATTCCTTTAACAAAATTGTTCAGTTTTCAGCACATGACTGAACCACACATACTGTGTCCTTGGACTTCAAAATCATCTCCAACGCCAGCCTATTGAAAAAAGTACATGATGGAGAACTCTGCGGAATTCTTCATGTTACACAAAAAGTGCTCTTATTTACATTGATGTGACAATCCTGCTATGAGGAGTGGAACAAGGAGAAGAGAGGAGAAGGTGGAATAAATGGAATAGAATGTGAAGACAAGTTTATAACATCCCCACAATCATCTTAGTATTTAGTAATACTGATTTTAAATTTTATAAGTACCTGTAGTCAGTTTGTAAAATAAAATCAATTCAGAAAGGTTTAATGTTTAATCAATTCTCATATAAAATTAGTTAAAAAGAAAAACAATTTTCAATCAAACTTTTTTTTCTTTATCATAACACCATAAGCTTCATCCCATCAATTCATGGTGGGCAAGGTCCACAATTGAAACTCTTTTTTACCAAGTGAAATATAAGTCCTTGTAAAATCATTTCATAAGAAATTGTTCAATCCAACAAAAGAAACATTAAACTATACCCAGATAAACAACTCGCATCAACTCAACTAAAAAGTGGTCACAGGAAGAGAATTTCTCCACCAAACAATGAAAAATAGACACCCATATCTCCAAACCCCAACTCCCACCTTCCACAATACAGACATCAGATAGTCCTAACATCCATCACCTTTAAAACAATCCAAGACCATAAGTAGTCATCATCATTAGCGCCTCATCCCATCAATCTGGGTTCGGTTTAAAATCTTCTACTCTTAAACTATACAATTAGATTGTTCAATTATCCAGGCTTGGGACCATCACATCACATCACATGGAGATGAACCACAAGTAGATAAAAAAGAATCGAACTTTATAGATAGAAATTTATGTATGTATCTATATTCAAATAAAAACATACCATGCCCAGGTGTTTCTGTAACAGTGCGAATCCGAGAATAGCCCTTTTGAAGCGGACCACCGCTTCGACCGAATCTAATCGGACGCCCTCGAAACCTCGAATTCTGAGATTTGGGTTCAAACAGAAGTATCAGAAATCTTGAGATTTTGCAAGTACTAAGCATAATTAGAATCCCAAAAGACAAAGAAATATGACCAAAAGGGAGAGAAAGATGGGGACTTTGAAGAAAGGAAGGCGGGAGGAGGAAGAAGAAGCTTCTGGGGCTGGGTGGAGCCTGCAGTAACATGGGTTTAGAGCCACGGCCGCTGAATGCATCGCTGCAAATCTTCCGTAAAAACAAAGAATGGGTTCGAATTAGGAGAGATAAGAGAAAAAGATTGGAGTGATGTTCTTTCTCTTCTACTTCCGAATTGTGGTTGTTTTTCTTTGTTTTTCCTCTGTTTGGAATGGGAGGAAAATATGTATACGACGGGAGGAAGGCAGAGACACGTGAGAAGTGACGAAAGTGTCGAAATTCGATCGTTCTCGGGGAGTTTTACATAAAGGCCCCTATATGTTGTAACAACTTCAAAGAGGCTCCTTTCTTTTGGTGGTGGATTTATTTATTTATTTTTTTTTTTGAGATTTTCAAAAAGATATAAAGCTTTTTTCTCATTTTCAGAAGAGGATTTAAAACTCCGAATGATTCAAACGAATATAAATGTTTTCCACAATTCTTTCAGTTAAGTCATTTTCATAATTTTTTTGAGAAATGATAAAAATACCCTGTGGGAAATCCCCAAAACTACCGAACGGTATCATTGTGACACGAACAAAAAAAAAAATCGCCACTGAACAATTGACCAAAGAAGGAGCGATTGGTGATCTCCCTGACCCCTTCAGACATTTTTGGGCCAACCCTCCTCTCTATTATGCATCGGAAGCCAAAATGAAAGGAGATGGAGATGGAGAAAGGGAGAGAAAACGTACCTTGTTTGTGAGAAGAGAGGAGGGAAAAATAGAAGAGGAAGAAGACGATCAATGGAGCTTCTTGTTTGAAGGTTCCTCTAGCTGCACCATCAACTAAGAAAGGAAGACAGGAGTGGAGGGAATAGAGGAAACACAAGAGTTCCAAGCCTTCGACTTTCGAATTGGGTGTGGATGGAAGGGATGGTTGTGCAAAGAAAAAGGAGATGTGTGGTGTTTGGGCAGTTTGAGAAAAGAGGGCTGTGCAATGAGCATTTTCTATAGTATTTTTTATGTGTATAGAGAAGGGATGTGCAATGAGCAACTATGTATGTGGCAATAGCAGCTTCCAAAGTTTTATACATTTTTGAAATACTCAAATCTTAATGTCCTTTTTTAAAAATTAGCCAAAAGTTTTACTCCATTTTTAAAACTTCCCTTCTTTTTAGGGAGCTTCTATTGACACATCCCTAGTTGATCATTCCACGTCCAAATTTTTAAAGACCAACATACATGTTCATAAAATGACCAAATTGGACATCTTTAAAGCTATCATTGGTCATGCAATTTCTCCGTACACTGCCATTGATAAACTAGGGATGTGTCAATAGCAGCTCCATTTTCTTAAAGGTAAATACTCACACACCCACACACGAGCTCACACATGTCCCTAGCCATCAACACTATAGCCAATGATTGATCCTGAGTTGTTTTTATGGAAGGGAGGTTTTTTTTTTTTTTTACATGCATGTTTTGTTAGGTGTACATTTAATTCATGAGAGGTCACTAGATGATGTTAGGTGTATATTTAATTCCTGAGACTTCACTAGATATGATGCTGAGGGAAAATGAACTTAAGAACGAAGGATATAAGGTTTAAATGTAAGCCTCACTTTCTTAGGATTTGATTTATCAACGTAATTTTTGGGGAATCAATTTCTATCAAAAGGTTGGTCTTTTTGTGAAAATCATTATAAACCATTGTTCTTACAGTTTTTAATATATAACCGTTATATTGAAATAACGTAATGGTGAAGACCGTTACCATTTCATAAATTCTGTCGTAAAATGGTAACAATCATTTTTTTTAAAACATGTTAACAATCTCCATCACTTCAGTATAGCGTACATAAGATTTGAATCTCCAAGAAACCATTCTCTTTCGCTTCGCTTAGCGTGAAGAAATCCACCCTTGCTTGCTTCGGCCTCTTTGGAAATAAATATTTGGGTCATTTTGTTGCACTACATAAATTAAATAGCCATCCAAGAACATAGTAAATATAGGCAGAATCACCTTCAAGCCTAGAAAAGGCTATTTCAGAGAAAGGAAAGATCACGTTGCCGTTAGCCCTAAGATGCATGACTGGGTTTACGTTACCCCTTTAACATTCTATATAGTTTAAAGGAGCCTTGGAGTGACACAATATTTATTTAACATTCTGGGGGTCATTTGGTTGCTCGCATTTACATATGTAAACAACATGTACACATGCTCATAGGCACATTTGAAACTAGCTAACTGGGGGCTAGCTAAATATACTGGGACAGGAACATACAGGACCTTAAAGCGTAATGGTTTTATGTTATGATTTCATTTTGTGGGGTGACTCAATCCAACAGTGGATAATAGTTTGATTAGTGTAAAACTAGGATGGTTGCCAAATCATAGTTGTAGGTGTGTGGGGGAGTTTGAATTGAAATAGATGAGCCCATTGTATCAAATACACAGCGTTTGACATTTCTCCAATGAAACTTTTTTTTTTGTTCGTTTTAATTTTTCCCTCGTCTGTTATCATGAATCACAAAAGCAAAGAGCACTTTTTTCTTCCCTTCAAAGAATGGACATAGAGGCCCCGTTTGGTGCAAACCATCTACCCTAGTTCCCACTATTTAAGATACTTTTGTGAAACGCCACAGATTCTTTGATGCCTTCGATTTTTTAGCACTTTTTTTTTTTTTTTTTTTGCGTGTCATGCTTTTCTTTCCAAAAAGGAGAAAAATTGAATTCCACATAAAAGGACTTCAAAATTAAACAGCTTTACAAAGAATAACCATAAAATGATGGAAAAGTTGTTTGTGTGTGTATATATTGAGGAAATTATCTCAATTGACAATATCGTTAATTCAGTTGATGATATTGTCAATTGAAATAATGATATCATCAACCTTTGTTATGAAAAACTTTTCGATTTCATCTTCTTCCACTTAGTGATTGAAAAAGCTAATTATCCTCCTCTAAACCCTATTTTTCAAATGCAAAAATCATTCACCTCTCTCTTCCTTTCACTAATTTTGCTCCAACCCATTTCATAAAACTAATTTCTTTCATCCTACTCTTTTTTTTCCAAAACCTTATTTTCCCTTTCAAGCAAATCTCTTACACCCCTCTCATCTTGGGTTTTCAATCGAAAATTCCAAAATGGCTTAAAGCAAGTGATTGGAATATCAAAAGGCTTTATAGACCAGCAAAAGATCATGTTTGGGAACTTGAACCATGGAAGCTACATGCTTGGACATGGGATTCTCTTCACTACACTTCTATTTAACTCTACCAAAACTCTCCATCTCTATTTAACTCTATCAAAAACTTCCTATTTGTTTTTAGATCTTGATCTTATCCTTTCATTCATTCGTTAAATTGAATTAGTTTTTCACCTTCTTAGCTGCTCAGATCTTAGTATCCATTGACATGATGGTGAGACTCTTGAAAGAAAGTTGGAAATTTAATATAGGTGAAGATGATTAATTCATATATATCTTTTTTTAAATACTTCATATATAAGATCTAATTGGAGTTGTTGGATTATGAACTCAAAATGAAATAGATGTAAGAGAGTTGCAAAGAGAAAAATCGAAGAAGATCATGGATTGCAAATTGACGATATCATCAAGTAGGGCAATTTTGTCAAAAGAAATGCACGAACAACTCTATAGTAATTTTATAGTTTTTCTTCATAAAGTCGTTTAATTAGAATTTTTACTTAGTTTCTTCATAAAAATCCATAGACAGAGTTTTAATATTGTGCAAATATGTTAGTGAAGAGAAAGATCTCTAGTTAAAATAGTGTATATTAACCACTGTTGGGGCTCACCTTATTTGATCTTTCTCATTTCATAGGGATAGCCGCATCAAAATAATCTCATACCACACACGCCTTCATTTGTATGAGGATTAACCACAACTTCACCTAATTTCAGTGACAAAAACAGTTAAGTTGATCATTTGCAAAATATGTGGCCTTCGATCGTTTTACACATGATTGAAATGACTGTGTATAAAGCTTCAATTAAGGTAAAATTTCTGTCAGTTCGTAATAAGGAACTTAAGTGATGAGTTGGTCTCACATCAAGTAAAGCTAAGCCTCATATACGTGAAATATGATGATTAATTAGCTACAATCTTCACCAAATTGACAATAAGAATATGGTCATCAATAGTGGCGGATTCAGGATTT
Organism: Umbellularia californica; assembly: GCA_028538565.1. Classification (NCBI taxonomy): domain Eukaryota; kingdom Viridiplantae; phylum Streptophyta; class Magnoliopsida; order Laurales; family Lauraceae; genus Umbellularia; species Umbellularia californica. The sequence goes on from JAPQWN010000004.1 coordinate 43,844,582, forward strand.
TCATTCGAGTGAGGCAGACAATGCACATAATGTTAATTTTGTCTTTCGTCATGTTCTTGTTTCATATTTTTATCATTTTAAATGGATATTTTTTAGTAGACGAGTAGGATCTTTATTTAGTAGGTTCCACTGAGAACTATGAATGGGTCAATATAGCGGGTTCCTTGTTGCTAGAGCTGCAGAGATTGAATTTTTTAACAACACTTATCCACATCAAGATGTTTCCATTTCCACTCCTCTCTTATGCTGCCTTCTCCAAAATACCATTTGATAAGTATAGATTTAGGTGGGATCATCACTTTTTAGAATTTAATTTATTAGAATTATATATGGATAATTATTTTTAATTGGAAGAGAGATTATCTGATGACTCACATCAATCTTCACCTTTAATTGATTACTTTTAGGCCCTCAATAAAAAGGCTGCTCGAAGATCTTATCAATATTCCACACTCCTTATATGTCCATTGCATTTTTAAAAATTGGTCAAACACCCATCTTAGCACGTGACTCTCACTCAAACCCTTGATTTAACACACCAAAACAACACCTTCACATCACATACACAAGCCAAATGAGAAAAAAAAAAAAAGCTCAAGAGGCATGAGACCTTCCAAAGAGAGGATTGTAAAGACTAAAGGAGCTCTTCTTTCGTGAGAACATTTCTCCAATGAGAGGAACAATGGGCTTCTTCTTCACCACCTTCCTCTCCTTCTTTGGCATCTCAAAGTACCCTTCCTTCTCTCCAATGCAAAGTATATGAGCCAAAGAAGAACTCTCCGACTTCCTCACTCCACACTCCATCTCCTCCTCCTCCCCACCACCCCCATCCCTCTTAAGTCCTCCAACAATCAACCCACTCCTTGCGGCCGCTCTCCCCGCTTCCACCGCCTCAGCCTCTGCCATTCTAGACATGCTCTTATGAAGCTCGGCATTAAGCGACGCCAGGGCTATCTCAGTCTCCGACTCTCTCTCCTTGAGCTGCTTCAGCTCGCGCTTCGTCTCCTCCAATTCAGCTTCCAATCTCTTCACTAAATTCGCTAGCGTGCTATCCTCTTCCTTCTCTTGATTGAGTTGGGTGAAAGTACAGGTGGCAGTGGAAGTTGGAGAAGAGAAGGAAACTTTGGGAGGAGCAGATATCCCATGTTTGGGAATCGCTGGGGGCTTTGGGGCGTAGACATCTGATGCTAGGATGCGTTCGCCTAAGACGGCTACTGCCTCTCGGACGGAGCTGAAGGCACGGGTTGTGTCAATTTCGGCTCTGGTGGAGGCTGGTGCTTGTTGAAGGGAAGGAGAGTGGCTTTCCATTGGAATTGGACTCAATGTAAGAAATGGGAGATTGGTTGTTAGTTATATGGGGAGGAGGAGAAGGTGAGAGGTTTGGGTGATGTGAGTTTGGTTTCTTTGCGTCTACTTAAGAGAGAGAGGAGGGTGGAAAATAGGTGTTGGGTGAAGGAGAAGTTAGATCATGTTGTACAGGTTGTATACAAAGAGAGTGGAAGAAGGGGACCGCCCACCTACAGCCATGCTATAGAATACGTTATACATTTGGTAGGGATACTTTAATAGAGAGCTAATTTTGACGTGGGAGCTGATTTTTTACACCTTATTTTAACAAATCTTTTGTCCCCCCTCTCTCTCTCTCACACACCCCCACCCCTGTATGGCCAAACACATACCCGCATGGCCAGACCCAAATATTAATTTTGAGTTGGGCATGTTTAGACTTTGGTCAAGTCCGGCGTGCGCTTTTGAATGCATGGAATATGCCTTGAGTTTGGGTTTGGACCTTGAATGCCTAAATTCAACAAACATGTTTAGAATTATGTCAGGCCTCCTGTCACTCTATGATTACTCAAAAGGCAAAACCCCTCAGAACAAGTTTGAGGCCCCATACTTCATTGAACAACCGACAAGTTAGATGAGTTTGAAGCCCTAAAAAAAAATAACCTCCTCAAAATTGATGTGCTTCCAAGTATGCTCCAGCATTGTTCCTTAAGATTAAAAAGACTAAAATGCACCTTTGTTACTGATACTGAAATTGGTTACCCTCTAGTTTCAATATTGAAACATGCAGCCCTCGATTGAGGTTGGAAAGGCTCGATATGGAAAATATTTAAAAAATCAAAACATTGTTTAGATCCTCTGATAGGTCCCACACCAAAAGTCACTATGGGTCTGGACTTACATTTATTGAAAACTCCCAAATACTTGCATCATTTCATCAGGGAAGAGCATGGTATAAAATATCGGCCGATACCGAGTCATATCGGCCGATATGACTCGGTATCGGCCGAGACCGAACCGATATCTCAGTGAGATATCGGATTCGGTCACATATCCCTTAAAAAATCCGAGATATCGGCCGAGATGATATAAAATGAATGAAAGCCCTAATTTTTTCTACTTTTTCCCCATCTTCCTCTTCTTCTCTTTTCTTCTCCAACCATAGCAGCAGCCCAGCCACTCCCTCTTCAACATTTCAAAATCCCACATTAATTTTTTGAGAAAAATATTATCTAAGCCTCTAAGGTATGAGAAAATCAACCCAAAGCATTTTATCATGTGCTTTTTTTTTATTTTTTTTTATTTTTTAGATGAAGTATAGAAATCATTAGGTTTGTCATTTGTGTTGTGTTCTTCATTCAGAAGTTAGATCTACATACTTTCATGCTAGATCTACTCATACACATGATTTTGAACTTTTTTTTCCAAATTTTTTTATTTTCGGATTTTTTGATATTTGAATTATTATATATCATTTTTTGGGGATTTCATCGTAACTATGTTCTTTTAATGATTCATGATCATTGTATGGTGTATAAATGATCGAGCCAGGGCGACATTCCACTTGGAATTAGGCTGTCAATCTGTCATACACTCATACTCATCAATCTCTCCCTAGTACTAGTCCCCTCTAATTTCAGGTGAACCATGAACCTTTTGATGCCCAAGTGCTTTATGATTTATCTATCTCACTATTATGATTCTGATTTTAATGTGTCATCTTCAGGGTCTTGAATTTCACAACTTATTTGATGATTGAGTTAGCATTAAATGATGATTGATATGTTATCTTTATTTTCTTATATTTTACACTAATAAATTGATCATGAGCATCAATAATGATTGCATTATATGAAATACTAAAAAAGATAGCGAACTGTGACACAGACAGGACTCATAACTTAAGGTGACCGAGATTTTGATATATTGTTATTACTAATGGAAAAAAGTATTGTATTCTAGCATTTTCTAATATTCTGGATTTTTTGGATATTTTTGTAAATTTTTTTGGATTAAAAAAAAATTCACACCGCGACGACCGCGACGGACCGATATCCGCGACCGATACCGATATCATATCGGTTTTTCGGCCCGACCGATACCGCGACCGAGACCGAGATTTTAAACCATGGGGAAGAGAACTAATGCGATGTCGAATAATATCGGTGAATCTTTGGAAGATAGAAGAAATTTGTTGATGGGTCCCATTGACCGATGAACAGATAGATTTTTTTTTTTTTTTTGGTCAAAACGAGAGACCTTTACCTTATCAAAAAGCACTGAAAGTTTGGAGTTACATTTGATGAATACACCCAGATATTTCATATTTGCATCATTTCATCAGGAAAGAACACTTACGTAATGTGGTTTATATCTATGAAACTTTGGACAATTGATGACATCCTCTGATGGGGCCCCACAGATTGATGTCCCATGGACATTGCCTCAAAATTTAAGGACGATTATAGACATTAGTATTAGGAGATCCATATTTCAGCCCATTCTACTCATATACTGCACCTGAGGAATACTATCCACATTCAGTATTCCATTACATTCATTTTACATTTAGAACACATGCACTATCACTTATTCCTAAGGAGAAAGAGAAAAAAAAAAAAAAAAAAAACAGAGAGAAAACATGAACTGTCGCTTAAGAACATCTTATCCCTTGTATGAATTGAAAACAATCAACTAGAGGAGAAGAATCTGATCTTTTAGGAGGTGGGTCAAGGTATAAGAGACTACAAAAAGAAAATATTCTCTAATATGCATAGGATGATGAAAAGGCCCACTTACCTCTTGCTCGCACTGAAAACAGCCAGGTGATATCGCATTTTTATATCACAGTATAATGTGATATCAAAAAATATGGGCATAAATTATTGCACAATATTGGTAATAAATTATTATCAAACCATCCGAGACCACAGTGTCAAGTCCTTTACCCGGACCTGACCTTTTGGTTTAAGACCTAAACCCACTATTTTCTAGTCAGGTACAACAGGAACAATTTACAGGCCAATAAAAATTGCAACCATATTTGGTCCCATTGCACTTCACATATCTGGAGAGACCTGCCATGAAGGGAGCATGGTCCAAAACCAACGGGTTAAAAGCCAGATATCAATCCCTAGCTGTGGCACTGATGGTGAAAGACTTGAGTGAGTGTGTATGAGTACTTGTGTGTGTGAGTACTTACCCAAAAAAAAAAAAAAAAAAAAAAAAAAACCCAACAGTTTAACAGGTTCTAGAGCCCTTCAATCACTGCATATTTAGGAGGAACAGAAAGGAAACAGAAACAGAAGTAAGCCACGCCTTATGGGGTAAGGCAAAGCAACACACCCACCTACAATGTCTCCTCCCACAGTTCCTCCTTGTTACTCATCACTACAGTAGCGCCGCAATTCTAACATATTTTTCTCAGCACAATATTTTCAGACACAAATTGTCGATAAGAAAATCCAAAAGCACCAAGGAAGCATCAATAGCCATGGCATCAAGCAATTAAAACCCAGGGCAAGAAAACATTCAGTAACAGAAAAGGCACCATCTCTTTCATCCCCTCGTATCAATGGCCCATCTTACACAGATCCTAGCAAGAAGCGCCCACTTGGCTAACCTCCGCCCAGAGGCTCTTGGCCTTCCAACAATGGTTCATGTAACTCAGTAACCCATCTACGTGCCTACCAAAAACAATTCATTCGAGTCAATCCCTTGACAGGCACGTGGCTCTTTGGATACCTAATGGTGATGGCCTCAAGCATTCCTGAACTTGCCAGGTACTGTTCCCCTCCCCCCTCTCATAGCTGCTTCTACCCACTACTAAAACGAGAGCCCTGCAAACTTAAAGGACGCTATCCCTTTTGGAATTGGCCTCATCTGCATCATGTTGTTTGTAGTTTTCACCAGCAGATGACATTGTATATGTTATCCAGTTACCTCAGGGGATTAACAAGATATACAACCTTCATTTGTATAAAGCTACCAATTCTCTTTTCATTCTATTCACAGATTTCAAACAAACACACAATTGAACTCCAAAATGTTTCTTAGCCTCAAGGGAACATAAAACTACATCAAAGTATGTCTTGAGAAATAGAAGGCATAAATAACAGGAATTGCATCACAACAAGCTCGTATGTAAATCTTCAATTTCTGCATCAAAAAAAGAAAAATGAAAGAAAAAATAACAGTGCAGTATTCCTAAATCATGTACAGTGACAACGAAGAGGAATTGATACACCTGGGGGTTTCCTCTTGTCTCGGATGATTGCTTCCTTGATCATAGGCAGTTTCTGATGAACCTTTTTCCATATATAATTTACAGCACCATCAGTTGGTATAGGCCCAATCCCACCTGGATGACCATTATCATACTGAAATATAGGCTGAGCCCTGGCCATGTTCTGGCGTAATCTATCCTTCTGCTCCTTGGAGAAACTTCTCAGGTGTGCCACGAGCCAACTCGGCTGCAAAGAATCACTAGTTGACACAAAAACCGAGAAATTTGAATAGTCCAACATTCCTTCAAAGGGAAGCTCAATGTTGTCACTGACGATGACTGGTATGCAGAGACTGACGATGGCATCAAAGAGCCGACATGAAGTTGGAGTGTCCCCAGCTGGGTGCAAGCAGAACTCTGATGTCCTCATCCCTTTAATCGACTGCTCACGTCCAGTGGCATTGGGGAAACCTTCTTCCATGATCACATCAGGCTCATCAACAAGCAAATTCCACAATTTTGCCCGAATCAGACCTCCCTGCAAAAGCAGTTAGCAGAGATCAATCATTTTTAAGTGAACACTGCAAAATTTCATAAAGATCAATAAATGAACTGTAGATTCTCAGCCCAAGCAGTGTATATAATATAGAACCATAGAAAAAGCAACCAAATTAGAAGACCCATCCGACCCTTGCTTAGACAACAAATCACCTAAGCCATTAGCCATCTGCCCAACATCTGGAACTGTGAATCAAAGACGATAAGGACCTGGTTTCATTAAAATAAAATTGAAATCTCCAAGGGTCTTAACAAAAGATGACACTCAGGGAACCGTATTCAAAGAGTCACTTTCCATAACAAACTTAGCTTGAATGTAGAAGGAATAAAGATCTGAAGCACTTCTAAGATAGCAACCACCTCTGCCTCATTAAGACTACATACAACCCACGTGCTTAGAAAACATTACCAAACCAACACCATCTCAGTCACGAAGCACCCTTCCAATGCCTCTCCACCAGCCTCCACCTACCTGCCCCATCCACAAATTTCAACATTCCTCCAGTGCGTGGAAGTTGGAACCCAAGACACCACCTTCTTAATCCCACAAAATGAAGAGGCCTCCCACTCATGCAACACTCCATCCATTCTTAGGCTTTCAAACTCACCCCTAAAAAAAGGCCCACCTAGAAATGTACAAGCTCACCAAAAGGCCAATTTCTCATTCAAATTTCTATCTAGCCAAAAGGCCAAGTTCTTGCTGAAATTTTCTATCTAGCTTTCCCAGAAGATTACAAGCTCTCCAAAAGGTCAGATTGTCACCAAAAATTACAAGCTCACTAAAAGGCCATGTTTCACTAAAAAGTATATGCTTACAGAAGGGCCATGTTTTTTGCTGGAAATTACAAGTCCAGCAAAAGGCTGGTTGGAATATTACATCTACTGAAAACACCAAAAGGTTCAATCTATCGGAAACGAATTTTTCAATTGAAGAGTTCCCGTGAAAAAGACATTACTGTCTGAAGTTACTAAATTCAAAAAATCACAAATCACAAATTCACCAAAACAAAATTCTATGAATGCTCTCTGATCCAAACAAGCGCGATGAAATAGCGACTGACCGAATTTATAGTCCTTTCTAGTTCCAGCAAATGTCTTCTTGGTTTCAATGATTCAGATTGATCAACCATGGGACACTTTAGCAGTCAAGATTCAATCAGTTATCAAGAAGATCTGACAGTTGATATTTGAATCATCCAATCAGGTGATCTATTGGCGACAATTCAAGGACCTTGTCCTAATGCTTCTCGTTGGTGAGGGGCACTCTATAACCAAACCAAACCAAACCAAACCAAACCAAGCCTTTTCCCACTAGGTGGGGTCGGCTATATGGATTTGACGACGCCAATCAAATCTGTTTAGGGCCATGTCCTCCGTTAGATCCATGTAAGCAAGGTCATGTTTAATAGTTTCTTTCCAGCTTCTCTTGGGTCGCCCTCTCCCTCTCCCTCTGTTTGTTGTTCTTCTTAGTCTGGTGAGGGGCACTCTATGAAGAAATAAAATTGGCCGCTATGCACAACCCGCCCAACAATGCAATCGATGGTCAAAATCATCAAAGTGGAAGAAGTGGTGGCCACTGGCCACTTGATTATAATGGTCCAATATGCAAAGAACACAAGTAATCTAGCCCGCTTAACAAGCTACCAGACAAGCCTACTCAGTGATGGGGAGGATTCCTCACCAAACCTACTAATCCAACCTGAACCCGACCTGGTAATTCAGGGTTTGAGTTGACCATTCGCATTTTAAAGTTGGGCTTGGCTTGACGCTTTGCGGTTGGGTTCAGTTTGAGTCATACTTGCTATTTGAGCCACCAACTTGACCTAAACCCAATACAACTTGACTAGTTGTGCTATGAAGTATGACGGACCCCACCAACACAACCCAAACCCAACCTATTAACTAAGGATTTAAATTAACCCTTCTGGCTTTTGGATAGGGTTCAGGTTGATATTTTCAACTCAAATAATAAATGCACTGGGTTTGGTTTAGGCAAATACCTATTGCCCATAGTGGTCAACCCAACCTAAACCTAACTCAAGCTGACCCGTTGCCTACCCTATCTGCAAATTGCTGTACACTGCTCGGCAAGTCATTGAGCTTGCTTCTTATTGGATAGCCAAGCATGGTGCCTAAAAAGTCTACTTAGAGAACCACCACCAGCCCACCCCACAAGTCACATTTGCCTGATGCAGCCTGCTTGCTGTGTCCGCCAGTCCACTAGATTTTCAGCCCACTGGTCTTGCCTTTCCACTGGACCCATTTATTTGCAGCCCGCTGCATTTTGTCATGCTAACAAAATCATTGCAAAATAGTAGAAGGGGATGATTATTTGCCTTTTTCAAAGCTCATGCATTTAATTGTCTTCAACTTGCAACTTATTCAGTGCTACCAGCTTATCGGAGAAAACAAAGTTCTTGACTTGCTTGTACTTTGCAGTCTTGAATGTATGAGGGGCTTCCAATAGTGAAAAGCAACCACTGGTTGAGTGCTCAGCTACACTTAACAAAAAATAGTAAAATACTCTTGTTTGTAAAAAAATTCCCAATCAAACTACAGTATTTTTTGTTACTTTTGCCAAACAGTGGCAATAAGAGGAGCTTTACGGATATTTAAGTTGTAGTTCTCAGGACAAATCCACATCCAAGGAGATTCAACAAAGGGACTAAAATGGGAAAAAAAATTCCTTCTATATTCCATTGAAATTTGTATAAATAGTAACAGAATCAAATCATTATGAACATCACAATGGCAGTATCATTTCATCATTTTCATGAGTGCCCACTGCAGTTCCAATTTGTGAGCAAAAGTGGCAATGGATAAGGAAATGTGGTGTTGAGAATTTTGAAGCATAAAATTTTCTTTTTTGGGAACAGAATCTGGGGGAAAAAACGAAATGTGCATTTATTAAAGTACTAACAGTCTAACAGCATACAGCTACAACACTGTCGATCATTTTAAGTTCAATATATCAATGTTACCGATCAAAAACTACCAAAGCAATACTTTTCCATTAAACAGTTCGAAACACCATGATGGGGTGACAATAACTACTAAAACTAGGTAGGGATTCATGATACAAGTCACAAACAAAACTCGAAATTCTGTAGGGAGGTTACTACTGAAACCAAACTAGTAAGAACAAACTTATATATTTATGAACACATTATAGAAGTTCAATAATCTAACGAAAAGTCATTTGGGTCACGTTTGGAAACCAAATCTTCGGAAAAAAGATTTTTGGTTTCCCTATAGTTATGAAAAACCCATGTTTGACAATTATAAATTCCTAATGATTTGGGCGAATGGAAATCTTCATTTGTTAAGATTCTGAGATCTGACCTCCCCCCATGAGATTTGGAAATCCTCACTTATATGGATTTTCACACTGAAACCCATTTTTATCACCTATATGCATCATACACACCAATATCAAGTGAAATTTTCAGCTCTACAATTCCTTAGTGAGGAATTCTTGTTCTAGTGGTAATGAGGAATCATCAAATCTACAGACTCCTATCCTGTTTCTACATACTCCTCTCCTGTTACCAAACATGCTCTTAAAGAACATGAATATTGGGAACTTGTTGTGTGATGGGAACTAATGCAATGGTACCAATTTTGTTTTATAAGGGACCATGGGTTTATTTGCAATAAAGGATTTTTTGAGTTCTTTTAGACTTACAAATAGTTTTGTATTACAAGTTAGTTCTTAGAATGTTAAATAAAGAGAGAGTGTGGTCATGTGTATTAGATACGACTCCTCTTCTTCCTTCTCCTTAGTTTTCTACATTCTTTGTCTTCTTTCTTTCACCTTTTTTCTGAAACCCTATTTTCTCTTCTTTCTTTTATTTCAATCTCACTTACAACTATGAACACATTAAGATAAAACAAAAATAAGTGAAAGCAAACATTAACCTGGTCATAAAGATGAATACTAACCCGGTGCCTATGTTTTGCCCCTTTGAAGTAGAGAAGGATCTTCCGGTCCTGATTTTCTGACAAATGCAGCCTAGGGAGCAGATGGGCGTAAGGCACAATTACATCTTTGATCAGTGAGACCTGATTATGATGTATCACTTCTGAAGAGTTACCATCAGATGATTTTGCATCAAGCCTATACCACCCACCAAAATCAACAGCTAGAAGAACTGCTGGCGCAATCTCAGCTCTAACATGCCACATAGCAACTGGGTCTGTCAAAGAATGCTTCAAGGTTTAACACAACCTGACCATCCAGAGGCTGAAAGATAAGCCGCTAAAGCTGAAAAATAAACTATGGCATGATAATTATTGGACTCATTTATAGAAAAACGAAGTTTACAATGACATTTTAAAAAGACGAGTATAAGCATAAAATAAAAACACGAGGAAAGTTCCAGAAAAAAATTGAGAGATATCTGACTCAAGCCAATCATTTCACAGCATAACTATTTTCACACTGGAAACTGAATGTTAAAGAGCCACAGCTGGTGATAATCAGTCTTAGTGTCTGATGTTTTTCTCTTACATTGTAAAGGGAATTTCCACAGTAACAGCTGTAGAATTGAATTATAACACCTCAAGTTCCTTTGAGTTGCACCACACCAAAGGAATAAGAGTTCTTCAGTCAAAAATGAAAAATCTGATTTAAGCCATTGGTCAGTCAAATTACTTCAGTGATTAAGATTCTTTGTATTTGCCACAATCTAGGATTAGATACATTTTCATATGAAAGTAAAGCAATCCCTCTTGGAATTTTCCTAAACAAAACTTAAGACTTCACTATTTTTTTATATAAGGAGACTCAACCTATTCAACTAAATGAGTGGACTCTTAACTTACTTTGTGAAACTTAATTACAAATCAGGCTCCTCAAGTAGAGATAACAAGCCCCTATAAAAGTGGACCGTAATAAACAAATCGATTTGATAAGGTTCTAGCATGAAACTTATAACCACATACTTGACTAAGGGTCATTCACAAAATCAATAGGCAATAAGCTTTTTCCAAAATGTGTGGGATCTGTCCTTCTGCCGTAGCTCAATTGGTTAGGGAGATAGAGTGGTACATGAGTTCAAATTCCTGATGTAGGCAAAAAAAAAAAAAAAGTGAGATCTCATGCACTAACGTCAACCTCTCTAGACATCAAGCCTCACTCGATCTACATCATGTACGCTTTCTGCTGGCTAACAGCATTTGATAGAATGTTTATGTATGACCATCTCAAAGGTGGAGAAACAAGATTAACTAATGTGTGTCTCATAAAGTGGTTATTCATCTTGCTTTTTGCTGCAATACTGTATTCAAGTCTGGTTCCAATTCACGTCTTTCTCCAAAACTTATTAGCAAAATCCCATCTTGCATTGCGTCTTTGTGTAGTACAAATAAAACTGTCTCTTTAGAGGTAAAGCAAGAGTTTTGTGGGGCCTTCTTTTTTTTTTTTCCTAAAATAACCATAGGCATTCTTCTGTCTTTCTATGCAAGTTGATGACCCACCGAAGAGGACATGGATAGAAGTAATAAGGTTAGTTACTTAAATCTGAAGAAGTGGAACTTATCCAAGGATTTCTCCCAAAATAGACTGGAATGGAGAAACAAAATCCATTCAGCTGCTCACCCAGCATAGTTGGGAGACTGGCTTTGATGATGAACTGCAGGGCCTTCTTCCATAAGCCATGTTTCAGGAATATGGGTAGAAGGTTTACAGAAGAATTTCAGCAGCTCAGGCCTCCAACTAAGGAAATAGATTGCGAACTCATCCCCACCTCACGCGAACTCATCCCCATCCCACAAGCGCTCTATAAAAAGGCCTGTGATTTATTGTCTTTTATTCACTGATGTTCTGTTCTACTGTTTATTATGCAGCAGGAGGCAAGTTTTGGAATGCCTTGTACTTTTTTGTTTCTCCAGGCAATGCACCCTGTCTTCCTATCTTTTTTTTGTGTGGGTTGTGTGTAGAGCACAACCCCATTCACTTAAATTATTCCATTCTTATAATAAAGTCTCAATTAACTATAAAAACAACAAGAATAACAACCAAGATCCTAATTCATAAAGCCCAGTGTAATCATAAGCCTTTTCATCCATTCCAATCAGAAGTATTCAAAAACACAACAACAACTAAAATCTCACGTCATAAAACACAAAAATCAACCTATCAACACAACCCAAAAATCAGAATAACAAACCCAATAACCCACAGATAAGAACATGACACAAATGAATGAGAATGAAAACGAGAAATACCAGTCAAAACAAATACATGATTGCGGCCTCCGGACCGTTGCCACGCATCAGTCCCCCTAATGAAATCCACCACCTCCTTCTGCCTCTCATAATCCTCATTCCCAACCTTCTTCCTAAACGCCCCCTTCGCCATCCCCAGCTGCATCTCCGCGCTCAGCGTTGCGAAGAACGGCACAAAGACGACATCCGCCTCATCCGCGACGAAAACCCGCTTCGCAAACGACCCACCCCTTAATTCCTCCGGCGTCAACAGATCTCCGAGAATCCAGTACTCTGCGCTGTACTGTTTGATCAATGGGCTTTCTGGGTAGGGTGGGAATTGGGGTTTTTTGCCAGGAGCGGAGAGAGATCGCCGGAGATCGGCGTCGGCGTCACTGCCGAGCCTGGAATCGTTGTTGAGAGACCAGTAGTGGTCTAGAAGGCCGTAATTGAGGGATCTGGGGAGATCTGCAACGTATACTTTGATGTGTTGGTGTGTGATTTGGGAGGAGAATGAGAATGAGTGAGAGGAAGAGGAAGAGAGGGTTGGAGATGGGGTTGTGAAGAAGAAGAAGAAGAGAAGAAGAGAGAGAATGCAGACGAGAGAGAAGGAGAGGAGGATAGTGGGGATTGGGCACGGAAGAGCGGTCGGCCTCTTGAGGGCCATGGTTTTAGATCCTCCTCTGTGCCCTGCTGCACAAAGGAGAGGAGGAGATATGTGTAGGAGAGCAGGGTATTTTACAAGTACCTGCTTCTTCCAAAGATTTGAGGTGTGCAGCGTGTGCTACATGAATTTTAGTATTTCAAAGCCAGAGTGTCTTTTTTTTTTTGCCACTTTATTGCCTATTATTTTATCTCTAAATGCACTGTAGCTCTATTTTTCATATTTTACCATACATCAACATTCTCATTTTTGCTATACTCATTTAATACACATATTGTTTCATATTTAGGCAATATTCTTATGCATATATCATAATTGGCAAGATTTTTCTTTATTTGATATATTCGTTAATTTCTCCATCCTTACTAATTATTGAGTCAAGGTATATGAAAGAATCTCTTAATGAGAACTCTTAAAATTCAATCTCACAATAGTTAAGATCTTTGTACATCATTGTTGAAGTTGAAGTTATAATATATTCTATTTTTATACGACTTATTTTAAAGCCTTTGACCATCTCCCAAGTTTCACATCAATGGCATCTCTTAATTCATCCACCAACATACAACAATGTACCTCTTATTAAATATGAGTAATAAACTTGTTATTAAGAGATAATAGCTTAAGGTTGACGGCTAATGCAAATATATAGTCACTGAGAACTTACATTTTTCTCTAGGTAGATCTCGCACTTCTTATCTTTCCTTCGTTACCAAATTATGACAAACAAATAATGGATGAAAAGGATTTTGCATTCCAAAATGTTGAGTACAAGAATAACATTTTGCAGTAGTAAGTTTCCAATCACTTGGGTCATCTAAGATCCTCGATTTTTAGGATCTTCAAGTTCCACCTTACAGCATATTAAAATCCTTAACTATACGGAGATGACATAAAATCCTCACATTTGCGGATTCTTCACTTGTAACTAGACAAGACATAGGAAATTCTTAACTGTACAGATCCTCAATAAGAAAATCATTGTTCCTCACCCATTGTCAAAAGTGACCTCAAATATTCCTTTGTTTCAATTTTAACTCACTACATACCACACAACTCATTTATATATTTCCATTGCTGAAATCACATTAATTTTAAGTTTTACTCCTTCAGTTTTAGTTCTGATCACCCCAATTGATTTTGTCTTTATGGATCCCACTGTTAGGATAACAATGGGTGGAATCTGAATTATATATGTAAAGATTTAAACTTAAAACTTCTCACTTCTTATTATAGCTCTTAGAAAGTTACTTCAATCACCTTACCATTGAGAAATTTTATACAAAAGTTTGTTTAAAATGCCAAAAGCAGTCATAGATAGAATGGGACTATAAGAACCAATTACTATCACGGATGCTATTGGGAAATATGCAACGTAACATTCACATATTTTCTTATACGCATGCCTATAAAATTTAAGCACTCCATTGTAGAAAATAGCAATTAAAAAAATGATCACTACCTGTGACTTCACTTTATTTGGAAAAAAAAATTTCTACTTTATGGAGTTTGCTTCAGATCTATCCATTCTATTTTTATTTGTTGTTTTATTATGTTTATATCCTAATATTTATTGTTTTTTCTTCATTTATATATATATACTTTTGCTTTTTCTTGCAAGAAATCAATCTAATGGTAGGTCCAACGAGAATTAAAATTAATTTTTCTATAAGATCTTTCATAAACATTACACAAATGTATTGTTAGTCTTTATATTTTAAGCAAATCAACAAAGATAAACATCTATTTTTTATTCTATTTCATCGATTTTCTAGATTTTACTTTTAATATTTGGTGTTAATTTAAAAAATGCATTTAAAACTTGTTTCCACTTTCCATTGAAAAATGAAAATAATGAAAGAATGACTAAATTTTTTATGGACCAAAATACCCAACTCACTATATCCAAAGTCCTTTTATGGGCACACGACATATTATAAGGGCTTGTTTCTTTAGCAAAATTATCTGAATTTATGTTTGGAGAAATTGTAAATTATCCACAAGTTGTCCCTTAGTGAAATTCATGAATCACACCCTCTCCATTAGAGCATCCAAAAATGCCATAAGGTTGAACTCCAAGGAGTCAATTTGTGCACCAACGCAAAAAAAGCGTTTTGTTTCCACAGCACTATAATTCTTACCACTTGGGTGACAGTGAAACTATTTAAGTTCTTAACCCTGTTTCTTTGTTGTACAATATTTCACCAAACACGAGTAGGTGTCTCTACACAAAAATGCTATTTTCTTTCCATTCCATCTCCATGGAAATATCTATTGGAGAAACATATCCCAAAAGGTTATTCCTAACTTTTCAAGTTATTAGAATTTAGAGTTTTAGCAAAAAAAAAAATGATGCATCTAGGAACTCCAATGGACAGCCACGGCATCATTTTCTTTGAATTTCCAACATCACGAATTTAGTTAGGACTTTTGCTAAAGAAACATGCCCGAAGACGGGAGGCATGAGGGTCGAGGGGAGTGGGCAACTCCCCCCCTTTATGATTTGGAGTGTTTCCCGTGCTACCATGAGAGAAGTAAAACTTTACAATGGGAATCACCTATTGAAAATCCAAACCACTAAAACTGATGTCCGTTACTTTTAGTGGGCTGACTCTGAATTTTACACTCATAAGATTTGGTTCAACCTCGAGATTGAGCATAATATTTTTAATTGTATGTTTAATTTAATAGTAGGGTCCTATTTTATTGGAGTATAATTTTGGTAAAGCCCATTGAGAGGAGGACGTAGCACCTAAAATTTTCATTTAGTGGGCCCATTGTAGAGTTCTACTCTTGTAAGCTACAGCCTCGAACAATCCGAACCGGGGTATAAAAAAAATTTGAACTCAAACTCGAACTGGGCTGAGTTAGATATGATTTCTTCTCTTTTTTTTTTTTTTTTTCAAACAAAAAGGCTTGAGGAGAGGTGGAGAAGAAAAGGAGATTGAAGTGGGAGATAGAGGGATTGAAGATTAGTTATATTGTAAAGTTAGATTCGAACAATTCAAGAAGAGAAATTGGGGCAACCCAAGAAAAAGAAGATAAAAAAGATTGGTGGATGTGGAAAACATGGCTAGACTATAGAGAAAGAAATAATTAGTATTTAGGGTTGTCACACCCCAAACCCAAATTCCCTAATAAAACATGAGGAGTCCTGAAAAGCACATGTTTTCATACACATTTTGGACCATTTTAAGGACTTATTGATATTAAAGAGCCTTATTTAGTGTCAAATCATGTTTTTATGCATTTAGGATTCATTGTAGTGTATTCATGCGTAATATGCTCAAAAATCATATTTTTTGCATAAATTTACGAAACTTGCCATTTTTGGAAATCTATTTTTGAAAAGTCGGTTATTTTGGGTGAATCAAGTAGGGTCCCATGCATAGTCCATTCAAATTCCTCACGTGTGAATATTGTTGAATTTTTCTATTTCAATTTGTGTAGGAGAAATCAAGAATGGAACATACATTGGTGAAATTTGAGAGAGATCAAGGGTATGACATCTTTCATGGTGGACCCATGGTATTTTTTTAGAGTGTAAAAAGTCAGCAATTGAAAGATAAATTTGAAATTTCAAGATCAAGAAAGGAAAATTCTGATTTGGTAAGATCCAATGCTTACTAAGTTTGAAATTCAAGAAAGAAAAGTGTGCTAAAAGAGTTAACTAGTCAATCAAAGAAACTTGGAAGCAAACCAAAGATGGAAGAAGGAGTCCAGAAATAAAGTAGAAAAGATTCCAAGACCCCCTTAGACGTCCACATGGGTCCCACACACCCCATTGCACAACTAACATAGAAGCTTTCATATGTGCACAATTATTCCAGGATTTTTCAGAGGCAGTAAGATTAAAATGGCTATAACTCTCATCCAACTTTCTGATCGGCGCAATCTACCCACCGTTGAAAAGATCTTTTCGAGTTGAAATCCGTGGAGCACAATATTGCATCAATCGGAGCTAAAAAGAAGGAAATATGACCTCTTGAAATCAATGCTACAATTTCTACTCAAGATTTCAATTCTAAACAACTCTCAGTCATCTTGCTATTTCTTTGAAGACTTGTTGGCTAAGGAAGGGACTTACCATACAAAGAAGATTGCATGTTACAAATTTGGAACAAAGAAGGAAGGAAAGAGAGCAAAAATCTATAAATTGAAGTCATAGGCATCCTTCTCCTCGTATGGGAAGATAGACTACATCTATCTAAAATTACTACTACACTCCCATCTTCTTCCTCTCTCTCTCTCCAATGAAGTCCTCAATGAGATTTGGCCTGGAAATCACAATACTCCCTTGGGTTTTTCTATCTAGAAGAGGCTTCTCATCCTAGTATGTGACTGTCTTGGTTTATTTTTTTTATCTTATGTAAAGACTTTGCATGGTAGTAAAAGTGTTGCTTTCTCTTTTTAATTTTTCTTTCTTGTACTTGGGTGATTGGTGCTTGATTTGTATTCTTTACTTGTTTGTGTTTGGATTGACGACCCAAGGGCCCTAAGAGCATGATTTAAATTATGAATCCACTAAGAATTGAATTTTGAAAGAGAAGAATACATGTCCGCACATTTAAATTTATATTCTTCCACACATTTAAATTTATGCTAAAACTACACATTTACCTTTTTTTGTTTTTACCACACATTTAAAGTCTTGAACTTTTATTTATTTTCTTTATTTCTATGATCAATTCAATTTTATGTCTATTTTTGTATAATTTATAATTGGAACTAGTTAGCATTGCAAGCATGTTCATATTGGTGGAGTTTAGATATGTTTAAGTCACTGGTTATTTTAGTATTCAAAACTGAAATTAAATTTGGAGTCAAAGTTGTGATTTGAAAGGATAACAAAAACCAGTGATTTGCAGGAAGGATTTTGGCCGAACACTTTGTCAAATTTCGGATCCCAACATAAAGTGCACAATTCTGCACATTGTTGTAGAATTTTCAGGACAGATTATGTGTGAAAAGTTTGTGATTAGAAGCCTAAACAAAAGACATTATTTTTCGATGAAATTTGGGAAAATTAAAGTTTGATCAGAGTGTACCTTCAAACCCCATAATTTCAAGCAAAAAAACTGCGGAAAGATGATGAACCGATGGCTCAAATATGGCTAGTCGGACCCACCTATGTGCAGAATTTCTGCACATTTTCTGTTTTAGGTCATGTTCATGCACTTATATCTCATTTATTTTAAATCATTTCCCACTTCCGTTTTTTTTTTTTTTTTTTTATTCATGCATCATTATAGTTCAAAATCCGGCCATTAAACTCAGTTTTAAGTTGCATTAGATTAGGAAAATTCATGCATAAAAATAGCCCAGCATGCTAGTTTTTCAGACTTAGAATTTTTCACCATCTCATGGCATACATTTCATTACTAACTTTACTAACTTAGGTTTCTTTTGTTTATAGTTTAGTTTCTTAATTTTACTTTTAGTACTTTTACTTTTGATATTCTAACTTGTGTGTTCTTTTGTAGCAACCTGTGATTCTTTTTAGATTTAGGTTTCTAATTTTATGAAGTTTTCCTTTCATTGGATTGTAATTAATTTACTTTTTGGAAAGTAAGAATGATAATGTACTTTTCTATTTTTTTAAGTTAGATTTAAATTTCTAAAATAGGGTTGGTACAAGTTCAAGAGGAACCTTAATTTACATTGCTCCTTGTGAATCGACCTGGCCTCACCAGTTTATTACTACATTGCGGCTCTACACTTGGAGCTCACGATGAAAACATAGAGGTTCGAATCTCGGGGTAGGACTACTTGAAGTTTTTCCATCAATAGGATTGTAGTCCACATTGTGAGGATATTTAATATCACATCATTCATCATGTACAAATATGCTGAAGTTGTAAATGTAAAGTTCCAAACAGTTTAACCATTCCATGTAGATATATATAGAGTTAAGTATGTCACTAAGTTCACCACAAAATTCAAGTTGTAAAGAAAATAAAGTGATTTAGTTACAACATGGCACATTAAAAGTTTATAAAAGAAGGGCAAAATAAGGTTCAAATCTCAATAGTAAGAGGCTCTCATATACGTGGCCAAAATGACATTACTTTGTGTCATCCACGCTCCACTCCCGGTACTCCGATTGTGGTGCCTAGAGACCGCCTCATTTTTCACGGCAAAGGAAGGGGATCTAACACCTACAACACCAAGTGAAAGAAAGGGGATCTAATACCTACAACACCAAGTGAAATAGCATTGAGTTTGGGATAACCCGACAAGTTATAATATACAAGTAACACAGTATGATGTATCAAATGGAATATAATATGATGTAAATGAGTAGAAGATCAACAAAGATAAAAGAACTAAACAGTTGTGCATGAAAAAAGATAATATCAATTATCAATATAAATGGTATACTACAACAAAGTAAACATCATTGCAAAATAACCAGTTCCACATAAGTTAAATCACCACGTGATACTACATTCCTGCCCTCCCATACTCAATAAAGGGGTGGTATAGATGCAAGGGATAACAACAACGCCCAAAAGCAATGTGCATGGGAAATGCCATAAATGAAGCACGGCTCGTCGTAACAGTCTCAAAAACTGTAGTTGAGTGTGGATCTGGTTTGATTCCGTGGGAAATGATCTCTCCTCTTACTCAAACACATTAATTAGGGCATTCCAAGGCATCTACTATCATCAAATTGACTAGATCAAAGGTCTTGCATATTAAGGGCTCCAAATTCATACACATTAGGTCTAAGTACGATGAATTAAGATTAGAAATTGAGGATCTAGAGCAATTTCACCAAATCTAAAGCAATTCCACTACAAGAGTTGAGAAATCTAGAAAAAAAATCAATAAATCTAACATGCACGCTATGTAATTCATATATTGTCACTTGGTCTTGAATTGGAGAAAAACACTTCCAATACCCAAATCTCCAAGCCAAAACCCTCCGATTAGTTCAAATCTCACAACCCTAATTGTCACATCCCTGCCTAACTCAGCATGAAATTGTCCGCTTTGGCCCACGTGCGCGTGCGAAAACTTCCCAGGAGGTCACCCATCTTAGTATTGCTCCCGCCCGAGCACGCTTAACTTTGGAGTTCTTATGGGATCCGGTGCCGCATGATTTTAAAAAGCCTCATGTTGAGTTAATACGAGGTTTGACTTATAAACCTACGGTCGAGACTTGGATCTTTGCGATACTAGCTAGCGGAGACTCACCATTTGAAGCCCGTGGTTGACACGTTACGCCCCGTGGTTAAGAGAGCCACACAGACCAAGTTCTCACACTCCTAGATGTATGGATCCTTCAAGCAAATCCAAGGGATAAAAGTGTTAGGGCCATAGTCATATATGCCTACCCTTTGGTTGTCAATTCCGTGTCAAAGAATCTAAGAGTCTCTCAAAGAAAGATCAAGTTTGAAGGTTTTTCTACAAGTCTTGGAAGGCCCAGATCGCATCAAGGAAGACCTCCAATTTGTGCCAACCTTTTTAGGGAAACTGGACCTCATACATATCAAGAAACAGCCCTTAGAACCCTTAGTTTAAATAGTAAATTCAATAAGGTTTAAACTGTAAATTCTAAGCAATGTGTTGAGCTCAAATTTAGTACAGAGGGTCGGCTAACCGCAAGAATAGCAGTCACCTCGCGGTTCCATTTCTAGAACCTAACTCCTGACAGGTTTTTGGAGTTCGGTGACCTTGCAATCAGTTGGCGGCTAACCGAAATTTGAAATTTGGTTAACCTCCAGGTCATTGAAATGCTAGTGGTTGCAAAGGCAGGACCTAAATGATTTCTGGACTTTGCTTTTCGGTCAGCTTACGACCAGCTCGTGGCTTACTTCCAAGTGTATAGTTGGTTAACCACATGTCAGCTGAAATTCAAATATTTGACCGTTGAGCTATTTGTTGGAGCCTAGCTGCTGACCATGATTAAGTTGTAGGCTAACCGCCAATTAGTCGTTGGATAGCATTCTATATATACTTGAGCTCATTCAAATGGCTATACTTTTGCTGATTTTGAGAACTCTTTCCCTACGCTCTTTCCCTCATAGATAAACACTTTTAGAGCTCCCAAAATCCAATTCCACACACACTTAGGCTTTCAAATAGGCATACTTAAGAGCATTCAAAGCTCTAGCTAAGTGTGAGTAATGGAATCATTTCGGAAACCTTGAGCCTTTAAGTTAAACCTCTTTATCTCTAGACTTAGACTCCCAAAGCCTCTTGGTGGTGCACTCATTGGAGCATCATCTACACCAAGGAGCATTGCTAGGAGCTAAAGCTTGGAGCTTTGCATTCGAACATAGAAGAACACTCTCAAGACCAAGTCAAATGGTAGGTGTTCTTGTTTAAATTTGTAAATAATCATTGTAAAGTGGATTAGATCTTCGTGGTCGAACCACTATAACAAAATAGGATGGTGGGTTAGATCTGTGTGGTCGAACCACCGAATAAAAAAATATATTGTGCATGTGATTTGAGGTTTACCTGTGTGGTCTGCCTCAACATACTGGAACCAAGAGTTGAGACTCTTGAGACTCAGACGTAGGTCAAGGGGGTCAAGGGACCAAATCACTCTAAATTCCTGTGTGCCCTTATCTCTTATGCTTCATTTTCATTCATAAATTCAGTGAGATACATGTATTCGCTAAATATAGACTTCTCGTTTTGGCACACTACTCACATACACACGTGCTTCTTCACATTGATCATACTGGTTCACTCTTGAGTACTTAGCGCGCACACTCTAACGTTGTTTCACTTGAGCACTTTTACTATACAGTTATATTTACTTTGTTGTGCACATTCAAGTGAATTTGTGGGAGTGATTTTAATTTGGATTTTATTGGATTGACTTAGTTAAAGATTTTAATTAGTCCTATTCACCCCACCCCACCCCCTCTCAAACTTATACCTTGGACTAGCTTGGACTTTCAAAAAGGGTCTAGGAACTAAATCCTACATCAAATATCAAAAGAAAACATATAAGAAAGCTAAAGATAGAAATTCACCTCACTTTGGGGATAGAGAAGGAAATCTAATGAGATATTAGGAAGGAGAAGACGAAGATCTTGGTGATGGCAACAATCTATGATGGCGGTGGAGGGGAGAAGGAGGATCTTATTGCTTGATCAACGAAGAATAAAGAAAGAGAGAGGGATAGGAAAATGGAGAAGAAGAAAGGAAAATGAGAGAATTTAGAAAGAAAGATAGAAAATGAGGTTTGGTGGTTGGTTTTGTTTCTAAAGAAGGAAAGTGTAAATGGCAACAATGCCATTCTCACTTACGAGGCTTAAAGATAAAAAATGAGGTTTGGCTGTTGGTTTTGTTTCTAAAGAAGGAAGTGTAAATGGCAACAATGCCCTTCTCACTTGCAAGGCTTAAAGAAAGCTAACTAGGGGTATTTTTTGGGTTCCAAAGGGTTTCCTCCCTGCACCAAAGTCTCCCATAACCATGAACACTACACCAAAGCGCCCTATATTGCCACATGATTTCTAAAATTATATTTGGCCCCTCATACTCTCCCAAAGTTACAAATAGCTCTTCCTAACTATCCAACTTGGTCCAAAAGCTACCAAACACTTAGGGCCTGTTTGGATGCACAAGAAAATAATACTTTATGAAATATAACCTTTCATTTTCTAAAGAAGAGAATCTTATACGTTTGGTGATCCAAGGAAAATTTGAAGAAAATATTCTTTTTTTTAAAGCTCAATATTTTCTTCTATAGCTCCCTTATAGAAAACTATCTACAAGATAAAAATATTTCAAAATGATGATTACAAAGTGGTAAAGTAAATACTTAGTTCACCAAATCCATCATAAATTCATGATGTGTTTGTTTACATACATCGTAAAGTAAAGTAAAAGTAAATGTCACAACACGGTAAAGGTGGGGTAAAGTAAAGGTGGGATAAACTATATGGTGAAGTAAAGTAGGAAGGAATGGTAAATTAATATAATTTTGTTTGACTTTACTTTATCACATTTTATTGTGGTTTTATATGGTAAATAAAAAGTGACTTACAAGCAACGTGATCAAGCAAGCAGCAATGAACCAAATTAGGGTTCAAATATTACGATAAAATACAAGATAAAGTAAGGTGAAATGAAGTATGTGGTAAAGCAAAGTAGGAGAGAGAGTTGTAAAGTATTATTTTTTCTATGGACTTTACTTTGCTATATTTTACCATGGTTTTATGTGATAAAATGAAAGTAACTTATGGTAAAAAAGAATGGCAGTTGAACTTTACTTTACCATATTACTTTTTTTTATTGAGACGCTGTAAATTAAAATATTTAATAAAAATTAGTCTAATAATATAATTTAGTTTAATCATAGCACCTTCCAAACAACTCAATTTAAAATCTGTATTATTCTTCAAAAATTACCAAACAACAAAAATATTATAATATTGCATTATTCTATTCTATACTATTTTATTCTTGTAATATTTAAATCTGTAAATATTTTATTCTATTAACATCCAAACGGGCCCTTAGTAAATCTAATGCCTAAACCTAGTCAATTAAAATTAATCACCATATAGTTATCATTAAATATTATATTAGTTAACACTATTACCACTAATAAAGACCAGAACCTTACAAGGGTTTTGATCGCGTGTTGTAGATAAAGCCTCTCCTAGAAGACAAAGGTCTTGGGGTTTGGGGTTTTGATATATTTGGTAGATGTTGCATCAAAATGATGTAGATTTCAAGCCAAGTGCAAGGTTAGAAGACTCTATGAATTGATGAAGGACCAAGTCAAATATAAGAAAGATTAGGCCGAGTCATCCTAGTTTAGTAAATTGTTTGCATCTACACTATTTGATAGGTAGATCCCATTTAAGTATTTAAGAGATTTGGAGTCAGCAAATTTAAAAAAGATGATTGGAATGTAATTAAAAAATCATTTAATTTTTTTTTAAATTTGATATTTGAACTAACAAATTATGTACTATGGAATATATATTTCTTTTGTTTTTCTTATTATAATATTTTCCCTACACATATAAGTTTATTAATTGAAATGATTATCATGAATGCATGTAAATAAAATGTATATTTATAGGGATCCTTCACTTGAGTGCCGGTGCCCACGATAATATGAGCATCGTTTCTTATGAGGCTGATATGGGATGGTCTCAAATTATCAGTCCAATTACTTCCCCAATGATCGATAAGTTTTCATTATTCAAAATGAGTACATAGTCAACCCAATGATCCGTTCCATTCGTAGGATGATGGATCACTAGGTGGGCCCCACTAGTTATTCAGTAGGGCCGTCAAAATGCCATATGACCCATTAACACGACACGAACCCACACGATATTAACGGGTTTGGGTCAAACCCATTAAGTTAACAGGTCATGTACGAATTAAAGCAGTAACCCGTTAATAATCCACTTAAACCGTTACAATTTTTTTAGTCCCTGAGTGTAGCTAGAATTAATTTATATTCATTAAAAAGAAATTAAAATTTATTATTTTATAGTGGGGTTTTAGGTGGGATCTACTCGAGATCTTTACTTGCAGTTTCGTGTGGCTTATATATTTTTCTTCTTACATATTTTTTTATGGATTTTTTTTTAAATTTTCAAAATGACTTAATCACTTAACGGGTTAACGAGTTGAGCCGTATAACCCGTTAAATTAACAGATCATGTTCGGATTTGATTTTTTGACCCGTTAAATTAACGGATCGGATATAAATTTAGGTGATTTTAACTCGAATTCGTAGATGTGTAACCCAAATTCATTAACACAAAGGATTGACCGTCCTAGTCTATTCAGGTACGCGATACTCACCTTATCGTGAAGACCGATACTCATACGAGTCGGATCGAATCCCCGGACTCGAAGTGAAAAAACAAAAAGTCTATTTGGACAAATTCTAAGGACAGAATTTGGGACAAACTGTTTATGTGGCGCAACGTGATTGGGCTCTCTCAAAAGTTAAAATATATTATTTCAATCACGTTACGCCACGTGGACACTTTGTCCCAAATTTTGTCCATGAATTTGCCCATATAGACAAACTGGTGAAAAAATGCTCTCACTCCCAGCTTTCTTCGTATCACCAGCCTTAGAATTTCGTCCGACTCAACACCCTCTCCACCGGCAGCAACTTCCTAGCTCGTTGTGATCTCCGCCTCCCTTCGATACTCCCAATAAACACTCTCTAAACTTCCCCACTCCCTTTAAAACCCCTCTTTCCCCTCTCTCCTTTTCCCTCTCCCTCTCTCTCTAAAGATCCCCTCCTCTTTTCTTTCTTCTTTTTCATACATGGCTGCACCAATCCAAATCAACACTTCCTTCCTTCCCTCCTCTTCTTCCTCTTACCACAAACTTCTCATCTCACCCGCTCCATCTTTCCCTCGAATCCCTAGAAAAACCCTAATCCGGTCGAAGATCCGAGAGATCTTCATGCCCGCCCTCAGCTCCACCATGACCGAAGGAAAGATCGTGTCCTGGACCAAATCCGAGGGCGACAAGCTCTCCAAAGGTGAAAGCGTCGTCGTCGTCGAGTCCGACAAGGCAGACATGGACGTCGAGACCTTCTACGACGGCTACCTGGCCGCCATTGTGGTCGAGGAGGGCGGCGTTGCTGCCGTCGGCTCCGCCATCGGCCTCCTTGCAGACACTGAGGAGGAGATCGCCGAAGCCAAATCCAAGGCCGCCTCCACTCCCTCTACCTCCTCCTCCCCTGCCCCCTCTCCACCCTCGGAGATAACCCTAGAAATCCCCTCTCCTCCTCCGCCGGCACCGGCGGCTCCGGCCGTGGTGGCTTCGTCCGTGCATCCGGCGTCAGAAGGGGGGAAGCGGGTTGTGGCGTCGCCTTATGCAAAGAAACTGGCGAAGGATTTGAAGGTAGAGTTGGCGGCAGTTGTCGGGAGCGGGCCATCGGGGAGGATTGTCGCGAAGGATGTTGAAGCTGCTGCTGCTTCTGTGGCGAGTCCGATTGCGCCAGGTAAGGTTTCTGGTTCTCCAGGGATTGAATTGGGAAGTGTTGTTCCCTTTACCACAATGCAGGGGGCGGTCAGTCGGAATATGGTGGAGAGTTTATCGGTGCCGACGTTTAGGGTTGGGTATACGATCTCGACGGATGCACTAGATAGTCTGTACAAGAAAGTAAGTTCTTCTTCTTCTTCTTCAGTTCTTTTCTTCTTTCGAATTTTGATTGAAATTTGAGATTTTGTGAAATGAGTCTTCTTTGCTATTTGCGTTTGGAATTGATAAAGGAATAACAGTTTCTCTGCAATTTTTTTCTATCTATATCTTTTGTGGCCTGCTTGTTTGCTGGATATTGAATTCATGATAATTCTAAGCAATGCTGTTCTATCAAAGCTGCTAAAATTGAATTAGGTGGATATCCACAAATGATTGTCAAATAATCTCCTCTTTAGTAGGAAATGATTACCCAGCCATCATTGTTGTAAATCAATTCCTCAAAAAGTGATGGGTTCCTATCTACATCTCCCCATTATATCCTTCACTCCTCATCATTTTAATTTTCCTTTTGTTAGCACCCATTTTATCATGAATTCCTAGGAATTGAAGAGAAAGTAGGCAAATGGCTCCCTATGAAATCACTTCCTTTTTTTCTTTTTTCTTTTTTTTTTTTTTTGGATTCTTCCTCTTTTGTTTTTCAGAAACAATGAAAAATTATTAATTTGATTCATTTTAATGTTCTATTAAATCGTTTCTCCCCTTTTTGAATTGAGGAATGAAGTTTGTTCTGATTTTTTTCTCAGTTGAAATTGGTGCTCTTTCTTTATGTTTTGTATCCAAGCATTTGACCATCAAATGTCTTTACCTTTGTTGTAAACTCAGATTAAATCTAAAGGAGTGACAATGACTGCATTGCTTGCAAAAGCAACTGCTCTTGCTTTGGTCAAGCACCCAGTTGTGAATTCCAGCTGTAGGGATGGGAAGAGCTTCACATACAATAGCAGCATTAACATTGCTGTTGCTGTGGCTATGGATGGCGGGTTGATTACCCCAGTTCTTCAGGATGCAGACAAGGTTCTTGTCGATTCCATCATTCTTTTTTACCTGCAAAAGAAAACTGGATAGTATATTAGCTGACTAAGATAGATCATGGCGATTTTTCTAGGTTGACATCTACTCATTATCGAGGAAATGGAAAGAGCTAGTTGACAAAGCTCGGGCTAAACAGCTTCAGCCTCATGAATACAGCACAGGTACTTTTACTCTGTTATAATGCGTGTGCCTGTCTTATGCGATGCCTAATACTTATAGTCAGCTGTCAGCTGTAGAGGTTTGATAATGACATCCATGGTGTTTGATTTTCACACTGCTGAATTCGCCATGGTGGCATGCATGTGTAATATATCAGGAATTGTCAAGATGCATTTTACCATAGAGATGCTCCATCCAGAAAGCTGGCAAGTGGGCCTTGATGTACAAAATAATGGACAAGATTTTAAATAAACTTGGCCAGCACTCCACTTTAAGTGTTCATGCTGGGCTGCCTTTTTGGGGCAGTGGTTTTCGGGATTAGTTTAGATTGACATGTGGCTTCATCTAATATGTTGAATGTATCTCACACACACGTGCCATGTCCATCCACATTGCAGGGTGGAAACATGTGTGGAAAGAGCTGCACAAATAGAAAATAAGCCCACACAAGTGAAAAGAGGTGGTACCATGGTTCAAAATCGCGGTTCGCGGTCATCGCGTCGCGGTTATCGCATCACGGTTCGCGGTCATCGCGGCCCATCGCGGAGCGAATTTTTATTTGACCCCAAAAAAATCCGAAAAAATATCCAAAAAATCCAGAATATTATAAAATGATAGAAAATAATGTTTTTTTCCATTAGTGCACACTTTAAAGCAAAATAACGGTCCTCTCAAGTTATAACATTCTGTATCATTGCTGTATCGATATATATATAGTGAAATATCATAAATTTGACATAATGCAATTATAATTTTGGGCAAACTAATAGTGTTAAACATTTAAAGTCTACAAGCAAGCAATAAATACTAATAGAGTTAGTGCATGTGCCTAATGCCAGAGCGAGTGGCGTCCTGGGTCGATATCATCATCATCATTATTAGTGAGGAAAATCATATCTAACTCAATATAAAGCCTTTGGTTCATGTATTACACATTTACACAATCTTAAAAAAAAAAATAATTCGGATTTAAATAATGAAAAAATAAAAAAATATTACAGCAAGTGTTAAAACTTGAATTTTTTTACCCCAAAAGTATAGATCTAACACATCTCAACCATCTCTAAGTTATTTTGATGTTGAATCTTGAAAAGAACTCCAAAAAAAAAAAAAAAAAGCCTACCAAAGAGGTCCTTTGAGTTTGATTAGCTTTCCCCACATACAAATCCACCCAAAAGTAACTTATATCTAAGCTTTTCCATGCCTTAGAAGTTATAGCAGGCCTTAGGAAGCCTTAAGAAGCTCTCTGGGAAGAAACAGAATGAAAAAAATGAAAGAAAACTCGATTTTAAAAAAACACTCCCATCAGACATTATAACGGCCGTTATTTTGAATATAACGGCCGTTATAACGGTATGGCCGTTATATTCAAAATAACGGCCGTTATGATCCGTTATTTTGGCGATTTTTTGCCCCGTTACACATCGCGGCCGTTATATGTAAAATAACGTAACGGTATCGGCCGTTACCGTTACATAACGGCCGTTATGTAACGGTAACGGCCGCGATTTTAAACCCTGGGTGGTACCCTAGGTTCAGACCTCAGGTAAAATTAGGTGAAAACTGCACTCACTTACCGGTGAGGTAAGTGGCCATTCAAGACGTTGTGACTTTGAGACATGAAACGGCCACCGACCATTATCTAACCCTTGTGGATGTGGGACCTAGTTTCGATCGGGCCATCATTTGATCATCTTGGGTCAATTCTGAGGAGGTTAACCTGAAGAAAATGACCTCAATTGGGTCGAAATTGACACATGCTTGGGGTACCATGTGGTGTTTTCCTTTATAATCATTTCGTCAACTAACAAACCTGAAAATTCTTTCCTACGAATAAGAAAGATTTTTATATTGCATAAAATTCGCTAATGCATGGGAACCCATTCACAAAGCAAACATTTTTTTTTTTTTTTTTTTTTAAAGCACAAAGCACAAACAAAACTTAACACCACACCGCCATCAGGCATCCTTACCTGAGGATGCAATGTATGCTTTCTCTACTCCTTTTGGGAATTCTGCAATCCAAACATTTGAAACAAGGTAACCGGACTTTAGGAGTAGAGAAAGCATACATTGCATCCTCAAGTAAGGATGCCTGATGGAGGTGTTAAGTTCTGTTTGTGCTTTAAAAAAAAATGTTTTGCTTTGTGAATGGGTTCCCATGCATTAGCGAATTTTATACAATATAAAAATCTTTCCTATTCGTAGGAAATAATTTTCAGGTTTCTTAGTTGACGAAATGATGATAAAGAGTGGTGGTTTTGCATTAAAAAATTATATTATGTTTTCAAAAAGGCATAAGTTGGGGAACACCACATGGTACCCCGAGCATGTGTCAATTTCGACCCAATTGAGGTCAGTCTGGATCTTATTTTCTTCAGGTTAACCTCGCATATGCTTCTCCTGAGGATTGCCGCGAGATGATCAAATGATGGCCCAATTGAAACTGGGCCCCACAACCCCAAGGGTTAGATAATGGTCGTTGGCCGTTTCATGCCTCAAAGTTACATCTTGAGCGGCCGCTTACCTTACTGGTAAGTGAGTGCAGTTTTCACCTGATTTTACCCAGGGTTTGAACCTAGAGTCCATTGTATTTTACCCTAATTCCTTCGATGACTACTTCCTAGTTCCAGGCTCCCTTCCTTTTCTCCTTATGCCACATAAAACCTCTCTGAATTCTCTCAATCTGCTACAGTCATAGGAATTTGGAACAATTGCCTTAATCAACTTAATTTGCCCTCCAAGAGTGGGTGGGGTGGGGGGAAGGGAGGGGGAGGAGGAGGAGAGAACAAAAGAAATCAGTTCTCTTAAAATAAAAGATAAATGCCTTCTTGGTTGTAAAACTGGTAGTTATCTGTGGTAGCTGGTTTTTGGGTTTGAATGGATAGGATACATCTTCAATTTTTATTCATATTGATCATTGTGGGGGTTGTTGAATGTTGATGCCATTTTGTTACTTTACAGGCACCTTTACTCTGTCAAACCTTGGGATGTTTGGTGTGGACCGTTTTGATGCAATTCTACCTCCAGGAACTGTAAGTAATTGGCATTGAGCTTCATCCATTTGCAAGACATCTTTATAGAAGGTTTAGAAGTTGGTACCTCTTTTTAGGGCTATAAAAAGTCTGACTGCAAAATGAACATGACTATTCTGCAGGGAGCAATCATGGCCGTTGGAGCATCTGAGCCCAATGTAGTAGCTACGAAAGATGGCCGGATAGGTGTGAAAAATCAGATGCAGGTTAGAATGATGCCTAAATTAATCTTGGCTTATAAAGGTCAACAATCCTGCAAAATTGAAGTCCTTGCCACTCCATATGTACAATTTTTTAATTAGGGGGTGTGGGGGCCTGCTGTTCCAGAAGCCAATAGGACTTCGTGCTTGGGGACTACAATTTGCAACCGCTACATTCAACCTCTTTTGAGTTATTTTCCAAGCTCACATTAATCTTTTGCCATCTTCTTTCAGGTGAATGTTACCGCAGACCATCGTGTTATCTACGGTGCCGATCTTGCTTCATTCTTGCAAACTTTGGCGAAGATTATCGAGGATCCTAAAGATCTTACTCTTTAACACAACAAGTTTGATTCAGTTTTCTTGATTCCTTTGTGGATGTTCTCCCACAGCCTATTCTTCTTCCAGTGAATGTGTCATTCTATTCATCATGACCCCCATCTTTCACCGCAGTATTCATATAGATAGGAAAGGAACGTGGTAGCAATTTGTTCGACTTGGAGGTTACCACCCATGCAATATGGTTCTTAAACTTGAGCGATGTTGAAATATGTTGCTTCAGTTATGTGTTTTCTTATGTTATTTGATATTTGTTCATTCCTAAGCTATAACATCTGCGGCACTATTCGGGCATCTTGAGTAGTTTAGTGAGAATAAATGTTGTTGTTACTTGTTTTATCTGCATCAATTGCAATTCTTGTCTTAGAGGGTTTTTGTAATTTACGGGGCGAAAGAAAGCCTTCCTCGGGTGAACATTTAGAACAAAGTTTCCACATCATGCATCTCCAAGCAAATCACATGCTTATGCGGTCCATCTTGTGTGGCCTACTTTGACGCATTCCTATCACTAGTGGTAGGATATTTGGTAAGCCTCTTTAAGGATAAGGAACAGGCAAAAAATTCGTGCCATCATATATTATCCTAAATTCCTAATTCTTGTTATAGCAACTTTAAAGTTTAATGATCTTTTACCCATAGATTTAATTTTTTTAGCGGTTGAGATTCAATCCAACAATGAGTAATTTCAACTAGTATCATGGATCATGGGTGGATAAGAGTGTGAAAGAAGAGGGAGGGATCAAGGTTGGATAAGAGTGAAAGAAGATGCACCCATGAAAGGTGGGCCCGCACATAGTGTTATTCTGGGTTTGTTTGGTGATGTTACGAATATACTCTTCATTTATTAATTGCTAACACAGATGAACATACAAAAAAGAATAATAATACTATTTGCATGTTTGTCTATTTTAACCTTTTGTGAAAAACTATGCATAAGCTTCATGTATGAAATTTGTATTCCCCCTTTTTTTCTGTTTGTAAAGTTTATAATATGCTGAGTAACTTTAGAACTTATTTTTTTGGCAAATACCAAGTTATTTTGAGTATACTAGCAACACCCCGTGCTATGCACGGACCACAGGCCTACTAAATGCACAGACTAACATGTATTATTTTTATTAAATAATTTATTTAGTGAATTGTTTAGTCATTTCTTTGTTGTTAATTTGATTTTTATGAGTTTCTTCAGATGTTTTATTATTTATATGAGGTATAAATGGAGCTTGCTGAAGCTCGGACAGTTGTAAAAAAATCAAATGAAAGACACATTAAAAATAAAACAACATAGTAAATGATTCTAAATGTAATTTTAATAACACGGGGTTCACAATATACACATTCGTACGAAATATACAAATGAGAAGGCATTGAATTCAAAATTTGAAACGTTTAAATTAACCTCTAGAAATATAAAATATTTACAAATTATAGCACAAACAATATCAAACAAACTATTCATGCCGAGTAATTGTAACTCCATCTTTCAAGTACTTTGCGATGGACCTGTAGGCATATAAAAACCTGTTTAATAATTTTATAATTAATTAAATATTATGCTTATGGAAAATATTCAACTGAAATTATCTCAATAGTCATATCGTAAGAGGACATTTTTACCTGGAATACGGAGATATCATTTCATACGGTGTTGTTGCTGTTCAGTCCATCCTCTAAATCTTTTAAAGCCTTCACCGTTGAAAGGTCTAATTCGATTTCTTCAAACATTTCTCCTAATTCCCTCATATCTATGAAATTGGTCTTCAACTTAGCATGGATGTCTTGTACCGGCTAAGGAGGTGGTAGAGTACTTACTATGGAACGTACCAGATCTACAATATTCGGTTCAAATCCTCTTTTTTTGAGATCGTAGAACAACTGTTCCTTCTTCAACAAATGTTCCCTAACACATGTTCCTTCAACTATTTTCTCTTTTTTGAACTGTATCCATGAGGGCTGAATATATTTTTTAAATGACTGCAATAGGTCGACAAACTCCACCGCATGCCATGGTCACAAAATTTCAAATATCCTCCTTTTTGCAACATCCCAAGCAGGTGGCAATGTCTCGGCAATTTTTATCATTATATATCTTTCGGGGATGAAGTTTCCACACTCTCTCAACCACTGAGCTAGTTGTATTTTGCGTGAGCCATGCTTTGATATTGGGGTGTCATGCTCAAATGGTTTATGTTTGAACTCATCTGTCTAGTCCCTAACACGTAGAGAGTCATTGCCACGACAATATTTGAGAGGTGTACCCATCTTATCTGGTTTAGTTTTGAAAAATTATTCTATTAATTATCATTTAAATGAAAGCAACAATCATTCAAATTAGTAACAACATAGTAAGCAAGTTATTAACTTGACACACATTAAAAAAATACCTGTAAAATAAACATAACGACAATTAAGCAACCGCACGATAAAATATAATTATCGACAATTTAAGAACAATTCAACCAATCTTTGTCCCTTTGTATCTATACATTAATTTCACCAAATATCAAATCTCATAACATATTTTAATGGGAGATATCGTTGAAGACTTCCTTGTACACAATATTTTTGGTGATATCATTTGGCATCCCTTGTTTATTGATCAGCAGCATCTTCAAACCTGATGGAGATGTAACAAGCGACAAAGCTACATATAGCTGGCCATGTGAAAACACACGCGATAAAGCTACATATAGCTGGTTATGTGAAAACACAGGATTCGGTAGGTAGACAGCCACATTTTTTAGAGTCTGTCCCTGACTCTTATTTATGGTCATTGCAAATGCCAACTTGATAGGAAATGTCTTCTTTTCAATGCGAATGTCGAATCTCCAGACGCCTGTGTTAGGTCAATACGACTTATCAATACAATTTCTCCAACGCGGGTACCTGTCATGACTTTAGCTTGGTTGACTTTGTCCCCCATCTTGTGAACAACTAATCGGGTACCGTTGCACAATCCCAAACACCGATTCAAGCTTCGCAACAAAATTATTGGAGCTTCATCTTTTAACTCCAGACCATAATTTAGTAATCCTGATAAGTCCAGAGAATTCAGAAACTCTGGAGGGTGCAAAACATGATCCATAAATTCTCCAAATGTAGGACATAGCTTATCTGCACTATAAATACCCGCTTTTCTCCTGTTATCATCGATAACATCATCGGGTTTAGCTGGTCGACATCGATGTTTTTCGGAGCCAGTATTCCACGCTCACTTAAGTAGGACAAATCACTGTACCTATCGATTAGTTCAGGATGAGTTGATTCAATCAACCGCTGTACCCCCCTTTCATCACTTCGTATGAGAAATTCATCTGGGATTTTGATCCAGTTTGGATCATCATCATTTCCAGAAGATGTCTTGGATACCTTTCCCTCGCCAACCATCTTAATCCACTCCGTGAATTCATGTAATCGAGATCGTAAAGTTTCAGAAACATTGTTTGTCATAACACGCATATTTATATTCAAATGTAAGACGTGACAATATTTCTAAATACTCGACCTCTGCAACACATCCCCCCTTTGTTATAACTGGCAGTATTTGTCTAAAATCTCCCCCAAGTACAAATAATTTTCCTCCAAACACCTTCTCCGAGGAACAGTTGTTCGTATTTTGCATAATGTCTCTGAATGTTCGATCAACGGCGTCAAAGACGTAGCGACTCAACATTGGAGCTTCGTCCCATATGATTAAATCTGCTTCGTAAATTAACATTGCCAAATCGGTCCGATGGGTGATGTGACAACATGACGATTTGTGGAGGTTTAGCGGTATTTTGAAACGGGAGTGCACAGTTTTTCCATTTAGCAAAAGCAAAGCAGCAATTCTCGATGATGCCACCGAGAGAAATTTTTTTTTCTGTGACCTGACATTTGCTATTAAAGTCCCCCATAGATACGTCTTGCCCGTTCCTCCATTGCCATAAACAAAGAAGAGACCCCCCGTCCGTCTCGTGTACGCATCCATTATCATGTCGAAGACCCTCTTTTGATCATCATTTAAGCCGACATGTAACGATTCAAACAATTGGCTTTCAGCTGTGCTATTATAATTGAGTTCTTCCATCATAAGTCTGTTCATCACGATCTGGCCCAACTGGTAAGATGGCAGCAGCATGGGGGGGAATTCTGTCAATGATTTGCAATTCCTATTCAGTATACGCTCGATATCCAGCAGTCCTAAATTTCTTAATTCACTTTCATCAAGATATTTATCTCTACCTCCAAGCCGTCTCCTCGTTTGACTTTGTAAATCATCCGTTATGTCCACCCAGTGTTTTTCCCACAATTCCGTAGGATCTGTAATGGCCAAGAACATCGGCATTGAACAGAACATGTTTTTGAGTTGGGAACTCGTGGCCCATGTTGAGGCTTCGCCAAGTGCTTCATGCTATTTACCATCATGTTCAAGTAGGCCAAGTGTAAAGTATGCTGATTTGTAAGTTGGGTGCACCACTCCGCCAACGATTCCAATATCCTCATAGCATTTTGCCTCCCGGACTTTGTTAAGTAGCATACTGTTACACTTCGACACGAACTAATCGTGATTAAGGCTAATTAATTAGGATTAATGCTAATTAAACATGAGCAATTGGGTTGATGAAGATTAATTAACAAAGAGAGACAAATTAGTCTCAAAAGATGAATTAAGCATAATGGAATGAATTTGAATAGAATTGAGTTGGTTAAAATGAGTTTAGACTCAAACAAGGTAGGCTAAAGACTTTTTCGTAAATATGAGTTTTCACGTATTTCATCAAATACGGAAGTTCTTGATACCAACATGTGTACTTCGAATAGTAAGTTAACTTTCATAATAAACGCGATTCCGTTTGACCTCAAATGGACCAAATGAGGCTTCATTTGACTCAAAATGTAATAAGACTTAATAAGAGGGAGTTTTGATGTGAGAGAGCCTTATATTAGAATGAGATGAGCTCATGCCTTCATTTTCACCTTCAAACAAACCCTAGACACCCTTTCTCTTCTTCTCATTCCATTTTCTCTCCATCGAGTGTGAAGATTGGAAGCTTTGCCAAGTGATTGGAGTGAAGTTGGACTACTTCATCCATCTTCATCTTCTTCCTCAAGTCGTTTTCCCCCATTGTTAGAGTGTAGAACTTGAGAAAGATCTCAAGATTTCTCTCATTGAGCTATAAGTAAGTACTTGGAACTTTTAATGATTTTTCAAGTTATAATGAGTGATTAGGCATGGGTTCTAGCATAAATAGCTTATGAGTAGTATTATTATGTTTTCATGAAATTAGGGTTTGAGATTGGAGATTTTCATCTCAAGAGCAAGCTAATCAAGCGGGCTTTGAGTTCATTGACTTCAAGAGGCAAGTATAAATATTTACCTGTGATCAGTGTTAATTATTATAGAAGTTCATAGAGTTTTCATGGATTTTGTGCATTTCCCATTGAGCTTTAAGGATTGTTTATGATTGATTAAGATGGTTAATGGATACTTAGAAGTATTATTTGTGAATGGATGATGTATGAGGAGGGAATAGGAGGTTCCAATGTCTATTGCAAGTGTGGAAATGTAATGGAGAAAGGAGAGTAAAAGAAGGAAGAATAGATCAGAAATTCGGATTGGAATTCTGAACTGTTCGCTTGAGCAAAGCACTTTCTGTTTGGGCCACTTGAGCGAACCATAAGTCCGCGATTTGCTCGAGCGAACCACTTTCTGTTTGGGTCCGCTCAAGCGAACTTGAGTCCTCTCGAACGAACCTGATACTGGCCAACACATTAATTGTGAGTGAAAAATTGGCCAATCGATCGGACCGTTAAGTGGATTTTGGATTTTTGAATGGACTAGGAGTACTTCTTGTGACTATAAGTACTCCCTAAATTAGTTTCAAGGCTAATCACGAGGTGAATTGGGACTGTTAAGAATTAAGGACAATGAAGGAAGAATTCCATGGGTGATAATTATGGGGACCATAATATATACATAAAATATATAAATGTGATGTCCATCGAGAATAACACGTGCATTTGGTAACCAATGATTACACTTAGATGGTTGTTTAGATTTTAGTTAGAATTGAATAGAACCATAAATGATTAGCAATTCTCTCACAATAATGTTGTATTCCAATCTAATGAGATTGGTATTATTGTTAGTCCCTTCCCTTGTTGTGAAGGGAATTATTGAATTGAATTGAATCTAGAAGTGGATTGCTTATTAGAAAGTATTGACTCTTGAGTCTGTCACTACCTAGCTATTGAACTGGAACTCTAAATGAATTCAATGAATGAATAAATAAAACAAATGACCATTCCTACTGTAGTAGATGGATTTGGGGGGCGTTCTAGAGCTCCGTGGTGATGCCAGTTGTCCTTGACCCGGACACTGGCAAGTCCCACAATTTCGATCATATCTATGAGTATTGATTGATGCCTTCTATTTGGAAGATGAATCATTTCTTTGAGGAAAGATGGTAAATGAAATGAAATGAAATGAATGAAGTGTGATTCTAAACGCACCCACTTGTTTTGCTGTACCCACCCACATTTTAATTTTTTTTAATCACCAAAATGCCCCCAGGTGAAATGACCAAATCACCCTTTACCATCATCCTCCTCCCTCCTCTTGGTCTGGTTCTCCAACGGTGTTTCTTGCCCTCCTCTCTACTCATCTCCTCCTCCTCTTCTTCTTCTTATTATTATTATTATTATTATTATTATTCTTCTTCATTATCCCTTTTATCCACTATTTCGAGACTGTCCATCTGCACTCATTCATCCCCATTGATCTTCATCTCCTTCCTCATCATCTTCTCCAACTCTTAAAAAGTATCATCAAGTCTCCTCCATTTGTTTAAAGATATTGGAGACACTCATCTCCCTGCACCACATTGTCTATTGAAAGTAGGCATTTTCAATATGGACAAGTAACTTACGATCTACCAAGAGGAGGTATACTCTTGACTTCGTTTCCAGCATTTTAATTAAAATTTTCGCGTCGTGCTCGGTACTCCAGAGCCGTGTAAATGAATATTGCACGGCAGAATACCATCAAACATATTAGATTTGCATGGAATAAATATGCCGTGCAAAAATTTTTTGCACGGCATAATTTTGCCGTGCAATAAATTTTTGCAGGGCATATTTATTCCGTGCAAAAATTTATTGCACAACAATAGTAAACCGAGCATAATTCATAAGGGCGGCATATAGTCTTGTGCATTGATATACTAAGATTTAGCAATCATATTTTTAGGAGATTCAGTCAACCGGTGCCAGTGAGTGCTCTTTGGATTTTACTAATGTCTTCACCACTGACACGATATTTAGAAGCCGAGAGGACCTAATCCGATGGACAAGGGAAGTTGGAAAGAAACATGGCTTGGTAATTGTAATCAAAACTTCAGATGCTGGTGGAGATGGTAAGAAGCCGATAATAGTTTTATCTTGTGAGAGAAGCGAAAGTTATAAGGGTCCATCGAAGGTCTCCGAAAAGAGAAATCCTAATAAGGCAACGAGAACGAAGAAGTGTAGTTGCCCTTTTGATTTGAAGGGTCGAAAGTTGGCAAATGATGATGATTGGATGTTAACGGTGGTTTGTGGGGTGCACAATCATCCAAACGCACAACATCTCGAGGGGCACTCATTTGCTGGGAGGCTTTCAGGGGAGGAAATCAATGTTTTGATTGATATGTCGAAGAGTATGGTGAAGCCGAGGAACATCCTTCGAACGTTGCAGGAAATGGACGTGCACAACACCACTACGATGAAGAGTATCTACAATGCCCGTCAGAAGTGGAGGGTGACTGAGTTGGCCGGTCGATCACAGATGCAGCAACTCATGATGCATTTGAAGCAGAACAACTATATTGAGTATCACACTAGCAACGACGCTACAGATGCTATGATGGACCTATTCTGGGCACATCCATCATCTATTCAGTTGTTACGTGCATTTCCAGAAGTTTTGATAATGGATTCCACGTACAAGACTAATAGATATCGACTTCCCTTACTTGAGATTGTTGGTGTCACATCCACTCAACTGACTTTCTCCGTTGCTTTTGTATACCTTGAATCAGAG
This sequence comes from Umbellularia californica, assembly GCA_028538565.1. Classification (NCBI taxonomy): domain Eukaryota; kingdom Viridiplantae; phylum Streptophyta; class Magnoliopsida; order Laurales; family Lauraceae; genus Umbellularia; species Umbellularia californica. The sequence goes on from JAPQWN010000004.1 coordinate 43,883,343, forward strand.
AGGGAGGCCAATTATAGACGGGCTTTGGAGAGGCTTAAAGAATTAATGGATGGGTGCATTATGCCCCGTGTGATTGTAACCGATAGAGAGTTAGCATTGATCAATGAAATTAATGTTGTTTTTCCGAATGTAGCAAGCTTATTATGCAGGTGGCATATTTCTAGGAACATCTTGGCAAATTGTAAGAAGTATTTTGAGACCAACGACAGATGGGATGCGTTTACATCTTGTTGGAACATGTTGGTAGTCTCTCCCACTAAAAATGACTACATTCAACTTCTAAGTGCATTGAACCGGAATTTCTATGGGTATCCACACGCTGTTGATTATGTGAAGAACTCGTGGTTGAATAACCACAAGGAACAATTCGTAGCTACTTGGACGGATCAGCATATGCACTTCGGAAACGTGACTACGAACAGGGCTGAGAGCGCACATGCAAAATTGAAGAGACACCTTAGCACATCGAACTGTAGCTTTGATACGTCCTGGTAGGTTATCCATGCATTGCTCGAGTTGCTCTTTACAGAGATAAAGGCTTCATTTAAAAAGAGCATGAACACCGTGCAACATAAGTTCAAACCGGTACTGTTTCGTGAGTTGAGAGGATTTATATCAAGGAATGCTATGGATATTGTTCTGAATGAGTCGATAAGAGCTGGTTATATTGGTCCTGATTCGGTGGCATGTGGGTGCGTAATTCGACGGACCCATGGGTTACCATGTGCATACGAAATTGCCGAATACATAAGGGAAGGCACTCAAATACCACCGAGTTGTGTCCATCAGTATTGGAGGAAGCTCAATTTAGACTCCACTAAGGTGAATGAAGCCCCCGAGTTGACCACAACTTCCGAGTTCGAGTTGAACAATAGGAATTTCAAAGTACCGATCAGGCTGGTAAAATACAAATATTGAAAAAACTCAGAGAATTGGGGTGTCCTTCGTCTACTTCTCTTCTTGAGCCGGATGTTAAATTGAATACCCGGGGTCGTTCATCCTTGAAAAATAAAAAGTTGGATCGGTCTACACGTCAGGAGCCATCTGCTTTCGAGTATGCACTCTCGATCGAAGATAGCGTTTCATCTAAATCTAACAGTCTAGATGTAATGAAGAGGAAGGATAAAATCAGTGTCCGTCGCACTCGATCATGCACGTTAGAGCATTTGTTTCCTAAGTCTTTAGGACCCTATATCGAGACTATTAAGGATGTTGAAGCAGATGGTAACTGTGGATTTAGAGCAATAGCTGGTCTTCTTGGCATGGGCGAGGATAGTTGGATGCAGGTTAGACTGGATTTAAGCAATGAACTGCAGAGGTATCAAAATTATTATTCATTGGTATATGGAGGAGATGATAAGGTTGGGGAGCTGTATTATGCCTTAGCGTACTATGATAGCCATCCTTCATTTTATCGTTGGATGACAATGCCAGATATGGGTCACTTGATATCTTCATATTATAATGTTGTATTGGTCCACCTTTCTGTGCAGCAGTGCCTTACTTTCCTGCCTTTGAGATCATCCCCGATTCCACCTTGTTCTCGCAAAGTTATCGCGATTGGTTTAATCAATGGTAACCATTTTGTTCAAGTCTTCATGACACCCGGGGCTCCCATGCCTCCCATTGCTACAAATTGGTATAGACACCACCACCCTAATGCAGACGGATGGCAACTACCATATGCTTAGAGCATAGAGCGATTCAAAGAAATAATTGGAGACAGTGTCGCCACACAGGAGTCGGTTCATCTTGATAGTGATTAATTTCTTGTACTTTCAACTTGATGTAAACAAATTTAATACAGGATGTTGAAATGGAAGCAACCTTTTATGTTATTATGTTGTTTGTTTATTCTTTGTTCAAAGAAATCATTTGTATCTCTGCATGGTATATGTTGGCCGAACAGAATGCATATGCATGGAACATGTTGGCCGAGCAGAATGCATCTGCATGGTACATGTTGGCCGAGCAGAATGCATATGCATGGAATATGTTGGCCGAGCAGAATGCATCTGCATGGTACATATTGGCCGAGCAGAATGCATATGCATGGAACATGTTGGTCGAGCAAAATGCATCTGCATGGTACATGTTGGCCGAGCAGAATGCATCTGTATGGTACATGTTGGCCGAGCAGAATTTATGTGCATGGATTGTTTTGGCCATGCAGTGCTGTAGGTTGGTGGACATGTTGTATCCCATTTTAAAGATGCAGGTAGATGTTCATAAAAAAAAAAGGAATCAACCATTTCATATAAGAAGTTAAAAATTCATAAAAGTTCATACACAAGAGCAAAATTCTTCAATTGACACATTAAAGTTTGTAGTACATATCCAAGCTCGAGATACACATGAACCAAAGAAAAAGATATTCCTTCATGAAATTACTTATACATCTCATCAAAAAAATTAGTTTGACAAATACAAAAGCCCGCCTATCATCACTGCTACGCACGTCGGCGGTACGTCACCGGTATGCCATCTAGAATCTCGAGGGAAGTCTGTAATGCCCGATAATAGAAATCGGCTAGCTCATCTGTTCGAGCAAGCGTCGCACGGATATGGTCCTTCGCTCGAATGATCTATAAGAAACAATACAATGTGTCAAAGATAGTTTGAAAGAATAGATGCAAAGATTGTTTGGAATAAGAGTATTTACAATGCCCTCACCGTTCTTGGAGTCGGGTCATCTCTACCCTCATTAAGGTCATAGTGGGAATGGCGAGCGGGGTTCTGTAGACGAGGGTGTGATATCCTAGTGTACCACTCGAGGTAGTCCGGGGAACACTCCCATGTATGCTGTGCTCGATGGCCGCGGTGTGCCAAAGATAATACATGGTCCTCCCATGTAACCCAGTACTGGTCAAGAAACGTATAAGAGACCTTGTATTTACCAGCATTAGTTCCCCGAGTTGCACGAATGGGGGCGAGCGGTGCGGGTGGGATGGTCTGTACGTAGCCAAATTGTCGAAGAATCCTGTGTGGGTGGTAGGGTTCAATGACATCTAGGGCTCTCAAGCAACTACAAAAGAAGGATATCTGCTGAAATGGATGCTGAGCGCTGGCACTAGCATACGGATCCCAACTGACCTGTCATATGTAAATGAATCAAGTCATTAATATAATAACACATGTTAGTGTACAAAAAACGTAATATATGTAAAAAAACGTAAAATATATGTCAAGGACTCTATTCGGTGCTCACCTCGTTCGGGTGAAGGGCATCCAACCTCTCCCGCAGCAACTGTATGTTTTCTCTTGCATTTCTAGAATCCTGACCAGGATTCCAGCGGCTTGCGAGAGGCATCCCTGCAGTGTATCCCCACTGTGCAGGAGGACGGGCGAATGGGAAGTGCTCGTACACCCAGGACTGTAAATGACAATTTATTAATTATACAATCTAAAAGATCAATTATGATGAAACATTTATATGTATATAATAAAATTCTAGGGTCTTACCGTCAGCAGTGTTAGATATCCAGCAATCTGTCGCACATCTGCCCTCGTGGCGGTCCCCAACTGCCGATACAGATACGCTAGTGCACCAACCCCCCATGCATAATGACGGACCCGTGGCAGGTCCATCAGCAAATATAGGTAGTACACTGGGACTCGAGTGGAGGACTTCTCAGTGAATAATGTGCAGCCTAACAAATAAAGAAGATAGCCTCTGGCTGCACACTTTACCTCATCTGCTGACGACGCAGGAGTCACATCGCCGCACACCCGTCGGATCCATCCCATCCTCACTACCCCACCCCGTGCCAAGCTCAACTCTGCTACTACAGATGCCCTATCCATGCCCAGTCCACGCTCGAGTAAATCTACTTGCTCAGTAAATGCCATACTAGTAGATGCGTGGACAGGAAGTCCCGTAACTGGGATGCCGAGGAGAGTAGCCACGTCATCTAAGGTGATTGTCATCTCCCCAAACGGCATGGGAAGGTATTGATCTCGGGCTGCCATCTCTACACAAGGCTCGAAACCAAGGGGCATGAGATATATCGGTAGCTGAAACGCCTCAAGTTTGCCAATCCAGACTCTTCTATGATAGCGTGAAACCGAGGCAAATGAAGATCAGCCCCATCTTCAGGTAGATGTATGTACCAGTCCTTCAGCCGACGCCAATGACTGATACATTTGAGCGGGCCACGTTCCTGCACATTACAAGTATAAATCTTCAATAACATATGTTATTATAGACCATGAAATACCTTATTTGAAAAACAATTACTTAAAACATTGTAAGAATGAACGTGTACCTCCCCGTCCCATATGGATATGGCCACGTACATCCTAACACTCACAAGGACGGATAGGTCGGCCGGACCACTGGGGATAGAATCTTCACCTACTGCTGCTGTAGGAGGACTGGATGGCTGTGCCTCCTCATCTGAGAAATCAGCCTCCCCTGCTGCCGCCATATGAGGACTAGACGACTGTGGAGGACTAGACGGCCTTGCCTCATCCTCTGAGGAATCATCCTCTATAGAGCTTGGGTCATGCTCGTCGACCGGATCGGGCAGTGGATCCTGCTACAATTTGCGTCTTCGTTCAGACGTCGTTGGCCGTTAACGGACGCCAGTCGAAGTACTGGCATGCACACCTCAACGAGGAGGTCTTCCAATGCCAATCTTAGTCTGCACTCTTGCTGGCTCGCTAGAAGTGCTAGCATGTCCACCCGTCGGATGTGAGGTGCCACCAATACTCCGAGCTGTTCTTTTAGGCATTTCTTCAAACCTACTAAAAGTAAAAATCAATAAGAGGAAAAAGCGTAACATAAGAAAGAGAAATTCTATATGCTATGCACCCTCCCATTATGCTGAGCACACCCACATCCCTTTTTGAACAGCTCGCTAAAAATTACTGTTCATAAAGGGATGTGGGTGTGCTCAGCACTTTAAGGGATGCATATTGAATTTTTCAAGAAGAAATCAAGTTTTGTTGTGCTGCTCAGAACAACTATACTGTGCAAATGAATTCTGCATGACACATGTAAACTGTGCAAAAAAATTATGCACGGCATATTTTTTCCGTGCAGCATTCATGTGCCCAGCACATATATGCCGTGCATATATGTTCTGCACGGCATACATTTGCCGTGCAAATGAATTTTGCACAGCATATGTATGTCGTGCAAAAGTGTTCTTCACGGCTGATATTTGCCGTGCAAAATTTATTTGCACAACATATGTATGCCATGCAAAAATGTTACGCACAGAGAACATTTGCCGTGCATAAACCCCGTGCACGAACCTGCGATACCGAGCAGATCAAGATGAATGCACCGTTTCTTTTTTTTTTTTTCCAAAATGCACAGAGATTATGCACTTCGGATGAGAAAGAGAAGAAGAAGAAGAAGAAATTACAACCCTAATGCAAACATTTGTAATCTTTGAGTAAAAAAACTACGATCTAAAAAGAATGTGAAAATTTGTGAAGAAGAAGATAAAAGAAGAAGAAGACTCACATTCTTTAGGATTCGTATGAAGAATAAGAAGAAGAAGAGGCGCTGGGCAGTGGAGCTTTTTAGAGGAGAAAGACTTCCACCCAGTCAAGAAGAGGCGTGAGGCGTGCTGTAGTCGTCTTCAACCTTCAAATCATCGAAGAGAGGGGCGTGTTGCTGTCGTCTTCAACCTTCGTCTTCACTGTTCAAACCGTTGACGAGAGGGGCGTAGTGTGCTGTTGTCTTCAACCTTCGAACCCTTCTTCTTCAACCTTCGTCTTCACTGTTGCACAAGAGGGAACGTTGGAGGAGGAAATCGTGGGCACTTTGGGAAATAAGGTAGGTGGGCTCAGCAAACTTTATTGCAATATAAACAGATGGTGGGTGGGTTCAGAATGTGGGTGGGTACAGCAAAACAAGTGGGTGCGTTTAGAATCACCCAATGGCCTAAGCCACTTGTTGCTTATCATTTTCATCTACCACCAATGGTCAGATGGTTACACCTGTCCTCTCCAATTTCAAATCCATCTTTATTTTTTAACTTGTGGATGCCAGCTGTGTGCGCTGGATTACTTTATTCATTTGTTCTGACGGGAGGCCACATTTTCATATTCATCAATCAGCAGTCGCAGTGGACCAATACTTCTTACAGTCCCCCCACCTCCGCTCATTTCATCTGTAATGGGGCCCCCCCTGGGTGATTTAAGTTTTATAGGTGGGCCTTGCCATTTGGATTTTACTGGTGGGCCCCACTGTTTGGATTTTCAAACTAAATGGCCGGATCAGGAATTGGGGGGCCCACATAATATATTGTACAGTTCGGATCTTCAATTGGGGGACCAACATAAGTAAGAAAACAGGTTGAGACTTTTTCATAACTCAGAATAATAATAATAATAAGATACTTAGCTTTAAGATCTTGGAGTTTATTAGTTTAATTAAAAAAAAAACCTGAATGGTTTGGCTTACAAATATGAAGCCCATATGGATGAAAAAGGATAAGGGTATGAAAATTTTGGTGTAAATGACCTTAATTACACACAATTTTCACACCTCATCTACCTGACGATTGTTAACCATTTTGCATGGAAATCATTTACAAATGATTGCAAACAAACAACCCCGAAGGCATTTTCATGCTATAGCCTACATGCATATTTGGTACCTGTTGATTGTTTACATAAATACTTTTAATTTTGATATAATAGATGTGTTTGTCTGTTTGATATCTTAATCACATTTAATAATTCAGGCATCAATATATTAAGATTCTAATATTTGTCATGTATTGATGTTGATATGGATGCAATTATGCAAAATACATGGATTATGGACGCCTACAATTTATCCTTATTTTTAAATATTTTTTAGAATATTTTTCGTTTATATTTAAAAGGAAGTAGAAAATATCCTACGATTCGCGATTCGATTCACGATTCGATTTGATTCGATTCGACCCCTTGAGCGATTCACGATACGATTCACGATTTAACAACCTTGATGTAATAAGAGGTTCTTATGAACTATTAGTTATTGATTTTTTTTTTACTTGATCATTTGAGAATAATTCATGTTCTTTCCAGATGGGGATAATAATCTAATGAATCAGATCATCATTAATGAGAAAAACACATACACAACTCAAACTCATGTGCGCCAGTGTGTGGAGAGAGATAAAATACTTGAGAACCAATTTCCATATAGATTATTGTTAGGAGATCTAAGTTCAAGAAGAAGAATGGCATACCCATATGGAATCTCTCTAGTTGCAAACAAACGTGTATATGATGGATCATCCAACTCTGGAATGTAAGGAGGTTTTTCCTTCGCCAGGATATCTTTATACTGAGGTTCAGTGCTCGGCCAAAACCATACAATGCCATTTTGCTCGCAACTTGGATAAACAGCTGCACATGCCTTCTTGAATGTGTGAATCTGCACAGGTTTTTTTTTTTAGTGAAGATTGATTTAAGTCATGTACTAGACAGTTGAGAACTTCCCTCAAGGGAGCAATAAGCTCCTTGAGCTGAGAATTTTAATTATTATTTCCTGATGCACGGTCTACTCTTACAATTACCAAAGGCTTGAAAATTAGAAAAGTAATAAAAAATGGTATAGAGCAGGTAATCATATTTGGCCGAAAGCAAGTTTTCTCCAACACAACACATGTTTTCTTCGTTGTTTATGTTCGTGAAATAAAGTTTATAATTTCCAAAAAAGAAAAAAAAAAGAAAAGAAAAGGTACAACTCCCGGCTACAGAACTTAGAAATGCATAAGACTCGATCGAACTCAGTACGACTAGGGCAATTCTCGTTCATGATGTCTAAGTTGATGCTGCAATTGGTTCATTATGAAATCAGAAGGGAGGTTGGTTTTGATTTTTGAGGATTCCCCTTCCATCGATTTTCACTGGATTTCTAAGGTTTTAAGCGATGGGTTTTCAAAATTTTAACAACTCTATTAATAATTCTCTGAGAAAATTTGTTATGAATGCATTTGAAAAATTAAAAAAACTGAAGGTTTAGTTAGTTGTTACTAAATCTTTAAAATCAAGTAAACTGTAAACACACTTATTTGAGTTTGTTCACATTCACATTTGCTTCCGAGTTCCATGTAGAGATTTTTGCAAATTACGAGCAAAACATGCACTCTCTTCAGATATTCCTTTAATAAATATTTTCATATTATTCTTATGATTTTTTACACTTTTTAGACCCTAATTTCAGAAAGTTGCAGGACTCATTTTGACTCGGCCAAAACTACTTGGTTTCAGTCAAGACAGAGCCCCACTTTGAAACGAAGAGTCTTTTTGTTGCTAAGGAGCTAAATGCAACATTGTAGCATGTACATTATGAACAACTCAGTGAAGCTATGCACCCAAGCCCTCTATATTCAAATATTCTTTGTAATCTAACAATTCCAAATCATCATTAAAACCTTATATCATCTTTCCGACTTCAGCTTAGTGAGTAATGCTTTTCTATTCAAGCTTATTTAAATCCATGTTCTCATTAATCCAACAACCCACCCACATCTTTCCACACTACATTCCAAGTCTTTACTGGTCTTCCCTTTCCCCTAGAACTTATAATTCTTCGATACATTGTACAAGGCCGTTCCTTATCATCAATTTACATTCCAAAACCATCTCAAGTGGTTTTTCTTGATTTTCTTTTAGATCAGAGCAAAATATATATTTCCTGTTATGTTTCCATTTCTAATTCTATATTCCTTCAACTCCACAAATATATCTTAGCATGCGCATTTCAACAATATGTACATTTGCTGCATTCTTGTTCCTTTTTTGCCTAACATCAAACTCCATTCAACAAAGACTTCAATACCCAAGAGCAACTACTGAATAAAATGGAGGATTTAAGTTGGATATAGAAAAGAAGATGAAGAGAAAAAAGGCAAAGTGGAGACAAGGTACTGGTGTATTAAGCTTTTCAGAACTCACAAACCTTACCCCAGACAACTGGGATAAGGCTTAGATGATAATGGTGATGAATAGAAAGGAAATAAAATGAGAAAACTGGAGGCTAGCAAAACATATATATGTTTTTTATTCGTGACTAATAAGGGCAAGGAATAATTAAGTTGCAATGAATACAATCACAATTTGGGATTACTAATGTATTTTGTTCTAATCAAATTCTATGAATACAATCACAATTTGGGATTCACTCTTCACCCTATATTAAGTGGTGCACCTGATCCAACTTTAATTATACAAACTAATCTGTCACAAACCAAAAGTAAATTAAACAGCTATAAAAAAACAAAGAAACACATCAAACCCATGAATTATCAGCAAAAAAACAAAAACAAAAACAAAAAACAACTCTTACATGAACAGAAGCTTAATTCTACAACAAACAGAGGCATGATCAATGGGTTTTGATAATGCTTACCTGCAGGCCATCAGGGGGCGCCTGAGGAATGAACTTGCAATCACCAGCACCGTCGAAACACCACCCATGATAGACGCACTGCAACCGCCCCCACTGATCAATCCGCCCCTCGGAGAGCGGCGCAAGGCAGTGTGGGCACTTGTCGTCGAACACCTGCCATTTCCCCTCCACCTTGTCCCACCAAACAACAACTTCAAGACCCAACACCGTTTTGGCATATGGGACCCTCTTATCGAGGTCGCAGACGGGCGAGATGGGGTACCTGTAAGTGCCTAAATTGTTACGGACTTAGTTTAAGTGATGAAGGGGATTAGGAAGATCTTATTCAGCTGATCGGAGAAGTCACCGACGGCCTGAATCCTGAAAAGAGGGAAGAAAGAACAGTCAGGGCCCGAGGCTGCTGTCATCCAAAGGCACTCCGACGCCTGAGTTAGTGCAGTCACTGAACTAGGGTGAAGTGGAGAAGAAGGTGTTTAGCAAAATAACAGTGCAGGCTGTGTATTGCATGTACCTGTTCATGGTTCTCCATGCAGGCATATATAGAGGAGAGTAGAAGGTTCCATAGTGGAGGTAGGTGAAGATACTTGTCCCATCAGTCCACACTTGGGATCATTAGTGGGGGTAGGTAAGGATACTTGTCCCATCAGACATCCCCTCAAATCCATTACATAAATGTGGATGTGATCTGTTGATAGGAACAAGCTCTTAATAATGGCGGTGGCCACCCTACTTGTCAGGGACTCCCTATAAAGCACTCGTCCCATCTCATAATGGGAGTTTGGACGCCCAGTGTTCACCTCGGCCTAAGGGCCGAACTGGGGAATGCACCGAGGTCAGCTATACCCGAGGTCGGACGGGGGTGTGAGGGCGAGGCTGAGCTCGGAAAGGCGTGGTTGGTATTTCAACCGAGACCATGCCCGAGACCAGTCCCATCTTGACAGCGGCTGAGATGCGGCTGTGGAGGCCTTCTTTGATTAGGACAATTGTCGAGGCCGTGACAACATCGGTTTCGGTGGAAACAGTCCACACAACTGCCCCCCTGCTCCTGACCTCGGGGGCCTGGACAACACGGGGTTAGGAGTGATAGGACGAATATTTACCGAAACCGATCTCGTAGCTTATAAAGAAGCGTGGGGTGCCGTTTTGTCTTCCGAGGCGCATTTAATAGCGCCTGGCTGTCTGGAGGCGGTTCGATAGCCCATTCATATCATTATGAAAGCGACGCGGTGCTGCCACGTGTCTCGTCCCTAATGGCCGTGATGTCATATCGAGGAGACGGATAGCGTGCTCGAGGCAGTGTCTGCGCGCGCGCTTTTCGGGATACGAAAAGATTTGTCATTCCTGTATAAAAGCTTTCGTCTCTGAAGGAGGACTACTTTTGCTGTCAGTGCGTTTGGAGCCTCTGCTTGAGATCTGCCTGAAGCTTCGTCGTCCGAGAAGTCCATTTTCTGCCTTTCGAAGTCCGGGGTTTCCGTTCTCCCTAGATTCCGTCCAGCCTTGCGTCCCAGTGAGTCCCTCTCTGCCCTTCTTTTGCCATTTTTCCTTCTCTGGGGCATTTTTCTTTTCTTTTGGGGATTTATACTCTCTGTCCTCCTTCTCCGTTGCCGTGACCTGTACTCCGGTCTATGTTGGGGAAAATGGGAGTGTATAGACATTGGATAGACACAGAGCTCGCCCTAGCAGAGCTTAGAAAAAAATACCATATACCAGAGAACGTCCAGATTAGGGCGGATGAGCCTGAAGACCGAATCCGACCTCGGGTTCTTGTAGACGGGTGGATGCCTTTCCCACTAGTGGCCATAATCGAGGGTGGGGTGAGATTCCCAGTCCATCCTCTCCTGAGGGCCTGTCTCAGGAGGTGGAACCTGACCCCTTGCCAACTAATGCCCAATGGCTTCAAGATAATTATGGGTGTAGCCGAACTCAATAGGATTTTGGAAATCGACCTCGGCGTTGAGGACATCGAGGACGTCTACGACCTCTGTCGATCTCCGAAGGACGACGCTTATTACCTCCGAGTTCGGTCGAAGGGGAGCCCCATAATCAACGAGCTTGAGGACAACACAAAATATGCTGGGGACGACTGCCTGTACGTCAAAGGGAGTTGGGAGTATGCCCCTGGAGAGCCCAGGGTGGATCACATACCCCGTCGTCTCGGAGTGCCACCGAGTAAATATTTGAATTTCTAGTCTTTTTGTTCTTCTGTTTTGCCGAACTGACACTCAAATTCTTGGTGTGCGGGTCATAAAGAGAGACAACAGCAAAAAAAGAACTCCAGGTGGCGGAGAAACGCTACCTGGCTAAAGAAAATATACAGCTACAAGGGTCACCGGACGCGATCAGCCTCAGCCCTTCTCGGGTACGAGCCTGTGTACCGGTCGTTTATAAGAAGGCGGCACGAGAACCTTAGGGGGGCGCAGATTTTAACTCTTGCCGAAGCCGAGGAGCAGACAACCCGAGCTGAAGGGTCTGCAGAAGTGCCCCCCGAGATCATACCCTTCCAAGCTTCTGCTGAAGCCGGACCTTCACGGACCGAGGCCGCTGCTGAGACCGATTCCGAAGAGGAGCGCGAGTCACAAGGTGAACCCGAGGAGGCTCGGAGAGTAGAGCTTGTGGACCTTCAGTCTTCCGAATCAGACGAGGTCGGGATGGGGCGACGCCGTGCGGCGATGATAAGCCTTGATGATGTCGTCTTTGGAGACTCGCCCACCCCCTCGGGACCCGCTCTTCCTCCAAACCTGGAAGAAACAATGGTCTCTCCTCCAAGCCAGTCTCCTCTTCGGCCCTCCTCGACGACTGAGCGTCGTACTAAATCCCAGGGGGACTCAGTTCGGAAGGGAAAAAGGCCTAGAACCACTGATTCAACCGAGGACGAACCCAACCCGGTTCCTCAGCACTCTCCGCTGCTCGGTCCTCCACTCTGGAAACCTATTTTTTTGCTGGAGGACGGCCAGCCACTGTCATCGGACGCCCGGTTGACTGACGGGACTTCCGTTGTTAGTGCTCTCGCGCATGCTTGCGCTCTGCCTGGAGATATGGCAGAGTATTGGAAGCGGAGCGAGGTGGAGCTGGACGTGGCCCAGATGGGCGACGCCCTCAAGGTAGTTTCTTCTTCTCTGAGCTTGTGTTTCTCCTTTGGCTTTTGCACTTCCAGTACTGACCTCCTTGTGACACTTGCTTCCACAGATCCTGCAAAGGGGTCTTGTATTGGCGGAGAAAGCCCAACAGAGCGCTGCTCGGGCAGAGCGGGCGGAGAAGAGAGAAATGGAGCTTGAGGCGGAGCTCGGAGAAGTAAAAACGAAGGCGGCCGAGCAAGAAACATACGCTGCGGGCCTTAAAAACGAGCTCGACAAGGCCAGAGCAGAATTGGAAAACCAAGTCAGGACAACGGCCGAGCTCGAAAAAAAGTGGGAGGAGGTAGAGGCTGCACTTCGTGCCGACGTCGAGAAGCTGAGGACTGAAGTCGAAAAGGCTTTTGACGAAGGGGTGGCAGAAGCCACCGAGCATTATATTGCCGAAGTGAAGAAGGTCAGCCTGAAAGCCTGGAGGCTGGGGTGGACGAGCTCGTTAAGAGCAGCAGGGGTACCCGAGGACAGCCCTGTGTTCACAGAGATCCCCCAGTTTCCTCCTCCCCGGCCCGCTCTGAGTCAAGCTCCTGAGGTCCCTGTCGGGGAAGGTGATGACACTGTCCCTGGAACTAATGTCGATGCCGGACAAGTGATTGCCGAAGCCGAGGGGGACGCTGCTGTTGGTAGTGCTGAGGAGGCCGTGGTTTGAGAAAAACTTTTATGTATTTTTCTTTTTTGACTTTCTGTACTGGGGGAAGATAAAAAATTTGTTGTTTCGGAAGAAATTTGTAATCAGTCTTCACTTTTTGGAATAGAATTGATTTTGCTTCCGATTTTGAACATCCGTGGTGAATGTTTCTTGTCTTGTCCTTTCTCTCTTTATGCGTTTGGCTGAACAACCAGAATAAAGTAGGAAATAAAACAAGTAAATGAGCTCGGTCCATAGCCCTGCTTAATATATTTTTTGTCACCTGAGATGCCGTATTGATCCTGCAATTATGACAGGCGTTGACTTCGGTAACAAGTGCTCGGTCCTATGACCAGAGCTGAGTCCGGTTTTATCATCAAAACTTGACTGGCCCAAAGGCCGCGCCGAAGTAATTGACCCTAGTAACCGGGCTGTGTATATGCCGAGCTCCAAAACACGGCCATCTTCTTTGAGAATAGGAGATAATTTGGAGAATGCAAACTTATTCTATAAAAAGAACCAGTTTATTACCTTCCGAAATCAGATTACATCTCAAAAATAGAATTTCTTGAGGTGGGTGGCATTCCACGGGCGTGGTAGTTCTTTGCCTTCCATGTCCTCAAGCTTGTAAGCAGACTGCCCAGCTACCGAAGTCACCTTGAATGGCCCGTGCCAGTTCGGTGCAAACTTTCCTTCGCTAGGGCGTCTGTCTGCTGGAAGGGTCTTTTTCAAGACCAATTCTCCAGGGGAGAACTTCCGCTCTTTGACCCTTTGATTGTACCCTCTAGCCAACTGTCGTTGGTAGGAAGCGAGGTGGATGGCTGCAGCATCCCTTCGTTCCTCAGCCAAGTCGAGCTCTGTGGCGAGGTTTGTATCATTTTGGCCTTGGTCGAACAGTTCCGACCTAAGAATCGGGAGACCGACCTCAAGTGGGATTACAGCTTCCATTCCGTAGGCTAGGGAGAAGGGAGTTGCCGAGGTCGAGCGCCTTGGGGTAGTCCTGTACGCCCAGAGGACACTTGGAAGTTCCTCTACCCATCTGCCTTTGGCTCGATCTAGTCTCTTTTTTAGTCCGTCAAGCACCACTTTGTTCGAAATTTCAGCCTGTCCATTACTCTGGGGGTAAGCCGGGGTAGAATAGTAGTTCCTGATGCCAAGGTCTTGACAGAAGCTTCTGAAGAAGTTGGAGTCGAACTGGGTCTCGTTATCCGTGACCAAGGCTCGAGGAACTCCGAATCTAGTTACGATGTTTCTCCACACGAAGTTTTTGGTATCCTTCTCAGTGATGGAGGACAACGCTTCAGCTTCTATCCATTTGGTAAAATAGTCAGTAGCTACCAACAACCATCTTTTGTTTCCTGGAGCTCGGTGGAGTGGTCCCACGAGGTCCAGCCCCCATTGGGCAAAGGGCCAGGGGCTGGAAAGAGGACTTAGGTCATGTGCTGGCTGATGGAGAGAATGGGAGAACTTTTGGCACTTCTCACATTTCCTGGCGTAGACCTGTGCGTCCTTCTGCATATAGGGCCACCAGTATCCCTGACTGATAGCTCGGTAAGCCAGTGACCGACCTCCAATGTGGCTGCCGCAGATCCCTTCGTGAATTTCATAAAGGAAGTCCTCGACTCTGCTCGGGTGTACGCACTGGAGGTAAGGGCCATTGTAGGACTTTTTGTAGAGTTTGCCATCCGGAGAGAGCCAGAATCGGGCTGCCTTTAGCTTGATTTTGTGAGCCTGGTTCTTGTCTTCGGGCAACTGGTCATTCTTGAGATAGGAGATGAGTTCATCCATCCAGCTCGGGCCGAGATCAATACACATGAGCTGCCGAGATGGTTGAAGTTGTATACTCGGTCTGTCTAGTGCTTCTACTTCGACAGTTCTTCTTTTTCCTGCCTCGACAGCAGAGGCCAAGTTTGCAAGGGCGTCGGCGTGAGAGTTGGAGTCCCTGCCTATCTGCCTGACTTCAGCCTTTTGGAACTGAGATAGGAGTTGCTTAGTGTGGGCCAGGTAGGCTGCCATCCTGTCATCACGGGCCTGGTAATCCCCATTGAGTTGGTTTGTCACCAGCCGTGAATCGCTGAAGATCACCAGTTGTTGTGCCCCCAGGATTTTTGCGCTGCCCAGCCCTGCAATTAGTGCTTCATACTCAGCTTCATTGTTAGATGCTTTGAAGTCCAGAGTCAGAGCTTGCTCAATGACGAGGCCCTCCGGAGATTGAAGGACTACGCCAGCGCCAGCCCTTTTGGAGGTGGAGGACCCATCGACGAAGACTTTCCAAGATGAGGCGAGGAACTGTTTCCAGGACCGCTCCTGTTTGGTCTCGGCAGAAGTTCTCGCCTCCTTTCCCCCCAGTTCGGTGTCGAGGGGGCTCGGTGCCGAACTAGGAGAGGTAAATTCGACAATAAAGTCTGCCAGTACTTGGGCTTTGATGGCCGTCCTGGGCTGATAATTGATGTCATATTGCCCGAGTTCGACAGCCCATTTAGACACTCTGCCTGAAAAGTCTACTCTCCGGAAGAGGGATTTGAGCGGGTGTTCTGTCACAACCGCTATAGAATATGTCAGAAAGTAGTGGGAGAGCTTGTGGGATGCACTGACGAGTGCAAATGCGAGCTTTTCTAGTGGCAGGTACCTCATTTCGGCGTCCAGCAGGATTTTGCTTGTGTAATAGATGGGCTTTTGCTGCCTGTCATCTTCTCTCACGAGTACAGAGCTTACTGCATGGTCCGAAACCGCCAGATATAGGTATAAGACCTCACCCCGAACCGGGGTGGAAAGCAGAGGAGGGGAAGAAAGGTATGCTTTTAGTTCCTGGAGAGCACTTTCGCATTCCGGGGTCCATTGGAACCCGGAGCTCTTTTTTAAGAGCTGGAAGAAGGGATGGCATTTATCTGAGGCTCGACTGATGAATCGGTTCAGTGCTGCTGCCATCCCGGTAAGTCTCTGAACCTGTTTTGTCGACGTCGGACTCTGTAGGGCTCTGATGGCCGAAATTTGATCGGGATTGGCCTCGATTCCGCGCCTAGTAACCAGGCTGCCTAGGAACTTGCCCGAGCCGACGCCGAATGCACATTTGGAGGCGTTTAGCTTGAGCTTGTACTGGTTGAGGATGGAGAAGGTCTCATGTAAGTCAGTCAGGTGGTCCTGTAACCGTTTTGACTTAACGACCATGTCATCGATATATACCTCGACCGTCCTGCCGAGCTGGTCCTGAAACATCTTGGTCACCAGCCTCTGGTAAGTGGCACCGGCGTTTTTTAACCCGAAGGGCATTACTTTGTAACAGTAGGTGCCCCTGGGTGTTATGAACGCGGTTTTCTCTTGATCAGGCTCATGCATTGGAATTTGATGGTAACCTCGGTAGGCATCGAGGAAACTCATCCTTTCATGCCCGGCAGTGGCGTCGATCAGCTGATCTATCTTCGGTAAAGGAAAGCTGTCTTTGGGGCAGGCTTTGTTCAGGTCGGTGAAGTCTACGCAGACCCTCCAGCTCCCATCCTTCTTTTTCACCACAACCGTGTTGGCTAACCACACAGGGTAGTGGACTTCTCTAATGGCTTCAGCTTCCAGTAACTTGCTGACCTCCTTGGTCACAGCGTCGGTCTGTTGGGTACCCGACCTTCGAATCTTTTGGACAACAGGTTTATGTTGAGGGTCTACATTTAGCTTGTGGCTTATGACCTCCGAGCTGATGACAGACATTTCGTATGGGGTCCAGGCGAAGACCTCTCTATTTTGCAACAGGAAGTCGAGCATCCTGGCCCTTTCCTCGTCAGCAAGTTGACTACCGAGCAGGAAGAATTTCTCTGGATCGCTGGGGTCGATCCCGACCTGGGTGAGGTCCTCAACGCTCTTCTGCTCGGGAGTCCCGCCCACAGCATCGAGCTCAACTTCGAGCTCGGTCATGTGGACTCACTGAGGCTCTGTCTCTCCGGGGACCACGGCCAAGAGACATTCTTTGGCCATGTCTTGGTCGCCGCGGACTATGATGACTTCGAAGCTCCCGTCCTTGTTCTGTAACGGGAACTTGAGCTTCTGGTGATGGGTCGAGGGTACAGCCTCCATGTTATGAAGCCAGGTTCTCCCCATGATGGCATTGTATGGAGATTGTGCATCCACCACCAGGAAGTCTGCCGTCGTGGGGGCTCCTCCGACCTCGACCTTGAGGGAAATCTTCCCTTTGGGATATACCGTCTTGGAGCTGAATCCCACTAAAGGGGTGCGAGCTTCGAGCAGATCCTCTTCCTTCAGACCCATTCTTTTGAAGCAGTCGAAATAAAGGATTTCTGAGGAGCTCCCGGGGTCCACTAGGATCCTCTTGACGTTGAAGTTTTGCAACCTCATAGTCAAAAGAAGAGGATCATTGTGGGGTAGCTGAACCCCGGCCAAGTCTTTGTCTGAGAACCAAATCTTTGGTCTCTCTATGCGGGCCTTTTTTACAGAGGGACCAAGCTCGGCTGCCATCACGTGTTTGCCGTGCTGGGCCCTCCTGGCCTCGGCGCGCGCTTGATCACTGCCTCTGGTTGCGGGGGCCAGGTGAATGACGTCGATGGTCCCTATAGGCCCATCGCTGTCCCTGTCGTTGAGGTGGTGCTGTTGGGCTTGGTTTACCCGTCCCTCCTCTTTAATATGATCTCTGAGGTGCCCATCTTTTACAAGCCTTTCAAGATGATTCTTGAAGGAGTAGCAATCCTCGGTTCTGTGTCCTCTATCTTTGTGGTAGGCACAGAACTTGCTCTGATCTCGTAAGGCAGCGTCACCTTTCATGGGCTGGGGCCATTTGAAGAAAGGCTGGGCTTGGATTTTGCCCAGGAGTTTGTAAATGGGCTCTTTGAAGATGGTGTTTACGGCTTTGTGAGGGGCGCCACTTGGCTTCGGCTTTGCGCTGCCTCCCGAAGTGGGAGCAGAACGCGCTGCCGAGCTGGATGGCTCTCGACTTCGGTCTGCCTCCCTCTTAGCAAGCCTCTTTTCCCTCCTTGTAGGTCGGCCTTCCGAAGGTCGGCCCTCGGAAGGCTGGCCCTCTTGGAGCGGGGGCCAAAGATTATGGCTCTCCCGAGCCCGGAGCTCGTCCTCTTCTTGCTCAACATACTGGTTGACCCGGGCCATGAGTGTCTTTACTGAGTCCGCTGGGCGACGCGCCAACTTCCTCCGAAGCTCATTTCCTGGTAGCAAACCTTGTTGAAAAGCCGTGACGACTACCTCGTCATTGGAATTCTCGATCACGCTGTAGATGTCCAGAACCTTTTGGCGAATCGAGTGATATTCTCTGTCGGCCTCATCTTGATAGAGATTAGGTCGGCGTCGGTCTTTGGGATGACCCGATGTGCTTGAAACTTCTCGACGAAGGAGTTTCGGAGCTGTCGCCAGCTCGAGATCGATCCCTCAGAGAGCGCACAGAACCACCGAAGCGGGAGGTCACCTAAGCTGGAGGAGAAAACCTTGCAGTCGAGGTTCCCGTCGCCGCTGAATACCGACATCTTCTGGATGAAGTGTCGAAGGTGAGCTTCAGGGTCGGACGTCCCGTCATAAAGATTGAAGCGTGGGACGCTGAATTTATCAGGGAGAGGATGGTCTGTGATCTCCCGAGTAAACGGGGAGGTGCCGTGGATGTCGCCATATTTGGTAGCCAACCGACCTCGAGCGAGGCCGGCATGCTCCAGGTTCTGCTGCACGGCCAGCTTAATTTGCTGATCAATATAAGCAGCCATGTCGGGGTCGGCCCCGGTCTCGCGCTTTTGCCTCTGGCGCTGACGCTGGTCGGCGCTGGCGTGAGTGTTACTCGAGCCCTCTTCCCGAGCTCGGGCACGTCTCTCGTTTAGTTGCTCCCTTAGGTCTAGCTGACCCTCAGGGACCCGCCGAGCTTTTCGCTGAGGTGGGGGCGTGTGAGAGGCTTCGGGCTGGGGTCCATCCTTGACCTCCAGCTGTCGCTGGAGCTGGAGGATCTGAGCCTTCTGTTCCTCAATGACGAGGTTCTGAGCCTTGATTGCTTCAGCTTGGGCTTCAACATCGTCCTCTAGGGCCGTGTCGTCGTCACCTTCGTCACCGAGGTGGATATGGTCCTCCTCCATGTGGTCTTCGTGATGAGACCGAAGAGGTTGAGATTGCTCAGGAGCTCTACCTCGCTGGGATTGTTCCTGAGGAGGAACGTCCTTGCGGGGTGCTTGGGTGAAAACGACCTGCAGGCGTGGACGCTCCGCCTGGGAGGACGTTGTCCGGGCCCGTACTGCTGCGGGACCACTCCGAGGAGACGCTGGTACACCTCTTGACGATGAGTGTGTCATCGTGACGGGTGACCCTACGCTTCGAACACCGGGATCCCCTTCCGCTCTTTTCAACTGAGGGTTGGGTGGTGTTTGCCTGATATCTCTTTCTTGTCTTGTCACCAATGCCCCTGCCTGGTTGGTCACCAGTGGAGGCGGCGTGAGAGGCAAGAATATCTCTGGCTGGCTGGATATGGATGGTCCAACAACGCTCTTTCCCTTCTTAGCCTTAGGAGGCATGGCTATCAGGATGAAAGTATGGCTTTTGCAGGTCGTGGGTTCGAGTTTCCCACAGACGGCGCCAATTGTAAGTGCCTAAATTGTTACGGACTTAGTTTAAGTGATGAAGGGGATTAGGAAGATCTTATTCAGCTGATCGGACAAGTCACCGACGGCCTGAATCCTGAAAAGAGGGAAGAAAGAACAGTCAAGGCCCGAGGCTGCTGTCAGCCAAAGGCACTCCGACGCCTGAGTTAGTGCAGTCACTGAACTAGGGTGAAGTGGAGAAGAAGGTGTTTAGCAAAATAACAGTGCAGGCTGTGTATTGCATGTACCTGTTCATGGTTCTCCATGCAGGCATATATAGAGGAGAGTAGAAGGTTCCATAGTGGAGGTAGGTGAAGATACTTGTCCCATCAGTCCACACTTGGGATCCTTAGTGGGGGTAGGTAAGGATACTTGTCCCATCAGACATCCCCTCAAATCCCTTACATAAATGTGGATGTGATCTGTTGATAGGAACAAGCTCTTATCAATGGCGGTGGCCACCCTACTTGTCAGGGACTCCCTATAAAGCACCCGTCCCATCTCATAATAGGAGTTTGGACGCCCAGTGTTCACCTCGGCCTAAGGGCCAAACTGGGGAATGCACCGAGGTCAGCTATACCCGAGGTCGGACGGGGGTGTGAGGGCGAGGCTAAGCTCGGAAGGGCGTGGTTGGTATTTCAATTGAGACCATGCCCGAGACCAGTCCCATCGTGACAGCGGCTGAGATGCGGCTGTGGAGGCCTTCTTTGATTAGGACAATTGTCGAGGCCGTGACAACATCGGTTTCGGTGGAAACAG
Source organism: Umbellularia californica (assembly GCA_028538565.1). NCBI lineage: Eukaryota > Viridiplantae > Streptophyta > Magnoliopsida > Laurales > Lauraceae > Umbellularia > Umbellularia californica. The sequence goes on from JAPQWN010000004.1 coordinate 43,903,785, forward strand.
TCCACACAGTACCGATTTGAGAACCAGTCGAATTTCTCCTCGGATTCTTGGATTTCAAGCTCTGGGGTTGTTGGGTCTGTGGGAATGGATGAGATGGTGGGGGAGGAGGAAGCAGAAACACTGAATTGCAGGTTTCTTCTATATTTTGAGGAGATTGGGGACTTGGGTTGCTTTGAGAAAGGAAGATGATGGAAGGTGGGCTTTTCAAATGGGATTGAAAGTTTGGATGGGGATATGGAGAGGTGGAGAGATGGTGAGGAGAGAGGGAGGAGAGCTTCCATGGCTGCAACAGGGAAGCTCATATATAAGAAGAAGAAGAAGAAGAAGAAGAAGAAGAAGAAGAGGAGGAGGAGGAGATTGAGAGTGTAGTCATAGAGTTGGTAGAGGTAATGAAGTGCCACCCTATTTAGTTGATATACCCACCTTATGTAGTCATAGAGTTGGTAGAGGCAATTTTGAAGAATCCTATTGTCATGGCAGGGCACGCACGTCAAATCAATAATTGAAGGGCCCGCACGTCAAATCAATTAAATCTATGCCAATTTTGATTTCTATTGGCACTAATTTTAGGCTGGTCCCACTGTTACCTTAAGGGGATGGAATCCAGGGATTTTTTCACCTCATGCCGTGACCCCGTGAGACAATGATCTCTGCTTGAAATCTTGTTCTTGGATTTCGGTTTAGGAGGGTTTTGCAGAGACGGGGGATACGGACTCCGTCGGTGCACCGCAGCTGGAGAAGAACTCAATCGAACGAGGAAGTTTGGAACTCTCGAGTTATGCAAAACAACATAGATCCTGGAGCAGATCACATGTCCGAGAAAGATCAGAGGTGGGCCACGGTTCCAAGAATGGAGAAGGGATCAGAATGGAGTAGATGCATGATCTCTGGTGGGCCACCGGAAGTTGCAGAGGATCTTGTCTTGTAATTGCTCATTTATTTGAACTGTGAAGGCACGTGGGAGAGGGGCTTTTGAGTTTTGATAGCCTTTATTCAATTAAAACAAAAACCGTCGATGGGACATTGTCTCTACTTTTGCCACGGAGGAAAAAAAAAAGGGTGTTGCTATATTCACCCGATATATATACTAGCCTATACAATAGGGGTGTCTTGGTTTACGTCCTCCATCGTCGCCTTTCCGAAAATGGCAGTACGCAATTTTTAGTATAATCCCCTAAAAAATCTATGACCTACCTGACACATGTACGGCCAAATTAAAGCCAATCGAACCAATCTCTTCTTTCAGATGAAGAAAAGGCAGCTAAAAAAGGTGGCTGTCAAGTTGGATCAGAGAACGTGTCCAATGAGAGGGCAGAGAGTGCCTGTTTCATGCGTGTAATATGCGTGTTGCGTTGGATCACCTCGAGATTCTCATTTTTTTTTTCTCATAGCTGTTATTCCCTAGGGCTTGCAGGGGAGAGAGCTCCATTCCTCCTTATGAAAGCTATTACAAGGCTAACAAATTTTTGGAACTCTATGGTGGGCTTATTGAGAGCTGATTAGGACACTTTCAAGATGAATGTCACCTTCGTATTATGATAATTTTTCAAGTTTTAGTATAAATAGAGCCGATCCCGCCGTATGATTGATCACGTGACGGAAGCATTCTACAGTATTTGAACTGAAATTTGAGGATAGAGGGGGACACATTCATCTTGAAGAGTCCAGATTAACTCTTTTTAGGCTCCATGAATTTATTGTCTCGTTCACGAGTGAAAGCTTCAAAAAGAGGATCCAAACTCTAGGATGGGGATATAACCTGGAAGGTTTTGATCTATCATCATCTTATGTGGGAGATGAGTGGATATGTTGATGTAAAATCTGAAGATATTATATACCTAGAGTGTATTTATATTGAATAGTTTTAATTTCATTAGGTAGGCCCCACCGTTGAGTTACACGCCTTAAACTTTTAGAGTTTTTTCTTTTTTCCCTAGGTTATAGCCTTAAACTTTAAGGATCCGGATTCATCAAACCATCACAGGGCAGGCTCCAAGGCCAGGTTTGAGCATTGGATAGAGGAGCATCGATTGAGCATTGGATGACCATGCCAGACATGGGTCTCTTAATTGCTTCGAAGTTCAATGTTGTATTACACGTTTTAAGTGCTGCACAGAGCTTTCCGTATTTGCCACTTCGATCTACACCACCACCGTCGTACCAACATGTTGCAATCGCTATCGGGTATGTAAATAATAATCACTATGGTCAGGTTGCATTGACAGATGGTTACCCGATGCCTCCGATTATGCCTCAATGAGTTCACTTCAGGCATGATTGTGCGGCTGCATGGGCTACCCCGTATGCGGGGCGAATTAATGCGTTCATGTATATGTGTTCTAGGTTTCCTTCTGAAACCATTGTGTTGGAAGATTAGGAATGTAACATGTGTTAATATGTTTGAATAAACTTGTTTTAAATTTTTTTTATGGTGGGGTTTTTATCATTGTGGGGTTGTTATCTTTGTTCAATATTTTTACTTATGGTGGGGTTTTCAATATTGTATTGGACCGATATACAAAGATAAAAATAAAAACCCCACCATAATTGGTCTGTAGACCACATCAGGCTTGGGGGATGGGATGTTGCATGGCCAATTGGGTTGTATTCCACATTATTTATGGAGTGTGATTGTAAGTAGTAAAATATAAAGTAGTCAAGAGAGAGAGAGAGAGAGATGAGGTAGATATAGGTGGTCACAATCATATCCACCAAATGATCAGGTCAGATCATAGCCATATAGCGTATGTTTTTTTTTTTAATATGTTTTTCTTTTTAACATTTGCCCCTTTTCCAATAAATTTTTTCTTACACCTCCAAAAGAGAATTTTCTGGGTTCGCCCCCACCGTTTTAACATCCTTGCATATCAATCCTCTCTAATAATCGTTTTTTATGAATTCAAATTACCATACAAAGAAACTCATGCCTAATAAAAGTTAATATTGTACCTAAATCTAGTAGCATGGATGATGAATTTTCAGAGATGAACACCTTACAGACCTTCTATCTTCTTCTTTATTAAAAAAGAAGTTCTACACTATCACTAGAATTTGGTGAGTCAGTGGACCATACACCAATATCCTCTATATTGTGAATGAGAGGCTAGCCTCTTTTCAATCCACCAGTGGGGCCCATTAATGATTTTGAACCCCCTCTGGAAAAGTCAGCTCACGATCAATGGATTTCAATCGCATGCAAGTGGGGCCCACCGTTTGACCACCTGACCGTTTGATACCCTCTCCCAGCAAGTGGGGCCACTTGCAAGTCTTGCAAGTGGGGACTTGGACACTTATCAGGTAGGGCCACTTGCAAGTGAGGTCACATTGAGATGGTTACAATCTGCAAGTGGGAACTTGCAAGTGGGGTCACATTGAGACCATATGCACCGTTGAAGACTTGCAAGTGGTCACATTGAGACCATATACACTCTTTGAAGAGTGGGAGAGATTGATGTTTTGTCACGTAGTTATCATTGAGTGAAATGCAATGGGCGCTCTTCCCAAGAGTACCAGAGAGTTGGAACTGCTGAAGAAAAAAAAAATTGAATTTGAAATGTAATGGGTGCTTTTCCCAAGAGTGTCAGAGAGTTTTGTCACATAATCAACGCTCACATGCACAGGAATTGCATGCACAGGGATATAGGGTAAATACAGCAGGGGTGTATCTAGTAACTAGCCTGGGTGTATTTAGAATATTCCAAAAAAAAAAGGGTAAGATAGAGTTTCAAAGCACCACGTGAATGCCTACTGTTATGTTCTGGGAGACAAGAGTTTTGCAAAAGATAAAAGGTGATGGAGACATGGAGACCCTCCATCTAGTGTCAAAGCTACGGCTAGATAGGCATAGCCTAGGGTGAGTGCAGATGTTGACACCCTTTTGTCTCATGCAGAATAGAGGCCGCATATAAAATCATGCATGAATATGAATCATTGAAAAAACTTGGATCTGGATCCCCCGTTCCTTTAGATTATTATAGGACATGTGGTTTGTGGGCCCCCCGGCCCCACTAATAAGATTGATGTGGATTTGGACTGCTGAATGGGTGGGGCTTGAATCTAGGTTTAGGGTTTGGATTCCTTTTTAGGCTAGACTTGGGTTTGAGCATTAAGCCCAAACACTCTGTTTATATACATATATATATATACATATATACATATACATATATACATATATACATATATGGGGGAAGTGTTCCTATGAGAAGATAAAAGGTGATGGAGACATGGAGACCCTCCATCTAGTGTCAAATCTACGGCTAGATAGGCATAGCCTAGGGTGAGTGCAGATGTTGACACCCTTTTGTCTCATGCAGAATAGAGGCCGCATATAAAATCATGCGTGAATATGAATCATTGAAAAAACTTGGATCTGGATCCCCCGTTCCTTTAGATTATTATAGGACATGTGGTTTGTGGGCCCCCCGGCCCCACTAATAAGATTGATGTGGATTTGGACTGCTGAATGGGTGGGGCTTGAATCTAGGTTTAGGGTTTGGATTCCTTTTTAGGCTAGACTTGGGTTTGAGCATTAAGCCCAAACACTCTGTTTATATACATATATATATATATATATATATGGGGGAAGTGTTCCTATGAGGGACACTCTCACCAACTTGGTGAGAGATGGATGGGGGCCTTACTTCCATATCCACTCTCAACAACTTAATGGCAAGGGCCCCCATCTATATATATATATATATATATATATATATATATATGGGAAGTGCTCCTATGAGAGACACTCTCACCAACTTGGTGAGAGATGGGTGGGGGCCCTCACTTCCATATCCACTCTCAACAACTTAACGGCAAGGGCCCCCATCAGTCTCTTACCAAGTTGGTGACAGTGTCTCTCATAGGAGCATTTTCCATATATATATATATATAGAGGATCTTCAAGTGCATCCATCCCTCACTATTTGTGGTGAGGGACACCCCTTTTGGAGAACTTTCAAGTACAAAAGAGAGGTATAAAAGAGAAGTACACCTCTCTTTTGTACTTGAAACTTCCCCAAAAGGGGTGTCCCTCACCACAAATGGTGAGGGATGGATGCACTTGAATATTATCCTATATATATATATATATATATGTAATTATGTATTTTTTTACTTTGCCAGAGGGCTTATCTTGTGCACAACTTGCATGCACACCTTGCTGTGGGGCTCTCTTGGGGATGGGACCAAGGGGACCTTTTTATTTGATTGGGACTTACTTGTGTATAAAATATGAATTCCATCTGATCATCCTAGTCCCTTCATCAATGGCTGACAATCTTCACCCCTTTCGGAATTGACCTGTCAATCCAAAGGTTTAACCCATTCACCCCTTTTGGGAAAAAAATTGATAAGTTTAATCCCCACCAATTACAAGAGCCTTAACAAACCCATATATTGAAGTAGCCATTAACTTATTGATGTAATCCCCATCAATAAGTTTAATCCGGGAAAAAACTTAAGGATTACAACTTGATCAACTCACCCATATATTTTATTGTGAATAATTTGGCATTTTAGAGTACAATAAAGATTACTTAATCTTAATATAATTTTGATCACAGGCTCTTAAGATATCCTAATAGATCTCAACAAACCCCATCATGCAATTTAATTCATAAACAAGGTCATGGATTTCAATCGAACGACCAACATTACTCCACTAAAAGTAATATTGAGGCCCATAGCCTGCCTATCAAAGGGGGATAGTGAGATCCAATGGCTTGTCTTCATGAATGGTGGGTTCCATGGTGCAAACTTGGATTTTGGACTCAGTAAGAAATCTTTTTTCTTGATTGGTAAGGTTTTTTTTTTTTTTTTTAGCTATCGTAGGGTTTCCAACCCTCTTGGCTGGACTAATCCCTTCGGGCCCAAAAGGAAGCCGATAAACATCCATGTAGCCCCAATGTGGTAGTGCAGTTTTGAACCTATAACCTCGGGGTGCAAACTATGGTCTTAGGCCAACTGAGCTACCTCTTAGGGTTCTAATTGGTAACATGGCAACACAGGAAATGGCAACACAGGAAGATTGTTTCTCTTTGTTGGGTGTTTTAGGATGATCAAAGTTTACGGCTGCTAGTAGACCCAACCTAGCTCTATGACAGCGATTAGGTTTTACTTACAGTATATCCTAATTAACTTCATAATATTTTTTTTTCAGATTTTTTTCGTCTCTCCTTTCTTGTATTAATACAGTTTATAAAGGCTATTTTATTTTTCAGGATTTTTAGGAAATAATTAATTTTAGAGTCTCATGCTTTTTATTTGGTAGAAACATCTGGTTGGTTGATGTTAGAAATTTTAAAACTTATTAAACGGTTTTATAAAGAAGAAAAAAAATTAAACAACGGGCTAGTGGTAGGGGTGCTCATGGATCAGGCCACCCCCAGCCCGACTTAGGCCCAGCTTGGCTTAGGCCTTAGCTATTAGTATTCGGGCTGGGCCTGGATACAAATTCTGAGGCTGTTTAATATATGGGCCGGGTCGGGTTAACTGGTGAAAAATAATATTTTCCGGTAGAAGAGAGGAGTGAGACAAACAAACATCCTAACCAAATGAGCTACAAGTTGAATTTGAAAATACATTTCCCTTTTATTTCTAAAATATAATAGACCCAAGCTCCGGCTTAACATATTTTAGGTGGGCTGGGCTCGAGCCAGGTACTTATGGCCCAAGTCGGGCTTGGGCCCGTTGTTTAAAATCCGGGCTGGGCTGGATATTGCTCAACCCAGCCATGAACAATACTAATACTAACTAGTGGTTCATACATTTTTTATGAAAATTCCGTAATTGAAGAAATCGTCAAGCCCATACCATTGTGAGTCTCCACAGGGGCCCAAATACTTAAATCCGATCTACTCAAAATAAATATCATCCAAGTATATATTGTATCCCTGCCCCAAACTTTTACAATGATCCGAGTTGTCCCCATTGCCGGATAGACCTACAATTTCAAGCATATTCATTATCACGTTTTTCATCAAACAGTGGGATCAACCCGATTAAAATAAAACTGAAGGGCACTCTACCATGCAGTTAAACTCCTCCAACTTAGGCTTTCTCTAATTTAAACTCCTTTTGGCTTCATATATGCGTATAATCTACAAACTCCAATTGGGACCCACAATATGCCAAGTGTAAAAACTTGTACGTAAAGAAATGTTAGCCGTATGTAACGGTTAAAAACTACCATCATATATATGATCTCTCTATCTCGATTACCGCCACAGCAAGCCGCGGGAATTCATCTATTCAAATGCAAGAAGGAGAGAGAGAGAGAGAGAGAGAGAGAGAGAGAGAGAGAGAGAGAGAGAGACTGCAACTGCAGAGCAAGAAAGAAAGATCGAAAGCAAGAAGAAATGGTGCTTCTGGAGTGGGAAAGAGGAGCGTTTCTTGGGAAAGGGAGTTTTGGGTGTGTCAATTTGGTTAGAACAAGAAACCATGAACTCCCAACATTGGTTGTCAAATCCACTCTGCTATCCAATTTTCATTCCTTCAAGAAAGAGATGTCAATCTTGCCTCTCCTTCAAGATTGCCCCCAAATCATCCGCTGCTTCGGAGTTGATTTCACCGTGGAGCACAACCAACCCCTCTACAATTTGTTCCTCACGTACGTTTTAGGTGGAACTCTTGCAGACATCGTCGACAATTTAGCTGAGCGTGGTGACCGTATGTGAGAAGAGGATGTTAGACGCTACACTAAGTCAATTCTTTTGGGTCTCAGACACATTCACCAGAAGGGGCTCGTACACTGTGACATTAAACCCGCGAACACTCTAGTTGCCTCTCTATGTTCATGTGAGGTGAAGATTGCTGATTTTGGACTTGCCTAGATAGTTGGAATCAAGGACAAGAGAGCTTTGTATGGGACGCTGTTGTATATGTCTCCAGAATCTGTTATGTGGGGAGATTACGATTGCCCTTGCGATATATGGGCTTTGGGATGTTGTGTGCTTGAGATGATCATAGGGAAGTATCCATGGAGTACATTAGAAACCAAGATGAATGTTCTCCATGAGATAGGCGCGGAGGATGGTGTTCCTCAGATTCCCAGTAGCTTATCTTTTGAAGGTAAAGATTTTCTTGGCAGATGTTTTGAGAGTGACCCATCAAAGAGATGGACAGCTGAGATGCTGCTGAAGCATCCATTCGTCGGTGAGAAGATGCAAGCTTTTAGTTGCTCATGTCCAAGGTCGCCAGTCACGCTCTTATCACAGAAAAAGGAAGATGAAATTCTAATGTTTGACTCTAGCTCATTCATTCAGCTGCCTAATAATTTTATACCAAGCACTACTTGTTCTTCCTCATCATTAGAGGCACCACAATCAGAGTTTGGAGGTGGGTTTACAAAAGCATGGCAGCGATATTACACACGTCTTGGATAGTGATATTACTTGCGTATTGGGTTCAAAATCACTGCCATGGAGGACGAGTAGAGAGGAGGGAATTAGCCTTTTGTCAGCGAAATCAAAGATTATTGTTTTTTTTTTTTTTTTTTTTTTTTGTTTCTTACTTCATTTGTCATGTATTCATTTGAGTTGTTTATATAGAGCAAATATACATAAATTTGTTATTCTTTATGGATAAGGATAAAGGTTGAATGATATTCATAACATTTATCTTGCCACTTGTTTAGTCTTATTTCGATTTTGATTCACATTGCTTTGTAACGAAGGATTGTTTAAAGAGAACAAAAACTAACCTTCAAAAGAGTAACCTCCTCTGTTTACCAGTACTTTGAGAAATGCATCCTCTGTTTTTGGTAGTGCCAGCATTTCTTAATATATCTTCTTTTCTAGTTACTCCGTATGTTTGTTCTTATATTCCTATTCTGTATTCTGTTGTAATTCCTTATGGATCATTTGATCTTCATTGTCAATTACATTTCACATTTCCTTATCCATGATTGGTGGACCAATCACATTCTCAAACATGCACCATAAAACATAGTGGGGTAGCTACCTAGAGGGTGAGGTGCAACTCATGTATATAGTAGAGTGGATCACGTTTTGGGTCAACCCAGGCAGCACTTATAGAAAGGCCAATAACCTGACCTCAACCTTAACTAACCCAACCTAAGCCCAACCCGTGGTTCTATTTTCTTAACCTCTGTCAGGTTGGGTTGAATCAGAATGGCTCATATCCAATTGGATTCATCAGGTATCAACGGCTCGATGGATTTGTAGGCTTTCATTCTGAGTTTAATCAATCCCAACCCAACCAGAAAGAATGTTTAGGTTGGGTTCGACTTGACCAAAGTTAAATTCTGCTAGTGGATTGTTACGGGCAAGGTTTCTCCTTATGGAACCTTCTTGCAGGATTATGGTGTAAAGGGTTTTCATAACATTTGAGTAGAAGAACAATTGGCCGCCCATCATAGATTCCTTTAAAGTTTGACCTTTCATCACCACCTTGTTTTGAGAGAGAGAGAGAGAGAGAAAGAGAGAGAGATCTACTACTATCCCTTTTTCAGGCCTTTTGATGAACAAATAGTACAGATGAAGCTGATTGACTCCCTTCCCATTGTTGGCTCAATTCAAATGTAAGATGTTAACCATCCAATATTTTGAGCATATCTGGCTTTGAATATACATTTACTTATGGAAGGGAATTATAGCACGTGAAAGAAATATTGACAAATTATAGCACAAGTAAGAAATTGGTATACTTGTAATGAGATGGTTTACAGAAAACTGCTTTCTCATTTTAGAGCATGGCTATAGTCATGGTAGTAGAAATTCTTGTAGATGAAATGAGACAGCCACTTTGAAGCCAGAAAGCAAACCAAAGCCATGCAGACCACCGCACTTCGCGCAACTGTTGATATCATATTCTGCTTGACTGCTGCAACAACACAGACCGAAGCAAAGGAAATGACTTGCAAGGAAACCTCAAGTGCTTTGAGTCCTTTCGCTGCAACACGACAGCTCCCACAGTGCACAACATGAGACCAGTATCTGTAAGAAAACCGAACAATTACATGAGAAGATTCAGTTACGATGATTGTGTGGAAAAGATTCTTAAATCTACAGATGGAAGAACCTAGTGATCATCCATTCCTAGGCCCAAAATCCCATGATGTGACGCTCCGCAGAAGTGGGATGAGAAATTCTAGTATTTACCATTGATATGATGGGTCCTATTGTATCTAGTATCTTCAGAGTCAGACCCCAATGACATCGTGCATCCATTTTATACAACAGGGGCAATGGCTCAATGGGCCCACCACGATATTATTATTCATGTTGTGACATATCAGACACGAAATTTCTCACATTATAAGTATAGTCTGTTTCCTGTTCCACCTGAATCATTGAGTTATATCCAACTGATTGATAGTTTGCTTACTCGTTATTCTAGATGAGACAAAATCAAGGTGGAAGAAAAGATCATTCTCATGACTAGTATCTGTGGGATGCAAATCATTGCTTTTCATATTTTCGGTTTAGTAGCTGGCATTGAGCCTTCCATTGTTGTTGGCAGAGCATTGTCTAACTTAGCCATGGGTATAACCTCAAGTTATAAATGCACATCTATGAGGCAACATCCACGTGAGGAGATTGTAAAAAGGTATGCTACATATGAAGCAGCATACCTCTTTAAAGGTGTTTGACATACCTATCCAGTAGCTGCTCTCTAGGAGGAGTTGGAGGAAGTGTTGGAAGCACATCCCTGAACTTAGCCCCCCAATTAACCTCATTTCCAGCATACTTCTTTAACCATCTTCTAAATCCAACTACAAGTGCATCTGACTTTGTTGGCACAAAACAAGCTTTTAGCCAATTGGATTGGCCAACTTCAGCTATCTTGCGTTCCTATATAAAGAAAGAATTGAATCAGGGAATGCTACCTGAAAAGTAACAGATTTTATGAAATAGGAAACATTATAAAATTGTTGACAAGGACGTTAGATCTAGTTAGCAGATAAATTGATTTAAAGCTACAGCAAAACCTTCAATTAAGAAAAAGGGAAGATTTCAAAATGGGGCTCAAGTATTTCATACATTTCAAATCAGGACAAAATAAAAACCACATTTCAAAAAAGGCCTTGAGTTTTCCAAATAAATTTCAAAATAGGACATCCAGCCAAAATGCGCCACCAGCTAGCCACTTTCCCCTCTTTTTAAATAAATTCCAAAATTGTCCTCAGATACTTATGCTGTAACGAGAAAACAAAGGATGGGTTCTCTCCCACTCATCTAAGACTCCCTTTCTCCTCTCCTCTCTTGGCAAGAAGCTCCGGCCAATGATGAAGGATCTCCACTGGCTATAGTTGAGTGCAGACAAAAACTACATAGGTGGGTCTTTCTTCTTCTGCCTAGGTTGAAGATGCTCCTTAGGATTGAAAGAAATAATTAAATTGTTGCAGCAGCAGTTGTTTCCTATCTTGAACTCAAAACAAAAATCAAATAAAAATATAACAAGGCATTGGCTTTTGGCTTCAAATTCCACTTTGAAATCGAAATCCTAAAATTAGAGATGTTCGTTCAGACTCCCATGACAATCTGAGTCATCTCCGATCCCAAGAGCCCTCCAATATGCATCACTAAACAACCAAACAACCTACCTGTAGTGAACCTAGCCATCTCCATCCAACCAAACAAGCCAACTCAACCCACCATCACTGACCCTTCCATCTCTCTCAATTCATCTCACTTACCCATCTCTGAGCCCTTAACCACTTGCATCTCAACCCATTTTCATCACCTCTCACTCACCACACACAGCTCACTAACACCTCTCTATTTCTCTCACTAACCCACCCACAAACCATGTAGGAAATCTGATCTGTCAAACCATTCCCTGCCACTCCCACCTAGCCACCCAGTCAAGCAATCGTTCCCAAAACCCACACTTCGCAACCTCCAACTCAACAACCAGGTTACCAAACCATCCCAAGCCTTCTCACCAAGCTAAACCCATCTCTCTCCCTCTCTCTCTCATCCTTTACAAATCTCGCCCGCACCTTCATCATCGCCCAGCATTATCACTCATCTCCAACTCACCATTCCGGTCAACCAAGTCATCCCAAACTCATTCTGTTTTCTCTTTGCAACATAAATCTCCAAGGACAATTTTGGGATTTATTTTAAAAAATGGGGAAAGTGGCTGGCCAGTGGTGTATTTTGGTTGGATGTCCTATTTTGAAATGTATTTGGAAAACTCAAGGCCCATTTTGAAATGTGGTTTTTATTTTGTCCTGATTTGAAATGTACCCAAAACTTAAAGCCCCATTTTGAAATTTTCCCTAAGAAAAAAGCAACTGATTTTTTTTGGGTGCATTCAAGTAGTAGCTGAAGTGCATGGGATAATGATTTAAAGGAGCAAGAAAGGCAAGAAACCTGCATCCCATATGCACATCATCTTCTAAAACATTGCAATGTGAGGCAAAGTGTTCCAATTGCCCAAAGAGAGATACCGACCACAGGCTAAGCAGTTCAGAAGAAATGTTAAGAACGGGAACTGTTGAAGGGTACCTTCTATTACAGAGGTGAAAGAAGTGCCTTTTATGGCCATCTTTTCACCAATCTGGGAACTCCATTCAAGGAGTTCTCTATTCTTGTATGCATTCTTCGAGAGAATGCATTTGGCTCCCCCCGAGGGACGAGGGCCTGCTCTCCCTCTGCTTCACCTCCTGGATCCCTTATCAGATTGGCAAAGATAACCATAAGCAGCTTCAATATTGTAAGTTTTTTACTCCTTTTTCATCCTTCTCAGGTGTCTTTCCAAGGCCATATTTCACACTAATTTCACAACAAAAATTTGATGAAAGGCAGATCTGCCCACCTCTAGCTACGAAGATGTCTTAAGGGGAACCATTGAGTAGTCAAAGTTCATTCAGAAGTGCTTTGACACTGATGCATAAGCCTTATGAGGACGCCTTCTTAATAAATAAATAAGTAAATTAAAAATATAAAATAAAAACATAAAACAACAATAGCTTGGCTGTTTTTGAGCCTTTTAACTAGCTAACTAGGGTTGAATTAGGTTAAATCCAGTTACAACAGTCTCAAATAATAAAATCAAGAGTTTTAAGTTCTTAAAATTACAAATTGTCCCTCCCTTCTGTGGCGTATGAATATGGTTAGAAGTGTGCCCTAAATGAAAGCCATGCCTCAAACTTGAGGTGTGAGGTGAGAAGCATGAGGATCTTTTTTGGAAGCCATGCCTCAAACTTGGAAAGCCCAGTGCCTTGGGGTGTAACTGTGTAAGCCTTAAACTCTACGAAAAAACATTGATGTACTTATTCAAGGCTAGAAAAGGCTATCACTATATCTTCACGGTAAAGATAATATAATTCCTCATTTTCAAACATAGACATTGATGTCAGAGTTAGATAATGCAATATATCAGATTGTAGAGGGATCGACACTGGAAATCGCATTAGAATTCCACATCACATGCCTTACAGAGACTATGGTGGCTTTCATGACCTTCTATCCTACCAGATGCACTATCCAAAGCAAAACTTTTCCTAGCTGAGAAGTGTTGCATTGCCACGTTATCACAAAAGTAAAAGCAGGAAAAGTGTTGGGCACTACTTTAGTAAAAAAGAAACATGTAATGTGTCTTGTCATAGTTGCCGTTTTCATCATCGTTTGAGCCCTATTCATCAATCTAAGGTTGGATAAATGAGATCCACAAATAAATTCTAATATCTTTTCTTATATGTAACATTTTTCATTCATGGTTCATTACTAGATAATTAATAATCAAGTCATTACAAGAAATCTCCTTAGCAATTAAGAGGCAGAAATTACCTCCACATAAAGAAGATATAGATCAGAATCTAAAATAAGGTTCTGTCCCACATGAAACATCCATCGGGGAACAATCTGATCTAACCAAAGTGAGAAGTTTCTCGGAAAAACCCAAATTAATCTGCTTTTGCCAGGACTGACAGGAATACAGATAAAAATGAGAAGCGCTCTTCGCTGTACTTGTTTGGCTTTGCCCTGAATCATCACAAATCAAGTACACAAGTCATTTTTTGTCAGTCTAAATATCTCTAATGATAGCTTTCTTATAACTTGATATGTATTTGTTTTTGTTTCACTGGTTTTCCTTCCTGTTTTTTCGGTCTGGGCTTGTTATTATATCTCTCTTGTACTGTTAAGGTCTCTTTTCTTAATTGTAGTTACCATTCAATAAATAAATTAATTAAATTAAATTAAATAATAATTCTTAAAGAAATTTTCCCTTTACATGCTCCCATGTGGTCATAAATTTGGAAGTGTGAAAACAAATGCTTAGCATCAAGTGGGCAATATGAATGTCACCTACACCAAAATCAGTGAGGTCCCACTCATTAGGTGGGCCAGAGACAGACAAAAGAGGTGGATATTCACAAGAAGAAGAACACTCCACCTCTCCAGCTCTCCACCTTCTAAGTGGAGCCTGTGTGGAGTCCACAAACTGCAATTTGGTGGTTACTTTGGAAGATTCTTTGGAAGATGCTTGAACCACCATCATTCCTTCCATTTCAGGACCCAAGCCTCCCACTCAACATTCACACGGCTAGGCCAACTTATGCATGGCTAGGATGTGGTATGCATGTGCCAATTCACATCTGCACTTTTTGCATAGGTGGGTCATGAGTGAAGGGTCAAATGTAGGACTGACAGAACTCAATGCTAAAAAATAGGAAATCAATCTTTGATCAGCTCAACTGCATAAAGTCAAATAGCAAATCTAACATGACACCTCTTTGATGTTAGCTGATGAACTCAATCCATCGGCTGGCTCCCACTTTGGAAAAGCATAGAAGAGACAAGGTGCTACAAACTTGCTACAGCCCCACTCTTGCTTTGCCAAAAATCCATTTGCATTTAATGTCTCTATTGCTATGTCCAAAGGCCTACCCCCTTCTCGATCAGCCTTAGGCGTGAAAGAAGTTAATGAGTTAGTGATACAGAATACATTCTTTCACAAACCCAAGAATTGAAAACCAATGCAGAAAAAGGTCATAGCAACATAATTACATCATATGTAAATTAACATCTCAGACATAAATATCCTCTATTCACTTCTGATAACAGCAAGTGAAGATAAAGAATACTGTAGTAAGCTATGATGATCTAGATAAAATACTTTCAATGGACAAAATAAGAGGAGGTTATCTCGGAGTACATATCTGTTTTTAGTTGATGGTACTCGCATTATCCCATAGTGTGCATATGGAACATGCGCAGGGTCCATAAGATTCTCAGTTAGAACTTCATACCTGAAACAAACTTAAATATTCATCATTGCATAATGTACACAAGAAGATAGTATCATCATCACTGAAGACTTATCCCCACCATCAAAGGCATTATAATATCAATATATAAGTCTCTCTCTCTCTCTCTCTCTCTCTCTCTCTCTCTCTATATATATATATATATATATATATAGTAAGGACCCTAACCCAGATTTCTTGAGTGATGAGATTTTTTTTATATATTATTTATTATTTTGTGATGTTATCATTATTTTGGAGTTACTATTTTATTAGATTTATTACTGAGTGATTATCATAAATAATTCTTTTAT
This sequence comes from Umbellularia californica, assembly GCA_028538565.1. Classification (NCBI taxonomy): domain Eukaryota; kingdom Viridiplantae; phylum Streptophyta; class Magnoliopsida; order Laurales; family Lauraceae; genus Umbellularia; species Umbellularia californica. The sequence goes on from JAPQWN010000004.1 coordinate 43,919,313, forward strand.
GCAGAAATTGAGAAATTGAAGTAATTGGAATTTAATGTGATGTTGGGTTATTTGGGAATTTAAACGATAATTATGAAACTAATAACATTGGGAACCATTCAGGATTGGGTCGAGCCCATTAGCCAGTTTTAATTTGACCTGTAGCAATTATTAAAATACTAATTTGAAGGATTTGATGTGCAAAGATTTAAGTGAATTTTGCTGGGCCATTACCCACTAGTGGATAAATTAAGTGGGTGGGAGGACATTTACCTAGTCAATATTGTGTAGATTTTTTTTTTTTTTTTTGGGATTAAGCCAAGAGAGATGGTTGGAAACTACACCACCTAAGTCTCACTGTAACAAACCCAACAATCCACCCTTATCTTTCCTTTTCTCTTTATCTACCCAACTCAAAAGACCTTCACATCTCTCTCTCAACACACACACACACACACACGGTTTGCACAATACAGAAGAGAACAAAGACAAAAAGGAAAAAGAGAAAGGAAAGATGGAAGAGGGAAAAGGGCTAGGTTGGATTGGAGATAAGGCACCCACATTTATTTTCTTCTTCTTCTCCATTTGTGCTGCCAAATCAAGAACGTATTCCAAGCACCATTAGAGTATTCATAGATCTATAATAAGGTTTTTGTTTGGATTCACCATCTAGGACTCTCTCTGTGTTTTCATGACCCACCAAATAATTGTTTTCTCTTGATTCTGCTATGTTAAGATGTTCAAATCGGTGGGTCAAGGGGCTGGCTGATCATTGAAGAATGAATATTTGATGCCTTCTTGTTTCGAATAAATGTCTTTTTAATTGATAGACAATGTAAAAATTAATCTATTGTGATATCCCCAATTTTTTATGGTAACCAAGATTTAACTCATCTTAGAGCATAGTTTCATAATATACATGTAGATAGATGGGTATATCTATTCCTTTTTATTTTCCTATATTCATTCCCAATTTATATGTGATTTGATTATCCTAAAGTGATGATTTAAGAACTGTTTTCCTTTATTATCAAATGAGCTTTATGCAACCCCATTATTTCTCAAGATTATAGCCATTGAATTACTGTTGTACTGAGTTTCAGATTATTGTTTTCCCTTGGTATCTACATATTGCACCAGCAGCTTATATTCTAAATTCTAATATGTGTTTCAATGTATCATAACCTGATTTTCATCCTTTGATATTTAGATCTGAACCATTGATTGTAATTGAGTGAAAACTCCAAGTTGGATGTATGTCTCTATGAATGATCTAGTGCATGATTCCTAGTTATTACGTGAGAATTAGAAAATTTTCTAGAAAATGGAATTTCTACAAATCATGACAGATCTTTGGTTCCTTGATGATTCCATTTTAAGGAAGAATCATGGTAGTCAGTTGAAAAAAAACCATATGCTTAGATCTATTGAGTTCCTTCGCTTCCTTTAATTCAACATATTGTAATTATCCATTCTGCTGTATATGTAAGTTCTTTGCCCAAACATGCAATTGCATTAATTTAATTACAATAAATAGCAGATGTTTATCCCTCATAACATTTTCTAATATGTTCTTGATTCTAATTTATATGCACCCCAGGTTGAGTATAATTTTTCTTAGATCTAATAACCCTAAGCCTATACAACTTATTTCTAGTTTCTGATTGATATTTCAATGTGCCTAAAGTCTGATCTTACTTTACACATTTCTTCTTATATTCACTTCGTTAGTAGACTAATCAACATAGTCTTCATGGTATTTCCATTGATCGTAGTTACTGCAATAATTCTGGAGTTTTTGTTTATCCAAATAATATTTTTATTTCCCTTATCCAAAATACATCTTGTAAAATGCATCAAACCATCTCTTTGATTGATTGAGTTTCTATGAATATTAGGATAAGTTACATAAAGTTAGAATCATGAATTGAATTTCTGAAAAAAATCCAGCACATATTCACCTTATTCTTGTAATGATTTAAGTCGGCAGATGGACTCTAAAATTCTTGAAATTGGTTTAGTTTCATCCATCTCTTTGACAACTATAAAACCCATCAAGTTTGAGGTAAATGCAAATTCAGGATAACAACTTGTGGTTGTTTTACCCGAATTGTGCAAATCTGCCCACTTCTTAAAGTCCTGAACCCATGTGGGCATAGTCATTCAATCATTGGGAATTATTCTCTTAAATAGAAAGGGTCTGCTATTGATTTTTCTACTCCTTGATATGCAGTAAATTAACGTCAACTTGCTACCATGTTAAGTCAAATATGTTAAGTATTACATGTTGAGAAATTTGAGACTTTCTTTTTAGGGATTGTTGAATCATAGATGTCAGATGACTTAAATTATTCCTTCATTCAATCCCTTTGTGAGGCATTGTCACACAGAAAAACAAAATACGGTCAGGATGTCTAGACCGTGGTGGAGGCTAATTGAACATGGAGTACCATGTGTTGTAGAATTCTAGACTGCATCTAGATATTTGAGAAAAATTGAATTTAAATGGTCACTTAGCACTTGGAGTGTTATAAGTGCCACTGGTTCCAAAATGTGATACTTTTCTAGTGGTGATGAACACTAGGTGTGATATATTTTTTAGTGATGTTAAATCACTAGGTGTGGGCTATCCGATAGGCCAGCTACTGGGTGTGGCTGTGTGATGTGCCTAAAAGTTGAAAAGTAGAATTATTCATTAGACTTTCCATTTTCATGAACAAGTTCCATTTAATTCCTTATTATATTTACTCATGATCACTTAATCATTGGTAGCTGACCTTTACTCTTCTCTTTGGAATCTTACACACCTCATCAGTTATCAATTTCCTATATATCTTAGCGGATAGATTAGCTACCTACTGAGCTTATAGCTCACCATCATAGATTTATATGTTTTTCAGATCATGATGTTGAAAAGAAAACTATAGAAGAATAGAAAGACGCCTGCCATGGGATTAGAGTTGGATTTCTGAGGTGTTGAATTTGAATTAGACATTTTAATTTTCTTTAATTAGTTGCAGTTTCAGATTTATTGGTTGTGTAATAAGAGGTTCTTATGAACTATTAGTTATTTTTTTTTTTTACTTGATTATTTGAGAATAATTCATGCCCCTTCCAGATGGGGATAATAATCTAATGAATCAGATCATCATTAATGAGAAAAACACATACACAACTCAAACTCATGTGCGCCAGTGTGTGGAGAGAGATAAAATACTTGAGAACCAATTTCCATATAGATTATTGTTAGGAGATCTAAGTTCAAGAAGAAGAATGGCATACCCATATGGAATCTCTCTAATTCCAAACAAACGTGTATATGATGGATCATCCAACTCTGGAATGTAAGGAGGTTTTTCCTTCGCCAGGATATCTTTATACTGAGGTTCATTGCTCGGCCAAAACCATACAATGCCATTCTGCTCGCAACTTGGATAAACAGCTGCACATGCCTTCTTGAATGTGTGAATCTGCACAGTTTGTTTTTTTTTTTTTTTTGGTGAAGGTTGATTTAAGTCATGTACTAGACAGTTGAGAACTTCCCTCAAGGCAGCAATCAGCTCCTCAAGCTGAGAGTTTTAATTATTATTTCCTGATGCATGATCTACTCTTACAGTTAACAAAGGCTTGAAAATTAGAAAAGTAATAAAAAATGGTATAGGGCAGGTAATCATATTTGGCCGAAAGCAAGTTTTCTCCAACACAACACAAGTTTCTTTGTTGTTTTTGTTTGTGAAATAAAGTTTATAGTTTTTTTTTAAAAAAAAGAAAAGAAAAGGTACAACTCCCGGCTACAAAACTTAGAAATGCATAGGACTCGATCCAACTCAGTACGACTAGGGCAATTCTCGTTCATTATGGCTAAGTTGATACTGCAATTGGTCCATTACGAAATCAGAAGGGATGTTGGTTTTGATTTTTGAGAATTCCCCTTCCATCGATTTTCTCTGGCTTTCTAAGGTTTTAAGAGATGGGTTTCCAAAATTTTAACGACTTCATTAATAATTCTTTGAGAAAATTTGTTATGAATTCATTTGAAAAAATAAAAAACTGAAGGTTTAGTTAGTTGTTACTAAATCTCTAAAATCAAGTAAACTGTAAACATACTTATTTGAGTTAGTTCACATTCAGATTTGCTTCCGAGTTCCATGTAGAGATTTTTGCAAATTAAGATCAAAACATGCACTCTCTTCAGATTTTCCTTTAATAAATATTTTCATATTATTCTTACGATTTTTTACACTTTTTAGACCCTAATTTCAAAAAGTTGCAGGACTCATTTTGACTTGGCCGAAACTATTCGGTTTCAGTCAAGACAGAGCCCCACTTTGAAACGAAGAATCTTTTTGTTGCTAAGGAGCTAAATGCAACATTGTAGCATGTACATTATGAACAACTCAGTGAAGCTATGCACCCAAGACCTCTATATTCATATATTCTTCGTAATCTAACAATTCCAAATCATCATTAAAACCTTATATCATCTTTCCGACTTCAGCTTAGTGAGTTATGCTTTTCCGTTCAATCTTATTTAAAGCCATGTTCTCATTAATCCAACAATCCGCCCACATCTTTCCCCACTACATTCCAAGTCTTTACTGGTCTGCCCTTTCCCCTAGAACTTATAATTCTTCGATACATTGTACAAGGCCGTTCCTGACCATCAATTTACATTCCAAAACCATCTCAAGTGGCTTTTCTCGATTTTCTTTTAAATCAGAGCAAAATATATATTTCCTGTTATGTTTCCATTTCTAATTCTATATTCCTTCAACTCCACAAATATATCTTAGCATGCACATTTCAACAATATGCACTTTGCTGCATTCTTGTTCCTTTTTTGCCTAACATCAAACTCCATTCAACAAAGACTTCAATACCCAAGAGCAACTACTGAATAAAATGGAGGATTTAAGTTGGATATAGAAAAGAAGATGAAGAGAAAAAAGGCAAAGTGGAGACAAGTTAGTGGTGTATTAAGCTTTTCAGAACTCACAAACCTGACCCCAGACAACTGGGATAAGGCTTAGATGATAATGGTGATGAATAGAAAGGAAATAAAATGAGAAAACTGGAGGCTAGCAAAACATATATATGTTTTTTATTCGTGACTAATAAGGGCAAGAAATAATTAAGTTGCAATGAATACAATCACAATTTGGGATTACTAATGTATTTTGTTCTAATCAAATTCTATGAATAGAATCAAAATTTGGGATTCACTCTTCACCCTATATTAAGTGGTGCACCTGATTCAGCTTTAATTATACAAACTAATCTCCCACAAACCACAAGTAAATTAAACAGCTATACAAAAAAACAAGGAAACGCATCAAACCCATGAATTATCCGGGAAAAAAATCAATTCTTGCATGAACAGAAGCTCAATTCTACAACAAACAGAGGCATGATCAATGGGTTTTGATAATGCTTACCTGCGGGCCGTCAGGGGGCGCCTGAGGAATGAACTTGCAATCACCAGCACCGTCGAAACACCACCCATGATAGACGCACTGCAACCGCCCCCACTGATCAATCCGCCCCTCGGAGAGCGGCGCAAGGCGGTGTGGGCACTTGTCATCGAACACCTGCCATTTCCCCTCCACCTTGTCCCACCAAACAACAACTTCAAGACCCAACACCGTTTTCGCATGTGGGACCCTCTTATCCAGATCGCAGACGGGAGAGATGGGGTACCAATTCGAGAACCAGTCGAATTTCTCATCGGATTCTTGGATTTCAAGCTCTGGGGCAGTTGGGTCTGTGCGAATGGATGAGATGGTAGGGGAGGAGGTAGCAGAGACACTGAATTGCAGGTTTCTTCTGCATTTTGAGGAGATTGGGGACTTGGGTTGCTTTGAGAAAGGAAGATGATGGAATGTGGGCTTTTCAAATGGGATTGAGAGTTTGGGTGGGGATTTGGAGAGGTGGAGAGATGGTGAGGAGAAAGGGAGGAGAGCTTCCATGGCTGCAACAGGGAAGCTCATATACAAGAAGAAGAAGGAGAAGACAAAGAGATTGAGAATGTAGTTATAGAGTTAGTAGAGGTAAGGAAGTGGAGAAGACAGAGATTGAGAATGTAGTTATAGAGTAAGTGGAGAAGAAGCATTTTTGTGTGATGCAGAATGGAGGCCACAGATAAAATCGTGCATGGATATGAATCATTTAAAAAACTTATGACTGCAACTGGATCTGGATCCTCTGTTCCTTTGGATTATTATAAAGAAGGGGATGTGGTTTGTTGGGCCCTCTGGCCCCACTAATAGGATTGATGTGGATTTGGACTGCTGAATGGGTGAGGCTTGAATCTAGGTTTAGGGTTTGGATTCCTTTTTAGGCTAGACTTGGGTTTTTGAGCATTAAGCCCAAACACTCTGTTTATACCTACATATACATATATATATATGTATATGTATATGTATATGTAGGTATAAACATATATATATATATATATATATATATGTGTGTGCAATTTAGGGGGGTCATGTGTTTGGTCCATTTGGATGGACCAAGGATGAGCCCCAGAAGCGTTAGCTTACAGAATCTTATCCTAAGCTTAAGCTTAGGAGAGCTTTGCCCTATATATATATATATATATATATATATATGTCTGTAATTATGTATTTTTATACTTTGCCAGAGGGCTTATCTAATGCACAACTTCCATGCACACCTCTTTGTTTGGTTGGGACCTACTTGTGTACAAAATATGAATCTCATCTGATCGTCCTAACCCCTTCATCAATGGCCGACAATCTTCACCCCTTTTAGAATTGACCTGTTGATCCAACGATTCTACCCATTCAGATGGGTGTAAAGAAAAAGGGACCGTATAATTTAGAGGGTCCCATGTATGTTAGTCCTTTCCGATGGGTCATCAAGTCAGCTCCACTATGAAGTGTGTGGCGGATCAGCACGCACACCCTGCGCACTTGATAGCTTTTGTGCTATATTTATTCACATAAATGTAAATAATTTTAAAGATTTTATTTGAAAGGTATGAATAATAGTTCTCTTTCAATGAAAACAGGCCTTTATAATTGGAGTAGGACTTTCTACAGGTGGGCTGACCTGGTTTAAAGGTGTCCATGTGGAAGCTGAACACACACTTGAGCCCCTCAGTCCTTATGGGGCCCAGATGAGCCCCAGTAGGTCCAGTCCAAATCTAGACGTTGACAAAAACAAGTTCCTTACATATTGCCAACTCTATAAATGGACAGGTTGCAACTTGCAAATAAAAGTGTGAAGGTGAAGTTTCCATTTTGATCATACATCTCCTAGGCTTGAGGGCGTGTTTGGATTTGTGGTGAAGTGAGGTGATGTGAGATAAAGCCTCCATTATCCAGACAAGAAAAGACAATGGGTCATATCAAAAGTACACAATTTCAAAATTCCCTCCATCTTTTTAAAAAAAATCAAAAAAGCAACTTCCTTTCTCCACTAAAAGACAAAAAAGCTACACTTTTCTATACAAAAAGTCAAAAAGATTCCATACCAAACAACTAAAAACAAAACACCATCATAACACCTTATATTTTATTCTCTCTTGATTTGATGCTTCACTTCACCATACTTCAATTCATCATACATCCAAATAGGCCCTAAGATAAGTCATTTATCAGCAGCTATTGAATGGCTTCTTCAAGAAGTCTCTGGTTTGGTGGGGATAGTGGATGCAGGATTAAGGATTACATCTTGATCAACTCACCCATAAATTTTATTGAGAATGATTTGGCATTTTAGAGTACAATAAAGATCACTTAATCCTAATACGACTTTGATCACAAACTCTTAGATCCCAACAAACCCCATCATGCAATTTAATTCATGAACAAGGTCAAGGATTTCAATTGAACGACCAATATTACTCCAGTAAAAGTAATATTGAGGCCCCTAGCCTCTCAAAGGGAGATAGTGAGATCCAATGGCTTGTCTACATGAATGGTGGGTTCCATGGTGCAAACTTGGATTTTGGACTTAGTAAGAAATCTTTTTTCCTGATTGGTAACATGGCAACGTACAGTAAGATCATATCGCTTTGTTGGGTGTTTTAGGATGATCAAAGTTTAGGGCTACCAAAGGACCCAACCTAGCTCTATGGGACCAAGGGGACCTCTTTATCTGGTTGGGACCTACTTATGTACAAAATATGAATCCCATCTGATCATTCTCACCCCTTCATCAATAGCCGACAATCTTCACCCCTTTCAAAATTGACCTGTCAATCCAACGGTTTAACCCATTCACCCCTTTCGGGAAAAAAACTGATGAGCTTAATCCCCACCAAATACAAGAGACTCAACAAACCCATATATTGAAGTAGCCATTAACTTGTTGATCTAATCCCCATCAATAAGTTTAATCCGGGAAAAACCTAAGGATTACAACTTGATCAACTCACCCATATATTTTATTGTGAATAATTTGGCATTTTAGAGTACAAAAAGATTACTTAATCTTAATATAATTTGATCACAGACTCTTAAGATATCCTAATAGATCCCATCAAACCACGTCATGCAATTTAATTCATGAGCAAGGTCATGGATTTTAATCGAACGACCAATATTACTCCACTAAAAGTAATATTGAGGCCCATAGCTTGCCTATCAAAGGGAGATAGTGAGATCCAATGGCTTGTCTTCATAAATGGTGGGCTCCAAAAGGAAGCCGTTAAACTTCCCTATAGCCCCAGTGTGGTAGTGCAATTTCAAACCTACAACCTCCGGATGCAAACCGTGTAGCTAACTGAGCTACCCCTTGGGGTTTTGAATTGGTAACATGGCAACACAGTGCATCATTTCTCTTTGTTGGGTGTTTTAGGATGATCAAAGTTTAGGGCTGCTAGTGGACCCAACCTAGCTCTATGACAGAGATTTAGGTTTTACTTACAGTATATCCTAATTAACTTCATAATATTTCCTTTTTTCAGATTTTGTTCGTCTCTCCTTTTTTGTATTAATACAGTTTATAAAGGCTATTTTTTTGGGATTTTTAGAAAATAATTAATTTTAGAGTATGATGTTTTCGGTAGAAACATCTGATTGGTTGATGTTAGAAATTTTAAAACTTAATAAACGGTTTTACAAAGAAGAAAAAAATAAACAACGGGATAGTAGTAGGGGTGCTCATGGATCGGGCCAGCCCCAGCCCGACCTGGGCCCAGCCTGGCTTAGGCCTTAGCTTTTAGTATTCGGGCTGGGCCTGGATACAAATTCTGAGACCGTTTAATATATGGGCCGGGTCGGGTTAACCGGTAAAAAATAATATTTTTTGGTAGAAGAGAGGAGTGAGACAAACAAACATCCTAACCAAGTGAGCTACAAGTTGATTTTGAAAATACTTTTCCCTTTTATTTCTAAAATTTAATAGACCCAAGCTCGAGCTTAACATATTTTAGGTGGGCTGGGCTCGAGCCAGGTACTTGTGGCCCGAGTCGGGCTTGGGCCTATTGTTTAAAATCTCCAGCTCAGCCCGGCCATGAAATCCACTAAGTAGTGGTTTACACATTTTTCTCGAAAATTCTGCAATTGAGGAAATCATCAAGCCCATACCATTGTGAGTCCGGATCCCCCACCAAGGCCTTGAATTAGAGAAACCCTAAATCTCCACATGGGCTCAAATACTGAAATCTGATTTACTCAAAAAAAATATCATCCAAGTATATGTTGTATCCCTGTCCCAAACTTTTACAACGATACGAGTTGGCCCCCCCTATCAGATGGACCAATTGATTAAAAAGTGATCAAAACAATTTCAAACATATTAGTTATCACGTTTTTCATCCAACAGTCAATCCAACAGTGGGATAACCCGATTAAGAAAAAATTGAAGGGCACTCTATCATGCAGTTAAACACCTCCAACTTAGGGTTTCTCTAATTTAAACTGCTACTGGCTTCATATATGTGTACAATCTACGAACGCCAATTGGGACCCACAATATGCTAGGTGTAAAAGCTTGTACGTAAAAGAAATATTAGCTGTATGTAACGGTTAAAAACTACCACCATATATATGATCTCTCTATCTCAATTACCGCCACTGCAAGCCGCGGGAATGCATCTATTCAACTGCAGGAAGGAAAGAGAGAGAAAAAAAGACTGCAACTGTAGAGCAAGAAAGAAAGATCGAAAGCAAGAAGAAGAAATGGTGCTTCTGGAGTGGGAAAGAGGAGCTAGCGTTTCTTGGGAAAGGGAGTTTCGGGTGTGTGAATCTGGTTAGAACAAGAAACCATGGACTCCCAAGATTGGTTGTCAAATCCACTCTGCCATCCAATTTTCATTCCTTCAAGAAATAGATGTCAATCTTGCCTCTCCTTCAAGATTGCCCCAAATTGTGCGCTGCTTCGAAGTTGATTTCACCGTGGAGCACAACCAACCCCTTTGTAATTTCTTCCTCGAGTACGTTCCAGGTGGAACTCTTGCAAACATCATCAACAATTTAGCTGAGCGTGGTGACCGTATGCGAGAAGTGGATGTTAGACGCTACACTAAGTCAATTCTTTTGGGTCTCAGACACATTCACCAGAAGGGGTCGTACACTGTGACATTAAACCCGTGAACATTCTAGTTGCCTCTCTATGTTCATGTGGGGTGAAGATTGCTGATTTTGGACTTGCCCAGATAGCATGAATCAAGGACAAGAGAGCTTTGTATGGGACGCTGTTGTATATGTCTCCAGAATCTTTTATGTGGGGAGATTACGATTGCCCTTGTGATATATGGGCTTTGGGATGTTGTGTGCTTGAGATGATGATAGGGAAGCATCCATGGAGTACATTAGAAACCAAGATGGATGTTCTCCACAAGATAGGCGCGGACGATGGCGTTCCTCAGACTCCCAGTAGCTTTTCTTTTGAAGGTAAAGATTTTCTTGGCAGATGTTTTGAGAGAGACCCATTAAAGAGATGGACTGCTGAGATGCTGCTGAAGCATCCATTTGTCGGTGAGAAGATGCAAGCTTTTAGTTGCTCATGTCTAAGGTTGCCAATCAAGCTCTTATCACAGAAAAAGGAAGATGAAATTCTAATGTTTGACTCTAGCTCATTCATTCAACTGCCTGATAATTTTATACCAATCACTACTTGTTCTTCCTCATCATTAGAGGCACCACAATTAGGGTTTGGAGGTGGATTTACAAAAGCATAACAGCGATATTACACACGTCTTGGATAGTGATATTACTCGCATATTGGGTTCAAAATCACTGCCATGGAGGATGAGTAGAGAGGAGGGAATTAGCCTTTTGTCAGCGAAATCAAAGATTATTGTTTTTTTGTTTCTTACTTCATTTGTCATGTATTCATTTGAGTTGTTTATATAGAGCAAATATACATAAATTTGTAATTCTTTATGGATAAGGATAAAGGTTGAATGATATTCAGAACATTTATCTTGCCACTTGTTTAGTCTTATTTCAATTTTGATTCACATCGCTTTGTAACGAAGGATTGTTTAAAGAGAACAAAAACTAACCTTCAAAAGAGTAACCTCCTCTGTTTACCAGTACTTTGAGAAATGCATCCTCTGTCTTTGGTAGGTGCCAGCATTTCTTAATATATCTTCTTTTCTAGTCACTCCGTATGTTTGTTCTTATATTCCTATTCTGTATTTTTTTGTAATTCCTTATGGATCATTTGATCTTCATTGTCAATTACATTTCACATTTCCTTTGAGGAGGGGTCAGCTGATTTCCACCAAGTGGTCAATTGCCAGGCCATTAAGTGGATATGGGCCTGACCTGAATAATTTAGTTACGAGGTTCAGCTTCAGCCTAGTAAAGATGCTGATCAACTTTAGCCCGAATCATGTTCCAACTTGAATGTTACCAACAACTGGGGTGGTTCAAACCAGCCTACTTGCAAAATTTACCGGCCATTTCAGACTCAAGGAGATCCAAACTATTCCTGGACATTCTTAGCTGAGTACACAGAGAGATTGCTCTGTTCTTCTCAATCTAGGCTGTCCCTTTCACCACTCAAATTTGATGCCCAACCTCCATTGAGTCCATCAAAATTACAATGATGCTGAGCTTTCCATCACTCGCCCCCAATGATAATGATCCTGACTTTGGTTCCTCCCTTGAGAGCCTCTCCTCAGTTTAAAAAAAAATATATCGACCATGGGCCCTTCTTTGTAGTAGCAGTTATCTTACCTTCCAAAAAAGGTAAAAGAAAGATGATTTTTGGATCATCACTAATCCATATTGTACTCATGGTATCTACCTTCCAAACGATCCCTTCATTTCATTCTTGACCGATTCCCCTATGAACAGCACATGAAAGAAATATCGACAAACTATAGCACCAGTAAGAAATTGGTATTTGTAATGAGATGGTTTCCAGAAAACTGCTTTCTCATTTTAGAGCATGGCTATAGTCATGGTAGTAGAAATTCTTGTAGATGAAATGAGACGGCCACTCTGAAGCCAGAAAGCACACCAACGCCATGCAGACAACCGCACTTCGCACAACTGTAGATATCATATTCTGCTTGACTGCTGCAACAACACAGACCGAAGCAAAGGAAATGACTCGCAAGGAAACCTCAAGTGCTTTGAGTCCTTTCACTGCAACACGACAGCTCCCGCAGTGCACAACATGAGACCAGTATCTGTAAGAAAACCAAACAATTAAATGAGAAGATTCAGTTACAATGACGGTGTGGAAAAGATCCTTAAATCGACAGATGGAAGAACCTAGTGATCATCCATTCCTCGGCCCAAAATCCCATGATGTGACCCTCCACAGAAGTGGGATGAGAAATTCTAGTCTTTTACCATTGATATGATGGGTCCTATCGTGTCTAGTGTCTTCAAAGTCAGACCCCAATGACATCGTGCATCCATTTTATCCAACAGGGGCAATGGCTCAATGGGCCCACCGGGATATTATTATCCATGTTGTGATGTATCAAAAACGAAATTTCTCACAGTGTAAGTATAGTCTGTTTCCTGTTCCACCTGAAGATCATTGAGTTAGATCCAACTGATTGATAGTTCGCTTACTCGTTATTCCAGATGAGACAAAATGAAGGTGGAAGAAAAGACCATTCTCATCACTAGTATCCGTGGGATGCAAATCATTGCTTTTCATATTTTCGATGTATAACCTGGCATTGAGCCTTCCATTGTTGTTGGCAGAGCATTGTCTAACTTGGCCATGGGTATAACCTCAAGTTATAAATGCACATCTATGAGGTAACATCCACGTGAGGAGATTGTAAAGAGGTATGCTACATATGAAGCAGCATACCTCTTTAAAGGTGTATGACATACCTATCCATTAGCTGTTCTCTAGGAGGAGTTGGAGGAAGTGTTGGAAGCCCATCCCTGAACTTAGCCCCCCAATTAACCTCATGTTACATTCCAACCCGAGTTAATTGAGATTAACTCTAAGTAATTGCAATTAGTATGGATTAAGTGTGATTAATCACGATAATTATGATTAGTGAACAAAATGAATCCAAGTAGTCACACTTGAATGAATTAAACATAATGGACAAGTTTGGAAGAGATTGATTTGATAGAGATGGATTTAGACACAAACCAATGAGATTAAGGACCTTTTCGTAAATTTGAATTTATACGTTTTTCATCGAATACGGTAAAATTTGATACCAACATATCTATTTTGATGAATACAACAACTTTCGTAATAGGCTCGTGTTAATTTGACCTCAATTGAATCAAATGGATCTTAAATTGACTTAAATTGAAAATATAGTGAAAATGGGGGGGGGGGGGGGGGGGGACTGAGTATCAAAAGTCACTTTATAAGGATGGTGAGTCATCCCATCTCAGTCGGTGAGATCTTCACTTAGCTAGAAACAGAGAGAAGTTGAGAGCTTGGAGTTCTTCTTTGTTTCTTCTCTATCAAGTGTGTAAAAGAGGGATTTTCAAGTGATTTTCGAAGAAAAGGCTGTGTACATCATCTTCTTCATCTCTTTGTTTGTTTTTGTTCTTGGAGTTGGAATCAAGGAAGCTTGTGGATTTCTATAAACAAAAGGGGGTTTTTGTGTTAAATCAACCATAAGGCAAGTATAAACATTTATTTATGATTAGATGCTAGTTAGTGTGGTTTTTATTTAATTTGTAGTGAGATATGATTTTAGCTCTATGTTGAGTAACTTGTATGTATATGTTTGATTGATTGGAGAAGAAGATGGTTTTTATGGTGTTAAATGGATTGGAGAAATTGTGTATATATGCATGAATGGTTGAGAAGGAGATAGGAGGTCCCAATTTGTATGCAGGTTATCAATGGATTGGAGCTAAAGAAGAAGAAGGAAAAATGGATTTCAGGCATCTGGAACTGGTTTGTTCCAGGTCCGATCCATCGGACATGCAGGCCGATCGATCGGACTGTCCCTAACCGGGACACGAATTCAGGCCGATCGATCGGACCTTCAGGTCCGATCGATCGAAGGACTCTGTTGAGTCCAGTGAAAATTTTGAATTCAGCATGAAGAATTGTGATGTTAGTGTTTGCCTAGGAGTATGAATACATTATACAATTAGTCTAATGACTAATTATGATATAACTAAGAGAGGTTATGCAATTAATCAATTTTGAAAGTGATATAATGAGTTTGGATCTAAGAGTTGATTATGTATTAACCACAAGGTTACTTCTAGCAAACTAGTTGCAATTCTATGAGAAAGATGAGCTTGTAAAGCTAGTCTATGCAATAAGTTAAATGGAGCTAGTAGAATTTCAGGAATTGTTCTAAATTATGAAGAAGAGCCTATTGATTTCATCAAGGCTTTTATTGTTGTATCTCCATGGGTGTTAATGAACTGACTTTAATGTACAGAAAACATAAACTGTGATGTCCATCTAAAATAGCACGTACATTAAATGTCTGAAGGTTACACCTAACTGGTGGATATTGTTTAGTTGAATTTGTATATTGAATTGAAATTGAAAATTTTAGTGAAATGATTAATTGAATTGTGAATTGAGTCTGGCACTACATAGTGATTTCTATAAGCTCATTAGAGCTGATACTGCTGCAGCAGATTATTTGGGAGTGTTCCGGAACTCCATGGTGATGTCAGATGTCCCTGGCCCGGGTACTGATAAATCCCACCATATGTGATTCCTTCCTTTTTAGGAAGATGTGATTTGAAATGAAATGCTATTGTAGTTTGCCAAATGTTAAAGACTCTCCAAATAATAAAGACTCTCATTGATTTGATTTGAGTTGATTTGAATTAAATGGAAATGGTATTAGTTTAACATTGGTTTAGACAATTTAAATGTGTATTTAGCATGTTAAATCATGTATCTGTTTATACATTGCTGAATTGTCAAATTCATAGTGTTATTGATGGCATTACAGGCACAGCTGCCCATGCAGGTCCTTCTGAGACCACAGCGCCAGCGGAGACGACCGCTACGGTTCCTCCAGGAAGACTAGTCGAGTGGAAGTAAACCAATATCATATGAATATGATATTGAATCGAAACTTTAATGAAATTTTGATAAGGGAAGTTGTAAAAGAATGTTTCAAACTTTTAATCCTTGCATTGTCATTAAATATGCAAGTGATTAGTATACACGATGTAATGATGTAGATAAGTTTTATTTACATGAGCAATGTTTATATTGTTTATATGTTCCGCATAATGTGTTAATTGATATCCCTTGTGACTTTATGTGATTGAAGTTCACGGGAGTAAGTATGCGTCGCGACCTGGGGTTAACTCAAATTAGTCATAATCTCAGGCTCGGGTCGTGACATACTTATTATATGGTATCAGAGCTAAGTGAAAGATGAAAAGTAATTTAAAAATCCTTAGAAAGTGTAAAGACACGGTGAGGACGCGTCAACTTGCGAATCAAATCCTACTTTTGGATTTGTTATTTATTGCTTTCACTAAATGTGAATTGCTTTCACTGTATGTGATATGGATATGTGATGGAAGATAAGATATTCTTATGTGATTTTCAGAATGGCATCTGGATCAGGAAGTGGAGGAAATGGGAATGAAAACCCTGATTTTGGGGTTAGTGGAAATGATGGTCCGATACCCACAAAAAAATGAAGGTCCGATACCCACACCTCCTACTCCAAATAGTGATGCTAAATTCACTGCTATCTTAGAGCAAATGGCTTAGAGCCATGAAGCACAGTTGAATATGCAAGCCCAGATTAATGCTATGTTGAAAGTACAAGCACAAATGCAAACTCAGATGCAGGCTCAGATTCAGACTCCACAAGCACCACCAGTTCCACCAGCACCTAATGTTGGTACTCAGGTGGTAGTGCAGTCTAAAGAAAAAGATCCTAATGTTCTTTATCAACAATTTAAGAAGAGAGGAGCTACTGAATTCCAGGGTAAGGAAGATGCAATGGTAGCAGATGAATGGATACAACACATTGAAGATGTGTTTGATACCATTGTGTGTACTCCAAAACAAAGGGTGTTGCTTGCCTCATCTATGCTACGTGATGTAGCGAAGGATTGGTGGAAGGGTGTGAAAGATGTAATAATTGAAACACCTGTAGCCACTATTTGGGAGAGTTTCAAAAGGCAGTTTGAAAGAAACTTTGTCCCAGAGCATGTGAGGCAAAGGAAAGAATCAGAATTTTTGAATTTAAAACAAGAGAAGATGACTGTGGCGGTATATGTGCATACCTTCATGAAATTGTCAAAGTATGCAAAGGACCTCATAGATACTGAAGAAAAGAAGATTAAGAGGTTCATTAATGGTTTGAACCCAGCTTACAAGAAGATGGTCCTAGCAGGTCAGCAGCCAGTACGTTTTAATGATGTAGTAGATAAAGCATATATTGCTGAAGAAGTGCATAGAGAAGAAATTGAGACAAGTGCTAGTTCTAAGAGGAGTAGTACCTCTTGGTTTAAGAAGGGAGGAAAATTCCAGAGTAAGAAACAAAAATTTGTTGCTAGAGCTGAACCTAAACCAGTTTGTTAGACATGTGGAAAAGCTCACAAGACAAAAATTTGTTGGAGAAACACTGGAGCATGTCTAGCTTGTGGCTCAATGGCTCAGTGTCCCAGAATGAAAAGAGATATTTTGGCTCCTCAGCAACAGCCTCCTCGTGGACAGGCAGTAGTTCCTACTCCTGCTCCTCCACAGCAGCGTCAATGGCAGCAACGTCAGAGGCAGCAGCCACCACGGCAACAGCAACGGCATATTAGGCCTCAGATTGCAGGACAAGTGTATGCTGTAAATAGGGAACAAGCTAAAGCTGCAACTAATGTTGTGGAAGGTATAATTTATGTTGATAGTAGGCCAGCAGTTGCATTGTTTGACCCTGGATCTACTCATTCATTTGTAACACCTCCATTTGTGTGTAACATGCAAAAACAAATTAGGCAATTATCATATGATTTTACTGTAACTACTCTATTGGGAAGAAAAGTAGTGTGAATTATATGTACCCCAATGTAGTGTTAAAATAGGAGAGGTGTCTATCCCAGTAGATTTAGTAGTGTTGGCTATGAATGATTTTGATGTAATTTTTGGCATGGATTGGCTTGCGAAGTACAGAGCCTGTCTGGACTGTTTCCGCAAAATCATTACTTTTAAAGTAAATGAAGCCAATGCCAGTGTCTTGTTTGAGGGAACCCAGAAGGGGTTTGATACCAGAATTGTTTCAGCATTGAAGGCTGAAAGAATGATGCGAAATGGTTGTGAAGGCTATATCGCATTCATCACTGAGAAGAAGCCAAAGAAGGAATTAGAAAATATTCCTGTAGTCTGTGAATTTCCAGACGTGTTTCCAAAAGAAGTGCCAGGTCTACCTCCAGCAAGGAAAGTAGACTTCACTATAGAGCTTGTGTCGGGTACTGCACCTATATCTCGAGCATCATATAGAATGGCACCATCAGAATTACATGAGTTGAAGAAACAAATATAGGATTTGCTCGACAAAGGTTTTGTTAAACCTAGTGTTTCGCCATGGGGAGCACCTATATTGTTTGTTAAGAAGAAAGATGGCACCCTACGCATGTGTATTGATTATAGGCAATTGAATCAAGTAACAATCAAGAATAAATATCCATTGCCTAGAATTGATGAGTTGTTTGATCAACTCGAGGGTGCAGCGTATTTTTCAAAGATTGATCTCCGATCTGGTTATCACCAGATTCGTGTTAGAGATCAGGATGTGCAGAGAACAGGATTCAGGACCCGATATGGGCATTATGAATTTTTGGTTATGCCTTTTGGATTAACAAATGCACCTGCAATGTTTATGGCTTTAATGAACAGAGTCTTTGCTGCTTATTTAGACCAGTTTGTTGTTACCTTCATTGATGACATCCTGGTGTATTCAAAGACAGAACAAGAACATGGACATCATTTGAGAATAGCATTGCAATTGTTGAGAGACAATCAGTTGTTTGCGAAATTAGAGAAATGTGATTTTTGGTTGCAGCAGGTGGCATTTTTAGGTCATATAATTACTAGTCAGGGATTAACAGTGGATCCAGCTAAAATTGAAGCCATTACTAATTGGCATAGTCCAAGGAATGTTCCAGAAGTTCGGAGTTTTTTGGGATTGGCTGGATATTATAGGAGATTTGTGAAAGATTTTTCGAAGATTGCATCACCATTAACGAAACTGACTCGGAAGAATAGTTCCTTTGTATGGGATGATGAATGTGAGTCTAGTTTCCAAGTGTTGAAGCAGAGATTAGTCTCAGCCCCAATCTTATCATTACCTGATGGCAGAGGAGGATTTGTGATATATTCTGATGCTTCCGGTATAGGATTGGGATGTGTACTGATGCAAAATGGCAAGGTCATTGCTTATGGATCGCATCGGTTGAGAGAACATGAGAAGAATTATGCTACTCATGATTTGGAACTCGTGGCAGTTGTATTTGCTTTGAAGCAATGGAGGCATTATTTATATGGAGAAGCTTTTGAAGTTCATTGTGATCATAGAAGCCTTCAATATTTGTTTACTCAGAAGGATATTAATTCAAGGAACGCCATTGGTTAGAGCTGATTAAAGATTATGATTTTCCATTCACCTATGTACCTGGAAAGGGTAATGTAGTAGCTGATGCTTTGAGTCGTAAATCTGCTAACTTGGCATCACTGGTAGGTGAATGGCATTTGATTGAAGAATTTATCGATTGGGATATGTCCATTGAGATGGTGGACAATCGAGTTATGTTTGCAGCAATGTCTGTATTTGAGCCTCTTCTTATCAAGCAAATCAAGGAAAGGCAATTTGAAGATCCTGAGTTTGTGAAAATCAGAGATAACATTGCAGCAAGGCCAGATTTTGTGTTGGTTGATGGAGTTCTTTATTTCAGAAATAGATTGTGTATACCAGCACAAGAAGATTTGAAGCAGGCGGTGATGTTTGAAGCTCATCACACTCGATATTCTATGCATTCAGGAAGTACAAAAATGTATAGAAATCTCAAGGACAGGTTTTGGTGGAATAATATGAAGTGGGATATTGCAGGATATGTATCTTCATGTTTGACCTGTCAACGTGTAAAGTTTGAACACCGAAAGCCGCCTGGATTGCTTCATCCTTTGCATATTCTGAAATGGAAATGGGAGCATTTAACTATGGACTTTGTATCTGGTTTACCAATGACCAGGATATAACATGATACCGTATGGGTGATTGTGGATCGTCTTACAAAGTCAGCACATTTTATTCCATTTAGAAAGGATATGGGATTTAATGAAAAGTCCAAGTTGTTTCTGAAGGAAGTAACTAGATTGCATGGAACACCGGTTTCGATTTTATCAGATCGAGACAGTCGGTTTGTTTCTACATTTTGGCAATCATTTCAAAGTTCCCAGGGTACTAGACTTTAATTTAGTACTGCTTATCATCCACAGACAAATGGACAGTCTAAGAGAACAATTCAAACTTTGAAAGATTTGCTTCGTGCCAGTGTTATGGATTTTGGAAGTGATTGGGATGAACATCTTACGTTGTGTGAATTTGCATACAACAATAGTTATCACTCCAGTATTGACATGGCATCATTTGAAGCATTATACGGTCGAAGATGTAGGACTCCAGTTAGCTGGGAAGAAGTTGGAACAAGAAGTTTCCATGGTCCTACTATTATTGCAGAGACAGCTGAGAAGGTTCAGAAGGTGCAGGAAAGATTGAGAATAGCCCGATCAAGGCAGAAGAGTTATGCTAATAATCGTCGGCGTGATTTAGGATTTGATGTTGATGATTGGGTATTTTTGAAGACTTCTCCAATGAAAGGTACAATCCGATTTGGGCAGAAAGGAAAGCTTTCACCAAGATTTATCGGACCTTTCAAAATAAAGAGCAGAATCGGAGATGTGGCATATCGTTTGGATCTTCCGTCACAATTCTCCGGTATTCAAAATGTATTTCATGTGTAGATGCTTCGAAAGTATGTGGCAGATCCTACACATGTCATTAACTATGATGAGATTCAAGTTCAACCGAACACCACATATGTTGAGAAGGCAATAAAAATTATTGATACTAAGGAACAAGTGCTTCGTACAAGGACAATCAGATGGGTTAAAGTCCTTTGGGCTCATCATGAACCCAATGAAGCCACATGGGAATTGGAAGAACAGATGGCTCGTAAATATCCAGAGCTATTCGTTCAGGTGAGTTTTTCGTATTATGTTTATCTTTATTTCTTTTACATTCAGAGGACCGAATGATTCTAAAAGATTAGGAGAATGTTACATTCCAACCCGAGTTAATTGAGATTAACTCTAAGTAATTGCAATTAGTGTGGATTAAGTGTGATTAATCACGATAATTATGATTAGTGAACAAAATGAATCCAAGTAGTCACACTTGAATGAATTAAACATAATGGACAAGTTTGGAAGAGATTGATTTGATAGAGATGGATTTAGACACAAACCAATGAGATTAAGGACCTTTTCGTAAATTTGAATTTATACGTTTTTCATCGAATACGGTAAAATTTGATGCCAACATATGTATTTTGATGAATACAACAACTTTTGTAATAGGCTCGTGTTAATTTGACCTCAATTGAATCAAATGGATCTTAAATTGACTTAAATTGAAAATATAGTGAAAATGGGGGGGGGGGGGGGGGGGGGGGGGGACTGAGTATCAAAAGTCACTTTATAAGGATGGTGAGTCATCCCATCTCAGTCGGTGAGATCTTCACTTAGCTAGAAACAGAGAGAAGTTGAGAGCTTGGAGTTCTTTTTTGTTTCTTCTCTATCAAGTGTGTAAAAGAGGGATTTTCAAGTGATTTTCGAAGAAAAGGCTGTGTACATCATCTTCTTCATCTCTTTGTTTGTTTTTGTTCTTGGAGTTGGAATCAAGGAAGCTTGTGGATTTCTATAAACAAAAAGGGGTTTTTGTGTTAAATCAACCATAAGGCAAGTATAAACATTTATTTATGATTAGATGCTAGTTAGTGTGGTTTTTATTTGATTTGTAGTGAGATATGATTTTAGCTCTATGTTGAGTAACTTGTATGTATATGTTTGATTGATTGGAGAAGAAGATGGGTTTTATGGTGTTAAATGGATTGGAGAAATTGTGTATATATGCATGAATGGTTGAGAAGGGGATAGGAGGTCCCAATTTGTATGCAGGTTATCAATGGATTGGAGGTAAAGAAGAAGAAGGAAAATTGGATTTCAGGCATCTGGAATTGGTTTGTTCTAGGTCCGATCGATCGGACTGTCCCTAACCGGGACACGAATTCAGGCCGATCGATCGGACCCGATCGGAGGACTCTGTTGAGTCCAGTGAAAATTTTGAATTCAGCATGAAGAATTGTGATGTTAGTGTTTGTCTAGGAGTATGAATAAATTATACAATTAGTCTAATAACTAATTATGATATAACTAAGAGAGGTTATGCAATTAATCGATTTTGAAAGTGATATAATGGGTTTGGATCTAAGAGTTGATTATGTATTAACCACAAGGTTACTTCTAGCAAACTAGTTGCAATTCTATGAGAAAGATGAGCTTGTAAAGCTAGTCTATGCAATAAGTTAAATGGAGCTAGTAGAATTTCAGGAATTGTTCTGAATTATGAAGAAGAGCCTATTGATTTCATCAAGGCTTTTATTGTTGTATCTCCATGGGTATTAATGAACTGACTTTAATGTACAGAAAACATAAACTGTGATGTCCATCTAGAATAGCACGTACATTAAATGTCTGAAGGTTACACCTAACTGGTGGATATTGTTTAATTGAATTGAATTTGTATATTGAATTGAAATTGAAAATTTTAGTGAAATGATTAATTGAATTGTGAATTGAGCCTGGCACTACATAGTGATTTCTATAAGCTCATTAGAGTTGATACTGCTGCAGCAGATTATTTGGGAGTGTTTCGGAACTCCGTGGTGACGTCAGATGTCCTTGGCCCGGGCACTAATAAATCCCACCAAATGTGCTTCCTTCATTTTTAAGAAGATGTGATTTGAAATGAAATGCTATTGTAGTTTGCCAAATGTTAAAGACTCTCCAAATAATAAAGACTCTCATTGATTTGATTTGAGTTGATTTGAATTAAATGGAAATGGTATTAGTCTAACATTGGTTTAGACAATTTAAATGTGTATTTAGCATGTTAAATCATGTATCTGTTTATATATTGCTGAATTGTCAAATTCATAGTGTTATTGATGGCATTACAGGCACAGCTGCCCATGCCGGTCCTTCTGAGACCACAGCGCCAGCGGAGACGACCGCTACGGTTCCTCCAGGAGGACTAGTCGAGTGGAAGTAAACCAATATCATATGAATATGATATTGAATCGAAACTTTAATGAAATTTTGATAAGGGAAGTTGTAAAAGAATGTTTCAAACTTTTAATCCTTGCATTGTCATTAAATATGCAAGTGATTAGTGTACACGATGTAATGATGTAGATAAGTTTTATTTACATGAGCAATGTTTATATTGTTTATATATTCCGCATAATGTGTTAATTGATATCCCTTGTGACTTTATGTGATTGAAGTTCACAGGAGTAAGTATGCGTCGCGACCTGGGGTTAACTCGAATTAGTCATAATCTCGGGCTCGGGTCGTGACACCTCATTTCCAGCATACTTCTTTAACCATCTTCTAAATCCAACTACAATTGCATCTAACTTTGTTGGCACAAAACAAGCCTTTAGCCAATTGGATTGGCCGACTTCAGCTATCTTGCGTTCCTATATAAAGAAAGAATTGAATCAGGGAATGCTACTTGAAAAGTAACAGATTTTCTGAAATAGGAAACATTATAAAATTGTTGTCAAGGACATTAGATCTAGTTAGCAGATAAATTGATCTAAAGCTACAGCAAAACATTAAATTAAGAAAAAGGGAAAATTTCAAAATGGGGATTTAGTTTTTCATACATTTCAAATCAGGACAAAATAAAAACCACATTTCAAAAAAGGCCTTGAGTTTTCCAAATAAATTTCAAAATAGGACATCCAGCCAAAATGCACCACTAGCTAGCCACTTTCCCCATTTTTTTAAATAAATTTCAAAATTGTCCTCAGATATTTATGTTGTAACGAGAAAACAGAGGATGGGTTCTCTCCCACTCATCTAAGACACCCTTTCTCCTCTCCTCTCTTGGCAAGAAGCTCCGGCCGATGATGAAGGATCTCCACTGGCGATAGTTGAGTGCAGCTGAAAACTACGTAGGTAGGTCTTTCTTCTTCTGCCTAGGTTGAAGATGCTCCTTAAGATTGAAAGAAAGAATTAAATTGTTGCAGCAGCAGTTGTTTGCTGTCTTGAACTCAAACAAAAACCAAATAAAAATATAACAAGGCATTGGCTTTGGCTTCGAATTCCACTTTGAAATGGAAATCCTAAAATTAGAGATGTTTGTTCAGACTCCCATGACAATCTGAGTCATCTCCGATCCCAAAAGCCCTCCAATATGCATCACTAAACAACCAAACAACCCACCTGTAGTGAACCTAGCCATCTCCATCCAACCAAACAAGCCAACTAAACCCACCATCACTGACCCTTTCCATCTCTCTCAATTCATCTCACTTACCCATCTCAGAGCCCTTAACCACTTGCATCTCAACCCATTTTCATCACGTCTCTCACTCACCACACACAGCTCACTAACACCTCTCTATTTCTCTCACTAACCCACCCACAAACCATGTAGGAAATCTGATCTGTCAAACCATTCCCTACCACTCCCACCAAGCCACCCAGTCAAGCAGTCATTCCCAAAACCCACACTTCGCAACCTCCAACTCAACAACTAGGTTACCAAACCGTCCCAAGCCTTCTCACCAAGCCAAACCCATCTCTCTCCCTCTCTCTCTCTCATCCTTTACAAATCTCACCAGCACCCTATACCTGCATTAGCCGATGATACTTGCATCAAAATTTTGGTTGGATAGATATACATAATATACATATACAATATACTTAATAATCCTAATCAATTCACGTTTGGTAATAGGTGAAGAATATGCATATTTGAGGATTCCTCGTTACCCTTGGAATAGGACTTTCTTTACTAAGAGTTTTATAGCGAAGTGTTTATTACACCTTTGCTAACAATTAATTAAGAAAATTTTCGATTTGAAGATTTTAGACCATGTCCGTTTCAGCTAAGGATTTTCATATGTTATGGGGATTCCTCCTAAAAATTCTTGGATGTCTCGAGTCTTGAAGGATTTGTCATTGCCAAACATGGTTTTTTTCTCCGCTGCAAGGAAAGCAAAAATCTTTTTCCTGAGAAAGGATTTCCAAACATGATCTAGGTGGCTTCATCTCACCTGTTTCTCTTTTAACTTTTAGGTATGATTGGTTGCCAGCCCACTAATCCAATTAGGGTTCTAACCTAGATTCCTGCATCATCGAAAGTGTGATGTCCCTTTCTAGCCAAGCAAGCAGTCCGAGACAAATACTTCCATTTTAGTCACCACCATACAAAAGCAATACAAACAGTTACAGGCCCAAACATATGGTCTCAATCCAAAATAAGTGATGTCATATAAAATAAAAACATAAAACAGCAATAGCTTGGCTGTTTTTGAGCCTTTTAATTAGCTAACTAGGGTTGAATTAGGTTAAATCCGGTTACAACAGTCTCAAATAATAAAATCAAGAGTTTTAGGTTCTTAAAATTATAAATTGTCCCTCCCTTCTGTGGCGTATGAATATGGTTAGAAGTGTGCCCTAAATGAAAGCCCTGCCTCTTCGCTGTTCTTGTTTGGCTTCACCCTGAATCATCGCAAATCAAGTACACAAGTCATTTTTTGTCAGTCTAAATATCTCTAATGATAGCTTTCTTATAACTTGATTTGTATTTGTTTTTGTTTCACTGGTTTTCCTTCCTGTTTTTTCAGTCTGGGCTTGTTAATATATCTCTCTTGTACTGTTAAGGTCTCTTTTCTTAATTGTAGTTATTATTCAATAAATAAATAAATTAAATTAAATTAAATAATAATTCTTAAAGAAATTTTCCCTTTACATGCTCCTATGTGGTCATAAATTTGGAAGTGTGAAAACAAATGCTGTGCTTCAAGTGGGCAATATGAATGTCACCTACACCAAAATCAGTGAGGTCCCACTCATGAGGTGGGCCAGAGACAAACAAAAGAGGTGGATATTCACAAGAAGAAGAACACTCCAGCTCTCCACCTTCTAAGTGGAGCTCCCAACTTATGCATGGCTAGGATGTGGTATGCATGTGCCAATTCACATCTGCACTTTTTGCATAGGTGGGTCATGAGTGAAGGGTCAAATGTAGGACTGACAGAACTCCATACTGAAAAATAGGAAATCAATCTTTGATCAGCTCAACTGCATAAAGTCAAATAGCAAATCTAACATGACACCTCTTTGATGTTAGCTGATGAACTCAATCCATCGGCTGGCTCCCACTTTGGAAAAGCATAGAAGAGACAAGGTGCTACAAACTTGCTACAGCCTCACTCTTGCTTTGCCAAAAATCCATTTGCATTTAATTTCTCTATTGCTATGTCCAAAGGCCTACCCCCTTCTCGATCAGCCTTAGGCGTGAAAGAAGTTAATGAGTTAGTGATACAGAATACATTCTTTCACAAACCCAAGAATTGAAAACCAATGCAGAAAAAGGTCATAGCAACATAATTACATCATATGTAAATTAACATCTCAGGCATCGATATCCTCTATTCACTTCTGATAACAGCCAGTGAAGATAAAAAATACCATAGTAAGCTATGATGATCTAGATAAAATAGTTTCAATGGACAAAATAAGAGGAGGTTATCTCGAAGTACATATCTGTTTGTTGTTGATGGTACTCGCATTAACCCATAGTGTGCATAAGGAACATGCGCAGGGTCCAGAAGATTCTCAATTAGAACTTCATACCTGAAACAAACTTACATATTCATCATTGCATAATGTACACGAGAAGATAGTATCATCATCACTGAAGACTTATCCCCACCATCAAAAGCATTATAATATCAATATATAAGTGTCTCTCTCTCTCTCTCTCTCTCTCTCTCTCTCTCTCTCTCTCTCTATGTATATATATATATATATATTGTAAGGACCCTGACCCAGATTTCTTGAGCGATGATATTTATTTTTATATATTATTTATTATTTTGTGATGTTATCATTATTTTGGAGTCACTATTTCATTAGATTTATTACTGAGTGATTATCATAAATAATTCTTTTATGCAGACATTGAGAAATTGAAGTAATTGGAGTTTAATGTGATGTTGGGTTATTTGGGAATTTAAATGGTAATTATGAAACTAATAACATTGGGATCCATTCAGGATTGGGTCGAGCCCATTAGCCAGTTTTAGTTTGACCTGTAGTAATTATTAAAATACTAATTTGAAGGATTTGATATGCAAAGATTTAAGTGAATTTTGCTGGGCCATTACCCAGTAGTGGATAAATTAAGTGGGTGGGAGGAGTTTTACCTAGTCAATATTGTGTAGATTTTTTTTTTGGATTAAGCCAAGAGAGATGGTTGGAAACTACACCCAAGTCTCACTGTAACAAACCCAACAATCCACTCTTATCTTTCCTTTTCTCTTTATCTCACCCAACTCAAAAGAGCTTCACATCTCTCTCTCAACACACACACACACACACGGTTTGCACAATACAGAAGAGAACAAAGAAGAAAAGGAAAACGAGAAAGGAAAGATGGAAGAGGGAAAAGGGCTCGGTTGGATTGGAGATAAGGCACCCACATTTATTTTCTTCTTCTTCTCCATTTGTGCTCCCAAATCAAGAACGTATTCCAAGCACCATTAGAGTATTCATAGATCTATAATAAGGTTTTTGTTTGGATTCACCATCTAGGACTCTCTCTGTGTTTTCATGACCCACCAAATAATTGTTTTGTCTTGATTCTGCTATGTTAAGATGTTCAAATCGGTGGGTCAAGGGGCTGGCTGATCATTGAAGAATGAATATTTGATGCCTTCTTGTTTCGAATAAACTCATCTTAATTAAAGCTTTGTTTCATAATATACATGTAGAAAGATGGGTATATCTATTCCTTTTTATTTTCGTATATTCATTCCGAATTTATATGTGATTTGATTATCCTAAAGTGATGATTTAAGAACTGTTTTCCTTTATTATCAAATGAGCTTTATGAAACCCCATTATTTCTCAAGATTATAGCCATTGAATTACTGTTGTGCTGAGTTTCAGATTATTGTTTTCCCTTGGTATCTACATATTGCACCAGCAGCTTATATTCTAAATTCTAATATGTGTTTCAATGTATCATAACCTGATTTTCATCCTTTGATATTTAGATCTGAACCATTGATTGTAATTGAGTGAAAACTCCAAGTTGGATGTATGTCTCTATGAATGATCTAGTGCATGATTCCTAGTTATTACGTGAAAATTAGAAAATTTTCTAGAAAATGGAATTTCTACAAATCATGACAGATCTTTGGTGCCTTGATGATTCCATTTTAAGGAAGAATCATGGTAGTCACTTGAAAAAAAAAAACCATATGCTTAGATCTATAGAGTTCCTTCGCTTCCTTTAATTCAACATATTGTAATTATCCATTCTGCTGCATATGTAAGTTCTTTGCCCAAACATGCAATTCCATTAATTTAATTACAATAAATAGCAGATGTTTATCCCTCATAACATTTTCTAATATGTTCTTGATTCTAATTTATATGCACCCCAGGTTGAGTATAATTTTTCTTAGATCTAATAACCCTAAGCCTATACAACATATTTCTAGTTTCAGATTGATATTTCAATGTGCCTAAAGTCTGATCTTACTTTACACATTTCTTCTTATATTCACTTCGTTAGTAGACTTATCAACATAGTCTTGATGGTATTTCCATTGATCGTAATTACTGCAATAATTCTGGAGTTTTTGTTGATCCAAATAATATTTTTATTTCCCTTATCCAAAATACATCTTGTAAAATGCATCAAACCATCTCTTTGATTGATTGAGTTTCTATGAATATTAGGATAAGTTACATAAAGTTAGAATCATGAATTGAATTTCTGAAAAAAATCCAGCACATATTCACCTTATTCTTGTAATGATTTAAGTGGGCAGATGGACTCTAAAATTCTTGAAATTGGTTTAGTTTCATCCATCTCTTTGACAACTATAAAACCCATCAAGTTTGAGGTAAATGCAAATTCAGGATAACAACTTGTGGTTGTTTTACCCGAATTGTGCAAATCTGCCCACTTCTTAAAGTCCTGAACCCATGTGGGCATAGTCATTCAATCATTGGGAATTATTCTCTTAAATAGAAAGGGTCTTCTATTGATTTTTCTACTCCTTGATATGCAGTAAATTAACGTCAACTTGCTACCATGTTAAGTCAAATATGTTAAGTATTACATGTTGAGAAATTTGAGACTTTCTTTTTAGGGATTGTTGAATCATAGATGTCAGATGACTTAAATTATTCCTTCATTCAATCCCTTTGTGACGCATTGTCACACAGAAAAACAAAATACGGTCAGGATGTCTAGACCGTGGTGGAGGCTAATTGAACATGGAGTACCATGTGTCGTAGAATTCTAGACTGCATCTAGATATTAGAGAAAAATTGAATTTAAATGATCACTTAGCACTTGGAGTGTTATAAGTGCCACTGGTTCCAAAATGTGTTACTTTTCTAGTGGTGATGAACCACTAGGTGTGATATATTTTTTAGTGATGTTAAATCACTAGGTGTGGGCTATCCGGTAGGCCAGCTACTGGGTGTGGCTGTGTGATATGCCTAAAAGTTGAAAAGTAGAATTATTCATTAGACTTTCCATTTTCATGAACAAGTTCCATTTAATTCCTTACTTTCCATTTTCATGAACAAGTTCCATTTAATTCCTTATTATATTTACTCATGATCACTTAATCATTGATAGCTGACCTTTAACTCTTCTCTTTGGAATCTTGCACACCTCATCAGTTATCAATTTCCTATATATCTTAGCGGAATAGATTTATATGTTTTTCATATCATGATGTAGAAAAAGAAAACTACAGAAGAATAGAAAGACGCGTGCCGTGGGATTAGAGTTGGATTTCTGAGGTGTTGAATTTAAATTAGACATTTTAATTTTCTTTAATTAGTTGTAGTTTCAGATTTATTGGTCATGTAATAAGAGGTTCTTATGAACTTTTAGTTATTGATTTTTTTTTTTACTTGATTATTTGAGAATAATTCATGCTCCTTCCAGATGGGGATAATAATCTAATGAATCAGATCATCATTAATGAGAAAAACACATACACAACTCAAAACCATGTGCGCTGAGAGAGATAAAATACTTGAGAACCAATTTCCATATAGATTATTGTTAAGAGATCTAAGTTCAAGAAGAAGAATGGCATACACATATGGAATCTCTCTAATTCCAAACAAACGTGTATATGATGGATCATCCAACTCTGGAATGTAAGGAGGTTTTTCCTTCGCCAGGATATCTTTATACTGAGGTTCAGTGCTCAGCCAAAACCATACAATGCCATTCTGCTCGCAACTTGGATAAACAGCTGCACATGCCTTCTTGAATGTGTGAATCTGCACAGTTTTTTTTTTTTTTTTTGTGTGAAGGTTGATTTAAGTCATGTACTAGACAGTTGAGAACTTCCCTCAAGGCAGCAATCAGCTCCTCGAGCTTAGAATTTTAATTATTATTTCCTGATGCATGGTCTACTCTTACAGTTACCAAAGGCTTGAAAATTAGAAAAGTAATAAAAAATGGTATAGAGCAGGTAATCATATTTGGCCGAAAGCAAGTTTTCTCCAACACAACACAAGTTTTCTTTGTTGTTTTTGTTTGTGAAATAAAGTTTATAGTTTTCAAAAAAAAAAAAAAAACGGGGGACAACTCCCGGCTACAGAACTTAGAAATGCATAAGACTCTATCCAACTCAGTAAGACTAGGGCAATTCTCGTTCATTATGGCTAAGTTGATACTGCAATTGGTTCATTGTGAAATTAGAAGGTAGGTTGGTTTTGATTTTTGAGAATTCCCTTTCCATTGATTTTCTCTGGCTTTCTAAGGTTTTAAGAGATGGGTTTCCAAAATTTTAACAACTCAATTAATAATTCTCTGAGAAAATTTGTTATGAATGCATTTGAGAAACTAAAAAAAACTGAAGATTTAGTTAGTTGTTACTAAATCTCTAAAATCAAGTAAACTGTAAACATACTTATTTGAGTTAGTTCACATTCACATTTGCTTCCGAGTTCCATGTAGAGATTTTTGCAAATTAAGAGCAAAACATGCACTCTCTTCAGATATTCCTTTAATAAATATTTTCATATTATTCTTACGATTTTTTACACTTTTTAGACCCTAATTTCAGAAAGTTGCAGGACTCATTTTGACTAGGTTGAAACTACTTGGTTTCGTCAAGACAGAGCCCCACTTTGAAAGGAAGAATCTTTTTGTTGCTAAGGAGCTAAATGCAACATTGTAGCATGTACATTATGAACAACTCAGTGAAGCTATGCACCTAAGCCCTCTATATTCATATATTCTTCGTAATCTAACAATTCCAAATCATCATTAAAACCTTATATCATCTCTCCGACTTCAGTTTAGTGAGTTCTGCTTTTCCATTCAATCTTATTTAAAGTCATGTTCTCATTAATCCAACAATCCGCCCACATCTTTCCCCACTACATTCCAAGTCTTTACTGGTCTGCCCTTTCCCCTAGAACTTATAATTCTTCGATACATTGTACAAGGCCATTCCTGACCATCAATTTACATTCCAAAACCATCTCAAGCGGCTTTTCTCGATTTTCTTTTAAATCAGAGCAAAATATATATTTCCTGTTATGTTTCCATTTCTAATTCTATAGTCCTTCAACTCCACAAATATATCTTAGCATGCACATTTCAACAATATGCACTTTGCTGCATTCTTGTTCCTTTTTTGCCTAACATCAAACTCCATTCAACAAAGACTTCAATACCCAAGAGCAACTACTGAATAAAATGGAGGATTTAAGTTGGATATAGAAAAGAAGATGAAGAGAAAAAAGGCAAAGTGGAGACAAGTTAGTGGTGTATTAAGCTTTTCAGAACTCACAAACTTGACCCCAGACAACTGGGATAAGGCTTAGATGATAATGGTGATGAATAGAAAGGAAATAAAATGAGAAAACTGGAGGCTAGCAAAACATATATATGTTTTTTATTCGTGACTAATAAGGGCAAGAAATAATTAAGTTGCAATGAATACAATCACAATTTGGGATTACTAATGTATTTTGTTCTAATCAAATTCTATGAATAGAATCAAAATTTGGGATTCACTCTTCACCCTATATTAAGTGGTGCACCTGATTCAACTTTAATTATACAAACTAATCTGTCACAAACCACAAGTAAATTAAACAGCTATAAAAAAAACAAAGAAACACATCAAACCCATGAATTATCAGCAAAAAAACAAAAACAAAAAACAACAACTCTTACATGAACAGAAGCTTAATTCTAGAACAAACAGAGGCATGATCAATGGGTTTTGATAATGCTTACCTGCGGGCCGTCAGGGGGCGCCTGAGGAATGAACTTGTAATCACCAGCACCATCGAAACACCACCCATGATAGACGCACTGCAACCGCCCCCACTAATCAATCCGCCCCTTGGAGAGCGGCGCAAGGCGGTGTGGGCACTTGTCGTTGAACACCTGCCATTTCCCCTCCACCTTGTCCCACCAAACAACAACTTCAAGACCCAACACAGTTTTCGCATATGGGACCCTCTTATCGAGGTCGCAGACGGGCGAGATGGGGTACCAATTCGAGAACCAATCAAATTTCTCCTCAAATTCTTGGATTTCAAGCTCTGGGGCTGTTGGGTCTGTGGGAATGGATGAGATGGTGGGGGAGGAGGAAGCAGAAACACTGAATTGCAGGTTTCTTCTGCATTTTGAGGAGATTGGGGACTTGGGTTGCTTTGAGAAAGGAAGATGATGGAAGGTGGGCTTTTCAAATGGGATTGAGAGTTTGGGTGGGGATATGGAGAGGTGGAGAGATGGTGAGGAGATAGGGAGGAGAGCTGCCTTGGCTGCAACAGGGAAGCTCATATACAAGAAGAAGAAAGAGAAGAAAAAGAGATTGAGAATGTAGTTATAGAGTTGGTAGAGGTAATGAAGTGGAGAAGAAGCATTTTTGTGTGATGCAGAATGGAGCCACATATAAAATCATGCATGGATATGAATCATTTAAAAAAGGGTGATTCTAAATGCACCCACTTGTTTTGCTGTACCCACCCACATTTTAAGTTTTTTTTAATCACCAAAATGCCCCCAGGTGAAATGACAAAATCACCCTTTTTACCATCATCCTCCTCCCTCCTCTTCCTTTGGTTCTCCAATGGTGTTTCTTGCCCTCCTCTCTACTCATCTCCTCCTCCTCTTCTTCTTCTTCTCAT
This sequence comes from Umbellularia californica, assembly GCA_028538565.1. Classification (NCBI taxonomy): domain Eukaryota; kingdom Viridiplantae; phylum Streptophyta; class Magnoliopsida; order Laurales; family Lauraceae; genus Umbellularia; species Umbellularia californica. The sequence continues at coordinate 43,952,190 of JAPQWN010000004.1, forward strand.
TCTTCATTATCCCTTTTATCCACTGATTCAAGACTGTTCATCTGTACTCATTCATCCCCATTGATCTTCATCTCATTCCTCATCATCTTCTCCAACTCTTAAAAAGTCTCCTCAAGTCTCCTCCATTTGTTTAAAGATATTGGAGGCACTCATCTCCCAGCACCATATTGTCAATTAGAAGTAGGCATTTTCAATATGGACAAGCAACTAACGATTTACCAAGAGGGGGTATACTCGACTTCGTTTCCAGCATTTTAATTAAAACTCGCGCGTCGTGCTCGATACTCCAGAGCCATGCAAATGAATATTGCACGGCAGAATATCATCAAACATATTAGAGTTGCATGGCATATTTATTCCGTGATAAAAGATTTTGCACCGCATATTTATTCCGTGCAAAAATTTATTGCACAGCAATAGTAAACCGAGCATATTTCACAAGGACGACATATAGTCTCATGCATTGATATACTAAGATTTAGCAATCATATTTTCAGGAGATTTAGTCAACCGGTGCCAGTGAGTGTTCTTTGGATTTTACTAATGTCTTCACCACTGACACGATATTCAGAAGCCGAGAGGACCTAATCCAATGGACAAGGGAAGTCGGAAAGAAACATGCCTTGGTATTTGTAATCAAAACTTCAGATGCTAGTGGAGATGGTAAAAAGCCGAGAATAGTTTTATCTTGTGAGAGAAGCGAAAGTTATAAGGGTCCATCGAAGGTCTCCGAAAAGAGAAATCCTAATAAGGCAACGGGAACGAAGAAGTGTAGTTGCCCTTTTGCTTTGAAGGGTCGAAAGTTGGCAAATGATGATGATTAGATGTTAACAGTGGTTTGTGGGGTGCATAATCATCCAAACGCACAACACCTTGAGGGGCACTCATTTGCCGGGAGGCTTTCAGGGGAGAAAATCAATGTTTTGATTGATATGTCGAAGAGTATGGTGAAGCCGAAGAACATCCTTCGAACGTTGCAGGAAAGGGACGTGCACAACACCACTACGATGAAGAGTATCTACAATGCCCGTCAGAAGTGGAGGGTGACTGAGTTGACAGGTCGATCACAGATGCAGCAACTCATGATGCATTTGGAGTAGAACAACTACATTGAGTATCACACTAGAAACGACGCTACAGATGCTATGATGGACCTATTCTGAGCACATCCATCATCTATTCAGTTGTTACGTGCATTTCTAGAAGTTTGGATAATGGATTTCACGTACAAGACTAATAGATATCGACTTCCCTTACTTGAGATTGTTGGTGTCACATCCACTCAACTGAGTTTCTCCATTGCTTTTGTGTATCTTGAATCAGAGAGGGAGGCCAATTACAGATGGGCTTTGGAGAAGCTTAAGGAATTAATAGATGGATGCATTACGCCCCGTGTGATTGTAACCGATAGAGAGTTAGCACTGATCAATGCAATTAATGTTGTTTTTCCGAATGCAGCAAGCTTATTATGCAGGTGGCATATTTCTAGGAATATCTTGACAAATTGTAAGGAGTATTTTGAGACCAACGACAGATGGGATGCGTTTACATCTTGTTGGAACATGTTGGTAGTCTCTCCCACTGAAAATGACTACATTCAACTTCTAAGTACATTGGACCGGAATTTCTGTGGGTATCCACACGCTGTTTATTATGTGAGGAACTCGTGGTTGAATAACCACAAGGAACAATTTGTAGCTGCTTGGACGGATCAGCATATGCACTTTGGAAATGTGACTGAGAACAGGGCTGAGAGTGCACATGCAAAATTGAAGAGACACCTTGGCACATCGAACTGTAGCTTTGATGCGTCCTGGCAGGTTATCCATGCATTGCTTGAGTTGCTCTTTACGGAGATAAAGGCTTCATTTGAAAAGAGCATGAACACCGTGCAACATAAGTTCAAACCGGCACTGTTTCGTGAGTTGAGAGGATTTATATCAAGGAATGCTATGGATATAGTTCTGAATGAGTCGATAAGAGCTGGTTATATTGGTCCTGATTCGGAGGCACACTACACCAAAAATGGAAATTAGGAACGGCTTTAAACCGTTTCTAACGTAAATTGGAACAGTTATAAACCGTTCCAAAAAATCATGTTCTTAAAATATTGGAACGGACCATATTCGTTCCAAAAAACTGAATTTAGAACGGATAAAATCCGTTCCTGTTATCCGTTTCAAAAACTAATTTGGAACGGATTACACTCGTTCCAACTTTTGAATTTCAGAACACTTTAAAACCGTTTCAATACTGTGCTGGACCGTTCCTATTATCCATTCCAAAAAAACTGAATTTGGAACGGATTACACTCGTTCCAACTTTTGAATTTTGGAATACTTTAAAACCGTTTCAATACTGTGCTGGACCGTTCCTATTAACTGTTTTGAATTTGGAACGGATAACACTCGTTCCAATGTGTGAATTTCGGAACACTTTAAAGCCGTTTCAATACTTTGCTAGACCGTTCCTGTTATCTGTTCAAAAAAAAAAAATGATTTTGGAACGGATAATATTCGTTCCAACGTTTCAATTTCGGAACACATTTGAACCGTTTCAATACCGTGCTACGACTGTTCCTATTATTTATCTTGAAACGGTTATAAAAACCGTTCCAAATTTTGTGAGAACGGTTCATAACCGTTTCTAATGAGTAAAAAGATATTTATAAAAAAAAAAAATGGCTCATATACTGTAGCATTCACACCTATACACATTCATAAAAAACAATCATCAAATAGTTCACAAAATCTAAAATTGAAATCATTAATAGACCATACATTATAAATCATTAATTGTTCTCAAATATTAAATTTATAATATTTAAATATCCATACATCACACATCCACTTCATATAACCTTTTACTACTTTCATCCACTCCATTTGTGAAAAAAATAACAACCAAATGTACTCTCATATGGTTGAAGGGGTGAGAGAACAGAGCAAGTACTGACTTATGTGAAAACTGAAAACCCCATCTTTGCAACATGATCATGACTTGAGGTCCATTTCAGATGGTGTGTCCAATTTCCTTCTCTTGGGAATTGGTTCAGGGCTTGTATGAGAATTTGTATATGGCCTAACTGTTATTTCATCGCTTTTGTAGCTCAAGCATGCAGCAGCATCCAGCACCCCAATTGGGCTTTGTGGCACAGATGAGACTGATCCACTAGCTCTTTTAAAAGGCCTACTACTGATCAACCCCATCTCCTGAATCAGTTCATAACACCTCAGAACTCTCTCCTGCAACCCAAGTCAGATGAACACAATTCATCAAATGAATTAAATTTAAATGAACCACAGATTATAAAAGACAGGTTAATCACATTCTTAGAAAGAGGTCTATTAAGTAGGGATGATGACAAAACAAACATAAAAATCTTCTTTTCAGTTTCACAATTATTTTACCTTTTCTATATGGACACAGCTAGAAACAGCCTTGTTGAAATCCACTGTTTGTATTTCTTCAGTTACAGATATGGCCAAGCAGCAACCTCAGAAGGCCTGAATCCAAGGAATTCAATCCCTGCATTTGTTTTAACCCACAATTAAATTACACAATCATTTAGCTTTCACTTTTCCAGCTTGTTTCTTCAAGAGTCCTACATTTTGAATAGGAGCAGGAAGCTCAACCATGAAAGCAAGAAACAGACCTCTAATTGTGCTTAAGATGAATCCAGTCGATTGGAAGATTGATGATCTTGATGGTGGTTTATCGTCATTGATCTTCTGAAGAAAGTAATCTATGAAGGAGAAAGGAGTAATAGCTTGCATCCTCCACTTCAAAGACGAATTTCGAGTCGCCTACCTAATCAAACCATACCAACTTTTTGCAATTAGATAACTTGTATGAAAACAAGTATCAAATAATCCCAAAATCTCTCAGATGGTTGTGCATTTAATAATATTTTATCCATGTTTCTTCACCTGTAGGTCTAGGGCCAGAGGCACTCCAGTTTCCTCCATCTTTGCTGCCAAAGATAAGCATGCTATTGCTAACAATTGCATCATCCAAGACTTCCCTTGCTACAAATACCAGAAAATATAAAATGTATCAGTATACAAGATTTTTTTTTATGCTAAATGGCAAATTGAATTAAAAGGAGGGAAAAGGCCAAAGGCCCCCAAAGAAACAGAGAGAGAGAGAGAGAGAGAGAGAGAGCCACAAGAGGAGGCAAACAGAGAAAACCACCCCAGCAGCACCAAGAAACAAAAGAAAAAATGCAGAGAAAGAGGACAAAAGAAAAATAAATAACAACCAAAAGCTCAACCAAAGCAGAAGAGAAGAGCAGCACCAACAAAGGACCAAACTGAGGCCTGAGGAGGAACTGGAGCTCAGGAGGACGAGAAGAAACACAACAGAAGCAAGAAGGAAACCCAGGCACAGCCCTGAACAGTGAATGAAGCACGGAAGCGACAGAACTGCACAAAGCAAAACCAGATGCAGACAGCGCAGCAGCTGGGCAAACCAGCAACTTAGCAAAACGCAGCACCAAACCAAAGCTACAACTCTTGGGGGGAGAGAAAAACACAGCAGAAGCAGAGAAAGAAACCAAGCACTTCCCAGAACCGAAGCTGAATGCAACAAGCAGCAGAGAAGCATGAAGCAGCTACTGCTGAACTGCAACACAGCACAACTAGGACAAACAACACCACAGCCACCACAAACAGCACAAAGCAGACTGCAGGAACAGCTACTACCAAGAACAGCATAGGAGAGGAGAGCACAGCGAAAACAAGAGCACAGCAAGCAAAGAGAAGAGGAAGAAGAGACCAGCAACTCTAACTCAATTAACGCTTCCTCCAGAACACACAGCAGCACCTGCAGGGAGACTCAGGACGGCAGAACTCCCCAGCACAACCAGAAGGCGCAGCAGAAGCCCTGAACAGCAAGAACAAGATCACCCACTTGAAAGGATTGAAACTGAGGCCTGAGGAGGAAACCGAAATCGGGGGGAAGAAGAAGAAACACTTCAGAATCCCAACTGAAAACCAAAACACAAACAGCAGCAGAACCAGCACTAAGCAGCTATAGCTGAACAAGAAAAACAATGAAGCTCCTACACTCAGCACTCCTACAACAGGAACAGAATTGCAGACTCCAGGAACAGATAGAGTTGCAAAACAGAGGGGCCCAGCTACAACAAAGGAGTTGCAAATCAGTATACAAGATTCAACATCCATAAAACAAAAAGAGAAAGAAAAAGAAAAGGAGGAAATAAATGAAATCCAATTCAAAAAGGACATCAACATCAGAACCCCCACACAATCTAACAAAAAGAAAAGGAAAAATCCAAGTCCATTTTACAAACTCATCAAAACCATAAAAAAATCACCACTAAAAACAAATAAGGAAGAAAAGGAAAAGAAAACCCCATAACCCAATTGAAAGAACCTACTCATATCATTAACAAAAGATCAACTTAACCAAAACAAGATGAATGCATCTTTAAAAAAAAAAAAAAAAAATATTCTCACCAACATGCGCCCTTTTTTTTTCTTCCTTTTCTTGAAATGCCTATGACTGATCACTTTGATCTTATAGCTTTCCTGCTGTAATCTTTTTAGTAACTACTGTTTGTGGTTCTTAAGACAAATCACTACCAATGGAGAGAGTTTGAACAACCTGGGAATTTTGTTTGCCCTTTCATTTTCATTTAACATCACTCATTTCTGTTTCCTGCATATGTTCCAGGCTTCTATATAAATACTGTAAGTATATGCTGCAAAAGTAGGTGATCCACTCATCAATTTCTTGCATCACTTTAACATAATGAAACTAGTGATTTTTAAGAAATAGATTGTTCTGTGTAATCATTCTTGAAAGATATAAACTGAACTGGCAGACTTTGAAGTCAGATATTATGGTGATTTGATTTATTATCATGGCTATGATGCACCAATATTTGTACTCCTATGCATTAGATATTTTTTGGGTGTCAGGTTATTGTCACTAGGTAGTCTTTATCTCTTCCAAAGGGAAGCTAAATCCCCAAGTCCTTGACAGATATTCCACTGCTGACTGGGGTGTAAAACTTCCCTATCTTTACACCTCATAATCTATTTTAAGTCTGTTGGTGGGATTCTTTTAAGAGAAATTTTGGATGCATCCCAACTAGTGATAAACTTAAAGATTAATAAGAAAAAAGCAAAAAAATCTCATGAGTTTCTAAACTTGAAGCTCCAAACTCATGGTCAATTCTGCTTCTACATTGCATATCCAGTACACAGTCCAAATAGTTCTCCACCAAAATTAAAGGTTCATTCAGATGAGGATAAAAGGCAAAGAAAACAGAGCAAACCTCTAGAACCTTCTGAAACAGAGCAAACCTCCTAAAACCTTCCTCTTTAAACAGACCCCAGTGGTCATTTGGATGAGGAAAAAAAAAAACAGATTTAAGACTGTTTCTGTTTGGATGTAGAGAAACAGGAAGAGAAACAAGTGGAAAAAACTGTTCTTTTTCTCCTCACCCACATGATGAGATAAGGTTTTAGGGGTTTATTTGGAGGTGCAGAAAAATGTTAAATTTCTTATCAGAAATTCTACCACTGGAAGTCCATCTCCTCAAAAGCATTTGGAATTCAGTATTTGGAACACAACTCTTTTGGCTACTTAAGCCACACTACTCTTGGTTTTCTACATTTTAAAGGAATTTAGAGAATTCAGGAGATAAGGTCCAACAATCATTTAGATATGAATTTTTTTTATTATGACAGTGACGCATCCAATTCAAAATAGGTTAAGTTTCAGTCAGTTAAGGAACTTAAGGAATGACCCACCAACAACCCAAAATCTAATCAGAGTCATATTTGTGGAGGGTTCTTGAGGAGGTTTTATACATTGAATACAGATTGTGTGATTTATAATTTTAGGAGTGATGATCAGGTGAGAAGTGATCCAAATGGTATGCATATCCAAACATTTCCCTGATCAATCTTGCACTTTCACCAATGTACTTATCTATTATAGCACTTGAAACAACCTGCATTTTGATCAAAAGAATTAAAAAACTCAAATTTTTGTATGCATAACAAATGGTTAATCGTTAATGTATCTACGCAAATGAAATACAACCTTTAGAAAATTGGAGATGGATGGGATTTGTTTATGATGAGATTTCAATGTGTGCGTGTTATCAGGACAGCTTGAATACACTAGACAAATTAGAATAAATGGCCCATTGCAAAAAAAAGGGAGCATCAATTGATCATTTTAAAAATAAACTTGAGGTCTTAAAACTGAAACTTTGTTGGTGTGTTTTTCCATGACCAACTCAGGGCTTCACAAATCTTTAATGTGTCAGATTTTGGTTAGATATGGATCATGAGTAGTTTGTTTGGAAGGATGTAACTTTGATTTTTTAAGTAGTTAAACTTAAAAACACATTTAAGTGCATTGAAACCTCAGTGTGACCATGTTAAAAAGGAGTGACTGAAGTAATAGATGGTGATGGGTCACCACACACTCGCTATTTCACATGTGATGGGGATTGGAAGCTGGGCTTCCATTTGTGATTGGCAATAATATGATGTGCCTAACATTGATCTAGTTAGTCAAACAAGGTGACTGTTTTGGTTGTTTGCTTGTATAGGTGTGGTTGCTTAGCCTTGTCCTTGAATTCAAGTGATGTTAGTGCCTAGTTGTTAGGTGAGTATTTAATGTGCACAAACTTGTACAACCCAAATTGGCATTGACTAGCTTACCGAGTCATTCCACGGTTTATCCTAGAGTGATTTCTGTAAGATTTTTTTTTAAAATGATTTTTCATGAATATTTTTTAGTCTGCATTGGGTCTTTTTTTAATATATTCTTCCTCTCCATTGTGTCAACTTGCTTGACTTGTAAATGAGGTTTTGTGTTTGTGGATAACACCTGTAAGTAACAGTTGTTCTGTTCTTTGACATAAGCAATTACATGAAATTAGAATAGATTCACAGGTAAAACTTTGTGCAGGGCAACCAAGTTCTAAGTTCACAACATCCAAACAGGACTTCTACATAGCCAAAATGCATCCATGTCTCAAACAGGACTCAGAACACGGCTAAGGTCTGCATTTCAATGAGTTACATTTTCGTAACTCACATTGTATTCTAGATACAAAAATATTTAGGATAGAAAATGAGGATATTTCAACTCACATTGTATTCTAGATACAAGGCATCGATCTTCGGTTTGAAAAAATCATCTAAATGTTTCTTCAATTCTTCCACCAGAACCTGTGTTCAAGAAAATTATGACTGAAATCCCGGACTAAAAAAATATCTCCAACTATACTAAGTATTGGATCAAAAGCTTACATCGAATATGATCTCTGGTGACACATTGTGCTCTATAAGATTCTGAAGCTTCCCACAAATAATATATAGCCTGTGAAAAATAGATCAGAACATCATGATTGATAGAAATTTGGCATGAAAAACTGAGTCATGCTGGCTATGAAGTGCACCACAACACTATACCACTATGTTCTGTCACTGGTATAGTCCAAGATATGGATGCTTATCTTGACAGAAGTTCCGGGCTAGACACACCCAAGGAGTTACTGTCTTGCATTGCAGGTACAGACATTTTTTTTTTTTTTTTTGCTTTCTCAGAAGAGATTAATGTACTTAAGGATGATAACTGACATGCAATAGCAGGTGACAACTTACTGCTTTGGGCTTTGCTCCTTGATAATATTTTTAGCTGTGTTGCAATATCATCTTCCCATCCAGTCAAAATCACTTGGTCCTCTTTAAATGAATAACTGGATTTACCAAGACAAAGATGCAAGGACCCAACACAGAATCAAAAGGAAAAGATCTGATGTGAGTTTTTATTCATACAGACATTGATGAAGCAAGGTTTAAATCTAGCACAAATATCACCTTGAATGCATCGCATTGGCTATTAGCCATATTTACATTTCAATGTATCTACAAGTTAGAAACAGATGCAAGGACCTATTTGACCCGCTTTTAATTCTGGACAGATTATATAGGGTTGTTTAAGCCAGTTGACCTTCACAAACATAAGATGATGTAATCCACTTGGTTTGATTCTCTTTTCTGTTCTTGTGACTTTTGAGGATAAAGGAATTTCATAACATAATATTTTGCATCAAAACAGAGATCAGCTGATTTATCTATTTAGGGAGTAGAGTTTAAAATGAACCTCAGTAGTCTAGAGCCCCAATTTATCTATTTATGAGTACTTACATCGTTCATCATCGAGACGCCTGAGCACTTCTCCTATGATCTGTCCAACACTCTGGAGAGACTTCAAATCATCCTCAGTTTTAGCAAACTCCTTTTTTGCAGTTCACAAGTTCTCCCTAACTGCATGGGGATATCCTCTGCCACTGGTTCTTTTAGAGCTGCTGTGTTGCGTGGTTTTCTGCTGTGCTGTAGTTAAGGTGTGTGCAGAGCTTTGCTGGCTCAGTTTCTGAGGCTCAGTTTTCTGCTGTGCTAGATCAGGTGTGCGCAGAGCTGTGCAGAGAAGAAAGAGCCAGATAGAAAGCAGAGCAGAGGATACCCCATTTACTGAAATGGCAGGGAGCAGGAGAGCAGATCCAGCAGCAGAAAGAGCAGTCTGCAACTGCACAGCACAGCAGGAATGACAGCAGAGCTGAGGCTATCGACTAGGCCTCAGCAGAAAAAACCCAGCTCTGCAATGAATCAACAGAAGCTTCAAAGCAGGAAGTTGACTACACAGCAGGATAGTCTGGACGAGAATTACTGCAGCTGATTTTTTTCCTTGTAGATCTCCGCCCTGCACCAAGGCTGACCAGGCAGAGGAGGGAGAGAAAGGGGTGGAGAAATGGCTTACATAGATAACCAACAAAAAGAATGATCAATAATACATGCCAATCCAATGTAACTAGCTTCAAGTACTTGTAAATTGTAATTAGTCTTTGCAAGTACATATACCATCATTCATTTACAATCTAAACACTCAAGAAAACTAGTAGCATGACCTTTCTCCTAGCTTGGATTGTAATAAATGTGAAATGCACTCCTTGAAGATAGAGCATTAGCCACTGAAGCAAGGGTGCCAATGTTCAACCTCTGGCTACAGAGAACTGAATAAGGACTACCACTTTTAAGCTGAGCTGATCTTCGGATTCCCAATCTCAATTCTCCATCTTCAGCCTACATGACCAAAATGACACCCAATCAAAGACAAGGCCTCCTTGTTCATTAGTTGGGTGCACCAAGCAATAGCTGTTTATTTATGTACCTAAGGAAGAGCACAGCGTCCCCCGAGACAAGCTTCTTCTTACTGACAAATGCACTCCAGCCAGTTGTGAGCAAATGCCTCAGTACACTTAGAGAAGTAGAAAGTGCACATGATGAGACTGCCTTTCAGTACACTTCCAGCTGGATTTACCACAAGTGGAGCAACAGCAACAACAGCTGCAGCGTCAAACCAGATGCTCCTGCAAATAAATATATCTCAGAATCATAAACCATATCATAATCGGAAATGAGAATCACTTATATCTGAGCAATAAAATATCAGTCGGGCCTATAAACAACATGAATCTCAACAACTTAGTATGGATTGAAGAAATGGGAAAAACATGAATAACAGAAACACTTACATGTGAGAGTCCATGACTTTGTTCACAAAGCTTCACTGAAAGAGATAAAAATAGAAAAAACACAGAAAAGAAAAATAGCATAGATGTGACTATAATTTAATGAATTCAAAAGTAACTTTAGATCATATGTTAGCCCCATTTCAATAGTGTACATCACAGTTAATCCTTCAAAATACAATTGGGAAACTACATAGACAAGTGATTGAAGTCAAGTTAACAAAAGACTCCATAGACAAACAAGAACAAATAGCATAGACCGTCATACTATATACAATCTAAGTTTAACAAAATGCCCTTTAGACCATCTATTCAGTGAATTTGGTAGAGGCAATAGGCCATGCTACAAAGGACCCACTCCCAACTTCCCCCAAAGTGGAATGATAACCATCAGGATAAGGCAGGTCAACATCTCCTTTCTCAATGACGTCAACTGTAACCTTGTATGCATCTTCCGGAAGAGCTCTAGAATGAATAAGTTGGGTCTCGTTCCCGATATGAGCTCTTCCGATAGCAACGACCTCTTTACGCCAAGAGATCAATTTGCATGGCCGCAGTCTCATTGAATGTACATTGCTCTCTAGTGTGTTGGATACCGCAATCGAGTCTCTTGTTTTCGATGGGAATGAAGTGTCCGCTTGGGATCCTGAAGGCAATCGCTGCTGTAATATCCAATGTGAAAGCATCTGTTATTTTTTTCAATACATCTTTCTTAAAAATATAATAATATGAAAATATTTAAATTTTTCAATAATTTTAATTGATCTTTACCTCAATCATTTGTTTTATACCACCAAGTTGTTCGAAAATGCACTTTACTTGGTCCTTCAAATCCTTAATTTCATTTGATTGCTCAGTAGTTTTCTTATCTTTGGCAGCTAGTTTCTCAAGCGCTGGAGCGGACAATACAATTTGAGTTCTTGATACGACATTACCAATACCGCGAACACGACCCTTGGTATCAACACCAAATACCTTGGCCAATGGATCATTGAGGATGTCATGGGAATCTAACTCATTCTGCCTAGAAAGCAAGTCTGTTATTTTTTCCCGTCAAAATATAAACATTTATATAAGTAAACTTTTTATGATATTTTATATAATATTGACAAAAGTATAGGACAATGAACTCACTATATGTGAAGACACGCTACTAGGGATAGATCCATCTTTCCGTTTATGCGCTTCTATCCAGACTTCAGACCTAGTAGGCGGGGGCTCATCCTCACTCCTTTGTTGTTTCTATATTTGCACAAATTTCACTTGACGGTTCAGTTTTGAGATAAAGTGAAATCTGAACATTGATATTATATAAAAATGCCAATACTTAACAATACTTACCATTTTCTCCTCCAGTCTAGCGTGGCCATACCTGCCACTAGTATGGTAAATTTTCAATTTCTTCCTCACATCTACATTCTTTTTCCGTTGCTCTATTGTTTTAGGGTCCATATTATGTTCGACAAATGCTTCCCAATCTTCAGGTCGAACTCCTGGAGGACGATTGTTCAACCTAGCCTCATGAGTTGTATGAGGATCAAGATACTTTACCCTCAAACTTGTCTTGTACTTCCGCATTGCCTCAGACATGCTCTTAAGGCATTTATCTTTATATGACTGGGGAACTATATAATCCTCCTGTCTCAGAAAATATATCTTTTTAGGCTCAAGGTCTAAATAGATGATGTTACAAATATTGCAACCATTTCAAGTGGAGATATGTTATAATTTCATACTTGGAGCCGCTTCCAGAGTTCATCCTTTTTTTCTTGAGGCACCACACGCCAGTCCTTGTAGGAAATTGGGACAATGGTGCGAACCAACTCTCCACACCTTGATGACATCTTGGTTGAGTGATCACCCACAGGTAAGCCAAATGCATTTATGGTTATCACTCGCTTTTGTTTTGACAAAGATGCGGTTTCTAACAAATAGAAATCGCATGTTATATTCAATAACGTGGAAGTTTCTAACACTTAGAAGATTCATGTTTCAAATTAAACTTATTTTCATAAATAAGCAACTAGCACACAAAAATGGGGATTGAAGCTTAAGTGGGTTGAAAGCTGTGCTTATGTCAGGCTGGGGCAGGGCAAACTAGTTCCAAAACAGCACACTTAAAAATGGAAGCTAATTTACATGCCCCAAACCACTTCAAAATGGAAACTTCAAATTTGTTTAACCATTATCAACATGGTTAACCAAATTCTTAAGTAAGGATTTTACATACTTCTTAACATATGGGGAGAGGTATTTTACTTGATAGTTGAATTTTGTGTAAATGCTTAGATTTTTCTTTAGTAACAACTTAAAATATATATTTACTTTTAAAACAACTCCTTACCTGCATTCGAGGAAGTTGCAATGGGATCCTCCGCCATTTAAACACCTATGTCTCAAATGACATGATAACACTTAGCATATACAATCCATAGGCATCAACAAACAATAAAATGGACAAAGAAAAAGGAGCAGATTGTCAGGCATAGTTGAACATGAGTATAATCAGGGCACCATACATGATCATCATCAAGTGGCCATATGCATGAGCATTATCAAGTGTCCACAATATGCCCTTGCACAATACAGGCATCATAAGCATAGCCATGACAGTAAGCATAAAGTATATATTTCACATTATCAAAAAGTGGACAAAACCATCAATCAAAAAAGGTTTGACTGTTGCATGTCCATCTCTACAATTCATACTCAATTTCTTTAAGTACATTTTCTAAATTTGCATTTGCACCATCAAACGAAGAAAACAAACTAGGATCTTCAAGTGCATCTACTTCTTTTGTTAATCTCTTTGGGGCCATTAGAACAACAGACCAACCAGGCCTTGTTTGATCTTTGGAGTAGAATACTTGACTCGCTTGACATGCTAATATGAATGGCTCATCTCCTTCCTTATCAATTCCTTTACGTTTCTCCATGTTCACCATTGTCAAGTTTGTCTCGGGATCAACAATGCACCCATTGGTCTTGTCCTCTACTTTGAACCAATCACAATAAAACACTGTTTGACGAAAATCAATATAATCCAACTCGATTATCTGCTTCAAAACTCCATAATAAGTGGTAACATCTTCCTTGTACTTCTTATCCTTAACGCTTGACCTGTATAATGTAATGGCACTGCATGAGACCCCACTATTTTGTGTTGACTTATTAGTCTCGTAATCGCTTGGAGAGAATTCAAACCCATTGACACGATATTTATTATAACATCTTGCCCTAAACATTGGGCCATCTGCAAGTCGTTTTAGAGTCTTCTCACCCTCGATAGATTCCATCTGCATATAAAAAAACAAGGGAATTCATAATTCTCGGGATATATAAATGAGGATATTATACAATACCCAAATTTTAATGGATAATTAAAATAATACCTCCTTCCGCAACCAGCTGGTGAAATCAAGCTCATTTTTCCTAGACACACTGCCTTTCTTTTTTTGTCCATTTGAAGTGTTTGTTTTTAAATACATTTTATATTTCCTGTATCAATGACAAACACATTACTATGTATATGTATGTATCTCACAACTAATAACAACACCGTGCATGTTATTTTTGAAACTTTATCTACTCACTCTTTCCAGTCCGCAATTCCATCATAGCTATCCAGAACCCATCTACGTACTTGTTGATGCTGTACGTTAGTTAGGTTTATAAATTTGCCTTTATCCAATGGCTCTTCATCGCACTCACCGTCATCATCTAGGAACCTTTGACGTGTCCTCTTGTGACCACCTCTATCACCATCTGGCATGTACTCCATACAGTACAAAATAGATTCCTCTACAATGTATCGTTCTGCAATGCAGCCTTTAGGATGTGCCGTATTCTTTACGTATCCTTTATAGATCTTCATTAACCTGTTGAGGGATTTCAAATTAACATTATGTTATACCATTGAGAAGACAGCTTCAAAGTTAGCAATTTACCGTTCAAAAGGATACATCCAGCGAAATCTAACCGGACCGCAAGCTAATGCTTCATCTGCCAGATGCACCATGAGGTGAATGCTAATTACAAAGAATGAAGGTGGAAAGAACTTCTCTAAAACGCACATTGCCACGATAAGCCGTTCTTTGACTGCAATGATATTATCTGCACAAATTGTCTTTGAGCACAACACGTTGAAGAAGTTACAAATTTGTTGAATTGCACCCTTCAGCGCCTTATGCTTTGAGAAGGCATGTTTTAGCAGAACAGGTAATAACTGTTGCATTATGACATGATAATCATGTGACTTGAGCCCCTTTATTTCAAGGTTTTGTAAGTTCACTAGATGTTTAAATCTCGAACTATACCCTGTTGGAACCTTCAAGTCGTGTAAAGTACGACAGAACAATTCTTTCTCCTCACGACTTAGAGTGAATGGTGCCTTTGGTTTGACAGTTCTACCATCCGACTCTTGTAACCATAGTTCTTTCCTAATGTTCATTCTTTTTAAGTCCTCACGTGCATTTATACCATCCTTCGTTTTATCTTTGACGTCTAAGATCGTCGATAAAAGATGGTCACCAACATTCTTCACAACATGCATTACATCTATGTTATGACGAACCGGCAAGTCCTGTTGAAGCATATTAATAATGAGTTGTTATTGTCTATTCATTAAAATAAGATTTATATAAAATTAAAATGAAAAATTAAGCAAATCACCTTCCAATATGGCAAGTCGAATAGAATTGATCTCTTGTACTAGGCAGTTATATTATCAACAGATTTATCGCCATAACTTTTTCGTTTCTTCCCTTTTGATTTACCGATATCCATCTTAATTCCCAATACCTTCGCTTCAACTTCTGAACCACTCAATCGACGAGGAGGTCTTTCTTCTTCTGATTTATTGTTGAAAGCCGCCTTCTGGGTCCTGAAAACGTGATCAGTAGGAAGGAATTTTCGAGTACCTTGATAGGAGTACTTCTTTCCGGTCTTAAGACGTTCAGCAACTGTTCCCTCGGCACAAACAGGGCAAGCGTATTGTGCATGTGTTACACAACCTGATAAACTCCCATATGCAGGAAAATCATGAATTCCCCACATCAACATAGCTTTCATATTAAAAATGGTCCTTGAATGAGAATCATATGTTGGCACTCCATTAAGCCATAACTCTCTCAACTCATCAACCAATGGTCGTAGGTAAACATCAATGTCTTTACTCGGTGCTTTTGGGCCAGGTATCAGTACTGTCAACATTGAAAATTCTCTTTTCATGCACATTGAAGGGGGGAGATTGTAAGGTACTATAATGACAAGCCAGCAACTATAAATGCTACTGAGGTGTCCAAAAGGATTAAACCCATCAGTTGCAAGTCCTAAACGAACATTACGACGTTCCTCATAAAAACTTGGCCACTTGATATTTACTACCATCCAACTTGATGAATCTGATGGATGTCGCATGATACCACTATATTCTTTCGGTCGAGAATGCCAAGTCATTTGCTCTGCTATCCATGGTACGCTACAAAACAAAGTAAGAAAAATAATGTGTTATTAATTCTCGGACCCAGTGGCAAATAGGATGACTTGAAAACTACATATTACCTTGAAAACTAACCTGTATAGCCTCTGCAACCTTGGTGTCAAAGGAAAATACCTCAAAACTTTTACTGGAACTTTAACACTTTTTTTTTTTGCTAGGTAATCTGACCTCCATCTAGATGTGTGACAAATCGGACAATTTTGTCTATCTTTATACTCTTTCCAATACAGAATACAATCATTCGGGCATGCATGAATGGATTCATAGGTCATACCAAGTGAAGTGATCATCTTCTTAGCTTGATATGTGCTTTCTGGTAACGTATTTCCTACCGGTAGAAACTTCTTCACCAATTGAAGGAGATCATTAAAGCTATTGTCCGACCAACCATTTTGGGCCTTTAAACTATACAACTCAACAGTTGATGACAATTTAGTGAATTCCATTGGACAAGAAGGATACAAAGATTGTCTTGCATCATCAAATAAAGATTTATATCTTCTTGCTTCATGGTCTTCATGCCCTTGATACTTTGGGGAGTGATCTTTAGAATCTTCATTGCTTGACATGAGATCGTCCATGAGGGAATCGGCATGTTCCCCAATTCTCCCAAATACATCATTCACAAGTTCCTCCATTCTAGGATACACATCATCGTGTTGATCACCAGACTTCGATAATGATGGTTTTTCATTCGTAGTTGCTAAACTTTCTCCATGAAAACTCCAATGTGTGTATGACTGATCAATACCGTTGATGAGCAAATGCTCATGAATCAATGAAAGGGCAATCATTCCATGCCCATTTCGACATTTAACACATGGACATGGAAAATGATTATGTCCACCACCATTTTTTTTTTATAAACTCAATGAAATACACAAGTCCATCCAAGTACTATGGACTGAATCTATGTTTGGACATCCATGCTTTGTTACACGGTGACGACATTCTGCAATAAATGAGATAACATATTATTATCTATGAAGCATGGTCACAAACGTTCTTGATCAACTAATCAAGATAACACAGAGATTCTACACCTTCAACACCATTCAAGATAACACAAATTCTTGATCAATTAATCAATCATCAATTTTTCTAAAAGCAACAATTACTCCAATAAATTGAATCCTCAGAAAATGCAACACAATAACCCATGTCACCCGCACCCCCAGATAATCCAAGTGATTAACTACACCTTTAGAGAATAAAAATAAAATAAGGAACTCATCAAATTACAGTATAGCTAGATAGAGTATAACAAAGAATTATATAACGATGAAAATACATACCCAATTTTGGAGATTCTCAAACACTAACTCCTCAAAAACTAGTTGATCAACCTGAAGAAAGAAAAAAAAGTCTAAATTAAGAAGTCTTGACTTTCTTTAGTTCAATGTACAAAATTCATGAAATCGTTTCAGGTGTTGAGTGCAGGTTGGAGAGAGGACATTGAAGCTGCATGTGAAAATGCACTTTTGAAATACAACAAAAAGGCCTATAACCAAATCCTGAAGAATGCAAGGCCAAATGGGTGGTCAAATTGACATGTATATAGTCCAAATCATAAGCTATTTGAATCCATCTACATCTTTTAAACTATTCTATTCCGCTTTGCATTGGCCAACATAAAAATTGGTAGTTAGATTGGGTGAGATATTATTTCATCAGTACTGAGTTGGGGGATAAAGTAAGAAGAAAGCATCAGCCTACTGTTAACATTTTGATTTCTATGATGTCCCAATAGCAAAGGAGAATCCAAAGGAGAATGGATGATCATGTAGAATTTTCAAAATGAATGAAATTCATGGTATGTTCAAGCATTAGAAACTGAAATAAATCTAATAAATCAAGTAGCTATTAACGCTAACAAATAAACAACTGAATTAAATCTTAACAAAAAAAGCAAATCAAATCCATCCCCCAACTGAATTAGAACAACGCATCAACATCTAAAAATAAGAAACGATTCAATACAACCCCAAAATCCCAACAAATAGGTCCTTTCACAAACTCATCCAAAAAACTCAAAACATCCCAACACACTCAATAAGATCTAAAGAATACCCATCAATCAGAACAAACCCACCAATTTGTACTCCTAAAACCCACAAATTATATGAAACCAACATTTTGAGGCCTGAGGATTTACTTGGCTGGGCTTGGGCTTACATATGTGCCTGATGCATGGCTTTATTAGTGAATATTCGGAAAATAAATGGGGTTAAAAGTTGCCAAAAGAAATGAATGCTATGTAAAGCAATCCGAATTACCTAAGGAGGCTGTAGATTTATCAAAGAGGCATCTAAAATATTGGCAATTTGGATTCACCTTCACCATAATTAAAAGGAAATTCTTTGAGGCAAATGAGACCATGCAAGTAATGTTAACTTCAAGTAGATCTTTTACATATTGAATTTATTCTACTTCATGACAAATAAATCATATTGTAAAAAAAAATTTAAAGAAAAAATGTTGAATTTTAGAGATGGATTCAGTAAAATCAATAATGAAATGTAATTTGCTCAAAAAGTTGAGGGTAGCTTTCACTTCTCCTTTAGTATTCACCATCACACAAGTGTTATCAGTAAAATAAAATATATGAAAAGGTTAAAATGCAGAACTGCCACTCAAAATAGTAAACCCTCAAGGTTCAATGACTATCACAAAGGTGATGAAGCTGCAAAAGGCATGACAAGGAAGAAAAAGTTTAGCTATCAAGAATTAAAGAAAAAAAGTTCAAGTTTATCCATGATTATGTTTAAAATGAGTGCAGACGTTAACAATTCCATTAATGTAAAATGTTCGAAGAAAAAGTACTACCAGTACAACAACATTCAAGTTACTTAACTGGTGTTAGCTTTTTCTACAAAAAAAATAAAATTTCAAAAATAAAATAACACAATCAAATAGAAAATAGCATCTATATACCATCTTTATCACCACAATGCCCACTGCTAAAAAAGAATCATAACAACTTTTCATCATACGATATTATCAATATTTTTAACCTAAAATATGACTATCATCAATGAATTACAGAGATACAAACATGTGTATAAAAAGGTATATACGATTAATTTCTTCATCTGCTCGTATATTCTTATACACCCTCATCTAAAATAATTGATCATGTTAAAGCATAGAAACCTTTGTAGGAAAAGCAGTCCGTAAGTCATTTCTTTATCCGGTTGTATATTTTTATATACCTAATCTAAAATAATTGATGCTAAGAGCTATAACTCAGTACCGATATTTATCATAATTAATATAACTTAGCTAACATGCTAATATACTTCATCACTCTCTCTATCATAGAATTCCTAATTTGAAAGACCATAATAGGCACCCATCCGCATAGCTTTATCCAAACAAATTGGGCGAATAAATTTGGAGAAGGAAAAAGGTCAAATCATCTATGATACTATTGAACCAATTCATACATTCATTGAGTAGTTTGTTGCAATCATATTTTTGACACACAAATAGACAATACATGTTTCGATCATGTATGCATCTATGTTTTCTTCTAGTAACCAATAAAAAAGGAATTAAAAAAACTTTGATAAAACCCCAATATCCATAAAAGTTCTACATCCGTGTCCCACCCATTAACATTTTGTCCTTACGAAGAAAAGGGCTAGCAAATAACCTCTTCAATCCTGTTATGTTCGCATGAAGAAAAGGGTGTCACAGATATATAAATCTAAGGATATTATAGAATTCAACATACAAACTTGCACCAAAGGTTTCATAGTAAGTGAATTTAATTCCTACCTATTGAATGCGGTTAATAACTTCTTCATTCCCTATCTTATTTCCATCTTAGTTTATAACATATATAGAATACTGCAAGAAATAGATTAGTTAAGAATAAAGCCATAACCCACAAAATAACAAAAAGACTTTAAGAACTCAAAAGGCCCGACCATCCATAAATCATTTCCCATCAAAAGATTTGTATTCCAAACATTTCCTGAAGAGATTTAATAATGGGTAAAATTGAACGCTAATAGAAAAAAATTTAAATAAAATAGACTACTTGTGAAATAATCCTTGGTGATTGGCCATGCCTAGATAAACAAAGAACATGACAAATTGTAGGACAAACAAAACCTCAAATTTATGTAAATTTTAAAGGGAAAAATATAATGTAAATGAGGTGAAACCAAAAATAAATTTGTTGAATACATGAGCAACTCGAAGGTTCAAATTTTTGCAGAAATATTTAAAAATGGAAAATTGAAGGACGTCTAGAAACTATAATTAAATTTGTAAATTTTCAGAAAACCACGGGACTTAAATATAGGAAACTACAAAAAACCTTGTGAAGTTTACTGACATATGATGATATAATAATACATATATCAACTTTAATGAGTATGCAACATCAACATCAACATCAACAGAACCCCAATTGCTCTAAGATAGAAATCACAAACATCAACAAACACACATTAGCAAATTACATCTTCACAAAAATTAAAGCTTTCAAAGAAACTAACTGTTGGCACTAAATATGTCACTTTGCCTCTTCAAGCCACATGAAGCCGCAGCCTACCAAAATAGGCAATGCTGCTTCCAAAAAACCAAATCTTGTCAGAATCAAACAAAAACTGCAAGATCCTTCAAGATAGCCAAGAGAAGAGTACACATGAAGTTTCGGGCCATTTCGACAACATTTGGCCTAACTTCACTTCTCCGACAGCTAAACAGGAGCTCTCGGCGGCGACAGCATCGGAGACATCAAATTCCCGATCAGAGCCTGTGGATGATCTCAAAATGCATCCAAAAGGCTCCACGTCAAGTTCCAAGTCAAACCGACAACGTTTGACCCTACATCAACCCTCAAGCAGCTAGATCAAGCCTCTCGGCGGCGAAAACCACCGAAACCATTACTCATCAAACAGAGCACATGGGCAGCTTCAAAATGCTTACAAAGGGCTACACGTCAAGTTTCAGGTCATTTCGACAACATTTGACCAGACTTTGACTCTCGGAAGCCAAATCAGGCCTCTCGGCGGCGGAGCTCCCCGGGACCATGGTTTCCAAGACAGAGCCTGTGGATCATCTCAAAATGACTCCAATAGGTTCCCTATCAAATTTCAGGTCAATCGGACATCGGTTGACCGCACATCAAAGCGCGACATCTACCTCGCGGCAGAATCAAGCCTACTGGCAACGGGACCCCATACGGCTTCAAAACTCAAACAAAAGCCTATAGTTGGTCTTATTTATTGCTCAGGAGGCTCCACCTCAAATTTCAGGTCATTCGGACATCGTTTGACCCAGTTTCAGCTTCTAACGGAAAATCGGCAACCCTGCGCGACAAAGTCTTCGGCTTTCGTGGAAAATTGGAAACTTTGCAACCCAAATTGCAAGGATTCTCATCAATTTTTCTACAAGGGAATAAGGCCAACAAATGAGCAAAAATGTCAAAGAAAAATACAGAAGAAAAAACGAAGGAAAAAGACCTCAAAACGACTGCAAAACGGGCTCCGAAGGGGAAAATTTCCCCAAGGTCGCAGGCCCCTGCGACCCTGGCCCAGGGTCGCAGGCCCCTGCGACCCTGGCCCAGGGTCGCCAGCCCCTGTGACCCTGGAAGCCCGGAATCTCCGGTTTCGTCCCGGGAGCTCCGTTTTCCGTCGTTTTTCGCGATTCGAAGCTTCCAACCCCTGGGACTTTCCAAAATTCATACTTTTGAGGCGCCAAATCCTCCGACATCCGTCAAAATCACGGGTCAACCTCCAAAAGTATCAAAATCAACATTGATCGCCAACCGGTCGACCAAAAAAGTGTGCTTTCCGCCTGATCGATCGAAAAATCGACAGGACAGATGTCACCGGCCCGCTCTTAGCTATCAATGTCTGAAGTTACATGTTCATCCGATGTCGATCAGCATGAAGATCCATCGATGATCATCGCCAGAAGAATTCCAGAAGACACGGCACGGCCCGCGACTCTTCGACTGCTCGGCGACCAATTAATGTGGTTAATTGGCTAGCTTTATTACAGTTATTAATTCATTTCTTTGGACGGCCCAATCAGAAGCAAGCATCCAGGAGTTACAAATCGATTAAGTCATGGCATTCAAGCCATGAAACTCCTCCCATTATGGTAATTAAGGCGATTAAATGCCCTCAATCTCCACCGGCGAATCAGAAGCCAAGATCCAGGAGTTACGAAATAAAGGAATTAAACCCTGTAACTCCTCCATTTATGCGGCTTAAGTGCAATTAAAGCCCATAAAAGCTCTCCTAAATGGCTACCAAAAGCCTATAAATAGGAGAGCATTCCATTGAAATCCAGATCGGAAAGAATACAGAGCTCGTATCCAGAAGAGAATCGAATCCAGACGGATCAAACACAGAAAATCCAGAGAAAGAAAAAGAGAGAAAAACTCTGCTGAAGTTTTGCACCGGTCACCACTATAAGGTGACAAAAGTCCCTTGGGGGGTACCTTCCCCCCAAGGTCCTTCGCCTTCTCCTCCTGCTTCCAAATGGCTTAGACGTGGCTTTTCAGCCCGTCTACTTAGCTTTTTATTGGACATAGGACCTCCTCTTGGTCTTTGTCCTCTAAAAATCTGAGGTTATAGCCAAGCCAAGCGAATCAAGAGCATCCACTGTTCTCATCTGCATGGATGATGGCGAAGCCCACACATGGCTTGCGACCGTCAATCTGAACGAGTCCCCCACAATGTCTTGAGAAGTTAGATCTTCCTTTTCTTGCTTTTCATTGTAGTTTGTATTTTTCTAAAGAGACAAAAAAAATCACAACTCTTGTCTTTCATTATTGATAAGAATTGTAAATCGGCTATAAACGCCAAAATCGGCTATAAATGCCAAAATCGGCTATAAACGCCACAAAATCGGCTATAAATGCCAAAACATCGCCTTTCACGGCAAATCAAAAAAAAATGTCTCTTTTCTTAAATATATGTGCAATGAAAAACTGGAAAGAAGTTGATTTCCTTTTTACTTGCGAAGGTCGATCTCCGGATCACCACTTGCAATTCCAAGTAAAATAGAAAATCTGGCACACCCACACAAAGAAATGTTGATGCACGCTTCAGCCCCCCGGGCGCGAAAGGGCCGGACCCGACGGACTCCCACGTTCGCCGACCCCGGTAGCACCCTCGGCAGGAGCGCGTTCCATCAAGCTGGCACACCCGGTGGGACTCGTTCATTTGAGAACACGATGCTTTGGAAATGAAATATTTGCATACCATATTTTTGCTCTATGCTTATACTTCTTCTCCAGATTCCTTGGCTACTTTCTAGTTGGTGGCCTATGTTGGATTTCGCATCTAAAAAAAACGAGATGGGATTTTTTGGAAATTTCTAATTCTTCGAATTTATTTCCACTCTTTCTCTTTTAAAAAAAAAATAAAAATAAAAAAAATCAAATTTCTCGTTTTGGATTCAAAATTGAGAAACTTTGATCCTCTCCTATGGTTCATGTGCTCGCGGAAATCGTTGAGCCTGTTCGAAATGGGATTTGGGCCATCGTTTCTCTTCGATGAATCTGTCAGGGATAAATAAAAAATAAAAAAAATCAAATTTCTCGTTTTGGATTCAAAATTGAGAAACTTTGATCCTTTCTCTTCTGGGCATATGTGCTCGCGGAAATCGTTGAGCCTGTGTTCGGATCGGGGATTGGGCCATCGTTTCCCTTCGATGAGTCTGTCAGGGATCTAAAAAAAAAAATTAAATAAATAAATAAAAAGACATAGATCACTAAGGTTAAACCAATTGCGTTCTTTGATCACGATTGATTCAAGAAAAGCCTTGTCCAGAGTGTGGAGACAGCTTAACTGTTCTAGGCAAGGGTCCTCCAAACGGGTTCATTAAGTAATCCTACCCTTACCTGGGGGCAATTCTATCAATTAAGGTTTCATAAGACCGGGTTAGGAGGCCTATGTGTACTCTCTCGTCTTTAAAAACCTTCAAAAAAAATATATATAAAAATAAAAAAAAATCTTCAAAAAAAAAATAATCTTAAAAAAAATATATTTTAAAAAAAAATAAAAAAATAAAAAAAATAAAATAAAAAAAATCATCAAAAACTCGTCACTTTTGATTTCAGATCTGAGAAATTTTGGTTTCTTCTTTTCTGAGCACTGGCGCTCGCGGAAATCGCCGAGACCGTGTTCAGATTGGAATACCATTTGCTCTCCTTGATAGAACCAATCTTGACATTTCAAAAAAAAAAACTCGTCACTTTTGGATTCAGATTCGAGAAATTGTGGTCTCTTTCCTTCTGAGTACTGGCGCTCGCGGAAATCGTTGAGCCCGTATTTGAATCGGAATGCCACTTGCTCCCTTTGACGAATTCATTTCTGACCTTTCAAAACAGAGAATCCCATCTCATGGATGCGATCTCCAACATTTGTGCATAGCGGTACTAGTACGCCCTTTCAGGGTCTACTGTATCTGTGACCGGCACATTTGTAACTCCTAACTTATATTTTTCTTATCTCGAGCAAGCTCCGCTTCTCGATAAGTCGAATTTAGGTATACAATTGCTTCTAGCAGTCATTGGAACGCTCATTTCGAGCCTACCATGCTTGCAACCAGAACAATTGTACCCTCTATGGCTTTTTGCCTTCTTCATATTGCTTGGGTCATGTCCCTTGAGCGATTTGAAAAGACAAAATCATAGAATTCCCCATTTATGATCATCATATTCTTGTGATTACTAATGGATGTGGTCTTATTTCAGAAATTTTGAAACTAACAATGGCAGCTTCACTTATCATCACCTTCGATGAAAACAAGCACCAGCTCATGCTTCAACAGAAGCAAATCGAGCGCACTTACAAGCGCCCTGCTAGCTGCCGAAGCACCAACTCCCTCAGCAACTCTCTGAACTCCGGGTCGACCTCGACTCCCCGGACCATCGTCTTCGGGACACTGGGACCATTCCCACTTCCCGAAGAAGAAACTGCTCCTGCCAAAAGGCAGAAGGTCGCCTCGCAACGTGTCACTACTGTGACACCAAAGGCAACTGCCGACAAGTAGAAGATCGCCCCTCAACGTGTCACTTCTGTGACACCAAGGGCGAACCCCAAGAATACTAAAACCCGCGGCATCCCCGCGAAACCTCAACCAACAACCAACCAGGTCTACCCTAAGACTTGGTCTCCAAGACCTTCCCCAAAACAAAGAAGGTCTCAAACCTCCACCAAGCCAGCATACCTGGCCCCGCTCAAAGAGAACCAGTTCTACCCTCTTGCCTACATGAAAGAGGAGAAACCCATCTCCAACTTGACTCCCAAGTCAACCCAGCATGAACCGGCTTGCTCCCACAAGCCCAAAATCAGATCATGCATCATTGGGCCTCTACAAGCACCTGCCAAGGCCTACACTCCTTCAGTTCGACCCTTCATCTCTACAGGGGCCGAACTCGAAAGGTTCAAAGCTTCACTGCAACAGGCAAAGGACCGGGTCCGCATCCTGTCCTTGCCCAATTACAAAGAAGACAAGCTCGGCTGCTGCGCCCGAGGGAGTACATCCTTCATTGTTAAAGCCCAGCCAGAGCGGACTGAAGCTCAAATCGCTCGTCGAGCACGCCGCCGTGCGTCGTACCGACAAAAGAGACTAGAGAAGCAAAGGACTCAGCCTCCTACACTTCAAGTCTCTCAAAAATGGGTCGAAAAAGAAAGACCCGACCAAGTTGCTGCTGTCCATATGGTTGGAAAAACCAGAAGACGCCAAAAGTCAGCATCAAAAATCCATGTCCGACGTCCGGTGACCCGTAGCGTCACCAGGACACGAAGACATCCCGAAGAATCTCCTGCCCCTTCAAGCCAAGGACGGGAGAGTAATCCTTCATCAAGCTCTTCATAAAAAAGAATGAGCCCCAGCTCAGTCACCAGGACGGTTTCTTCGTTTGAATCCCGAGGAATGAACATCCTGGTTACAAATTCTGAGCCACCACCTCAGAATCCACCTCAAGATGATGTGCTCACACGCATCCAGCAGTTGGAACAAGGCCAGCGGAGGATTGAAACTCTGATGGAAAACCTTCTCCTTGTTGTCCAAAATCAGGTGAACAATGAGCCTCCTCCTAATCATCGCAATAACGAGGAAAATTGTGAAGAAAATGAGTCACGCGCCCTTACCAAAAAGGACGTAGACAGTATCCTCGCCAAAGCTAAAGAAGAGGATATACTCAAAGAGCATGGGATCAAGCCACCATATCCCTTATGGATGGACTCAGTCCCATTCCCAACAAAATTCAAACATCCTACTCTCCAAACATATACGGGGAAAGGATCAGCCAGACAGCACGTCATCCACTTCAAGATCCTGACGGGAGCTATTGCGGATCAAGATGCACTCAAGATTCGCCTCTTTGCAAGTACCCTAAAAGGTACGGCCTTCGATTAGTACTCCACTCTTCCGGAGGACTCCATCTAAAATTGGGCCATGCTAGAGACACGCTTCCTGACTCACTTCAAAGGTGAGGATCATCCCGCTACTATGGCTCAACTTTGTAGCCTGAAGCAGGGGGAGAATGAGTCAACATACGACTTCATTCACAAGTGGAAAGCAATGGCGTACAAATGCTCAGATGTACTGCCACAAGAGTCGCTAGTCGACATCTGCCGAAACAACATGAGAGCTAGAATCCGCTCCATGATCATCGGCAACAAATCAAAAAACCTGGGAGAACTCCTGGAAGCTTCTATGGAAGCTGAAACGGTGATTAAAGACCTCAACAGTCAGAAGTCATCAAGAAAAGAGCCAACCGCCATTGTAACCTCTAAACCAAAGAAAAAAGAGGTCCTCAATGTGCAAACCAAGTCAGCTCCTCAGCAACCAAAGAAAGCTGAAAACAGAGCTGCGGGTAAGCGACCTGAACTCTCTGATGCCTTCAAAGAGCGAGTAGAAAAGAAATACCCGTTCGATGAAGATGTTGACGAAATCTTCGGGGCTCTCGTGGCAAACGGCAAGCTCACCTTGCCTGAACCCAAAAGACCGGGCGATGTTGGCAAAACCAACGATCCTCGGTACTGTCCATATCACCAGATGGTCTCGCATCCTCTCAATCAATGCTTTGTTGTGAGAGAGAAGATAAACGAGATGTGGAAAAATGGAGTCATCACCTTTGACAAAAACTATGGGTCTGCCTCCGTCAACATGGTGTCACGTGGACAAACACCAAAATCACCAAAAGAGAAGATCACTACTTCCTTCAAGGTGATAAAAAGAATTCAAACGTCCGAAGTGTTGGTTCCTTACCCGACACCAGACGGACAACCCATATGGGTACATCCCGATCTCCTGGAAGATGAAAACTGGGAGATCGTAAAAACAAAGCCGACAGCTCAACAGCGAAGGCAGGCTAGGAAACATCTCCTCAGGCTCAAACGGCAAGAGAAGACCCAGCCAAAACAAGAAGTCAATGAAAAGGCAGAGGCCTCCTCTACCACTTCACTCGGGGCAACAGAAACGTCCCTTCCAGAGACTTCAAAGGCGGTAAGAAACTTCACTCTCAGTGATTTCATGCCACCTCGATTCAAAAAAGAAGCTATGCAGGGGGCATCATACTCTTGCAACTCGGTAGTTGGATTCTCCATTGATGGATACGAGTCCAGCGACACCGACGATGGATTCGAGCCCAACTACACCGGCGAGTGGGAGGAATCTCTTGAAACAGGAGAGTATCTCTCCGACGAAGAATGGGTTCCTGAAACTCACCTTATGCCAGTAATCTGGTATAACCCATTACAGCCACAAGGATCTTGGTCTGATGATGAGGAAGACCAAGGGATGTACAAGAAAATGCTGTTGAGCCAGCACCCGTCGTTGCTCCAGTGGAAATCAACCATGTTGAGCCACAAAGAGCAGACGAAGAAGAAGATTTGGCTCCCATGCCTGATCTTGAAGAATATGCGAGGATCTTGCAGCATCTCGCTCTAGAACAAGAGCAAGACCGCGTCAACGAGATTCCTCACAATCCAAAGCCGGAAGTCCTTGAAGCCCACCAGGTACCTCCTCCCTCAACTCCTGAAAATGGAGAAAATTGCTGAGTAGACGATCCTCTTACATCTAAGGATGAGTCTGACTCCGAGCAGACAACGTCTCCTTTAAGAGCTGCCTGTAATGTGATAATTCGGGATTATAGCTCTTCCGATGCATCATCTGATGTGATCACTTACACACCGGCGACACCTAGCACCATATCTTCTGGGGCTACCTCGTCTCGCGTGACTTTCACAGAGATGACACCCTCTCAGGCTTCGTCCCCTGAGACTGTGACTTCAGAACTCACGCTCTTCCCGACTCATCATCATGAAGAAAACCCAACTTGGGATGATGGATGGGTCAACGAAGAAGAAAAGCTGCTGGATGCTGTTCAGGACTCGCTCCCGGAAAATGCTCCCTACAACACAATCACTGAGGATGGCAATTCTGCTGCAGACGCATCCTCAGTAAATGAGAAATGACAGCCTCTTGATCCTGAGGACAATCTTCCAAGCGAAGACCCTTCTCAAGAAGCTCTCGAAGTTGGTAGAGGCACCCGCTCGGGCCGGGACTACCACAAAAATTACAACCAATCTTCCTTTACTTATGTAAATCCTTCGGGAAAAGATGTTGTAAGCGCCCCCAGTGGCAACAATGATAAACATGCAGGCCCTAAGGAGGCTTTCAAGTATGATTTGATCGAGCACTTCAAACACATACCTGCACGACTGCACATCCTGGATTTATTACGAATGTCTCCACGCACTCGTGATAATCTCATCTCAGAATTACAAAAACTGAATGAGGATGTCGACAAACATGCCCCGCAAGTCCTCCAAATTGAAATGGACTACCGGGTCAAAAACTCTGAAACTTCCTCAAAGGGAGAAAAGAAAACTGAGGGATCATGCATTGAATGCCTCTCGGTGCAAAAAGCAGCCAGTGCAACCATCGCCTTCACAAAGGACGACATCCTACTTGGCGAAGTAAAGCACAACCGACCCCTGTACTTCACAGGGTACATCAAGGAAATGCCTATACACAGAGTTCAGGTCGACCCAGGTTCTGCACTTAACCTCATCTCCACTTCGGCTCTCGAAGAGTTGGGCATCCCACCCAGCAAGCTAAGCCACACATCTGTATCTATCTTTGGATACGATGGGAGTACTCAAAGGCCTATCGACAAAATCAGGTTCAAATTGCAGATCGGTGATCTTATCTCTGAAGTCACTGTGTATGCAATAAAAACCCCTTCATGCTACAACATCCTTCTCGGACGCCCCTGGATACACGAGAATGGTGTTGTCCCTTCAACTCTACATCAATGCATCAAGTTCGTCGCCGACGACGGCATGGTACATCGAGTGTTTGCGAACAGAAGACCCTTCAAAGGTAAAGAAGTCCACTTCGCAGACTCCCAAATGCATGAAGGCGAAAAAGAAGAAAAAAAGGAAATAGCACCCTTTGCTGAAAATCTCCAGAAAGATAAAGGCAAGGCTCCTCAAAAATCACCGGAAGAAAACAAACACTCCGGTAAATCCGAAGAGAGCAGTAAACCTCCCTTCGTCATCTCCCTCAAATCTTCAAAACCTTTGGTCACCACAACCAGAGTGAAGAAGGCAAAGCAAAAGCCTGGGGGCAAATTTGTTGTCTCTTTCGTGTCTATCAAGCAAGACACGGATTCGGACTCAGAGCCAGAAGATGACACCTCGTCAAGCCAAGCTGACACTCAACAAGTTCAGCCTGCTCTCACTCCGATGAAGACACCTGCTGACGTAGAAGATCCTACGTATGCTTCCTTTGTTGTTCCGGCAACATCACCAAAGAAAAAGCCGATCTTCTTCCATAGATCGGACGCTTCTTCATCAAACTCCATGCTGGAACCTTTCCAAAATGAAGGTATGCCTCAGCTATCTCTATATAGTCCTGTGGCACAAGCAATTATGAAGAAAATGGGCTATGACGCTCAAAACCAGTCGGTTTGGGAGAAAGTTGCAGTATTCTCAAGCCATTGGGGCCCGCCTTGACCAAAAGCTAGCTGGAAGATTGGAGACTCTACGGTCATGTAGAAAAGTCTTCATTTGGGTTAGGGTATGATCCTGACACTCCTCTGAGACAGTTGACACAAAAGCTTAAAAGTCGTTTTACCGACCAAGCCTTAACATCTCAAGTCCATGAAGACATCGATCTCCCTGGATATCTCTTTAAAGAGTTACCTGACAAAGATCCAGGAAGCTCATCCAATTGGTACGATTTCTCTGATGATAAAGAGGAATCGTCCGATAATGCAGACTTGTGCTATTCTGACCCAGAAGAGCCCTCGTCTCCAAAAGAAGTACCTTACTTCGACCCACTTTCAACAGGCAATTGGGACCATCTCATAGCAAGCCTTGAGAAGATCACCAATCAAGAAGACCCGTGGAAAGGAACAAACCCTCGATCTACAAATGCGCTTGGAATCCCAGAAGGTTTCGTTGAGCTGGAAGCCTCCGAAAATATTGTGGAGGAACCACCTTCGAACCTTCTAACAGAAGATCCTGTTGAAAAGATAGACTTGGGAATACCAGATATCCCATGTCCTGTATTCATAAGCAAGAATATAAATGATGATGAGTTACCTGAGTATATCGCTTTTCTTCATGAGTTCGTTGATTGCTTTGCATGGTCCTACGTTGAAATGCCTGGTTTAGACCCCAAAGTAGCAGTCCACAAACTCAATCTTCAAGAAGACATCAAGCCTGTCAAACAAGGCCAAAGAAGATTCCGTCCGGATGTGATGGATAAAATTGAACAAGAAGTTCAAAAACTCAAAAGCGTTGGCTTCATCTGTGAGGAACAACATCCTGAATGGTTGGCCAACATTGTCCCCGTGACAAAGAAAAATGGGCAGATCAGAGCCTGTATTGACTATAGAGACTTGAATGGCGCTTGCCCTAAAGATGAATTCCCGCTCCCCATACCAGAGGTAATGATTGACAATACCTGTGGATTCGAGCGAATGACATTCATGGATGGCTTCTCTGGCTACAATCAGATAAAGATGCATCCTGAAGATGAAAAGCACACTTCATTTCGGACTCCATTTGGCGTGTATTGCTACACTGTCATGCCATTTGGTCTGAAAAATGCCGGTGCCACATATCAGAGGGCTATGATGAAAATATTCCAAGATATGCAGCACAAGACGGTCGAATGTTACGTTGATGACCTCGCCGTCAAAAGCAGAAGAAAAGAAGACCATCTCAAAGATCTTCAGGAAGTCTTCCTCCGACTCCGCAAACACAAACTGCGGATGAATCCTCTAAAATGCTTCTTTGGCGTCTCGTCGGGTAAGTTTCTCGGATTCCTTGTTCGGAAAGCTGGAATAGAACTTGACCCCATAAAAGTCAAGGCTGTTCTAGAAATGCCCTCTCCAAGAACCTTGAGAGAATTAAAAGGGCTCCAAGGGAGATTGGCCTACATCAGACGGTTCATCTCCAATCTTTCGGGGAAATGCCGTCCATTCTCTCGATTGATGAAAAAGGGTGTAGACTTTGTCTGGGATGCCGACTGTGAAGCCGCATTTAAAGATATCAAGTCATACCTGACCAAACCTCCAGTGTTAGCTGCCCCTGCCACTGCAAAACCATTCATCTTGTACACAAGAGCTCTTGATCATTCTGTAGGCGCTCTGCTTGCACAAGAGAATGGTGAGGGAAAGGAAGCTACTCTATATTACCTCAGCCGCATGCTAGTAGGTGCAGAGCATCGTTACTCTCCAGTCGAAAAAGAATGCCTTGCAGTGATGTTCGCCGTACAAAAGCTACGTCACTACTTGCTTTCCAACACAGTCTACCTCGTCTCAAGGATCAACCTCTTGAAGGTCCTTGTTACAAAAGCAGGTTCTCTCAATGCACGACTGGCAAAATGGTCCATCCTTCTATCACAATTTGATATTAGGTATGTGCCACAAAAGGCAATCAAAGGCCAAGCTCTAGCAGATTTCCTCGCAGAGCATCCATTGCCTAAAGATTCACCACTCAGAGATGATCTCCCAGACGAACCCGTCTACAACGTGGAGACCTTCTCGCTAAATGCCTCCTGGGACATATACTTTGACGGTGCAACCAGGACAAATGAAAAAAGACAGCTGATCTCGGGAGTTGGCATCCTCTTTGTTAGCCCTAACAGATACATGATTCCACATGCTTTCTCGCTATTGGAACCATGCACAAACAATGCAGCTGAATACCAAGCTCTGATCCTAGGATTGGAACTCGCCATTGAATCCGGTATCACCATGCTGGAAGTCTTTGGAGACTCTCAACTGATCGTCAACCAGATGAATCAGAAATATGAAGTCAGGAAGCCTGATCTGCTGCCTTACTACAACAAGGCACAATCGCTTCTGCAAAAGTTCGACATCTGCAACATCACCCACATTCGTAGAGGTGAAAACATCCGTGCAGATGCCCTGGCTGGACTTGCTGCATCTATGGCAATTCAAGAAGGGGAAAACATGCAAATTACAGTGTGTGAGAAAAGGATCCTCCCTCCTCTTAACACACACCAAGCAGTTGCTGAATGCCACCGAGTGGTTGGAAGTCGGATCTCTATCCTTCAAACTTCAATCGGCGACTGGAGGGATCCGTTCATTAATTACACTATGTTCGTAATCCTACCTGAAGATCCAAAAGAACGGGTAAGCATCCAAAGGCGAGCCCCAAACTTTCATTTGGATATCCCTTCAAAGATCCTTTACAGGAAATCCTTCAATGGAGTACTCCTACGCTGCTTGTCACAACAAGAAGCTAAAGAAACACTGAAAGAAGTTCACGCTGGGCTTTGTGGAGCTCATCAGGCTAGTCCCAAGCTCTACGACCAAATCAAAAGGTTGGGTTACTACTGGCCTACCATGGTACCCGACGCAATACAATTTGCTAAGCGCTGCCAACAATGCCAAGTTCATGGAGACTACATTCACATGCCTCCAGAATGGCTGCATCCTACAGCAATCTCATGGCCTTTTGAAGCATGGGGCATGGACATCATAGGTCCTATCTCTCCCCCTTCAAGCAAAGGTCATCGCTTCATCTTCGCCGCTACGGATTATTTTTCCAAGTGGTCAGAAGCATTTGCGTTCAACGAAATGAAGACCTCATCAGTCCTTCAATTCCTACGCACCAACATCATTTGTCGTTTCAGCATACCTAAAAGATTCGTCCATGATAACGGACCACAATTCCGGGATCATCGATTCTACAGGTTCTGCGACAAATACAAAATTCAAAGTTGTCCTTCGACTCCATACAATCCGGCAGCAAACGGATTAGCAGAAGCCTTCAACAAGACACTCTGCAAAATCCTCAAGAAAATGGTCTCTAGTCACAAAAGAGACTGGAGCGACAAGATGTCTGAAGCCTTGTGGGCCTATCGAACCACCGTTCGAGGACCAACCCATAGCACACCATTCTCCTTGGTCTATGGATGCGAAGCTGTCGTGCCCCTAGAGGTACAAATTCCTTCTCTGAGGGTATCTCTACAAAATGACATGACTCAAGAAAGCAATGTCAAATTGCGACTCCATGAGCTGGACAATCTCGACGAGAGACGGCTTGAAGCTCGACAAAGTATTGAACTTTACCAAGCACGCATGGCAGGATCTTTTGACAAAAAGGTCAGGCAACGCGCCTACAAAAAGGGTGACTTGGTTCTTGCGGTAAAAAGACCAATGGTCTTCGCTCACAAGTCCAAAGGCAAGTTTGAGCCAAAATGGGAGGGACCCTACGTCATCGACAAGGTCTTCTCCAACGGCGCATATGCCCTCCTAAACATGGAAGGCGACGGGTGTACGCTGCCCATCAATGGCAAGTTCTTAAAGCGGTACTACCCTTGAATACTTACCCAACTGGGTAAGAGCAATGCCTGCACGGCAAAAGCTTATTTTCAGGTACTTGCTCATCAAACCCACTCCTTTAGAATTTTCATATCAAAATGTCGAAATTTCTAAAGAAACTCAAAAAACAATGCTTACTTTCATCGTTTCATTGTTCAAAAAAAAAATCCAAGTTTAGGAGCCCCTCCCTGACTTGACAAAAATTTTCGATCCTTGAACCCAAAATTCATGGTTTGAAATGAAAATCCTGATTCAGGGATTTCCACCCTAGTCCACCCTGCCTTTTACTGCCAAATGGTTTTAGGTCAAAATTTACGACCCTCGTGTCTTTAAACAAAAAAAATGGTTTTTCAAAAAAAAAACCACGGGGAAGCGACGCTTAGTCGATACTCGCACCCATCGGAAGAATACGAACCACGTTCAACACTTCCAAACTCGCAGGGAAGCGACATTTCGTCAATACTTGCAAACCCAAACAAAAAAAAATTGTGGAGACGAAACATATCAGTTGATATCCACAACCCAAATTTCAAAAAAGGTTCGAAAAAACCTAAAAATCGTGGAGATGCAATGTTTTGATATCCACAACCCAAAGGTTCGAGAAAACCGCAAATTTCAAAAATCGTGGGGAAACGACATCAAAGTCAGTACCCGCAAAACAAAATTTTTTGAAAAAAGCAAGGATGCGACATTCCATTGATACTTGCACCCAAAATCGCAGGGAAGCGACATTTCGTCGATACTTGCAAAATCCAAAAACCGTGGAGACACAACATATCAGTTGATATCCACAACCCAAATTTCAAAAAAGATTCGAAAAAAACCTAAAACCGTGGAGACACAACATATCAGTTGATATCCACAACCCAAAGGTTCGAGAAAACCGCAAATTTCAAAAATCAAGGGAAAAATGACATCAAGTCAGTACCCGCAAAACAAAATTTTTGAAAAGCAAGGATGCGACATTCCATCGATACTTGCACCCAAATCCGCGAGGAGGCGAAATTCCATCGATACTCGCAACCGAATGAGCAAGGATACGACATTCCATCGATACTTGCAAGACCATTCAGCAGGGAGGAGACTCTTGGTCGATACTTGTATTTTTGAAAACCAAAAACCTGGCTCTTTTGCCAAAACCGGCTATCAATGCCACCAAATCGGCTATAAATGCCACAAAAAAAAAAAAAAAAAAAAAAAAAAAAAAAAAAAAAAAAAAAAACCTGACTCTCATGTCAAAACCGGCTATAAATGCCACAAACAGGCTATCAATGCCACAAAAATTGGCTTTCACGCCGACAAACCAAAACTTGGCTTTCAAAAAACCCGGCTATCAATGCCACCAAACCGGCTATAAATGCCACAAATTGGCTATCAATGCCACCAAACTGGCTGTAAATGCCACAAAAATCCGGCTTTCATGCCCAAAACAACCCTTTGACAAAAGATTTTCACAAAATGACAACCTTTTGATCAAATCCTTAAACAATCATTCCGATCAAACTTTTGTTCAAAATTGTTTTCATCAAAAAATGATTTAAGTGAAAGGAAGGGGATACAAAATATAGTACCAAAATTGTTTATACATGGAGGTACAAAAAAAAAAAGAAAAAGGAAAAAGAGTTTGTTACAACTCAGGAGCTCAATCCTACATGGTCTTCAACCAAAGGTTCAACTCCTCAAGCAGACCCTTGGCCTTAACTTCCAAAGTTTTTAGGCCACGCTCCTTCAAAATGTCCCCATAAAACGCGGCCGAATGCCGTGACCCATCTGCAGCACGAGGAAGCTCTTCCCAGAGGACCTGCCACTGGTCATGCTCCTGAGTTTTCCTCCGGACATTACCTTCAGCTTCTTCAACCTGGCGAATGAGAGTCCCCTCTTTCTCCCAAGCCTGCTGAACGGATGCATTGGAAGATCTAGCAGACCGACGAGGTGCGTCAGTAACAGGACCCTTACCTTTGTTCGTTCTAGAAGAACTACCTGCAAAAGATGGAAGAGAAAAGATCAATCAACATGACAGAATTCTGCTACAAAAAATTCTAGCAAAATTTTGACATGATTCCGGGGCAATTCCAACGAAAATGAAAATACTCCGAAAAAAGACAGGAAGTCTGAAGATGAGCTCAACATCGCTGCGAGCTCATAGTCAGTGGAGAATTCTCAAAGAAGGCTCGAACTCAACATCGCTGCGAGAATGAGCCAATCTCATCAAACTTCCGCAAAATCTGGAAAAGAGCTCAACATTGCTGCGAGCTTCAGAATCCAAAAGCTGCAAACTTCCTCAAAATCCAGCAAGACCAAGAAAGAGCTCAACATCGCTGCGAGCTCAAAATCCCGATACTTGCAAAAGATTTTCAGGTATGCATCATCATACTTCCAAGTCTATTTACCAAAACTCATGCATCAAAAATATATCATCATGCATTAGATGCTAGGAAAACCTTGACCAAAGTTTGACCAATTCCAACCCAATTTGGTCAAAACCAATCAAACTTTGTCCAAGTCAAAAATCATGTTGGCTTGACCTAGAGACTCTAGCCTTCTATCTTGATGCATCAAACAAAAAAAAATGCATACATATTGAAATTGCATAGCCTCATTATCATAGTGAGCAAACAAGGAAAAAGAAAAAAAAAAGAGAAAGTGCAAAAAAAAAAGAAAAGAAAAGGAAGCATGAAAAAAAAAGAAAAGAAAAAAACGTGTAAAAAAAAAAGAGAGAAAAGAGAAACACGTGAAAAAAAAACAAAGAAAGAAAAGAAAAGACCTTCTTTTTTTTACCATCCTACTTTCTAGAAAGGAGTTTTCTTGAAAAAGAAACTTACTTGAAGCCATTGATGGAGAAGAAGAAGAAGAAAAGCTTGAAGATCTTTGAAGAAGAAGAACTCTTGGTCTTGAAGCACTCTTGAGATTGTTGCAAAAAGAAAGCAATAAGAGCAAGAGATCCTACTTTCCTTTGCTTTTATAGAAGAGAGCAAACTAAAGAAGGAAACAAGGAGAAAAGAAAGAGGTAAGTGTTACTAATTAGTAACCTTACCAAAAGAAAAGAATTAGAAAGGTTCTTTCCTAAAAGAAAGATGCCTTGAGATATTCTCTCCAAAAAAGAAAGCAATTAGAGAGATTTTCTCCCAAAAAGGAGGGGATTTGAGATATTCTCTCCCAAAGAGATATTCCTTGAGATATTCTCTCCCAAAATAAAGAGAAGATGAGAGATTCTCTCCAATTAAAGATATTCTTAGATATTCTCTATCCAAAAGAGATATTTTTAGATATTCTTTATAAAAATGACACCATATGAGATCTAAGCCATTTCAAAAGCTTAAGGTCCCATGGGTTAGCCCATATGAGCCAGGTTTGGCCACCTAGGCACCAAAAAAAAAAAAAAGGAAGAAGAATTGCGAGCCCCATGAGCTTCCAAAAATCAAACCATCCAGCCTCATATACCAAATTGAGCAAAAATCTTGAAATTGACATTTCACCAAAAATCAAATCCTGGTCCCCTAACCTGCCACATACAGCTTGTTAGGTCACAAGACCAAAACCAAAAACCAAATCATGATCCCCCAACTTGCCACATACAGCTTGTTGGGTCACAAGGTCAAAACCAAAACCCGACCCCCTAACCTGCCACATACAGCTTGTTAGGTCACAAGGTCAAAAACAAAAACCCAAATCCACATCCCTGATGTCATCTTCAAAACTTTGCCTCGAGATGGTGTGTGATTCCTTTCACTACCATAAAATTCTCCCGGAAGCTCAAAAGGCCACTCTACAAAAAAAAAAAATGCTCAAAGACTCTTGGTCAAGACAGAGACTCTCCTTCAAGATTCTCTTCGAGGCACATCGACTACAAAGGTTAAGCAACTCGTCGTTGTACCTCGAGGGGGCATTTGTTGGCACTAAAAATGTCACTTTGCCTTTTCAAGCCACATGAAGCCGCAGCCTACCAAAATAGGCAATGCTGCTTCCAAAAAACCAAATCTTGTCAGAATCAAACAAAAACTGCAAGATCCTTCAAGATAGCCAAGAGAAGAGTACACATGAAGTTTCGGGCCATTTCGACAACATTTGGCCTAACTTCACTTCTCCGACAGCTAAACAGGAGCTCTCGGCGGCGACAGCATCGGAGACATCAAATTCCCGATCAGAGCCTGTGGATGATCTCAAAATGCATCCAAAAGGCTCCACGTCAAGTTCCAAGTCAAACCGACAACGTTTGACCCTACATCAACCCTCAAGCAGCTAGATCAAGCCTCTCGGCGGCGAAAACCACCGAAATCATTACTCATCAAACAAAGCACATGGGCAGCTTCAAAATGCTTACAAAGGGCTACACGTCAAGTTTCAGGTCATTTCGACAACATTTGACCAGACTTTGACTCTCGGAAGCCAAATCAGGCCTCTCGGCGGCGGAGCTCCCCGGGACCATGGTTTCCAAGACAGAGCCTGTGGATCATCTCAAAATGACTCCAATAGGTTCCCTGTCAAATTTCAGGTCAATCGGACATCGGTTGACCGCACATCAAAGCGCGACATCTACCTCGCGGCAGAATCAAGCCTACTGGCAACGGGACCCCATACGGCTTCAAAACTCAAACAAAAGCCTATGGTTGGTCTTATTTATTGCTCAGGAGGCTCCACCTCAAATTTCAGGTCATTCGGACATCGTTTGACCCAGTTTCAGCTTCTAACGGAAAATCGGCAACCCTGCGCGACAAAGTCTTCGGCTTTCCTGGAAAATTGGAAACTTTGCAACCCAAATTGCAAGGATTCTCATCAATTTTTCTACAAGGGAATAAGGCCAACAAATGAACAAAAATGTCAAAGAAAAATACAGAAGAAAAAACGAAGGAAAAAGACCTCAAAACGACCGCAAAACGGGCTCCGAAGGGGAAAATTCCCCCAAGGTCGTAGGCCCCTGCAACCCTGGCCCAGGGTCGCCCGCGACCCTGGAAGCCCGGAATCTCCGGTTTCGTCCCGGGAGCTCCGTTTTCCGTCGTTTTTCGCGATTCGAAGCTTCCAACCCCTAGGACTTTCCAAAATTCATACTTTTGAGGCGCCAAATCCTCCGACATCCGTCAAAATCACGGGTCAACCTCCAAAAGTATCAAAATCAACATTGATCGCCAACCGGTCGACCAAAAAAGTGTGCTTTCCGCCCGATCGATCGAAAAATCGACAGGACCGATGTCACCGGCCCGCTCTTAGCTATCAATGTCTGAAGTTACATGTTCATCCGATGTCGATCAGCATGAAGAACCATCGATGATCATCGCCAGAAGAATTCCAGAAGACACGGCACGGCCCGCGACTCTTCGACTGCTCGGCGACCAATTAATGTGGTTAATTGGCTAGCTTTATTGCAGTCATTAATTCATTTCTTTGGACGACCCAATCAGAAGCAAGCATCCAGGAGTTACAAATCAATTAAGTCATGGCATTCAAGCCATGAAACTCCTCCAATTATGGTAATTAAGGCGATTAAATGCCCTCAATCTCCACCGGCGAATCAGAAGCCAAGATCCAGGAGTTACGAAATAAAGGAATTAAACCCTGTAACTCCTCCATTTATGCGGCTTAAGTGCAATTAAAGCTCATAAAAGCTCTCCTAAATGGCTACCAAAAGCCTATAAATAGGAGAGCATTCCATTGAAATCCAGATCGGAAAGAATCCAGACCTCGTATCCAGAACAGAATCGAATCCAGACGGATCAAACACAGAAAATCCAGAGTAAGAAAAAGAGAGAAAAACTCTACTGAAGTTCTGCACCGGTCACCACTACAAGGTGACAAAAGTCCCTTGGGGGGTACCTTCCCCCCAAGGTCCTTCGCCTTCTCCTCCTGCTTCCAAATGGCTTAGACGTGGCTTTTCAGCCCGTCTACTTAGCTTTTTATTGGACATAGGACCTCCTCTTGGTCTTTGTCCTCTAAAAATCTGAGGTTATAGCCAAGCCAAGCGAATCAAGAGCATCCACTGTTCTCATCTGCATGGATGATGGCGAAGCCCACACATGGCTTGCGATCGTCAATCTGAACGAGTCCCCCACAATGTCTTGAGAAGTTAGATCCTCCTTTTCTTGCTTTTCATTGTAGTTTGTATTTTTCTAAAGAGACAAAAAATCACAACTCTTGTCTTTCATTATTGATAAGAATTGTAAATCGGCTATAAACGCCAAAATCGGCTATAAATGCCAAAATCGGCTATAAACGCCACAAAATCGGCTATAAATGCCAAAACATCGCCTTTCACGGCAAATCAAAAAAAAATGTCTCTTTTCTTAAATATATGTGCAATGGAAAATTTGAAAGAAGTTGATTTCCTTTTTACTTGCGAAGGTCGATCTCCGGATCACCACTTGCAATTCCAAGTAAAATAGAAAATCTGGCACACCCACACAAAGAAATGTTGATGCACGCTTCAGCCCCCCGGGCGCGAAAGGGCCGGACCCGACGGACTCCCACGTCCGCCGACCCCGGTAGCACCCTTGGCAGGAGCGCGTTCCATCACTAACACCTAAAACCAACAAAAACCCACGCCACAAACGCCAAAACACAATAACCCATAAAACGCAAAAAAGCAAAAACAATCAAACTGTTAGGAAGATAAAACAGCATGTCAGATGAAAATGAACAGAACCTTGAAGTTGAAATTGGCAAAATCCCTTGTCGAAGCAGTATTACAATTCTGCTACCCAAATATCGGATTCAAGCACTTTTCAGAGAGGAAAATGGAGAGAAACAAACTACAGAACAACAACTAGAAAAAAAAATAATGGATTGATGAGACTGAAAATCACCTGAAAATGGCTTAGAGCCCTTTATCTTAATTGGTAGGTTCTTGCCACCAGTGACGCTTTTAACTCGAGCAACGTCGTGGGAGTCACGGAGAATGATGCCAATCTAAGACGAGTGAAGCCCTTCTTCCTTGCAAACCCTTAGCAGAACAGCAGGAATTGAACAATGCAGCAGCCAAAACAGATAGGGGACCACAGCATGGCCGAGCAAGGAATCAGCTGCAACAAGCCGAGGCAGGGCAGCAACAGCAACGGTTCTCGGATTCACACCAAAAAAGCGGCCCACCTCTGATTTGTGATTGATCAAATCTGTCTACAGCCACTTGATCTCTCTGGTTCAGCACAACCCTTCTTCCACAATGCTCTATTTCTGAAGTCCTAATATGATCCAAACCCTAGGATCTAATCTCCTATCTCGTTCTGGTTCTACCCCAATCCTGCACCCCAAGGGCTTTGTCTCCTCCGACAATGGCGAAAAGCTCAAACGGCAATATCAGACTCTCCTCAAGGTCTCGTTCTGCAAACTGGTAGTGGCGATCAACGAACTTGAATCGATTACAGAAAGTTAAGAGATCCCAAGCCAGCGACGAAGTTATGGATCGAAGAAAACCTCAACGATGATCGGCGAATCCGGGTTTTATGTCTTCTGCAGTCGATCTTTAGGAGACTTTTGTTAAAGGAATTTGGAGAGAGAGACAGAGATGATTTTTGAGAGAGAGAGAGAGAGAGCGCTGAGAAAGAGCTCATGAGAAAAGGAGGGAGGGACGAAATGGCGCCAATGAAAGAGAGGGAGAAATGGGGAATGGCGCCAACGAAATGGAACGTTTTTTACCTCTTTATGGGCCCTCAAAATTTCGGAAATGAGAACCCATAATGTAAGACGGCGCACTATTGAAACGGTCTTTTAAGTCAGAAACGAATTGAAACCTCGTCTAAATAAAAATGGATTCTGACCGTTTCAATGTAACGTTCCTAATTGCCAATTTTGGTGTAGTGGCATGTGGGTGCGTAATTCGACGGACCCATGGGTTGCCATGTGCACACGAAATCGCCGAATACATAAGGGAAGGCACTCAAATACCAGTAAGTTGTGTCCATCAATACTGGAGGAAGCTCAATTTAGACTCCACTAAGGTGAATGAAGCCCCCGAATTGACCACAACTTCCGAGATCAAGTTGATCAATAGGAAATTTTAGAGTACCGATCAGGCTGGTAAAATACAAATATTGAAAAAACTCAGAGAAGTGGGGTGTCCTTCGTCTACTTCTCTTCTTGAGCTGGATGTTAAATTGAATACTCGGGGACGTTCATCATCGAAAAAGAAAAAGTTGGATCGGTCTACGCGTTGGGAGACATATGCTTTCGAGTATGCACTTTCGATCGAAGATAGTGTTCCAGTTAGATCCAACAGTCTAGATGTAATGAATAGGAAGGAGAAACTCAATGTTCGTCGCACTCGATCATGCACGTTAGAGCATTTGCTTCCTAAGTCTTTAGGACCCTATATTGAGACTGTCAAGGATGTTGAAGCAGATGGTAACTGTGGATTCAGAGCAATAGCTAGTCTTCTTGGCATGGGTGAGGATAGTTGGATGCAGGTTCTACTGGATTTGAGCAATGAACTGCAGAGGTATCAAAATTATTATTTATTGGTATATGGAGGAGATGATCGGGTTATGGAGCTGTATTATGCCTTCGCGTACTATGATAGTCATCCTTCATTTGATCGTTGGATGACAATGCCAGAAATGGGTCACCTAATATCTTCATATTATAATGTTGTATTGGTTCACCTTTCTGTGCAACAGTGCTTTACTTTCCTGCCTTTGAGATCATCCCTGATTCCAACTTGTTCTCGCAAAGTTATCACGATTGGTTTCGTCAATGGTAACCATTTTGTTCAGGTCTTCATGACACCCGGGGCTCTCATGCCTCCCATTGCTACAAATTGGTATAGACACCACCACCCTAATACAGACGGATGGCAACTACCATATGCTCAGAGCATAAAGCGATTCAAAGAAATAATTGGAGACAGTGTCGCCACACAGGAGTCGGTTCATCTTGACAATGTTTAATTTCTTGTACTTTCAACTTGATGTAAACAAATTTAATACAGGATGTTGAAATGGAAGCAACGTTTTATGTTATTATGTTGTTTGTTTATTCTTTGTTCAAAGAAATCATTTGTATCTGCATGGTATATGGCCGAGCAGAATGCATATGCATGCAACATGTTGGCCGAGCAAAATGCATCTGCATAGTACATGTTGGCGGAGCAGAATGCATATGCATGAAACATGTTGGCCGAGCAAAATGCATCTGCATGGCACATGTTGGCCGAACAGAATGCATATGCATGGAATATGTTGGCCGAGCAAAATGCATCTGCATTGTACATGTTGGCCGAGCAGAATGCATATGCATGGACCATGTTGGCCGAGCAGAATGCATCTGCATGGTACATGTTGGCCGAGCAGAATTTATATGCACGGATTGTTTTGGCCATGCAGTGTTGTAGGTTGGTGGACATGCTGTATCCCATTTTAAAGATGCAGGTAGATGTTCATCAAAAAAAATTAAAGGAATCAACCATTTCATATAAGAAGTTAAAAATCATAAAAGTTCATACACAAGAGCAAAATTCTTCAATTGACACATTAAAGTTTGTAGTACATATCCGAGCTCAAGATACACATGAACCAAAGAAAAAGATATTCCTTCATTAAAATTAGTTATACATCTCATCAAAAAAGTTATTTTCACAAATACAAAAGCCCGCCTATCATCACTGCTGCGCACATCGACGGTACGTCACCGGTATGCCATCTAGAATCTCGAGGGAAGTCTGTAATGCCCGATAATAGAAATCGGCTGGCTCATCCATTCGAGCAAGCGTCGCACGAATATGTCCTTTGCTCGAAGAATCTATAAGAAACAATACAATGTGTCAAAGATAGTTTGGAATAATTGTATTTACAATGCCCTCACCGTTCTTGGAGTCGGGTCATCTCTACCCTCATTAGGGTCATAGTGGGAATGGCGAGCGGGGTTCTGTAGACGAGGGTGTGATATCCTAGTGTACCACTCAAGGTAGTACGGGGAACACTCCCATGCATGTTGTGCTCGATGGCCGCGGTGCGCCAAAGATAATACATGGTCCTCCCATGTAACCCAGTACTGGTCACGAAACGTATAAGAGACCTTGTATTTACCAGCAGTAGTTCCCTGAGTTGCACGAATGGGGGCGAGCGGTGCGGGTGGGATGGTCTGTACGTAGCCAAACTGTCGAAGAATCCTGTGTGGGTGGTAGGGTTTAATGACATCTAAGGCTCTCAAGCAAACATAATAGAAGGATATCTGCTGAAATGGATGCTGAGCCCTGGCACTAGCATACGGATCCCAACTGACTTGTCGCATGTAAATGAATCAAGTCATTAATATAATAACACATGTTAGTGTACAAAAACGTAATATATATGTAAAAAACGTAAAATATATGTCAAGGACTCTATTCGGTGCTCACCTCGCTGGAGTGAAGGGCATCGAACCTCTCCCACATCAGCTGTATGTTTTCTCTTGCATTTCCGGAATCCTGACCAGGATTCCAGCTGCTTGCGAGAGGCATCCCTGCAATGTATCCCCAATGTGCGGGAGGACGGGCGAATGGGAAGTGCTCGTACACCCAGGACTGCAAATGACAAAATTTATTAATTATACAATCTAAAAGATCAATTATGATGAAACATTTATATGTATATAATAAGATTCTAAAGTCTTACCGTCAGCAGTGTCAGATATTCAGCAATCTGTCGCACATCTGCCCTCATGGCGGTCCCCAACTGCCGATACAGATACGCCAGTGCACCAGCCCCCCATGCATAATGATGGACCCGTGGCAGGTCCATCATCAAAGATAGGTAGTACACTGGGACTCGAGTGGCGGACTTCTCAGTGAATAGTGTGCAGCCTAACAAATAAAGAAGATAGCCTCTGGCTGCACACTCTACCTCCTCTACCGACGACGCAGGAGTCACATTGCCGCACACCCGTCGGATCCATCCCATCCTCACTACCCCACCCCGTGCCAGGCTCAACTCTGCCGCGGCAGATGCCCTATCCACGCGCAGTCCACGCTCGAGTAAATC
The DNA here is from genome assembly GCA_028538565.1 of Umbellularia californica. NCBI lineage: Eukaryota > Viridiplantae > Streptophyta > Magnoliopsida > Laurales > Lauraceae > Umbellularia > Umbellularia californica. The sequence goes on from JAPQWN010000004.1 coordinate 43,997,063, forward strand.
TACTTGCTCAGTAAATGCCATACTAGTAGATGCGTGGACAAAAATTCCTGTAACTGGGATGCTGAGGAGAGTAGCCACGTCATCTAAGGTGATTGTCATCTCCCCAAAAGGCATGTGGAAGGTATTGGTCTCGGGTTCCCATCTCTCCACAAAGCTCGAAACCAAGGGGCAGGAGATATATCGGTAGCTGAAACGCCTCAAGTCTGCCAATCCAGACTCTTCTATGATAGCGCGAAACCGAGGCACATGAAGATCACCCCCATCTCCAGGCAGATGTATGTACCAGTCCTTCAGCCGACGCCAATGACTGATACATTTGAGCGGGCCACGTTCTTGCACATTACAAGTATAAATCTTCATTAACATATTTTATTATAGACTATGAAACACCTTATTTAAAAAACAATTACTTAAAACATTATAAGAATGAACGTGTACCTCCCCGTCCCATATGGATATGGTCACGTGCGTCCTAACACTCACAAGGACGGATAGGTTGATCGGATCACCGGGAATAGGATCTTCACCTGCTGCCGATGCAGGAGGACTGGATGGATGTGCCTCCTCATCTGAGAAATCATCCTCCCCTGCTGCCGCCATATGAGGACTAGACGACTGTGGAGGACTAAACGGCCCTGCCTCATCCTCTAAGGAATCACCCTCTGTAGAGCTCGGGTCATGCTCATCGACCGGATCGGGCAGTGGATTCTGCTGCAATTTGCGTCTTCGTTCAGACGCCGTTGGCCGTTGACGGACACCAGTCGAAGTACTAGCATGCACACCTCGATGAGGAGGTCTTGCAACACCAATCTTAGTCCGCACTCTCGCTGGCTCGCTAGAAGTACTAGCATGTCCACCTGTCGGATGTGAGGTGCCACCAATACTCTGAGCTGCTCTTTTAGGCATTCTTCAAATCTGTCAAAAATAAAAATCAATAAGAGGAAAAAGCGTAACAAAAGAAAGAGAAATTCTATATGCTATGCACCCTCCCATTATGCTGAGCACACCCACATCCCTTTATGAACAACTCGCTAAAAATCATTGTTCATAAATGGATGTGGATGTGCTTAGCACTTTAAGGGATGCATGTAGAATTTCTCCATAAGAAATCAAGTTTTCTTGTGCTGCTCGAAACAACAATACTGTGCAAATGAATTCTGCACGACACATGTAAACTGTGCAAAAAAAATCATGTACGGCATATTTTTTCCATGCAGAATTCATGTGCCCAGCACATATATGCCATGCATATATGTTCTGTATGCCGTGCAAATGAATTTTGCACAGCATATGTATGCAGTGCAAAAGTGTTCTGCACGGTTGATATTTGCCGTGCAAAATTCATTTGCACAACGTATGTATGCCATGCAGAAATGTAAATGGATGAAATCATACTTCCAAGCTCCAACATGTATCTCAATGGAAATCCTCCACAGAAAAACTCATTCTAAAAAAAAACCAGTCAAAATGTGCAATAAAACAAAACAGAGCATGTGCAGGGAAAGAATCTACTCCAATAGAAGAAACTCTGCAACATTAGCTGGACAACAGTGATTTTTCCGTGTAATAGTTGTGATCCATTTGCACATAATCGCAGGCGTTGGATTCTCCTAAATCAAAAACCCAAATCAGAAAAATCAGAAAAATGGTTGTGATTCATTTTGCACATAATGGGGGTTGGATTCTCCCAAACACATAAACCCAATCAGAAAAACCAATAAAAGACCCATATTTACACACACCAAACACAACCATTACAGGATTTTCCCACATGGGCATCTCTAAATCCAATCAAATCTGCAAAAACACTCTTACCCAACAATCAATGGGCATCATATGCCATGTTTATCACTCTTGAACTCAACAGCAGAGCTAGTAACCTAACACCAAACAAAAAAGTTATTACCTTCGTCTTCACTGTTCAAACCTTCGACGAGAGGGGCGTGTTGCTATCGTCTTCAACCTTCGTCTTCACTGTTCAAACCATCGACGAGAGGGGCGTAGTGTGCTGTCGTCTTCAAGCTTCGTCTTCACTGTTGCACGAGAGGGAACGTTGGAGGAGGAAACTCGTGGGCACTTTAGGAAATAAGGTGGGTGGGCTCAGCAAACGTTATTTCAATATAAAAAGATGGTGGGTGGGTTCAGAATGTGGGTTAGTACAGCAAAACAAGTGGGTGCGTTTAGAATCACCCATGAATGAAATGAAAATGAATATTATGGTAGTGACCATCTTGTACATGTCCATAAGATTGACTTTTTATGTTCACCTATTGTCATTGTAGGAATTATCTAGACTTGTATAGAACTGGAGTTGTTACTAATAGATCGAATGAGTTTAGTTTATGTATAAATATGTGCTATTACAAGATCTGTTTATACATTGTTGAACCGTCGTGTTCACTAGTGTTATTGATGGCATTACAGGCCCGATCATCCTTACCAGTCTCGCAGCGACCCCAGCTGCAGCGGAGGAGACCGCTCCGATTCCTCCAGGAGAGTTGAATGAATGGAATGGACGGGATACCATCTGATATGGATATCCAAGTGCGAAAAGGAGTTGGAACATTTTGAGAAAGTGTTTTGAGAATTTATTTTGTATCATCATTTTGAAATGTAATTAATTGTCTTTTGCTTGGTATTTTGGATATGCAATAATTGACAAACAAATGATGGAAATAATACATGTATAAAGGAATTTTGTATACATGTAAATCGTGGATTGATATTGTCAATTATAAATGTTTTCCGCAAAATTGTGTATCTGACGGGAAATTGAGAATGTTATCCCTTGTGGATTCCGTTTTAACTTTGGTTAATTCGGAGTTTACGGGAGTAAGTATGGGATCACGGCTCGGGATTACCGGACCTCGAGCCCGGATCATGATACATACTTAGATAATGACGTTCTCCTAGGTTTGGATGTGCAGAAGCAAGTCTACCAATACTAATACGTTGTTTTCGCCTTGTCCACTGTTTTTGCTTTGTGTTCCACCCCCCCCCCCCCCCCCCCCCCCCCTTCTTTGTTGGGAACTCAACATACGTGAATTCATTAGCATCCGAGTGGTTTATATTCACTTCGAACCATTTAGTAAACATTGTGTCATGAATACCATCCCGATTAATCACGGACTCAACATCATCCGTGTCCCTAAATACAACAAACTGTTCTCCTGGTAGATGATATTGTAACCTTTGCACTGAGGGATATTGTTTTTTCAAGTAAAACTCGAATATTCTCCAGCATGCTTCAATCGAAGATATGTATCGACCGTCTTAAAATTGCTTGATCTCATTCACACATCTGTACATACGTTCTCCACTGTTATTAGGCTGTACAATATTATCCTCGATAACAATCGTTGCACGATCTAGACCCTTATGAATGTACTTGTATAAGTACTTGATGACCTTGCTGTGGGCACACCGCTCAACATTTATGTGCGAATCATATCTCACAATGAGATCACGATTATATGGAATAACCCATCGATTATCTACATCAAAACCGTTGATTCTATACGTCATGTTATTATTTCGACGTTTGTAGACCACGAATCCATTATCCGCTATTGTCGTTGCACTGACAAATGGTTTTGGATAACCTTTCCAGCACTTTCCATTTACCATATATGGAGCATTCATATTTTGATAACCACATGGCCCGTGTAACATGCATCTCGTCACAGTTGCAAATGCCAATGGATTTTCAACCTCACTTGGTATTTTTGCCGAAATAGTTTCATCAATCTCTTCCAGTAACTGTGGTTTGTCCTCACCAGCCAGAGTGAGGATGATGTAAAAATGTGGTAATCCTCGTTTTTGAAACTCAATGATATGAATATCTATTCAGATTGGGGTGATTTTCGTAATTAATAGAATGTTTCAAAATCATTCGGACAAAGTAATACAATTTCAAAAAATAAGAGTAAATATTGAAGTTAAAGTATGCTAATAATTGAGTTTGTATACCTACAATTACTTTGCATAAGAAATTTTTTTTTTTTAGGTCCTCCATCAGTTGTTTTAGCCTAATGTGAAATACCCCTGCAACTATATGGCCCGTCCTCAGTGCGTTGACCAGGGAATCGTGATAGTTGTTGCTGAATTTCTGGCCAACTTGGGTTACATGTGAATGTTATAAATAGATCGAGGAATCCCATCGTACGACAAATAGCCATAGCATCCTGATAACGTTGTATCATGTTCCTTGGACTACCAGTGAATGACGAAGGAATAATGTAGTGCAATCACTAGCGTTGACCGCATCCTATAAACCCCTATACAAATCTGCACGCAAAGCATTATGATTGTTCCTAATGAAATTAAGCCTTTCATGCTCTATTGTTATGTAGCAATCAACCACAAACTGCTGGAACAGTCGGTTACCCTCAAGCAACAACGTCCCTTCGCCATCCCGAGACATCAGTCTAAATGCATAGAACTCTCTAATCATACACCCCCACGAATACAGTTTGACCCAAGTGCAAACTTTATGAACTTTGTCCATCCATCAGTTCCACATGAAAAGAGCAACGGGTATTGGAGCGGCATGTACGAAGGGGTGTGCTTCGTTAATCTTCTGAAATTTCCATCTAACTTTCTAACTATGATGTCTCGATTTCCTGTAATTTCAGATTAATCTCCAACAATGATGGTTGCAACCTCATTTGTGGTTGATCTTGCATACTGTCTTCCTTCCCATGAATGCAGAATCCAGACATGCAAATTTTGATTACCATTTTCATACAACCTATCTCTTGTATTACGGAACAATCTTACATAAGAACTAGTCTCATTTAGCATTGTCTGCAAGCCTTCCAATACAATCAAGTCAATCTCATTTGCATCCCCGCTTCTTTGAACAACCTTTAATCTATTGGATGTTTCATGTTCCATGTCATATATATATATATAGCTAAGCAAACTTAGGCTTATCTCCAGGTTCAGGAAGTAATGAGCAGATCATGTGATAATTTGATCCACTTATTCGGAAAAGATACAGTCCTCTTCTATCGAGCATAGTACGATCAATTTTTCCACCCATTGACATGAAGGACAACATCGAATTGTATGTTTTTATTTTCTCCATGAATCTAGATTGAAGGAATTGATTCTGTAGAAATTCAAACGTGTTTGGTAGTAGTGGCAGCATCACCTTTCCTCCATGACAGCACAGGCTAAACTTTGGTCTTGAAATTGAACTGTCTCCGTGACATGACCCGACCCTGAAATTACGATTAATCCGAGCTAATCCCGAGTCACGTCGCATACTTACTCCCGTGAACTTCACTCACATAAAATTCACAAGGGATATCATTTACACATTAAGCGGAATAAAACCAAATATATATTGCTCCTGTATGAAACAAAACTTATTTACATATTTACAAAACCAATCACTGGCATATTTAATACAATGCAAGGACCAAAAGTAAAAACATCCTCAAACTCATTTCTCATAACAAGAGTTTTTATTTTCCAATTTTTCATTTCAATATCATACTCATATGATATCGCTTCATTTCCACTCAACTAGCCCTCTTGGGGGAACCGAATCGGCAATCTCCGCTGGCGCTGTGGCCTCTAGAGGACCGGCATGGGCAGCTGTGCCTGTAATGCCATCAATAATACTATGAATTTGACAATTCAGCAATGTTTAAACAATTACATGATTTAAAATGCTAATTTACAATTTAATCTGTCTAATCCAATGTTAGACCAATATAATTACCATTTTATTCAAATCAATAACATTTAATTCAAATCAATAAGAGTCTATAGCATTTGGCAAATCTACAATAGCATTTCATTTCCATTTCCATCTTCCTAAAAAGGAAGGATTTCCATCTTCCATTCGGAAGGATTCATATAGTATAGGATTTATCAGTGCCCGAGCTAGGGACATCTGACATCACCACAGAGTTCCGGATCACTCCCATATAATCTATTGCAGCAGTAATAGCTCCAATGAGCATAGAGAAATCACTATGTAGTGCCAAACTCAAAAATATAATCAACATTTACTTTTGTTTAATGACAATTAATGGATACAATTCATTTAGAATTCAATTCAAATTATGATCCATTTTGGATTCAACACTATATATAAATTTCAATTAAGTAATACCAACCAATTAGGTGTAATTATCAGTTACTTAATATACGTGTTATTTTTTATGGACATCACATTGTATAAACTTGTACATTAAGTCTCCTTCATTAACACCCATGTAAATAAATCAATGTTAATAGCCTTGATTAAATCAATAGGCTTATTTTTCAACAATTAAAATTAACCTGAAATTGTTATTTTCAGTTAGCTGTTTGGTTACCTATCGGTTAACCAAAACCAAGATGTTGGCTAACATTAACCTTAATGATCAGGCTTTCAATTCAGAAAAATCAGAAATAAATATGAAATTCTTCTCTCTGGCGGTTACCTGGCGGCTAGCCGAAATCTGGCTAGCGGTTAGCCGACATGCACTCGGCTACCTACGCTTAGCTTTCCAGAAGCTAACTTTCCACTGACAATTTCCTCTTTCAGACACCAGTTCAGTCACCTTCGCGGCTAGCTGAACTCTGAACAACGGCTAATCGAAATAATTTCGGCTACCTGCGGTCACAATTCCAGAATCTCACAATTAATTCTCTATTTTCGGCTACTTATGCGGCTAGCCGAACTTGGAATTTCGACTAATCAACACATGTCGGTTACCTCACGGTCAACTTTACAGAAACTGACATTTCTATGAAACTTGAACAGGTGATTTCGGTCACCTTGCAGTTAGCTACACGGCTAGCCGAAAAACGCTCAGAATTTTAGAATTGCTAAAGTGAAATTCTGAATCTAATTCCTCAAATCTATTAATACTTCTATGAATCTGATTCAGTCACAACCTGCATATAAAATCAATGGAACCTCCTGTTCCCACCTCATCATCACTTCAACTTCATTCAAATAACATCCAACCCTTCTTCTTCTCCAATTAATCAATCATATACATACAATTTAACCATATAAAGGGTTGAAATCCTATTCCACCATATAAACAAGAGGAAAACCATAAAAATTAGCATTTAATCATAATAATGGTTTATACTTGCCTTATAGTGGAGATAAACACAGAAACCCTCTCTTGAGCTCAATTTGAGACAAATTCTTCCCTAATTCAAAACCCTAGTAACAAAATAAACCCAAAACGAATCTCCCTTGAATTGTTTGTACTAAAATCACTATAAACCAATTAATCACAATCTAAGAGGTGTACAAAAAGCTTTTTAACTCTTACCTCAAAGAGTATCACAGTGAAAGCTGAAATTCCTTATAACTTCAGCAACACACAGTGTAAGAAGACCACAACATGGATGAAGAAGATGAAACCCTCTTAAAGGCTCTTCCAAAATTCTTTGCACAACTTTTAGTCTTATTAATTGACGAAGAAAACGGAAGGAAAAATGAAGAAAAAAGAAGAAACTTGACTTAGGCTACTTGAACTCTCTGGAACAATCAAGTGACTGAAAATGGGTTCCTTTAGAACCTTAGAAAAGGTAACCTTGCATGTAAACCCCTTAGTTTAAACACATTTCTAATTTCAAGTCAATTCAAGACTCACTCGACTCATTTGAAGTCAAATGAATACGCGTATATAATGAAAATTATTGAACTCGTCGAGATACACACATGGGTATTAAGTTTTACCGTATCCAACGAAATACGTATAAATCCAAATTTATGAAAAAATCCTTAACTTCACTAAGTTGGGTCTAAATTCAAATCCATTAAGACAATCTCTTTCAAACTTGTGCATTATGCTTAATTCATTCAAGTGTGACTAATTTGATCCATTTTGTTTATTAATCACATTTATCTTGATTAATCACACTTAATCCACATTAATCTCGATTAATTAGAGTTAATACTAATTAACTCGGGACAAAGTGTAACACTCTGATTCTTTCATCAAGCCACATAATAGCTCTACAGTGAGAGCATATTGCAATTTTAGAATCGAAGCTCCAACGCGTGGAGATATTTTTTTTCCTCGAGCAGAATACAATATTATTTCCTGTAATCAATATTTTTTATCAGCCTTAAAAAACTTAGTATTGTCGGCTAATAAAAGTGAGTAGCTAAAAATAATATTCAGTACTTGATGTTGAAGCATTTATGTTGCCCAACGTCATATTGTAATAAGACGTTGAAGCCATTCTGTTGCCCGACGTCACATTGGAATGAGCATGTTGTTGTCGCTTTGGACACAAGATTGTGGATCTTACACGTCTTGCCTCCTTTTGTATGACTCTTTTTATATTCCCTGGTTGATCTTATTCGTTTGGATCGAGTGACTGATGTGACTCATATTTATATGTATTTGCACCTAGAATTGGGCGGTCGCAATTGTATATTATTTTTTGTAGATTATAAGAAATATATGATATTGAGTTATGTAGATGTTGAAGATGTATATATTTACCGATTATTGTATGAATGAAATGATAGCCACTATGAGAATTGGTGGCTAGTTGCATACCATAATTAGAAGGCCTTATAACATCCCTTTTATAATTTAGAAATAAATCACGCGTAATTAACTACCTAAAACCCTAAATGCAGTTGTAATTTTCTTATTATTGCCCCCGGTACATATTTCTAGTTATTTGATTTATTTTTGTATATTTATCTCGAGTGAAGTTTATTTTTCGTTACAGCTCAATAAAATTTGTTTTGTTTTCAACAGAAAAATATTTTAAATAAACAATTACAAAATATAAGTTTTTGGGCCTAATATAATGCTTGGGTCTATAATTCATCACAGGCTTGCAGTTAGACCCAGTACCCAATTCAATAATATTTTTTTAATTTTTAAGGACACTAAAACTAAGTATTTCAAAATATAAATTATTTTGCCTAATATCATGGTTAAGTCTGTAATTAATCACATGCTTGCAGTTAGACCCAGTACCATATTATTTGAAGACAGACTAAATCCAAGAAATTCAAAATATAAATTAGCAGATTATGAAACATATTCGGGAAAAATGAAACAAAGATGATCATTTATCCATTTATTTTGCTACAAAATAAGACGATCATTTATCAAGTCTGTAAATGATTTCTAACTAATCATCTTAATTTGTCGATTTAGTCAGTCAGGGGGGAAATAATATCCCCCCTTAAGATGATTGACCCCATCAAAGATGAATCATCAGTTAATATATGACCCTGATGGTCATATAATATAGGATGCTTAGTTGAATATTACCCTCATCCTAATAGCTTAGGATGATCCCTATTATCAACTGATTGCCCCGATTAGGATTGTGACTAATCAATGGTTCCCGCTATATCCGTGTTTTTGATTGGCCTGGGTAAATTAGTTAGGCCATCCTCATTTTCCTCCAACCAAACACTGATCATTTACCCTGGGTCAAAAGTGACCCAGTTTCACAGTCCAATTTGGTGTATCGTTATGGACAGTTATAGCAACCATTCACTTGGTTGCTTGTGATCCAACTACTTGATTAATTTCTTTTCACAAAAGAAAGAAAGACTCTTTCATAATTTGTGCAAAGCCATTGACATTTTCTCATCGATTTATATCAATTGTAATTATATGTAGAGATGTGATTTATTTAACAATGCTGACTCAAACATGGAAACGAAAATACCAATCTAGGAATAAATACAACACATTCTTTCCAAATCTCGAAAAGGCCAAACCTCAACTGCAGTTTGTGTCTGAAAGGGAACAAATAAATTCTGGTCTTCCAAAACACAGTCCCTCGCAGCAGATTTTAGTCGCTATTGGATGGTGGGTCAAACAGGCCCCACCTCGCATGGGTCCACCACCTACAGGGTTGCCCGTAGGTCCTCCTTCGGATCCACGGATCGGATGGATCATCGGGTTGGCCCATCTGGGTCCCGGTATGAAGTTATTATGACATGTTAAAAAAATTAAAGACTATCAATTACCATATTCCAATACATTGATTTTTTCTCTTATCACTAATCAATTAGGCAGAGCAGTATAGAGCACTATAACCAAGACAGGATAAAACTCTATCAACCGAGAAAGTCTTCATATTATGATATGGATTAATAGTTTCATAATTTTCTTTTTGAAGTTTCATTGGAGGAAAAATGAAAGATCACCTATAATAAAGTTAATCCACAAACCAATGGTTGGCACAATGGTAACGCATGGTGGCAATCGTTGATGGGATATAGGGATTAAGAATATAGCAGGTTTCATTAGAGGAAAAATGAAAAATCAGTTATAATAAAGTTAATCTACAAACCCATGGTTGGAGCAGTGGTAACGCATACCGGCAAGCACTGAGGGGTATAGGGATTAAGAATATAGTTCGTGTAATAGGTTAAATTCTAACCTAAGAAAAATACGATGCCAATCTATATTAACGTCCGGATTGGCAATCTTTTATACGTCTAATATTGTAATATTAGACTTAGTTACTAATATAGATTGCCAATCTATATAATAGGAATAATAGTAGACAAATAATACATAATATTCTATCATACGTTTAATAATATTCTAATATTGGACTTAGTGATAATGAATAATACGTTGCCTATCTAATATTCTTAATAAATATTAGGTGTAACATCCCTATATTAACGTTGCCAATCTATATTTAGACTTAGTAAATATACGTATTACAACAGCTATATTTAGACCTCGTAAATAGTCTAAATATTTACTAATGAATATTACTTAGTAAATATTAACCTAGACTTAGTGATATTACTGTTCGGATACTGATGCCACGTATAAATATTGCTTCAGGCTAGAATAATATTAACTAATATTATTTACTGTAAATTAGACTTATTTCTTCAGTCTAATCACCTAGAATATTAACGCGGTCGGTGTCATATCGATATTTCTTCAGTCTTCAATTATTCTAATTTAGTCTGCATTAACGTGTTAGGCACACCTCGTAATATTTGTTAATAACAGTCTTATCAACTTGTAAGATACATTTGACGATAATGCAAATATTAGGCTAATTGGCGCTTGACGAAATATCATAAACAGCCACATTTAAGATAATTGTTGATCTTACACATGTTCGGTTCAAATATATCTCTAGCACACCTTGTATTTTAGAGTGGTTAACGCATACCAGCAATCACTGAGAAGGTATAGGGATACTACATACAGTTGTCTTCACTGATACTCTAATAAAGAGCCCACCCCACCCCCCATTTGCCACGTAGCGGCAAATGAGAGAAGAATTTAACCACCGTAACGATCTCCAATTATTTAGCATGTGAATGATACATTAATCCAACCCACTCCTTTTGTAAGAGCTGTAATAATTTATAATTTGAAAGCTAACAATATTTCGGAACAACTAATTTGAAACAACCTCTCATAGCATCTTAAGAAACCATTATGCATTATCCAAATCCCTCAAGTTTCCAAATTTCGGAAGAATTTGTAAAAATAAATTTCCCAAATTTACAATTTCCCACAAATTTACACCAAGTTAATCAACTATAAAAAAAAAATCCTGTCGAAAGTCCAAATCGAATAGAACAATAGTAGTTCTATTTTATTTTCCTTCCTATCAAAATCAAAACCAAAACCCATAAATGAAACAAATTAAGTACAAAATAAAAATATAAAAAAGAATAACGGAGAGAGAAAACCCCCATCCATCATCGATGCATACCTTTTCTTAACAGATGGGATATAGGGATTAAGAATATAGCTGGTTTCATTAGAGGAAAGATGAAAAATCAATTATAATAAAGTTAATCTACAAACCCATGGTTGGCGCAGTGGTAACGCATACCGGCAAGCACTGGGAGGTATAGGGATTAATAATATAGTTCATGTAATAGGTTAAATATTCTAACCTAAGAATAATACATTGCCAATCTATACTAACGTCCAGATTGGCAATCTTTTATACGTCTAATATTCTAATATTAGACTTAGTTACTAATATAGATTGCCAATCTATATAATAGGAATAATAGTAGACTAATAATACGTAATATTCTATCATACGTCTAATAATATTCTAATATTGGACTTAGTGATAATGAATAATACGTTGGCTATCTAATATTCTTAATAAATATTAGGTGTAACATCCCTATATTAACGTTGCCAATCTATATTTAGACTTAGTAAATATACCTATTACAACAGCTATATTTAGACCTCGTAAATAATCTAAATATTTAGTAATGAGTATTACTTAGTAAATATTAACCTAGACTTAGTGATATTACTGTTCGGATACTGATGCCACGTATAAATATTGCTTCAGTCTAGAATAATATTAGTTAATATTATTTGTTGTAAATTAGACTTATTTCTTTAGTCTAATCACCTAGAATATTAACGTGGTCCGTGTCATATCGATATTTCTTCAGTCTTCAATTATTCTAATTTAGTCTGCATTAATGTGTTAGGCACACCTCGTAATATTTGTTAATAACAGTCTTATCAACGTGTAAGATACATTTGACGATAATGCAAATATTAGGCTATGGCGCTTGACGAAATATCATAAACAGCCACGTTTAAGATAATTGTTGATCTTACACATGTTCGGTTCAAATATATCTCTAGCACACCTTGTATTTTAGAGTGGTTAATGCATACCGGCAATCACTGAGGAGGTATAGGGATACTACATATAGCTGTCTTCACTGATACTCTAATAAACAGCCCACCCCACGCCCCCACCCCACCCCCCCCCCCCCCCCCCCAATTTGCCACGTAGTAGCAAATGAGAGAAGAAGTTAACCACCGTAACGATCTCCAATTATTTAGAATGTGAATGATACATTAATCCAACCCACTCCTTTTGTAAGAGCTATAATAATTTATAATTTGAAAGCTAACAATATTTTGGAACAACTAATTTGAAACAACCTCTCATAGCATCTTAAGAAACCATTATGCATTATCCAGATCCCTCAAGTTTCCAAATTTCAGAAGAATTTGTAAAAATAAATTACCCAAATTTACAATTTCCCACAAATTTACACCAAGTGAATCAACTATAAAAAAAACATCCTGTCGAAAGTCCAAATCGAATAGAACAATAGTAGTTCCATTTTATTTTCCTTCCTATCAAAATCAAAACCAAAACCAATGAAATGAAACAAATTATGTACAAAATAAAAATATAAAAAAGAATAACGGAGAGAGAAAATCCCCATCCATCATCCATGCATACCTTTTCTTAACGGATGGGATATAGGGATTAAGAATATAGCTGGTTTCATTAGAGAAAAAATGAAAAATTAGTTTTAATAAAGTTAATCTACAAGCCCATGGTTGGCGCAGTGGTAACGCATACCGGCAAGCACTGAGAGGTATAGGGATTAAGACTATAGTTTGTGTAATAGGTTAAATATTCTAACCTAAGAATAATACATTGCTAATCTATATTAACGTTCAGATTAGCAATCTTTTATACGTCTAATATTCTAATATTAGACTTAGTTACTAATATAGATTGCCAATCTATATAATATGAATAATAGTAGACTAATAATACGTAATAATCTATTATACGTCTAATAATTTTCTAATATTAGACTTAGTGATAATGAATAATACGTTGCCTATCTAATATTCTTAATAAATATTAGGTGTAACATCCCTATATTAACGTTGCCAAACTATATTTAGACTTAGTAAATATACATATTACAACAGCTATATTTAGACCCCATAAATAGTCTAAATATTTACTAATGAATATTACTTAGTAAATATTAACCTAGACTTAGTGATATTACTGTTCGGATACTGATGCCACGTATAAATATTGCTTCAGTTTAGAATAATATTAGTTAATATTATTTACTGTAAATTAGACTTATTTCTTCAGTCTAATCACCTAGAATATTAACGTGGTCCGTGTCATATCGATATTTCTTCAGTCTTCAATTATTCTAATTTAGTCTGCATTAACGTGTTAGGCACACCTCGTAATATTTGTTAATAACAGTCTTATCAACGTGTAAGATACATTTGACGATAATGCAAATATTAGGCTACTTGGCATTTGATGAAATATCATAAACAGCCACGTTTAAGATAATTGTTGATCTTACACATGTTCGGTTCAAATATATCTCTAGCACACCCCATATTTTAGAGTGGTTAATGCATATTGGCAATCACTGAGGGGGTATAGGGATACTACATATAGCTGTCTTCACTGATTCTCTAATAAACAGCCCACCCCACCCCCCATTTGCCACGTAGTAGCAGATGAGAGAAGAAGTTAACCACCGTAATGATCTCCAATTATTTAGCATGTGAATTGTACATTAATCCAACACACTCCTTTTGTAAGAGCTGTGATAATTTATAATTTGAAAGCTAACAATCTTTTGGAACAACTAATTTGAAACAACCTCTCATAGCATTTTGAGAAACCATTATGCATTATCCAGATCCCTCAAGTTTCCAAATTTTAGAAGAATTTGTAAAAATAAATTACCCAAATTTACAATTTCCCACAAATTTACACCAAGTGAATCAACTATAAAAAAAAATCCCGTCGAAAGTCCAAATCGAATAGAACAACATCAGTTCCATTTTATTTTCCTTCCTATCAAAATCAAAACCAAAACCCATGAAATGAAACAACTTAAAAGTACAAAATAAAAATTTTAAAAAGAATAACATTGAGAGAAAACCCCTATCCATCATCCATGCATACCTTTTCTCAACGGATGGTAAAGGCGCTCTTGCTACAACGAAGATGGAGTTCCAGGCTGACCACTATGTGTGATGGTGCTGCTAGAGTCCCTCTTGTCGTTGTTTTGTTTTCTCAAACATCAAAGTCATCGCCCTCTTCTTCTTTCTGTTTGTTGCTCCTCTATTACTCCTTATCTTTCTCTTCTAACAGTTCTTCTTTTTTTTTTTTTTATCAATGTTATCTGTAAGTTTAGAGGAGAGGACCTTTTTTTTAAGGAAGTTATGTGGGTAGAGGGGAGTGGAGGGTGGGTTATCTGTAAGTTTAGAGGATAGGACGATTTTTTTTTTGAGGGAGTTATACGGGTAGAGGGGAGTGGAGAGTGGGTTATCCGTAAGTTATGCAGATAGAGGGGAGACTACATACTGTTGTCTTCATATAGAGTGGGGAGACTACATACAGCTGTCTTCATCTAGGGAACAATACATTCCCTTAGTAGAATAGATGACATT
This sequence comes from Umbellularia californica, assembly GCA_028538565.1. Classification (NCBI taxonomy): domain Eukaryota; kingdom Viridiplantae; phylum Streptophyta; class Magnoliopsida; order Laurales; family Lauraceae; genus Umbellularia; species Umbellularia californica. Next base: position 44,012,275 of record JAPQWN010000004.1, read on the forward strand.
ATTTAGGGCGCATGTAAAGTAACCATTGATGCTTTTGCAGTTAAAAAGCTGTCCCACACTATTCTACTAAAAAGTCGCTTTCTCCAAACTAGTTTTGAGAAAACACTTTCAACATACTAGAAAGCTCAAACACATGCACCTTTTAGGGGTCCTTTGTCTACACCCATTTACGTATGTAAATGGTGAATATGTGTAATATTTACTCATCAATCATATTTGTTTACAAGTATTTATGCATATTGTGTGTAAATCAGATGTGTAAATGGTGTGAAAATAAGCTCATTTTCACACCAAGATTTGAACACTTGTTCAGGTGGGAAAAGATAATGTCAAGCCACATGTGATTTTAAAGAATACCCATTGGAGATGGACGGTTTGGTTTTGAGGGAATTTCTGTCAAAGCCCCCTTCAACGCATTTAGAAAAATAATAATAAAAGAGGCATTTTCATTAAAGACGTTACCCTTCATGCATCTCAACCCCTTTTATGTAGGAAACCTCTCTATTTCTCTATTGCCTTGTGTAAGACCCTGTCCCGAGTTAATCGAGATTAACTCTAATTAATTAGAATTAATGCTAATTAATCAAGTCTAATTAGACTAATGATGGTTAATGACCCAACTCAATGAGATTAATCTCAAATGAATTTGATAAAGTGATAATGAAGGGATTAATGGATTGAGTGAGGGTTTAAACTCAAACTAAGAAAACAAGAACTTTTTCGTAAATACGGATTTATACGTATTTTGTCGAATACGGAAACTCTTGAAACCAACATGCATATCTCGACAAGTACGTTAACTTTCGTAATAGACTCGAAGTCGTTTGACGAGAATTTGGTCAAATGACCCTCCATTTGACTCAAGATGTAAATAGCATTAGTGGAATGGACTTAAATGCAAAAAGGAGGTTTATAAAAAAGGAATGAAACCCTTTGAGTTCATTTTTCCTCATTTCATTGAAGATAGAAACCCTAGACACTTTTGGTCTTCTCCCTTCTCCCATTCTCCTTCATCAAGGGAGAGATTGGAGTGTCTCAAGCAAGTTTTGAGGGAGTTTCATCTTCTTCATCTTCTTCCTCAACTTGTTTCTTACTTGGGAGTGTTGAAGCTTGGAGGAAAAGCTCAAGGATTCTCTAACTACACTACAAGTAAGTGTTTGAGTGTTTTTATAGGATTCTCAAGTTCTATTAGGTACTTGGGAGTGATTTCTAGCTCATTTAGCTCATAGGGTTTGTGTTTTTGGATGTTTCCATGGAAATAGGCTTGAAGAAGGTTTTCATTTGGGGGTTTTTGTCTCAAGTTAAGCTATCAAAGGGTTTCTTGCTAATAGACTTGATGAGGCAAGTATAAATGCTTCTTTATGATTAAACATGCTAATTTCTAAGTTTTATTGAGTTATAAGAAATGGGTTCTCAAACCCTTCTTTCTTATAGAAATGGAGATTAGGTTGAATGTGCTTCATGTGGATTTCATAATGTTTTAATGATAGAATAGAAGTGTTATTTTGTGTTTAAATGATGAATGAGGAGAGGACATGACGTCCTTAAATGTGTATACAGATGGTGGTTGGAAATGGAAGGAAGATGAGTGAATGTTCAGAATCTGGAGTCTGGGTTCTGGACAGTTCGCTCGAACGAACTGGGCGTTCGCTCGAGCAAACCAGTTACTGTCTGATGCGAAAAGGGTCCGCTCGAGCGAACATTATGTGCGCTCGAGCGATGAAGTTTATGTCTGACGCGAACTCCATTCTGTAGGAGTTCGCTCGAGCGAACTGGGAGTCCGCTCGAGCGAATCCCCTGTCTGTTTAAGTCCGCTCAAGTGAACCTGTATCTGCTCAAGCGAACCTGATACTGGCCAAACATGAATTGTAAGAAAAAATTTGGCCAATAGATCGGACCGATGAATTTTGATATTGTGGGTGGAAATTTTTGGGGACTAAATGCACATATTAAATGTAAATGTGATGTCCATCGAAAATAACACGTGCATTTAGTAACTAATGATTACACCTAGTAATTGTCTAGATTTGAGATAGAGACAAGTAGGACCGTAAATGACTAATGATTCCTCTAACTCAATTGGAGTTATAATAAATAATTACAATGAACCATTGAATAATGAATAGACATAATGAACCATTGAACAATGAATCAATGCAATGAATTAATGAATAATCCTGCTGTAGCAGATGGATGGGGTGTTCCGGAGCTCCGTGGTGATGCTAGTGATCTCTGATCAAGACACTGGTAGATCCCACACATACACTGAAAAGTTACTGAATTGATAAGCCACCTAATAATATTGGACTGAATAGTCCCATAAGCCATCTAATGAATATTTAATGCAACGAATGAAATGAACGGAATGAATGAAATGAACGAAATGATAGAAAATGAATGAAAGGAATAAAAGGAATGAAATGAACTGACTGACTGCTTCCTTTGAGAAGAAACTGAATTAAATGAGAATAATGCTATTGTACTTATAATTTAGTCATTGATTATCAATTGGCTACACTGTACAGTCTATTGCACTAACCTAGATTAATTGTCTAGAGTTGTTACATTGACAAATGGACATATTAAGCATGGATTATCATAGATATGTTTATACATTGCTGAACCGTCGTATTCATAGTGTTATTGATGGCATTATAGGCCCAGTTGTCCGTGCCGGCCTTACAGAGGTCGTGCCGCTAGCGGAGGAGGCCCATCCGATACCTTCAGGAGGTCTAGCAGAATGGGCATAGTCGGAGGGCGTTGTTTTTTAATGTTTTGGAATTATTTTGGGAAATGTTTTGATAGATATTTTTGTAAATCATTTTGAGATGTAATTAGATGTCCCCTGCATTGTATTTGAATATGCAGTGGTGGACTTTATTGAACTGTAATTTTGTATATGTGAACTTTACTTTTAATGTAAAGTCAATTATTGTCAATGTATATATGTATTTCCGCAAAAACGTACATTTGACAGGTATGTATGATAGATCCTTTGTGAGTCTTGTCTTAACTTTGGTTAATTCAAGATTTACAGTAGTAAGTATGGTGCACTCGCGATTCAGGTTAGCCCCTGATTAGCCCGGCCTCGGGCCCTGGTCGTGACACCTTGCTATACCAAAATATATATATATATATATATAATCTATTTCTATAAGTGATTAATATCAGCATAAAGCTGGTGAGATGCATGGGTTAAGTTTTATGTAAATTGAATAATGAATTAAGATAATATTGAAATAAATATTAATTAATAGAAATATCAATAATAATCATATTTTCTTAACCATCAAACTATAAGCTCATATTTCCTTAACCAAACATGTTGGAATGCATTTTTTTTTAAGGTGATCATTGATAGAAATATATATTTTTTTAAAAGTATATTTCATGTTGAAAGACATGTCCTTTTTTAAGGATCTAAAATGAAGATGAAAACTTTGATATAAATTAGACATTTTTTGTCTTATTTTCATATCATTATAGTAGAATATAATTTAATGATTAATAAGTGTCATTTACAAAATTATTTAGTATATATACACATATCATTGAAACAAACATAGAAAAATGAATCACTTGCGTAAATGATGCGAAAATAGTGTTATTAAGGCGTTGTAAAAAGAAACGCATGTGTAAATATTACATACTTAAAATTTAAATATTTTTCATTTACATGTGTAAATTGTATTTACATTTTCCACGCAAAAATGACAAATGACCCCTTAGATTTTAGAAGCGAGAAAGGAGGAAAGGGTAAAGATTTACCCATACTCCAACCTACCTAGTTTGACCAATTTCCATTTTTCTATGTTTCATGGTACCCCATTGGACCACCAACCAGTTCGGTGCAAACGTGGGGTTTTCACTTTTCAAACAACCACTAGGATATTGTCACTGTAGGCTTAATAATAACAAAGCACAGTTTAATAGTCTTCTACAAATTCCGAAACTTCAACAAAAGACACAACTGTTGAAACTTCCACCACTATTCGGTTCTGTAGTATTTGTCAAAGTTCAAACAGCCTAAACTTGTTTTCGTGATTATAAAAAGTGTAATTTTATCTACAAAGTGGCCCAAGTCAGCCGTGCATGCCATTCAAAGGTAAGAACGTGTCTCAAATCTCAAGGTGGGGCCAAACATCAATACAATCTAATAAATGTAACTGTTTATGTAGTTGTTCTGGAAATTTTTTATTGTTGCATATGCACTTTGTGAAATTGTTAAGACTTTGCTGTCCAAAGAATACCATTCAAGATAATAGTTTCAGCAGTTTTGTACAAACCCCTGATGCTCGTTAAGAACTTTAAATTCCAACTTGCCTGTAATTGGCATTCATCATGGTGCATCTTGTACAATTGGTTTGCAGGCTTTAGAGTTGTGGCTTGTTTGTACCTGAATTTTCCTTTCATTTTGACCTTAATTGTTATTTAAAATATATAAAACTTGTAAATATTCCCCGATTAAGGTGGCCAATCACCAACTTTTTATTTAAGATCATCTTCCTTCTCAGCTCTCACTCGGCTGCTAGGGATGGATGGGAGTGTCACCTTTTCTACTTGTGTAGGCTCTCCTGTTTACGGAGTGGGCTTTCTCTTCCCACATGTGGGTTTGGGTCTCCAGGCTCGCTTGGCCGGAGTCTAAAAAGGGAAAAAACATGGCTTGGCACCAACAAGAGATAGGTGGTCGGGTATTAATTTGGTATTTGTATTTTTGTCATATCGGAGGGTGTTCCAACCCTAGGTCAGACTAATCTCTTCAAGCCCTAGGGGAGATGGGTAAATCCCTTTTAGCCCAGCGTGGTAGTGGGGTTTCAAACCCTCAATCTTTGAATGCAAACTGCGGTACTAGGCTTGCTGAGTTACCCTTGGGGATTGATAAAGTTAAGCGTGGGCTGGCCCTGGATCTACGATAGCTAGAGGGCAGGATGAACCACATCCAAACTTTAGTAAAACCATCATAATTTTGGGCCTTGAGTTCAGATTAACGCTAAGTTAGGCTATTTCTCCGTAGTCTCGCGGAGTACTATATATTCGTTGAAACCCGAAAGGCAATAGCCGCAGTAGCCATTTTGTGTTTTTGTAAGAAACAGCAGGCTCATAGCAGAGCAGTGTAACCCCTTCCGAAACAGAGAGAGAAAGAGAGATGGCTTTTTCCCGCCTTCGACACGTCGTACGCTCTCGTTCTTTCTCCTTTGTATCGGCTCGGCCTATCACCATCGGATCTGTTACATGGTACTCTTTCTCTCTCTCTCACCCTCCTTTACTTCTCGTGTTTTCCCGATCCGATCTGTTACGAAAATCATATCATATAACGTATGTTTCCGATTCTTCAAAAGAAGAATAACAAAGAAGTGGGGTTTACGTTGAGGTTTCCCTTATCTTTGATTATCAAATGCAAATTGATGGATTCTGATTGTTGGAGTTCTAAAACTTGTCTCTTTTCGATTCATAAACTAATATTTTATTGATGGATTCTGATTGTTGGGGTGCATTTTTTTTCCATAATCGTTTTATTTTGAGTGGAAAGTGGGAACTCAATACTTTAATTTCAATCCGATTTCTTACTTGAACCGAACTTCTGAGAGTGGTGAGGCTAAATATTTTTCTGCAGTGAAACATGTCATTTTTTTTTTCTTCCTGTGTATTGGGTATCTGCTATCTACGAAAGAATTGCATTGAAGGGCCTGTTTGTTTGCATTAGAGTACATAGGTATTGATTTTATAGGGTAGTTAAAAATTGTTATTGGCCTAACCAATGCCCCAAAAGGCACAGGAGTGATGGAACGCGTCAAATGAAATCCTATTACTATTTAGGACCATAATTGACTGCCACGCCACTCTAGCAGCAGGTAGTCCTTTTTTTTCCTCTTAGGATGGTTCACCCTCTGCTCCAGGTAGCCCTCTCCATGGCGGCTCTCAATCTGGCGGTAGGTAACCCCCTTCTCTCTCTCTCTCTGGCCCTCACTCTACTCCAAGTAGTCTTTTCTATGACTTGGACTCGAGATGTGGAGGCTGGTGTTGATACTGAATGTTATGGACCTAACCAATATGCCAAAAGCCCTAGGATTGAGGGAACACATCAAATCAAATCCAATAACTATTTAGGACTGTAACAAAAATGAAGTTTAAAGGTGAATTTAAAAAAAAATGAACATTAAATAACATTTTATTTTAGGGAAATAGAATCAAAAGAAGATGCTATTTGATGCTCATTTTTTGAAATTCACCTTTGATCCACCCTATGTATTTATAATGCAAATAAACAGGGCCTAAGTGATTTTGCCTATGAAAATGAAAACCATGGAAAATGTTACATGGAATGGTTTAAAAATCAGTCTCCCTGGGGAACCATTTTAATTTTCTGCAGGAAATGCTCCGCCCAAACTTGCTTGTAAAAATTGTAATTGAAGTTTATTTGATTGGTCGGAGTTGATTTCACTTCATTTGGGGACAGAGTCAAACAACCTTTTCAGATTAATGATTGTCACAAATCTAATTTGGGGATTCTCGACTGGGAATAATGTTGGAAGAGTTTCAATATTTGGGGCTTCTTGGGATCTTATAGGGAAACTTCGGCTCGAGCAAAATAAATAAAAAAGAAATAAAAAAATGATTAAAGTACATATAAAAACTTTTTTTTATAACGGTAAATTTTATTCAAAGAAGGAAGAAACAAAAGAAGAACAATGAACTGGAATAAAAATAACACAAACAAAAGCTAAACATCAAACGAAATGTGAAGTCGAAAAACTCCTTCCCTAGCAAGACCATCTGCCAAGAAATTAGCTTCATGGGGAATATGAAGAAAAAAAGCTCCTAGGTGAAATAAAATATCTTGCACCTCCACCAAATCAGCTAAAATCCACGGATGAGAACACTTCCCAGAACCTCATTGAATCGCAGAGAAAGAATCACCTTCAATAATTGCATGAAAACCTCCTGGATGACATAATTCATGGCAGCCCTCCAATAAAGCGTACATCTCAACTCCATTAGAATCAACACAATTCACAGGTCCCGTGAAGTTTTTGATAATTTTTCCAGAGAAGTCACGGATAACACCTCCAATTCCACCCATCTGAATATGTCGAAAATAACTGATTTAGCTTAAGAAAGCCATTCGGAGGAGGTTCCCACAATAGATTTTTTCTAAGAATAGAACGCCTTCCACCTTGAAAATGGGCCGGCCAAGATCTAGTAAGAGCTTCTAAAGAGACTCCAACAAATTCAACCTTTCTAATGGCCCATTCTGAAGCAACCCAAATAACGGACCGAACAATTTCCTCAGGAGGTTTGCATTTATTTTGAAAAACTCTATTATTCCTCTTAACCCATAACTTCCAAAGACCAGCATATAAGGATAACCACCACACAATGCGCCCATGAACAAATTTACCCCGGAAAATCCACTGCTAAAAAAACTCCTTAATAGAACAAGGCATGACCCAACACATATAAAAAATTCTAATGATAGACGTCCACACTATTTGAGCATAGTTACAATGGACCAGAAGGTGGGTCGTCGTTTCCTCATCTTGTAAACAAAGTGGACACCCATTAACAATCGTAAAATTTCTCTGTCTTAATTGATCCATGGTAAGAATTTTATGAAAACGGGCTACCCAACAGAATACCAAGATCCTTGGAGGAACGACAGGGTTCCAAAATCTCTTCTAACCTACCATCCGATCGCCCACATCAATCAAGACATTATAAAAAGATTTAACTGAAAAATTCCCTTTAGCTTCAGCCTTCCAAATCCTAACATCCCTTCTCCCTCCAGAGATATATGTCTTGTTCAGCAAAGAAAGAAAACTAACATACTCTGTCACCTCATGATCGTGAAAATTTCGACGTAAGTGGAAACTCCAAACTCTCGATCCACCCACAAAATGAGAATTATCTGCAACAAAGGCCTGAGGTTCCAGTCCAAAAGGAAAAGAGAAGGAAACTGGCACCGTAGGTTAGCATTACCACACCTTTCATCATGCCAAAACTTAATTCTGTTCCCGTCATGAACCCTGTACCTTGTCCACTTATGGAACTCTATCTTCACAGACAGAATTGACTTCCATAACCCTGAAGACTTATAACTAAGATCTGGAATGCACCATCCATCTCTTCTCACCTCATACTTATCAATAAGGATTTGTCTCCATAACCCTTGATTCGAGTTACCCATTCTCCACAGCCACTTTACAAGCAATGCTTTGTTCATATTTTAAATCGAACGGATACCCAAACCTCCTTGCACAATTGGTTTGCAAATAACCTCCCATCTAACCAAATGATATTTTCTCCTCTCAACAGTATCATTCCAAAGGAAATCACGTTGAATCTTCTCCAATCTTCGCATGACACCTTTTGGACATCTGAAGTAAGACAAAAAATAGATAGGGATGCTTGAAAGAACTTATTTGAGAAGAGTAAGACAACCACCCAAAGGTAGATAATTACCCTTTCACGAACTTAGTCTTTTATCCAATCTCTCCATCGCTGGATCCCATATGCTTTTCTTCAGAAGCCCCAAGCACAAAGGTAAGCCCAAATGATTGGAAGGAAGCCTACCAACTTTACAGCGAAAAGTATTTGCCAATAAATTAATATGAGTGTCCTCTAGACGTATACCAATCAATTCACATTTCCCATAGTTGATCTTAAGCCTTGATAACATCTCAAACCACCGTAGAATAAGCTTCAAACACTCCACTTGATCCAAATAAGCATCACAAAAAATGATTGTATCATCCACGAATTGTAAGTGGGTTACCTCATAATCAGCATTTTCAATAGAAAAACTGGAGATCAACCTAGCTTGATTAGCACGATTCATTAATGCATCGAGACCTTCCGGATCGCCTTGGCGCAATCCTCTAGAACTACTGAAAAAAACCTTTGGGTGAACCATTTACTATATCCATCCACACCATCGATGACCAAACCCCAAACGAGCCAACATATATTGGAGAAACCCCCAGTCCACCATATCATAGGCCTTCTCAAAGTCCAACTTACAAACCAAACCGGGACGATGCTGCTTGTACCTTGAATCTATACACTCATGGGTTATAAGCACGCTATCTAAGATCTGTCGCCCATCCACAAAAGGCCCTTGGATGTCTGAAATGATTTCTGGTAACACTCTCCTTAAACGATTGGCCAAAACCTTAGCCAAAATCTTATAGAGACTCCCAACCAAACTAATAAGTCTGAAATCCTTCAACAAAATAGCACCTTCTTTCTTAGGAATCAAAGAAATAAACATGGCACCCAACTCCTTAGATATAACACCATTCTCATGAAATTAATTAAAGAAAATTTGGAACTCACCTTCTAGGAGAGACCAGAAGTGTTGAAAAAATGCAATAGGAAAACCATCCTGGCCCGGAGCACGATCCCCTCCATCACTAAACACAGCCGTCTTTATCTCATCTTTAGAAAAAAGGGGCTTCCAAAGAAGAAACACTAGCAGAAGATAAACACTTGAAACCTTGGCCTCAACCTCTTGCTGCCCGTGTAGAGATGCTTAAAAACTGAACAATCTCCTTCTCTATATCATTTCTAGAATCCCAAACTCTTCTTCTACAAACAATAGAAGTAATACGATTCACCTGCTGACGAGCAGTGGCGATGGCATGGAGAAAGCCAGTGTTACGATCTCCTTCTTCCAACCATTTATTTCTAGAGCGCTGCTTCCATTTAATTTCTTCTTGGAGAGTCAACTTTAAAAATTCTTCTTGAAGCATCAACCCATAATCCTTATCTTCGTCAGTAACAAACCCAGCTTCTACTTTCATGTCTATAGATTGAATCTCATCAAGCAAATGATTTTTCTTATCTTGAATATTACCAAGAACTTCTTTGTGCCAACATTTTAGTCTTTGCTTCAAAAATTTAAGTGTTTGAGCTAACTGAAAACCCATCTATCCCCCCACTTGTTTTTCAACCCAACATTCATAACACTTAGAAAAATCCTTCAAGAAACCACCTAAGTTCCAATCGAAACAGAGGGGGACCCCAGTCTTCCAAACCTGTTTAAGAAGTAGTGGACAATGATCTGATACCGGCTTAGCCAATGCTTTCTGAAGACAATCAGGGAATAATTCCAACCAGCTTGTGGAAACTAAAAACCGGTCTAGACGACTCATCACTGGATTATCCTGATTGTTACTCCAAGTGAATTCTGCTCCTCCCAGAGGCAACAACAAGATCATATTGTCGAATCCAATCAGAAATATCCCTCATAGCTGTACTCATAACACAGCCACCCTTCTTCTCATGAGGAAATCTAATAACATTGAAATCTGCCCCAAGCACCCAAGGTTCATTCCATTTCACAGCCACCTGACTTAATTCCAACAAAAAAGAAGCCCTATCACTAGCATTGTTACGCCCATAGACTGAAGTAGCCACCCATTCTACATTTCTTCTAACATCTTTGAACAACACTGATACAGAAAAACACCCCACAAACTCATCAAGCTTCTGCCACACAGAAGAGTTCCAACATAGTAAAATTCCTCCAGCTGTGCCTACCGAGGGACTTAGCACGAACTAACCATCAGGCCATGGACAAATTGATCTAAAAACTTGAGCATTTATACATTCCATTTTAGTCTCTTGAATGAAAAACACTTCCCTTTAACTGATTGCCCCTTTCATAATGGCCCTCTTCTTAACAGAATGCAAGCCATGAATATTCCAAGAGACCAGCTTCATTTTTTAACCAACTGCACACCCATTTTACCATCACCACCCTGACGATCATAGTTTATAGAAGTAGCCAGCTTCTCCAACTCCCTTTGGTTTTTGTTTTTTTTCCTACTTTTAGCAATCTCCTGATATTGACAATTCCCCTTCTCCTGTTGTAGCATCTCCCGGATAAACCTCCTCATATCCCCTAACTTGCCCTCCATAGAAATCCCCCGAATCTGAGCAATCTCCATTATTTTACCTTCAATAATTCTATCTGCTTCATGATCTTCAGGAAGTAGACCGATGCAATCAGTAGGTTGAGCTAAAATATCAACAATGTTATCTTTCAACACCGTAGCCTTAGCCTGTACCCCAGGTTCGTCACACAACTGGTCATCTTCAACAGAGAGAGCATCTTCATTTGATTCTAAGTCTCCCCATCTGCCAACATATTTGATACTAGAATCCAAAAGAATGGGATTAGCAGTATCAACCAACATTTTCTCTGCATTGACAAGAGTGTCTGTATCGGCATATATATCTTCTTCATAACCAGAAACCCCAGAGCTCTCCTTTCCACGATCAGAATTTCTTGGAATCACAACATTATTAGTTTGGGCCTTACCAGAAAGCCCACTTCTATTCTGATCCAAAAATCCCACTGTAGACTGTATTAAGCCTCGGCAAACTGAAGTTTGCCTAGGGGCAGAGAGGTCATTTCGTAGCGTCCCAAAAATATCTTTAATAGTTGGACAGACTTGCGAAATTTCTTTCCTCCCAGGAGTTTGTCTAAACTGAATGGATTATGGAATTGCAGCAGAGCCATGATTTTCAGCCACTGATCGCGAGATTCCCTGCCTATCGTTACCAATCCTTGCTAAAAGCTGGGCCTCCAGCTCCTTTCCCTTTGGCAAGTCCCCATAGCAGTTACCATCTATTTCCCCAATCCCTTTATCAGATGCATAATCGAAGGGATTTTGAATAAATCCCAAATCCCCTGAAATCATGGCGTGATCAGCTTCTGAGGAATTCGCCCTTGTTGCTTCGGATCTCCAATGACAGTTTCTCAGCGAACCAAGCTTCTCCGGCCGTCTTTGAACCTCTTCCGCACTGATGGATATGGGAAAACGAACCCCTTCAACATCCATCGCAAGAGTTGCTCGCAAAGGCAAAAGTGGATCCCTCAAGATCAGGAGCCTAACCCTATCAACTCTCTGTTTTCTATTAGCTTATTCATCTGTTTCTAACACCACACCTAGACAATCTCCCAATTGATGGAATACCATGGCATCCCAGGCTTGCAAAGGAATGCCCTCCAATCTAACCCAAATAGGTTTAAGATTAGGGCCCTGCACTTCAGACCATCAATCAATCCTTCGGAATAAAGGATCAAATGGAGCAGACCCCAATTGAAGCATCCGAGAGTGGCCTTCCAAGGATAATGGCCTAATCCAAACCAACATAGAACTAAGCTTTTTGACTTCTGCATCAATTTCTTTTACCTTCAACAGCCATGTCTGACTCCCTTTCAGAAACATCAAACCGTCTGATAGTAGCAACAAAGGAATTGCACACTTGTTTTTTCAAAGACGTTACCAAAGACGAAGATAATTTCACCACCTTGAGATTTCCTTCTTCCTCAACCCATGTTTGGGCGTCACATTTGGTGTTATTGTTTAGAACAGCAAGAGAGAAAGGCTCCTTCCTATTTGTTGAAACAACTCTGACTGGATTTCGACCATTTCTGTCTATATGTTTCGCCTTCTGAACTGAAATACGCCTCCCACGAACCAGTCTACCATTAAACCACTGAATTGCTCGGTTTGCATCCCACTCTGTTTTGTAACGAACAAACCCAAAGCCTCTTGAAACCCCAGATTTTTTATCCTTCAGCAAGAAAACATCAAAAACAGGTCCAGCTTCACGAAACAATGCATACAAATCCCTAATTGTCACCAAGGTAGTGAGATTAGAAACAAATAATGACCAGCAATCTCTGATCCAGCCTAAATTCGTAGCCATTTTCCTTCATCAAATCTTATGCACTTGATTTACATATAGATCAAGATAATGGGGGTGCAAGATCATACCAATTAGATAGATCAAAGTTTGCAATTTTTTTTTAATGTAAACAACAACACTTTCTTTTTCTCTTCCTCTTCCACACATATAAAAACTTAAAGATGTAAATTTTTAGGTAGGTTTTCAAAAAAGATTTCTGAAAATACCGCATAATAATTGTGGTATCGTGAAATGTCACTAATATTTGTGATAGTTAATGTGGTATCATATCATAGTTACCTGATTCACAATTCAAGCAAATCACATTTGATTTTTCTGTTCCACACTTACTCCGACTCGAAACTTCTATGTTGTAGGTTCACTTAATTTGTTTTTCAATTTTCTTGATTTGTTGTTTGAGATGTATTAATTCAAATATATAATTTGATGTAGTTTGAGATAATTGTAGGTCCAATTCATAGATCCAGGACAAACTTGGCTGTAGTAAATGTCCTGGTTCAAAACTTAGTGGCTGAATTATCGGCTGTAGTGGTCGAGGCCTCTATGCTATTTTGAAAATAGCGGTGCTAGGTTTAAAACCTAGTAGAGCAAAGTAGTTTTGATTTTAAACATTTTTTTCCTATTTCTTCTCCTCAAAAGCCTTTCCTAAAGTTGTCTCTACCCTTGTATGGTTTCAAATCACTAAAAAGACATAAGATTGGTTGTTATACAAGATTTAGAATTTTTAGACCACTTAAAAAATTCACGCCGCTACGCATTGCCGCAACAGTTACGTAGTGTTTTGGCTGCTGCCCGCTACACCCACCAGAACCGCTATTTTGATCTTTGGTAAGAGTTGGACTCACCATCACATTGATCACTACAAAATAGTCGATATTCACAAGTTTTAAAGTGATCAATCTTTCCACGGAACTGAATTTTATACCATCTAGCCAGTATAGCCCTCTTGTACTACTTCCTTTTTTTTATTTTATTAATGAAGTATTATTCAAAATTTTTTTTATGCCATCTAAATTTTGTAGTGGCCCAGATGATCGGCAATTTATCTTTGGTGGTTTGGATTTTTTTAAAAATTTTATAGGTGAGCCCATCGAGGAGCCTCACGAATTTCTTATGAGAGATTGAGACCTGAATTATAAGCCAACCATTACCTTTTACCAAAACAAAAGCCAACCATGAAATAATAGCATTTACTTCTAGTTTGTTTAAAATATCTAGGAACTCTAATCAAGCTGTAGTATGAATGAGAAGCTTTCCGTTCTCTTAGATTTACGACAGGTCCCTTTTTTATATATTGGAATTATCATTGGGGCCCATTCATTAAATCTTAACCGCTGATAGTTGTTCTTCTCCTTATGTAGGTCATGGCATAAGTTTTAATCTAATTGAAGTAATCACCACTGTCACAGTGATCATTGTTATTCACATGATTAAGATACACAAGAATAAATGGGTGAAATCATGTGTTTAACATTTAACTAGTCTAATGCTGGTACAACTCAGATTTATGGCGAATTTGGTCCGCCATCAATTTCTAAGTTTAATGTCCCCCAAGCGAAGGGAGATCAGAAATTTGCATTAGGCGTCGGGTCAATGGCTAAAAAGTCCGGAAACTAGGTTGAAAAAATAGCCAACAGTTTGACCACAGGGTCACCAGCCGAGTGGGGTTGGAACTTGCAGTCCACCATCCGATCGGCTAGTGGAATAGTCCACCAGCCAAATGGCCTGGTTTGAGATCAAAAGGGTGAAGTCTGGTCACCTTTGGGTCCCACATAACATGTTCCTAACGTCCAAAAATTAATAGGAAAGGTTGGAGACCAGATCCCAAGTGAAAGGGGTCAAACTGCCTCAAACAGTCCACTAGCTGAGTGGCCCATGGCCACCCGCCAACTGCATCAGGTCACCAGCTGGAAGGCTGTACGGCTAGCTGTACTAGAGCCCATGGCTAGTTGTGCAGTGTACTCGGCTACTGGTTTTCTGGTTTGGATTTTTAGGCCTTTTGCCTACTCCTTTGGGGATTTTTGAGGCTGGGGAGTTTACCAACATGCCTGGGAGTCCAATTAAATTACACTAACATGATTAACACAATATTGAGCTTAAAACAATGGTTGCTAGCATAGGAAAAGAGTAAAGCAAGAAACAAGGAAAATCTAGCATGCATGTTTATGAAATTCAAATTGACACCTGCCTTGGCTTATCTAAGCTCCCAAGCCACTCTAGATCACACCCAAAACCAGCTGGATCACTTCCCCATGGAATTCCAAAATCCTACACCAAACCCACCAAAAATCAAAATTCAAAACTACACCAATACTAGGTGAAATACTATGCATGCAAGGATTCATGACTAGAATGGGTCCCAAATCGTGAATCAAAAGGAAGGGAGGAGCTCACCTCTAGCAGCTCCAACAACAAAGAAAAAGTGGGGGAGAGGGGCTGCCGTGGACGGAATTGCATGAAAACAAACGAGGGAGGGCTAGCCAAGGTGCTTGATCGATTTCTGGCATCCAAATCCATGGTGGTGAGTTCGTTTGGTGGCAAGGAAACACGAGGAGGGAGAGGAATGAAGAAGAAGAAGAAAACAACTGCTTGATGTAACGCCCCACGATTGTGACCCCCCCTGAAGAACGGTGATTAGAAGGGTCTGCATATGGAAATGAGTTGCCCAAATCCCTGGGCTTATGAGTCAAACCCCGTATTATCTCAATATGAGGCCTTTTAAAACCGTGTGGCCCCTGATCCCATAAGAACTCCGGAGTTAAGCGTGCTCGTGCGGGAGCAATACTAGGGGGTGACCTCCTGTGAAATCCTCGCGCGAGCACGTGGGCCAAAGCGAATAATTTCATGCTGAGTTGGGCGAGGCTGTGACAGTTTGTATCAGAGTCGAGGACTGCTTTATTCCCAATGGGGGAGATTGAAACGCCCCACGATTGTGAACCCCCTGAAGAAGGGCGATTAGAAGGGTCCACATATGGACTGGGTTTGCAATGTGTGGAATACATGAATCCCACACTGGAAATGAGTTGTTCAGATCCCTGGGCTTATAAGTCAAATCCCGTATTAATTCAATATGAGGCCTTTTAAAACTGTGCGGCCCTGGATCCCATAAGAACTCCGGAGTTAAGCATGCTCGGGTGGGAGCAGTACTAGGATGGTGGTATGCAACAAGCAATCTAGAAATAAGCTACAAGTATGGACACAATTAAAACTCGCAAGCGCAGAAGATCACTATGTAGTGTAGTGAATTGTAAGTATGAGGTCGATCCCACGAAGACTTGTGATAAAACAATGTCAAAAGCAACTAAAATTCAGAATATATAAAACAAAACAATTGAATGATTAAAGTTTGAATTAAACTACTAAAAACAGTAATTTAAACTATCAAAAGCTAAGTAGAAATTAATCTAAAACACACACTATTATTAGAATTGAAAACAATGATAGGGAATGAACTAGGGTTTCATCTACTCCCCTAACCAATCCTATGCATGTCCCTTATTATCTTTTAATAAAAAATCAGATTTTATTAGTGACATCTACCAACCTAGACCATGGCATATGTATCTAGATTATTATTCCCCTAAACCTAATTCATGAGTGGCATACTACATGAATTGTTCATTATGATGCAAAAACTAAGCATGGCATATGTCCTAGTCAAAACACACATAATGCATAAAAACAATGAGAATGATAAATGCATGAGTCTAAGCATGGCATATACTTAGATTATTCATGGTTCTAAACCCTAGATGCTTGACATCAAGATCAATCAAAATTAAGTTAATTACTCTTAAAATTAATTGAACATAGCATGGTTGGCATGGCATATACAAAACTCATCAATTAAAAACATGGTTTAGAAACTCAACCAATAAAACTGAATTTTTAATTAAAAAACGCCAAAAGGAACTACATAGAACTAGGATAGGGTTTCAATTACACCCTAGCCCTAAAAAGTTTAGCTACTCATGTCTTTAATGAAAAATAAACTAGAAGATAGAGTCATTAGAAGAAAACTAGAAGATTGAAGATGATGAAGTGGATGGCAAGCAGCTTGTTCCCCTTTTCCTTGCTCCAAAAGCCCTTCAAGATGCTCCAAAGAATGCTCCAAAGGTGGCTATACGGAAAATAGGGTTTACGGGATGATAATAACTGATTTTTATGCTTTTTTTGGTGGCTGGATGATGGCTCAATTGTGGCTGGACGTGCACTGTTCATTGGATGTCTTTTTATACTTTGCAATAGCCCCTTTAGTAAATAGTTTCCTTATAGATTTAGATCTCCATCATGCTTTTCAATTGGGCTTCCTAATTAGAATGAAATAGGAGTCTTCTTTCTTGTTTAGCAAGACTTTCTAATCTGGTCCCACTTGTATCTTCCAGAAAATTTCTCACATGGACCCACAATTCTAAGAATTAATTACAAGAACTAAATCTGAAGCTTTTATAATAAAAGTGGGCCCATATGATGCGTGCACATTCAGTGTGGGACCCTCTTTTAGACTTCTAATTTGACTTGAATTCTTGCTTTAAACATTCCTTATTTTTCTCCTTTTTCTTCTCCATTCTTGGGCTCCACTTGGACTTTGAATAAGACTTCCCAAATTCTGAATTCAGCTCTTGCAATGACTGTGGGGCCCCCTTTGGGCGTGTAACATGCTTGGAATTCCTCTTTTCCTTCTTTGTTTCATCTTCCTTACTTGATTATGCTTCCTTGTTATCCAATTCTTTCCTTCTAATTTGAATTGCAACTTGCCAAAGAATTAGAAAGTAGTCTTTGAAATCTGAAACAACTTGGATGGGACCCACCATGGCCCTACTTGGTGATTCACACCCATCACTCTCTTCTTTTTTGCTCCTTTTTACCTTTGCATAAAAAAAAACAAAGAATATGTAAAATAAAATAAAATAACTATGACTAGCATAAGATAAATCAAAATATTATGGCTCTAATTACAAACAATTAACCACTTATCAGATGGGTGACCTCCTGGGAAGTTCTCAAGTGCGAACGTGGGCCAAAGCGGACAATTTCATGCTGAGTTGAGCAGGGCTGTGACATTGGGCATGAGGAAGGAGGAAATCAGAAAGGGGGTTGTGGGTTATACTTATATGCATTTAAGAAATCTGGAATACCGGATACTTCCCAACTTAAGTGACAATATGATTTGGGAAAACGGAGGTCTTCAGGGTCTGAGATGGTCTTGGGCCAGGAACAAAAGTTTCTTGAAATTAAATTTACTTTCCAATGAGCCCAAGAATGACACATTTCGAGGTTCCAAGAGAAAACTCAACTTTTACGAAAATGATGACCATGTCCCAACTTGAGAAGAGCATCGAATGGACATAGGTCAAACACGAAAGTGTCTCGGAATAATCTGAACCCACATTGACATTTTTCTGAAATTTCCAAAATGCCCCTAAACTCTCCCTGAAATCCCAACTAGGTCCTTGAAGTCTCCAAATTAAGTCCAAACACTCTCAAAACTTCCCAAAACCTTCTAAACACTATTCTAACCCATAAGCTTAGTTGATGACCCTCCAAATGACCCCACTGATTTCCCAAAAATTGCAACCCCTCAAACGCGACTAGCTAGGCCCAGAAGCTCTTGAATAGGACCAAAACACTATTTTGACTATAGAACTTAATTACGTACCCTCAATTCTACAAAACTAACAACTAAACACAATTAATTACATAAAAATACAATTAACCACACTAAAAGAAGAATACACAATAATTATTAGTAATCATGATTAATTAACTATAAACACAATTAGTCGAGGCTGGGGTCGTAAAACATGGATACTTAGTGGTGAGGCATCTCCCTCTATATAAACAACCAGGGATCAATCCCTGTGTTTATCCGCGTGAAAAAAAAGACGATATTTGATTTTATCTCAACCATTTTGAATATTTTAAACCTATTTTGTATGCACAGCAGTTATTATTACCTTTTGCATCCTTCTGAATTTAGAAATGGCTGACCTAACATATGACCATCGGTGCAATGTCTGAGTATGGTTGATGTATTGAAGTATTATGGTTGTGCTAATTCAAAAATTTGCTTCATTTGCTTACTTAATTGACTAGTGCTAGAGCTTAGGATAAAATTTCGTAAGTTCACGCTTGTGGGGCCTACCCTTGGTCCATCCAAATGGCCATACACACGACCCCCCTAAATTGCACATGTCCACCAACTTTTGGTCAGATCCGAATTTACTGGACCGTTGGATCGACTGTGTACTGATATGAATGAACTGTCTCAGGGAGTGCTTGAAATCCCCCCATCCCCACCCCCATGTGGGTCCCTAGGTGGGCCCCACCACACACTTGAGCTTACTCGGATATATATAAATATATAATTCTTTTGCAATGGTGCATTGCTTCTGATTGAGTAATAATTATACTTTATTTTGCACGTGCAGTGCCATCGATACACATGATTTTTCTGTGGAGGGCATCAGTAATGCCATATTTTTCAGGTTTGCATTTGATACCTTTTTAATTGGGTTTGTACCATACTTAATTGTGATTCTGCAGCTTTTGGGAGTGATAATATTATTGATGGTGCTGTTTTAATTGGCATGTTCTGTTGAGAAAAGTTAAAAAACTCACTCACTGCGGATAATTATGGGTGGAAAGAGTTCTATTTTCTACCGTTTTCCTTGCCTTGCACTCATGATTCTTATTATGGATTTATGGTTTTAAGGCTCATTGTAGATGGTATAACTAAATTTCAGGCCTTCAGCATTATCATTAGTCAATAGAGTTTGTAGAAGCCCTTTTGCACACAAGGTTAGTCACACTGCTATTTTGCAATTCTGTCCATTGTAGTAAGGTTTTCGGTTTCACTCATGGTTGGCCATCTGTTTCAGTTACAAATTGGAGCTCGATGTTTCTCATCTAATGGTACAGTATCTTTCCTATTAACTCAACCCCTTGCTGCCTCTTTCTATTGTTATTAATGCTTCTTACAGGTCAGTAATTGTAAAGTATGATGCATAGATACTTTTAAAAAAGGGCAATGTATCACAATGTATTGTTTCCGATACTTCACTTTTTTATGCATAAAATCTGTGTCCCTGCCATGCTGAGGCATGTCCTTGCCGTAGATATGTCATATCTGGGCATCATAGGTTGTAAAAGAGCATGCATTCTTACCTTTTCAGATTGGAAATTGTATTGTAGCGTTCCAATTTCATCCTTTGGTTTTTTTTTTTTAGTATAATTATAACTGAGGTCGCCAGTCTACATGGTTTATTTTCTCTATACATGATGCGAATAATTTTTGTTAAGGACTGATTATAACAGCTGTTGTAAAACAATCTGAGTGAATCCATTGGTTTGTGTAAGAAGGAAAGAAGATGTAAGAGAGCATAGGAGAAAAGAGGAGAGGTGATGCAGAATGGGGGATCAATGCGGGGCAGGTAGGGGAAGATGGAGAGATAGTTTAGACCTTACTCTTAAAGTGGACAGGCCTCACGCCGGATCCTTTTGCAGGAGAAGAAGAGAGAGCATAACACTCAAATCTTTTTTCGTTAATAATAGTCTAAGAAGCCAATGAGGCTTTAGAATGATATATATAAGAAGAAAATAACCCTGGTTCTAATTTCATCAACTAATAGCAATTTATGGCTAGTATCAAACAAACAATGAAATAAAATTCTTAAGGAAAAAGATCATGTTAAATTGGTCTCATTGGGCTTGGTTGACCCATGGATATGGGTCTGTCCTGCGTCAACTTCACCCCAACTTGGAGCGAGCTCAACCTCAAGTTTTGTGGATGCCCTCTATGATCGAAAATCAAACGTATAAATTCTCGATGTTCCCGTCGATCTTCATACTCTTCATGTTGGCGTAAAGCTTGATACAATTTTTCCTCCTAAAAGGTAAATTGAAGGTGTTGCTTTTGTTGTTTGGGTTTAACATGGATGTGTGATCTGACCATTAGATGCATCATTTGTTAACTTTCTATTAGTTTATCAAAGTCTTCTGATAACAATAGTTTATCCCCAAAGATAAAATTAATATGGGAACCTCAATGACTTTATCTTTATTAACAAGCTTGTTCTTTTGATGATTTAAGTGGCTTTTCTGAAAGTGGGCTTACAACAAGATCCATCAGATGATCAATCTCCTAGCGAACCATATCCAACTCTTCAGTTTCCTTTGATGCTTGTATCTTTTGATTACCATTGTCCAAAGAAGGGAATTTGGACCCAAATGTAGTCATGGAATCTTCTGTTTCTTGTTTTGGCTTTTTAGTGTCAGTCTGAATATCCTCTGCCACGGGTTCCACAGCATAGTCTTTTGTTGTTTGTGGTGACTTTCCTTCATGAGATGTTGCCTTTCATAGGCGTGATTGTTTAAGCATGTACTCAACACGGATTGCTTCCCAATATACTTCATGAATGGTCTTGCAGTCATTCATACCTTCCAATATGTTTGGTCTTAAACCTGTGATAGAGCTATTTAGACCATGTGTCTCTCTCTCATCTAATTCACGCACTTCTTGCAGCCTTGAAAATTGGTTGAAATATTCATCAACTGCCTAGTCTCCTTGTCTCAAATTAATGAATTGCTTAAAGTAGCCTTGTTCTCATGAAACCATTTTTCGTATTTCTACGCATAATAAATTTCTTGAAGCTCATTGGAGAATTCACAGATCTTCATATTGACTTGGAAGCTAGAAGGACATAAAATTTAATGCTCTTAAAAAATCAGGCAGACCTGTTGTGTAAATACTCTTGATAGGAGTATATAGGTGAAAACAGATCGTCGATTGGACCCAGATGGCTTTGATATCATCAAATCGAATATGAATGGCTGACATTTACATGAATTCGGGCCTGCACAGCTGTCATCTTCATATACAGGGATTGGCTGGGCTAATGACACAATCGGTAGAACAACTGTAGTACCTTTTCCCCCCCACTGTTACTGTTTTGAACAAGACCTGAAACCAAGCCCACTGATTGGATTCAGTCGAACCACATGGGCACGTGTGAGAAGAGGAAAAAAGGCCTAGTCAATTTTTCCTTGGGCGTACTGCCGGGGAAGAAAATAAAAGACAAGAAGTTTTTGCTTTTACCTTCTTGATTCGAGCTTCCTCTAATGAGAAGAAGTGTTGGGCGATGAGTGATGGACTTTGGTGATGGTGGTGAAGACAAAGCTGGTGATGCGAGGTACTCGCTGGTGCTGGAAAAGATGACAATGATGGTGATGGAGGTAGGCAACAATGGTTGCTGGCTGGTGCTTCAAGGAAGAGATGGCGATTGGTGCTGCCCTGCTGCAATGAAGCTCGGTTCCCATGCCAAGTACATCTCTTTTCTTCTTCTTTTTGTCTCTCCCCGCCACCCCCCCCCCCCCCCCCCCCCCCCCCATCTTTTTATTTTTTATTTTTATTTTTTGCTATTTCTATCTGCCGGTCTTTGCTCTCTCTCTCTCTCTCTCTCTCTCTCTCTCTCTCTCTCTCTCATCTGTTGGGTTCTGAAAAAAGGGAGATGGGGATGGTTTCTGGGGGATATAGGGTTAGAGCTTTTGGAAATTTGATGGTTTAAGGTTACGGGAGTAGTGGAGATGGCAATTGGAGTTCGATTGTGATTGGGGTTTTTTTAGGGGTTGATGGCGCTCAACAGGCGGGTTGAAGACTTGAAGGGTTTCGGGATCGCAGGGAATGAAGAGTTGGGTTGTTTGGCCTAGGGTGATGTTGGTGTTGAGGTTCAACTGATTGTGTAGTATGTGGTATAGTGGTTCTGTTCGTACTGGATGTGGTCTAGGCTTGATTCGGCTAGCATGGAGTGGGGAGGGGGGTTGATGAGGGTTTTTAGGAAATTTGGGGATTTTGGAATTAAGTTTAGGGTTTGGGATGTGTTTTGGGCTTATTCTGCCGTATTGGTTTTTGGGTTTAGTAGGATTTTAAGGGGATGACAGAGACTAACGATGGGGTTTGTGAAGGAGACAAGTGGATAGGGGTGGCGTTGTGACTGGAAAGATGGGTTTTGGAAAAAAGGAGGGTTCAAATAGATTTGGGTTGGAAGAGGAGTTAGGGTTTGTTGATGAAATATTTGTTAGAGTGTATGTCCTCGATTAAGTGGATGATCCGAATAAATTGATTTATTTTATTAATTAATTTATATTTTCATGCTTTATACATGTGATGAATGGTAATTTATTCTATGATTGCACATAACCAGTACAAAATGACATGATGGTTCATGAGATGAACCGGAGCCTACAAGTGTATTAAATGTAATCTATGTGTGTGGATGAGATTCACATACATGAGACATGGATCACAAATCTTATACTTGAAGTTTTTTCACAACCAGTGATGAGACTGAGCATCTCATCTGAAAAGGTTATATACTATAGCACTACAATTACTATGAGATAATGTGATTTGTCTCAATCATTAGAGTGTAAGACTCTGGATTGTTGTGCTAGTACATTGGATGTATTGAAGGACCATGAGTAGCACCTTATGCAAATCTGTCTTTGATTTAAGGACTGCTCTCATAATTCCCAAGCAATGGGTTCTTAATCTTGAGAGATTAATGAACTCAAGTTTCTACTATGCATTTACTTTGAGTAACCAATGAGTGAGGCCAACTATAGGTCAACACCTCGGTGTCTTGGGTACGTGGTAGTGGAGCTGTGCGAACATATAATTCTCAAGAAAGAATCTATCCCCTAAATATCACCTTGTGCCAATTAATGGATTTTATCCTTGGTAAGTGCGCACCCATCTCAATTAAGAGTTAATTGGATGATACTGATGATTAATTGGGTCACAAGGATAATAAGATGTTGATCAAATTTGGTAGGACATATTTATTCTAATAGATTCATGGATATAATTGATGGAGGGGCCTACTTGCAGTAATTGGGAAGATTAGTGTCCTCTTGTAAATATTTCTTAGACTGGAGTGCAAGTGCATTTATATAGTGGACGTATTTGCAATTAACTGTAGGTCCGGAGTTCACGTGAGATGTAGGGTCCCGATTTTCAGTTGGAGCCAAATTCTAAGGAATCCCTAGTGGTCCCCATGCTAGCCCTAATAAGAGAAGGTTACTAATCCAGTTGGAACTCTGAAGGAAAGATGAGTAGAACATATTCTAAGAATAGAAGCGAGACTTCTAATTCTGGACTAAGAGGAGGTGCTCCATAAGTTATAAATAAGAGGAAAGGGTTAGAGATCTCTACACAATCTCATAAGCTCCTCTTTATCTTCCTCCTCTCTCTCCTCTGGTTTCCTTCTAGAGTGGAAGGGATTTCTTCTCCTTGGAGATCCCACTATTCTCCTTGAGAAGTTCTCTACAAGAGGGTCATAGCGTGGAAGAACACGAGGCAAAGGAGATCAAATCTACGAAAAGGTTTATCATAGAGAATTAGTTTTTAAGTTCTCGATTTGAGCACAACCAAGCTCCAAAGGTATAGATCTACAACCTATTTATTTTAGTAGATCTTTTATTCTTGTTTGTTTCTTGATCTGTCTTCTTGATGGATTTGTGATTTAATGCATGAGATTAGGGTTTTAGATCTTGGGGTTGGGTTCTTGGTCTTTTGGGTGTTTGATCCCCATGTTAAGTGGGTCAAAAGTTTCTGAAACCCATCTAGAAGGCCCACCACCTACTTCCAACAATTTTAACTTCTGTTGAGGGCTAGGGTTTGGTCATGTGATGCTTGGATGATGGGTTTATGACAGGTGGTCGTGCACTCGTGCGGAAGTGAGGGTTTGGGGGTTTGTGGTTTTTGAGTTGGATTTGGTGCTGTTTGGTCGTGGTGATTTTAGCAGAGGGGCTTAGTGATGGGTTTCTACACATGTGCAGGACCGGGCTAAGCGGAAGGGAGAAGATTACCTAATAAGTTGATTTTTTAATCCGGATGAATCGATCTTCGGCTTTGATACCAATGGACGCGGAACAGCACCCCATGCCCCTAACCTCACGGCGGATCCTTTTGCATGAGAAGATAAGAAGAGCATAACACTCGAACATTTTTTCATTAATCTTACGCTAAGAAGTCAAGGATGCTTTACAATGATACATAAGACAAAAATAACCCTAGATCTAATCTTAGACCTAAGGCCTATGGTTTAAAATATGTAGTGGCTGCATTATCGGCTGTAGTGGTTAAGGCTGCTTTGCTATTTTGAAAATAACGGTGTTACGGTGTGAAACCTAGTAGAGCCAAGCAATTTTACTTTAAAGCATTTTTTTCCTATTTTTTCTCCTAAGTAGCCTTTCCTAAAGTTGTCTATGCCCTTATATGGTTCCAAATTTCTAAAAAAATTACAAGATTGGCTGCTGTACAAGATTCGAATTTTTTTACCACTTAAAAAATTCACACTGCTGCGCCGCTATGTAGGGCTGCAACCACTACATATCATTCGCTACGTAGTGTTTTGTCCACCAGTCGCTACGCCTGTTGCAATTGCCATTGATCCTTGATCTCAGCCACTAACGACAATCTATGGCTAATGATCAAACAAACACTTAAATACTTTTCTCAAATTACAATTAAAACCAAAACACGAACATAATTAAATAAAAGACCCCTAAGGAAAAGATCCCCTAAATTGGGTCCATTGGGCCTGGTCGACCCATGGAGATGGGTTTGTCATGCGTCAGGAGGAGAGTTGTGTAATGGGTAATTTTCAGAAGCTGTTCATTCTGATAGCAATCTCTAAATGATAGGTACATTTTCAGTGGGGTGTTGGTTGCAACTTGGAAATAAATATACTTGATATTAGGAAAAGAAAGTAGGTCTAGTTGTAAATTTAACTTGGAAATGGCTTACCAAGTTAGAATAGAGCATATTGGAATTTCCTTTTGGATGTTGTTCGAAGAAAGGGCCTTGGAGAGAAATAGTAAGGTTGGATTAAAGAATTGGGTGGGAGACTGCAAATTGAAGCCCCAAAGGGGGTTTGGTTATGGGGTGTTTGTAAAGTAAATGAAGTAGTTGTTGCCGGAACAATTTTTTTGGTGTACTGGAGATGATTCGAAAAGGTTATGGAAGTAGGTGTTGTCATTCAAATATTACACTGAAAGCAAGTCTGCAACTTAAGGGGCTCCTGAATTCCTTCTTAACCAGCAGTGATAGCTGACAGGAGAAGTCTCGGAATGGACCATTTTATGGTCCAAATTGATATTTGATATGGGTCAAGTAGGAACCATACTTGAATACCTGTTTACGTCATTAATTGATGTTTAAATTCATGATCAAATCTTTTAATTGATGTTTAAAATATGAAATAATATATTATACCCATTTATATCCATAAAATATGCAATTTATGTTAGGGATTTTTACCAAATAATTAAGCTTATATTGCAAATAATCGATTTTATGAAGAATAATAACATAATTACCATTTAGTTGTTCGTACATCTTTTTTTGACGAAATTACCCTAGTTGATGATATCGCCAACTCAGTTGGCGATATCGTCAACTGAGTTGGAGATATCGTCAACTTCCTGTATAAGAATCCACAAATTTTCTTCTTCTTTTTTGTGAAATAGTCTTTTCTCTTTCTCCCATTAATTCATTTTATGGGTTCCCTACTACCATTTCTTATAGATCTTTCATAAAAACTAGTTTATGAAATTAATCTTCAACAATAGGTATGTTCATTTTCATATTTTTCTTATTTTTTGTACTTTCCCCTATTCTTATTAGATAAAGGAGGGATTCTGAGGCAACAAGTTAAATTTATTCTTCTAAAATATTACTAGTGCATTGTTACTGATGCCCACTAGAACGGTGGCAAGTGCCATGTTAATTCAATGCAGAGGGCAGCCTTTGTTGAGGAATCAAATTGTTGAGCACTTATGATTCTTATACATTAGTGCACTTATCATGATCTATTCATTTAGCAAGTGATCTTAGATGGAGAAGGCTAGAGGAGACTTGGAGTTGGGAGTCTATGAAATAGTGCTATTGTGCGTGATTTTTTTATTTTTTATTTTTTTAAATGTACATGCTTCATTGCAGTTAAATGAATTTAAATAATTCTAATGTACATCCATGAACATACTATTCCAATATGTAGGAAGATGAAAGACCATTCTACTCCTAATCTTATTTCTTTCCATCTACAACTACCACCTTTGAAACCCTAATAAACATAAGAATAGAAAATCATAAAAAAAACCATAAAATTTAGAACTGTACTACGCAAATGGTAAAAAACTTTAGAGGAACTAGAAGTCTAGTAGTTTAAGCAAGTAAAAATACGAAAATGAACTAGAAGTCTAGAAATTTAAGCAAAGTCAAAATACGAAGATGAACTAAAACATGCATCCAATTTATATATATGAAGCGAACTAAATCCAATTGAGAAATAAAAAAAATTGGATCCAATTGTTGGAAATGAACCCATTTTTTAGGCTGTTATAATATTTAATAGTACAACTCATTAGTTGGTTGCTTATGTGATACATATGCACACAATGACACTTGTATGTTTTGTTTATATGGTCATATGGATTAGTTGTTCATATGGGAATATATTGGCTCTTTGCTATGGATTTAGAGCTGCATTTTGTTGTTCAATTAATAGGTTATAGACTGCTATAGTTCGGGATTTTTTTTGAAAGATACTTCGAGATTTTTGGGTTGTATGATTGGATTTTTGAAATATATGGAGTATTGATTCTTGATTGGACTTGTTTTCCTCTAAACCTTCCAACATTCAACTTCTGTATCATCAACTTAACTCATTGACAATTAGTATCAATTTTTTCATTGTTTTAATTGTCTATCAAGTAAAACTCCAAGCCCTTAACCAAACAGTTGCTTGACTTGGGTTCAGCCTGCCTTCAAGCATTGGACATGTCAATTGAAAAACAACTTTTATTAGAAATTACAAGACAATTGTACAGAGAACCGTGAGCACTAACAAGCAAATAAAAGGTCTAAAACCCACCCCATTCAGAGTATATGTCACTATTCATGGATGCCTATTGTAGCATGGAATAAGTGGTGGTTTATGGCAACATAAAACTTAGGAAATTCAAGGAAAAAAGGTGTGGCAACTATTCAAACTTCCAAAATATAGTGCATTCCAAATTCACAATAAGCCCATTAGTATGAGAAATAATACCATCCAACCTATTGACTAAAGATACTTTGTTAGGCTAAATTAGCAACAAAAGGAAATTATAGTCATTCTTTCCTACACAACTATTTTAGAGGCTTGAAAAGTGCACAAACACTTTAAAAAAAAAAAAAACACACCTTGGCAAAGCTAGAGATGGAGATGAAGAGAGCCAATATGTGGCAATTAGCATTTGTTTTATAAGAGAAAGGAGAACTGATAATTAACTGCAATGCAGCATGTACATTTACAAAAATTAAAAAAAAAAATCACGTACAGTAGCATCATTTCATAAACTCCCAACTCCAAGTCTCCTCTAGCCTTCTCTATCTAAGATCACTTGCTAAAGAAGAAAATTCGTGGATTTTTATACAGGAAGTTGACGATATCGCCAACTCAATTGACGATATCGCCAACTCAGTTGGCGATATCTTCAACTCAGTTGGCGATATCGTCAACTAGGGTAATTTCGTCAAAAAAAGAGGTACGAACAACTAAATGGTGATTTTGCTATTATTCTTCATAAAATCGATTATTTGCTGTATAAGCTTAATTATTTGGTAAAAATCCCTTTATGTTATATATGACATATATGGTAATGTTTTCAACAATATATTTGATAATAATGTTTCTTTTTATTGATAATTAACAGTGCGCACGTATATATATATATTTGATATTAATTGGATAAATGACTGGGTGTGGTTACATTGGGTCTGGATCATGTATATGCATCATTAATATTAGTGTCAGGGTATATCATGGACCCTATCCTTGGACTGTTTACTGCCTTAATTGGAAAGGACATCTGGGAGATCAATGAGGCTGCGGCTCAGGCATCTGGCATTTGGCAAGGAATCATTGAAGACAACAAGCAATTTTAGACAAGGAGTCGTTATAGGGTGAGCGTTGGCAGAAGAATCCAGTTTTGGACTGATGCCTAGTCCTGCAAACTTCTTTGGGAAAGATGTGTTCCTATTTTGTCCAAAATTTGTATCTAAGGGTGGACTGCTTCAAAAGAGTAGAGGATAGCTTTTCTTGGGCTCTTAGATGGAACATATTAAAATATTTCAGTATTTTGCACGATGTTTGTATCCTGCTATCAACCACATTGAATTGTATGGATTAGTACACCAATGCCGTTTTCATGGTTAAATCCTTCTACACACTCTGATTATGATGGTCAGGAAAATCAGTTGGCTGTGATTTGGTCCATACGAGCCTCTCCAGGGGTAGCCTTGCTGGTTGGATTGTGCAGTAAAGAATTATAGTAATCAGGTGTTGACTGTGTCTAAAAGATGTATGCGGCCCACCTTTTCAATCACAGTGTAGACTGCAAGGCTGCTAATACTGTGTTTTTGTTGTTAAAGGTCAGTTTGGTGCTTCCAGCCTCTATTGGATTCTCTCTTTGATTCATGCAATTGTTCTATCGTTTTCGACACATGGTGTTATGGTGTGTATCTTTTGCAGCTGCAATTTGCTCAATTTGGAGGGCATGTTGGTTTATGTCTATCTTGATGGGTGACTTGGTCAATCTGGAGATAGTAAAAAAAAAAAGTGCTTTGAGAGGAAGGTGGTGAGTCCAATTGTCATTATTTCTGAAGTTGGAAATAGAGTGATTTCATGGGCGGGGCGGCAGCTTTAGAGGCTTTTAGGGGTATACTAGTGACTGCTCGATAGGTGTTAAGAGGGAGGTTCTTGAGGATTCCGGCTGTTCGAAGCTCCTACTAACCCTAGGCACAGTGGCCATTGATGAATGGTTATTTCAAGTTAAATTTTGATGTTTATGCTATAGGCAAATCTGTTCTTGGAAGGCATTGGTGGGTTAGCTGTGATGCACAGGAATCACTAGGACAAGATATTTGGGCCTTACTGGTGTTCAAGGGATAAATGATGCCAAGTTTATGTCATTTAGGCTTGGGCTTCGGGAGATGGTTGAGGAGAGGCTTGAGCAAGCAATACGGTGCAATGATTCCTAATGGAGGTCTACTGGCATGGTTGAGGTGATCTGGAATAGCTTGAATTTCTTCAATCTTTGTCCATGTTTGAAAGAGCGCAAATGGGGAGGTGTACACAATGGCATATTGTGTACTGTTGGCATATTGTCTTTCTGGAGTGTAGGTACACAATGGGGAGGTCTACAGCCACTCCAGCAGTGGCTTTCTGGAATGTAGGTACATTACCCTTGTAATTGCAGTACTGTTGGCATATTGTCTTGGTTTTCCCTCTGTTGGGAGGGCTGGTGGATGTGGCTCCACTTATCGTATCTTTCATTTTTTTTTCTTATTTAATAAACTCAGTTACCATTCCAATGCAAAAGAAGGAACACATCATTTGCTGTCCCCTTTTCATCTTTGCAAAGCTCATACCTGTTGGGTAAAGTAACAAGTAATAGTCAATGCCATTGAACTCTTTGGGTGTGTTTGACACCATTGATGTCTTGTGTATGTTTGGCCCAAGGAAAATTGTTTCTTCTCCTGTTGGCCCAGTGACTGACTCATTTCTAATCTAGTGTGATTTTTGTTGCTTCATTTTGGAGCTGGAGTCTATCTAGTATCATGTGCTGTTGTACTTTTGTGTCATTACAGGTCCACATATTGTTCTCGAAATGCCAGCATTGTCTCCAACCATGGTAAGGAAGTGGGACGCAATTTGGTGCTGATTATTTTGGCTTGATTTTATTGTCAGATTGGATATTCTTCTTTTACAATTGATGCTAAAGGGTAGATTTATGTGATACTCTGTAGAATCAAGGCAACATCGCAAGATGGAGGAAGAAAGAAGGGGATAAGGTCTGTTATAATTGATCTACATTTTAGTTCTAATTTCTTATTTCCAGTAACAATCTGCAGTTCTGCACCCTTTCGTAACTGACATGTGCAAGTCCATCACTATTGACTATTACTTTACAGATAGAAGTGGGTGATGTGTTATGTGAGATAGAGACAGACAAAGCGACCCTTGAATTTGAAAGCATGGAAGAGGGGTATATCCATTTACCTATGTTTATTTATTTATTTATATATTTATTTTCTTTACCTAAGTGAGAACAAATGACATTCGAGATCAAGAGGGGGGTTAGTAATGTGAGAGCCATGAAGAAGCATTTACATGTATCTATTTTCTGTACAATGAACCTCTTTTATAGTGTTGTTATACATGTGATTGACATTTTATTAAAAATCTCTCTTTGATATCAATCCAATATCTTATGATATCTTTATAGGTATGCTATATCCATTAACTTATGTTTGGGTTTATGCTTTACATGAGTGTCAGCAAATTCAGTAAGCGATAAAGATGTAGTGTTAATGCAAGCATCACGAAGAATGTATTTTCATGTATCCATTGGCTGTGCAATGCAATTGTCCTGTGTTATAGAGGTGTTATCATGGTTAAAAAACGTGGTTCAGTGAGTGTTGTGGTTGACCCCAAAAGTTGATACATTGCAGTTTGCGACTATTGCAACCCATTGCAGCATATATCTTTTTTTTTTTTTCAGTCAAGAAATTTGAAAAAAATACTAAAAAAATCCAGAATATTAGAAAAAATGCTATAATCTGCTTTCTTCTTTTCAATTAGTGCACACTATAAATCAAAATATCAACCTCTCTAAGTCATTGTGCCCTAAGCGGTACGTTCTTGTGGAGGAAGATGAACAAATCATCGGCATTCGAAGACTCTATGCATGGAATTTGTAGGAGTCATCCTAAGTAACACTTCAGAAATAGATATGTTTCATAACTTGGTATCTCAAAGGAGATTGATCAAGTAAATGGCAGTTTGAACAGCTTCACACCAAAAAGTAGGGGAAACCTTAGGTTCAAATAGAATAGTGCGGGTTGTTTCTAAAATGTCTATTTTTTCTTTCTACAATTCCGTTCAATTATGGAGTACAAGGACATGATCTTTGATGGACAATACCTTTATCACTACGATAGAAGATAGAAGCATTGGTCTTGTACTCTCCCCCAGAATAAAAAACGAACCCTTAGTGCTTTTGTTAGAATGAGTACAAACAAATTGATAGAATTTCTGGCAGACATGCAGTACTTCATCCTTAGTTCACCAGTGTGTGGTTATTAATGAAAGTGACATAATAACGGAATCCTAATCTACCGATGATGGGTGTATATACCTCCATACATCTGAATGAACAATATCAAAAGTATTCCCCACATTGGTGTCTCTATCTCTACAGTTGTGGTATGACACCAGCTGGAATTGGAGTACATGTCTCTCTCGCTTTGGATCATTCCAAGAGGCATCAGGTGCTCCTGAATGCTGTTGGATCTCAACCTCCACTATTGGTTGAGTAACACAGCTCTTGTTGCAAGGTGAGGGCAATTTGTAGGTAAATTGGGACTACCTATAACCTCATTCTAGTGATATTGGTTATTTGTGCATGGGATCAACTCTCTTTATGTTCTTCTCTAGATAATTTCATATAGATAAAATCCCATTCCTGTCCTTTGGATTGAAATTAATCAACACTAGTTTTCATATGAATGTAGCCTCTGCTTATTTTTGTTTTCTAAAACATAGTGACACAGTTTGAGATTATCTTTCGTATTTCATCACTCAATTCCCTGACTCTGTGACATATGTTGATTGAATTATAACAAGTCAGTATTGTAATACTATTGATACTAATTTTGAGCTGTCCTTCGACACAATTCTGTGGTTCAACATTCATTCCAGGTACTTGGCTAAGATACTTGCACCAGAAGGTTCAAAGGATGTGGCTGTAGGACAACCTATTGCAATAACTGTAAGTAATGATAGGTTTCCTTTCTCCTAAAGCATGCACAACTTGGTTACAATTCCCTTGTAAATTTGTCTTTCCCATTTAGGGTTTTTTGGGGGTGGGGTTTGGGTCCATATTTTGGTCTGGGCCTTGCTTTTCAGCTTTCTTTTGTTTAGCTTCTGCCTTGTTTTTCCTTGGGCTGGGGTTATGGTCCTCCTGGTTTTTTGGGGGCTTGGCTTCTTGCCCTTTTTGCTACAATATATCTCTCATAAACTGTATAATTTCTTTTATAAATACAGTCACTTTTTATAAAAAAAAAAGAAAAAAAAAAGAAAAGAAAAGGCGTGCACAACTTGAGATCACTATCCTTTTTCGAAAGACATGAATAAGTACTTTGTTATTGTTGTTTTATCTTATTTATTGTATCTATCCTAGAGAATGGAAACCCATTGAGATTGATTTACCTGGCCTAGACTCCAGTGCATGGTTCAATGGTAGGATTTATCGATCACATTGGTTATTTGTGTCTTTCCCAAGCAGCCAAATAATCTCAGTTTTTCTTCTGCTATTTTTTTTCCAAATGTCCTCCACTGCAATGTTACAAAATCTCGAAATCATGTTGTTGCAAGTGTGACCTTCTAGTGGAAAGAACCAAGTGTCCAGTTCCTCCTCCTCCATTTCACAGCATACCTCTCCTTTGTTTTAGTGGCAAATCAGTAATTAATGGAAGATTGGTGGAAAGGATAAGTATCCCTTTTTGTGGAGAACATTCCTCCTGGTTTTCTTAGGTGAATGCTGCAAACCTCTTCAGGAATGCAGTATGGTTTTTTTTTTTTTTTGGTCTGTACTGAAATGTATTCTAGCATTGCTAGGATTTGCCTTTGGTTAAACGAAGGCTGAATCTGAGAAAGCAAACTGACTGGTCTAAGGTATGCTATTCGTTGGTTAGCATCTTTGCACCTAACATTCGTGGTATGGACCTTATAGAAGTGCATATAAATGTATTGGTATTGCACTGCAATCTTAGAATGGTAATTTATCTGCCTAATGGTGGTTGCCGGCTTGCCGCATCCATGTCCCTACTTGTTTGCTCCAACTGTATAAAGTAGTTTTTTGTTCTTTATCTTTATGCCTTTTGTCCATTTACACTTCGATACCGTGACATCTCTTATTTATAAGGGTAGATGTGAGAGGTGAGCATTTTTGTCCTTGGATGTCTAGATGATATTAATGACCTAATAAATGGTTAGTTGACTATCTTTTTCTTTATGGTAAGCAAGCAAGAAATTTTATTAAAAGCAAAGGAGAGAGCCCTGAACGATACAAGATGGAAACTGAAGGAAGCAAAATACAAACCTAATAAAGGCAACTCCCCACGAGGCCCTAATGCCAATAAAGGAACCAGATATTCTGACACACTACAGCACAAGGGCAATATCTGATCCACAATGTCTTTTAGACCCATATCTGAGACCATCAAAAGCTTTGCAGCAGTGCGAACAACTGTTCTGAGCTTCCAATAATCAGACTGTAAATGGAATCAATAAGCCAATTGAAACTACATGCTGGAGCTTCAACAAGCAGGCTATTGCAGGAAGAGCTACTCAAAACAGATGGACCCACATAGGCAAACTTGAGTGGGCACATTTTTTTTTTTTTTATATAGAACTATAAAAAAACTGGGCAGTGCATGTATGAAATTGATTCGACTTTGACCTCATTGTGTGGTCATCTTTTATCTAACCATTCCCCAAATTACCAATTTAGAATATCGGGGCCAACTGACCCTTAAAATCTTCGACAAATCCTAGTTTTTAGAACAGCAGATTCCTCCATTTTTGCATCGAGATTCATTGTGACTCTGAGTTGGACTCCAAATCATGCATGATTAGTTTAATGTGTGGGGAGCTATGATGCACATATACGGCATGGATACGGCAAGGACACGCCATAGACATTGATTTTACGCATAAAAAGTGAAGTATCGGATACGATACGATACGATTTGTTGCCCATTTTGAAGTATCCGTGCATCATAGGTGGGGAACCACTATATGAACCCAAGTTTGAAATACACATGTACACAATACAAGTTCAAAGCCCAAGTGTAGTTGCTTTTTCCTATTATTAACAGGAAAGAAATTGAATTTTCTTTAGTTCTTACAGAATCCAAGTTGTGTTTGCAAAAACAAGCTGTAAGATGATAAATAAATAAAAACACTTAGAAAAGATTTAAAAACTTGATAACGTTAGGAAAAGAGAAGACTTCATGTGGATCCACTTAGGTGTCATGATCTCAACCGCTAGATTATGGCATTGAAGGGCAAAATAAGATGAACTAAAATTCATTCCTTTTGCTTCTATACCAAATAAGATGAGTGTGTGGAAATTGTTGGCAACTTGGCATTGCAAAAATCCTAGGATTCGTATACTGTATATGAATCCTACAGAAATAGATTCATATGATATCTATACAATGAAATTGTCATTTCCAGATAAATCCTAGGATTCAGGTGTGGAATCTTGTGATCTGAGACTTGCTTTGTTAAATCTCACGATTCAGGAGATTTGTATTCCCGCCCTAGCCATGATATTATTGATGTTTTGGTTTTCAGTGTTTATTTTTAAGAGGTTATCTAGTGATTAATGAAACCTCTAAAGAATTTGTGGAATTTTGGGGAGGTTACAGAGATACATAAGGATTAAGCATACTGTGAATTCATTTCACCAGAAAACTTCACAGTATAAGAGGACTATACTGAAAACAAAAAGCCCAAGCCCCAAAAAACCGAGGGCATAACCAATCATCCCAGAAAGAAAGGGTTGAGAACCCCCAAAAATTCAGGCATCAACCTGAAGCGAAAGGAACATATTAACAATCAGTGACAATAAGCAAAGAACGTCTGGATACTCTTTGGCTAGGTGATCTGCTTCCAAGTTAGCACAGAGCTTAATTAGATGGTATGAAATGTTCACATTCTTAGAGATGTTTACCACCTCTTCTATGACATCTACAAGGTACCAAGGGGCAGTAAATGCTTGAGACGCCCACTTTATCGCACATGAAGTGTTCCCTTCAATAATCAACAGCTGAGAATTGAATCGCATAGCTTCTAGTAACCCGATATTAGATAATACCTCAGCTTTGTTAATTGAGCATAGGCCAGCTGGACCTGAGTATGATAGCAAGGTGATACCTTGATCATTGCGGATTAAACGCCCTACATCTGCAATTCTCTCGATTGCCTAGAGCAGTTCCATCAAAATTCAATTTCAATGAAACAATTGGGGAGGGATCCACCTACAAACTATGCAAGGTTTATGTGGATGAGAGAATGCCACTTCCTTCCAATAGTGAATTATGGAATTTGCTGAAACGTCCTTGAAAAATGGTAACTAAGAAGCCCCAAATAGGCACCATATGTTTAACTTTCTCCCCTAGTTTATTATCACTAGAAGATAATCCCTCAAAGCATCTCCTATTCCATTATTATGTTTTAGTTTAAGAGAGAGAATCACGATTTATCTATTTTTCCTAGTAGCATTTATCTATTATGAATGGAGGAGAATTGTTGTAGTACCTATTTATAAGCATAATGGAGATATACAAAATTGTACCAACTATCACGAGATTAAGTTTATGAGTCATACTATGAAATTATGGGAGAGAGTAATGGAGCAAAGACTTAGATAGAAGACCAAGATATCTCAAAATCAATTTGGTTTTATGCTAGGGAGGTCAACAAATGGAAGCTATCTTCTCACTTAGGCAATTAATGGAAAAATATCAAGCAAAAAGGAAAAATCTGCATATGGTCTTCATCAATCTAAAAAAGCCTATGATATGGTACCTAGAGTTTTAATTTGGTGGGTTTTAAATAAAAGGAATGTTCCAAGAGGTTATATCGAAATTATTAAAGACAAGTATGAAGAAGCAGTAACAAGTGTGAGAACTACTTGTGGAGAGACAGGAGTTTCCCGTGACCATAAGTTTGTATCAGGGGTCAGACCTAAGCTCTTATCTCTTCGCATTGATTATGGATGAGCTAACTGCTCATATTCAAGAAGAGGCACCTTGGTGCATGTTATTTGCAGATATTGTGTTGGTAGACGAATCAAGAGATGGTGTGAATGCAAAACTCGTGAGATGGCGGGAGGCTTTAGAATCCAAAGGCTTTAAAATAAGCTGGACAAAGACGGAATATATGGTTTGTAACTTCAGTGGGCATGTCGAAAGGGTTGAAACTACTGTGAGAATTTGTTCAAAAAAAAAAAAGACTAATGTGAGAATTGAAGACCATGAGATACCACAAAGAGATTCTTCCTGCTTCCTTGGATCTATAATTAGTAAGGATGGGGAGATTGATGAAGATGTTGATCATAGGATTAAAGCGGGATGGTTGAAGTGGAAACTTGCTTTAGGAGTGCTTTGTGACCGACGGATGCTAATAGGATTGAAGGGAAACTTTGTAAGACAACGATTAGGCCAGCTATGGCCTATGGAGTAGAATGTTGGCCAATCAAGAAGCAGCGTATACACAAAATGGATGTAGCAGAGATGAGAATGTTGAGGTGGATGTGTGGTAAAACTAGGAAGGGTAGAATTAGAAGTGAGCGCTTTTGAGAGCATTTAGGGGTAGCAAAAATAGGGGATAAAATTAGAGAAACTCGTTTGAGATGGTTTGGGCATGTCCAACGTAGGCCGATAAAGGCGCCCATAAGGAAAAGTTCGGCCATGAAGGTTGATGGCCGACCAATGGGAAATGGTAGGGCAAAAAGGACATGGATGGAGGTCGTAAAAATACATATGAAGAAGTGCAGTAACTTATCTGGCCAACCCCAACATAGTTGCGACAAGGCTTTGATGATTATGATGATGATTAATATCTTAAACATATTTAGCCGTTTACACACCTGCCATGGACGGTATTTTGATATATATGATCAATGATGTTGTATTGTAGTTTTTATTAACATGTTGCTCTGGATGAAAAAAAAAAAGATCAAATAAGAATAGATTCTATTTTTCTTATTTTTACTGAAATAACCCAGCCCCCCCCCCCCCCCACCCAAAAGCAAAAAAAAAAAAAAAAAACCCAGCGCACACACCCAAAAATAAAATAATTCATGACAGATTTACGATACAGATCAATTAATCCCCTTGAACGATTGGTGATATGATTTCTATATTAAACATAGTCGGTGCCAAAGTAATTGTGGAAGCTGTATCCCACAATGATTAATGGTGCCAAAGTAATCGTAGGGGTGTGATCCCTCTTCCTATGTGTGTGATATGTGACATGTCATTCTTAGTTTGCGTACTGATATATATATATATATATATATCTGGCGTGGTTACTCGATTTTTGGTTTGTGATGGAAGTCTAATTAAATTTTTTGTGTGGAGGGATTACTTAGTGCTGATGTTCAATATTTCTTTTAATATAGATAGCAAAGTGTAGCATCGGATTGATCAGTCATTAGAGAAGTTGGTTTTGAATCCTTCATTTAGTTGTCCTGTCTTGGTCGCAATGCTAAGGTTCTGCAACTGCAACTACATTTTTCCTTCTCATTGATGAGTTATAAATTTGGTCAAATTGGTTGAACGGGTTTGGCATCTGTATGTTACCAGACATTTTCTACTCAATCGCCTTTATAACTAATCCGGTGAATCTCATAAATAGGCTTTTATTTCAGTATTTCATTTAGAAGGGTCCTGGCTTTATTCCCTTTTCCCCCTTCTCTTTCATTATAATTTCTAATATCTGAAAATGCAAGAAGATAAGAGAGGAATTGGAAAATTCAGTGTGCCCAATACATGGGTCGACTGTGGTATATATAGGGTTTCCTTTGGAATTCAATCAATGATCATGAGAATGATTACAGCAATCTAATCTGGAGAAAATCGAAACCAAATAATATTTACAGCTATTGTATCAAATCGATACAATTCATATATCTTGTAAGTTGACTTCGTGCAATCTAGATAAGCATGTGTGTTTTTGTATACAACCAAGCTTGAGGAGCTTGTTTAAGACTGTAGAGAGATTTCTTCAACTAACAGACCATGTTGAGAGGACATTTCTATCCAGGTGGATGCCTCATATAAACAATTTCATGCAATTCTCCACGTAGAAATGCATTCTTCACATCCATTTGCCACAATTGCCTATTTCGGATAGCAGCAACACTCAACAAATTTGGATAGTTGTCATTTTAGCCACAAAAGAAAAATCTCCTCATAATCAATCCCATATTCTTGTTTGTAGCCTTGGACAACCAATCTTGCCTTGTACCGATCAAGAGTGCCATCAGATTTTACCTTAATAGTACACACGTACTTACTTCAATACTTCCAATAATAAAGCCCGATATTGGGCGTGAAACCAGATCCATGTATGATTCACTTTAAGAGCTAATAATTCTTTAGCCATAGCCTTTTGCCAACATCTTTCCTTGGCAGCCTGTAAAAAAGAGGAAGGAATGGAGACAGTCCAAAGTGGAAAATAATGCCGAGTAACCATATATGTCATGAGTCTGAGACATACGAGTGGATCGATGCATTATTGTGGAGGCAGAAAAAGATGTACCTGATAATGATGGATGATCAGGACCCAACAATGGATAGGGTGTAAGTGTGGGTGTAACCGTGAGAGGAGGTAGTCTCAGATGACGAACATAGACCTTCAAAGGAGGTTGTGAAGGAAAAGAAGGAAGAAAAGACACATCTGTTATTTTGGAAGGAGTTCAAATGGAGTAGCAAGGTATATGCTCAAGAAACACAATATTCTTAGAAATACAAATGCGAAATGCTTTAGGATCATAACAGATGTAACCTTTATGTTCATCACTATAACCAAGAAAAATGCATTTCATTGATTGAGCAGAAAGTTTGGTTCTCTCATTTGGGGTGAGATGAACGAAGTGAAGACAACAAAATACTCTTAGATGAGAGTAGTAAGGACAATGACCAAATAGACTTTCAAATGGAGTCTTATTTTCTAAAAAAAATTGGTTGGAAGTTTATTAATTAAGTGTACTGCTGTATGAGCAGCTTCTCACCAAAAGGTTCTAGGAACTATGGAGTCAATTAGAAGTGATTGTACAATTTCTAAGATATGCCTGGTTTTCCTTTTAGCCACCCCATTTTGTTGTGGGGTATGAGGGCAAGATTTTTTTATGTTGAATCCCATTACTTGACAAAAAGGGAGAGAATTCATTTGAAGTGTATTCTCCCCCCGAATCAAATCTGAGAATTTTATTAGACTATTCAAATTGATTTCTAATGAGATTATAACATTTCTGAAAACTTTGCAAAACTTCAGATTTTTGACAAAGAAAGTAGATCCAAGTGTAACGTGTGTTATCATCAATAAGTTTAACATAATACTTGAATCTAAGTATACTCAAAGTAGGTGCAATACCCATGCATCACTATGAACAATATGAAAAGGAGCAGGTGCTCTTGACTTGTGACTAGGAAATGGCAAGATATGACTCTTACTCAAACAACAAGAATTTCATTTTAACTGTGAAAGAGAAGAAGATATAGATACATCAGATAAAGAAGAGTCCAAACAACCACCCTTAAAACAAATTTAATAAGCATTCATTATTCAAATGACCCAATCGCTGATGCCAAAGGAGCCAAACTTTATTCCTAAGCAATGAAGAAGTAAAAAGAGATCCTAGTCCATAATCCAAAAGAAACAGCCGCCCCTGTTTATGCCCCATTCTAATCACCTTCCAGTTTGCCGTTCCCATATGGCACAACCAGATGAGGAAAAAATTATAGAATACCCATTTTCAACTAATTGACCATCAGAAACCAAATTTGCAAATAAACCGAGGGAAAAATCATTTGAAATTTGAAGAGATTGATCCTGAGGGTGGAAAGCCCAAGGAAACCTATGTCAGAAATTGACAGGGCCATTAGAAGCGATAATCTGTTCATGTCCGGCATAAGGTACCAGGTCCTTTAAATAACGGGCAATAGAGGTCCTATGGTTTGAATCCCCAGAATCAATGAACCAAGGTGGAGAGGAAGAAGAGAAGGTAGAAAGAGCTGTATGAGATGGCCAACCAGTGATGCCCATCGATGAAAAGGCTGAGGCAATATATGTATTAACCGATTTCTGAATCATATCATGAATCTGATCAGGGGTGATATTCATTTCAGTAGAAGCAGCAGCTTCATCAGTCACTTGTGCCTGGAGAGCGGTCTGATTCTTTTGCCGAGGTTGGTAATTTTTCTTTCGAGGATGTCTAGTGCATTCAGAGATAATATCAATATGACATTTTTCTTACAATAGTTACTGAAGATTTTCGTCTTACAGTTACGGGCAACATCCCCATAACCCTTGCACTTAAAACATTGAACTTTCGGAGTAAGAAAAGCAGCTTCTTCAAAATTTTCAGCATCAAAGGGTTTGGATTTGTCAGAAATCACATGTTGTGACAAAAACCAAGTTTCTTCTCAGTAAACCTCCTAAACACTGGTATCCAAAGTAGGAGGTATCTCTTTGTTCATTAATGCAGATCAAACAGACTCAAAATCTGGACGAAGGTTCAAAAAAAATTGGCTAATATGAGATTGTTCGAGGATCTCTATGACATGAGGTTTAGCCTCTTTTCTTACTTTAGCTAATGTCATAGCATTTTTTATGACAATTCCTATATCTTGCAAGTTGACTTTGTGCCTTCTAGGTAAGCATGTGTGTTTTTGTATAAGCTTCTCACACATGTGAATGTGTCAGATGTGTGAACTTGATTTGCTGTCTTTAACACCCCCTCCCCCTCTTCCCTTCCCCTCTGCGTTGGCTTGTAAAGATAATTTTCTTACTATCTATCATCTTTGGAGTCAACAATATCCAAGTGAATGGCTTCATTATGTGCTTATGACATGCAGAGACTGTGAGTCACTGGTTTGTCCATTGCAGTTTTGGCTCAGATATGTGGCAATATTCTGTACTCTTTTTGAGGTGCATGTGGCGTCCCTTCTTCTCTGAATGTTTTTGTGGCCTCTTTCAAAATGGGTCTCATTCCTCAGTGTTTGTTATTATGTGGTTATTATGTTTGCTAGCAGCTTTGTGCGCTATCTGGAATGCAGATCAAAGATGTGTTGCCCATAACAATTCTAATTTGGCTTTTGTTGTTTTCTTATTATCAAGGAATCTAACGATTACCTGTGCTTTGGTTTTGAACAAAATTGCAGGGACTCATTTCTCCTTTTGCATTTGTTGGAAGGAAAAATGTCCTGTCCCTTTCTCTCATGTGCTTTGGTCTCCTTTTAATTACCTTAGGCTGGATCTCAATGGCTGCTCTAGAGGCATTCTGGGACCTTGACATATTGGAGGCGTATTGGTGCAAATAGGATTAAGTGGAAAAATAGAACTCACAGAGCTGACGTCTGTTAGATGGGATAAGGCTTTAACAATGATGGTGGCCTGCAACATGTTGGGTCATGCTGTTAAATAAATATATATATATATATATATATATGTATATATATATTTTTTTTTGGGAACTTTGGGAGTATGTTTAGCTCTTTAAGAGGAAGTTTATGCTCTACTTATTGGGTGTAAGGAGATTCAAGTGCTGCATTGTCCTAGGATGATCATTGAGGATAATGCTTCTGATGATTTATTGTTTGAGCTCTAATTCTGATGTTACATGGCAATTGGCAAACTGGGTGAATGAGATCAGAACATGTAGTTATTTTTGTAGCCTTTCTTTGTTCATATATTGCAAGAGGGTAACTCACATGAGTTTTTATTTATTTATTTATTTATTATTATTATTATTATTTTGCAGATGAGTGTATTTTCAGATTTAGTTTTGTGTGAATTACAGAAAAATCCAGAAATTCTGGAAAAAGTAATGATAAATATAAAAAGTAGCTATAAGTTGGGTTGACCAGCATATTATTGTATTTATACTGAAAAATAGATTATTTTGACTGTTTACAAAAGTTCCAGTTTTTATAGATCAGTCTCTGTGACAGGTAAAATTACAGAAACCCCCTTTGTAGTTTTCAACATTTTCAGATCAATTACTTTCGGAAACACCCTGCTTTTATTGTTAACATTTGTACTGTTTCTTTCATTAATACAGTTTTTTTTTTTTTTTTTTTTTGTGTGTGTGTGTGTGTGTGTGTGTGAATTCAGTTGCCAGGATTCAATCTCTCACACCCATACACACTTGACAATACATATCCGTAACCAGTTGAGCAAACAGCAGGGGACAATTCAATTACCTTTTAAAATAAGTTGCCTTGTGATTTTGTTAGCTTGAAATATGCTATCATTTCTATGATTGCTATGTATTTATTCTCACAGCTGTAGCTAGTCAAGGCATTTTGTGTACTGAAATCGGCTGTTTGTTTGCAAGGTTGAGGATTCAGAAGATATTAAAAATGTGCCAACTACTTTGTCTAGTGCTTCAGACAACAAAGAAGAAAAATCAACTCATGGTGATGTGGGGAACAGAGAGAGGACACCCCAAACTAGTTTTAGTAGAATCAGCCCATCAGCAAAGTTGCTGATTGCAGAATTTGGGCTGGACACCACTTCACTGAAGGCCTCTGGCCCTCGTGGCACACTATTGAAAGGTGATGTATTAGCTGCAATTAAGTCTGGAATGGGATCATCAAGAGCTTCAAATTTGTCTCGAGAGAAGAGATCTCTATCAGAATCTACTCAAAGTCCACAGCCAACACCTCACGCCTTGCCTTCTGGACCAAGATCTCCTGCATTGACTGTAGATGCTCATGAAGATTTTCCAAACTCGCAAATCCGCAAGGCAGGTTCTTCTATTTTTACATGCATTTTATCATAGTGGGCTTAGTATCTTGCATGCTTGAGGAATTATCATATACAACTATTTGTATGGCACAACAAAGGCATCTGCAATACAGTTTAAAATGATTCTAACAAGTTGATGATCTATCAATTTGAATTAGTCTGTCAAGAATCTTCTTGAATTGTGGATGCCTTGTTGGGTTAGTTTGTTGATTTTTTTTAATCTTTATACAGTATGCTTAGAGAATTCTAGCTATTGTAAAACATACAATCTCATATAAGTAACTCCTAGGTGGAAAGTGCCATTGCACTATCTGTTCTCTTTGGCCTTGTCATGAGCATGTGAAGCATAGTAGCATACCTAGATATTATTTTGCCAAATAAATACAATGATTATGCAAATTGTTGACTTTTTTGGCCATTTATGTCATTTTCCCTTTCTTCTTTCTTCTGTGACGGATTATTCATTTTAATTCCAACTAGAATGGCTGTAATAGCCATTCAAATTTTGAATAGAAACTAGAAACAGCATTTCTCAATCCTTTCATCTAATAATTCCATTGTTAAAGGCTATTTGATGACTATATCACTTTCTTTGGTTACAAATCTGTGGTGAAT
This sequence comes from Umbellularia californica, assembly GCA_028538565.1. Lineage (NCBI taxonomy): Eukaryota > Viridiplantae > Streptophyta > Magnoliopsida > Laurales > Lauraceae > Umbellularia > Umbellularia californica. Next base: position 44,056,266 of record JAPQWN010000004.1, read on the forward strand.
AAGGATTTATTAGCTCAGTTGTTTTACAGGTGATAGCAAGGCGGCTGTTAGAATCGAAGCAAAGTATACCACATTTTTATTTATCTTCAGGTCTGGCCGACTTTCTTGAATTCTTTCGTCATTACTTAGCTCGTTGATGATTGACTGATTTATAGTGTATGTCGGTATCTCCCAGATGTTATTTTGGATCCTCTTCTTGCGTTGAGAAAGGAACTTAAAGGTCTGGTTTGGTACTAACCTCTCATTTTCTACATATATTTTCTTGCTTTTTAAAGTATGTAGTAGGCATTAACATGGTATATGGTTGTTATTTTCTTTCTGGCTTCAACTTGCAGATCAGCATGATGTTAAAGTTTCCGTCAACGACATTGTCATTAAAGCTGTAGCACTTGCACTAAGAAATGTGCCTGAAGTAAATGGTAGGACTTTCTTAACGAATTGCATTATTATTATTATTGTTATTTTTTTAATTGCAAAAAAGGAATGTTCCAAGAGGTTATATTTGAGCTTATTAAAGACATGTATGAAGGAGCAATAACGAGTGTGAGAACTACTTGTGGAGAGATAGGGGAAGTCCCAGTTACCATAGGTTTGCATCAAGGGTTAGCCCTAAGTCCATTATCTCTTTACATTGATAATGGATGAGTTAACTACTCATATTCAAGGAGAGATATCTTGGTGTGAAGGATAAAAATAGCGGTCACGGCTGGCGTAGCGGGTAGTGGCCAATACGCTATGTAGCAGGTGATACGAAGCGTTTGCGGCGATATGTAGCGGTGAGAAAAAAATTTTAGTGGTATAAAAAATTAGAATCTTGTGTAGCAACCAATCTTGTATTTTTTTAGTTATTTGAAACCATTTAAGGGTAGAGACAACTATAGAAAAGGCTCTTGGGAAGAAGAAATAGGAACAATAGTGTTATAAATTAAAATTGCTTGGCTCCATTAGGTTTTAGACCATAGCGCCACTATTTCAAAATAGCTTAGCGGCCTCAACTACTTCAGCCGATAATGCGCGTAGTGGCCGCTATTTTGAACCATGCTTGGTGCATGTTATTTGTAGATGATATTGTATTGGTAGATGAATCAAGAGATGGTGTGAATGCAGAACTTGAGATATGGTGGGAGGCTTTAGAATCCAAAGGCTTTAAAATAAGCCGTACAAAGATGGAATATATGGATTGTAACTTCAATGGGCATATAGAGAGAGCTGAAACTACTTCGAGAATTGAAGACCATGAGATACCACAAAGTGATTCTTTCCGCTACCTTGGCTTTATAATTAGTAAGGTTGGGGAGATTGATGAAGATGCCGAACATAAGATAAAAACATGATGGTTGAAGTGGAAACTTACTTCTTGAGTGCTTTGTGACCGACGAATGCTAACAAAATTGAAGGGAAAATTTTACAGGACAGCGATTAAACCAGCAATGACCTATGGAGCAGAATGTTGGCCAATCAAGAAGCAACATATGCACAAAATGGATGTAGCAAAGTTAAGAATGTTGAGGTGGTTGTATGGTAAAACTAGGAAGGGTTAACTTAAAAATTAGTGGGGTAGGCCAAAGAGGATGTGGATGGAGGTAGTAAAAATAGATATGAAGAAGTGTAACTTATCAAAGGATTTGGCTCGAGATATATTGGAACGGAGAAACAGAATTCGTGTAGCCAACCAAGGCTTTGATGATGATTATAATGATGATTTTTTGAATGGTAAAAGAATTACATCATTGAATATAGAAGTTTGCCTTTGCCTAGTTGTGTAGGCTCTGGGTTTTGAACTTGGATACCAATTCATGTTTGTACTTTCGAGAATATGGAGCTTCTTTATGAAAGGATTGAATTCAATTTACACCTTTCTATGTATGATGGTGCCATATAAATTAAAGTCCTTTTCTTTCTCTCAAGAAATACAAATAAATAAATAGATAAAATAAAATAAAATAAAGTGAATAACTTTGTTGAGAAGTTGAAGCTGTTTTCTGAAGAATTGTGGATCTACTTACCATCATTCTATTGATTCCAATGTTTCACTTAAATTTTGAAGATATGTTTTACCTTTCCTGTGCAAATTCTGTTTTGAATTTTTGAATTTCCTGTTCACAGAATTAGCTACTTTGTGTAACATCAGTCGTTTCCCATTCCGTTCAGCTATATCTTCTAGCTTCTGATTTGTGCATGAATAAATATCATCCTTCCATTAGTCTGTTGGAATGTATATTTAAAGCCAATATTAGTATTCTAGTCTTTTGTGTTATTAAGGGATATTTGTAATACTATGTGCTGACGAGGGTACTTATTTCAGTAATTAGCATTTGATTGATAGAGGTTAGCTGAGCAATCTAACCCTAACTAGACTTTCGACAGCATTTACAAATCTCCTCCTCCTCTTTCTCTCTCATCATTATCTTTTTCTCTACTTCTAGCATAAATTAAGGGGAGAAAGTCAAACTTGGCATCAGAGGGGAAATCACTTCTGATGGAACCGTCTAAAGGGCTGAAGTCATGTTCTATATGGACTTCCACATACAGATGTGACATGAGTCAACTAGCATTGCGGTTAGGGATGAAAGTGGGCCGGGCCGAGCCGAGCTTTGAGAGGCCCTAGGCTTGGCCCTTGTATTTTTCAGTAGGCCCTAGCTCGGCCCGAGCTTGAGAGGGCCTCAAAAACCCTGGCTTGGGCTTGGCTCTTATTAAGTTATGAGGCCCTAGGGCCGGGGCTTGATTGAGGCCCTAGGCTCGGCTCATGAGCCCGGCTCGTTTTATAATGATATAGCACTAGCTAAAAGAAAATATTTTCAGGAAAAAAAAATCCTGTCGGAATTCAAAGAAATCTGCATATGTAAACCAGAACAAAAAATGGTCAAATGCATGCAGTCATCTCATATTCCCATTCCCATAATTTGGATTGTAGCAATAAAATTAACTAAAATAAGAAAGACTCCATAAAAGCAAAGGGAGCCTAGTTCCAACACTCCATAATAGGTCAATGTTAATGTAGATGAGCATTATCAAACTCCAACAATAATACAAATCAAATTAAACTCCAATAGCATCATAAAATAAAGTTTTAGGGTTTAGGGTTTAGGGTTTATGGATTATTTAGTGCTTAGATTTAGGGTTTAGGGTTCATGGATTATTTAGTGCTTAGGGTTTAAGGATTATTTATATTGGATTAAAATTAGGGTTTAAGGTTTAGTGCTTAGGTTTAGGGTTTATGGATTATTTAGTGCTTAGGGTTTAGTGTTTAGGGTTTAGAGATTATTTATATTGGATTAAAACTAAGGTTTAGGATTTATGGATTATGTTATATCATATATGTATTATATACTGTATAGTATACATATATATATATATATAATATATGTATTAATATATGTAGTCCCTAGGGCTTACGAGCTGGGCTTCATCAAGCCCGAGCTCGGCCCTTTTAAGCAAACGGGCTTCCAACTAGGCCCTAGCTCGGCTTTTTTGTCTTTTGAGCCGAGCTCGGGCCGAGCCTATAACGGGCCGGCCCATTTTCACCCCTAGTTGTGGTGTCTGGAGATAAGGGATATTATGGTAATATTCTATGAATTTTGCAGGATATTCGAGGTAAGTTATGTGGATTCTAACAGAATATTTACTCAAAAACAAATTCAAATGAATATTATTTATTGGCGAAATGTTGGATTGTATACCCGGTTTACATGTTTTGATTCTTTATAGTTTTCTAAACTAAAGAGATCAGATTTTCATTGGATTTTGAGCAAAACCGTTCTTTTCTTCTTCTTCTTTTCTTTTTTTTCTTTTGATAACAGTAAATTTTATTAAGAAGAGAAAGAAAACAACAGGAAAAGAAAAACAAACATAGGATGAAAAGCACAAGAAGATTAACAACTCAAGAAGTTAAACATTAAATGAAATGTGTAAACAAAAGATTCCTTCCCTAGCAAGAGCATCCGCCATATCATTTGCTTCTCTAAAGATGTGAGGAAAAGTAAACTTCATTTGAGAAGAAATAGCTTGCATCTCCTCCACCCAATCCCCCAATCTCCAAGGAAAAGAAGTTTTTCCTAAGCCCCATTGAATAGCAGAAAAAGAGTCTCGTTTAATAATTGCATTATAACCTCCCAAATTCTGCAACTCACCGCAATCCACCAGCAATGCAAACATTTCAACACCGTTCACATCTAACGAATTAATTGGTCCTGAAAAATTCTTCACAACCTTTCCTTCCCAATCACAGATAACACCACCAATTCCTCCCATACAAATTTGATGAAAAAAACTACCATCAAAATTCAGCTTCAAAACACCTTTTGGAGGAGAATGCCAACTAACTGTATGAACCAGTCTAGAGCTTCTTCTGCCATTAAAACAAGCTGCCCATTATCTGTGAAGATCTTCCATTGGAATCCCAACAAAATCCGATGCCCATACTCGCCCATTCCGATACGGTCCAGTCATTAGATTGATCTATCTCGTCAACCAATCTACTTTTGCTTCTGAAAATTCTATTATTCCTTTCTAGCCAAATCTTCCACATACCAGCATAAAGAGATAACCACCACAAAATTTTAGCACAGGACTTATTACCCCTATACTTCCATTGAGCAAAAGTTCCTCAATAGATCTAGGCATAACCCAACTCGTACCAAATTTACTGATAATAGCAGCCCAAACTTTATATGCAAAGGAACAATGAATCAACAAGTGATTGGACATTTCTTCAGCCTTTAAGCACATCGGGCAACCATTAGCAATGATAACATGTCTTCGTCTTAGCTGAACCGTTGAGAGTGATAATGATTTGCTCCATAGTAAAGATGCCTGGCACTATAGGTGAGGTCTTTTTCTGCATTTTCTTGATTAGTGGATGGTTTTTTCAAGTCAATTTTTTATACTAATGGATTTTTCTCATGACTGTTTGACCATCTGATTGACCATTAATTTGTGTGGTGCTGGGTTGACACGAGCATCTAAAACAGGTTTGGACCTGATATTTGGGTGCTGTTGGACAGAAAAAGCAGTAGTTTATTGTTGAAGTAAGCTAAAAAAGTGTAGAACAGAAAAATAGTGGTATAATTCCAATAACCCAGGATTTAGATCTTGAAACTGACAGTCTGATCAACCTTTCAACTTAACTATTGTCATAGGAGTGAATGATTTGAATTTAATGGATCCTATTATTGATCAGGCCCTTGATTATTTGGATCAATTTTTAGTTTTGATCAAATGGCTTTTTGATCCATTTCGGTTATGATATAAATCAAGAAAGGGGCTTGAATCTACCTTTGGGTGGTCAAGATGGACTTAAGATGGGTCCCAAATTTGAAACTAAATATGCTGAAACCCATGAGGAATCATTTCAGTGATTTAATGGGTCCGATTGGCAATCTAATAAAGCTCAGAAATGTTAAGGAACAAATCAGACTGTTTCTCTCAGTTGTATATTAGATTGATTTGAGTTTGTAATTTGAATTTGTAACTTCCCTAATCAAAGAGACTAGATGATATTTGTTGACTAGGATTTGATTTATTTTAATTTGTAAACTGAATTTGTAACTTCCCTAATCAAAGGATTAGATGATATCTATTGGGTGTGTAGTTTGTGTTGTGCGCATGAAGTTTTTATCCCCTTCATCAGTCAAGTTGCAAGATGATCCAGCAACACCACTATTTCATGGGAGATAAATTGTGGACCACGTGTCTGACCCATGGACTTCAGATTTTTAATTGTTATTAGTTCTAATTTTAGTAAAGAGTTGTAATTAGGATAGTGTTTCTAATTTCAGTAGGATTCTTATCTTGTTTCCTAGTTTGATTAGGATTGTTTCTTAGCCCGTAAGTTTCTTTTATTATATGTATGGCATTGTAGAGATCATAAGCTTAGATTTGAGTTAATAGAATTTTCCCCTGTGGGTTTATCGTTGGAAAGTGTTTTCATCATGTGATTGCTTATGTGGAAACCTTAATTGTGCCACGGCACCTACGATCATAACCCTAGGATTGCATCAATTGGTATCAGAGTGAAGATTCACATCGCTTCGATCCATCTCCAGTCACCGATCTGAGGCTATCCATCATCACCCATCCCAGCCCCATCCTCACCCTTCCATGACCCCTATCATCCATCATGTTTTTCACTCCACTCGCCCAAATCAAGAACCCCTCTTCCGAAACCCCTCTTGCTCCCGGCCTCTCACAACCCCAGCCGGCCCCACTGGCCCCTTTGTTTTCCAATCCCGACCCAGATAAAAAAGGGGAAGAGAGGAAGGAGAAACAAATGGAAGAGAAGGGATTAGAGCATACCTGTCACTGTCTGCATTGTCCCTCCTCATCAGCACCGCGTTGAACACCATCTTCGTCAGTGTCGTCGTGACCTTCGACCTGTATCTTGGAAATCGCCAAAGCCTCCATCCATTTCCCTCTCAACCTCGTCAAAGATTAGGAACGAAAAGGGACCAAAGCTCTTTTCTTTCTTTTGCTACATCAAGTCCAAGGAACAATCCCACGTGTCCTATCGCACGTGACATGAGCCCCGACAGTATTTTGGGCTTGAGTTCGGGTTCACCCGACCCAACAACAGTCAGTAGAAGAAAAAAAAAAAAAAAAAAAAGAAAAGAACAGAAGAGTTGACATCATCACTACATCACCAGAATCTGATCAACAACGGATTTGACCTGATCAACGGTTCAATCTTCTTTTCGCGATATCAGAGTCGTCTACTGTCAGATTTCAAATCCGTTTTTTCTAGTGTGATCGTGGAGAGTAGATCTACCCATTTGGTCAGTCAATTTCTTTGATTGCATTAAAATAATGGTGGTTCATAAGAAGAATGCAGAAGTGTAGTCTTCCTCCACAAACACAGAGGATTTGACAGGAACCATTCCAGAGTTATCGGAAAATGTTAATCAACTCACTGCAACGATGGCTCAAATCCAAGAAACTCTTGCAAGGAAGGAAACCTGATTAGCCAATTTGAAAAATAATCGGCATACGGATCCTAATTGAGATGTAGGAGATGTTCGGAATCAATGAGATTCACATACAGTCAATGTTGATCGAGACTTAGGAATTAAACTCGTGATTCCCAAATATGATGGAAAATTAAAGCGATATGAATTCATGGATTGCTTAGTTTGTGTGGAGAATATTTTTTCAAACAAGCCAAGGTAGCAACACGATTTCACAATTATGCTGCTATATGGTGGGCTGAGTTACAAAAGAAGAGAAGGAACTAGAAGATGGATCCTGTTAAAACATGGATTGAGATAAAAAATCTGTTGCAACAAAAGTTCCTTCCGGTCAACTACTTTAGAGATCCGTGTTCAAGCTTTGAAGACTTAAAACAAGGGTGCAAAACAGTTGTTGAGCATCCTGAAGAGCTTATGACAATGCAAGCTCGTTGTGGCTTGAATGAGGATTATGATGTGTGTGTTGACAGATTTTTTCATGGGTTGAGAATTGAAAAGCAACATATCCTCACTTTCAAAAATCTTGATAATGTTGATGAGATCATCCAGCATGTTATCAAGGCCGGGGATATTGCAAATTATCAAGCCCGGAAATTTAATGCATCTAAATGGGCTGTGCAGCCGATTTCTTCAATGCAAGATTCTAAACCAAGTGCTTCATCGGAAAAAGTTCTCACTAAGCCTGAGGGCCAGATTAGGACCACTTGCTTTCATTGTAAACAGCAGGGGCACCGTGCAATGAAATGTCCCAAAAGCATCCACCTCATTAAGAATGAAAGTGATGTGAAGGATACACGAAATGATCCTACATGGAAAGAAACCGAGGCTAAGACCGAGGAATTAGAGATCCTCCATCCCTATGACGGTGAATCTCATCGTCATCAAAGAGACTACATCGAATATGGAGAAGAAATGGTTGCGAAATAATATTTTTTCGCTCAAAAGGTACTGTTAATGGACATGCATGTATAGTAGTCATTGATGGTGGAAGTTGCGAAAACATCATATCTCATGTTCTTGTGGATTGCTTGCAGCTGAAGGTTCGAAAGCATCATCGTCCCATCATGTTACATGGTTAATGACAGGTGACGAAGTGCAAGTGAGATATACATGTCCAGTTACGTTTTCTGTTTGTGACGATTATACAAGTACATTTTGGTGTGATGTGCTACCAATGGATAGTGGTGATATTTTGTTGGGTCGCCCATGGATGTATGACAAGAATGGAATTAATAGCATGCGTGACAACATATACACTTTTATGTATGGTGAATAGCAAGTCACACTCCATCCAATGAAACCAAAACCGCCAAAGACAGGATCATGAACCCGTCTCACCAAGGAAGCGCTTCAAGTATACAATGTCTACAAAAGCAACATCAAGAAGAACCGAGTTCGAGGTTGTACTCTTTTCCAACTTGGGGGGAACAATGCAGCACCACCACTATTTCATGGGAGATAAATTGTGGGCCACGTGTGGGACCCATGGAATTTTGATTTTTAATTGCTATTAGTTCTAATTTTAATAAAGAGTTGTAATTAGGATTAGGTTTCTAATTTCATTAGGATTCTTATCTTATCTTGTTTCCTAGTTTGATTAGGATTGTTTCTTAGCCCCTAAGTTTCTTTTATTATATATCTATGGCATTGTAGAGATCATAATCTCAGATTTGAGTTAATAGAATTTTCGCTTGTGGGTTTTATTGTTGGAAAGTGTTTTCATCGTGTGATTGTTTTTACGGAAACCCTGGTTATGCTGCGTGCGGCACCTACAATCCTAACTGTCATGGCGAAATCCGAGGCCCTTCGAATTCCGTGCCGAGATTTGTAAGCATCACACACATAGGTTAAATCAAAGATTACATATAGATTCATGCATTTACCAGCTTAAACCAACTTGTATTAAAAATCTAAATCTTATAAACAAATGTAACATTGTCCGAAAAATATAATTGCAATGTCTATAAAATGAAATAATCTGAACAATCTATTAAATCTAAATATTCTTCATCTATGTGACTTTGACGTTCAAGTACGCATCCCAAAGTCTATCTCCCGGTCATCACGGTTTTCCTGAGTCGCTTAGTTCTGGTTACCTGGATTGGGGCAAATCCACAAAATATTAGTACAACTGAGTGAATCCAAACCAAACCAAACCAAACCAAGCCTTTTCCCACTAGGTGGGGTCGGCTATATGGATTTGACGACGCCAATCAAGTCTGTTTAGGGCCATGTTCTCCGTTAGATCCATGTAGGTAAGGTCATGTTTAATAGTTTCTTTCCAACTTCTCTTGGGTCTCCCTCTCCCTCTCCTACTCCTGGCAATCTCTATGCCTTCACACCTTTTAACAGGTGCTTCCATTGGACGCCTTCTAACATGGCCAAACCATCTTAGTCGATTTTCTCTCATTTTATCTCCAATCGGTGCTATTCCTACTTTGCCCCTAATCTCCTCATTCCTAATCCTATCTCTCCTTGTGATCCCGCACATCCATCTTAGCATTCTCATCTCCGCAACTTCCATCTTCTTAACATGATTATGCTTTACTGCCCAACACTCTAATCTATATAGCAATGCTGGTCTTACCGCCACCTTATAATACTTTCCTTTAACCCTGAGGGGTACTTTCCGATCACACAAGACCCCCGAAGCACTCCTCCATTTGGTCCACCCGGCCTGAATCCTGTGACTTACATCAGTATTAATCCCTCCATCCTGTTGCACCATCGATCCAAGGTACCTAAAGTTTTCTTTCTCTACAATCTTTTGTGTGCCTAGACTTACTTCTATGTTATCAAGTGTCCTACTTTGGCTAAACTTGCACTCCATATATTCCGTCTTGCATCGACTTAGCCTAAACCCTTTTGTCTCTAACGTTTTCCGCCATACTTCTAGCTTAGCATTCACTCCTTCTCTCGTCCATCTACTAAAACAATGTCATCTGCAAATAGCATACACCACGGCACCTCATCCTGAATATGTCTTGTAATCTCATCGATAACTAGGGCAAACAAGTACGGGCTTAACGCTGAGCCTTGGTGTAGACTAATCGTGATAGGAAACTCCTTAGTCTCTCCGCCAGTCGTCCTTATAGATGCCACAGCTCTATCATACATATCCTTTATTGCCTCAATATATGCGACACACTCTCTTTTCTTTTCCAGTACTCCCCATAGAATCTCCCTAGGAACCCGGTCATAGGCCTTCTCCAAGTCAATGAACACCATATGTGAATCTCTCTGGCCTTCTCTATACTGTTCCATTTACCTCCTCAGGAGAAAGATAGCCTCCATGGTTGATCTCCCAGGCATGAAACCAAATTGATTCTCTGAAACGTTTGTTGTTCTTCTTAGTCTTCTCTCAATAACTCTCTCCCATAATTTCATCGTATGGCTCATCAATTTAATCCCGCGGTAGTTCGCACAGTTCTGAATATCTCCTTTGTTCTTGTATATGGGTATAAGAATACTTTTCCTCCATGCATCAGGCATCTTCTTGCTCTTTAGCACTACATTAAAAAGTTTTGTCAACCAACTTATGCCATTCTCCCCCAAGCACCTCCAGACCTCAATAGGGATACCGTCTGGCCCAACCGCTTTCCCATTCTTCATCCTTTTCAATACTTCTATAACTTCTTCCCTACTGATTCTCCTATAGAACATATGATTCGATTCTTCCCTAGAAATGGTAAGCTGTCCCAATTGTATGTCACTACTACTGCTTTCGTTAAATAACTTGTAGAAGTAGCTCTTCCAACGCTCCTTTATCTCATCGTCCTTTACTAATACCTTTTCATCCTCATCCTTAATGCATTTAACTTAGTTTAAGTCCTTGGTCCGCCTATCTCTGGCTTTAGCAAGCTTGAATATCTCTCTACTTGTGCATTTAAACACATACTTAGATAAGATTACACAACAAATTAAAGTAACTTCCGAAGTCTCATTCAAGCCAATATTTAAGTCGGTTCAAACAAACGACAACCTCCTAGCCATCATAGCACCAACCCAAATAAAACCGACCACCAAGGTCCAAAATAAAACTGACCACCAGGTCCAAAATAAATCTGACCACAAAGGTCCAAAAACCATCGACCACTTAGGTCCAAAATAAATCCGACCACAAAGGTTCAGAACCAGTAAATTGGTACCACAAAATCGACCTTTCCCAATAAGGTCCAACATCAACAATCCTCACAAAATCGGCCATACATGCTCGTGGTCTAGGGGTGTCCAAGAAGTTCCTCCAAACAAACAAAATCATCGTATCTAAATTTTCCAATCAAATAGGAAATATATATCTCATCAAAAATATGATGTTTAGCATGACCTCAACATAAGTAATGGGAAAACTCCATAATCAACCCCTTCTCAAACTATGTGGATTTAATCTGCCCTAGTTCAAATCAAAATTGGTGTTTGAGATGAGAGAGGTCAATTACATAACTCACTCCTTACAGTTTTGAGGGAAATATTCAAGTACCAACTCAACCACAAGATATCCAAATATAAACCACACAATTTACCATATGAGATCCCCAAATAACAATGGCACACAATAGGTATCATAATCCACAATATATTTCAAAACATAATTACTCAAGTAATGAAATAAAGAAAACAACTCCAACAATAAATATAATAACCACAATTGATCAGCCCTTATTTGTAATTTCCTGAAGTCTGAAATCCAAGGAATGGTCTCAAATTAATCGAAACAGGCCCAGTTATGACAAACAATAAATTTCAGTTCGTTACTCGAAATTTTCAGAACTCTATAACTTTAGTAGATAGTCAAAAAGAGGTCCAATCCTAATTATTATGATCATCAGGGATTAAGTTGTAATTCCAAAACACTTGTAGACTCAAGGAGATAAAAGAAAAGACTTGTATGTAATTAGAAAAACATATTGGACTTAGTTCTAAACAAGAAAGGCAAGTTATTAGATGTGGTCCAGACATCAACAGTTGCCGAAAAGGGTCTCACGCTTCCTAACCTTGACTCATCTGGATGATGGGCCAGGTGGGGCCCACTCCACATGGGTCCTCCACCACTAAGGTTGCCCCTGGTTCCCTTAATAGATGACTGGATCTGATCTTTCATCCAGTGGCCAGATGGGTCCCTCCTGCCCTGTTTCCACTAAAATCACTCCTCTGCTGTTAAAATTATGTGGATGGTGGCCCACAGGAGGCCCATCTCTCATAGGTCCATCACTACCCATGGGTCCACTCTCGGATCCATGGACCAGATTCATCATCAGGTGGGCCATGGGGTCCCACAACCCCTGTCGACAAAAACTGTTCGTGTATGGAAGAAAGTGCAGAATTTCAGAATCTGCTTTGAATCTTCATGGAATCTAATTCTTTCTACATGAACTACTATCTAGGGACAATATTAGTTATAAGAACCCAATTGTCATGTATATCTAAGAGATCTGATTATTCTTTAACATCAATCAAGGCCCGGGTTTGTCGACAGTATCACATACAAGACTCTGGGACATGTAATTCACCAGATACAGTTTTACTCATCAATGTTTTAATGAGTCATGTCATGCTGAAATCATGAAACAGTGCAGAGCCATAGAACACATCAATTTTTACAACATTCAATTCACAATTCTCACATATGCACAACATCATAATATATATATATATGAGGAAATCCTACCCATCATAAAATAGAAGAAAATACGGGAGCAAAGTCAGAAATCCAGAGCCATACAATTAGATTAGAATCTCTACTCACGTACTATGGCTGACTAGAACTGGTTCTTCTTCCTCCTAATTTCTAAAAGCTAATACTAAACTAGGATTTGGGTTGATGGCAAAGAAAGTGGAAGAGAGATAATGGCTTGAGAGAGGCTTGGGTCGATCAATATATATAGAAGCTAAAGTTAAATCCTTCCCAAAGTCCTCTTCCTAATTTTATTATTTCCTTCTCACATGCCAATCCCATTCCTAACATTACGAGGAGTCTATGGCATAACCAACACAAGTCCCATTCGAATTCCTCCATCAAACTATGGGCCCCAATAATTCTAAGAAAAATCAAGAAGATTAATCATTAAATATCAGAAAATAATCTAGCCGTAATACTAGGCCGGGGGTATTACATACTCCCCTCCTTAGAAAATTTGGTCCTCCAAATTTAAAACACACAAGAGACAGAAACGTACCTGTTACCGCATTGTCGGTTGCTGCTGTCTCTTGTTGAGTTATTGCATATACCTGCGCATTCGTTTGAGGATTCCCCCGTCGAACATTTTCGGCTCCATACTGATTTTGACCTTGAAGGCATGCTCGAGGATTTTGCTGGTTCCCTTGTTGTTGATGCTGTGGGTACCCTTGCCTTTGATTTTGTTGATAACCTTGTTGGCTATTCTGTTGGGGATACTGATTCTGCTGCGGATATTGGGCTTATTGCTGATACTGAATTTCTCGGCGCTTTTGCGGACAATGTTACATTTGTTTATAAGATTTGGATTTTTAATACGAGTTGGTTTAAGCTAGTAAATGCCTGAATCTATATGTGATCTTTGATTTAACCTATGTGTGTGATGCTTACAAATCTGAGATTTGGATTAGCCCTTAAGTTTCTTTTATTATATATATGGCATTGTAGAGATCATAATCTCATATTTGAGTTAATAGAATTTTCCCTCGTGGGTTTTATCGTTGGAAAGTGTTTTCATAGTGTGATTGTTTATGCGGAAACCCTTACTGTGCTACGGCACCTACAATCCTAACCCTAGGATTGCATCACAAGAACATATTGAAGATTCGTCAAAGGTTATGTGTGTGGACGTCAAGTTGAGAAAGGTCTTCATCAAAGCAGCTGCAAAGCAAACATATGGCATTAAGTCCAAGATGGTACACAGTATCTATGTTCCAGCTCGATGGGGAGTGTTGAGAAACAGTTTGGTTTATTTGTATTTTTGGGTCAATTGGTTTATTTGTAATTTTGAGAGTAAGTTTCCTAAATTAGGATTAATTTAAATTTGTGTTATTTAAGGCTAGACGTTGTGATGAGATTAAGATTAGGTTTCCGAGTTTGAGTTGATATCTTTGTCTGGACTTTATAAATAGCCATTGGCTATTGTTAATAATATAAATTGACAAGTTGTATCCAGAGTCCTGAAAGTTCAACTAATACCTATTTCTATCATATTCTTAGGGAAGATGGTCTAGGAGCAAAACCGCCTTGCTAAGTTGTTGATAGACCATTCTGCAGCTATTGTTTCTTAGCAGAAGTGAGAAAATGTTTACATCTTAATCAGCACTTAAGGTTCTGTAATAGGTCCACAAGGCATTGAACTTATTCTTGAAGCCATGTCATGTCATTTTTAGTTTGTGAAGCTCTCTCTCTCTCTCTCTCTCTCTCTCTCTCTCTCTCTCTCTCTCTCTCTCTCTCTCTCCACACACACAAAGTACATACCAACATAGAAAAAAAAAGGTTATGCTCTGGCTAATGCTTAACTCTCCCATTGCCAGCTTGTTGGAATGAAGAAAAAGGAGAGGCCGCCCTATGTGATTCTGTTGATATATCAGTAGCAGTCGCTACTGAGAAGGTACTTTTTATGGTAGCTTGCCAAAAAAGGTTACGAGGACAAAATCGTGTAACTAATTTTGTCAGGAAATGCCTATTTCAGGGCTTGATGACCCCAATTGTAAGGAATGCAGATCAAAAGAGCCTGTCAGCAATCTCCATAGAGGTATGTTCTGCTAGTGTATAGTTATTTCTTGCCTAGATTCTTATGTTATAGTTGGCATTATTGTTGAACATTACCTTCCAAGTGAAATGCGACTTTTACTTTGAACAATCACATTATTGAGTTTATTGAGTTGAGCTAATGGCAGCTATTTTGGATAGCATTCGGTGAAATATCCATGAACCCTTTCCTTGACATGTTTCACTTCCATTTACTTTTATGCCACAGGCTTTCTGTGACATGCTTTTGCATGTCTACAGATAAAATAATAAAGTGTTTTTTGTTTAGTTTTTGCCAATATTTTTGGGTTTTGGCATAATAGGTCAAAGAATTGGCTGAAAAAGCACGGGCTGGGAAACTTGCACCTAATGAGTTTCAAGGTGGGACTTTCAGGTGAGTTCAGAAGACCCCCACCCCCGGCGCCCTGCCCAATTTTTTTATTTTTTATTTTTATTTGATTTGATTTTACTTTTTGCAGCATTTCAAATCTGGGAATGTTTCCAGTGGACCGTTTTTGCGCTATTATAAACCCTCCACAGGTATATGATAATCTTCGCTTTAGTGAATCATTCTGTCTTTATTTATTTATTTATTTATTTTCATTATTATCAATATCAGCGGAACTATGGACTGTCTTTCTGTCTTGACACCGGAATCAAATCGTTGATATCATTACCAAACCACAGCCATCTTTGATTTCAATATCTGACCATCTCAATTGAATATGGTTTCATTAAGGGTCCACACTTTGTACCCACTTCAGCTTGGTTATGAATGAAACAACCATCGTATGAAGAATTCAAGTCTTACACAATGAACTAGAAAGGGAAGACTGACACAGGAGACACAAAGAAAAAATTAGAATACGGAGTGGCATCGACATGTATTGAATTAGGGTTGATTGAAAAGGTAGAACTCAGAAAGCTGAGCTTAGATAGACGGGATAAGGTTTTTTCATGATGAAAAATCAATTATGATCCTATTTTGATTACTTTCCACTCCGTCGTTCAGCAGATGGGGTCCATTGACTGACAACAGTAATGTTGTAGCAAGTATAGTTAAGTGTTTCATTCATTCTTCTTACAACTAAATTAGATGAGGCTTTTTTGTTGTTCAAAATGAATGGTTGTATTTATTTAATTGTCTATCCTTCCACACTTGTTTGGCAATAATCAGATTCCATTTTTCTCGGCTGTGTCAGAGACTACTTGAAACTCATCTGCTTATATTTCCACTATCTTATGGAATGGATCAGAGAGTTTTACCCAAAGAGACCTTAACCCCGGAATCAGAGGGCAAGGTTCTATCAAGTGTTACTTTTCAAGTCTGCCAGTGCCATCCAGTACATCTAGTTACTTTTGGGATGATATGGGAATCGATATGCATCTCTTCCTCCAGAGAACCCAACTACCAAATCTTCTATTAGGACACTGATGTGGCTTTCATTTAACGCTGTTCCATGTTGCTTGAGGCTCTAATATCTCTTTCTAAATAAATAATAAATCTTTATATTAATACTTTTTCACTGCTTGCTTAACTAGGTAACCTTTTACCCTGGTTTTTTTTCTTTGCAGGCCTGTATTCTGGCCGTTGGTAGAGGTAACAAGGTTGTTGAACCTGTGATCGACAGTGATGGTATGATAGTGTTTCATGAGTTTAAGAGATCTATATTCCATACTTAAATTTGGCATCATCAAATGCAGCCACATGTACCGAGGAACTGGTGGACTCCACTGTAGACCATAAATATAACTTAAATCTTGACTTTTTGGACCATTGTTGAGCTTTTCCTAATCATTCATTCATTCACGTGGCCTACCCGATGCATGCCTGGTCTTTATTCTAGGTTATCCACATGGTGTCCACCTACTGCATCAGTTGGATTGTATCACGTGCCATCCTGGGATGAGATGGGATGTGTGGAGTTTTCTTTGGAAACCAGTGTGGTCTTGCAAAACCACTTGAAATTGGCGTTTTAGGGAGTCATGTTGACCATGCTATGCATCTTGCAGGAACAGAGAGGCCTACAGTTGTCACAAAAATGAACTTGACACTTTCTGCTGACAATCGTGTTTTTGATAGTGATATCGGAGGTATGACTAAACCAGACTAAACCAGATATGTCATTAGTTTGAGTTCATTATAAGTGAGACTAAACCCTTGAAATTTTCACAGGTCGGTTCCTTTCCGCACTGTCTTCAAACTTCAGCAACATCCAGAGACTGCTTTTATGAAAACATAAGTACAATTTGTTAGACATAACATAATCAGATCTTCTTGGGTCTCTGCATTTATTGACGGACATCTCTATGAGCTTTCCTTGTGTGAGTTCCTCGCATTTTGCTTTTCCTGCGCCATTTTTATCGTCTGCTATTTGTTAATAATTGGAAGGCTAGCTGGGCGACTCATCGGCATCATCTTTGAAGCCTCATTTGGGTAACTGAAATGTCCAGATGTCAATTTGAGCTTCCTTTTTTCTTTTTCTTTTTCGAGCTTCTATTTCTTTTATAATTATTGTGTACTAATTGAAAATAGTGTAGCGTGTAGTTTTTTGCTGTGAGGATTGTAAACAGAAGCTGCGGAACAGGATCTTCCTCTTGTTCATTTAGAAATTCTGTTATAAATTATCTCATCTCCATCTTTTGATGGACCATTTCCTGAGAGTGACTGTGATAGCATTGGGAAGGCTTTGTGCTCCAACAAAACTCCTTTTCATGTTTTCTTTACCATTTATTTTTATCCTTACTTGATGTCCTTTCTAATTGATGTTCTTTCTAATTGATGTTGATTTTTTCAAATGTTATAGAAATTGGATAATGCCCCATCTCATAATGGACCAACCAATTGACCAGCTTGAATCTCACACCTATGCAACACACTTGAAGAAAATCCTTCTTAAGATGGTAGCAAGAAAGTGGTTCTTAATGCCAATGTAGGCCTCATCATCATCATGTCGGAGATCATTAAATTTTATGAGGGGGGCCTATCCACAAATTTTTAAGGCTGCAAAACTGCAGCATAAATGATCTGATGTCATGGCCGTTTGCCATCTGATTAAGGGGCAATGTTCTCCTACGAGAAGACTACTGCATATGAGCAATATGCAGTCCAGCTCATGGGGCCCACTTAAGATGTCCTTTTATTAGTGGGGTGGGGTACAGGGAAAGGTGGTCTTGTAGATAAGGGCCCGCAAAAAAGATCAGCCTTGTAGAATAATCCTAGCCCTTGATTTGAAAGTCATAAACTTTAGTGGTCTTTTAACCATAGATTTCTTTGAGATTCAATCCAACAGGGGATAAAGGTTTGATGATAGTGAACCTGGGCCTAGTACCAGATCATGAGGGGATGAGTGTGTGAAAGGGCATGCACTGATTCAAGGTGAAAGCTGGACCGCATATGCAACAGCTCTTTGGAGAACATTTATCCTGATTAAGAGCCCCTAATGTTTATTCACTATGCATGTACTGAGCAGAATATTAGTTGCACTAGATACTCATTCGTGTGATATTATTAGAGGCCAGAGGGGCATTCTTCATTATAACCCTTCGAAAACACAGGGTTGGGGAGATTCTAGTTTGTCACTGTCATAACAATGCATTACTGTCTGCTGCAGAGTGCAGAGGGGATTGGTAGCAAATTCGCTAATAGTGCTTTTACGTGTCCTTTATTTGCAACATTTATGTAGGTAATCGCTGCTCAAGCCACCTTACATTTTGTTTAATAAATTTTGCAACTCCAAAAGAATAATATCTGTGAAAAAAAATGATGTGTAAAAGGGTTATTTTTTTCTAAGATTTTTCGCACTCTCCACCCCGATGAAAATGATTTACATATGTAAACATTCTAATAGAGCTGATAGTCTGATAATCTCCAAGGTATGAAGTTTCATATTTTAGATTCTAACATATGTGAACACCACAAAGAATACTCTTATTTTTCTGCACTTGTGGTATCATGATCCGGACTGTTGTTTAATGTTTCATAGAATCAATAAGCTCTAAGACGTGAAGTTTCAGATTTTAGATCCTGAGATTTTGAGGACCACGTGAAAAGCCAAAAACTAGCCTAATTGCATTTTTCTGCACGCACTATTTAGGTCCTCAATCTATGATCATACAGTTCACTGTGTCTGGGAACCCACTATTTTTAGAAAAAGTCGTGGATGGATGCAAGTAGCCCACTGAATTTGATAGACATTGACAGAGACCTCTCTTCCTTTTCCCGCCCCCATACATTAATTGCTTAATTTCTTGTATATCTATATATCTAGTAAAAGCAAACATGGTAGAATGAATTAGGCATAGAAATGATATGAAACTGGTGTTTGCAATCAATCGTTGTAATATGTACCAGTTTTGATGTATTTGGGAAGTTCTTAGATTTTTATTGTCATCTAAAGTTCAATTCAGTTGGAAACTCTTCCATGGAAGGCTTCCTACTTCTGATTGGGCTAAGATGAGAGGAATCAGGTTTGTTTCTGCTTGCCCGTTGTAAATGAAAAATTCAGACAACAGTCCCCACTTTCTTTTTCGATTCTCCATTGCCATTGGCGTTTGGAAGCTTGTTCTTTTTATGGGTTATTTGAATCTCCATCCCAACCCTTCAGCTTCAAGTCTATAGAACAGCCTATCTTATGGAGCAAATGCTAAAGCCATGAAAGGCATTGGAGTTATTTTCCTTAACACTTGTTTCTCCATCTGAAAGGTGAGATGCACATGGTTCTTCTCCACTATCAAACTAGGTCCCTTGTAAATCCTTAACTTAAATCCTTAACTCTATCACGGCGGACATATCCTTCTCTCTCAAGAGGATGAAGGGAACCTTTTCCAGTCATATCTTACGAAGCTTCTATAGCTCACTCAACATCCAAGAATGACCTTTTGATTTGTCATTTGTTTTTCTTTGCTCTTTCTCTTCTCTGTTGTTGGCGGCGGTCTTCTTTTGGGCCTCTTTGGCTTATATCCTATTAGAGTTTTTTTTTCTAAACCCTTTTTCCTTAATGATGTTCTTTTGCAATTTAGCAAAAAAATCTATAAAGTTCAATTCCTCTTGCATGTTATTGATTCATTTCTAGGAGTTACCTATTAGCTTGTGAAAGCTTTGTTGGATCCTCTTTTACATCAATGTTGAAATTAGATTCTTGAAGATGATCCATGCAGTTACTAGGACGGGAGACATTCCGCTTCTAATTGGTATTTTGCCTTTTTCTAGGACAACCCGTCACTATTTGGAGTGAGATTTATGGAATAGTCACTATAACAATTTCTCTAATGGTTTGGCCACTTCCCAGGGTTTGCATGTACCTGTTTGGCACTTTACAAGTCAAGTAACGCCTCTATTTTTCAGATTAGGGGTCACATCAAAAGTACACTTTTTCAAAATTTCCCCCTTCTTTTTAAAAAAAAAAAAGTCAAAAATCAATCTCCTTTCTCCCCTAAAAGACAAAAAAAAATTCAGCTTTTCTATACAAAAAGTAAAAAAGATTACATACCAAACAACAAAAAATAAAATACCATCATAACCCATTTATATTTTATTCTCTCTTGATTTGATGCTTTACTTTATCTTTATTTTACAGTAAAATTACCAAACGGGGGATTAGTTTTCGGCTGTTCAGAATCGAGTGTCCCTCGGGCTTAGCTGGGCTAGGCGGGAGATACCCTGGGTTATAAAAAAAATAAGAGGATTTTACTGGAAAATTCCTCGTATGTGGACGTTGCACGAAAAGGTGCCTCGTAGTTTCAGCAGCACAAACGGGGTCCGTCAGTCCCTATTGCGTTTTTTTTTTTAATTGGACGAGCGACGCTAGCGTCACTCGTCGCTGATGGGTAAAACGCTAGCGTCACTCCTCGTATCTTCCCTTTTCGGATCAAGCTTATAAAGTGAAGAACCCAATCCTCCATTAAAGGATGGAGGACCTCGATGAGGAAATACCCATTTGTTCGCTTGCGATGAGAACCCCCAAATCCCATTTAAAAAAGAAGGCACAAATGATCTTCAGTCATGCGAGAACACCAAAGAAGCAAAAGAACTTGATGGGGAGTGCGAAAGGAAGGGAGAAGGCGAGAGACATGATTCCAGTGCCAAACATGGATTAAGGCCTTTTGGGCCTTTGGAAAATCTGCAACCAGTCACACGCGCAATAGGGACTCACGATGGGGTATGGGGGTTCTGACAGAGAGCGCGAGGCCGGGGATTGGGGTGAAGATTAATTTGGGGGTTACCTGCCGTCACAGACTTGCCCAAACTGATTTCTTGAAATACAGCAGACATCCCTTTTTTAGGGCGTGATGAGCTAGCATCGCAATTATGAAGAGAGCCAGTTGCAGGAAGTGGAGGTGAAGTGGTTGGTAGTGGAGGACCTTTTGGTTGGGCTGACTTGGATGTTGAAACAAATGTTCTGCCAGTGGTTCTCCATACAGGACCCAAGGGATAGAAAATCTTAACATAATTCGTTAAACGAGGCAAATAAAGTTCCATCAAAGCTTTTGCCCACTCAACATGATTTGGATCTCTACTTGTGGGGTTGGGGTTTGGGACGAGGGTGGGGTTTGAAGGGGTGGGGCTGGGGCTACTGGCGGGGCAAGCGGCATGTGTGATATTGATGATGAGGACTGTGTTGAGGACGGATTGGGAGTTGCAGGTGGAGAGGGCTAGAGAACTCACAGTACAATTAGCATCAACATCTTCAGCAGTAGGGAACCAAGAAAATAATGATGAAGATGAAGAAGAAGAGAAGGATTTGGAAGCTAGGCTTCTGTGTAATGATTTGGAAGCTAGGCTTCTGTGTTAGCTCTCATTCTCTTCTCTTCTCCTCTTCTTTCAATTGAAACAATTCCATATCCTCTTTGTGGAAAATGGGGAGTGACGCTAGAGTCACCTAAAGTCAGAGATGAGCGACGCTAGCGTCACTCCTCTCAAAGTGTTTAAAAAAAAAAAATTGGATGAAGGAACCCTTTCGTATGGCCACAACTATGGGGAACCATTTCGTGCAACCGCCATTTATCGGGAATTTTCCTGTAAAATCCTCAAAAAATAAATTCTCTATTGGTTATTTATTGGGATGCAATGATTTCATTTTTTTTTTTCTAAATCTCCAATATTACTCTCCAAGGTTCAAAATTCCCATTGTCAGCACCATCCTTGGGCTATTTGTAAGGTCGAGTAAAATAAAATAAAATAAAATATAGTGTCAAATGAAAAAAAAAAAAAAAAAAGTGGAGGGATTTGGTTGAAAAAGAACAAAATGACAAAAATATACTTTTATTTGCACAAAATACGAAAAAAAAAGGCACAAAATGACAAAAGAGGTGCTTTTACTCAAAACCACCCGTACAAAATGACACTAAATTTTATTTTATTTTACTCCACCCTACAAACAAACACGCCTGGGGAAATCTTACTCTTGTTTTAACAATGTTAAAGTTGCCGTGCGTCATGTGTGTTTGTTGATGCAGAACGAGATTGGGGACGATGTCGAGGAGTATGCAACGAAGAGATTTGTATGGTAAAGTTAGCAATTATCATATAGTCCGGTTACTACAAGCATTGGGTTTTTCTTTAATCCTTCTCAGATTTTTTTGATACATGCAGACTAGAGGGAAGAGACCCCTTTTTATAGTATACTTTCAATGGCGGATGCAAGCGATCCAAGGAAGCGATTTGATTAATTGCAACGTCTTCTAGAGAAGGAGTTGAGGTTACGGGCGTTTGGTGATTTCATATGTAAAATAAAGTGTAGTAAAGCATCAAATCAAGAGAGAATAAAATGTAATGGGGTTATGATTGTATTTTGTTTTTAGTTGTTTGGTATGAAAATGACACACCAATCATGCCCTTCTTTCTCTGATCATAAAGCCCCATGCTCCTTCCTTTGTCGTTCATCCTCTTGTCCCGCTCTTTCTAAGGGGGCAATGTGCCCAATTGAAGTGGCAAAGGTTAGACTTGAGAAGACATGGGACGTTGGATTAATAAACATGTGGTGGCCATTAACAACGTAGGTCTCGGAGGAAGATGGAGTCCAATCACATTAAGTAAGTAAGTGATCTAAGTCTTTAGAAAAAATGATAATAATAAGTGATGTAAGTAATTTCAACTGTAGTAGTAGCTATAGAATGATTTTAGACTTCAACACTAGAACACGATACAGTAGGTTGGAGTCAAGTGAAATAAAGCCCCCATTTTTCAATAAAAAGTCACATCAAAAGCACTTTAATTCAAAATTTCTGCCCTTTTTTTAAGAAAAAATAAAAAAGCAATCTCCTTTCTCCACTAAAAGACAAGAAAACTCCTCCTTTCTATACAAAAAATCAACAAAGTTCCATACCAAACAACTAAAAATAAAATACCATCATAATCCACTTATATTTTTCTCTTTCTCCAAAACAATCTTTACTTCAGTACACTATAGTAGTAAGTTTCCCAAAAAGGCCTTATTATGAAATACAATTACAGATAAGTTACATATAAAATCTATTATGAAATGCAATTAGAGACAAGGTACATATAACATCTAATGGTAGAGAATCAACTAGCTAGCAAGACACCCAACTAAATTAGCATCAGAAGACCCATACAAATCAAGAGCAGAACGAGTAAGGAAACACAGATTAATGGAGGCAGTGTTTTTAACATAACAAAGGATACATTTGACTACTTGTAGCTGTAGATGAAAGATAGTAGGAGCATGCATAGACTGATAAACAAGATTAACGGAAGAAGGAAAATTAGTGTGATTAAAGGTAAACTATATTTCTAGTTAAATTATTTTTCCTTCTCCTCCCTGTTTGGATCCTTGAATGGTGCAATTGTGTGGATGACATCTTTCATTCTCACTCTTGAATAGCAGAGTGGCTACCTACACACTGCAAGCAGCTCTCCACACACTGCATTTTAAAAAAATAAAAAAATCCCTAAATTGCCCCTATCCCTCACCTTCCTTCTTTCTCCCTACTCCCGGCTCCAGCCACCTCCACCCAACCCCCTCGCCCCCGCCGCCAATCCCTCTCTCTATCTCTTTCACCCGCCGCTGGCAGCCCCCGTCCCTCTCCCCCCCTTTCTCTCCCTCTATCTTCCTCTCTCCCCCTCTCGCTCTCTGCTGGCCCCCGCCCAAAAGCCCTTTGCTTCTCCCTCTCCCTCTCCCCCTCTTTCTCTCCCACTCTCTGCCGCCCACCCGCTCCCTCTTTCCCCCTCTCCCTCCCTCTCCCCACCCTCCGCCCACCCAGTTTCCCTCTCTCCCGCCCGCCAAGTCTCCCTCTCTCCCCTTCTTGCCTCTCTCCCTCTCATCCCTTTCTCTTTGTCGCTCCCTCCTCTTCAGTAGCACCGAGGGGATGGAGGGGGTGGGGATGTGGGTGGGTGCAGGGAAGTGGGAGAAGTGCAACAGAGAGAGGGAAGGAGAGGGAGATGGGTCCGCAACAAGGTCGGGCGGAGGTGGCCGGAGTGGGGAGAGGGAGAGAGAAGGAAGGAGAGAGATAGGGGTCGTTTCAGAACTTCTTTATTTATTTACTTTTTTAAAAAAATACAGTGTGTGGAGAGCTATTTGCAATGTGTAGGTAGCAACACTCATTTGTTAGGTGACTTCATAGACCATTGGCAATTGCTGCTTCAATCCATATGGTGAAAATACTCTTATCTGAGTGTTATTTGGGTTGGTGGTATTCATGGATATAGCCTTCATCCAATGGTCTTTCTTTACTTGAGTGGCCTCAATTATAGTTTTTGGCTGACATTGACAAAGGTTGTACTATTGTAGGTTTTTGTTTTTATTTTATTTATTTTTTTATCTATCATTCCACCTAGAGGAGCTGGAGCTTTGAGTTTTTAACTTGGGCCGTAACTATTACTTTTGAACGTATCACCTTTCTGGGTATTATTACCCATTATATAAACAACTTTTTTTTTTGGTAAAAACAACTTTTCGTTCGCAACCATGCGCTAAGAAAAACAAACCCCACCAAACAAAACCCACAATCAGCTGCCTACCCTAAGTTTAACAACTGCTTTTCCCGATCTATATGCTGATTACTTGAACAAAAAGATTAGCCAACAAATGAGCTGATGAGTTAGAAATTCTAGAAATATATGAAAACTCCACATGAGTAAAAATCAAAATTAGCTTTTACATGACCATTCTCTATAGCCCTTTTTTTTTAATAACTGTGAGAATCGCCCATGCTTCAATTTCCTTTGACGAAGTGACTTTGAGACCATTCCAAGCATTTGCATCCACAACATCTGAAAGTTTTGGGTTGCGAGATCTCTAGATTGGTCTACTAAATCAATTAAGCCAAAAGTGTATAGAAATAAACAATATGCAGCGAAAATAAAATCACAAGCACACACCACAAGGACACCAAATATAAGGTGGAAAACCCTAATCGGGTAAAAACTAACGATCCGACTTGGATCAATAATCAAACATTATAAACCTTGCAATTATAAGAAACTCAGATTTTCTCCCCAGATATCTCCTACCTAAGGACTGAAGTTACCTTGTGTCGCTTCACACTTCAACGACTTCACACCGCTAATTGCAACAGAATCAATCCAGCGCTTGACTCCTCAAATCTTCTCGCAAGAAGTTAATCTTCTACAAATGATGCAGAAGAGGCTGGCTCTAAATAACTTGTCAGCACAACTCCTTAATAAATATTTAGAGAAGATTTCTCTCTATTAGATCTTCCAATTCAGAATGATGAGAGACTTATTTTCATATCAAAGCCCTTGAGTCCTATAAATAGCCCTTAGGTCGTGCTTAAGGTTGCCTAACTTGATTGAGATTAAAACAAGCAGTTTGGGCACAATTAGAAAAGCAATTTCTAATTCTCCTGGGATTCTGCCGCTTTTTGTTTTAGCACTGGGCCAATTTGCATCATGTTCGTTTGAGTGGATGAACTGGTCGCTCGAGCGGACCCCATTTTGGTTGATCCGGAAACTCAGCTCTCTTTCTCCAGCTTTTTTCTTTTAATCCTTTCAGACTTTCTTCTTCTGAGTCCTTCCAACTGCCCATAATCGTATGAAACACATTTTCGAGTACAAGATTACACCATTATACCTTTAAATGCCCTAAAATCATCTAGCACGCTTTTTCATCCAGATATTAGCTATTGATTGCACAAAATACGATTTTCATTTAGAATTTTAAAGAGAAAAGTATCTCGGAATATACTAAAATGTGTTTTTCATTTAGAAACGGCTCAGAATCTTATGCGATTAGTTCTTATGGCCAAATTTACCTAAATCTCAATTTGAAAGGAAAAAGATATTTCAGAATTTTCTAGAACGCATCTTTCAACCATGAATTGCGTGAAATGTGATTTATAGCCAACATATTCCTAAAGTTGTCTAGAGTCCCTACTGCCGACCCGAAGCACGGGTTTTAGTCTTAAATAACCCTCGATCCTATATAATGCGTTCCTAACTCTAGTATCGCCTGTGAAACCCATTTTAAATAAAAAAAGCATCTCAGAATATCCGAAAATGCGTATTTCAATATAGAATCACACGAATGTGTTTCAATGCAAAATACTATTCCAGAATACCCTAAAATGCCCCCAAATCATTCAGTACGCATTTTTTTCTTTAAAATATAGGCTATTGATTGCGCAAAATGCATTGTTTGTCAGCCAGAAACGGCCTTGAATACCATTAGATTACTTCATATGCCCTAACTTGCCTGAAACCCATTTTAAAGTAAAAAAATAACAAAGAACTTTCTAGAGCGCGTGTTTCAACCGTGAAACGCGTGACATACGGTTTACACTATTTTTTCAGACCTGCAGAGAAATCCTCTACGCCCAAATCATGGCTTTCGGTCTTATACAACCCTTAATCCCCTTCAATGCATTCATAATCCAAGAATCGCGTGAAACAAAATTTAGAGCAAAACGTATATATGGATATCCTAAAACTCTTATTTCAGCCTATAATCATATGAAACACATTTCAGAGCGAAAGATTAGACAATTAAACCCTTAAATGTCGTGGAAACATCAAGCATGCTTTTTCATCCAAATATTGGTTATTGATTGTACGAAATACGATTTTCACTCAAAAATGGCTCAGAACCCAACGAGATTAGTTATTAAGCCCAGATATGCTGAAAATCCATTTTAAAGGAAAAAGATACTCAACTATTTTTTAGAGCGTCTTTCTACCTTGAAATGCAGTTTGGAGATAATATTTTTCAATTGCCTTTTAGAACCCCTTGCGAACTGCCGGAAGCACTGGTCTCATTCTTAAACAACCCTAAATCCCACATAATGAGTGCCTAACCCTTGAATCGCCTAAAACCCATATTAAAGAGAAAAGTATCTCAGAATACCCTCAAAAGCGTGTATCATTTTAGAAGTGCATGAAATGCGTTTTAAAGCAAAAGACTAGACCAGAATACCCTGGAATGCCCTAAAATCACCTAACACGCGTTTTATACAAATATAGGCTATATTGATAACACAAAATATGTTTGTCGGTTAGAGACGGGATAAAATCCCATGATATTAGTTGTTAAGCCCTAATTTGCGTGAAACACGATTTAAAGTAAAAAGATATCACCGAATTTTCAGGGGCGAGTCTTTTTACCGTGAAGTTCTTTACAACATACCTTTTCCCAGAGTCGCCTACAATCTCCTACGAACTGCCTGAAGCACGGGTTTTCAATCCTAATTAGTCCTGAATCCTCTGCAATGTGTTCCTAACCTCGGAAACACGTGAAATTCATTTTGAAGCAAAATGTATCTCACATTAAGAAAAAAATGCATATTTTTGCCTAGATTCGTATGAAACTCTTTTCAAAGCAAAAGACTAGGACATGATACTGTAAAATGCTGTAGAATCATCCATCACGCGTTTTTAACGTATGATTGGCTATAGATTGCACGAAACAAGGCTTTAATTCTGAAATGGCTCATAATCCCATGAGATTAGTTCTTAAGCTCTAATTTGCCTGAAACATGTTTTAATGGAAGAATATATTTCAGAATTTTCTAGAGAGCAACCCTAAATCCCATTTAAAGTGTTCCGAACTGTTCAATCGCTTGAAACTAATTTTAAAATAGAAAAGTATCTGAAGATATCTAAAATTCATATTTGATAATAGAATCGCATGAAACACATTTCAAAGCAAAAGACTAGACCAGAATACCATGAAATGTGCTAAAATCAGCCAATAGGCAGTTTTATCCAGTTACGTGCTCACTATTGATCACACGAAACAAGTTGTTTGTTCGTCAGAAATGGGCTTGAATCCCACTAGATTAGTTATTAAGTCCTAATTTTCCTTAAACATGTTTTATAGTAAAAAAAATATATCACAACATTTTCTAGAGCGCGTCTTTCAACCTTGAATTGCTTGAAATGCGGTTTACAACCAACATTTTCGTAGAGACAGCTGGAAATCCCCTTTGAACTACCCGAAGCATGGGTTTCCGTCTAAAACAACCTTGATCCCCTGCAACACGTTCCTAACTCCAAAATCACGCGAAACCGATTTGAAAGAAAAACATATATCAGAATATCCTAAAATGCATATTTCGGCCAAGATTCATAAAAAATGCAATTCAAAGTAAAAGACTAAACCATAATTCCCTAACATGCCTTTGAATCACCTAGCATGCGTTTTGATTGAAATATACGCTATTAATTGCACCAAATACGGTTTGCTGTCAAAAATCGCTCAGAATCCCACAGATTACTTCTTAAGCCCCAATTTGTGTGAAACTCGTTTTAAAGAAAAAAAAGATATTCCAAAATTTTATAAAGCGCATCTTTCAATCGCGAATAGCATGAAACACAGTTTATAGTTAACATTTTCCTAGAATCGTATAGAACAAAATTTAATATTAAAATAGCTATCGAACTGCCCGAAGCATGTGTTTCAGTCTTAAACAACCCTAAATCCTATGTAAAGCGTACCTAACCCTAGACTCTCTTGAAATCTATTTTAAAGAGGAAAGTATCTCTGAATATACTAAAATGTGTATTTCAGGTAGAAACGGATCATAATTATTTGAAATGCGAGTTAGAGCCAACATTTTCTTAGAGTTATCTAGAATTTCCTGCTCTCTGCGCGAAGCATGGGTTTCAGTGTTAAATGACCCTTAGTATCACTTATGAAACTCATTTTAAATATGAAAGTATCTCAGAATATCCTAAAATGCGTATTTCAAAATAGAATCACATGAATGCATTTTAATACAAAATACTAGTTCAGAATACCCTAAAATGCCCATGAATCATTGAGTATTATTTTTTTATCGAAATATAGGCTATCGATTGCACAAATTACATTCTTTGTTAGTCGGAAACGGCCTTGAATACCATTAGATTAGTTGTTTCACCCTAATTTTATAAAGAGCGTCTTTCAACTGTGAACTGCGTTAAACGCGGTTTACATCCAACGTTTTCCCAAACACACCTAGAATCCCCAATGAACTGCTCGAATTACGACTTTCGGTCTTATACAACCCTTAATCCCATGCAATGAGTTCCTAACCTTAGAATCGCATGCAACACATTTTAAAACAAAACGTATCTTTGGATATCATAAAACTCGTATTTCTGCCCATAATCATATGAAACACATTTTAAAGTAAAAGATTAGATCATTAAACCCTTAAATACCCTGAAATCATCCACCACGCTTTTTCATCCAAATATTAGTTATTAAAATTAAAAACAATACGAAAACGATGCCAAACAAGCCTAAGGGTCTCACCCCTCATCAAGATGATTGACTAAAAACACCCATTACAGCAGTTGTTCGTAAAACTAGAAAAAGTTGAGGGGTTATATATATTTAATTATGTTTTTCCGTACCCGATACTCTCTCTTCCTCTTCGTCTCGCCTGCTAGTCGATTCGAAATCGAAGAATAGACGAAGAAGAAGAGAAAATTGAAACTGGGATTTGATGGAATGAGTTCTTCCTTCATTTCCCGCTCGGAATTGCCTCATCATCGACTCTTTGAATTCGCTAAGACCGCTCTCATCAAAATCTTCGTTTCTCCTTATGCCACTGTCTCTCTTTCTCTTTCCTCCTCCTTCTTCTTTTGCTGGTTTTAGCTGCTCTTTTTACGCGTGATATCGATGGTTTGTTGTTTCTTTCTAGGTCTGTGATTTGTATTGCGGGGGTGGAATCGACATCGACAAATGGGACGAAGCCCAAATCGGTCACTACATCGGCATCGGTAACTCTCCCAAAAACCCTTTTTTTCAGATGCCCAGATCTCCAAAAATCCTAACCATCCATTTCTTGGCCTTTTCTGGGTGACCCAATTCAACGGTTAGGGTTATTCAACTCGGGGGCCAAGCTTTCTCATCAACGGTTTGGATGTTATAATGTTGAAATGTTGTGTTTTTATTAACATTCGAGTTTGAACTGATTTGGGTATCTTGAATTTGGTGTAGATGCGTCCTTGTCTGGAATCAGCGACGCTCGGGAGACGTGGGAGAGCCAGAGAAAGCCTTACACTGCACATTTCTGCGAGTTAGATCCTTGTGTAGTGAGTTTTCTCTATGGCTTAGTTTTTGAACTATGTTTACACTTTATGCAATTGTAGACTCCGATAGTAGTACTTATACATTTCATGTGTTTTCTTGGCCTCGGCAATATAAAATACTCATTTATGTTAGTGTGTTCTTGGGGTACTCATATTTTGCGCCAGTTGAATATGACACCTTTGGTAATTTGCCTTTGTAGGAAAATTTGGAATCGTTTGTGCAAGACAAAGGTGTACCAGTAGATATTGTTTGTTGTTTGCAGCACCTACAGGTTATATTAGTGTCCTTAAGTCTTCTTATTGTATATTTGTTTTCTATGTTAATGATATTCTTGATAAACGAGTATCCCTACACAGTTGTGTTTTGAAACTGAGGACAGGGCAAGGAGACTGCTTCGTAATGTATCGTCTCTGCTTAAGCCAGGGGGATATTTTTTTGGTATTACTACTGACTCATCTACAATTTGGTATGTAATAAGCTTTCATTTTCTTTTGTTTGTTAGCTTTATCTTTTAATTTGAGATTATTCTGAAGCATCCAGTTAGCCTACAGTTAATGGCCAAAAACTCTTGGTAATTTTTTTTAATCACAAAACCTCTTTTTTTCTTTTTGTATAGTACCACTATGAATTTCAAAAGTAATGTTGTACTTCAAGATTGTTAATCCTTTTGATGGTTACCCAATTGCTCTAGATCATAGAAAGATGATAAATACGTTTGTAGGAAGAATACAAGTAACAAGATATTAAAAACAAACCTAGAGGTTGTGAGAGAAATTGAAGACAAGAATCCACTCCCCAAAGAGCTTCGGCTGCATCCTATTGCCAAGAGATTGTCATGATAGACGAGGCACTAAATCCCCATTTACTTAAGGGTTTTTTTTTATAGTAAAAGCATGGGATACTTCCTTATAAATTGATCCATGGAGCATCTTCCATTAATAATAGTTCGGGTGTGATCTCTACCTCCTCAAGTTAAAGCCTTCACTCGTAGTACCACCTTAAATAGAATCCTTCACTTGAAAACAATTTTTTCCTTCCCAGTTTGTGTTTCATGTGTGGGTCAATGATGCAATTTGTTGATCATGTTTCCTACGTTGTTTTTCAGCTTTTGTCATTTGGTATTTTACTTTACCCTTTCTCTTGCCCACCTTCCTCTTCACTCTGTGTTCTCTTCACGAACAGTTTCTAAGGGAGCAGTACTCTCGAAAATCCCAGTTTAGTGATAACATGGGGAGTTTGGAAGGAAAGTAATCAAACCGTCAATGGAAATGTTCTCTGATTGTGAATTGACTCTAAAGATTAACTGTGAGAACTTGGTCTGGGCGGTAACATGTCAAATACAGGCTTCAAACAGTGAATCTCCGCTAGCCCTCATTGGAAATATCCAAGTCTTGACCCTGGGCTTATAAGCCAAACTCCATCTTAACTCAACATGAGGCCTTTTAAAACCGTGCGGTCTCAGAAATTGTAAGAACTCTGGAGTTAAGCGTGCTCGGGTGGGAGGAGTACTAGGATGGGTAACCTGCTTAAAAGTCCCCGCGCGCGCGCGTGGGCCAAAGCAGACAATTTCATGATGAGCTGGGTAGGGCTATTACAGTTGGTATTAGAGCCGAGGACGGCTCTATTTCTGGTGTGGGAGAATGTCAAAACTTGGTCCGGGCGGCACCCTTAACCACGAGGCGTAGTGTGTGTCAACCACGGGCTTCAAATGGTGAGTCTCTGCTAGCCCGCATCGAAAATATCAAGTCCTGACCCTGGGCTTATAAATCAAACTCCGTCTTAACTCAACATGAGGACTTTTAAAACCGTGCGGCCCCAGAAGCCGTAAGAACTCTGGAGTTAAGTGTGTTTAGGCGAGAGCAATACTAGGATGTGACCTCCTGGAAAGTCCCCGCGTGCACGTGAGCCGAAGCGGACAATTTCATGCTGAGTTGGGTGGGGCTGTGACATTAACTCTTGCTCCAAATTTGGGGGTCAAAAGGTTTCATGGAGCACTCTTACCGGAAAGAAAATTGGGAGTTAAAGATCCCATTGAATCAAATTGAACCCACGAATCTAAGAAATTCTGAGAATTCTTTATCTTAATTCAGAGCCCGGGATTTGAATTGATGTCCTCTCATTGATTCTTCCTAAAGAATCCAATTCTATTGGAATGCCTTGTGGTTTAAAAGTAAATAAATTTAAAAGGTAGATCACATATCAATTTGGATATGGAATGGGTTGTGGTTAGGGCTAGGGCAGGGCTCAGGGCCTCAAAACAAGAAAACCATTATTTTTATTTTTATTTATTTTTACATTGTTACTAAGAATCAAGTGTGGAACGAGCGTTATCTTGTCTAACCTCAATTGCGAAGGAACCATTAAGAAAACATTTGGAGAATATAAGTTGTCTTTAAATTTCTTTTATTGGACAAAGTCATACGTGCTTTGGTGACTTGGGTTCTAGACATATGGCTTTATTTATTTTGTTTAAGGAAAATGGTTAAAGAGTCTCATCTCATCTATTTCACCCTCCTCTCACAAGAATTTTCACGTATGAAATCATTTCAGCAGTGTCTTATCTTTGAAAATCTTAAACTATTTGCATTCACATGCCTTTTATCAATTAGCATTATTTTCAATTTAAAACTGATTGGACTATCAAGCATTGTTGGATTTCATTCATAAAAGTAAATGCACTTAAAAAATATTTTTAGTATATAGCCTTTTAAAAATTGAGAGCTATAGTTATCTAATTAAAAGGATATTTGGATCACCCCATATCCTTAAAGTTTTATGCACATACAAACTACCTCTATGAATTGGTTGGCATCCCAAGTAACTCTATAGAGGTTAACAAAAAGGAGTACACCCTTTTTGCACTACAAGAATATATAAAAATAACATAAAAAACCTAAATAAGAAGCAATAAAACCGTGCAACACTTATTGCTTGTGCATTAAGTACAATACGTATCTTAAATAATCAAATATAGATGAAATGAACCAAGTATGTGTGTATGGATTTTTATGACATTTTGTAATAGGTAGGTGGGTATGAAATTGTCTTCATATTTGCATTTTATTAATAGCAAAGTGACTATTACTTATATAAAGACATATATTGTATAAAATAAATAAAAGAAGGAGGGCCTGGCCCGGCTGGGCCTGGCTGGTAGTATCCAACCCAACCCTCAAATTTCAGGGCTTGCAAAAAATTGTCCGAGCCCGGCCCAGGGCTTTTCTTTAAAAACAAAAGCCCTCATTTTAAGGACTTTTTGAGGGCCGGAGCCCCCTTGTCTCAGAGCCAAATTGATAGGCCTAGTTGTGGTCTTAGAAGAAGGCTTGATCTGACTTTTCATCCTAAAATGGGTGGTGAGGATTAAAGCTGGAAGGAGTGATGTAGGCAAGCTGGGATCTTTTGGAATAGGGGGGGCTGGAAAATGATGGGATAAATTGTGAGTCTTTTTGGCTCTGGTAGGATGAGCGGATTCAAATTGATATGAAATCTTGGCTATTAAGAAAATATTATTAATTAAGTTTATGGATTTTAACGGAAAAAAACCCTTAAAGTTGAGAAATGCTGGGGGGGGGGGGGGGGGGGGGCGGAATACACTTCATAATGACGGCAAAGGTCCATGGTATCATGGAATAACCCGACATTTGAATGTAGGTTCTTCCATGATATCATGGAACATCAGGTTTCCATGACCTCATAGAATAGAAGTCCTCTGCCGTTATTATGAAGTTTTTGGGCCCTCCATCATATTTCTTAACTTTAAGTTTTTATGTTCATAAAAACCCCTTAAGGTTATTTAAGGACCCTTGATAGTCCAAGGTAACTCAACAAATGCACTTTAATGGGCTGAAAGAGAACTATAGTCCCTTGGACCGTGTACTTTGTGGTGAATTGTATAATATCAATGTTGGTGTGAGAGAGGCTGTTAGTAACTTCTTGTGTTTTCTTTTGTTGTTAATAATGTTTTGTTTCCTTCCAGAAATAAAAGGTATCTTATACTTTGATTCAGTACAAAGTGCAACTTGTCTGCTGGCTTTAATCTTTGTTTTGCATCCTCCAGTTTACTGGGCAGTAAATTTGAAAGTCGGTTACTTTTGTGATTCCTTTCTTCGTAAATGTTTTAGGACGAAGTACCAAAAGAATGTTGAAGCATCACACAATAAGGGAGGTGGTATGAAGCCAAACACAGTTCCAAACTGCATACGATCAGAGAACTATGTCATTACTTTTGAAGTCGAGGAAGAGAAGTATTAATGAATCTCTGCGTCATCATTGATGTTTTTCAATTCCTTTTTATTCCCTTTCTTTATCAACCATTTTATTGTTACAATTATAACATGCAAATCAATTTTCAGGTTCCCATTATTTGGAAAGAAATATCAGTTGAAATTTACTAATGACATTGCTTCTGAAACTCATTGCTTGGTCCATTTTCCAAGCTTGATCAGGTTAAAATTTTATCTCGCCTTAGAATATGATTTCTTGAGATCATTTTCAATAGAAAAAAAATGTCAAGATGATTTTAACACTAAGGAATGTTCGAATCAGGTTGGCTAGAGAAGTTGGTCTTGAATATGTGGAGATTCAGAACTTGACTGAATTTTATGATGATAACAGGTACCTTCTCTCATAGTACACAGCTCAATCTTTCTGATTTGTTAACTTGTATGTTTTTCAAGGTAATACATTTGGGCATCTCAGTTAATTACATGGAAGTTCAAATGTTCAATATATGTTAAAATCCATAAATGAGGAATTTGGAAAGGTGGCAAATGGATCCTTTCCTCAATTATCACTTTCCATGCTTTTGGAATTAACATGGTAGTGTTTTAGGTATATCTTTTATCATTTTGTGGGTTAGGTGTGTATAACAATGATTCTTTGATACCAATTAAAAAAAAATCTTTGCTGTTCCGCTTATATCTGTTGGGAACAGTTTGCTACTTCCATTTTTTCTTCTCTCTAAAGTTGTATGATAGTTTTAGCATGCCCCAATTTTAGACAGTAAGATGGCTCATGGCCATAGGACATTCCAGCCATTGCAGTGTGTTAGAAGGATATTTCTTTAAAATGCATTAGTCATTGCTTATAATAATGAGAGATCTACGTCTGAAAGCTCTCTCTCTGCCCATTGTTATTTGGTTCTAGGGTTAGGGCTGCTTTTGCTTCTCCTTTCTATTCCCTTCACCTTATAGGCGCTCAATTTCAAGCAAGAAGTTTCACATCTGGAAGAGCATGGGTTTAGGGTATCCATGATGAGTTTAGTTTGAAAATTGAAGATCACTTGGAAAGCTCCAATCCCTCCCTCCCCACTCCTCCTCCCCCCCCCCCCCCCCCCCCCACAACCCGCCCCCAAAAAAAAAAAAAAAAAAAACCAACCCACGTCCCACCCACCAAAAAAAAAAGTATCTAAAATCGCTGAAATTTGAACTTCAGTTGTGAGAACTGAGAAGCCTCCTAGCAACCCGTTCTTTATCAAATGAGTCATTTCATGTTTTTCTCTTCGGTTTGACAATTTTGCATTGGATTGCTCTCTATTGATGCGTTTGGTTACATTTTGAGGTTGCAAGCATGTTACAAGAAAGGGACAACAAAGGGATCAGTAAAAATATTGACTACTTGTTGGGTCCCATTTTTGGTTTTCTTCTTGAAGGTGATACTCTTGAAACTTGATTTCTAAATTATCGAAAAAGCATTCTGATGCGTGGTTTTTAGCTTAATGCGGTGCAAGGTTCACGCTCTTTGGGTGACTAAATCACCTCCTGAGTGAAGTTGACTAAGCCAAGTTGGACCTAGTTGCATCCTGGCGGCCTAAAAGTCTTCAAAATTTATGAAAATGAAAAAGGTCTTAGAAACTAGAAAACAATGTCATCTGAATATGTAATTTTAAGATTCATAGTTTAATTATTTTTAAATTTAATTAGTAATAAGCAACCATGTTTGCTTTTAAAAAAACTAAATATGATGAGCAGTACCTTTGATCTTTGAATGCTAAGATCTTCCAAAAAATGTGGTTCTAATCTTCCAAATCAACATAGAAGGTCCCCATGATCTTGTCACAGCTTATCTCAGTAGGAAAATGGGGAAGCAAATGAGTGTCGACCTTTTCTCATATGACTCAACCAAGGTGGTGACTCAACTAAGTAGCTATTAAGTCTTGGTTGATCTCTAAATTCATACCCAATGTGCCTGTGAAGTTGATTGTTGAGTTCTTGCTACTAGTGGTTGTTGAGCTGTGCATGGTAGTATGACTTGATTTCTATGATGGGGAAGCATACTAGTTTTCCACCGATTGAACTCTCAATCCTCAACCCAAAGGGGTCCATCAAATCCAACCACTGGATTAGCTTCACCACAATTCGATCATCATCATTCCCATGGGGCTGATTCATGCATCTGTGGGATCTTCACAATCTTGTATTGGATCACTATGTGACCCTTGGATCACCATATCTCTAGCCTCCCTTGGATCACCATGGCTCTAGCCTCCCTTTTTCTTGGATCATCATTGATCATCCTCATCCTTGAATTGCATTCCTTAACATTGGATCATCATTCTCACCACTTGATCTTACACTCTTATGCCCATCTAGGGATGGCTCACTTGTTCACAAATACTCGTGGGCATTCCCCACGTTGACATTATTATGATGATGTTGCCATTTGGAGGAGAATCATGTGTAGGTGATGCCAATTTATGCATGCTCCTGGGACTTACTCATCTTGATTTTGTTCATCAAGTTCTTTGGTATATTAAGAAATTCCCTAGCAGAGGAATATTGTTCATCATTTGCATGTTAAGCTTATTTAGATGCTGATTGGACTGGCTAATTAGATGATGGATGATCCACATTTAGATATTGTTAGAGATATTAGATTTTTTAGAGATGTTAGGTTAGATTTGCTATAGATATTGGACTGGCTAATTAGACATGTATTATATAAACAAATAAAACAAACTAATAAATGTCCAATTTTCAAAACAAATGTCAAGATAAATGTCATTCAAAATGGCCCATATTAATAAAATTCAACAACTAAACTGTCTAAAGCTTCAAAATATTCATCACAAGTCACAACCGTGGAGTTTAAATTTACTACATCCCTCAACAAAAGTAAAAAAGTTCTGCCAAATGCTAAAGTCATATCAACTATCAAGATTGTCATTATTTCCATCATCATCCTCATTTGCAACATTCACTTGATTTCCCTCATCAAACTCCGAAATATCCCCATCTGCACAACCGAGCTCCACATTAGCCCAATCATGAACCTCCTCAATGGTCATCAGGGCTGGTTCTTCATCAACCCAATCGGCCAAAATATCAATGTTCTCCAAGTTAATAGGGTCCGTAGCATTTTTCCCAGTTCTTTTAATCAGGTTCTTGCAATTTATATAAAATAAAAGATTCTATCGCTATACCTATAATTTTTCTTAAAGTAAGATTTAAATTAAAGTACATACCTTTCCCGCAACTTTAGATTGTAGTGTACGAAAACTAGATCATTTAATCTTTGATGCTCTAGTCTGTTTCCTTTAGGAGAATGGATGTGCTAAAAATTGCTCCAATTTCTTTCACATCCACTTGCACTAAACATTGACTTAACACTCGAATTGCAAGTCTTTGCAACTTAAGAGTGTCATTTGGAAATCTTTCCCACCATCTATCTGTCGAAGTTTTAAATAAAATGTAGGACTTTCAAATTTCAAGTTAAAAGTTTGAACTAATTACCTAATAATTAATAAAAGATAAAGGATATTAAATGTTTGATTACCTGCGGAGACAGCTTGAGACGGTTGCGAATTTCTGGTTCAGACCCAAATCCCATATTGCACTCCTTACATTCATCCACTTGCATGAAAATGATTTCTTAGGTATCTTCATCAGCAACTAATCTTGTAATAACATCATTCAAGCCTTTATTAATTTCTCTACTATTCATGTCCAATCGGGGATTGAAGAAGACTTGGGGGTTCAAGTAGAAAGCCGCAGCATGTAGTGAACAATGCAACTGACTGTCCCATCTGCAATCAATAACATTCCAGTAAGGAGAGTATTCAATTTTCTTCTTGAACCTTTTTTGAATGAATTCTTTTGATTTATCCATCGCCTGATAGATATAGCCCAGGGCAGACTTATCTTCACTATCAACCAAGCGAAGAACAGTGACAATAGATTCACTAACATTTAAATATGTTATATATTCCTCCAAAATTGAGAACTCCAAAGAATTTCACTGATGTCCATCCCAATAGCAGTAGCAGAATAGCTAGATTGCACCCAAGCAATACCTGTCCACATTTGTCTAAGTTCATTTTTGAACTAATAAAGACATTGCAAGCTAATAAAATTGTTGCAAATCTTGTAATAGCCGGGCGAATCAGATCTCTCCCATTAGTAAAATCTCTTTTCACGGAATTCAACACATATGCATGATTGTAAATGAAATTTGTAACTTTCCTTGTTGTCTCAATTGTCTCTGCATTTCTTGGAAACGAACTAGGCTTCACCATGTCTTCTAAAATTAAGTATATGCAGGGAGCTGCACAAGCTGTCCAATAAAATGTTCCATATTTTTGTTGCCAATTTTTTCCTGCTACTTTATTTGTGGCATCATTATCTGTTATAAATTGAACAACATTGTTAGCATAATGGCTCAATAGGAGCCGATAATGTTGACTTTCTCATGGGACATCTCTTCACATGGGCCAACTGACATCACACATGGTGCAAAGCAGAGAAAGCATGGGCACCTTACTTGTACATACCGGAACTTGTGCCGCAAGCAATCTGATGCAGGCCCTAGGGTTAGGGCTTGCGTGGGAAGTGCTCAAAGCACAATGGGTGCCGAAGCACGTGTCCGAAGACACAATAAATCTCTGCAGAGATAATAAACGAGGACGCATCTCAATGGGAAAACCCAATTTCATTAATCAACAATGCTCTCTAATTCTTCACTACAATGCCATATAAATAAGAAAGATAACTTAGGGCCTAAGAAATCTAATTAATCTAGGAAACTAAATAAAATGGAAACCTAAACCTAATTACAATATTTAAAGTAATGACATAAAAATAAATTCCTAAATCTATGTGGGCCCTACACATGTGGCCATGAGGTCTATGCTGCATCACATTCTCCCCGGGTTGGAAAGAACTTGACCTCGAGTTCGGTAAGTGTCTGCCTGGATCGAAAATCAATCGAAAGAACTTTCTATTAGTTGGCTGATCTTAAGCTTGTACACAGATCTTGAAAATGCTGAGCATGACACGTCCTTTGATTTGACGGTTGAAGTGTGCTTGGAGGGACAAGTGAACCATGGGGGAGGTCACATGTGGAATTCGCACCATCAAATCGCAATCTTTGACTAGCTGTTCTTGATCTCCCGATTTCCATTGTTGATCCCCAAAGACAAAATCAATTTGAGAGTTTATGTGGGGAATATCAACAGCTTGCTCTCATCACTTGGTGTCATAGGAGGAATTTCATGGCCAACTGTAGATGTGGAATCTTCTGTGTATAACTCCGGTTGATCGGTCTGAATATCTGCTGGCATTGGTTCCTCAACACGGTCTGTTATGTGTGGCGTCTTTTCTTCTTTAAGTGTAATTTCCACTAGATGAGACCTTTTAAGCATCCTCTCCACACGAATTGCTTCCCAATATGCCTCATGAATGCTTTTACTGTCATTCATTTTCTCCAATATTTCCGATCTCAAGCCTCTGATGAAACTAAGCAAGTCATGCTCCTCATCATCTTCTAATCCACACTTGTCATGGAGCCAAGCAAACATATCACCATAGTCAAGAACAAATAATTCTCCTTGTTTCAAATCAAGAAATTGCGTAAAATAGACTTCATTCTCAAAATTCCATATTTACCCGCATATTTGTTGACTCTTTGAAGTGCATTGTGGAGTTTACCGATATGGAATTTCATATTGGCTTGGATGTAATAATGGGCTAACCTGATGTCATAGACCTGCTTTCCACGAACACACGAGTTAAAAGAAAGATGAAACTTGACGCCGGATGGACCCACTATCACGAAAATAAATCCTGGTTGTCGATTTGGTCAAATATGCTATTTGACTGCTCTTTGATGATGCCAGCTGTTTTTTTTTTCCTACAACTCTGCTTTGGTTTTAAACTGGGCTTCTTCAATGATGGGCCAGTTGTACTGAATTTGGTCCTGACCTAAACTGACCTCGTGCTCAAGCCCACAAGTAACTCAAGATGTATGATGACATATTGCAGAGATAGACATGTACAAGAGGCCTTTTCTTTCTTTGTTTCTGTCTTGGACTTGCGAACAAAGATTATGGAGGAGTGCTTCTTGTTGTTTAGACTTCAACGAGAAGGAGATGATGGTGAGACGGTCGTGCGATGATGGCTGGTGGTGCGCGTGCAATCAAAGCTTCAGTGCCAGGTACTGCTCGATCTCTCTCTATCTACTTCTCTTCTTCTTCTTTTTTTCTCTGCTGGTTTGGGGGCTCTCTTTCTTTCCTACTCTTTTTTTTTTTTTTTTTTCTAGGTTGGGATTTGAGAAAGAGATAGGGGTGGGGAGTTTGGGGTTCGGTTGTGGCTTGGGGCTGGATTCTGCGAGAGGGTTTTTTTATTGGCTGGGTTGAGGTGTGGAAGTTCGACGGGGAAGTCCGGTTTTTCTTTTTTTTGCTGGGAGGGGGTTTCTATGGGTGGAATGGGGAACGATGGTATGGGTCTAGGGCCTGGGATTTACAGTAGTGGGGATGGCTAGAAATTGGTTTGTAATGGTTGTGGGCAACAGATAGGATTCAGCAGGGAGCGTATTGAATGGCAGGGAGGTTATGGGATGATGAACGGAAGGAGGGATAGGGGTAATCACGTCGATGATCGGGGATTATTTGGCTCTGATACCAATTGATGCAGGCCCTAGGGTTAGGGCTTTCGTGGGAAGTGCTTAAAGAACAATGAGTGTTGAAGCACGTGTCCGAAGACAATAAATCTCCGCAGAAATAATAAACAAGGACGCACCTCAATGGGAAAACCCAATTTTATTAATCAACAACGCGCTCTAATTCTTCACTACAATGCCATATAAATAAGAAAGATAACTTGGGGCCTAAGAAATCTAATTAATCTAGGAAACTAAATAAAATGGAAACCTAAACCTAATTACAATATTTAAAGTAATGAAATAAAAATAAATTCCTAAATCTACATGGGCCCTACACATATGGCCATGAGGTCTATGCTGCATCACAATCGCCTTATGGACCTTTGCAACGATGGAGGATATAAATAGAGGCCTTCATCGCTCATTTGAGGTGTGAAGAAAACAGTAAGCAAAACCGAGAAGGTGAGGTTTGGGTGTACGTGGGATTAGGTTTTGAAAGAGTGAGAACTCCATCTGTAATCTTTCCTTCATAGTGATTCTCTTGCCGTCTTCTCTCGTGGATGTAGGCTCAATCCGAACCACATAAAACCCTTGTGCGAAATTATCATGGTGTGATTATTTCTCTGTTCTATGGCTTTATCGGTGCCTAAGCACAACAAACTGGTATCAGAGCCCAGATTGAAGGTGGGCCACGTTCCTGATCTCAGATCAGGTGTTGAATAGCAATGGAAATAGGCTGATCTAGATCGGTCTCAAGTGGGGCACGATGATTGTGGATCTGGTCATCTTGGATCGGATCTTGGTTGCTTGTAGAAGTACAACAGAGAAGGAAGAAAGGGGATTTGTGCTTGGAGCGCAGATCTGACCTTCTTAAAGTGCCATTGTCAGAGCAGAAAGGCACAATGTTTGGTTTTGCAGAGAAGGTTGGCTGCTGTCCGACCATTCCCTGCTGCCGTCGGACCGCTCAAAGCCCGAATCCGGAGAAGAAGGCGCTCTTTGGTTTCCTGCAAACACAGATCTGAACTCTACAGATCTTAGCATTGTTGCAAATAAGAACATCATAGAGGAGGACCGTCTCGTGTTGATCTCAAAGTGGGATACTTGTTTTGCCCCCTTTTTTTGTTTCTTTTTTGTCAAGGCATGTGGGAGAGAAGTTTTCTGACAGCCTTTTGATTAAAAAAAAAACAAAAACAAAAAACCTTGTCTCCCACTTTCGGTGGAGGAAAGGAACATGCCCCACTTGGTACTCTGAAGCACCCCGAGAATTGGTGGTCCCTCAGAGCCTACAATGGAACAGAAGAAGAAAAGGCCCTGGGGCCAGGTCAGATTCGGGTCGGCCTGACTTGCTCAGAAAAGTCATAAAGCGAAGTCCATTATGAAGCACTGAAATTTGGAATTTTGCAACTACGGCAAAATTTATATAGGAAAATTCAATGG
The DNA here is from genome assembly GCA_028538565.1 of Umbellularia californica. Classification (NCBI taxonomy): domain Eukaryota; kingdom Viridiplantae; phylum Streptophyta; class Magnoliopsida; order Laurales; family Lauraceae; genus Umbellularia; species Umbellularia californica. Next base: position 44,098,742 of record JAPQWN010000004.1, read on the forward strand.
CAAAATTGACTTCAGTTTATGGCATATGAAGATGCATGCTTTGCTAGTTCAAAATGGGTTGTATAAATCTCTAAAGGGCAGGAATGCCCTGCCAGAGACCATGCTAGTGAAGATAAGAATGATTTGTTGGAAAAGACATACAGTCAAGTTTTGCTATTTTTTAGCAACGAAGTACTGCGAAAGGTTACTCAGGAGAAAACTATTGCTGGCTTATGGCAGAAGTTAAAGAATCTGTACATAACAAAGTCTCTCACAAATCGCTTGTACTTGAAGAAGCAATTGTTCACTTTACAAATTGAGGAAGGTACATCTATTGCAAACCATATTGCTTCATTCAATAAAGCTGTTATGGATTTGGGAAACATAGATGTCAAAATTGATGATGAAGACCAAGCTATTATGCTGTTGTGTCCTTTACCACCCCCATACAAGCATTTTGTTGATACCATGATGTATGGTATAGAGACTGTCCATGGAGGATGTTGAGTTAGCTTGAAGCTCTAATGAGTTGAAGAAAAAGGTTGCGGCTGAAAATGACAACTCAGGTGAGGGTTTGGTAGTATGGGGAAGAACGGAGAAGAAAGGTCCAAACAGAAGAAGTCATTCTAAATCAAAATCAAGATCTAGAAAATTAAAGTTTTTCTATTGTCATAAGGAAAGGGCACTTTAAGGGCGTGTTTGGCACTTAACTAGTTAAAGTGAAGTAAAGTGAATCTAGACAAGAAATGACAAGGGGTTATATCAAACGTACACAATTTCAAAATTCCCTCCGAATTTTTCAAAAAAAGTCAAAAGTGCAATCTCCTTTCTCCACCAAAAGACAAAAAAACTCCACTTTTCTATACAAAAAGTCAAAATGATTCCATACCAAACAACTAAAAACAAAACACCATCATAACACCTTATATTTTATTCTCTCTTGATTTGATGCTTTACCTCACCATACTTCAATTCACCATACATCCAAACAGGCCCTAAGAAAGAGGGTCTAGAACGTAAAAGGAAGGAGAAAATCTCTGACTCTAGAAATGTAGCCGCTGTTGCAGAGGACAGTTCTGATGGTGCAGATGTTCTCCCTGATACTGTTATTAGCTCAGGTGATGAGTGGATCCTTGATTCGGGTTGTTCCTATCATATGTGTCCTAACAAGGATCAGTCTATAGATGGTGCTAAAGTTCTTATGGGGAACAATGTAGCCTGTAAGGTTATTGGAATAGGATCAATCTGAATTAAGATGTATGATGGTATTGTAAGAACCTTGTCCAATGGTTAGGCACATTTTGGAGTTGAAGAAAAATCTGATTTCCTTGGGTATGCTTGACTCTAATGGCTGTAATTACAAGGCTGGAGGTGGAGCTATGAGAATTTCCAAAGGCGCTCTCGTGATGATGAAGGGGCAAAAGCATAATGGTCTCTATTTTCTTGAAGGCACCACAGTTACAAGTGCTGCTGCCATGTCATCCTCATATTCAGATTTGGACACTACCAAGCCGTGGCATATGTGGCTTGGTTGAGAAAGGTAGGCCAGAAAACAGGAAAGCTGGACTTCTGTGAACATTGTGTCTTTGGAAAGCAATGCAGAGTCAAGTTCAGCACTGCAGTTCATTGGACCAAGGGTACTTTAAATTATATCCATTCTGACCTTTAGGGTCCCTCTCGTATTCCATTTCTTGGTGGTGGCAGATATATGTTGACCTTCATTGATGATTATTCTCGAAAGGTTTGGGTGTATATTTTAAAACACAAGGATGAAGTCTATGCACAATTCAAGATATGGAAGGCTATGATCGAGAAGCAGACAAGCAAACAGATCAAGCTCTTGAGAATGGATAGTGGCTTGGAATTTTGTGGAGGTGCTTTTAATGAGTTCTGCAAGAATTAAGGTATTATGAGACATCGCATGGTCGGGAATACACCATAATAGAATGGGCTTGCAGAATAGATGAACATAACTCTTTTGGAGAGGACCCGGTGTATGCTCTCTCATGTTGGGTTACCCAAGAAGTTCGGGGCGAAAGCTATTAATACAGCTTGTTACTTGATCAACAGGTCCCCATCAAAGGCTATCGAGTGTAAAACTCTGAAAAGATATGGTCCGGGCCTTCTGCTAGTTACACAAATTTGCGAATATTTGGTTGTCCTGCTTACGCTCATGTGAATGATGGTAATCTTGAACCAAGGGCAAGAAAGTGATATTTATAGGGTATGCACATGGGGTCAAGGGATATAAACTATGGTGCCTAGATGGAAAATCACCCAAATGCATTATCAGCAGAGACGTGACCTTTGATGAGTCTGTAACACTGAAACCAAGAAAGGAGTGTCTGGATGCCGGGCCTGACCACAGTGTTAGTAAACAAGTGAAGCTTGAAGTGGAAGCTTCAGAAAACTTGCAAGAGAGTTTGCAGGAAAATGTCCTAGATCAACAAGATGTAGAAGAGGTAGAAGGCTTAAATCCGGAGATTGCGGTTCTGCAAGAGTACATGCTTACTAGGGACAGAGAGGGGGCAAGTTAAGCCACCTCAAAGATATGGCTATGAAAATATTGTTGCTTATGCTCTTAATACGGCTGAAAATATTGAAGCAGAGCAGGTAACATATCATGATGCCATCACTAGTAAAGAATCAACAAAATGGACTGTTGCCATGAGTGAGGAGATCGAGTCTCTTCACAAGAATCATACTTGGGAGCTAGTGAAACCACCAAAGGGTCAGAAGATTGTTGATTTCAAATGGGTCTTCAAGAAGAAGGAACTCTAGGGGTGGAAGATGGTAGGTTCAAAGCACGGCTGGTTACAAAAGGCTATACTCAAAAGGAGGGTATGACTTCAATAAAGTGTTCTCTCCTGTGGTGAAATATAGCTCCATTCGGGTGCTACTTGCTACGGTTGCTCTATTGGATTGAGAGCTCAAGCAGCATAATGTCAAGACTACTTTTCTACATGGCGAGCTAGAAAAACAAATTTATATGCATCAACCATACCAAACCAAACCAAACCAAACCAAGCCTTTTCCCACTAGGTGGGGTCGGCTATATGGATTTGACGACGCCAATCAAGTCTGTTTAGGGCCATGTCCTCCGTTAGATCCATGTGGGCAAGGTCATGTTTAATAGTTTCTTTCCAACTTCTCTTGGGTCTCCCTCTCCCTCTCCTACTCCTGGCAATCTCTATGCCTTCACACCTTTTAACAGGTGCTTTCATTGGACGCCTTTTAACATGGCCAAACCATCTTAGTCGATTTTCTCTCATTTTATCTCCAATCGGTGCTATTCCTACTTTGCCCCTAATCTCCTCATTCCTAATCCTATCTCTCCTTGTGATCCCGCACATCCATCTTAGCATTCTCATCTCCGCAACTTCCATCTTCTTAACATGATTATGCTTTACTGCCCAACACTCTGATCCATATAACAATGCTGGTCTTACCGCCACCTTATAATACTTTCCTTTAACCCTGAGGGGGACTTTCCGATCACACAAGACCCCCGAAGCACTCCTCCATTTGGTCCACCCGGCCTGAATCCTGTGACTTACATCAGTATCAATCCCTCCATCCTGTTGCACCATCGATCCAAGGTACCTAAAGTTTTATTTCTCTACAATCTTTTGTGTGCCTAAACTTACTTCTATGTTACCAAGTGTCCTACTTTGGCTAAACTTGCACTCCATATATTCCGTCTTGCATCGACTTAGCCTAAACCCTTTTGTCTCTAACGTTTTCCGCCATAAGGCTTTGAAATCCAAGGTAAGGAGGACCATGTTTGCTTATTAAAGAAATCATTGTATGGCCTAAAGCAGTCTCCTAAACAGTGGTACAAGCGTTTCGATACCTTTATGGTTGGAAACGGCTTTTGCAGGAGTGAGTATGACAATTGTGTCTATCACAAGAAGCTCTCACATGGTTCTTTTATTTATTTGTTGTTGTATGTTGATGACATGTTAATAGCTACTAACGACATGTTTGAGATCAACAGGTTGAGGGCTCAACTCAGTGGTGAATTTGAGATGAAGGACTTAGGTTCTGTGAAGAAAACTCTTGGAATGGAGATTCAAAGGGACAGGAATGAGGGCAAATTGTTTGTCACAAAAGGGGCACCTTGAGAAGTTTTGGAACGCTTTGGTATGCAAGGTTCTAAACTTGTGAATACTCCACTTGCAGATTTTTTTTAACTTTCCGTTGTTTTATCAGCACAAACTGAGGAAGGCGTGGAGCACATGTCACTTTTCGTTGTTTTATCACCACAAACTGAGGAAGGCATGGAGCACATCACACGTTTGATGCAGCAACAATAATATGTCATGGCAACAAGGCTCGTGGGCCACATGTGGGACCCATGAAAATATCTTATTTTTAATTAGCATTTAAGTTTAGCAGCGATTGCAATTAGGGTTAATTTTTAATTTGGATAGGATTTTATTCTTGTTTCCTAGTTTGATTAGGAATGATTTCTTAGGGCTTAAGTTTCTTTTATTATATATATGACGTTGTAGAGATTAAATAATCTTAGAGATTAGAATTGATTAATAGAATTTCTTGTGTGGATTTTTCGTTGGAGACTATTTCTTCTTTAAATGATTGTTCTTCAGAACCCTAATTGTGCCCTGGCACTTGCATCCTAACCCTAGGTTGCATCAATTGGTATTAGAGTCGATCGATCCTTGATTAGACAGCGTAATTACCCCTATCCTTTCCCTAAGCCATCGTTCATCTCCTTTGTTGCAGGTGAAGTGGAGTCTTCCCCCAATCCATTGTCCATCTCCCTACCAAATCCATTCAGAGACTCCTGTCACCACAACTCAAATGCTCAGACCGAAACCACCCCACGGACACCACTTTCGTCCCTTTTCCATCAAAAATTCTTCCCCAGACCCGTCACACCATCCAGTAGAACCCAACCCCACTCCAGCCAATTCCCTCGCACAACCTAACCAAACCCATCTTCCCAATCTCCACCCCCTTCCGGTCTCTCCCGAAAACCCACTGCCGCTCCCAAAATTCATGGTCCAACCCTAAATTCCAAAACCCGCTTCTCACATAGCCCCATTAGCCCTTCACTGCGACAACCAGTCTCCCTTTCATCATCAACCAAGACCCTAGCCTTTGAATCCCAGCACCCACTTTCGAAAGCCCCAAACCAGAAAAAAAAAAAAGGGAAAGAGCAGAACAGAGAAGGAGCAGAGGACGAGCACCATACTTGGCACTCGAGCTTTCCTCCACCGCGCTGCATCGCCGCCACCGTCGCCGCCGTCTGCTTACACCTTCCTACCGGTCGACGTCGCCAGTCGCTGGAACACCCAGTCCAATTCATCGCTACAAGTCGTCATCGCCATTGGAGACCCATTCATCTCATCACTCCCTCCTCACTTTTCGTTGAAGCAGTAAGCAACTAAGGAGAGGACCCCTTTGTTTCTTTGCTTGTACAAACCCCAAAGCTCAGAGAAGTATTCTCTCTGCACGTGTCCTCGTTGAGACAAGTGATTCAGTTGGGCCTGCTTTTCGGTTCGGGTCAGGTAAGATCAAGTCCGACCCTATCAGTCCAACCCACACAGCATAATCTAGTCAACAATTAATTTTGCCCAATCAACGGCTCATTGTTTCTACGAAATTGGAGCAATCAGAGGTCGGATTTTCGATCAATTTTCGCCAGCGTGATCGTGAAGAGTAGATCTACCCATCAGGTTAGTCAAAAATTTTAAATTTGCAATAAAATAAAATAAAAAGAAAATGCCTCCCAAGAAGCAGGTAGAAGTGGAGTCTTCCTCCAATAATGATGATGATCTGAGAGGAACTGTTGGGCAATTATCAGTAATGATGGTTCAAATGCAAGAGACCCTTGCAAGGATTGAAACCCGATTAACCACTTTGGAAACTAATCGGCGCGTGAAGATAATCATCGGGATGATGGAGGACATAATCGGAATCAACAAGATCCACATGTAGTAAATGTTGATCGAGATTTGGGTATTAAACTTGTGATTCCTGAATATGATGGGAAATTGAAGCCAAATGAGTTCTTGGATTGGTTAATGTGCGTTGAAAATATTTTTGCACATAAACCAATGACGGATGGTCACACTGGTGGCAACTCGATTTCCAATTATGCTGCCATATGGTGGGCCAAGTTGCAAAAGAATAGGAGATACCAACAAATTGACCCTGTTGACACGTGGGCTGAGATGAAAAACTTGTTAAAGCAAAAAATCCTGCCTGTTAATTACCCCACAGATCTGCGTTTCACGTTTTCAATACGTGAAACAAGGATCTAAGACAGTTGTTGAGCATTCTGAAGAGTTTATGTCCATGCAAGTCCATTGTAGGTTGAATGAAGATGATGAGGTATTAGTTGACAGATACTTTAATGGGCTTACACTTGATATTCAAGATATCCTCGCATTCAAGCATTTTGATAATGTTGATGAGATTATTTAGCATGCTCTCAAAGCTGAGGGAATTACACATCATCAAGCCCAAAAACTTCATGCGACTAAATGGGTTATGTTGAAGAATTCCTCCACTGTAGGTTCTAAACCGAATGCGTCATTGGAGAAAGTTTTCACCAAGCCCGAAGATCAAAATAGGCTCACATGCTTGTAAACAACAAGGGCATCGTGCAGCAGAATGTCTAAAACGTATCCACCTCATTGAGAATGAAAGTGATGTGAAAGATATTCCCGATTATCTTAAAGAGAATGAAACAGAGGAAGTGGAGGACACTCTGCCCGAGGAGGGTCTTGAGTCTCTCCTGATCATCCAAGAAACTACATTGACTACTGTGACGAAATGGCTGCGAGAAAATATTTTCTGCTCAAAAGGAATAGTCAATGGTTATGAATGCTGGTAGTCATTGATGGAGGCAGTTGTCAGAATATTGTTTCCCAAGCTTCTGTGGATCGCTTATAGCTGAAAGTTCAGAAGCATCATCATCCTTATTTTGCTAGATGGTTAATAACAGGTGATGAAGTGCAAGTCTGATATGCATGTCCAGTTACCTTTTCCGTTGGTGCAGATTATCCAGCTACAGTTTGGTGTAATGTGATACCCATGGATAGTTGTGATATATTGTTTGGTCGCCCATGAGTGTATGACAAGAATGGCACTAATGGCATGCACGGCAACACTTACACATTCATGCATGTGCAAAGCAAGTCACACTCCGTCCTCTGAAGTCGACGCCACCAAAGAAAAGGTCACGTTCTCGTCTCACCAAGGAAGCACTTCAAGTACACACTATCTACAAAAGCAACATCAAGAAGAAGAGCTGAGTTCGAGGTCGAACTCTTTTCCAACCTGGGGAGAATGATGCAGCGGCAATAATATGTCATGGCAGCAAGGCTCGTGGGCCACATGTGGGACCCATGAAAATATCTTAATTTTAATTAGTATTAGTTTATGTTTAGCAATGATTGTAATTAGGGTTAATTTCTAATTTGGATAGGATTTTATTCTTGCTTCGTAGTTTGATTAGGAATGATTTCTTAGGGCTTAAGTTTCTTTTATTACATATATGACATTGTAGAGATTAATAATCTCAAAGATTAGAATTGATTAATAGAATTCCCTGTGTGGATTTTTCGTTAGAGACTGTTTCTTCTTCGAGTGATTGTTCTTCGAAACCCTAATTATGCCCCGGCACTTGCATCATAACCCTAGGTTGCATCAATGTTCCTCATGCTAGCGCAGTTGGGAGTATCTGTATGCTATGGTCTATATACGGCCAGACATTTCACACGTGGTTAGTGTGGTAAGTAGATACATGGATAAACTTGGAAAGGTTCATTGGCAGGCTGTGAAATACATGGATCAAAATAGCGGCCGCTACGTAGATCGGGCGTAGCGGTCTAAATGGAATTTAGTGCCATTCACATCCGTAGCGGCCGCTACGCCCGCTATGGGGTGTGAAATTTTCCGACTTTTCAAAAAATTTCAAAATATATAATGATACTTATTATTTCTTTTCTTTTTCTCTCCAAATAACATTTTTATGCAACTCTTCTACCCTTTTATGTTTAAAAGAACACCAAAAAGCACACGATCTCACCAAATTATAGTAGATATAGAGAGTTCTTCTCAAGGTTTCATAGATATACAGGACCTCATTGGACCATTACGCTCCCTTACCTCAGTTACTTTTGCAAAAAAAGAACATTTTCTCTCATTTTCCAATATTCTAGATTTTCTACAAAAAAATTAGATTTTTTTGACAATTTTTTCAAATCGCACCGCTACGTCGCTACGTAGCGCCCGCTACATAGCGTTTTGGCGGAGGGCTGCTACTCCCGCCACTACCGTTATTTTCATCCTTGGTGAAATGGATACTCTGTTACCTAAGAGATACTATTCATGTTGGATTAGTATATATGACAGAAATAGTTACACTTTTGGGAGTGTTATTGGATATGTTGATTCAGATTTTGCTGTAGATTTAGATAGAATAAGATCTTTGACGGGTTGTCTTCACTCTTTCTAACGGTGCCATCAGTTGGAAGGCAACATTGCAATCTACAGTTGCCTTGTCTACCACTGAAGCGGAGTATATGGAAGCTATATAGGCAATGAAGGAAGCTATTTGGCTGAGGGGTTTAGTTGATGATCTAGGGTTGCAACATAAGTTAATTACTGTGTTTTGTGTTTTGTGATAGCCACAGTGCTATCAATCTGACAAACAATCCAATGTATCATGAAAGAACCAAACACATTGATGTTAGGGCACACTTCATTCGGGATGTAATTTCCTAGAGTGTTATTGTAGTATAGAAAATCACTACGACAAAGAAGCCAGCAAATATGATGACTAAACCTATTCCAGTAGCCAAGTTCAAGCATTGCTTGGACTTGATTAGTATAAATAGTACCTGAGTGCCGTAAAGGACAGGTGAAGGCAGTAAGAAGAGTTTCATGTTATGAGGATCGACCACAATGTTCGCCAAGGTGGAGATTTGTTAGCATAATGGCTCAATAGGAGCCGATAATGTTGACTTTCTCATGGGACATCTTCACATGGGCCAACTGACATCACACATGGTGCAAAGCAGAGAAAGCATGGGCACCTTGCTTGTACCTACCGGAACTTGTGCCGCAAGCAATCGCGTTATGGACCTCTGCAACGATGGAGGCTATAAATAGAGGCCTTCATCGCTTATTTGAGGTGTGAAGAAAACAGAAAGCAAAACCGAGAGGGTGAGGTTTGGGTGTACATGGGATTGGGGTTTGAAGGAGTGAGGACTCCATCTGTAATCTTTCCTCCATAGTGATATTCTTGCTGTCTTCTCCCGTGGATGTAGGCTCAAGCCGAACCACGTAAAATCATTGTGCAATATCATCATGGTGTGGTTATTTCTCTGTTCTGTGTGGCTTTATTAGTGCATAAGCACAACAAACGTTTTGTGGCCCAACAGATATGACGTCTTCAAAAAGTCCAAATAAAGCATCAGTATTCTTTCTAACAGCACTTGTATCCACCGATTTCAAAAATAATACTCCTTTAGGACAGTAAACGAGGAAGTTTATCAAAGACTGTTGTCTACCATCTGTCCCACCATCAGCCAGCCATTATGGAACGGCCAGTTTCACTCCAAGATGATTTATAATGCTTCATCAAAGCATTAACTTCTTCCACTAAATTTTTTAAAAGCTTCCCGCTTAGAGCATCATAGGTTGGCACTTTATATCCCGGTCCAACAGAAGTGATTGCATTAGCCATTGGTCGAAAGAACTTTGAATTTGCTGCATTCAAGGGAAGACTTGCATCGAACCACCAACGTGCCATAGCCATATCAGCTGCATCTTTCTGCTCTTTAGTTGCCATAGCAGATCTAATGCTTTGCTATGATCCAGGAGTGGTTCTTGGTTGGAAGTAGTTGGCCATTGGTCTACCTTGGGGTGCTTTTGATGTCATGGGCATACCATGTTTTTGAAAAGAAATTTGTGGTTCATTACCCCTTTGACGCTTCAGGGGAGTAATCTCTTCTATTTCCACCTCTTCTTCTTCCAATTCTTCATCATCAATTGGAGTCCCCTGTGGGTTTCCAATTTCCTTATTTAGATATCTTTTTTTCTTCTTTGTCTCCATTACCATTCTTTCCATTTGCCATTTAACTTCACCAGATACACTTTTACATGGTGCAATGTCTCCTGTAATCCCGGCAAGGTGTTCTTTTAGTCTTGTAATTCCACCTCCTTTAATGAACTTCTTACAATGGATGCAAATAACATGTTTCTTGTTATTTGGATCTAAAAATGCATGTTTCCATGCTGGATCATCAGATGCAGCAGGCACACCACTAGATGAAGGTTGAGATGATTGAAGGGTACCAGCAGTATCATGGCCCGTGTCACTCATGATGATTAATTGAAATTACCACAATTCAAAATATCTGATGCAATGACATATAAAACAAAAGATAGACTCATTAATATAAATACAAGTAAAAAGAAAGTAGTGAACAGATTAAAAAAAGGAAAAAAGAGCAGGCAGCAGGGGAAAAAAAGAAAAGCAGAAGCCCCAGGCCCCAGCCCACTCCCACGCCCCAACTGAAAAAAAAAAAAAACCCAAGTGCAACAAAAAAAAAAACAAAAAAAGGAAAAAGAAAAAAAACCAAATAGTGGCAAGAGCCCACTCCCAGCCAGCTGCCGGTGACTTGTCCCAGTCCCAACTCCCAAACAGCGAAAAAAAAAAAAAAGAGCAACAGACAACTGCTGATTAAAAAAGTAAAATAAAAAAGACAAATCCTACTCAAACAACACTCAGATGACTTGCAGTTGCAGCCCATATGAAAGAAAAATAATATTTAAAAAGGAGAGAAGACAAATCCCACTCCCACTCCCACTCCCAGTCAACTTCTGCATTCGGGGGAGGAGAAAAAAGGTAGAATGAAGAAGCACCTGGAATCAGACGAGCAGCAGCAACACGGTAGTCGTCACAAGATGAAGACGAGCGGCAGCAGCACACAGCACATTAGAAGAAGAGATGAACAGCCAGCAGCAGTAGCACGGTAGAAGAAGGCGAGCAGCGAGCAGCAGCTTCTTCTCTTCTTCTTCTTCTTCATTCTCCTCCCCTCTTTTTCTTCTTTCTCTTCCCTTTTCTTTTCGTTCGATTTAGGGTTCAATCGTTTAAAGGGGGCAGAGCTGTTTAAGTTATAAAATTACAGCCACCAGCCTTCTTTTTCTTCTTTTTTTCTTGTTAAATCATAGGAGGCCTGTTTCGGGCAAAATTTGCATCTTGGGAAATCTTGCCTGACATTGGGAGAAATCAACCGAGTTGCAAAATTTCGGGTGAAATTGGGTGAAAAATTAGATCATACCGAAACGAAAATTCTCAAGAAATTCGTCTGAAACGAAACGAATTCCACAACTATGAGCTAACCCCAACATGGTTGGGACAAGGCTTTGACGATGATGGTGGTGGTGATGGTGAATTGATCTTCATGTTGGAATTTGTTTTTCCTACCATATTTGTCTAATTTGGTTCGGTCAAAGCCATCGAATTGTTTAATATCCAATAGACCTGATTGTGTAGAATGATAACCTCAAAGTCCTCGTATATATGGGGTCAACAAGCCCTACCTTTTTTTTTTTATAAATACCCACACACACTCACCTAGGTGTCCAAGTCCCTAACCAAAGTGGTACGGCTAGAGATTGATCTCTGGTTGTTTCTGTGGGAGGGAGGTGCCTTACCACTGAGCTACCAGTGAATTGGCCAATGAGCCCCACTAATACTTGCACATATCTGGTATATTTTGTTGGCAATTGAGATTTTGGAACTTTCAGGGGTGATTTACTATTTTCAATATAATTCAAATTAAATATATAAATTTTTTATTTTAATTATTATCTGGAAATAGTAAACAGATTTGATTGGCGTCGTCAAATCCATATAGCCGACCCCACCTAGTGGGAAAAGGCTTGGTTTGGTTTGGTTTGGTTTGGTTTATTATCTGGAAATACCAAACAGGCCAAAATCTATGATACCCGGATACTGCATTTCCCCTGTGGTAACCGTACCGATACGGATTCGGGTACGGGATACGGCAAGATACGGCTGAGATACGGTTGGGTTACCGTGCGGATATGGTTGTCTCATCTTTTATTTAAAAAAAAAACGAAATTGAATGGATTCTTTTGAAATTGGACGAAACATCAAATTTCATCCCAAATCTTGTAATTGTCTTTCATGTGATTTTGTTATAATTTCAAAAGGCAATAAAAAAAACCCCTAACACTTTTCCCCTTTTCCTACAACCATTCCATTAACACCTTTCATGCGACCAAAAGGAAAAAAAGAAGAAGACGAGGAGGAGGAGGAGGAGGAGAAGGCGGAGGCGGCTTACCGGTTCTGGACAGAGGCTGTTGCTGCTTGATGGTGCTGCTGCACGCTGCTCAACTACTGCTGCCGCCGCCTGCTGCTCAACTACTGCTACCGCTGCCTGCTGCTACACAACTGGTGCTGCTGCTCCTAGCTACTGCTTCTCCTCCTCCAGCTTCTTCTGTGTCTTCTTCTTCCGTTTTCTTTTCCATCCTCTCCCCATCACTATTAATTTCTGTGGTCGACAATGAAAAGGGCAACGGACCCTTTATATTTCAATTTTACATTTAGCCCTTTTTCTTTTGTTTTAAGACAACATGGCTCAAAATTCAGTCCACTTTTCATTGGTTTTGAGTATTGCTATTGACAACACTTAACATCATGTCAAAAGCCACTTTACATGTTTTTCTATTTTTACATCAGCCCCCTTTTATTTTATTTTAATACTGAAAAGTCAAAACCCATGTTACAAGTATGCATTCGGATCCGTACCCGTATCAGTAGAAGTCTGATACTGAAAAGTCAAAACCCAAATGTTTAAAATAAACTCCCAATTAAATATTTATATTTATATATTTCTAGAAATGCCGAACCCGTATCCGTATCCTAAAATATTGAAGTTGACGTATCGGACGCTCGTTCCCGTTTCCCGTATCCGTACCCGTGTTCGTATCCAGGCATCATAGGCCAAAATATGTTAGTCTAGAGCCAAACTGAAACAGGGCATGAAACAAAATTGACACCTATAGTTCCTACTGTCAAAACATGGGATGACCAAAATGAATGAATTCAATAAATGAATTGAGTGTCCTCCTTTTTGAGAGACCTCATCTATAGATAGAAGGATGTATCGACTATCGATATATGCCCTTAATTTGGGTTTTTTAATCTAATTACAATCATAATATGGTACGAGGAAATCTCTAGGATTACTGTATGTATACTTCAGCAGCATAGACGAAGAATGTTGCTTATCTGGTTCATTTTTACATAGGACTATAAATTGATGCCAATGGATCGAACATCAATTTTTGAACTAGAAATTGATAACAATCTCTAGTTCAAGCCTCTTATGTGCTGTACTTGTATGCCAAGTATCAGTGCAGCATCTAGTACCAATACAAGTATTGCATATCTGGTTCATTTTTACATAGGACTATAAATTGATGCCAATGGATCGAACATCAATTTTTGAACTAGAAATTGATAATAATCTCTAGTTCAAGCCTCTATGTGCTAAACTGCCAAGTATCAGTGCAGCATCTAGTACCAATACGAGTATTGCATCCTTCCCATATGGGTATACTAGAATTAGGAGCTCATTTGTTGGAAGTGGTCATCCATTGAATTGAATTCCCTCTCACCCTAATATTTTTCTGAAGCTGCTGCTCTTGGAACTGATGTTTATGTAGTTTGTATAAGCACATTGTCATAGCAAAGCCTAAATGTGTTCTGGATGTGCTTAAAGAGCACAATTTGCAGGCATGCTCTACAGTTACAGTGGAGGTTTTGTGGATCCTAGAGGCAGGCTTCTTGCTCGATCCTTTGATTTGTTAGGTAATGTAATCATCTGTACTATCCCATTTCTACCTTTTACTGCTGTAGAATTGAGGGGAAGTGACCCCTTGCAACTCCCATGCCCATAATTCCTTTGCAATTATTTGTATTCTGACACATGCACATCAAATCACCATAATTTTTCATCCAGTGTTGCCAACCTTTTTCAGCTGTAATTGAACTGTTCTCTTGGCCTCCAAACTATTTTCAATTTTTTTGGGACTCAACAAGGAAAATATATTAGAGAAGAAGAAATGTACTGGCAAAATCCAAGTTGATGAAGCCTGCCTGAACAAAATCCAAGTTGATGTGCAGGCAGGCTCCATTGAATATGTTCAGTTTTGTCAGGGTCTTACTCATATTTTCCCCTGACATTCTGAGGACTTTGAATCCCCTTTTCTGTTTTTAAAAAAACAACTTTGAATCCCCTTTTTTCATTGATCCCCTATTTTCTTGGTACATATACAAAAACCCACCCTACCCACTACCCCCACTTCCAAACCCTTCTGAGAGCGCCCCACCGACCCAGCCACACCCATTTGCAAATTAATCGTTTTTCATTATGTGTTGCCCTAGTGGGAACAGAATATCTAGAGAGTAGAAGTGCCCATAGGTTTTTTCAACTCATAACTCCTCTCTCCATAATAGAAAGAAGACTGATCAAGTAGAAGACTCTTTTCCCAAAGACTACACTATGCCCAACTCTCCCCTCAATGCATACCATACTCCCCATTATATCTCCTCTAGCTACAGGAGAAGAAAAGAAAATTCATTGAGAAAATCAAATAAGATTAGGAGAAGAAAGAGAAATTTAAGCAAAAATAGAGATGGGGGATAGTGGAAATCCTCCATTCTTAGCCCAAGATTCAGAGAATATCTCGACAAAGGACCATATCAACTCAAAGGTACTAGATTCCTGGTATCTTTGTATTTCTCGATTGTCAGTGTCAGTAAATGTCCCTTGTATGAGTCTACCAATGTCAATCGATTTATAGTCAACCGAGCACTGACAGATGATGTTTCGCAGGAGCATAGCCCTTACACATCACAATGAAATCTCTGCTCATGCAAGAGAGAATGAGATACGCAACCCTAACTCAAACTAAGTAATTCAAATTTATTCAGAATTCTAATTCAAGCCTATCATCTTACAGCTTGGACTTGGTGAATGATTTAGACAGATTGCTGGACACACTGCGGTGTCAGTTGCATGGTAATATGGTGCATGGGATTTACAATATCCTATATCTAATTCCCTACTAATAGTAGTCATTGCATCACCATGTTCCAGGTTTATATAGCATGTTTATATTTCAAAAGCCGGACCCCGACCTCGTTCCCCCGATCATGACTCCCAGGTTGCAAGATGGAAGTCACATGCACGAAGAAGTAAGCATCTCCTCTCAGAAATGAAAGGCCATTTGCTTATACTGTATGTGTGCCATGTCTCTCCGATATGCTGAATTTCCCATTTCATTTGCCATGTTTTGTGTTTAGCTTGAGTGGCAGGGGAGTAGGAGACATCAGACAGTAGCAGATGATGAAAAGAATGGCCCTGTGGATGCCTCTCTTGGTGGTGTCAATGGAATGCTTGCAGAGCACAACAAAGGAATCTTGGGTCCAGGACCAGCAGATCAAAGGTTTTCTGATTTCTTGTGAGTCTTCAGTACATCATGGTTGTGGATTTTACGCTTGAAATTAGTTTCAGATATAGGTTTGTCACACAAGAATTTGGGTAAAGCATATTCATACAATGCATGTGCATATTAGGCAACCTAGCTGTGGTGTTGACGCACTGGTTTTGATCTTGCCTTAACCCAATGTAGTGTATACTAAAATTGAAAAGCTTTTGGGTAGAACATGTGTATAACAGCTCAAAATTAAAGTCTAAACAACTTTACCCTCTAATGTAATTATTTCCATATTGCTGCTCCCCACCAATGTGAAAATGGCAGCATTAGTAACAAATATGGATTGGAAACTGTTTGTTGATTTAGATTTCGATTTATTTTTTTGCTGTTTAGCCAAGCCCTGCTTGTAACTGTCACCTCATACTACAAACTCACTGGCACATGTATGTCGGTCCCCATCATGGAAATAATTTGATCACAAATTCAAGCTCTAGGCAGATGATCTTAACCGCAGAATATGAGAATTGAAATGAAAGTACTCCGAAGTCCAATTTTGTTTTACCATTTTTGCTGAAACCCCGCGCATAGGATCAGCAACTTGAATGCTTTCGGTTCTTGGAAGTTGCAATCATGCTTCAGGTCCGTTTGGATTTTGCAGGTAACTCAAGTAAGACTACAGCTTGCATTTGGATAAACCGAGTTAATTAAGTTTATAGTTCTTTTATACTTTGCAATCCACTTACACTAAATAAAAGTTGCCGGTAACCTGAGTTTGAATTAAGCCTTGTTTGGATCCTGTGTGTTCCAACCCAAGAAGCCAAACGAGTTGGATCTGGGGCCGAATCAAGGTGGATTTGGGTGGAGATTATGGAAATAATTACATATTTCTCAAAGAGCTAGGGTTGGAAAAGGGTGTTTGATTAGCTAAGCAGCCAAAGTCCAATTCTAAATAAAGCAGGTATGGAACCAATAACTGGTTTAAAATCTCAGTCTCGGTCGCGGTATCTGCAGGGCCGAGAAACCGATATGATATCGGTATCGGTCATGGATATCGGTCCGTCGCGGTTGTCGCGGTGTGAATTTTTTTTTAATCCAAAAAATTTTGCAAAAATATCCAAAAAATCCAGAATATTAAAAAATGCTGGAATACAATATTTTTTTTCGTTAGTAACAACAATAAATCAAAATCTCGGTCACCTTAAGTTATGAGTCCGGTCTGTATCGCAGTTCGCTGTCTTCTTTAGTATTTCATATAATGTAACCATTATTGATGCTCATAATCAATTTATTAGTATAAAATATAAGAAAATAAAGATAACATATCAATCATCATTTAATACTAACTTAATCATCAAATAAGTTGTGAAATTCAAGACCCTAAAGATGACACATTAAAATCAGAAAAATAATAGTGAGATAGATAAATCATAAATCACTTGAGCATCAAAGGTTCATGGTTCACTTGAAATTAGAGGGGATTAGACTACTAGTAGAGAGTAGAGACTAGGGAGAGATTGATGAGTATGAGTGTATAACAGATTGACAGCCTAATTCCAAGTGGAGTGTCGCCCTGGCTCGATATCACCATCATTATAAAAGTATAAAAGTATGTAGATTAATCATTTATACACCATACAATGATCATGAATAATTAAAAGAACATATTTATGATAAAATCCCCAAAAAATAATATATTATAATTCAAATATTAAAAAATCCGAAAATAAAATAATTAAAATAAAAATCTAAATCATGTTTATAACTATGAGTAGATGTAGATCTATCATCTACGCACTATTAATAAGCCTTTGGTACGAGGTATCACAAATATTCTAACAACTTAACAAGTAACAAGTAACAACAATTATTTTTAGGAAAAAAAATTAATAAAATCATTTTCAAAATCCTAAATATATAGATCTATCATAAAAGTATGTAAATTAATCATTTACACACCATACAATGATCATGAATCATTAAAAGAATATATTTATGATGAAATTCCCAAAAAATGATATATTATAATTCAAATATTAAAAAATCCGAAAATAAAATAATTAAAATAAAAATCTAAATCATGTTTATGACTATGAGTAGATGTAGATCTATCATCTACACACTATTAATAAGCCTTTGGTATCACAAATAGTCTAACAAGTAACAACAATTATTTTTAAGAAAATTTTTTTTTAATAAAATCATTTTCAAAATCCTAAATATATAGATCTAGCATAAAAGTATGTAAATCAATCATTTATACACCATACAATGATCATGAATCATTAAAAGAACATAGTTATGATGAAATCCCCAAAAAATGATATATAATAATTCAAATATCAAAAAATCCGAAAATAAAAAAAATTGGAAAAAAAAGTTCAAAATCATGTGTATAATAAGATCTAGCATGAAAGTATGTAGATCTAACTTCTAAATGAAGAACACAACACAAATGACAAACCTGATGATTCCTATACTTCATCTAAAAAATTTAAAAAAAAAAAAAAAAAAAAACCACATAATAAAATGCTTTAGGTTGATTTTCTCTTACCTTAGATAATATTTTCTTCAAAAAATTAATGTGGGATTTGAAAATATGCAAGAGGGAGTAGGGCTGCTGCTATGGGTAGTAAGGAAATGAGAAGAGAGGAGAAGAAGATGAAGATGGGGAAAAAGTAGCAAAAAATAGGGTTTTGACCATTTTTATATCATCTCGGCCGATATTTTCAAAATATCGGCTGAGATATCTGTTCACGCGATATTCATAGCGTCTCGGCCGATATAGCGTGATATTATGGAGATATATTACCAAGTCCGATATCTCAGCGAGATATCGGATCGGTATCGGCCGAGATTTTATTATACTTACCAATTTTTAGATCAGGGGAAGAAATTCAAATTTGTCTCCAAGTCCATGTATATAAAATCGGGAAATACTTGGATCAAGAACTGGATCCCTGTGTGTTCTGACCCAACGATCCACTTGAAGATCCTGTGATTTCTTTCCTTCCCAACATTCCAGATAAATGAGGAGGAACTTAACTTGGCTAAATCATGATTGTCATCCATGGAAGATCTTCGACACAGTTACAAACATTAGTAACGACACCAAATTTAGCTGTTAAAGCGTTGTAGATCAACGCAGAAAAAGAGCAGCCTAGGAAAGGGTGGTTGCTATTTTCTGTGCCATTGTTACGAAGACTACAATTTGTATCTATGGAAATGTTTCTCTCAGCAAGAACTGACTTTGGCTTTAAACCATTTTGCAGGGCTAACCAGGTGCAAAGAGCCTGCTTGTAACCCTGCCTTTGAGCCAAACCATAGAGAGAGCTCTGATATGAGATCAAAGATATCAAAGGGAGGGTCCACTGACCATTGCATATGAATATTTCAACTTTGACATCAGTTCTTAGATGCAAATCATAACTTTCCCTAGGGCCATAGAAGCCAAGTGTCATGCCATAAAAGGGTGTTTTACCATTACCGATGTGGTGGTAACTTGAGGTAAAGATGAGGAGTCGGATTTCACTTGCATACCCCAGAAGCCTGTCTTTAACATATTAGAGTCTACTTAGCTTTAATTATTTATCATTTAACGACCCCCTATTTTATATTTAAAGATTTTATTTTGAATTCCTTTTATCCAATTATTCCAATTCACTCCACATCTTATTTGGCATCAGGATCCGGGTTTGGGTCCCTTTTTTCTAAGTTTATGCCGAATCCGAATACAAAACATTGGTTCCATGTCAGATCCATATCCGGATCTGGCTCTACAAGACATATCCAGGTCATGATCCATTGTAATTCCGCATTAGATCCGACCTATTTGTATTCCTACAAGGTGCCCTCCCATGATTTATATAGCTTCAAGGGATTAAACTTTGTTAGGATCCAATTGAGAGATAAGGATGGAAATGAGAATCGAGAAAGCAATTCATAAAAAGGAAGATGGAGATGACCAAAAAAAAAAGAGGATAGTTACAAGTCAGCCTACTTGAATAGAACCTTGTCTTCAAGGGATTGTAAACCCAGGAAATGCTCCGGATCTTTAGACATAATCCCCTTGTTGCATCTACTTATAAATTAGCCTATTTAACATTTTGTTATTGGTTGTTTGTATCTCTTGACAAACCGACAGTCTAGTGTAAGGCTGTAAAACGCTCGAATCAGACCTACGGTTGTCCGAGCCTTACCCTCAATATATACGGGTTGAAGTCCGAGGCAAGCAAAAGCCCTTAAAGGGACTGCACTACCTAGACCCTCGCAGTCATGGAGAGCTGAGTGCCTGCAGAGAAGAAAATCAATTTTTCATTTTTTTCGAACTGCTGCCGGGCCCATAGTGTGAACCTGATGTAAAAAAAATTTAATTTTTAGCTGTCCTCCTTCATCCTAACTTTAGACAAGCAATGTAAAGCAACATGCAATGTGGTAGATGAAATCTCATTTACTACATTCTAATTTAGTGAGAAGATAGCTAGGTATTCATTTATGATCAAAGAGAAGATTATTTGATGCTGTGAGTGAATTTTATCTTTTAATTATGAAATTCCGGCCCTTGATTCATTGCATCGCATTGAGTTCTCATGAATTAAAAGAATAAAGAATTTGTCTCATAATTTCCTCGGCAACATGCCATTGGGGTTTTGCATCACTTTGTTTTTCAGGATGTCGTCCATACAAGAGGTGGGACATTAAAGATGAATCTAAATATGAGGCTAAACATTAGACTCAATAACTATATATAAGTGATCACGTGTTATTAAAAGTTTGTGGAAGAACCACATAAGAATCATGCTCAAATTAACACTCATATATGCCCAATAATAATAATAATCCTACATTCATATTTATATGGAAACTAGATGATCACATAAGAATTATATAAAAAGTCAACATAAGAATCATGCTCAAATAAACCTATATATATGCTCCTATATATATATATATATATATATATATATATATATATATGAGAATATTCATGTGCATCCATCCCTCACCATAAGGTGAGAGACACTTCCATAAATGAGAATTTTCAAGTACAAAAGTGAATTTTCAAGTACATATATATATGGGGAACATTCATGTACATCTATCCCTCACCATAGGGTGAGGGCACTTTCCCTTTTTGCACATGAAGATAAAGAAGTGTACCTCACCCTATATACTTGAAAATTCACTTCTCTACTTGAAAATTCTCATTTATGGAAGTGTCCCTCACCCTATGGTGAGGGATAAATGCACTTGAATATTTACCTATATATATATATATATATATATGGAAGATGCTCTTACAAAAGATATCTCTCACCCTATATGAGAGATAGGGTGGGGGCCCTCACATCCTTTCATATAAGGTAAGAGATATCTCTCGTAGGAGCATCTTTCATATATATATATATATAGCAGGGCTCTCTTAAGCTGCAGCTTAGCTTATCTTAAGCTGGAATAGGGCTGGTCTTACAAATCAAACTTGATTATATTTGTTTTTTGCATAATGAAACTGAAAAATCTAGTTCTGATTGGATTTATCTTGATTTTGGAGACGATCATCATCCAAAAAACATCATATTAGACTTCGATTTTGTGGGACCAACCCTGTTTCAGCCTAGGATAAGCTAAGTTAAGCTGCAGCTTAGGAGAGCTGGCTCTATATATATATATGGAAGATGCTCCTACGAGAGATATCTCTCACCCTATATGAGAGATAGGGTGAGGGCCCTTACATCCTTTCATATAAGGTAAGAAATATCTCTCATAGAAGCATTTTCCATATATATATATATATATATATATATATATATGAGTAAGGCTCTCCTAAGCTTAAGCTTATGATAAGATTCCGTAAGCTAACGCTTCTAGGGCCCATCCTTGGTCCATCCAAATGGACCAAACACACGACCCCCCTAAATTGCACATACCCACCAACTTTTGGTCAGATCCAAATTTACTAGACCGTTGGATCGACTATGCACCGATCCGACTGGAGCATTGACCATTAAATTTTTGGTGCCTAGAAGGAGATGATAAAAACCACGGTTGTGGCTCATTTTTTACAGAAAGGAGGGTCCTAGGGAGTCCTTGAAATCCCCCTTACCCCCATCCCCATATGGGTCCCCAAGTGGGCTCCACCACGCAATTGAACTTACTTCAACTTACTCTATCCTAAGCTTCAGCTTAGGAGAGTTGGCCCCTATATATATATATATATATATATATATATATATATATATATGAGCTAGCTCCCCTAAGCTCAAGGTTATGATAAGGTAAGCTCAAATGTGTGGTGGGCCCACCTGGGGACCCACATGGAGATGGGGGTGGGGGGATTTCAAGGACTCCTTAGGATCTTCCAATCTACAAAAAAATCAGCCCAACCATGATTTCTATCATCTCCATATGGGCCCAAAAGTTTAATGGTCAATAGTCCATTCGAATCGATACATAATCGATCCAACGGTCCAATAAATTCGGATCTAATCAAAAGTTGGTGGACATATGAAATTTAGAGGGGTCATGCGTTTGGTCAATTTGGATGGACCAAAGGTGGGCCTTACAAGCATGAGCTTACGAGATTTTAGCCTAAGCTTGAAATCGAAAATTGCCTCAAATCATCGTTTCCAAAATCAAGATAAATCCAATCAGAACTAGATTTAAATCCAATTCCATCATGTAGAAAACAAAGATAGTTGACTTTGATTTGTGGGACCAGCACAATTTCAACTTATGATAACATAAGCTGCAACTATGTGTGTGAGGGCCCCCACCCCTATCTTTCATATAAGGTGAGAGATATCTCTCATAGGAGCATCTCTCATATATATATATATATGAGAAACGCTCCCCTACACTGCAGCTCCCATTATTTTCAGCTGGACGCGTGTGGGAGCGTGCGATCGTGTGAAAAATCAAGCAACTTAAAATCAGGCAGAGAAACACACTCCCGCTCATTTTTCAGCCAAAAGACCTGCAACCCACTCTCAGTCTCGCCTCTCTCTCTCTCTCTGTTTCTCGCCCAAACTACATACTCTCAGCGATCGCCCCTCTCTCTCTCTCTCTCTCAGCGATCGTCTCTCTCCTCTCTCTCTCAGCGCTCTGTTTCTCGCCCAAACCGCACACTCTCAGCGATCGCCTCTCTCCTCTCTCTCTCAGCGATCGATCGCCTCTCTCCTCTCTCTCTCTCTTTCAGCGATCGATCGCCTCTCTCCTCTCTATCTCTCTCTCAGCGATCGCCTCTCTCTCTCGATCTCAGCGACTCACCTCCTCTCTCTCTCTCTCTCTCTCTCTCTCTCTCTCTCTCTCAGCGATCGCCTCCTCTCTCTCTCTCTCTCTCTCTCTCTCTCAGCAGGCGCCTCTCTCTCTCTCTCAGCGATCGCGTCTCTCTCTCTCCGCAAGAAGCCCACCTGCTGCGCTGCGATCACTATTGCTCCCCTACACTGAGACCTGCTGTGCTACGATCACTGCTGGTCCGCGAGAAGCCCACCTGCTGCTCTGCGATCACTGCTGCTCCACGAGAAGAGACCTGCTGTGCTGCGATCCTGCTGCGCTGCGATCCTCCTCATCTCTCCCTCCCAAGTCGCTGCTCCTTTGCTGTCAGCAAGGTAATTTTTGAATTCTGCGTGATTGGATGATTGGGTAATTTTTGTATGCTCTTTCTAACCAATCTTAATGGTTTTGTTTCATAAAGAAAGAATCTTTTTTTGTTTTTGTTTTTGTTTATGTTTTATGTATCTGTGTATGAGAATTTTGTTTGGATGTAAATTGTTTTGATGTTTTGGTTGTCATTTGGATGCACCCATGATTGTTATTGGATTGGGTATCTGGGTATTCATGGATATTGGATATGTTGGGAAGCATATTGTTTTCAGATTTGGGTTTGGGGATTGAGGTACTAAATTAGCTTATTGATTTCAGATTTGGGTTTTCATTTGGCTTCTACTTCCACACAACTCTGTATATGCAAATACCCCATCAATATCTATTCTGGTATGCATTCCATCTATGTAGTGTTTGATTGATTTCTATTGATTTGGTTTATGATGTATGTAACATGAAATTTAAATGTTACTAGCAAGTTTATGCTATAATGCTTGTAAGAAAAACACACACACATGTATTTAGTTCCACACAGGAACTTGGGCTAAATCATATAGCATCCAACTTATGAAAATATGATTAAATAACATGAGGATAATTTAGTAAAGTAAATTACCAAAGGCAGCGACGTATTATTTGAGGATATGGAAAGTGATCTTACAAATTTGAGTGTCTCAATGTGGAAGGGTGGTAGTTGTTCCTTGCAACTCCTCAATGTGGAAGGATGGTAGTTGTTCCTTGCAACTCCTCAATGTGGAAGGATGGTAGTTGTTCCTTGCAACTAAAGTTCCAAGATGAGTACATCAGCACCATGTCTGTTGCAGAACATATTGTAGTGGCACTTCACGATACGACCTCAGCATAAATCTCTTACTCGGAGTAGTGGGGGCATGAGAGTGTTGAGGAACAAACATGGATACCACATAACCACTTGACTTATCTAATTTCACTTGCATCTTGGCCTTACAATCAAATCTTGTTTCCATTCGACGTCTTTGAACAAATTCCTTACCAATCCAGTGTTTCTCATCTGTTTTACCCTCCTTTGAACAGACAAATCGCTTCCATACAACCTCCTCATCTTTACCTCTATTACTGGATTCTTTTCTTATACTAAATCCAGCAAGTTTTCCATAAGCATTGTAAAAGTTATATGCCTCATCTAAATCATCAAAATGCATGCCCAATCTTGGTGTCATGTTTTCATCTACAACCGGATAGTGGACAATTGATGATGATGAGGAGGTCATATCCATATGCAATCTGTATGACAAATAAATAAAATTGGTCATGAGCAATTTTGGAGATGTTAGATATTAGGATCAGATATGCATAAACAAACATGATTTGTATAGTCTTTAGCTAAACATATTCTTCTTCCTCTTCAACCAATGGAAGAAACATATCAGCCAATTGTCACCAATATATTTCGCAATCAATATATCAGCTAAGATGGAATTTGAATTTTTTTGCTTGGAATTGATGAGCCATACTGCAGAATGGAAAAAAATATAACCTTTTGAGGGGTTTGGTAGTACGTTATGTTAATTTTTGAGGGGTTGTTCTGTTTCTAGTTTTTAACACCAATTCATGAGTCTGGTGAAAACTGAAATATTTGCATAGGAATGGCAATGAAGAGGAGGGCTACAAAACAATTATGGGTTTGCTTCTCCCAAATGGATGCAACCAATTGCATAGTTATTGGGGGCATATTGTGGATAGTTGGCCAAATTTCACTCTAATAAGATCATCTTAGCCCTTGATTTTATGACTTTAAAGTTCAATGGTTTTCTGCTTATTTTATTGTGATTCAGTCCAATGATGTGTCATGGTTGGATCAGTGTCAACTGTCAATTTGGTATGAATGAAAATCCACAGGGGCTAGTATGTGCGCGTGAAAGGGTTTGTATTCATCATAGGTGGATTCCACTGTAAACAGAAGGGATTGAAATTTCTGTTTGAAATCACGTATCGTTGAAGAGTAGCTTGAAAAGAGATTTATATTTTTCATAGATTATATCTCTTTCTATTCTCTCTGAATGTCTTTAATTATTGAAAATGTAAGTATGACTGAAATGGGTATTGCCTACTGTTTGGAGTTTGCCATCTGTTTGTGGGGAACAACAAATATTCATCCCATTTAGTTGCAAGGAACAACTACCATCCTTCCACATTGAGGAGTTGCAAGGAACAACTACCACCCTTCCACATTGAGACACTCAAATTTGTAAGATCACTTTCCATATCCTCAAATAATACGCCGCTGCCTTTGGTAATTTACTTTACTAAATTATCCTCATGTTATTTAATCAGATTTTCATAAGTTGGATGCTATATGATTTAGCCCAAGTTCCTGTGTGGAACTCAAATACATGTGTGTGTGTGTTTTTCTTACAAGCATTATAGCATAAACTTGCTAGTAACATTTAAATTTCATGTTACATACAGCATAAACCAAATCAATGGAAATCAATCAAACACTACATAGATGGAATGCATACCAGAATAGATATTGATGGGGTATTTGCATATACAGAGTTGTGTGGAAGCAGAAGCCAAATGAAAACCCAAATCTGAAATCAATAAGCTAATTTAGTACCTCAATCCCCAAACCCAAATCTGAAATCAATATGATTCCCAACATATCCAATATACATGAATACCCAGATACCCAATCCAATAACAATCATGGGTGCATCCAAATGACACCCAAAACATCAAAACAATTTACATCCAAACAAAATTCTCATACACAGATACATAAAACATAAACAAAAACAAAAACAAAAAAAGATTCTTTCTTTATGAAACAAAACCATTAAGATTGGTTAGAAAGAGCATACAAAAATTACCCAATCATCCAATCACGCAGAATTCAAAAATTACCTTGCTGACAGCAAAGGAGCAGCAACTTGGGAGGGAGAGATGAGGAGGATCGCAGCGCAGCAAGATCGCAGCACAGCAGGTCTCTTCTCGTGGAGCAGCAGTGATCGCAGCGCAGCAGGTGGGCTTCTCGCGGACCAGCAGTGATCGCAGCACAGCAGGTCTCAATGTAGGGGAGCAGCAGTGATCGCAGCGCAGCAGGTGGACTTCTTGCGGAGAGAGAGAGACGCGATCGCTGAGAGAGAGAGAGAGAGAGGAGGCGAGTCGCTGAGATCGATAGAGAGAGAGAGAGGCGATCGCTGAGAGAGAGAGAGAGAGAGGAGAGAGGCGATCGATCGCTGAGAGAGAGAAAGGAGAGAGGCGATCGCTGAGAGTGTGCGGTTTGGGCGAGAAACAGAGCGCTGAGAGGGAGAGAGAGAGGAGAGAGATGATCGCTGAGAGAGAGAGAGAGGAGAGAGGCGATCGATCGCTGAGAGAAAGAGAGGAGAGGGGCGATCGCTAAGAGTGTGCGGTTTGGGCGAGAAACAGAGCGCTGAGAGAGAGAGAGAGACAGGAGAGAGACGATCGCTGAGAGAGAGAGAGAGAGGAGAGAGGCGATCGATCGCTGAGAGAAAGAGAGGAGAGGGGCGATCGCTGAGAGTGTGCGGTTTGGGCGAGAAACGGAGCGCCGAGAGAAAGAGAGAGAGAGAGACGATCGCTAAGAGAGAGAGAGAGAGAGAGAGAGAGAGAGAGAGAGGCGAGACTGAGAGCGGGTTGCAGATCTTTTGGCTGAAAAATGAGCGGGAGCATGTTTCTCTGCCTGATTTTAAGTTGCTTGATTTTTCACACGATCGCACGCTCCCACACACGCCTGGCTGAAAATAATGGGAGCTGCAGTGTAGGGGAGCGTTTCTCTCTCTCTCTCTATATATATATATATATATGGGCCAGCTCTCCTAAGATGAAGCTTAGGATAAAGTAAGCTGAAGTAAGCTCAATTGCGTGGTGGAGCCCACTTGGGGACCCATATGGGGATGGGGGTAGGGGGGATTTCAAGGACTTCCTAGGACCCCCATTTCTGTAAAAAAATCAACCACAACCGTGGTTTCTATCATCTCCATCTAAGCACCAAAAGTTTAATAGTCAATAGTCCATTCGGATCAGTGCATAGTCAATCCAACGGTCTTGTAAATTTGGATCTGACCAAAAGTTGGTGGGCATGTGCAATTTAAGAGGGTCGTGTGTTTGGTCCATTTGGATGGACCAAGGATGGGCCCCAAAAGCATTAACTTACGGAATCTTATCTTAAGCTTAAGCTTAGGAGAGCCTTGCCCATATAGGGGCATATATATGGGAGATGCTCCTATGAGAGATATCTCTCACCTTATATGAGAGATAGGGGTGGGGCCCTTACATTTAAGTTGTTGGCATTGGATATGGATATTGGGGTGTAATGACCCTTACCTTATCTCTCATATAAGGTGAGAGATATCTCTTACAGGAGTATCTTCATATATATATATATATATATATATATATATATATATCATATATATATATATATATCAGAGTCGGGCGTGCTATTGTCCAAGCTCGGCCCTCACATTAATGGGCCTACAAAAAATTTGTCTAAGCTTATCCCACAAGTTTTTTTTAAGATAAATAAAAGTCTCATTTTGCAGGGTCTATGAAGGTTAGGCCAGACCAACATGGACACAATTAACAATCGTAGTCCAAACTCAAGTGTCATTTGGAAACTCCGGTCTAATTAGATTAAAGTCTAAAATGAAAGCTCTATTTTATAAGTTTTAATTTACAATTAGTGTATTTGGTAAAAAAAAAAAATTTTAAAGTCTTATTTCATAAGGTAGTTGGTGCCCACCTTTAGGAATTGTGATAATTGGTGCCCCTGCTTTTAAAAATGACAGTGTAGAACCGGCCATTTACATTAATTTGGAAATCTTATGAGGTTATTTTCGCCCAAAACACTCCATAGATTTTGCATTGTCCGCCTCAATCCATTCATCTAAAACAAATCTCAAAAAAAGGAAAGACCCTTTGCTTTTTTTTTTTTTTTGTTCTTTTTTTTTTTAAATCTCTAATTTGCAAATAAGCTCTAAAATTTGAAAACGCAATTAGAAGTTTACTAAATGCTCTAATATATAAATAAGCTCTAAATCGTAAAATAAGACCTTGTTTGTAAAGTTAGCAAATACGGCTAAGCCTCCGGAGCAAGTTCAACATTTGAACATGAGGGCAATGTAGTGGCCTAACTTCTTTTTCTCTATTTACTTTTCTTTTTTTTAAAGATAAGAGAACAAAAAATATGGTGGATCCATGATGAATCCGGCAATTCAAGCTTGTATGTAGCGAGGTTAAATTTACCAAACACACGATAAAGCCCTAAGCATCATGGAGGCAACTTGATGGAGTGGCTCTAGCCCTTCAAGAGGCAATTTCCAAGATTTCATGAGATTTCCAGTTAGTATACAATATTAAACGCGAAGCCATTCTTTTAATCTCACCATCATGTCTCACTTCTCTCCTCCACAAACCACTTTGACAATGAAAAACATTTCCTAAACTATCAAACAATAGCGTACATTTTTCTCTTAAATTATCAAGAGACTGATATAATTACTCCAGCGCTCTCTTTTCTCTCTCTCTCTCTCTCTCTCTCTCTTATTTTCTTTTCCGGCTAAGTTGGGCTACTGGTATGTATTGACGCTTTAAACTTGAATAACCAGGGAATGATCCCTGGGCATGTATCTTATCTATACTAGGGCGCCAAGACCGATCAACCATGAGCATGTTGGCTCTCAGCCTGCACCTTTGCTCAAAGTCTAATTACCACAGGGTAAATGGAATAATAATCATGCCATGGCTAGGGGTGAAAATCTGGGCGGGCGGCCCAAGCCCGGCATGGCCCGGCACGAAAAAACCGTGCTTGGGCCAAGTCAACGGGCCAGCCCGGCCCGACAGTCCCACTGGGCCGTGCTAGGCCAGGGCTGCCGAGCCCGAGGCACGGCCAGGCCCGGCACGGTTAAAATCCTTACCGGGCTGGACCAGTGCCCCAAAGCCCGCGGGCGACCCGGCCCGGCACGAGGCACGGCCCGCAGAGAGCCCAACGGCTCTTTTGCTTTAAAATCACCCCCCACACCCCCCCCCCCCCCAAAAAAAAGGGTCAAATGGGTTTTTTTTTTACATTTTTAACCCCTTCAATAGCTATAAATGGTCAAATGGGGGGGGTATTAGTATTATTATTTCAAGGAAATACAATTTATTTAATGTATTTTTTCAAAATATCATCATTGTTATTATACTTGTTATTTTTCTTAATTTCTTTATTTTAATGAAATTGGTCCACGTCTCTAAGACTAAGAGTGAAAAGTCTAACTGTCTAAGTCTCTAAGACTAAAAGAACCTAAAAAAAAAAAAAATTTTAAAAAGGGGAGGGGGTTATGTGGGCCGCCCTCAGGCTGCACGGCCCAGGCCTGACTAGGGCCCGGCCAAGCAAGGCACGACCAAAGTCGGGCCCTGGGCCGTGCTAGGCTGACCCCAGAGCCCTTGGGCCAGGCACGGCATGGCCCGCTTAATTACATGGGCCATGCTTGCCCGGGCCGGGCCCATCTTCGGCACGGCCCAGATTTTCACCCCTAGCAATGGCGCATGAGGCTATAGAAGCTGGGAGCTTGCGATGGCCTGCAATATGGAAAAGTAGCACCAAATATTTGATAATCGTCCAGAGACCCACATATGGAGACCATTTCATTCTCGACAAAACAGCTCCTTAACTCATGGATTCAACCAAGTTAAGCCTCAGAACTTGGTGTAAGTATCATGCTTGGAGTGTTTTTTCTTTCTTTTTTTTTTTTGGGTAAATTAAGTTTGGGCATTTGTACCAAGATTATAATAATGAGATGACTCTATCTAAAATTGGTATTGACCAGTTTTCAACCTATTTAAGGATCCAAGCAAAGCAGAAGGCCACTTCTTAGGACATCTCATGCAAATATACCAAAAGGGTATTTCCAACATACATAACTTTCTAAAATATGAGATAGAGTAGGCAAACCAAACCAAAATAAGAGGAAAAAAAAAAAAAAAAAAAAAACCCATACATGTAAATAGAGAGCAGACCAAAACAAAAGAAAAAAACAATATAGAGAAGGCATACCAAACCAAAAGAAAAAATAAAAACATTTTCAAGTACTCTCATCAATTTCACAGGCAAACACGATGTTGCGCTCCCTTTCATGTCAAAATTGGATACAGTACAGCAGAACTAGGAAAACTACAAAAGCAACCCATATTTTTTCCCGATTATATCTGCTTAAGCATCACATTATATTATAAAGTTCACGGACACTGTTATGGATGTACCGGCGTAAAAACCATAGACATGAAACTTACACTGAAGAGTGAGAACTGCCTCAGTGCACATTCAAAAGAAATGTCTTAAATTACTGAAAATGGGATTTAGACTCATAGCCAGTGCGCCAAAAGCACAGGCTACCGGCTCAAAGAAAGCATAGACAAGTACTTTAATCTTCCAGTTCAATGATTTTCACCACTGATGCATCCCCAACTTTTTGGCAAATGACAACTCGGTCATGCGGCTTTATTACACCAGAGACCTTGCCATGATCAAGAGCAACCTTCAGAACTGATTCATTTGTTGCACTTGTGGACTCCGCCTGGAGAATCACACGCAAGATTAATTATTGAGATCTAAATTATAAAAGCAAAGTGAGCATCGCTTTATGACTTTTCAGAATTTAGAGGCTAGGTTCAAGCTGGGCAGGGTGCCCTTGATTATCAGTGAGGCCTGCAATTTAGGCCTGGTCCTGATCCATGAGCCTAAGAAAATCAGGCACAAACCCATCCCATTACAACCTATGATACACGGATACTTCAATATAGGCAATGTATCGTGTCATGTCGTATCCGATACCTCACTTTTTGTGTATAACCCGTGTCCCTAACAATCTAGGCATCATAGATTACAACAATAAAAAATTCGGAAAAGGCCTGACAGGACAGAAAATGCTATTAGAACTGTGCTGGCCCATTAATATGTTCTAAAAATCAGGTCACAAGGTCCTGCAGTCATAATAATGTGACCTAAGCCAGTCCGGCCTCAGCCACAGATTATTTGTGACATCATCACGCACAATTTTACACACAAAATATCATTGGATACACGCATCTATATAAGCATATGGTACGGTTATAACATGGTAACATATTTTCAAACAAATATGGAGATAGAGAGATGTCTATACATAATAAGAACACATGATAACAGAATAAGAAACACATGACAAATCCAAAAATCAATAGTTTTTCCTGTGAAAAATAAATTTTTTTTTATGAAATCTTTCTTACATATCATCGTTAAAATAAAATAAAAAAACCTTCATTCATAAGAAAGTAGAAAGTACATTCCAGGTTAGGAACAACAAAAACTTTGCAGCTATATGCTCTTTTTCACTGTTCCCAAAAACTTTCAGTGACAATAATATATTAGAAGAAAATCATTTGACACAGTAAACCACTAATATCATTTAAATATAGTCAAAATACATTTCAGGGGAAAAGTATTTATAAAGATATAACACTGGAAGTTGTAAAGGAAAAAAGGAAAAGAAAACATATTTTTATCTGAACAGCGATGCTGATGAACTCGAACAATCGTGTTCAATATGTTAGCTATAAATAAATTTGATCAGCCAACAAATATCATTAAAAAAAAATTTGATCAACAAAATACTAAAAGATAACTGCTTACAGGATGACGAGGATCTGCAAGCATAGGAAAGAGACCTCTGACTACAAGTGATTGCCTTGCCTGCTCATTCCAAAATCACATCTCTCATTAGTTAGAAGGTCTAATAAATTGTCATTGAAAGAAAGAAACATTTGTATCCTTTTTTTTATATGAAAATTATTGAAAATAAATATAAAAGAAAAACTGAAAAACTAGAAGCATCATTTATCCAATGAACGATCAACTCAAAAACCAAAAACAAAGAAAGGAAATTGGTTCAATGATCAATGAGCAAAATGCCAATGGATGTAAGTTACAATGAAAGAGAACTGTGGGAGCATTAGGTAGAAAATGACCCTATGTTAGTTAAGGTTGGGAATATATTATTGGCAACAGCAGAAAAAATAGAAGCATCATTAGTCCAATGAACAATCAACTCAAAAACCAAAAACAAAGAAAGGAACTAGTTCAATGATATCCATAATCAAAATGTCAATGGATGTAAATTAAAATGTAAGCGAAGCACTGTGGTAGCATTTAGGTAGAAAATGACCCAATGTTAGTTAAGGTCGGAAATATGTTATGTAAAATATTAGTCTTAAAAAATTTCCCTTGATAATGAGCAAAATAGAAGGAATAAAATAAAATAAACTCAGAATGTGGACACCAGTGCCATATGTGGCCCTGATAGACCCATACGTCAAAAAAGCATCAAGAAGAATGATCCAGCGCGAAACCCTTAGAATATTATGGTGCAAAGGCCTAGGCCTTACAATTAACCATAATATTCAGTAGCCCACATATCTTCAGTCTTCACTACCCTGAACACCAGCGAATGAGGAGACACATTTCTCAATGGTGGCCTTTCATATCCTACAGCCCCTGCTTCCTACAGTTCTGTGCAGAGATCTTTGTTCATAATATAGGGGAACGGCTTCACATTGGATTATTCTCCCCCCCCCCCCCCCCCAAAACCTAAAATCCTTCCTCCTTTTCCACAACAAAAACCCAACAAACAAAAAAAAAAAAAAAAAAAAAAAAAAAGGAAAAGCTTTTCCACGGGATTGCAGAAAATTTAGCTCCTTTTGCACTTTCCCTCCCAAAAAAGTGACCGCACCAAATGCAGATTTTACTGTAGCACAGAATAGCATTTCTGCAATCCTCATTTTCCATGGAAAACTAGCAGCACAAACGTTCTGTTAATAACTTAAAAGGATAGCAGAACTTTTGTGGTGTTAATCATGTCATCTAAGATGTTATTGGAACCCAACAGCAACCTTTGAAATGAATGATATCAGGATGTCATACCTCAAAAGCACCAGTGAAACTCCACTTAAGTTGATTTGTCTTGAGACGAGGGATGACAACAGATAGCACAGGCATCGTTGGCCTATATTTTGCAATCAGTCTGCATGAAAAATAAATCTGCTTTGAGATTTATTCTGTATGCAGAAAATGCAAATGCACAGAAACAATACAAGCAAACAAATATGCCCATCCAACATTACCTTGCAGCCCTTCCAGATGAAGTGAAGACAATTATAACAGAAGCCTTCACCTTGATCGCCGCACGTACCTAAATAAAATAAAATAAAAAACAAACTCAATAAAGAAATCATTACATAAGGTTCATTTGCACACAGAGAGAGAGACGAAAAAGGCCCTCAAGAATGGTTGTGTGTGTGTGTGTGTGTGTGTGAGAGAGAGAGAGAGAGAGAGAGAGAGAGGCCCTCAAGAATGGTTGTGATGGGGAACCACCAACAGTGGCTGACTCACAAGCCAGATCAATGCCATGACTGTTCTGAGGTTCACTTTGGCTTTTCAATTAAGTCATGTTTGGCAACCAAAACCTCAAGGAAAATATTTTCACTTTCCACAAAGTTGAGGGGAACTCATATTTGGCAATTGTAAATCCCTAAGGATTCGGGCTAATTGAAATTCTCATTTTTGAGAATTTTCAGGTCCAACCTCCTCCTAGAAATCCTCATTGCTACAGATTTGCGCATCAAAACTAATTTTTTTCGGCGATACGCCTTGATACACACCGATATCAATGCGAAATCCTCAATTATACAAATGCTCAGTGAGGAATCCCTGCTTCGAGGCTGCATGGAATCCTTAGATCTGCAGATTCCTTATCCATTGCTAAACGTGCTCTTAGAGAACCAAAGGTCCTACTTTAGATCTGAGTTATAAGTGGAACAATCAATAGTTTTGTCAGCAGTACAACGAGATGAGATCCTTGGACACTAAGTAGATCAATAGCCCATGTCTCATCAGACCTGCAATACCGAGATATAACTCCAGAGCACTCTTTCCAAAACAAAATGAACATCTAAGAGAAGTATTCTTCTCCCCATACACATTGTGTTTGTTTTCTTGATACCCTCACTGAGATTGTATTAAGGGTGATTTGAAGCATTTTTATTACACTACTACTTGATAAATAACAAAACCTCCATCCAGTGGGGGCACTTTGGCAGTTGGCTACTCCAAAAGCAACTCATAACATGGTACAAGAGTAACAAATAAGTTCTTTTATTATTATTATTTTTCTTTTTCAAAACCCCCTTCATTTTCCTT
The DNA here is from genome assembly GCA_028538565.1 of Umbellularia californica. Classification (NCBI taxonomy): domain Eukaryota; kingdom Viridiplantae; phylum Streptophyta; class Magnoliopsida; order Laurales; family Lauraceae; genus Umbellularia; species Umbellularia californica. The sequence goes on from JAPQWN010000004.1 coordinate 44,133,051, forward strand.
TTCCTTCTTCCTTCACAACCATAATCATGTTTCATGTACCTTCTCTATCCTCCACTCCCCATGACATTATAGCATATCTTGGTTGCATGGATATTTTTAACAAAGGAAGCCATTGCTAGGGACAGTTTGAAGCATGTTTAGCAGCATATGGAATTGGTGGAATAGCATATTGTTTTAGAAAAAAGTAGCGACCCTTAATTTTGTTTAAGAAAACTACTCCCCAAACAGCAGATTCAGTCAATCCTCAAAGGAAAAAGGGATTTGAAGAAGTAAAAAAAAAAAAAAGTGTATCACAAGCACACTGCTGTGCCAGAGCAGAGTAGATCGATCAATCTCCTGGGTCAGCATATTCGTTGGTCCATTTTTATGAACAGGAATGGAAATTATAACTGGTAAGATCAAAATATACCGCAGAGGAAGCAATAGACTCCAAGTGGGTCATTGGCTCTCCAACATATTTCACAGTCTTCTTGAAATATAGGTCCTGGTTGAAAACCTTCTCTGCCTGATAAATGGTATGTACATGCAATAATAAAAAGAAGTTCAGGTTAAGAGGACATGCGGTCTAAAGGAATCCCAGCAGGGTAACAAAGGAAAATAGAATATAAAAAAAAATAGTGTTTCAAAACTACACTTCATTTTCTCCATTAAAAATGATAACCATGGCACATAGTACAAGTTCCCAAACACAATAACATGACATGAATAGCATAGCCATCTGTCTGCCACTCACAAGCAGCACATCAAAGCACAGGAACCAATGGGAACCCAGTGCATGTATGTCCAATACCATAAACAAACAAAATGCAGGAATGATCAACAATGGTTTACATTCAAATTGCTTGCAGTGCTTTAGAATAAGGGGTTAGGGTTGTTCCACTAGTGAAATTTTTGGCCCACCCCAAGTGGGTTGAATGTTTCTGGGTATGGATCACAAGAACAGCAAGCATGGTTTAAAAAAAAGGCCTTTATGAAACGGTAACAGCACTTGCTGGTACGGTATTTTACATATAACAGCAGCCTCCATCCTTCTTTCTTTTTTTTTTTTTTTTTTTTTGGCTAAATAAATGACTGGTACAGAACTTGTGAGATCACATGACTGATTAATTGCTTGGATTCATCATCTCTGCTCCTAGATTGTAAAACATTCATGAGATCACATGACTAAAGCATTTCTGAGATCACGACTGACGAGCATTTTTGAGATCACATGACTGTTAAAACTATTTGATTCAACATTTGAGGATTCATCAGTTGAATTAAGTGCAAGTTGCACTGGTATACATGTATTCTCTTTTTCAGATAAAAAAAAGGATCCAGTTAATACCAACCATCTGATTGAACCTATTGAAGTAAAATCGTGAATAGTGGATAAGAATAGCAACATTGGCTTGTTCTTCATGCTTTCCTAGCAATCTAATAAGTGTATATGTGTGTGTGTTTGCTAAATGGCATTTCCATCTGCCAAGTGGCATCAATGCAGCATGAAAAATGTGCAGGTGCCTTTTTTCATCATACTTCTCTTTGTTAAGGGACTTTGACAACTGCTAGCAATGCGTCCAACTGGACAATGGAATGTCCAACTAGAGAAACAAGAGAAGTTGGTGACTCTGTAAGATCCCGATCCAATTTAATAATATTTAATTTTTGTGAAATAAATAATAGAATTAATCAAATTGGGGAAAATTGACCCACAATGAACAATTAGGGCAGAATTAGGGCATAAACTTAATTAGGGCATGATTTGGGAATGATAGGATCTATTTGTAATTCTGAGAAAATATGAGGGGTTTTTCGTAATTCCAAAACAGTCAATATGGGTCTCATTTGATAGAGCATAATTAATTATAAACTTTAGAAAAGTACGTGGGGCCTTTTGGTATCAAATAAACATAAATGAAGAATTATGGTAATAGCAAGACTTCAATGATGAGGGGCCCATGTGTGTATTTTGTGTGTGGATTAAAGTGGGGTTGTGTCCACTGTTGTGGCTTGTGTAAAGAAGTAAAATATGATGTCAAAAGGGGCCCAACAGTGTTCCATGTATATTACAAATAGCATAGAGAGAGTCCTTATTCAAGTAGTTCCAAAACATATAAAGGAACTACAACATAAAAAGAGACATATGAAAGAAACACTTGACCAGCCAAGAAGCTCTCGGCAGACTCCTCCCTCTCTCTTTTGGCATTCTCTCTCTCCCTAGTTTCTCTTTCTAGACTCTCTCTTTGGACAATCTTTCTAGGGTCTCTTTCTCCAAGTGCTATCTTCTTCAAGTCATGATCTTATGCTCATTTGGGGTAAGGGCTTCACAATTGGAACCCTCATTAGGGCTGGAATTTGGGGAAAACGCGAGAAATTAACCAATCGACTTAGGGCTTCAATCTAGTGCTACGATATTCGTTGGATTCTACAAAAAGTTAAGTAAACAAACCCAAATTTCTGGTCTACATGATTTTATGTCAGATTCAGTCTTACTCAATTTTAGAAAACCCTAACTAAGCCATGCATGAGTTGAGTCTAGTGTATATAGTGTATATATATATATACAAGTAGCCTAGAAAACCCTAAAATTCAAGATGAATCAATCAGAAATTATGAATGCTAAATGGATTTGGAATTTCCATCCTGGCCGTGGGCCATTGATGGGAGAAAACCCGATTTGCAGAACCTCTTGGGGTCATTTTCATAGGTTTTGGATAGTTTATCATTGTGGTTTGGTCACTATTGGGTTAGTCTAAGTAATGGGGTTATCCTATATGGGTGCAGTCAATGCCAATGATGTCTTAAAAATTAAACTAGTTACTAATCTGCAAACCACCCAAGAATTGAACTGTTAAAATTTAAATCTAACCAAACTGCTTATACCTATACACACGTTGTTGGTGGCAACAGCACGATACTTGTGTCTCTTCAAGGGTACAATTATGAATATGGACTATGTATTGTTTGGATGAAAATCTGAGGTGTTGTTGCAAGTAATAATGCGTATGTACCTATGAATAAATGGCTGGTTGATACATGAGTACCTAATTAGTGACTGAATTATGACCAAACTTGATTATACATGAATTGTGTCCATTGGCAGTTTGAATATTCAACATAATTAAGCCGAATGCACAACAGTTGGGGGACTGTTACAAGGTATGTGGACTAGTTAAGGAGCTGATTTAGACATGAATAAACCATGCTAGCTGAATTTTTCTTTAAGGATCCCAAGTGTCCCTTGACTCTAGGGCATCATCTTGACTCTAGGGCATCATGAGGTGTTGGAATTCAAATTTCCGACCATGTAGATCTATTTGGGTTTGGGTCACATTTGTTGGGGGATGTTGTCTTGAATTAAGATTGTAGACGCTTAACTAATTGAGTAATGAATATGGACATCCTTTTTTTCTAAATCCACCTATACATCTTAAGTCTTAACATGTGCATCCTATCAGCCAATGGCTGGAAGGCGTCAGATCAACAGGGATCCTCTCCCAGAGCAGATCAGGAAAATTAGGGATGAGTCCATCTCAATCTTTGTTTCAATTCTCCCACAGCAGATCTCCAGAACTGCACTAGACGCAATGTTCAGGAGAGAGCAGGGAGAATAACCGATGTGTTCATTCCTGTAGATAAGAGGAGCAACAGCAACAGAGGCCTTTGCATCCGTCAGATTTCCGACTCTTAGAGAAGCAGAGAAGGCAGTTGCGTTAGCAGAAGGGACTTCCTGGCCCAAATCGTTCAGTACAGCTCCAACAGAAGTGCGAGAGGGGAACAGGAGAGGCCAAGGGTAGGCTGGAATGCCAATCATCAGTCTTCTTTTCCGCCAGAAGTGCTTCCTACAGGAGGAATACCAAAGCAGGTGAAAGTGCGAGCTGTAGAGGATAAAAATGAACTGCTGCATTTAAGAGCAGCAGGGTGGATAGTGGAAGAAGGCAAAGGAAAAGGAGTCAAGGTAGCACAATGGGTGATTAAAGAGCAGAAAAAATCACTCTACAGTAGTCTTGTGGGGTTCTTGAAATCAAAATCAGACGGTCTTAAGCAGGTAGAAAGCTGGCTAGAGTGCTGCTGGGGAAAATGGGGAAAACTGCCTCACAATATACAGATGTTGGACAATCAGGTGGTCTGGATGCAGTTTCCTTCACTTTGACCTCCTCTTTATAGCTGCCTCTAGAGGCTTTCCATCCCCTTTCTCAGTGCTGGAGAGATGGATGGAGGTCCTGGGTTCCCCATCAAATCCCTCTTGGGTTAAAGTTAAAGGTCTGCCTCTCCAGGCGTGGCATGAAGGAATTTTGAGGCTCATGGGGAATGTCTAGGCCGGACAGTGGAGGTAGATGAAAGAACCCAGAAGGAGTAGTTCCCGAAGGAAGGCAGAATTAAGATTCTGCTCGATAAATCAGTGACCTTGCCTTCTGTCGATGCCTGTCTGGGTGGAGGACTTGAGGTTCATTGTGCTTGTTGAGCGTGCAAAGGAAGATATGAGGCGACAAGAGGGCAGGGAGGGGTGTGGTGAAAGGATGGGGGAGAAGAAGGTAGGAGGAGGCCGCAGTTGCAGGAGCCATCAGGGGAGGAGGGACGATGATGATGACGTCAAAACCACCCCCCCCCCCCCCCCCCAAAAAAAAAAAAAAAAAGACCGCTCCTTCTTTGAAAGGAAATGGGAGTTGCCCCATTTCGTTTGCCCTATCCTGATTGAAAGACGGGCTTTGAAAGATGTGGGGGTTGACGTCCCAAGTGAGAAATAGGGTGGAAGCAAAATTACCAAAGCCCGCATCCAATCATTTCCCTATCCTGATTGACTCTGACTGTGAAAGATGAGGACCTATGCCTTTTCGTTTCGAACTAATGAGGCTAGAGGAAAAGCAATTTCCTAACCTAATATGAGGGTGGTGGGAGGAGATTAAAGTGGAGGGATGGACTGGTCACAGGTTGGCTACTAAACTGAAATTGCTGAAGAATAAAATTAAGGAGTGGGCTAAGGCAACTTTTGGGGACGTGAGGATCTCAAAATCTGATACTCTGGCAGAAATTCAGGCACTAGACAAGGAGGAGAGAGACCAGTTATCCCTTGAAGAGGGGAGAAGAGAAGATTTGATTTTAAGGAAGAGTTACATAAAAAGCTGAGAGAGGAGATAAAGTGGAGACGGAGCTCTAGATGCAATTGGTTGAAGGAAAGGGATAAAAATACGAGATTTTTCCACGGGATGTCCTCGAGAAGAAGTGCAAGTAGGATTTCCTCCACTATGGATGGGCAAAGAAGGTTGGAGAATAAAGAGGAGATTATAAATCACAAAGAAGACTACTTTGCCTCTCTATATGTTGACGAGGGTTGGAGGAGACCATCCTTAGACAATATAGCCTTTGATGTAATTGGGGCTTAGTGGGCTCAATGGCTGGAGAGGAAGTTTGAATAGGATGAAGTTCGCCAGGCAGTCTTCGACCTTGAAGGAGATAAGGCTCCAAGCCTTCATGGAGGAGAATTCCATCAAAGGGGAAAGATCTCTAAAGGTATGGGGGCTTCTTTTATAGCGCTTGTCCCGAAAAAGTCAATAGAAATCGGTATTAAGGACTGCAGGCCCATTAGTCTTCTTGGAAGCATTTATAAAATTCCAGCCAAAGTCCTAGCAGGGAGAATCCAAAAGATCCTACCAAGTATAATTTCCAATGAGCAAGGAACTTTTGTCAAGGGGAGGCAGATTCAGGATGACATCCTTGTGGCCAATGAGTGTATGCATTCAAGGTACAAGGATAGGCTTCCGGGGATTATTTGCAAAATGGACTTGGAAAAGGCCTACAATGTAGTGGACCGGAAGTTTCTTCTATATATGCTCAGAAGAATGGGGTTCAGTGAAAAGTGGAGAAAGTGGATCCAGGAGTGTGTTTCCTTAGCCTGGATATCTATAACGATAAATGGGTCTCCAAAGGGATTCTTTCCGGCTGAAAGGGGGCTTAGACAAGGAGACCCTCTTTGCCCTTTCCTTTTTCTAATAGTAGCAGAAGAGCTGGGTGGGGCAGTGAATGCATGTTTATTTGAAGGTTTTCAAGTGGCCAGAAACACTTCCGCAATCAACCACCTGCAGTATGCAGATGACAGCCTCATCTTTTGTGGAGTAAATGAAGACCACGTTAAAAACGTTAAAGCCACTCTTCTTTGCTTTGAAGAAGTTTCAGGCCTTAAAATCGAACTTCTTCATAAGTGAGCTGATTGGGATAAGAAATGAAAAGTTTGTGCTTCTCAAATATACAGATATTTTGAGGTGCAGGGTGGGCGATTTGTCTATTTCGCATTTAGGATTGCATTTGTGCTTGGGGCCGACTACTAAATCAATGTGGAACCTGGTCGTGGAAAGGGTAGAGAAAATTGTCTACCTGGAAAACAAACTACTAGTCCATCGGAGGAAGGGTCACCCTTATCAGGTCAGTTTTTTCGAATTTGCTAGTATATTACTTCTCCCTCTTCAAATGCTCGGCTTTGGTTATTAAGAGAATAGAAAGGCTGCAGAAAGAATTCTTATAGTATGGAAACGGCCCTCAGAAGTACCATTTGGTAAATTGGGATTCAATTTATAGACCTAAGGAAGAAGGGGGTTTAGGAATCAAACCTCTAAGACAGATGAATAACCTCTAAGACAAATGAATCAAGCCCTTTTGGGCTGGTGGTTTTGGAGGATAGGAGATGGATCGGATGGCCTTTGGAGACAAGCGTTGGATAGCAAATACAATCTTTTGAGAAATGAATGGGATGCCCAGGATGCCCCAAAAAAGTCGACAGCAATGTGGAGAGGAATCCTCTCGCTAAAAAGGCTCTTCATGGAGAATATTAAATATCAGGTAGGATCGGGGGAGAGGATTTTGTTTTGGAAAGATCGGTGGGTTGGAGACAGTCCATTGGGTGCCAGTTTCCGAATCTATTCAATTATCCTATGGATAAGGAAGCCAAGGTCAAATCATACATGTCAAGAGCCGGTGGACAGGTGGTTTGGAGCATAGTTATCAAAATCCTACAATTCGTATCCCAAATCTTAAGGAAAATAATTCGTATCTATGTAATGTATTCCCATTTACAAATGAATCTTAGGATTCGAGTGTGAATCCTACGATTCGATACTCGTTTCATTGAATCTTATGATTCAAGCAATTCGACTAAGAGAGAATGGTTATAGCCAATAAACTAATATTAATAATCTTTTACCTTTTTTCTTTCTTTTATCGCTTGTATTTTTAAAAGGTTATTTAGTAGTTAACGAAACCTCGTAAGAACTTTTTACGACTTTGATAAGGTTTTAAAGATGAATAAAAAGCATGCATTTAACTAAAGCATTCGACTGTACGTATGATGCTTGTTTATATCTTCTTTTTTTAATCTATTTTGGTTTTTTTCCTTCATGAACACTTTCTTAACTTTAAGAGATATCCTATCATATAAGATTGAAGGTTTGGATTTTATTTTATTTTTATAATTTGATTTAAAGATAATAATAAATATATTGATATTTTAATTTTATTTAACTACTTGCACATCATTTATTTCATATAAATATATTTATAATAATAATATGTCATGATGTTCTTGGTATGATTGTATGAAAGATTTACTTATTATTATATTTATACTACTATGAATGGAAAAATGGATAGTTGTGAATAATTACTTTTTTTTCTTTTCTTATAATTTTTAATTTTTTTTTTCATTTTTATTAGAAAAATAAAAAAATCCTACAATTCAATTCGATTAATGGGTATGAACAATTTGCGATACAATTCCGATTTTGAAAACTATGGTTTGGAGCCCTATCTTAAGGAGGAATTTAAAGGATCATGAAGAATCTCAATTCATCTCGCTTCTTAACCTTCTAAATGGTATGTTCACTCCGGACAGAAGGGAGGATGCAAGGGTGTGGACTCCCTCAAAAGATGGCTCCTTCTCAATCTCTTCTTTCTTCTGGGCTATATCTAATAGATCGAGGGAGTGGAGCGCAGCGTGTAGCAATTGGAAGATGAAGGCTCCTCCAAGGGTGGTAATCTTTGGGTGGATGGCTCTCATGAAAAGAATTCTTACTATGCATAACCTGAGTAGGGGGAGGGTAATGGTTAATGGCTGCCCCATGTGCGTAAGAGAGATGGAATCTGTGGACCATGCAAGGGTGTGGACGGCCTCAAAAGATGGCCCCTTCTCAATCTCTTCTTTCTTCTAAGCTATATCTAACAGATCAAGGGAGAGGTGCGCCGTGTGTAGCATTTGGAATATGAAGGCTCCTCCAAGGGTGGTAATCTTTGGGTGGATGGCTCTCAAGAAAAGAATTCTTTCTATGGATAACCTGAGGAGGGGGAGGATTATGGTTAATGGCTGCCCCATGTGCCTAAGAGACAAGGAATCTGTGGACCACCTCATACTGAATTGCAAAACTGCACAGTCCATTTGGAGTTTGGTGGTTGGGTGGTTTGATTGTTGCTGGGTCTTTCCCAAGTCCCTCCCAGAGCTCTTCCAGGCTTGGAAGGCTCCAATCGGGGTTCCTAGAGGCAAGGAACTGTGGAGATTAACATTTCTTGCGGTCCTCTAGTCAATCTAGAAGGAAAGGAACTCCACATGCTTTGAAGGGGTTGAAACAAGTGATAGCAACTCGGTGGAGAAAACTAAGTTTTTCGTTGCTCTTTGGGTGTCCATAAGTCCGTCTTTGAAAGGATACTCCACATTACAGATAATGTTACATTGGAAGGAGCTGGCATTTTCTTTGGAGGGCCATAGTAGCTTTGTATAAGGGCCATTTTTCCTTTTTCTTTCCTGGTTTCCTGTTTTAGCTTGTCAATATACATCTCTTGTGAAAGTAACCATTCAAAAAAAAACAAAAAGTAATGAATATGGACCGGCAGTAGGTGTTCTTATGATATGACATCCACCTATGGATCACCGTGATGCATGCATCGTTCAAATTGGGTTTAGGGCAAATAAGCAGTGTTTGGAATTCCATGGTGTCATAGGGTTGTGTTGGCATAGAGCCAGCCCGCATGTGGAAAGTGATCCAAGACCTAGGTTTGGATGATCTGTGAATTACTGATAATGTTTAACGAAGTTAATTAAAAGGATCTCATCTCCCCATGTATAACTAATATGTATCTTATTATGATAACATATTTCACCTATGTCCTGCAATATGTATATTTCAAGTATATCATATTTTCAATATGAAATCTGTTAATTCTGGAAGTTTAATATGCCTACAGAATAACTTTTGTAATTTCATCAACCAGTATTTATATGTATTCTTTTGAATTTAAGGCAACACCACTAGGCTGTTTAAACCTAGCATAATGGGGCACTACTATGTAGAGGTTATATTCTCTGAAAATTATCTGCGGTTTAGTTAATTCCTCTTAAGGTGACCAATGGTCGCTTCGGTAACAAATTCTGCAAATTAGTTAATTCCACTGTTTTAATTAATTAATTAATCTTGATGTAGTAGTAAATGTTACTTGAAAGTTGAATTACTTGGTGATTGAGTAATTGAGTACTGTACGTCTATTAGATTGTATGGACTCAATCCATCATCATGATGTAATAAATTGATTAATTTCTTTATTTATTAATAAAATCATGCTTTCCTTTCATGAGATGAATGGTGTTTTATTACTTTATGCACATAACCAATACATATGACATGACAGTTCATGAGATCAACTGGGTACCACTAGTATATTAGATGTGATATATGTGTGTGGATGAGATCCACATACGGAAGACATGTGTCACAAATCTTATACTTAAATATCTTCACAACCAGTGATGAGACTGGGCATCTCATCTGATAAAGTTGTAGCACTTTGATCATTATGAAATAGTGTGATTTGTCTCGATCATTAGAATGTAAGGATTCTAGATCACGGTGCGGGTACATTGGATGTATTAAAGGACCATGAGAAGCACCTTATGAAATAATGTCTCTATTATTAAGGTCTGCTCTCATAATTCCCTAGCAATAGGCTCTCAATCCTGAGACATTGATGGACTCAAGTTTCTGTCTATTCATTTGCTTTGAGTCACCAATAAGTGAGGCCAACTGTAGGTCAACACCTCGGTGTGGGGTACATGGTAGTAAGAATGTGGGAACATTCGATAGTCAAGATGGAATCTATCTATATTATCCCCTTATGACAATTAATGGATTTATCATTAGTAGGTGCACACCCATCTCGATTAAGAGTTAATTGGATGGTACTAATGATCACTATGATTAATTGGGGCTCAAGGATAATAAGATATGGATCCAAGTTTGGTGGACAAGACCAATTGATCTATGGATAAGGATAGAGGGGCCTACTTACGGTAATAGAGAAGTTTATGGTCTTTTTTGTAATTTATTCCCAAGACTGGAGTGCAATTGCATTTATATAGTATTGTTATTTGCACTTAACTGTGGGTCCAGGTTGCACATGAGATGTGGGGTCGCGGTATCCCAATTGGAGCCGGCATTTTATGGAATTCCTAGTGGTCCCCACTCTAGCCCAAATTATAAGAAAGTTACTAATCCTACTTGAACTCTAAAAGGAAGGAATTAGAAAGTTACTATTTCTATTTGAAGTGAGACTTCTAATAGTTGTAATAGTAGGTTACTAATTGTTGTGGAAGTGAGACTTCTATAATAATTAGAAAGAAGAAAGTTACTAATTCTTAATAGAATAATGACTTTTATTTCCATTAGTAAAAGAGGAGGTTGCTAGACTATAAATAGAGGAGGAGAGGGCTGGACGTCCAGGGCATTGGAGTCCACGCCTACCCTTCTCAAGTGCAAGAGTTGCACGCCCACTTCTCTTTCTTCTCTTCTAGTTCCTTAAGAGCTTCTAGTTGGCTTTCTCTTGAAGATCCCACCATTCTTCTTGAGAAAAGAGATCCGATATGGGACATAGCGTAGAAGGCTAAGAGGTCTTGGAGATCCTAAGTTTTTTTTTTACAAAGAAAAAGTTAATTCAACTAGCAAGTCTTCTTCTCCATTAGAGCACTACCAGGCTCCCAAGGTATAATCTGCTTCTCTATATGTTGTGGATTGTTTGTGGTTGTATGGTGTTGCTATTTCTATCTTTTGGATGGAGTTTATTGGTATACATGATTGATGAGATTGAGGGACTGCATCCAGGATGTGGTTCATGGCCTTATGGTACTTGATCCTTGAGTCAAGTGGGTCAAAAAGTTTTAAAAACCTTTCCATGAGACCCACCTACTTCCAACGTCGTCTGCACTACTATTACTACTACTACTAGTTTCTTGACTTGAAGTGTTTAACACTAATGATTAGTTCAAAATTATGTCTACAATGCATATTGTAAAATCTGTGATATTTGAACTTATTTTAATATATACATGTAAATCTATTTAATTCAGAATAGACTTCATAAATTTTAAAAAAGACAGCGATATAGGATGTAATGACTTAAGAGACCCAATATTTTGTTTTAAAGTGTTTACTAATGGGAAAAAAATTCTAGCATTTTATACTATTCTAGGTTTTTTGGATATTTTTTCAGATTTGTTTGAGGTAAAATAAAATTTTGCACCGCGATGGACCGCGACGTCCACAAACTGTGATGACGACCACGACCATGATTCTGAACCATGCTGACATGTGGGGCCCAACTAGATACGTGGCATCATCAGAGCGAGATGAATTTATGATATGGTGGCCAGGTGGGTTACACGAATCAGGCCGTGTTCAAACACTTGAGCAGTCTAAAATAATAATATATAACATAGATCTAATTTTATACATGACATAGATTTAGATATATATGATAATATAGACAAAAAGATATTAGGTTATGAATAGTTCAGAAACTCTCCTAGCCAACAATGGGAGCATAGCTTCTTTTTTCAAAACTTCATGATTTTGGTTATTTGTACACTCTGGGCAACAGTTAAGTATCAGGAAATAACTCTCTGCTTGCAAGATAGCAAGTATCCACATGCAGTCTTAAGCAAGACAACCAGATTAATGAGAGAGAGAGAGAGAGGAAAGACTTGCCTCAGCACATATTTTACCAACAATTGAAATCGTCTCAACAGGGTACAGTCCCCGGAGAGTCTCTGCACCTAAAAGAATTGCATCACTTCCTGCATTCACCAAATTGCCCCAGATAAAAATGTAAGTTTTTTTTTATCTTGGGTATTGTCAAATAGCAAATTCAGACAGAAATATTGAAAACAGCAAAGCAATGAGTTGCCCATCCGAGGATAGACAAAGTAAAAGAGCACCCCCAGGATTCTTATAATAGGAATGTTTTCGAGTAACAAATTACCATCCAAAACAGCATTGGCTACATCGGTTGCTTCAGCGCGAGTTGGTCTCAGGTTGTCAGTCATGCTGTCCACAACACGCGTAACCACTGCAGGCTTTCCAGCCATGTTACACTTGTAAACAGCAGCCTTTTGAAATAGAAACACCTGAAAAGATAATATACATGGATACTTAAGCACAGGAAGCAGATGAGTTCATAATATAGGTTTCCTCATAGCAAGTGGGGAGAATAAGGTAACCAGCACTTGTGCTCCCACTACCCAAAGCCCAGGTGAAACCCAATACAATGCCAAGCACACCTGGCCCATGCGTAAGCAAAACCCATGTGGCCGCACTTGCATGCACCACACAATTCCTGAATAAATGGACATGACTGGGCCTGCTTGCATTCAATACAGAGAAAACAACCCGTTCCCCTTTTCTCAGTTATAGATTTAACCAACCCAATTCTGACGCCTACTATAAAGCATGTTGCATGTTAATGAGAGAGTACCCTCGAGTTCAAGTTAGCTCACAGGTTAGTCAAGCAGAGTCGAGCTTAACTTTGTTGCCTCACAACTGAGCGTGCTGCTCATCTCTGCTGAGCTCAAGCGAGGTTCGTTAATGGGTTTCTTGTCTCAATTTGGTCAGTGATACATATACTACATACACATAGGCCCTTGCTTCTATGCATCCACCTCACATGGTACCGTACAAGGTCCACAGCTCAACAGATGGATGGGGACGGAAAGATCCATGTGGGACCACCATAGATATCAAATTTCAAGTCGTTGTGGCCCACAAGTTTGATGGGTTTATATCATTATATGAAAAAATACCCTCAATCCAACAGTCCAATCCCAACGGATCACTGCAAGCCCATCAATCCGGTGACATATAAGGGGGGTTTGGATGGTCCATTCAGATTGGTGATCAGGACGACCCCACATGCTACCTCACACAGTAAGCTCTGTACAACGTGGATGCACATGAGCATTGTGCATTATATTGATAACCCATAAATATAATAAAACAAATTATCTATAGCAGCGATAGGCTGATGCAGCCATCCTATGGGCCCTGGCTAGGCCCACATATGATGATTCCAACCTTCTTGGGCTCAAACCTATCATCAAGTAACCACTCCACAACCCAACACCACCCCCCGAAACAACTCTCTCCCCCATTAATAATCTAGCTAGCTACCTAGCCTGCTAACTGGCATCAAATATTTGTTCTAGTTTTGGTGTGAAACCATGCTAATTGGCTTCTTCAGTTACTAGGATTTCTCTCTATTATTGTACGGCTAATCTAAATACTGAGATGTGAATGGTGAGAGGAGAGCAGGTCTGCTTTTCAATTTGGGATAAGTGTTTCATGCTTGTTCAGATTTCAAGACCAAAGTCGCCTCTCTCATGCACACACAAGGCAAGCATGATCTTGTTTCAATGTGATTCAGTAGGGTCCAAAAAGAATAGTGCCCACCGGTGGGCCCACCAAGGAATCTACTGTCAATTTGCTTGCCTTAATTAAATTCTTAATTATAGTTAATTTGATTGTGATTTGATTTGGTGAGAAAGATTCTAGTAATCCTATGGAGAGATTTTAGTAACTATGTAATGAGTTTGTTTCCTTATTTAGGCTATTCCTCTATTATTTATAGAGGGGGCCTCTTGATGTAAGGCATGCTATTGAAAATAAAAGATTCTAGTGGCTGTCGAGAGTTCTCTTAGGGTGTTCTTCTCCTCTGAATTTCCTTAGGGCTTCAGTCTATGGGCTCGATCACACCGTTGGAGGTGTTGATCTTCGTTGATCATGGCTGGGGCTGCACCAAAATGCCGCACTCAAAATGGCAAGTTCAAGCTTGATGTACTATGTTTAATTTTCAAGTCATGATCAACCTAGACAAAGCTTGTCTCAGCTCATTTACACCTCTAAGAATGTGGCTACGAACAAAAATGCATATCCATGGACATGTTTTCATTTAGACATGCTCAAAAGGCCTCAAAGAAAGAAAGAAAGAAAGATATAAGACAAATAGTTTATTTCCATGGATTACAATTTTGTACAATGAATTGCATGATTTGGTTATCATAAGATTCAAATCTCAAATTACAAGATTCATCAAGAAAATTCATAAAATTCTTGAATCATAAGATTTTGATAACAATGATTAATACGGCACTAGAACAAAAAAGAAAATAAAATCGAAGAGTAGAAAATTAACTCAACAGAAAAGGAGAGAAGCTCCCCAATACCAATGTTTCTGTGCCCAAGTAATTCAAATTCATAATCTTGAATTGTTAATCATACAGTAAGATTATGACTCTGACCTTCTCAGGTGGTAGATCTATCCCAAGATTACCACGAGATAGAATTATTCCATCTGCTTCTTGTAGGATCTCATCAAAATGAGTTAAGCCCTGTAAGAAATTGGATGAAAGAAAAAAAATAAATAAATGTCTAAAAAGAGCACTGAAATAAAGTCGTACAACTATATCGGACTAAAACAGGAGTATAGGAGGGGGGGTTTTCACAGCTAAACAGGACAAATTTTCAAATATTCATGCAGTTCACCTCAATGTTCTCAATCTTCGCAAAAATCTGAGTTTGACTAAGGTCGCCAAGCTTTGAAAGAAATTCCCGAGCCTGCATACAGAAACAGGATGCTAAATATTAATTAGAAAACAAAAGTTAAAAAGAAAACAGGCAGTATTATGACAAGTAATATCAGAATGAACTTTATATGCCCTTACATGGCGAACATCTTCTGCATGTCGAGTATATGATAATGAGAGGAAATCGATACTGTTTCGAACACCCCATTTGCTTATCACCTGAAAAGGTCAAGGTAATGAGTAAAAATAACACAGAAAATTACGTGTAAGCAAAAACATCTACACACAGTTGCAGCAAACTAGATCAATGGGTCAGTTATCATAGGAAAAGGCAGCATGGAACAATTTTACACAAAGTTCATTCAGTGGACTACAGAATCTTGGGCAGGGAGAAGCACATGGAACACAAAAGCCTACAGTCACAAGCGAATGCAGCTATCAATTGATTCTAGATGCTATGCCATTTTCAAACTATGATTATTAATCACATTTCACAGCCATA
Organism: Umbellularia californica; assembly: GCA_028538565.1. NCBI lineage: Eukaryota > Viridiplantae > Streptophyta > Magnoliopsida > Laurales > Lauraceae > Umbellularia > Umbellularia californica. Next base: position 44,148,419 of record JAPQWN010000004.1, read on the forward strand.
AGTCAACCTGACTAGCATCGAAAGCAATGGCCTCAATCATTCTGTGCTGACAAAAAGATTAATCACATCCCAAAATGACAAAAGGAACACGTAGCCAAAATCTTCGGGCAGAAAAATATATGTAGAAGCACATGTGCACATTTTCACTTGTGGAGGATTAGTTTCAGCCACACAGATTAGTAAAGGAATATGATTTAGATATGGTTAGAGTAGATTAAGGATAACAAAATCTTTTGGATACCATTAAAAAGTCATTTAAGAAGATATCCAGCCATGTATATAAACTGAATAATCTATAAATGGAGGCAGCCACAATGGTCTGTTCATCCATTCCTTTCTAGCCACATATGATAATTTCTCCCTTTTTCTGCTATCTCATCTCTTTTCTTGTCACATCTCCGTTCTCATCCCCATGGATCACAATCCAAAGACATCACTCCTAAGATTCTGTGATGTTAACCTGGCTTGATAGGCTAATATGAGTAAGTTCTCACCATTTGAAAACAATCTCCAACATTGAATGTCTTGTCGTCCAAGCAACGACCTCTTTATACCAACCTATTCCAAACTATCATGAAGACCTCAAGGGGGAAAACAACACCACTATAGATGTATACTAAAGGCAGATATTAAATAGAAACCAATTTTGAGCACACAGAACTTACATCTTTGTCTGCATCAGACAAGGTAGGCAAATCAATATGAATTTGAGAGACGTGTAAAGTGAACAAAGATCCAGACAGGGTAGCAGAGTTCTTTACTACACAACTTACATCCTGCCCCTTCACCTCAGCTACCTGCATTGTAAAAATTCAATGCTCACTTAAAAAGTAAAAGAAAAATAAAAGGTTCATTAGGGTTTGACACAATCAGTCATCACCCGAGCTTTATAAATTGGTTACTCTTCTTGACATAAGGAGGTCAAATAGCCAGGTCACTTGATTCAAAAGTGGCGAGCCAAGGAAAGGTCCCAAAGAAAAAAAAGAGTTAAGAACTGTTGACGACTTGCCTAGTCATCAAGTTAAATACTTTGTCAGTCAGCCGAGTATGACTCAGCTCACCAAGCAAGCTAGCTTTAGTTGTAGCCTTACCTCCAGCCAAACAGAAGTAGTTTCACTTCCGGTGAACAGGTATTGACCCATAAAAATGGTGTCTCCTTTCGTCACTGCCTGAGAATCACCAAAACGATTTGTTGGTTATATATAGGTTACACAATAAGAAAGCCACAACCATGCACATACTAAATAGAGGACAATACCTTACCCATAATTTAGAAACAACATTGCTTAAACATGAATATTATCTGATTTAAAACTGGATGGATCATTGATGATTAAAGCATTACAGGTACAATAGAAATGCAAATGGAGTCAAAACAGAAAGTGCTTTTTTAGCTACAATGTAATGAATGAATGTACCACTAAAATCAATTAAAAAGACAATTCCATGAGATATGAGAAAGCCAGCTTTAAAATCAGCCTCCTAGTTTACATGAGAATTTTAAAAATTTCTGAAGCCATGGATTACAAGATCAAGAATCTCAAATCAACTCTTCGCTTTTCACCTGAAGTGCCACTTATGCAATCCAGATTGAATCACCCAGAATGGTGTCCCAACACCCAAAATCCAATGAGAAACAAAACAAGAAGGGAATCCAAGTGATACTCAAGTGAAATAGCCAAGTGTTAATTTGCACATCTACAAACAATGCAAGAGGATTAAACGTCCAAATCCCAGGTTCGAATTGAGAAATAGCATAAAAGTCCGAAGTTTTTAGAAAATGGAATCATAAGGAGTCATTTTCAAGAACAGCCAGATTGTTCCTCTCTTAGGTAACGGTCCAGCCTATAGGAGCCCAACCAGAAGCATGAAAATCATTGGAGACTTAGGGGTTCGAAAGGTCTCCATTTTACCTACATTTGTGCAAAAAATGGAAATTATCCAATCAAGAAATAAGTTTGGATGGGTGCAAAATCCTAGCCATTAGATAAATTTGGATAGGTTGCAAAAATTGAATGATCAATTGGTAGGCCAACATAATGCAGACAAGTGGGTGTGAAGGGCTTAGATGATTATTTATAGGAGGAACAGTGGAAGCCACAAACTGGACCGTTTGTATGCTAGGAGACGTCCAGCCGTTCCTTAAGTCGTGTGTAGTATATAAATATATGCAATGCCCATAACAAAAAGCAGCCATATATGGAATTTTGGAGGCAGGATTAAGTAAAAACAAAGCGATAAGAATTTAATTAAAGGTCAAATGACATACGCCCTTATTGTTTAAGTAAATAAAGCTAAAATATATATATGCATGTGGACAATGAGGATATAAGGCCATCCCATCTGACGTACAGTGCTACCAAGCTGATCATGACATGGTCCCATGTGGGCCATGGGCTAGATCATGATGTGCCAATACAATCAATAGGCAATCTGATCCATTTCTGCCTACTTTGGCAGATCCAAGTGCTCCAAAGTAATCACCAGTGATCAACCATTGTTCGGACTCGACCTACATCACTATTATCTGGATCATGGTCATCCACCAACAGACTTACGTTTTTGTCCCCCTGTAACGCTGCCAATTTCCCTTCAACTCAAAAGTTCCCAAGAAACAACTAAGTAGCAGTGCAAAAACCATAATTCTGTTTTAAAATAGAGCATTAACAAAGACGAATATGCCATAAAAAATGCTGATCAACCGCCAATCTCCGATTACACAAATTTTGCACTTCGTTTGGTGGCAATCATTTACATATGCAAATGATTCACATGTGTAATGGTTACACATCACCATGTTTGTTAGCACTCATTTAAGCAAGTGACGCATAAATGGGGTATGAAAACGGTGTGAAAATAAGGCCATTTACACCAAAACTTCACACCTAAAGAGGCGTAAAAAAATCACTTTCACACCTCATGCAAAAGCACTAGTGAATAGGGGCGCTCCTAGACCAGGCCAGCCCGAGCCCAACCCAGGTTGCGCCGGGCTTGAGTCTAAGCTTTTAGCACTCGGGCTGGGCCTGGATATAAACTCTGGGCCCGTTTAATATATGGGCCATGCTCGGATTAAGCAGTAGCAAGCACAAAGCTTGGCCCGGCCCGAATGAGAGGCACTGTTTAATTAAAAATCAGTAATTATTTTGTGGAAGGGGGGAGTTGAACACGCATTCACTCGCACACAATCAAACGTCCTAACCAAGTGAGCTACAAGTTGGGTCAGTAAGCATTCCACCTTTTCTTCGTAAAATATAATACATCCGGGCTCGGGCTAAACCTATTCTAGGTGGGCTGGGCTCGAGCCGGGTACTCATGGCCCAACTCAGGCTTGGTCTGGGCTCAGGCCTGTTGTTTAAAATCTGGGCTGGGCCTGGATACTGCTCAGTCTAGCCCATGAACACCCCTACTAGTGAAGTGCAAAAGCGCTATTGCAGTTCTTGCACAGTGATTGCATTCCCATAGGGGGCCATCACCATCCTTTTCTTATTCCTGTGGGGCCCATATTGAGAATCAAAATAGTTCAATTTGTTTATTGAACTAATAGAAACCAAGACCTAGAAGCTGATTGTCTTAAATTTTCATAGATTTTGAGTGATTTGTTAAGAAGTCCCAACCTATAGATCTAATCTTTTGCACTTTTGTGGGGCTCCCAAATTCATGATCCAAACCGTTCAATATACTCGTATAAATGATAAGCATCAAGACGTTTAGTTTAATATCTTAAATCTTCATGAGAAATTTGAGAAAAAATATCCAAATACATCTAAAACCATTGGATGTAGTCATTTACTCATGCGAAAATGGTGATTTTAACATGCATGGTAATGCGTTTCACATGTGTAACATTTACACATGTAAAACCCATTTTTGCATCTCATGAATAATAGACAAACGACCCTTTAACAATCTTCATTATGTAAAAAGTTAGTTTCAATGTAACAAGAATGGTGAAAAGGGAAGCTCTGAGAAAATGGCTTTGCTGACCTTAGCCAGTCCACCAAAATTTATAGGCAACAGCTTCGAAGATGCTCCTTGAGTTTGATCTGGTGTCAAAACAACAAATGCATTTTCCTCTAGTGAAATAGATTTCTCACTTTTGTTGACAACCTGCAGCTCTGGTCCCACAGTATCTAGCATAACCTGGAAAGAAGACAGGATAATACTAGCTTATGCACTTTTTTTTATCAAATGAAAATAAAAAATATTATTAAAACCCTAAAATTTTGATACACAAATCTCTAGTTTAGCCAAAGCCATTCAACATAAGTCCAACATCAATCAAATAAGCAAAAGAATCTAACCACATCAATCCAAAAGGGAATGCAGCATCTCCCACCAAATAATATGTAGACTTCCTTAGAATCCATTTAATGTTTACCATGCCACAAAAAGAATGCTCCTAAATGAGCTCATAAAATATTTAATGTATGACAATGAGTGAATTAAAATGTATTTGGAAGGATTCCATGCAAATGATGAGCTGATTGCAGCATGTAGACTTTTTAAACAAAATAGTTCCAATTATATTTAATCACACCCATGAGATATTATTGTACAAATGAGAAGCTGATGGAGGGCAGTAATGTAAAAGGATAAAACAACGGCATGCACGTTATCTTTAAAAAGGTGCCAAAGAAAAATTGCCCATCTGAAATATATATATTATCAATACTTCTAAGAAGCAAAATTTTCCACCTACAGACGTCTGCATGCCAGGTCATGCTTGAAATTCAATCACAACCCGTGATTGTAGAGATTACTTTCATATTAAAAGCCGAGATTAACTTTCACACAAGACATCCGGTGCAGATGTCCGCAGGTGAAAAGTTCTCCTAATAATAAAATCACCAACAAATATCTCTCTCCTTATTTTCATTTTTCAAGTAACATACAAATTTATTGCTTCCTCTTTAGCTGATTAGCAACCAACAAGATTTCATTCAATTAATGCCAAGGGCATAGTTTTGAAAATTGAAATCATATCGCAGATCATTCAAGGGGTTGAATCAAGTCGTATTGTGAATCGAAGATTTTTTTTCCTTGCAAAATATGAAAAAATGGGAATTAAAGAAAAATAAGACAACCGGTTACTCATAATGATAATCCATCCATTTTCCATCTATAGTAGTATCAATACATGGACAAATAAGACTATAATCCAAACATATGAAAAAAACAACACTGACTGACATATATTAATACATCATCTAATGATATAGAGTGAATAGTTAAGCATGTTTAAGATAATGCTTTTACTGGGAAATATAAACAATCTGTAGAAAATTATCTCCTTTAAATCAAAATAAAAACAAAATCTATATCATCACTGTTGCTTTTAAGTTAAAGAAGCGTTTAGAATTATAAAAAAAAAAAAAAGCGGAATAAAATGTAGGACAAATCCCCTTAAATACAAACATCCCAGCCACATTTCTCTTCTTCATTAATGATTGAAACCTCTCCAAAATAAAAATAAAAAATCTTAATAATTTTCTTCAATCACTAGATAACCTTTTAAAATAGAAACAACAATTTAAAAAGTCCAGATTTATTAACATTAGCCTTTCGGCTTTGGCTATGCCACCTAGACAAATCGCTTTAATCATAAGATTCGATAAAAAAGTATCAAATCATAAGATTACACCTGAATTCTAAAATTCAACAGATGGGATTGTTGCACAGGAGACATTTACTCAAGCGGGAGTCCGTGAAACATGCCGTGCATGAAATGCACCATGCACCTTCAATGCAAGGTAGGGCATTTTGCATAAAGGATAGATGCTCGGTTTTGCACATGGTGCTGCACGCAAACGGCAGCAAAAGAAATTTCTGCACTTGCATTAGATACAAATATTTTTTTCCTCGAGACTCAATACAAATTGTGGCTATAGCCAATAGGGTCTTCTCTTTCAATATTTACACCCTATCGTATCCTGTAAACCAATGTATACATGTGTCATCGATAAATAGGTTTTACTCCAAATATTGTACTTTATCTTCATTAAAATTACATAAATTATTTCTATTTGCCATCACGTGTATTGAATTCTCTTATAACTCTTTGCCATAATAAGCGCTACCATTCAAGAAAAAAAAAAATGTGCATTAAATTGGTTTTGTAATTGTCCTACACCCCATGCCTCAGTTTTTGCTCCGTATGAAACTACAAAACAAAAGAAAATTATGGGGAAAAAACCTAAAGAATGATGGAGTCATTAAAAGGATGGGAACAGGTGAACTTAATAAAAGACTGGAAGCTGTTGCCCATTAGTACCAATTGTTAAACCATGGTGAGCAGAAGATGGAGTTAGAAATTTTAGACTCTTTTTCTTTTGGCTTTAAAAGGAAGTTACAATTTAAATTTTTGAGACTTACCGCACATAACTTCTTGGTATTCTTGACAGCCATCTTCAGGTTTTCCAGAGTTTCTTGGTGATAATCAGGGTCTCCCCATGAAAAATCAAACCGTGCCACTGTAACATGCAAAGATAGCTCAAAACATCACACACCCATCAAAACAAGAACTAACCCTTCAGCTCAAACAAAACCCATCTAAACAAGAACTAACCCTTTAGCTCAAACAACCCCACATCATCAAGTAAACAACCAACCAACACACGATTACTCAAAAAGAGCCAATCTTGGAAACACTGAAATCTTTTTCTTCTTCTTCTTCTTCTTTTTCAATGGATCATTGAACCAATTTTTTCATTTGTTAAACAAAAAGGCCTAATTAAAGATTTCAATAGGGTCTCATACCAGACATTCCGGCCTTCAAGCAGCCAGAAATCACCGCAACAGATCTCGACCTTGGACCGAGCGTCCCAACAATCTTGGTCATTGCTGGAAAGAAATTCTGAAACACACAAAAACAAAAGTTGTAAGCTTTAGCCAAGTGAAACATCAAATTTAGCTGCTTTCACACACAAGGACTACTGCAACGCTTCAGCCTTCTTCTAAACACTGCAAACCTAAAATATGCAGGCCAATTGCAATACATCGCATCTTTCATTAGATTTTTTTTTTATATAACTAACAACAAAACAACATCCCCCTCTCCAACCACACCCTCCTCCACTAAAAAAAACATCAACCTAACCCATCAGAAGAAAGAATACAACTTTCTTTAAAACCCTAACTAGAAAACCCCAACCTTCTCATTCAAAAAAACCAAGCCAGATTAAGCAAGCATCATAAATAGATCATCAAAAAGCACAAAATCCACTCCTCATCTATCATTCCACCATCAAATCTCAACAAAACCAAACGCAAAAGCAGAAAATCTCAACGAAAACAGAAATCGAAAACATCACGATCACCAGATCACGGTTTTGATTGCAGAAAAAACACATAGAGAGATCCAAATCCAAATGAACTAAATCCAAAGGATGAGATACGCACGGGTTTGGATGGCTCGAGAATGGAGGCCATCCGAATGGGCTCTTCGAGGAGAAGATGAGTCGAATGCATCTTTCGTTATTCTCTGCAGATCTGAAAAAGATGACGTCGAAGAAGAAGAAAGCAAAAGGAGAGATTTTTATTTTTGGCAAGGAAGAGAGAGTTCTATATAAAAGACTCAGGCACGCAGAATGGTCCTGCTTTCAGTGCTTTGAAAAGGAGAGTGTTGGAAATCTTCTGGTGTTAGTCTTGATGTATATTCTAGAAACTTTGTGGTGGCTCATTGATCACGTTGGTTTCGAAGAAATCAATCATGGTGACCGTTCGTCAAGAATGCGGTCAGATGATCACAGGTGGGCCATCTATGGAAAGAGTGCGTGCGAATGTAGATGGTGAGAAACCGCCGGCGGTATTGCTAATGGTACGAGGCATGCTCACAAAACTTGGACCGCACGCAGCTTTAGCTTTGACGAACTGATTTTGTTATTCTTGTGGAATATGCTCATAGTAGGTAGGAATCTAGTTAACCAGGCCCTCTAAACATTTAAATCATTGGATCCACATCTTTTAGTCCAAATGGCTCGGTAACTAATGACCTTCATTTTATGATCTTTGTGAAAATATTCACCGAAAGATTTTAGATGTCTGCACCATTTGATATAGGGTTTAAGGTCTAGAATCTACATGAACTATTTTTGTTGGCACTTTTCATGTTAAATGAATAGATTTTTGGAAAGTTAATGCGTTCCATCTTAGTGTAATCGAGATCATTTGTTCTACAAGTTCGGATCCCATGCTTCAAGGAGGTACTGTCTCGTCCAATCAAAATTACCCTCTCAATTGCTTCTTTGGGATGAGAAAATTAAGGAAGAGATTTTACGTTGGCTAATTTTTATTAGACAGAACTGAATATTTCTATTTCGGAGAAACGGGAGATCCGGACTCTTTGTTCTACCCATGGTCAATAAGATAGTGGATTTTACTTTAATTAAAGTAATTAATATGAAACTAATTTAAGGGAAGATGGTGATTTTCATCGGGCAAGATTTTCTCTTGCGAGACATCTGCATGCATGTAGACTTACAAGTCTCAATGTTTGAGAGTTGGGATTCCCATCAAACAATCAAAACACCCTTAAATTTTGTTGTAATAAGTGTACACAGACATCTGGATGGAGAAACTTCCGCAGGTGAAAATTCTCCTTGTGAGAAGTTTGGATTTTAGACAAAAGACCCATTGAGGAGCAACAAGATTTGCATGGGACTATTTCTGGCGGTTTAGGGTATACGTATTAATGTGCTCCATCCATCTAATGGGACCCGCGTTAGAGGGCTCTCGATAGCTTTCCCAGATAGCTCTACTTGATTAATTGATGATCAAGTTTGTCCGAATGGATACATACATACAGCCACACAAAACTATCCATCTAGTCCGAATCCACTGGATTTAACAATTCTAGCCATCTGAAGAGTGATATGTTGCATTGATTTATGTTGTGGGTCCCAATATAAAAATGGTACCAAGTATAAAGAATAATTGTGAAAGAGATAGTAGGAACTAGACTTTGTTTGAGACAATGGAGAGTGTAAAAAACGTTTTACATTTCAAAATCCAAACACTTTTGGGGCCGTTTAGCAACTCTATTATCATGCTCTTATTCTCTTAAGACAGCTTGAAAAAGCTTTAATACTATTTGGTATCCACATGATCAGCCTCCATTTCAAACCTCATAGAGGTCCTACCTCTGTTCTGCCCAGCGCCATAAATGCCCAGAATTCAAACAAACATTTTCCTCTTAAGGGGTCATTTGTCTTTTACGCGTGGCATACGTAAATATAATTTACACATGTAAATGATGAATATTCAAATTTTAAGTATGTAAGATTCACACATGCGTTTCTTTTTACAATGTTTGTCGAATAACATCATTTACGCATGTTATTCATTTTACTATGTATGTTTCAATGACATGTGTAAATGTGTTAGATGATCTTGTAAATGATAGTTATCAATCATTGAATTAAATTCTACTACAATAATATGAACAAGAGATAAAAAGGCCCATTTTATATCAAAGTTTTCATCTACATTTTAGACCCTTCAAAAGGAACATGTCTTTCAACATGAAATATACTTTTCAAAAATATAAATTTCTATCAATGATCAACTTCACAAAATGCATTCCAACATATTTGGTACTCCACCTTACAAAATAAATATTTCAAAATAGAAGAATTCCATCGTAGCAAAATATATATTTCGGATTTCATTTCAAAATATGATTGCATATTCACCCACAAAAAAGAAGATTCATTGCATCTAGTACTCATTTAACTGAATTAACTACATCACTTGTGATGCTCTAGCTCTTCTATTTGCTGATGCATTCCACATATCTGACCCTATTGTATCTCTAAGGCAATAAGTATATTGGTTGTTCGACTCGCCGTCAACTGCATCATCTTCATTGTCTTCTTGATTGATATTTATCACTTCATGACAATGACGTTGGCACAATTCATCATTGTTGGGATTTCGCAACATGATGAAATTGTGTATTTCAGCACAAGCATTTATAATTTTTCTTGTGTTTTTACAGGATAATTCCATGGTGTATGCGTCAAAATAGGAAATCATTCCTTCCATAGGTCAAATGTTCTTTCCACAACATTTCGAAGTTTTGAATGACGAAGGTTAAAAAAGCTCAGTAGGTGTCCTAAGAGCTAATGCTTGAGGTCCATATTCTTTAAGTGATATCGGGTTCCACAATAGGGTCCAATAAAACCTCGCTTATGAGCATAACAAGTATCAACAAGAAAGTACTTTCCTATGAAGAATTAAAATGATAAGTTTAGTATATATATTATTTAAACATTTTAATATATATATATATAATTAAAATAGAACTGCAATTTACCTTCTAGAACTTGCAGATTATATACTCTCCTGTTTTGTAGAACATCAGACAGGACTTTTTTATCATTGGTTGAGCCTTCAAAGCCTGCACATACAAACTGAAAGAGCATGTCAAAACCTACAGCTGCCATTTGATATGAAATGCAAGGAATTGACTCGATGCTTGTCGATCCCTTAGCATCCTAAGTGCCTTTCCACGTAGAGATTTTTCTAATTCTAACTCCTGAACAGCAGCAGCAATATCTGATCGATGCGGCCCTGATTGGTTCAACTTTTCAGCAACATAGACAAGTGTGCTAGTCATCTCCTTTACTACACGCACAATTTCACTATCAGATTTAGCTTCACCTCGTACACTGTGTCGAGAACTTGCATAGTTGCATTTGTATCTTTTCTAATACGTAGGGCTTTGTGGGCTAAGATCAAATGTGGTGGGCGTTGATTTGTCAGTACCGTATTGTTGGGAATTAATACTCAAAACTTACTTTTATGTATGTAAGGTCTGCGACCTTATTGGGTCGGTTGGGCCCAATAGTAGGCCCATTGACCCATTATTTAGTTATAATTATAATTACTTGTATTTTAGATATTTAAGTGGGTTTAGATCACGAGCGATTTTCTTTTAATGTTAGATTAGTTTCTGTGAAGTTTCGTGCGATTCCGAGTGTGTTTGACCCTAGCAATGGGAGTAGTTTGCAATTTAGGGAAAATTGAGTGTTTTTCCAAAAATTCTAATCGCCGTGACTTTTGGGTTCGTTGGAAAGATCTCATCGTGCTGGTCATTTTTGTCTCTTGGCTCATCACGATCCGACGATTGCAAACCCTTCAAGTGGTCCATTTCTTCACCGGACCCACTTAAGGGCAAATCAGTCTTTTCCCCCTCCCTCTCTTCTTAAGTAGGGATTAATCCTGGTTCTTTATTCATCCTTGCAACGAAAAAAAGCTACAGCAGCCTTTCTTCTTCCTATTCATCTTCTCAAGTCCAAAACTCCCTCAGAAAGAGATTATCTCGAAGATCCAGACCGCTCACTTTCATCCTCTCGATCTCCTCTTTCCATTAATTTTAGTTTGGTAAGGTTTCTCTTAACCCCATCTTTTCAATCACCTTCTCTTTTGGTTAGATTTAGGTTGTTTCTGATCTTTTTCCTTCTTTTCCTTCTTCTTTGCGTGTTAGATTGCTTTTCAGCGGGTTAGATTGGTGGTTTTCGCGATAGAAGGTTTCTCCTCAAGTTTTCCTCAATTTCCAATCTACTTCTTGGTTGAGGCAAGTAGATTTGCATTGTATAATGAATCATGTGTGTATTTTCTTTATTGATTGGCTATGTTCTCTTGTTAGGTTACCTTAATTCCAAGTCCTTTTGTTATTGATTGGGTTTATAGGCTAGATTGGGTTTTTGGGGGTTTTGGGTTAAATAAAAGATTGTAATTAGTAATTATAGGTTGTCTTTAAATTGTTGAAGATGATGGAAATGATGAATGTGACGATTGGGGAGCATGGTGGCTCATTTTATGCAGGTTATCCATGGATTGGCCGGAGGAAAAAGGGCAAGAAAATCCATTTTTGGGCCATTTTCAGGGTTCAGGTTGCAGTGCCGATCAATCGGACCTGCAGACTGATTGATCGGTACTGTTGCTAACTGTGATTGATTACAATCCGATCGATCGGACAACATTTTTTTGACAGCATAGGAAACTTCAGAGACACATAACTTTTAATTCGTCCGTTGGATTTCTACATGTAATATACCTTTGGAAAGCTCTTGAGATGTAGAACCCAATGGTTCTAGTTTCATCATGATCGGAGGTCGGGAAGTGATGCAAATACTCAGATTATTGATTCAGCTCATGTTTTATTGGAAATGAGACTAATAACTTAGGTTTGGGCCTTAGATGTTAGAAACCATAAACATACTCTCACTTGACCATTAATGGGGTTAAAATCGTAGCACGTGGCTTGGTGTGCTTCGATGGGTTGTCTAGGTATTCGTGTATTATACAAGGTTTAACCGAATGCGTATAGAATTGCTCTATTAGATACACCAAGGAATTTTCCTAGAAGCATCGTTGATTCAATTTCCACACATACTCCGCTAGAACATGTGGAATACATGGATGACACACTTGCCTAGGTTGGATTGTAATTCCTCCTTGACTTGTGAATTCTATCCATTGATATTATTCCTTGTATACTCTCTTGGCATAAAACACTTAACTAAGTATGAAACATAAATTCTTATATAACTAGGATATGGATTTGACTTAGAGTGTATTGTAGGAACCTTGTGTCATGTATTGATAAACAAGACTGGCTAGTATGAATGGGATTATCAGGTATTTGATTTGTCTTGTATTGTCTTTGAATGAGATAATCCCTATGATCATGTCGTGTGCATTGAACTAGCCAGACTTGCTTGTCTTGGTCTATTCTCGTGTCAACACCACTTTGTTTTATTGCATATCATGGCCATCTGCAGATTGGGGGTTTATTGATGAGCCGGTTACTAGGACATCGGGGTGGGCAATCGGCTTTAGACGGCGTCCATGGCGTTGAATAGTTGGGAGCGGGCTAGGACCTTGCTGCTATTCCCAGGACTGGAAGCTAGGATCCTATTAGAGCCGGACTTTGGTATTAGTAGTCTAGTCTAGATTGTTACTGATACCCCGGGAGGTGGCTTGGACATCCTCGGAGTCTCCATCTTGTTTCTTGCATTGCATTGTTTGGATAGTGGTTATTGCTAGATGATGTTAGGATTCTGTCATTGTCTCACACTATTATTATTCATGCTTTATGCCTAGCTCTATTTTCCTTGTATTCACATGATATTACACTTATCATTATTCTCTACTTGATGCATGCCATGTCAATTATACTTTGCTTATCTATTGCTCAACATGTCGTTGACTCTGTTCCTTGGTGTACAGACACCCCAGGTGACTACTATGAGGAGCAGGCAGGTGAGGAGATCCCAGAGGGTCTCCAACCAGCTGAGGAGGAACGGGAGTGGCATGCCGATGACGTAGAGTAGCGTCATCGATTCCGGCACGAGAGAGATTCATGGGAACTTCTTTAGATTTTATTCATTCTTTTTTTAGTTCTTGTTGGACCTTCCACCTTATTGACATCTTTTTATTGTTTTAATGGCCTTGATTATTGGGTTGGCCATTGTAATAATTTAATTCTTTGGTTAGTTTTATTTATTCCTTCTAACAACTTTAAATTTAAATGAAATTTATCATCCATTGTTGATATTCCATGTGCCTAAGATTTTATGAATTCCGCAAATTTATTATACTTGAGGCTAGAAATATTATATCCTCACAGCGGACCTACGATCCTTGGGCCTAAAGGACAAAAATTTTAATTAGTCCTAAATTTCACTCCCCGAATCCGGTTATTCCTCTAATCGGGTTCGGGAGACGTGACAATGTATTTGTCTTTAACTGATTCTTTTTAGTATATTTTGTCTTCTCATCTAACTAAGATTTTGTATGGGCAAATGGTTGCATTGTTAATTATTATGCATGTGAGTATCTTTTATTCTATAAAGTAGACAAGTTGATGTATAGAGTTCTACTTATACACGGAAGACTTATTTATCGATTCTTATAGAATATAAGTTGTTGTTCACAATCTAGATGGATTTAGATACACCATCGGTACGATTGTAACATGATGTTTCAGAAGGCTTGTCTTGGCTGCGGAAAACGGTATAGTTTCGACTCATTATGCTAGTACACTTTGTGTGTATTGAACATGACCGTGTTTTTGGGTTTATTGTCTTTATACTGACTATATAAGATGATGAACATCCAAATGGTTATTATGAGTGCTTGTATTCTTAATCCCGACATAAATAATAAACACATCCATTTAGTGTTTAGCATTTTGATTTACGAAGGAGTGAAACCTTTTTTGGGTCAACAATCTCAGTGAATTGGATGATTACACTATGTGTATGCTAGATATTAGTTTATTGACGGAATCCACGTTCCGTAATAAGGATTGATGATATCCCCATAATGAAGCTTTTAAGTTTTGATTATGTCAAACCATGCAGGTGGATTTTGTGTCCGATATATCAAATAAGTTAAGTGTAAGGTCTCAGGGAATTATAAAGATATCGATTAAATATAGATGCTATATTTAATCGATGGATATCTGAAATCTTAACGTGGGGAGATTAATAAGCATTTAATAACAAGAAGCTCAAAATGTTATTTTAAGAATAAGGACAGGAGTGGAATTACAATTCTTTAGTGGACTGAATTGTAATTTATGGAACTAAAATTCTAATTTAGGTCGAATTAGGGTTTCTTGTTTCCATAAAAAGTCTATCCTTATTTCCTTCTTAAGGTCCCTATTGTAGCCTATAAATATGTGCTATTGCTCTCTAGGTTAACATACAAGAAAAATAAAAGAAATCTCGTTTTGGGAGAGCAAAGGAAAATTCACAGAAGATGCTCAATCCCTGGTGCGAGTTCGAGCATATAGGAATACAGTAAAAGATTTTAAGATTTTCGGGTTGCTGTAAGACCGAGATCAAATCAGAGAGATCTCGCAGGTATGATTTTAATCATATTCTTCCATAGTTATTTCCGCAGTGATCTGTACGCAATATCTAGAGATCCTGGTTTCTACTCTTTTCTAACAATTGGTATCAGAGCCAATCTTGATACTGCGTATGGATTGAAGAAAACATAGTAAGATTATAGGTTGTTGTAAGAAAACATGGTCTGCTTTTGCTGTAAGTAACCTTTGTTTTGCAGCAACTGAGCAACTGATCTGGCTATTATTGTCACCATGTGTGTATGTGATGTGAATGGATTCCATGAATCAAATTCGTGGTTACTGTTTTACGTATTTTACAATTTTTATGGTAATATAATTATATTGAGATAGCATGTGAACTCCGTTCGTCAAGAGGCTTAGGATTCAATGTAATTTTTATGATGATGTAATTATATTGAGATAGCATGTGAACTCCGTTCGTCAGGAGGCTTAGGACTCAATGTAATTTTTTCTTGGAGATGTAATTATATTGAGATAGCATGTGAACTCCGTTCGTCAGGAGGCTTAGGACTCAATGTAATTTTTTCTTGGAGATGTAATTATATTGAGATAGTATGTGAACTCCATTCGTAAGGAGGCTTAGGACTTAATGTAATTTCTTAAGAAGGGGCACAGGTTTTGAAGGCAAAAATTTATTATCATTACTTGTGAAATATGATATTAATCATGTTTAATTATGTTTAGAATGGTGTAGTAGTAAAGACATGGTTGCCTATTACTACTAGATTTTAAACTGGTCTTAATTAAACTGTTTTATAAGAACCCCCTGATCGTGGCTCCAAGTGCAGAGCTTCGATTGCAGTAATAACTAGTAAGACCGGATTAATTCGCAGGGAGCTTTAGAATTAAGGCTTTCCAACTTTGTCACCTGCCCTAAATAAAATCTAATTTTAGCCTAAAATCTAGAAAAATACATTCATCATTCCTAAAATACATTCATCATTCCTACTTTAAATTAAAATTAAACACATTTCTAAAAATAAAAATTCATAAATCTAAAACTCTAATCTAAAATGAATCACAAGTTGCTACAAAAGAACACACAAATTTAAACATCAAATTATAAATAATCCAAAAATAAAACTTACCAAAACTAAAACTAAGAAACTAAATTAAAAAAAATAAACCTAAGTTAGAAACCAAATTAATCAAAACATGCTCAACAAAGATTAGTAACAAATCAAATTACTCAAAAAGAAAACAACCTACTTTCTAAAATTAGCATGAGAACCTTACTAAATTAGTTTCCTAAATTAGAAACTTAGTTAGTCAATTAGGGTTGATATATTTCCTAAGTTAGTAAATTGAGTTAATCAACTCCCTAAAGTTAAGAACTTTCCAAATAAAAAAAGATTTTCAAATCATAACAAATTTATACAGCATTAAGTCAATCTTACCTTATGTTAGAATTTCCAAATCTTAAGAAACTTCCTAAGTTAAAATCTTCAATTAACAAAAATTAGAAAGATCTTTTATTTCTAGAAATTATCTAAATAATCTAAAATAAAAAATTTAGAAACTAATCATAAAGTTAGAAAGTTAGTAATGCTATATATGCCATGAGATGTTACAAAATTCTAAGTCTAGAAAAATAGTATGCAGGGCTGTTTTTATGCATGATTTTTCCTAATCTAATGCGACCTAAAACTAAGTTTAATGGCTGGGTTTTGAACTACAATGAAGCATGAATCAAATAAAAAAAAACGGAAGTGAAAAACGATTTAAAACGAAAGAGATATGAGTGTATGAACATGACCTAAAAAACTAAAATTGTCCAGAAATTTTGCATAGAAGTGGGTCCGA
Organism: Umbellularia californica; assembly: GCA_028538565.1. Taxonomy (NCBI): domain Eukaryota; kingdom Viridiplantae; phylum Streptophyta; class Magnoliopsida; order Laurales; family Lauraceae; genus Umbellularia; species Umbellularia californica. The sequence continues at coordinate 44,165,103 of JAPQWN010000004.1, forward strand.
CCAGCCATGTTTGAGCCACTGGTTCACCATCTTCCTAAAATTATCTTTGCTTAAAACTCTGGGGTTTGAAAATACACTGATCAAACTTTAATTTCCCCAAGTTTCATTGAAAAATATGTGTTTTGATCAGGTTTCTAATCGCAAACTTTTTACAAAAAATCTGTCCTGAAATTCCTGTAACAATGTGCTGAATTGTGCACTTTATATCGGGATCCGAATGTCTAAAAATTATTTGGCCGAAATTATTGACTAAAATCTATAATTTTTCTTGCTTATTCAATTGAAAACTCCGATTCCAGCAACTTAAACAGGTCTAAACTCCACCAGTATGAATATGCATGCAATGCTAATTTCGCATAAAAATTCACATAAGCATATAAGAAGTATAAGCAGAAAAGAAAACAAAAAAAGTGCTTGAATTTAAATGTGTAGTGTAAAAGAAAATAAATATGTGGATTGCATAAAATTAAATATGTGGCATTAACAAGAAATTAAATGTATGGATTTTTCAAACAAAAGTAAATGTGTGGGAATTGCAATAAATAAATGTGTGATAAGTGTGCTATTTTTTTTTTATTCTCAAATCGGGTTCGTAATTACTTATTTCATGCCCTTAGAATTTTGGATTATCAATCCAAGAACAACAACAAGGAAAACACAATTCAAGCATTAATCACCTAAAAAAAAGAATAATAATAATAATAATTAACACTTTTACTAATATGCAATGTTTTTACATAAAAGATAGAGAAATAAAATTCCAAAACAACTACATACTAGGATGAAAAGAACCTCTCTAGTTGAAGCTTCAAGTTGGGATAAACCTTCTTGAAGAGAGATGAGCTATGGTAGAAAAAGGAGATGGATAGATTGGTGGAAGAATTAGACTAGCAAGGGGGTCTTTCTTTCATGAGAGGGAGTGGACGTCCAAGGCCTTTTTAAATAGGGTATGGGTTGCCCTATTATTTTTCCCTAGTCCCTACTTTGTTGCAAGAATCTTCTTCAGTTGGTAAGCCTTCTCCTTTCTTTTCTCCACTCTATCTTGATGCACTTGTCATATTTCCTTCTTTAGCAAATCTTCCTTTGACTTGACATTTATGAGAGACATGAGATGGCAAACTCTAAGTTGGAATTAAAAGAAAATTAAATGCCCAATATGTGTAGATTCTTTCCACTTTTGTCTCTTTGGAAATCTTCTTTCTTGATTTGGCCTTACATGGATTTTCTTTGATTATCTTGAATTATCTTAAAAAAATGCACTTGGGATTTTGTGCAAAGAAAGTGGACCCCTCTCTTGGATGCCCCACATGTGTGACCTACACATGTGCATGTGTGGGACCTTTTTTCTCATTTCCTGCAAGCCAAAAAAATATGAATTTTATGTGAAAAAACAAATTTACCCTTAATTCATGAATGCATGACTGTGGGCCCATCTCTCATGAAAAGATGAATGAAAACACAGTTGAAAAATAAAATTACGAAAATGGCAAGTTTCATGATTTGATGCAAAAAATGCTGATTTTTTAGCAAATTATGCATGAATGCACTACAATGGATAAAAAATGCATAAAATCATGATATGATACTAAATGAAGCTTTCTTGGCTTGATAAGTCCTTAAACTTACCAAAAATAGTCACAAAAATGTGCAATTTTAAGGACTTATCACCCTCATTGTTAAATAACTAAGTGGGAAAGGGAACTTCTTAAGTTCCCACGGTCTCCATCATTGGTTTGTAGGAGATGTAATTGATTTATGTGTGACCTTGGAGTCTTCCTCCTCATCGGATGAGTTAATTATGGAATCTCCAGTCCAAACTCCCATATGGATGATTTAGGGTAATTATTAGTATAGGTCTCTTCTCCGTCTGATGGGGCCGACTACGGAATAATGGACCTTGAATTAAATGATGGTATACACTTAGCTATAAATAACAGTATGCTCTCCATCTGAGCCACTTCTATTATTTATAGGACCAAAGTTATGCAGCTATTTGGTTTTACTTGGCATTGTTTGTTGCCTTGACAGTAGAACTAAAATGTTATGTCCTATTTGAACAAAATAAGTATGGTACTTGTCCTCACATCGAGGCATACTATGCATTGGTGTTTTAGATTGCTGTCGGATTCTTTTATTAATTGGCAGAGGGAGTCATTTTCCTTTTATTTGAATCCAAAGATTTATTTTTGCCCATTATAATTTGCTAATTATGTAAATCTTAGGTTTTAAGATGAGTGCTTTCAATCCACTTGCTTTAATTATCAAAGAACACAAACTCACTGTACCTAATTACATTGACTAGAAAAGAAATCTAGATACTATGCTAACTGCTGAAGAGTACAAATATGTGCTCACTGAGGTGTGTCCAGAGAAACCTGGAGATGGATATATCGATGAAGTAGCCATTGAGGCATACAAAAAATGGATCAAGGCTGATGAGATGTCGTGATGTTACATGTTGGCATCCATGTCAAATGGTTTGCAACATCAGCATCAGTCTTGTCCTACTGCCTACGACATCATGTATTGTCTCAAGGATATGTTTGGTGATCAGGATCGGGCAACTAAACAGGTTGCTATGAAAGAACTGTTTAACACTAAGATGGCTAAAGGTACCTCTGTGAGGGATCATGTTCTGAAAATGATGGGACACCTCAATGAACTACAGGTCCTTGGAGCTGAAATTGATGGGGAGACCTAGATCGATATCATTCTCCAGTCCTTGACTGATTCCTTTGAGAATTTTCGCTTAAATTACAACATGAACAAGTTCAATTTTTCTCAGGCGGAATTACTCAAGGAACTTCGGGCTGCTGAGGGCCTTCTGAAATAGCCACCTAGTGTTCACGTTGCTGAAAGAGGATCTGTTTCTAAGCTGAAAAGCAGGAAGAAACAGAAAAATGGTCAGAATCGTAATGAAGTTCCTCAAGTGGGCAACGGACCACAGGGTGGAGTGAAAAAGCCTAAGGGCAAGTGTTTTCATTGCAAGCAAGCAGGGCACTGGAAAAAGCAATGTCCAACTTTTCTCAACAAAATGAACAATAAAGGTAAATTTCATTCACTAGTTGTTGAATCATGTTAGGTGGTTGTATCTATCGGTACCTGGTGTGTAGATACGGGAGCCACTAATCATGTTTGCAATTCATTGCAGAGGTTCCAGGAAACCAGGCAGCTAAGTGACGGGGAGATTTATTTGCTTATGGGTGATGCTACGACAGTGGCAGCAGTTGCAGTAGGAAATGTTTGTCTAAGTTTTAGTAGAGATAGGACTTTCATTTTAGAAGATTGTCTTTATGTTCCCTCTATAAGAAGGAATTTAATTTCTATTTCCAAGTTGGTTAAAGACAGATATTCCGTTTATTTTATAAATTTGTGGTTATTAAGTACAATAAGCGTTTTATCTATTCTGCTTTATTGGTGGATGATCTTTATATTGTTAATCCAATCTCTCCTAAACTGCAACTGACCGAATCGAATAACATAACTACATTACCATGTAAGAGAAATGAACCTTTGAAATTGAACCAAACATATCTTTGGCATTTACGCCTGACATATTAATCTATACCGGATTTCAAGACTAATTGCAAATGGACCATTACATTCATTAGAAGTGGAGGCCCTTCCAATCTGAGAATCTTGTTTAGAAGGGAAAATGACCAAGCGTCTATTTTCGACAAAAGGCTATATGGCCAAAGAACCGTTTGAATTAGTTCACTCTGACCTCTGTGGTCCCATGAATGTCTAGGCTAGAGGTGGTTTTGAGTATTTCATTACTTTTATTTATGACCACTCAAGATATTAGTATATTTGCTTAATGCGCTGTAAGTTCGAATACTTTGAAAATTTCAAGGAGTATAGGGCGGAAACGAAGAAGTGTTTAAGTAAGAGTATCATAACACTACGATCTGATCGTGGTGGAGAGTACCTCTTTGGAGAATTTAGGGACTACTTAGCACAAGAGGGGATTACATCCCAGCTGTCTGCACCAGGTACACCTCAATAAAATGGTGTAGCAGAAAGAAGGAATATGACTCTTATGGATATGGTAAGGTCAATGATGACTTATTCTAATTTACCTAATTCGTTTTGGGGCATGCTCTAGAAACGGCTGCATATATTCTAAACTTAGTTCCATCTAAGTCAGTACCTACCACACCCACAGAACTATGGACTGGGTGCAAACCCGGTTTAAAGCATGTTCGGATTTGGAAAAGTCCAGCACATGTGCTGAAAGGGAATGCAGATAAGTTGGAACCAAGAACGGAAGTTTGCATTTTCGTTGGATATCCCAGAGGTACAAAAGGTGATTTGGTCATTGTTAGCACCAATGCTCGATTCTTAGAAGAGGACTATGTAATGAACCACAAACCCAAAACAAAACTGTTCTAGAGGAATTGAGAGAAGAAAGGCCCGCCCAAACTTTTCCATTGCCAATAGCACAGGATGAAACATCTCAAGCTGATGGTACTCCAGGTGAAACCACCAACACGATGGGTGACAAGCCGGATCAGCACGTCGATGATGGCATACCAGGATATATACTTTTAGCACAACATGACACTACTCATACACAAACACAGGGTGTGCCTCGTCATAGTGGGAGGGTTATTCGTCAACCTGAACGGTATTGTTCTTGAGAGAGTCATATGACAGAGTCCTGATAAGCTAGATACCGAACCTTATAACTATAATGAAGCACTTTAAAACAAATATGCAGAACTATGGCAACAAGCTATGAAATCGGAAATGGAGTCAATGTACCATAATCAAGTCTGGGATCTTGTAGAACCACAAAAGGGGATAAAACTTATCAGTTGTAAGTGGGTCTACAAGAAGAAAATAGGGGTGGATGGAAAGGTTGAAACCTTCAAAGCTATGCTTGTTGCGAAAGGGTTTACTCAGAAAGAAAATATCGATTATGATGAGACTTTCTTGCCAGTAGCCATGCTGAAATCCATCCGGATCCTTTTATCCATTACGGCTTAATTTGATTACGAAATTTGGCAAATGGATGTCAAGACAGCTTTCCTTAATAGAATTCTTGATTAATATATCTATATGGTACAACCAAATGGATTCATAACTGAAGACCGTGAGCACATGTTGGGCAAGCTTAAGAAGTTTATTTATGGACTTAAGCAAGCATCTAGATCTTGGAACATTCGTTTTGATCAAGCCATTAAATCTTATGGTTTCAAGCAAAACCCTAATGAACCCTGAGTGTATAAGAGGTGCAGCATAATTGTGGTGATTTTCTTAGTACTTTATGTAGATGACATCCTACTCATTGGAAATGATTCCGGGGTGCCGTCTTCAGTCAAAGTATGGTTGAGCAGTCAGTTCGATATGAAGGACTTAGGAGAAGTTAGTCATATTCTAGGGATCAAGCTCTTGTGAGATAGGAAATAAAGAATGTTGGACTTATTTCAAGCGGTTTATATTGATGTGATTCTTGCCCGTTTTAGCATGCTAGATTCCAAGAAAGGATTTCTTCCTTTCAGGCATGGAATTACTTTATTCAAAGATCAGTGTCCTAAGACACCTGATGAGATAGAAAAAATGAAGGAAGCACCTTATGCTTCGGCGGTGGGAAGCCTCATGTATGCAATGCTATGTACTAGACCAGATATTTGTTTTACCGTTGGCATAGTTAGCATATACCAGTCTAATATGGGGAGAGAACATTGGATTGCGGTAAAGCATATACTTAAGTAAATTAAAAAGACTAGAAATTATATGTTGATTTACCAGGCCGAGAATTTGATATCCATTGGGTATACAGACTCGGACTTCCATTCAGATAATGATGCCAGAAAGTCGACCTCAGGATTTGTATTTGCACGTCCCATGTCACGGGCCGTGCCGTCTAGCGGTCCGGGTTGGCCCGGTCCATTTGACATGCCTAGGTCCCATGCATAGCATGCATGCATTCCATTTAATTTATTGTCAGTAATTTAGTTATTTCATTTTTGTAGGAAATTATCATGCAAGGGGGCCCACACTGAGAGATAATTTGGAAAAAGAATAAAAGAAAAAAAAGAAAAAAAGAAAAGAGAGAAACCACAACCCATAATGGGCGTGAATCCCCATGCAAGCCTAGTGATGGGGGTGGGTCCTGCAGTTGCTGCACAAGTTAAGATAATTCTCTCTCCAGTTTTCAAGAATCAAAAACCTCCTTTTTCCCTTACCAAGATTCAAATTTCAAACTAAGGAGATTTCTAGATGAAATCAGTGAGAGATATAGTCTTAATTGGAAAGCTCTCCCAGAGAGATTTGAATCAGCCAAAGAGATAGAGTCCATTGCAAATCAAAAATCAAAAGTAAATCCCATTTTTCTTAAGACAGCCTATCATAAAATGACCATAACTTTCAATCCAACCGTTGGATTGATGAAATTTACCTACCAATGAAAAGCTTAATTAGATTAGATGTCATGGAGCCAAAGATCATACAAATCAGACCTAAATCGACCAAGTCAAGTGCCCAAAAAGTTTCATGTACATTTTTAGGCGGGATAAATAAACCCACAACATTAATGACTTATCTGTGCACTACATGAGAAGATCTCTTATGGGACCAACTACTGGAAGATATGCACAAGAAAGAAGATGAGCTCGGTAAGAGATCAATCAGAATTTCAAGTCAAGTTTAATAAGGCAGTTGCTTGGAGTGCAAGCCAAGTTAGAGGAGTCCAAGATAGAGACAAATTGTGAGCCAAAGAAGAGAAAAAATATATAAATAGGGCCTTAGGGGGATGTCCAGGCCATTCACTCTAGACTTGGACGTCCCACTCCCTCTCTCTTTTCTCTCCTCTCTTCCCCTCTTCCCTCTCTTCTAATTCTAGTTCTCCACTTGTAGTTTTTTATTACTAAAGGTACCTTTGGGCCTGTCCAACCAAGACTGAGATCTAGGAGGAGATGATGCTTTGTACTGAAAATATGCTATTAATGAAAGTCTTGATTTTCTTTTGTGCAATGGCTGGCTAAGTTGTGATTGAGGCATAGGAAGAAGCTAAGCATTCTTAATCTCTTTATTTTTGTTGATTATGCTTGCTTGTTCATGTTACTGATTTACTGATTAATAGACTTGTCTTCATACTAGTTGGTGCCTTCTATATTTAGTTCTTAATGTTAGAATATATTTTTAATCATTCATGCTTATGTTTGATAGGTTATGCTTAGGACTATGGTTTCTTTGTTGGGTTATGCTAATGTTTGATGGGTGATGCTTAGATAATTCTAACATTTTGACGAAGGGAAGGAGGTCTTAGCCTTTGCATATTTTTGTAGAAAAATAAATCTCTTTCCAAAAAAAGAAAATGGATTTTAATGTTATATCATCCGGATTTTGATGCCTTGATTGGGTCTTGATCTGAAGTAAAGAACTGAACAAGTAAGTGTTTTTAATGAAAAGGGGATTTTTGGTTGCATAGTGGATTCCGGTGCCTTAATTAGTTTCATCACTATTGGTTGTTTTTACTTCATTTGCTTGTTTTCGATATTTTTATGCTCACCTATTCATTTTTCACATCAGTTTTTTGAAATTAGAAAATTCTTCTTGATTCGCTCTCTATGGGTTCAACCTGTAATTGCCACTATCTCGAATAAAGGCAGCCGTGCACTTGCGGTATTATATGATTGATATTGATCACATCACCAACCCCCTCTCCTTTTATAATTTGAGAAAGTTTCTTGGCGTTAGGAGAAAGAAAAGAAGGAAAAATGAAAGAAAGGGAGAGAAAACAAAAAAAAAAGAGAGAGAGAAAATATGAGAAAGAGAGAAAAAACAGAAAGCTCTCTCCAATCTTGGAATCTTTGTTGCACATGCACTTTCCTAATTCAACTTATCTTCTCCCTTTGGAAAAATCTATACACGATCTCACCATTAATTCCATTTTGATTGATTCTTCTCAAATTAGAATTCTTGCATATTTAGGAAGTCTTCTCTCTCCTTTTGTGATTTAAGTCTTCTTGAAACTGAAAATTTGAATTTTGAATTCTTTCCTTGCTTACCGTTCAAGTCTTCAATTGTTAACATGCTTGGATTCCTTCTTAAATTCAAAAGCTTCCAAAGAAAGGGACGAATCTTTTTCAAAAATTAGTGGGCCCACCCTTGGATGTCCCCCTTGGGATTCGTGCCCCATAGGGGTCTCCCTCTAGTGGATTTCTTCTTTCCCTCTTCTTATTGGTTTCCTTCCTTGTTTGGATTTTTTTTCTCTGCACAATTTCAGAAGTTGGCTCCACATGTGGGTTTTGTTGTGTAGTCCCTTTGAAAGAAAATAATTAAATTAAAAATAATAATTTTACGTAGAATACTTCTTGCTTTGCATGAGACACAAATGGACAACATGAACTCATGCAAATATATAATGTTGCTCAAAATCTTGTATATATACAATGTAATAACGGAAAGAAAATTCATGCGTTTATGTGTAAAAAATGAAGTTATATGCTAGGATAATCTAACAATAAAAAAAGAATAATCCGACAAAGTATGCAAATTTCAAAAATTAAGCACAAATTTGTATAAAATCCAATTTGAAAACAATGATAAGTATTTATATTTAATCAGATCTTTTAATGAGAAATTAGTCAAAAGTCTCTATGAAATAAAGACAATAATATGCAATATTTTGGAGTGATCACTTTTGTACTTTTGATTAAGGCATTTGCTTTTGTATGGTCTTTTGGACTGTAATTATTTTTTTTTTTTTGTAAATATTTAGCTTTAATGGTTTAATGCTTATCTTAGAAAGGTTGTACCTTACTATGAAATTTGTCTCATTTTATATATTTATTTCTATTGACATGCTTATGTAAGATTCCGCTATTAGTTTTGCCAGTTCCTTGGAACCCGAAGAATCTTTCATTACGAAATCATGTAGGAAACACAAGGCTATAAGATTTTTTTTAATTGTTCATATTTTTTTGGCCATCACGGCAAATTATTAATGTATTTACAATAATCATTTTCGGGGGCGTGACAATTACCTTACTAATTTAAATCCTAGTAAAGTTAAGGTTCTATCCACTTCTCTACCTATTTCCTTATGCCCTAACCATGTGTTTTTACCCCTCACCTCTTTTTTTAATCTTTTGTTGAAGCTCGTTTGTCCATGTGAATCCCTATGTATTTAAGTCTTGCGTCTTCCATGCAAACAAGCATGCCCCTAGTCTTGTGTTATCATCGTCATCAAAGCCTCGTCTTAACTATGTTGGTGTCGGCTACATAAAATATATTTCTCCATTTAGATTTATCTTGAGCTAAATCCTTAGTTAAGTCACACATCTTCATATCTATTTTTACTACCTCCATCCACATCTTCTTTTACCTACCCCTTCCTCATAGTGGGCCGTCAACCTTCATAGCTAAACTTTTTCTTATCGGCGTCGTTATTGACCTTCGTTGGACATTCCCAAACCAACTTGAATGAATTTTTCTAATTTTGTCCCCTATTATTGCTACCTCTAAATGCTCTCAAAAGCGTTCATTTCTAATTTTATCTCTCATAGTTTTACCATACATCCACTTCTAAAATTCTCATCTCTGCTACATCCAGTTTGTATATATGTAGCTTTTTTATTGGCCAACATTTTGCTCCATAGGACATGGCCGGTCTAATCGCTGTCCTGTAAGGTTTTCCATTCAATCTTGTTAGCATTCGCTGATCACAAAGCACTCCAAAAGAAAGTTTCCACTTCAATCATCACGTTTTTATCCTATATTCGACATTTTTATCAATCTCCCCATCCTTACTAATTATAGAGCCAAGATAGTGGAAAGAATCACTTTACGATATCTCGTGGTCTTCAATTGTCATAGTAGTTTCAGCTCTTGTATATAGAAAGGAAAACTATCAAGTTTGTCAAATTGCTTATGGCATGTCATTGAAACCTAAAACACTCAAATGATCGAGAGAGTTGCTACCACTTAGTCTCAAGGACAACTTTGGCCATTTAATGTGAGGAAATGATTGGTAGGCCTTCTTTGCTTCTATGATTTTTTAATATTAAAAGCTCATCATTAAATTGCCATCAACACCTAATATTATGATCATACATCAGTCCCTCAAAAAACCTTTCTTCCATCGTGTGGTAGTCTGAGCCAAGGGGATTAGGTGTCAATGGAAAGGAATCCTCTCATCTAGAGACCGGGGAGAGGGATCATGGACCTAAATAGTTGGATGAATGCTAACTCGTTGTCTAGCTCATAGAGAGGATTTTCTTTAAAGGAGGGGAAGACTAAGCTTTCTCTTTTGGTTGCTTCTGGGTCCCTGGTGTTGGGAAGTCCCATATCCCACATCTCTTAAGTCTTGGGTTGGTACAAGGCTTCTTACATAGTATTGGAGCGGATTCTGATCCCATTGTTCTTATGTAGCCCACGTGGCACTTATCATTCTTGTGTAGCCCACATGGTAAGATCGTCCATGAAATTGTAGGAAGTGCAGGTGTGGGAGAGTGTTGGAAAGCCCCACATCCCACATCGCCTAAGTCTTTGGTTGGTACATGGTTTCTTGCACCTCTTGGTTGGTTCTAAGGCTAGTTTTGACCCTTCCGTTGAATAGGAGCTTCAACTTAAGTAGCCACTGGTGATGAAGCTGAAACTGCAGGATCTGTTGTAGACGTAGGAGTGACTTTTATTCTTTAAATGAAGGTATGGTGGTTTTCGTTGTCGACATTGTTTTTCTTCTTCTTCTTATTGTTGTTATTATTGTTTGGAAAAGAGCAATGCTGGGCATTGTCCCTTAAAAGCACCTACTTTCAATAGGGCCCACATGGATGCGTGAAGTCAAAGGGAGGCCGGGTGACACAATGTTTTAGAGTTGGATGAGGGTTAAAGAAATATCATGTTCATCAAATGGTTCAGGGTGCATCTAGTTCAACTTATTAAAAATCAAATGTGCTTTTGTAAAAGTAGCTTTCGGAAATCTACTTCTTCAAAGAAGCTTTTAAAGAAAAAATGTTGTTTGATTAACTCAACTTTTTTACTTACTTTTAACAATGAAAGCATTAAGGTTGTTTGATTATACATACAGAAACAACTATTAATTATAGTAATTAAGAAATTTATAAATTTTATAAAAAAAATAAAGTACATAATATGTAGGAGACTTTTAGGTAAAAAGATGGGCCCACATAACACCATAGATGTGCCATTTCATGTGGGCCTTAACTCAAAGCCCTTAGACTTAGCAATTTCTACTAAAATAACACAAATTAAAATCAAATCTTGATTTAAAATTAAGTTTTTCTATCCTTTTTTAAAAGTAAGAAAAGCTTAAGGACTTTTTTTCAACGTTTCTCTTTCTTCAAATAATTGATTGGCACATAATTTCAAAATTCTTAATATCAACTAATTTATATGGGTTGGTCCTAACATAAAAAAATGCCACATATTGTACAACAATGTGATTATATAATATAATATAATATATAATGTTTTTTCATAGAAAGAGGGATCCAAAAAATCAATCTCAACAAATTTCCCTAGAGATTCTTTATTAAACTCAATCTAACATTAGGCAAAGAATTGACGAGACTTAAATTGGGCAAAAACAACTTCACGAGGGGATGAGTCATGACAGTATGAAAGGACACCAACTCATCAAATAGAGTTGGACTGCACAATTTGTCGCTCATAGGAGAATACACACTATATTTTATACACATGCACTTTCATAAGTTTAACAATATACATCAAATTCTTTAAACCAAAAAAATATATTTTTGGTGGTTGTTGAAGGAGAGCAGAGGCAACTTACACCAAAAGAGACCACCAAAGATTCCATCCTATTTATTAATTGCAAAGGTGGCTAAGGGTCGATCATGCCTGCGGACTTAAAATGCATTCTCTTTCCTATTGCTTGTAATGGAATTAAAAGAACAATAGGAAGACGGGTAAGGTAAGAATAGAGTGAAAAACAAAAAGAGGAAAAAAAGATTTATTTCATAAAGCCTCAAAAACGCCCTACTCCAAAGCGAAGTGAGTCAAGAGATGCTTGCTTCATCAAAAATTGTCTTTTTAACTATTTCTTTCTAAAAGTTATTTTAAAAAGGAAATAACCAAACATGCTTTTTAAAGTTTTTTGGCTTTTCAAAAGTAAAAAAAGCTCAAAATCCCCTATTAATCAGCCAAACCGAACACACCCTCAAGCCCTTACTTATAAGTCTTCAAAATCAAATGGCTATAATAGGTGTGAACTTATTATGACGAAATTAATCAAATAGGGTCGAACAATGCATTAGCGTCAAATTATGATCAATGTCAAATCAAGGGGGTAGATATGTGGATTCTCACAAGTAGGCATAAAGATAATTCACCTCTGATTACCTATATACTTGAGGACCTAGCCTGGCAAGATTTGGATATAATTTTGGTTGGGATGGTAATCAAGTTTAGTTTTGTGTCCATATTTGAATGATAGATTAACAATTCATACATAGAATATTAGCATCAAAAGGAACAATTCTTTTATGCTATGAATAGTTGTATCTAAGTCAAATTATGTTTATTGGAGTTGAATTTGGGCCCTAATATTAGATTGTTGCGCTGAAGTCCAAGTTAAATCGGGTTCTTATTCAAGTTGCCTGATTTGAACCCCACCACTTTACTTACTTAAGGAAAATGGTCAAATCAAGAGAGAATTAAAGAAGATGGGGATCAAACCAAAAAGTGTTAAATGAGAACCTTTTTTTTTTTTAGGGTCATGTTGACATCAACTAACTAAGGGCAAAAACGGAATGAAATATTGGATTTTGGGCTGGGGTCCCTGACCGTCATTATAAAAATTTAGGGTCTTCAGTTGTAACTACCCTATTTAATGGGATTTTTGAAGTAAATGCCCCTTTTTTTGAAAAGCTGAAGTGGGTTCTATTATTACTATAGAAGTGAGAAAAGGTAAAAAGAGAAGTCCTACTATAGAGCTAAGCATAGATTCTATTGAATTTTCTTTTCCAGGTGACTAATTTATGAAATCTTTTTTGGGGATGGAAAACAGGAAAAATGAGAAGTCATATTCACCCATAGTATCTCGCTCATGCTTCTAAGTGAGAGAAGTGTGACCATATATAGTGGGGCCAATTTTTAAAAATCAAAATAACTTAAAATGAAGACCCTCTTAGATAAAATTTAATTTTATTCTAATAAGAATTAATCCAAAGCAAAATTGGGGAACTTGGCTCCGAGACCTTGGATTTCGACCTTGAGCTATAACTGGAGAAGACTTTCACCTTAGATGAGAAACCAGAGCTTTTGATGGAAATACCTATGGACAGATCATGTGAATCTACAAGTTAGAAATTCGAAATTGAGAAATGAAAGCCTACGGTGTGTTTGTGCAATGTGAGGAATCCTCAATAGAGAGGAAAATTATTTCAATTTTTTGTGCTGCCCCTTATTCATTTGTTTGGTGCGAAATATTCTCCTCGTCAGAAAAGAAAAATTGAACTAATTTTCCTCATTAGAGAGGATCTCAATTTCCTATGTGAAGGGTAGGACTGTAGGATTCCTCTTGTGTGGAAATGGTAAACTATAGAGAGTAGAATTCTCTCCCTACACAAATGTGACCCGAGCAACCTTGGGCTATCTTACTCGAATGCAAGGATGGAAAAACTTGGCTAGTTGACTCTTGACTCTACCAAATCACCTCGTTTTAACAAAAGACCTAGTCAAATACACGGTACCTTATGCCAAGTCAATCATAAGTAATTAAAACTTGGTTTGAAGTTAGCGATTTAATCAATGATTGATTGAAATGTAATAAATTTACTAAGTTGAATTTATTATTATTAGTACATGTAAATAGATGTATATCTAAAATTTATAAGTATTTAATTTATTTTAGATGTTTTTTAAAAATATGACTTTTTGAGTCATTGAGCTGACTCTCTCAAAGTCAATATTTTAAAGCTGGATGAGTTGCGATCGAGTCACCAATTTTTTGACCTTGCTCCAATGGGGACCACAATTTTATTAATCACTTGACAAATAAAGAGATTGATGGTGGCCCAACTTTAAAATAAAATCGAATCTGGCCTAGAACCAAAGAAGTTTGAGTTTGTACGTGGTGTGGTTCCGATGATTGGAATTGTCATTTTGGCAATTTTAAATTCCAACATGATCAATCAAACTAATGCTTGGTCATCACGCTGGCCTTTTCAAGTCCGGGACCCTCTTGAGCCATTTTTTTTTATTGTTAGAAGTAATATATAAAAGCAGAACAATAGTTTAAAACATACAAAAGCAGAAACAAAACATCTAAGAACCTAATTATTATATAATAAAAAATAACAGGTGAGTTCGCGGGGGTGTGACACGTGGTGGCATTGGACTTTCTGGGAGGATGACATGTGGCGCATTCTCAGACTTTTTGCAATGTTATATTCCGGAATTACCCTTATAATCTAATCTCATCACCTAAAATATCTCAATGCAAATCGAATATATTCTTAAAATAAGATAGTTATACCTTCCTTAAAACATAGTATACAATAATAACTTCTCTTTAGTTACCTTCAAAGGGCCCCACTTATTATTAAACCAACCAAAAAAATAATAATAATAAAGGCTCTTTGGCTATGATTTTAGTGATCGGTGAACATGTATGTATTAAATGTTATTGCATATCAATTTGTGGGATCCTCATGTCAAATCTAAGTTGCAGAAATTTGGGGCACTTTCATACACAGTATTTTGCTATTTTTTTTTCTTATTGTTTCTTTCAGTATTTGGTACGGTTAATCCGTGGGGACCATTGTGGAAGCCAGTTAATCTCAAAATCCACACTTAATATATAATTATTTATATTTACTAATTTAACCAAATAAATTTTCAAGTCTTTTTTATTTCCAAACTCACAATTTACAGGGGCCACTTTTTTTTTATACCAACACACGAAGAGCTTTTTTATTATTAGAGCGGGTGCCACTTTTATAGGCTGTATTCTGCTACTTTTTTATCCTTATTTTCCTTTCAATATTTAGTTAGATTAATTTGAGGGGCCCATTATGGATATTTTTCTCCTTATTTTTCTTTAGATATTTGGTAGGATTAATTAATCTGTGGGGCCCATTGTGGAAGCCAATTAATTCCAAAATCCACATTTAATTCTGAAATGACACTTAATTTATGGTTAAGCACGAATATAATAAAATCAAGGTCCTAAAATCTAAACTATTTACTTGATCTTTCTTTAAATATTTCCTGCTACCTAAAATTTCTTTAATAGTTTTCAACTTTATTATGAATTATATTTAATATTTATTTATAATTTATTTAAATATTTAGAAATATTTCTAATTAGAAATTTTAATGATCTTTTAATCCAACGCAGGCCTATTACACTAGTCTATATTAAAGCAAAGGGGGGAGAGCTGTGAGGGATACCACGTCAACACCCATAATTTCTCATTTCAGAAAAATATTTATAAAATCACACAGAGCTTTAGGTTTAATGTGGGCCACTACACTCCTCCCAAACAAGTCTCCTCCCTTAAAATCTCACCCCAAACAAATCTCCTTAAATCCCCTCCCATAATCCTAGGAATAGTTATAATCTTAAATCTAATCCCTTAAATCTAGATGACACTACTCTTTCTAGCAACAAAACTCCTTGGATTTGTTCTCCTTAAAATCTCGATCAATCCCATTTTAAAGTAAACCTTATCTCATTTTCCTTATAAGATTAGAATCAACTCCATTTAATAGAGGTATGTGGGGCCCACTTTCATGGTGTTGGCAGTAAGAGAGAATGGGTTGGACTAAGTTAACATGATCGAAAATAGATCAATCATCCACATAAAGTAGAAACAACATATGGATTTGTGGGGACCATTTTGATCTCCCAATTGGTAGACACCTTCAAAAGGCACCACCATCCAGCTTGGCCCATCAAACCAACGGCCAGGATGATGGAACATCCAATAAAAGGGACCAACCAATATGGAGCTATATCAAAACTATTAGTTTCATGATCTAGGCCGTTAATTACAAGGTGAATCCAACGTTCAACGAACAGAAAATAATGGACTCCGATGATCAATTATATTTGTTATTAAAATGCATATTAAGAATACATTTCATTTCTAATTATATATACATGAAATAGTATAAGGGTTGATATGAGACCTGCCTTTAATAATTGTTGTAGACGAGGCCACCTTTAAACACATCATGATGCACCTTAATGAATTAGGATAAAAGGCCCACTTTTAAATATTACATCATCTGACCACAACCACAAAAACGGAAAATTGGAACGGATTACCGTTCCTAATTTGTGTGTTCCTAATCCGTGTATCCGTTCCAATTTCCTATTTTTGGAACGGATACACGGATTAGGAACGGTTTTGGAACGGATACACGGATTATGAACATACAAATTAGGAACGGTTATCCGTTCCAATTTCCCGTTTTTGTTGTAGTGGACCCCACCAATGTTCCTTGGAACACCACATCAACAAGGGCCTACTGTCCAAATGTTCAATTGGACACACCTTTGCGCGGCCTTATTAATCCGAGCATTGCTTCTCAAGCCAATTTTTGTTACCAATAATAACAAGAAATTCAACAGTCATTCGTTACAAAAACATGTAGTTTGTTTGTTTACATCAAATTGGATATAA
Organism: Umbellularia californica; assembly: GCA_028538565.1. Lineage (NCBI taxonomy): Eukaryota > Viridiplantae > Streptophyta > Magnoliopsida > Laurales > Lauraceae > Umbellularia > Umbellularia californica. The sequence continues at coordinate 44,181,728 of JAPQWN010000004.1, forward strand.
ATATTCAATCGCTGTTGAGATTAACAGACTCCCTGTGTTGCAACACTGTCTCCAATAATAATTCTGAATTGCTTGATGCTCTTAGCAATGGGAGTTGCCATCCTTCTGCATTAGGATGGTGGTGTCTAAGCCAATTTGTAGCAATGGGAGGTATGGGAGCCCCGGGTGTCTTGAAGACCTGAACAAAATGGTTTCCATTTACGAAACCAATCGCGATAATTGAGTGACAACTTGATGAAATTGGGGATGATCATAAAGGCAGGAAAGTAAGGCACTGCTGCAATGAAAGGTGGATCAATACAACGTTATAATATGAAGATATCAAGTGTCGCATGTCCGGCATTGTCATCCACCGATCAAATGAAGGATTGCTTTCATAGTATGACAATGCGTAATACAGCTTATCAACCCTTTCCTCTCCTCCATATACCAATGAATAATAATTTTGATATATTTGCAATTCACTGCTCAAATCCATCCTAACTTGCATCCACCTTTCCTCACCCATGCCCAAAAGACCAGCTATAGCTCTGAATCCACAATTACCATTAACTGCGACATCCTTAACATTCTAGATATAGGGTTCTAAAGGCTGAGAAAACAGATGCAGAAACGGGCATGACCAAGTGCGATGGAACTTAGTTTCTCCTTCTTCGTTACAACAATACTACTTAATCTAGGTGGAACGCTGTCTTTGATCAGCAGTGCATACTCGAAAGCAGATAGCTCCTGATACGTAGAATTACCCAACTTCTTCTTCCTCGATGTTGACTGACTGCGAGTATTCAATTTAACATCCGGTTCAAGAAGAGAAGTAGATGAATGACTTCCCAATTCTCTAAGTTTTTTCAATATTTGTATCTTACCTCTAATTACTATTGTGAAATTTCTTAGTGATCAATATGAACTAGGAAGTCATGGCCAACTTAGGGGTTTCATTCATCGTAGTGGCCTCTAAATTGAGTTTCCGCCAATAGTGGTGTACACAATGCAATGGTATGAGAGAGCCTTCCATTAAATACTCGGCAATCACGTGTGCACATGGTAAACCATCGGTCTGTCGAATTACACACCCACATGCAGCCGAGTCTGGACCAACATCACTAGCTCTTAACGACTCAGTTGACACTATATCTAAAGCACTCCTCAATAGAGATCCTCTCAACTCATGAAACAATGCCGGTTTGAACTTATGTTGCAAGGTGTTAAAGCTCTTTTCGAAAGAAGCCTTTATCTCCGTAAAGTATAACTCAAGCAAAGCATGGATAACCTGCCAGGACGAATGAAAGCTACAGTTTGATGTGCCTTGGTGTCTCTTTAATTTTGCATTTGCACTTTCAGCCCTGTTCGTAGTGACATTCCTAAAGTACATATGCCTATTCGTCCAAGCAGCTACAAATTGCTCCTTATGCTTAATCAACCACGACTTCTTCACATAATCAACAGCATGTGGATACCCATAGTAATTCCGTTCCAATGCACTTATAAGTTGCATGTAGTCATTTTCAGTGTGAGAGATTACCAACAACATGTTCCAACAAGAAATAAATGCATCCCATCTGTTGTTGATATAAAAAAAAACTTCTTATAATTTGCCAAGATGTTCCTAGAAATATGGCACTTGCATAGGAAGTTTGCTGCATTCGGAAAAACAACATTGACTGCATTCATCAGTGCTAACTCTCTGTCTGTGACATTCACACAGGGCAACGTGCATCCATCCATTAATTCCTTAAGCTTCTCCAAATCTCAGGTATAGTTCTGCACCCTCTCTGATTCAAGGTAAATAAAAGCAATGAAGAATGTCAGTTGAGTATATGTGACACCAACAATCTCAAGCAAGGGAAGTCGAAATCTATTAATATTGTACGTGGAATCCATTATTTATCAAGACTTCTGGAAATGTATGTAGTAGCTCAATAGATGATGGATGTGCCCAGAATAGGTCCATAATTGTTGCTAGTGTGCCACTCAATGTAGTTGTTCTCCTCCAAATGCATCATGAGTTACATATCTGTAATCGACCGGCCTTTGTCACCCTGAACTTGTGACGAGCATTGTAGATACTCTTCATTGTAGTGGTGTTGTGCACATCCCTTTCCTACAATGATCGAAGGATGTTTCTCGACTTCACTAAACTCTTAGACATATCAATCAAAATGTTGATTTTTTTCTCAGAAAACCTCCCAGCAAACGAGTGCCCCTCGAGATGTTATGTTTTTGGATGATTGTGTACCCCACAAACTATGTTACCACCCAATCATCATTAGATGCCAACTTTCGGCCCTTCAAAGCAAAATGACAACTACACTTTTTCATTCTCGTTGCCTTATTAGGATTTTTCTTTTCGAAGACCTTGGATGGACCTTTGTAACTACCACTTCTCTCGTACGAAAAAACTATTCTCGGCTTCCTACCATCTCTACCAGCATTTGAAGTTTTGATTACAATTACCAAGCCATATTTCTTTCTAACATCCCTTATCCATTGAATTAGGCAAACTCGGCTTCTAAATATCGTATCAGTGGTGAAGACATTAGTAAAATCCAAAAAGCACTCACTAGCCCCAATTGAATCAATATCCTGAAAATATGAATAAAAATTCTTAGATTATCTTTGAACGAGCCTTTACAACTGTGTAATATTATACTGCACGATTTATAGAGGCCGTGCTTAATATATATGCTCGGTTTAAAATGACTGCTCAATAATATCTTGCCCGGTTTTAAATCTCCGTGCAATATAAAGTATGCATTGCTGACATGAGCCGACCATATCTATTATGCACGGTTCTGGAATACCAAGCAAAACGTGAGAAAAAAAAGAAAAAAAATGAAGGAAATGAAGTAAAAATGTATACCTCCTCTTGGTAGATTGTCAACTGTTTGTTCATATTGGAAATGCCTACTTTCAATATACAATGTGGTGCGGGGAGATGAGTACTTCTAAGATCATTAATGAAATGGAGGAGGCTTAGGGATACTTCCAATAGTTGAAGAAAATGATGAGGAAGGAGATGAACATCAATGACGAGGAAGGAGTGCAAATGATCAGTGACAAAGTAATGGATAAAAGGGAGAATGAAGAAGAAAAAGAAGAGGAGATGAGAGTAGAGAAACCAAAAAACTCCACTGTTGAAGAGGATAGGAGGTTGATGGTGAGGGTGATTTCGTCCTTTCACATGAGGCTATTTTGGTAATTAAAGAAAATTTAAATTGTGGGTGTGTTAAGGAAAACCCATGGTGTGTCCAGAATCACTCTAATAATAATTTAGACAATTACTTCAATAGGAGTGAGTCCTATCGTAAAATAATACAAATAATATGTTCAATTTTAACACGGGACCCGCTCCTATTAAAATAAAATTAAAGGATATATAAATAGCCGGAGTAATGACGTTTGGGATTATTGTGTGGGACCCACAGCGGAATTTGAGACATGCCATTCAAAGGAGACGCGTCAGGTGATAGGGACCCATTGTTCAAGTCAAAGGCTTTTTCATGATTCCGGCCCGTGCTTTTGCAGTTTAATATATTATATATCCATACGTACCCAACGTAGATGACGCTATCCCCAGACCCAACTGCCACCTTCAGAAAAGCAAAACAATGCCACTCCAGTTCTCCACGCGCGATAGGAAAAATAAGAAACTCTAGAAACCCAACGAATCCTCAACGAATCCTCCCCGTCTTTCCCTTTCTATTTCCATTGACGTCTTGATTCAAAAACGCCCCTATCCCCTCAAATGACGGAACAAAAACAAAACCCCTCCTTCTCCGAATCTCTACAAACCCAAACCCCAAACCCAAACCCAAAACCCATCCATCATGCGCTCTCGAAAAACCACGCCCGAAGAGAGCCTCAGCCGAGCCGCCACCCTCGGCTCGTCGCCGCCGGCGCCGGCGCCTCAGGCGGGTAGGAGGAAGGCCACCGGCACCAAGACCTGGCTCGTTGTCTCCCTCTCCGGCCACTCCCACCACGAGGATGTCGGCAAGCACTCGATCATGCGCCGGACCGGCCTCCCCGCCCGCGATCTCAGGGTTCTCGATCCCGTCCTATCCTATCCTTCCACGATCCTTGGACGGGAGAAGGCGATCGTCGTCAATTTGGAGCATATTAAGGCGATTGTGACCGCGACGGAGGCGCTTGTGCTCAACTCGATGGATCCTATGGTGGCTCCCTTTGTGCAGGATTTACAGTTCCAGATCTCCAATTTCCATAAGACGCCTAAACCAGTATGTGTTTTTTTTTTTTTTCTCTAGATCCTTTTGTTTTTAAATCTTGTTGCGGATATGGAAATTCATGCATTTTAGATGTTGATGTTATTATGATTAAGGGTGTGTTTGCTCTTGCTTAAAATTGCTGATGGTTTATAAACATAACTCAATCTTCTCTACTCATCAGCACTAGCAGCTCAGATTTGAAATGGAATAGATCATAAACCAACTCCATCATGTTCTTTCCAAGAACACAAATGTTTGAGATGTATTCCAAAGTAATGCCCTGTCTTCTAGGATTATCAAATGTGGGAATCTTACCAGTCACCATAAACAAGTAAGATTCCACTATGGGAGGAGCTAGATCTATCGAAATAAACACATAAAGATGATGAACATAGGACTTGGGAACGATAACCTCATGGAAAGATTTATATGCGAACTTTCAATTCATTCCAGCGCAATTCCAAATCCTAACATCATCCTTATTCCTGCTTATCAATAGTTTGTTAGGATGCTTAGTGGCCTGAATTCTCTCCACTTTGACAAGTTCCTTCTAACATGCTCAGGGCAACTTAGCCCTTAATCATTCATAACACTAACGGACAAAAGTGTCTTTATCAGATTCAACCCTGTTTAACCTAATAACCTCAGAAACAAGATCTTCGAAGGATCCTTCCTACCAAGCCTGACCAAATTGCTCTTCCAGTTTGAAACTGCCTCTTTATTAACTACATTCTCGGGATAGTAGACTTATCCTGAACCATGTAAATGTCCCCACTCCCTTGACCTTCTAACCCTAGGGACTCTACCTGGCAACAGACCCACTTCCTTTTTCCATAGAGGCAATGACTGGGGCCTCCTCCTCCTCGAAAGTTTTTATTTTTTTATTTTATTTTATATTTTTAATAATATGGCCTGTGTCAATATGACCAGGCATGGGATGCTTATATAGAGTGCAATTGTATGTTGTACATGCGTGAAAGTTCAAATATGGAAGGTGTGCTGTCTAATCTCATAAGGTTTATTACTAAGATGCTAATCTGATCTCCAAGGTAAGTACAAATCTAATCTAATCTCTAGATATTATAGTGAATAGTAGTGGATATAGTACATTGTAGATACACTAACAAACCATGTTTTCTCAGCTATTACACCCTATTCAAGCTGATGATATGAGAAGTTGTGCATGGAGAGCTTGTCAACCCGATGAAAAAATCTTGCGGTTGGAAGGGATTTAGTGAAAGAAAACAACAAGTTAAGTTGTAGAGGAGGCAGAGTGGGGAGTAATAGTCCCTTGAAGAAGATATTGTCACATGAAATGGCAGTCTATCTCTAACACCTTATGTGTTTATGAAAAACTTAATTTTCATGAAAAACTTAATTACGAACAACGTGGAAAACACTTTTATTATCTTAGTGAGGGGTGGGAATATTGATATGAATGCCCACTTTAGTGAGTAACCATCATAGCAAAACCAATTCACGGGTAATATTAATAAGAGCTCAATATTTAGCCTTGACGGGGAAACGCCAAACAGTAGGTTGCTTTTTTACTTTCCAATATATTATAGAGGATAAAAAAAACAAAATGCAAATGCCTGTAGCAAGATGTCTGATCAGTGACATCTTGTTCGCACTCAGATTCAGAACAGGCTTGAAAAGAAAGAGACCTGTCAGAAGAGAGGAAAAGTGTTTTTTTAGTTTCTCAAATAGAACAGGTGACAATTGAATAGTAAGTAAAAGCAACAACTGTTTGATTCATAACATGAATTGCAAAAAAGTATTTTCTGGGTGTTACAGAGTACAGTGAATAAGACTTTCAACAACTTGCCTATAACGAGTAGGATCTGAGGAAGGATCCCCCATCAATAGTACTATAAGGGTAAGCTGATCCCATAACTCAGTCATACTGGCATAAAGACCATGGATACTATTGGTCTCTTTTTCAGCATTCTTGATTTCACATTTGAGTTAATACTGCTTCGCTGAGTTGCTTTGTGTGTATAGCGGAGACTGATAATAATCCCAGCCTTCTTTAGGTTCTTTGAATTTGGCTAGTCATTTACCAATAGTAATTTTGCCAATATTAGCGTCATATTCTTCAAATCTTGAATCAGTCTCAGCAGGGGGGGCTGCGCCCTTTTTTTTTTATTTCTTTTTTTGATCAGTAATAATAATTTCTTTTAAGAAAAAAGAAAGTACAACCAATTATTAAAAATCCCTACACAAGTGAACCGGTATACGAGAAATATACCGGGCATCCACTAGAACTGCACAATAGAAGCACGGACACTTAAATTACAAGAACGATGAATCCCTTGGTTGGCAAAAATATGAGAAATATCCCTTGCTTCATTAGAATCTTTTATCCCAATATGTTTATGATGCGGACAGCGGATCGAGATGTGGGGGCGGGTAGGATATAGATGGAAAAGGGAAGTGAGGGAGGGTGTGGATAGGTCGGGCGTCACACCTGAAGTTGGCCTCACCCCAAACTCCAATTACTTGAGGCGAAGAAAGCTTCGCTTCGCAGGAGAGCCGAAGAGAGTGAACACTCGATTTTTTTCATTTTTTTCATTAATCGCAGTTTGAAGAAACGAAGAGGCTTTACAATGCTTTAAATAGAGAAATAAAAATCCCTAGAACTAATCTCAACCATCTAAACATCCCTACAATTGAGATTAAAACATTCATAAATTAAAACATAAACCATTAAATAACAACTCTAATAAAATAACATAAAATCGCATACATGCTGGGCCAATAAACTGGTCAACCCATGCGGTCATGGGTTTGCCCGGCATCAACTCTCCCCGTCTTGGAGAGAACTCAACGTTGAGTTTTGTAAATGTCCTTTAGGGTAAAAAATACAATGTATGAACTCCAGATTTGTCTATTGATCTTCGTTTTCTTTGCATAACATGATAGCTTCATATGATCTCTGATCCAAAGTAGGCTTGACATATTGCTTCTTTTGATAGCTGACTTGTGCTTTGACGCGCAATCGGACCTTTTAAAATTTCTACTGCAAAATCTGTTGGAGCTGAATGCAATTTTCGAGTTGCAATTGTTGATTACCAAATATAAAGTCAATGTGAGGGACTTCAACGAATTTATCTCCTCGTGGACTCACTTCAACAGTTGGTTGGTCCCTTGGCGATCTTATTAGCATTTTTGATCAGTTCCATTGGATGTTCAGTTGGCTTGCTGACCATTTTCAATTCTCCAATGCTCATGTTTTCTTACTTTGCTGCTTGCACTGGCTGATCAACGCTGCTAGTCCCTTTATTTTCTGGTACTTGCATTTTAATGTCAACTATGATATTTTCTTCCACGGGTTCCACAACAAGTGCTTTTGTTATTTCCTCGAACTTTCCCACTGCAGATTTTAATTTTTTAACGCAATACCGTTTAAGCATAAACTCAACACGAATCGCTTCCCAATATGCTTCGTGCATGGTCTTGCAATCTTTCATGTTCTCCAAGATGTTTGGTCTCAAACCTCCGAGAAATCATTTTAAGCCATGGTCTTCATTGTCATCAAACCCACATACTTCTTGCAACCTTGAAAACTGGTTGGAATACCATCAGCTCCTATGTCTCCTTGTTTCAGATTGAGGAATTGCTCAAAGTAGGCTGTATCATCATCATACTATTGTCCTTATTTAATTGCATACTTAAGCCTTTGAAGATGATCATCAAATTTAGATGCAAAATCTTGCAATTCCAGATTGACTCGGAGGTAAGGGCTGAAAATTTTAATGCTGTTAAAAAAAGAAGCTGATCTGATGTGTAGATCGGATCGATAGAAGTATACCGGTGAAATCAGATTGTTGGCCGGAGTTCGGATTGTCTAAATATTGCAATATAAAGATCAACGGCTGAAATTTACTTGAACACGGGCCTTTGATCGGTCAAACTTTCTTTGACTGTTGCTGATTTTCACCGTTGATGTCAGGTGGATGGCTGTTGCTGGGCTCTGCTTCTTCTTCTTCCTTTTCTTCTTTTTTTCTTCTTCTTTCATGTCATAGCTTGGACCTGAACCACTCAGAGGCCCAGTGGATGCTGTGTCAAACAAGTTGCTGCACTTCCTAATGATTTGGATTTGCCCGAACCGACATGACCCAACTATTGCTTGCCTGTCTTTGTGCTTGCAAGTAATGAAAAAAAAAGAAGAAGAGATGAAATGGATCAAAAGCCTTTTTCCGGCTCGATTTTTTTTACTAGAACCAGAGGATTGAAGTCGAAATCCTCTTCTTCCGCTCGACTAGCAGTTCAACTGAGTTGAGAAGAGGGGGCGATGAAGATGATGAAGGCGCCGAAGAGAAACGTTCTCTGCAACGAAGCTGATTTGACAAATCTTGATCAGATGATCTATGCAAGAACTTTGTCGAAGCACTGTCAATGGTGATCTTGAAGATGCCAGTGGGTGCGACGAGTGATGGCGATGGCGTTGCGGTGATTAGATGCGGGGCAGAGGCGAGGTGGGGTGGTGCTTGTAATGCATGTTGACGATGATGGTGAACCAAGCTACACAGTGGTGGTAGAGACGCGAGGGTTGGTATCGAAACAAGTACACTCCCTTTTTTTGTAATTCTTCTACTTGCTCTTCTCTTTCCTTCTCGTCGACCTCTCTGTTCTTTTCTATTAGTCCTCTCTCTCTCTCTCTCTCCCCCTCCCCAGAAGAGTGAGGGTTGGGGTTTCGGCATTGCAGGGAATGGGAAGTTGGGTTGTTCGGTCAAGGGTGATGTGGGTGATGAGGTTTGGCTGATTTGAAAAAGCTTGGGATGGTTTGGGTGTTGTGGGTGTTTGGAAGGTATGGATTCGGGGCTTGGGATCTTCGGCCAATGGATCTTGGGTTTTGGGATTGTTTGGATCATGTATTTTAGGAGTACGGATGGTAGGTAGTTGGTTTTTGGATTTTGAATTTTGAATTTGTGGTGATGATGATGTGTTTTAGGGTTTAAAAAATTGCAGGAATTCTAGGTTTAGGGTTTTTGGCGGTTTATTGTTTGAATGGACGATGGGTTTTGTGGGATATGGATAGGGTTTGGCTGGGATGTTACAAATTTGATGAAGATGATAGAGAATTGAAGATAGAATGAGATCTGAGGGGGAAAAATACTTGATGGCACTGATAGTTTGAATTTGGGCGGATTGATCTTTGTCTCTTATACCAATTGATGCGGACGGCGGATTGAGATGTAGGGAGTGTAGGATAGAAATGGAGAAAAGGGAGGATAAGTCAAGCGTCACAACTGAACTTGGCCTTACGCCAAACTCCAATCATTGGAGGTGAAGAAAGCTTCCCATCATAGGAGAGCAAAAGGGGAAACACTCAATTTTTTTCATTAATCGTAGTCTAAAGAAGCCTATATGCTTTACAATGCTTTAAATAGAGAAATAAAAATCCCTAGAACTAACATCTAAACATCCCTATGGCCGAGATTAAAACATTCATACTTAAAATATAAACATTAAATAACAACTCTAATAAAATAAAGTAAAGCTGCATATGGGCTGAGTCCAATAGACTTGTCGACCCATGGGGTCATGGGTTTGTCCTGCATCACTTTAGAAAATATGTGTAACACTTCCCCTTTGTGGTTTCTTAGTGCACCAGCAATGGCTGATCTGCATCACTTTAGAAAATATGTATAACACTTCGCCTTTGTGGTTTCTTAGTGCACTAGCAATGCCTGATGTATTTCCATCAAGGACTTAAAAAGCGGAATTGAGACCCGACTAGGGTAGGGCCGAGTCCAAGTTAGGTTAGTCCTATGCGGTGCCCAAAAAAATATAAAAAAAAACATAAAAAAGAAAAAAAAAGCCTAGGAGAGCCCTTCTCCTCAAATACCCTCCTAAATGGGTAAGTTGTAATCTCATTTGTAGGCCCCAACACTGGTGAAGTAGAAAAAAAAAAAAAAAAAAACCAACCAACTATTGCAGAGAAGAGAAATGAAGGAGCATACAGGCATATATCGCCTCATGCAATCCTAGGGTTAGGATCGCAAGTGCCGGAGCAGAATTAGGGTTCCCATAGGAACAATCACACATAGAAGAACACTCTCCAACGATAAACCCACAAAAGGGAAAATTCTGTCAACTCCAATCTGAGATCATGGATCTCTACAATGCCATATTTATAATAAAAGAAATTTAAGGGCTAAGAAAACAATCCTATTCAAACTAGGAAACCAAATAAAAATCCTATTCAAATTAGAAACTAATCTTAATTACAATCTTTGCTAAAATTAAAGCTAATAATAATTTAAAAATCAGTATTTCATGGGTCCCACATGTGACCCATGTGCCCTTTTGCATTGATATGGTTTTGCTATTGCATCATTCTCCCTAGGTTGGAAAAGAGTTCGACCTTGAACTTGGCTTTTCTTCTTGATGTTGGTTTTGTAGACATTGTGTACTTGAAGTGCTTTCTTGATGATATGAGAACTTGAACCTTTCTTTGGTGTTGTTGGCTTCATAGGATGGACTATGGAGTGTGACTTGTTTTTAACCATGCATAAATGTGTATGTATAGTTGCTCATGCCATTAGTTCCATTCTTGTCAAACATCCATGGGCGACCCAACAAGATATCACCATTATCCATGGTATCACATTACACCAAATTGTATCTGTATCATCTTCGCCAAAAGAAAAAGTAATTGAACATGCATATCGTACTTGCATTTCATCACCCGTCATTAAGCATCCAGCAAAATATGGACGATGATGCTTTCGAACTTTCATTTGCAATTGATCCACAAGAGCTTGAGATATAATGTTTTGACAACTTCCTCCATTAATGACTACTGTGCATTCTGTCAATCTAGGAACTCTAATTGTATTAGTAGACAGTTAGCTATAACTTAGGAACTCTAATTGTATGAGAATGTTAACTATTGTATTAGAAAGTTAGATATAACTTACGAAGTTGATTTGTATAAGGATACTAATAATAGGGTAATCAATCCCTGTATAATGAGAAGGCTACAGCCTAAAGGGAACACGTTGTTTCCTCCAATCTTGTTATTCTCTGTCCATGCATGCATATCTGACATGGTATTAGAGCTACTGATTCATGCTCTAGTGGTCTAGTTTCTTCAAGCAACAAGGATCTATAGATCCTCCCGGCCATCTTCCACGTCCCTTGGTGTGTCTCCGATCATCTCCGATCATCTCAGATCAAGTGTGGCCCACCTGAGATCGTCTTCAACACTTCTGCGGAACCAGCCCAGGATGGTCGACTGGATTCTTAGTTATTTTGGTGATTTTTCAGGAATGTTTTCCTAATCCCATGTAGGTCTTCTACTGCTTCAGTGAATAATCAACTTTATTAATCTGATTTCATCCCATCCGTCCAAAAAGTTGGATCTGGACTGTTTTTGGATGAATCTTCTTCCGTTGCATAAATCTTCTGTGCTTTCATCCATACCATCTGATTTGCCAACTGATCTTTTGGTGGGACCCACGCACAAAACCCAACCCAATTTTTTGGGTCGTCAGTCCTGTTTAGGGCTTGTTTCTGTTCTGGGAATAGTTTCTGTTGGTGCCACAGTTGCTGTATCAGTTTCTGTTCTGGGAACAGTTTCTGTTGCTCCTTCTGAGTATTTTCTGGTCCTTCTTGTTACTACTTATTGCTATTCAATTCTTGTGCTTCTTGTTGAGTAAGTAGCTGAGTAGGTTTCGTAAGTTTTATTACTCCTTGCTGCTGTTTTTTCAATACGTGCCACTACTGCTTGTTATCACTTGGCAGGGCCCACATACTGCATCCCTAATTCCTTACTAGTCTGTTATTATGGAAAAGTCTGAAATTGCCCTCGTCCGTTTTGATGAAAAAAACAACACATCGTGGGCCTTCCAGTTTCAAATTTACTTGGAAGGAAAAGAATTGTGGGGATATATTGATGGGTTTGAAAGTACATTGAAGGATGATGACAAAAAGATTTCAGCCTGGAAAACTAAGGATGCTAAAATCAAAATTTGGTTATTGGGCTCTGTTGAACTGCATTTTATCCTCAACATGAAGCCTTGCAAAACTGCCCGTGAGATGTGGGACTACCTTAAAAAGATCTATTAGCAAGGCAATGCTGCTTGCCAATTTCAATTGGAACTTGACATCTCTCAGTTTACCCAAAGCACCTAATCTATCCAAGAATATTACAACGGGTTTAGAAGACTATGGTCTGAATATGATGAGATCAAGTTTGCCACTGTGTCAGAAGCACTTTTACCCGAACTCCTTTCTCTACAGCAAAATTGCCATTGGTTCCTCACGAAACTTCGTCTGGAGTATGAGACTGTTAGATCAAACTTGATGAGCCTGGCTTCTCTTCCTTGGTTAGATGTCTGTCTTCAGGAACTCATGCGAGAAGAACAACGGCTGGTCACCAAAACTTCTATGGAACAACTGAGATTTGCTGAGGCTCCACTTGCCTATGCTACTACCATCAGACCCCCTCCTAGGGACATCAGTAAAGTTCAGTGCTATAACTGTAAAAAATATGGTCATTTTGCAAACCAATGCAAAGCAAAGACCTGTATGTATTGTAAAGCCATTGGTCATGTTATTGAAGAATGTCGGAAGAAGGGTCGCAATTTTACTTACCGCAACTATACACCGTCAGCTTCTGGTACTTGCACAGTACATTTCGCTCCTAGTGCTTACACAACGACCTCTCAACAATATATAACCTCTGACTTCAATGGCTCCCTCCAGTTTGATTCTTCTTCACAGCCTGGTTCCTTATCACAATCTGCATCCCCAGCTCATCTCACTCCTGATATGGTAAATCAAATGATACTTAATGCCTTGGCCTCTATGAACATCTCAGGTACTGATTCGTCTCTATCTCATACATGGTGCTTAGATTCTGGAGCAAGTAACCATATGACCTCTTCACCCACCAATTTGCAAAATGTTGTTCCTTATACTGGTACCCTTACTGTTCAAACTGCAAATGGAGACCATCTTCCAATCACCTTTGTTAGTCATACCTCTGTGGCCCCTTACCTTTAGCCAATGTTTTGGTGTCTCCTCATCTTGCTACAAATCTGATTGCTGTAGGTCAACATGTTGAGAATAATTACAATGTTTTCTTTTCTTTTTATGGTTGTGTTGTGCAGGACCTAGAGTCGGGGGCAGTGATCGCGACGGGGCTTAAGTGTGGCAGACTGTTTTCCCTTCCAGTTTCTACTTTTTCTCGGAATAAATTTTTACAACAGTTGTTTTGTTTTTTTTTTTTCATAATAGTTCTCGGTAATGGCATAATAGACTTGGTGATCCGAATGCCTTTACGATGTCTACTTTATTCAAATATGGATTATTAAATAAAACTTTTGATTCTGTTTCCTTTGAATGTGATGCTTGTAAATTAGGAAAAAGTAAATCTTTACCTTTTCCCCACTCCATAACACGGAGCATTGAATGTTTTGACTTAATTCACAGCGATGTTTGGGGCATTGCTCCTCACCTTTCCCATGGTCATTTCAAGTACTTTGTTACATTCATTGATGATATCAGCCGGTTTACTTGGGTTTACTTATTGCATGCTAAGGCTGATGTTCTTAATGCTTTTCAATTTTTTGTTAGCTATGTTGAAACCCAATTTTCAAAATGCATAAAAACTTTGCGCTCAGATTCAAGGCGGGGGGGGGGGGGGGGGGGGGGGGGGGGGTGTTGTTTCCAATGATTTTCATTCTTTTCTAAAAAACTAAAGGAATCATTTCTCAACGTACATGTCCGTATACCCCTTAACAAAATGGAGTCGCGGAACAGAAAAACCGGCATCTCCTTTGATGTTACTCGAACCCTACTGATTGAATCATCAGTCCCTTCACGTTTTTGGACAAAAGCTCTCACCACTGTAGTCCATTTAATAAACTGTCTTCCATCCCCTACCATTGCTCAATTAACACCGCATTTTAAACTGTCTGGTCATCATCCCGTGTTTGATCATCTACATACTTTTGGCTGTGTTTGCTTCGTTCATTTACCTCCCACAGAACGAACAAAATTAGCCACTCAATCTCTCAGGTATGCTTTTTTGGGTTATGCCACCAATCAAAAAGGTTTTGTGTGCTACGATCCCATTGGTTGTCGCATTAGGATTTCTCGTAATGTTATTTTCTTTGAAAACTAGTATTTTTTTTTAACTCATTTAGATTCTCATTCCTCTTCTCCTACTCTCTTATCGGGTTTTTCAGATAAAACAACTATTACTAGGTTTAATCCTGACTTTGTTTATCGTTCGTCGGGAAAATCCTACCATTGCAAATACCTGTCCTCTTGATCCTCCACTGGCAACTGGTTCCACAACTCCTCATATCCTACGTCGCTCCTCCAGAACTTCTAGACCACCTGATGGATTTACCCACACTTCCTTGATGACAACTCTTTCCTCTGTTTCTATACTAAGTACTTATTTAAAGGCAGAATAATATGATAATTGGAACCAGGCTATGAGGGCAGAATTAGATGCTTTAGATCAGAATCACACTTGGGACATTGTGGATTGTCCTTCAGCAGTTAAACCGATCAGTTGCAAATGGATCTTCTTCATCAAACTTAAGTCTAATGGCTCCTTGGATAAACACAAAGCTAGATTTGTGGGATTCAGTAACGGGCAAGAATATGGCATTGACTACGAGGAGACACTTGCATCTGTGGTAAAAATGACATCTGTTCGGGTACTTCTCGCCATTGCTGCCTCCAATTCTTGCCCATTATACCAAATGGATGTTAAAAATGCCTTTCTCTATGGAGATTTGAAGGAAGAGGTCTACATGAGGATTCTGCAGGGCATCACCTCTCCATGTAAAAATGTTGTTTGTCGCCTCTGGAAATCTCTTTATGGTCTAAAGCAAGCTCCTCGGGCGTGGTTTGAAACTTTTAGGGGGCGGTTATGCAAAACTGGCTTTACTCAGAGCTCTTACAATCCCTCTCTGTTCCTGCAAAGAACATCTACTGGTGTTACTGTTCTACTTGTGTATATTGACGATATTATTATCACTGGCACTAATGATAGTATGATTAAGTCTATCCAAGCCTCTCTCTGGGATTACTTTCATATGAAGGATTTGGGCCCTTTACATTATTTTTTGGGCTTAGAAGTGCATCAATCTCCCAAAGGCCCGTTCCTTATTCAACACGATCTTATTGAGCTTGCTGATCTCTATGAATCTTCGCCAGTTGATACACCTGTCGAGGTCAACCTCAAGTTAAGTAAAGATGATGGTTACCTTCTTCCTAATCCACATACCTACAGGCGTCTAGTGGGTAGCCTTGTCTATCTCACCATCACTCGACCGGATATCTCCCATGCTGTTAATCTTGTGAGCCAATTCATGATATCTCCTAGACACCTTCATCTGATTGCTGTCAAGCGCATAATCCAGTATTTGTTGAGCACTGCCACTCGTGGTTTATATTGTCCCAAGGATAATCCTCTTCAGTTGACCGCTTATGTAGATGCTGGCTGGGCGGGCTGTGAGGACACTCGTTGCTTTATAACTGGTTGGTGCATGTATCTTGGCAATTCTTTAATTTCTCGTAAATGCAAGAAACAAGAACGTGTTTCTCGATCTTCTAAAGAGGCGGAATATAGCGCGATGTCTTCTGCATGTTTTGAAATTTTATGGCTACGGGGACTTCTTTCGGAACTCGGATTTGCACAGCCATCTCCTACATCCTTACATGCGGATAATACTGGGGCTATCAGAATCACTGAAAACCCTGTATTTCATGACCGCACCAAACATATTGAGGTGGACTGTCACTTTATTCGGGATGAATTGAAGCGTGATGCCATTTCTTTACCTCATGTCCCTACTTGACCATTGACCATTCCTTTTGAGCGAAAAATATTATCTCGCAACCATTTCTTCTCAGTAGTTGATGCAGTCTCTTTGGTGACCATGAGAGACTCATGACCTGGTTTCTAGTTTGGGTTGACTCTATGACCATCCTTTATTGGCTTATATGCAAAAATATTTTCAACACACACTAACCAATCCATGAATTCATCCGGTTTCAATTTTCCATCATATTCAGGAACCACGAGTTTAATACCTAAATTGTGATAAACATTTACTGCATGTCGATCTCGTTGATTCCGATTATGTCCTCCATCATCTCGATGATTATCCTCATGTCGATTATTTTCCAAATTGGCTAATCGGGTTTCCATTATGGCAAGAGTCTCTTGGATTTGAACTATCATTGCAGTTTGTTGATTAACATTTACCGATAATTCCGCAATAGTTCCCCTTAAATCCTCATCATTTGTGGAGGAAGACTCCACTTTTATATTCTTCTTGGGAGGCATTTTTTTGATGTAAAATAAAAAAATTTTGACTGACTTTATTTGTAGATCTGCTCTCCATGATCACGCAGGCGAAACCGGATTTGAAATCTGACGGTGGATGAGCCCGATATCGTTAAAAGTAGTCTCAACCGTTGATTGGGTCAAATTTGCTGTTGATCAGATTCTGGTGATGCACGGATGGCGTCAGCACAACACTGCTGGGCTTCAAACAGAATTGGACCTCAAACAAGACAGTTAAGGCCACCTGACCCAAACCTGAACTCAACCCAAACTAGAAACCAGGCCCAAATTGAGTTAAGGTCTTTGATACCAATTGATGCAATCTTAGGGTTAAGATCGCAGGTGCCGTGGGCAAACTTAGGGTCTCGACAGGAACAATCACACGAAGAAGATCACTCTCCAACGATAAACCCACAAAGGGAAAATTCTATTAGTTGAGATGAGGCGCGGCTGAACGTGGTACACCTCTTCTTCCCTACTTCACTTCTTTGCTTTTTTGTTCTTCCACCTTCAGTTTTTTTTTTTTTGGGTTCGGGATCTGGTCGGAGAAGAGGAAAGGTTCTGGGATTCTGGGTACGGTGACGGGGGATGATGCCCACCGTTGGGCTGGGTGCTTGATTAGGGTATTGGTTTTGAAGTTAGCTTCGACTGGAATGGGTCTAGGGTCTAGGAAGATGGTTCCGGTGGTGGGTTTTGGAAAGTAGAAGGGATCTGAGATTGTTTGGAGTTTTCAGGATGCTTGGAAACGGGGATAGGGGTTCGGGTGGTTTTGGGATATGGTAGAGGCGTACGAGAGGGGTTTAGGGTTTAAGTATGGTGGACGATGGAAATCCAGTGGGTTTGGGGTAGGCAAGGGTTCTTGTGAAGGCCGGAAGGGATTTAGCAGACAATGGGGTGTGTCGGGGATGGACAATGATATGTTCCGATCGGTGACCGAAGACGGATCGGAGTGATGTGGATCTTCGCTCTGATACCAATTGATGCAATCCTAGGGTTGGGATCGCAAGTGCCGGAGCACAATTAGGGTTCCCATTGGAACAATCACATGTAGAAGAACACTCTCCAACGATAAACCTACAAAAGGGAAAATTTTGTTAACTCCAATCTGAGATCATGGATCTCTACAATGCCATATTTATAATAAAAGAAACTCAAGGGCTAAGAAAACAATCATTTTCAAACTAGGAAACCAAATAAGAATCCTCCCAAATTAGAAACTAATTCTAATTACAATCTTTGGTAAAATTAAAGCTAATAATAATAATTTTAAAATCAGAATTTCATGGGTCTCAGATGTGACCCATGTGCCGTTTTGCATTGATACGGTATTGCTGCTGCATCACCGCCTAACAGCACCAGGCCACCAGCTGAGCACAGAGCACCAGCGCTAGCAGATCACGAAGCAACAACCATGTAGCCACAGCACCAATTGAGCATGGAGTAGCAATATCTCCAGTCTCCACTCTCCAAAGCCGAAACCCCCTCCTTCACTGCCGAGAGAACAGAAACTCAAACCCCAATTTTTTATTTCTTTTATATAAGATGCTCTCTCCAACACCACCCCCCCCCCCCCCCCCCCACACCCCGCCCGCTGGACTAGCCATCCAGCTGCCACCTTTTCCTCCATTTTTTCTTTCCTCTTTTAGCTCATGTCCTCACTTTCTTTCTTTTTTTTTTTTTTTAATTTTTTTTTATAGAGATGCATGTGAGTCCGACCTCTCTAAAGTTCGAGCCCAGTTTGCCTAGGACCTGACTCGGACAGTGCCGATTGCCGAGTCTGAGTTGACTCGGACTCAGCTGATTTTTTAAACCATGATTTCCATAATTTGAGGCCTTTATGGTGATTACACATCACACGAGACCAATATGCATGGTTAGTTGCATCTAATTGAACTGTGAGTCCCCGTGGTGAGTGGTCTCTCCATTTGAATTAACAGGATACGCCGGAAATAAAACGGTTCTGGTCGAGGAGTTTTCTGTAACTGGAATGAACAAATAGCTAGAAAATAGGTGCCAACTTCTAGATTCGAGAGTGTCAAATGAAAGAAACCTTATTCCTGCAGCACCTTCCTCTTTTGGAGACTACAGCCCAATTAGCTTTCTCAATTTCATATATAAAGTCTTCTCTAAGATCCTAGCCTCTAGGTTCGCTTTTGTTCTCCCAGATGTCATATCGCTTCACCAGGTGGCTTTCTTAAAGGGGCAGGATCATATTGCTTTAGCTCATGAGGTGTATCAGAAACTCAAAAAAGGAGCTAAGGGAAAAGGTATCTGCCTTAAGTTGAAAATTTGAAAAAGATTTTGATAAATTAGATTGGGCCTTTTTTGTTTAAGGTGCTGGCTTTCTTTGGCTTTTGCGCGGATTGGATCTCTCTCGTTAAAGAGCGTGTCTGTACTTCTAAATGATCGGTTCTTGTGAATCGAGAGCCTTCTGGTTATTTTGATTTGGGGTCCGGACTTGGGCAGGGAGATCCTCTTTCTCCCTTCCTCTTTATTCCAGCGGAAGAAATCCTTAGTTCGAACATTGGGAATCTTGTAAGAGAGAAACAGGTGGCTCCCATTTACAAAGTTCCAGCCTCTCCCTCTATTTGCCATGTTTTGTTTGCAGATGATATCCTTCTTTTCTTTTGGGCAACTCATCTGAGTATCAATGCAGTAAAATGCCTACTGAATTCTTATCAATTGGCAGCTGGCCAATAATTTAATTTGAGGAAAAGTAAGATCCATTTTGGTAATCCTTTTTGGAAATAGTAGGTAGTCCTTCAAATCCAGGATCTTGAGGATTTTAGGCATCCCCCAAGCCTCCTTTTCGGTAAAATATTTGGGAGCCCCTCTTTTTATTCGTAGTCCAAAGGCTCACTTCTTTGAAAGTCTGAAGGATCTTTTAGGCGGAGGTTAGCTGGTTGGAAATCAAATGCGCTATCCTTCGCGGGAAAAATTATTGTTGTAAAGCATGTACTCTAAAGCCTCCCCCTTCATTTGTTGCTTGTTCTTCCTATTCCAAGCTCTATCTGTAAATTCATGAAAAACTGGATGCAAAACTTCCTTTGGTTTGGAGGATCTTCTCTTAGTTGGCGCATTGTTTGCCTCCCTAAGCCGGAAGGTGGGTTGGGCATTTGACGCATGAAGGACTTCAACAATGCAAGTATGATAAAGCTAGGTTGGGCGGCATTTTCCTCCTCTTTGGGCTTCCTGGTTTAAAGAGAAATACTTCAAAGGCTTCTCACTTGGCATCTAAACTCGCTCATCTCAGGCTCCTGCAGTTGAAAACGCATCAATATAATTTCTCACCTCTTGTTCCAAAATAGTCATTGGCTTTTGGGAGAATGGAAAAGCGCTCTTGGCATGATAAATGGCACGACCATCTTTCGTTTGTGCACCAATTTCCAGGTGTTTCTTTCTCCTGGAGTGACTCGGTGCAAGACATCTTTTTCAATCCGCAGTGGCTCTCTGATAGTTTGCTTGCTTAGCAGGTCGTCTCCCCACTCTGGACATCCTTAGCCGCTACAGCCTCTCTAATGCCCCAGATGCCCTGATTTGGTCTAGCTCAAATTCTTGCCTGCTTTCACTTTCTACTGCTTGGGATACCATTAGATCTAGGAGCTCCCCAAAACTTTGGTCTAAGTTTGCTTGGAACAGTCTACTCACGCATATCATACCTTTTTTCGCATGGAAATTGTTCCACAACAAACTTCTACCAATGATAGGGTGCAGTCAATCGGTGTGCAGCTCGCATCTTCTTCTATCTTTGCGGCAACCATCAAGAGAATGTCTACAATCTGTTTTTCTTATGCCCTTTTTGCCTCGGTATTTTGGGACTGGTTTGAACGGCAGGCCAGCATCAATGCTCATCATTCCTGTGCCACTTCAATCATATGGAGTCACCTTTCAGCTAACTCCTGCACCAAAGCTAAAAAAGGTCTTGGAGCTCTCTTCATTGTGGCATTCTTCAGCTTATGGAAGGTGAGAAATCTGGTTGTTGTTTAATAATTAGAAGCCATCTCTGGAGGTAGCAATCAATTTTTTCCTAGGTGATGCTTCCCTCTCTCTTGGGAAAATGACGTCCTCTTTTCAAAGCTCCACTCTCGACTCTTTTAAACTATGTAATCAGCTCTCTCCAAATATGAGATAGAGCTCTGGTTTTGTTCTCCTTTCTCATGGCAGTTGTTCTATCTTTTCTCCTGTTTCAATTCATTTTTGCAACTTATCAAAAGAAAAAAAAAACCACAAAAAAAGAGATGTAGAATATCAGTCCTATAGGTGTACAGATCGCAGAGATGGATGGTGGAGATGAAAACTAGTTGCAGAAAAATAACTAGAGAAGACAGTGGATAAATACTTGTGAGATGCACTCCAAAAATCCAGAAAAATACTCAGAAATTCCAGAAGAAATAGTTGACTAGATAGGAACTGATTTCTGAAAGAGATGATCACAAGAAATGGGACCCACAGTTGATTCCACGAGTCTGCATACCATCTGAGATGACTCTTTTGATGAAATGGCTCCAGAAGTCTTTGAAGAACAGCAGAGATGTTTGCCTGAGATGATCGATTGGAGTAGTGTGGGTATCGGGTGAAGTAAATCAGATAAGGTGGGTCCCATGGCAGATTCGTCTGCCTGATATGCAGTGTTGACAGCCAGAAATGCAGAATCGACAATCAGATTTGCAGTGTTTATGGTTTCCGAGCATCGCCTTGAGCGCGAGGCTACTAGCCAATACAACCTAAAAGCTTAAGCTTTTAGGAAGTGGAAGACCAATGTACTTAACACCCACCCCCACATGCCTACCCACACGACCTTGGGAATTATGCCTTTCAAACTCGCGACCTAGCATGGCTCTGATACGATATTATTTGTAAAGAAAGGAACAGAAAAGCTGGAAATTCCAGAGTATCAATGAGAGGGTCTCACTATCTCTTTATAAATTGCTAGGTATTGTTACAATTGTTACAACAAATACCGACGAATAGGTCCTACACATGACTCGGTTTGGGTGGTTTTACATGGATGGTGGGCTTTGGCCAAATAGGCCTATATTTCAGAACAACTACTTTGCATTTGTAATTTGTTTTACTCTTGTGTATTAATGCATGGTTTCAAACATCGCAGTCTGATTCCCATGTGGAAAATGAAACGCCCACCTCTCTATCTCTCATTTTGAGAAGATGTTTGAGGCTTTTGGGGTCCTCTTGCACTAATTTTGAAAGATCAAAATTCCATTTCTCTACAAGATCATAGCATTACAAAACCGGAGGTAATGTTCATCCTACTGAATGAAAAAATAAAATCCGACCTCTCATTATTTCTTAAATTGTTCTAAATGATTAAACACATTTGGCTTAATTTCTCAGGCATCATTTTCATTTTAAGCATTTTTAATAATTTTTTAAAATGTTTTCTGGGGCACAAGGGTGTGAAATGTGAATCAGTTCAAAGTCGACTTGAGTAGAGGGTGATTGAGTTGCCCCGTTAGTGTTGGTTTTGAAACCTTGTTATGATATTACCTTAAAAGTAGGAAATTCGTTTGTACTGAACTATTTGATGTATGGTATCATCTTAGAACAAAACTAGTAGTCTAATTCTCTATTTCATACTTAAACTTTATTATTTATTTGCATGAAGGCAGCTGAGGGCAGTGATATTGACATGGAGGTGATGAACCAGGCAGCTGAAAGCCCATCCACTTTTGATATCCCTCAGCAGTTTCCTGTTGGCTCAGAATTATCTGTTGCAATCCCTGAAATGAAAGATGGCAGTCCTAGACCTAAATTGAATGAGCCAAAATATGGGAGTCCCAGGGTATTACCTTTTGAGTTCAGAGTGCTTGAAGTTTGTCTTGAATCTGCTTGCAGGTGCCTTGAGTCTGAGGTATATGATTTTACTTGACAAGTATTTTTTAAGAAATCATTTTTGCTTCACCTTTTTTTTTTTTTAAATTTTGGAACAGGAAAATGCCTTTCCGAATTTGGTCTTCCTTCTTTTTCCCTGTTTGCATAGATAGCTATGGATTAATTTTGTACAGAATTTCCTTTGGTTCATTGTTCAAATTGAGGGTCCAATTGCAAAATGAAAATAACTGACAGTTGCTACTTTTGTATTTGATGTTTTTAGCAAGTAAAAATAACCACTGTCGGTGTCCATGTTGCTAACACCTGGGAAGACTTTAGTATACCATCTTGTACCGTAGTAACTTCTATATTGATAAAAAAAGACATTGTGTAGAGTTTACCATGAAAATTTAAAAACAAAAGAAAATTAGTCTTTTTTTTATCGGTAAGAAAATGAGTAGTCTTGCTGAAAGGACTTGGAAAGAAGACTAGGATATGCTTGGTTTGAACATGATTTTCTTGCTTCAGAAAGAACACAGCAATGCAGTTGACCTGCTTGTGAAGTATGATTCCATTCCCCATATCACCATCCTAGCCTTATCCTATCAATTTTCAGTTGATTTGGGAGTTTTCTATTGAACTCTAAAAAAAGAATTCCTATCAATATATGGAACATGGAAGTGAGGTCTATGGAACATGGAAGTGTGGTGCATGTGTGAGAGAGAGCACATTAGAGAAATAATGTTGGTAGGAAAGGAATGTTAGCATAAGAGAGACAAATTTTTTCAGAAGAATGGCCTTTAGAAGTTGTACAAGGCTACAAAATGGATCCTTATCAGAAGGCAACCCATTTTGAATACCAACTTCACAACAACATTTTTGGCCATAATTTTTCATAGCCTACATTAGCCATCGCTTTATATTCAGCCTTAAAACTTAATCGTGCAATAAAACTTAATCGTGCAACAACTGGCTGCTTCTTGCTCTTCCATGAGACCAAATTTCCACTGACAATTGTGCAGTATCCTGTAGTTGACT
Source organism: Umbellularia californica (assembly GCA_028538565.1). Classification (NCBI taxonomy): domain Eukaryota; kingdom Viridiplantae; phylum Streptophyta; class Magnoliopsida; order Laurales; family Lauraceae; genus Umbellularia; species Umbellularia californica. The sequence continues at coordinate 44,205,143 of JAPQWN010000004.1, forward strand.
TTTTATTTGTCTTGGAGCCTACCTAATCAGCATTTGTATAGGCTTCCACATTCAAACGACCACGACAACTATACATAATACCTTGTCTTGGTGCTCCTTTTAATCGTCTTAAAATTCCCGTAAACTGCAAATCTGCAATTAAATGTTCAGTTCTTGGAGCATGCATATGTTGGCTTACAATGGTAACAACATATGAAATGTCTGGCTGAGTTAGTCAACGAAATTAATTTCTCAACTAATATCTGATATCATTCTGGATCATGCAATAACTCATCACTTCTAGAATGCGGACCATGATTCTGTTTAATTTGTTTGCACCCTATTGTCTTGTTTCTTCAAGCAGGTCCAACGTATACTTTCGCTGCAAAATAATAAGACTATTCTTTGATCTTGGAACTTCAACCCTAAAAAGATATTTTAGTTCTTCAAGATCTTTTATGGATTCATTCTCAAGATATGCCTTTAGATTCCTGATTTTTGCTTCTTTGCCGGTTACAACAATATTGTCAGCATAGATGATACTCGGGCTTTAGTTATTTTCACAAATATGGTGTGGAGCGTTTTATATCCGTACTGCATGATTACTAGACTAAAACTGTCAAATCAATAACAAGGTGATTGCTTTAACCTATATAACACTTTCTTTAACTGGAAAATTTTCCTTCTTATCCCTTAGATATAAATCAAGGTTGAGGATATATAGTGTACTGTGTATACACTTCTTGTAGGTTACCACAAAGTGAAACATTTTTTTTTTAATCTAACTGGTGCAATAGCCAATAAAAATTAGGTACTATGGAAAGAATAACTCTTACTAAATTCAGCTTTGCTCATCATCATCAGCTTTGTCCTAACTATGTTGAGGTCAGTTACATGAATTTGTTTCTCCACTTCAATCTATCCTGGCCTTGGATAGGTTATACTTCCATCCTTACTGGCTTTATCCATCTCCTCTTCCCTTTTTTTTTTTTCCCATGAGGGGCATGAACTTGCATAAAAAAACTTTTCCTCATGGACACCATAGCTAGTATGCTTTGGACATGTCCAAACCTTCTCAAACGGATTTCTCTTATTACCTATCTTTGCTATCTTTAAATTCTCTTGATTGCACTCATTTCTGATTCTGTCTTTCCTAGTTTTACTACACTTAACATCTCAACATTCTCATCTCTGCTAAGGAATTCTGTCTTTACTACACTTGACATCTCAACATTCTCATCTCTGCTAAGGAATTCCATCTTTGTTTCTTACAAAGCATTTAGAGAGGAGGTATTGGTGGTGTCATTAGGCATTGGAATGGAAAGGTTCTAAGGAATTTTTCAAGGCCAATGGATTCTTTGGATGCTAATGAAGCTTAGTGTTTGCTTTGTTGATTGGATGTCGTGAGTTGGCTAGGATGGTATGTTTAAATCCTATTCTTGAGGGTGATTCTTTTTCGTCTAGCCAATGGGGCTCTAGGAAGGCTATTCATCCTTGGAGGATTGCGGATTGGGTGGATGAGGTGCATGATATCTGAAGGCAGTTGAATGCTTCTTTTCCTCATATTTAAAGAGTCGCTAATGCTTTGGCGGATGGTCTTGCTAGGGAAGGAGTTTTTCGACCTTTTGTTTCTTTTGATGTTTAGAATTCTTTAAGTTGTCAGTTTTGATTGTGTTGTGGCTCTTGTATTTTTCCTTCTTTTGGTTGAAATAAAAGTTTAAAGTTATAAAAAAAAAAACTCTTTTCTTTGCTACACTCAGTTTTTGCATGTGTTGTTTCTTAATTGGTCAACTTCTGCTCCATAGGTCATAGCTAGTTTAATCTGTCTTATGAGATTTCCCTTTAATCTTGTTGGCATGCGGTGTTCACAAAGCACTTCATAAGCAATTCTCCACTTCAATCATCCCGCACTTATCCTATGCTCGATATCCTCCTAATTTCTCTACTCTTACTAATTATAGAGATAGGGTACCAGAAGGAATCTCTTTGTGGTATCTCTCTAGCTTTAATTCAGTAGTTACATCTCTTTGCATGTCGCCACTAAAGTTTCAACTCGTACAATTGTCTTTGTAGAACTTATTTTAAAGCCCCTGGATTCTAAAGCCTCCCACCATCTTTAAAGTTTCATATTCACATATTGTCTCGATTCATCCACCAACACTATTTTATATGCAACAACAAACAACAAGGTATCTTTTTTTGAACGAGTAGTTAACTTACTCATAACCAATGCAAAAAGTTATGGGCTTAAAATTGACCCCCGATGCAAAGTTATGGGCTTAAAATTGACCCCCGATGCAAAGTTATGGTCATTGGCAACTCACTCTTGTCTCCATAGCAGTTCTCACACTAGTCACTGTTCCATCATATATATCTTTAATGTCAATTTAACCTCATGAGACATTCCTATTATCTAAAACCCACCAAATCAAATCTCTAGGTGAATCTGTCATAGGCTTTCTCTAGATTGATGAAGACTATATGAAGATTTTTCCCTTCTTGGTATTTTTCCATTAATTGCGTGAGTGACAAGATAGCTTCCATTATTGACCTCACTGGCATGAAACTTTTGTCCAAGTCTTTGTTCCTCTACTCTCTCCCATAGTTTCATAGTGCAATTCTAAGTTTAGTCTCACAATAAATAGTGCAACTTTGTATATCTCATTTATTCTTGTATATAGCACCTTTTCTCAATTCATTTAATATTTTTTTTTTGTCCTTAATATCTTATTGAAGAGCCTAGTTAACCAAACTGGTTTAATTTCTCCGAAGCATTTCTAATTGATGCTAAGATGAAGATTTTTAGATCAATTGACGAATATAAAATAGAAATAAATTAAGCCCAAGTAATGTTGAATTCCCAAGTTTTCGATTATGCAATAATTGAGAAGCCTGTTCACAATCCTACATGCAAGTCCTTTTTTTATTTTGATAGAGGTTTCCAATGGAAAACTCGATCTCCACTAGCCCAGGGATAACTGTTTATTCAATTCAGATTGTTCTTGATTACCTTAAAGGTTTCAAGAATAGGCTAGTCTCAATATTTAGGATGCTAGCAATTAGTATGGTTTGATGAATTAACAATACGTGGCAGCCATTAAGATTCAGATAGCAGCAGATACAAGTGCAAAATACCTCAATCTGCCCCAATATAAGTTTGGCTATGGGAGGGGAAGGTGTAAAGTGGTGTTTGGCAGGTGGGTTATTGGTATATGAGGTCTTGTCTGGTTATTTTGGTTAATAGGTTGTCTGGCTGATGAGTTTTCGAAGCTGATGGAATTCAGCAGCAAAATATATGGTGATACAGTGTCCGGCTTAGATATATATGGGTGAGATGGGATGCCATTTGAGGAGGAAAGAGGCTGGGTTCATTCGGCGTTCGGATGTTACTAGCAAAACATACCCATGCTTAGCATGGGCAATGTAAATATGAAAGTTATGATAAAAATATTATATTAACAAAAATTTATGATAAAATGGAAAGTTTTCAAATTTAATTGCAGGAACTATAGGCTAGGGAATCATGATAAAGAGATTATTGGGAAAAAGACTCTACCCTTGATCTTCATAGCCATTTCTTTGAAGACAAGGAAGCGAATCCAAACCGTTTCGTCTTATGTAGAAGAAGACAAGCAAGTTTTCAAATGTAGAGTAGTTAGATGTAGTTATATGAGTGATCACATAAGATAAAGGATGAGATGAAAGAGCAGTTACATTGTTGCACAGAAATATAAAATGGGTGGAGTGAGATAAGAAGGGAGGAGTTGGAAAGTGAGGAGAGAAAATGAAAGATTTAAAATAAAGTAGTATAACTGATGGTCAAAATTATGACAGCCAGTCAAAATTGAAGCCAAATCCCTTGTCTATAATATATTTAACTAGCATACCCGTGCTCAGCACGGCTATGACCAACATTACAATCTAAATATTCATGTATTGAAAAAAGTTCATAAGCTTTAGAAAGGAAAAAAAAGAGGTTATGAGTACCTGTTTATGTAATCCAAATGCTAGTGGCGTAAAAATGAAATAGGAGAATTAGAGTAGAAAGGGGATGAGAATTGGAATAAAAAGGGAATATAGAATTTGAATGAAAACTGAGCCTTTGCAAAAGATTAAAAAAAAAAAAAGAAGAAGAAAAACGGAGAGTAGATAAGTGATTTTGATAAAACAATAAAGTAGTTAGTAGCATGAGATAGGAGTGGGGCTCGAACATGCAAGATTCTGAAAAAAAGTAATGTAACTTCCGGTCAAAATTAAAACTGCCAGTCAAAATCGAATCGAAACCCTTCCAGTTAATATATTATAAAGGGTTTTGGTAGTGTATGGCCATGGATTTAGTGGATATAGCAGTTGTCTGTTATGGACTTGGGTATGGTGATGTTTGGCAGGGTTTTATGGTGGATTGGGGTTTGGTTATATGGTTTGAAGTGGTATGGAGGTCGGTTGAATGGGATTTGGACAACAAGGCATTCGGCTATTTGGATTTGAATTTAGGGATGCTCAATCAAGGATTGGTAGGTTTTCGAAAGGTCAATGGTTGTGTGTTGGGTTATGGTTTGGATGCTTATGGCTCTGTGGGTTGTGGTTGCTCTGGATGGATGTTTGTAAGTCTGTGGGTTGGAGAATAAGAATACACCAATATTCACAAAGAAGTAGAAGGTAATCAGAACATACCTTGGATTCGCTCCAAATGGCTTCGCACTAGGTCCTTTCGTAGGAGATTTCTCAAAAGCATAGCAATTTTCATTCATTAGGTTTGAAGAAGCTAAGAGGCTTTACACTGATATATATCAGAAAACAAATAACCCTAAATATTATCTTAGTCATTAATAGCAATCTACAGCTAAGATCAAAACAACACTTAAATAATAATGTCTAATTACAAATAAAACCAAAGCATATAAAATAATTAAATAAAATTCTAAAGGTGGGTGTCCCATATAACTGGGTCCAATGGGCCCAACAACTCCTAATAGCCAGCCCATTTGCATCTTCCCAGGGCGAGGCCTTCTTGATGCTGTGTAAATGAAGTCTTCTGCTCTAATCATCTCAGTGTGGAGTCCTCAACTAATAGTGAGGATGTGGCATGATGTTATCTAACCACTGATCCATGATGGAAGTGTGATCCAACAGAAGATCTCCTCTGCTATGATGATCCAACGGTGGATCTCCTCCTAAATGATGATCAAGTGGTGGATCTCCTTTGGATTGATGATCCAATGGTGGATCTCCTCTAAATCATCGAATTGGGCCTAAGTAAATGTATCCAACCACAAAGAAAGGTGGTCACTAGCTCTCTTCTTCCTTTTTTGCTACACTTTCCGATCAGGTGTCCTAATGTCCTCATCACCAATCCTTTATCAGAATGTCATCCAGTCTTGTAGCTTTACCGACCTTCATTTTTTCTAATTCTTTCTTTACTTGTGCTGCCCTAATTTTGCTAGTAGAAGGTATGCCTTGCTAATGGAGTATTTTCTCTCATTCTTAAACCCTCCTATATAATCTTAGTTTAAATGTTTGTTAAAATATTCTCTCCTCCTTTCTTTAATATCATGTCCTTTTCTAAAACTTTTTTTTCATTGCTTATTGTACATCTGACATGTTCTAAGCCCTTATTTCTCGTTTCCCTCATTCTTGCAAGCTAGAACTCAGCTTTGCTATCGGTGAAAAGGTCTCTAACTGGCCAAATCTATAAGCTCGTATAAATCCTTTTGCCACTAGTCTAGCCTTGTGCATTGCAGTAGTTCCATCACAGTAGTCCAATTTATGACCTGCTATACGCTTCCCTGCTGGAATATCTGTTAGCTCCCATGCAACATTCTTTTCAAATGCCTGCATCTTGTCAATTGTAGCATCCTTCCATTTAAGGTCAGACAATGCCTCAAAAACACAAGTAGGTATACCTTCAGATGATATTTGGGAAACAAATGCATTATATGAAGGTGAAAAAACAATGACAGGAGTCATTATTTTGAATGAGATGTCGAGTTGTACATGGTTGCATATCTTTTTGTAAAGCAATGGGAAGATTAAGATTAGAATCAGGTTGAAAAGCATATCCTGTAGGTTGACTGTTGATAGATAGCCATATGAAAGCGATGGTCGTCTTCTCTTTTCTAAGAATACACCTGAAGCTGCTTCTCCGAGTTTCTGTTGACTTGCACTTTTTAGGAGCTGTTTGTGCAGGTTCTACTGAAGCGGAAAATGAGTTTCTGCTTCCGTTGCACCACAATTCCCACCACTTAGATGAGAATTCTGAATCCTCTGCAGTGGTGAAAAGTTCTTGCTTTTTTTTTTTTTGTTCCCGTACACCACTGCACCAAACACGTGTATTGTCTTTAAGCGGAAAAATTATCTCTTTTTCATCTGTAGCATAGTTACCTAATTCACAATTTGCTGGATTCGCATTTGAATTCGTAGTTCGCAGTTCGATGCTTGCTTCAATTTGAAAATTCGATGGGGTAGGTTCATTTGATTCGCTTTTCGATTCGCTTAATTCGTAATTCGAGTTTGATGAATTCGATATAAGAATTTGGATATACAAGAATAAATGGGTAAAATCATAAATTTATTATTTAATCAAATCTAATACAAACTCAGATTTGTGTGAAATGGCCCACCATCAAGTAACTTGGGAACACTAATTTCATACGTGTTTGGATTTTATAAATGGGCCCCAATGATGGATGAATAGAAATTACCATATCTATTCTAATATTTAATACAGCAAGAGACGTGATATTTGGCTTCCACAAGACTTTCAAAGATTCACACAATAGCACGAAGAGGAGGGAGTGAAGGAAATTGAAAAAAAAAATGAAATATAGAAAAATTGATAGAGATAAGACTCCATCAAAAACTCATGAGGCTTTAAATTACATCTTTAAAAATCTAACTAGGTCAATATATTTACCACTTAATAAGTATTCTTGAAATGTGGTTTCATCATTAAATTGACTGGTATAAATCACATAAATTTTAATATATTATTGTATTTAACAAGTTTATGAGTGATTAATCTTACCATGGGCCCTGTAAAGAAATAGGTCAGCAGGTCAGCTAGACCTGATGGGTCAGCCCTCAACCCATGTATTGGTTCAGCCCACAAATCTAAAAGATTTTATGAGTTGTCAAATAGATACTAGATAGATATTAGCTTCCTTATCTATACCTGTAACCATGTAATTAGATCCACTAATCTCTCTATACCGTGTTATGTATGGATCGATAGTCAATACAAAACTCACGCATTCTCTTGCAACTTGTCTCTCTCTTGTATGCTTCTGTAATCTCTCTTGTGTGCTTCTGGCATGGTTCAAGCATCTCTAACATGGTATCAGAGTCGTGTTCGTCTGTCCATTGAAGCATAAGAGGAGCCCTGAGACAGCCTGTTCGTCTGTGATCAACTGTGATCAAGCACTACAACCTACTATGATCAAAGGTGGCCCACCAAGTGATCACTCTGCATCAGAAAATCTTCCCATCCTGGTCGCCCATTTATCTTGGGAATTCTGAACATTTTTTCCAAATTTTTTTATCATCTGAGGTAGGCCATTCTCTCCAATCTATACTCTCTCCTTTGAGCAACTAGTTTTCATCAAGACCGTTCAATTTCCTGGTTTCTCAAGCTTTCTTCAAAATTCGAATTAGAGGAGTTTCGCATTTTAAAGATAGATACCACTGTGTGATCTGATCTTCCAACCGATCATCTAGGCCTTTTAGCCAGTTTTCAAGTCTGTTGGACCCTTGTCACTGATCTTCCCTTTGATCATTCAGTGGGCCCCATAGCACTGGTCTGTGCTTCAATCCAAGGTCAGCTGGACATAATTAACTAGGATTTCAGATCTGTGCACTGTTTCTATGGTTGGATTTCAGATCTAACTTGATTTCTGGGGCTAGATTACCTATTTAACAGTTTGCGAGCAATTTGGTTTGTTCCAATGTCTTCTGATCGAATTGTATTGGGTATTACTGTCAAACTTGATGGCACCAATTATCCCTATTTGTCCCATCTAATGCAAAATTTCCTAAAAGGTCAAAAACTGTGGAAATATGATGCTCAGCAGTTCCCTACACCATATAGTAAGGATGCTACTTTTGAGGAATGGGAAGCTTCCATCGGAAAATAAATTCTTGGATTGCCAATTCGACCAATCCATCTATTGGGAATCAATTGGCTAAATTCAATTATCCTAAGGTTGCCTGGGATTATTTAGCAAGATTGTATACTCAGTCTAATGCTACTCGCTGGTATCAGTTATAATGGGAAATAAAAAATGCAGACTGAGGAAATGACTCCATTCATGATTTCTTTATCAAAATGACTGCCTTATGGGATCAACTAGCTCTAATGGAACCCACTTTTAAAACAACTTATGATGCTCATACCTTTGAAGTCTATAGGCAGCAGACTCGCCTGGTTCAGTTTCTTATGGCCCTCCTCCCTGATTTTGAACATGTTCGTGGTCAATTATTACATCGGTCACCACTGCCTTTCGTTGATACAGCACTCTCGGAACTTCTGGCAGAAGAATAAACTCAGCTTTCTCTTAATAAGGGAGAAACATGTGGAACCCACACATGTACTATCATCAAATGTTTGTACCCCATAGAATGTTCGCTCATTTTCATTTGGTACCAATGACTTTTGCAATTATTGTAAGAAGAAATGATACTGGAAACGGGACTGCCCAACCGGACCTCAAAGGCCAAACAATAAGAACAGACACTCCGGTCAACAACCCAATCGTGGTCCCATGCACTCTTATTCACAGAGACCCTATGCTGCCAATGTTATTGAAGATGATAGTTTTGTGCCTTCGCAAATGGATCTTGCATCTCAGATTCAGGCTATGGTTGATGAGCGCATGCAACAATTATTTCCCACTGGTTCTGCTTCTCAGATGGCCACTACCCCTTCAGCCTTTGGTTCAACCATGACCATTTCTAGTCCTTCAGGTACTCATGATACTAAATGGATTTTTTATTCTGGTGCATCCTATCATATGACATATGATGTTTCCAAACTTCATAATTGTTATACTCCTGCTAGCTCTCTCACCATCCATACAGCAGATGCCACTCCTCTACCAGTCTCCCGCATTGGCTCCATTTCAAATAAGTTGATCTCTCTCACTAATGTTTTGTGCGTTCCTCATTTTCTTAATCTCTGTTAGTCAATTGATTTCTTCTGGATTTCTAGTCTCATTTTCTTCTACTGGCTGTTCTGTGCAGGATCTGCGCACCGGGAGACAAATTGGGATCGGCTTTAGGTTAGGAGGAATTTACTATTTCCACTCGCTGCATCTTCCATCATATAGCATCCCCCTTGCTGCCCTTGCGCCCTTGTTTCATCTACATCACCCTTTGCTCTTTGGCACTCTCGTTTAGGCCATTTATCCTTAAATAAGATGGAATTTTTATTTTCTAATGGTGTGTTTGGAAACATTTCTGTATTAGACATTTTTACTTGCTTTGGTTGCCAATTTAGTAAACAACATGCATTCCCTTACAATAAAAGCACTTCTTTTAGTAATGCTCCTTTCGCTTTGTTGCATTCTGATGTCTGGTGACCTGCCTCTCAGCCAACGAAAGGTGGTTCCATTTATTATGTGTTGTTTATTGATGATTTCACTAGATATACATGGTTGTATTTGATGAAAAACCGTTCTAAGTTATACACTATCTACACTACTTTCTCCACCATGGTTTCCACTCAATTTGACGTGAGGATTAAAATATTCAGGCCTGACTCTGGGGGAGAATACATGTCCCACAAATTTCGTTCTTACCTGACTAGTCATGGGACTCTAGCTCAATTATCTTGTCCTACCACACCATAGCAGAATGGAGTAGCGGAACGGAAACACAAACATATCCTAGAAACTGCTAGATCTTGCATTTATTCCTCACATGTTCCTCTGCAATTTTGGGGGGAAGCAGTCCTGACTGCAATCTATTTGATCAACAGAACACCACCCTCTGTTTTTATCTGGCACATCTCCTTATGAAAAATTGTTCTCTTGTAAACCTGACTTATCCTATCTCAAAGTATTTGGCTGCATCTGTTTTATTCTGTTGCATGATAATGAGAGCCAAACTTTCCCCAAAATTTACTGTCCGTGTCTTCTTAGGGTATGGCATCGAACATAAAGGCTATCGATGCTATGATCATAAAACCAATAGGTTAGGGTCTCTCGTAATGTCATTTTCTTGGAACATATACCTTTCTATACATTACATGCGCCATCCCCTTCTCTTAAGCAACCTACGGTCTATCCTCTTGATCCCTTTCTAGACGTGTTTTCCTCGAATACCCCTTCTCCTCTACCCCTGCAGGTATATCATCGTCGGCCCAAAATTCCATCTGCTCCTTTGGAAGCTGTAGCCCCACCTCCTACTTCTGACCATGGGCCTATCTCCTTTGCTCCAGATGTGCATGATCCTCCTCAAACTCGAAGGTATCCCTTGCGCACCAGAATCCCTCCTCTCATTTTGGCTTTGTTTGTACTTATCATTTTTCTCCATCGTATAAGTCCGTCCTTACAGCAATTCATACTTTGGCAGAACCATAATCCTATAAGGAGGCAATTACTCATCCGAACTGGAGATCTACCATTGCAGAAGAACTTGCAGCTCTGCAAAAAACTCAACCCTTCGGGAAACTGGCTATTGGCTGCAAATGGATATTTAAGATCAAGACCAAATTTGATGGATGTGTTGATCGTTACTAGGCTCGCTTGGTTGCAAAAGGCTACACGCAAGATTAATGGGTAGATTATGGGGAGACTTTTGCTCCGATTACTAAGATGACAACTGTCTGTACTTTTATCTATGTTGCCGCTGTTAGACATTAGCCACTCTATTAGTTTGATGTCAAGAATGCATTTTTGAATGGATTCCTTCAGGAAGAAATCTATATGCATCCTCCTCCAGGTATTGTGAGACGTCATTTTGTGTGTCGTCTCAAATGCGCTTTATATGGACTCAAACAAGCCCCTCGTGCTTGGTTTGAACGGTTTAGCACCAGCATTATCAGCATTAGTTTTTCTCAGAGTGCTCATGACTCTGCTCTCTTCACTTTCTATTCGTGATTTGGAGTTGTTTTCATATTACTCTATGTCGATGATATGATTATTACTGGCAATGATGCTCCTGGTATTCTATTCTTGAAGAGTTTTCTTCATCGACAGTTTGAGATGAAAGATTTGGGCAATTTGCAGTACTTTCTGGGCATTGTGGTTGCCTACTCTCTGAAAGGATATCTTTAATCACAAACGAAATATTGCAATGAAGTTCTCCAACGGGCTGGACTCATAGATCTTAAGCCTATTTCTACTCCAATTGAACATAATCTGAAGCTTCGAACTACTAATGGAGATCTACTTTCTGATCCAACTCATTATCGTAAGGTGGTCGGCAGCTTGGTTTATCTTACAATTACAAGACCAGATATTGCCTTTGCGGTACATGTGGTAAGCCGATTTGTTGCGTGACCTACTCATATTCACTGGGTTGCTGTACTGCGCATACTGAGATAATGGCAAGGAAGTTCCAACCGTGCCCCCTTTTCCTCCAGTCAAAATCTCACTCTGCATGGCTATTATGATTCCGACTGGGCAGGAGATGTCAATGATCGGCACTCTATAACAGGCTTCTCCAGTTTTCTTCGCTCCTCTTATTTCTTGGAAGAGCAAGAAACAGGAAGTTGTCTCGTGGTCTTCCATTAAAGTTGAATATCGTGCTGTATCTTTCACCACTAGTGAAATTATTTGACTTAGTTGGTTACTTGGGGATTTAGGAGTTCTAGTTCCTAAATCTACCACTCTTTAGGGACAGTGAAAGTGCACAAAAACTGGCAACAAATGAAGTCTTCCATGAACGATCCAAACATTTTGAAGTTGACTGTCAACATGTTCGGAGTGGCACTATAAAGCTCTTCCAGACTTCATCAGCTGCTCAGATAGCATATTTTTTCACTAAAAGCCACTCCACCTCTTGTTTTTCGGAGCTAGTTTCCAAGCTCTCTATGGTCACTTTCTCCCATTCAAAGCTTGAGGGGTGTAAAGAAATACGTCAGCAGCCCACAAATCTAAAAGATCGTATGAGTTGTCAAATAGATACTATAGATATTAGCTTCCTTATTTATACCTGTAATCATGTAATTAGATCCACTAATCTCTCCATACTGTGTTATATATGGATCGATAGTCAATACAGAACTCATGCATTCTCTTGCAACTTGTCTCTCTTTTGTATGCTTCTGTAATCTCTCTTGTGTGCTTCTGGCTTGGTTCAAGCATCTCTAACAAGCCCAACTCTTTTTTAGATGAAATTTAGATAAATCCACTTTGTATATATAAAAGAATTCTCATCTTCTTTAGTTTTGATTTCTAACTGGGTGGGCCACACAATGAGTCTCACAAATTGGATGCTGACATGTGGTACTCTACTCTTCAATAACTTTGTGATGGGAAAACACTTGACAGGTGATGGGAAGACACTTGACAGGAGAGACGCTCGCTGATGCTGCCCGTTCACAATCCAAGAACAAGACCCGCAAGCGACGGACCCGTTTGATGGGTTCCACATGTTCCACACGTTTTCTAGATTAGTAGTGTTGCTTTATTTACTTATTTCTAGATTAGTAGGTTGCTTAATTGTTTAGGAAGATTTCCTTTCTAATTTATATGTTGATTAGGATTAGCTATTTCCTTTATTGCTTATTTAGGAACAATGCTACTCTATATATATAGAAGCTCCTTATTGTCATGTTTATGTTTTATTCAATCAATTCAAGTAATGTGAGTTATTCCCCTAAGTTCATGGCTGTGATTATTGTTTTGTGTGGATTCCCTTTATTGGATTCGATCAACCTCATCTGAGAGGTTGGTCTATTCGATTGAAGATCCGGGGCTGCGCCAGATCGGTATTAGAGCCCAGATCCGATCGCCGGGGAAACTACTGTCTTCCTCGGAGTCCGTCCACCGTCAAAATCCACACAAACAATAATCCACACCCCTGAAAACCAAAACCATAATTCCCAAAACCAGATAATCAACAGTGTCCCAGAAGCCCATTCCGCCCATCTCTACCGTGCCCTTCTCCATCTCCTCTCTCTGCCAAAACCCAACATCCCAATCCAACCAAATCCCACGCTTCCAGACAAACCCACTTACTTTCCCACTCACCAGAAACCAACCCATTCACAAGCCAGTCCCATACCCCTTTCAGCCTCGTTACCGAAACCCAAATACTTAATCACCTAACCCTAAATCACCAACCCGTAAATCACCCCTTTCAGGACCCCCCTCTAGCCACCTCCAATCATTGTTCGTCCATCTGCAAACCCAAAGCCAAAAAAAAAAAAAAAAGAGCAGCAGAAGAGGAAGAACTGTGAAGGGTTTCGAAACACATACCTAGCATCTTCCCTATTCCCCTGATAGCACCCATCAGCCAGTGCTCTGCACAGCATCGTCATCTCCAGAAATCATCGCACCATTCACCGTTGCAATGAACAACAGCCAGGAGCTGGAGTAGTCGTAGCAGCCTACCGCAGCACTTTCGACTCCAATCTCCGTCTCCCAGTCTCGCCTTCACTACTGCATCAATGATGGAAAGTACCAGTGCTAGCCCCACTCTCCTTCGTATCATCCAAATAGTAAGCCTTCCCAACCTTTTCTTTTATTTTCTCTACGCACAGGCCTGAGGAGAGGAGATTTTTTCCCTCCCTCTGTTCACACGTGTTCGTCCCGGAGCACTGCACTGGGCCCGATCTGAGTTCATACCCAACCCGACCCAAAAAAAAGAAAAAAAACTTTCCAGCCATGCCTAGAAGAGGCGATGATCTCCGTCATTGGCTCATAGACAAGGAACACGATGAACAATTATTCAAACTGGGCAAAGATATGGACGAGGTGATGGATCGTTTATGCACAGTAGAAACCGCACTTGTTGAATTGCAAGGCAAGCAGTTGGTTGCAAAGGAAGGGTCTTCCACTACCCCACAAACAATCACACCCATCCAAACAGAAAGGACTGAGCAACGTGAATCTATGCGTGTCTTCGTACAGCGTCTCATCACTGAACAAGACACCTTGGGTCCCATGGTTACACCCCACAATGATGATATCACAAAGAAAGTTAAAATTGATGTGGTTGATTTCTCTAGAGATGTCAGTGCAAAAGTTTTTGTTGATTGGCTTAATTCTCTGGAAGATTATTTTGCTTGGTATAGGATGAATGATGAGTAGTGGATAGCCTTTACGAAGGTTAAACTTAAGGGTCCTGCTAGAATCTGGTGGTGTGGTGTTGAAAATAATGAGCTCGCTTTAGGACAACCCATGACTAGATGGATTCACATGAAAGAAAAACTCGAGCAATTTCCTTCTGATTACATTGACACGCTGCACAATGCGGAGGAATATACAAACAAGTTTTGCGAATATATTGTTCCTTGTAATTTGAAATTAGATGATCGTCTAACTATAAATAGATATCGGGATGGAATGCAAATTGACATCAGACAGGAAGTTGCTATGTTTGATTACACTAGAGTTGATGACGTATTTTGTAAAGATCGAAAAGCTCAGCATGAAATTCAGTTGCGGAGATGCAACACTTTTCAAGTCGGGGAATCTTCCATTATAAGAGGACCTGAACCTACTTATAATCGTCCTTAAGCTCAAGGTTATTGGCCTCCTCCTCCAAAACCAGTCCAGCGAGCACTCCAGAGGCCACAACAAGCCATTCAGCAGAGGCATGCTCTTCCACAGCACAATCAGTGGGTACCACAGAATCAGAATGATAACCTTGCCCGAGGAAGAGTAGATAAGAGAGAAATTGTTTGTCATGCCTGCAAACAAAGGGGACATTATGCAGCTAAGTGTCCACAGAAGTTTATATGCTACTAATGAGCCAGAAGATTAGGAAATAGAAGCAGAGCAGCTTAACGCAGAGCCTCAATATGAAATCACAGAAGATCAATTACAAGATACAGAAGCTGATGACGTCACACCTTTACTTTTTCTTGATCGTCTGTTAGTAGCTAATTCAAAGGAAGAAAATGAAGACTAGAATCATGCCTCCATTTTCTGGTCATGAGTCAATTGCAAGGGCAAGTCATGTAACATGATCATTAATGGTGGCAGTGCGATAAATGTCATCTCCCAAGAAGCAGTAGAGAAACTCAAGCTACCAACCGAGAAGCATCCAAGACCTTACAAAGTTGCATGGGTCAACAATTATTCCATTCCTGTATGAAAGCAATGTGTAGTCCCTTTCAGGGTTGTCAAGTATGAAGATACAACTCAATGTGACGTCATTCCAAGGAACGTTACATTCTCTTTGGGCGACTATGGCTACAGAAACTTAAGGTCATTATAGATCATGAGCACAATATTTATACTTTCAATTGGAGAGTATGTAAGATAATGTTATTTCCATTGCCCGCTAAATCTTCCTCATCCACATCTGATATAGCTCCAACACTTCCTATCTTGACTATGCGGAAGTTTGAAGAAGAAAGGAAAGAGCAGGGCATCATGTATGCCTTGATTGCTAGGCAAGTTCCAGAAGAATCTCCTAATACATCTGCCCCACAAGAAGTAGAGCCACTTCTACAGAAATTTGCTGATCTGGTTCCAGATGAGCTGCCTAAGGAGCTACCTCCATTACGTAACATCCAACATGCCATTGGTCTTGTCCCTGGCGCTTCGTTGCCAAATTTTCCTGCATACTGGATGAGTCCTATGGAGTATACAGAATTAAGAAGGCAAGTTGATGATCTTTTACAAAAGGGATATATCAGGGAAAGCCTCAGTCCCTGTAGAGTACCTGCACTTCTCACTCCAAAGAAAGGCGGAAGCTGTCGTATGTGCGTGGACAGTCGTGCAATCAATAAAATCACTGTAAAGTATTACTTCCCAATCCCTAGATTAGATGACATGCTAGATTTGATGACTGGTGCATGTATTTTTTCTAAAATTGATATGCGAAGTGGTTATCGTCAAATTCGTGTAAGACCAGGTGATGAGTGGAAGACTGCATTTAAAATCAAAGATGGTCTTTATGAATGGTTGGTTATGCCCTTCGGGTTAACCAATGCACCCAGTACTTTCATGTTAGTCATGACACGGTTGCTACAACCTTATATTGGGAAGTTTGTCGTTGTTTACTTTGACAATATCTTAATCTGGATACAATTTGCCAACTTCTTCACCGGAAGCGTTTCTATATTAATCTCAAGAAGTGCACATTTATGAGTGATTCTGTTATTTTCTTGGGATATGTTGTGTTGGCACAAGGAATCAAAATGGACCCTGATAAGGTCAAAGCAATTCTTGATTGGCCCATTACCTACTTCAATCACTGAAATTCGAAGCTTTCATGGTCTTGCAAACTTTTTTAAGAAATTTATTCGAAACTTCAGCAGTATCATGGCTCCTATGACAAAATGCATGAAGAAAGGTGAATTTAGGTGAACTAGTTCTGCTACCAGAGCCTTTGAAGACATAAAGCGTAAAATCACAGAGGCACCGGTTTTGCAAATTCCAAATTTTGACAAGGTCTTCGAAATTGCTTGTGATGCATCAAATGTCTGCATTGGAGGCATTCTTAGTCAAGTAAGACACGATTGCATTTTTAGTGAGAAACTTTTTGATGCCAAGAAAAAGTATTCTTCTTAAGATTTGGAATTCTATGCCGTTGTACAATCACTTTGTCATTGGAGACATTGCTTGATTGGCAATGAGTTTGTTCTTTATTCCGATAATGATGCTTTGTGACATCTACATTCACAGCAGAAGATCAGTGCCAACCGTGTTAAGTGGGGTGCTTATATACTGGTGTTCAGTTTTAGCATTCGTCATACGGCCTGAAAAGATAATTTGATAGCTGATGCACTCAGTCGACGAAAGCGTTTGTTGACAACCATGTCTGTTAATGTACTAGGTTTTTAACAACTAAAGCTAGATTATGCTGATGACCAAGACTTTGGCTCTATCTATGCAGAACTCTGCAATAGTGATCTTGGTAAGCATCCTCATTATAGCATTCATGATGGTTTCTTGTTTAAAGGTACACAACTCTGCCTCCTTGCCACATCCATTCGTGAATATGTTGTCTGAGAGTTGCATTCTGGAGGATGTAGTGGCCATTTGGGACACAACAAAATTCTTGCTCTTGTTAGCAACAGGTATTATTGGCCCCGAATGAAGACCACTATTATTCACATTTGCGAGAGATGTAGGGCATGCCAGCTAGCCAAAGGTAACAAGAAGAACATTGGACTTTATCAGCCTTTACCTGTTCCTCATACTCCATGGGAAGACATTAGCATGGATTTTGTGCTAGGTTTGCCAATGACTCAAAGCAAAGTTGATTATATTTTTGTTGTCGTTGATAGCTTCTCAAAGGTGGCACATTTTATTCCGTGTACTTCAATTGGTGATGCCTACAAGGTTGCCAAGCTCTTTTTCAAGGAAGTTGTTCGTCTACATGGCCTTCCAAAGACTACGGTTTCTGATCAAGACACAAAATTCATGAGTTATTTTTGGAAGACTTTATGGATGTTGTCCAATACCAAGCTCGAATTCTCCACAGCTTACCACCTCCAAACAAATGGCCAAATAGAAGTGGTAAACAGAAGCCTTGGACAATTGTTACGATGCCTTATTCGCGATCACATCACAACTTGGGATCAAGCGTTACTTATAGCTGAGTTTGCATACAATAACTCGGTCAATTGGTTTACTGGTACTTCTCCATTTGAAGTTGTGACAGGTGTTTGCCCGCGACTGTTAAATGGGTTTGGATCTGGATCAATGGATCACAGCCCATGGCAAATAAAGCCCAACTTATGGGTCAAAACAAATCACACGTGTATAGCCATGTATTTTATATGGAAACAATATGTCTATATAATGAAATATCGTGACCCTAAAAGAGGATCATCGAATTCACAAGTCTCTGTGAGTCCCTGTCTTTCTTCTTTCTTCTCTTGCTTTGACAGCGTCTACCTGTTGATCTTGTCCCTTTGCCTATAGATGCAAGAATAAGTGCCGATGCGGAAAGCTTCTTTTACCACATGCAACAAGTGCACAATGAGGTCTGCCGACGTATATATGCCAGTAATGCCACTTATAAGCAGCAAGCTGACAAGCATTGTAGAATTATTGAATTTGCTGAAGGGGATATGGTCAGGGTCCATATCTGTCCAGAACGTATGCCTCTTGGAACTTATAAGAAGTTGCACCCATAGAATAGAGGTCCCTACAAGATTCTAAAAAAGATTGGCTCCAACGCTTATGTGCTAGATCTACCATCTGATTTACGTGTCAGTTTTACTTTCAACATAGAGGATCTTACACTCTACCGTGGTCATGACAATGATGGAGAAACTGAAGAGCAGACTATTGCCCTACCTTCTAATCTTCCACCTCTTGATGAGATTGTTGATGTGCTTGTTGATTAACTTGTTTCCACTCATTAAGGCGGTTTTCAAAAGTTCTATGTTCATTGGAAGAATCGTCCTCTCTGATGCTACGTGGATCACTGCGACAAATTTTCAACGCTTGAATCCCGATCTTTATGAGTGCTATCAAGCGATTAACTCGCCGGAGTCGAGTTCTTTCAAGCCAGGGAGAGTTGATGCAGCCCATTCACAATCCAAGAACAAGACCCGCTAGCCTTGACGGACCCGTCTGATGGGTCCACATGTACCACACGTTTTCTAGATTAGTAGTGTTACTTTTTTTACTTATTTCTAGATTAGTAGGTTGCTTAATTGTTTAGGAAGATTTCCTTTCTAATTTATATGTTGATTAGGATTAACTATTTCCTTTATTGCTTATTTAGGAACAATGCTACTCTATATAAAGAGAAGCTCCTTATTGTCATGTTCATGTTTTATTCAATCAATTTAAGTAACGTGAGTTATTCCCATGAGTTCATGGCTGTGATTATTGTTTTGTGTGGAATCCCTTTGTTGGATTCGATCAACCTCATCTGAGAGGTTGGTCTATTCAATCGAAGATCCGGGGCTGCGCCACTCACCTTCCTACTTTCATGAAGACCATTGAGTGTCTTCCTTTCCTTTGTCTTCTACTTATGGGCATTTATTCTTCTTGTACCACCTTTTCATATAGGAACGAATTGCTTTGAACCGGAGAGTTTTGAAAACCCCGAATCCAACGAATCAAATCACGTATTGTTCGATTTGAACAGTACGAAATTCGGCTGTGGTTAGACCGAATCAGGTAACCATGATCCGGAGTCCACGGAAACGTGTCTTGCAAAGACGTTCCCTTGAGTTTGATTTTTTGAATGCTGCGGTTTCTTTTGTCATCTCAACCCTAGCATTGTTCTTTATATGAGCACACATTTCCTCTGTTGAGTTCTATAGTTCCTTTGCTGTCCCACAACGTCAAAAACTTGTTGCCATACTTTTTTACATTGAGTTTAGAATCCAATTTATTCTGAGCGTGTTTTCAGATTTGCAACTCCTTGTGATGAGAAAACAGTCCCTTTTCGCTACCCTAGACACTCTAGAATTCAATTAAAGACGACCACTCATCCAGTTTAAATGAAATCAAACTTCTACTCAAACATCCAGCAACACAGGAAAACAAAAGGATTGCTCTTGTAAGTAAAAACCACCTTCAAAACAATTTCAAAATATCATAAATTTACCGACCATGAATTTTAGATTTACACGCCCATTACTGCTACCAAATACACTTGAGAATGCCTGCTGTTACTCCCCTACTGCTATAGTCCGAACTGGGTGCTGCTGTCAACAGTGTTGCGGACTTCAGCCCGCACACAAAAAATGTGAAGTTTGCTTCAAAAATATGATTTCCTGCCGTTCTCCTACTAATCTTCTTCACGATGCATTGCTCTAATACCAAATTGGATTCTTGACCTAAAGATATTTAGGTTTTAATGTACAAAATATGGAAATTCTAAGAAAAAAGTAGGTAAGAGAAGGGAGGAATGAGAGAAGAAGAGATGAGCTTTTGGGTAAAGATATTACACAATATGCTTATATTCCCACTTATACTCAAGTGGACCATAACAATTACACAATATGCTTATATTAAATTTAAACTTTTCAAAATTAGAAAAAACACTGCTATTGATATTGATTACATCACTCCCTAATTATTAGATATTCCATACAAACTTAGATATTACATAAAAATCACTTTGTCTCACATTAGAGATTCTGGATAGTAGCAAAGAAAATGCTCTTTGTTGCAAGCATGAGGTTGTAGGTTTGAGTCAATTACCTATTGAAAGAAAAAAGGCATTAACTTGGGTATTATGTTCCCAATTGATTGTCCAAGTGAACTTAAAAGGCAATTGTTTATGTTTTTTAGTTGAACCAGGAATTGAAATTTTTTAGAGATGCCAGATTTCTTGAGCTGATGATGATCTATTCTACGTTGGGATCAGAGTCTTGAAGACTTGACTTTCCCTTGTGTCCTTTATGTAAAATTTGAAATGTTTGTCACATGGAATCAAAATCTTGGTGCTTTGTCCTAAGTTTTCCTGAGATATTATTACGTGCTTTTGGTGTATTAATGTTTTCCTGAGATATTATTATGTGCTTTTGGTGTTTTAATGGTGTTAAAGTTCTATGCTTTAGTTTTCTTAATTGGATTTTATATGAGACTCTGTGTATTTCCTTCCTTAGATGCTTAAACCATATAGTATAGTTAGACTGACTGAGGATAGGCTTGTCCCACCTTTCATGAATTGACACCTAAAAGCAGCATGCTTTGGTTTTTAAAGTATTCTTGAGAGGCTATCGCGTGCTTCAATGCTGTTCTTCATGCAACAATTTTTCTAATTATGTTTGGTATGTTACTATTTCTATTTGTTTTCTAGAAGGCTTAAACTTTTTTTTTTTTTCAGACTTGCATGCTGGAAAAGGAGGCTTATCCTGCATTAGATGAATTGACCTCTAAAATCAGCACACTTAATCTTGAACGTGTTAGGCAGATCAAGAGTCGTCTAGTCACAATATCGGGACGTGTCCAAAAGGTTGGAATTGTACTTACTTTTTTCTCAATTAACTGTCATCTGCAAATATGAGTAACTGATAACTTGATTAATTAATTAAAACTGTTGCCTGCAGCAATGACTGCCAAAGTAATTTATTGATAAATTTGCCATTTACTGTACATGCTAATGTTGAGATTGTTTTGCAACTGGTTGGATTTCCTTGGAATTTACTTAATTTTTCTGTCATTTGGCTTTAAAAACCTGTTGATGTATAGGTGCTATCACCATCTTTTCTTATTCTTTAGGTGAGAGATGAACTGGAACATTTATTAGATGATGACATGGATATGGCTGAGATGTACTTGACCGACAAGCTTGCTCAACAATTGGAAGAAACCTCCTCAAGAGACGAGTTAGATAATAATGCATTTGAGTTAGATGATGAAAGGTCAGTTTAGAATCTTTAGATTGTGTACCTGTCTTATGCAATAATTCAACTCAATCAAAGTTCTTTGGACCCTTATTTGAAAAGTTTGGACATTATTGCAATATCCAAAATGAATGTTGTAAATATGTACATTTCATTTGTCATAGTTTTATGGATAAGGTGCACTTTATTAGAACAATCAAACCCCTTTTCTTTTTGGTGCCAGATGTCACTTTTTAAATGCAATCTTGTTGTAAATCTTTTCTAACCAAAGTGGCATGGATTATTGTAGTAAATCAAGCCCCCTCTTGTTTAGTTTTCTGTCAATTCTGCTTTCAACGTGGTCTCTGGTTTGCTTCTTCAACATGTTGAGATTCATACTAGGACTTTTCTATAATATTTATTAAGTTCTTGGGACTATTTTGTAATGTCATTGATCTGAGGGATTGTTTTGTGAATAGTGAGTATTTATTTAGTATAAATACATTGGGCGGTAGCCTATATGACCCTGATGAATGGGGAATCTTTGTTTCTCCTCAAACAAGCTTTCTTTCTCTCTTAGGGTGTGTTTGGTTGGACTTTTTAAAAGTTAAAAGTACTTTATCTAAAAGTAGCATTATAAAAGTTACTTCTCTATAGTAGGTTTTTATGCATGAAAGGTTGTTTGGTAAGTGTAAGTTCTATACTTCTTAATATCAAAAGCAATTGACTATGTTTGGTTAGGATATAAAAAACATCTTTTTACCATCCAAACCATATAATATACTTCAAATTTTTATATAAACATAATTACACAATATATACTTCTGTTTTTATTGAGTCCGTGTGTGGTTGCTTACTAACTTATTCTTTTACTTTTCTCCTTTATCTGTTGCACACACCATTGTCATTTTCATGCTTCATTCTTTTTCTTGAAAGCTAGAAAAAGGTTGGTAAGCAGTTGAAAAAAAAGGGCCTTGTTCTCACCCTTATTAAGCCATGCTAACTTCTTCATCCATGTCTTACATGCCTCTTCCTCTGCCTCTCTTTGAAACGACTCTTTTAGGGGAAGCACCCTTTCTCCATTTCAAATGCCCTTTCTTTCTCTTCCTTTAACTGAAAACTCAATGAGTCTCATGTACCTTATATTTCAATGAGTCTCTTCCCCTTCTCTCCTCATGCAAATGTGGGAAGAGGCCGATTTCTGGGAGATGTTGAGGGACGATCACGTCGGAGTTGCACTTGACGCCAGAAGGAGTAGTGGGGTGGGGATGAGTTCTAGTCGGGTAGGGCGGAGGTGGAGGGTCCGAGGAGGGAGGATTTGAGTTTGAGGAGAGTGGTGAGTGTAAAAGATAGGCCCAGCCCAACAAGGGCCCAGGCCCATTACAAGCCTGTCTCACGTAGGATTTAATCAAATCTATGTGTATAGCTGATTTCTCTGTGATTTCCTTATATAGATTAAGATTGATTAGGATTGATTTTTTCGTTCTTTCATTGTAATCTTAACATACTTAGTGCCTTGATTAAGGTAACTATTGATTATAAAACAGATCCATCGATAATCAATTGATCATTGAGTTTTCTCTCCAATACTGTTGTCTTCTTCTTCCTCTCATCTCATCACAGACGCTCACATGGTATCAGAGCTATAATACGTTGGAGATCTCATCTACTTCATCAGAGCAACACAGATCAAGGTTCCGTGTCGACTGTTTCTTTACTATGATCATAGTGGCCCACCTACGATCATCTTGAAATCCTTAAGTTCCCTTCCAGCACTGGTCGACCATCCCTCCTGGTTATTTTGGAGATTTTTTCAGCATTTTTCAGAGATCAGAGGTAGGCGATTTGATCCATATTGTGATAACTGAGTTTCTCTAAATAGTTTTCATCGCAGCCGCACAAAATCCTCGATTTTAATCTGATCTAGATGAAACTTGAACTGTTAGAAAGGAATTTGCATATTGGTCTCTAGCTACTGATCTGATCACCAATCAGATCCCTCTGTGGGCCCCACGCAAGGATCCCACCTCACTTTTTCAGGTCGTCTGGGCTGTTTAGTGGATTTTTTTTTTATTCTGCATGTTCTGTTTCTGCTTTGAAGCCTCTACTACTTCTCTGAACTCTTCTAAATATTGCTGCTGTATGCTGTTATTGGTGCTTCTGACCAAGGATGAAAATATCGGTAGCGGTGGGCGTAGCGGCCTGCCGCCAAAACGCTATGTAGCGGGCGCTACGTAGCGTAGCGGTGCTACGTAGCGGTGTAGCGGTGCGATTTGAAAAAATAGTCAAAAAAATTTGAAAAAATTCTAGAAAATCTAGAATATTGGAAAATGAGAGAAAATGTATTTTTTTTTGCAAAAGTAACTAAGGTAAGGGGCGTAGCGGTCCCCTCACTATATGAGGTCCTGTATCGCTGTATAAATAGAAAATAATAGTAATGATTTTTTTTTTACATGTGTTCATGTTGCTTAGTTATGCTAACTTAGAAACTAATGAAAGGCTTATAAAAACAAACTATGTCATGAAGTCAAGACTTAAGAGTACCTAGAGAAAAAAATGCATATACCAAAGGGAGTGTCTAATAGGATGTACTTAGAGAAGAATCATTGAGAAGAACTCTTTGTATCGACTATAATTCGGCGAGATCATGTGCTTTTTGGTGTTCTTTTAAACATAAAAGGGTAAAAGAGTTGTGTAGAAATGTTTTTTGGAGAGAAGAAGAAAAAAAATAAGTTTTATTATGCATTTTAAAAAAATTTGGAACATAGAAAATTTTCTCACCCGGTAGCGGCCCTGTAGCGGCCGCTACATTCGCGTAGCGGCCGCTACATTCACGTAGCGGTCAGAAGACCGCTTTTTTCAATTTAGTGTGGCGGCCTGGGCCGCCACGGCCGATATATCGGCGTAGCGGCCGTTATTTTCATCTATGCTTCTAACTGATTAAGGCTGATTACATACTAATCAGAGCTGGTTCTTGCTTTGTTAGTGCACTGTTGGTATATGTACTGCCAATTTTGCCTTTTTCTAGCAGATCAGAACACCTTCTTGGGTTGTGTGCTGCTCTCTTTCTTCTTCTACTGATCTGTTGTCTCTTTTATACTACATTCGTGCTAATGGACAAGTACGACGTCATCCCTATTAAATTTAATGGGCAAAACTATATGTCCTGGTCCTTCCACTAACGGAACTTTGTCGAAGGACAAGGCCTTTTTGGTTATCTTGATGGATCGATAACCAAGCCTCAGATTACAAGTTCTACCGGCTCAAAAGGCCTAGCTACCTGGTCCAAAGAAAATGCGAAAGTCGTCACTTGGATTCTTAACTCTATTGATCCCTCTCTTGTCGTGGCTCTTCAAGCCTACACCACAGCAGCTGATATGTGGGTTCATCTGAAGAAAATCTACCATCAAACCAGTAAAGCTCGGAAATTTCATCTGGACAGCGAAATTGCCAAATATAGTCAAGGGGATAAAACTGTGCAGGAATACTTTAATGGTTTCCTCACCTTGTGGACTGAAAGGGATTCCATGTAAATCCAAATGGTCTCTTCTGGATTTCTATCTGAAGCTCTCAAGTTACAAGAAGAAACTCATATCAGCCAGTTTCTTATGAATCTACGTCCTAAATTTGAATCTGTTCGGTCTGCCCTCATGAATAAGGAGAATACTGCTAATCTTGATACTTGCTTCCAAGAAGTACTTCGCGAAGAACTTCGTCTCACTTCACAGCGCAATATTCTGGAAGCACCCGCAGCACCCAAAGCCTTCCTTGCGCCTGTTCCTGCTGACTCAACTCTTGTGGCCACTCCAAAGCCAACTCAATGTTATGAATGCAAAGGCTTCGGACATATTGCCAAAAGTTGTCGCAAGAAATTGGTTTGCAGATATTGCAAACGGACCGGTCATGTGATTGATGACTGTCGAAGCCTACAGCGACGGAATGAGACACAGCCTAAGAAGCCTCCCTTCAATATGACAAGACAGAATGTTCCATCTGCATTTCAGGCTCAAGCCCCCATATCAGATACGGGCAGCACTTCCTTTGGGGCTATATCCATGACTCCTGCTCAGATTCAAGAACTGATTCAGAGCACAGTCACCTCTGCATATGCGTTTATGGGCTTCTCTGGTGGTTGGTATCAACCTCATTCTCATATAGCATCTCCTGCCTTTCATTCTTCTGCATCTCTTTCTTCTTCTATCACCTCTTCCACATGGTTTTTAGATTCAGGAGCCTTAAATCACATGACATCGGTAGAACATAGCTTTACAGATTCCCACCCTTATCTTGGAAAAGAAAAAATTACCACTGCTAATGGTGATTAACTACTCATTTCTGGAGTTGGTACCATTACTTTATCTAGTGTCACTGGCCAGTCCATCACCCTTTCCAATGTCTACTTTGTCCCAAAATTATCAGCCAATTTACTTTCTGTAGGACAACTTATTGATGATGGCTATCTTGTTCACTTTTCTTCCTCTAGTTGTGTCATACAGGGGCGACAAACTGGGAAGGTGATCGCGACGGGGAGTAAACATGGGCGCCTATTTTTGCTGGACATTGGACATCATTCCTTCTTTGCTTCTTCTTCTAATAATTTCAAAAACTTGTGGACGGTTTGGCATAAACGTCTTGGTCATGTGAACAATGCCTATTTAATTTCTTTGTTTAAACTTGGTTGTTTGGACTCTACAATTGATAATAAAATGATGTCTTCTTTATCTCAATCAAAATGTGAAGCTTGTTGTTTAAGTAAGTCATATTTTGCCATTTTCTGTTCATAATTCTCGTGCATTAGAATCTTTTGACATCATTCACACTGATGTTTGGGGCATTGCTCCTACCTTGAGCAGGGCAGGATTTAAGTACTACGTGACATTTATTGATGATCATTCCCGTTATACTTGGATTTATTTCATGCGTTTAAAATCTGAAGTGTTTTCTATTTTTCAAAGATTTTATAAAATGGTCCATACCCAATTTAAGAAAGATATCAAGATCCTTCGATCCGATTCTGGCGGAGAATACATGTCTTATGAATTCTCTGTTTTCCTCTCTGATGAAGGAATTCTTCATCAAAAATCTTGTCTGCACACTCCGCAGCAGAATGGAATTGCGGAAAGAAAGAACTGCCATATTCTTGAAACTGTTCGCACCTTTTTACTTGCATCCTGAGTTCCTCCTGAATTTTGGTGTGATGCTGCACTGACTGCGGTATATCTGATCAATCGTCTTCCTAGTACTGTTCTAGGTAAGACTACTCCTTACGGAGTTCTCTTTGAACATCCTCCTTCATACTCTCACTTACGTGTGTTTGGTTGTTTGTGTTTTGTTCATCTTCCACCGACTGAACGCACTAAGCTATCTCCACAGGCTGCCAAATGCATCTTTCTTGGCTACAGTTCTGAACACAAAGGGTTCTTGTGCTATGACCGGTTTGAAAAACGCATGCGAATCTCTCGAAACGTGATCTTCCTGGAACACATTCTTTTCTTTTCATTGCGTTTAGATCATCATCCTATCGCTATGTCCTATTTGCCACAATTCCCGGAGTCTGCTTCTACATCACCGGCTCTCAAGGTCCATGTCCGGCGTAACAAGGTTCCTCCTATGGTGCCTCCCTCTCCTGATCCTCTTCCAGTGCCGCCTACTGCTCCTACAGGTAATCATACTTCTTCTGATAATATCCTTTCTCTGCAACGATCTAATCGTCTTTCGATTGCCCCTAACCGTTATGGCTTTCTTGCTCTCTTTTCATCCTTAGATAGTGCTCCTATACCCACCTCATATTCATAGGCCTCGAAGATTACTTACTGGCAGGATGCTATGAATGAGGAATTGCTCGCTCTCGAAGCAAATCAGACATGGGACTTGGTACCGGCTCCTGAAGGAGCCTCTGTGATTGGCAGTAAATGGATCTTCTCCATAAAAGTCCACTCCGATGGGAGTCTTGATCGCTACAAAGCTCGATTGGTCGCACAGGGTTATAAACAGGAGTATGGAATCGACTATGAGGAGACATTTGCACCAGTGGCTAAAATGACCACCGTTCGTACTCTCCTTTGTGTCGCTGCAGCCCGCAACTGGCCTTTGTGGCAAATGGATGTCAAAAATGCTTTTCTTCATGGGGATTTACAAGAGACTGTCTACTTAAAGCCTTCTCCAGGATATGCTTGTCCTCCTAAGCATGTTTGTAAGTTGCGGAAATTTTTGTATGGGCTTAAGCAAGCTCCCAGGGCTTGGTTCGATAAGTTTCCGGCAGCCATTCTTCAAGCAGGATTTCGTCAGAGTCATTTGGATAGCTCACTATTTCTTAGATGGACATCGAAGGGCTACACTTTCCTGTTAGTCTATGTTGATGATATGATTATCAGTGGCAATGATAGTGCTAGCATTACGGAACTCTATCTCACTCGCCACTTCAGAATGAAGGATCTTGGTCCTCTCACGTACTTTTTGGGGCTGGAGTTCTTGCGTAACAAATCTGGCATTTTGGTTCATCAGCGGAAATATGCTACAGATTTAATCACTTCGGCAAGACTCGATGATGCTCACACTTTTGATACACCTATGGATTTGAACAGCAAGATCAGTGCGGATGATGGCCCTCCCCTGGATGATCCCTCTGTTTTCCGGCGGATCGTTGGTAGTTTGCTCTACTTAACTATGACTCGGCAGGATATCTCTCATGCTGTTCATACGGTTAGCCAGTTTGTGAGCAATCCTCACAAACCTCACCTTACTGCTGCTTTGCGCATACTCCGCTATGTCAAAGGCACCCTTAATGATGGTCTCTTCTACTCTTCGAACGCTTCTCTGCACTTATCAGCTTATGCGGATGCTGATTGGGCCAGTTGCCCAGATTCTAGGCGATCTACCACTGGCTGGTGTATGTTTCTTGGGGACTCTTTGATATCGTGGAAATGCAAGAAGTAAACCACTGTTTCCAAGTCTTTTGCTAAGGCTGAATATCGGGTGATGTCGTCTGTTAGCGCTGAAATCATCTGGCTACACCGTCTTCTCTATGAATTTGGTGTCATTGTTGGTGGTTCTACCCCTCTTCATGGAGACAACACAAGTGCTACCAGAATTGCTAACAATCCGGTCTTTCATGAACGAACGAAGCATATTGAGATCGATTGTCACTTCATTCGTCAGCATGTTGTTACTGAGAAGATCACTCTGCCTCATGTCTCTAATCTTAACCAATTAGCAGATATCTTCACAAAAGCTCTCCCCAAAACGCGTCATCGTGATCTCACTAGCAAATTGATGTTTTCTGCCTTACCACATCAATTTGAGGGGGAGTGTAAAAGATAGGCCCAGCCCAACAAGGGCCCAGGCCCATTACAAGCCTGTCTCACGTAGGATTTAATCAAATCTATGTGTATAGCTGATTTCTCTCATTAGTTAGCTGATTTCTCTCTTTGTGATTTCCTTGTATAGATTAAGATTGATTAGGATTGATTCTTTCATTCTTTCATTGTAATCTTAACACACTTAGTGCCTTGATTAAGGTAACTATTGATTTTAAAACAGATCCATCGATGATCAATTGATCATTGAGTTTTCTCTCCAATACTGTTGTCTTCTTCTTCCTCTCATCTCATCACAGACGCTCACAGTGAGTCCAGTTGATGGGACATAGGAGGTTGAAATCTAGAGGGGAGGAAAGAGGAAAATGGTGGGAATGAGGATTTTCATTGTCTTTTTGGGTGGAACGGGTGTGTGGTGGGGAGAAGGGGGATGTATGGGGAGAGTAGTGAAAGATGGAATCAAAGAATTTGACTCAAAGAAAATGCCTCTTGGAGGAAGAGAGGGAATATTGGATTTGGCAAGACAGAGAGGAGAAAAAGAGATGGAACTTGGAAGGGAGTCTGCATGCATGGTTCTCATGATGAGTAACATGATCGAGGGACTCATGTGATGTACCCACTAGCAGGGAAGAGACTAACGGAAGGTTGACGGAGGTTTGTTTGCAAGCTGTGAATGACCGAGGCCAACTGTGCATTGCACGGGGCATTCAACTAGTTTGGATTGATCCCTTGGTACTTGAATATCCAATAATTGGTAGATTATTGGAGTGGTGGATTTCAATTTCTACAAGTGTGATGCTAATTGATTCAACATAGATAACTATGATCGATTGATTGAAGAAGGGAACATATTTACTATAGTTTGCACCCATATCCCCTGAAATTGGACCTAGTTTATTTGAATATGAGGTGACAGAAGACATCCCTACAGTAGTTCAAGCTAGTTTAAATCTTACTCTGCTCTCAAGTACCAATATACTTGTGATTTACTAAAGTCAACCAATCAACGACCCATTGCTTATTTTTCCAATGCGAGTAGTTTAAATCTCTTTGCTGCCAATTACCAATAGACCTATGATTTACGAAAGTCACCCATTGAAGGATCCACTGCATATTTTCACAACATGACAATTCGCCTCAAATCCAACTGAATCAATCCAATAATGGTGCTCATTATCTTAAAAAAAAAAATCTGAAAAAATAGAGATGGAAATTGTTTGAAGTGTAGAAGATAATGTGGCCTAGGCCCACTTGGCCCGGCTCATCATGGGCTTGTACACAGCTGTATATATAAAATCCCATGATTATGTTGCTGATTTATCTCTTATTTACTTCCTTGTATAGATTAGGAGATTGATTTATTCATTATTTTGATTGTACTGATTAGGATGTTTAGGGCCCTTGATTAGGGTATAATGATATTATAAATAGACAAACGATCCTCCCATTGAAGCATCAAGTTTCTCTCCAAACTGTCGTCTCTTTCTTCCTTCTCTTATTTTATTTCATTACATGGTATCAGAGCCTTGGTTATGATCAATCATCTTCTATCATTGATCAATCTTCTTCTCTCATTGATCCACCGAGTCTCCCTGGCGTGGATCTTCTTCCTGGCATGTAAATCTTCTCTATTAGTGTCACTGATCAACAGTGGCCCACCATGGATCATCTTCGTACCTCCAAGAGACCTCCACAGCTGTGATCGACCATCCTTAAGGATCTTTCAAGGATTTTTCTAGAATTTTTCCATCACCTTTGAGGTAGTTTTCATCCACTTCTTCATCTGTCAGTTTTAATAAAATTCTATCAGATAGTTTTCATCAAGACCGTCCAGATTTGTGGATTTTTATCCAAATCTCATCAGATTTGGACTAATGGAAGTAACTTTGATCCACTTTCCGGAGATCAAACCTGATCTGTGCTTAGACCACCCTGTGGGGCCCACACATAGATCCATGTCCAATTTTCCAGTTCGTCTAGCTTTGTTTGGAGGAACAATTGCACTGAGTGTGCTGTCTACTACTGTCTTCTTCTATTGATAATTCTGATTGCTGCTGTATGTTGTGGAAGCTACTTATTACTGATTAAGGTTGGTTGATGACTCATCAGTGCTGGTTATTGCACTGTTAGTACAATGTTGGTATTATTACTGTGGTATTTGCCTTTTATAGCAGATCAGACCACCTTTTGGTTGGTTTGCGTGCTGCTCTGCTTCTTCTACTATTTTGCTTTGCTGTCTACTACATTCTGTAAATGGACAAGTACGACGTCATCCTAATTAAATTCAATGGGCAAAATTATATGTTCCCAGGGCTTGGTTTGATAAATTCCGGGCAGCCACAAGCTGGGTTTCGTCAGAGTCATTCCGACAGTTCACTATTTCTTAGATGGACACCGAAGGGTTACACATTCCTTTTGGTCTATGTTGATGATATGATTATCAGTGGCAATGATATTTCCGGCATTACGGATCTCAAGCACCATCTCACTCGCCACTTCCGAATGAAGGATCTTGGTCCTCTCACCTACTTTCTGGGGCTTGAGTTTTTGCGTACCAAATCAGGCATTCAGGTCCATCAGTGTAAATATGCTACCGATTTGATCACCTCAGCAAGACTTGATGATGCTCACACTTTTGATACGCTAATGGAATTAAATAGCAAAGTCAGTACAGAGGATGGCCCTCCCTTGGATGATCCCTCTATTTTCTGGCAGATAGTTGGTAGTTTGCTCTACTTAACTATGACTCGGCCTGATATTTCTCATGCAGTTCATACGGTTAGTGAGTTTGTGAGCAATCCTCACAAATCCCACCTTGCCGCTGCTTTGTGCATACTCCTTTTTGTTAAAGGCACTTTTACTCATGGTCTCTTCTACCCTTCTGATACTTCTCTGCGATTATCAGCGTATGCAGATGCCGACTGGGCTGGTTGCCCTGATTCTCGCCGATCTACCAATGGCTGGTATATGTTTCTTGGCGACTCTCTGATTTCGTGTAAGTGCAAGAAGCAAACCACTGTGTCAAAGTCTTTTGATGAGGCCGAATATTAGGTAATGTCGTCCGCGAGTGCTGAAATCATCTGGCTCCGTCGTCTTCTCTGTGAATTCAGTGTCATTGTTGGTAGTTCTACACCTCTTCATGGGGACAATACCAGTGCTACCGGAATTGTTGATAATCCAATCTTTCATGAACGGACGAAGCACGTTGGGATTGATTGTCACTTCATTTGTCAGCATGTTGTCACTGAGAAGATAACCTTGCCTCAAGTCTCTACTCATGACTAGTTGGTGGATATCTTCACCAAAGCACTTCCCAAACTGCGCCATCATGATCTCACTAGCAAATTGCTGTTTTCTGCATTACTACATCAATTTGAGGGGGAGTGTAGAAGATAATGTGGCTTAGGCCCACTAGGCCCAGCCCATCAAGGGCTTGTACATAGCTGTATATATAAAATCCCACGTGTTGGATCATCTTAGATTATGTTGCTGATTTATTTCTTATTTACTTGTATAGATTAGGAGATTGATTTATTCATTATTCTGATTAGGATGTTTAGGGCCCTTGATTAGGGTATAATGATATTTTAAATAGACAAACGATCCTCCCATTGAGGCATCAAGTTCCTCTCCAAACTCTCGTTTCTTTCTTCCTTCTCTTATTTCATATCATTACATGAAGTATCCCATCCACTAGATGAGAAATACATGATAGATAACGATGCCAATCATGCCATAAATACTCACTCATTCTGATGGCAAGCCTCTTCATAAAAAAATCATCACAAAACATAAAGATGATAATGTAATGTACAAATTAGAGATGAATGGATTGGGAGACTGGGTATTCCACAGAGAGAGAGAGAGAGAGAGAGAGAGAGAGAGAGAGAGAGAGAGAGAGTATTTGGGTATTCTATTGGATCCGCTAGTGGAGAGACTAGGAGGGGTTGCTGTCGGATGGATGGAAGAAAGACTGAAAGAGGGAAGGGAAGAGAAAATAAGAAAAAGGAAAAAATAGAGTCGGTAAAAAAGTACTTTGTAAGAGTCGAACCAAATGCACCCTTAGTGTCTTTCTTCCCTCTCTCTCTCTCTCTCTCTCTCTCTCTCGTTCAAAATTGTTCTTGGACTACTTGGTATTGGAGCCTTGTTGGTAGTTAGGACTAGAGAGCTGCTGTTACTACACACCAGGGCTGAAGTCAGCTTAGCATGTGCTGATGCAGCACCCTTGGGATATGGAATGTCGCAGGTTTGTGGTGGAGATTTTGTTCAGGTGCTGGTATGTGAAGTTTTGAGACTTTGTTGGGGTGTTTGATAAGCTTTTTAGGTGGGTTGTGTGAGAAGAAGGGATCCCATTCTCTGGGCAAGTGTTCATATAGTTTTGTAGAGTTGTCAAGTATTATAAGGGTCATTACCTAGTACGGGCCCGCTGAAGCAGGTTCTTGGGAGGGTCTAGACTGGACACAGACCTAACCTTTGGGAGTGTTTCAAGTACAAGAGGGGTACTTTGTACCTCCCTGTTGTACTTGAAACACCCCCAAAAGGGGTGTCCCTCACCAAAAATGGTGAGGGATAGATGCATATGAATGTTTTCCTTCTTTAAATATGGCCATTAGTGGAACAAAGAGACTTGGGCATATAGAACATAGATGCAACCCGAACTGGATTGGGGTGGATCTTCACCTTTCACAGCTTCTAGTAACCTTCACACTAGTAACTCTTACGTTGAGTGATAGTTTTGAAGTCTTTTTGACTGAAAACTTAATTCAATCTTCTGAATCTATTTTGAAGGTCTACAATTAAGTTTCTATTGATGATGTATCCATTGAAGATTATTCCATATTTTCTTTTAGTGGTGAAATTCCCTCGAAATTCCCTCATCATTATGGGGAAAGATAATCTTCTCTCTACTAGCATTTTTTTTTTCTAAGCTCTGATATTTTCACTGGTGGTCTAACTCCTAATCTTCAGCTGACTGATAGACTTTTAGTTTTACTCGCACACGGACAATTGAAATCCAGTTCTTTCATCTACCATTGGTGAAGCACCTTTGGTTTTAGGTAAGGATCCATGTGTTACTTCTCAGTTACCCGTTGCTTTGCTCGAAAAGAAATGGTTGCACTCATCCCATTCATGAGTTTGTTTTCTATCATTATCTTTCACCTTCTTGGAAGTCATTCTTTGCAGCTGCTTTTTTTTTTCTTTTTGTTATGTCTCTTCGATTAGCTTTAATGAAATTCTAAGCTATGAGTCACGTAGAAGTGGAATGGAAAATGAGATGGCTGCTTTGGGAAAAAAGGTGAATGCTTGGGAGATGGCTAATTTTTTCCTTGGAGGGACCCAAAGTAAAAAGTGTATGGAACAATAATTACAAGGTTTGATTTGTTCTATGGAGAACTATATGAGTCATCTATTATATAGCATATGATAAATTTAAATTTATTTATTTTTGTAGATATTTGAGTTATAAACATATAGGTAATTAGTTTTTTGTCTTCATAAAATCCTGAAATTCATAAATTCATTTTATCCATATGCACACTATATGTCTATGCAAATATGTCAATGGTCAATTAATTTCCACATAAAAGGTAAATTACCTATGATCAAACAACAAAAGAAACACACAGAAGAAAGGGGCTTTTATTGCCGCGGATCATAATTCTGTTTTTGAAGAAGGGGTTAACAACATAATTCCTAATGCACATGCTAAATCCATTGTTCATACTTATAAGCAATCACCATATGAACGAAATTTGTATCTAGCTAAATATGAAAAGATTGCCTACAACAATGAAATTACGAAAAATAATTCTGTTCTGGCTAAATATGAAAAATTGTCTAAAAAAATGAAATTCTGGAAAAGAATTCTTTAACTAATATACTCACTAGACAAACCGAGAAATTCAAAGAAGGGGGAAAAGAACCCTTTGGTAGGATAAAAAGCCATAGGAAGATGAGAAAATTGACACTTCATCCTTTTTTTATTTATTTTATTTTTTTTATGAGTTTATATTCTTTATTCAGTGAAGTTGAGGAATCAAGCACCCCTCATCTCTCTCTCTCTCTCTCTATATATATATATATATATTAAATATATATGTCTCCATGCGGTTTGTCCTTATATAGGGCTTTTGCAGTGCTCACGGTGCACCTTGTTGTGGGGCCCCAAGGGATTAGAATGCGTGGGGGTGAGGGGGTTGCAGGCTGCTCATTTGTGTGTGATCCATTCGGATGGGTCGTAGGGTGGGCCCCACTATTATATATACATAACCAACCTCTTCTGAGTACCCCCTATGGGCCACCTAGGGCTATGATAATCATGGGGGAGGTGGGGGGTCAAAAGATTTGGATGGGACTTAGGGGTTTGCGAAATATCTTCCTATCATCCTATTGTTCGATTCATGGACCTCAAGTTTAATGATTTTAGAAGGCATCATTTTTTGGATTTTAATCAAACAATAACAATTGGATGAATGTCAAAACTGGGGTTGTGGCAACTAATAATGGGGTAGTGGGTGTGAGGGCATTGGATTGATCTTAGGTGGGTCCTACCTGCTGTAAAAAATATGTTCTCACATAATGGTGCTCATTTGATGATTTTCCTCTCTTTCTCTATATTATATATATATATATATATATATATGGGAAATATGCATATGAGAGAGATTCTTGTGCATCCACCTTGCATGGTAGGGTTGGTACCATGCGAGGTGGATTCTACTAGGCCGCCCCTATAGACCATGCGACTGAGGGGGATTGAAAGATCCATGTAGGACCACTACAAATTTTAAATCTCAAGTTAATCCGATGCCTTTAACCCCTTAATCCGTTGTTCACAAGTTTAACGTTTTTATATCAAATTTGTTTTTTGATCCTCATTCCAACGGTCCAGTCCGAACGGATTAGTGCAAACCCATGGGATCGGGTATGGAGCGAGAGAGGGAGAGAGAGAAGAGAGGTTTGGATGTTCCATTCGGGTCATTGCATAGGTGGGCCCCACATGCTACCTCGCATGGTAATCCACTCTTTAATTTTTGAATGGCAGGAAATCGAACCCAAAAATTAGTCTGTGTTCGTACTCCATAGTTAAGGAAAAGGAATATCGATGAGGCAAAAGATTTAAGAGAAAAATAAAAATAAAAAGATATTATTTGTAGATCATGAGGAAAAAAAATGAAAGAAAGCATTTTCTTGTTCTTTCACAGTTTCTGTTTGACCTTTTCTTTACAATTTCATCATTGCATAATTTAGGCATGTTTGGAAATCTAAATGGCCAACTCATCCTAGTTCATTTCAATCTAGTTCAACTGTAGTTCATGAGACACTTTGTCATGTGCGATCTATCAATTGGCAATTGCAGTCTTCCATATCTATTTTCCGACCACAGTTAGTGATTAATAGCATATTCCAACAGGGAAGCAGAACATAAATAAAATAATCCTTATTGTTTTTAGCTGTTAGATAATAGAGAATTAGAGAGGGAAGAGGCATTGTGACACCGGAGATGGGAAGGGGCGCAATGGCAGACAACATAGGTTCTTCCTTTCTTAATTCATTTTTTTCTCTCTTCTTTCTTTTGTTTCCATTTTTTTGTAAAAATTTTCTTTAACGTTGAGAACAGAGAAATAATTTGGTGTTTCATCAACACCTAAACTTCCAAATCCAAAATTTCAAACCAACCATTTTTCTCATTCCTTAATTTGTTTCCGTTTTATGCTATAAAATCTGTATTTCAAGGGGAAAAATGCTTAGCCTTGTAATTCCTCTTCATAAAGATTCAAATTTTCACATGAGGTAACATGAGTGGATTTCCTCATCAAAGCCTTGTCACAACTATGTTGGGGTTGGCTACATGAATTTTGTTTCTCCATTGTGATCTATCTTGAGCCATATCTTCAGATAGGTTGCACTTCTTCATAACGCCCTTGTATGATCTCGGAATGTTTTCATCTTAGAATTCATGTTTGGGTTGTGACAAAGTTCCACATTGGCTGTCAACCTACCGAACACAACCCTCCCCCTTTACTCGGGCTTGGGACCGGCAGTAAAAATTGCCAGAGTTACATGAGTGGATTTCCTATTTTTGCTAATAGTTGTCATGACCATCCATCCAAGAAAGGGAGCCAACTAAGTTAAAACAGCATTACTTACAGGAATGTCATTAGAAACACCATCACGAGGCTTGATCCTGATTCCTGTGGGTTATTATTTCAAAGATTTTCCCCTTTACAAGCTTGTGCTGTAAAGACTGTCTTTTTACATGAAGACGTAAATGAAGGTGTGTATATCAGTATATGTTCAGCCCGAGGTCTTGGTCCTTTTTTTGATTGGTAACAAACAAGGCAAAAAGCACAAGGGAAAGAACCTGAAATACAAGGGTATAAGTTAATTATACCCAGCCCGAGGTCTTGGTCCTTTTTTTGATTGGTAACAAACAAGGCAAAGAGCACAAGAGAAAGAACCTGAAATACAAGGGTATAAGTTAATTATACCCAGCCCGAGGTCTTGGTCCTTTAGAGCACAAGAGAAAGAACCTGAAATACAAGGGTACAAGTTAATTATACCCCATCCACTGAAGCGAGAAGAACCCTGAAAGAAAACCACTCATGGGCTGAAGCAGTTTCCATCAACGTTGTTAAAAAAAACTCAGGGATGCTCCTTTTGTATCAGCTTAAAAAGCTACTGTCTAAATCACGGAATTCTTGTAAAATGACACCGAAAAGGGGAGGGGTATTTTCAATGTTTATGGAAATTACATCATGTTAATGGGCGATGCTTTGGCAGCCATATGAATGATCCCTATGATTCCTGTATTGTTTCATCTATATACTGAAGCGGTGATGCTCTTATTTTGGTATTGGATTAAAAACTACAGTTTAAATCACACAATTCTTGCAAAATGACATCTGGAGGTGTATCTTTAATGTTTATGGTGATGAAATTGTGTTGATGGGCGAGATGATTTGGAAGCCATATCAGTGATTCCTATGATCCCTCACTTAAAACTTAATCACAAGGTATGTTTGAATGATACCGACGGCCTTGGAATACATATTAAAAGAGGGATTTTTGGAAAACTTATTTACCTTAGTGTCACTTGGCTGAATTTATCTACTGCTTTGAGGATTGTTAGTTAATATAAGCTTATTCACCAGACCTCTCATTTAGAAGTTTATCAAAGTATTCGTCTGGACATACTCCAAGGAAAAGGTATTTGATAGTCAAACTATCCTTCATAACAGGCTACTTGGTTGCTCAAGGGCAAGACACCAGATAATCATCACTCTTTGGCATAGGTTGTTTCACATTTTTAGGAGGAAGTTGGTTACTGGGAGGACAATGAAGAAATCAATATATGTGATCAAGGTTCGAAGCTGAGTATTGGACTATCTGTTATACACATGTGAACTCTATGGTTAGGCAACTAATGGGGAGTTTGGTTATCCTATTTCTGTTTTTCCTATTCATTGTGATAATCATGCTTTCGTACATGTCCTCCAATTTAGTATTTAATTAGCACGCCAAAGTCCAAACCTATTGAAGCAGATTGCCACTTCATGAGGGAGAAGATTTTAGTGGATACATTTTGCAATCCTTGAGTCTGAAGATTAATTTGCGGGTTAATTTATAAGGATTGTCCAAGGATTCTGGCACATGAGATTGTTAGAAAGCTGATTATGATTGGCATTCATGTCTCAGCTTGAAGGGAATAGTGTTAGATGAGAGTATTTTCTTTTAGCATTCTGTAGGAGTAGTGTGCCTTTCCTAATTTGCCCATCTATTTGGAAGGCACGTTATGTAACTAATGGAAGTTTTGTATAGTCTCATTTGTAAAAGGAGAGACATCTTTCACTGCTCTAAACTGCATGCTGTCATCAATCTCCAGTGGTACTGATGTCATGGCATTTCACTGCTCAAAACTCATTTAGCATGCGCAATTTGGCCATCGATTAGAAACAGGATAGTTATATGGATGCATAATTTAAGGCAGTCACATTGTTTTTGTTCATTTGTTTTTTTCCTTATAAAGATTGTTATGTAGTCGCAGTTTTAGAGGTATTCTTTTGTACCTTCTACTTGGATCAATTAGACAACATCATTTGATCCCTTTAGACTGCCCTTTTTAATGTATAAATAATGAGAAGCATTGTTGAACTTTGGTCCTCAAGAAAAACGCTAATAAACGGCCATCAAAATACGAGTTCTACTAATCTAGATTAAGAATCACCAAAATTGACTTAAACATAAGAAGTTGTGGCAAAAGTTTTTTGTGATGATTATATTGAACTGAATATTTTGTAATAGGGGCAATAAGATTATCATTGCAAATGGCTTATTTACGTAATTGCCTGTATCCATTTGTATATTGGGACTCTGTCCATCATCTTGGTTGGTCTTCTTGCCTTGTTCAATCTTTTCCTATTGTAATATAATTTTCTTTTATGTGTCAAAAGGAAAAAATATCTTCAAATTGCAATGATTTCTTGTGAGATCAATCGAAATTATTTGTCACTTAGTTGCTTGACAGTTTTTCCCTTGACATGATCTGTCTTCAGGGACGAAGACTCTAAGAGCAAGGCCAGAAGAAGCTATGAAAGCTCAAGTGGTTTTAAGCCCAATATTGAGGAGTTGGAGATGCTTTTAGAAGCTTACTTCACACAAGTGGGAGGCACATTAAACAAACTATCAACGGTATGGACACTTCCATTTCTTCACTTGACTTCCTATTTT
Organism: Umbellularia californica; assembly: GCA_028538565.1. Lineage (NCBI taxonomy): Eukaryota > Viridiplantae > Streptophyta > Magnoliopsida > Laurales > Lauraceae > Umbellularia > Umbellularia californica. The sequence goes on from JAPQWN010000004.1 coordinate 44,244,584, forward strand.
TCAGGTGCACATATAGTTCATCCCTAGCTAATGGAAACCATGTCCGCAAATGTTTGGACATATTTTAACTTCCTATTTATGAATCCATTCTGTTCTTTTGGGTAATTACTACAATGAAATTTGTGAAATCAGACATTGCCCATGATCATTGATCTCATCTTTTCCAGCATTGATTTCCTAGCCAGTAACTTTGGTCCCCAAGTGTCACAATAAGGTGATTGTTATAATCCAATCTTAAGAGTTTGTCTTTTATTTAGTAATTTTACAAAAGAAAATTGTCATTGATTCTCATTCAAAGATGCTAATGGCAAATCATCATTTTGAGCACTAACAAACTTTTATGTGTCCCATTTGTGTTTAAGTTATGCATATCTTAGCATAGCAATTAGTATCCTGAAAGTAGACTATAAGAGAGAATATTGAAACTATCCTGAAAGATTCTGAATAGTCCATCCATTTGAACTTAAATATCATCCTCACATTGTTAGATGTTTGCAGAACTTTTTTCCCAGAAACAAGTGGATTCTTAGTATATAAATATGAAATTTACAATTCTACAGTTTGCCAAGGTTTTGAAAAACCTTAGAAGAGAAAAATGAAGAAAAGAGAAGAAAGGAAGAAGAGATTGGAGGAGAATTTATCGTTTTTCTTTCCTCTTTTATCTTTTCTTGGACCAAGAATCTGTTTTCTGTGTCAGAATTCTCTTTCCTGTCGAGATGCTGGGAAGAAGAAGACAACAAGAGCAGTTCTCAGGAATGAGCAGTGGCTGGTGGATGAGAGATGGGTCTTCAAGGCAGAGAAATGAAGGTAGATCTTGGGTGGGCATGGTTATACATGATCAGAAAAGGCTTCCTCTTCTGATGAAGGTGAGGTCTATGAGGGAGAAATCCTTTTCAGTGTTTGTGTCAAATCTTCAGGAGTAAGTTACGAAGGCAGAGCTCGAAGCTACATTTAGCAGGGAAGGGTGGATTGTGGACATCTTCATCCCTGTTGAGCAGGGCGTAGGAGATGAAGGAGTTTTTCTTTTGTGTGTTTCGTTACTTGTAGAGAAGCTGAGAGAGCTATCGATCTTGCAGAGGGGAGATCATGTGGTTGTGGTGGGAGTGGGTTTTTTTTGTGTGTGTGTGGGTGAGTGGGTGGGTGGGTTGGTTGGGGATGAAACGGGCCAATATGGCACGCTTCCAACCCACAGAAGCAGGGGAAGAGCAGCAAGCTAGGTTTAACCAGTCTAGCCAATATGGCACGCTTCCAGTCCACAGAAGTAGGGGAAGAGCAGCAATCTAGGTTTAACCAGTCTAGCCATTGCTTGTCCCATGAAGATTTAGGTAGGTCATCCAAGTAGTACAGGACTTTTGCTAGCTTCCAAGGGGTAGATGGGGAGGATTTGTCCAATATGAGATTGCCTAGGTGGATTGTAGATGGAGAAGACCAGAAGGGTGTGAGGGTAGCCCCTTGGATGGTTAGAACAGAAGAAAATCTTGTTTTGCATCTTGGTGGGATTTTTAAAATCCAAATCTTATGGATTGATGCAAGTAGAGTTATGAATGGAGAAATGCTGGGGTAAGATGCCAATAAGGATGCCAATGCTTGATGATCAGATCATTTAGATGCAGTTCCCATTAGATGCAAAGGTGGATGAAGTGATGCCAGTATGTAGGAGCCGATGAAGACCTTTATTCTTTTTTTGTAATAGAAAGGTGGATGGAGTTTCTAGGTCCCCTACTGTCTCCTTGGATCAAGATTAAAGGAGTTTCGCTGAATGTTGTGGCACGAGTTGTTTTCTGGCTGATTGGTAATTGCATTGGCCGCACTGTGCAAGTGGGAAGGAAAGCTTAAAGGAGGGGAGAATAAAGGTTATTGTGGATAGATAGGACATTTCTTTGCCTATCACTATGCCCATCTGGGTATAGATATTAGATTCTCAGTTGTAGCTTAGCTTGATGAGGAATATGGGAGCAGGCAAAATGGTGGGGATAGGGAAAGAAGGAAAAAAATGGGAGAGAAAGGAAAACAGAGTAGATGCTATTGCAGAGAAAGGTTGACGGGCAGGAAGGAACGAGAGGAGGAAAATGATGATGCCAGCAAGCCCCCTTCAAATTTTAAATAGCTGCTCATTTTGAGCAAATGGGAAGGGAGTTGGATAGTGATGGGTCATGGGCCTGATACAAGACCAAGTCGATAGGTTCGTTGGGTCATGGTATACCGAAATGAACTGGATTGAGTGGAGATGAGCCATATAATAAGTTTCAGAAGTTAAAGATTAAGTTGGGGGTCAGAGATGAAAAAGGAGAGGAAGAGATGGGAAAGGAGAAAGGCAGCAACATGAGAAACCCCTCGCCATTAGTTAGAGCCAATGGGTCCAGCAAAGAGGAGGATTTGAGTTTTGATGTTGAAGAAGATCGCAGTAATAGTAGTGATGGTGGAGTCTCCGTAAGGAGTTCTCGATTTTTAGGGTCACCATTCTCGGTGAGATCAATCTCTCGAAGGATTGATTGAATTCAAGGATGGATTTCAGCTACTAAAGCAACCTCACAAGAGGAGAAAACACCATAACTGAGAAGAAAACACTCATAACTCAAAAGATTAATTGATAATAAGCATGTCTATTACAATGGAGGGCTTCTCCATTTATAATGTAATAAGGACTCTAAAATAGAAAGCTACTAATCTTAAAACAATAAAACAAGAAACAATCCTAATTAAATAAACTTAAGGTAAAAGTATTATGCCATAGTAGCTTCTCAGCCACTTGGACTTGTGCGCTGAACCCAATGGACTGGGTTGGATGGCTGGGTCCATCATGTGGGCCCAGGGCCTTCCTTTCTGCATCAATTCTCTCCTCCGCTTGAAAAAAACTCGACTCGTGCGAGTTGATAACTTGGTAAAAAGGGAGAGAATTCGACCACAAATTCTGTAAAATGTTTGCCTGGGTCGAAAATCAATCGCACAAACATCTATTTCTTTTGATTTGTATTCTCATGACATGGCTTGGAAGCTTGATGTGGTCTTTTACTCCATTGAGTGGTAGATGGGAGGTTTTGTTTTTGTTGACGTCTATATTGAGTTAGGATGTGTGATCTGACCAATAGAAGCTTCAGTTGTTGCCTTTATACCGACGGAGCATGAACATTGACTATCCATCGGTGATCGCCGAAAATAAAGTCAATGTGAGGAATTTTAATAACTTGATTTTCTTGTAAAACAACTGGAACAATTGACTTGATAACTGATGACCCAATTGGATTTTCTGAAAGTGACATGACAGCTGGATCTACCATATGTTCACTCTGTTTGGTAACCTGGTCAAAGTCTTCAATGGTTGCTTCTCCTTGTTCTTCTACCCTTTGTGGCTCTTGAAGAACACTAACTTGATCATCTTGCACTTGTTCCAAATTTTCCATGAGATCGGCTTTGCCTTGACCTTGATCTTCTATTGCACGCTTGATGTCTGCTGGCATGACTTGTATCTCTTGTGGTGCAATCATGACTGCTCTCTCAACACTTTGCTCTTCCTGTGGCTCTTTCTTTGATTCAGTGGAAGGAGGTGATGATGTAGATGAAGATGGGGTTGTTGAAGTCATTGGAACGAGCATAACTCATTTTCCATTCCACAAAATGGAATATGTGTTCGCCTCTTTATCATGGTGCACTTTCTGATAAAAAAGCCATGGACATCCGGAAACAATATGAGCAATATTCATATGGATCACATCACACCAAATTGTCTTCTATATGACCCATTTTGAATGATACTAAACATCTATGAGTCCCGGGGATAACATGACCATTAGACTATGTGACTTGGTAGGGCTTAGAAAGCTTCTCAATTGGCAAATGAAGTTTGTCAATGACCTCTTGCGCGACAAAATTCATTGCACTACCATTGTCAATAATCAAATTAGCGGACTTGACTTCAACTCTTACCCGTGTGTGGAATTTCTGAGCCTGTCTTTAGTCTTCTTCTTCCTTTTCATTTGTATCGAGGAGTTGGCGAGTGGCAATAGTGGGATTGTCTTCTCCTGAAAAAAGTCTTTCCACAATATGGGCTCTTTGTCAACGTTGTTGCTTGCGAGACTTTCTAAGCATGCACTCAACACGTATGGCTTCTAAGTATGCCTCTTGACAGGTTTTGCAATAATTCATATTTTCCAAGATATTAGGTCTTGAGCCTTGGACATAACGAGCTAAATCATGTATCTCATCTTCCTCTAATTCGTATGTCTTGCAACTCCCGAAATTGGCATGTATATTCATCAATGGTAAGCTGTTCTTGCTTTAAATTGAGAAATTGCTTAAAATAGAACTCATTCGCAAAATACCAATTTCCATATATAAATTTATACCAAATCCTTTGAAGTGCAATTGAGCTCCCAAAGTTTTTCAGATTGACTTGAATCAAGAGGAAACACGAAGAGATGATAGTTTTCTTTGAATCGACTAACCTGGTTTTGGAAATCACAGGTACACGCAGGTCACTTTTTGGAATTTGGATGATTCAAATATTGCTGCTTGGGCTAACGGCACTATGAATGAGTTGGATTGGAATTGGGCCCACTTTGACTTAGAATGAAAATTTCTGCACTGTTTTTTTTTTTTTTTTTAGTTAGTGGGCTGGGCTGGGCTTGGATTCGGGCTCAGATCAGGCCTGAACTCAGGTTAGGCCCAAAACTGCAGAACTCAGACAAAGAATGGCACGTGAGTGTGCTCTTTTGTTTCACATCAAACGTCGTGCAGAGAAGAAAAATAAAAGATGGATGGCTGCTTACAGCCAAGGATGAAAATAGCGGTAGCGGCGGGCATAGCGGCCCGCCGCCAAACCGCTATGAAGTGAGCGATACGTAGCGTAGCGGGGATATGTAGCGGCATAGTAGGGTGATTTGAAAAAATCGCCAAAAAATCTGAAAAAATTCCAGAAAATCCAGAAAATTGTAAAATGTAAGAAAATGTGGTTCTTTTGCAAAAGTAAGTAAGAAAAGAGGGCGTAGCGGTGCCCTCAATACATGAGGTCCTGTATCGCTGTATAAATAGAAAATAATAGTAATGATTAGTTTTTTCACATGTTTTCATGTTTCTTAGTCATGCTAACTTAAAAAGTAATGGAAAGCTCATAAAAAAAAAAATAAAAAATAGAACATGAAATAAAGGCATAAGAATTAAGAAGACTTAAGAGTTGGGTCATTACTCATTACACAATACACAATACCCATTAGTCATTAGTGAATATTGAACAGTCAAATATCAATACTTCAACATTCAAGATTCAAATTCAATCAAGTGAATGAACTATGAAGTGATCAACAATCAACATTCAACACCAATTTAAAAATGACAAAGAATAGAGAGTTAGTGAAGGAAATAGGAATACCTTAATCACCACCAAAATGAATGTCTACCAAGATTCAAGGGGCTATGGTTATCCTCATCCCCATTAGTGTTATTATTTTCATTGGCACCATATTGAATTTGATATTGATGAGCATTGGGATCTACAAATCCAAAGAAGGCAGCCGCACCCGCATCAAAAGAACTTGGAAGAGGTGGAGGTGGTACAGGTGGATTTCTACCATATTGCGTTTTACCATAGTCACCATGAGTATGACCCCGAAGTTGAAGACTGTTCTTCTCCTTGTTGTAATTAACCATATGGAAAATAGTCAAAATACTGTGAGGGTCCTTGTCCACTGTAACTAGGGTTCCACGAATCAGTCCATGATGCCGCACATCTCCACCCATATTTCCTTGCTCATTACTACCTCCAGCCCCAGGTGGTGAATCTCTTTGGCGCCGTTGATAACCACGGCTTGGATCAAATCTTCCATATGGAGGTAACTCATGTACTTCCTCTATAGGAACGACATTGTCTCCATCATGCTGATAGTATTCACTAGTACCACTTGTCCCACTGTCTCCTGCTCCTCCATCTCCACCATGGCTACTTGAAGAGATGGTGGTGGAACTAGCTTTCTCAAAAGCAGCAGATTATTTCCCACTCCTAGTCCTACTGGTACCTTCTCCCTGAGGTGGCTGACCTTCTGTAGGTGCCTCACCCATATCCTCATCTATCAACTCTTGAACCGTTTCCTGAAACTGCGGATCTGAATCTAGCAGTGGATCCTCTATCTCGATTCTCGGCTAACCATGGGAGTAAGGGATCGTCATCTCTGAATATGTGATCCAAATTAATAGGACAATAAGCAGGATCATCCCTTGACCTTCTCTCCCTAATTCTGTTTCTCAACTTCAGATTGTAATGACAATATACAAGCTTGTTGAGTTTCTGCATGGTAAGTCGATTCCTGGCCTTCGTGTGGATCAAAGAGAAAGTGCTCCAATTTCTTTCACAGTTGGAAGATGTTGTAGTTTGACTAAGGATGCGAACAGTCGCGCTCCTTAGATGTGGAGTACTCTCTCCAAAATTCATCCACCAATCAGCTGAAATGCAAAAAATAAATAAAGAAAATTAGATATTCGTAACCCTCAAGTCCTTCTAATCAATTAAGATAAATAAATCAAGATTCAAGACTATTGGGTGGGGTCTTTTGTTCATAGTCATACTAGGTGGCATCCTTCCAATCGATTGTATCACAAGAGGGTCAGCAAAGGTTCCTCTCCTTTGTGTATAGATAGATATCTACAATGTGAAAATTAGATATAAGCATGTATGGCAATTGGCACTTGGTAGCATAATTAAATTCTCTTAAGTAACCACCCACTCACCTCTTGTATTGCATCAATTTGATCATCTGCATTTAACAATCTCTTCAATACCTCCCGTAATCCTACCCGCAAGTCCGTATCTAATGCTTCGGTGTGTAGTTTGACATTGCGGTAATAGAATTCGGGATTCAAAAAATAACCTACATTATAAATATGTAGAATGTGCTGTGAGCAAACAAGATAATAGATACATTAGTTAGGAAAATAAAAGAGTATCAAATTCAAAGATATATATTAATTACCTGTAGCATGCAATGGATGGTGCAGCTGATCGTTCCAACAGGCATCAATAATCTTTATATATTTCTCGTGATATCTAATATTTTCCATAATGGATTGCTTTGCCCGATCCATTGCTTCATATATAAAGCCCATTGTCGGCTTGTCATCACCATCTACAAGCTGCAACAATTTAACCAAAGGCTCAAAAACCTGTAATACCTTTCTCACTTTCTTCCAAAACTTATTGTCCCTCATAAGGTTTGGGACTTCAAACCCCGGACCACTAGTTGCATTGCCCCATTTCGAACAAAGCCATTCTTCTGATACAAACATCTGAATGAGCTCCGTTCTAAACTTTACAAGGCTTTCCATAACCAGAAAATGAGTTGCAAACCTAGTTATTATTGGACGTAGCAAGGCATGGTTATTTGTGTATCTTTTCATCAAGCTTAACACCCATGAATGATCATATATAAATCTTGTAATTCCTCTACATGCCTTGATCAATGAAGCCACTTTTGTCTTCCTTCCAATCTCTTCCAAGATGAGATCTATGCAGTGTGCTACACATGGGGTCCAGAATAAATGGGTCCTCTTCTCCATTAATTACAAACCTGCTGCCTTGAAATTGGCGCCATTATCTGTAACAATCTTTACAATATACTCCTCTCCCACACTCTACAACTTTATCCATAAGATTGTATATATATGTGGCTGTCCGTCTATGTTCACTTGCATCAATGGACTTCACAAAGATGTCCCGGCGATTGAATACACCAAAAAGTTTATTAATTGTGTTTGGGTGCCGCTGGTCCACCCGTCACACATGATAGTAACACCATTCTGTTGCCACATGGGCCTAAACTTTTCCACCCAAACCTTTATTTCTCTATATTCTTCTTCAAGATATTTAGTGCCCATATCATATACGGAGGGCACCTGTATACCCCGCCCAGCTTCGGCGGCAACATCAAGAATAGTCTGGAAATATGGGGAATCTACTGCTATATGTGGTATGTTTTTGTGAATTAGCCATTCTGCTGTAGCTTTGGCCAATCTATCTCTTGCAGCCTTCATTACCCCTTTCACAACACTAGATATTTTTGGTTGTTTATCTCCCTCTTTTCTATGTGCTAGAGGATCAACAGGGGGAGGAACTGCTCTTCTCGTAGAGATAATTTCTACATCAGCATCCCGTTCTCGTGTGCTAAATGCCCTACGCATGGACCCCGCAATGCCCTTACCCCTGCTTGGCACAGTAGCAGATGAGCCCCCTGCATCATAATATCTGCTTCCAGCAAATGTACGACGTTCTTGTTCTTCTTGTTGTGCAGCCTCCATCTGTGCATCTTCCTCCTCGTCAAAGTATTCATCCCCAAATACATCATAACGGGCAGCATCAACATCTTGCCGCCTATTTTCTTTTATCTCTAGTTTTCTAGCTTTATTTTGGCCAACCAAAGCTTTCATTTGTTCCCTGACTTCCCTTGGTACTTCGGTACAGCTAGCAACATTGCCAGAAATGTGGCCCAAGTGGTGCTTGAATCTTGTAATGCCCTCATTGGTCACTTTCCCGCAAAACTTACATTTGATTTTCAACCTATTCTTCTCAACTGCCTCACCAAAGCTCCATGCGGGATCAATATCACGAGGCATTTTAAGTTATCAATTGGCAAAGACAAATAGACTGAATACCTGGCTCTTGCTATAAGTATGAACAAGTAGTATGTTAAAAATTAAAAAAAAACAAAGAAACATGTTAGAGGAAACATATATATAATGCTTACGAATTATTCTCTTGACATTTAATTGGCATTTCATTACTTAAAGTATCAAATTTTTTTCAAAAAATAAATAAATCCGAAAATAAAAAATAGAGAAAAATCAATAAACTTTCAAAATGTGATGGATTGATCTATGGGAAACATAGATCTATCATTTAGAATGCATTTCCAAGTGGTTTCATGGGTTGTCCATGAATATTCATATTTTTTTTTCAAATAAATAAATAAATCCGAAAATAAAAAATAGAGAAAAATCAATCAACTTTCAAAATGTGATGGATTGATCTATGGGAAACATAGATCTATCATTTAGAATGCATTTTTAAGTGGTTTCATGGGTTGTCCATGAGTATTCATATTTTTTTTCAAAAAAATAAATAAATCCGAAAATAAAAAATAGAGAAAAATCAATCAACTTTCAAAATGTGATGGATTAATCTATGGGAAACATAGATCTATCATTTAGAATGCATTTTCAATTGGTTTCATGGATTGTCCATGAGTATTTATATTTTTTTTTCAAAAAAATAAATAAATCTGAAAATAAAAAATAGAGAAAAATCAATCAACTTTCAAAATGTGATGGATTAATCTATGGGAAACATAGATCTATCATTTAGAATGCATTTTCAATTGGTTTCATGGATTGTCCATGAGTATTTATATTTTTTTTTCAAAAAAATAAATAAATCCGAAAATAAAAAATAGAGAAAAATCAATAAACTTTCAAAATGTGATGGATTGATCTATGGGAAACATAGATCTATCATTTAGAATGCATTTTCAAGTGGTTTCATGGGTTGTCCATGAGTATTCATATTTTTTTTTCAAATAAATAAATAAATCCGAAAATAAAAAATAGAGAAAAATCAATAAACTTTCAAAATGTGATGGATTGATCTATGAGAAACATAGATCTATCATTTACAAGCAATTTCCAAGTTGTTTCATTGGTTGTCAATGAATATACACATTTTTTTTTGTAAAAATAAATAAATCCGAAAATAAAAATTAAAGAAAAATCAATAAACGTTCAAGTAGTGATGGATTGATCTACGAGAAACATAGATCTATCATTTACAAGCAATTTCCAAGTTGTTTCATTGGTTGTCAATGAATATACACATTTTGTTTTTCAAAACATAAATAAATCCGAAAATAAAAATTAAAGAAAAATCAATAAACATTCAAGTAGTGATGGATTGATCTATGGAAAGCATAGATCTATCATTTACAAGCACTTTCCAAATTGTTTCATTGGTTGTCAATGAGTATTCACTTTTTTTTTTCAAAAAATAAATAAATTCGAAAATAAAAAATATCAAAAAATTAGAAAAAAATTCCAAAAATATGTGTGCATCATGAAAGGAAAACATAGATCTAACAATATTACAAGGTAAGGAAGAATTTATAGTAGTTAGAGTCTTAGAGAGCTAGGAAGCACGGACACCTCTCCGGGGCCGGAGTGTCCGTGTCCGACACGTGTCGGACACGGACACGCTCAGGACACGCTCCGACACGTGTCGGACACGCAAAAAAGAGTGTCCTGCTGATTTTTTAATATTTTTTATTTCGGACACGTTTCGGACACGCTCCGGACACGTTCCGGACACGTGTCGGACACGTTTGCATGTTTTGATTGGAAAAAAATAAACTTAAAAGTTAAAAAAGAAAAGCATAGGGGGGTTTTTGTAAAAAGACATAACTTAAAAAGAAGGGGCCAGCCCTAATAACACAATCAAAGTTCTTCTTGCCAGCAAAAGAGGAAATAAAAGCAGAAAAGAGAAAAAGAAGAAGAAGAACAGCCTGCCACATTCGAAGATCTTCCACCCATCGAAGATCTTCCAGCCAGCGAAATTTTATGCTGTGTTCTTCTTGCCAGTCTAAATTTTATGGAACTAAGGATATTTCATGTTTAATGATTAAGTATGTTTCAATTTTGTATTGCTATTTGATAATTTGATATGTTTGTTAGTTGGTACAGTGGTACTTGAATTTTTATTTATTTGATTGCTAAACTGATTACAAAGTTAAAATGATAGTATCTTTTAGTATATGATTAGATATATTATTATTATTATTATTAATTATTAACGTGTCCCCGACGTGTCCGTGTCCTACTTTTTTGAGAAATGTCGTGTCGGCGTGTCCGTGTCGTGTCGTGTCCGTGTCCCGTGTCCGTGTCCGTGCTTCTTAGTTAGAGAGAGATGAAATGATCTCAAAAGTCAACTCCAAAAAATCTAAAAGAAAGAACATAATCAGAATGGAATCTTGAATTTTGATGAAGATGCTTGGATCTTGTCTCACTGACAATATGTCCTTGTTTTGATGTTTATATTGTGGTGGATCTTGTGCTCAAATATGGATTTACAGCAGATGGGAGGCTTTTACAGCAAGGAGTGAGTGAAGAAGGTAAAAAGAGAAGGGAAAGTGTAAATGGGTCGTCAGGGGGTGTTTTTAAACACCCCCGCTACGTGCGTAGCGGCCGATACGGTGTGATTACCGATAAATTGTAAATAGCGTGGCGGCAATTGCCGCCACGGCCGATATATCGGCCGTTACGCTATGTAGCGGCCGATATTTTCATCCTTGCTTACAGCTTTCTTGGTGTTTTGTTTGAAAAACGAAGAGAGAGTATTGGGGAGGATGGCTGGAAGCGAGGCTTGTGGTGTAGTTGCTGGAACTCGATGATGACAGTGTTGGCTGCTGCGTCTACTCTAACTGCTGGCTGCTGTTTCCTGATGGACAGAGGGCGCTGGATGCAGGCTAGCGATGGAGATGGTCCAACAATGGAGACGAAGCAGGAGCGATGGCAGTGAAGCGTGGATGCTGGCGGCTGGGTGCTCGCTAATGCTGCTGGAGTTTGCGACGGTGGCAGTTATGCTCTTTTCTATCTCTCCTTTCTCTTCTTCTGCTTCTTCTTCTTCTTCTGTTTTTTTTTTTTTTTGTTTTTCCTCTACTGGTTTCTCTCTTTTCTTCTGCTGTCTTGTTTTTCTTTTTGGTTAGCGGGTTTGGTTGGGTTAGAGTTTTGGTGGAATGGGAAGTCTAGGTTCTGTGGTAGCGTGTAGCTGATGGAACTGGTTTGTGGAGGCTAGGGTTTCGGAAGTGGGAGGATGGGCTCGAGTAATGGTGATAATGGTGGGTGGTATGTGAAATAGGGTTTTGGTGGCTCATGGTTACGTTTGGCAGAAGGGGAAAAAGGGCCGGGGCTTTGGTACTATTTGGTGGTTTGGATTGGGGTGGCTAGATGATGATGGAACAGATGGATGGGGGTGGCACAAGAATGATGGAATAGGAATCCGGGAAGGACTGTAGTCTTCCCCGGTGATCGCTCTTCGGTTCTGATACCAATTGACGCAGCCAAGATCCGCAATCGAGCAATAGATCAATCTCCCGAAGGATCGATCGAATCCAAAGATGGATTCCAGCCACTAGGGCAACCTTAGAAGAGGAGAAAACACCATAACTGAAGAGAAAACTCTCATTACCCAAAAGATTAATTGATAATAAGCTTGTCTATTACAATGGAGGGCTTCTCTATTTATAATGTAATAAGGACTCTAGAATAGAAAGCTACTAATCTTAAAACAATAAAACAAGAAACAATCCTAATTAAATAAACTTAATATAAAAGTATTATGCCCTAGTAGCTTCTTAGCCACTTGGGCATGTGGGTTGAACCCAATGGACTGGGTTGGATGGCTGGGTCCATCATGTGGGCCCAAGGCCTTCCGTACTGCATCAGGCCACCAAAACCGCTGTTTTTATCCTTGCTCCATATGAGTAGCCACATTTGACTTGTAAACTAGAGTGCCATCAAAATAAACCATAGCATATACTGTCCCTGTTTCATTAGCTTATTCCATAAAATGTGCGGTAGAGAGAGGCAACTTACGTCTCCTTTTGGGTAGGTTTTGTAACTTCTTGAATCATAAAGAGTCCTACAATCAAATTATTTAATAACCATTTTCTAAGAAAAAATCCACAAAATCAATGCATCAAAAGTAGTTGGCCATGGCCATGGCCATGACCCACAATAGAGGTTCGTCCATAGCTCTAAGTGCCCAACGTAGGGTTCAGCCAAAGCCTTCCTGTCTGCCACTAATTCAGTTGCATCAAAACACATTATTAACATGTGGAGGTCAACCATCATTCATGAATTCAGGCATCATATGCACCATTGCTTTATAAATTAGACAAAAATACGGCAACACAACATTAAAGTAAATCAAACAAACATGAGGGTCTACATGTATTTGGGTAAGACCAAACCCTTCAAAAAGGGTTCGGCCATGGCCAAACTCCCAGGATGGAGTTCAGCTGAAGCCAAAACTCCTCCTTGGGGTTTGGCCGAGGTGTATGATACACCTATAGTCTTACTTGGTCTTCAAAGTTGTTGTAATCTTCTTTATCAATCAAATTTGAACATTTTACTTACAAATTTGGTTTTCTAGTTGTTGTAACTAGATCCTATGTACCCAATACTAGAAAAGACACAAATTAGAATTGTGTGCGCAAGTAGATCAGGGTATCTACTTACTTGGAATATGCTCGAGTCGCTCTATTGACTCGAGGAAAGATGAAGGTCATCCACCAAATGTCGAATCTGCTGGTCTTCTCGTCCTCCTCCTTGTTCTCCTTGTTGATCCTCTAGTTTTCCAATCTAGAGCTTTAGGGTTAGGGTACTCTAGACGTAGGAATGCAAGGGAGCAAGAGAATGGTTGAGAGGAATTAGTAGATCAAGAGGAAGAGGGAAAACAGATATGCTCCGATCTTTAAAAAGGTTGTGAGAGCCAAGGTGGGGCTCTATTAGAATTCAAATAACACTAGGAAGGCTGGGAAATGTGCACAACACCTTTTCGACATTGGAAGTTGAGAATGTTATCCAGTTGATCTCAAACTATGTTATCCAGTTGATCTCAAACTACACTTTTACTTGATGTTATCCATCTTTCTCAAACATGGATTTTCGGTGTTGTGAATGTTTGACCAAATGATAGTTAAACAACTCATAGAACACTTGATCATCCCTATATTTTATGTTTTCTTCTTTTAGTAATAACTGTGAGCTTGTGAACAACTTAATCGTTCCGTCGATGTTATGAACGTACAATTAAGGCCTGACACTTCCATTTAGAATTCGTTGAAATTTTTGAAAATTTACAAACAACATAGCTGTGTAAGTTTTCGATTTAAATTATTTTTTCCGTAAGAAGGAAATCTAACACTATTTAGATGATACTATTAAATCTGTAAAGATCTGTAAATATTGTGTCCTGCATGTACCAAAAAAGGCCCTACATGCCAACATGGAAAAAGTGCTTTGTGTAAGTCCTTGTTTCGAAGTTGAGGCTTACTACCCTCCAGTATTAATCTCCTCTAAAGGCTCATCTGTATTGTGTGTATGTGTTTTGAGTAATTATGCAACTTACATATATCAGTGGTTTACTCGATTCTCTCGCCAACGAGATGAGTTGGTCTAATGATTGCTCGCTGGTTGTATGTTAGTTGAGGGAGTACGTCGATGACACTGAGGATTATATAAACATTATGTTGGATGAAAAACAGAATCAACTGCTTCGGATGGGAGTGCTGCTCAGTACAGCAACATTCGTACTAAATGGAGGCATTGTGGTGGCTGGTGTAATGGGCATAAATATCCATATTGGACTCTTTGAAACTAGCCAAGTCCAATTTTTGGAGACCGTCATAGGTACCGTAGTGGGTTGTTTTGTTCTCTATATTTTTTCCCTTTGGTGGGGAAAGAAGAGAGGACTATTGGATTAATATCACACTCCTTGTGAGTTGGGGGCTTCAAGGTGATCCTGACATTTTGAATTTAAGCTCAAGGAAGCTATGCTTCAGTTTTAGTTTGGTTAAATGTTGTGTGATGACATGGTTTTTTAAACCAGGTATGTTTACTACTAGTGATTTGGACCAATGATTGAAATTGTGTAAAATGATCTAAATCAATTTCTGTTGTCATTCTAGTCATTATCGGAATTGATGCTGATGCAACTGAGAACTGAGTGCTGTTACAATACAAATGATGCCTATATTTTTGTTTGAGTAGAAGTAAGTAATCATATGCTCTAACTTATTGTCGGACCATCTCTTGTTGGATTAAAATTTAGGGGCATCCCACTGATGAGGAGGGCATTTATTGAGTGGTTTGGGTTTTCAATAGGTGCGCCTCGTTGTAGAATTCTGCTCATTCACTCATGGGAAGCATGAGTGAAGCCTGACCTATTTAGCTTTGGGGCCTATATTTAGGCTTGATTCATATAATGATATATTCCAGTAATTTACCTCTCATGGAAGCCTGGATGGGGCCCATCTAGTTCCCCAGTGATGATCGGAACCACTTTTTTTATTTTTTGTTTGTGGGTGGGTGGGTGTTGGAGTTGGGGATCTACTCATGATGGGACAAAATTTCAAATTCCTGGTCAATTTCATGCCTATAACAACCCCTTGATCCTTGGGCTACAAGTTTAACAACTTTATATTAAAGAAAACTCCCCGATCTAATGGTCTAGTCCATTTGCGTGGGTGCAAAATCTAGAGGTGGTTGACTATCAATGGGGTCCTTATTTTGTAGTTGGTTCGGATGGGTGATCAGGTGGGCCCCACATGCTACCCCAAACTGATTGCTTCATGGGAGGTAAATGTACCGGAATACTTTTCCATTAATTAATATTGACTTGGAATCAGGCTGGCATTGACTTAACTATTGGGTGAGAAATGGTGCAGCTGGTTGTCATGGATGGAGCGATTTTCCTTAATTTAATCCCTCCTTTTAAACTAATGAGTCAGCCCTCTCCAATGGTGGTCAAATCTTTAGACCAAGAAATTACACAAGGCTCACCAAACTACGCACAAAGATGATGGAACACTGTTTTTCTATTAACCTATATTTATAATAAAAAACTATGTCCCTTGAGAACCATTTAGACACTACTCTAGAATTTTCTACTCAACTTTGTCCTTGGACTTATACACACTATTTTAAAATACTTAACTTGTTTTTGGACATTTTCACCATGGATATTTTGGCATAATTCAAGATTTCACTAGAATTTACTAGTTTTGATCAATGCATATCCTTCCTTTCATCTGATCATGTGTGCATCCCACCATTTGGAGTGTTATGATGGACAAGTGACTGAAGGCCTTCATCTTTGCTATTCCGTGTCCCATGCTTCACATGTGTTTGCCATGGGTTGGGAGCACATGACCTGGACCCAATAGAAAACATGCTTGGCTGTCTAGCCATTATAATCTTCTTTTTCACAGGTTCCCTTCTTTAAATGGATGTCTCCCACCACTCTAGAATTTTCTACTCAACTTTGTCCTTATCTTGGACTTATACACACTATTTTAAAATACTTAACTTGTTTTTGGACATTTTCACCATGGATATTTTGGCATAATTCAAGATTTCACTAGAATTTACTGGTTTTGATCCATGCATATCCTTCCTTTCATCTGATCATATGTGCATCCCACCATTTGGAGTGTTATGATGGACAAGTGACTAAAGGCCTTCATCTATGCTATTCCGTGTCCCATGCTTCACATGTGTTTGCCATGGGTTTGGGAGCACATGACATGGACCCAATACAAAACATGCTTGGCTGTCTAGCCATTATAATCTTCTTTTTCACAGGTTCCCTTCTTTAAATGGATGTCTCCCACCCTCTTTTTAATCCACACATCTCCCCCTTTTCCCCTGAAGTAGAATCGCCTTCCTCTTCATCTGCCCCGTCCCCATTTTCCGTCCAATTGCCACTGGCGTGGCAATGGGAACCATTTGGAGCTGAGAGACCTATTTCTACATTAAGATTACAGAATTGGCGGGAGCCTGCTACATCCTTTGCATTTATCTGTAGCTTCACTGCATCCATCTGCTGCCGTTTTAGGGTCGCTCACTCTACAATCTCCCTGCAACCAACTCGTCCACTCAGTATCTCTGCAGCCAGATCCGATGGTTCACTGACCTCAACATGATTCAAACTTAACCCATTTGATTCAAATTTAACCTAGCAAAATCTGCTAGAAAACATCCAATTCAAATATGTTGGTCTGGCAAAAATATCTAATTCCAATAAAAAAAAAATTGTTTTCAGGCTGCTAACTGATTCTATCCCACTTGACTTCTGTTGAGGACTTCTGTTCCAATCGGATCTTGCTTTGTATCTTGTTTTCCATCCCTGCTGTTTGCTTTATTTAATCTAATTGCAGCCAGTATCCTTGCTCTTCAGCATCACTGCTGGAACCAACTCTGCCCAATATGCTCGTGCGGTCACCTGTCTTCCTTCTCTGCCAGTACCCAGACCACTCGTTTCGGACCACATTTTGGTTTGTTTTTAAAACCACGATATTTTTGTTGATTTGGAATTTTGGTGAAACTCTTCGGATTTATAGTTTGGAAGAATATAAAAAATAAAATATATATAGATATATAATTTTAAAATAAATATTGAATTTAATTAAAAACAAAATATGAATGTAAGTGAAGAGGGAAAAAATAATAAATATGAGTGGTCCTATTTCCTAAAAATCTACTTTTATAACTCAAATAACTTTTTTTAAACTATAACTCAAATCATTATACATAAATCGCCCAGCCCCTTTATAAAATATCCCTAATCAACTTTTATAAGCTGCTTGCCCAAGCATGGTTAACCCATCAATATTCATGTCTTGTCTCATGTCTGCCAAGTGCCAAGTGTCAAAAAAAGCTCCTTTTCAAAAATTCACCCAGCCCTAACCCTAGCCCTAGCCCCTATTCTCAAGAAGCTGAATGGAATTTAAATTGCAGAAGGAAGAAGAAGTGAAAGAAAAAGACGGAGAAGGAGATAGAGGAGAGGGAGGGAGGGGGGAGGGGGGAGGGGGGAGGGGGGAGGGGTTGGGGGTGTTGGAGAGAAAAAGAAAGAAAGAAGAAGAAAAAGAGCGGTCGCTGCATCGGCCATGGCACAAGCAGCAGGGCTGTAGGGAACGATGATGGCAGTGGCTGAGGAGCGATAGGGGACAGCATGTTGTTGAAACCCCCCTCTCGTTCCTTTCTCTCCCTCTCTCCTTTCCTGCAACTAGGCCTACTCCCTTGCTAATTTTTAGTTTTTTAACCCAAATTTCAGCCATTTGGGCTGAAATCCAGAAATTCACTGCAAGGTTTTGGATTTGGCCAAAGCGATCCGAAATTCTGACCGAAGTTTTTTGAGGGGTTATCGTTTGGACAGTAGTCCAAAACGAATACTTTCCGCGTTTCGGCCAAAACGAAATGAAATTGATAACTATGCTTCCAACCAACAACAGATGGAATGAAAACCATAAAAAAACGATAATGATCCATACACATGAGCAATGTGCTCTTTACTGGATATTGATGTTTCTTGATCCAAAGTCTCAAATTTGGGGCATTGCAGATGGAGCTCATAATAGTATGCCAAAGGTCTGTTTTGCTTGGCCTAGAGTATAAAAAACAAAAAACCTTTCATATATGCATCAGTTATCACTGTGGGATTGAGCATAGTGAGGATTAACTCAATGAGAAGTGCGTCTTCTTGATTGTTCAATAAGAAATTTTTCTTTGATAGTTAAAAGTCCACAAGTAATGCAATGGCCTGTTTTCATCACTGCAGATAGTGAAATGGGTTGGGCTGGCAGGACTTGATGCATTCAGTTGATCTCAAATCACATTTTTACTTGATTTCAATCATCTTTCTCAAACATGGATTTAACTGTCATGAATGTTTGACTGAATGATAGTTAAGCTACTCATGGAACACTTGATCGTCCATTTATTATATATTTCCATTTTTTAGATTTTAGTACTAATTGAAAGATTGTAAACCACTTGATTGCTCTGTCGATTCTATTATGATGGTACAAGTAAGGCCTAACAGAATATGTTATGCAACTATTCAATTTACATTATTTTTCTGCAAGAATGAAATCTAACGCTATTTACATTATTTCTCTGCAAGAATGAAATCTATTTACATTTTTTCTCTGCAAGAATGAAATCTAACACTATTTAGATCTATAAATATTGTGTTCTGCATGTATCCGAAAAGGCCTTACATGCCAACATGAAAAAAGCAATTTGTTGGAGATCTTGTTTCAAAGTCAAGGCTTATTGCCCTGCAGTACTCTTCATCTCTCATCTTTATTATGTGCATTCATTTTGAGTTATGGAACTTACATATATCAGTGGTTTACACTTTATTCTTCCACTATTGAGAAGAGTTGGTCTGATGATTGTTTGCTGGCTGTATGTTAGTTGAGGGAGTACGTTGATGACACTGAGGATTATATAAACATCATGTTGGATGACAAACAGAATCAACTGCTACAGATGGGAGTGATGCTCAGTACAGCAACCTTGGTACTAAATGCAGGCATTGTGGTGTCTGGTGTATTCGGCATGAACATCCAAATCGACCTCTTCAACTCTGGCCAGTTGCAATTCTTGGAGACCGTCATAGGTACCATAGTGGGTTGTTTTGTTCTCTATATTTTTGCCATTGGGTGGGGAAAGAAGAGAGGACTATTGGGTTAATATCACGCTCCTTGTGAGTTGGGAGCTTCAAGGTGATCCTGACATTTTGAATTTAAGCTCGAGGAAGCTATGCTTCAGTTTCAGTTTGGTCAAATGTTAGTCTGTTGACAACAAATGTTTGTTTACTAATGAGCTGTGTGGACCAACCATTGAAATTGTGTAAACTTTATCTAAATCAATTTCTGTTGCCAGCCATTGAAATTTCGTTGACATGATTTAAATCAATTTCTGTTGTTATACTAGTCATTATTGGAATTGGTGCTCTGATACAACTGAGAGCTAAGAGCTGAGAGCTGTTACAAAGCAAATGATGCCTATATTGAATTTTGTTTGAGCATACGTAATTAATCATATGCTTTATCTTACGGTGGGACCATCTCTTATTGGATTCTAATTTAGGGGCATCCCACCAAAAAGAGGAGGGCATTTATTTTGAGTGGTTTGGGTTTTCAGTAGGCGAGCCTAGTTGTAGAGCTCACATTTATAAAGAAGACATGCAAACCAGACCTATTTAGCTTCGGGGCATATATATTCATGTGCATCTGAGAGCATTTGCCTACAATCCAGTCTCGATTCATATAGGGATATGTTCTGGTACATTTGCACTGCCACCTCCATGCGAGGTAGCTGGATGGGCCCACCTAGGGCCCAACTGATGATCGGACCAAGGGGTGGGAAACTCACTTTTGATAGGCCCAGATAGTAAGTTTTGGGTCAATCTTGTTGTAGCACATGATTTCTGATCCCATTCAGGCGAATGGATTGTAGTCGTAACACCGATTGATCACCTCCAATTTGAAAAATTATTGGGTTCACTCATCACTATATCACCAGAAATGCATGATTTGGGTCATTGTAGGGGTCAATCCATCTTACAATTTTAAGATAAAGATGAAAAGGAAGATTCCATGCATACAATGAAGTAAATAAAAAAAAAAGAAATTAAAAAGTGGGCATTTGCCAATATTTAGTTGAGGGGAATTGAATCTCATTCACCGGATACGCATCTCGAATCACTTGGCATTGGCATAAGTGTAGGAGCAGTCTAATGAAAATTACTAATCCAATTCACCGGATACCCACCCTGAATCCTTGGCAAAGGTTAAGACTTAAAAAAAAAAAAAAAAAAAAAAAAAAAAAAAGTGTTGCTCATGATGATGTAAAAAAAGTATTCAAGATTTTGTGCTCGCATTGATGTACAAAAATGAGATTTGACCAGTAAGCTATCACTTGTTAAAGCAAAATGCCTTTTCAGAGAGGGCTTTTGTCTTGAAAGCACATCTTAAAAACAAAATGCAATGGAAGGTTGATTTGATTTGATAAGAGGGTGGATTTTAGAATTGAACGAAACTGTTGAATTCTTTTGAAACATAAAATGGGAATTTTTTTTTCAATAGAAAGTAAGACAACCCTAATTCTTTTTTCAATAATTTTTTCTATTTTTGAAATATTTGAATCTTTATAGATATTTCAAATAAAGGGTCTAGAAGTGCCTAATTAGGTAAATGCATGGAATTTAGATGGACTAACCTCCTGAATGGGTCAGCAGCCCATCCACAATGCCGTGCGCCCCCATCTTCAACCGGCTTCCTTCCTTCTTTTTTCCTAATAACAGAGAGTGTTCTAGTCCTTTAAACCAGAATAATCCTTTTGGACCCGGATTACTGGTATACAGCACCTTCGGTTGGCTCTTCTTCCGGCTTCCGGTAATCGGTAGTCAGCACCTTCGGTTTGGGTTACTAGATGAATGCATTAGTACGTTGTCGATGCGAGGGATAGGATTGGATGAATACATACATATTTTTGAACCTAGAATGAATTAAATATTCAAGTCCATAGAATGATTCTTAACACAAGTATGCTAACTAAAAAATAATGCTCAGAAAATGGCACTAATGCAAGTGAACTAGAATGAATTAAATATTAAAGTCCAGAGGATCGCTCTAGTACAAACATGCTAACTAAAAAATATTCATTTGCAGATAATGACTCTAATGCAACTATGCTGACTAAATGAACAGGTAAAAACCAATAATATAATAAAAGTTGAATGGAAGACATTAATGATGATTAAATTAAAAATAGAACCGGAGAGATCTAACCTCCACTGGTCAGGAGAAAAGACAGACTGGTCGGACCATTAATTTATTGCTGCAGTCAGGAAGTGGGTACGGTTTTGAGTACAGGTTGGTCTGGGCTCAACAATCCCCGGTTGGCACCTGGATGTTGTAGTTAGGTGCGAAACTCTGCAATATCACACTTGGGTTGGGGAGTTGATCCAGCCACCAGCTTTTCTTTAGTACGTAGGGATTAGTTTAGTGCAGAGGATTGATAAACCTCTTATAGGCCCCCACCCACCCAAAAAAGAAAAAAAAAAAAAATCTATAGTTTGGTTTGATCAATTGGTCTGGACCAAGTGGCCTGGATTTTGTGAGCGGGTGTGGGCTCAGTGGCGTGGTAGGTTCGGTTGATGGGTTGTGCATGGTGTTGCTAGTCGGTTTGGGCTAGACTAGGTCGAGTAGTTGTGATGGGGTACTGTTGTTGTTTGGCTCGGTTGGGTCGGGAAATTCAGTCTGAGCGAAGGGTTTGTGTGTATGGGTGATAACTGAGGTGGGTTGCAAGTTCGGATGGGTTGACTTGGGCCATGTTTGATAACTGAGGTGGGTTGCAAGTTTGAAAGTAGTGCTTGTGTAAGAGGGTCTGCTGGTGCAGGTTCGATTGGTGTGGGTAAAAAGAAATGGGCACAGGTTCAATTATAAGTTTGACCGTGTTGTACGTACAGGGATGACGTGTACGGTATTTGTTTGGGTTGAACGATGATGAAGCTGCTGGCCGATGGGCTAAATGGGTGGGTTGGCTTCGGATGAGTTTTGCAGGTGGTGTTGGATATTGGTGAAGTGCGCTGGATGTGTTGTGATGTGCATGATGGGTGGAGATGTGTTTGTTTAAGTGGTTAGAGATATAAGGAAGAAGATGAAGATGTTGATGGATGTGAAGATGGATGGGATGTGTGTAGTGTGGGTACTATGAGTTTGATAGAGAGATGAGATGATCATCAGGCAGAGCTGAGTTGATTTGCAGTCGTTTATGTAGATGGTGAAGATGGGTGATGTGGAGATAGGTAGTAGATGATCACTCGGGAAGGTAGTGTTTGTTTAGGTGGATTAGAAAGAAAAGGAAGAAAATGATGATGATGGATATGGAATGCAAAACATATGTTCCTCATAAGAATGTATAACTGATGATGGCTATGGAATGCAAAATATATGTTCCTCATAAGAAGATATAACTGATGATGGCTATGGAATGTAAAACACATGTTCTAAGAAGTTATGACCCAGTTATATATGTTATAATGCATACTGAAACATCATGTCTCTCAAACTCGTAACTATTATGCTAATGGACAGATGGGCAGGTGATTTTTGCGAATGAAGACACCGAAATAACATGCATGAGAAACCACTATAAAGAGACTACAGAGACTTGAGAAAGTGAAATGTTCTCACCTACTACCATGTCATGTTTGATAGATCTCCTCTTTTATTGTCTACGGTGCCTCCTCCTTTGTCCTTCAGTTCTTGTTTCTTGTGGGTATCAAGGGCCTCTTGATATTGGGTGGTGGTGTGGGGCTGATGAGCTCGTCGTTTGGTTGAGGGAGAAAAGAACAGAAAAGAAAAACTAAAGAAAAGAAAGAGAAGTACTAACCGGGTCGTTCCAGCCAGCAGATGATGTCCTCAGGCTTTGATAGGAGTTGGCTTGGGTGAGAAAAAAGAGTGGAGGGAGGAAAGTAGTAAGGAGATGGGCATGAATATGAGCGGACAGGGTGGAGACTGGGAGGAGAAAAATAGGAAGAGAGAGACGAGAGGAAAAGCAATTAACATATATAGAAAAAAAAACAAATTAAGAGAGAGGAGAAAAAGGAGTGCAGAAAGTTGGGCGTCGGTATGTCAGGGGAGTTGACCATAAAGTGGCTTGTGTTGATTTTTTTTTTTTATAAAAATGATAGTTTTTTCCTTACATCCACTAAATAAAATTGAGTATGTCATTGTTTACAAAAAAATACTATTATTTTTATGGCAAATCCCAATGGTTTCTCTCTCTCAATAGCTTTCTCATGCACGTGAAGTCTAATCACGTATTTTGAAAGTTCCATCGATCTAGTAATGGGCCATGCATGAATTGAGTCAATTATAATGGTCACATATTGATTACAATGGAATTATCTTATTAGGGTTAGTCTCTCCCACTAAATGTAGTATGGTAACTATCAACATTACACGGTTTATAGAAAAATGAACCCAAGCTTTCGGAATTTTACATATAGATGAAAGGACAAATGATGGTGGTTGTAAGGCTATTGATCTTGGGACATGGAAAGCATTAAAATAGAAAGGCAAGGGGTATATATTTGCAAATACTGAAACCAGATTGGACTTTTTATAAACCCTAAGAACCTATTAGGGTGATGGTATGAAAGTAAGCCCCTTTCGTGATGGGGCGATAATAGTGTATGAAGGGTGATTTACCAAATATTTAAGGAAGAGAACTGTTTTCGTGGCTAGATCCTCCTGATCCCATTCCAGAAAGTGCGATAATCCACAAATATTTTGGGGTAGTCGCACAATCCAAGGAACCAAGAAGCCATAAAACCGAAAAGCACGTACAGAGAAAATATCATCTAGTCAGAGAGATTGTGCAGAGAGGTGACATAGCTATCGCCAAAATAGCATATGCGGATAATTTTGCAAATCCCTTTACTAAGCCTTTCACTACTAAAGTCTTTGAGCGGCATATAGACGGGATGGACATAAGATGCAACCCTGACTGGCATTGAGTCTAAGTAGGAGATTGTTAGATTGTATCACCTCAATCCAGTGGATTATCTGAATAAACTGATTTATTTCATTAATTAATGAGATTTTTTGTATATAACCCCCTAAGGTTTATAGGATTTGTAAATAGGCCCTGAGGTTTTAATATTTGTAAATAGGCCGCTGCTTTTTATTTTTAATACCTTTCATGTCCTCAAAATCAATATTCTTAATAAGAATGGGCAGCCACAATGAGATTTGTGTTGGATTTTTATATAAATGACAGTTTTTCCCTCACATCCATTAAATAAAAATGAGTATATTATAATTTACAAAAATACCATTATTTTATCTCAAGATTCAATGATTTTCTTAATAACTCTCTCATGCATAGGTCCAATGGTGGCCCCAAGCCCCGGCCCACTCGTATCTGAGAAAAGTCCCCCCACCCCACCTCCCCCTGTAAATTCTAAAATTTATTTTTTTTACATTTGCCCATTCCCCCAATATTTCTTTTACACCCCTTGCAAATGAAGCATAATCTTGTATTTGGAGACTTTCATCAATCCAATGGTTGGTCATATATGAAATGGATAAATCATAACCAATTATAACTACAGGTGTTGATTGTTGTCATGATCAATTTGGATTTAATGAAATGAGCTTTGTATTGATAAAATAATGAATTTATATAGGGTTATTCTCTCCCACTAAGTGCAATTGTTAATGTTAAATGCTTTATAAAAAAAATTAGTCCAAGCTTTTGAGATTATGCATATAATAAGGATAAAAGAAATGGACAAAAGTGTCATGTCGCTTTAAAAACCTATGGTGGTTGGAAGACTATTGATTTTGAGGACACAGGAGGTATTAAAATGGCAATGTAGGGGCCTATTGGCAAATAGTAAAACCTCAAGGGCTTATTTACAAATCCTACAAACCTTAAGGGGGTATATACAAAAAGCTCTCAATTAATTTATATTTATCATGTTTTATTCATGAGATGAATGGTATTTTATTCTATGTTTACACATGACCAATACAAAATAACATGATGGTGAACCGGAGCCCATAAGTATAATAGATGTGATCCATATGTTTGGATGAGATCTACGTACGGGAGACATAGATTACAAATCTTACACTTAAATTGATTCACAGTCAATGATGAGATTGGGCATCTCATCTAATGAGGGTGCAACACTGTGATTATTATGAGATAGTGTGATATGTCTCAATCATCAAAGTGTAAGACTTTGGATCATTGTGCTGGTACATTAAATATACTGAAGGACCATGAGTAGCACCTTGTACAAATCTGTCTTTGATAAAAAGACCGCTCTCATAATTCCCAAGTAATAGGCTCTTAATCTTGAGAGATTAATGAACCCAAGTTTCTACTATACATTACTTTGAGTCATCAATGAGTGATGCCAATTGTAGGTCAATACTTCAATGTCTTGGGTACGTGATACTGGGGTTGTGGGAACATATAATTCTCAAGATGGAATCTATCATCACAAATATCCCCTTGTGCCAGTTAATGAATTTTATCATTAGTGGGTGCGCACCCATCTCAATTAAGAGTTAATTGGATGGTATTGATGATTATTGTGATTAATTGGGTCACAAGGATAATAATAGATCGATCCAATTTGGTTGGACAGATTTATTCCAATAGATCCATGGATATATTTGATGGAGGGGCCTACTTGTAGTAAATGAGAAGTTTAGGATACTGGAGTGCAATTGCATTTAATTAGTAGACTTATTTGCAATTAATTGTGGGTCTGGAGTTCACATGAGATGTGGGGTCCGGATTCCTAGTTGGAGCCAAATATTAAGGAATCTCTAGTGGTTCTCGTACTAGCCCTTATAAGAGAAGGTTGCTAATCTCATTAGAAATCTTAAGGAAAGGAGGAGTAGGATACTTACTAAGAATATGAGTGAGACTTCTAATCTTGGTCTAAGAGCAGGTGTGCCAAAAGCTGGTGAGAGTTAGAGATCTTTACACACAATAATAATCTCTCAAGTTCCCCTCTCTTCCTCCTTTCTCTCCTCTAGTTTCCTACTAGAGATCTAGGGTTTTTCTTCTACTTGGAGATCCCACCATTCTCCTTTAGAAGTTATCTAAGAGGGTCATAGCGTGGAAGAACACATAGGTAAGGGAGATCAAAGTTTGCGAAAAGAGTTTTCGTAGCGATCAAGTTCTTGATTATAGCACAACCGAGCTCAAAAGGTATAGACCTATTATCTATTTGAATTAGTAGATCTAGCTATGCTTGTTGTTCCTTGATCTATCTTTTTGGTGATTGTTTGATCTTAATGCATGAGATTAGGGTTTTAGATCTTGGGCTTGGGTTCTTGGCCTTATGGATATTTGATCCCTGCATTAAGTAGGTCAAAAAGTCTTGAATATCTATCCATGAGGCCCACCTACTTCCAATAATTGGTATTAAAGCGATCCCTATATTCTCATCCCATTAGATCGGTCTTTTAGATCTAGTTTCCACATGAGATGTAGAATAGATGGATCTAGGGTTATACAAGGATCAGATTTGATGTTTTGTTGCATGTATTATGTTTTCTGTATGGATGAGAAGGGACAAGTTTGGGCAAAAATCGCAGTTTCCTGTAAAACCTGGAGTCGGCGCTTGAGCGGGCTCCCATCAGCTCGAGCGGACTCGGCCACTGCCAGTTGGGCGCTCGAGCGGGCTCCAGTCCGCTCAAGCGGACCCAGTTTCTATGAGTGTCCGCTCGTTTTGGCAGTGTCACAGCTTTTATCGGCGGCCACTGGTCCTTGCTATAAGCAGTTTTTCTTGCAATGGTGCCAAGCCCTAGTCCCTATTGTATATGTGATACTAACTTTGCAGGTTGTTGTCATCTCCATGTGGCCCCACAAGTTTCTATTTTTGTCATGATTATTGGTTATTTTGGGCAACTTGTAAAGGGCATCATGGTTTCCTTCGTTTCTCGTGAAGGGGCAATGCATGATGAATTTCCATAAGCCCATTTTATTTTTATTAATAGATTACCATGTAAATCTCATTGTTGAGATATAGGAAGTTATGTAATTTTCAGTTTTAAATTCTGGGTGATTTTCAAGACATGATAGATGATGATGATGGACTCTTAACCAAAGAGTTTGGGATAGCCAAATAGTGTGGAGTTACTCAAAGAGATTGAGGAATCCCAAAGAGTTTGGAAGATCAAGAAGTCCAAGACATCTTTCCACATTGAGCCACGTGGAGGAGAGGACTTTCTAATATTAGAATTTCTAATCTTGCATGGATACTTGCTTTATTTAGACTTTTTATATTTGCATAGTTGCTTGTTTTATTTCTTACCAAAATCTAATCAAAACACAACAATTATAGTAATTGGTCAAATCAATTTCATATTTTGGAAATGGTTCAAAATAAGGAATTAGTATTGGTGGGCCCATGATTTGGACCCACTAGAAATACTAATCTTTTTAACCGGACTTTCCATAATTCTAAATTTGACTTGGATCCAATTATTATTATCATGAGATGATGTATGTTTATATCATCATGTGGGCCTCAATTCTAAAATATTAAGTGGGAGGGGGGCATTTAAAATTGAGAAATCTCCATGGTTTTCCACCGTAGGTCCATTGTAAGGTAGGCACGTGCCTCATGCCATCAGAGAATGGTCATTCCCCATGGAGGGCATTTGTTTTATTGATTACTAGATATGGATTTCCTTAAGATAGCATTGATAAGACGGGGTGAGGTGCACTCCCCAAGGAGGTGCTGTTCACAACGGTTTTCTTGCAATGTTAACCGGTGGGTCACACTTAACTAAAATAATGACATAGTATCCCCAAGGATTTGCCTCATGTTTTTTAGAAACCAAAGTTTAATCAGGTGTCACACATTATTAAGTATGAGATACCTAGAAAATAATGAGTGATAGGGATCATGGAATATTAGTCTTAGATCCATATTAGAGTGATATTGATCCACACCAATTTAAGGGGCATTTGCACTCCCCAAGGAGGCATGTCCCAAAGGATTGGGATTCCGATGTATCCTTAATTTAACTGGTTAGAGGATTCAACAAATTTGGTGGAATGCTAAAACCTAATATCATTTAAATTTATTAATTGCATGTATGGTTGTGTGTAACAGTCTTTCAGCATGAATTCATCTACATTCAATTCCTTTGCAACCATTCTAAACCAAAATAAGCTAGTGGGATCCAACTATGTGGACTGATAGAGAAACCTGAATATAGTCCTGACCGCATTAGGATATAAGTATGTCCTTACCACACCCTACCCTACAGAACCTGAGACAGATGCACCATAGGATCAAAAGGACCTTTACACCAAGTGGATAAAAGATGACGAAATGGCCAAGTATTACATGCAGGTATCTATGTCAAGTGTTCTTCAACACCAACATAAATCCTTTAAGTTTGCATCCGATATTATCTCGAACTTAAAGGAAATGCTTAGGGACCAAGACAGGCCTGCTAGATAACTAGCCATGAGAACTGTAATGGGCACTAAGATAGCTGATGGGACTCCAGTACAAGACCACGTTTTGAAAATGATGGACTCATTGAACGAGTTGGATGTCCTAGGTGCCGAGATTGATGCAGAATCTCAGATTATTATTATCCTGGAGTCGCTACCAGACTCATTTAATAATTTCAACCTGGCAACAAAGGGTATTATCAAAAAGCCAAGTGTCAATATGACATAAAAGTCATATGCCAGGTTCAAGTCGAAAGGCAAAGGCTGGAAAGGCAAGAAGAAATCGGTCCCCAAAGGCCAAAAGGTGGAAAATGGTCGTAATGGTGGTGTGGCAAAGGCTAGTAAAGGCACAGGGGCTAAGCCAAAGGGAAAGTGTTTCCACTATGGTATTACAGGACATTGGAAGAGGAACTGTCCTGATTTTTTACCAAAGAAAAGGACCATAGGTATGATCGAGTTACTTGTTTCTGAAGTTAGTTTTCCAACTAGTACTTCAGAATCCTGGTGTGTTGACTCCGGTGCAACTAATCACATATGTGATTCGTTGCAGGGGTTCCGGAAAACCAGGAGGCCTAATAGCGGTGAGATCATTATCAAGCTGTGATAAGATGCTTAGGCAGAGGCGGTGTCAGTGGGAGTAGTTATATTATGCTTTTCAAATAATAAGTTGATTTTGTCAGACACTTTATATGTACGTACCGTCTTTAAGACGGAATTTAATTTCAGTTTTAAGTTTAGTGAATAAGAATTATTCTATTAACTTTGGTACGTACTAAAGTAGTCATTAAGAGGAATGGTACTTTTATATATTTTGGCAAGGTAATCAACGATCTTTATTTGTTAACTCCCACAATTTATGAGATACATGACACTTAAATAATTAATAGGACAAATAGACCAGCATTAAAGAGAAAGTCACCTTCATCTAATCCAACAAAACTTTGGCACCTGAGGTTAGGTCACATTAACCTAGATATGATTGACAGGCTAGTGAAAGATGGTTTTTTTCCTTCATTGGTGATAGAACCAATATCTATCTGCGAGTCCTGTCTGAAAGGCAAAATGACTAAGATACCGTTTTCTTCAAAAGGCAATAGGGCCAAAGAGTTATTGGAAGTAGTGCATATTGATGTGTGTGGTCCCATGAATGTAAGAGCAAGAGGAGTACACATAACTTTCACAGATGATTACTCAAGATATGGATACATATACCTTATGCACCGTAAATCCGAAGCGTTTGAAAAGTTCAAAGAGTTTCGAGCGGAAGCGGAAAAGCAATTAGGTAAATGTATCAAGACTTTTTGATCAAATCGAGGATGCAAATATCTCTTTGATGATTTTATGGGATACTTATTAGAAAATGAGATTTTATCCCAGTTGTCTGCTCCTGGTATGCCTCAACAGAATGGAGTAGCAAAAAGAAGGAATCACACTCTTTTAGATATGGTTAGGTCTATGATGAGTTTCTATTAGGATTGACCATATCCTTTTGGGGGTATGCTTTGGATATTATGACATACATACTAAACCTCGTACTATCTAAGTCAGTACCTAAGACTCCTCAGGAGTTGTGGTCTGGGCGAAAGCCTAGTCTGCAACATTTATATATTTGGGGTTGTCCGGCACATGCGCTAAAGGTAAAGACGGACAAGTTGGAATCGAAGTCGGTAGTATACACTTTTGTAGGATATCCTAAAGGAACTAAAGGTTGATTATTCTATAATCTCAAAGAGCAGAAGATACTTGTCAGTACCAATGCAGTTTTTTTGGAAGAAGATTATATGATTGACCGGAATACTTTAGAAAGGGCTATCTTGGAAGAAATTCAAGAACAATTAGTTCCAAATCAAGAAAAAACCGAACTTGAGGAAGACCAGCTCTTACCTGAACTAGTAGTTACACCGGAGCCTCGTTGTAGTGGGAGGATTGTTAGGCCTCCTAACAAGTTCATGCTACTAGGAGAGTCTTACGAGGTAATTCCAGAAGAACATGAACAAGATCCCTGTAACTATGATGAAGCAATAAATGATAAGGATCCGGGACGTTGACAAGATGCTATGAAAGCTGAGATAGAGTCCATGTACTCTAATCAAGTCTAGAAACTTGTGAACTTGCCTGCCACTATCAAACCTATTGGGTGCAATTGGGTCTACAAGAGGAAGAGAGGACCGGATGGAAGAGTTGAGACCTTTAAGAGCAAACTTGTTGCGAAAGGGTATACTTAGAAAGAGGGAATCGATTATGAGGAGACCTTATTGCCAGTAGCCATGTTCAAGTTTATCTGGATACTCTAATCTATTGCGGCTCATCTCAACTACGAGATTTGGCAAATGGATGTCAAAATGATGTTTCTTAACGGTCATTTTGAGGAAAACATCTATATGATGTGGCCAGATGGTTTTGTAGCAAAGAACCAAGAGCAAAGAGTTTGGAAACTACAGAAGTCCATTTATGTACTAAAATAGGCATCTCGGAGTTAGAACATCCGTTTTGACTAGGCAATCAAATCTTTTTATTTTTGTTAGAATTCGGATGAGTTATGTGTGTACATGAAAAGTAAAGGACGGAGGGTAACCTTTGTTGTATTATATGTCGATGACATCATTCTCCTTAGAAGTGATATAGGGATGTTGTCAACTATCAAAGTTTGATTGGCAAAAACATTTGATATGAAGGACTCGGGAAGAGTCAGCTACATCTTAAGAATCAAGCTTCAATGAGACTGGAAAAATAGGATGGTTGGCTTATCTTAAGATGTGTATATAGATAAGGTACTGGTACGGTTTGCAATGCAAAATTTCAAGAAGGGTATCACACTTTCAAGCATGGATTACACGTTTCTAAAGATTAGTGTCTCAAGACAACTGAGGAAAAGGAGCAGATGAGAGCGGTACCATACACTTTGGCCATTGATAGCCTCATGAATGCTATGTTTTGTACTAGACCGGATGTTTGTCATGCAGTAGGCCTAGTCAGCAGATATCAATCGAACCCAAGTCGTGACCATTGGACTGCTGTAAAAAGTATTCTCAAATACTTGAGAAGGACTATAGATTACATATTGATTTATGGCAGTGATGAGTTGATTTCAATTGGATAAATAGATTCTGACTTCATGTCAGATAAGAATTCCTGGAAATCCACCTCTGGATATGTGTTTATAATGACTCTAATGCAACTATGCTAACTAAATGAACAAGTAAAAACCAATAATATAATAAAAGTTGAATGGAAGACATTAATGATGATTAAATTAAAAATAAAACTGGAAGGATCTAACCAGTAATGGTCGGGAAAAAAGATTGTTCGGACCTTTAATTTATTGCTGTAGTTAGGAAGTGGGTACAGTTTTGAGTACTGGTTGGTCTGGGCTCAACTATGCTCAGTTGGTCTAGAACTATGGTTTGCATTTGGAGGTTGTAGGTTCGAAACTGCACTACTACACTACGGCTACGGGGGAGCTTACCCAGCTTCCCTCTAGACCTAGAGGGATTAGTCCAGCCCAAAGGGTTGGGAACCCTCTCTCCAATAGCGGAAAAAAAAAAAAAAAAAAAGCTATGGTTTGGTTTGATCAATTGGTCTGGACCAAGTGGCTTGGATTTTGTGAGTAGTGTGGGCTCAGTGGCGTGTTAGGTTCGGTTGATGGGTTGTGCATGGTCTTGCTAGTTGGTTTGGGCTCGATTAGGTTGGGCAGTTGTGATGGGGTACTGTTGTTGTTTGGCTCGGATGGGTCGGGAAATTCAGGTGGGGTTGTCTGAGCGATGGGTTTGTGTGTATCGGTGATAACTGAGGTGGGTTGCAAGTTCGGTGGGTTGACTTCGAAAGTTGTGCTTGTGTAAGCTGGGTCCGCTGGTGCAGGTTTTTTTTTTTTTTTTTTTTTTGGCTAAATTACAAATTGAATTAAGAAAGAGAGAAAGAGAGAAATGCTGGTGCCGGTTCGATTGGTGTGGGTGAAGTTCAATTATGAGTTCGCCGTGTTGTACGTACAGGGATGACGTGTGCGGTGTTTGTTTGGCCTGAACGATGATGAAGCCGCTGGCCGATGGGCTAAATGAGTTGGTTGGCTTTGGGTGAGTTTTGCAGGTGGTGTTGGATATTGGTGAAGTGCGTTGGATGTGTTGTGATGTGCATGATGGGTGGAGATGTGTTTGTTTAGGTGGTTAGAGATATGAGGAAGAAGACGAAGATGGTGATGGGTGTGAAGATGGCTGGGATGTGTGTATTGTGGGTACTATGAGTTTGATAGAGAGAGGAGATGATGAGGCAGAGTTTGGTTGATTTGCAGTCGTTTATGTAGATGGTGAAGATGGGTGATGTGGAGATGGGTAGTAGATGATCACTCGGGAAGGTAGTGTTTGTTTAGCTGGATTAGAAAGAAGAGGAAGAAAATGATGATGATGGCTATGCATGGAATGCAAAACATATGTTTCTCATAAAAAGATACAACTGATGATGGCTATGGAATGCAAAACATATATTCCTCATAAGAAGATGTAACTGATGATGGCTATGGAATGCAAAACTTATGTTCCTCATAAGAAGATACAACTGATGATGGCTATGGATGCAAACATATGTCCCTCATAAGAAGATATAACTGATGATGGCTATGGTATGCAAAACTTATGTTCCTCATAAGAAGATACAACTGATGATGGCTATGGAATGTAAAGCATATGTTCCTCATAAGAAGTTATGACCCAGTTATGTTATAATGCATACTGAAAAATCATGTCTCTCAAACTCGTGACCATTTTGCTATGGACAGATGGGCAGGTGATTTTTGCGAATGAAGACACCGAAATAACATGCATGAGAAACCACTATAAAGAGACTACACAGACTAAAGAAAGTGTGATGTTCTCACTTACTACCATGTCATGTTTGATAGATCTCCTCTTTTATTCTCTATGATGCCTCCTCCTTTGTCCTTTAGTTCTTTTTTTCTTGTGGGTATCAAGGGCCTCTTGATATTGGGTGGTGGTATGGGGCTGATGAGCTGGTCGTTTGGGAGGGAGAAAAGAAAAGAAAAACTAAAGAAAAGAAAGAGAAGTACTAACTGGGTCGTTCCAGCCAGCAGATGATGTCCTCAGGCCTTTATAGGAGTTCGGTGAGAAAAAAGAGTGGAGGGAGGAAAGTAGTAAGTAGATGGGCATGAATATAAGTGGACAGGATGGGGACTGTGAGGAGAAAAATAGAAATAGAGAATAGAGAGGAAAAGGAATTAACATATATAGAAAAAAAAAAATTAAGAGAGAGGAGAAAAAGGAGTGCAGAAAGATGGGCGTCGGTATGTCTGGGGAGTTGACCATAAAGTGGCTTGTGTTGATTTTTTTTATTTATAAAAATGATAGTTTTTTCCTTACATCCATTAAATAAAATTGTGTCCATCATTGTTTATAAAAATGCTATTATTTTTATCGCAAATCCCAATGGTTTCTCTCTCAATAGCTCTGTCTTGTACGTGAAGTTATAATCACGTATTTTGAAATTCCCATTAATCTAATAATGGGCCACGCATGAATTGGGTCAATTATAATGGCCGCATGTTGATTAAAATGGATTTATTTCACTAGGGTCAGTCTCTCCCACTAAATGTAATATAGTAACTATCAATATTACACGAGTTTAGAGAAAAATAAATCCAAGCTTTTGGAATTTTACATATTGATAAAAGGACAAATGATGGTGGTTGTAAGGCTATTGATCTTGGGACATGGAAAGCATTAAAATAGAATGGCATGGGTTATCTGTAAATACTTAAACCACATTGGACTTTTATAAACCCTAAAATCCTATTAGGGTGATGGTACGAAAGTAAGCCCCTTTCGTAAATGGGCGATAGTGTATGAAGGGTGATTTACCATATATTTAAAGAAAGAACTGTTTTTGTGGCTAGATCCTCCTAATCCCATTCTAGAAAGTTCTTGATAATCCACAAATATTTAGAGGATCAACCCCATTGTTGAGCTTTCGCCGCTAAAACTCTTTATTGGAAAGTAGGGTAGGTTAGTAAAAACATGATGCAAAATCACAATGTATGTGATTTTTAATTTTCAGAAATATAAGGGGCCGAGGACTTTGTAAGGGATACTAAAAAAGGGCTTACTTTATTGTGCGTGAACTTTTTTATCTCATAAAATTGAGATTTGGTTGAAGGGAATATAAGCTTTAACTTAAGAAAATTCAGATGCAACCAGATTAACATACTCTCAGTAAAAATGGCTTTTCCCATAGTCATTGTAGCATTATAAAAAGAGAATAAATTCTTTACACCAGCGGTGTAAAACTACCATTTTCCTCCAAACCAATCCAAACACACCACATCATATAAAACATCATAAAACTAACCTTTCTCTCTACTGCTGGTTACCATGGTTAACCTTAGGGTTAACTTAAGTTTGAAAATTACACAAAAAAACCCATTACGTATAATATCGAGTTTGTAATATCCTGAAGGCTGCACTTTGCTGAAACAATGAAACAAAAGAGTAAATAAAGAAGTCTAGATTTTGAATTTGAGATCCGAATAACATAATTTGAGATGAAATCATGTTCAGCAAAAAGCAGAGCTCAGGATCAATTGTTATTTGTTAAAAAAGAAACAGCAGTGTACACATTCCATAAAAAATTAGGCCCAACTTTGATTATACTACTAATCATATTTCTCGATGGCATAATGGAGAATGTAACTTTTCTTCATTAATATGAATGAAAAGGTCTATACATAAAGATATGTATCGGCTCCGAGGTACCCAGAGATGAGTACATGATCCAGATTCCAGACTGTTTACATGAAACCTGCCATGGAAGAGTATGCTGCAATTCTATCTAAATCTGGCCTTCTCTGACCACTTTAAACTTTATACGTAATGGGTTTTTTGAGTAATTTTCAAACTTAAGTTAACCCTAAGGTTAACCTTGGTAACCAGCAGTAGAGAAAAATGGTGGTTTTATAATGTTCCGTACGTTTTTGTATGATGTGGTGTGATTGGATTGGTTTGGAGGAAAAGGGTGGTTTTACACCGCCGGTGTAAGGAATTTATTCTCTTATAAAAATCTCCTTAAACTTTGCGAAGACTAAAAAGGTATTTAAATTTCAATATAGACGGTAAAGCCACACAAAGGGATATACAACAAACTCTATTTCTTTTCTAGAAGAACTGGGTGATGGTATACTGAGGGAGAGAGTCGAGATCGAGAGAGAGAATTGGAAAGTTGTAGACAGCGGTGGATGGGTCGATTAGTAGGTTTGGTATGGAGAGAAATTCTATACTCTCTTAACTCATAAAGAACAGCCTTCTTTTCTTAAAGGCCTCGATCTTTCTCATCATTCCAATATTGTTGGGTAAATTACTTAGAGATAATTAGCGAAAGGTCCCCAAAATGGAATGTCTCCAGCCTCCAGTCCAGACAAAATTTGTTTAAGGGCTTTGGTCCACTCAGCTAGACTATTTGCAGCCAGAGGTCCCTGGATCCACACAATCACATAATTGAGGACTAATTTTCCCTTCAACTGTTTTATGAATAAAATTTTAAAATTTCAAATTTCAAATCTTGGATTCTCCCTCCTTGGGCTTGGGCAATCATGCACGGAGAGAGATTGAAGAGATTAAGTCACAAGCAGATAACCCATTCGGAGAGGAAGAAAAGAAAACCGGACGCAGTGCCTCCCTTCGCCGGTGACGATGAGAACCCCAGAGCCTCTGTTTCCTCAGATATTGCCATCCTATAAAAATCGTTTTATTTCCGTCTTCTTCTCTTGATCAAGAGTGCGGCCCACCTCTGTATTCCAGATCCAATCCGGAAGAGCCTGAGACCAAGTCTCCACAGGTTTCTTAAACACCCATCTCTTGCTTTTTCCATCTCTGTCCCATCATCCAATTGAGATTTTCATTTTCCGCTTCATTTATTGGTTGCTGGTGGGATTTGTGGAGGTGGGTTTCGCTGTGTAGTTTCATTAAGATGGAACTCTAGACTTTTTATAATGTTTCTCCATTTTTTAAGCTTTTGACTTAGATTGTGGAGATGGGTTTCTTAGAACCGATTTCTCAGATTCCATTCATGATGACTAATGGAGCTTAAGAGGGAAATTAAAGGAGGAACTGTTGTGTTGGACGGAGGTGATGATGGAAACAGAGTGGGTTCTGCATAGTGGATTGGAGCAGAGAAGTGGGGCTGTTTGTTTGATGGAGTAAGAGGAGAAAAAAAAATCATGTGTTTCTGAAGATGAGTTCATGTTAATGAGTGGTTGTGATGAACTTGGTTTGGTGTGGTTAAGTTGCAGTGGGTTATGAGATGGGACTTTGGCGCAGGCGACGCTGATTCTTGATTTCTGGTTACAGAAACCAGAAATCGAAGAAGAAGATCTCGTTGGGTTTTGTGGTCTGGGCCAGGCCGGGTTCTTTCCAAGTCCGGGTTGGGTTCTATCTGACTCGTGTTACAGCATAGCTCGGCCGGCCCAGACCACAAAATCCAACATCTTCTTCTTCCTACGCTTTCTGGTTTTTGGAACTAGAGACAAGTAACAACAGCCATCGTCTTCGGCGAAGACCTGTGCAGTGATGCGGCGATGCTCCTTCTCAGGCGACGCGCAATAAGTCCAGCGACGACGATCCCGGAAGAACCTTATTCTCTGGTTTCTGTAACCGGAGGTGAAGATTGCAGCCCTACTGCCTTCCTTCTTCCTTGAGTCAGGCAGTGGTGCAACAGTAGCAGGGCCGTCGTCTTTTGACAAATGTATGAGTTTTATGAAATTTATCTGAGTTTTGGTGAAATTTATCTAAGTTTTTATCAAGTTTATCTGAGTTTTAACAAATTTATATGAGTTTTTGTCAAATTTATCTGAGTTCTGAAACAAATTTCTCTGAGTTTTTCTTTTTTTGTCAAATTTATTTGAATATTGCACAAATTTATCTGACTTTTGAAACAAATTTCTCTGAGTTCTGGATAAATCTAGCTGAGTTTTTGTCTAATTTATCTGATTTTCTGGAATAAATTTATCTGATTTCCTGATCAAATTTATCTGAGATCTGAAATTTGGAAAATTGGTTTATCTTAGTTTTGGCAAATGTATTTGCGTTTTTTTTAAATTTATTTACATTTTTAATTTTATTTACGTTTTTTGAAATCTATTTGCGTTTTTCAATTTTATTTGTGTCTTTTGAAATTTATTTATGTTTTTTGAAATAAATTTAACTTAGTTTTGGCAAAAATACTTGAGTTTTTGGAAAAATTTTCAGAAATTTGGAAAATGATTTATCTTAGTTTTGGCAAATGTGTTTGCGTTTTTTAATTTTATTTGCGTCTTTTGAAATCCATTTGCGTCTTTTGAAATTTACTTGCATTTATTGAATTTTCTTTGAATCTTTTGAGATTTATTTGAGTCTTTTGAGATTTATTTACATTTTTTGAAATTTATTACGATCTTTTTAAACTTATTTGCATCTTTTTAAATTTATCTGCATTCTTTTGAAATTTATTTTTTTTTTTTAGTTCTATTGCTTTTTTTTTGAAATTATTGCATTTTTTTAAATTTATTTGTGTTATTTTGAAATGTATTGGTGTTTTTTTAGAATTTATTTGAAAATATCATTAATGGGATTCCTTTAATCGTGGGCAATTAAGTTATAGGATATGATTCCTTTAATCTAGGGCAATTAATGGGATTTCCCACTAATCATGTGATAAGATTTAAAAAAAGGGCAAATTGGTCATTTCAGGTATGAGAAAGTGTGTGGGGGACCTTTGGCAGCATGACTTTTTTTTGTGGATTGTTTGCATTAAAGTCACACTTTGAGGGACCTCTCGCCGAATCCCCAATTACTTACGAAGAATGTGCAATTGAAAAATTAAATAAATTATTATTATAAATAATTAGCGAATAGTTGTGAATGTGAGAAATTGAATAAGAAAGCAAA
This sequence comes from Umbellularia californica, assembly GCA_028538565.1. NCBI lineage: Eukaryota > Viridiplantae > Streptophyta > Magnoliopsida > Laurales > Lauraceae > Umbellularia > Umbellularia californica. The sequence continues at coordinate 44,283,106 of JAPQWN010000004.1, forward strand.
AGAAAAATGGGCAAGTCACACCAATTAAAATGCTTTATTAAAGACAATAGTTTTCCACATGCAGGTGGTTTTGATGAAATTCCGTCCGCAGCATATAATGCCAACTCTAATTCAAAGTCTGCACACTAGAATAAAAAATATGGAATTGCCCTTAAAATCAAAGTAGAAAACAACAGAGAAGAAGATGCTATTAGAAAACTACTTCTGAAAATGCCGCATTCTGCTCAGTTTTAATATTATATAAAAAAACCTTGAAAATTACCTAAATTTATAGAGTGGGAAGGCATCCCTTAGAATTGGGTCACATCCACAAAAATGCCTCCAGCGGTTTATTATTTTTTAATACACATCTCATCTAAAGGGCACGAAAGATTTAGTTTTGAAAAGACATATCCAAGTCTCAAGTGCCTCTAGAGATTTATTATTTTTTTTAAATTACTGGCTTTTAGAAAATATCCAACAATCCCCCATAATTTCTAAAAACACATTTTTAAAGAAAAATAATTAATAATAATAGGAAATAACTAAAAACTGTATAATGCATTCCTCGCAAGTGGATGACCCTTGAACCTAAAGATAGAATATGAATTATAAGACTTTATTGTGAGTAAGTGACCTAATTGAAGTTCACGATACATATTCACATTATACAATATGGTCGGGTATCCATATTCTCCATCCATGCTATTTCACAGGCCATGTGCTAGTACTGGTCTTAGCGAATGCTATAGAGTCTTACTGACAAAACCCATAGGAGGCGGCCATGACCTCCACATCTGCAAAGGCAAATCCATCAGAAATGCTTTCGCTCACTCCGCACTAAGCCATGAGTCTGTTAAGGACTAAAAAGCTTAGCCAACATAGGTGACGGCTAAACGGTGCACAAACCTCAGAGATGGGCAAATTTGGAACACATCAATTTCCCTCATTAGTTCCAATTATATATGCATTGCGAGGAACATCTCAATATACCCTCTGGTGGACAATACATCTAACCAAAATTCCTTTGAACTCTAACTTAAAGGTTACGAGTAGGCCATGGTCAGTAGTACCCCTCTTTGTCTGTAAACTCATCTACCTTGAGGTTTAGATTCTCACTCTAGTGATGTAACACCATATTGAGAAATTAGGGGGTCAATCGCCACAACTTGTACTTCATTTACCTTAATTTTACCTGTGTCCATTGACATTTGTTGATGAAAAAAGTACCTTGATTGGTTGTATCATATCTTCTTTTTTTTTGGCTAATGCAGGGTTCCTAACCCTTTGGGCTGGACTATTCCCTCCAGGCCCAGAGAGAAGCCGAGTAGAAACCTTGTGGCCCCTAGGTGGTAGCACAAGTAGACTCAACTTTCGGTTCCTGAAGAGGGGAGAACCGGGGGTCGATACCAAGACCTCTAGCTCCGGAAGAGGGAGGAACCGTGGTCCTGACCACTCGGCCAACCCCTTGGGGTTGATTGGTTGTATCATATCTCTTACACCAATCATGTCCACAATCTGTCATCTGATCTAATAGATGATAATGCATTGTCCACATTTGTGATCTAATCTGATGGATGATGTTGATGATGCATTATCCACAATGCAAAGAATATCATCCGAACTTGGATACCTACTCTGCATCATTAAAAAAATACTAACAAAAGAAAAGGATCATTGTTTCATTCTCCAATTAATAACTCAACACATATATTGGCGTCAAGTTGTACACAAATATTATTAATGATGCAAAACACATCACATAATCCAAAATAGACTCTCATAAACCACAAATTAATTCACAACTCTTCAAATAACTAAGCCCCAAGAGATGGATAATTCTAAAAAGCATGTTAACATTTACTCAAAAGAAATTAATCTACCAATGGATCAAATCAAATGGCCACATGATGAATCTTTGAAATGCCAAATGTGAAAATATGGGTCAATATAAATAAACTTCATATGCAAGCTATATTAAGAAAATAACAAAATTCTGAGTCTCAAAAATTCTGAGTCTTAAATAGAAATCTGATCTGAGAAATCTCACATAATTGCTAAATTATTAAGTGATGATACAAGTCAATAAAATGGGCATGAACTTTATTTTATTGGGTTAGTCTCTCCAAAAATCATCGCATATTTATTAACTAAATATCGCTTGATATCTAAGCCCAAATTCCAATCAAATATGAAAATATTAATAAGCCGGCTTAGGCAATATCACACCCATTATTATATATATATATATATATATATATATATGAAGCGAAGTGGTTTCAAATTGAAATTAGTTACAACTGATTTTGACTAATCCAATTTACCAATTTAATTTAGTTTGACCCTAGAAAACAGGTTGGATCAGGCTAAATTAGGTCGGACCACAGATAAAGCACACTTTTTTGACCCAACCTGACTCGTGTATTTTTAATGACATGGTAAAAATTAATCTGGTTTATGCCAACTCAGGACAATATGGTTTTCAAAAGAGCGACCTGACCAGTACACCACATAGCATTTTTTTATTAATAGTTATCAACAAAGACTTAAAATTAGTTAATGAGAAAGGGACCTGACCCCACTTTGGAATATTGACCGTGAGTTGGAATTTATCTACGAAGTATTCATAAAAATAACTATATTTTTAGAATATTGACCCCTATAAATACTGTTGTTATTATTTTCATACTTATGCATTGTACTTTAAGCATAGATGATCAAACTTTTGAAATAACTATTTTATATGATTTCTTATATAGTCATTAATTTTCTATGACAACCATTTTACAATAAAACTAAACTCAAATGAATATATAATATATGAAATTGATCAACAAAAATAATAAGTTTCATAATAAATAAGAAAATGAAAATATTATTGAAAAAAGAGAAACTCGTGACAACAGCGTGGAGCTAAAGATGAGACGGGAAACTTTCCATGTAACTGATGTACTAACATGTATGCTTGCCAAGGGAGAAAGGGTGGAGTCTAGGTTTTTTCTTTTTTGCGTGTGTGGCTTTAACTTTTATAAATCGTGATGTAAATGGAGTGGAACACTATGATGGACCCCATCTATTAAAAATCATAATTAGTTACATGGAAACTTTACATGTAACTGATGTGCTACCATGCATGCTTGCCGATGGAGAAAGGGTGGAGTCTGGGTTTTTTCTTTTTTGTGTTTGTAACTTTAACTTTTATAAATCGTGATGTAAATGGAGTGGAACACTACAATAGACCCCATCTATTAAAACTCACAATCATTAAGACAAACATCCTTGCTATTTATAGGATACCTCAAATTCTCACCTCATTTTGGGTTATTTCCATGGTCAAATTGATTCTCTGATAAAAAAAAAAATACTGGAGTTTTCCAAATAAAATTTAATTTAATTTAATTTTATTTATTTATTGTTATTTGGACTCTCCATCATGCCTTTTGTCTATTAAGAAACTCCCAATTTCATCATATTTCTATTAAGACAATAGCATTTGAGTGTTAATGGGTCCCAGTGTCTATAAGGTCCACTAATCTAGGGAATTTGAAGTATTTTTGTTTCTTCTGATTATATGATTTTTTTTCTTTTTGTTTAGAATGTGAAATGCCGATTTCTAGGTTGTCTGGTTTATTTAATCCTTAGTCTTTTTTATTTAATCCACTCTTGGTTCTGGGTTGTTAGACCCCGACCCAGCCTAAACCAATTAGTGTATTCTTAGTGTGTGCTTAGTCCTAAGTGGGTTTAGTTACCGTTGGGTTAGAATCTAATTGGTTTTAGTCCTGGATTTAGTTTTGAGAATTTTGAGAGCGTTTAGTGTTAGTCAGATAGGCTCAGGAAGGCCTGAGTGTATGTGCAAGCGTGGGATGATCGTGTTGATTTCTGTGTTATGTGATTTTGATTTCATTTGAACGATTTTATTATTCCTTACAACTTTTGTTTTCGGCCCGTTCGTGTTTGAAGCCCAAAAACCCAAGTTTTGGCCCAAAAGGGGTAAAATTGTCTTTTCTCACCTAAATTTGGACACAAATTTTGAAATCTAAATACCCTGCCAAAATTATATTTTTTGGAAACTAGATTTTTCAAGGATCATTTTATCCTTCTTCGTCGTTTTCATCCAGGGCCCACAAGACCATGTTTTAGCCATCTCTAGCTCAAGACACATGGGGCCCACAATCCACTTCTTAAGTCTTTCTCCTTCCTTTTTCTCATTAACTTTCATTTTCCTGCAACTGCTCAAGAACTAGGCTGAGAAACCCTCTTTTTCTCTTCACTTTCTCCTCTTGAATACACAAGCTAGAAGACTCCAAATGGATTTCTAAGACCACCCTCTTCTTCCTCTCCTTCCAAGCTTCACTTTGGACCCATTTATTGGGGATTTCAGCTAGGCAAGCTCTCCGTTTTCTTCCTTGCTTCTTGTTTGGCAAGCTATAGGTAAGAGCTTCAACCCACCTTTTCAATGGAGTCTTTTTAACTCTTAAGGAACTTGTTTTTCATACATGCAAACCCTTTTGTGGAAATGGGTTCTTTGTTTTCACTTTTGGTTGAGTTTTGAATGGGTTTCATGGGGGTTTTTGTAGCTCTTGGGCTTATCTCTTGGATAGGTGTGCTTGAAGAAGAAAGATTTGTTTGGCATTTGGGCAAGGCAAGTAATCTCTATAGGTTAAAATGTTGCATGTGTGTTTATGGATGTCACGGTTTCCTTTAAATTGCATAAATCTTGTTACCAAGCTACATTATATGTTTTCCCTTAGATTTCTTATGTGATTTTCATTTTCATTACATGTATTGATACCAAGTGCCTTCCCAACTCCCATATTTCTGTTTATAATTGGGAACCCATGCTTTGTTTAGAAATTATGGATTTTTGTTTTGAATGGATATGAATGGTTTCGGAAATGAGTAATGGACCCTTGGAGAGCATGTAGGCTCAGTGAAGTGCAGGTTGAAATAGAAATAAGAAGAAGGGAAAAAGAAATGTGAAAATCTGACTTGAAATGCGCTGCTCGTGCAGTTTCGGTTAGCTTACGGTCAGCTAACAGTTAGCCGAAATCCCCATTTCAGTTAACCGCTAGCCGACCGAGTTCGGCGGTCCCTTTTCCAAAAGCCTGCATTTCAACAGTGAATTTCAGTCATCTGGTGGCTAGTCGAACTGCACCTCCTCGGCTAACCCTGAGCCAACCGAATTCAATTCGGTTCCTTTTCCAGTATGCTATGACTTCTGACTTGGATTCTAGCAGTCAGCATGTCGGTCAGCTGGCGGCTAGCCGACACAGCCTACTTCGGCTAGCCGACAGGTGATCGCGGGCTGACCGAAATTGGCAAAATGCCTGTTTTGAAGAATTTTTGTAAAAGTGAAAACTAGAACATGTTAAGGGACCTTTAGCCTGATATTGTGCACTTGAAAACCTGAAATGTCTTTTAACTTCGGGGGCACTGATTCTCTTTTAAATTCCAACATTTGGGTTTCAACTCCACAATGGTCAACCAAAGGTCCTTACATGTGCTTGATAGACATTGTTTCCGTGCTCTAGTTTTGATATAGTGAATATCATTGTGTACTCGTTTTGAATTTCAAATATAAGCTCATTTGAAGATTTGTTTCAAGTATTAAAAAGGGGATCACTTCTTAAGTTCGTGTGCATATATTTTATGCCTTTTTTGCTAGTCGTGCCTTGTCTTGTTTTAATAAGTGAATTTCGCCCTTATTTCGATTTGTTTCGAACGTGCATCACGTGTTTTTGTGCATTCATGAATCCAAGTGAATACCACGGAGCTTAGGCTGCCCTTTTAGTCTGATCCACCATCAGGGGATCTTTAAACTTGTGGACTATCTACAGATTAGTTGTGTATTTTATTACACATCGTACGTGTCCGATTCCGCGGCCGGAAATCCCCGTCTACCTCAGTGTGATGTGGGAATCGTGTCTTGCTTATCGTGTTTGTCGTGCGTGCTTGCTCTTTTCATTATATATGATAGAGAAAGGATAAGCTCTTTGTGGTTTAACTATTCATGATATTTTGTAAGTATTCATGCTAGTTTTGTTCCATATCCTGGACATATATCTCAGTCAAGTGTATATTTAAAATTCATCAAATTGTTTTAGCATGTTTCTTTAAACAATTATTGTTCCATGTTCATACCTAAATTGATTACCTGCCAAATTGTTGTGTTTGATACTTGCATTTTGGTGCCCAGGTACAGGCGACATTGCCTTTGAGGATGAGCGCCAGGAGGAGGTTGTTGAGCCACCCTCAGTTCGTGAGTGGCAGCTCGACGATGTAAACTAGATGTCGGGCGGGGTCTTGAAGAATACGCTTCACATGTTTGGGTTCTTTTGTTTATTTTGGGAATTGTATTGGCCTTTGTTGCTTCTTATTTTGGGATGTAACAAACTTAACTTTCTTTTGTATTAACTTCTAACTTGAATCATGATGGGAATGCCATGTAGTATTTCCTTGTTTGATATATTGGCCTTGGAGCTATTTTACTTATGCACATGATGTTATTTTGTTACGTCTCCTCGTGATGTGATTTGCTACACACTTCCGCAAACTTAATCATGTGAGTTAGTCCCCGTGTCTTGGGATCCTCACCGTACTTAACTTAGCATGAGGCCTCTTAAAACCGTGCGGCCCCGGAAACCGTAAGAACTTCATAGTAAACCGTGCTCGGGCGAGTTGTCTGCTTTCTTTTTTATTTATTGATTTTGATTGTACACTTTTTTTTTAAGAATGCGGAACTAATGATAAAAAGAATCTCCAATAACATTGGTCCATCTAAATAAAGAATTAATTAAGCTCATTCTTATTATCATCATTTTCTACTTTCTCCAATATAATTCTATTTCTATATGTCAACAAGAGAAAATTCATTTTTTTTCATTCATTTACTTTTAAGTTCATTGTAATTTTTTTTTTGAACAACTTCAATAATTTTTTTGTTTCTTTGTGTCTCTTTTTAGTACCGTCTCATGTCTTATTTGCATGCTTAGTTTAGATCAGTGTTCAACTCAGATTACAATGTGAGCATCTTGAGACAATTGGTGCAATTATTAAACATTTCAATTTGAGAGGTAAACCTTTTTTAATTCATTTACTTTTGAATTCATCATATTTTATTTGAGCAATTTTAGTTATGTCATTTTAAAATGATTTATACAAAAGAATCATCGTTTTAAAATTTCTATAGATTTGCAATATTTTTATCACTACACCAAAAATGGCAATTAGGAACGGCCTTTGAACCATTTGTAACATGAATAGAAACGGTTTTGAACTGTTTCAAAAAATGGTGTTCCTAAAATCTTGGAACGGATTGTATCTGTTCCAAAATAAGAAATTTGGAACGGATAAAACCCGTTCCAACGTGTGAATTTTGGAACGGTTCTAAACCGTTTCAATACTGTGCTACTACCGTTCCTTTTATTTATCTTGGAACAGTTCTAAAAACCGTTCCAAAAGCGTTGTCAAATCGTTCCTATTCTAGATTTGTTTAGAATCGTTCCAAATTTAGTGAGAACGGTTTATAACCGTTTCTAATGATTAAAAAATTATTTTTTTAAAAAACATTGTAATTGCAAAATTTTAATATGCCACCAAAACAAATGCATTTTAAAAAAATTTAATAAATTGTAGCATTCAGACCTATACACATTCATAGAAAACAATCACCAAATGATTCACAAAATCTAAAATTGAAATCAATAGACTAGAACTCAAATATTAAATTTATAATATTTGAATATCCATACATCACACACCCACCTCATATAACCTTCTAACTACTTTCATCCACTCAAAAAAAAAAAAAAAAAAAAAAAAAACAACAACAACAACCAAAGAGTCTACCCCTTCACATTGTTGTGGCTTTAACTTTCTCCAATGTTGTTTTTTGCTAGCTAATACCAATTGTTGTGGTGGAAAAAGCCCTCCAATTAACTTGTAGCATTCTTTGCAACGAGCTGCTTTTCTTGCACAAGTATATATTTTTTAGCATCCTCCTGAAAAAAACAAGAATTGGTCTGATCACAAATATTTTTCTTCTAAATCGAAATGGCCTGAAATAGGATATAACTCTATTTTTTTTGATAATCTGAAACAGACATTTTACTACTCTTATGTCATGTCTAGCCCATATTAATCTTTGCTTCAATTACCTTATCCATCCTATAAGAAATGATTCCAAAAATTTCAATCATATATCTCCAACTCAACAACTGGCGCATATGAATGGTCCTCAAGTAGTGCATCATTTCCATAAAATTATAACCCATTTATAAATTTAAAACCTAGAAAAGCATATGAATGCTGCAGCAACCTCAAATTCCATGAACTAGGCAACAGGAAAAAAAAAAAAAAACCCTTCCCATACACTTTGTACATATCTATGGGGCAGTTGGTGATATTTTAAGATACGCCATCTGTGTATATCCATTGAAAACAGAAGTCTCAAAATTAGTTAAACCAAGCCTTTTGAGCAAGTCAAACCTACCATCTTCAATAATTGGGTCAGGTGCACGAGCAGGATCATACCTCGTTTGATGAGTAAGTGAAGGTCGGCCACTGGAGGGAGCTCCCAATAGACATCTAGCACTGATTCCACAAACCTGCTGTTCTGAAAATGTTTTGCATGGGAAATTTCCTTGTTGCTGTGGTTGAAATCATCTCGCATTTCCCCTCTTACGCCTCACCACGAGTCGCCCTTTCCACATAGTTCCTCTCTGTCCACTGCCTTCTCCCAGAACTTCTTACGTTCCATTCTTTTCCTAGCTTCATCGCTACCTCTAAAGCAACTATGTCCTCCACCTACATATGGTAAAATTTACAAAGAGATATAACACCAAAATTTAAAGCTTTTAAGTTCCTGCGAGCAGCACTTATCATGATCCTTGATCGTCTACAACATTAACGACTAATTGACAATGGTCCACATAAACCTCACAAAAAATTATACACGTAAAGATAAATCCAAACGTTAAAGAAACAGATCCATCACTTTCTTCGGTCTGCAAGAACTACATTCTCCATCCATTGACCATAACATCTGAAGCAAAAGTGGAACATCATTGGAGCTTGAGCTAAAAATTATCCCCATTTGAAACCAAGTGAACTTTTAAAGTTTGTTCATAATAGCTTAAATATGGTGAAGTACCTGATTATATGAAAGGAGAACCAAGGAGGCCTGGTTTTCAAATTCACAACTTTGTGTCCATACCATTCTATGTTATGAACAATTATAACAATAACTCCTCCTTCCAATTTTTAAGTTCACTCTTTCATATCAATGAAAAATCCCACCAGTTCTATCAATCACCAACTCCCCTCCATGTTTGGCACTATGATAATACAACTTAGTAGAGGGAACCTAGAAAAACCAAATTGAAGCTGACTTTTGAATTGGGAATGAGTTTTATAGAACTACTAATGGAGGTTTTTTTGCTATGATGGACATTGAATATTTCAAAACTAAAACGAGTTCAAAATTTTGAATAGAGGTATGACTCCAATTTTTCCCATGACAGACACAGATCTGGATTCTGGTTGTACCCAATTTGCAACTTAATTGGATTTCTGCAATGTTAAGATGTGCATCCATTTGCCGTGGTTTTCAACAACTCGTAATAGTTTGCAACATTGAGAGCCAAAGAAGATCTACGGCAATAGATTTTAACCAACAATGCTTTCAACAATATCATGATTTCTCTCAATCAGATACAAAAAGATCCAATTCAATCAAACAAAATCATTCACCCTATCCTAGAACTCTATATAGACAATGAGCAAAACCACATTGCTGGATTAAAATACTTAAGTATTTTAATTAAACAGGATATAGATAATAAATAAATGAGTTACAAGTAAGCGTTCTTCATTAGAAAAAATCTAAAGAAATGATTCTTAAAAATATTTGCTCATATTTGAAAAGAAATAAGCACACACACACAAATGTCAAAGTAAGGCAAATTGCATCATACAATGAAAATAAATGATCTAAAGAGAAATTTGATTCTCAAGAATAAAAATAGAGTCTTACAAAGTTCCCATCTTTAGTAAATTCGCAACATACAGATCAGTATCTACCAAGTTCCCATCTTTAGTGAACTCGCAACATACACATCAGTGTTTATGAATACATTGTCAAAGCAAACTTCAATTAAAGTTTGAAATACAATAGATAGTACAACAGGACATCAATCATCCAAATTTTAGAAAGCTCCAAAAAAGAACAAAAATTCTCAACATCTCCAACTATATACAAAACTAACCTAAGAGATTTAGCAACAAAGAAAGAAAATTTGCAGAAGAGGAAAGGGAAAAGGAGATTTTATATAGGGTCTTCAACACATGAGAAATCCAAGTAAAAATCACTGCTTTGCAGCAGATAGATCATACCATTTATATATACACACTAAACAACACATGGGGAGTTAGAGGAATCTATCAAACTAAAGTTTTAGGGGTTAAGCATACTCATATTGTAAATCTCTATTTAGTAGCGGCTTCCATGTTAGTAAGCAGCTTAGAGCATGCCCAATGAGTCTTGTATTGTTGAACATGCATCCATCTACTTCAAATATAATCAAGAAGCACCTTAGACTTTATTTATTTGCTCGACCTAATAGAAAAAATTCAAAACAAAAATAAGTATAAAAGGTAAAGCGAGGTGATCGTATACATCCAAATGTGAATACGCATTGTGATGTGTGAAGTCATTTATAGCTAATTTAAAGAGGATATTTGCCTTGCACCATCCTCATGCTTATTAGATGTTGGTTTCTCAAGTCCCATTTCACAAGAAAAAAATAATAGTAGAATTCTATAAGATTTATGAACTACTATTACAAATGAGAAAGAAGAGAAAGCAATACATAATTCATGTTATTCCACAAATCTATGGCTACATATAATCAACAAATCTACCTGATTTCGAAACTTAATCTATAACAACAACAATGTCCAAGCACATCCTAAAAAAACGTAATATCTAAGCCCAAAAAGAAAAAGAATAGAATTTTTCAATGTTTTCAACTATATACAAAACAAACCTAAGAGATTTAGCAACAAAGAAAGAAAATTGCAGAAGAGGAAGGGGAGAAGAAGATATTTATAAAAGGTTTTCAACATATGAGAAATCGAAACAAAAATCAGTGCTTTGTGGCATATAGAATGTAACATTTATACATGCATACTAAATAATAACACATGGGGAGTTAGAGGAATCTGCCAAAAATAAAAACTCAAGTGTTAAGCAGATTCATATTGTAAATCTCAGCTCAGAGTATGCCCAATGTATTGTTGAACATGCATCCATCCACTTTAAATCTAATCAAGAAGCACTTTAGATTCCATGTTTTATTTGCTCGACCTAATAGAAAAAAAAAAGACAAATACAAAAATAAAAAAGAAAAAGCAAAGATAAAAGGTCAAGAGAGATTATCATATAATCCTAATGGGACTATGGATTGTGAAGTCTGAAGTCCTTTATAGCTAATTTAAGGAGGATGTGGTATGGGTATTCTTTGGCTTTCACCATTCTCATGCTTATTAGATGTTAGTTCTTGAGCTCCCATTTCAATTTTTCGAGAATCACTCTCATCACAACTTTTGACAACTCAAAAAAACCTTAAATGAGCTAAATTCGAAAGCAAGAAGAGTTTCAGTGAGCATACTCCTTACAACCGCAAACTTCAAACACAATAGCAAATGGAAAAAAAAAGAATATCAGAGAGTTTGGTCAAAGTAAAAAGAGTATGGTCAAAGCATGGGAGATCTAAAAAAATTAAAAAAAGGTTAGGGATTTTAGCCAATTCAAAATAGTAGTTTATTTTCTGTAAATCTACGTCCACAAAATACCACAACAATTTTAAAAAATGAAAGAATTTATGTATATCAATGAAGCAACATTATAGCTTCGTATGCAATACCTAAATTTAGATACATTAAGGACTCAGAAAGAAAATTTTGGGTAGGATCAAGTTTCAACAAATAAAATACTTCTGAAAGGAATTGTCCACCTGTTTGAGGTTCTAGACTATTTTTTCAGGCTTGCAGTTGCAGCTTTATTCACACTTCCACCACAATGTCACCTTAAACTTTACAATGAAGGGGAAAAAAAAGGAAAAGAAGACTACAAAGGTAGGAAATTTAGGACTTCCTTATCCCTGCAAGACACAAGTTTTGAAAAGAAAAACTGAGAATTTTATGCATTGACAAAGAGACACTTATTACGCTTTCAGAAAAAAAAATCATTCTAACAATAGGAAATTGATAAATCAAATATTCCTTTACTTCAAAGAAGCCTTCACAACAATTATGCCTTTTTTTTTTTCTTTTTATCTTTTTTTTAAATGATAGGCCTTCTTACTTATGGCAAAGGACTATAGAAACAAAGAGCTTCATAAGAACAAAAGTAAGAAGAGAAGGTATTGGAACCCATGAAATATGAAAAACATATCACTGAGGCCAAGAATATGTTCCACTATTGTAATTAAAAATGCAATGGTCGCGGGGTCAGCATAGATGCAAATTTTCTTTCATTTTTCCTCTTTCCCGCCACCACCGACTGTTATCTATACCTAGAAGAAAGGAAAATGATTTTCTCTCCTTGTTGATCCAGCAGGTATGAGTGTAATGCTCTGTTTTGATTTATTCATAGGATAGATAAAATTTTCATGAAAGCGTCAAAGAGGTTGTCATAGAATTTCTTGATTTACATGATGTAGAAACTTTTTGATGAAATGGGTATACATAAACTCTTTGATGAAATGGGTAAGTAAAATGTTTTCATGAAAGAGGTTGTGAAAGAATTCCTTGATTTACATGATGAACAAGTTGTTTGATGAAATGTTTAGCTCAAATTTTCATGAAAAGTGTTGTGAAATCTTATATCGTAGGAGAGGTTGTCAAAGAATTTCTTGCAATTGTTCACTAAGAAACCACCACAAAGCCAAGTCACTATGGTATCTCCTACTACATATATCATGCTAGCTAAACCTATAATTGTTGTAGCTTGTGAAAAGCTCATTTGACCAAAGCATGCCACTAATGATGATAATATTTATGAAGAATTTACATATAGTATGTGGTCAATGAAAAAAAAATGAACTTCTATGGAAGAACAATCAATTAATTTTTTTTCCTTTCAGCAAGTAGTGTGTGTGTGTGTGTGTGTGAGAGAGAGAGAGAGAGAGAGAGAGAGAGAGAGAGAGTTTATTTATTAATACAAATATGAGAAAAGAAGTATCTCTATACACCCCTATAAAAGGGAACAACTAACGTGCTTTTTCAGCCTCTACTGTAGAATCCGGAGGATTCAAAAATGGGAAGCGAAGGTAGCTGTAAAAGTGGTGATGTCCACTTGGAATATGGATGTGGTTAAAACTTAAAAATGATGGTGATTCTAATGAAGAGTTGAGCAATCAATAGTATGAACCACATTTACATCAACAAGGCCAATTGTAGCAACAACAAGTAGGACATGAACAAATTCTGCCTCAGACAGTTTGCGGTCCCACTTAAGTTGTTAGAAAAACCTTGCTAATCATTTTATACAATCTCCAAACCAGGGTTAGGGGTTAGAACTGGTAAAGTCTAATGTGTCCTTGCTTTCTTGTGTCTACTTTTATTTCATTATTTTTTCCTTTTTATTTTCTTGAAAATGATTTGTACATCTAGTTTTCCCCTTGTATAAGACTGCCCACCCCGAAGCCAAATCTCTTCTAATTGCCTTAAAATACACTTCATAAAGCACCAACTGCTTAGGTGATAGCATTCATTAGAAAAGGATTATTTATCCAATCAAAAGAACCCAATTAATACTAATAACCAGTACACACAATGCCTACAAAGTTAGAATAAACATCACAAATATTTTCCTTGGGAACGGTTTTCACACTTTGGAAGTCTACCACAACATAAGCACAAGTTGATATTGTACCATCAGGATCTATGATTGTTCTAAAACCAATGCTCTTACCCAACATCATTCCATGAAATCCTGAAAGAAGATTTTAGAAGTGGAAAGCTATTCATAAAATGTGCAAATAAATACACATCGAAAACATAAAACTTTCAAATAAAATATCTTGAGAAATAGACTCACCTTATCATAGATCTATTGACAACAGCCAGGACCAGCAGTGGCAGCAGCTCTAGCAATAGAGTCTATCAAACGCCGCTTACAACAATTTTCATGATTTCCAATGATTTGATACCTGACTCTTGAGAAGTGATTCCATAGATATGCCTTGGGAGTGTCTTGAAGAGATTTCCATGACTGCAATAATAGGTCGCGCAATGATGGGTACAATGACACACTCGCTTCTGGGAATTAATCGAATTCAAATGATTAAAGTGTCCAGCTTTCTCATACGGTCTACCAAAACAGCAGTAGACAATAACATTAGCCTATATTAAATTCGGAAAATTAAATAAGTGATTAACATTCGTGAATTGATGATGTCTAAAATAAAAACTGAATCCAAAAAGTAGGGACGATACTCTTTCACGTAAAAGCCGAGGAATCCCTCTAGTAGAGTCAATTGTTCTCAATAAGCACATACTCTGACCTACTCAAAGAATGGTCGTGGTCCTCGAAATAACGAGGGATCTTTCTTTCACGATGCAACTGCTTTATCCTCCAAACCAATGTGTTGATATCCGACTTCGGAGTGTGTACAACAATCGACGTTTCAGGAGGTGCATTAACCGGTATAGTGAAGATATCATCCATAGCTGGAACTGACGGAGAGGCGAATCCAGATGCCAAAGAAGGTGATGATGTAATGCCCTCCACGTTTACCACCCATCTGAATAGTCCAGCTTCCTAGTCGTGGGTGATATCCCTTTCCTTTGCCTGGCCTTTGGAACAGCTCTCTTCCGTGCTCCAAAATCTGATACCTATATCGAAAGGATAAATAACAAATGTCATGTCATCAGGATAAATAACGAATCTGCTGTCTCTGTTAGATGTGATAGAAACTGGCTGTCCATGTCTACTGACGATCTCATTGACAAACAATTCCCCCCAGGGTAACATATGCATCTTCTTCTTTGTCCTCATAGGAATGAAGTGAGTTGATTTCGTGATTCTGTCCACAATAACCCATATTGCATCTTGCCTCTGCTAGTTCTCGGTAGTCCCGAAATAAAATCCATGGTAATGTGCTCCCATTTCCATTCTGGGATCTCTAATGGTTGCAACAACGCTGGAGGCTTTTGATGTTCTGCCTTTCTCAGCTGACAAGTCATACAATGAGAGACGAATGCTGCAATCTCTCTCTTCATGTTGTTCCACCAAAATCTGCCCTTCAAATTCTGATACATCTTTGTGCTGCCTGGATGCATGGAATACTTCGTACTGTGAGCCTCGGTCATAATGTCACTTTTCAAATCTTCAATGTTAGGTACGTATAGACGATCACGGTAGTACAAAACTCCACCTAAAATACGAAAGTCGGGACGTTCTGCTATATGCTCTGAAATCTTGGCCAACCCTAGATCTTGCAACTGACCATCCTTGATCTTCTGGATGAAGAAGGCTCTGACACTGACATGTTGGCTAACAATACACCCTTCCTTAGTGGCTGTAGGTCTATTCTCAACTCCTCAAATTGTTTAAAAATACAAGTACCAGTTAAATTCGCCAAACCCACTGATTTTCTGCTCAAAGCATCAGCAACTACATTCGCTTTCCTCGGGTGGTACTTGATTGGAAAATCGTAATCTTTGATATATTACATCCATCTTCTTTGTCTCATGTTCAATTCCTTCTAAGAAAATAGATATTGCAAGCTGCGGTGATCGAAGTGAACTTCGAACTTCTCTCCGTAGAGGTAATGTCTCCACATCTTCAATGCGAATACGACCACTGCCAACTCAAGGTCATGGGTTGCATAGTTCTTCTCGTGATCTTTCAACTGCCAGGACCCATATGCAACAACTTTTCCATCTTGCATAAACACACCACATTCGAAACATCGATAAAAATGGTAAAACTGCCGCTTCCGGATGGTAAAGTAAGGACTGGTGCGGTAGTTAATCTTTTCTTCAGCTCTTGGAAATTGGCCTCGCATTGGTCTGTCCACACATAGGACACATTTTTCCTTGTCAACTTTGTCAATGGTGCTGCAATCGATGAAAATCCTTGTACAAACCTTCGGTAATATCCTGCCAATCGAAGAAGACTTCTGATTTCGGACACATTCTTCGGTCTTTCCACTTCACTACTGCCTCAATCTTGGACAGGTCTACTAACAATCCTTCTTTGGAGATAATGTGCCCCAAAAATTCTACTTGCTCTAACCAAAATTCGCACTTGTTGAGCTTTTCATAAAGTTGGTCTTCTCTCAAAAGTTGTAATACTATCCTCAAGTGCTCTTCATGCTCTTCTCTGGTCTTGGAGTACACCAAAATATCGTCAATAAATACTACCACAAACTGATCCAGATACTATGCAAATATCTTGTTCATCAATGCCATGAACACTGCCAGTGCATTTGTCAGTCCAAACGACATCACAAGGAACTCATAGTGGCCACACCTTGTCTGGAAAGTGGTCTTCATCACATCTGATTCTCTGATTCGCAGTTGGTATTAACCGGATCTTAAGTCAATCTTCGAAAATACAAAGCGCCTTGTAACTGATTAAACAATTCATCTATCCTCGGCAATGGATATTTGTTCTTAATGGTCACTTGGTTCAATCTCCGGTAATCAATACACATCCTCATGGAACCATCTTTCTTCTTGAGAAACAAAACCGAAGCTCCCCATGGTGAAATGCGCGGTCTCACGAAACCTTTATCTAATCATTCTTGCAACTGTATCTTCAATTCTCCCAATTCCGCCGGAGCCATTCTATAAGGTGCAATAGATATCGGAGCGGTCCCTGGTAACAACTTGATAGTGAAGTCGATTTTTCTAATGGGTGGTAATAATGGAATCTCCTCCGGAAACACGTCCGGGAATTCCCAAACAATAGGGATCTCCTCCACCCCTTGAGACCGTTTATCCTCCGTGATAAACGCCAAATAGGCTTCACATCCACTTTTCAAAAGTCGATTAGCTTTCAACGCTGAGACAAACCCTGCGCGAGGATTCCTCCTCTCTTTTTGAAACAACACTCCTGTTGGCGTCTCATCCAATTTGAATGTGAGGGTTTTATGGAAACAATCCATTGTGGTATAGTACCCTGCCAGCCAATCCATCCCTAGGATGACATCGAAATCATTCATCTTTAACAGAATAAGGTCTGCGGGTAATATAACCTCTACTATCTAAACTGTACAACTAGGGTAATAAGTAGTACAGGCAACTTGTTTTCCTACTGAGGTAGCCACAGTCAAAATATACTCAAGTTCTCTACCATGCACATCTATCAACTTAGAAAATGCATGGGATATAAATGAATGTGTAGAACCAGGGTTAAATAAAATCCTAGTTTTAATCCAACAAACAAGAAGTGTACCTTCCACTACGTTTCCCGCTGCTTCTGCATCAGCTCTATTGACCGCATAAACTTGTCCTCGTTCCTGTGGCCTGATAGGAGGCTGTTGCTGCCTGCCTTAAGGGATATTTCTGTTTTGTTGCGGTGGACGCTGATTTTGATGTTGTCCTTGCTAAAAGACCTGCTGCTGCTGTTGAGGTCTATACTGTTGCGGTGGTGCCTGTAGCTGAAGTGGCCTTGCCTGGTTCTGGAGAAGTGGTGGATTTTGAGGTGGTATTGGATGTGGTACTTGAGGCTGCTGATTCTACCTATTCGGTCTCGGGCAATTTCTCATTTGATGGTCCATGGAGCCACACCTGAAGCACGCTCCTGTGATGGTACGACACTGGGTACTCTCATGATTCTTCCTACTGTGAATACAAACAAGCTGAACATTTTGGTCTTGCCTCTGTCTTTTGTGCTGCTAGTTCTTCTGCTGGTGGTTCTGCTGTTGAGTTTGTCCCTTGCCCTGAGCTCTGAGGATCTTGTGGTGAAAGTTCTCAAACTTATATGCTCTCCTGACAGCTTCTTCAAATGTGACAGGTGGTACTACTCCTGTGGTATCTCTTTCTATGATTGGATGAAGTCCTTCAAAGAACTTGGCAATCTTCTTCTCCACTGTGTCCCCCAACTCCGGAGTATACCGTGATAACCTCTCAAACTTGGTGAGGTACTCTAGCATTGTCATACTCCCTTGGACAAGCTGCTAGAACTCTACTGTTTTTTGCTTCTTGACATGTATGGGTACATACTTGTCCCCAAATTGCCTCTTGAAGTTAGTCCAAGCAACTGCATCTGCCATGGTCCTATATTCTTCTTTTACTGTCTTCCACCAAATGTCTGCCAAACCGGTGAATAAAGACGTTGCTAGTTTCACTCGTTCTCCTTCGGAACATTGGAATACTTCAAAGATGTTCTCCGTATTCTCTAACCAATCATCTGCAGCCAATGGGTCTTCTGTCCCAACAAAATCCTTTGGACCCCTTTCCAAAATCGCTCAAATAAGGCATTCGCGTCATGCTCTCTTTGATTGATGACAATTGCGGGTTGAGGTTGGATCGGCTCAGGCATTCTTTGTAATACCTCTAACAACTGCATCTGCATCTCTGCCAACTCTCTGGCATGGTCTTCATCTTTCTTAAGCATCTGCTCTTGCAATCTCGCTTGGCTTTCATTTGCCTGACGCTGATGATCAAGTATAGCCTGCATCATTTGTTGAAATAGATTAGGCATATTGTTATCAACCATATCTTCCTCAACTGGCCCCGTATGATCACTGTTGCTTGCGGTGGGATTGTCGTTTATTGGTCGCTTACGAGGTGGTATGATGTTGCAAAAGAAGTTGTTAGCACATAATAATCAAATAAGGGTCACACATTGCTCACGCGATTCTAGCTAACGAAAAGTCTAACGAATTCTCACCACGTCCTTAGGTTTTCTAGTTTCTTTTAATTGCTCGAAATACATCTCGCTCTGATACCAGTCTGTCGCGACCCTAGACCGGTTCATCGAGACCTGATCCGGGATCGAGACTCATAATTGAATGAATATAAATGAATGTTTGAATAGTTTGGTTGGTGCCAAAGCACATATATAACATGCGTACACAGGTCTAAGAAGAATAAAATACTACCCGTGCAGGTAATTTCCCACAGGTGTCCGCAGTGAGGATATCATCATAATGATATAAATGTTTGTTAAAGTGCAGAAACATGCAGCAAATCAAGTATGAAATTCATTTCCAATAACAATACTGATAACATATAAACCACCTGATGTCAGAGTGAACAATGATCATTAGCATAAATCCAAAAGTAGTGTTAAAGTTTAGCAAAATATCAGTTAATTACATTCCCACAAATAGAGGCCAACAAAGGCCAATAATCAAAACAATATCCCCCAAAAGAATGGTTATCCACAACCCAAAATATTATGCAACTCGAACAACCGTATGTCTAGACGACATCATCGGCGTGCCACTCAACACGGTGGTTCACCCACTACGTCAAAAACCTCCAAAATGCCACACGATTAGGCGCTGTACAAACTCAGTTGCAGCTGTGGTTATTTTTACCACATCACGATTTAAAACACCACTGTCTTATTTGTCTTTTTAGCAACTAATCACAGAAAGCGCCAAAATCACCCTATTTCACTTCGCTCAGCGCCAAAATACCCATTTTACTTCTCTCCCGCGCTCCTCTCTCTCTATATCCGTTTCCCTCTCCCGCTCCCTGCACTCTCTCCCAATCTCTGCGGTTTCTCATCTCCAGTCGTTCTGGCCTGAGTTTTCGTCTCTGCGGCTTCCCTCATCTACAGTGCTTCCTCATCTCTGCGACTGAGCGTCTCTTCACCTTCCCTCATCTCTGCGGCTGGGCGTCTCTTCGCCTTCCCTCATCTCTGGTACTCTCCCATCTCTCTCTCTTTATATCGTTCTTGGGTTAGTTATCCTTCCTCTTTTTCTTGGGTTCTTGGGTTCTTTGGATTCTGATGTTAGATGGGTTTTTTTTTTTTTTTTTGTGGCTTTTTGAAGAGTCTAGGGTTGATTTCTTCATCTGGGTTTTTTTGTTTTCCTGATTTTGGTATATGGGGTTTTGTTTTTTATGGGTTTGGGTTCTGGGTATGGATTCTGTCTGGTGGGTGTTTGATGTTGTGTCTGAGTTACTGAAGTTGTCTAAAGGTGGGTTTTTTTTTTAAAAGTATGCTATTGCAGCTTATGTGTTTGGGGATTTTTTTTTTCAAATGAGAGTTTTGTGTGTTTGATTTCTCAATAGGAGGGCTTTTCTCCCTGTCTCTGTTGATTTTTCTATGTGGATTTTGGTTTTAGTTTGCCCCCTCCCCCCTCTCTCTCTCTCTCTCTCTGTCTCTTATTTAGCTGATTTGGGTAATCTGGGTTTTATTCTTTCTGTTGATTTTTGGCCTTTGGCTTTCTTCTAGAAAAATTGTAGGGGTTTTTTAGAGAAGTCTTAAAAAAGTCGATTGGTGAGGAGGAAAGTTGAATTTTTTTAGTTTGTTTTGAGGTTTATAATGAAACTGACTAGTATCATTTGCAATTTTTCTTCAGTCTTGTATGTTTATAGTAATCTTATCTTGTAGTCATTGTTGATGGCGAGTTTTAGTCTATGAACTAGATGGTGCTGTATTGGCATTGTTGGTTACAAATGATTTCAATTTATGAACTTTGTCATCATGTAATATTTTGTGAAGAATGCTTGTCGATTGGAAAGAAAAAGAAACCAATCAATTTGTATATACTGTGTCCCTATCAATATGTAGTGCAGGAATGGACGGTTTATTTTTGGACTTAGTTAGGACATTGACAATGGGGAATTTATCCTTCCTCTCCATCTCTTTGAAAATCTAATCGAAGACTCCAAGAAAGGGAAAAAAAGGACAAAACCCTAGTTTCTGGTTTTCATCCCATCAATTAATCTCCGTTCTTTGGTTCATCCGGTCGAAACTCCTTCGGATTGAAAGGTTTCGATTTGGGCTCTGACAACGTTATCTGCTCCATAGATGACTTCAGTAGCCAAGATGCCTCTAATGGAAGGCGAATGGATTCTAACATCAATAGCAGTTCTGGAATCATATTCATCAATCTTTTTTTTTTTTTTTTCAGTGTTCGTTTTCATCTTCTTTTTTGTGCTTTCTTGTATTTGGGGATCGTCTGTTTTTCAGAGAATTAGCTGAGAATTGAGAACACTAGGCATCCAGGATTTTCCTTCATCACCATCTATACTTTGTAAAAGGATAATAATAGCAAAATGCCCATATGGTACAAAGCAATCAATAAAGTCATACTTTCAGATTGCCTTGCACTAAGGAAACTTGAAAACCAATAGTAAATTTTAAAGAAAAGTATATATGAGGCACTACTCTTTTGAGAACAGTTAAAAACCAGCTAGAAGATGCAACAGTTAAGGATAAAATGACCAGAAAACGTAGGGTATTTGTAGCTCTGTAAACCAAAGTTTCAAAATATTGACGCATGGGGCGAGGTGTTCCAAGTGTCCAAAAGGTGGGCCTGAAGCCTCAGAGCATGAAGCATGAGCCTCATGATAACACCTTTTTAATAAATAGATAATTACATTACAAAATAATATATTATCAAAAAAATAGTAGCAATTTTTAGTAGTATATAAGCCTTCTAATGACTAATGAGCCAACACAGGTTGAATTAAGTTAAATCAAGATGCAGTATTCTTTTTTTTTTTTTATAAAAAAAAAGTGAAGATTTCTAACTTCTTAAAATTACAAACTGCCACTTCCCTTTCTCTGAAAAACAAGATGTATTAATGAGGCATAAGCCCCGGATATGGAGCATGACTGAGAGCACACATTATTTGTGATGTATGCCTCAAATATGCCTCATACAGTGAGATGTATGCCTGATGCAAACAACACATCCATTTTGAGGCACATGGCACTTTTGGAAGCCCAGCCCCAAGATAAGCCATGAGGTGCAATGATGTAGTGCAGATTGAAGTAGATGAGTATATGGATGCATTGGATCGAAATAAGGCCCACCGTACAAGGCCCAAGCGGTACTAGGCAAAAGTCGGGCCCCGGAGTCGGAATCGCACAAAAAAACCCCATTTTGGAAAGGAAACGACGAGATCTTCAAGATCCATTCTTTGCAATGGACTCTTGGTTTTTAAGGCGAGTTCCATTGTTTAGGCCTCGAAAAAGGCACTTTTCTATTTTTGGCAATTTCTTGTTTTTAGAATAAGTCAAGTTTTATAAGTCATAATCGCGTCTCGTCGATTCTGCATTCATTCAAGCACTCTTTATTAGTAGAGTCCATATTCGGTAGGATTTTGCCATTTTTGGTAAACTTACCATATTTAGTAAATTTCGGATCGTGAGATCTAGGGTTAGTTTCCTATATATTTCTTTGTAAGCCGGAAGGCAAAGTGGTTTTTGAATAACATTGAAGGTTTCTTTCAGAGAGTTTTCTCTTTTCTATTGTTTTGGTATTCGCAGGGATCAACAAAACTATAGATACCTATCGTTCCTGGCATTATTATTTGAGAATAATCAACAGGTTTCGTGGGACATTGTACATCTGAAGTCATCCACCAATATCCGCTGCATCAGTGAACCCCTAAACTTTTAAAACCATTGCTTAAAACATATTGAACCAATATCAATATATCTTGTATAGCCATGTCAGAAAACTCAAAATTTAGCAATACTTAATAATCCTTAGTTCATTTTCTCAAATTTTCTTGTCATATAATCGCAGCATCAAAATTTTGAGCCTGAAGATGTAATGGTTTTCCAAGTTCATTTGCTTTTGTGATTGAGTCCAAGATAAGTGTGATACTTGTATACGTTGTACTTGTGTTCTACCTTTTTAATGCAACTTACACACTATGATTTATATTTCAGAACATGTCCCTAAACAAGGAATGGATGAAGGCACCAAGAAATTCCTTTGAATACTTGGTAGGGGTTGAATCATTCATTGAGTTCATAAGAGCTAATAAAGATGAATTAGGGGATAATGATTGGTATTGTTGCCCCTCTGTCAAATGTCACAATTTGATAAGAGAGAAAAAGACCTTAGGAGAAATTCATACGCATTTTATTTGTGATGGTATAGATAAGACTTACACAACATGGATCCACCATGGAGAACTCCATCGCCGAAGTCCTGTAAACGTAGGAGCAGGTACTAATAATGAAGATTCATTCCCAAGAATGGTTGATATGGTGAATGACGTATTTGGACGTGCTCGTAATGAGGATGATCCTGAATCTCATGTAGGGGGCAGTACGTCTATATGCACCGATGAAGCTAATGATCAAGGTTTTGTTGAAGGACAAGAAGATTCACGAGAGAATATTCGGTACAAGAAGCTGATGGAGGATGCAGTAAAACCATTATATCCTTCATGTCGAGTTGAACATACGAAGTTGTCGGTGACGGTTGATTTGTTGAGCATGAAGGCTAGATATCAATGGTCTACTAAGAGTTTTACAGAGTTGTTAAAAATGATCAAAGATATTGTACCAAGCGAGAACACATTGCCTGAGAAAACATACACTGCCAAGAAGATGGTCAATTCTTTACGTATGGAGTGCAAGATTATTCATGCGTGTAAAAATGACTGCATACTTTATTGGAGAGAGCATGAAAATAGGAACAATTGTCCTACGTGTGGTGTAAGCAGGTGGCAACCGAGGAACATTTTGAAGCCAAGATGCAAACGCTTGCCATGGAAAAAGCTAAGATACTTTCCAATAACACAACGGTTGCAAAGAATGTATAGTGTACCGTGGATTGCAGAGAGTATGAAATGGCACGCAAATGCAAACTTAGTACAAAATCAAGCAATAATGCGTCATCCAATGGATTCTTCGTGTTGGTCACAGGTTAACCGTAAATGGGCTGACTTTGCTGTTGAACCAAGGAATGTTCGCTTGGGACTAGCGACGGGCGGATTCAATCCTTTTGGGAACAATAGCAACTCCTATAGTTGTTGGCCCGTTATGATTGTTCCGTTCAATCTTCCACCATCTCTATGCATGAGGAAAGAGTTCACCATGTTAGCATTATTGATCCCCGGAAAGAAAGGTCCAGGACATGACATTGATGTTTATTTGCAACCATTGATCACTGAGCTAGAAGAATTGTGGTCCACTGGAGCCACAACATATGATTCTCACACTAAGAGTGGATTTTCAATGAAAGCAATTTTGTTATGGGCTATACATGATTTTCCAGCATATGGTCATTTGTCAGGTTATAGGACTGCAGGTAAGTATGGTTGTCCTGTGTGTAGTGAAGGAACTGATTCGGTGTGGCTAAAATATGGAAGGAAGTTTGCCTACATGGGACATAGAAAATTCCTACCAACGAACCACCCTTTCAGAATCCAAAAATCCCAATTTAATGGGAATGAAGAAAATGGGAAACATCCTAGGCATTTGACTGGGTCCGAAGTCTTATTAAAAATGGAAACCATTGATAGCAATTTTGGGAAGGCAGAGAATAAGAAGAGGAAGAGACGTCAAGAGGAGAAAGAGATGATTGCATGGTCGAAGAGATCCATTTTTTTTAACTTGCCATATTGGAAGGTGCGCTTAACTTTAACTCCTTATGTTAAAATAATGCATCAAATAAAATGCTATACTAATATAAATTTAATATTTTCATAGGATTTGCCTATTCGCCACAATCTAGATGTGATGCACGTGGAAAAAAATATTGCTGAAATTTTATTTGCAACAATCATGAACACTAAGGATAAGACCAAGGATGGCCTTGAAGCCCGCCAAGACTGTAAGGCTATGAAAAAAAAAAAATTATGGCCAAAGGAAAATAACGGCAAGTTGACATGTCCAGAAGCACCTTACACTCTAAATAAAAGGGAGAAAGATTTAATTTGTAAAACCTTGTATCATCTGAAGGTTCCTATTGGGTATAGTGCAAATTGGAGACACAAAGTAAGCTTGGAGGATAGAGAGCTCAAGAATATCAAGTCACATGATTATCACATATTACTTCAACAATTATTACCAGTGTTGCTGATGCACGCATTTCAGTCCCATAAGCCATTACGTGTCGCTATTCGGCAACTGTCAATATTCTTTAATGTCTTATGTTCAAAAGTTATCAATTGTGCAGAGCTACGAAAGATGAAAGAAAAAGTTGTGGAAACACTGTGTGTTTTTGAAAAGTATTTTCCTCCTTCATTTTTCGTTTCCATGACGCACCTTATTGTGCACTTGGCGGAAGAGGCGCAGGTTTGCGGACCCGTTAGATATCGATGGATGTATCCTTTTGAGAGGTAAATAAAATGCTTGATTGCTTGAGACTGTTCATATTAATCACAAGTTAGCACAGTGATCTAATTTACTTTTTCCTTTTTACCAGGAAGATGAAAACATACAAACGATATGTTGTAAATCAAACATATCCAGAGGGTTCTATTTCTGAGTGTTACCTCATAAATGAAGCAATGTTGTACGCCATGAATTACATGCCCGATGGCACAAAAAATTTTTATTGGATGTTTGCAAATGGGAAAAAATGTCCCTTTTTTAAAAGAGCATTTTGTAGAATTCCTCGTATATAGGTTACACCGATATTCATGTATCAATAAGACTAATTAAGTCGACTAAGAGGGTCCACATCAGATTTCTTGGGTGGGGTCCATCGCATAACCAGTTAATGAGGGTTCTAGGAATCCCAATTAGATTAATTTGAAATTTTCAACTCATAGTGGTTAGAGCTCGAAATGAGTGCAATTTTCCATAACCGATGAGGGTACATCAGAAAACAAGAGCCAAAGATTAAATATGTCCATTTGCCCAACAGATCTTGCATGGATTTTGCAAGACAACAAGAATAAAGGGCAACTTGGTATCTTCTTCAACAGTACCATGTGTCTATGTCTAATTAACTTTTCCTCACTGCAATCAGACCCACATTGATTACCTTCAAAATCAGTGTAGTTATCCCAAAATCCAAATCACCCCACATAACAAGAAGCTCTTCTGTTACTGCAGTCACAACAGTCCTCCCACCCTCTTTATTTTTTATGGTTATTTCAGTATCAGATAGAAGGAACCCTTCATCTACAAAATTCACCTTGCATCTCCATCCTCTTCTCCAATGGCAGAAACTATCAATCAAGCAAAACCCACAAAGGAAAACCAACAAAACCAAAACCACCATGAGAAAACAGAGAAACCACGTTCATGGGTTACTGTCAGAAGCATCTTTACATGCAAACATCTCCAAAAAGCAGAATTCATAGAGGAGAAAAGCAAGAGGAAGTGCAAGAAGAATGGGTGTTCTGGCTCTCTGTGTAATACAGAGGACCACAAAAGGGTCATGCACAGGCCAAAACCATCTTCTCCTGAGGCTTGCAAGAAAGGGGTTCCAGTTGGTGCTTGCAATGCTTCTTCCAGATCCATGAAACCACCTCTCAATGGCATTCAAAGAGTTGTTGATTCATCATCTTCTTCTTCTTCTTTTGGTGGGTCTTTTAGAGGAATGCACTTGAGTAGGCTTTCAGGTTGCTATGAGTGTCATATGGTGGTGGGTCCAAGAACAGGAGCTACAGAGGATCCTTCTCTCAGGTCTACTATCTGTTCTTGTCCTGACTGTGGAGAGAAGTTCACAACATCTGAGAGCTTGGAGCTTCATCAGGCTGTTAGACATGCAGGTAAGCCTCTCTCTCTCTCTCTCTCTTCCATTGTCTTTGTACTTATTTCTGCTCCTATCTTGTTTTCTTTGCTTTGTTGGTTCCTTATGTTTTCTTTACTTCTCTCTCTTCTTATTATTTTTTGGTTGTCTCCTTTCACATATTGGACAGTAGATATCTCTATTGAAATGATTGTTTGATCTGAGGATACAAAAATGGTCTATAAAATTTCTAAGTAATAGAGAGAAATCAGAAGAGCAGAACATTTAAAAAAAGCAGGGTACTTATTTCCAATCATGTCTTAGATTTCCACACACAACCTTAATGAAAACAATAAACTGTAGTTTTCGTTTTCTAAACTCAAATACACGAACTCAGTCCTTCCTGCAATGTAAATGACTGGGGTTTCAACTGGATAGGTAATTGGATGTTAGAAACCTGTGTTCAGATTGGAACTACTCATATTGTGGTAACAATTTTTACCCTGCCAAAAAATATTTTGGCCATTGAATTTTTTTTTCGAAAATCAATTAGTTCATAAGTAGATTCTGATTTTTCTTCTGGTTCTGATAAAAATCCTTAGTACCTAAGGACATATTAGTACACAGGAGTTCTCATTTTCATTATATCTGCAGAGTGATTTCATTTTCTGCCTAAAATCAAAACTGAAAACTTCATTTCTACTGTTCCAGTTCACATCTTTGGTGTGATGAAACATTTCTGTGGTGAGATGTGTTTCTACCTCGTGTAAGGCAGCTGTAGAAAATAGTTCTCTACCTCTTGAATTCTAGTATGCTCTCCACACAAATTGCAGAAAATGCTTTCGCCTTAAAGAAAAGGAAAAACATAGAAAATGTTTACATGAATCAGGGAAAGTTATTCTTTCAGGAAAAATTATAATTTTCCGCAGAAAAAAATCCATACAAAGATATCCCAGATGTTAAAGGTAACACCCAAAATCTTAAGTCCATCGAGTAATTAGCTAGGATATTCATCCAGCCATGAATACGGAGTTTGATTTGTAAACCGTCTATCGGAAAACTGCTATAAGCCTAGTTCGCTCTGCATAGTAATAATTTCATACTTCATAATTAGAATCTAACTTATTTTGCTTGTTCTTTCATTATCTTTAGTGCCCACATGTTGTACAGTCGAAGCCCAAAATTAGAAGTCCATCCAGATTTGAATGTTCTCTGATTTGGTGGATTTAAATCTTGGTACCAATCACCGCAGCATGGCTCCTGAAACAATGCTAATCACACAATGTGCATAACATATTGACTACACCAGTATTGGTTTATTTGAAAAAAGTTGGGGGTTGAAAATCAATGTGTGTTGTATTGAATGTAATTCTAAATCATTGTTTTAGAACAGCATATAAGACCTGTTTTGCATAGCAAAGATCGCAATGGGGTTGGATAGTCTTGAAAAAACAATAGCATTCCATTGTTTGTTTGAGGGTAGTGCAGAAATTCATGCAATTCTCTTATTTTTCCACCTCAAATTATTGTATGCTAATAGTAAGCTAGGTGTATTTTATTGAACATAGCCATTCAATCTACCAAAACGTTTGCGCTAGCAGTTTTGGCATGTACTCCAACTAGTTTCTTCATGCTACTAAATCCATAAGTTTGTACTGATAGAGAATAATTGACGAATTGTTTCAACCTATCTTGTCTGACCAATATCCAAATTTGCAGTTTCTGAACTGGGTACTGAAGACACTAGCAGAAACATAGTAGAGATCATATTCCAATCAAGTTGGTTGAAGAAACAAGCTCCTGTTTGCAAGATAGACAGAATACTCAAGATCCACAACACTCAAAAAACCATAACCAAGTTTGAAGATTACAGAAACACCATAAAATCTAAAGCAACCAACCTCTCCAAGAAGCACCCCAGATGCGTGGCAGACGGCAATGAGCTCCTGCGCTTCCACTGCACCACTTTTGTCTGTTCAATTGGCCTCAATGGATCTTCCAGCCTCTGCAATTCAATCCCAAACTGCAATGTCTGCAGCATAATAAGGAATGGATTTAAAACCAATGGTATCAAAGGCATATTCACTACTGCTACTAGTGGAAGAGCGCATGACAGCGCTGGGATTCCATCAGAAGAGGAGAAAAGGGCGATGTTGGTCTGTCGGGTCATCGCCGGAAGGGTGAAAAAGAAGCAAGATCTAGATGCTGTTGATGAGTTTGACTCCGTGGCCGGGCTATCTGGAGTTTATTCAAATTTGGATGAGCTCTTTGTGTTTAATCCCAAAGCAATCTTGCCTTGTTTTGTTGTAGTTTATGGAGGTTTCTAGAGTGGCCTATGTGATTATAGCATTGAAGCCCCTCTACTGATTTGGTTTTTATCTATGGTTTGTGTTCTGCAATCTCAATCTCGTTTATTGCTAAATGATTTCAGATACTTTCGTTCCTTGATTGCTAATTCTATTACAAATGCTTTCTTGCTTCATTGCTACTGTTCCAAATGCTTTTTTCTTCCTCTGACATTGGTTTCTTTTCTTATGTCCTTTATGATCTAACTTGTGCTCTGTGTCTCAACTAGCTCCGTCTACTTGTGACAATAGTTTGAAAACTTGGAGACGTGTCCGGATTTGAAAGGTCGCCATCTCAAACAAAGTCACATGGCCCAATGGGTTTGGATTTTGGCCATGACCCCTACCCATTTTCTATGAACTTTATCTAAAATTTCAAATGTATTGGAACCCTATTCCCACCACCATTACTTCCCAATATAATCGGGTTCTTAAGTCTGTGTTAGAATAAAGCTCCTTATTTTGTATTATTTCAGTATTAGTGAAATTAGGAAAGATACAGTTTCACTCAGGGCACATTAGTATGTATACCTCCGTGGAAAACTGAATTCAGAGACTTTTTCCTCTTTCGAGGAAATTTTTTTTTTTCCAATTCTCCCTCGTAGGAAATGCTTTTTCACGGAATCACGAAAAATTTAGCTCGTTTTTTTGCTCTTCTTTTTAAAAATGTGGAGAATTCTGCTGTGGAAAAATGGCCAGATTTTCTATGCCTTTTCTGTGGAAATGCTGCCCCACAAACATTCCAAGTAGTTGGTATTTCCAATCCATATATACAACTTCTAGCACTTACAAGTAATAGTAATTGAAAAAAGTACTTTAGTACTATTTCTACATGGCTTTGGTTCTGGTAGCCTTCTTCATTTTAAAGGACATCTTAGATTTTATTTGTTTTGGCAAGTGTAGCCCATTATTTATTGATATGAAACTCTTTGTTCACACATATTTCTACATTTTTTTTCTTAGATTTTGTTTTCTATTTAAGTTCTCTTTCCTATAGGGTTGAAACAAGCCTTTCATTTAGAAGGTGTTAGGCCTTACTCACAGATCTAACTATCGGGCCTAAAAAACTGGACTCGGATGCCCCTTTCCTCAAAAAACTAGAGGGTGAAAGTTAAGTTTGTTCTATCTATAGTGTTTCAAATCTTTCACGCACATGTGGACACCGGATGAAAACAGAAAAAGGCAAAAAAGAAGGTTTTTCCAAAAAAAAAAAAAAAAACTACTTCAATAGGTCATTTTAAGTTCCCTTCAACCAAATCGGAAAAGATCTTTTTTTAAATATAATTTCGACCCTCTGCAGGCGGAAAAGGCCCTCATCTTCTCCTCTCTTCTTCAAATTCAACTCAATGGGAAAGACTAAATGAAGAGAAAATATCATATCAGTTTGGAGGATAATATGAGGATTGCCCCCTAAGGGCCTGTTTAGATAAATGAGGAGTGGAGTAAAATGAAATAGATTTCACATGTGAAGTGGAGTGAAGAGAAGTAGGTTGAAATTAAAGTAGAGTACTTCATTTCACTTCATTTGGATGCTTATTTTGAAGTTAAGGTTTGGAGTAGAATCCATTTTTACTCAAGAAAATTAAAGTATTTTGAGTTGAAGTGAAATGGAGTATATGTGACTCACAACATTACTTTATCTATTGGATCAGATTCATCCAATTATAGTAGAGTTGAAATTTTAGACTGTTAGGGCCCATTTAACTTCACTATATTCTATTTATTGGCTATCCAAACAAGCCCTAAGGAAGTAGAGGAGATTTAGGACCTGCCCATTTCAGGTTTCTGGTTATGCTATTGACATGTAGCTTTAGCTAATTTAAGACATATACATCAAGAGATTCTAGACGGGGAGCTCTTGTAAATTGCTCAACTACAATGCGTCTCATACCATGGGCAGAAAGCCATGGCTTAGTTGATATTTTTGTTGGAAGATGGAACCCTTCCGTTGCTGTGGAGGCCATGAGCCCCAAAGGATAGGACAGGATATAATGCTTGATTGTTGACTGCATTGGGCTTGTCATTTTCAACGTCCAGATATGAGATTGCAGACGTTGGAGATATGTTGGTTTGAATGGATGGACCGTTGATTTTGTTCTCGAATGATGCTGGTCTGTTATCTTTCTGAGCCATTCATGTGCAGACCCCAGGCTGGAGGATTCAAATTTTAAATGCATTTATTGACTGCCCCGAGTGTAGCCATGGTTGCAGCTATCGGGACCTCATCGCCTCGCCTGAGGTTTTGCCCTTGCGGATGGACATCTCATTTATGGGGGCGTTCTAAGTTGCAACCATATCCTCTAAACCAATAAGATCTTTTCTCGTCATTTAGTCTTTTCCATTGGATCGGGTTTGGGGAAGAGAAGAAGATACTGTCCTTTCCGCATCCGCATGCAGAGGGTGAAATTAGATAAAAAATAAAAGGATTTCTTGGCGGGAATACCGGTTTGGTAGGGGGAAATTAAATTGACTTTTTCGTCTAAGGTACATCTAAAGTGTTTTTTTTTTTTTTTTTTTTTTTAAATCGTCGAGAAAAAAACTACATCTACCAAGAGGTCGGTTTGTTAAGGGATGTCCATGGGCAGATCCAAAATGGGCCAAACACAAAGCCAGTCTACATGGCTTGATGTAGGTTGTATCCCCAACCACTGATTTGGCCTGATCCAATGTATTTAACAGGGGATACATAAGTTTAACAAATGGGCTGTGCTGGAGACAAACCTAACGTTCACTCCCATGGGCTTATCCAAGTCTGAATATTAGCTATAATAAATACAAATGTTGGGCTTCACAATCTTTAGCCTGGCCCAGCTTTGATAATATTGGCAAGAGAAAATTAGATTTCAACAAGGAGAAATTGCAGTTGAGTTATGATGCAACCAATGAGGCAAAATAAAAAAAAAAACACCAAAGACCCAGCTGGCCATGAGCCCTTAAATGAATGGGTCATCTTTACATTAACAGGGCACCGGAACAAGACCTGTCTCCTGAAATTTTTGGTCCCACCCACGTTTGTAGGATTGCTAAATAAACATGGCTGGTCAGGTCTTTGTGGAGACCACTGGCTGAACTGATTGGGACATTTCATCTCAAGGTTAGAGATAGTTTAATTTATTTGACTGATACAAAAATGGCCCTGAGACACAAACCATGTGCCTGTCTAGTCTGGGCTGGCCCAGATTTGGATAATTCTTAGTCTGAACTGAAATCTGAAGCTGAACTTCTCCTGAGAAGGAAAAATAGAGCAATTAATTAAGGTGAGAGCTAATGTTGATTCAACTTTCTATTCACTTGGGGTAGTTGAGATTCAATGCAGATTCAACTTCATATTCAATCAGGTTACCTCGTGGGGGCCCATGTGTCATCTTGTTTTTGAAAGTTTTCGGTCAATGCATTTTCTAAGAAACTCGGACAGGCTAGGCTGATTATTTACTTAGCCTGGTTTCATGTGGGTCTGGCCGCAAGGGCTCGAACTTAGCCCAGCTAGAGTTTGGCCCCTAATTGTAGTCAGGATTGATCAACAAGCAGCTCCATGAAACTACATGGATGTTTTGAGCAAGTAAGCTCCAGTTGATTAATCTAAGCTATCAAATTAAGAGTAGATAAAATGAAAGTGTTTATGTAAAATCTGACTCCCTTTCTGTTTCTATGAAGAATTAGATTTAGATCACATTTTTGCATTGGCCAAACCCTACATATAGCATGTTGAGCATTACAAGAATGCCCGCAAGGATTCCTTCAAGTTTTGATCAAGATTCGGTGCCAAAATTGAGTATAAGAGGCTATTTTGAGAGAAGACAAAGAAACAGGGTCTTATTTGAAATTTTATATATTTTAGTTTGTTTTCTTTTGCTAACCAGCCAAAGGAGCTAGGACCCAAGAGACCAAGAGAGCCCGCATACACACGTAAAGGTAGCTCGTACAAGCGGGAAGAAAGCCCACACAAGTGGGAAAAAAGCCTACACAAGCAGAAAGAGGTGGCGTACGTACCCGGGATTCGAACCCCGGACAGCCAAGTAAGAACCGACGCTCCTTATTACCGGGGTAAGGAGCCCGTCTTGTAAAATTCAGTTCTTAAATAAAAGAGTGATGCAGTCAAACCTACAGCATATTTTGGAGGATCAAATCCAACCCAACCCAATGGAGACCCACATCCCTGGGTCGCCAGAGGGTTTGCTTGGTGATGGTCGGGTCCACTTTCTCAAATAGTGGCTACAAGGCCACAACCTCAATGACCAGCAAGGTCCGTGCGACCTGTGCACAACTATTAATGAAAAGTTGCAAGAACGTTATAAAAAAAAGAAAATCACACATCTTAAAATCCTAATTTCATAGCTTTGAATTTTTCTGGTACCCAGCTGGGACCCAAGACAATACTCGGGAAGAAAGCCTATAAAGGGGGGAGGGAGCCCATAAACACAAAAAGAGGTAGCGTACTCAGAGATCAAACTCCGACTCCTTATCACTGGAGTAAGGAGCCATTCTCCATTATCTTTGAATTATGTACATAATTTAGGCGTCCGGGAGAAGTTCTACATGTGAGTGGCGAACACATTCTTTTGAACCACTTTTTACATTGTCTTAAATCATGCCAACGTCATATAAGGACCAACGAAACATTTGCCCATTTCAAATACTCTTATATGGGAGTAGATTGATGCTTAAGAGTAGATTGATGCATGGCTTCTTATTTGCATGTGTGCAAACTTCACATTTTAACAAAAACCCATATTGAAGTTAGGGCTGTCAAAATGTCACACGACCTGTTAATATGACACAAACCCACATGATATTAACGGGTTTGAGTTGGCTTTTATTGGGTTCGGGTCGTTAACGGGTCAAACCCGTTAACACATTAAGTTAACGGGTCGTGTACGAATTAAACCAGTAACCCGTTAACAACCCGCTTAGCCCGTTAAATTTTTTTACTTCGTAAATGTAACTAAATTAATTTATATTCATAAAGAGGAAATTGAAGTTTATTATTTTATAGTGGGTTTTTAGGTGGGATCCACTCAAGATCCTCACTTACAGTTTCATGTGGCTTATATATTTTTCTCCTTCTATATTTGTATAATTTTTTTTTAAATTTAGAAATGACTTAATTACTTAACGGGTTAATGGGTTGGGTCGTGTAACCCGTTAAATTAACGGGTCGTGTTTGGATTAGATTTTTTTACCTGTTAAGTTAACGGGTCGGGTACGAGTTGATGTGATTTTAACCAAAATTCGTTAACCCATAACTCGAATTCGTTAACACGACACGATTGATAGCCCTAATTAGAATGATGGGAGTCTCTTTCAATCTCTTCCTCCTCTTCTTCCTATTTATACTTGTGTGAGGGGCCCGCTCTCGTGTCAACAAACATGCCCCCCAACCACTTAGGAAAAAATGCCCCATGCAAATTTGCAAGGACATTTTTTCTTCTGTTTCTTTTCTCCAAAGAGCAAACAAATACTTACATTACAATCATGAAACAGTATTCTCATATTGTCTTTCTAAGGAGAAGATGAGGAAGGAGAAAAAATCGTAAAGAAAAAATTCTTCTGCCTTTAAACGGTATTCGGAGTTGATGAGAAACCTTTGAGGTGAGGGAAAGGAAAGAAACATTTTCAATAGATCTATCTATCCATCCCTTTGTCTGTGAACAATAGGGGAGTGATTAGATTGAGTGGTTTCTAATAAAATTGAGAAAATAATATTTTGTATCCAATGTAGTTCGAATTATGCCGTCTAAATATAAATCAAATTTTCATTTAAATACAATAAGGCTGGACTTGAATAATAATTGGATTTAAATATGAGGTTAAATGAACCCACAAGTTGAACTGCATCTCATCGTAAAAGAAAATTTTAAGATTTTCTTATTTCAATTGGAAAGTATAAAAATTATTTCTTGAAGCTTTTATTCTTTAATTTGGAGTCCATGTTGAGTCCTTAAAATCTTTAATTTGGAGTGAAATGGACTATATCGCTTTGATGTAATGGAGATAGTGGGCCTTGGCATATAAAGTACATTAGTTTCTTTATTTTTATTCATTTTTTATACAAACTTAATCTTATGATAGAGCCTACTCATGGTTTGGATTTTTCAATTAGTGGCTCCCATCATTGAGTTTCACTTCTCTCACTCGTATAGAAAAACCCATAAGATGCGGTGGTTAAAGTAGATAAGAGAGTGGAGATATTTGGGAAGAGAGTGGAGATTTTGTTAGGAAGTCCTAAAGCCAAAAAGCTGGCAACTCTTTCTCGAGAGAAGAAAAGGCATTGTTACTTAGGCCTGTTTGGCACCGTTCTCGTGTTGTTTTTAATTTTGTACTCGGATTTAGGGCTGCACAAAAAATCCAGTATCACCACAAAACCGAACCAAACCGAACCGACCAAATCG
Source organism: Umbellularia californica (assembly GCA_028538565.1). Lineage (NCBI taxonomy): Eukaryota > Viridiplantae > Streptophyta > Magnoliopsida > Laurales > Lauraceae > Umbellularia > Umbellularia californica. Next base: position 44,318,443 of record JAPQWN010000004.1, read on the forward strand.
GGTGGTTTGGATCAGTTTTATGTATTGATTCGGTCAATAGTTTGAAAATCATAGAAACCGCCTTACATCTATCGGTTATCAGTTTGAACCCATGGTTAACCGCCTAAACCGAACCGACCGTATGTATTAACTTGAGTATTGAGTTTTAATTATTTTAACCTTAGGGGAAGCGCTTGCATGTTCTACTTGCATGTTATATGTTAAATAAAGGTTCTACAAGAAGTTTGCATTATTGGGTTTTTAGTAGCGCTGCCTAGGTGTTTGGTCTGACCTAAGAGAAAGTGAACTGTGAAGAAGCCCATCTCAATTAGCTCAAAATTGGGGCTACATTCCACTCGAACCCATCTTGTTGGCAAAATAAAAAATAAAAAATAAAAGTTCATTTTGTGTTGAATTCATTAATCTATATCAAGCAATATAGTCTAGTCCATGTTTTATATAGAGAAATAGGTACATACCTGAACATTTTGTTCATGTATTTTACCAAAAGATTTAAACTGCTTCAGCTCATTGGCTTGAAAAGTTGACCAAACCTAGCCTGGTCCATTCAATCACATGATCGGATGATAGATGGAAAGAGTTCATCCATTGTTTGATGTATTAATGCTTTATTGGTTAAAACGAATTATGAAATATATTTTAGAGTTCATTACAGCTTCTCCTTATTCCATTTGATGGACCAAGTTTAAATTGCAGTTTTTTTGTGAAAAAAAAAAAAAACGGTAATTGAACCGAACCGGTTCAATTCAGTTTGAGCACCTGGGCAGTTCGGTTTGGTTTGGGAAAATATAAAACCAATGGGTTCGGTTTGGTTGATGATTTCCCCATTAAACTGATCCGAACCGCCCATGTGCACCCCTACTCGGATTAGGTTGTGCTGAGATTAGGTTGTGCCAAGTTCATACTCTGCAGAACTTGTTTTGCAACATTATATTAAATTACTCTACTAAAAATATGCTGTACGGAACTTGTTTGGTAACATTATAAAAGTTTTGCTCCAAGGAGTAAACATAGGATTTACAATATGGGACACCACCTTTTATTGTTTGCAGTAATATTATTATCATATATGGGACCCACCTGTAGAAGTTAAAACGTGGTACCTGCCTTTAAAAATTAGAACATGGAACCCATATCCATTGGATTTATAATGTGGGACCACCTTTATAGGAATTATAATGTGGGCCAACTTTTTGTACATGTAAATATGGAATCCACCTTTAGAAATTAGAATATGGGCTCATATTCAAAGGATTTACAATGTAGGTCCACCTTTTGTAACCGAGACCATATGACCCATATTTATGAATTATAAAGTGGAGCCACATTTTTTGTAATTGTAGACACAGGGCCCACTTTTAGAAATTAGAATGTGGCGCCCACCTTTAAAGATTAGAACACGAGGGTAGCACATTTATAAAATCTACGATGTGGGCCCACCTTTATAGGAATTATAATGTGAGGCCATACTTTTTGTTAATTGTGAACACGGGACCCACCTTTAAAAAATTACAAAGTGGTACTCCCATTTAGAAATCTGAACATTGGGCCATCATTAAAATGTGGGGCCATACTTTTTGTTAATTGTGAACAGGGAACCCACCTTTAAAAAATTACAATGTGTTACCAAATTTAGAAATCCGAACATGTGGCCACCATTAGAATGTGATTGTGGACACATGACCCACCTAGAGAAATTACAACGTGATATCTACCTTTATTAACGATTTATAGTGTGGTCCTACCATTATAGAATTATAATAGGGGCAAATTTTTTGTGATTGTGACCATATGACCCACTTCTAGGAATTATAAAGTGGGGCCACCTCTTTGGGATTGTGATTGTGGGGGCCTACATTTAGGATAAGTGAGAGGATTTAAAATATTCAAATGATATTCTTTAAAAGGCAAGAAAGAAATAACTGTGGCAGCAAGTTGTTTCTTAAAAAAAAAAAATGAAGTTTTTTGGTTCCAACTTTCTTATGATGGCGGGTTAAGATTTTGAGATTCCTTCCATGAGAACAAAATTCAGAACAATCATTTACACTGTACCAAACATGTTTTTTATACTTTTATCTCGTTGGAACATTGGACCATCCAAATGTCACGATGCAAAATGCACCCTTACTTTCCAAGCCTCCCTTGTCACCTTAGCATTTTCTGTCTAAAAACCTCTCCATGACCATGGAGTGTACCATATACAATACAAAAACCTCTATATTGGGTGTATCATATACGATCATCAAGCTATCGGGTGTATGACATTGTAGTGCGTGACTCAACCCTATATAGTTTTTTTATTTTGCAGACGTTTCTAACATATCACAAAACCTCACTTCAGTAGAGGAAAAGTGAATGTGAAGCAGCAAAGATCTTCTAAGAGCTCCAACTACTTATTTTTCATTTTAATTTATACATTCAAGGATTTGGCTCGGAATAAATCAAAATGGAGTAGCATAATTCATTGTAGCCGACCCCAACATAATTATAACAAAGGTTTTGACGATGACGACGAGGACGGCATCCATTATTGTACCCTCTTTTAAGTAACGGAATGATGAGGATGGTAATGGTGCACATGAAGGACTCATTGAGCACACAACGCCTGCACCGATATGTAATGGCTGAGATTAACAAATGGACCCAAACAGCACCCAGAAAACTCAGCAAATTTAATTACCATAGGTTGTTCGATAAAACTGAGCAGAGCATGGGATTGCGCTTAATAGCAGACTTATGTGCACAAAACAGCAACCATGCTCTGTTTGGGGTGGGATTTCTAATCCTTGTTGGGACTGGACCCAAGTCAAACTGCTACCACTTGGTCTGCTTTAAGGGTCCCATATAAAAGGGTGGGTTCCACTTCATTTAAAAGTGGACCATACAGCAAGTTTTCTCCATACTGTTCTTGACGACCAGCCACAGCCATGTTACTCTTTTCTTGTTTATTTATTTACTCTTAGTTTAGTTATGGGACTTGAATGACTTAGATTAAGTTATCTTGTAATGAGCTTACTATTATTAGTAGGAGAAGTAATAAAGGGTTTGGATTGTTTTTAAAGTAAAAGGACTCTGAGAATATTGGATGAAAGGCAATAGAACAGTTCAGACCTTTAAAAACGACTTTAGAAAGAGAGGTATCCGGCGTTTCAAGGGGCTGTTCTGTGTTCGGGGTTTGATCTGAGCTTCTGTGATGTTTTGCTAGGATTACTCCCTTTGAATGTGATCTAGTTTGATGGTTTTCTCATTACTTTCTGTACTCGATGTGTTTTTTTCGAGGGATCCAGTCCTAAAACTACTGTCAGAACATTTTCATTGCAGAAACAGCCCAACAGTTTGGTTCTTCTTGAACCTGTGACTGTGTCATGGAAAATACCTTTTGTCCCTCACCCTCCTCTTCCTTTCTTCTTTCCTCTTTCTTCCTCCTCATGTCATTGTGCATTTTTGCTTTTCCAAGAGCACCCACATATTATACAACATAAAGTGAACTTCTACTGGCCGCAATCTTCCTAAATTTTGGATGATTGTTGGAAGCTGCAAATCAACAATCAACTTCAGTTTGACCATCTTATCCTGGAGGCAGGTGTGTGGATACCTTGCAGGCTGATACTTGGTTCATTTGCCAATAATCTGCTCCATTCCATTATGTTGGAGTGTGAACAAACATCCAAAGTGGAGGGCATCGGTAGAATTTCCTTAATAATAAGTTTTTTTTTTATCGGTAACAAAAACATTCATTCATTAAATAATGAGATTACAACGAGGGAAGGAAAGGTACAAGAGGATTTTACCCACCCACCAAACACATACAAAAGACACCACCCAAAACTTACATAATCATACCCTTCCAAGGAGAAGACCTCTTGACCCCTACTTAGCTAAAACATCAGCCATATAGTTAGCTAATCTAGCGACATTATGAAAGACAATATCAAAAAATGTAGATAAAAACCGGATTTCATTGAATAGGAATTGAAATTTTTTAAGGGTTGACCTTCATTTTAGATGTCCAAGAAATCACAGTGAGACTCCAGAGATGGTTTGAGCCACCTTGAACTCACCAAACGGCTTTGACTAGATCAGATTCAGTAAGCAAATAATCTCATAATGAATTCAGCAAACATCTTTACTACTCTAATGCTAAAATCTAAGCTCCATCAGAGTCCACAACCGAATTGAACCTAATGAAGTCAAAGATTGTTCCCCGTCTTTTATTAAAAGGTACTTGTATTATAAATTGGTTTTTATATTATTCCCCTACTCTAAGCTCTATTAGAGTTTTTCACTTGCATGCCTCGCCTAAAACTGGTCATCTTTGAGTTGACACAACTCGTTGGAGTTGAGTTTTCATATTGTTTATTAACCGGCCCGCAAAGAAAAAGAGTCAAAGCAAGGGCTTATTGTTTCTACATATAGCGAATTCTCTGCAAAGCTGTATGTGCATGGTTGCACCATGTAATAAGGCTGTTCATGGGCCGAGCCACTCCAGGCATTAGCTGATTAGCCCACACAATGGTGTTAATTTGTGTTGTATTTTAGGGCGTGGACTGATAATGAACCAAATAATTAAGTGCGCTCCAAATGCCTGGTCTTAGTATATACTTAAAGAGAGAATAGGCCAAGATTGGCCCGAAATTCTTAACAAAAAATTGTGCAAGTGAATTGATCAGCTCATCCACGGAACAGGTCATGAACAACAATCCTTTAGTCTGAATGTAATGGTTAGATGGTTTAATATGCTGATTACTTCAACATTGCACTGCTTGGTTATGGTATTCTGCTCCAAATAGATACAGGGAGGTTTAAATGGAAAACATCAGACCACCGCTGAAGTATTCAAAATACAATTGAAGACAGCCAAAATCCTCCTAACAAATTGATCACTGGAGAGTAGATATTATTCTACTGGGGGAAAAAAGAATAAATACATTAAAGAGTAGATATTCAAAAATTTCAGGGGAAGAACAGAACTAACCTTCTAAAGAGAAAACACAAATTACCTTCTTTTTTTTTTCCAGACGGGCATACACTTCACACTTTGCAGTGGATGAACCAATTGACATTGGATAAGAAGCGTAAACAGCCCATTTGAAAGAATTCAGTGTTGAATGAAAACCAATCCCTGTAGCATGAACTGCATTATATATGCAGCATGGGCTCCAGTGCTCCACAGCAAAGGTAGAAACAGGAGCATATAGATAATAATTGAGCTCGCATACTATTTTGAGAAGGCATACGATCCAAGCTAGTGATGGGAGCTGCTGGTTGATGTTACAGGAAAACAACTTCTCCCTATGTAACTGCTTGGTGAGAATGTTGAGATGTAAGCATCAAATTAATTGACCGCTGGTAACACATACATTCTGGGGAAGGATGTAAGTAGATTGATTGATTGGTCCTTCTAAGTACAATTCCCTTCCGGTCGCTTTCAACGAGCATGGATTTCATCTGATACTTGAACACTTCCCAGCTATAACCAATGGAACAGCAAGGTATTATAGGATGCTCAATAGCAAAAGGATAAGTAAGGACCACCATCCAGTAATATAACACATTGATAAACAAATAATTTCCAGTAAGGTTCTTTTCTAACCAATAAAAAAGATGCAAATATTATAAATGGCCAATGCTCCTGTGAGGATGTCTCTCATGAGAGACATTATGCGGATCCCCCTTTTCAGGTACATGGGACCCCTTATGATCAATCCAACCCCCTCACAATGGATTTTCCACAAAATAATCTTATACAATTTTATGGATTGCCTGTTTTGAACTCTCCAGGTACAAAATAGGTGGACATCACATGCATACTTTGTACGACTGAGCTAGTATTCAATTGAGAGAGATACCTGATATTGACTTCTTGAAGTAGAATGACCATCTTGCTTTTGTCAGGCTTGATGGTTTTAGCATGCCCATTGTACATGTACCGCCTATGGCCCATTAGAAAATGTGGAAAATTGCCACCTTGTGTTGTCACAAAAACTTCACTAAACAGACAAACGTAATAATCCAAAGCTGCCAATCTCGAAGAATAGCCCTGTATTGCACATGATATTTTATTAGAGAGATTGATGGGAAAAGTCGGAAATTAGACAAGACATGAAGAGGAGGAAGAATATACATTGAAAGGAGCAAGCTCCTCTGAAGTGGCAAGGGTCTCTTTGGTTTGAAGAAGTGGAAACATCTGCAATAAAGGAGCCAAGTTTCTTTTGGATTGGTATATTTCCCCAGCTGCCAAATAGATTGATGTGCTGTTGTTAAAACCCATGCCTCTTAGCATCATGCCCACCTATGCTGACAAGGAAAAGAAGAACAAGTTAAAATGCTGTAAGGATAACACTAACACATGGTGGGCTAGAATCCAAGCATCAAACCAACTGAAATAAGCAATGCAACTGTTACAATTAAGTTTTGAATGCCTGAGCTTCGACAAACCAACCTTTATTTGAAATCTACACCAATTGAAAATCATGCTACACCACTTTTCTACATGGTTGCCATCCCCATTACAATGGAAGGGGTTGTATGTAGCGCAGTATCATTCCTACTTATCACAATATTGCACATTATGCTAACACAAAATTACATGGTTCAAAATTTTAGTCACGGTCACTATCATGGTCAACCCCGAAAGGTGATAGATACATCACGGTTAGCAACCTTTGTTTGAGGCCCATTGCAGTATAAGAAAAAAAAATGAAAAATGTCCAAAAGATCCAAAATACTGAAAAGTGTAATAAAAACAATATTTTTATACATTTGTACACAAATTAAACCAAAATTTGTCCCCTTAAGACATAATCTCCTATATCATTGTTTAATGATGAATGTTAAATATTTTAATTTTTAGTATTTCATTTATGGGCCATTTTATAATTTATAAAATATAAATCTATCAATGTGGTTCTTATCTAAAATCTAAATCACTAAGCATAACTATTGCATCCAATATTAATTATGTGAATATTCATCCTGATAGGAGTTGGGTGTAAGGCCCCGACCCTAAGTAATTGTGATTATTGAGGTTGATTAATCTTGTTTATGTGTTAATTGAGTAGGTTTTAGCATTAGGTTAATGGATTAGTTGGTTTGGTCGCGATTAGACTAAGTTTGGGCTTAGTAAGGGTAGTTTAGCCATTCGGATATTGTGAGGGGTATTTCGGGTATTTTCAAAAATAGGTAAAAGATTGTTTAGATGCTAACCAATTAGACTTAATTGTCAGTTTAAGAGTGTTGGGGTTTTGAGTGTGTACGGTCTCCTATCCATGATTAGCTATAATTATAGTATTTGATTTGTATCGATTAGAAGGTGACTATTGGGTTAGTTAACTAAGTTTAGATGTTTTAGTAGCTTTTAGACCTAGTTGGTTTTTTTTTTTTTTTTTGAAAAGGTGACTGCATTAAACTTAAAGAAAGCTATACAGTATAGGAGGCATACTGTAAGAGAAGGGAAGAAGCTAGGACCCAACAAAAAGCTTTGGACCCAGGACCCAAGCCCCATCCTAGAAGTTAAAAAGGAAAACCAAAACTACAAGGGAAACACTATAACCCGCAAATCATGACGAGAAGCACCCTCCTTGGCTAGGCGATTAGCTTCCGTGTTAGCACTTCGACAACTATGGGAAAAGGAGGCTTGAAGACATCTTGCAAGATAAAAAGATCTCCCCAACCACACCAGCCACCTTCCAAGGGGCTTTAGAAACTCCTGAGGCCCACTGAATTGCAACAAAAGAGTCCCCTTCAATAATTAAATTGTGTAGGTTCAGGCGATTACCTAGTTGGGTAGTTAGGAAGAGCTATTTTGTGATTTTGGAAGATTGAGAGGGGTAGTTGTAATTTTAGAAAGTTGACCATGTGGGACCCTTTAGTGTAGTGGTCTTGATTGTAGGAGTCCTCGGAGAAGGGATGATATACATTGGAATCCCATAAATACCCCTTGTTATCCTTTGAACAATTTTAGTAATAAGGGCATTTTCACCAATTGCACTCTCCCTCTTTAACAACAAAACCAACATCTCTCTCTCTCTCTCTCTCTCTCTCTCTCCCTCTCTCCCCCAATCATGAAGATCTTCCATCTTCCTTGCAATTGCCATTGGAGATCAACAACAACAAGAAGATCCCTATCTTCTTCTTCCTCATCTCTCGTTGGTTTCCTTCCCTTTTTCCCCAATCAAGGTGAATTTCTAACTCTACCTTCTTTTCTATCTTTCTTTGCAAGATCTATGGTAGAATTCAGTCCCTAATCCCTTTTCTCCATTGGATTTGTGTGTAGGATCTCTACATATAGGAGGTTAAAGAGATTTGAGTTGCTTTCGGGGTTTTGGCTTGAGATCTTGTCCTTTGAGAGCTTTTGATCCCATTTCCAGACCAAGGTAAGTAGGTATGTAGATTTCATTGCATGGGTTATTGTATGTGGATTATGATGTTTTATAGTCTTGATGGTGGAAGATTCTAATGGTTGTGTAGATCTTATGGTTGATGATAATTAAATTCTCAGATTTTGGGCATTATGCAAGTGATATCCTATGAATTACATAGCCTGTATGTTAGATCTCTTGATTCTTGCCTGAGTTCCTTATAAATTTGATGTAATTGATCTCGATCCCCGATTTCTAAGCTCTTGTAATGTAATTTGATCTAATGCATGTAAATTTTGAAACCCATTGAGATAGAAGGCCTTAGATCTATGTAATTTGATGTTGCTAGAGGGTTTGGAATGCCCCAAATGATGTAATACTGATGTTTGGATGGAATGAGAGATCAATTCCCATGGTTTTGTACGAGGTTGGCATTTCAGTTGTAGTTTCTAGGAAGCTACGACTAGCCGTAGGCTCCTAGAAAGCTAACCATAAATGTACTACGGTTACAACTCTAGAACTGTGCACTTTCAAAGTTTTGTTCTACGATTATGAAAGGCCTCGGTACCTACTTGTAGTAAAAATGCAAGACCAAATTTCTTTAAGTAGGGGAGAATGTAAGGACCCAAACCTAGAAATACCCAATTGGTGGGTTTCCTTGAATTTTTTCCCAAATAGAGGAATTAGGGAAATTAGGATTAATTACTAAATTTTCCATAATTGCCAGTCCTCATTTCAGTTAGGTTAATTGGTTGCCTCGATTGCTCAATTTGGACTTAAGTGTAGTTTTACACTTGATAGGAATATTGTAATATAGGGATATAGTAATTTGGGCAAAGTTATGATTATTAATAATCAATAGGCAAAGTTATGATTATTAATAATCAATAGGCAAAGTTATGATTATTAATAATCAACTAATTTAATTAGTTCATAGTATGTGGGTAGATGAAATTTAGATTTAATATACCTAACTTTGTGCATACTTATGTAGGGCCCATGTGGGACCCACTAGAGCCACACCCCTAGTCATGGATTGTTTGGATAAATGCATTATTTTATTAGAATCCTATTGTGGTAGTAACTTTAAGTTAGTAGCCCAATGAAAACTAAAAATCAAACCTTCTGTAAAGGGAGCCTACTAGGAGTTGTAGTAGAACTAGGAGATGAAGTATCCCTTTATCATTAGATAGTTAACAAGAAAACAAAAACCCAAAGGAGCATAAAAAGGGGTTGCATGACCCATCTCCTTTATTCCACAACTCAATGAGTCTCTCTTTCTCTCTTGCCCTCTTTCCTCCAACGACTCTTTCTCCTCTCCAAGACCCTAGACATCTACCCTAATCCCTATTTTCATCAAGAGAAAATTAAAAGGAAGAATAGGAGAGAAACCATAGAAGGTAGAAGGAATCGAGGCAAACAACTCACAACAAGGAGGAACTCTTGATGGCTGTTTTTGGCCTGGATATATTTACTAGCTACAGTTTAGAGTTGTCTGAAGTAAATGGTACCCCCTTGATGGCTCTTTGACGCAACCAAGATCCGCGATCGAGTTAATAGATCAATCTCCCGAAGGATTGATCGAATCCAAAGATGGATTCCCGTCACTAGGGCAACCTCATAAGAGGAGAAAACACCATAACTGAAAAGAAAACTCTCATTAACTCAAAGATTAATTGATAATAAGCATGAAAAATAACAATAGGGCTCTTCTATTTATAATAGCAATATTCTTACTATTAAGGAAACTACTAATCCTATTTAACAATTACTGATCTAGAATTAAAAAGCAAGCAAACTAAGGAATATAACTAATCTAGAAAATCAGGAAACGTGAGGCACATGCGGACCATCAATTGGGGTCCAACAATGCCTATGGGTACCTGTCTTGGATAGGGATCGGACTGCATCAACTCTCCCCGGCTTGAAAGAACTCGACTCCGACGAGTTAATTGCTTGATAGTGCTCATAAAGATCTAAATTTAGACGCTGGAAGTTAGTAGCAGTAATCCAAGTAGCATCGGCGACAGGCCGGTTTTGCCAAATGCCAACGAACAAGGAATTTCAGAAATCCTCCGTGATGAGTAGAAACAATCTAATCATCAAGAACATCAATGATTTTATCAGGAAGTGGCGGAGCAGCTGGTACCGTAATGATTTGCTCATTAGAATCGTCCTCATTATCATGCCCATGATAGAGAGTGAGATCGGCAACACTGAATGTGGGGCTGATACCAATATCAGATGGAAACTCGAGAGTGTATGCATGCGAACTGAGCTTCTTCAATACTTTGAATGGACCTGTATTCCTCGGATGTAACTTCTTGTTTGCGCCTGGCGGTAACCTTTCTAGATGAATACAGACCATAACCATGTCTCCTTCAGAATACTCTGGAAAACGACGACGTTTGTCAGCATGAACCTTGTCACTATCATTGCTAGCTACAATATGTCGTCGAACTTCATCATGTATTTGTTGCATGTGTTTGATGAAGTTAAAGGCGCGCTTCAAGAGGCAAGGGAACACGATCAATAGGCAAGCATGGTCGAACACCTGTGACTGCTTCAAAGGGTGAGATGCCTGTAGACCGATTAACTGAATTGTTGTAAGCAAATTCAGTCATAGGTAGAATCTGATCCGATGTGGTGATATGATCACGTACAAGGCATCGTAATAGTTGTCCAAGGCTTCTATTAATAACTTCAGTTTGGCCATCAGTTTGTGGATGGTAAGCAGTAGAGAAGTGAAGCTTTGTCTTGGCTGCCATCCACAATGTTTTCCAAAAGTAACTCATAAATTTGGCGTCACGATCTGAAACAATTGCCTTGGGGAGGACATGAGATGGACAACTTCTTCGAAGAATAATTGAGCTACCTTGTAAGCATCTGATGGTATGTTGCATGGAATGAAATGTGCCATTTTAGAAAAACAATCAACAATAACAATGATGGGATCAACTTTCCGTACAGTCTTCGGAAGTTCTAACACAAAATCCATACTGATATTTTCCCAAGGTGCATTAGGAATAAGCAATGGCTGATACAAACCTGTGTTCTTGTTGCCTTTAGCCAATTGACAGGTGCGACATCTGTCACAGATGCTAATAACATTAACTCTCATGCATGGCCAATGGAAACGATCATCCATAAGAGCGAGTGTCTTGTCACGTCCCAAATGACCACTACAACCTCCTGAATACAATTCACGAACAACATGTTCTCAAATGGAAGTAGTAGGGAGGCAAAGTTTGTTACCTTGGAATAAGAATCCATCATGTACACTGTAATAAGGGTGCTTGTCCGTGTCACCATTAAGAAAATCCGTGTAGATTGTGCCGAAATCCTTGCCATTTGTGTACTCTTGCTTTATTTGCTCGAAACCTGTGACAGTGATTCTCATAGTAGTGAGGAGATGTTTCCGACGACTTAAAGCATAAGCTACCAGATTTTCTTTGCCCGCTTTATGGCGAAGACTGAATGTGAATTGTTGAAGGTAAAAGCTCCATTTAATGCGACGATCACTGACATGCTGTTGTGATTGTATATGCTTCAATGCCTCGTGATCTGAATATATAAGACAAAGTCATTTTCAACCAAGTAATGACGCCAATGTCGCAATGCTTGCACAACAGCATAGAATTCTAGATCATAAATAGAATATCTGCATTTGGCATCGGAGAGCTTTTCGCTGAAAAATGCAATCGGAAGACCTTCTTGGCTAAGAATTCCTCTAATGCCAATCTAAGAAGCATGACAAGCAACTTCAAAGACTTTGTTAAAATCTGGAAGTCGTAGGACAGGGGCTTCCGTGATCTTGCGCTTGATTTCTCCAAAAGCTCTAGTTGCTGCACTTGTCCTTTTAAATTCACCCTGTTTCATACAATTAGTGATAGGAGCCATAATACTACTGAAATCGCGAATGAACCTTTTATAGAAAATAGCAAGTCCGTGAAAACTACGAACGTCAGTGAGAGTTTGTAGACTAAGCCAACCGAGGATAGCTTGAATCTTGGATGGGTCCATTGCAATACCCTTAGAAGAGACAACAAAGCTAAGGAAAATCACAGAATTTCTCATAAAAGTACACTTCTTCAGATTAGCATATAAGCATTCCTGGCGAAGAAGCTCAAATATGCTCTTGTTTGGATTTGCTGTAAATCAAGATATCATCGAAGTAGATAACAACAAACTTTCCAATTAATGGTTTCAACAATTGATTCATAACACGCATGAATATGCTAGGAGCATTAGAAAGACCAAAAGCCATAACCAACCATTCATAAAGACCATCTTTAGTTTTAAAGGCTATCTTCCATTCATCACCTAGCCTAATTCTAATTTGATGATAACCATTGCGAAGATCAATCTTAGAAAAATTTTTAGCACTAGTCATAAGATCAAACATATCATCAAGTCTAAGGATAGGAAAGCGATACTTTACAGTGATTTTATTGATGGCACAACTATCCACGCACATACGCCAGCTTCCATCCTTCTTTGGTGTGAGGAGAGCAGGTACGGCACATGGACTTAGGCTTTCCCATATATCCCTGTTGCAACAGATCATCAACTTGTTTCTTGAGTTTAGTATGTTCGGAAGGGCTCATCCGATAAGCACGAAGATTAGGGAGAGATGTCCAGGAGTGAAATCTATTGCATGCTGGATGTCTCACATTGGTGGCAATTCATTTGGAAGCTCATCAGGAATTAAATTAAAATTTTCATTGAGCAATGGTTATACCTCTTGGGGGGTGGATCAGGATGGCTTAGAGTCTTCATGTGATTCGATCACTTGTCTGGCAACTAAAGCATTTCAACTTAAAATTTGCGCATGGTGAGGAAGTGAGGAGAGGCAGTAAGGGCGGTTTGCTTTGCAGAGAATGGAGTTTCCATGGGCTTCAATTGGATTCGGTGACCATTCCATTTAAAAGTGTAGGTGTTATCCGCGTGATCAGTGATAACCTTCAAGCGTTTCAGCCAAGGTTTGCCAAATAATATGTGGGCCACATTCATCGAAAAAACATCACACAAGACATTATCTTCATACGAGCCCATCTTCAAGGGAACAATGCATCGGTGGTTGACGGGAATTGAATAATCATTTACCCATGCAACTCGATAAGGCCTCGGTTGCTTTATAGTTGGCAACTGAAGTTTATCAACTGCTTCTTTGGATATGACACTCATAGCACTTCCACCATCAATGATGGCATTGCAAGCTCTTCCTTGACAAGTGATGCGTGTTCTGAAAATTGGAGCTTGGTTTTCATCGTCTTCCTCAATACCATCTGCAACCAATAGGCGGGGGTGAAGGAAAAGCAATGGGCTGTCATTATCAGCTGTAAATACCTCAAGTGCGGACTCTGGTCCTAGTGGAAGTTGTGCATTAGTTTTCTCCATTTCGATTTCCTTATGATAAGGTTCACCTTCACAATGCAGATTCCTGTGAGGACATTCTCTAGCATAATGACCTTGGTTTTTGTAAGAATGGCAGACAATGTCGCGTTTAGCTGCTATTTCAATGCCTTCAACATTATTCTGATTTGTTGGCCACTTTTGATTGGGCCGAGGATTCTATTGACCCTGTGGTGGATCTTGTTGTTGCCTTTGGATTTGGTTCTGTGATTGGCATGGAGGTGGTTGGAACCCTTGCTGTGGGGCCCGATTGAAAGCAGAATCTAGACCCTTTTTGTAGGACTCCTCGGCTTGGTTACCGAAATGTCGCCCAGTGTGCTGACGCAACATTTGCTTAACGTGTCGCGCCTTGCTAAAGATTGCATCAATAGTGGCGAAGTCAAATACTGCCAATTTATCCTGTATATCTGGGCACAATCTTTCCCGATAACAGGTGACCATCAGGCGAACATCTGCATTAGTCTTGCATCGATTACAAAGCTCATGGAACTTATGAGTGTATTCATCTATGGTCATAGAGCCTTGCTGAAGAATGATAAGCTCGCTATTAAATGAATCAATGTATTCAGAAGGCAAGAACTTATATTCCAGTCTCTCTTTCATAACTTCCCAGCGGGTGATCAGAGGGCGACCCATTTGCACATTGTGGTCATCAATACTTTTCCACCAAATTTGATTAGGACCCTTTAACTTCATCTTGACAAAAGCGACTCGTTGAGGATCTTCAATGTGATACCAAGTGAAATAATCCTCAATTGAAGTAAGCCAATCAAGAAGGGTGCAAGTATAACCTTGACCAGAAAAATCAATAACCTCTAATTTGATATTCCGCAAGAGATCATCTTGGTGCGGGCCAGGTGGTATATTGTCAGCGGCCCGTCCGCAAAGAGACGTTGAAAGAATTCTTGGATTGATTCTCAGGGAATATTATTCGATTGGTGAGAGTGTGAGCTAGAAGATTCGCCGTGAGGGTTTGAAGGGGCCTTAGCAAGTTCATCCACTGTGAGTTGTAAGGCGTCAACCCATTCATATAAATCCCTTATGCAATCATCGTGTTGAATGTCAGTGACTCTACAACGAAAAATTTGCCCAGTGCGAGTAGCCATGGACGAGGGCTTTTTTTTTTTAAACTGCTAGTGGGCCGGGTTTGGGCTCAGGTTGGGCTCGAACTCAAGTCAGGCCTAGTAGAAAGTAGGCACGTGTTGTACACGTGGGAGAAAAGTCTTTAGCTGATCTTGGGACCCATGCAGAGAGGAAAAATAAAAGGGTTACCTCGTACCTGTTCGACTCAGAGAACAAGAAGAAAAAAAGGACTTTGGGGTGGAAGGCGCTGGCTATGGTGATGAAGGAAGATGAGGGCTGCTAGGGCTACTGGCTGACGGAGCAGTGGCGAGGTTGAGGGTGAGGAAGGAGAGGGCTGCTGGAAAGAGATTGATGAAGATCAATTGGTGCTAGGTAGCTCCTCAACTCAAATCTCTTTCCATTCTCTCTCTTCTGCTTCTTCCTCTGCTACTTTTTTTTTTCTTTTATTTCGCTACTGGGTTCTCTCTTCTTCGTCTGTTTTCTTTCTTTTTTTTTTTTGGGTTTATGATGGGTGGGTTTCGATGAGGCTAGAGGGACGAAGGCAGAGCGTGGGTGCCTTTAGGGTTCGATAGGTGCTGACAACTGGCTTTTTGGTTTTGGTAATGCAGACGGAGGGTTTGGGTTCTTGGCTCAATGGGATTTTTGAGGATTGGGGTTTTGGGAGTCTGGTTGGTTTGTGGAAGGAACGATTCCAATATAGACATGAAGGCCTCTTCAGAAAAGATCACGGTCTCCCTAAAAGCACGGAACGCATCAAAGATCTTGGCTTCCTTTAGAATGGTGCCACCAATTCACAAGATGTGATCAGTCCATGACTTCCAGTCTAAGTCAGCAATGAAACAACCGCGAAGCCAAAAAGGCTTCACC
This sequence comes from Umbellularia californica, assembly GCA_028538565.1. Taxonomy (NCBI): domain Eukaryota; kingdom Viridiplantae; phylum Streptophyta; class Magnoliopsida; order Laurales; family Lauraceae; genus Umbellularia; species Umbellularia californica. Next base: position 44,334,168 of record JAPQWN010000004.1, read on the forward strand.
CAATTGCTGCTATCACCTCTGAATATGCCAAGGCCCACCGGTCTCAAATCGACCTTTGAATAATCAGAACCCTAGTAGCCACTGGCCGGTATTAATATGTCCATGCAAGCGGACGACTCCTTCGTATATTCAGAAGGGCTGCCAACAAAAATCCCGGTCTTGATTACGTGAGTCATTTTCAACCAGCTTGGAGGATCTTCCCTCTTAGAGCATGTTGGAGAAAGGCTCATGATCGAGATAGTATGATAAAAAATCGACCGGATAGCAACAGTCCTCACCTCACCATTAGCTGTGTAAGAGAACTAGAAACATCTCCTCTGGTATGTCAAATCGGGTTTTGAGTGTTCAATGGAATTGGCTGAGAAGGTTTAGGTGTAGGTAGTAGGTTTGGTCGGAATGGGGCCTAATGGGATGAATGGATGATGAGATTGTGGATGGTGGATGTCGATAGTGATGGACGGATAGGAAGATGATGAGGAACGGAGATGACGAGAGAAAATCCGAGAAGGACAGGCGTCTCCCCGGCAACCGCTTCGGCTCTGAGACCAATTTACGGAGCCAAGATACGCGATCGGTTGATAGATCAATCTCCCGAAGGATTGGTCGGATCCAAAGATGAGTTCCAGCCCCTAGGGCAACCTCACAAGAGGAGAAAACACCATAACTGAAGAGAAAACTCTCATTAACTCAAAGATTATATGATAATAAGCATGAAAATTAACAATAGGGCTCTTCTATTTATAAGAAAAATATTCTTACTATTAAGGAAACTACTAATCCTATTTAACAATTACTAATCTATAATTAGAAAGTACTATTAAGGAAACTACTAATCCTATTTAACAATTACTAATCTAGAATTAGAAAGCAAGCAATCTAAGGAATATAACTAATCTAGAAACATGAGGCACATCTGGACCCCATCAACTGGGTCCATCAATGCTTGCGAGTCCTTGTCTTGGATAGGGATCGAACTGCATCAATCTTGTTCCCCAACAGGAAACCCCTTTCATAGCTCTTTTTTACCAAAAGGGATTTTAGGGTACCACTCACTATTTTTCGGAAGCTCTTGCTCCCTCCGAAAAAATCTGTTTAACATTCTTGCTATTTTTTTCGTGGCTCTTGTTCCCTCCGAAAAAACCTTGTTATTTTCCAACAGTTCTTGTTCCTTCCAGAGAGCCTTGTTTATAATAACTGGGCCGATGTGGTGTGCCTTCTTGAATTACAAGCCTGAATGAATGAATACTATAACTTGTGATCTTGCATTAATAATTGTCCTAGAATCTCTAGAATTCTATCTTGGACTAATAATTATTGTAGAATTTCGATAATTGTATCTTACACAATCTTGCGTGGTTACATTATCTCAAATTTTGACCTTATGCAATCTTTTACTTGTCATTATTCTATTTTGCATGATTTCATGTGGCGTTTATACAGGTTTGTTCAGTACTTGCTCGATTTTTGTAAATCAAACCTACTCCCCTAACACTTCTAGGTGAAAAAGTAAAACCAGATAATGAGGATGATGCATACGCAAGGAAAACTCGGGAATATAAAGAACGGAGTGTGATTGACGTAGTCTAGAGACGTCAAGATAAACCCAAGAGAAACATTTAGACTTGCTTTAGTTTCATTTAAATATTGAGTAGTTATATTAAGGTCTAAGATTTGGCCAAGATTTTATATAGTTTTTATTTAGTTCATATTTGGTTAGAAACCTGAAGTTAATAATGAAATCGGTTATTATTACCTGTGCTCTATTATTAAATGTCATTTGTTTAGGTGATTGAAAAATATTCCGCTCCCAAGTTTGACTTGACCTAATCTCACGAATGTGGAAAATTTTAGCTCGTGACTCAAAAGGCAGACTTTTTCAGGAATCTGGGTTTTTGGGTCATGACAAGTTACCTCGGGGCTAGCCGTAAGGCTAAACGTAGTATACTCACGGCTAGCCGTAACTAACCTTCGGCTAACTTTGGACCTTGTGAACTTTGGACTATGTTTGGGACCCTTATACCTATCTAATGGCCTATAAATATAGGACTTTTGGTAAGCGGAGTTATGAGCTTAGCTTTTGCATACAAGTTACTCGTATCAAGGTGTGAGAGGCCAAGTCAAGATGATGGTAATTGTGGGACATTAGGATACCTTTGGCCATTAGAACACCAAGATTTTATGTAGATAGCATCCGAAACCCCACTATGGATCATTGTGTTGAATGGCCTGGTATTCACTCCCTAAAGGCAACCAATGACCTAGAATTGGCTACAAGGATCTGTAATTGACCTGTACTTAAGGTGGCAATTAATATTACTTTGTACAGTCAGTTGACCACAAGACCCCTTTTGTCTACTAGCCCTTGGACCCAGGACTTTGGTAGGACTTGTACCCTCCCCTTGACCCTTTGGCTTAGGATTTTGGTAAGACTTAGACCCTGTACTAATCAAGTGTAAGAAACCCTTTTGCCTTGCTTGTTGGGATTCCTAGTCATGCGGAAGCAAGTGTAGGGCAATACCAGTCAAGGGTATGATGACTTAAGAGCTCAAGATGTCAATTACCTTCAGAAGCACCAAGAGAACAGTTTCGGTATTTTGAGCTCTATGGGATCGTATGCTTGAATGGTACTACCTTCGTGTGAGGACGGCAAATCAAGACTTAGATATAGTATGTATAATGGCCCTATTATGTAAGTTCTGGTTCAGGTATACACTTGCATACCCCTTAATCTGCATATATATCCTTCATTTATGGTATGGTTATTTGATCTATTCACTTTGCTTTGCTTCGAGCATAGTAGGTATCTTCAGATTCTAAGACAACCAGTACATTAGGACGCTAGGTGCAGTTTGATCTATTTGCTTTGCTTTTTTTTTAGCATGGTAGGTATCTTCGGATACTGAGACAGCCTGAATATGCAGATGCTGGGTGCAGTAAGTGTCTTTGGGTACTTAGTTTGCTTGTTTGGATAGTAGGGTTCTGCGCTTGGACCAGACCTGAGTATTTTGATGCTGATGGATGACTTTGGTATTGAGCTTGATTTAGTTAGATGTAGATTTGATGGGAATGATTGTTCTATTTACCTTATTACAGCTTTATTATTTACTATGTCTTGCTTATATCATATTTGTTTAGTTTGCTATTGTGCACTGTAGGTATGGGTATCTTAGGACATTGGGTTTGCTTCCCACTTTAATGAGTATCTTGGTTATGGAGTTGGAGGCCTTGTTATGGTCCTTTGAGAGACTTTGGGAATGGTGACCTTTTCCTTTGTGGATGTTTCACTTTACTTATTAGTTTTGATGGAAGAGTGAGTTATTAGATTGTTATAAAAAAAATATGAGTTAATAGAGAGTTACATTCTGTATTTATATGAAGCATGCATTTTTTTTATTCGTTCTATTTCTTGTATATACATGCTTATCTTCACTTTCAATATTTACTTTGCTCAATTACTATTTCATGTGGCATTCAAGTTTCATTTATCTATATCAGTAAGATGTCATTTATCAAGGATCAAAATAATGGTCGCTGGAAGCATAATGGCCAGTGGCCAAAACATTACATAGCAGGTGATACATTGCGGTAGAGGTGTGAATTTTTCAAATGGTAAAAAAAATTTGAATCTTAAGAAGCGGCAAATCTTGTGCGAACCATGTAAGGGTAGAGACAGTGGCGGACCCGCGATTTTCACTTGAGTGGGGCATATATATTTAAGCTAAGTATAAAGTCAATTTTCCATGCGCATAATATTGATCAAATTGAATAGGTGAATTTATTAAAAAAAATAAACTAAAAATAAAAGTTCAAATAAACAATGGTATAAAACTTTATATTTCTCGGACTAAAACCCAACATGTATCAATCACATAAATGATATTTATTGAAACCATGGATAGCAATTACATGTCATTTTTGCTTCCACTCTGTGGAGCCCTAATGTTTGAAATTGGACTTCTACATCAATGAAGAAGAGAACAAACCCTTGAGAAATTGCATATAAACCAACAAAGAAGCCACAAAAAAAATCCAAAAACCAAAAGAAGGGAAAAAAAAAAAAGAAAAAGGAAATTACTCCAATGAAGAAAACCATATCAAACCCAATAGCAAGAGCACTAATTAAAAATGAATTAACAATGAGAAATCCCTCCAATTTCTTCCCTAACGGTCTTCAAAACAGAATTGGAAAGGGAATAGGGGATGGTGGTTGGGCTTTAGGGATTTAAGCATTGGGGTTCAGAAATTTAGGGATTAGGGAAAAGCTTCAATTCGGTTATGGCCTGTGAGTGACAAAGAGATTGAGAGGGAGGGAGAGAGGAAACCTGGATGCCTGTCGGAGAGACGGAGGGAGCGCGATGCCAGTGGAGACACAATTGACCAAAAATGGTTTTTGTTGAGAGTGAGAGAGGTAAAGAGTGATGGGGGGATTTCTAAAAAGAGGGTTTTCGGTTTTATGATGAGTGGGGGTGGGGCAATGGGTTATGAGTGTGTGAGGCAAGCCGACGTCGCCCAATAGTAGTCATGGGATTTCTCTAGATTTGATTGGGGCGGACACCCCAGGTGCACGATACGTGCGTCTAGCCTAGGTAGAGACAACTTTAGAAAAGGTTATTGAGGAGATAAAAATAGAAAAAACCGTGTTTTAAATTAAAATTGCTTGGCTCTACAAGGTCTTAAACCATAGTGCCACTGTAGCCGCCTCAACCGCTACGGCCAACAAAGGGAAGAGGAAATGAGGGAAATGAGAGAAGTGTCAGAGGAAGAGGAAGAGGAAGAGGAAGAGGAAGAAGAAGAGAGGAGAGGATCTGTTGAGGTCAACGTCCACCCTTGCTCCTGAGCGGTCAAAATTGTGGTCAAGCCCTCACCCTCACCACAAAACTATTGTTGTGTTGTTTCCTATCATCAATTGGTTTTAGGATAAGTAGTAGCTCAATGGGGTGTAAGATCCTACAAGATCATAAAGCTGTAGGTAGCAACAACAGTAGCTGTAAAAGGAACTCCATCGACTCCCTCCCTCTCCCTCTGATGTATACAGTTGCACACTGGATCAGTGTGCCCACCTCAAAGTGGGGCCCCACCTCGGACTAGGACTAGGGGAGTTGAAAGATCTCCCCTTGCGCTTCATCTCTGCAAAAAACCAGCCCCATTCCTGATCATCATCACCTCCATCAAGGCCCCACAAGTCTAACGGTGTACAGTACCTCAGATGGGTGCAAAGGTGGGCCCCATGAGAAATTTAGGGGAGGTTGTGTGTGTGTGGTCCATTCAGATGGACCATTAGGTGGGCCCCACCTTGCGCACCAGGCACACCTGATAACTCCTCGTGTGTGTAGATATGAGAAATTCTCAAAAAAATAAAAAATAAAAATAAATATAAAAACATTTTAAAAACTCCCCCTTTTGCTCCCCTATGTTTTTAGGGCGTGGATCCCACCTTAAGCCAATCCAACCATTTCACACACATTACACCCCGTGAATTGGCATAAAGCCCAAATTTGACACTCATCCAACTTTTACTCACCGTTGGATTGAAAACACAAGAAAGTGATGCCTCTAAAACCATTAACTTTGGGGCCATGGATTAAGGGGTTAAGATAATCAAATGGGGTTGAAATTTTTCACATAGGTAGATCTCATCTAGATTATTCCATCTAGCGGCATTCCATAGTTGTCATACACTGCAGTGGGCCAAACTGGGAGGGGCATTTAAAAAATAAAAAAATAAAAAAAAATCCCCAGAGTTTTCTAGTGCTCCCCATATATATATATATATATATATATATATATTGCAAGGACTCTATGCTCTCTTTTTCTTTCTGCAATCTATAAGCAACAAGATCTGTCTCTACTATTTTGTTTCTCTTCCTCTCTGTGGTTAATATTTTTCCTATATTTTGGTGATTTTGAATGCTATCGATATTGCAGCAAAGAATTTGGATCCTCTGTTTCTACGAAATAGGGAGATACTGTTTCGTTCGATAAAAAATAGGCAACCGTGTAAATCTCTTCCTTGATTTTCTCATTCCAAGGAAGCAATTGAAAGGATGTATTAGTTGGCATGAGATTTTACACGGTTGGCTATTTTGGCATGAGATTTTACACGGTTGGCTATTTTTTCATTGGACGAAACAGTAGCAAAATATTGATGCCATCCCACTGATATCCAGCTCCTATCAGCTGATATGATATTTAAAGCATGCTCAGTTGACCTAGGTACATGAAGATCATTATGGTAATGTAAAGTAAGTGCTTTAGCACATGCAACAAATTACCTTCCTCAGAGTATCCAAATAGCTGAAATTGGGTACCCTCAATGGGATTATATTATCTACAAAGTGCTAAATTTGTTTGAGTTCAGGAGTCTAAAATTAAGAATTAGATGGAAATTGGAATTATTAATCCAAAATTGAAAAAGAAAATTTTCATTCAAGGAAAAAGAAAATGTTGAAAAGAACTTTTTTTCATTTACCTCCAAGGGTGTTAGAGGGCATCTTCCTTTCACTCTATTTAGGCCAGGCCTTATTATCCGGCCCTTACGACTGAATTTGCCCTTCCACCCTCTTTCATGAGCAGATTCCATTTCTTTCTTTTCAGTTTCCCCTCCATCGTACTCACAGCATGAAAAGGCCACCATATCCTGTAAGATGATAAAAAAACAAAAACCAAAGAAGTTCAAAGACATAAATACAAGTCAATGTCCAATTGAGTGGGTTTTGTTGAAGACTTAATGGGGGCTTGACGGTAAAGGTGTTTATCTTTAAGCAATATTTTAGAAGATACCCTACCAACTCCTTGTTCGTGCCAGTAGCTCGTAAAGCTGGCCTAAGATCAACTCAAATTTATCAATCACCATTCACCACCTCCCACATGAATTGGCATGTATTAAAATTTCACTGAGTAGAGTGATAATACAATGTTGGATTGAATCCCCCTACATTTACAGTTTTAGAACATTCATGCCTTTAGTTGACACCCCTCATTATCCAAGCAGGTTCACTCTTTTTCATCACTAATCCAGTATGAGATTCCTGCCCCCATTTTACTTCTTGGTGGAGGTTCCTCATACCAAAGTGATATTTAATGACTGAATCACCTATGTGATTTTTCAGGCCCTTAATTGTGAACGTCATTATCTAAGAAGGATTATTTTTCGTCCATCCCAAATTAGAAAGTAACCACCGGTGGTCCTACAAAAGTGCAAGCCGAAGTTTCCACGTAACGACCATGAAAAGTGGTTGACTAGATAAGATTAAAAAAACGTATCTCTAAGAGGTCACTAAATCAAATAATGTCGAGACTGGAAAGTGACTCAACCCAAGATTTAACCAAATCAAGTTGACAATTATTAGAATATGGATACAAGTTCTGAAAGGACCGCGATTAATAGTTTCTTGCATAGGTTACATTCTGTTAAGAGGTACCTCTCATGAATTGTGTGAGAGGTAACTTTCTTACACCAAATAGGACACCGCCACAATTAATCCAACCCCCTCGCACTCACTAACCCCACCTTGAGTTGTCACTCACCCTAATTTGACACTAATCTGAAACATAACTCACCCTAATTTGACACTAATCTAAATCATACTCACGTTGGATTAAATTTCATTAAAAGTTTATATTAAGAAACCAATAAATTTAGGGGCCCTAACTCAATTTTTTTGATGATCTGACTGAGATGACTTATGCCAAGAATTGCATCCACAACGAAACCTTTCGATCACACTATCCTCCCATGGTTGGCATGCATCGAGTGGGTCCCACAAGAGGCTTAGATTTTTACCTCACGCAATCCGTCAAAGGCAACTCTTAGCCAAATGTAACCCTTCTTGTATAGGGTATGATGCCCTTAGGTTCTTGTTTTGTCTTTATTGTTGGGTTTTGGATCTCTTTTCTATGATCCTCTTCTTACTTTAATATAATTATACTTGTTACCGCTGAACAAAGGACTATCATACTGAAATTTGAAGATTTGAATAGTTGAAAGATCAGCATCAATACCTTTTCAAAACGAAGATGGACAGATACATACTTCCCATCTATCCTAGAGCTTTTTCTTGTCATGCGATCAACCAACTGCTTTGCAAGTGTTGCAATGGGAACAGAAAATTTAAGTGCTTCATAATTGGCTAAGCATCTTAGAGATTGGATATTAGATGGGACTTCCATCGACAATCTATTTGCAAATGGAGATAACTGAATAACCCTGCATTGGAATTAAAAAAAAAAAAAAAACCCACAATCCAATAAGCATATGGGAAATTAGGAATTATACGAATCTAAATCACAATGGGTCCCAAGAGTGGCAGAACATGTATGAAGAAACTGGTAGAAAATACAGAATAGAAGTCTAAAGGTCCCTTCAACTGTCAAAAACATGTTCAGTAACGATTAAAAAATAAATAAATAAATAAACAAATAAACTAGAGAGAATGCTCGACCTTTAAGTAAAAGAAAAGGGCATCCATGGTCTCCAATTCATATAGACAACACCCATATATCTTCATAGAGGGGCATTAATTATGCCTACAATGGGTGGCCTTCAAATAGATGGTTAAGACATAAACATGAGGAGGTTAAAATTCAGATTGTTAAGGCCTTTGATTGAGGATACCATGCTTACCAGTCAATCAAAAGATAGTCTAACTCCCCTAGCTATACACGTTATTCACATTCATTAGAAAAGACAAATAACAAAGGAGTGACATTGTAAATGCCTCTCTCCATTTTGAATCAATAATAGAATCATTTAAGAAGGATGATTGGAGGTGCAAGAAGAGATACGTACCCATGCTCACGCAACAAAGGGTAAATTACTTCCAAGTAATGGCTGGCTGGGGCCCATGCTTTTACTCTGAAATTTGGCATATTACTAATGTTGTAATCAAATCTTTCCATCAATGTCTCAGGTAGCTTCCTGACCACCGTCACATGGCCCTCAAGTGTGCGTATGAAATGGTCCTCATCATAAATATCTCTAAATTTACTGCAAATTAGACAAACTAATGGTTAACTTTCCTAGATTGATCCTTATAAATAACATGTGGAAGCAGTGATTATAGAAGTAGCATCACTTAGGTGCAGTCAATAACTTACTACTTCTCAAACAATGTAATTGAACCAAAGGGACTCCAAAAATTTAATGCAGAACCAAAACTTGAAAATCATGAAACGATCCAAAGGAGATAGAAGTCAAGAGTGGATTGAGGCAATGTATTGTAATTTTTAGTGGTTTTCTATAAAAAAAAGGGGAAAGTGCAATGAACATCATTGGTGAAAAGAAAGGAAACATAGAACATGCAAGTGGGAGGACAAGTTTATAACCCCGCTGCAGGAGAGAGAGAGAGAGAGAGAGAGAGAGAAGGTATTACTTGCCTTGGATCCATCCAAACACTGTGAAAATGAAAGCGAGGGATGACAAGTATCGCATTTAGGAGTCCTGCAACAGCTACTGCATTGCAAATCTGTGAAAATAAATCATTTTCATTAAAAAAGAAAAAAAAAAGAAAAAAGAAAATCCATCAGACTAAACGCAGCAAATGTACTCAAAACTACTTTAAATTTTGGATGATCACAAAGCATGCATGCAAGGGGGAAATATAAAACCGTCATTCACAGATATCATGAAAAATAAACTAGGTTTAAGAGATCGGTTGTTTATACTAATCTCATCTCATGTATCTCAAGAATAATTACCATACCGATGATCGCTGTTGATTAAGTCCACCATTAGCTTCAATAATCAGGTATCCACTTGGAGAAGATGACCCTAAAGATTAATGCAAATAATTAGTTAAACCTTGATTGGCTACAAAACAAAACAGGAAATGATAGAGAAGAAAACTAGGTATTGGTGAGGGAAACTTGGTCTCTCAGTCACCATAATATACATGATTGATTCCGCAAGATGCCGCTATGGATGCGATAAGGAAACAGTTGGTATAAACAATGTTATATAATGAATAATGCTCAGAGAAATAATAGCCATGATTTTCAAATAATTTATAATGGAGTAAGAGCCATATTTTGCACAGGATTTCTTAAAGTGTCATGCTATGAATATAAAGCAGGGCTTTGCATAAAATGGCCATTACTTCCTTGCACCATAAAATAAGGTCGTTAATGTAGAAATGCAGGGACTTGACAAATTATCTGTTATTTCATTGAAACTGATCTATCCAACAATGAAGAATGGGAAGGATCCTTTGTAAAAAGTTTACAACCATATAAATCTTGTTGACGCACAAAGACGACCTAGGCAACCCTAGTTTTGCAAGAGTCAACTAAAGCATTGATCTCTGTAAAAACATGAGAATGCCACACACATATTAAAAGCCAATTCAGGCACATCACTAAACTTGATACGACCTCCTTTCACCTTTGTGATAGCATTATAGGTCACTTCAACAGACAACAATGGCAGAGTTACCTCTATCATAACACAAACCAAGTCTCCAGTGCTTGGTAAGCACAGAGATAGCCAACTTTATGTCGCCATGGGAGTCCGGTAAAACACCCAATTGATTATCCAATTTTTTCCAGTACAGAGAAAGGCAACTTACACTTTCCACAAGTCCCATAAAACACCCAATGCTCAATAGATTTGAATTGCCTAAAGAAACTCTGACCACATAAGCTTTTACATACCCTCTAGAAGGATTACACTTGCTACTCTTAGGAAGGCTTGTTTCTGGACGAAATAACAACACCTCAATCTCTAAAGAGGTTTAATGCCTTCAACATTAGACTTCTTACAAACCAATTCCCAACCCAACTTTTTTCGTCGGGGACAAAAAAATGTATTTAAGATAGTTATAAAAGCTCTATACATTGAAAAGTTATAAATTCTCTATACATTGAAAGAGAGTACGTTGTTAGTAGGCCTGTCAATCTGGCCCTAGGACAAGGGGGCCCGGCCCGGCCCGGCCCTGGCCCTCCTACTTTTATTTATTTTATATAATATATATACTTATGTAAATATATACTAAAATGCTCTTATCACGGTCACTTAGTAGTAATAAAAGGGGGATATGAAAGCAATTCCATACCCACCTACCCATTACAAAATGCCCTAAAAATCCATACACACATGTTTGGTTCATTTCATCTAAATTTAATTATTTAAGTTATGTATTGTACTTAATACATAAGCAATAAGTGTTGCACGGTTGCTTCTAAACCCTTTGCTCTAGTTTTATTGCTTCTTATTTAGTTTTTTTATATTATTTTTATATATTCTTGTTAGTGCAAAAGGGGCTGTACTCCTTCCTATTAATAAGGATACACTTTTTCCTCTATAGAGTCACTTGGGATGCCAATCAATTCATAGATGTAGTTTGTATGTGCATGGAACTTTAAGGATATGGAGGTGATCCAAATATCCTTTTAATTAGATAATTATAAATCTCAATTTTTAAAAGTCTAAACTAATAGTATTTTTTAAGTGCATTTATTTTTGTGACTGAAATCCAACAACACCTAATAGTTAGATCAGTGTTAAATCGAAAATAAAGCCAATTGATAAAAGGTATGTGATTATAAATAGTTTAAAATCTCCAAATATAAGAAACCGTTGGAATGATTTCATACGAGAAAATTCTTGTAAAATGTGAGTAACAAATCATACTCTTTAACCATTTTCCTTAGTTGACAAAATAAATAAAACCGTATGTCACTATGTCTAGAACTTAAGACAACAAAGCACATATGACTTTGTCAGATAAAAGAAAGTTTTTAGAGAGAACTTATATTCTCCAAATGTTTTCTTAATGGTTTCTTCACAATTGAGGTTAGACAAGATAACGCTCAGTCGACAACACTCGATTCTTGATAACAATGTAAAAACAATAAAAAAAAAAAAAAATAATGGTTTTCTTGTTTTCATGCCCTAGCCCTTGATGGTAGGGTAAGGTCCTAGGTAGTGCAGGCCCTCCAAAGGCTTTGGCCCGCCCAGGCCTGGCCTTACATATATTGAGGGTAGGGTTAGGACAACCCCAAGCCCAGCCCGGCCCTTTCATAGCCCTAGTTATTACTTGTTAGTATCTATGATGCCCAAATACGAATATGGGTACGAACACGGATATGGGGATTGGGGATACGACTTTGCACTTTTGGAGATCTAGGACATGGATACGGATACTAGTGTCCTAATTTTTCCTTTAGATCACATTTGAATTAATGAAATTATCATTGTTTAATTTCCTTTCTAACACTTCCCATGTTGAGAAGTAAGAAGATTTAAAGAACTAAATGAAATAATGGACTTGCTAAGTAGGATATGCTAAACTTATACCTGTTAAGTAGTTGTTTGTGTAGTTTCCTATCACCAAATGGTTTAAGGATTTATGGCTAGCAACTTTGAGAATGTATCAGAACCAACACGTCCCAGGTTCGAAATCACGCAAGGCAAAAAAATACCCCATGCCGCATTGTGTGTTTGTGCGGGCGCAATTGCATAGGGCAAGAAGGCCACATTCTGCGTTGTGGTCTAGTGCGGGCGTGTGCTTCGGGTCCGGGCGGTGTCCCACTCGACTGGCTAGCAACTCTAAGAACACCCTAGAAGTATTGGTGCAGTATCGAGTACCAATACAAGTATATATCAGTCCGATACGAATACATTGGGCTTGTCCAAGTATCCGGGTATCATAGGTTAGTATATGGGCCTCTATAAACTCTGAGGCCACTTACTCTGCCGTAGTGTGAGGCCAACCTCTAAACTTGTGGCTTAACATAGCTAGAACCTACATATGAAATTTTTTTGGACAAAATAAAATAAAAGATAAATGGGCTTCCACTCATTATTTGGATGAGATTTTAGGCAAGAGAAGGTCGAGATCAGTCCATACCAAATTGTTTAAATGTATTTTTTGCACAAGATTTCTGATCCTCCAGTCTCCGGTTGTATTTCCATTTCCATACTTTGTTCAGCTACAAAGGAAATAGCCAACCTTTAGAAAACCATGCATATAAAAAATAATAGATATATCAGCCAGGCTGATGCACGATATTGAGCATTCTTAGGATTCATTTGGAAACTTCCATTAAAAATACAATTGACAGATACCACATAAGCTGAATCCGCATTCCATAAAATTTCAGATTTGCTTGACCGTGGAAGCTTAAATCTACATAAAGGAGAGAAATAGGGAGCCCTGTGTCGAAACACTCTGATTTCTGATTTTAATGTGTTACACCGAATGGGTAAATTTCGTTTCCGCCCTGAAAGTACCGCACGTTTCCACTTTCCTTCATTGCAGAAATGAACCCTTACAAATTAAAATTAACATTGTTCTGTTTTCTTGAAAGACAAATGCATGTGTGGAGATCAAGTTGAAATAGATGATTGGCATTTGGCATATGGAAAGGGACAATAAAAGAACCAATTAAATTAAGAAATTGAGCATTAAGAAATGCCTATCAGCTGCTACATGGATGAAGCAATATATCATGATAGTGAAAACATGATAGGAATGACATCACTGTGAGATATTACACAGTGTTCCGCTGAACTCGTAGAAACATGTTCTTAGTCACCAATCCATGAAGGTGAAGGCTTGAAGCCCATATTTCAGTGGTCCAGACAGTTAAACTGTGTCCCACAATACATGAAAAGGGACCCATAACTCTGTCAACAATTGCAGTCATCTGATCAGGATCTTTTTCCTCTTGTATATGAAGTCATGGACCATTGACTATCTTTAATTTTACAACCATCCAAGTTGAGGCTATCAATCAGATTGCTGAGTTTGTACAAAGGGGTTCATATGGGCAACATTACCTTCCTGGTTGAGCCCATCATATGCTAAAAAATGCATCTCACCTGTGAAGAATGTTACCTTTCCCAGGCCTTTTGATAATTCTGTGGCCAATCACAGGGGTTAAAAGTACCAATCACACCATTCCCAGCTACCTGATATGTAGCCTTCAAGTTAATGCAGGAGCAGCAAAGAGCATACGCTCTATCTAAATAGACGAGTATGGAAACAGAAGTCTACCGCAGTTCTCTTAAGGTGGACCAATTTCACAGTGCCCCAGAAGACAGATGGTCAGGAATTTGTAAGGTCACAAATCATGAAAAACTAACACTGGATTCTAAGTTTCTAGCTCTGTACTTGGAGAATTTGGAGGTGAATTGCAAACTATGCTAAATCATAGCACTCCACTAAACAACATATCCATGCAAAAGCTCAACAACCACTCATGATAAAACAAGAATAAAACAGAACAGACCCATCTGCCCACTTCATAACAAGAATCAGTAGTGGAGCTCGAATGCCTCACCCAACAAAATCAAAACTCTAAAGCGATTACAAAGACCAACCAAAGACTACTGGATTCTATGTTTCTTTTTGAAATGGACTGGATTCTAAGTATATAGTTTTTTACTTGGAGAACTTGAAGGTGAATTGCAATCTACGCCAAACCCAGACACCCTACTAAACAACCTATCCATGCAAAAATCTCAACAACCACTCATGATAAAGCAAGAACAAAACAGACCCATCTACCCATTTCATAACAAGAATCAGTAACGGAGCTTGAATGCACCACCCAACAAAATCAAAATTCAAGAGCAATTACAAAGACCAACAAAACCAAATACCTTGAAATTCAGACAAAAAAAAAAAAAAAAAAAAAAAAAAGAAGCTAAAGACAAACCTCAATCCCAGAGGCATTATCTGACTGCATTTGGGGCCACAGATTCCGGAAGAGCTCGCCGCTCCGGTAAAGAGAGCCCGGGAGAGGGTCCGGCCGGCTGATGATGGGAAACGTCCCAGCCCACATGAGCATGCCGGAAATGTAGAGGAGTGGCAGGAGGAGGAGAACCCGGAAATGCCTCCGGAGGAGGAACCCAATGATGCTGTACAGAAGAGCCTGGGCCTTGGGCCGATGCTTGTGGCGATGGCAATGCAGAGGCCTTGATGGTTTGTGGGGTGAGCATGGTGGGCTGGGTGAGCTGCTATCGCTGCCGTTACCATTATTGACATGATTTTGGACCTGGCTCGTTGTTTTCATCCCTGAAAACAGCTTGCTTATGGTCATGATAGAAACAGAGAGATAGATTTTGTTTGCAGAGGAGATAGATACAATTAGAAAGATAGGAGGTAATTTAAATACACACAGGCACAGAGATAGAGGTTCAAAGAATGTTACTATTTCTAGAGTGAATTAGTACAATGAGGAAGCTATCAGATGGTTTGAGAGAAATATATTTAAGAGAGTTTCTATTTCTAGACAAGATTAATACAATGGGAAGGAATATAAGCTACTTTTAGGGGGGAGAGAGTGGGGAAATATCTTCTAAGTTTTGGTAAGATTAATAGTAAAATGGAAAAGATATATGGCAGTTTAGAGGGAGATCTTCTGAGAGATTTCTTTTTTCAGAAGCAATGGGAGAAAATATGGGGTAGTTTAGAGGGGCTAAAAAGGAGAGCAGTGGGGTTGTCTGTGGAGAGAAGAGAAAAAATGCCTTAAAAGGAGAGTTGCATTTTCTTTCAAAATCTTATAGTTTTAATGCCTCTATTTATTGGGACGAGAGAAAATCTCTCCTCCATACAGAGTACAGACTCGTCCATACAGAGCACAGACTTCTCAGAGTGTGTTTGCTTCCCACATTGAATGCTTTCAGTCAAGTGCAGAGATTTTTTGTTTTTTTGAAGAAGTACTAAAATAACTTGAGGAGGCTGTTTTACAGGGACTGCTTTTTTTCTCTTCTATGATTGTAGGTAAATAGTACATTATGGTGGGAGGATGTGGTTCCTCCATCTTGACTAGTCAAAATGGTCACATGGTTTGCTGGTTCATTCCATTTAAAGAAGAGGAGAGTACCGTGGGGGTAGCTGAGGTGCCATTGTGCCTGCCCACTGAGCGTTTAGCCCTTCTGGAAAGCTAAGGCCCATATGGTCCATTCATGTGGGGCAAGGCCTATGTTTCAGCTTGTCACACTTGGGGAGTCACTGTAGTTATCTGATTTGTGTTTGAATTTAAAAGAAGGATTCAAATTTAAATTTACACATATATTGATTAGTTGAGAATTTGGCCATGAGAATTAATCTTTATAAGAGAAGATTTGCCGAAAGATTTGATGTTTAGAATTTAGAAGAGTGGGGTCAAAAATGTGACAATGGGAGGAGCGCAATGGAAGCAAATAAATAGTCAATATGGATCGTTCCATTTGTTCAAAATATAGTGTACAAGGACCTGGGGCAGAAGCCCCCTCCCATATATAAGAGAATCTTAAAATTCTTAAAACACCCCTACAAATTTTGAAAAGTTTGTATTTTTCTTTTTTTTTTTTTTTACAGTTGCTTCTTTCCTCAATATTTCTTTTGCACAGCCCCCTAACTTGGATTCCCTGAGTCTGCCCTGAGTGTACCAAAAAATATTCTTAACCTTACCCAAGTTACTTAGCTTGATGTCCTCTTTAAGTCAGTTCTGTGAGTACATTCTAAAAACTATGGTTTCTGTGATATAACTATTGGTTAATTGGAACCATCTTTATCATGGCATGCTTCATGTTTGTTTTATTTACGAGTAAAATATGTCAAATCAGTAAAAAAAAAAAAGAAAAAAGAAAAAAAGATAATGGTTTAATAAAGGTGAAGTATACTTTCCAGTAAAGTGAAAATGCATTTATTTTCACAAGGTGAAGTAATCTAAAGTAAGACATGAATTCGACAAGTGGTAAACTAGCTGCTTTGCTTATATTTTACGAGGTAAAGATTTTTAGAGTTGGTATGGTGGAAGTACCTTTTTTGTGGCTAAAAATGATCATGTCCTCACTTCTTGACCATCTTGACCTCCTTTTCTAATGGGTGTTGACCTACTTTTGTTGATTGATCAATTTCACATCACAAGCCGTCACATGTATTGGCATTAGCAAGATTTTAGTACGAGCCAAAGTGATTTACACTATTGGATTGATGGTGTTCCAAATAATTTTGGGAGACTGCCCTTGGACATGACATATGGGAGGTCAAAGTTTAAGTATTTTCCTCGTGCGATATATTAGGGCTATGCGATATCAGACTCGCGATATCCTAAGGATGTGTGATATTGCAAATATTACCATGTGCAATATCCTACGGCTGCGTGATATCGCAAATCTGATATCTTAGTGCCGTACGATATTGCACCATTATTGTACGAAGAGTTCTGTAGGAAATATTTAAAATTTGAGTGTTGTAGGGCAAATGTCAAATATAAGACCAATTATACGGTCAATATCCCAATAATTTTAACACATATCACCTGAATGATGTAAGTACTTTAATTAGAGCATATATGTGAATGGAGTGAATCAAGAAGTGGACCCTCGCCTCACTGTCAAATGGAGGGTCAGATGATTGGCAGATTGGTTAAGAGAAGAACTGAGGAGCTTTGATAGTTAGGCTGGTCCGCTCAGGGCCAACTCGAGACAATTTGAGGCCTAAAGCAACAATCCTAAATGAGGCATTTTCTATGTTTTAATATTATTATAAATATTTTATTTAAAACTTATTTTTCTTATTTTTTTGTGATGCAAAATTACTAATTACGTTTTTATATTCAAGTTTTGCTAACCTATCTTAAGTCCACCTTCAGAACCCACATAGAAATTTTGGGCCCCATCCCCAAAACTCACATAGAAATTTTGAGTCATAAAATCCAACTACCTTATATATTTGGCTCCAAACAAACCAAAGCAACTCCACCCCCACCCCCCCCCCCCCCCCCCCCCCCCCAACCCAAACACATATCTTGCGTTTGCCACTGGGGGGACTCGAAGCGTTTTCACCTGCACACGGTGCGGATATGCACCATGAGTCAGAACCATCCAAGATGGACTTCAGATGTGTGCCCTACGTATTGGATGTTCCAGTTGCATAGTGCTCATGTGTCGTATGGGCAAGTGAATAAATTGCAGGTGAGGCCCATTGTTTATCTTAAATTTTAAGATCTATTATTAGAGCTGAAATCCTAACCACATCATTGATCAAATCTGAATCAGCCCCTATTGAAATAGGATACACAAAAATAATGAGAAAGGCTTGTGAAGCAAATTCATGACTAAATGTATGGTTGAGATTTGATACACATGGGCTATTAGAAATATAATGGTGTACTAAAATCAATTGGACTCTTAGCAATAGAAATATAAGGGGCGGATTTGGAAATATAATTGGCCATAAATGACACTTTAAGACCCCCATGAAAATCTCGATCGTATCTTCTCAAGACAGAGTTTTTATGGGGCCTTATATTTTGGGGAGAAAAAAAGGATGAGAGTTGATAAGTTTGACTTTTTGGAATTTCAAAAGATGTCAGCTGCTATTAAGGGGCCTTTTTTTTTTTTTTTTTTTGCTTTATTTATTGGGGCCTAAAGCAAAGGCTTTATTGGCCTTATGGAACAATCGGCCCTAGGTCTGCTGCTAGGTGTTGTCCTGTTACATGTTAACGTCTACATCATAAAAGAATCCACGAATAAAGGCGAACATTTTTTGTGTCCTCATAATATTCATCATTTTCAATGGTGGCCCAGACTTGTTAAGCTACTCATATTTCATTCATGTGTCCACAGATGGGGAGAACATCTTGTAAAAAATATGTCCATTGGTATTTTCTTTCATGTCATTGTTTGTCAAAAATCTAGTCCTAGTTTGAATTTGTTTTATTTAGATAAGTTCATTTTCAAAAACCATTGAGATAATACGTTTTCTTCAGTTTTACATTGTTCTCCAACTTTTGGTTACTCATTATTATAAAGTATTTCATCCACCCAACTTGGGCGCAATGTAAAGGCATAATTTGACCTACCATATTAAAATGAAAACTAAAATGTGTCCAAAACCATATATCTCTCTCTCTTCCAAATGCTCAACCTCACTCTAGCATTTAGATTGTTAGAATTCTGAAAATTTATAAGCTAAAAGTGCATTTTCATATGGTCTAGAATTTTAAATTCTTACATGATAGGAGTACTTGGAACACTGAGTGGACAAGACGTGGACAAAATGTCACACCATGTCAGAAATTCCCAACAAGCCTACAAGCCTAATTCCTCGTTAGAAATGCCTTTAACCAAAAGTGCCCATTAGTTCATTATTACGCTTTTCTTGGTAAAAAAAAAACCGCTAAACCAAACATAGAATCTACTGTAAAGCGGAAAACATTTTAAACCAAATATAGAACTTACAGTAGCGCAGAAAATATTTTTCATTTTTTATGCTTTTCCTATTGTCACGTCCCCCGAACCCGATTAGAGAATAAACCGGATTCGAGGAGTGACATTTTGGGCCAATTAAAAAATTTTGCCCTTTTTAGCCCAAGGATCGTAAGTCCGCTGTGAGGATAATGTGTTTGAACCTTAAATCATAAAACAATAGCGGAATTCATACATTGATATTAACAATGGATAATAAATCTCAATTAAATTTAAAGTTGCAAGAAACAATTAAAGCTAAAAAAAGAAGTTAGTTTAATTACAATGGCCATCCCAGAAACTAAGGCCATTAAATCAAATGAAGGCAATAAACGAAGGTTCAACGATGATAACAATGACATAAATAAAATCTAATGAAATGTCCCAAAAATGAATCTCTCATGTGCCTGGTAGTAATGACGTTACTCTACGTCATCGGCACTCCACTCTCGTGCCTCCTCTGCTGGTTGGAGATCCTTTAGGATCTCTTCACCGGCCTGCTCCTCGTAGTAGTACTCAACTGAGGAGTCTGCACACCAAGGAACGGAGTCAACGACATGTTGAGCAATAGATAAGCAAGATATAATTAAAACATAACATGCATCAAGTGAAAGAGTAATGACAGAACATAATCAAGTGAATACAAGGAACAGAACTAAACATAAAGCATGAGTAAATAACCATCAAAATCATAAACAGGAATCCTAGCA
This sequence comes from Umbellularia californica, assembly GCA_028538565.1. Lineage (NCBI taxonomy): Eukaryota > Viridiplantae > Streptophyta > Magnoliopsida > Laurales > Lauraceae > Umbellularia > Umbellularia californica. The sequence continues at coordinate 44,354,058 of JAPQWN010000004.1, forward strand.
ATACTAACAATCACCACTACCAATGTAATGCAATGCACAAGAGGGAGACTCCGTGGATGTCCAAGCCACCTCACGGGGTACCAGTAACAATCCTATCCGGACTACTGATACCAAAGTCCGGCTCCAGGGGGATCCAAGCTCCCGGTCCTGGGAATAGTAGCACAGTCCAAGCCCGCTCCCAACTATTCGACACCATGGACGCCGTCCAAAACCGATTGCCCACCCCGTTGTCCGAGTAACCGGCCCATCAATAAAACCCCAAACTGCAGCTGGCCATGATATGCAAATAATAATAAAGTGGTGCTGACATGCGGGAAAAACAAGACAAGCAAGTCTGGCTAGTTCAGCAAACAAAACATGTTCTTAGGGATTATTTCATTCAAAACAATACAAAACAAATCAACCACACGATAATCCCTTACATGATAGCCAGTCATGTTTATCAATACACGATACACAGTTCCTAAGGTACACTCTAAGTCAAGTCCTTGTCCTAATTCTACAAGAGTTTATGTTTCAAATTAATTAGGTGTTTTATGCCAAGAGAGTGTACAAGGAACGAAATCAACAGATACGATTAAAAAGTCAATGAGAGATTACAATCCAATCCTAGGCAAGTGTTGTCATCCATGTACCATATTTGTTTTAACGGAGTGCGTGGGGAATTCGAATCAACAATGTTTATAAAGAGTTCCTGGGTGTACAATCATGTTAAACATTGATTGATTCAACTCCATACGCATTCGGTTAAACCATACACAATACACGAATACCTAGACAACCCATTGAAGCACACCAAGCCACGTGCTGCGATTTTAATACCCATTAATGGTCACGTGAGAGACTAAGTTCATGGTTTTCAATATCTAAGGCTCAAACCTAAGTTATTAGTCTCATTTACACTAAAACAAGAGCTGAAACAGTAATCTGAATATTTACATTACTTCCCGACCTCCGATCGTGATAAACTAAAACCATTAGATTCTACATCTCGAGAGCTTTCCAACGGTATATTATATGTAGAATTCCAACAGACGGATTAAAAGATATGACCTTTAGAAATCAGCCCTCTAAATATATATATAATATAAATATATTTTCTTTTTATTATTTTATTCCCTGCTGCGCCGGACGGACGTTCAGAACGTCTCAACGTTCAGGTTCTGAACGTTGAAACGTTCTGAACCGAACAGAGAGCATTTTTTTCTTTTTTTTAATTTATTTATTCATGAGTCATGACTGTTGAACGTTCAGAACGTTCAACAGTGCCATTTTCTTTTATATTATTTTATTTATTTATTTCTTTTCACCCCAAAATCCTTTTTCATCTACTTCAAATCCTTCCAAAAGTTTACCTGTACAAAACTCACCACCGTGCTCCCCCAATAATTCATTCCATCCATCATCTCATCCACAAACATCAATCAACATCAAATTAAATGATAAATTACAATTTAATTAAATATTACCCAAAACTATTTTAGCATATTAACCTCATATTAATAACATAAACAGGCTTGGAATTAGAGAAATCTAACAGGAAAACACATCCAATCAATGAAAGACATACACACATGCTTAATTATAAATTGCAGATCTACTTGCCTCAACCAAGAAGAAGATTGGAATCGGTGTATTCGAAGAGAAGCTCTCTATCACAAAACCCACAAATCTAACCCGACCAAACGCAACCTAACACGCAAAGGAAAAGAAAAGAAAGGAAAAGATTGGGATCAAGCCTAAATCTAAACCAAAGAGAATTGATTGAAAAGATGAAAGTGAGGGAAATCTTACCAAACTGATGTCAATGAAAAGAGGAGATCGCGAGGAAGAAGATGAGCGGTTCGGATCTTCGAGATGGCCTTTCTGGGGAATAGTTCCGGAGCCTTGGAAAAATGAGGAAGAAGAAGATGGCTGCGGTAGAGAAAACGTTCGTTGCAGAGAATGAAAAGGGATTAGGTTAATCTCTTGCTTAAGAAGAAAGGGATGAAGAAAAGACTAGTTTACCCTTAAGTGGGTCAGGTGAAAGAATCAATTATTAGAAGGGTTTCTGGTCGTCGGATCGCAACGAGCCAGAAGACAAAAATGATCAGCGCGACGAGACCTTTCCAACGAACCCCAAATCACGCGATAGGAATTTTTCGGAAAAACACTTAATTTTTCCTAAATTGCAAACTACCCCCTATTAGGGTCAAACGAACTCAGAATCCAACGAAACTCCGCAGACACTATTCTAACGCTAAAAGAAACTCGCTCACCATCTAAACCCACCTAAATATCTAACCAAAACAATAATAATAATAATTTCAAATAAATGGGTCAACGGGCCGGTTATTGGGCCCAACTGACCCAGTAAGGTCACGGACCTTACACCTATAAAAAAAATGTGTTCACAAACATTCCCTAGGATGAGGATAGTTGAGGACAACCTAATTGAGTTGGCATTGGTGTAATAACATTATACTCATTTCTTTTTCTTTGTATTTGGATTTATATAATCAAGGAGAGGGGTGAAAAAAATATCTTCCAATAAAGCTACAAAGATTTTTTTTCCTCTCAAAAACAGTTAACGTTGTTAACTCTTTTAAGAAGGTTTCTTTCAAAGAATTGCTTACACTATGAATAAGAAAGTCGTTGTGCCTGACATACAAATTCTATTTTCATAAACTCCTAATTCTTCTTCAATGCCAACTCAAGGAAATAGTACATTGATTTCTCTCCAAGTATAATTCAACCACTTACACAATTGCAGCAGAAAATGCTAACATAAGGTAGGAATATACAGGCAATTTTTTTTTTCAAATACTTATCATTGGTGGGCCAATCTAGTTTAACACACACATTTGTCTACAGTTTGCAAAGAATATTCTATCCCAATATCTCTCTCTCTATATGTGTGTGTGTGTGTGTGTGTGTGTGTGTGTGTGTGTGTTTGTGTTTGTGTTCATATTCATCCATCCATCATAGGCTAAGGGACACATAGTGGGCGACTTTTAAGATCCATCCAAACCATCCACACACACGGAGCCCCCTAAATTCTTTAAAATTGTTAAACTCGTGGGTTATAGATGAAGGGGTTAGAGGCATGTGGTTGACCCCCAAACCTAATATCTATGCCCATCCAAGATGTCTCTTTTCATCCCCCTCGTCATGTGATCAGTAGGGCCCTAGGTGGGCCCCATCAAGTTGTCACTCACCATAACACGGCGAGGGATGGATGCATATATATCAACATCCCTATATATATATATATATATTTATGGGGCTTCTCTCCTGTACTCAAGTTAATAGGGGGACTTGTCAACTCACGCTTAAAGGCCCACCTGAGGGCTCACATGTGGATGGGGATGGAGGAGATTTCAAGATCTTCGGTATGGATTTGACGATGATTCGATCCTTAAACGTTGACGAAGATGCCCATAACTTCTTGAGCACCAAACACAATATCCATTGGCATATGAGACTTCGTTTAGGGATCGAATTAACTATATGGACTTGAACTTGAAAGTGGGCTATTACTTAGGATGGACTTTCGATATTTTCCTTTGATTCTCTGATTTGGAGGTTTATTGCTTTACTATCACTCTTATGTCCTTATTATTGTCTACACCTGGTAATTAAATGGAAAATGAATGACCTGAATCTAGGACTACTTAGAGGTGACCCGGTGATGTGATGGGGTGATTAATGACCCGTGTCTGTGTCTAAGCGAGCCCTCATATGACCTAAGTTGAGATGTGTGATACCCTAGGATGAAGAGGTAGGTCATACGGACTTGTGGCTCATTATGGATGAGAAAGGACTGATTGTTATTGGAATGGGTTTTGTCATCTTACTTGGACTTTTTAGACTAAGGCTATGACTTTGATGGGCCTTAGTATGGATCCAATGATTGGACTTGGACTTGGACTGTGTTCGATGGTTTGGACTTGTATTTGGACCTCTTAAGGACTTGTTAGTACCTTGCTCATGCAAGGCAAGCTTAGACAGGCTTAGACCTGTATTTGTTTCCTTTAGTCGGCATTAGCATCAATTCACTTAGTTGTCTTAAGCTCGGCCTTTGGACTAATTATCACTGGTATGAGCTATTATAAGTGTTGAGAGAGCATCATGATGAGCTATGTTTAGACAGACAATGTGATACCAAGTCCAATCTTCTGAATGTTGAGTGAGAGTGCTGAGTGTTGAGAGTGATGAGTGTTATTTGCGGGGTTCGTCATTCCCCAACATTGTTACTTTTGCCCACCACAACTATGTTTAGTATGAGAGGGCCGCGGCATAATATCCCACGGTATCCAGCTTGTGTGAATGTGCCATGTCGTTTTCTGTTAGATTAGATAACTAAATTATCCTGATTCTATCTGCTTATCTTGTTCAATTGCCTAGCTCTTGTATTATTGTTAATCTCATTGATTATATGATTGTCTTTACTCTTTTGATACATACATCCCATGTTACTTGTATACTGTGCCTTGTCAGATCTTTGGATCTAACCCATTCTTGGTGCTTAGGTATTAACCCTGACTACAAGGACGACGCCGTCGAGGCGCTCATAGTCAGAGACTATGGATGGGGACTAGCTGACCAAGAGGTCAAGCTAGATGATGGAATACCTATACATGGGGCTTGATAGTGCCTTTCTTTTGGGTTTGAGTGATTTGTGTTGTGAGCAAGGAGGTAGTCTGATATATTAAAACTTGTTATATTCATATTTTGATATTTAGGTTGGACTTCAGCTCTGCTACACTTGATTATGTTATATGATACATTATACTTCCGTTATACTCATTACGCTTCCACAATTCAATCGTTGATTATGATGTTGTTCAAAAAGTTTTAAATTGGACCTCACCGCGGACTTACGATCTATGAAGTTCTCGGATTTTTTCAAGAAGTAGCACGCCAACTTCGGGTATCTTGACGGTTATCTTGGTATTCGAAATTGGTACGTTACACAAGCCAGTAGTAGGTTTACGCATTGAGACCAAACCACTATATATCGTTGTGTTGTGGTGATTTATCTTGATAGCTTTCGCACATTAGTTTATTAATCATCACTTATGCCTAATTATTTTAAAGAGTTAAAACTTGGTCCCCCCCCCAACCACAGCCCCCACCCCCCCCCCCCCCCCCCCCCCAATTCTAGGGTTCGGATCCTGGACTCTCACAACTCACTACTCAAACTATTTCCTTTCCATTGCCCTCTCCCAAGCCCAAGTCTTCCAAGGATACGAAGCCAAGGCAAGCCTTTTCCAAGCTCCAAGACGTTCATCATCATCTTCTCCAACCTCTTCTTCCTCCTTTTGCCTTTTCTAATTGAGCTAACTTTCCTTGATCTTCGTCTAGATTTGCTTGCGCATGCCAAGACCATGTATAATAGGTTTAGATGTGGTTTTCTTCCTTTTTCCATTTAAGATTGAGTTCCTAAGCTCTCGTTTTGGTGTGTGATGATTAGCTTTGAGAGTAAGGACTTGGAGACCTAGGCACCAAAAGAGGTTTTGGTGAAGACAAGTGAAGGCCAGCGAATAAATCTTTATAATAAGGTATTTGTGCTTTGATTGACTGATTCCAAGATTTTGTTCATGTTAGATACCCTATATAAGCTCATTAATGTGATGAATGAGGTAGTTAGGATTTTTAACGGCCATTAATCGTGTTTAATCTAATGGCATTTAAAATGCTAGATGGGTGTGAGAAATAGGTGTATTGGATGATCCTTATAAGGTATTAGAAAACCCATTAAATGTAGGGGAGATGGCCTCCTTGATATCCATCCTAAACCCCTAAGCTTCAGAAGAGGCTAACTATATATTGCACCACGATTAGGCCTCGGCTAACCATAGGTGCCCTGTGGCTAATCGTGGGATGGTAACGGCTAGCCTAAACCTTCTTTGTTTAGGTGCCCTTGACAAGCTCACAGCTAGCATAGAGGCCCCACGACTAGTAGTAAGACCCCATGGCTAATCGTGAATCAATTTTGTCTTAGGGTTACTATTCATCCTAAGAGTTGTAACTAACTGGCCTAGACTTACAGTGACGTTACGGTTAGCTGTGCAGCTAACCATAGAAGACCCCATGGCTAACCATAGAAGACTTACGGGTAATTGTAGGCTTATTCCCAAGATTTTGAATTTTGGGAAATTAGGACTCCTACCCCTAGAATCATGACCCTTAGCCTAGCTAACTAATGAATATGATCGAGACCAATGGTAAGGGAATGTGTGAGCTTGATATCTCCTTATGCGTTGTCCGATTATGCATGCATGTGGGACCTGCATTGTACTAAGTGAGTGGTGAAATGGACCTCTGGGATAACTTTAACCTTCAAAACACCAAATTCACTTCATAGGCTATCTTGGAACCACACAGTCACTGTGTTAGGCAATATGGACCCGACATGTGCAAGGTAACCACCAACCCAAGGTTGGCTTAGTGTATATCCCTTTGACTCATGAATCATTAATTACCGCTTATGTTAATATTTCCTCATATTACATGATGTGTGCATGTATTCCTATCATTAGTCTTTATATTGCTTTGCATTACGTATTCGGGACTTAGTATGTATTTATTTGGATGTATATGGACTTTCGCGCCCAACTTTGATTAGCATCTCACGGGAGATGGTTTGAAAATATGACCCGTTAGGGTGTGTCCCAGGCCAGTAGAGGGGGTATTGAGGATTGCTCAATTTGTGATTATGATTGTGTTTTGAATGAAACGCACATGTGGAGTAGTTTTCCTTCACTATGCTTTGTTTTGGCTACGATACATGATCCGAGACTAGCTAGACACTGTATTTGTCTAATGTCTTTGACCCTTTGAGTTAGGCACCACTCAACTAATTTAGACCCCCACAATCTGGGCACTGCCCCATGATTAGGGCTTATTTACATGCATTTATTTATAGTTTGCGGATTGGGTAGGTGGATGTACGCCATCAGGCCTCCTCAAAATATGTGAGTTGATGCGCAACCATGTTGTTTGCCTTGGTTGCACTAATCAAGCTTGCTCCGATGCATAAGCCTATGTGGTGTACCATTGCTAGAGTTTGTAGCAAGGGTTTTGTCTTTGCTTAAAAACATTAGTATTGTTTCTATCCATCCTTTTATGCATAGCTTTACACCCATTGTTACTCTTATGATCATTTATTGACATTAATCTTTATTGTTGCATACTATCTGTTACTTTCATTTTCTTACCTGCTAGATTATTGTAATTTGATGATGCTATATTTGGTGCTAAGGTACCAGAGCCCCCATCGAGCAGGAGATTGAGACAATGCCAAAGGATCCGCCAGCTGAGCAGTGTCAGGATTGGTGCATAGTCGACATAATTTGAGGTCGTGCCCTATGCTGGAGAGTCATATATCTTGCCCTTTTGGACTTTTTTATTTTGAGATTACACCTATATATCTTTATAGGCCATTGTTTTTGCTACTGTCCTTAAACTCTAATTCATTTTGTAATTCAAAATTATAGTAATTGTCATTCTGTTACTTTCATTAGCTCTGTTATTATTATGACATGTTTGACTTACCATTTATGCAGATTGTATGAATTGATACTTCCACAATTTGATTATAGTGATTTATCATCACGCATGACCTCACTGTAGACTTCGATTCACTCGGAATTGGGGCCACAAATGTAAATTGATGGAAAAATCCTAATTGGCCTCGATTCTTGTGCCTCGGGATGTGGTTAGGATCCAACTGGATCTTAGGGCCACGACAAGAGCTTCTTGTGATAGAGCTCCAAAGGTTGCAAAGGCCTTGACTCTTCAATTTATAGCACATATTTGGTGGCTGTTTAATACGATTAAAGCCTATATCATGCGACAACCAATGAGAGACCAAAAGACACATGAGTTACAAATGAATATGGCCATTCACTCATTAAACTCCTCCCCTGAGGAAGATTTAAAGCAGTCAATGCATAAAATGTCAACTAATTAAAAGTGGTATCTTTTGGCTTTTCACCTCCTCTCATGTCCTTTTAAGTCCCCTCCAAAAGCCTTTAAAAAGAGACTCTCGGCTTTATTTTTATGACGATCTACAATTTGACAACAACTACATCAACAAAAAAAAAAAAAAAAACAACAACAACTTCATTCCTACCTTGAAGAAATTTTGTAGAAATCTCTACAAAATGGCAACTTCATCCCTCCGCCCCCCCCTCTCCTCCATGGCTTAGATGCTGCTTTTTAGCCCATCTACTTTGATTTTTATTCAATATAGGATCTTCTCTTTGTGATGATCCTTATTCTCTAAAAACCTGAGGTTCGAAGCCTTGTCAAAGAATCCAAGCATTGCGTTATCATCAAATGAGCGTCAAAGAAGCCAATGTACACAACTTCCATCTGCCAATCCAAATGTGTCACCACAATCGTCCTGAGGCATTTTTCTTATTTTTCTTTTGTATTTGTGTTGAAAAAGACAAAAATCATAAATCTTGTCTTTTCCAACAAGAGATGCAAATTCGCCTTTCATGGCACCCAAATCTGCTTTTCACGGTACCCAAATTCGCCTTTCAAAACACCAAAAATAAAATTATCTCATTCTTTCAACACATGTCCAAAGAAATACGAGAATTCTTTTATTTTCTTTTCTGCAGGGAAGAGTAAATCTTCGAATCATTCATTTTCTTTCTCGAGTAGAATAGGTAATTCGATATACCTATACAAACAGAAAACCCGAATGTTCACTCCGCCTGACAACCCGTAGATTCCCTCATCCATTGAACCCAGAATGTCCCGTTAGTTAATAAAATATCAAAAATTTAAAATCATGTGTTCAGCCCAACTTAACTCATAAAACTAATTATTAAATTATCAAAATGGTGAACTTGTGTTGTTCTTGACCTCCAACAACATTCAATAATGGGCCCACAAGACCGGAGAAGGACTCCAAATTGCTTGATTTTAACAAATTCATTTGTGAGCACATTATTATAATTACAAAAAATCAAATTAAATAACTTTCTTAAATGTCGTAATATGGGTTTGATAATCACTTCTTTCATATGTAACTAAATGTCGTAATATGGGTTTGATAATCACTTCTTTCATATGTAACTTACTTTTTAATTATCAATATTATGCAAATGCGGATACGGATAATATTAATATCATTAAATATAACATTTTAGAATACATAAAATTGTGTTAGCTAAGATTTGATGGAATCCCAATAATGGGGCGGAAAGTCCATTTAAGCAGGTCAGGTTTTCATTAAGTAGGTTGCAGTGGCGGACCCACGTTGAAGGTGTGAAGCCCCCCCAAGTCTTGGGAAAATCCCATTAGAGCTATGTAGCCTGTCTGGCTCAGGCCCCATTTAAAAAATGTAGTTCCTCCATCCCGTCACACCCTCCCTTCCTCCTCCCTCCCTCCCCATTTTGATGCATGAAACCATTTAAAATAACCCACATATTAGATTAATTATTGAATGATCCTAATCATTTAACAAGTCCCTTTTTTTGTGGAGTGTAACCATTTAACAAGTCCCTTTTTTTGTGGAGTGTAACCATATCTTTCGCCCATCCAAGAAAAAAGTGGACCACCGATGAGATGGTAACATCTAGTTCGATTGCAGTTTTGAGGTCATAAACTATCATATTGGTGAGCCAATCTTGCACAATTTAGATCAATGGGCAGATGCATGGATCGAGATTTTACTTTTGATGAGAGAATATTAGTTAGTGTTGTTAAATATTTTATATCTATTTAAATGCAATTCATTTTTTATTTTGTAATTGTTAATGTGAAAAAAGTATAACAAAGTAATGATTGACCTTTCCAATTTACCATTATCAGCCCCCCTGAAATGATAATCCCGGGTCCGCCACTGGTAGGTTGCATTGTGGGTTGCAATCATTGCACTCACATGAAGCGACTCTCCTTAGACGTAGATAGGTAGAGAAAGAAGGAAAACAAACTATTGAAACATGTAGTTCAAATGGAATAGGAAATTGGATAGGTTTGGCTTGTTGTCTTTAGGACAAAGATAAATGGCGAAGTTGCCCTCATGTGTTTTGAGATTTATATTCTTTACTAGGCGGAAAATAATTTATAGAGGGGCAAAAAGAAAAAAGAAAACAAAGTTGAGGAGGGGAAAGAGGATAAGGCATGAGAACTCTCAAATGATTTCCTCTTATATTAAAGGAAACAAAAAATTCAAGGAGGGGAAATTGACCATATGTGGCTCCGCCACTGGCTGGGACACGCGAGAAATGAGTGAGGCATCTCAGTGGGACCCAATGTTACGAAATAAAAATTTATTAAAAAAAACTTTTGCCCACTCATATGAATCCTCTCTAAATTTTACTCTAATAGGATTTGGGGCTGTGTCGGATTAGTCACTTTAAAATCATGTAAATAAGATACTATAAAAAAAAAGTCTAATATTTACAATTATCAATCTTATCACAGCAAAACTCTTACTGGATTGAGATTTAGAGAGAACCCATAAAAGATAATGTTATTTTGAGTGATTTAGATTTTTCATAAGCACCTGTAATGAGGCTCACCACAATTTCTTGTATGTCCCTGCCTCAGACAATCCTAACTCTATTAACTTAGTAAAGTAATCAGCTGATTTTAAAATCATGTTCAGGTGTTCCACACCCGCCAAGAGAGTTCTTTTGATCCACGTGAAAAGTCAAAGCTGACTTGTATAATTCCATGATCTTGTTCTCTTCTTTGGAATAAAATACTAATTTAATATTTGTATATGAAAATGAATGCTTTGAGGTTTTCAACTTCAATGACCGAAGGAGAGGTGGACGCACGACTTTATATGTCCAATAAAGAAAGCAATGATATGATTACATTTCTAAGATAATGTTAATTTACTAATGATCATAGAACCTTTACTCATCATTGATTGTCCGCTTTAATGGATAAGCTGACTTGTTTAATTCTCTTCTTTCAATTTTTGCAGAATCTAGAGATGGAGTAACCTCATATGGAGCTTGTTGTGGCCATTAATTGTCAAACAATTCAATGAGTACTTTTTCGGTACATTAGAATAGTAGTGGCACCAGTAACAGCTACTGTCAACTTTTAAATCTGCTGGCTGATCCCAGCTATAAGGCAATTCCAAGGATTCTCTTTGTTGTAGTCGACCACTCCCCCGGATACTCTACATCTTCAACTAGGACTTAGTAGCCAACTGAGTTGCATCTCATCCAAACTCTGCGAGGAATTAAGATTAAGACTCATGTGATAGGAAGACTAAGGGTGCGTTTGGCATCGTGCTATTTGGATATTTTCATGAGATGAGATTGTGAAAAATATGTTTGGTATCTTTAAATCACTGTTCCAAACTTCGGTCTCACTGGAAGAAATTTTAAAATCTTGATTGGTTGGCATAAGAAAGTTGGAACGAAAAAGCTTTTCTTTTTAAAGAAACAACCTGCTTTTACTATTATTTCATATTTATTTCTTGCTTTTTAAATAATATCATTTAAAAGTTTCAAATTCTCACATTTATCATAAAGGTAGGCCTCATGTTTACAATCTCAAACAAGGTGGCCCCACTTGGTAATTGCTAAAGGTAGGTCACACGGTCACAATCACAAAAAGGTGAGGCCCATATTATAATTCCTATATTGTGGGACCACATTATAAATCCTACGGATGTGAGATGATGAATCCTAAAAAGCACACATTTTCATACATATTTTGGACCATTTTAAGGGCTTATTGATATTAAAGAGCTTTATTTAGTGTCGTATCATGATTTTATGCATTTTTGATCTATTGAAGTACATTCATGCATAATTTGCTAAAAAATCACACTTTTTGCATAAATTCATGAAACCTGCCATTTTAGAGATTTATTTTTGGAAAGTCGGCTATTTTTGGTGCATCAAGTAGGGTCCCATGCATCTTCCATTTAAACTCCTTACATAAAATTATTCTTGAATCCATTTATTTTAATTTGTGTAGGAGAAATCAAGAATGAGACCCACATTGGTGAAATTTGAGAGAGATCAAAGGTAGGACATTTTTCATGGTGGACCCATATATCTTGATATTTTTGGAGAGTTTGAAAAGTCAACAATGGAAAGCTAGATTTGTAATTTCAAGATCAAGAAATGAAACTTCAGATTTGGTAAGATTTAATTCTTACTAAGTTTGAAAACTTAAAAATCCATAAAGAAATTCAAGAAAGGAAACTGTGCTAAAAGAGTTGACTAGTCAATCAAAGAAGTTTGGAAGTAAACCAAAGATGGAAGGGGAGTTAAGAAATAAGGAAAAAAAAATATCCCAAGATCCCTTTAGACGTTCACATGGGTCCCACACACCCCATTGCACAACTAACATTCCATATGTTCACAATTATTTTCGGATTTTTCAGAGGCAGCAAGATTAAAATCGTTATAACTCTTAATCCAGCCGTCGGATTGGTGCAATCTATACACCGTTGAAAAGATCTTTTCGAGTAAATATCTTTAGAATCCAAGATTGTGTCAATCGGATCTAAAATGAGGAAGATATGGCCTCTGAAAGTTGGTACTATAATTTATACTCGGGATTGCAATTTTGCACATGGAAAGCACCAAAAATCTCTCACTCAGCCTGCTATTTCTTTGAAGACTTGTTGGCCAAGGAATGGACTTGCCACACAAAGAAGATTGCATGCTACAAACTTGGAGCAAAGAAGGAAAAAAAGAGAACAAAAATCTATAAATTAAAGGCACAAGCATCCCTCTCCTCTCGTGGTTGAAATCGTCCACCTCTCCTTCTAGCTTAATTTCATTTCATCTCTCCCTCTCTTCCCTTTCATCTCAAGCCATCAAGGGGGTTCTTCTCAAAGGCCACACCACCACCCTTGTTTTCTTAACTAGAAAGAGGGATTCTCAATCATCCTAGTATGTATTTTTGTTTTTACTTCTCAATCTTATGTACTCAATTGCATACTAGTATTAATAAAATTGTTTCTTTTTAATTCTTGTATTGATTTCTTGTGAATCTCGATATTAGTTTTGCAATAGGGTTAGTTCTTATTTTTGGTTAAGTAATTTAAATTAGCTTGGAATAATTACTAACAACTCACCTTAGTATCCTCACAATATACATAGTTTTCTACAGATACATGGTATTTTTGGAGGCAATGCAATGTGAAGTTGAAGAGTGTTAATGAAGAAAAGTTTAAAAATCCAAGTCTGAAATTTATTTATTAAAAAGTGAGAATTTATCGTTCTCAACTTGGATTGACAACCCAAGTTGAAGAATGGGACCCTAGGTTTGCACCTCTAATTTTCTTGGACCCTCAATTAAGAAGAATTAAAAGAAGCAACTCACCACTTTTATATTTCAGTTTTGTTTACCATCTTTGATTTATGCACACCACCCTACAATTCTATGTCACACAATTTTGTTTAGATTTGTTAATTGCTGGAAAGTGCATTAGACTTATTCAATTATTTATTTATTTATTTATTTATTTTTGCATAGCATTAGGAGTGACGTTCACGTGAAATTCTGAAATCAGATTTATGTTAAACATTCATGTGGCAAAAACAGTCCATAAACAAGCCCACTTGCTACACAGTTTCAGGAAAATTGCAGAAATAGTTTTTTTGCAAAAAGTTCGAAGTGGGTAGACTAGTCGAATCATGGTATTTTTATGTGAAATTTGGAGAAATTAAAGTTCAATATGTGGTCTATCAAGTCCCAAAATTTCAGAGCAAAACTAGTTCAGGAGATTTATGAGCCAGTGGCTTAAACATGGCATGTTAGGCTGCCTGTGTGCAGAATTTCTGCACAGTTTTAGTTTTCTGGGGGATTCGGCGACGGGTCCCTGAACATTTCACTTTATTGCCTTAGGTCCACAATCTTTTCTTATAATGTGATAGGTCCTTTTTCCAAATTTGAAAACCTAAAATGTCCAATTTACCCTTTCTTCAAATCATATCCCATGATTAGTTGGATAAGCCATTAATAATGATCAACTACCATTAAATTACTCATGATTAATAAAATTCCACTAATGAGATTTTCAAATAAATTTCTAAAAAACACAGATAAATCTCAAAAAACAGGAAAAAAATTTCAAATAAATTCCTAAAAATGAAATAAATTTAAAAAACGAAAATAAATTTCAAAAGAACGCAAAAAAATTTCAAAACAAACCAAATAAATTTCAAAAAATGAAATAAATTTCAAAAAATGCAAAAAATTTCAAAAGGACATAGATAATTTAAAAAAGACGCAAATAAATTTCAAAAGATCCAAATAAATTTCAGAAAATGTAAATAAATTTTCAAAGAGGCAAATAAATTTCAAAAGATCCAAATAAAATTCAAAAAATATAAATAAATTTGAAAAGATGCAAATAAATTTCGAAAGACTAAATAAAATAAAAAACGCCAATAGATTTGAGAAAACGCAAATAAATTTTCGAAAAAACTTAGATAGATTTTCCAAAAACGTAGATAAATTTGCCTAACACACAGAAAGATTTATTCAAAAACTCAGCTAACATTTCCAAAATGAAGATAAATTTATCAGAAACTCAGATAAATTTGTTAAAAACTCAGGTAAATTTTCCAAAACCTTAGTTAAATTTGTCAAGAACTCATATATATTTGCCAAAAACACAGATAAATTTCTCAGAAACTCAGATAGATTTGCTTTTGGGTTTTTGAAACTAGGTCAAACTTGACCCGACCTGACTCGGACTGGAACCGACCCTCTGGGTCATCTTCTTCCTCCTCTCGTTCTGATCACCAATTTCTCGTCTTCCTCCGACTCGATCGACTCGGATTTTCCTTGGCATTGCTTCTATTATTTGCAGATCTGCCTTCGTCTTCTTCATTAGATGCACCAGCTCCTTCTCCTAACAGTGGAGGAGATTCAACGCCTCCGGACGCTCTGTCTCCTTCGTCGCCAATCACTCCATCCCCTTCTTCGCCGTCGGAATCTCCAGCTCCGTTCCCCTCGCCGAATGCATCTCCTCCGGCTCCCGAAGCGCCTGGGCCGGCACCTGCTTCTATTCCGTCTCCAGTGCAGGTACTGGCACCCAACGGTGGATCAGACGACAATCCGCAGGATATTAGCGGTGACTCGAATGAGAGTTCACTGATTTCACTCGAATGAGAGTTCTTCTCGTCTTCACCGATTTCTCGTCTTCACTGATTTCTTGTCTTCCCTAAGTCAATAAACTTGAGCACAGTGATGGCCTACTTGTAGATATGTACACCGATTTCTCGTCTTCCCCGAGTCCGGCATAGCAGCGAGAGCAACACTGGGCGAATCCGGATCCGGGTTCTCTGTTCTTGTTGTCTTTCTCGGCAAGGAGTCAGGAATCCTCAACTATCTTCTCCAATCAACAATCGTGGCCCCTTGTAATGAGGGGGGGAATGGAAGATTTTAAAATTTAAAATTCAAAATTAGATGCCTAAACAGTTGAAAGAGGGCAAATTAGTCATGTAAATTGTATCCAGGGACCTCTGGCTGCAAACAGTCTAGTTGCTTGGACCAGAGCCCTTAAAAAGAATTTGCCTGGACCGGAGGCTGGATAGATTCAATTCTAGGGACCTTTCGCTAATTATCTCTAGTTTTTTAAGTCATGTTTACGCATTCATACCTTCTTTGTTTTAAATCCTTTTTCACTTCCATTTTTTTTATTTGATTCATGCATCATTATAGTTTAAATTCCAGCCATTAAACTCAATTTTAGGTTGAATTAGATTAGGAGAAATCATGCATAAAAACAGTCCTGCATACTAGTTTTTCAGACTTAGAATTTTCAGCATCTCATGGCATGCATTGCATTACTAACTTTCTAACTTAGGTTTCTTTTGTTTCTACTTTTGTTTCTTAGTTTTATTTTTAGTACTTTTTATTTTTGATGTTCTAACTTGTATGTTCTTTTGTAGCAATTTTAGTGTTTTTTTAGTTTAGGATTTTTAGATTTAGGAAGTTTTCTTTTCATTGGATTGTAATTAATTTAATTTTTGAAAAGTATGAATGATGGTTGTAATTTTCTAATTTATTAGGCTAGATTTAGATTTTTAATTTAGGATAGGTACAAGTTGAGAAGGAACCTTAATTTACATTGCTCCATGTGGATTGACCTGGTCTCACCAGTTTATTACTACAATCGAAGTTCTGCACTTGGAGCCGCAATCATGGGACCCATGTTCTGATTTCTAAAAGTGGGCATCAAGTTGGAATTTCTAAAGGTGGGCTCATATTTTAATTCCTATAATGGTGGGATCACATTATAAATCCTATGGATATGTGGGACCCATGTTCTGAATTCTAAAAGTGGGCATCAAGTTGGGATTTCTGAAGGTGGGCCCATATTTTAATTCCTATAATGGTGGGATCACATTATAAATCCTATGGATGTGGGCCCCGTGTTCTAATTTCTAAAAGTGGCATCACATTGTAATTCTTAAAGGTGGGTCCTGTGTCCACAATCACAAAAACATGCAGCTCCAATTTGTAATTCCTAAATGTGTGTCACATGGTCACGATCACAAAAGGTGGACCTACATTGTAAATCCTATAAATATAGGCCCCATATTTTAATTTATAAAGGTGTGTACCACATTGTAATTTCTAAAAGTGGGTCCAATATTTACATTCATAAAAGAGTTGCCCCACATTATAATTCCTATAAAGGTGGGCCCACATTACAAGTGTCCTATGAATATGGGCCCCATATTCTAATCTTCAAATGTGGGTATCACGTTGTGATTTTTACAAGTGGGTCCCATGTAGGATAATATTAGTGTTGAAACAATAAAAGCTAGGTCCCACACATTATAAATCCTATGATTCTCTTGCTTCCATTCTTTAGAACAAAACTTTTATAATGTTATTGAATAAGTTTCATACAATGTATTCTTGATAGAGTAATTTAATAAAATGTTGTCAAACAAGTTTTGCAGAGTATAGTCTCGGCATAACCCAATCTCAGTACAACCAGATCTAAGCACAAAATTGGAAACAACACGAGAACGATGCCAAACGGGCCAAGTTTATTTTGGTTAATTCTTAATTCAGAAGTGGCCCCCATGGACATGCTGGGGCCGTGTTCTTTCTAGCAACACTCCTCCACAGCTCTACTCCTATTTTGACTGTGATGTTATCATTGCCAATAGATAGCGAGAAAAATATACTTATTAAACCAACAAAGCTTAAAGCGTAAAAATCAATGGTTAGGATGATCTAATTCAATTGATGTTTGGCCAAACCCTTGCCATATCTTATCCCTCTAATCCCTAGCATGCATCTAGGTGGGCCCAACACATGCTAATGTATTCTTTGAAGGACCAAAATTGGGCACCGCCCCTTCCAAAGAAAAAATTGGACTCTGCATCTCACACGTGCTTGGGTACCAACCCCCTTCAGCTGGGGTAAACAGAGAAATAAGAAAATAAAAAAAATTCACAACCCAATAAATCACTGTTTCATGTTTTGAGTTAGACTTACTATAAACATGTGAAATCTTGTAGATAATCATGAATCCGTTGCATTAATTTGTTGATCATATCTTATCACAATAATACTTCTTGAGAAATGCTCCCGTGAGAGTAACCCTCACTCTATCTCCTACAATAAGAGACACCATGATGGGCTCCATCCATCACCAATCCGAACCGTCCACACACAAGGGACCTCCCGAACTGCACCGAATTCCATCGGTTTGCACCTATCTAAATGGACTTAACCGTTGGATTGATTGTCAAGTTCTTTACTTAATTTAATACAAGTCGTTAATCTTGTGGGTCACTGATCAAGGGTTTACAAGCATGGGATTAAACCCAAAGTTGATAGCTGGGCCCATCAAAGATGGCTCTTTCCATCTCCGCAGTCCTGTGATCAATGGAGCCTCGGCTAGGGTCCATCATGGTGTCCATCACTTTAAGATGGTGAGAGTCACTCTCAAGGGAGCATTTTCCATATTTCTTTATATTAAAATTAACTATAGATTCTAGCATCTTCCCTTTTATTTGGTTTTAATTATTCAAAAATCATTTTATTTTCAATTCCATTTTCATAATAAAAAGTATAAAATTGAAATTATCCTGATATTGTTATGCAACAACAATGTATGCAGCATTTATGGTACTTGCCAAGGGACAAGGTCAAACCAAGTTGAAGGTCACCCCAAGCTTGCCCGCTTGTTATTGGACTAATTATAAATTCCCGCATCAAAACCACGTGGGTCCATTTGCAAAAATTGTTTTATGTCCCTTTATTTCATTGATTACACCAACTAAAAGAGAAGATTATAGATTAGCTATGTACAAAAACACAATTTTATCAAAAAATTTATCTGTTGGGTCTAAGGTTTTGAAATCGACAATCAAAAATAAAAACTTGTGAACATGTCAAGATCATCAAATGGACCCAATGACTAGAAATGTTACTATTGAAGCTGATTCTTTTTTCTTTTTCTTTTTCTTTTTTTTTTTTTTTTTCCTTTTCTGATCTTCTTTTAGTTCACTTGGTCACTAGATACATCAGCACGCATGTTACAAAACAGAGGCATGATCAGTTTAGAGTTTTTCTTGGTGCATTTTTTTTTTCCAAACCTAGCCAAAGGGGTTGGGACCATGAGAGCACCAGCATTACGTGGGGGAGGAAGCAACTATACATGTAGGGAGAGAACATAACACATGTGGAGACAAGACGCTTGCACATTGGGCCGTCAAAGCTTTGAGCCAGGGTAAGCCCTTACCCCTATGCAAATATATGCGGGGTAGGCCTAGGTTGAGCCAAAGCCCTAAGAACCCTCAACAGGCCTACAACTATACCGAAGCCCTTACCCTCCCATAAGAGCCAAGGGTGGGCAAGGGCTGGGTCAAGGCCAAAAGAAAATATTTTTTTAATATTATTATATATAATAGATTTGTATGCCACAAGGCTAACTCTTTTTTATTCGAGCAACAGGTGCCATGCAAAAGTCAGTCATTTCGCACTAGTTCTAAACTAATGCACAAAACAAGTTACTTTTTCCTCATATAAAAATGTTATTTAGGATTAAACGAAGTAAGCTAATTCTTATACCTTAGGGCATGTTTGGCACTTAACTAGTTAAAGTGAAGTAAAGTGAATACAGACAAGAAATGACAAGGGGTCATATCAAAAGTATACAATTTCAAAATTCCCTCCAAATTTTTCAAAAAAAAGTCAAAAAAGCAACCTCCTTTCTCCACTAAAAGACAAAAAAAAAAACTCTATTTTTCTATACAAAAAGTCAAAAAGATTCCATACCAAACAACTAAAAACAAAACACCATCATAACACCTTATATTTTATTCTTTCTTGATTTGATGCTTCACCTCACCATACTTCAATTCACCATACATCCAAACAGGCCCTAAAGTTGAGTGGTAGTTAGGAAAAAAAAATAGAGACAAAAAACAGGTTCTCCTTGAGCTACGTCAAACCCTAAAAATATTTTCAAAAACACCATCATAACACCTTATATTTTATTCTTTCTTGATTTAATGCTTCACCTCACCATACTTCAATTCACCATACATCCAAACAGGTCCTTAAAGTTGAGTGGTAGTTAGGAAAAAAAACAGAGACAAATAACAGGTTCTCCTTGAGCTACGTCAAACCCTAAAAATATTTTCAAAAACACAGTCGTTCCTTATAGCTTCTAAGAGGAACTGAATGTTGGTATATTTTAAAGTCACATACCCACAACCATTACTCTAATGACTTCGAAGAGGAATGATGTGTCACACTCACTGCCTCTGAGAGATCCCGTCTCTTACTAAGGAAAAAAAGAGAACGGTGTCTGTTGTCTCTCTCTGAGTTTGTTAATAGCCGCATAAAAGGAGAGATTGGTGTCTGTTCTCACTCTAACTTTGGTAATGGCTGCACCAAAAAGAGTATTCCTCCATCATGCTACCAAAGAAATAAGAGACATAAGCCTCACCAAATTCTGTAATTCTTCTTTTACCTTCTGCCATTTCATCTCTCTTCTTCTTCTGCTGAGTATTTTGAAGATTGCATTGTCCAATTTTGGGAAAAATGGAGATGATAAGGCTAATGTTACACCCCGACCCAATTTAACTTAGTTTAGTGCTAATTAATTGTTTTTTTAACTAAATTAATTATGCTTAGTTGCTAATTATGTTAATTAGCATTTATGGGTTGAGTTAGTTGAGTCTTGAGCCTTAGATAGGTGAGTGGAACCGATTTGACTCGGTTGAGTAGAGTCAAGGCTTTTTCATAATTATCAATTTTCTCATTTTGCATCATTTGCATGTCATCTTGGCGTCATCGCGTGTAGTTCGATGAGCACGTCGATTTTCGTATTAGACTCTACTTCGTTTGACCAACCATTAAGCTAGTGGGTCATCTTTTGACTCAAAATGAAAATAAACAATCTTAGTGGGCTTCCTTGCAAAAGGAGCATCCTTATCTTTTAAGGGCAACTTCCCCCTATGTTGCCTTTTCATTTCCTTTTCACTACCTCTTCTCTCTAATCTTGTTCATCCTCTTCTTCATCCTTCATTTTTGAGTGACTACTTGTGCATTTGGAGTCAAGGAGTGGGAAGCTCTTCATCTTCTTCCTCAAGTGGTTGACAAGAAGCCATCTCCACCATCTCCTATCCTTTCCCAAATTCGGATTTCTTGATATAGGTAAGAGTAAAACCTTTTTTGTTTATGTTTTTGAGCTGCATTAGAGTCAAGAGGCTCTTGGTTAGTCATGCATACATGTTCAATTCCATTTTCATGTTTATTTGTGATTAGGGTTTGATTTTTGGGGGCTTTGGGTCTTCTTTGAGTCAAGTGTGAAGAGAGATTTGAAAAGCTCTATAGGGAGGCAAGTATAAGCAAATTTGGATTTACATATTGTCTATTTATCTATTGATTCAAGAACTCTCTAGTCCTTAATGATTTCTAATCTTTAAATGAATTAATGGGGTGGATTTTTTTATGGAAATTAGTTAATGTTTGATTTGGGGGGACTAAATATGTAAATGGGAGCAAGGAGACTCTATTATGCAGGATTTATGGTGGAAGGAGGGAGGAATTTGAATGGGAGAAAAAACTATGAGAATTTCACAAATCAGGAATTTTGGAGCATTTGCTTGAGCGAGTTCCCCTCTTGAAACACTCACACGAGCGATCATTACGACTGCCCGAGCGATTACCTCTCTGGATGACATTCGCTTGAGCAAACATGGGTCCGCTCGAGTGAACACCCTTCTGAAGCCACAGCTCTAGTGAACGATAAGGGGTCGCCTAAGCGACGAACCCTCTGAATGGGGTCCGCTCGAACGAACCTGAAGCTGTAGACCAGGCTTCTTTTTAACTCATTTTTAGGGTGAATTATCACCCTTAACCCATAATAACCCACCCTTATCACCTCTAATAGGTAATTATGGTGCACACCCTTATTTCCATAGGAAGTTAGGATCTTTAAGACCCTTATGACCTTATAATGGAACCATTAACCTCACTAATTGGTCTAATGGACAATTTTGGTCTAACATTACACCACGACGGTAGTTCTAGAAATTCAACGTATTTCTCCATAACAAGTGACACTCAACGAGATAGTAGTACGCTGACCTTCTGGGACTACCTTGTAATGGGTGGTGAGAAACTATAATTAATAGTTTAGGGTTGGCTAGTAAGAATTGTCTTGATTCATTTAAATCATTGCATTTCATAATGAAGTCTAATTCTATGTTGATTGACAAGTCCTGAAAAGCGGACATTTTCATACACATTTTAAACCATTTTAAGGGCTTATTGATATTAAAGAGCTTTATTTAGTGTCAAATCATGTTTCTATGCATTTAGGGTCCATTGTAGTGCATTCATGCATAATTTGCTTAAAAATCACACTTTTTGCATAAATTCATGAAACCTGCCATTTTTGGAGATTTATTTTTGGAAAGTCGATTATTTTGGGTGCATCAAGTAGGGTCCCAAGCATCGTCCATATAAATTCCTTATATAAAATTATTCTTGAATCCATTTATTTTAATTTGTGTAGGAAAAATTAAGAATGGGACCCACATTGGTGAAATTTGAGAGAGATCAAGGGTAGGACATCTTTCAAGATGGACTCACATATCTTGGTATTTTTGGAGAGTTTGAAAAGTCAACAATGGAAAGCTAGATTTCTAATTTCAAGATCAAGAAAGGAAACTTCAGATTTGGTAAGATCTAATTCTTACTAAGTTTGAAAACTCAAAAATCAAGAAAGATCAAGATCAAGAAAGAAAAGTGTACTAAAAGAGTTGACTAGTCAATCAAAGAAGTTTGGAAGCAAGCCAAAGATAGAAAGGGAGTCAAGAAACAAGGAAATAAATATCCCAAAATCCATTTGGATGTCCACATGGGTCCCACACACCCCATTGCACAATTAACATTCCATATGTGCATAATTATTTTCAGATTTTTCAGAGGCAACAAGATTAAAATGGGCATAACTCTTAATCCAGTTGTCGGATTGGTGCAATCAATACACTGTTGGAAAGCTCTTTTTAGAGTAGATATCTTTAGAACCCAAAATTGTATCAATCGGAGCTAAAACGAGGAAGATATGGCCTCTGAAAGTTGGTGCTATAATTTCTACTCGGGATTTCAATTTTGCACATGAAAAGCACCAAAAATCTCTCACTCACCTTGCTAATTCTTTGAAGACTTGTTGGCCAAGGAAGGGACTTGTCATACAAAGAAGATTGCATGCTACAAACTTGGAGCAAAGAAGAAAAGAAAGAGAGCAACAATCTATAAATTGAAGGCATAAGCATCCCTCTCCTCTCATGCTTGAGAATTGCTCACCTCTCACTCTAGAGAATTTCATACCATCTCTCCCTTTCTTGCCCTTCCATCTTAATTCAACAAGGGGGTTCTTTCAAAAGGCCATACCACCAACCTTGTGGGATTCTCAACGTCCTAGTATTATTCTTGTGTTTCAATATTATATTCCTTGTAAAGAATTTTCATGCTAGTAAATAAAGATGTTTCTTTTAATTTGTGTTCTTGATTTGTGTATCTCTTAATATTAGATTTTTGATCCATGTAATAGAGTTAGTTCTTACTTTTGGTTAAATATTTTTATTTGGCTTGGAATAATTACTAACAACTCACCTTAGCATCCTCACAATATACCTTATTTTCTACGGATACATGGTATTTTTGGAGGCAATACAATGTGAAGTTGAAGAGGTTTGACCAAGAAAAGTTTAAGAATCCAAGTCTGAAATATATTTATTAAAAAGTGAGGATTTATCATTCTCAACTTGGATTGACAACCCAAGTTGAAGAACGGGACCCTAGGTTTGCACTTCTAATTTTTTTGGGCCCAAGATTGAGAATGAGATTTTAAGGAGTAACTCGCCACTTATATATATATATATATATATATATATATATATGGGAATGGGTCCAGTGAGGACGGTCCTTACCGTTTCAATTAAGGACCACTGTGGGCCGTCCGATTCGATGCCTCATCCAACGATTTGGATCCACCTTATATAACTAAATGGGGGGAAACGAAATGAAAACTGACTCTCGCCCGCCCAAATGGGAAAAAGCCCCAAATCAGAGCTTTGGTGTCTTCCACTTCCATCCCAACACGTCTGCACCGCATCGAAGCAGGAAAGGTTGCTCGATCTCTCTCTCCCGGTCTTCCCTCTCGTCGACTTCTCTCTCTCCCGGTCTACCCTGTCATCTCCGTCGCTGCTCGCCCGCCCAAATCTGAAAAAGCCCCAAATCGTTGGATGCCGTCTTCCCCTTCCACGATCTGCCCGGCATTGAAGCAGGAAAGGGTTTTCGGTCTTCCCTCTCGTCAACTTCTCTCTCTCCCGGTCTACCCTGTCATCTCCGTCGCTGCTCGCCCGCCCAAATCTGAAAAAGCCCCAAATCGTTGGATGCTGTCTTCCCCTTCCACGATCTGCTCGGCATTGAAGCAGGAAAGGGTTTTCCCGATCTCTCTCTCCCGGTCTTCCCTCTAACTAGGTTATCTCGTCACGCCACAAATCTGTTTCCCGTCTGTTTTTTGTTCATCAAATGAACACATCTCCATTTTCTGTAACAGCATTATTTGTGCCCTTCTCAAACAGCATTATTTATGTGGCATCAGATAACTAGCTGCAGTATTACCTCCTTGTTAATGTTGCAGCAAGACTATATTGTCTTACGATAATCATGGAAAATGTATGTACACGATACAGGAAATCTCTTTTGAATTTCTTCGAAACATTTAATGGGTGATTAGGGTTCTTGTTATCTGCATTTCATAGCTACATGAGTCTCGATTAGGGTGGAATTTTTTCATATTGGATGCATCTGAAGAACCTTGATGGATTACGTAAATTTATAATTACATCACTTCTGTCATAATCTACTTGCACCATCCATTTTCCTCTTAGTGATCAAAAGATTAGAGCCACTTAATAAACTAATGTTTGAACAATTATTATTAGTGGAATTATGATATGACTGAACCTTTGGTTAGTTAATAATTTTTGCATCATTTCTCACTAGTTTGTGTTTTTTAGACTAAGGAGATTGCTCATTTTCATCTCCATGGACCATAAATCAAATAATGTGGAACTCCACAGTGGCACCCACTTATTAAAATTTGAATCGTTCAAAATAAATGTCCTCTAAGTACATTGGGTATCATCAAATATTACGTAAACACCCCCCCATTGGATCGATTGTTTGGTAAAAAAGTGATTACCACAATCCTGTACATATCATGCAGGTTATTTTTTTTGATAGGTTCATATTTCAGTAAGTGTATCCTGTTGTCGAGTTATACTTCTTTAACCCAGGATTCCTCTAGGTTAAAGCCTGAAGAGAATCCGGACTCTGATTTGATGGAACCTATCTTCTATAAGTCAGCAATCTTAAGCCCTCAAGCTCACAAGAGTCTATTGAATCAGATGCCTTTTGATATCCTACATATTGCCCCATTTCAGCTATTTGCATTTTTCAAAGGTTGGATATTACAGGCTGGGTTTGCACTTTTAGATACTGGAAATTAAGATCATAGCCATCCATTCGTTTGCCCTCTCTCTTTATGAACTTTTGTTGTATCACTTTAGATGATGCATATCATTCATGCAGTGGGCCCCACTCTTTAGATGCATATCATTCATGAATTTCACCAGTCTGAGTTCTATTGAGAATTTGGATTATTTAACATGTCTTCTATTGTAATCAAGATTCGATTGTAGATCATTTCTTCAAGTTAGGAGCATGTTTTGGAATTTATTAACTGCATTTATGAATGTCATGCCGCCTCTCTCATCTAGCATATGGAACGACATCATCACTAAAATGGGTTTTAGGTTTTGTTACAGAAATAGAATGGTGGGGGTGACGACTCAGAATGTACAGTATTTTGCATGCCATTTTCAATCCAATTTTAGGTTTTGCTCTCTAATTTTATGTCTTTTGTAAAGAATGTCATTTTTCATACAGTTTATTATGAATATGCCGAAATTGGAATGTAAGGCAATAACATTTTTTTTTTGTTGGACGAAAATTTATTCAGAAGTAAAGGGGTTGCAACAAAGCAGATCCAGAGGACTGCCACTCACGAGAGACGATCCACCATTCTCTTCCCTGTCTAATGCAAGAACATCTATTTTATATCCATGGATGACCATATGTCTTTTCACCCAGCCCTGTTCTCTCAGACCTTGGTCGCTGGTAATGAGGAAGAAGAGTTCTCCAACTCCGATGATGCAGAAATCCCAAACCACCATGGAAACACTCAGGTATTTCTCAAGTAATATAATTTGGAGTTACTTTATTTTTATTTTATCTATTGAATTTTGTGTTTGTGTTGAGAATATATGATGAGCAACTATTCTATCTTATTTACCTAATAATGTCTTTCTTCATGAGTGATCCCTGAAAATATTTTTTTTCCTTCATGTATAATCTGGGTCTATTGTTCACATTTTTTCAATGTATGAGAAGTTGGAATTAGCTGCATCTTCCATGAGTAGAATCTTTATGCCTGAAGTCGATGAGGATAAAACCCCACGTGTCGGAATGTATTTTCATGACTTGGAAGAAGCTTACGAATTTTATAATACTTATACGAGGGCTGCTGGTTTTGGTATTAGACGTGGTTCAGATAAAAAAAAGAGGGGTGAAGTATATTGGAAGCAGTTTGTGTGCGCTAAACAAGGTCAAAGAATAGAAAAGGAAGGCCGTGGTGTTGTGGCACAGAAGCTTGTTCCATATACTAGAGAAAATTGTGGAGCGGAGATTGTTCTGAAAAAAATTACAATCGGACATTGGGTTGTTAACAAATTTGTTGTAGAACATACTCATATCTTATCTACCCCACGTAAGACCCATATGTTTCGTTCACACCGTAAGATTACTCCAGCTCATAAGAACTTAATAAATGCATTTGAAGAGAATAACTTACCACCTGCAAATCAAATGGGACTCTTAAGCACACAAGTTGGCGGTTCAGGAGCAGTTGGTTTCAATGAGCAAGACATGCGAAATCTCCATCGAGACAAGCAGAAAGCAAAAAAGGGCGAGATGGTAAGATGTTGTATGAGTATTTTGAATACATGAAAGAAATGAATCCGGGTTTTTATTATTCTATAGAGGCAGATGAGAACAATCAAATCAAGCATGTATTTTGGGCAGATCACCTTTGTCGTCTTTCATACATCGTTTTTGGTGATGTTGTTACTTTTGACACAACATATCAAACCAATAAATATGATCTTATTTTCGGTGCATTTATGGGAGTAAATCACCATGATCAAACGGACATCTTTGGAAGTGGTTTTTTATCCAGTGAGAATTTTGATTCATTTGTGTGGCTATTTAAGCGTTAGCTAGAAGCTATGCCTGCAGGTCCACCATCAGCGATTGTAACAGACCAAGATCCCGCGATGAGGAAAGCTATTAAGCACGTTATGCCTACTACTCGACAGCGATTTTGTCTCTGGCACATTATGCAAAAGTTGCCATCCAAGTTAGGCGGAATTGCAATTCATGCAGACGGCCTTATGGATGCAATAAATAAAATTGTTTACAATGCTGTTTCAACGGATCAATTTGAGATGGAATGGGCCAAGATACGATGTGAATATAAATTGAAAGAAGACAGTTGGCTAGAAGACATATACACGCTTCGTGAGATGTGGGTACCAATCTTTTTAAAGGGCGTGTTTTTTTTTGCGGTAATGTCATCATCGCAGAGAAGTGAAAGTTTCAATGCCTTCCTTAAGCATTTTCAAACACATAAGTGTGGTTTGCATGACTTTATGATGCGCTTTGAACGTGCCATCACGCGTCAAAGGTATCAAGAGTTAAAAGCGGAACATGAAAACTTGCAGACGAGGCCAAAGCTCCTCACAGATTTGGAAATGGAGGAACAAATGGCTAGAATATATTCGAGAAAAATTTTCCAAGAGTTTCAGGTACAATTCATGGCAATGGTATCATCCATTCCAAAACTTGTAAAGGAAGACGCGGCAGAGAGCATTTATGATGTTTGGTCCATGAAAAATAATTGCAAAACTTTTGAAAGGGTCATTTTCAAGAAAGATACTAAATGTTCAAACTGCTCTTGCAAACTATTTGAGTTTCGAGGAATTCCTTGCAGTCATATCATTGCTGCGTTGAAACACGAGATGATTTTCACCTTGCCTGAGCATTTTATATTAAAGAGATGGACTCGTCACGCGAGAGATGGTACGGAATATAGCAAATGTGTGATAGTGGGGAATACTGCTGGTGGTAACTAGTTAATTGTCCGGCATGGTGATTTGTCTTATTGGGGCAACATGGTTTCTAACGAGGCAAGTATGTGTTCAAAGACGTACGAATATGCAATAAATGTACTAAATGATCTTCATAAAATGTGTCGTAAAATGAATCAACTTCAACTTGGAGGTGAACGTACATCCACTGAAAAAAACAGAGTGGTTAGTGATGCAGTGCAATTGATTGAACCACCTCATGCTACAACAAAGGGCCGTCCGAAAAGACTAAAGTCATCAAAGGAGAAAGCTCAAAAGAAAGAACGACTTTGTCGTGGGTGCAACCAGCGTGGTGTTTCACATGACAAACGGAATTGTCCAGTTCTCTTGAATAGGTATTTTTTTCCTCAGTTTTTGTTTGTTTTTGTTCTTCTCAATTTTTTTTTCAGTTTTGTTTTTCTTAGTTTATGTTGCATGTGTTTATATTTCAGGGGGACTGTTGATCTACATGTGGACATTCCTCCAATTTCAGAAGCCCCATCCGATACATCTGTTGAAGGAAGCTCTTCGGATGCATCCGGTTCTGAACTTTGAAAGCGTGATGGTTAAGGCATGTTGATGTTGAATTTTGAACTCGATGGTGAAGCCAACTTCATGTTGATGTTGATCTTATAATGGGATAATTGATTTTAAATATTCAGTTCGTGTTGAATATGGATTAATTTTGTATTTAGATATGAATTGGTTTGATGTAATTTTATTTGCTTGGACTCACTGTATTCAGTTATGTATTGAATTAATGTAATTTGATTTGCTTTAAGTTGCTCTAATTGGACTGTGTATTCAGTTATCAAAAGGTGATGCAAATATCTTTGGTTTTGATGTGAGAATGAGGGATTCTGTGAGTGCATTATCATGTGAGAATGAGGGATTATGTGAGGGATTCAAGCTAGCAGCAGTTACAAGTTCAGACCACCAGGTAATGACTTCTTGTTATGTGGCCACAGGTAAAAGAACCAATTTATTCCAGTTTAATTTTGTTCAATCCTGAATCTTAGGATGCCATTATGTTGTGTCAACATTGCATGGGGTGTTTAAAATGATTAACATCTGTGTGCCAATGTGGATTCTCATGGTGGATACCTAACAGTCCATTCCAGTTGGAAGTATCATCACACAATTTTTATGAATGGTCAATCCACTAATCCTATTTTTGGGGTTTACAGAACCAGGCACCTAGTGCTGGTGTCAGATTCCACAGCCAAGAATTGGTAGTCATGTAACTTGTTGTATATTTAGGGATGAAATGGGTCAGGTACAGAACATGTCTACGGTGTACACAGACCTGGGACAAACTGTATTCATTCCCTCACCATGAGGATTCCATGTTGGCCATGGCCTTGGCTCTTAAGAAAGTAATTTTGACTTAATGAGATCAGGTACTAGAATTATTGAATCTCACTACCACTTTATGGATACTTGCTACTGGGTGTTGTTTGTTGTTTCTTTCATTGTTTTTTTTTTCTAAGAAGCTGGCGGTATTTCGTTTACCTCAGTTTCTTTCATTATGGATACTTGCTTGCTGGTTTTGAAATTCAGTGTTTATTGTCTGTTTGCTCAAGAAAACTATAATAGCATGCACGGGCTAAAAACCACGGCCAAGAAAGTGACCAACAGAGGTAAACATACACATTGAGAAAAACTATAGAAAGTGACCAACAGAGGTAAACACTCCAGGCAAAGAAATAAAAATGAGCTATAATCAATGACGTAAGTGGTCAGAGAACCATCACATGAGGAAATCTCCCATGCCAAAGAAATAATGGATCATTGCAGGTATATTAATGGTTAGCACTCCAGGCAAGGAAGAAGGGAGAAGCTAAGAAATTCGAAAGTGATTTCTCAGTGGAGAAAAGTCATCAAAGAAGGGGAGATGTATCCACTTGGATCAATTACCAAAGAAAGTTCAAATTACTATTTACAAGTAAAAACCTGCAATGGATACAGACAACATTTGAATGAAGTAGTTGATTGGCAAGACAACTTCATGTCAATGGGTGCCACACGGAGAAACATATTTGAATAGTCATGGACAACTAGAATCAGCTGATTTGGATGGTGGCATGGTACCATCATGGATTTATAATTTACCATCATGGATTTATAATAACCTGATAGCAACTCTAAAAACAATGCTTCTATAGTTTGAGATCACATGCAGATTACCATTTGTGTACCACTACTATATATGCATTACAAAGGTTTTGGCAGAATAGATGGTTTACTTGCCAGGAAAAGACTTGGGTATGTCTTCTTTTTTTGAGGCTATTTCTATTTAAGACTCTCTGGTCATGTTTATCACTGAATATACATCCCCTGCAACAGACAACATGAATAGAATGGAAATACACCCATCAAGCTTACAGAGGAAATTCTCTGTTAACTAAACACATGAAGTATAGGCTCATGTAAAAATTCCTACAACAAACACAAAAGAAGTATAGGCTCATAATCTCTGTAACTTATACATGGTTGAACAAGAAAACTAAGATCATTATACAGCATGCAACTATAATCGCATGATAAATTTTTCGCAGATACGCATTTCGAATTTTCTCTACTTCAATAAGATTACACATTGAACTTTCTAACTTTTCAACAACCGCTATCAAATTGCTCTTTTCTTCTCTCCAGTTTTGTCTTTCACAC
Source organism: Umbellularia californica (assembly GCA_028538565.1). Lineage (NCBI taxonomy): Eukaryota > Viridiplantae > Streptophyta > Magnoliopsida > Laurales > Lauraceae > Umbellularia > Umbellularia californica. The sequence continues at coordinate 44,384,462 of JAPQWN010000004.1, forward strand.
ATCGTTGAATTAGCTTCAGCAAGCTGCCAATTTTCTACTTCATCTTTCCAAAGAAACGTACCACAACCATTTTCATCCTGCATTAAGTTTTACACACATAAAAATATAGTTAATGCTAGATTTGAAACCTTAACAACATATAGTAACAGGTTTATGAGGTAGCCTAAACACGTTTACCTTCCAATTTGGGCATTTCCAAAATTTTCTATTTGGATTCAATTGCGTACGAGAAGTATATAATTTCATGTCTCCAGCTCCACATCGGCATTTTGGGGTACGTTCAGAATGGATTGTATTAGAAGATGACATTCTGTGCAAAAGATATTGTGAGTCTAAATAAACCCAGCAACAAAAAAAAAAAAAAAAAAAAAACAGACTGAAGGTGTGATAAGTTTCATAAAGTTATGTATTGTAGTTGGATGCTTCAAAATAGGCAATGTGTCTTATCATGCCATATCCAATACTTAAAATCTTTTTATGTCGAAAGTTTGTGTTCCTGCATTACCCACAGCATGTCTGGCATCAGAGTTCAAGACAAATTTCATGGTTTGTGTGGCATTATGGTCTGTATGGATGGTTTGGATAGTGAATGGTAGTTTCACAAATCAGAGTAGAAACAATTTGATGGGATTGAAAAAAGACATTCCATCCGGCACAGCCGGGACATGAATGCCATATTATCTTTTTTGTAAAAATTATTATGATTTAAATGCCCCTTTCCTCCCAATTTTCACATCCACTCAATATTCTAACCATCCATTCTCCATCACTGGGCCTGATTAATACCATATAAACCGGTGCTGTCCGTTTTTCTAGTTAGGATCATGTAATCACATTAAATGGAGTTTGTGGATTAGATGTTGGGGAGGTTTAGTTTTGGCACAGATGGAGAGCCTGGATATGGGAGTGCATCTCTAATGTCTGCTACCTTTGCTGAAAGCATGGAGAGCCATAGAACCACATATTTCTTTGCATTGTGAGTTCAAAGTGGATGAGGTGGCCAGGACCAACGCTGGGCTAGCTGGTATAGGGGTGTGCTCTAAAATTAATTCATAAATGAGCTGTTATTCCAATCTTTCTTAAAAATGTTGGCATAATGGAGTCAACTAAGGTGGAAGTCATATGGCAGTATCACATTACATGTTATTTCTAACAGTCTCTCAATCCACACGCGGACCAAATCAAATTCACTGATCCACAAACACAGGGCCAAATCAGATCAACAACTTGTATCGTCGGAACATAGCACACACATGCGCAATAGTCAAGGTTCTTCAGATGCATCCAATATGAAAAAATTCCACCCTAATCGAGACTCATGTAGCTATGAAATGCAGATAACAAGAACCCTAATCACCCATTAAATGTTTCAAAGAAATTCAAAAGAGATTTCCTGTATCGTGTACATACATTTTCCATGATTATCGTAAGACAATATAGTCTTGCTGCAACATTAACAAGGAGGTAATACTGCAGCTAGTTATCTGATGCCACATAAATAATGCTGTTTGAGAAGGGCACAAATAATGCTGTTACAGAAAATGGAGATGTGTTCATTTGATGAACAAAAAACAGACGGGAAACAGATTTGTGGCGTGACGAGATAACCTGGTTAGAGGGAAGACCGGGAAAGAGAGATCGGGAAAACCCTTTCCTGCTTCAATGCCAAGCAGATCGTGGAAGGGGAAGACAGCATCCAACGATTTGGGGCTTTTTCAGATTTGGGCGGGCGAGCAGCGACGGAGATGACAGGGTAGACCGGGAGAGAGAGAAGTCGACGAGAGGGAAGACCGAAAACCCTTTCCTGCTTCAATGCCGGGCAGATCGTGGAAGGGGAAGACAGCATCCAACGATTTGGGGCTTTTTCAGATTTGGGCGGGCGAGCAGCGACGGAGATGACAGGGTAGACCGGGAGAGAGAGAAGTCGACGAGAGGGAAGACCGGGAGAGAGAGATTGAGCAACCTTTCCTGCTTCGATGCCGTGCAGACGTGCTGGGATGGAAGTGGAAGACACCAAAGCTCTGATTTGGGGCTTTTTCCCATTTGGGAGGGCGAGAGTCAGTTTTCATTTCGTTTCCCCCCATTTAGTTATATAAGGTGGATCCAAATCGTTGGATGAGGCATCGAATCGGACGGCCCACAGTGGTCCTTACTTGAAACGGTAAGGACCGTCCTCACTGGACCCATTCCCTATATATATATATATATTTTTTTTACCACCTTTGATTTATGCACACCATCTTTATTCTCTGCATTTTTTTTTTTTTTTTTGCACTTTATCTTTCTATCTTCACATTAATGTGTTAGAATTATGTTATTAAAATCTCTATTTTGCAGCAACTTGATCTTTTTAGATTTAGGAATCTAGTTCTAGGATTTTTTTTCTTTCATTGGATTGTATTTAATTCTTTTAATTAAAGTAGGAATGGTTGTAATTAGTTTTTAATTAGGTTAGTTTTAGATTACATTTAGGGCAGGTACAAGTTGGAAAACCTTAACTCAATAGCTCCTTGTAGATTGACCTGGTCTCACCAGATTATTACTACAATCGCACTCTACACTTGAGGTCCGATCATTGATATCAAATCCTAATTGATTATAGTGGTTGCATTCCTAGTATTAATTATGATTCGATTTCCTAATTCCAATTCGTAGCTTAATTATCGTACAACTGTTTTGGTATTCGTTGGAATTTTGGATTGAGTAAGTATTTGTGGGTATGGAATTACTATTCGATTCAATTATGAAAAAATGCATATAGACTTACTCAAATTCGATTCGATTATTATTTGATTCGATCGAGTCGGCACTACTTAGCTTCGACCATGTGATGTCTGACGGGGTTGAACTTGGTTTAATTATTCGAGACTATTGCAGTAATTCATCTGGAGCATCGGAACTCTAGACCAGGGTAGCCAGCTAGCCTTTGGCTGGGCCGCTAGTGACATCCCAAGTAGATTCGCTCTATTTTGAGAGAATAAGCTCAATGTAATAATCAATTAATATGTCTTATTTTTCCTTTGATTCACAAGCATAAATTATTCGATTTTCGCACAAATTGCCTAGTGATTACTTAACATTGACATATGTTAATTTAAACGTCTTTCAATTCAATTTGACACATTATGTATTTCCTTATTAACACCTATACTTGCTAGATCGTTATATTGAGATTCTACTCTTGGTATAACAGTCGCAGGTGCAGCTTCTGGCTCTAAAGAGGCCTAGGAGGGAGAGGAGGGTACCAAGGAGGGTCCTCCATGATTAGAGGAATGGCCGGAGCAAGGGACAGTGTATATACTTCCTCCTCCGGACAGAGCAGTGTACATTTGAGTATTAAAAGATAGTGTGTGACTAGCCCCTTTTTGTGTGGGTCGTACTTTGTTGGTTGTTATACTTTTGATTTTACTTTTAGTATAGTTGTATAGGGTTTTTTTATACACCCTCTTTTGTAAATCAATGTATATACTTGTATAATTCTTTTGTATTAAACTTGAATGTTTAATTGGATTGGATGGGAAATGATACTTCTTGTGTACAAATTACAGCTTTTGCTACAAATTAAATGTTACTGATATGTTCTAATGAGCCCGACTTACGTGTGGAAAAAATTGTTTTTCTCCTTCGTGTGTTGTATTTGGTTCGAGACTGGTACATCATATATCACGGGAGTACGTGTGTCTCACCTTGGGGATTACTATAGGCCAGGGTTATTCGAGACTGGAATGTGACAGCTAATATTACCAAATGTTGTCATATCCCTTCATTGATAGAGAGAAATCTTCAATCCATGCTTCCTGAAAGCTAAAGGACTCCAATTCTAGAGCCATGGGATCTTCAAGGGCCATCGTCTATATTTTGCCATCTCCAACTACTATAAGGTAAGCTCGTCTAATCTTGATTTCGTTTCCAGATCCTTTATTTATCATCATCGTCGTCGTCATCATCATCATGAGAAAGGATCAGATGTGAGCATGGGAGTTTCCCTTGTAGATGACTTGCTATAACTATGTGGGGTAGCCTTTAACTGCTTGTTTTTAAGGTTCGTCGGAATCAAATTGATGTGAAACATTCGATTGGTCAAGATTTGTGAACAAAGAGATTACATATTTAGTGAAACTTTGAGTTTTAAAAATCGATCAATCCAGTGGTCTATGCTAGATTTTCGGTATACAACAATCCTATTTCACAAGCAATTCTGACCATCCAATTAAGAGTGACAATAATCCAATGGTTGATGTTTCATTTTGGCTCTCTTACAATCAATAGAATATTGTTAATTTAATATAATGGCTTGCTAAAGTCACTATTTGGTGTGAAAATTTTTTTTTTTTTCAAAAGATCTGATTAAATCACATAAAACATATTTTCACAATCAAACATACATTCTCAATCCTCCACAAGACATGTCAATAGTACATCCACATCAGCCTTTTAATGCTCAAGCCACGCCCTTTCATCTTCCTCTTCCTCTCTTCTGAAAGGAAATGCCCCTCTTCATCTTTCTCCTTAAGTCAGTCACCTCTTTAAGGCCTAAACTAAAATCTATAACTACTCTAGGCAACTTTGGTTTATGTCTTTGGTCTCTATTTCCCCCTAAATCCTCTCCATCTAAGGAATAAATCATAACTCCCCTTTAATGTCCTCTGTCTCATACGACTAACATTCTTCTCCAACTTCTGTTTTCTTTCTTATTAATTGATATAGTATTTCCACAGCAGAAATGGTGCCTGTGGCTGCATCTTTGACGTCCTTCAGTTATCAAATCTAGATTTTACTTCATGTACTACTGCCAGGTGCTTTCCTTTCTCCCCTCTTATTCTTTGTACAGACTCCTACATTTTTTTTTTATATTGTTTCCTCTATTTTTGTTCCATATTGATTCCACGATCTTACTTCTTTTCCATGTTTCTTTGATCTCTTTAGGAAGGTTTTTATAGATACTATTCATTTTCTAATTTCCGACTGTTTACTTTATCCCTTGCATGTCCTATTATCTATCAAATTTGCAAGTCATTGCCCTCCATCCTGCTGCAAGGTCTCTCATTTTTTATGAAATTGTGAGTAGAATTTTCAAATACCATGTTATCATTTTATTGTAATTTATACTGATTTTAGTCTTGAGATCTCGATACTGAATTATCACAAATTTTTATTTTAATATAGTTCTACATGTTTTCTTTTGCATTTATTCAATTTTGTATTTTTGCAAGTTAGCTCTTTGCTTTCTCCTTTATTTATTTAAATGATCTATATCAAAACATCATGCATTGCAATGTGAAACTTTCAAATAAATAAAAAAAAAGGACCAAACCCGCTATTCACAAATTGGGCACCACCCATTCCAAAGAAAAAATTGGACTCTGTGTCTCACTCGTGCTTGGGTACCAACCCCCTTCGGCCGGGGTAAATAGAAAAATAAGAAAATAGAGAAAAGTCATGACCTGGTAAATCACTGATTCATGTTTTGAGTTAGACTTACTATAAACATGTGAAATCTTGCACATAATCATGAATCCATTGCATTAATTAGTTGATAATATCTTATCACAATAATACTTCTTGGGAAATGCTCGTGAGAGTAACTCTCACTCTCCTACAACGAGAGACACCATGATGGGCCCCATCCATCACCAATCTAAATCGTCCACACACAAGGGACCTCCCAAACCACACCAAAGCCCATGGGTTTGCACCCATTAGAATGGACTTAACCGTTGGATTGATTGTCAAGTTCTTTACTTTAATACAAGTCGTTAAACTTGTGAGCCACTGATCAAGGGGTTAGAGGTATGGGATTAAACCCAAAGTTGATTGCTAGGCCCACCATAACGCTTCTAGAGGCAAGGTCTTGAATTTGACCCATAATAGACAACATTAGGGTAGTGCATATATGACTGACACTAATGAAAACCCCTAAACAGCCCCCAAAATTCGACCCGGCTGAGTGCTCTGTGCACTCGGTGGTTTACCTGCTCAAGCAGTAGGGTTGGACTATTTCTTGGCCTTTTTCCTTTCTTGATGACTTAGAGCACATTTTTAGTGAAGTGTGGGGCCTTTCTTGACTTACCCTTTGACCAATGGATAATTTTAAACGCAATTTTCCATAAGGCCAGGAGACCTTAAACCTTAGAATTTGGAAAATAGACCAATGGATTCACCTATTTACTTCGACTTAAGACCAATGACATGGATGATTTCTTGACCTAAAATCCACCTCCGGATGTCCGGAAACATGTGTAGTGCAACACTAAGTCAAGGGTGTGGGAACCTAAGACCTTGAATGTCAACAACCTTCAGAAGCACCAAAAGACTTATAATCCAAGACATTCGGGATCATAGGATTTGCATAGAGTTGAATAGTGTTGTTTCTTACTTGTTGGCCCTATTTGACTTAGCATGAACCTCAGGGACCTTAGCTTGGTAGTGGTGAAATTGTGTATAAGTGTTTGACAAGTTGGGTTGGTCTTTAGAGCTTAGCGCACATTCATTGTCCGCTTCTTCTCTTTAGCCTAACTGGATCTTTGGTATGGTTTTCTTGGTCGATGAGCACACATCCTATGCACTATCGCCTTTCAAGCTAGCCAGATGTGACTTTCCCCTTGTCTACTCATTTCGGGGACCACTCTACCATGCCCAAATATTGTCCGTTTGAGTATGATTGGGTTGGTCTTGTTTGGCCTAATATAAGACTGTTATGCCTTGTCTTGTCCATTTGGACTTTTTCGGCCTTGCCCGTTGCACTCTTAGTCCAACCTTATACTGGAACTTAAATGTATAATAGAGAACCTATTCTTTATGAGGGATTGTCACTCTACTTATGATTGAAGACCTTAAGAGGGATTGAATGAATAGTCATGCAACCATTATAAGTATAAACCGTCCCCTAACTAATCCTAGTCATGAGTGAAGTCACAACGGACCCAAACCTAGACAAGTGCTAGACTTGACATCACCTTGGTTTGTATAGCCCCATCATAACTTGCCAGTCTTGACCCGCTAGGTTGCCTTTCATGGCCTACCTAATACAATAACTTGCTTAGATTAATCATGTGCATTCATTGTATATCTTGCTTGCTTTTATTCATGCTTGCTTGTACATCATGCTCACTTGCACTTCATACTTGCTTGTGTTGGTACATCATATATACTCGCACCTTGCGCGTCACTCCAGCTCGTATATCGTACTACCTGTATATCGTGCTTGGTTGCATATCGTGGGGCCTACATACATGCAAGACTATTTTCCCAAAACCTCAAATATGCAATTCCTTTTGATGCTTCCATGCCCTTCACCCTTTTCCTTCGACGTTCTTGACCAATTCGTCACTGCCTTTCTCGGCTTCGACTAACATTAGTAGGTATTTAATCTTTTTACCTTTCTTTCGCTAACATTTACTTTCCTGAATTCAGAAACAAGAATGGCTAATGTGTTTTGAGTTTTTGTTTCTTTCCCAACTTGTGTAATTTGGGAGGAATGGGTTGGATTTTGGGGAATAAAGTATTAGTTGTGGGTTTCCCACATACATGCAAGACTATTTTACCAACCCTCAAATATGTAATTCCTTTCGTTTCTTCCATGCTCTTGGCCCTTTTCCTTTAAGACTTCTCCCTCCAATTCACCATGGCCTTTGTCGGCTTCAATCGGCATCGGTTAGAAAGTTGGACCATTGGTTTGATTCAACTATTAATTCAAATGATGTTGTTGTTTGTGTGGGATCAGGGATTATTGTTACGTACGATTGTTAGGGGTTTGCAATTGTTATTACTATTGTATTATATTTATTCTCACAAAATTGAATATGTTATGAAAAACCGCTCTCTTTTTTCATCTCCTCTACTCTTGTCTATGAATACCTCTCTCTCCGCAATTGATCTCCTTCTCAAGGTATGCATTTTCTTCTTTTCTTTTCTTTCCTTTTCTTTTCTTTTCTTTTTCTACAGTTGTGGGGTTTTTCTAGTTGACACAAGATCCTGATCTTAGTACCCATAACCGCCCCTCAACCTTCTCGATCCCGCTCTGAAAATGTGGATCGGCATTTTCGGAGCGGAATCGTTCTTGGAGCACGGTTCGAATGTCTTGGAATTGTGGTGCAATTTATGGTGGAGTGCGCATCAACCAAAGATGGAGCAAACCGTGTAAAATCTTTGGTTTATGTGCATTTTCTTTTTATGTAAATTTGACATTTATCTTTTGAATGAAGAAACTTCTTCTGACTTATTAATTATTGTCTGTTTTATGTGGTCAAATTACAAAGTTAAAAAATTTTTCATTTTATACTTGAATATATTGATAAGATATATATGTGTCCATTAGTTAATTATTTATAAACCCACAAGGCGCTCTGGCGACGCTCTAGACATATAATTAGCGCTTCGGGGCTCTGCACTCTGGGCACTTAGATCCTAATACAACACAATGGTTCTTTGTTGGAAACGGACCTAATCTATGAAAATGGATTCTGTCTGGATCAACCATGATTCCCCGTTGATTTGACCAGTTTGCATCTTTGGTAACTAGAGAACACCTTTTTCTTCTTTCATTTTTCTCCCTTTCATCTTCATTCTTCCTTTTTTGAGTGATGGGGACTGCAGGTCAGTGTCCATCAATCTTGCGCCGATCGATTGTGCTATGGGCTGTTTTCAACTAGGGAACCACCATTGTTAACCACATAAAACGCGCTACCAGCAGTTTTGCATTGCTCTCTCATTAAAAAATTATATACATTTAGCACATTATCATGTATATCCAACCTGTGTTTCAAGATGAGAAGGCCATGATGTGGTTAAAACATGGACCGGATTGGTCAATTTCACCAAAAATACCACTTCATGTATTTGATTAGAGACCCCTTTGTACATCTGCATCCTTTGACTCTTGATACTTTACCTCACCCACTATCTGCAGAAAAGAAAACATGCCCCATGCCCTGGAACCTAGGCCAAACACGCTTTTAAACAGATGTTGTAGAAGGTTTACCATGCAAGTGGTTTTCTGCCCAGATATTTCTCCCACCTCAGGAGTCTCGATTTTTATTTTATAACCACTTCAAGAGCAGGGGCGGACCTACATGTAGGCCTAGGGCCCCACCCCTAAGTTTTCAAATTGTTACTTTTTACTACTAAAATCTTTGTAATTTTTTATTTTGCCCCTTTAAAATTTTCATTTGCATCCCCCCGCCCCGCCCCCCCCCACAAACACCCATTTGCTCAAGAGTCTTGATATGAGAGCATTCCCAACATTTAAACTGCTACATTATCATGCATGAAACTAAGGCCTGCTATCCAAGTATTGCTTCAGTATAACTTGGAGAATGTTTCCAAGTATCAATGTGAAAACAATTGAAGGGTTCTGATGTGGGATTAATCATATCATTCCTGAATCAAAATGAGACTACAATGTGACGCAAGACAAAACCCATGGTCCCAAGGGGTCAACCTGCCAGTGGGCCCAACCCATCAGTCTTGATCAAGATTTTAGGCTTAATTCATTCATTTTATGTTATTTTTATATTGTGTACTTCTTTTATTTATATTTTAAATTGTTTTAGTAGGATGTTTTAATCCTTGCCATCAATATGTTCAGATGGTTTCGATTAGTCCACCATTGTACCAGTTGAAGCACTTTGTCTCGGGCATCACAACCAAGACAGAGGGGAGACTCCCTTGCTGACACGTGCCTGTCCCTCGTTGCATGAGTGAGCCCTAAATTCTGGGCCTGAGTTCAGGTGGACCTGACCCATACATCTCCAATTAGTTGGGCATCCATTCAACCCGACCTGATCCATTGCAAGGTCCAAGGACTAAAGCCATAATTGATCAGGTTCAGAAGCCCAGGCCCAAGCCAACATTAGCTCAGATCACCCAACTCAAATTGGCAAAATGTAAAGCCTAGATTCAACCATGTTTTTAGCAGTTCATTTTTAAGCAACAAGATCTTTACCATTTGGACTCCGATCGACGATCCGATTTCACCAATATACTTTAATCATTCAGATCTACATATCAAGTCGGTCTAGAATACTTTATGAGCAATGAATTTGAAAGCCCCTCCTCGTCAAGTAAAAATGAGGTTGCAAAATGAGGACCACAATGATCAACTTCAAAGGGTTATGTATAGAAATAAATACAAATCATGGTATTATGAGAATGAAACCAACCTCCTTTGAGCAATTTCTTAAATCAAGACGAGGAGATTTGCCAATTGATGAGTATTTCTAATAATTTTCATGGTTGCAAAGAGCATGTAGATTAGAGGAGAATAAACAATATTATATATACTTAGATTTCTCTGAGGTTTGAGGACAAGCATATTGGGAAAAATTGAAGGCTGCAAGACCAAATATGAAACACGTAGATAAGCAATTTGTGTTGAGCGCATGATTAATCAATCTAGCATGAAAGTTTACAAGCCTCTAGCAGGGAAATTTTAACAATCTACAAAAACACATATTGCATCGACCGTGGCAAAAGACGGGGGTTGAAAAGCCGATTTAAGATTCCTCCCCATGCAATGCTACCTTGGAACAATTTGCCAAGCAAATGCAAGACATGATTGCATGGATGATTGCTTTATAGCAAGAACCGAAGGAGCAATATGAATGAATTAAAAAATCGTGACGTCCCGTCATGATGATGGGACGTCATGATGATAATGGAAATCACCATGAGTGTAATATGAACATTGAGATGAAGAACAAAATCCAAAAGCTTCCATCACTACAGCTGTCTCTGAATTGCCTTCTTTGGACTATGTTGATCAACAGATGCAAGCAACAAAGAAAGTTGAAGACTTGAATATGGTTAGCAATCGAACTGAAAATCGGATGGATATGGTTGCAAAACCACATTCAGAAAAGCCTATCTCAACTGAAGAAATATACATTTCTCAAAAAGTTAAGGAACTAATTGAAGTTTCCCACATTGATTTCATCTTAGGGGACAGAATATTGACAATAGAAGCTTGTGATCTACAAGTCCAAAGCAAACAATGGATGCATCTAATGGTTAAATTACACATCCATGCTGAAGTCAAACATCAGACGCAGCAACACGTCCCTTGTACTTCTACTTGGAAGATCACGTCGGAATCGAGAATATTGAACCAAGCCTTCAAGCCATGCACCGAAACCAAAGGATCAGGTATTCAGGTGGCATATCGAAAGCTCATATGGTTGACTTTCAATTGAAGGACTTCTATAGAACTTAAGATCGAGTTCTCTCCAAAGGGAGAATCTGTTTCAGGACAGACCAACTGTCTCCATGGGTCAACCCACCAGTGGGCACAACCCATCTACTTAGATCAAGCTTTTAGGCCCAACCCATTCATTTTGTGTTAAATTTTTATATTGGTTAACAATTTTTAATTATGTTTTAAGTTATTTTAGTAGGATATTTTAATCCTTGCTATCAATGTGTTTGGATAATCTAGATTAGTCCTAGGTTAATTTCCTTTCCGGTATAATGATGTAAAACCTCTATGGCTAATTAATAATGGTTGATGATGAATGGAAATGATTGGTTTCCTACGTTTTCTTTGAATTCTCCACGAGATCCCTAATAACTCCTCATTTGGAGTTTGATGAGAGCCCAAAATTTTCCCCCATCTCTCTATCTTGCCCAGCCCGCATCTCCCCTCCATTCCGCATTACAATGTTAGTTCGAATGCAGCCCCCCTTGATCAACCACCTCCTAAAAATGCATTAAAAATGAGGCGCACCATCTGATCTTGACTGAAGTCTTAGATCAGGTGATTCACAAATTCAAGTCCTCAAACCCAAAAGCAAGCCACTGATGTATAACAGGCTCGCACAATAGCTAAATAAGCTGAATCAATCAATACATGACAGAGTAAGGACAAAAATTAAATAGAAAAAATCTTTTGCTGATAGAAATTATTAGGGTTGGAAATCAGGGTTATTTTTGCACCATAGATAGCATATGCATCACCCAGCCATGTTCTAACCAGACAGGCCAATCATCCAAACAAACAATGTTTTAATATTGGCAACTATAGTGTTCTGACTTGAATAGATTGGAATGGAGAAACAGAATTTGTATAGACGACTCTAATATAGTTGGGATAAGAATTTGATGATGATGATGATCAGTGTTCTGACTAGAGTCTGAACAGTAATTTTCAGCTTGTTTAAGCCATAGTTAATTTTATATCCACCAACACTATAAACTCACTTGTTAGAAGGAAGAACAGCTTGTTAAATACTCAAAACAGTGACATTTATTGGAATAAAACAGTGATACGACAAGTATATAGAGCCTCTTAATTTGAACAGATAGTATCACATCTAAAAGCATGTATCTGGAGCTCCAACTCGATCTCGAGGTATGAGACGCAATTCTGAGCCATGCTTAAGAAAAACATTGCCTGCACGTCCAAAAAGTTCCACAGTTATTAATGCGTACGTGATCTACAACAATGCTCCATATAGTACCAGAATTATTTACTAAAAAGTTAAAAGTTGAAAACATCTTTGCATTTTCACTGAACGGTCAGCAGATCACTTGGAACTGTAGATTTCAATATCCTTTCGACTCTAAGCTGAAATGTTTCAGCTGGTTTGGCGTTTAAATTTGTTTTGTTGCAGGAGTTCCATTTTGGAAAATTATAGAAGGATAAAAAACATATAAAAATATGAAAAATAGTAATCCTCACCAACATAATAAAAAATAAAAGAAAGATCAAATGGTAATCCTTATAACAGCTTATATCACGTAGGGATCCTCCTCTAGTATTTTTCTAAAGCAGCAAATTGCTTTCTTGCTGCAGGAAGTTGTACAGTTTCTGCATCTGGAAAGAAAGGGCAGAAGAAATAATGGCAGGAAAAGGAAATAGGCCTTTACAGCTGGAAGCTATGCAAACTAGCTAACCCAGGAGGTTCAGGCAGCTTCACAATGTAGAAACGAAAGAAGAAGAGTTGAAGACCACAATCAGTCAGTTGGGATTTCCTTCATACACTTTTCCCATTCATGTCGAGGCCCTGAGGGGCAAAAGACCTGACTGTCATTTAAGGTTTTGTCCTAACCAAGGGCCTTCTATGACTATTTTTTTTCAGTAGAAAAGGGGTAATTCTGGTCTGTTCAGGTTAAAATTTCAATTTTCTCAAATTGCACCAAAATGGCAATTTCAGCCAAACAGGACCAAATTTCTGCACAAAACCTTCCTAAGGATGTCCAGTTTGGTGCGTAAACCAAAAACCAAATAGTTTTGGTCGATCAACTGAATGCATCTGAACTGAGTTTGACAACTATGCTTGGAACTGAGAGATACTTACAACTGGATGAGCAGACCATCATCACAAGGTGATTTCACATTTTGACACCAAACAGTAAAAACCTTTGCATCTCCCAAGTTGCTTACTATAGCTTGACCAAGGTGAAATTATGATTCTAGATAAATGGACTAGGAATGACAATGATTAGCTCTAGCTTATAAGGCATCACAGTGGATCTTAAACATCCAAGCATGGTTACCACCCTCAATAATTCAAATATTTACCGTCCAGACAAATTCCAAGCTCAAAACTTGTCTCTCCACTCTTTGAAAGGGTAAGGGAAGTAAATGAACGACCCAAATCTCAGCCATAAACTCGGACAAGGGCCACAGTAAGAGGGCCCAAACGAAGGCCAAAGAGGGCTGAACTGTTGTTTGCAACAGAAATAAAAGATTATCTTTTCTGTCTACAACCAGCTTTTGGGAACTCTCAAGCCACAGTTCTGACTCTAAACAAGTCTGACTGCCAAGCTAGGAAAGGACATGGTGAAGCCATTGCAATCCTATCCTTAGCCTACTTACACCAGCTGGAGTGAGGAATGCAAATCAGTAAAGATGGTTGTAAGGACCTGGACCCAGACTGCACTCTTGGTAAGGTTATTTGTCTATTTTGATTTATAATAACTATTATTATTGTTTGGATGGATGGAGAAGAAGTGTTGTGGTACTTATATATAAAAGAAAGGGAGATATACAAAATTGTATCAACTATCGTGGGATTAAACTTATGAGTGATAATATGAAGCCTAATGGTGCAAAAACCAAGACAGAAAACCAAGATATATGAAAAACAATTTGGTTTTATGCCAAGGAGGTCAACTATGAAAGGTATCTTCTTCTCACTTAGGCAATTGATGGAAAAATATCGAGCGAAGAGGAAGATTCTACATATAGTCTTCATCGATATAGAAAAATCTTAAGACATGGCAACTAAAGACTAAATTTGGTGGGTTTTAAATAAAAGGAATATTCCAAGAGGTTATATTGAAATTATTAAAAACATATATGTAGGAGCAGTAATGAGTGTGAGAACTATCTATGGAGAGACAGGTAAGTTGCCAATGACCATAAGTTTGCATCAAGGGTCAGCCCTAATCTCTTTCCACTAATTATGAATGAGTTAACTACTCATATTCAAGAAGAGGTACTTTGGTGCATGTTGTTTGCAAATGATATAGTATTGGTAGATGACTCAAGAGACAGTGTGAATGCAAAGATCAAGAGACGACGGAATGCTTTAGAATCCAAAGGCTTTAAGATATATACAAAGAGAGAATACATGGATTGCAACTTTAGTAGACATATACAAAGAGCTGAAACTATTGAGAGAATTATAGCCCATGAGATACCACAAAGAGATTCTTTCCATTGCCTTGGCTCAATAATTAGTAAGGATGGAGAGATTGATGAATATGTAGAACATAGGATAAAAACGAGATGGTAAGAATGGAGAATTACTTCTGAAGTGCTTTGTGACCGATGAATACCAACAAGATTTTAGGAAAAAAATTTACATGACAGTGATTAGACCAGCTATGACCTACGGACCAGAATGTTGGCCAGTCAAGAAGCAACATATGCACAACATGGATGTAGGAAAGATGAGAATGTTGAGGTGGATGTGTGGTAAAACTAGGAAGGATAAAATTAGACATGAGCGCTTTAGAGAGAATTTAGGAGTAGCATCATTAGGGGATAAAAAGTAGAGAAGCCCGTTTGAGATGGTTTGGGCATGTCCAACGCAAGCCAGCAATAGTGCCGGCAAGCAAAAGTTTACTATGTAGGTTAATCACTCACTAAGGGGAGGGAAATAGGCCAAAGAGGATGTGGATGGAAGTAGTAAAAATAGATATGAAGAAGTGCAACTTATCTGAATATTTGGCTCAAGATAGATTAGAATGGAGAAACAAAATTCATGTAGTTGACACTAACATAGTTAGGATAAGACCTTAATCATCATGATCATCATCATTATTATTATTATTGTTGTTGTTGTTGTTGGATATCATTGCATAATTATTTCACTGGAGCTACTATTGGCAATAGTATCATTATTATTGTCATTATTGTTATTATCATTATTATTAAGTGCAGATCAATCTATGCATGATTAGGGGGTTGATGGGACCCTGCATATCGTTGTGCCATACCCATTAGTTAGATTTATTTGACATGCATTCATTAACTATTGAAACACAAATTGGGAGGGGTTAATTATAAGCACCAAGGTGTAATTGTGCAAACTTTAAATTTAAATATCGTGGGGCCATGGTGGGACCCACTGGGTGGGACGGTCAGGTTGGTGGGGTTTAGGGTTAGACGACCAGCCCAAGACTGGTATCGTGGGGAGGATGACTAGGTCAATTTGGTTAAGATATGAGCAAGGAGAAAGATTGGTATAATCCCTTGGTTAGAAAGATCTAATTAAATTTTTTTTGAAAAACTACATTAGATAAACTCTACCTCTTAACTCCACACCCATACCCCACAACCTTATCACCCTATCTCCCTCTTTCCCACGCATAACTCCTTCTCCCTTACTTTCTAGTCTCTACTCCTCATGAAACAAGAAAGAAGAAAAGAAAAAAGGGAAGGCTTCAAGATTAGCCAGGGAGAAGCTAGGGCTTGGGAAGAGAGCAAGCAGCACCATTTTCTCATTTGAGTGTCCAAGATAAGCGGGTATTCCAAACAAATCTAGGGCATTCTTAGATCCATGCTAGGGTTCATTTTTTAATTCATTATCTAGAATCCACCATGTTGCGCAACGCACTCTATCTATGATTGTATCTTGTTTGTGATATGTGAATGATGTTCAAATCAAGTTTTTAGGGCTGGCCGGCATAGATAGACTGCATATCATCTTGTTTTTCTTCTTCTAAGTCAGTTTTTATCATGTTATAATATGGAGAATCCAAATATCTTTGAATATACATTGTTACCTCATTGACGAACCATGATTCAAACATATGAAAATTTATTCATGCTGGGTGAACAATTATGGCCTTAAATCTATGTTGATTTTTTGAAAAATCTTGTGAAAGTGTGACAGCATGGTATCAAAGCATTAGGTTTCTAAGAATAATTAAATTGCTAGAAACCCATAGGACAAATTGCGGAGTGTTGGTTAGAATGCTAGAATGGGGTTCTTTGAGTTGTCTTTCATAATTGTTTTTCCTATTGCAGAATGCTTAATAGAAGACAAAACAAGGCCGGAAATCCTTTTGGGGAAGCGGGACTTGAGGATGTTTGTCCCTCCGAGCGTTCGTTGCAGCTTTTGATTGGGAGGCTCAGTTCAACAACGATATCAAAGCAAACCATGGTGGCAACTCTAGGGTCCATGAAGATAGAAGACTTTATAAAAGATTCAAGGAACTGAATCCCACAGCTTTCAGCGGGTACACCTGATCCAATGATAGCAGAAAAGTGGATGAAACAATTAGAGAAAATCTTCAATGCGATGAGATATCCAGAAGACCAGAAAGTGACTCTAGCGGCCTTCGTGATAGAGGGTGAAGTAGAGCTCTCTTCAAAGAGAAGTTCAAGAAGTTTTTTCCAGACCAATCAAAAATCAGAAGACATTAGAATTTATGGCTCTTATTCGAGGCAAGTCGGTAGTTGAGTATGAAGCTGAATTCGAGGAATCGTTGCGATATGCACCCCAGATTGTCCAGATAGAAGCTGACAAAGCCAGAAAATTTGGAGGACCTCAACCGGGAATCCAAGAGAAAGTAGTTTCTCTCATGCTAGATGAGTATGCAAAGGTTGTGGAAATGGTGTATGTAGTAGAAAGTATGATGGCAAAGACCGAACAAATCACAAACAAGGGCGTATGCAGTATAAACATGGTTTAAATAATAAAAAAAGGCCGTTATGAAACAGTAACGGCCTATACCGTTATGTTATTTAACATATAATAGTCAAAGCGGTCACGGTATCGAAAAAAAAAAAAAAAAACAGTCCATAATTGTCATAATGGCCAATGTAACGGCCGATATTTTGAAAATAACGGTCAAAATATTGGCCAGTGGTGATTTTTTTGAACTTTCCTTCCCTTTCTTTTTTTTTTTCATTTCTTTCTTTCCTAAATCATTTGTGGAGCTTTCTAAGGTTGTGCTAGAGCTTCCCAAGCTTTTTTTTTTTTTTCACCAAAACTCAAGTGATTTACAATATTTTTATAGATTCTCATATGATGGGTTCTTCCCTCTTCAACCACAATATCATACTTTGTTGCTTTAATTAACTAATTAAGCTTAAAGTAGTAGTAAATGCTACTTGAAAGCTGAAATTCACTCTCAATTTACTTGGTGATTGAGTAATTGAGTATTATATGTTTGTACTACTAGTGCTAGTTTCTTGATTTGAAGTGTTTAGTTAAAAATTACGGTTGCAATGCATACTATAAAATTTGTGAAATTTCAACTTCGTTTAATACATACAAGTAAATCTATTTGATTCAGAATGGACTTTACAATTTACAAGTTTCAAAGAAGATAGTAATATAGAATGTCATGACTTAGGACCGATATTTTACTTTAAAGTGTTTAGTAATGAAAAAGAATATTGTATTCTAGCATTTTATAATATTTTGGACTTTTTGAATATTTTTTCAGATATTTTTGGGGTAAAATAAAAACTTGCACCGCAATGGACCGAGATGACTGCAAACTGCAATGCGACGCGATGCGTGCAAAGGCGACCACGACCGGGATTTTAAACCATGGGTAGAAAGCATGATGGCCTAGGTGCCTATAATCAACCCATCCTAATTAGTGTGTGAATAGTTAATGCATGCATGTCAAATAAAGCTGACTAATAGGTATGGCACAACATGCATGGGTCCCATCAAATCCTACTCATGCATAAATCAACTTGCACTTAATACCAATTGTAATAACAATGGCAATAAAAAAAAATACTAATAGTAGCATCAATGAAATCATAAAACAATGGTATCCAAACAAGAACAACAATAATTATAATTCAAAATAGACAAATGACCCTAGTGCAAAATGAAAAGGATGCAAAGATAGCAATTCATGAAAACTGAAACTTCTAACATGGAATACAAAGTGGGTTTAGGCGATTCCATCGAAAAGGGTTTAGAGAATAGATTAGTTAGGGATGTAAAACAGTTAAGACCTGGCATTAGAACTGGAACCAACTTTTAAGACAAAATAGTTTCACCAAAAATAATATCCAAATATAAAACATAAAATAAGTATGAACAAAATGAAGGAAACATACCAGCACTCTGTTGTGGATTGATACCAACACCATCTGCATAGAAAACAACACTTTCCAAATAAGGAAAAGACAATTCAAAAGTAAATTCTCCTTTAATAAAAGTGAACATGAAAAAAAAATATTGTCGGATACTAGGATGTCATACAACCATTTCTATTAGACTTCGCTGTTTGCATATGACTGGTTGAACAATCTAAAAAATTCCATGCCAAACCATGGTTTCTGAACTTTGCTTAGTTCGAGTGACCAGGCTGAGTCACATCAGACTCAACACAAGCGAGGGAAATCCAATATGGAAAAATAAACAAGGCACAAGCAAGTCCTTGGTTTCAAATCCCATTGCCAGTTTTTGTGCTGATCAGGACTGAGATGAGTCAGTGCTACCGATGTCAGACCGATATGGCATGCCATTTTTTAAAATATCATCATCAAAGCCTTGTCCCCAACTATGTTGGGGTCTGCCAGACGAATTTTGTTTCTCCATTTCGATCTATCTTGAGTAAAATCCTCAGATAAGTTACACTTCCTCATATCTACTTTTACTACCTCCATCCATATTCTCTTTGGCCTATTCCTTTCCCTAGGTAGGCCATTAACTTTCATAGCCAAACTTTTCCTTACCGGCATCATTGCAGGCCTACATTGGACATGCTCAAACCATTTTAAATGGGTTTCTCTAATTTTATTCCCTATTATTGCTACCCCTAAATGCTCTCAAAAATGCTCATCTCTAATTTCATCCTTCTTAGTTTTACCACAAATCCACCTCAACATTCTCATCTTTGCTACATCCATTTTGTGCATATGTTGCTTTGATTGGCCAACATTATGCTACATGGGTCATAGCTGATCTAATCATTGTCCTGTAAAATTTTTCCTTCAATCTTGTTCGCATTAGTCAGTTACAAAACACTCCAAAAACAAGTTTCCACTTCAACCATCCCGCTTTTATTCTGAGAAACCCTCATGTTCAACTCATAGTCTTTTAAGGTAACGATATGGTATGAAAAAAAAAAAACTAAGATCCCATGGCTACATAGTGATGAATGGCCTTCTATCTACATGTGGATGACAACCCTTGCTCTTAGGATTGGTAGAGTATATTGTCATGCAATACATAGCATAGTTACCTAACTCGCTCCCATGGACGACGAATCACGAACCGTTCGTTTCGAATAAATTGCTATTCGATTTGCTATGGATCAAAAATCTCAAAAGCCTTCGTTCGGTGTAGTTTGAGAATCACAGGAAGAAGATGAAGTTGCTTCTTCCTTTCAGTCTCCTAGGATAGCAAGTCTATAGAATGTTTCTTGTCTTTCCATTTTTAGATCCTCCTCCTTCGATTGTGCATAATCTCTTCCCAATTTTCTCTCTCTTCCCTTCCATTTCGAAATTGGATAATCCATTTTGATTTTCTCACTCTTCCCTTCAATTTCGAAACTGGATAAAAGGGCAAGAGACGGTGCATTAAGGACAATACTACCCTTGTATTCTTTGAGTTCATTGAAATAAGTTTCTTCGCGGCCCTCTTTTAAAATTCACAATACTAAAGACCACAACTCTTGCTAGAGTCATTTACGCCATTAGATTGACAGTGGCTAAAATATGTGGTTGAACTTTTTTAATGATATATTTTTAATTGATTTTGATACAACTATGAATGAAATGAAATTTTCTTAATCATAAAACAAGGCGGATTATTAGTTTTGAGTAGTTCAAATTTTCAATAAATGGGCCCAATAATAGAGTTTCACTTCTCTCAAGTGAGAAACAAAGAGGATCTGGACTAGCAGTGGGATATTTATGGATACTAGCTAGATAAGATAGATAAGAGGTGATTGGACTCAATTTATGTCATTCTGTAACCAAACCTGCGTACTCTTTGGGAAACTATTGAAAATATTTACAGTCACCTTTTCAATAAAAAAAAAAAAAAGCCTATTGAAAATATTTGAGCTAATCTCTTTTAGTTCATTACAGGCCCCTGATATATAATATTATAAAGATGGACTCAGGGCAGAAGAATGGACAGAATTGAGGCTATGGGCTTACTTGAGACATTGAGTCCCATGGAGAATGGAAAGACTAAAAGGGCCTTGTGGGTCCAATGAGAACACGCTTTGATACCCTTCAATAATCTTTCAAAGCTTATTTTCAATTGAACATATTGATCGCATGAGACATTCTTGTTTCAAATAAAATGCATTTAATAATTTTATATATCCTTTTGTGACGTTTAATATCTTTTATAAACTATACATCTCAAATTAGATATTAATATCGCCAATTATTATATTATATATTCGAATTAGTCCAACTAATTCATCAAATTCGAACTACGAATCAAGTGTACTGAAAAACGAATTAACTAAACCTACCCCCATCGAATTTTCGAATTAGAGTAACTGCGAAATTGCGAACTGCGAATTCGAATCCGAACTGCGAATCAGGTAACTATGATACATAGTACATACTCCGCGTAATTGATATAAATGGACTTACGCGACCCCTGTTTGAGGGATACTAACATCTCTTGATGTAGTTATGGATTCGCAAGAGGATAGATGGTTATTACCAAGGGTCTCCGAATTGCAAGTCTTGGAAACATAGACCCATGGGTAAAATCCCTATCCCTAGCTAATCTCAAGTAACATCGAGGAGTCTAAAATATTCTAGTTGAGTCGGTCTTTTGGCTTAGCGTGCATTCACATGCTCTGCTTTCACCTATGGACTTTGGGTCTAGCCTGTTGGTGTGGCTCGCATTCATGCAATGCACCCTTCCAAGTTGACTGAGCCCAGCCCCTCTTTCCACTCAGTTTGGGACCAACTCCAACATGCCAAAATGTTGCCTGATTTTAGGGTGGGTCAGGTATGATGGAATTGGGTTCCCTAGGACTCACCTAAGCATATGCATTCAAGTACCCACATGCTCATGCTATGTTTCATGTTTCACATGCTTATGCCCTTATGTTCATGTCATGTTCCATGTTCTGTGTATTTATGTTTATCAGCTCATGCATCATGTTTCAAGTTTGTGGTAGTAACGTCCATGGCTCCTCCGAACAAGGGCAAGTGGATAGCGTGGAACAGCCTTCTTATGCAGGAAGGAGCCAGCACATAGGCTTGGGTTTGCAGAGTTACTATAAGCTATCAAGCATGTTATATTCATGCCTTAGTTGTAAGGTCCATGACTCCCTTGTAAAAGGGCAAGTGGGTAGAGTAAAACAGCCTGCCTTCATAAAAAGGGGCCCGGACATGGACCTGGGTATTCGGAGTTCCACCCCTCCTGTATAGTTCATGTATGTCATGCTCATGCATATGCACAGACGGTTATTCATGATTCATGTTTCCGTCATGGTTTTTGCATCATGTGCTCAGCCAGTTCGTATTGCACTTTGCATGTCATGATCGTCATTTGCATTAGTTGCTTATGCTATCGTATAGTGTAGATTCACATCATCTGTTCTTTATGTTCTGCTACAACATGTATCCACGCATGACACACATTGCTACCTCTACTCTGCCTATCCTTATAACCTGCCTTGTTGGTAAGAATTCATATCTATGGACTGTCTACTTGCTAAGACTACTTCATAGTCTGATGATGCTGCACTTGGCACTGTAGATGACAACACCGCTACCCATGAGCAGGAAATTGCAGAGGCCAAAGAGACTCCATAGAGCTTTGGGAATTGAGAGCAGACGATTTGATATGAGCACCAGGACTGACACCGAGAGACGTTATCATCCTTTAGGAATAGATATATCTTGGACTTTGATACTTTGTACTGGCCTCTGCTGGCCTCTTATTTTTGGAATTGTAATTAATGAACTTTTGTCATACAACTTTAACATGCTATGGGAATGAATATCCTATTTTCTTCTCATGTTCCACAATTCATGGGTTTTGTTGATATAGACCATTTGATGCCATAGAATCCTAGGGCCCGGGACTTCAGGTCGCAACACGATGAAAGCTTCCGTTAAATGTTCATTTAAGTGATGCAATTTTGTTATCCTCACTTTGAACAAATATTACTACTACACCAACCCCAAGGCCAGTGCCCTGAGACACGAATCTTTGCAGTAATCCTATTCAGGGGCGTGACAGGAGGGAAACTACTTTACAATGGAAATAATTAGGATTGGATGTGCACTAAGGGGGGGATTTTCCTCTAGATCACTAGATCATGTTTTCAAATAGATGCTTATGGGTTCTAGTTTGGGTGTGTAATCTGGGTATTGGATTCTATAAAAGTTTTGCTCCTTTCATGATATCCTATAAATTCATATGGTGTACTTTGATCCTTTTTGGTTCCCTAATTTTAATATCATGAGAACATGTGTTTTTCCATTGAATACAGTCATTACATTCAGAATTTTCAGATTTCCAGAATTTGAGGATTTCATGTTGGACAATTTTGATGAAATCTAGATTTCTTGGAATTCGTTCATGGTGGCTGTTTTCCAGGAATACAGAATTCGTGTGATGTTCCTTTTCCTATTTTATGCGAGGATCTCCCAGATTTGATTAACCCTTCAGTTCCACTGGATTTAAAAGATTGATTTTACGTTATTTCTAATTTCTAGGTTCTACCGTTTCACATGACTAAGTAGCCACGTTCACCTTTTGTTTTCTCTTTGGACCCAATGATCATATGAACGTGAAAATGTACTGATTTCTTCTTCAAAACAAGAAGAACCCCCAGATTTAATTAGATTTAATGCACTTCAAATCCACTGGAGGCAAAAGGTGGGTCATGCAACTGGGAAAAATCTTTTAAGTCAGGTGCATAGATGAACAGCAGGTTCTTTTGTCAACATTGATGCTGGATGATGAGGATGAAAATTGGTGGAGAATGACTGAACAGGTACATCAAGAGGATGAGCAGCCCATGACTAGGGCTGAATTCTAAGAAGAGTTCAATCAGAAGTATTTCTCTGAATGCATAAGAGACCAGACGACGGTGGAATTCATGGAGATGGTCTAAGGTCCACGCCAAACATAGTAGGAACTGAAGTGCAAAAGGCAAAGAAATTGAGGGGTGTCGGCAGCCATTTATGTGAGACAAAATCGCCCCACTGAAATTGAGAACCTATGCTGAGTTAGTAGATCAGGCGTAATATACTAATATAGAAGGTACCTCAACAGAAACCCAGTAAATCAGAGATTGAAGGGATAGGACCGAGCCTCTAAGCCATGGGCAAGGTGGAAGAAAACATTAGACAACTGATCATGACAGAAGACTTCAGCTTCCAACCATTCAACTTTAAGCCTGTTGTAGGACCCTGCAGCCATTGTGAAAGGAATCACGAGTCCAGTCAATGTCACAAGATGACCAGAGCATGCTTCAACTGTGGCAAAGCAGGCCACCTCATCAAGGATGGTCCACCAGGACGTTCACCACAACAACACAAACCGAGCGGGAATGCTCAGAGACCTCAAGTCAATGGCTGAGTTTACGTATATCTCAGCAGGATGCGCAGGCATTCAAGGCAGTCAATGAAGGTACTCTTGTTATTTCCCAAACCTTAGACAAAATTTTGATTGATCCCAGTTCCACCCATTCATATGTATCCCCTATATTTGCACCAAAATTGAATGTTCTACTTGCATCATTGTACTTCACCACGACCGTAACCACTCCCATTGGAGATACCTTATACATTAATACAGTATTCAAGTCATCTGTGGTCAAGATAGATGATAGGGCTACTTCTAGATCTTATCCTCCTAGCTATGCATGATTTCAACGTCATGGGATTTTTAAAATCCTATTGTGGACCGGCACATGAAAGTGGTTGCTTCCATCAGATATTCTGTAGACATCTATCATCACTTGCTATGGGCCCTTTGGTGTGCTTGTCGAGCAAATGAAACAAAGGAGCACTCTTAATGAGTATTAAGGAAGCTGTCTCAAGCAGTTTATTTCTGCCCTTCGCAGAAGGGTGTGTCCACTTTTTGTAGAAAGGGAGTATTCTATGTGATTAAATGGGCCTCTAGCAACTCTTCACAGCCTAGGAGACTTTTAGGGTTTATTTGGTAAAAATACTTGTGGGTGAAGTGAAGATTGAAAAGAGAATAAAATATTAGGGGGTCTAATCATAGTATGATGAAATTTTATTTTTAATGGCTTAATAAGGAATCTTTTTGACTTTTTGGGTAAAAAGTAGATGGATTTTTGTCTTTTAATGGCATGAGAATGTTGTTTTTGACTTTTTATTTAAAATGGAGGGAATTTTTGAAATTTTGTACTTTTGATATGACCCCTAATCTTTTCTTGTCTGGTGAAAGGAGGCCTTACTCCACTCCACTTTACTAGTGAAGTGGCCAAACAAGGACTTCTAGAGGATATTCATGGTACTTCGAAGATCTTTTTCTTCAAATGTTTCAAGATGTTGGTGGAGAGATAGATTGGCTGGCCAATTTAGATTTTGAAAAGGGTGCTTTTCAATGATTTAGGGCTTCTTTTCATTTAGGACACTTTTCAGAATTTATTTTCATCGGATATATCTTTTGATATACGCATGCTTTCAACACTATGTTCCACTTGATCATTTTACTTCAATAACATTAAAATTGTACAGATGCAAGATTCATCCTAAATCTGACATCAACACATAAATCTGCAGAATTATCAAAACAATCAGATAAGTATTAAAAAAAAAAAAAGGAAAACAAGATCTCCAAATAAAGCAGACTAACATAGCAACACCAAACCTCACTGTACCAAAGCAACATCTTCCTTTCAGGGGCCCTAGGAAAACCCACATGGGCAATGAGAGGTAGGATATCAGGGTCCAAAAATCACCTACATTGGATGATGTTGGTCACTGCGTAGAGGGCCAAGAAAATTACTGATCGGGGCAAATTATTCTAAAAGCTGATTTTGAATGGCCCTGAACTGATGCGGCCATCATTCAATCTGCGCATTCATGTTCCATCAAAATCCATTATGGGTCCCTCTTATCCGCCTCTCATTGGCAGGGGTGTTCCCAGTTGAGACCCACGAAGCAAACTATTACCATTATGCTATATTAAACAGAAGGGTTTCGGATTCGATTTTGACTGGCAATTTTAATTTTGACTGGAAGTTACATTACTTTTTTCAAGATCTTGCATGTTTTCTCCCCACTCCTATCTCATACAAGTAACTACTTTATTGCTTTATCAAAATCACTTATCTACTCTCCATTTTTCTTCTTCTTTTGTTTTCTTCTCTTGCAAAGTCTCTCTTTTCATCCAAATTCTATCATCCCCTTTCTACTCCAATTCTCATTCCCTTTCTACTCTATTCTCCTATTATAATATATTAAACAGAAGGTTTCGGATTCGATTTTGACTGGCAGTTTTAATTTTGACTGGAAATCACATTACTTTTTTTCAAGATCTTGCATGTTTTCTCCCCACTCCTATCACATACAAGTAACTACTTTATTGCTTTATCAAAATCACTTATCTACTCTCCATTTTTCTTCTTCTTTTGTTTTCTTCTCTTGCAAAGTCTCTATTTTCATCCAATTCTACCATCCCCTTTCTAC
The DNA here is from genome assembly GCA_028538565.1 of Umbellularia californica. Classification (NCBI taxonomy): domain Eukaryota; kingdom Viridiplantae; phylum Streptophyta; class Magnoliopsida; order Laurales; family Lauraceae; genus Umbellularia; species Umbellularia californica. The sequence goes on from JAPQWN010000004.1 coordinate 44,410,539, forward strand.
TCCAATTCTCATTCCCTTTCTACTCTAATTCTCCTATTTCATTTATACCTAGCAATTGGATTACATAAACAGGTACTCATAACCTCTTTTTTTTTTCTATTGTTTTCTTTATAAAAACTATGAATTTTTTTTAAATGCATGAATATTTAGATTGTAATGTTGGTAATATCCATGCTCAGCACGGGTTAGTATGCTAGTACTTTATTAAGATTGGCTCTTACTATACATGAAACTCCTCTCCAAATCAAATGCAGAAGTAACAGAGCTTCAAAGATTAACAGATCCTGCAGAATACTCCAAATCAATGGCAATAGTGATTAATAGATGTATAGAATACCATTGGTGATGATGGCACTGGTTTGGGGAGGTACTTTGAATTCCTCAGCAGCGAATTTCAGCACCGCAGTGAAAGGGGCGGCTTCTGGGACACTGAAACTGCAATCAATCAAAAAGCTACAAGAAATCAGGAGGATCAATGAAGAACAGAAGACCCTAATTGCCGTTTTGAGCGAAGCTAAATCCATGGGTAGGAATTTAGCGAATTGCTGAAAAGGGTTGTGCAGTTTATCGATGAGAAACAACTTCACCTTCCAGTGGAGCATGAAATTCAAGGAAACAAGAGGGAAAATGGTATACCAAAGAAATCAAATTCCATGAAAGTTGAAGAGGAAGAGGAGGAAATTACACTTTGAAAGGAAGCTTTGGATCGGAGGTGAGAGTGACTTTGAAGGAGACCTTTCCGCCCGCCATTGAATGGATGATTGATCCTTCCCTTTGCTTGATGATCTTTATAAGCCTTTTCTTTATCACCTAGGAACAAGAGGACTCTCAGAGAACCTTGAAAACAGAGTATGCAGGCACGTGCTGAGAAGGTAATGTGATTTAGGGCACGTCCGTGCGGCTTGTTTGTCCACGAAAAGAGCGTCGAAAGTGAATATTTTTCAGGTTTGGTTCCATGTGATAGTTAAAAGTTTGAGGATTTTACCAGTAAAATTCCGAAATACACCCATATATTTTAAAGGGTCTTCGTCATTTTTGCAACATTAATGGGGTCCTTCAGTACTATTTTGGTATTTTTTTAAATACCTGTGGTCAGTGACGGTAGCGTCACTGGGTTTGATAGAACAGTGACGCTAGCATCATTGTTCGCAACCACTTAAATCCATCAAGGCCTCGTCATTTTTACCATTTTACTATCTGTAACTTCTCCTTCTTTTGCTGAGCGACAACGCCGCTTCAACTACCTTCTTCCTTCTCTACAATCCATCAACCTCTTTCCGATATCGCACGTCAACATGAAGGTACGTGACATTAACAATATTTTTTCACATTATTTGCGGAGCATTTGGAGTTCTTAATGCATTGTATTGGGTGTGAAATGTGTATTACTTCATTTCGCAGCATTATGTATGTTTGCAGTGTGTGTTCTTCATTTTTTTTTTTTTTTTTTTGTAAGGAAATTTGTTCATTTTATTCAAGGTTTTACTCATTTCCACGATGTTTGCACTTACGCACGCCATTTGTTTGATGAAATGTCACATTGGATGTCCTCCTTGTCATTAATGAAGGAATACATTGATTGATGCAGTTGGTTGTTACCATGTGTGCTATTCCAAAGAATAGCATAGTACCTTTTCATTAGAATGAAACTTCCCACCATATGACTGATATGGGAATAATATGGTAGAAGATGAGCATATATATGTTGCGAAGAACGTTTGCAATGGTTTAAATTTCCAGCACTAAACCAATTTAAGGTCGTGAATATCCATGCTGAGAGTACTAGAAAGACTTAGAAATGATTGATTTGGAACAGATCAAAAAGCTGATTTGGAACAGATCAAAAAGTTGGGCGGTTGTAAAATGGAAGGAACTACAATAATTTTTATCAATGGAAATATAAACTGTTATACCTTTTCTCCTTCTTATTTCCCTTCATGCACACTAATATATGTGTTGAGTGTCACTACTAGTTACTACCTTTTTCAACTCCATGCTTCATCCAATGGTTTATATAACCTGGCTATCATTTCAGGTTAATCCTAAAATCATTCTATCTCAAAATACGCTGCACATTTCAACACTACATTCCATCTATGTACAAAGCTTTACATTTTAACATAAAACTTCAAACTTGTTACCTAAAAGACAACACATCACCATCATTAGACAATAAGTTTTACATGAAATCTCATTTTGTAAATCAGACACTTTTTTTATTTCTTCAATCGCTGCACATAAAAAGTTCATTCGGCCTATCCAATGCCTTCTCCACGTCTTCGATCAATGTTTGCCAAATTCTGGAGGTGTTCCTTCCTATTGTCGATTTCATCATCAAGAAAGAATTTGCCACAACATTCTTCATCCTACTTAAATTATACAACAAAAGAAAAATCATTAAAGTCATTTCTTCTGATTGGGAATGGACTTTGCAAAAGAGGTCCCTCAAAGCATTTCTCTGTACCCACATGGGCATTTTGAGCCCATTCACTAGTATTAGAATTAGATGATGACTTCCTAATGACCAAAGTGAAAACAATCAAAATGACAACACCCCATCCATTGCATTTATTCCAATGTTTAGGGCTAAGATAAAAATCCATATCAACTATGATACTTCTGCGTTCCCAAGACACCGCAAGATCATAGATCAATGCATTATTAAGAATTCTCATGCTTTTTAACAAGTACTCGAGCACAATTTTTTCACAAACATACAATCACAGCAACATCTGAATATTAAAGCATCATTGAGATGTCCATGCTCTCATTGGTGAACTCATACTTGCGTACGTATGCTGACTATTATATGGCTTTGGATTTGACAGATAGCGAAAGACATTGCTTCTAATGATGAGGGAGAGTTACTGTATGAACAAGATGAACATGTTTCAAGTGCCATATTAAAAAGAGTTGAACATGGAAGGTACAGATGCATCAATACCAATCCTGACAAGAAGATATGGGTATTGACTGAAAAATAGAAAGAGCATGTGAGGGATGTTGGTCGATCACATTTGTTAGAGATAGATTATATGAGGATAGACCATGCACTAATATCTGGGCTGGTGGGAAGGTGGAGGCCCGAAACCAATACTTTTCACCTACCAACGGGGGAAGCAACAATTACTTTGGAGGACTTTGCTTACATTTATGGACTCCCTAATGAGGGTGAACCAATAATGGGAAGAACCTTCCCTAATGCCTTCGTCCAGGAAGTTTGTAAAGAATTACTAGGCCTTGCCCCACGTTCGAGAAAAGACACCATTGGACTTATCATTAAGTTCAAATGGTTAAAAGATAATTTCAAGCCCTCTAAGAAGAGGAGTGAAACATGCAAGACTAGAGCATACTTATTTTTCTTGGTATCTGGCCAGATTTTTGCAAACTCTTCTGGTGCAAGGTGGCCAGTTTGGCAGCTAGAACTCTTTCGAGAGTTCAAGCCTTATGCATGGGGTCCAGCTTGCCTTGCAAACTTATACAGGATGTTGTCAAGGGCTACAAGACTTTTAAGAAGTGGAGAGGAGGGTGAGGAGGAAGGGGAGGTTGAGGAGAAAAAAGAAACTGGAAAAATTACATTGCTCAAGACTCTAACATGCCCTCTTCAGCTGATACAGGTGATTATATTTTGTTGTAGTCAATATACTTATTTGCTTATTAGCTGAAGCAACTTTACATTTCGCATTAAGAAACTTTGTTGTTTCAAGTTTGTAGATTTGGCCCTATTCTAGGATGGCTATTGGGAGGTGCCCTAAGCCCGATCCTAGTTGGCAGAATGATCTTCAATTCCCATTGTTTAAAACATGGGAGAAAAGACTCGAAGGCTCGATGAAGTTAACAAACATGAAAGAGATCCACGCTCATATAAACAGCCTAAAAGAAGATGGGGTACTTTTTTACTTCAAGGAAAATTTGACCATTTTCTTCAATGCATTCAGTTTACTTAGGGATGTTTATAATGGCTTTATTTTCTATGTAGTTCTTATGGCAACCATACAAGAAGATACTGAAGAAACTAACACAATTAGTGCCAAAAGGTGACAAGGCTTTGTTCAGGTCATGCACTGCCCTTATCCATTATTGGATCTTCGAGAGGCACAATGCAAACTGCGTATCGAAGCAATTTGGCATTCAATAGTCAGTCCCCCTACTTTCTCCCCGCCATTCAAGCGGAACAAGCGCGTAGAACGATGTGTTATTGACTATAGTTAAAACCATCCAGATGTTTTCAAATTATGGGAGTCAAGGAGGACTTCTGTTTTCTCTGGGAAGAAAGACTCTTCCGCTAAACATAGTGAATCTTATTTACTTTGGTATGGCTTGAACACCATTATGGAGATAGTTTGTGGTGCGGGTGTTGAAAACAAGCGTTCGCCCGTTAGAGATGAAAGAGCAACAAAGGTAAAATCCGGACCAGAAATGACAAAGGAGAGGGTGGCTGAGGAGAAAGACAAAGGCATCAAGAGTGCATACCATTCAGATGATACTGCTACTTCCAAGCATGTCCCTTGCCATATGTACCTTTCTGTAAGAAATTGTCACAATAAACTCCATTTAATAGTCATTCATTATATTCCTTTGGCCTAATGTTGTGATTTAACTGTACTTTATCTAAAATATACTCTGCAATAAGTTTTGATGATGCTTGGCGATGTGCAGTGCCCATCATTGGCTTCGAACATTTATGGGTTGGGTTGTAGGTCCAAACCTTGAAGCGTGGTCCACTCTCAATCATAGAAGCGTAAATGCGCCATGGACAGTCTACTTCCTTGCATCGTGTAGTGACTTTGAACTGTTGTGTCTTTAGGTGCGGAAGAGTGAAGTTGTTGTATATTGCAAATTTCGCTAAATTCCTCCTAAATTCATCACGATTTGAGAATTTGTGCCCTAGCCACATCTCTCGAGACGAATTATGTTCCAACTTTGTATCAAATTCATCCGGGACCATGTCATCTTCGAATATAACTTTCCGCTTATGCGAGCTATGTTCTCTGACATTCAAGCCTCTTATACTTGAACTCCCTGCAAGATCATTTCCCGTTTTTCCAGATTCAATTTGAATTGTAACAAACTCGCTGTCGTCAGGCATGTTAGCTATATTGACACGATCAATGGGAGCACAATAACTTTCTTTTGCTAATTCATCGCTACCAATGTTCTGCCCTTCTGAGAAATGAATGCCGTTGTCTTCACGTAGATTGACTGTAGGAATTTCATGACATTGAACGGGAGGTACTTTGTACTTCACATTATGATTGCTCCCCCAAACAATCAATTTGTTTTCCTCGTAAAGAACAGAAGTCCATCCCAAATGACCTTAAAAAAAGATAGATGGAAAGAACTACATTAGACGTTAACTAGAAAGAAATAGTATTATGCATTATTTAAAATACCTTACAAGTAGTAACTTATGTACCTTGTATGTTCTCCGATATATTTGGCGGAACCAACCACTCTTCTATTGATGTATAAATAAATCCCATTTGTCTTGTGGTTTGCCAGTGTTAACATGCACTTGATGTCATTATCATCCTCTATGACAGCCAATGAAAACACGTGACCATTTTGATGGAGATAATGTATACTTAGGTTCTCGCAAGTTTCCTCCTAATGTGAACTTTCAAGAGCTATGTTCACTAATTCGGGAAATGTTATGTCGCTTTGAATAGACCTCATCTTTTGTTTTCAGCCTTCGTATACCAGGTGAATCATGTCAAATTTAAATTCCCCGTCGTAGTGGAAAATCATAATCAATTCACCATGTGACATCTTAATTAAAAAATAGAAAAATATTATTTTCGCATTATTACTGTACAAACATATACTAAAAAATGCCAAGAACACAACATTAACCAAAGAAGTGTGAGGTTGCAAAGGGATAAAGAGGGACCATAATTGATCCTTATTAGGTGGGTCTTATATGGTACAGGGATGGGATTTTTATTTTTAACTGTAAGAATTTCATCAAACAACAAAGGCAAACAACCTATATCACCCATTTTAACAAACTTTGTATACCAATGAACAAAACAAATGTCTGTGGGCTTGTCTAACTTCCTGTCTAACTTCTTTTATATCAAAGTAAAAGGAAAAGCATAAAAAAAAAAAAGACATTATGCTGATTTCTTTCATGTAAGTTTGCAAAAGTAGGAATAAATGCATAGACCTCTTCAATGGAGATCAACAACCAATAAAATGAAATCAAAATGAGTAATAAAGTGAGTATAAAAGGCCAGAGAAAGTATCTACCTTTGGATGGAGACAAAGTAGAACTTTTGGGAAAGATTGGATACAAAAGGAATGGAAACCAGGGGGCGAAGGGAAGTTATAAAGGGTGCGCATGGAGACGATAGCGTCACTCAGTATTACTTTGACTGACGCTATCGTCAGTAGGAATAAAAAATGAAAAAAAAATATAAATGTGGTGGGAAGACCCCATTGGTGCTGCAAAAATGGCGAGGACCCTTCGGGATATATAGGTGTATTTCGTGATTTTACCGGTAAAATCCTCTATAAATTTCGTTTTATTTTGATTGAAATTGATGAAATTTTTAGTTTCAACTATAAAGCTAAATGAAATGTATATTGTAACTTTTTCATTTGAATTTTGATCAATTTTAATAAAAAAAATATGGATTTCGGCTTAAATTAACCTATATAGTTAAAATTTTGCAGAAAATTTGTCCAAATTCCAATCTTAAAATTTATTAACTTTTATTGTTATGAGAATTGTGTTTAAACTTTATTATGGTAATGATTATTTTATACTTGTATCTTGTAATGTTGTTTATAATAAATTAAATGCATAAACTATATTTCATATTTTATTTTTTATTTTGGTAGTATATATGTATATTTTGATTTTATTTATTTCTCCCAAAAACATAACTTCGAAAATGTTACACCAAAATTCTAAATTGGCCGAACCATTTCATTTTGAAGGTCGTTTTTGTTTAGAAAAATGAAAAAAAAAGGAACTAAATTTTTCATGAAATCTATGGAATAGCAATTTTGATGGGCTAGAATAGATTTTGTATGAAACATAGAAAAGATTGTCTACAGAATTGATTTTCCCGCAACATTGCATAAATGTACCCTTATTTTAGTATCTAGATCCTATAGGGCTTTAAGTTGGAGAAATTGCATTTCCCAAAAAAAAAAAAAAAAAACTTAAACAAATTGTGAGTTAAAGAGCGGGACTCAATAATTGGCCTAGCTATTGAAATTCAATCCGTTCCAAATAAATTGTCATCTAGTGATATGGGGTATCCTCAAATTTTATGTTAAGCTAAGTTTGTTCAACCGTTTGATTGACTATTTTGATAAAATTATGATAATGAATATGCATAGGATTTTGTGAATCACATTGTCATCAACCATCAATCCAATGGTGGAACAGGCTCAAATTGTTGTAAATTTTGAGGATATCTCATCTATCTGGAGAACATTTATTTTGAACGGTTTGGATTTTATCAGGTGGGCCCCGCTATAGAGTTCCACTTGTTTAGCTTAGAATTATTCCATTTTAAGCCTACAAGGATATGCACTCCTTACTTTTTAGTCTGCCTTTATAGTTAGGGATGTAAACTGGGCTAGGTCGACCAAGCCCATTACGACCCAACATGCCGCAGCCCAGCTTGCCACGAGCATAGCCAATTCCACCTGCGCTGTGCTAGCCAGGGTGACCAGGCCTGTGGCATGGCATGACAAATAGGCAGTCTGCCAGGCCCAGCTACACCACAGCCCAACCTATCAAACTCAAGTCTGCAGTCTACTACACCTTCCATGTGAGTCCAAGCACATGTTCATCATTATTTATTTCATTGCTTTCTTGAGGTACCATAATCACTTTAAAAAATTTTCCACCAAACATGAATTTATAACTTCTGCAAAAAATAATTTTTGAGGTAAAATCGGCCGAAACATTGCATTTCAGAGGCTTGATTGAAATGAGTTCCGAAATGAAATTAATAACTATGGTAGTTTTTTTTTTCAAGAAAAAGAAAAAAGAAAAAGAACTGATTTTTGGTGAATTATATGGAAAACCAATTCTGATGGGTTAGAATAGATTTTGTATGAAAATAGAAATGATTGTCGGCAAAATTGATTTTCCCGCAACATTGCATAAACGTGCCCTTATTTTAGTATCAAGATCCTATTATACTATATTAAGCGAGGAGGTTTTGCATTTTGGATTTTGACCATCGGTTACAATTTTGAAAGGAAGTTACTCTTTTATAAAATCTTTTTGGTTTTCTCCACATTTATCTCCAACTATTTTAAAACCACAACTCACATCTCCTCCCGCTAATCCACTTCTAAAAGTTTCACTTTTCCTTCTCCTCTGTAATACCTCCCCTTCTATCTAGAACTTCATTCCCTTTCTTCTTCAATTCTTCTCTTTTCTCTTTCTTTTTCATCCCATTAGCTCATAAATTACATAAACAGGTGCTTTCATGATAAACTTTTATTATTTTCTTTTCTTTTCTTTTCTTTCTACAATTTATAGATATTTTTTTAATGCATAAACGCTTACATGTGCTAAGCATGGGTTATTATGCTAGTTATAATATATTAAGCTGAAGGGTTTATAGTTGATTTGGGCTTTTGGTTATAATTTTGACGGTAAGTTATTCTTCTCTCCTCCATTATCACTCATAACTACCCACTTCTTATCTCATGCAACACTTATTTTATCTCATATAACCCATGCTTATTTCCCACTTTTCCTCTTTTGATTTGTATTGTATGGGCATACTCGTGCTCAGCACGGGTTACTGTGCTAGTAAGGCTTTAACATGGAGAAATTTCATTTAAAAAAAAGAAAAAAACTTAAAGAAGTTGTGAATTAAAGAGTGGGACTCAATAGTAGGCCTAACTATTGAAATCCAAACCGTTCAAAATAAATTATCATCTAGTGATATGGGGTATCCTCAAATTTTATGTTAATCTAAGTTTGTTCAACCATTTGATTGACTATTTGATAAAAATAAGAGAATGTATATGTGTAAGATTTTGTGAATTACATTTTCATCAACCATCAATCCAGTGGTGGAACAGGCTCAAATTGTTGTAAAATGTGAGGATATCTCATCTATCTGGAGAACATTTATTTTGAACGGTTTGGATTTTATCATGTGGGCCCCGCTATAGAGTTCCACTTGTTTAGCTTAGAATTATTCCATTTTAAACCTGCAAGGATATGCACTCTTTGCTATTAGTCTGCCTTTATAGTTAGGGATGTAAACTGGGCTTGCCGACCAAGCCCATTACGACTTTGCATGCCAGTCAACATGCCGCATCCTGGCTTGTCACGTTAATAGCCCATTCCACTTGAGCCCCGCTGGCCAGGGTTAGGGGTGAATATCGAGTCGGGTTCCGGGTTATCGGACCGGGTCTGACCCGACCCGGTATTTTTTAAGAGCCTTGGACCCGGTCCGGTAACCCTGTTAATGAATACCGGGTTACTGGGTTACCGGGTTCGGGTTCCGGGTAACCCGATAACCCGGTTGGCAGAAAATCAATAAATAAAATATTTTTTTGTATTTTGTTTTTTATTAAATTTTTGTCTTGTAAACTATACTCAAATAGTTAATCCAACTTTCTTCACATATTATCCATGATATAGGCAGCAGCGGGGGGTGTACACTCACAAAAGGATGTAAAAATAACCATGTGATAAATTGAAGTTAAAAAAAAAATTATTTATTTGTTATCGGACCCGATAACCCGATAAACAATTAAACAAAGACTCGAAACCCGGACCTGTTAACAGAGGTCCGGGTCGGGTTTGGCCCGGCCCGATAAGAAGCCCGATAACCTCCGGGTCGGACTGGGTCACCAGGTCGGACCGGGTTTTCCGACCCGGTGAACACCCCTAGCCAGGGTAACCAGGCGTGTGGCATGGCATGACATATAGGCCGTCAGCCAGGCCGGGCCACAATACAGCCTAACCCATCAAACTCAAGTCTACAGTCTAGCTACTACACCTTGGCCCGTGAAACCAAGCACATGTCCATCATTATTTTTTCTTGTCGCTTTCTCGAGATACCATCATAACTTTAGAAGAGGCTATCATACAACGTTTTATGAGGCTTGTTTTATGAGATGCTATTATCACTCTAGAAAATTTGCACTAAACATGAATTGATAACGTTTACGGAAAACCTCTTCCGATGCATTTAAAAATCATAAATTTTACTGGTGTGGCAATTTTATCTTTTCATGAAAATTGCATGGATATAAACGTGTGCCCTTAGTATTACAATTCTTTTCTCAGGTTCAATGCTACTCTTCTCTTTTACAAGGAAAAGAAGCCAAATGTAGCAATAGTCGTTAATGTGGATATCCTTGTAGAGTCCTATAGTCAAGGAAGGCCATGAGACCTAGTCATGAGTGGAACAAACTCGGCATTAAAGTATTGGACAATTATTTGGCCCATAGGCCAGCACAATATGGCACGGCCCAGCACGGCACAACCCGTGGCATGCCTGTGGTTGGGTCATTTAATCATGATCCGTGTGACATGACATGACCCATTTTACACCCATACTTAAAGTCCATAAGATGTTTGATGCAGGCATGTTAAATAGGAGTTCATATCTAACAACTCAGGTTTTTGTTTATGGGGGCCTAATCCACAAGTGCCAAGGAATATACTTGTGTAGTATAGGCCTAGACTGCCTAGTTACATTTTAGCTCCTTTTAGAGATTTATGCCCTTTGATACATTTTAGCTCCTTTTAACAAGTTATGCGTGCATGATTTATATGTAAAAGTTCAGGCCATCATTCATGACCATATATACAGAAAAAACCAGGCTTTTCATGCCAGTTTAAGCAAATGATCAGGCCCAGTTTGGCTCAACTATCCCCATAAGGAGGTTCTCGTCATTGGCCCTGGACTTAAAAGTTGAAAATTCAACCATTGCTACATAGGCCCATTTCGTTGTTGAATGAGTTGCAGTTGGTTTTGTGCATCAGGCCCAAAATCATAAATGAACCCATGAATTCAACTTAGGCCCTCGGCCTAGTCCATTAAGCTCAGACATAATAAAACCTAATTTATGTTTACTAGATCAGGTCCAGTTTACCAAAGTTCAAAACCATCCAGGGTCCATTTTGACAGTAATATTTGCGGAACCAGAAGGTCTACATGTTCTAGCCCAAGTAATTAAGGTTAGATTTCGTCATTACTCATGGCCTTGGTGTGTTGAGCCAACGCCAAGCCAACTTTGATTTCTTTCTAAGGTGCAAGTTTACCAACCAAATGACTCAATATCCTTCAATTGGAAAGCTGATCATGAACAAGCCCGGCCAACTTGTTTTCTTTCAGGTTATGGCAAGTTTTGTTCAGGTTCAATCCATAGTTGAAAGAGTGCCATGATCTGGTTTAGTTAAAATCCAGACCTATGCAGCCTATTTGGGCTCACCGTTGATCAATGCAGCTCTTTTCGGCGAAAATATATAGGTTATAAGATTTGAACTCTGCATCTCGTATCTTTTTTTTAAAAAATTAACCTAACCACTAGACCACACAATACTTTTATGTAATTATTTATATGAAAAAATGTTAAAATTAATTAGATGGAACGGAGACCCTGGACATGTAGGTAATGTGAAACATAATAATAAATGTGACGTATTCGTCAGACTATTTATTGTAATAAATGACCTATTCTTCAGGCTATCGACTGTAACAAATGTAACAATCCATTTTCCGGATTATATTAAGAGATTGAGAGACTATCTCATCGATGCTAAGAGATTTCATCATTTCAATCTTTTTTTTATTATCTCAAACAATATGATATTAGAGCCTTGGTGCTCCAGACGATGATGTCTGAACGGTGTTTATAAACCAAGTTTGGTATTTTGACACTAGTATTAAAGTCTACAAGGCATCTCAGGACAAAAGATCTGCACTGGGATCCACCAGATTTGCTCAATCTCATCAGTTTTTTTTTTTTTTTTTTTCTAATTATCGTCGTACATTTCTGTAAACACTTCCGGTGCTCTTTGAAGGCTTTTGGATCCGTCTTGTCACTATGTTTCCATCTTAGAAGGTACTCAGATTTGTGGAATCAACTGCGGGACCCATCTTCCCTGATCATTTTCATTGGCTGTCACCTCTTCTCCGGTTGCCAATTTATTCTAGGATTTCAGGGTATTTTTCTGCATTTTCTTTTGGAGGATTTCAAGGTATTTATACAATGCTTTCTTCAGTCAATTTTTTCTGCAACCTGTCGTCATCTTTACCAATACACATATGAATATGTAAACGTATGGGTCTGGGATTCTGCCACAAGGTACTGATTTGAGGTGCTTTCCATCAGACACTATTGGATCTAGCTACTGGTACCTGTTTACCGATTGTTTTTCCATTCTCGTTCCATAGCACTTGCTCGCCTAGCATCGACTATTCTTTCACCACAGGCAGTGACAGTCCGTTTAGATGAGACTAATTATGCCTATGTTTAAAAGGGGTATGCAAACGATCCTATTTGCCAGTGTCTATTTATAAAGAATTTCTTAAAGGGATTTGCAATATTAGCAGTTTATGTGGATGATATAAATTTGATAGGGACTCCAAAAGAGCTCGAAGAAACTGCTGATTATCTAAAGAAAGAATTTGAAATGAAAGACTTTGGAAAAATGAGATTATATCTCGGCTTGTAAATCGGGAGAAATTCTAGTGGGATGTTGGTCCATCAATCTAATTATACCGAGAAGGTCTTAAAACGATTTGGTATGGACAAGGTATATCCATTAAGCACCCCCATGGTCGTCCAGTCTCTAGATATAAAGAAAGATCTATACTGTCCCATCGAGAAAAATGAAAAGGTATTGGGTCCCGAAGTACCATACTTAAGTGCTATTCGAGCCTTGATGTACTTCGCACAATGTATTAGACCGGATATTGCATTTTCTGTGAACCTACTTACTAGATATAGCTCCGCACCAACTCAAAGGCACTTGATTGGTATTAAACACATCATACGATATTTGCGTGGATCAATTGATTTAGAAATATTTTATTCTTATAATCGTAAAGATTTCAGTTTTGTTGGATATGCAGATTCAGGTTATCTCCCTGATCCTCGTAAGGGTTGATCACAGACAGATTATGTGTTTCTTAATGGTAATGCTGTCATTTCTTGGTGTCCTACCAAAAAGACTTTGGTAGCTACTTCCTCCAACAATGCTGAGATTTTGGCCCTTTAAGAAGCCAGAGGAATGTATATGGTTAAGATATTTGATTCAGCATATTCGTAGTTCTTGTCAATTACCATATATTGCAGATATCCTGAATATTATCTATGAAGATAATGAAGCATGCATAAAACAGATTCGAGAATGTTTCATTAAAGGAAACAAGACTAAGCATATAGCACCGAAATTCTTCTCAACTCATGAACTTCAGAAGAACAATGAAATTGAAGTCAAGTAAGTTTGTTTAAATAATAACCTGGCTGATATGTTTGCCAAATCTTTGCCAAAATCAGTATTCTAGAAGTTTTTATATGAGATTGCCATGTGTAGAGTTCATCATCAAACTCTGAATGGTTGTTGTCATCAGGGGGAGTGGTTTATCAAGGGGGCATCCTAAAGTATGCTACCCAGGACATTTGTATGCCGTACTCTTTTTCCTTTTCTAGGTCTTATCCCACCGTGTTGTCCTAGTTAAGGTTTTAACGATGCAGCATTATGCACATCCAACACTAGTTCAATGAACTTGAAGAATGTTGTACTCTTTTTTCCTTCGCTTTGGTTTTTCCCATTAGGTTTTCCTTAGCAAGGTTTTTAATGAGGTAACCAAGTGGGAGTGTTATGCAATATGAATCTTGGGTGAATGCCCACTTAAGATGACTTAGGGTTAGAATTAGGGTTCCTCTCTTATGAGGTTACTTTGCCTATAAATAGGCCTATTCCTTTTGTATTTGTACGCACATATAATGATATAATAGAAAAGCTCTCTACTGCTCTCTCTAATCTTCTCTATTAGTCTGTCTCTTTTCTAACATTTTCAACATTATATTAAGAGATCGAGAGACTATCTCATCGATACTCAGAGATTTCATCATTTCTATCTGTTTTCATCTCAAACAATAGGTTATGCCAGTGCTTAGCATTGGTTATTGTGTTAGTTATTATATTTTATATGAAAGGGAAATAATAAAGTTAGATTTCGAAACAGAGACTTGATTTTATAAATGATTGTGAAATCAAAGTTCAATTTTGATTGTGACTTGACATTTAATAAAAGGAATAATGCCTAATATTTCATTTAATCGGGTCTCTTATCTTCATCAAGAAACTGTCACAATCTTGGAAGGATAAGTATTTTTTCTTTCTTGGGAAGAGACACTTTAGGAAATTGATGGTGGGCTATATTAGGGAAACTAAATTCTGAAACATGTTTGTGTACAAGCCTTTTCCGTGGAATGAAGAACTTGCCACATCAGCAAAGTCCATGGAAGTTAGAACTTCATGTTTGGCACAAGTTTTTTTTCCTCAATGAATTGGTGTTTAACATGTTTGGTGAGGCAGTGGATTCCTTCGTCTGAACCACATCTCTATCCAACCATGATCTTGAGTCCCACCAAATCCATCAATTGAGTCCCACAACATCTATGCCCAACCATGATCTTGACTCCCACCAAATCCATCAATTGAGTCCAACCGTATCTCTATCCAGCCATGATCTTGAGTCCTACCAAATTCTTAAATTGAGTGCCACCACATATTTGCTCAGCCAGTAATTAAGTCTCATTAATCTCTGCCTAGCCACCAATCGAATCCCACTCCAGGACCCATCCTAATCCATCTTCATTTTCTCATTATCAACATGACCCTCACATCGAAGCTGTAAACCACCACCATCGTCCAACCATTAAGCCCCAAACTTGTCACCAACTAGGCCCGTCAATGGGCCGGGCCGGGCCTGGGCTTGGGTTGTCCAATTCCGTCCCGAAAATAGGACGGGCCTGCCAGGTGTTGTCTAATCCCGGCCTTAAATTGAATGGGTTTACATCAAATCCTGTCCCATATGGGCCCGGGCTGGGACAGGGCCGAGCCTGGGCTTACCTTGATCTTGGACATAAGCAAAACATTCTCTAATTATTCCTACTGTCACCCGATGTGAACCAGACTTTAAACCCTCCTCCTTTTTTCCGGGCTTAGGACAGGCAATGCAATGCAACAAGCAACATGGCAGAGTTAAAAACTTTTTTTTTTTTTTTCCTGTGATAGTAGAAAATCAGAAATCAATAGAAATGAATGAGTATCCTATAGGCTATATGGGTTAAGTAATGTAGGAACGGTTAAAACATTTTTTTGCTAGTGAAAGTAGAAAATCAGAAAATCAATAGAAATGAATGAGAATGAGTATTCTATATGAGTCACCTGGATCGATAGAAATGAATGAGTATCCTATAGGCTATATGGGTTAAGTAATGTAGGAACGGTTAAAACTTTTTTTTTTTTTTTTGCTAGTGAAAGTAGAAAATCATAAAATCAATAGAAATGAATGAGAATGAGTATCTTATATGAATCAAATTAAAGTAATGTAGGATCGGTTAAAAACTTCGTTTTTTTTTTTTTTTTGCCGATGAAAGTAGAAAATCAAGAAAATTAATAAAAATGAATGAGAATGAGTATCCTATACGAGTCAAGTAATGTAAAAGAGAAATCAATAGAAATTATTTTTCTTTTAATATGTTTAAAACATGCATTAGTGCATTCCCATCATTGTCTAAATCACCATCACTAGTTGGGTCATGACTAAACCAATATTGGGCACAAACTAATGCTTCTACCGTATCTAGTTTCAAAGAAGTCCTATGTGGGTAAAGTACCCTCCCTCCTGTGCTAAATGCTGATTCTGAAGCAACGGTAGAAACTGAAATAGTTAAAATATCATGAGCCATTTGAGATAAAATAGGATGCTTAGTTGAATTTAATTTCCACCATTGTAATATATCTATCATGTCATCTTCTTCTGCGGACTTGTCATCAAAATGTTGATCTAATTCTGTTTTTTCTTCTATAATTGCCATATTGGTGATTTCATTTCGATACTTTAAAAAAAGAGAACGAGCCTTTCCATGCTCATCATCACCAGCCTTTCTTTTAAATTGCCTACTAGTTGCATCATTTTTATCTACTATCTGATCACTTTCTTTAGCACCAAATCTCATACGATACTCCTCATAAATCTTTTTAGCATTAAATGACTTCGCAGCAGGCCGGGCGGGGCTTGAACGGGCTGGGTTGTTTTTGTCCAGTCCCAGTTCTATTTATCCATTCATATATTTTAGGAATATTAACGGGAGGAGATAGAAAAAGCCGATGAATAAAAATGAAAGAGAGACTTGAGTTTCATAAGCAGCCCATCCAGATGAGCCCTATCTTTTGTTTATCTGGATTGTCAATCTAGTGGGGTCCACTATTAATCAATGACTTGCTTGGAGGTTGATGGTTGAAAATGAAACAAAGCCAATGGTCCATATTCAATAGCTATAGTGTAAAGACCACGAGGATGATTGTGATTGTTCGGTGGAGAAGCTTTTTATTTCGCTATCCATGATGGTTGTAAAAAAGAAATGAGGATAGATATCGTGCCTTTCAGAAGGAGTCACCGTCACAAGTTTCACAAGTTCGATGTATGGTTGCATGTGGGCTCGTTAAGATACTTTAGGCTCGAATCGTGTGGTGGGGCTGGCCTTTTCTTATCTCATGATACCTATAGATCACCTAATGCCTAATCAGTTGGCTAATCACTGGCGACATATCTAAAACAATGTGCTTTACTATCTAGGCCCGTGTGGACCGTGATTCAATTGGAGGCCCATGAAATCTATGCACTGGATATTCAAGCATTGCCCTTGCCCAACTCTGTCCTTTTTTGCAAAGAAAAAGGGCCACTCAATTCAGCATGATATTAACCGCTTAACTCCACGGTCAAGACAGGGTTTGAGTTATAAGCACGGGGTAAAAATGGAGTGAGACTTTTAGTGTAATACAAGCCCTCTGGGAGACAAGCAAGTTAGCAAGCAAGATGGTTAAGCCCAAGGATGTGAGATCTCACATTACCCACCCAGCACACTTGTAAGCTAAATCATAGGATATTGATGGTCTCATCCACATCTCTACCTGGGCTCTTCACTCATAACCTCTTTAGTGCTCCAGTAAAAGCCCTCTACCATGTAGGAAATAAACACAAGTAAGACCCTCCACTTCATACCTCTTTAAATACTGGGCTCCTTACTCCAAATACAAAAGTCCAAGTAGACTACCCTGGACATTGACCAGTTCTACTTGAAGCCCAATTAGATGGACTATCACAAGTCATAACTCTTCATATCTTAGGGCCTGTTTGGATAAATGAGGAGTGGAGTAAAATGAAGTGGATTTAACATTTGGAGTGGAGTGGAGTGAAGATAAGTAGGTTGAAGTTAAAGTAGAGGACGTTACTTCACTTTATTTGGATGTTTATTTTGAAGTTAAGGTTTGGAGTAGAATCCATTTTTACTCAAAGAAATGAAAGTATTTAGAGTTGAAGTGAAATGGAGTACATGTGGCTCAGAACATTACTTCATCTATCGAGCCAAAGTCATCCAAACGGGGTAGAGTTGAAATTTTAGACTGTTAGGGCTCATTTAACTTCACTCTACTGTATTTTTTGCCTATCCAAACAGACCTTTTGCTGGGCTTACTCACAAGCCTGTGTGCCAGATTTGGGCTTCAGATTTTTTTTTTTGCTATCGGAGGGTTTTTCAACCCTTTGAGCTGGATTAATCCCTTCGGGCCCAAAGGGAAGCCGGGTAAACTTCCCTGTAGTCCTAGTGTGGTAGTGCAGTTTCAAATCTACAACCTCTGGGTGTATCGGATTATTACGATTCATATATAGGCCCCACTAATTAATCTTATAAAGATAGATTCAGAGAATATAAAGGCCTTGGAAAAGGGAAAGACACTTTTTAGGCCCACCGAAAACACCCTTTCATACCCCTTTAGTAATCATTAGATTCTCAAAGCTCATTTCCAATGGAACATACTCCTCAGATGAGATATTTTTGTTTGAATTTGAATGCATGCATTTAATCATTTTTTTATAAGTTTTTTTCAAATATAATTTATATATACATACATATATTCTTTGGCATTTAATAACTTTTAGTAACTATATATGTACATCGAATTAGACATGAATTGTCACTGACCATATTGAATTGTATATTTCAATTAGTGCATTGAATTTTTTGAAGCTAGACTAGAAATTAATATAATCGAAAAATGAATCAAATGAGTTTGCCCTATCAAATTTCCGAATTGGATAAAGTGTCGAACTGCAAACTATTAGCTTGAATGCAAATTGATCCAACTGTAAATCAGCTAACTATGGCCTGGCCCAACGGCCCTACAAGTGTACAACAAATAGACCAAAAAAAAAAAAAAGATCATTAGGTGCTGTATCTGTGCCTAATTTAGACTCAATTAGTGAATTAGTTGGATTTGAACAACCTTTCGGCTCAATCATCAGGTCCAGTGCACCCTACCACTTACAAATCTTAGGTTTTCTAGTGAGGGGAGACTGAAAAAAATAAGGATCTAGCCCAAGAGAAAGTCGAAAGAGACTACTACTGTGTTGCAATGAGCAACCCATCTAGCTGGGGCACAGACTTCTTTTATATCGGCTGTCAATGTGTGGGATCCATCATGAACCAATGACTTGCTTGGGAATTGATGGGTGAAAATGAAACAAAGCTTGTGGTCCATATTCAATTGCGAAAGTGTCAAACTAGTAGGGTGAGCAGGATTTTTGAGTACAGAAGCTTTTTATTTCTGTATCCATGGTGGGCTCCCCTAGTTGTGAAAAGAAATCAGGATAGATATCGTGAGAGTCACTGTCACTTGTTAAGACTTAAGAGTAGGGTTTCAAGTGGGCTCGGTTAACCTACTTTGGGTTCGAGTAGTGTACTGTGACTCAGTGAGTGGGCCTATTTCTAAGATGATATCTGGAATAGTTGTCATCCCTAAATCATCACTTGCCGGCATATCCATCTAAACAATGGGTTTTACCATTCTCTAGGGTTCAGTTTGGACCAAGCTCTTGGCCAGTGGGCCGGATCTAGGCTCCGATGGGATGTCCATTAAATCAATCAATGTACTTCATATTCAAGTATTGGCCTTCCATGGTGGTTGGGAATTTATGCCTATGAGCTGGGATATGACTGCTTTTTGTTTATTCAGAATTCGGTTCTTAAGGACTTGTTCTTGCAATAATTTTTCTTTCATGGTAGAAATCAAAATCTTTTATAACGAGGAAAATGCATTCATTTTTTTATTCTGTAAGGAAAATATATATAGCACCAAATAACGGAACAATGGGGCTGTGTGAAAAATCAGAATTGGTTTCCTAACCGCTGCGGCATCCTCTTAGCAATGCCTTCTTATTGGGGGAGTAAAAGTGAAGGTTGAAGGCGAAGATTCAATAAGGGCCTTTAAAAGGCCTTCCAAGTTGATATGAAATGATTAGCACCCGTTGCACTAGTAAATTAAATCCTGAAAAAGTGATTTGCACTCACTCTACTGTCCTCTTCTCGTTTATTACTCATGTGCCAGGAAACATGAAATCAATTCAAGTAGCAAAATGGGTCCAGTTCCAGCTTGGATCCTTCGCTCCTTACCTTTTAACGCATATAGATACATACAATCCACACAGAAAGAAAAAAGGCTGGACTGGAGATTGACCGGCTCTACCTAAAGCCAATTAATTAAATGGACTGCCAAATCTTCATATTTAAGACTCAGGAAAATGTTCACCTGCCCTTAGGGTTGTAAACGAGTCGGTTCCGGTCCGAGTCCACCTCGAAACCGTTAATGAGAAGGCGGAACCGGATCCTGACCCGAAACTGTTTTGGAACTGATTTCTTAGCTTTGGAACTGGAACCATAACCAAAAGTACCATATATGGGACGGGTCTTGATCTGGGTCCGCATCTAGGTAGAGAATTATATTTAAAATATATGATTTTTAGGAAAGATTTTTGAAAAGTGAGGTAATATGTTGGGTCTCAGGTTCATGGGTCCGAACCAAGGTGGAACCATACCTAGGCCCATTTACTTATGGAGGCATAAATAAGGACCCCAACCAGATTTTTAATGGGTCAAAACCTCCTAAAAAACGGAAAATTGTGAACCCATTGACATCCCTATATGCCCTCCTGCGCTCTGGGCTCCCACATATCCAGGCTACTTACGTGAAATTCAAACCAATAGGACTTAATTACCTATTGCTAAGAGACTCGCTCCGGCCTACGAGCTTGTGTGCCAGATCTGGTCTTTAGAGTTAGGCATGATAACCAAACGTGCTAGGCTTATAGAAGTTTGGCATGGACAAAGAGGCCTATTTTGTACTATACCCTTCTGCCTCATTTGTGATGTATCGGGTCAAATTGGGGCGGTATCTCGGATTCAAATAAAATGTCTATTTCATTGTCATGATTGTTCAAATTTTTTCCATTTGGTTGAATATAAAATGTATCATGTATAAGACTCAAATGGAGAGGATGAGATAAGAAGAGTAGGAAGAAAAAGATACATGGAGAAACATATGTGGTCATGCTTGTGTAACGGGGAAGATGAAAGATCCTTTGCATGAAAGAAGAAAGTCCTTTTCTTGGAAATAGAATCCTCTTGACTTGGTTCCGAGACATAATTAAGATTTCTTAACTAATTGGGAAGATACATTTTTTAAGGAAAAACTAAGCACCTAGTATTATTTTCAGTTTTGAATAACTTAACATGTTTTGCAATTAATAAATATAATGACCCATCCGGATGGAAACATCAAACTTGAACCTACCCCAATCCTGTGACGGGCTTTTCACGTACATATCCAAACCCTCCCCATTGCCACTTTTAATTTTCAGTTCATTCTAACTATTCAACCTATCAACACAACTCAAATCGATTTAATTCAATTAATTGCGTTATGACCAGCCATTCTAATCCAATCCTGACCTATTAATTAAGGATTTGAGCTGACCCTTTCTGCTCGTTGTCGAGATTGATATTTTCATGCTTTTAATAACAGGTTGATTTCAGGTTGAGCCTACATACATTACCAAGGGGACTCAACCCAACCAAGGGCAGACCTAAATACACAGTCTTCGGGGTACTAGTTGCCTCGTCGGATTTGGGTTTGCTTCCAAAACTCAATTGAAAATCCTATGACCACCTGTAAGACTGTAAATCCCACAAGAAAAATCATGGGTCCATCCTCATAACCCCCACATGAAGATTTTGGGTTTGCGCACAAAACCCAAATATGTATTTGGAATGCCCTCTTGAAACGAAGATACTGGGTGTGCACATAATCCAACCGAACCCATTGAGAGAGAGAGGGAGAGAGGGAGCGCCTTTCTCCGTAGCTTTCCCAAAATATTTTAACCACTGACTGTACAAAAGGACATAGCAAAGAGTCGATGGAAGGGGGGATTACATTGTGAGGCCAGTTGTCACACGTGTGGTCTAATCATGTGAACCAACAATGCACCTTGATGCAATCATTCACCCCATCTTAGACCCATCCTTTTCAGCTAAAAATCCATCATCTTTTCCATTGTTTATGCCTACTTCGTAACAATCAGTCACTGCCTCTTTGAAAAAAATTAAAGTGTGGTGGGTCACTCCGCTCGTGCATTGCATGCGAGCAAGGCCCCCACACCCACTTCCAATTTCCAAAGAGAGAGAAAAGCAGCACCCCCTTCCTTCTTTATAACCTCTACACCTCTTTCCTGTCTCTCACACACACTCACTTCCATAGAGAATTAGAAGAAGAAGAAGAAGAAAATAAGCAAGGAAATGGCATCAGAGAAGGTTGAGACTGTCATTGCTGGGAATTATGTGGAGATGGAGAGAGAAGGAAATGCAAAGGATGGCAAGAATAAGTTGTCACGATTATTCTGGCATGGTGGTTCTGTCTATGATGCATGGTTTAGCTGTGCATCCAACCAGGTACTACAAGACATAAATATCATCTCATCTTAGTCACTCACTGTCAGGCTTGTAATGGCCAGGGTCTGAAACTGTTGTATAAATGCTGATATATTGGCTCAAACAAATTATTTTTTAATGTAAGTATTAAGAATATCCTTAAAACCAAAGAAGAAAAAAATCTCATTTCTTCGGGGTTTGTAGTATGGTTTTGGAATTCGGTCACAAGTAATGACAAGTCACATCACCCTATGATATCTATGTACTTTATAGTAGGCATGGTATGGTAGTGTATTTCCTATTTCATTTTTCTAATGTGTAATATCTGTGACCCTCATGTGTCCATGGCATTTCCCTACCATATCCATCCTGGGTATCATAGGTGTCACCTCATAGATAAAGGTTTTGGCCATGAAATATACCCATTTTGTGTGTTCAATCAAAAGTTTAATGCGTAGGGAAAAGAAGAACATTCTAATATCATTATTTTTCAAGAAAAAAAGACATTGCAGGATCAATATATCAGCCCATATGAAAAGGTTTCAGCTATACTAGATATACCAGAAACTGCATCTGTTCTGAAAACAGTGGTTTGTTGGGTATCTTCTATGTAAAAAAAAAAAAAAAAAAAAAAAAAAAAAAAAGAAGCTAGAAATCTGATTTATACTTCTGCACTGGCACATACATATAGTTTGAATGATGTAATTTAGGTTTTGACTAGAGATACACATACTCTTTTTTTTTAATGTGATTAAAACCATGACGGTTGATTTAATCATGGCGTTCGCAGACGGATGTCCCAATCTGGGCATTAAATAGACTTAAGCTGGACCTGAATTTGACAGCACCAACTGTGACAACATCACCTATCCCTATGTGGGAATGTGGGCAGGAGGAAACCGTTCGGTAGAAGCTCCTTTTTCTATAATTAATTTTTCATGTGGTGTTTTTTGGATGTCCCAAAGTTCTTCAGATGTTTCTTCTTTTTCTTTGAAGTAATATAAATATATAGATATGGAAAGAATTTACAAAACAAGGCAGCCCATGTGGCTGCACCCGGTCCACAGTTGATGGTGCACAAGCACTTTCATTTGTTGGGACCGTTATTTTTACTTGCATTTTTTTTTTATGGCACTTGCAGTTATCATTGCAGTTGGGAGTTGAACATGGGGTTGCTAAAGGTAATGGGTGGATTTTATGTGGTTGATTTTGTAGGTGGCCCAAGTACTTCTCACATTGCCATATTCATTTTCACAACTGGGAATGGTATCTGGGATCCTTTTTCAGCTGTTTTATGGGTTGATGGGGAGCTGGACTGCTTATCTTATCAGTGTCCTTTATGTTGAATACCGCACTAGGAAAGAGAGAGAAAAGGTGGATTTTAGAAACCATGTAATTCAGGTAATGATGAAACATGCATGCATTCCTTGTCCTTTGAATACTGCAGGTCTTGCACTCTCTATATGGGCGCGCTTTTGTTTATGTCAATAAAAGACCTGAGTATGAGAAAGAAGAACAAGGATCTATTTTGGTTCTCTTTAAATACCAAAACCAGAATCAGTGTGTAACTCCTAGGTTTTTCAGATAATATCATGATATTTTCAAAATATTCTCAAACTTGAAAATAATATCGCAAAATTGAAATAATGTTGGAATAAAAATGGCAATATAGGGAAATTTTTATAGAATATTTTTAACATTATATATAATTTTTTATAAATTAGTTTGTTTTCTGTGGCATTGTCCTGATAATAATATCAGGAGAGAGACGGCAAATTTGAAAATATCATGACATGTTTTTGATATGATGATTTTCCAAGAAGTGACAATGCTAGCCCATTTTGTCAGCACTGAATTCACTCTCTTGGATGGTGAGTTGAGAAAAGTAAATGACATGAACAATTGAATAGCTGTGTTTTTTAAAAAAAAATTTTCTAATTTGAAAGATTTAATCCTCTACAGTGGTATGAAGTTCTTGATGGGCTACTGGGGAAGCACTGGAGAAATATAGGTCTCTTTTTCAACTGCACATTTCTCCTCTTTGGATCAGTAATTCAGCTGATTGCATGTGCAAGGTAATCAATAGAAGATAAACTCACAACAATAAACGGCTAAGGATTATAGAACTAAAGTTTTGCGGAGTTGAAAATATACATTCATTCAGTCCTCTATCATGATCCAGACTGTTGATTTAATAGCCCCCATTGTGGATGGAAAACATATACATGGATCTTCCATAGAAGAAAATTATACCCTTGTGCATGGTTAAGAGCCACCAGAACAATGGCTTGGATAGACAAAAAATGGGTCCCACCTGTATGGAACAGGGCACATTGGTAAACTCTATAGAAGAGGCTCGGGACCCTTTAATTCCTCTTTAACGGGATGCTTTTGTCCCGTTCCCTTTGTAAGAAGAAGAAGAATATAATAAGAAAATATACTAATATTCATGTGTCCTTTTCATGCAGTAACATCTACTACATCAATGATAATTTAGACAAGAGAACTTGGACTTACATCTTTGGTGCATGTTGTGCCACAACAGTTTTCATCCCTTCATTCCATAATTACAGAGTATGGTCATTTTTGGGGCTACTGATGACTACCTTTACAGCATGGTATCTAACCATTGCTTCTCTCACACATGGACAGGTACTAGACTTCTTTTACAATCTTTGCTGATCTCAAAAATAAGAGAAAAAAAACACAATATCCAATCAAGTTCAATTCATGATTTTTTTTCCCTTACCTTTTCTCTACAAAATCTCAAGGTTGAAGGAGTAAAACACTCAGGTCCAACCAAAATGGTTCTGTATTTCACGGGTGCCACCAATATTCTCTACACCTTTGGAGGACATGCTGTCACAGTGTAAGAAATTTCTTCCTATACCTCATTGTTATGTATACACAAACATACAAAAGGCACAGCATGTCTGTGCACTATATATTTCTGCGGTGTATTTTATTTTCATAGTGAATTCATTTTCTGTAAAAAGTACGTAAAATTAAAAAGGAAAAGCTGGAGACTTCACATGTGATTGGCTATTTCCGTTTCTACGGAAAATGTATCTTAACTCTAGGTAATAGAAATAGTGAATGGTGTTTGGATATTCATTTCCTTATCAAAGTACACTTCCTGTACCCTTGATGTCCCTCCATTTCCCCCCTTATTTCATAGTTTTTACTCGGCTAAAAAAGGAGCAGGTGAAATGAGCTTTGCAATTGAACTGTTTGTTCATAAATATACCTTATTTCTAGGTAACAGGGATAAGTTTTTATAAGAAACCAAGCACCCAAATTCATTCATTTCCTAAGGTTTCAATTTCTCATGTAGAGTGCTGCAAACTATTTTACATCGCAAAATGTGTTTTAACTTCTTATATGAGACTACAGAATGGTTTTCTACCTTTTATGTCTGAATCTTCTTTCCACAAATTTTGAAAAAAAAAAAAAATGCTTTCAACTCAGGGAAGGAAAAAAATGAGAAATGTTTAGAATGAAAATAATTTTAACTCATTACACATTTTCATTTTCTGCAAAATACGGCACAATGATGCTCTTACACTTTACAAATGTGCATACAACTGAATTTCGTATTGGGGAGATGCAGAGAGATTATGCATGCAATGTGGAAGCCACAGAAATTCAAGCTCATATATCTGATGGCAACTCTTTATGTGCTGACTCTTACCCTACCATCAGCCATTTCTGTTTATTGGGCATTTGGTGACATGCTTCTTAATCATTCCAATGCCTTTGCACTGCTACCAAGGTCTGGCTTCAGGGATATGGCAGTTATCCTCATGCTCATTCATCAGGTGAGAAACCCAAACACAATTCTTAGTATCCAGCACATTGACAAAACAGGCCTGCCTTCTGTAACTATTTTAGGTTACAAAATGTCTGTGCTCTCGTTCACATAAATTATAGACATTTAGACTTATTGGAAGCATTATCCTCACAATGAAAATCTAAATTGCACCCTAGGTTACCTAGACTGCTGTGCCACAATCCAGTATACATCTTGGTCTAGGCCAAGATGGGAACATGGCCCATCATATTAACAGCTTGGAATCTTTGATCTAAAATGTAATCTCAATTGTCAATTAAAAGAATGGGTATATATATCTTTGATAGCAATCTATAATAATGAATTATCTCATCCTACCCCTAGTAAAATGGGATTCTTGACAAGAGGTGCACAGCATTCCACAAACCATGAACCATGGAAAGTAACCCAGAGGTCCATATAGCCACAGCCTTGAAATCTTGGAATTCAAGGTTTATTTGTGCTAGATATGGCCTCTCAATGGCTAATATCCTAGATTTCAAGAATTCCAAAGGAGATTTCTGAACCTCCAATTTAACCAAAATGTAGATAATTTTTAACTGACAACTTTGATTGTTGGACACAGTTCATCACATTTGGATTCGCATGCACTCCCTTATACTTTGTGTGGGAGAAGTTGATAGGAATGCATGAGTCGAAGAGTATTTTCAAGAAAGCTCTGGCTAGGCTGCCAGTCGTTATCCCAATATGGTTCCTAGCAATCGTCTTTCCATTCTTCGGCCCAATCAATTCCACCGTCGGCTCTCTTCTCGTCAGCTTCACCGTGTACATCATCCCTGCATTGGCACATATGATAACCTTTGCTCCTCCTGCTGCAAGAGAGGTTAAGTTTTACTCAGCTTCATTATGTTTGATAAGTCTATGTGCACAATACCCTCACAGTAGTGTTGGAAATATATATAGCTTTACACACCAAAGATACTTCCTAATTAAGATTATCTACACATGTTATTCTTCTAATTGTTATTTGCTATTGTTTTTATTGTATTTTTTTCTGCAGAATGCTGTGGACAGACCACCATCATTTCTAGGTGGATGGGCTGGAATGTACTCCATGAATTTCTTTGTGGTGGGGTGGGTTTTGGTGGTAGGATTTGGGTTTGGAGGGTGGGCAAGCATGCTCAACTTCATTCAGCAAGTGAACACTTTTGGTCTATTCACCAAGTGCTATCAATGCCCTCACAAGAATTGATTCTCGTCTCCCACTAGATGAAAAGTAAAAGAAAGGTATTTCATATAGCTTGTGTAAAGGGATTGGCTCTATAGTAAGTTGTTTACTCCAAGTGAAATGTAACCCTTCCTGGGATCCTAAATCCTAATCCTAATTTGTTTTCTCCAAACTCAAGACTCTTTCACATTCATCATTCAAGTGAATGATTCTAAGTTGTATGGATTATTATGCTGTGTTGCAATCTCATAAATAAAATGGTGGGACAATCACTAACATGATTAGTGTCACATCTGATTAGTGATTACTTAATTGTTTGATATGCTAAAAGATTGAAGGGTTTTTTGTTATTTGTTTAATCCAACACCAAATACAATTTTTCATTGCCTTTGGTCTTTATCTTTCCTGCCAAAGTAGCCTTTTTTCTAAAGGACCCTTAAAAGAGGGGAAAAAAGCACGTGAAAGCATGCACAAAAAGCATTCTCCGCTGAGCTCTTTTCTAGTTTCTACCCCTATCTTGTTTGCCCCATTTCAATAAAGTGAGTAGGTCTGAAAGAGAAGTTTCCTATAACCCATATCCACTCCTGATTTACTTTCCAATGTATCTGAAAAAGAAAGAAACAAGGAAATCCTGTTCCACAAATCTATACATGTGACTGAAAACAACCTTAGCAAGAGGCCTTTGGGAAAGTGAAAAGTTTGATTCTGATATTGATCCACCGTAATGGTGTTTTATATCCATTGTCTTCAAAGAACATAGTAAAGTGTTACATCCATGCTGGCTGGATTATGAACAATGTGAACCATTATATCGCAACCTGACTGTGTGATCTCCCTACTGATTGAAAGTTGCAAGGCCCACTCTGCAAATTAATACATTCTTAAGCGGACCGTGCTATTGTTGGAGACTTGTGGGTCATCTGTTGCGGGTACTCTGTAGGATCTTACACCCTATTGAGCTACCACTTATCCCAAAACCAATTGGTGATAGGTGGTAGCTCAATGGGGTGTAAGATCTTACAAGTGGTATCAGAGACTGGTAGGTCGGATGTTCGAATCACGAGATACGCGTTTTGCGAGTTGCGCAGCAGGAGTCGCGGCGGGTGTGTCGTTGAGGGAGAGATTGTTGAGGTCGAGATTGTTGAGGTCAACGTCCACCCTCGCTCCTGAGCGGTCATAATTGTGGTCGAACCCTCGCCCTCACCATAAAACCATTGTGTTGCCGTTTCCTATCACCAATTGGTTTTGGGATAAGTGGTAGCTCAATGGGGTGTAAGATCCAACATACTCCATTTCATTAGTTTTTATTGAACATACATGAGAGAATTGAGTGATTTGACCAGTTACATTGAATAAATAACACACTTGATGAGTTTTGGCCATATTGCCTGGGTCTTGAAGGAGTCAACCTGAGTCCAACCAAAACCCATTATGCAACAAGTTTTTAGCCCAACCAAAACCCATTATGCAACAAGTTTTTAGCCAAGTACTTTGCTATATTGCCAATCTGAGTCAATTTAACCAACTCAAATCAGGTGCACGTCAATCTACGCTGGTGGATATGGATAGGTCCTGGCATTCATTAGTGATGGACTATATATCAACTCGTTCAGAATATCGATCAAAGCCCTTGATTGTAAAGCCTCAATTTTCTTCAATGGCTATTAAATGCATATTCTTTTATTACAATGCAACCGGTAAAATGGCTGGATTGGTTTGGACACAAGAGGATTTGATGGTAACATACAATCTTAGTTTCAAATTAAAACTATCTCACCCTCATTCACACTTGTTTACTTGACTCAAAGGTGATAAGAGTAGAGCATCACAAGGTGAACTATATAAGTTTATATGTGGATGTCCTCTACTGGTGTACCTTAGATCATGATGCAAGATCAAGTATCCTCTTCTACAACAACTTCTCCTTGTTGTATCATGGAATGACTCGGTCCCAGGTCCCATAAGACAGACCTCCCATGCCACTCTTGTTTTCTTCCACATTGGAATCTAGTCACAATGGAATCATATCTTGATCAGGGTTCTTATTCCATCACCTTTCATATCGGCTACAGATGTAAATGGGCCCCACCGCGTTGGGATTGACATGTCATCTAACACACCCAATGATGTGAATCTAATGTGTCTTGGCATGCTTGACTCATCATTTGACATGCCTCTCAAAAACAGACTTTTGTGGGGAGTGGGGCCCACTTGATCACTATGTAACATGCTCTTGGTCGTGACTGCCTAGGTGGAAGAGGCCCCATAAGCTATGATGACAAAAGCATCATGGGGGGTTCATCCGACTCATAAAGGTCACTCCCCCAACTAAACACCTTTTTTTTCTCCCCTGACATGAAAGGTGGGGATAAAGGAGAAGAAGCTTGAGTCCATTCAACATGCACATGGAACCTTCCATATGCTTGTTCCAAAAACAGATATTGATATTTTATTAGGAGATGATTTTGCCAAATGAAAGAGTGCAAGAGTTGGGCCCCAATGTGATCGTGAAGGGCAAAAAGATCCTATTGATTTCCAATTCTCAAGTTTGTGGTTCCATTTCATTCTGGTGTATTAAAAAAGTTTTCACATTTCTTACATCGCCCCCAACCCTGGAAAAACCCCCTGGCAAATTAAAAACTTTAACTTTGTTACACTGGCCCTCCAAGAAAACTGGAAAAGCCCCCCTTTATGTTACAAAAGATTTTAGTATTTTTTAACAGTGAACCCTCCAAGAAATCTTCTTACATAGTGGCCCACCAAGGCAAATTTTCTGATTCCACCCCTGATTCTTCGTTCCTTTTATTGCTGCCAATGGCTTGGGTCAGCCAGTCAGGCACTTAGTCCTCACCTGGCTGATTAACTGGGCTAAGATTCCCATGTTGAGCGAGTACCATGGGTCATGTCACATTACTGTATTCTTTGAAAGAACGTTGGACTCTGCTTTGTTTAATTAGTTTGAGATCTTACCATTTTTCATCATATCCCAGTCAATTCTTCTCTTCAATCACTAAACTTAATCTATTTACATAATTGGATATCACAGTCTGCTAGGATCCGGGCCCACCCCATTACATGAAATGCAGCTTACCCAGCCAGCCACATGAAGATTTTTATCTCTTAAGCGTGTGCTAGATGCCTAGATAGGAGACTTAGAAATTTTTGGCTGAGTGGCTGATGCAGCAGCTGTCTTGGAGCTTTGTGAGACTGTAACAGGTTCCCCTTGGTCGAAAACGACTGCCCAGGGAGTGAAAGTCGACCCAGGAGCACTTGACTTGAGCCCTGAGGGCTTGAATTGCAAGCGGGTGGCGTGTTTACAATCAGGTTAATGGGTTTCACTCTTGCCCTCTAAGTAGGCCTAGTATTTCTTCTCCAAGACTATATATAAATAGTTAAATACTCCCTCTTGGGGTCATTTCAAAGATCCTTAGCTAGCCATTGTTGATCCATCCTTGGTCATCCCTTTTGGTCCCTGTCCATCCTTAATCCACTTTTGAAGGAGATTCACCTGCAATATTACAACACCACAAGCTTGAAGAACCTTTGTAGTTAATTTGCAAGGTAGTTACCCACAAGATTTATATCTGCATTATGGTTTTGGATGTGGTCTTTTAAGGCTCATTTGTGATTTTCATAATGTGCATGGGAGATTATGCCAGAATGCCGGCCGCTGGATTATCCCTTGCCCCCACACTTTGGATTTCCTTTCCTTAGTTCATTTTCAAAGGGTTGTTTTGATTTGAAATGCAAAGCCAATCCATCAACAAATCCAACTACGACAACGCCATTAAAGGATCAATCAGACTTAAAGCATCATAAATCAAGACGTGTCACTCTAACAATCCGAACACCTATTCCATGTATGTATATAAAATTCTCAATGGACAACAATTTGTGAGATTTATTTTCTCTTCATATTGTGATTCAAACATTTTTTTGTTCTTTTTGCATGACCAAAATGGAAGACACAAGTAGATTGTTGATCTAATGATTAAAATATCTGGGTAATTTATCTAATGGTTAGGGTACCGCATTTTATTAAAAGAATGGAAGAAAATATATGGTTGCCAATCATGTGATAGAGACACACCTCTAGTTATCAATCCAATAATAGAAAATATGTGGATCACCAATCAAATGGAGACACCTCGGATTCGATGATTAAAATATGTGGATCATTGATCTAATGGTGGAAACACCACATATGATTCATCTAATAATAGCAATGCTAATTGGATTGGAGATTTGGGAGTTGAATTAGAACATGCATTTGATTGGATTAGTTACATATTTAGTGGATTTTGGATTGCCTAATCTATTATTTTTTATTATTGTTAATTTGAATCTTTGTTTTAAAATCATATACATTTTATACCACATGTTTTAAAATCATACACATTTCACACCACATCTACACCTTAGATCTTCCATTTCCACCATCATTCATCTACTAGTTTAGTGTAGTTTATTAGATTAGCTTAGATCTTATTCATTTTATATTTCAAATTATTAATTAGAGTAGTTTAATTGCTATTTTAATTTTATTTTACATTCCATTTAGTTTAATTCCATTTTTCACATCATTTCCATGTAGTTTGCATACTAATTAGCCCACTAGTTTGTTAATCTAGCTTAATCACTTGTTAATTCTAGCGGTTAGTTCCAATTAATTGTTTACATTGCATAGTTTAGTAGTTTTACTTGTTCACTTCCATTGTTTATTTTAGCTATATCTTAATTCAATTCTACTCAAATTGGATTCATCGCTTTTTCCATCCTCTCTCTGTTGGATCGATAATCCGGACTCTTTAGTCCTTTACTACTTGTGTGTGGATTTCTTAAGGCATGATGGAGACATACATTAGATTACCGATCAAATGATGATAAACATGTGGTTTATAGATCTAAAGGAGAAAACACCATAGATCATTGGTTTAATGATATAAAATATATATGTGGATTGCGGATCACATGATAGTTACACCTTGAATTATTGATCCAATGATGAAAACATATAGATAATCAATCTAACAGTGAAAACACCATATATCAATGATCTAATGATATAAAATATGTGGAGTGTTGATCATAAGGTGGAGAGACCTTGTATTATCAATCCAATGATGAAAACATGTAGATTATCGATTAGTGATGGAGAAACCACGTATTTTTGATCAAATGATTGAAAAATGTGTTGTTACCAATCCAATGGTAGAAACACTCAAATAATTAATTCAAATGTAAAAAAGAATGTGAATTGTTGATTCCAACAAAGTCCAATTGATGCATAGGCCCGTTCAGCCCACCAAGGCACAATTAGGTGTTGAAGCCAACTTGGACCTCAAGGCTTATTATGGCTCAATTATATGTCTAACACCATTAAGTCCAATTAATGAAGTTAAAAGCTCTAGAAGAAATGAAGTGGGACTACAAATCATCTATTTAATTATTCATTTGGTCCTTTTTATTTTATTTGTCAATAATAGAAGCAGGTTAAAGGCTAGAAGCAACCTCTTTCTCATACCGAGAATTTGTGTGTGTGTGTATGTATGTTAGCAATACTGTCACATCCCGGATTGGAGAATCCCTTGATTAGGGTGGTTCCCAAGGTGTAACACGCGTACTCCCATGAACTCACACCTATTCCGGACCAAGTTCGAATTCACGAAGGAGAGAATTCCACATTTCATGTGTGAGGGTTACTCACCGACACTTGTCAATAAAAATTTAATTGCGTAAGCATATACAATATCATTAATATCAGAGCTTGAGTAGTCTATTAAAGTTTCAATAATTCATCTAACAAAAATCATTAATGAAAATTAATAATATAAACCCCTTAATGCATTGTATAAAAGTACTCTAATGATAGAAAGTACTCGATGTTTTACCTCAAATAGAAACATGATCCTAATACGAATGCAATCATAATTAAAAACAGACAAGCCATAATCTAATGCAAGATGTAATATCTAATCCCAAACTATGCTTACCAGTCTTGTACGTTCTCCGATAGATAAGCTAGTCAATAACCTTATTGATCGAATCTCTAATCTGGAGAGTTATCAATTACTCTCTTCGGTAGTCTGAATTCTTGTGACACCAAGTGTAGCACCATAAATACGACGATTCAACAATATATATGAGCAATTAAGATTCAACACATGTTATTCTAATTTCAAATTAAAAAACGAATAGATTAAAGAGACCAAATAAATGTCAACTAGGCACATTGTGCATTATAAATAAATCACGCTTTATCGAATTAAGAATCGAATACTTACTTTCTAGTTGGCTACTACATTGTTCATCTTCTTCGATAGAGAGCGAATCTAGTTGGGATGTTACAAGTGACTCAGCCAAAGATTCTTCTGGCTACCCAGTTCTAGAGTTTCGGTGCTCCAGACAAGATACTGCAGTAGTCTCAAATAACGAAACCAAGTTCCAACCCCGTCGGGTATCACAAAGTCGAGGCTAAGTATTGATGAACCATTCGAATCGAATAATAATAAATTGGAGTAAGAATTTACGAATCGAATCATTTCTAATCAAATCCATTATTTCATTTCCTAGTCTCTAATAATTTCTAATCGAATCAAATCACATCCTTACTCCTTTCGAATAACATATAAATGAATGATAACATTTGTAAGACAATTGTAATACAATTTGTGAAATAATATAAATAATGCAATATAATAATCATTTGAATATTTGAGGGCAATAATGAATTAATCCCAATATGCAAAAGCAAATAATTAATGGAATCAAGAATATTTACTAGCCAATCCTAATCTAATTACTTGTCGTCTCTAACCGTCTATTTCAATGTAGCTTTAGATAATTCAAGACACATGCTACATTTTCTTGATGTCACGTTGTGTATGTGTGAGGTACATTGAATTCCTCTAAATCAACACCCATGGCGAAGTTCTAGACGAGACGGATAAGCATGTGAGATAATCTCAGCACAAGATTCTTATGTGTTATACTTTCCATTGGACTATGTTAATCGGTTAGGATTCAATGTCTAAGGACTTACAAGGTTAGTCTTTCCTTGGCCTAAGAACCTTATTGGTTTAGTGTTTGTGTCACAATCATCCTCAAGGATTGATTATGAAAGGTCTAGTCCATGTGTTCCAATCTAGGGGTCTAAACTATATTTAAAGCCCCTTTTCCAAAAGAGATAGGGGCTCGGTTCAATGGTCCCCATATCAACTTCCTCTCACAATCTTTGATCATTAGGATATGTGTGCCATTGGTTTCTACATTCCAAGAGCTTTTCAACAACATGTGGAACTCCAAAATTAGACATACGGATCAAAAGTTATATTGTCCGAAATTTCCAGAAATTGTCTAAAGGGGCTATCTGCGGGCTAACCGCAACGTAATAGCCAAAGAGGTCGGTTAACCACCAAAATAGGTCGGTTAGCTTCCTTTTTAGCCTATTTTTCAGTTCTACATTCTGGAAAGCTAACCGCGGATCATGGAGGCTAACCGCTGGGTGATCGAAATCTGACGGTCATAACCTAAAAAGTGTCTGTTTGAATCATTCTCAATTCCCATTCTACTATAAATCTTTTCAAGTCATTCAATAGACTATTTCTTACACTAATTGAGACTCCATTGCTCATAAGTATTTCATTCCATACATGCACTCATTTCAACTTCCATTAACACATCTAATTCAAAAGAAAAGGCTGAAATAACACTCAAAGAAATCATATAGTTCAATCAATGAATTAATCACATGTATATATCAAAATTGCTCATTACTTGCCTTCTAATGGTGCTTTCCACTCTAATTTCTCTTCTTGGTTCAAATCAAGCAAAACCCCCAAGAGCAGCAAAACCCCCAATTAGCTAAGCTCTCTTGAAATCTCTACAATGGTGAAATGAAATAAACGGAGATGAATAAGTTTGAAGAAGATGTTCTTGATCATGGGAAAGATGATAGACTTGAGATTACTCACATGCACAGCTCCTTGGCTTGATTGTGATTAAGTAAGAGATGCTTGAGTGTGTTAGGCCCCGACCCAGGTTTAGTATATTGTATTATTATTCTCACTGTGATCAGTCTCTTAGCGGAATTAGAGGACGATTAGCTTGGGTTTTTAGTTAGATTAGAATTTTGAATAGCTTTGGGGAATTTTGAACGAGATGAGTCGGGTTTGACTGGGCCCGGGGTGGCCTGTGTGACGCGTGTAAGTGTGGGAATTCGATTTATTTGACTTTTGAAAAATATGGATTTCGATATTTTTGAATTTGTTATTTTGATCCCAGTGACTTTCATGTTTGTTCCGTTTGCATTCGAACCCTAGAAATCGCGTTTTTTGAGAACAAGGGCAAAACAATCTTTTCACACCCAAACCTGTGCATAAATTTCAAAATTTGAATATCATAAGGAAAGTATACCTTTTGAAAACTAGATTTTTCAACGATCATTTTTCTCTTCTTCGTTGACTTCATCCAAGCCCATAAACAGGAGTTTTAAAGCCCTCAAGTTTTAGACCGAATGGGCCCCACAGTTACCCATTTAAACGTCAAATGGTCTTCATCTTCCTCCCTCATTCGTTCCTGTAGCAGCTGAAACCAGAGAAGTCCTTTGTTTTTCTTCTTCTCATCTTCTCTCCTCTTGCATGTGTAGAAATCAAACCCAAATTGGAAAACAAACTACACCAATCTTCTCCCCATCTTCCAAGCTATCCATTAATATCATTTTTGTGAGATTTCAGCTGGGTTCATCATCTTCTCCAAACTCCTCTTCTTGTTTAAAGCTTTTCAAGGTTAGTGTGTGGGGATATTTCTTCCCCCTTATCCACCCTTGCCAGGTGCATGGCTCAAGATGGCCTGATGGGACTGGGCCCAGAAGTCAGGCCCGATGGGACTGCAGAGTAGGCTATGATGGGATCAGGCTCTGACAGAGCCTCCCTCTTGTCTCCTTTCTTCCTCTATATGAGCACAGCAACAACTCCAGATGAAGGATGGCCAACACATACCACACTCACTGGTATGCCATTTCCTCTCAAACTCCATCTCCTACCTCTGTTCTAGTCCCGCGCCTGCAACTAACAAAGGCATCTGAGAGCCCTGCGCTGCCCAAGCCAGGGTCCTCTGACCTTCTTCTCTTTCCCATTTCAGGCTCGAGGCACCGGTTCTTCTATCATCACTGTCAAGGAGCTACAATCTCCATCCTCATCAAAGTGGGACGCAAAATCACTTTCCCCCGGGTATGTGAGTTTTTGTGCACTTACAATTGGCGCCGTCTGTGGGAATGGGATCAAAAAGCCATCTTCCCAAACACCATGCCTCGAATAGCCGAAAAAGATTTTCATTTGGGTTAGACCGCAGTCTCCATGGCTTCTTTACCCACATATTTTCTCATTCTCATTTCCTTGATGGGCACGTCGCAGAGCCACCCTTTGTGACGGTGCTGCATGACTCATGGCAGCCCAAGCACGCCTTCGATATCGCTATCGGCGCCGACTACGTAGCCAAGATGATGGCTGGGACGGATGTTTACACTGTCAGCAATTCAAACAGTGAGTTCGTCCTGATATCCGATCTCGACAGAACTCCATCTCAGCTCGGTCGTCTCCCAGCTCGGAAGAGTCGGCCCATCTCGGCGACGCCCGGAGTCGCTGACGAGTTCTGCAGACGCCTTCCAGCTCAGGCAGACTCCATCACGACAAAGGAGGCACTCGCATTCACCATCCATAAGATTGGATGTGAGTTATCATCCAATTGCTCCGAAGAGGGAGATATGAAGTCAACAACACAAGCAGTGTTCAACACAGTAAAGAAACATTCATGAGAAGACATGAGAAGATAAGGTGGTCATAGCCCTCTCAGCTTTCGCTGTCAACTACGGGGAGTTTTGCCTTCTATTGCAGGTGCATGCCTCCAGTTCACTAGCCAGCCAAAAATGTGGTTCAACTTAAACCATTGCCTGATATCAGCGAGTGAGAACCCCAACAGGTACACATCTCGGTTTGCACGACTAGCTCGACACGATGATCTCGGCAGATGTCCCCAGGCTGGCAGACGTCACCAACAGGCCCCTCAGCTCGACACGATGATCTCGGCAGCAACGTCAGTTCGGCTGATCTCCCAGCTCGGTCGCCCCAGCTCGGCAGACTTCCCAGGCACAATGATCACGTCAGCAACTCCAGCTCGGCTGACCTGTCCAGCTCGGCAGACCGGCTAGGCACGATGATCTCGACAGTGGTCCCAGGCTGGCCGACGTCACCGGCAGGTCCACCTTCTCGGCAGAAAATTGCTGGCAGACATCTCAGGTTTGGCAGGCCAACCTTCCCAGCTCGATACTGCATCTAAGCTCGGTAGGGGCGACCTCTCATCCCAGCTCGGCAGAGGTCGACAGCTTGTCACATTTCAGCAGCCAGTCATCACTGCGTCCCAGTTCGGCAGAATTCTCAGTTCCTAGTTCGCAGTTCGGCAGGCCCACCTTCCCAGCTCGATACTACGTCCAAGCTCGGTAGGGACGACCTCTCTTCCCAGCTCTGCAGAAGTCTCCAGTTAGGCCAGACACCTCCCAGCGTGGCCAAATCTCTGTCGGCAGTCGTACCACCTCGACAGAACTCCATGACAGCAGCTACACCCTCTCAGTTCTGCACACCAGCACGCTGATCGCAGGAAGCATCCATGCTCGGTCCCAGCGACAGCACGTTGATCGCAACAGGCATCCCTGCTCGGTCCCAGCGCCAGCACGATGATCTCCACATCTCGGCAACTTCGTCCAGCCCGGATAGGCAGGTTCATCTCGGTAGCTCCGTCCAGCCAGTTCGGCAAGGTCCCCTGATGGCAAGACGTCTCCAGTCCAACAGGTCCTCCCAGCTCGGAGACGCCCCGACATCCTCTCAGTTCGGCGACGCCATCGACATCTTCTCAGTTCGGCGACGCCCATCGGTCATTTCCAGCTCGGAGGCCACTCCCAGGCTCGGCGACGCCCAACGCCCTCCCAGTTCCGCGACGCCTTAGGACACTCCCAGCTCGCCAGAATACTGCATTCCAGATTGGCAGGTGCCCCTATCTCGTCTCAGCACGCATCCCAGTTCGGCTGCCTCAGTAGGTCCTTCGCGACAGCACACCATTTCTGCAGGCTCCCAGCCAGCACGATGATCTCCGCAGATGAGCATTTCAGTTTGGCAGCCTCCCATGTTCAGAAGCACTTATAATGCGATTCTTTTCTACTGTCCAATCCAATGAATACACCTTTCCAGTATGTCCCTGCAATGTCCTACAGTAAATAAGATCGGTAAGGCCAAAGCTGACCACCGATCGTCCCTGCACTCTCGCATAGCCCTCGATGTCAGTGTCGAGAAGGAGGAGGCGTCTTTGCTTCAACCGCTCTCTGAGAAAATTGACAACCTTCGTCGTGGCGGCGTGCCGCTCCTTCAGCTCTACCACAAACATCTTGGAGCTGCTGCCTTGGAAATCTCTTAGGAGCTGGGAATCGAGCCATGAAAGGATCGATTGGGGCGCGATTTGAGCCCTAATTTTCAGTTCGGGTGCTCCAAATCCAAGAAGATGTGGGAATTGAAAAGAAAAAGGTGGAGACGACTCGGATGGTTGGGTCGAGGACGCGCTGCAAACCGATCTTATGGTGGCCAGCACGCTGATGCGCCTTTCCGGCAAGGGCCGACCACCGCAGAAGTGGCTCCGGCGGCGTCCTCGTACGACACAACTACATCCCTCCAACGGCGCCGGATGTGTCAAGGAGCTGGAAGAATTGGCTCGTGCCAGCCCAACCACGCCGCTCTCCTTCAGCGGCTCCTCCTCTCACAATGCCTGTGACGACCCTCGTCGACCCGCCAAGCGAAGGCGCCTTGATAACTCCTCCCAATCTGATAACTCCAATCACAGCAAGATAGTAGGTGTGTGGGATTCATGTTGTCGAGCATCACGAAAAGTGGGACGGAGGAGGTCAAACCCGTCCACGTGTCGGCCGGGTGGCTCGCGTAATCCGCACGTCTGCGGACGTGCAGGAAGAAAGAGAGGGAAGCATTGGCGGTTTGTTCCAGGTCCAGGTCACCCATGAGACCAAATCATCATCATCCTGCATCTGAGCTTCGTCATCAGATAATATTCATAATTACAAGGCCAATGGTACTACTATTGATGGAGGAAGACCCAGAGATAAAACCCATCACTAGATTGAAACATCTCCTTCTTTATTGGCGGTGTATGGGATATTCCCTAAGACGAGTACCCTCAGCCCTTGGCCTAGGCAAAAAGCCCACTTCGGCAAATGTGCCAATTGGTATCGGCCTCGGTCTCGCTTCCAGTTTTTCATCTCGGCATTGCCAGGAGCTCTCGCCTTGGCACCATGTCTTGACTTTGGCCAGGTCACCAGGTCGGTCTTCCCCAACTCGGCAGAAGTCTCCTCTCACTAGGGGGGCTGCTAGATGTCTCCCACCGTCACTCAGCTTCAATGGCCCATCAACTTTGATGCACGATCCTCTGCTGTCATGCGGCACGTTCCTCTACCATTGGCTTCGATGCTGCCTCAAGCTTTGGTGACACCGTCATCTTCAGCGACACGACCCTCTACGGTCGGCCTTGACCGCACCATCATCCCGGCCGCCCTCATCTCGGCTACGCGCCAGATTCCGCCTACACGGCGACAGACTACACTCACTCCGGTAAAAGTACCAGCCAGTTACGTCCCTCATTTCGGCTACGCGCCAGATTCCGCTACACGGCGACAGACTACACTGGCTCCGGTAACAGTACCAGCCAGTTACGTCCTTCATCTCGGCTACGCGCCAGATTCCGCCTACACGGCGGCAGACTACACTGGCTCCGGTAACAGTACCAGCCAGTTACGTCCCTCATCTCGGCTACGCGCCAGATTCCGCCTACACGGCGACAGACTACACTGGCTCCGGTAACAGTACCAGCCAGTTACGTCCCTCATCTCGGCTGCGCGCCAGTTTCCGCTTACACGGCGAAGGACTGCACCTCCGGTGACGAGCCAGCAGGTTGTGTTGCTCAAACTCGGATAAACCATCAGGCTATTTAGCTTTCAAACTTCCAAGGGGTTGAAGCACCCTAAAGAAGTTAAAAACTGGGGGGCTTTGTGTGGGGATATTTCTTCCCGCTTATCCACCCTTGCCAGGTGCATGGCTCAAAATGGCCTGATGGGACTGGGCCCAGAAGTCAGGCCCGATGGGACTGCAGAGTGGGCTATGATGGGATCAGGCTCTGACAGAGCCTCCCTCTTGTCTCCTTTCTTCCTCTATATGAGCACAGCAACAACTCCAGATGAAGGATGGCCAACACATACCACACTCACTGGTATGCCATTTCCTCTCAAACTCCATCTCCTACCTCTGTTCTAGTCCCGCGCCTGCAACTAACAAAGGCATCGGAGAGCCCTGCGCTGCCCAAGCCAGGGTCCTCTGACCTTCTTCTCTTTCCCATTTCAGGCTCGAGGCACCGGTTCTTCTATCATCACTGTCAAGGAGCTACAATCTCCATCCTCATCAAAGTGAGACGCAAAATCACTTCCCCCCGGGTATGTGAGTTTTTGTGCGCTTACAGTTAGCTATGGCTATGGCTATCTCTTTCCCAAATCTTGGTTTTATTACATGGATAGGATGCTCTTTTCATACAGGCATGGACTTCCTTTTGGAACTCCATTGTTTTCCAAATGTTGTGGATTTTTGAAATGGGTTCTTCATGGTTTTGTTGTAGGCTTACACCTGATTGTATAGGAGTGTTTGGAGTGATCTTGAGACCCCATTTCAGTTGAGGCAAGTGAATAAGATTGATTGAGATACATGCATATCAATGATCTACTTTGTTTTGAAAATCTGTATTCTTGTTCAGTTATAAGTTTGCTTTCTTTTACAACTTGATGGTTGTTTTCTAAAATGTATCCTAATGAATATCTGATACTATATTTCCACCTATTGTAGTTACAGATATATGAAATCTGTCCATAAAACTCTGTTGGTTTAAGAAGTGTTAGAATGCATTTCAAAACTCATGTTTTGTGATTCTATTATGTTTTGGATTTGGGTTATTTGAATGAATGTAATGGGTGATGGTAGAATGGAGATTCCCATTGTTGAAAAAGGTCTCAAATGTATGAGAAAGAAGCTAGAGATTGAAGAGGAAATAAGAAAGGAAAAGAACATAGAAGGGAGGAAATGATCAGGTGTAGGAACGGACAGGGCAGAGCGAACCCATGGGCCGCTCGAGCGGATCAGGCAGAGCCCAGCCCGCTAGAGTAAACCGATGGGCCGCTCGAACGGACCAGGCCCTGTCTGATTCTTGTCAAGCCCATTTTTCAGGCCTGTTTCCAGTCTGTTTCCAGCCCATTTTTAGGCCCATTTCCTTATTGTTTGAAGCCCATTTAGGCCCTATTGATGCATGGAAGTCCAGAATGAATACATTAAATTGAAAAATTTTGAATCGTGAATTTAAATGGGAAAAGCGATGTTAGAATTACTCGGGAACTTATTAAAGTCTTAATATACACGTTATATCCTTAATTATCGGAGATCTTCAGTGGCACCAACTCCTCATTTATTATCGACGTTTGGAGCCTAAGTGCATATCGAGACGACCCGTGGTAAGCCATTGAACCATTATACACTAATTCATTCCAAGTTGGAATGTTTATTTGTTTTTCTTTTATAAATTGATTTGACATGGATTGAGTGGTTCGCCACGTTTGAAATTATCGGTAAGACTACTCATTTGATTCGTTCGGTTCTGTTCGTTTGTATTTGTTCAGAGTAGTTCTTCTTATCGATTTTGAAATACATTATTATGATTTGATTTGTATTAATTCAGATTTCAGTTTTGAAAGGCACCACTAAGTTTAGGTCACCTTGTCGGGTTGATCACCCGGCTTGGGATCTTTAAAATTCTGCCAATTGCAGTTTGGACTCTGTTTGCTCTGGCCATGGCAACAGTTCTGTTTTCCGGTCCCACGAGTAGTGGCAACGGTTTCTGTCTGTTCTAGCCATCTCGTATGGCAACGGTTATCTGTTCCGGCCATGTCATATGGCAACGGTTATTTGTCTGTGTGCTCTTCTTACTTCGGTAATAGGAGAATATAGCTAAATGTGGTTTGCCAACATTTTGATTATCTATCAGTCAGTTTGAAATATTTTAAATATGCAATTCTTTTATTTGTACAGAGATGGTTCAATTGATTTACTCTTTATATATGTTTTGTTTCAACTGCATTTCTATGATTTTAAACATGACATTTATAAAACTTGTATATCATCTATATTATTCACTTGCCAGACCGTCGTGTCTGATACTTTTCTGTTTGGTGTCAGATGTCGGACCCGCAACCTTTGAGGCGGAGCTTGCTGTTGAGGCAGTAAGGCCTCCGGTGGAGCATGAGTGGCAACCAAATGATGTCATGTTGGATTTGGAGCTTCGATAACATCTTTTGGGGAGTGACTTTATTTTATTTTGGGAACTTTATTTATGGCCTCTGTTGGCCTTGTTGGGTTGTAAAACTTAATCTACTTTCTAATCCTCACAACTTTAACTAACTTTGGGTTATGCTATGTATATATTTCTCTTTTGATACCAAGTTTGAGTACTTATCTCATCATGCTACATTTGATTTTTTTATTTTGTTACATGCTTCTGCATATTATTATCTGTTATGAGATCGATTATTGGTTGTGATG
This sequence comes from Umbellularia californica, assembly GCA_028538565.1. Classification (NCBI taxonomy): domain Eukaryota; kingdom Viridiplantae; phylum Streptophyta; class Magnoliopsida; order Laurales; family Lauraceae; genus Umbellularia; species Umbellularia californica. The sequence continues at coordinate 44,453,239 of JAPQWN010000004.1, forward strand.
GATCGTCTGGGATCCTTATCACGGAATCCTGTGGGAAAAATAATTAGCTCGTACGGGCGAAATTTTCAGACCCGTCGCACCACGTTTCTGGATTAAGGACTTAATTATCAAGGCCTCGGTCCGGGGGCGTGACAGAGTGGAAATCTTGTCAATGGAGGAGATGAAATGAATTAGAGAGACGAGATAGTTGAGAGAGGTTGAAGATGAGCGGGAAGGTGATGTTGATGAAGAAGGAGCCTCCAAATCCCACATGCATATCCTCTTGCTCTTGACTTGGAGGAGACAAATGAAAGGAAGCTCAAGGAAGAAGATGAAATCCATTTCATGCAAATGAGGGAAGGAAAGAAGGATTGGTTGAAATGGGGAATATTGGTGGTTTTTAAAAGGACTTTTACATGGGTTTTGCATGCAAGTCCCATTAGTTAGAATAAATTTGGGGAAAGGGCATCCAATTGGAAATGGGCCTGGATCATTTTGGGTTTGGAAATGGATTGAGTTGGGACTAATGAGTTGAGTCTAATGTGGAAATGATGTAGGAAAGATGTTTAATGAAATGCACATGAAGACCCACTAAAGCTAGAAATACACATACATGATTAAAACTATAAAAAAGTCATAGCTCTAACTAACTTTGGTCAAACCCCACTAATCTAATTAATCCTTCACATAACCAACCAAAACACAAATTAGGCACTCAATCAAAATTAATTAAGCGCTAATCAAACTTAGGCAGGCTCAGGGTCTTACAAATACACCCTATTAAAAGGGTATTTTCCTCGTGATTTTTAGTAATATATATATATATATATATATGGAGATGCTCCTATAAGAGATCTCTCAGCTTATATGAGAGATAGGGTCCCCACCCTATCTCTCATATAAGCTAAGATATATATATATATATATATATTTATATATATATATATATGTCCCCCACCCTATCTCTCATATAAGTTGAGAGATATCTCTCATAGGAGCATCTCCCATATATATATATGTGTTGGGGGGGGGGGGGGGGGGTGGGGGGGTTGTTATTACTGTGCATCCTTCCCTCACCATATGGTGAGGGACAAACTTAATGGGGCCCACCTAGGGATCCACTAATTATGGGACTTGTAGGGGATGAGAAGAGACACATTGGATGACACCATATATCAAATTTGGGGTCAATCACATGCCTCTAACCCCTTCATTCGTGGCCCACAACTTTAATGAACTTATATTAAAGGAAAAAAATTTGACCATTGATCCAACGGTCCAATCCATTTGGGTAGGTGAAAATTTAATGGGTCTAGTGTACTTAAGGGGTTCGATGTGTGTGGATGGTTTGAATGTGTTATAAAGTTAACCCTACTATGTTGTCCCTCACCATAACATGGTGAATGATGGATCCACATGAATGTAGACACCTCATTTTGGCACCCTTATGGACAATTTTAATACTCATATTATTGATGCTCCAATTTTACCCCATTTGGACAATTTCAAATAAATAAATTAAAACCTTCATTATCATGCGCATTTAGGAAGGTTGCATCATTATAGGCATTTTCATTTTATGGATCTCACCAACTCTGATGTTTCAAGTCGGATCTCACTTCCATGATGATCTACCTTTAATAAGCTTCTTGATGATATAAGGATTTAAAGAAGCCAATGATCGGATCAATAGATATGCCTTTTTTTACGAATTTAATATATGCGTGCACCCCAAAAACTCATATATTTTATAGATCTTCAAATGGACCCAACCCATATATCATCGGGACCTACTCGTTGAGAGATTTCCACTGATAGTGAGATTTTAAAAATCTGACGGTCAGATCCCAAGTTATGTCTTTTCTTAAAAATTAATCAAACCTGGGTCCCTTAAAAAAAATCAGGTGTTTTCCTGACCTTCAAATTACTCAAACCCATACACCATTATGATCTACTCGTCGAGAAATTTCCAACAGTACTCAGATCTCAAAAATCGAATGGGCCGATTAAAAAATCATAGCTGCTGGCCCCACACTCCAAAAGCGCCTGCATGAAAAATCACCTACCATTTCTAGACCTGTGATCGCCCCAAAAGTCAGTTCATTGTGACCTACTAGCTGAGAGCTTTTCGATGATGTGTAGAACGTCGAAATCTGGCGAGCGGATCAAAATTCAGAAAGCCTGGACCCCGGTGATGAAAGCCCAATCCAATCTATCAAACTGGCCAAACCCATATAACCCGAACCCCTGATCCAAACCTCAAATCCAAACCCGTCAGGCCCATTAAACCTAGCTTAAACCTCAACTAAATCAACCCATTGGGCCAACAAACCCAAACCTGAACCTGACTCAATCCAACCCATTAAAATCGGGTCAAATCCACCCGACTCACCCAGACCCAACTCAAACTCGAGCCTAAACCGACCCATCCATCACCTGCGTAAGGGAGGGAGAGTCCACGAGATATGGGAAAGGGAGTCCCCGATCCGGGAAACTCGCGTACCCCTCCCCAATACTCGTCTCCCTCGTCCCAATCTCCTCTCATGCGCAGAACTTTGATCTCCATCCCTCTCAATCTCCGCCCATGCGCAGACGATCTCCCTGATCCACCATCTCACGCATCCCATCATCATCCTCTCCTCCTCCTCCCTCCATTTCACTGCCATCATCTTGGCCTCGTCACCTCCATCAGCACCCTGTGTAGATCCAACATCTCACCCTCCATCAACAGGCGCACATCTCTCTTTCTCTTTCTCACGACCATCTCACGCAGCCCTCATCCTCCTCAATCTCTCATCTTCTCCATCGCTCCCTTGCACAGGAGTTCCCCACGAGGTCCATCATCTCCGCTCTCTGTGCAGAAGCTCTCAGCTTCCACCAGCCGCCGTCACCACCCACTTCCCTCGGGCGGAACAGGCACACCGGAGGCCCAATCAGGTACGCTCTTTCCTCCCCTATCTCATCCCTGCATCATCGCCCGCCTGCACCCACCTTCTCTTTCTTTCTCTCTCTGTTTCCCTCCTTTCTTCCTCTCCCTCTCATCTCTTATTCCAGCACAGACCCATCACCCCTCCTGCACCAACTAGCCATTTCAGCACCCACCTTCACCGCACCCACTTCACTACCTGTTTCCTCCCTTTCTCCACACCTGCGCACCCATCTCTTTCTTCCTCTCTATCTGCTCTCTCTCTCTGCCTCTCTCACTTCTACCGTCCGTCGCTCTCTCTCACCCTCACTCCCTCCTCTCTCTCAGCCCGCACTCTCTCTCTCTCTGCCCGTCCTCTCTCTCTCTCTCTCTCTCTCTTCTCCTCTTCCCCTGCCTCTGCCCCTACACCAGCACACGTCCAGCACACACACCCCTTCACTTTTTTCTTTCCCTTTCTTTCCCTTTCCTCTTCTTCTTCCTCCTCCTTTTTTTCCTCTTCTTTCTCTTCTTCTCCTCACCTCACCCACACACTGCACTCAGTCCCTTCCCTTCTTCTTTCCTTTTTCTTCCTCCCGTCTCCTTCCTGCCACACCATCTGCACGTTTCCACACTTTTTTTTTTCTTTCTTTCTTTTTCCATCACATTACTTCACTACTGCACCCTCTCTCTCCACAGCACCACACCAAGTACCGACCAACCTGACACAATTGTTAGGTTACTTGATCGAACCGAAGCCAATCTGCCCTCACCGCCCCACCAACCAAATAGCGGGTTCCATCATCTATACCCACTTTCACAATCGAGCACACTAACATCTGAACCATTTGACCCTACTCATATAATAACCAGAGCCAAAGACCAATCGAACCATCTTCACTCGCATTAACCCAAATAGAGCCAACATCTACCTACCTACATATTACCAAGCACCATCCTATTCAACCCGAGCCAAAACTGAACCACCTTTCAACCCCGTTTCTAATCTACAAGCATCCCCATCAACTTAATTATCAACCCCATCAGCCCATTAATCCAGAATTAACCCAGCCAGGGACCCATCGGATCAGCCCACTTATAGCATCTAAGATAACTCACTGAACCAAATAGCTCCCAGCCCACCAACTTTCAATTTGGCCACCATTCTGCCTATCAACGATTTGACTCATCACGTCTCTCCATTTGCCTTGGCGAACCCACAATGAAAAGAGATCCAATGCTCGGAGTAAAGTTGCATCATTGATAGGAAGAGCTCAAGAGAGACATTTCTCTGATCCTGGATTATTTATTTATTTTTAGTTGTTTTAATTTTTTTATTTTTGACATCATACCGGAGAGATCCCTCCGTCCCCATTCCCAAATTTAATTTATGTTTATTAATTTGCTTGCATTGGTTGCCTTAGTTTAATTTTGTTTGCCATTTGATTAGTCGCATATTCACATTCACATTTTATCTGCATTTGTAGGTTCAATTTTGCATCTTTAATTTAGGTTGCAGTTTGATTAGTCGCATATTCACATTTTATTTGCATCTGTTAGTCTAATTTTGTACTCTTTAATAAAGGATGCCATTTAATTTAGTTGCATATTTATCATTAATTTTTCTGCATAGTAGTTTAATTGTGTTCATTTTAAATCTCATGTTACAATTATTGCATACATTCATCTTCACTCATAATCTTAATTTGTTTGTTTGAATCAACTCTAGTAGCTTGCAGTACATTCAAGCACTCATTATTTGCATCCCCATTCTCCGTTTTCGCTAACTTAGTCCTTTTGGGACTAGGAGAGTGGCGGTAGGCATGCTGGCCCTTTCATGGGGTCAGCCCATCTATGCACTCCAATGTAAAAGAGATGAACGGTTAGATTAGGTTCCATGCACACCCCTAGTTAGGCCCATCTAGCCCTATATTTACAAAAATCCAAAAAAATCATAAAATCCCAAAAAATCAAGAAAAATATTTTATATTTCTTTTCTTCATTCAACCTCCGCCAATTTTCACCATTGGGCTTCATGGTATTAGGGTAGGCTATACTTGATTCATGAATCCATTGATATTTGAAAAAGAATTTTCAGCACATGCTATATTTTTTAAGCCATCTTCCACCTATGCTTTCATTATCACTTTAATGCACTGAGTAACACCGACTCTTAGGTGTTAGTGACCGCGACATCGTCCACCCTTCTATGCGACTTCCTAGGCCTTACGACGATAGCCACGTAGCGGACTCCCTATGATTGACAGTGGCACACAGGTCCCTCACTTTCTCGTAAGTTAGGTTAGCTAAGTGTGTATCCATCCTCAATGTGCCCTAAGCGATTGTTGGTTTTAAGATGGGCCTGACGGGCGATTGTCCACTTCTCTAGGTGATCTTTCCCTAGATCGACCGGGCACCTTAGTCCTCCCATCTTTAGACCAACGTTGTAGTGGGCACCTAGGCTTTCATTTTAAGCATCATATCGCATGTGCTTTTGACCCTTTTTCAAGCATCCTTACATGCATGTTTTCAAATAAAGCCTACCCATTCCCCGCCAAGGGATTCGAGGAGGGTATCCGGTGAACAGAGTTGATCCCCCTCAATGAATATTGGCACCAAACCCTTTATATATATATTTATTTATTTTTCATCATTTTTTAGTACTTTCTTTTTCTTTTTAGCTGAATGAAAGAAGGTAAACAGTGCTTGACTTTCCTTTGAGATTGTAAATGGATGATAGGAATTCGTTTATTGCATATAATGATTAATTATAACCTTAATCATCATTTCTATTGGATTTGGAGTGATTTTATGTTATGACTCAAACTGAAATCTTGTCTATTTGGGCTATGATAAGGCACTACTGAACCCAAATTTTATGTACTGGAGTAGCCTTTCCAACATGACTGAAATTCTGTATTATGCAAATTTCAGAATTTGTTCCCATTTTTATGGTTTGTTTTCAATGTGTTTCAATCTGAATCACTGACTTTTCTGTTTATGCATCTCTGAATTATTTTTTCCGTGAGTCCATAATTATGCAGTTTCAATATAAAATGAATTTTCTAGAATTTCTGAGCTGAACCAGTCAAAATATGTAAATCGGACTGCAGCAGATTTCCAAAACCTGTACACTGTTTTCAACTCCCTGATTAAATGATTTTCAATTTGAATAAAAACTCACCGATTTTTCTGAATGTTTTCATATCAGTTGTCTTTCAGTGAGATTTAGTTTCAATTGATTTCAATTTTTCAAGAAATTATTAAAAATCGGACAACGGGCATGAGTCATGGACTCTGCACTGCAGAAAACTCAGCGTGTAAACCGGGATTTGTGCACGTAATCATAAGGGTTTATTTTCATTTAAAATTCATGAAAAAATCATATGAGTTTTCCCTTTGGGTCTATTAACTCCCATAAAATTCTCAGATTAATTGGAGCTTTATAAAATTTATCAAAATTCAGACAGTGGACCCCGGTCACGGACCAAATTCTGCAATATAGAAAATCCAGCAGGTTAACTTGGTTTTGTGTGCATAATCATGAAAGGTTATGTTAAGCCAAAATTCATGAAAATTTTATAGAAGCCTCCATTTCGGGACTTGTAAGTCTCCTAAAATTTCTAGAATAATTGGAGGCCTGTAGAAATTATCAAAATTCAGAGAGTGGACCTGTGTCATGGGTCAAATTCTGCAGTACAAAAATTCCAGCATATTTAGTCTGATTTGTGTGCATTATTTCATAAGGTTCCAATAACCATAAAAATTCAAAATTAAATATGGGATTTTATCATCGCATACACTGAATCCATATAAAATTCGAGACCAATCCGAGTTACAGAAAAATTATTAAAAAAATGGGAAACCAGCATGTAACAACCCATATAATTCAGGATTGTGTTACCTATTTCATATTTTAGCCATCTTTCTTTTCTTCCAAATGCATGGAACTTAGTCTTCTTACTCATCTCAAATTTCAAAAATGGACTGGCCCCCATAAGAATGACCCAAAATAATATTGATGAGACCATCATGCGTCGCCGGCGGCGTTGTGATGAGTGGGACCCTTAATTTCCCGCATGGAGGCGATCAAACGGATTTATGGGAGTTTACCATGACTGGCGATCACACCTTTTCACCATTTCGAGGATTAGTCGGGAATCCTCGGAATCGGTTGGTACTTTCGAGTATTGCTTTATATAACACCGTGTTTCCGCCCACATCGAGTCCGGAAATCACATCCGACAATGAATATTTCCCATATGATATATATATATATATATATATTTATATTGTAAGGTAAGTTTTCACACACCCACACAAGTCCCCTCGTCATCCTAGGGACTCTGTGGATTGGCTCTATTTAGTAATATTCTATACAAGATTGTCTCTATTTTGTAATTTACTACTGAATGCTCTACATATTCATGTCCTCATATAGGAATACTCTCTATTTTTACTTGTAATCGAGGAAAGCCCACACTTGGGTAAAGAGTGGAAAAGTGAGGATTTTTCAAATCTTCCCTATCTATAAAAAATCATCTCTTCCACTGATTCCTCAGTCTTCACTTCTCCATCGAATCTTAATCCACAAAAATAATAAAGCACCTATTACAAAGGAGTGACTCCTCCTGTGTGTTTCTCAAACCAGGAATGCAGTGACTTCTCCCCTCAAAGATTCTCAAAGAGGATATCTTGGTTACGTCGGAATGGAGGAATCTTCTCTATTTACCAACTGTGCTTGTTGCCATTCAATTCAATGGAGGAATCTATGGTTTGGAAGAAGAATATTGTAATTTTTCCTAAAAACCACTAATCTCTTGTTTTGGTGGAGGAATTTTTTATCACACAAAAGAAAAAAAGTCTGATTTTCCTAAATAGAGAGGATTTGAATTTGAGAAATTCTAAATGCACCCACTTCATTTGCTGAGCACACCCACATTTAAAAAAAAATTATTACCAAAATATCCATCTGTGAAATTTTGATTGTACCATTGACTACGCAGATCCATGCATATTATACATGCACGGTTTTCATATGCCGAGCAAAAAAATATGCATGGGTACGCAGATCCGTGCACGTTTAATGTGCATGGATTTGTGTATCCGTGCATACCGCCAACATATTTTTTGTTTTGGGGTTTCGTTTAAGAAGGAAGAGGAGAAAGAAGAGGAGAAGAGGAAGAGGAGAAAGTAGATGGAAAAGGAGAAAGAAGAGGGGGAGGAAAAGGAGAAAGAAGAGGGAAGAGGAGAAGGGGCACTTCTAGGAAAATTTGTAGGTGGGCTCAGCAAAAAGAGAGGGCTTCTAAATACGCAACGATTTCAACTCTTTACATACAAATTCTATCCACACTCAACATAAAATTTTAAAATTTTGATTTTTCTTTCCACACACTCAAAACATACCTAAAATGCCCTATCCCCTTTCTCTCTACACTCAAATTGTTTGGAGCCTCTCCTGCCATTGTCGACAAAGGTTTGGAGCCCTCCTCGTTCCAATTGGTAATATCCCTTCTATAACGCCCCAATTCCAAATACCGAGAAAATTGTCAAGGTACCCAAAGTTGGTGCGTTACTTCCCGGAAAAATCCAAGAACTTCCAAGATCGTAGGTCCACTGTGAGGTCCAATTTAAAAACCTTTTGCATAATATAATACCAATAGTTAAATTGCGGAAGCATGTAAAAGATAACGGAAGCAAATGTAAGGTATCACATAAACTAAATAAAATGTAGTAGGGCTGAAGTCCAGCCTAAAATGTCAAAGTATGAACATAAAGTGTTTACAAATATTGGACTACCTCCATGCTCACTACATATTCGCTCAAAACCCAAAATAAAGAAATACACTCAACCCCCCGGTGCTGGCACTCCATCCTCCAACTCAACCTCCTGGTTGGTCGGTCTCCAACCGTAATCACCCGCTACGGGCGCCTCGACAATCGCATTATCCTCATAGTATGGGTCAAAACCTAAGCACCAAGAATGAGTCAGATCTAAAGATCTGGCAAGTCACAGTATACAAGTAACATAGGATGTATGCATTAAAAGAGTAGAGACAAGCATATAATTAATGAGAATAACAATAGTACATATTCTAGGCAGTTGAGCATTATAACAGTTTGAATCAAAGTAAATAGTAATCTAGTCTAAAGACAACAAGGGGGCACATTTACACAAGCTGAAATACCGCAAGATATTATGCCGCGGCCCTCCCATACTGAACCTAGTCGCGGTGAGGAAAAAGGGTAACCAGTGCTGGAGAATGACAAGCCCCGCAAAATAACACTCATGCCTCTCCCCACTCATCACTCAATACTCAAAAACTCATCACTCATAAGACCGGACCCGGTATTACACCATTCGTCTAAAACATAGCTCATCATGATAGCCCACTCAACACTCAACACTCATCACTCATCACTCATCACTCACCAAGAGCTCCTACCAGTGGTGATAAGTCAACAGGCTGAGCTAAGAAAAACTAAGTGAATGTTCATGCAGACTCAAGGAAACAATACAGGTTTGTGTTTGTCTAGGCTTTGCCTTGCGTGAGCAAGGTCCTATCAAGGTCCTTAAGAGGTCAAAGTACCAGTTCAATCCATGGAACATTGTCCAGATCCAAGTCCAATCATTGGATCCATACCTAAGCCCACCAAATACATGGCTTGGTCTAAACAATCCCAATGAGGTCATAAGTCCATTACCAATGATAAATAGTCCATTCTCATCCATAATGAGTTATAAGTCCATAATAATCAACTTCTCCATCCTAGGGTATCACACATCCATACTTTGTCCATAAAAGGGCCTGCCTAACCATAGACACATGTAAATATTTATCCAATTACATCACCAGGCCACTTCTAAGTAATCCTAAGTTCAGGTCATCCGTTTTTCTAATTAAATAACAGTTATAGGCAACAGTAAAGATATAAGAGTGACAGTGATGCATTAAATGAAATAAACCCACAAGAAGTGCAATCAACGGGAATATCAAAAGTCTATCCTAAGTAATGGTCCACATTCAGGTCTAGGTCCATCTCAGTTAATTTGATCTCTAAATGAAGCCTTAGATGCCAATGGATACTATGTTTGGTGCTCCAGAAGTTACGGGCATCTTCGACGATGTTTAAGGATCGAATCATTGTCAAATCCACAACCTAAACCCTACTTGGTGATCCCCACGAGTCAAGGGAGCCACACCATTGACTTCAGCTTGGCACATCAATGGAAGTCTATTTAGATTGTCAATGGGCCCCACAATCGATCACAACCTCAGAAAACTGAAATCTCGAAAAGGCCACTGTATACAGTGTGTCTGCTCGACCCCCTAGCCTGGGCGGTCAACCCCATACACTGGGAGCAGTGAACAGTCCTGCAGGCAGAGGCTTGACTCCAGAATTCTCTGTGTGAACAATCGATTGCCCAAGACCCAACTCTCAGTCTATTTCACTGAAATCCCTGTGTTGTCGGTCGACCGAGAGCAGAGTCCGGTCGACAGAGAACACAAAGTTCTATGTTTGAGGGAGAAATTCAGCTCACAGTTAGCTGCCTGCAAAACCTGTGTACTCGGTTAACCGAGCACAGGGTCTGGTCGACAAGTGTACTAAACCTGTAATTCCTGCAGATCTGTAACTGAGACTGTTGACACCAAAAATGTCACTTTGCCTCTTCAACATCAAGAAAGCTGCATGAAGTCGCAACCTGCCATAAATAGGCAATGCAATTTCTCCAAAAAATCAAATCTTGTCAGAATCAAACAAAAACTGCAAGATCCTTCAAGATAGCCAAGAGAAGAGTACACATGAAGTTTCGGGCCATTTCGACAACATTTGGCCTAACTTCACTTCTCCGACAGCTAAAATGGCGCTCCCGGCGGCGACATCATCGGAGACGTCAAAACTTCGATCAAAGCCTACAGATGACTCCAGCATGTCTCAAAAGGGCTCTATGCCAAATTTCAAGTCAAACCGACAACGTTTGACCCTCCATCAATGCTCGAGCAGCAAAATCAAGCCTCCCGGCGGCGGGAACCACCGAAGCCTTTGCTCATCAAACCAAGTGCATGAGTGGCTTCAACATGCTTCCAAAAGGTTGCACGTCGAATTTCAGGTCATTCCGACAACGTTTGACCAGGTTTCGATGCTCCGAGAGAAAATCAAGCCTACCGGCGGCGGAGCAACCCGGGACCATGACATCCAAAACGGAGCCCATAGAATGTCTCAAAATGACTCCAATAGGCTCCCCGTCAAATTTCAGGTCAATCGGACATCGTTTGACCGCACATCAAAGCTCGGCATTTTCCCCGCAGCAAAATCAAGTGAAGCATCGACGGGACCCCAAACGGCTTCAAAACTCAAACAAAATCCTATGGTTGGTCTTATTTATTGCTCAGGAGGCTTCACCTCAAATTTCAGGTCATTCCGACATCATTTGACCAAGTTTCGACTTCTGGCGGAAAATCAGCAGCTCTACGCGACAAAGTCTTCGGCTTTCCCGGAAAATTAGAAACTTTGCACTCTAAAAATGCAAGGATTCTCATCAAGTTTTCTACAGGGAAATCAAGCCAATAAATGAGAAGAAATGTCAAGAAAAATACAGAAGAAAACGGCGACCATGGAGGTCCGGGTCACCGGATTTTCCGCCGGTGACCCGTTTTTTCCGTCTTTCTTCGCGTTTCGCGCACTTTGGCCCCTGTGGTTTCCTGAAAATGTGATTTTTAGTGCTCTAAATTGACTCATATCCGACGACATCTCGGATCCGCCGTCAAAAGCATAAAATCATCATTGATCGCTCCAAGATCGCCAACCGGTCGACCAAGAAAGTGCACTTTCTGTCCGACCGATCGTGAAATCGACAAGACAGATGTCACCGGCCCACTCTTAGCTATCAATGTCTGAAGTTACATGTTCATCCGATGTCGATCAGCATGTAGATCCATCGATGATCATCGCCAGAAGAATTCCAGAAGACACGGCATGGCCCGCGACTCTTCGACTGCTCGGCGACCAATTAATGTGGTTAATTGACTAGCTTTATTGCAGTCATTAATTCATTTCTTTGGACGGCCCAATCAGAAGCAAGCATTTGGGAGTTACAAGTCAATTGATTCATGGCATTTAAACCATGAAACTCCTCCCATTATGGTAATTAAGGTGATTAAAAGCCCTTAATCTCCATCGGCCAATCAGATTCAAGGAAAAAGGAGTTACAAAATCAAGAAATAAATCTTGTAACTCCTCCCATTAAAGCCATTAAGGCTCATAAACCCTCCTAAATGGCTACCAAAGGCCTATAAATAGGAGAGCATTCCATTGAAATTCAGATCGGGGAAAAATCGGAAAAAAGAGGAGAAAATCAGAAGATCAGAAAAAAAAAGATCAGAAAGAGATCTGAGAGAAAAAAAAGAGAGAAAAACTCTGCTGAAGTTCTGCACCGGCCACCACTACAAGGTGACAAAAGTCCCTTGGGGGGCACCCCCCCCAAGGTCATTGCCTTCTCCTGCTGCCTCCAATGGCTTAGACGTGGCTTTTCAGCCCGTCTACTTAGCTTTTTATTGGACATAGGACCTTCTCTTGGTCTTTGTCCTCTAAAAACCTGAGGTTATAGCCAAGCCAAGCGAATCAAGAGCATCTTCTGTTCTCATCTGCATGGATGATGGCGAAGCCCATACATGGCTTGCGACCGTCAATCTGAACGAGTCCCCCACAATCTCCTGAAAAGTTAGATCTTCCTTTTCTTGCTTTTCATTGTAGTTTGTATTTTTCTAAAAGAGACAAAAATCACAACTCTTGTCTTTCATTATTGATGAGAATTGTAAATCGGCTATAAACGCCAAAATCGGCTGTAAATGCCAAACAAAATCGCCTTTCACGGCAAACCAAGAAAATGTCTCTTTTCTTAAATATTTGTGCAATGGAAAACTTGAAAGAAGTTGATTTCCTTTTTACTTGCGAAGGTTGATCTCCGGATTACCACTTGCAATTCCAAGTAAAAATAGAAAATCTGGCACACCCACACAAAAGAAATGTTGATGCACGCTTCAGGGCCCGCCAGGGCGCGAAAGGGTCGGACCCGACGGACTCCCACGTTCCGCCGACCCCGGTAGCCGCCCCAGCAGGCGCCTCGGAGCGCGTTCCATCAAGCTGGCACACCCGGTGGGACTCGTTCATTTGAGAACACGGTGCTTGGAAATGAAATATTTGCATATCATACTTTTTGCTCTATGCTTATACTTCTTTTCCGGATTCCTTGGCTACTTTCTAGCTGGTAGCCTATGTTGGATTTTGCATCCTAAAAAAAATGAGATGGGATCTTTTGGAAATTTCTATTTCTTTGAGTTTGTTTCCATTCTTTCTCTTTTCAAAAAAACAAAAATTAGTTTTCTTAGTTTGAATTCAAAATTGAGAAACTTTGATCCTATCCTATCGTTCTTTGGCGCTTGCAGAAATGTTGAGCCCGTTCGACTAAGGTTTTGGGCCATCGTTTCTCTTCGATGAGTTCATTAGAGATTTCAAAAAAAAAATATTAAAAAAAATAAAATAAAAAAAAAAATCAGTTTTCTTAGTTTGAATTCAAAATTGAGAAACTTTGATCCTATCCTATCGTTCTTTGGTGCTTGCAGAAATGTTGAGCCCGTTCGACTAAGGTTTTGGGCCATCGTTTCTCTTCGATGAGTTCATTAGAGATTTCAAAAAAAAAAAATATTAAAAAAAATAAAATAAAAAAAAAAAATCAGTTTTCTTAGTTTGAATTCAAAATTGAGAAACTTTGATCCTATCCTATCGTTCTTTGGCGCTTGCAGAAATGTTGAGCCCGTTCGACTAAGGTTTTGGGCCATCGTTTCTCTTCGATGAGTTCATTAGAGATTTCAAAAAAAAAAAATATTAAAAAAAATAAAAAAAAATCAAATCAGTTTTCTTAGTTTGGATTCAAAATTGAGAAACCTTGATCCTATCCTATCGTTCTTTGGTGCTTGCAGAAATGTTGAGCCCGTTCGACTAAGGTTTTGGACCATCGTTTCTCTTCGATGAGTTCATTAGAGATTTCAAAAAAATAAATAAATAAATAAATAAATAAAAAATTAAAAAATCAGTTTTCTTAGTTCTGATTCAAAATTGAGAAGCTTTGATCCTATCCTATCGTTCTTTGGTGCTTGCAGAAATGTTGAGCCCGTTCGACTAAGGTTTTGGGCCATCGTTTCTCTTCGATGAGTCTATTTGGGATTTTTATAAAAAAAAAAGGGACATAGACCACTAAGGTTAAACCAATTGCGTTCTTTGATCACGATTGATTCAAGAAAAGCCTTGTCCAGAGTGTGGAGACAGCTTGACTGTTCTAGGCAAGGGTCCTCCAAACGGGTTCATTAAGTAATCCTACCCTTACCTGGGGGCAATTCTATCAATTGAGGTTTCATAAGACCGGGTTAGGAGGCCTATGTGTACTCTCTCGTCTTTAAATCATAAAAATTTTAAAAAAAAAAATCAAAAAAAAAAAAAAAAAAGATTTTCAAAAAAAAAAAATATTAAAAAAATAAAAAAATCAAAATAAAAAAAAATAAAAAAATAAAAAATAAAAAAAAAAGATTTTCAAAAAAAAAATCTTAAACAAAAAAAAGATTTTTTTTTAAAAAAAAAAATGAAAATCTAAAAAAAAAAAAAAAAATCTTCAAAAAAAAAAAAACTCTCGTCATTTTAGATTCAGATCCGAGAAATTGTGGTTCCTTCCCTTCTGGGTACTGGCGCTCGCGGAAATCGTTGAGCCCGTATTCGGATCGGAATATCATCTACTCTCTTTGATGAATCCAATCTTGACATTTCAAAAAACAAAGAATCCCATCTCATGGATGCGATCTCCAACATTTGTGCATAGCAATACTGGTACGCCCTTTCAGGGTCTACTGTATCTGTGACCGGCACATTTGTAACTCCTACCTTATATTCTTCTTGTCTCGAGCAAGCTCCGCTTCTCGATAAGTCGAATTTAGGTATACAATTGCTTCTAGCAGTCATTGGAACGCTCATTTCGAGCCTACCATGTTTGCTGTCAGAACAATTGTACCATCTATGGCTTTTTGCCTTCTTCATGTCGCTTGGGTCATATCCCTTGAGCGATTTGAAAAGACAACCATAGAAATTCCCATTTATGATCATTATATTCTTGTGATTACTAATGGATGTGGTCTTATTTCAGAACTTTTTCGAAACTAACAATGGCAGCCTTAACCATTATCTTCGATGAGAACAAGCACCAACTCATGCTTCAACAGAAGCAAACCGAGCGCACTTACAAGCGCCCTGCCAGCTGCCGAAGCGTCAACTCCCTCGGCAACTCTCTGAACTCAGGGTCGACCTCGACTCCCCGGACCATCGTCTTCGGGACACTGGGACCATTCCCACTTCCCGAAGAACAAACTGCGCCTGCCAAAAGGCAGAAGATCGCCTCTCAACGTGTCACTCCCGTGACACCAAAGGCGAGCGCCCAAAAGCCCGAAGCCCGCGGCACCCCCGCGAAGCCTCGACCCACAAACAACCAGGTCTATCCCAAGACTTGGTCTCCAAGACCTTCCCCAAAACAAAGAAGGTCTCAAACATCCACCAAGCCAGCATACCTGGCCCCACTCAAAGAAAACCAGTTCTACCCTCTTGCCTACATGAAAGAGGAGAGACCCATCTCCAACTTGACTCCCAAGTCGACCCAGCATGAATCGGCTTGCTCCCACAAGCCCAAAATCAGATCATGCATCACCAGGCCTCTCCAAGCACCTGCTAAGGCCTACACTCCTTCAGTTCGACCCTTCATCTCTATAGGGGCCGAACTCGAAAGGTTCAAAGCTTCGCTGCAACAGGCAAAGGACCGGGTCCGCATCCTGTCCTTGCCCAACCACAAAGAAGACAAGCTCGGCTGCTGCGCCCGAGGGAGCACATCCTTCATCGTCAGAGCCCAGCCAGAGCTGACCAAAGCTCAAATCGCTCGTTGAGCACGCCGCCGTGCGTCATATCGACAAAAGAGACTAGAGAAGCAAAGGACCCAGCCTCCTACACTTCAAATCTCCCGCAAATGGGTCGAAAAAGAAAGACCCGACCAAGTTGCTGCCGTCCATATGGTTGGAAAAACCAGAAGACGCCAAAGGTCAGCATAAAAAATCCATGTTCGACGTCCGGTGACCCGTAGCATCACCAGGACACAAAGACATCCCGAAGAATCTCCTGCCCCTTCCAGCCAAGGACGGGAGAGTAATCCTTCATCAAGCTCTTCATCAAAAAGAATGAGCCCCAGCTCGGTCACCAGGACGATTTCTTCGTTCGAATCCCGAGGGATGAACGTCTTGGCTACAAGTTCTGAGCCACCACCTCAGAATCCACCTCGAGATGATGCGCTCACACGCATCCAGCAGTTGGAACAAGGCCAGCAGAGGATTGAAACTCTGATGGAAAACATTCTCCTTGTCGTCCAAAATCAGGTGAACAATGAGCCTCCTCCGAATCATAACAATAACGAGGAGAATTGTGAAGAAAATGAGTCACGCGCCCTTACCAAAAAGGACGTAGACAGTATTCTCGCCAAAGCTAAAGAAGAGGATATACTCAAAGAGCATGGGATCAAGCCACCATATCCTTTATGGATGGACTCGGTCCCGTTCCCCACAAAATTCAAACATCCTACTCTCCAAACATATACGGGGAAAGGATCGGCCAGACAACACGTCATCCACTTCAAGATCTTGACGGGAGCTATCGCGGATCAAGATGCACTCAAGATTCGCCTCTTTGCAAGTACCCTAAAAGGTACGGCCTTCGATTGGTACTCCACTCTGCCGGAGAACTCCATTCTGAACTGGGCTATGCTGGAGACACGCTTCCTGACCCACTTCCAAGGTGAGGATCATCCTGTTACTATGGCTCAGCTCTGCAGCCTAAAACAGGGAGAGAATGAGTCAACTTATGACTTCATTCACAAGTGGAAAGCAATGGCGTACAAATGCTCAGATGTACTGCCACAAGCGTCGCTAGTCGACATCTGCCGAAACAACATGAGAGCTAAAATCCGCTCCATGATCATCGGCAATAAATCAAAGAACCTGGGGGAACTCCTGGAAGCTTCCATGGAAGCTGAAACGGTGATCAAAGACCTCAACAGTCAGAAATCATCAAAGAAAGAGCCGACTGCTGTTGCAACCTCTAAACTAAAGAAGAAGGAGGTTCTCAATGTGCAGACTAAGTCAGCTCCTCAGCAACCAAAGAAAGCTGAAAATAGAGCTGCAGGTAAGAGACCTGAACTCTCTGATGCCTTCAAAGAGCGAGTAGAAAAGAAATATCCGTTCGATGAAGACGTCGAAGAAATCTTTGAGGCTCTCCTAGCAAATGGCAAACTCATTTTGCCAGAGCCCAAAAGACCTGGAGACGTTGGCAAAACCAATGATCCTCGGTACTGTCCATACCACCAGATGGTCTCGCATCCTCTCAATCAATGCTTTGTTGTGAGAGAGAAGATAAACGAGATGTGGAAAAACGGAGTCATCACCTTTGACAAAAACTATGGGACTGCCTCCGTCAACATGGTGTCATGTGGACAAACACCAAAATCACCGAAGAAGAAGATCACTACTTCCTTCAAGGTGATAAAAAGATTTCAAACGTCCGAAGTGTTGGTTCCTTGCCCGACACCAGACGGACAACCCATATGGGTACATCCCGATCTCCTGGAAGATGAAAATTGGGAGATCGTCAAAACAAAGCCGACCGCTCAACAGCGAAGGCAGGCTAGGAAACATCTCCTCAGGCTCAAACGGCAAGAGAAGACCCAGCCAAAACAAGAAGTTCATGAAAAGGCAGAGGCCTCCTCTACCACTTCACTCGGGGCAACAGAAACGTCCCCTCCAGAGACTTCAAAGGCGGTAAGAAACTTCACTCTCAGTGATTTCATGCCACCTCAATTCAAAAAAGAAGCCATGCAGGGGGCATCATACTCTTGCAACTCGGTAGTTGGATTCTCCATTGATGGATACGAGTCCAGCGACACCGACGATGGATTCGAGCCCAACTACACCGATGAGTGGGAGGAATCTCTTGAAACAGGAGAGTATCTCTCCGACGAAGAATGGGTTCCTGAAACTCACCTTATGCCAGTAATCTGGTATAACCCCTTGCAACCACAAGGATCCTGGTCTGATGATGAAGAAGACCAAGAGGCTGCACAAGAAGATGCTGTTAACCCAGCACCTGTCATTGCTCCAGTGGAAATAAACTATGTTGAGCCACACGGAGAAGACGAAGAAGAGGATCTGGCTCCCATGCCTGATCTTGAAGAATATGCAAGGATCTTGCAGCGTCTCGCTCTAGAACAAGAGCAAGACCGCGTCAACGAGATTCCTCACAATCCAGAGCCGGAAGTCCCTGAAGCCCATCAGGTACCTTCTCCCTCAACTCCTGAAAATGGAGAACATTGCTGGATTGACGATCCTCTTACATCCGAGGATGAGTCTGACTCCGAGCAGGCAACATCTTCTATCAGAGCTTCCTGTAATGTAATATATCAGGATTATAGCTCTTCTGAAGCGTCGTCTGATGAGATTACCTACACTCCGACGACGCCTAGCAATGTATCCTCTGGAGCTACCTCGTCTCACGTGACTTTCACAGAGATGACACCCTCTCAGGTTTCTTCTCCTGAAACTGTGACTTCAGGATACACATTCTTCCCGACTCATCATCATGAAGAAAACCCAACTTGGGGTGATGGATGGGTCAACGAAGAAGAAAAGCTGCTGGATGCTGTTCAGGACTTGCTCCCGGAAAATGCTCCGTGCAACACAATCACTGAGGATGGCAACTCTGCTGCAGATACATCCCCAGTAGATGAAAAACGACAGCCTCTTGATCCTGAAGACAATCTTCCAAACGAAGATCCTTCTCAAGAAGCTCTCGAAGTTGGTAGAGGCACCCGTTCGGGCCGGGACTACCACAAAAATTACAACCAATCTTCCTTTACTTATGTAAATCCTTCGGGAAAAGATGTTGTAAGCGCCCCCAGTGGCAACAATGATGAACATGCAGGCCCTAAGGAGGCTTTCAAGTATGATTTGGTTGAGCACTTCAAACACATACCTGTACGTCTTCACATCCTGGATTTATCACGAATGTCTCCACGCACTCGTGATAATCTCATCTCAGAACTACAAAAACTGAATGAGGATGTCGACAAACATGCCCCGCAAGTCCTCCAAATTGAAATGGACTACCGGATCAAAAACTCAGAAAACTCCTTAAAAGGGAGAAAAGAAAACTGAGGGATCATGCATCCAATGCCTCTCGGTTCAAAAGGCAGCCAGTGCAACCATCGCCTTCACTAAGGAAGACCTCCTACTTGGCGAAGCAAGGCACAACCGACCCCTGTACTTCACAGGGTACATCAAAGAAATGCCGATACATAGAGTTCAGATCGACCCAGGTTCTGCACTCAACCTTATCTCCACTTCGGCTCTTGAAGAGTTGGGCATCCCACCCAGCAAGCTAAGCCACACATCTGTATCTATCTTTGGATACGATGGGAGCACTCAAAGGCCTATCGGCAAAATCAGGTTCAAATTGCAAATCGGTGATCTTATCTCTGAGGTCACTGTGTATGCAATAAAAACCCCCTCATGCTACAACATCCTTCTCGGACGTCCTTGGATACACGAGAATGGTGTTGTTCCTTCAACTCTACATCAATGCATCAAGTTTGTCGGCGACGACGGCATGGTACATCGAGTCTTTGCGGACAGGAAACCCTTCAAAGGTAAAGAAGTCCACTTCGCAGACTCCCAAATGTATGAAGGCGAAAAAGAAGAAAAAGAGGAAATAGCACCCCCTGCTGAAAATCTCCAGAAAGATAAAGGCAAGGCTCCTCAAAAATCACCGGAAGAAAACAAACCCTCCGGCAAATTAGAAGAGAGTAGTCAATCTCCCTTCGTTATCTCCCTCAAGAATTCAAAACCTTTGGTCATCACGACTAAAGTGAAGAAGGCGAAACAAAAGCCTGGGGGCAAATTTGTTGTCTCTCTCGTGTCTATCATGCAAGACACAGACTCGGACTCAGAGCCAGAAGATGATGCATCGTCAAGCCAAGCTGACACTCAGCAAGTTCAGCCTGCTCTCACTCCGATGGAGACACCTGCTGATGTAGAAGATCCTACGTCTGCTACCTTTGTTGTTCCGGCAACATCACCAAAGCAAAGGCCGATCTTCTTCCATAGATCGGACGCTTCTTCATCAAGCTCCATGCTGGAACCTTTCCAAAATGAAGGTATGCCTCAGCTATCTCTATATAGTCCTGTGGCACAAGCAATTATGAAGAAAATGGGCTTTGACGCTCAAAACCCAGTCGGTTTAGGAGAAAGACGCGGTATTCTCACACCATTGGAGCCCGCCTTGACCAAAAGCCAGCTGGAAGATTGGAGACTCTACGGATATGTAGAAAAGTCTTCATATGGGTTAGGGTATGATCCCGACACTCCTCTGAGACAGTTGACACAAAAGCTTATAAGTCGTTTTACCGACCAAGCCTCAACATCTCAAGTCTATGAAGACATCGATCTCCCTGGATATCTCTTTAAAGAGTTACCTGACAAAGATCCAGGAAGCTCATCCAATTGGTATGATTTCTCTGATGATAAAGAGGAATCGTCCGATAATACAGACTTGTGGCATCCTGACCCAGAAGAACCCTCGTCTCCAAAAGAAATACCAGACTCAACAGGCGATTGGGACTATCTCATAACAAGCCTTGAGGAGATCACCAATCAAGAAAATCCATGGAAAGGAACAGAGCCTTGGTCTGTTAATGCAGTTGAAACTCCAGAAGGTTTCGTTGAGTTGGAAGCCTCCGAAAATATTGTGGAGGAACCACCTTCGAACCTTCCGACAGAAGATCCTGTTGAAAAGATAAACTTGGGAATACCTGATAACCCACGTCCTGTATTCATAAGCAAGAATATAAAGGATGATGAGTTACCCGAGTATATCGCTTTTCTTCGTGAGTTCGTTGATTGCTTTGCATGGTCCTATGCTGAAATGCCTGGTTTAGACCCCAAAATAGCAGTCCACAAACTCAATCTTCAAGAAGAAATCAAGCCTGTCAAACAAGGCCAAAGAAGATTCCGTCCAGATGTGATGGATAAAATTGAACAAGAAGTTCAAAAACTCAAAAGCGTTGGTTTCATCCGTGAGGAACAACATCCAGAATGGTTGGCCAACATTGTCCCCGTGACAAAGAAAAATGGGCAGATCAGAGTCTGTATTGACTATAGAGACTTGAATAGCGCTTGCCTTAAAGATGAATTCCCGCTCCCCATACCGGAGGTGATGATTGACAATACCTGCGGATTCGAGCGAATGACATTCATGGATGGCTTCTCTGGTTACAATCAGATAAAGATGCATCCCGAGGATGAAAAACACACTTCATTTCGGACTCCATTTGGCGTATATTGCTATACTGTCATGCCATTTGGTCTGAAAAATGCTGGTGCCACATATCAGAGGGCTATGATGAAAATATTCCAAGATATGCAGCACAAGACGGTCGAATGTTACGTTGATGACCTCGCCGTCAAAAGCAGAAGAAAAGAAGACCATCTCAAAGATCTTCGGGAAGTCTTCCTCCGACTCCGCAAACACAAACTTCGGATGAATCCTCTAAAATGCTTCTTCGGCGTCTCGTCGGGTAAGTTTCTCGGATTCCTTGTTCGGAAAGCTGGAATAGAACTTGACCCCATAAAAGTCAAGGCTATTCTAGAAATGCCCTCTCCAAGAACCTTGAGAGAACTAAAAGGGCTCCAAGGGAGATTGGCCTACATCAGACGGTTCATCTCCAATCTTTCTGGGAAATGCCGTCCATTCTCTCGATTGATGAAAAAAGGTGTAGACTTTGTCTGGGATACCGACTGCGAAGCCGCATTTCAAGATATCAAGTCATACCTGACCAAACCTCCAGTGTTAGCTGCCCCTGCCACTGGAAAACCATTCATCTTGTACACAAGAGCTCTTGATCATTCTGTAGGCGCTCTGCTTGCACAAGAGAATGGTGAGGGAAAAGAAGCTGCTCTATACTACCTCAGCCGCATGCTAGTAGGTGCAGAGCATCGCTACTCTCCAGTCGAAAAAGAATGCCTTGCAGTGATGTTCGCCGTACAAAAGCTACGTCACTACTTGCTTTCCAACACAGTCTACCTGGTCTCGAGGATCAACCTCTTGAAGGTCCTTGTCACGAAGGCCGGTTCTCTCAATGCCCGACTGGCAAAATGGTCCATCCTCTTGTCACAATTTGATATTAGGTATGTTCCACAAAAAGCAATCAAAGGCCAAGCTCTAGCAGATTTCCTTGCAGAGCATCCATTGCCTAAAGATTCACCACTCAGAGATGATCTCCCAGACGAACCTGTCTACAACGTGGAGACTTCCTCACCAAATGCCTCCTGGGACATGTACTTTGACGGTGCAACCAGGACAAATGAAAACAGAAAGCTGATCTCGGGAGTTGGCATCCTCTTTGTTAGCCCCGACAAATGCATGATTCCACACGCTTTCTCGCTACTGGAACCATGCACAAACAATGCAGCTGAATACCAAGCTCTGATCCTAGGATTGGAACTCGCCATCGAATCCGGTATCACTATGCTGGAAGTCTTTGGAGACTCTCAACTGATCGTCAACCAGATGAATCAGAAATATGAAGTCAGGAAGCCCGATCTGCTGCCTTATTACAACAAGGCACAATCGCTTCTGCAAAAGTTTGACATCTGCAACATCACCCACATTCGTAGAGGTGAAAATATCCGTGCAGATGCCCTGGCCGGACTTGCCGCATCAATGGCGATCCAGGAAGGGGAAAACATGCAAATTACAGTGAATGAGAGAAGGATCCTCCCTCCTCTTAACACACACCAAGCAGTTGCTGAATGCCACCGAGTGGTTGGAAGTCGGATCTCTATCCTTCAACCTTCAATCGGCGACTGGAGGGATTCATTCATTGATTACACTATGTTCGGAATCCTACCTGAAGATCCAAAAGAACGGGTAAGCATACAAAGGCGAGCCCCAAACTTTCATTTGGATATTCCTTCAAAAATCCTCTACAGGAAATCCTTCAACGGAGTACTTCTACGCTGCTTGTCACAACAAGAGGCCGAAGAAACACTTAAAGAAGTTCATGCTGGTCTTTGTGGAGCCCATCAGGCAGGTCCTAAGCTCTATGATCAGATAAAAAGGTTAGGTTACTATTGGCCTACCATGGTTACTGATGCAATGCAATTTGCCAAACGCTGCCAGCTATGCCAAGTTCACGGAGATTACATTCACATGCCTCCGGAATGGCTGCATCCTACAGCAATCTCATGGCCTTTCGAAGCATGGGGCATGGACATCATAGGTCCTATCTCTCCCCCTTCAAGCAAAGGTCATCGCTTCATCTTCGCCGCAACGGATTATTTCTCCAAGTGGTCAGAAGCATTTGCGTTCAACGAAATGAAGACCTCATCAGTTCTTCAGTTCCTGCGCACCAACATCATTTGTCGTTTCGGCATACCCAAGAGATTCGTCCATGATAACGGACCACAATTCCGGGATCATCGATTCTACAGGTTTTGCAACAAATACAAAATTCAAAGCTGTCCTTCGACTCCATACAATCCGGCAGCAAACGGATTAGCAGAAGCCTTCAACAAGACACTCTGCAAAATCCTCAAGAAAATGGTCTCTAGTCACAAAAGAGACTGGAGCGACAAACTGTCTGAAGCTTTGTGGGCCTATCGAACCACCGTTCGAGGACCAACCCATAGCACACCATCCTCCTTGGTCTATGGATGCGAAGCTGTCGTGCCCCTAGAGGTACAAATTCCTTCTCTGAGGGTATCTCTACAAAATGACATGACTCAAGAAATCAATGCGAAATTACGACTTCATGAGCTGGACAATCTCGATGAGAAACGGCTCGAAGCTCGACAAAGCATTGAACTTTACCAAGCACGCATGGCAGGATCTTTTGACAAAAAGGTCAGGCAACGCGCCTACAAGAAGGGTGACTTGGTTCTTGCGGTAAAAAGACCAATGGTCTTCGCTCACAAGTCCAAAGGCAAGTTTGAACCAAAATGGGAGGGACCCTACGTCATCGACAAGGTCTTCTCCAACGGCGCATATGCCCTCCTAAACATGGAAGGCGATAGATGTATGCTGCCTATCAACGGCAAGTTCTTGAAGCGGTACTACCCTTGAAGACTTACCCAACTGGGTAAGAGCAATGCCTGTGTGGCCAAAACCTGTTCTCAGGTACTCGCTCGTCAAACCCACTCTCTTTAGAATTTTCATATCAAATGTCAAAATTTCTAGAGATTCAAAAACAATGCTTACTTTCACTGTTTCATTGTTCAAAAACAAAAAAAAATCCAAGTTTAGGAGCCTCTCCCTGACTTGACCAAAACTTTCGATCCTTGAACCAAAATTCATGGTTTGAAACAAAAAATTCGGATTCAGGGATTTCCACCCTAGTCTACCTTACCTTTTACCGCCAAATGGTTTTAGGTCAAAATTTACGACCCTCGTGTCTTTAAAAAAAAAAATGGTTTTTTCAAAAACCGCGGGGAAGTGACACTTAGTCGATACTCGCAAAACTCAAAAAATCGGAAGGATGCGAACCCCATTCGATACTTCCAAAACCTCTAAAATCGTGGAGACGCAACATTTCAGTTGATATCCACAACCCAAATTTCAAAGGTTCGAGAAAACCTCAAATTTCAAAAATCACGGGGAAACGACATCAAGTCAGTACCCGCAAAACCAAAAAGTCTTGGGAAAAGCAGGGAAGCGACGCTTAGTCGATATTTGCACCCCAATTCGCGAGGAAGCGACATTCCATCGATACTTGCAAAACCCAACCCGCGAGGAAGTGACATTCCATCAATACTCGCAAAACCGAATGAGCAAGGAAGCGACATTCCATCGATACTTGCAAGACCATTCAGCGGGGAGGCGACATTTAGTCGATACCTGCATTTTGAAAGCCAAAAAATCTGGCTATAAATGCCAAAACCTGGCTCTTTTGCCAAAAAACCGGCTATAAATGCCACAAACCGGCTATCAATGCCACAAAAATTGGCTTTCACGCCGACAAATCAAAACTTGGCTTTCAAAAAATGGCTATCAATGCCACCAAACCGGCTATAAATGCCACAAATTGGCTATCAATGCCACCAAACCGGCTATAAATGCCACAAATTGGCTATCAATGCCACCAAACTGGCTATAGATGCCACAAAACAAACACCGGCTTCCATGCCAATCCAAATTTTGGCTTTTACGCCATAAAATTTCGGCTTCCATGCCAACCCAAATTTTGGCTTTTACGCCATAAAATTTCGGCTTCCATGCCATCTCAAAATTGGCTCCCATGCCACGAACAAAATTTTTGGCTCTTATGCCATCTCAAAAATCGGCTATAAATGCCACCCACAAAAAAAAACCTGACTCTCATGTCAAAACTGGCTGTAAATGCCACAAAAATCCGGCTTTCATGCCAAATTCGTTTCCCCTACCAAAACAATCATTTGACAAAAGATTTTCACAAAATGACAAAACTTTTGATCAAATCCCATTTAGCAATCGCTTTCATCACAAAAAGATTTGAGTGAGCGTAGGGAAAACAAAAAAAAAGAGTACCAAAAAAATACATGTGGTACCAAAAAAAAGGAAAGTGTTCACAAGCATTACAAAAAAAAAAGTACCAAAAAATACATGTGGTACCAAAAAAAGTGTTCACAAGCACTGCAAAAAAAAAAGAAGTACCAAAAAAATACATGTGGTACCAGAAAAAGAAGAATGGTTTCTGCTACAAAAATCAGGAGCTTAGCCAAAAATGGTCTCCAGCCAAAGCTTCAGCTCCTCAAGCAAACTTTTGGCATCAGCCGTCAGAGTTTCCAAGGCACGCCTCTTCAGGAACTTGCCATGAGATGCTGGCGAATGCCGTAACCCTTCTTTTACACCGGGAAGCTCTTCCCCAGCAGTTTGCCATCGTTCGTTTTCTAGAGTCCTCCTCTCGAGAACTTGACCGGCATCTGCAACCCTGCGGATCAGAGTACTCTCCCTGTCACGAGCCTCTGTTATAGCAGCCCACTTCACATCGACTTGTGCCTTCAAATGCTCAAGACGTTTCCTGGCCTCCTCAACTTCCCTATCAAGGACGTTAAGGTCATGCCTCAATCCGATGATGGCTAGCTCTTCCTTATTCTTCTCCCGAACTAGCTGCTTCTTGCTTTGTGTAGCCTCATTCAGGTCAGACTTAGCCTTATCAGCAGGGTCCAAGAACATCTCCTTGAAGAATTGGTCGTCAGGGAAACCCATGGTCTCAAACCACTTGTCACCCAGTGCAATGATCCTATCAACGATCGCCCTGGCACCTGTGACATCCAGACCAACCTCTTCGGTGTCGGTCAGAATCTCCTGTACATGTGGGATCATGCCAAATCCTGCCTCCAAGTGTCCAGAAAGGAGAGTCTTGACCCAAGAACTCAAAACCCGAGCCAGCACCTTCTTCGCAAATTGAAGAGACGAACTGGATGAAGATTCACCCTTCTCCGCTGATCGGCTGCTCATGTCATGTCCCATTGGAAGAGTAACAAAAGAACTCTTTTCACTTGGAGCCACTGGAGAGGGAATCTCAACACGAGGCATCTCCTCAATCATGTCTGAACTGGTCTCTACCTCCGGATCGACCTCTGGCATCCCTTGCTCTGGTTCTGAAGAAAGCGATGGACTCTCTTCTGTCACTTCAAAACCTGCAAATGAAACACAAAAAGGTATGAATATGATCCTGTTCAAAAAAAAAAAAAAAAAAAAAAAAAATCATCAGGGTCATCACTACAAAGTACCTTCTTCGACGACTGGCGGAACACTCTCTTCCTCCATGAACTCATCAGAAGCATCATCGACATTTGCGTCCATTGATGGTTCAAAGTCATCGGAATCCTGTGGCAGGTCAGCTGACAAGAAAAAATGTTAGCAAATCAAGTCGCAGGCAAAAAAAAAAAAAGAGAAAGCGAAAGAAGTTATACCAATTGGAGATTCCGGAGTCATTCCAGAGTCCCTCGGTTCTTCTTCAGATGCTAAGTCTTCATCACCGCCTCATCACCGCCTCATCGGTCGGAACCTCAGGCATCGCCAAGTCTTCATCCTCTGCTAAAAAAAAAAAGAAGCAGCAGCAGGGTGAGAAAACAAATCAGAACATGGAAAACCCCATGAGAGAAGCTAAAAAAAGAAAAAGGAAGAATCATACCTTCTCCTAGGCCTGCTGAACGGCCACATTAGAAGATCTGGCGGATCGACGAGGTACGCTTGTAACAGGCTCTTTACCCTTGTTCGCTCTGGAGGAACCACCTGCAAAGGTCGGAAAAGAAAAAGATCGTCATCAAAATGACAGGATTTCGCTAAAGAAAGAAAAAAAGGGTCACTTTGTCCCACTAAAAATCTGGCGAAATTTTGGCATGACCCCGGGGCAATTCCAAAGAAAAAGGAAATACCCCGACGGAAATAGAAAGTTTGAAGATGGGCTCAACATCGCTGCAAGCTCCGAAACTCCAAACTTTCGAAACCTCAAAATCTCCGCAAAATCAAGAAGGGCTCAACATCGCTGCGAGCTCCAAATTCCCAAATTTGCAAAGATTTTCAGGTATGCTATCACATCATGCTACTCAAATTCAATTTACAAAAAGTACATGCATGAACATCTAGATTTGCAAAAAAAAAAAAAAAACGCATTATCATGATGAGCAAAAAAAAAAAAAGAAACTTTCTCGAAAAAAAAGGGGGAGAAAGAAAAAAAAAAAGAAACTTTCTCAAACAAAAAAAAAGAGAAGAAAGAAAACAGCAAAAAAAAAAAAAAAAAAAAAAAAGGCCACGTGGCCGTACGGACCAGATCCGTACGGATCTGTCCGTACGGCCCACAAAAAAAAAAAAAAAGAAAAAAAAAAACGTGAAAAAAAAAAAGAAATCACGTGGAAAAGAAAAAAAAAAGAGAAGAAGAATAGAAAGAAAAGAAAAAGAAAAGAAAAAAAAAGAAGAAAAAAAAAGAAGAGAGAGAAACTTTCTTTTTTACCATCCTATTCTCTACATGGAGTTTTCTTGAAGGAAAAAGAGAGAAAACTTACTTGAAGCCATTGATGGAGAAGAAGAAGGAAAAAGCTTGAAGATCCTTGAAGAAGAAGCACTCTTGGTCTTGGAGCTCTCTTGAGATTGTTGCAAAAGAAAGCAATAAGAGCAAGAGATCCTACCTTCCTTTGCTTTTATAGGAGAGAGCAAATCAAAGAAGGAAACAAAGAAGAAAGGTAAGTGTTACTAATTAAGTAACCTTACCAAAAGAGAAGATATTAGAAAGATTCTTTCCCAAAAAGAAAGATGTCTTTGAGAGATTTCCTCCCAAAATCAATCAAATGAGAGATTCTCTCCAACAAAAAAGGATATTGAAGATTCTTTCCCAAAAAGAAAGATACCTTGAGATATTCTCTCCCAAATTAAGGGAATATGAGAAATTCTCTCCCATAAAGATATTTTTAGATATTCTCTATCCAAATGAGATATCTTTAGATATTCTTTACAAAAATGGCCCCACATGAGATCTAAGCCATTCTAAAAAGCTTAAGGTCCCATGGGCTAGCCCATATGAGCCAGGTTTGACCACCTAGGCACTAAAAAAAAAAAAAAAAAAGAAAAAAAAAAAAAAGAAAAAATGGGCTTTTAGTCAGAAAAAATCCCTCTTACCAAGAGCATACAATAATGGTTCCATGCCTCTTTTGAGTTGATTGGACCATACAAAAAAATCCCAAGCCCCATGAGCTTCCAAAAATCAAACCATCCAGCCTCATATACCAAATTGAGCCAAAATCTTGAAATTGACATTTCACAAAAATCCAAACCACTCCAATGGACCCACACAGTCCCGAAGAGTGACCAAAAACCAAATCCTGGTCCCCTAACTTGCCACATACAGCTTGTTAGGTCACAAGACCAAAACAAAAAACCAAACCCTGATCCCCCAACTTGCCACATACAGCTTGTTGGGTCACAAGGTCAAAACCAAAACCCGATCCCCTAACCTGCCATATATAGCTGGTTAGGTCACAAGATCAAAAACAGAAACCCAAATCCACATCCCTGATGTCATCTTCAAAACTTTGCCTCGAGATGGTGTGTGATTCCCCTCACTACCATAAAATTCCCCTGGAAGCTCAAAGGCTACTCTACCAAAGGAAAGATTGCTCAAAGACTCTTGGTCAAGACACAAGCTCTCCTTCAAAAATCTCTTCGAGGCACATCGACTACAAAAGTCAAGCAACTCGTCGCTGTACCTCGAGGGGGCATTTGTTGACACCAAAAATGTCACTTTGCCTCTTCAACATCAAGAAAGCTGCATGAAGTCGCAACCTGCCATAAATAGGCAATGCAATTTCTCAAAAAAATCAAATCTTGTCAGAATCAAACAAAAACTGCAAGATCCTTCAAGATAGCCAAGAGAAGAGTACACATGAAGTTTCGGGCCATTTCGACAACATTTGGCCTAACTTCACTTCTCCGACAGCTAAAATGGCGCTCCCGGCGGCGACATCATCGGAGACGTCAAAACTTCGATCAAAGCCTACAGATGACTCCAGCATGTCTCAAAAGGGCTCTATGCCAAATTTCAAGTCAAACCGACAACGTTTGACCCTCCATCAATGCTCGAGCAGCAAAATCAAGCCTCCCGGCGGCTGGAACCACCGAAGCCTTTGCTCATCAAACCAAGTGCATGAGTGGCTTCAACATGCTTCCAAAAGGTTGCACGTCGAATTTCAGGTCATTCCGACAACGTTTGACCAGGTTTCGATGCTCCGAGAGAAAATCAAGCCTACCGGCGGCGGAGCAACCCGGGACCATGACATCCAAAACGGAGCCCATAGAATGTCTCAAAATGACTCCAATAGGCTCCCCGTCAAATTTCAGGTCAATCGGACATCGTTTGACCGCACATCAAAGCTCGGCATTTTCCCCGCAGCAAAATCAAGTGAAGCATCGACGGGACCCCAAACGGCTTCAAAACTCAAACAAAAGCCTATGGTTGGTCTTATTTATTGCTCAGGAGGCTTCACCTCAAATTTCAGGTCATTCCGACATCATTTGACCAAGTTTCGACTTCTGGCGGAAAATCAGCAGCTCTACGCGACAAAGTCTTCGGCTTTCCCGGAAAATTAGAAACTTTGCACTCTAAAAATGCAAGGATTCTCATCAAGTTTTCTACAGGGAAATCAAGCCAATAAATGAGAAGAAATGTCAAGAAAAATACAGAAGAAAACGGCGACCATGGAGGTCCGGGTCACCGGATTTTCCGCCGGTGACCCGTTTTTCCGTCTTTCTTCGCGTTTCGCGCACTTTGGCCCCTGTGGTTTCCTGAAAATGTGATTTTTAGTGCTCTAAATTGACTCATATCCGACGACATCTCGGATCCGCCGTCAAAAGCATAAAATCATCATTGATCGCTCCAAGATCGCCAACCGGTCGACCAAGAAAGTGCACTTTCTGTCCGACCGATCGTGAAATCGACAAGACAGATGTCACCGGCCCACTCTTAGCTATCAATGTCTGAAGTTACATGTTCATCCGATGTCGATCAGCATGTAGATCCATCGATGATCATCGCCAGAAGAATTCCAGAAGACACGGCATGGCCCGCGACTCTTCGACTGCTCGACGACCAATTAATGTGGTTAATTGACTAGCTTTATTGCAGTCATTAATTCATTTCTTTGGACGGCCCAATCAGAAGCAAGCATTTGGGAGTTACAAGTCAATTGATTCATGGCATTTAAACCATGAAACTCCTCCCATTATGGTAATTAAGGTGATTAAAAGCCCTTAATCTCCATCGGCCAATCAGATTCAAGGAAAAAGGAGTTACAAAATCAAGAAATAAATCTTGTAACTCCTCCCATTAAAGCCATTAAGGCTCATAAACCCTCCTAAATGGCTACCAAAGGCCTATAAATAGGAGAGCATTCCATTGAAATTCAGATCGGGGAAAAATCGGAAAAAAGAGGAGAAAATCAGAAGATCAGAAAAAAAAGATCAGAAAGAGATCTGAGAGAAAGAAAAAGAGAGAAAAACTCTGCTGAAGTTCTGCACCGGCCACCACTACAAGGTGACAAAAGTCCCTTGGGGGGCACCCCCCCCAAGGTCCTTGCCTTCTCCTGCTGCCTCCAATGGCTTAGACGTGGCTTTTCAGCCCGTCTACTTAGCTTTTTATTGGACATAGGACCTTCTCTTGGTCTTTGTCCTCTAAAAACCTGAGGTTATAGCCAAGCCAAGCGAATCAAGAGCATCTTCTGTTCTCATCTGCATGGATGATGGCGAAGCCCATACATGGCTTGCGACCGTCAATCTGAACGAGTCCCCCACAATCTCCTGAAAAGTTAGATCTTCCTTTTCTTGCTTTTCATTGTAGTTTGTATTTTTCTAAAAGAGACAAAAATCACAACTCTTGTCTTTCATTATTGATGAGAATTGTAAATCGGCTATAAACGCCAAAATCGGCTGTAAATGCCAAACAAAATCGCCTTTCACGGCAAACCAAGAAAATGTCTCTTTTCTTAAATATTTGTGCAATGGAAAACTTGAAAGAAGTTGATTTCCTTTTTACTTGCGAAGGTTGATCTCCGGATTACCACTTGCAATTCCAAGTAAAAATAGAAAATCTGGCACACCCACACAAAAGAAATGTTGATGCACGCTTCAGGGCCCGCCAGGGCGCGAAAGGGTCGGACCCGACGGACTCCCACGTTCCGCCGACCCCGGTAGCCGCCCCAGCAGGCGCCTCGGAGCGCGTTCCATCAGAGACCTGGATTTCTCTGAATTCTAGTGTAGGCAGTTGACCGCACTGCAGGTTGGTTGACCGGGTACACACACCTGCCAATTCTAGAAATTTGGATTTTTGCCCGTTCAATCCAATCTCCAATGAAAACCCATCTAAACCATCTCCAATCCACACCATTCATTACATAAACATATAAAACCAACCATGGATTGAGGAACAAACATGGATACCACATAACCACCAGACTTATCTAATTTCACTTGCAACTTAGCCTTACAATCAAATCTTGTTTCCATTCGACTTCTTTGAACAAATTCCTTACCAATCCAGTGTTTCTCATCTGTTTTACCCTCCTTTGAACAGACAAATCGCTTCCATACAACCTCCCCATCTTTACCTCTACTATTAGATTCTTTTCTTCTACTAAATCCAGCAAGTTTTCCATAAGCATTGTAAAAGTTATATGCCACATCTAAATCATCAAAATGCATGCCCAATCTTGGTGTTATGTTTTCATCTACAAGCGGATAGTGGACAATTGATGATGAGGAGGAGGTCATATCCTTATGCAATCCGTATGACAAATAAATAAAATTGGTCATGAACAATTTTGGAGATGTTAGATATTATTTTTCTTAAAGTGATAGCTAATCTATTGTTCATTAATCCAATGATCAATGAAGAATTGTATTCGAAATTAGAGATCTAGACTGAGATGAAAAAAAACCCAATAAACAGGTCAAAAGCAATCATCCCTACAAAAAAGGTTGAAACCACCCAAAATTCAGGCAACAACTAAAGCAAAAGTAAGCATATTAACAATCAGCCACAATAATTATGCACATTCAGTTACATATATAGATTGTGATTTTTCTGCATTTGCATTTTTTACCCACTTTCATCAAAGATCATAACCACTGACATGCTCTGTATTCAAGTGAAGATACATATAAATATATCTCTTTCTGATACAGACGGCAAGTATTGATGTGTTCAAAGGAAAGCTCTTTCTGATACATATAAATACATTCAGTTACATATATATATATATATATATATATATATATATATATGTATCTCTTATTGATACATATAAATACATCTCTTTCTGATACATCAAAGAAAAGCTCAAAACAAACCAAGACAACAATTATACAGACGGCAAGTAAATTGCAGACCATTTTCAAGACTCTAAGATTTTATTCCATCACATATCTGATGTCATCTATCATTCCATAAAACAAAATAAATACATAACAAACGAAAGAGAGAGATCTAACATTCAGTTACATATGAATCATCTCTTGAAAATCCCAATCGAAAACAGGATCGGCTACATCTATTGAAGAACAAAAGAGCATAAACTTAATGAAAACAGTAACAAAACTTCGATCGAGAACTCAGATGCTTTCACCAATTCCAAAAACAGAGATGACGATACGATTCAACATCTGCAACTATGGAAAGAAGAAGGAAAACCCAATCAACCACTATAGCTAAAACAACAACCTTAAATTTAGCCACCCAATCAACATTAAATTTACCACCATGATTAAGGACACCACCAGCTAAAACATTAATTTTTTCTTTGCCCGCTATAGCTACTTGTCTAATGTCAAAAAATCTATGAATTTCTTCTTTACTGATGCCCAACGAGTAATTCTTGCCTTGATGATTTTATCAGTTCCAATACCCCTCTTCTTTATGCATTTCCTATGCTTCAAAAGTTCTTTTATTCCCTTCTTTCCATAATGACCATCACTGCCCTAGGAACCATTCTCCACAAGATTTGACCTCTTTTTCAAAAGGACCTGCTCACAAAAATATGTAGAAGTCTTCCAATGAAGGTACCCCAGCCAAACAACTACAAAATGATCAATAAGGCTGCTAAATACTTATCTTGAAAAAACCCTAGATAGTTATGTCTATAAAGGAATAGCAGGGGGAATGCATCTGTACCTTCGTATAACCAAATATAAACGAAGGTCGAAGAGAGAAGGAGAAAAGGCGAAAACAACTGGAGTCGGTATTTATAAAAGATCCGGCAAGAAGATTCGGAACGACTGACCGAGAGAGCGTCCGGTGAGGGAGATTTGTGCGCAGATCGGTGCAGCAGTGAGATCAGAGGGCTCTCTTCGCTGATAGAGAGAGAAGCGAGAGACAGAGGAGAGACAGAGGCGGGAGAGACATGCGCAGATCGGTGCAGCAACGAGGGAGAGATGTGCGCAGATCAGTGCAGCAGCGAGATCAGGCGACCGAGAGAGATTCCATCAGAGAGAGATTTGCTGAGCTGAGAGAGAGAGAGAGGGGCAAGAGACAGAGGGGAGACAGAGGCAGCAGACCGAGAGAGCGACCGAGAGAACTGAGAGATCAGGCGACCGAGATCAGGCGACTGAGAGAGCTGAGAGAGAGAGAGAGAGAGGCGGGAGAAATGCATTCCTGGTTTTAGGTCTTGGATGAAATATGAGCGGGCTTCTCAAAATGTGATCTGAATGCATTTTAACTTAAGTAGCTTCACACGATCCGGAGCCTCACACGTTTCCAGCTGATTTTAAAGTCCACTGCAGTGTAGGAGAGTAGTCCCCAACCATAAAAACACTTTTATGACCCATCACCAATCTTCAAATCGGGCCATTGATTTTCTAAATAAGAGAACTCATCCATCAATGGCAAAAAATCCAAGAAAACTTGCTCAAAGGTAGATCTAATCAATTCTAACATCATTTGGATGGAAATTACAGAATCAGCAACAAAAATCATGCATATGCTAGGTAAGTATATTGCACTTGTCTCAATCCAAAAGCAAGGAGATAGGGAGGTAAAAGTGAGATCCAAAGTTCCAAAATAGAAATTCCAGCTCCTATGGCTTTCCAAACACTCAAACCACAACAAAAACTCAAATCTAGAGTGATATCTAACACCTAACCCAAATCCACAAGAGAATTGCTATAAGGAAGGGAAATCTAGAGAGAGAAAGAGATTTTTAGGGAAATTGAACTAGAAGGAGAAGAGTACCTTGATTAGAAGAGAGAGATGAGATATATAAGATAGAGATCCTTAAGAGGAGCGGTAGCTGATCTTGAAGATGATAATCCCCTTCTTCTTCTTGTAACTAGGATTCTAGATCTAAGGTTTTAGAGAGAGAAAAGGGATGGAGATGAGAGAATTAGAGGGAAAATGAGAGAGAAGAGAGAAAAGAGAGGGAAATGTGAGTTGAGATGAGTAGCATACGTATGAGATGGGATGGGTGTATTTTATATAGGTTGGGGTTGGCTAGGTACTAAAATACTATTTTAGTTAACATAGGATTACTTTGGTCTTTTGGTAGGAATTCTCAAAGCTTCTGAAGCAGAGACCACACCCCCCCCCCCCCCCATAGTAAATCATAATTCCTAACTGTTGACACCAAAAATGTCACTTTGCCTCTTCAACATCAAGAAAGCTGCATGAAGTCGCAACCTGCCATAAATAGGCAATGCAATTTCTCCAAAAAATCAAATCTTGTCAGAATCAAACAAAAACTGCAAGATCCTTCAAGATAGCCAAGAGAAGAGTACACATGAAGTTTCGGGCCATTTCAGAATCATTTGGCTTAACTTCGCTTCTCCGACAGCTAAAATGGCGCTCCCGGCGGCGACATCATCGGAGACGTTAAAACTTCGATCAGAGCCTACGGATGACTCCAGCATGTCTCAAAAGGGCTCCATGCCAAATTTCAAGTCAAACCGACAACGTTTGACCCTCCATCAATGCTCGAGCAGCAAAATCAAGCCTCCCGGCGGCGGGAACCACCGAAGCCTTCGTTCATCAAACCAAGTGCATGAGTGGCTTCAACATGCTTCCAAAAGGCTGCACGTCGAATTTCAGGTCATTCCGACAACGTTTGACCAGGTTTCGACGCTCCGAAAGAAAATCAAGCCTACCGGCGGCGGAGCTCCCGGGACCATGGTTTCCAAGACAGAGCCTGTGGATCATCTCAAAATGACTCCAATAGGTTCCCTGTCAAATTTCAGGTCAATCGGACATCGTTTGACCGCACATCAAAGCTCGGCATTTTCCCCGCAGCAAAATCAAGTGAAGCATCGATGGGACCCCAAACGGCTTCAAAACTCAAACAAAAGCCTATGGTTGGTCTTATTTATTGCTCAGGAGGCTTCACCTCAAATTTCAGGTCATTCTGACATCGTTTGACCAAGTTTCAGCTTCTGGCGGAAAATCAGCAGCTCTACACGACAAAGTCGTCGGCTTTCTCGGAAAATTGGAAACTTTGCACTCTAAAGATGCAAGGATTCTCATCAGGTTTTCTACAGGGAAATCAAGCCAATAAATGAGAAGAAATGTCAGGAAAAATACAGAAGAAAAAGGCGACGAAAAAGACCTCAAAACGACCGCAAAACGGGCTCCGAAGGGAAAAATTCCCCCAAGGTCGCAGGCCCCGCGACCATGGAAGTCCGGGTCACCGGATTTTCCGCTGGTGACCCGTTTTTCCGTCTTTTTTCGCGTTTCGCGCACTTTGGCCCCTGTGGTTTCCTGAAAATGTGATTTTTAGTGCTTGAAATTGACTCATATCCTCCGACATCCGTCAAAATCACGGGTCAACCTCCAAAAGCATAAAATCATCATTGATCGCTCCAAGATCGCCAACCGGTCGACCAAAAAAAGTGCTCTTTCTGTCCGACCGATCGAGAAATCGACAAGACAGATGTCACCGGCCCGCTCTTAGCTATCAATGTCTGAAGTTACATGTTCATCCGATGTCGATCAGCATGAAGATCCATCGATGATCATCGCCAGAAGAATTCCAGAAGACACGGCACGGCCCGCGCCTCT
This sequence comes from Umbellularia californica, assembly GCA_028538565.1. NCBI lineage: Eukaryota > Viridiplantae > Streptophyta > Magnoliopsida > Laurales > Lauraceae > Umbellularia > Umbellularia californica. The sequence continues at coordinate 44,489,817 of JAPQWN010000004.1, forward strand.
TCGACTGCTCGGCGACCAATTAATGTGGTTAATTGACTAGCTTTATTGCAGTCATTAATTCATTTCTTTGGACGGCCCAATCAGAAGCAAGCATTTGGGAGTTACAAGTCAATTGATTCATGGCATTTAAACCATGAAACTCCTCCCATTATGGTAATTAAGGTGATTAAAAGCCCTTAATCTCCATCGGCCAATCAGATTCAAGGAAAAAGGAGTTACAAAATCAAGAAATAAATCTTGTAACTCCTCCCATTAAAGCCATTAAGGCTCATAAACCCTCCTAAATGGCTACCAAAAGCCTATAAATAGGAGAGCATTCCATTGAAATGGAGATGAGAAAATCGAGATCGATCGATCGGAAAGAATCCAGAGCTCGTATCCAGAGAAAGAAAAAAGAGAGAAAAAACTCTGCTGAAGTTCTGCACCGGCCACCACTACAAGGTGACAAAAGTCCCTTGGGGGGCACCCCCCCTCAAGGTCCTTGCCTTCTCCTGCTGCCTCCAATGGCTTAGACGTGGCTTTTCAGCCCGTCTACTTAGCTTTTTATTGGACATAGGACCTTCTCTTGGTCTTTGTCCTCTAAAAACCTGAGGTTATAGCCAAGCCAAGCGAATCAAGAGCATCCTCTGTTCTCATCTGGATGGATGACGGCGAAGCCCACACATGGCTTGCGACCGTCAATCTGAACGAGTCCCCCACAATCTCCTGAAAAGTTAGATCTTCTTTTTCTTGCTTTTCATTGTAGTTTGTATTTTTCTAAAAGAGACAAAAATCACAACTCTTGTCTTTTTCATTATTGATGAGAATTGTAAATCGGCTATAAACGCCAAAATCGGCTATAAATGCCAAACAAAATCGCCTTTCACGGCAAACTAAGAAAATGTCTCTTTTCTTAAATATATGCGCAATGGAAAACTTGAAAGAAGTTGATTTCCTTTTTACTTGCGAAGGTTGATCTCCGGATTACCACTTGCAATTCCAAGTAAAATAGAAAATCTGGCACACCCACCCAAAAAAAAATGTTGATGCACGCTTCAGGCCCGCCAGGGCGCGAAAGGGCCGGACCCGACGGACTCCCACGTTCCGCCGACCCCGGTAGCCGCCCCACGGCGCCTCGGAGCGCGTTCCATCAAGCTGGCACGCCCGGTGGGACTCGTTCATTTGAGAACACGGTGCTTGGAAATGAAATATTTGCATATCATACTTTTTGCTCTATGCTTATACTTCTTTTCCGGATTCCTTGGCTACTTTCTAGCTGGTAGCCTATGTTGGATTTTGCATCCTAAAAAAACATGAGATGGGATTTTTTGGAAATTTCTATTTCTTTGAGTTTGTTTCCATTCTTTCTCTTTTCAAAAAAAAAAATCAGCTTTCTTAGTTTGAATTCAAAATTGAGAAACTTTGATCCTATCCTATCGTTCTTTGGTGCTTGCAGAAATGTTGAGCCCGTTCGACTAAGGTTTTGGACCATCGTTTCTCTTCGATGAGTTCATTAGAGATTTCAAAAAAAAAAAAAATCAGTTTTCTTAGTTTGGATTCAAAATTGAGAAACTTTGATCCTATCCTATCGTTCTTTGGTGCTTGCAGAAATGTTGAGCCCGTTCGACTAAGGTTTTGGACCATCGTTTCTCTTCGATGAGTTCATTAGAGATTTCAAAAAAAAATTATTAAAAAAAAAAAAAAAATCAGTTTTCTTAGTTTGGATTCAAAATTGAGAAACTTTGATCCTATCCTATCGTTCTTTGGTGCTTGCAGAAATGTTGAGCCCGTTCGACTAAGGTTTTGGGCCATCGTTTCTCTTCGATGAGTCTATTTGGGATTTTTTATAAAGAAGGACATAGACCACTAAGGTTAAACCAATTGCGTTCTTTGATCACGATTGATTCAAGAAAAGCCTTGTCCAGAGTGTGGAGACAGCTTGACTGTTCTAGGCAAGGGTCCTCCAAACGGGTTCATTAAGTAATCCTACCCTTACCTGGGGGCAATTCTATCAATTGAGGTTTCATAAGACCGGGTTAGGAGGCCTATGTGTACTCTCTCGTCTTTAAATCTTAAAAAATTAAAAAAAAAAAAATAAAAAAAAGATATTCAAAAAAAAAATCTTAAAAAAAAAAAACAAAAATTTTCAAAAAAAAAAAAATAAATAAAAATATATTTAAAAAAAATAAAAATAAAAATAATAAAATAAAAAAAATCATTTAAAAAAAAAAATCTCCAAAAACTCGTCACTTTTGATTTCAGATCTGAGAAATTTTGGTTTCTTCTTTTCTGAGCACTGGCGCTCGCGGAAATCGCCGAGACCGTGTTCAGATCAGAATACCATTTGCTCTCCTTGATGGAACCAATCTTGACATTTCAAAAAAAAAACTCGTCACTTTTGGATTCAGATTCGAGAAATTGTGGTCTCTTCCCTTCTGAGTACTGGCGCTCGCGGAAATCGTTGAGCCCGTATTTGAATCGGAATGCCACTTGCTCTCTTTGACGAATCCATTTCTGACCTTTCAAAACAAAGAATCCCATCTCATGGATGCGATCTCCAACATTTGTGCATAGCAGTACTGGTACGCCATTTCAGGGTCTACTGTATCTGTGACCGGCACATTTGTAACTCCTACCTTATATTCTTCTTATCTCGAGCAAGCCCTGCTTCTCGATAAGTCGAATTTAGGTTTACAATTGCTTCTAGCAGTCACTGGAACGCTCATTCTGGGCTCACCATACTTGCTGTCAGAACAATTGTACCATCTATGGCTTTTTGCCTTCTTCATGTCGCTTGGGTCATATCCCTTAAGCGATTTGAAAAGACAACCATAGGAATTTCCATTTATGATCATTATATTCTTGTGATTACTAATGGATGTGGTCTTGTTTCAGAACTTTTTTCGAAACTAACAATGGCAGCCTTAACCATTATCTTCGATGAGAACAAGCACCAACTCATGCTTCAACAGAAGCAAAGCGCGCGCACTCATAAGCGCCCTGTCAGCTGCCGAAGCGTTAACTCCCTCGGCAACTCTCTGAACTCCGGGTCGACCTCGACTCCCCGGACTATCTTCTTTGGGACGCTGGGACCATTCCCACTTCCCGAAGAACAAACTGCGCCTGCCAAAAGGCAGAAGATCGCCTCTCAACGTGTCACTCCCGTGACACCAAAGGCGAGCGCCCAAAAGCCCGAAGCCCGCGGCACCCCCGCGAAGCCTCGACCCACAAACAACCAGGTCTATCCCAAGACTTGGTCTCCAAGATCTTCCCCAAGCCAGCATACCTGGCCCCACTCAAAGAGAACCAGTTCTACCCTCTTGCCTACATGAAAGAGGAGAGACCCATCTCCAACCTGACTCCCAAGTCAACCCAGCATGAGCCGGCTTGTTCCTACAGGCCCAAAATCAGATCATGCATCACCAGGCCTCTACAAGCACCTGCCAAGGCCTACACTCCTTCAGTTCGACCCTTCATCTCTACAGGGGCCGAACTCGAAAGGTTTAAAGCTTCGCTGCAACAGGCAAAGGACCGGGTCCGGATCCTGTCCTTGCCTAGCTACAAAGAAGACAGGCTCGGCTGCTGCGCCCGAGGGAGCACATCCTTCATCGTCAGAGCCCAGCCAGAGCTGACTGAAGCTCAAATCGCTCGTCGAGCACGCCGCCGTGCTTCATATCGACAAAAGAGACTAGAGAAGCAACAGACCCAGCCTCCTACACTTCAAGTCTCCCACAAATGGGTCGAAAAAGAAAGACCCGACCAAGTTGCTGCCGTCCATATGGTTGGAAAAACCAGAAGACGCCAAAGGTCAGCATCAAAAATCCATGTCCGACGTCCGGTGACCCGTAGCGTCACCAGGACACAAAGACATCCCGAAGAATCTCCTGCCCCTTCAAGCCAAGGACGGGAGAGTAATCCTTCATCAAGCTCTTCATCAAAAAGAATGAGCCCCAGCTCGGTCACCAGGACGATTTCTTCGTTCGAATCCCGAGGGATGAACATCTTGGCTACAAGTTCTGAGCCGCCACCTCAGAATCCACCTCGAGATGATGCTCTCACACGCATCCAGCAGTTGGAACAAGGCCAGCAGAGGATTGAAACTCTGATGGAAAACCTTCTCCTTGTCGTCCAAAATCAGGTGAACAATGAGCCTCCTCCGAATCATAGCAATAACGAGGGAAATGGAGAAGAAAATGAGTCACGCGCCCTCACCAAAAAGGACGTAGACAGTATCCTCGCCAAAGCTAAAGAAGAGGATATACTCAAAGAGCATGGGATCAAGCCACCATATCCTTTATGGATGGACTCGGTCCCGTTCCCCACAAAATTCAAGCATCCTACTCTCCAAACATATACGGGGAAAGGATCGGCCAGACAGCACGTCATCCACTTCAAGATCTTGACGGGAGCTATCGCGGATCAAGATGCACTCAAGATTCGCCTCTTTGCAAGTACCCTAAAAGGTACGGCCTTCGATTGGTACTCCACTCTGCCGGAGAACTCCATTCAGAACTGGGCTATGCTGGAGACACGCTTCCTGACCCACTTCCAAGGTGAGGATCATCCTGTTACTATGGCTCAGCTCTGCAGCCTAAAACAGGGAGAGAATGAGTCAACTTATGACTTCATTCACAAGTGGAAAGCAATGGCATACAAATGTTCAGATGTATTGCCACATGCGTCGCTAGTCGACATCTGCCGAAACAACATGAGAGCTAAAATCTGCTCCATGATCATCGGCAATAAATCAAAGAACCTGGGGGAACTCCTCGAAGCTTCCATGGAAGCTGAAATGGTGATCAAAGACCTCAACAGTCAGAAGTCATCAAGAAAAGAGCCAACCGCCATTGCAACCTCTAAACCAAAGAAGAAAGAGGTCCTTAATGTGCAAACCAAGTCAGCTCCTCAGCAACCAAAGAAAGCTGAAAATAGAGCTGCAGGTAAGAGACCTGAACTCTCTGATGCCTTCAAAGAGCGAGTAGAAAAGAAATATCCGTTCGATGAAGACGTCGAAGAAATCTTTGAGGCTCTCGTAGCAAATGGCAAACTCATTTTGCCAGAGCCCAAAAGACCTGGAGACGTTGGCAAAACCAATGATCCTCGGTACTGTCCATACCACCAGATGGTCTCGCATCCTCTCAATCAATGCTTTGTTGTGAGAGAGAAGATAAACGAGATGTGGAAAAACGGAGTCATCACCTTTGACAAAAATTATGGCCCCGCCTCCGTCAACATGGTGTCACGTGGACAAACACCAAAATCACCGAAGAAGAAGATCACTACTTCCTTCAAGGTGATAAAAAGAATTCAAACGTCCGAAGTGTTGGTTCCTTGCCCGACACCAGACGGACAACCCATATGGGTACATCCCGATCTCCTGGAAGATGAAAATTGGGAGATCGTCAAAACAAAGCCGACCGCTCAGCAGCGAAGGCAAGCCAAGAAACATCTCCTCAAGTTCAAACGGTAAGAGAAGACCCAGCCAAAACAAGAAGTTCATGAAAAGGCAGAGGCCTCCTCTACCACTTCACTCGGGACAACAGAAACGTCCCTTCCAGAGACTTCAAAGGCGGTAAGAAACTTCACTCTCAGTGATTTCATGCCACCTCAATTCAAAAAAGAAGCCATGCAGGGGGCATCATACTCTTGCAACTCGGTAGTTGGATTCTCCATTGATGGATACGAGTCTAGCGACACCGACGATGGATTCGAGCCCAACTACACCGGCGAGTGGGAGGAATCTCTTGAAACAGGAGAGTATCTCTCCGACGAAGAATGGGTTCCTGAAACTCACCTTATGCCAGTAATCTGGTATAACCCCTTGCAACCACAAGGATCCTGGTCTGATGATGAAGAAGACCAAGAGGCTGTACAAGAAGATGCTATTAACCCAGCACCTGTCATTGCTCCAGTGGAAATCAACTATGTTGAGCCACACGGAGAAGACGAAGAAGAGGATCTGGCTCCCATGCCTGATCTTGAAGAATATGCAAGGATCTTGCAGCGTCTCGCTCTAGAACAAGAGCAAGATCGTGTTAACGAGCCTCCTCGCAACCCAGAGCCTGAAGTCCCTGAAGATAATCAGGTACATCCACCCTTAACTCCTGAAAATGGAGAACATTGCTGGATAGATGATCCTCTTACATCCGAGGATGAGTCTGACTCCGAGCAGGCAACATCTCCTATCAGAGCTTCCTGTAATGTAATATATCAGGACTATAGCTCTTCTGAAGCGTCGTCTGATGAGATTACCTACACTCCGACGACGCCTAGCAATGTATCCTCTGGAGTTACCTCATCTCACGTGACTTTCACAGAGATGACACCCTCTCAGGTTTCTTCTCCTGAGACTGTGACTTCAGGATACACATTCTTCCCGACTCATTATCATGAAGAAAACCCAACTTGGGGTGATGGATGGGTCAACGAAGAAGAAAAGCTGCTGGATGCTGTTCAGGACTTGCTCCCGGAAAATGCTCCGTGCAACACAATCACTGAGGATGGCAACTCTGCTGCAGATACATCCCCAGTAGATGAAAAACGACAGCCTCTTGATCCTGAAGACAATCTTCCAAACGAAGATCCTTCTCAAGAAGCTCTCGAAGTTGGTAGAGGCACCCGTTCGGGCCGGGATTACCACAAAAATTACAACCAATCTTCCTTTACTTATGTAAATCCTTCGGGAAAAGATGTTGTAAGCGTCCCCAGTGGCAACAATGATGAACATGCAGGCCCTAAGGAGGCTTTCAAGTATGACTTGGTTGAGCACTTCAAACACATACCTGCACGTCTTCACATCCTGGATTTATTACGAATGTCTCCACGCACTCGTGATAATCTCATCTCAGAATTACAAAAACTGAATGAGGATGTCGACAAACATGCCCCGCAAGTCCTCCAAATTGAAATGGACTACCGGGTCAAAAACTCTGAAACTTCTTCAAAGGGAGAAAAGAAAACTGAGGGATCATGCATCCAATGCCTCTCGGTTCAAAAGGCAGCCAGTGCAACCATCGCCTTCACTAAGGAAGACCTCCTACTTGGCGAAGCAAGGCACAACCGACCCCTGTACTTCACAGGGTACATCAAAGAAATGCCGATACATAGAGTTCAGATCGACCCAGGTTCTGCACTCAACCTTATCTCCACTTCGGCTCTTGAAGAGTTGGGCATCCCACCCAGCAAGCTAAGCCACACATCTGTATCTATCTTTGGATACGATGGGAGCACTCAAAGGCCTATCGGCAAAATCAGGTTCAAATTGCAAATCGGTGATCTTATCTCTGAGGTCACTGTGTATGCAATAAAAACCCCCTCATGCTACAACATCCTTCTCGGACGTCCTTGGATACACGAGAACGGTGTTGTCCCTTCAACTCTACATCAATGCATCAAGTTCGTCGGCGACGACGGCATAGTACATCGTGTCTTTGCGGACAGAAAACCCTTCAAAGGTAAAGAAGTCCACTTCGCAGACTCCCAGATGTATGAAGGAGAAAAAGAAGAAGAGGAAATAGCACCCCCTGCTGAAAATCTCCAGAAAGATAAAGGCAAGGCTCCTCAAAAATCACCGGAAGAAAACAAACCCTCCGGCAAATTAGAAGAGAGTAGTCAATCTCCCTTCGCTATCTCCCTCAAGAATTCAAAACCTTTGGTCATCACGACTAAAGTGAAGAAGGCGAAACAAAAGCCTGGGGGCAAATTTGTTGTCTCTCTCGTGTCTATCATGCAAGACACAGACTCAGACTCAGAGCCAGAAGACGATGCATCGTCAAGCCAAGCTGACACTCAGCAAGTTCAGCCTGCTCTCACTCCGATGGAGACACCTGCTGATGTAGAAGATCCTACGTCTGCTACCTTTGTTGTTCCGGCAACATCACCAAAGCAAAGGCCGATCTTCTTCCATAGATCGGACGCTTCTTCATCAAACTCCATGCTGGAACCTTTCCAAAATGAAGGTATGCCTCAGCTATCTCTATATAGTCCTGTGGCACAAGTAATTATGAAGAAAATGGGCTATGACGCTCAAAACCCAGTCGGTTTGGGAGAAAGACGCGGTATTCTCACGCCATTGGAGCCCGCCTTGACCAAAAGCCAGCTGGAAGATTGGAGACTCTACGGTCATGTATAAAAGTCTTCATATGGGTTAGGATATGATCCTGATACTCCTCTGAGACAGTTGACACAAAAGCTTAAAAGTCGTTTTACCGACCAAGCCTCAACATCTCAAGTCCATGAAGACATCGATCTCCCTGGATATCTCTTTAAAGAGTTACCTGACAAAGATCCAGGAAGCTCATCCAATTGGTATGATTTCTCTGATGATAAAGAGGAATCGTCCGATAATACAGACTTGTGGCATCCTGACCCAGAAGAACCCTCGTCTCCAAAAGAAATACCAGACTCAACAGGCGATTGGGACTATCTCATAGCAAGCCTTGAGGAGATCACCAATCAAGAAAATCCATGGAAAGGAACAGAGCCTTGGTCTGGTAATGCAGTTGAAACTCCAGAAGGTTTCGTTGAGTTGGAAGCCTCCGAAAATATTGTGGAGGAACCACCTTCGAACCTTCCGACAGAAGATCCTGTTGAAAAGATAAACTTGGGAACACCTGATAACCCACGTCCTGTATTCATAAGCAAGAATATAAAGGATGATGAGTTACCCGAGTATATCGCTTTTCTTCGTGAGTTCGTTGATTGCTTTGCATGGTCCTATGCTGAAATGCCTGGTTTAGACCCCAAAGTAGCAGTCCACAAACTCAATCTTCAAGAAGACATCAAGCCTGTCAAACAAGGCCAAAGAAGATTCCGTCCAGATGTGATGGATAAAATTGAACAAGAAGTTCAAAAACTCAAAAGCGTTGGCTTCATCCGTGAGGAACAACATCCAGAGTGGTTGGCCAATATTGTCCCCGTGACAAAGAAAACTTGGTAGATCAGAGTCTGTATTGACTATAGAGACTTGAATGGCGCTTGCCCTAAAGATGAATTCCTGCTCCCCATACCGGAGGTGATGATTGACAATACCTGCGGATTCGAGCGAATGACATTCATGGATGGCTTCTCTGGTTACAATCAGATAAAGATGCATCCCGAGGATGAAAAACACACTTCATTTCGGACTCCGTTTGGCGTGTATTGCTACACTGTCATGCCATTTGGTCTGAAAAATGCTGGTGCCACATATCAGAGGGCTATGATGAAAATATTCCAAGATATGCAGCACAAGACGGTCGAATGTTACGTTGATGACCTCGCCGTCAAAAGCAGAAGAAAAGAAGACCATCTCAAAGATCTTCGGGAAGTCTTCCTCCGACTTCGCAAACACAAACTGCGGATGAATCCTCTAAAATGCTTCTTCGGCGTCTCGTCGGGTAAGTTTCTCGGATTCCTTGTTCGGAAAGCTGGAATAGAACTTGACCCCATAAAAGTCAAGGCTATTCTAGAAATGCCCTCTCCAAGAACCCTAAGGGAACTAAAAGGGCTTCAAGGGAGATTGGCCTACATCAGACGGTTCATCTCCAATCTTTCGGGGAAATGCCGTCCATTCTCTCGATTGATGAAAAAAGGTGTAGACTTTGTCTGGGATGCCGACTGCGAAGCCGCATTTCAAGATATCAAGTCATACCTGACCAAACCTCCAGTGTTAGCTGCCCCTGCCACTGGAAAACCATTCATCTTGTACACAAGAGCTCTTGATCATTCTGTAGGCGCTCTGCTTGCACAAGAGAATGGTGAGGGAAAAGAAGCTGCTCTATACTACCTCAGCCGCATGCTAGTAGGTGCAGAGCATCGCTACTCTCCAGTCGAAAAAGAATGCCTTGCAGTGATGTTCGCCGTACAAAAGCTACGTCACTACTTGCTTTCCAACACAGTCTACCTGGTCTCGAGGATCAACCTCTTGAAGGTCCTTGTCACGAAGGCCGGTTCTCTCAATGCCCGACTGGCAAAATGGTCCATCCTCTTGTCACAATTTGATATTAGGTATGTGCCACAAAAAGCAATCAAAGGCCAAGCTCTAGCAGATTTCCTCGCAGAGCATCCATTGCCTAAAGATTCACCACTCAGAGATGATCTCCCAGACGAACCTGTCTACAACGTGGAGACTTCCTCACCAAATGCCTCCTGGGACATGTACTTTGACGGTGCAACCAGGACAAATGAAAACAGAAAGCTGATCTCGGGAGTTGGCATCCTCTTTGTTAGCCCCGACAAATGCATGATTCCACACGCTTTCTCGCTACTGGAACCATGCACAAACAATGCAGCTGAATACCAAGCTCTGATCTTAGGATTGGAACTCGCCATCGAATCTGGTATCACCATGCTGGAAGTCTTTGGAGACTCTCAACTGATCGTCAACCAGATGAATCAGAAATATGAAGTCAGGAAGCCTGATCTGCTGCCTTATTACAACAAGGCACAATCGCTTCTGCAAAAGTTTGACATCTGTCACATCACCCACATTCGTAGAGGTGAAAACATCCGTGCAGATGCCCTGGCTGGACTTGCCGCATCAATGGCGATCCAGGAAGGAAAAAACATGCAAATTACAGTGAATGAGAGAAGGATCCTCCCTCCTCTTAACACACACCAAGCAGTTGCTGAATGCCACCGAGTGGTTGGAAGTCGGATCTCTATCCTTCAAACTTCAATCGGCGACTGGAGGGATCCGTTCATTGATTACACTAAGTTCGGAATCCTACCTGAAGATCCAAAAGAACGGGTAAGCATCCAAAGGCGAGCCCCAAACTTTCATTTGGATATCCCTTCAAAAATCCTTTACAGGAAATCCTTCAATGGAGTACTCCTACGCTGCTTGTCACAACAAGAAGCTGAAGAAACACTCAAAGAAGTTCACGCTGGTCTTTGTGGAGCTCATCAGGCTGGTCCCAAGCTCTACGACCAAATCAAAAGGTTGGGTTACTACTGGCCTACCATGGTACCCGACGCAATGCAATTTGCTAAGCGCTGCCAACAATGCCAAGTTCATGGAGACTACATTCACATGCCTCCGAAATGGCTACATCCTACAACAATCTCATGGCCTTTCGAAGCATGGGGCATGGACATCATAGGTCCTATCTCTCCCCCTTCAAGCAAAGGTCATCGCTTCATCTTCGCCGCAACGGATTATTTCTCCAAGTGGTCAGAAGCATTTGCGTTCAACGAAATGAAGACCTTATCAGTTCTTCAGTTCCTGCGCACCAACATCATTTGTCGTTTCGGCATACCCAAGAGATTCGTCCATGATAACGGACCACAATTCCGGGATCATCGATTCTACAGGTTCTGCGACAAATACAAAATTCAAAGCTGTCCTTCGACTCCATACAATCCGGCAGCAAACGGATTAGCAGAAGCCTTCAACAAGATACTCTGCAAAATCCTCAAGAAAATGGTCTCTAGTCACAAAAGAGACTGGAGCGATAAACTGTCTGAAGCTTTGTGGGCCTATCGAACCACCGTTCGAGGACCAACCCATAGCACACCATTCTCCTTGGTCTATGGATGCGAAGCTGTCGTACCCCTAGAGGTACAAATTCCTTCTCTGAGGGTATCTCTACAAAATGACATGACTCAAGAAAGCAATGTCAAATTGCGACTCCATGAGCTGGACAATCTCGACGAGAGACGGCTCGAAGCTCGACAAAGCATTGAACTTTACCAAGCACGCATGGCAGGATCTTTTGACAAAAGGGTCCGGCAACGCGCCTACAAAAAGGGTGACTTGGTTCTTGCGGTAAAAAGACCAATGGTCTTCGCACACAAGTCCAAAGGCAAATTTGAACCAAAATGGGAGGGACCCTACGTCATCGACAAGGTCTTCTCCAACGGCGCATATGCCCTCCTAAACATGGAAGGCGACAGATGTATGCTGCCTATCAACAGCAAGTTCTTGAAGCGGTACTACCCTTGAAGACTTACCCAACTGGGTAAGAGCAATGCCTGTATGGCCAAAACCTGTTCTCAGGTACTCGCTCGTCAAACCCACTCTCTTTAGAATTTTCATATCAAATGTAAATATTTCTAGAGATTCAAAAACAATGCTTACTTTTACCGTTTCATTGTTCAAAAAAAAAAAAAAAAAATCCAAGTTTAGGAGCCTCTCCCTGACTTGACCAAAACTTTCGATCCTTGAACCAAAATTCATGGTTTGAAACAAAAATCCGGATTCAGGGATTTCCACCCTAGTCCACCTTACCTTTTACCACCAAATGGTTTTAGGTCAAAATTTACGACCCTCGTGTCTTTAAACAAAAAAATTGGTTTTTCAAAAACCGCGGGGAAGTGACACTTAGTCGATACTCGCAAAACTAAAAAAAAATCGGAAGGATGCGAACCCCATTCGATACTTCCAAAACCTCTAAAATCGTGGAGAAGCAACAAACCAGTTGATATCCACAACCCAATTTCAAAAATCGTGGAGATGTAACATACCAGTTGCTATCCACAACCCAAATTTCAAATGGTTCGAGAAAACCTCAAATTTCAAAAATCGCGGAGAAACGACATCAAGTCAGTACCCGCGAAACCAAAAGCTTTGGGAAAAGCAGGGAAGCGACGCTTAGTCGATATTTGCACCCCAATTCGCGAGGAAGCGACATTCCATCGATACTTGCAAAACCTAACCCGCGAGGAAGTGACATTCCATCAATACTCGCAAAACCGAATGAGCAAGGAAGCGACATTCCATCGATACTTGCAAGACCATTCAGCGGGGAGGCGACATTTGGTCGATACCTGCATTTTGAAAACCAAAACTCGGCTATAAATGCCAAAATCTGGCTATAAACGCCAAAACCCGGCTATAAATGCTACAAACCGGCTATCAATGCCACAAAAATTGGCTTTCACGCCGACAAACCAAAACTTGGCTTTCAAAAAAAACCCGGCTATCAATGCCACCAAACCGGCTATCAATGCCACAAATTGGCTATCAATGCCACCAAACTGGCTGTAAATGCCATAAAATTTCGGCTTCCATGCCAACCCAAATTTTGGCTTTTACGCCATAAAATTTCGGCTTCCATGCCATCTCAAAATCGGCTTTCACGCCACAACCAAAATCAGGCTCCCATGCCAAAACAATTATTTGACAAAAGATTTTCACAAAATGACAAAGCTTTTGATCAAATCCCATTTAGCAATTGCTTTCATCACAAAAAGATTTGAGTGAGCGTAGGGAACACAAAAAAAAAGGTACCAAAAAAAATACATGTGGTACCAAAGCAAAAAAAAAAAAAAAATAGAAAGTGTTCACAAGCACTACAAAAAAAAAAAAAGAAAAGTACCAAAAAAATACATGTGGTACCAAAAAAAAAAGAAAGTGTTCACAAGCACTACAAAAAAAGAGTACCAAAAAATACATGTGGTACAAAAAAAAAGAAGAATGGTTTCTGCTATAAAAAATCAGGAGCTCAGCCAAAAATGGTCTCCAGCCAAAGCTTCAGCTCCTCAAGCAAACTTTTGGCCTCAGCCGTCAGAGTTTCCAAGGCACGCTTCTTCAGGAACTTGCCATGAGATGCTGGCGAATGCCGTAACCCTTCTTTTACACCGGGAAGCTCTTCCCCAGCAGTTTGCCATCGTTCGTTTTCTAGAGTCCTCCTCTCGAGAACTCGACCGGCATCTGCAACCCTGCGAATCAGAGTACTCTCCCTGTCACGAGCCTCTGTTATAGCAGCCCACTTCGCATCGACTTGTGCCTTCAAATGCTCAAGACGTTTCCTGGCCTCCTCAACTTCCCTATTAAGGACGTAAGGTCATGCCTCAATCCGATGATGGCTAGCTCTTCCTTGTTCTTCTCCCGAACTAGCTGCTTCTTGCTTTGTGTAGCCTCATTCAGGTCAGACTTAGCCTTATCAGCAGGGTCCAAGAACATCTCCTTGAAGAATTGGTCGTCAGGGAAACCCATGGTCTCAAACCACTTGTCACCCAGTGCAATGATCCTATCAACGATCGCCCTGGCACCTGTGACATCCAGACCAACCTCTTCGGTATCAGTGAGAATCTCCTGTACATGTGGGATCATGCCAAATCCGGCATCCAGGTGTCCAGAAAGGAGAGTCTTGATCCAAGAACTCAAAACCCGAGCCAGCACCTTCTTCGCAAATTGAAGAGACGAACTGGATGAAGATTCACCCTTCTCCGCTGATCGGCTGCTCATGTCATGTCCCATTGGAAGAGTAACAAAAGAACTCTTTTCACTTGGAGCCACTGGAGAGGGAATCTCAACACGAGGCATCTCCTCAATCATGTCAGAACTGGTCTCTACCTCCGGATCGACCTCTGGCATCCCTTGCTCTGGTTCTGAAGAAAGCGATGGACTCTCTTCTGTCACTTCAAAACCTGCAAATGAAACACAAAAGGGTATGAATATGATCCTGTTAAAAAAAAAAAAACCATCAGGGTCATCACTACAAAGTACCTTCTTCGACGACTGGCGGAACACTCTCTTCCTCCATGAACTCATCGAAAGCATCATCAACATTTGCGTCCATTGATGGTTCAAAGCCATCGGAATCCTGTGGCAAGTCAGCTGACAAGAAAAATGTTAGCAAATCAAGTCGCAGGCACAAAAAAAAAGAAAGCGAAAGAAGTTATACCAATTGGAGATTCTGGAAGCCTTCCAGAGTCCCTCGGTTCTTCTTCAGACGCCATAACCGGCTCCATCACCGCCTCATCGGTCGGAACCTCAGGCATCGCCAAGTCTTCATCCTCTGCTAAAAAAAAAAAGCAGCAGCAGGGTGAGAAAACAAATCAGAACATGGAAAGCCCCATGAAAGAAGCAGAAAAAGAAAAAGGAAGAATCATACCTTCACCAATGGTCTCTTCTCCACGGCTTCTCTTCTCTGGAGGCTCGTCGACAGCCTCTGGCACCTCCTCGTTGATGGTAAGAGGGATTTCCATGTCAGGTGAGTCCTCATGTGGCCCCCCGCTGTGATGGTGACTCCTCCTCTTCTTACCTCTACGGGTTCGCTTCCTAGAAGAACCCGCCCCACTATCAGAGTCAGGTTTCTCACTTGACTCCTCACTGGATGGTCTGCTCTTGCCAGTAGACTCCACGGAAGCTTGTCTCTGCGCCGCTTGCATCCAAGCGTCGAGCTCAGCTTCCTCCTGTTCTAGCTGCTCCAAAGCCTCATCAGGTACTTCCCGAACAGCTTCAGAACCAATGACGCCCTGGTCACCGAGAAAGCCTATCTTGTGCTTCTCTCCAGAAAGGAAGGCCCAAACTTCCTCTCGCCGGACGCCATCCGACTTCCCAATGCCTTTTCCAGAAGACAGCTTTACATCAAGCTCCTTCTTGGAAAGCCCCCGATATGCCAAAAAGCTCTCCGCGAACCACTTCGTGAAGCCGGCAGTTCGGAAAGTCGACAGCTCAGGATAAGAAATCGTGGCAGTAGTGTCTTCAGCACTATAGAAAGCCCATGCATTTCTGCCATCCTGCAAACCCCCAAAACGCTTCACCATACTCGAAGGCGCTCCAACAACGCCTTGAGAGAAGCCCAACTGAAGTGCAAAGCGAGAAGGTACATACGGCTGGATGTCGACGAAAAGATGTCTACGGTACACCATCGTGTCGACTCGTATGCTGAAAAGCCACTCCTTCTCTGCATTGGTCAAAGAGTAATGCCTTCCCGACCCTGCTCTAGTAGAGTCTCGGGAGGCACCAAAATCAAAAGCCTTCTTCCGCAACTCCGGAGAAAGCTTAACTGAAGACTGCCCCATCTCGACGTCCCTGAATCGTCGGATCCTCATGCGGGCAAACAAAAGTGATTCGGATACGGCTTTTCCCTTAGCCAATCGAATCATCAGAGGATCATCATCCTGTGCAGCACCCAGCTGGTGGAAGCCAGGACAGTGGTATACAAACCACGAATAAAAGATATGGGCTGAAAATAACCTATTCATAGGGAGCCCAAGCCGAACCAAGAAAGCAGCAGCCTGCAGTTCGGTACACAGGTAGGAGTAAAGAGCGGGCACCAAAGCAAGCCGCTCTCCAAACGCCATCTGACAAGCCGGAAAAATACAATGCGGCCTGATGTGCGTCCCATCTCCTCCAGCAAAAATAGCCTCACCTAGCCAAAAAGTGAGGTAAACAGCAAGATCTCTCCGCAGTGTAATGTCAGAACAAATGGCATCAGTGCTCGCGAAGAAACCCTTCAACTCTTCCTGCATGGCCGAAGTCTTCTTCCTGTCTTCCCGGGTCATGCTATCAGAAGGTTCTCCACCGTCGAAGAAGTTAGGGAACGAAGAGCCACAACTCTTCCAACTGCTGGATCTTACTTTCGAGCCCTCCTTTAAAAAATCATAGAAGGCGACGAGCTGAAAGTATAGGAGCCTGAACTCCTCTGACTGCTCCTCAAGGACGCTGTCAATCGGCATGAACTCCTCGTAGAGTTTGCCAAGGATGGGCAATCCAGTAATAGCACTCAACTCCTTCAGAGAAAAACCAATCTCACCATTCGTGACAACGAAGGTATTGGTCTGAGGGAGGAAAGACTCCAACATAGCCATGAAGGCATCATCGGAAAAAGTCACGGTCTCCCTAAAAGCGCGGACCGCGTCAAAAATCCCGGCTTCCTTCAAAACGGCGCCCCCAATCAGCAAGGTGTGGTCAGTCCATGACTTCCAATCGGAGTCAACATTGAAACGGCCACGAAGTCGAAAAGGCTTCACCCAAGTACTGCCGTCACCGCTGAAAACGCCAAGGCCCACCGGTCTCAAATCGACCGACGGATAATCAGAGCCCTGGTAGCCGCTGGCTGGCATCAACATGTCCATACGGACAGGTGGCTTCTCCGCATATCCGGAGGGTCCACCAACAAAAACCCCGGTCTTGATCACACTGGTCCTCTTCACCCAGCTCGGAGGATCTTCCCTCTTCGGGCACGTGGGAGAAAGGCTCAGGATCGAGATGGTCCGATCAAAAGACGACCGGGTAGAAATAGTTCTCTCCTCACCATTTGCTGTGTAAGAGAACTGAAAACATCTCCTTTGGTATGTCAAGTCGTCAGGGACTGCATCTCCAAAGAAGAAGGTAGGCTTGGGTAAAACCCTCAGATCGTCCATAACCCAAGGACGGTTGCTTACCATGATCTTATAGAACTCCTCATCCTTGAGAGCAATCAATCGCTGTCTCATCTCATCGCGATTGAGGGAATCGCACTCTTCCAAGTTCTTCTCAACAAACTGGACCTTCTCCCAGGCTTGCTGAACGGCCACATTGGAAGATCTAGCAGATCGACGAGGTACGCTTGTAGCAGGCTCTTTACCCTTGTTCGCTCTGGAGGAACCACCTGCAAAGGTTGGAAAAGAAAAAGATCGTCATCAAAATGACAGGATTTCGCTAAAAAAAAAAGGGGTCACTTTGTCCCACCAAAAATCTGGCGAAATTTTGGCATGACTCCGGGGCAATTCCAAAGAAAAAGGAAATACCCCGACGGAAATAGAAAGTTTGAAGATGGGCTCAACATTGTTGCGGGCTCCGAAACTCCAAACTTTCGAAACCTCAAAATCTCCGCAAAATCAAGAAGGGCTCAACATCGCTGCGAGCTCCAAATTCCCAAATTTGCAAAGATTTTCAGGTATGCTATCATGCTCAATCTACAAAAAGTACATGCATGAACATCTAGATTTGCATAAAAACGCATTATCATGATGAGCAAAAAAAAAAAAAAAGAAACTTTCTCAAAAAAAAAAAAAAAGAGGGAGAAAGAAAAGAAAAAAAAAGAAACTTTCTCAAAAAAAAAGGAGAAAGAAAAAAAAAAAAAAAAAAAAAACAAAAAATCAGGCCACGTGGCCGTACGGACCAGATCCGTACGGATCTGTCCGTACGGCCCACAAAAAAAAAAAAAAAAAAAAAGAGAAAAGAGACACACGTGAAAAAAAAAGAAAAAAAAACAGAAATCACGTGGAAAAAAAAAAGAAAAAAAAAAAGAGAAGAAGAATAGAAAGAAAGAAAAAAAAAAAAGAAAGAAAAAAAAAAGAGAAGAGAAACTTTCTTTTTTTACCATCCTATTCTCTACATAGAGTTTTCTTGAAAGAAAAAGAAAGAAAACTTACTTGAAGCCATTGATGGAGAAGAAGAAGGAAAGAGCTTGAAGATCCTTGAAGAAGAGAAACTCTTGGTCTTGGAGCTCTCTTGAGATTGTTGCAAAAGAAAGCAATAAAAGCAAGAGATCCTACCTTCCTTTACTTTTATAGGAGAGAGCAAATCAAAGAAGGAAACAAAGAAGAAAGGTAAGTGTTACTAATTAGTAACCTTACCAAAAGAGAAGGAATTAGAAAGATTCTTTCCCAAAAAGAAAGATGTCTTTGAGAGATTTCCTCCCAAAATCAATCAAATGAGAGATTCTCTCCAACAAAAAAAAGGATATTGGAGATTCTTTCCCAAAAAGAAAGATACCTTGAGATATTCTCTCCCAAACTAAGGGAATATGAGAGATTCTCTCCCATAAAGATATTTTTAGATATTCTCTATCCAAATGAGATATCTTTAGATATTCTTTACAAAAATGACCCCACATGAGATCTAAGCCATCCTAAAAAGCTTAAGGTCCCATGGGTTAGCCCATATGAGCCAGGTTTGACCACCTAGGCACTAAAAAAAAAAAAAAAAAAAAAATGGGCTTTTAGTCAGGAAAAAAAAATCCCTCTTACAAGAGCATACAATAATGGTTCCATGCCTCTTTTGAGTTGATTGAACCATACAAAAAAATCCCAAGCCCCATGAGCTTCCAAAAATCAAACCATCCAGCCTCATATACCAAATTGAGCCAAAATCTTGAAATTGACATTCCACAAAAATCCAAACCACTCCAATGGACCAACACAGTCCCAAAGAGTGACCAAAAACCAAATCCTGATCCCCCAACTTGCCACATACAGCTTGTTGGGTCACAAGGTCAAAACCAAAACCCGATCCCCTAACCTGCCATATATAGCTGGTTAGGTCACAAGATCAAAAACAGAAACCCAAATCCACATCCCTGATGTCATCTTCAAAACTTTGCCTCGAGATGGTGTGTGATTCCTTTCACTACCATAAAATTCCCCTGGAAGCTCAAAGGCTACTCTACCAAAGGAAGGATTGCTCAAAGACTCTTTGTCAAGACACAAGCTCTCCTTCAAAAATCTCTTCGAGGCACATCGACTACAAAAGTCAAGCAACTCGTCGCTGTACCTCGAGGGGCATTTGTTGACACCAAAAATGTCACTTTGCCTCTTCAACATCAAGAAAGCTGCATGAAGTCGCAACCTGCCATAAATAGGCAATGCAATTTCTTCAAAAAATCAAATCTTGTCAGAATCAAACAAAAACTGTAAGATCCTTCAAGATAGCCAAGAGAAGAGTACACATGAAGTTTCGGGCCATTTCAGAATCATTTAGCCTAATTTCGCTTCTCCGACAGCTAAAATGGCGCTCCCGGCGGCGACATCATCGGAGACGTTAAAACTTCGATCAGAGCCTACGGATGACTCTAGCATGTCTCAAAAGGGCTCCATGCCAAATTTCAAGTCAAACCGACAACGTTTGACCCTCCATCAATGCTCGAGCAGCAAAATCAAGCCTCCCGGCGGCGGGAACCACCGAAGCCTTCGCTCATCAAACCAAGTGCATGAGTGGCTTCAACATGCTTCCAAAAGGCTGCACGTCGAATTTCAGGTCATTCCGACAACGTTTGACCAGGTTTCGACGCTCCGAAAGAAAATCAAGCCTACCGGCGGCGGAGCTCCCCGGGACCATGGTTTCCAAGACAGAGCCTGTGGTTCATCTCAAAATGACTCCAATAGGTTCCCTGTCAAATTTCAGATCAATCGGACATCGTTTGACCGCACATCAAAGCTCGGCATTTTCCCCGCAGCAAAATCAAGTGAAGCATCGATGGGACCCCAAACGGCTTGAAAACTCAAACAAAAGCCTATGGTTGGTCTTATTTATTGCTCAGGAGGCTTCACCTCAAATTTCAGGTCATTCCGACATCGTTTGACCAAGTTTCAGCTTCTGGCGGAAAATCAGCAGCTTTACACGACAAAGTCGTCGGCTTTCCCGGAAAATTGGAAACTTTGCACTCTAAAAATGCAAGGATTCTCATCAGGTTTTCTACAGGAAAATCAAGCCAATAAATGAGAAGAAATGTCAGGAAAAATACAGAAGAAAACGGCGACGAAAAAGACCTCAAAACGACCGCAAAACGGGCTCCGAAGGGAAAAATTCCCCCAAGGTCGCAGGCCCCTGCGACCATGGCCCATGGTCGCCGGTCCATGGTCGCCGGCGACCATGGAAGTCCGGGTCACCGGATTTTCCGCCGGTGACCCGTTTTTCCGTCTTTTTTCGCGTTTCGCGCACTTTGGCCCCTGTGGTTTCCTGAAAATGTGATTTTTAGTACTTGAAATTGACTCATATCCTCCGACATCCGTCAAAATCACGGGTCAACCTCCAAAAGCATAAAATCATCATTGATCGCTCCAAGATCGCCAACCGGTCGACCAAAAAAAGTGCTCTTTCTGTCCGACCGATCGAGAAATCGACAAGACAGATGTCACCGGCCCGCTCTTAGCTATCAATGTCTGAAGTTACATGTTCATCCGATGTCGATCAGCATGAAGATCCATCGATGATCATCGCCAGAAGAATTCCAGAAGACACGGCACGGCCCGCGACTCTTCGACTGCTCGGCGACCAATTAATGTGGTTAATTGACTAGCTTTATTGCAGTCATTAATTCATTTCTTTGGACGGCCCAATCAGAAGCAAGCATTTGGGAGTTACAAGTCAATTGATTCATGGCATTTAAACCATGAAACTCCTCCCATTATGGTAATTAAGGTGATTAAAAGCCCTTAATCTCCATCGGCCAATCAGATTCAAGGAAAAAGGAGTTACAAAATCAAGAAATAAATCTTGTAACTCCTCCCATTAAAGTCATTAAGGCTCATAAACCCTCCTAAATGGCTACCAAAAGCCTATAAATAGGAGAGCATTCCATTGAAATGGAGATGAGAAAATCGAGATCGATCGATCGGAAAGAATCCAGAGCTCGTATCCAGAGAAAGAAAAAAGAGAGAAAAAACTCTGCTGAAGTTCTGCACCTGCCACCACTACAAGGTGACAAAAGTCCCTTGGGGGGCACCCCCCCCCAAGGTCCTTGCCTTCTCCTGCTGCCTCCAATGGCTTAGACGTGGCTTTTCAGCCCGTCTACTTAGCTTTTTATTGGACATAGGACCTTCTCTTGGTCTTTGTCCTCTAAAAACCTGAGGTTATAGCCAAGCCAAGCGAATCAAGAGCATCCTCTGTTCTCATCTGCATGGATGACGGCGAAGCCCACACATGGCTTGCGACCGTCAATCTGAACGAGTCCCCCACAATCTCCTGAAAAGTTAGATCTTCCTTTTCTTGCTTTTCATTGTAGTTTGTATTTTTCTAAAAGAGACAAAAATCACAACTCTTGTCTTTTTCATTATTGATGAGAATTGTAAATCGGCTATAAACGCCAAAATCGGCTATAAATGCCAAACAAAATCGCCTTTCACGGCAAACTAAGAAAATGTCTATTTTCTTAAATATATGCGCAATGGAAAACTTGAAAGAAGCTGATTTCCTTTTTACTTGCGAAGGTTGATCTCCGGATTACCACTTGCAATTCCAAGTAAAATAGAAAATCTGGCACACCCACCCAAAAAAAAATGTTGATGCACGCTTCAGGCCCGGCAGGGCGCGAAAGGGCCGGACCCGACGGACTCCCACGTTCCGCCGACCCCGGTAGCCGCCCCACGGCGCCTCGGAGCGCGTTCCATCACTAACTAGGGCCTCTAACCAACTAACTCTAAAATTATAAAAGACACCCTATGAAGCTACAAAATATGAAGCTACAAAATACACAAAAGGACTAATTAGACTAAAACTTAGGAAAATACCTATCTACCCTTACTAACCCCTATTAATTAGTATATTTAGATATTATAGGCTATAATTATAGTACTCAAATTCAAATCAGAGGCCCAAAAGGGGTGGGGCCTCACACATTCTCCTCTGTTTCTTCTTTATCCTTTCTATCTGTCTCAGGAGTTTCTAAGATTGATCTTTTTTTTTTATTCTAAGATTTTTCTTAGGAGTTTCTCCTCCATCCATTCTCCCTTCTCTTCCTTGGACGTTTGGAAATTTATTTATTATTTTGAACTTTGTGATGCTTGTAAATTAGATTGGGAGTTTCAAACTGTTGTTTGACTTGATATTCCCTTGTTAGACTTTTTAGTCATTTTGCAGAAGTTTCCAAGGATTAAAACTCAATTCATGAAAATAAACTCGGATCCAGTCTGTTCAGCCTCTTGGGGTTGAACAGAACCACTCTGTTCAGCCCTAAGAGACTGAACAAACCTAGTACATTCAGCCTCTCGGGGTTGAACAAATCCACTCTGTTCAGCCCTAAGAGATTGAACAAACCCAGTCTGTTTAGCCTCTTAGGGACGAACAGAGTGGATCTGTTACACAAGGAAGAACAAAGTGGATCTGTTACACAGTGGGCTAAACAATACCATCACCAATGATACTATGCAATACACCCAATGCCCATCCGTAGTTATCTTCGCGTTTTGCTTGAAGGTGTGCAAAGAAAACCGAAAAATCCATTTCAATAGACATCATTCCGACAATCTCTAATAGAGGCATGTGGTACCGATTGGTCTTGTAGGTGCAATCCATTATCAAAACATGCAACAAGTCTAAGTTAGTAGAGTGTGTCCAGAACAAATCAGTGACCGTCTCACTATTGTCACACATCCTATGCCATTCAATGTAATTATGCTCCGCTAACTTTCTCAAGAGTTGTTGCATCTGACTTCTCCCACCCCACTCGGCGATTTTATACCGATAACGTGCATTGTAGATTGTCTTCATTGTGCTTACATTTAAATTATTTCTTTGCATCAATGTAACCAAAATCTCCTTTGGTTGAACCATGCTCCTAGACATATCAACCGACAACTTTATTTCATCCTCTGACAATCTCCTTCCAAGTGAGTGTCCCTCTAGATATTCTGCAGTCGGATGATTATGCACACCACATACAACTTCCAAAATCTAATCATCATTTGTACCCAACTTCTTGCCCTTTAATGAAAATGGGCATCCACATATTTTTGAACCTGTCTGCTTGATCTTCTTTTTAGTATGACCCTCTTTCTTGGCCATCGAATCTTTATAGTGTCCACTTCTTTCACATGCAAGAATAACTCTGGGTTTTTTTCCAATCCCGCCTGCATTTGATACCTTAATGACAATAACAAATCCATTTCTCCTTCGAACGTCAAGGGCCCACGCGATTAATGCTTCCTGACTATTGAATATATGCACATAATATAATTAAATAAGATGATAATAACTCATAACATTCATTTAATTTTAAATATAATTCAACTATATTTCTTACCTCTTCAGTCTTAAATTCATGATTATAATCCACTACGCATTCGGAGCGAACTTGAGTACACTGTGTAGACACAACATCCTACATCAAAGCATAGATTGATTAGAGAGGAGGGAGGGACATAATTTACAGAAATTGAGAATAAATTGCCACTGTTCGGTAGAATCTTGCTGAACAAACATTTTATGTTCAGCCACAGAATTGTTTCATTTGGCCCTATTCGGCTGAATATAAAGTTTTTGTTCAGCCAGATACGGCTGAACATTGGCAGTTTGTTCTGCACTGAAAGTCTGAACGTTTCGTGGCAACAAAAAATAAAAAAGGCTTTACAAGCTTCGAAAAATGCTGAAAATAAAAAAAAATACAAAAACTCACCTTCTGATCACTGCTATTATATTTGGAAACTACATTTTGTTTATTAGTTTGCTCATCCATTAGACAAAAAAATGATATTAAGAGTGAGGTTTCACTAAGAAGTAATATGTCTAACAATGTGGGATATGATGGGAGAGTAGAATGTGATAAATAGAGAGATAGTGATATGAAGGGAAGAATGAGATTGGAGGAAGAAGGGAATGAGAGTGAAGGGATGAATGAGACGGTGGAATGGGAGGAACAAGAGTAATGAGAATAGAATGATGAAAGTGAAATGGGACGGTATGTAAAGAGATATTAGAGGTTCATGTGTGATAAGGTGATTGTCTTTTTTGGTCTTTTCATATAGGGATATAAATGTATTAAAAAAGTTTAAAAAAAATTGTATGTGGAGGGTTCAAATGGTTGTGTATTTAGAAGCCCTTGCAAAAGCGGTAGCTTATGTTTTTATTGTGGTGAGCTGAGCTGAGAATGTGGGTGGGCTCAGCGAATGAAGTGAGTGCATTTAGAATTTCTCTTTGAATCTCCCATGTGTGGGTATGGAGTATGAATGCTGGATTCTCTATTTGGCAGAAATGGAAATCCCTTTTCATTAATTCCTCAACCTGCATTCTAAAAATGCGAAATTCCATAAGAAGTTCAAACCCGCTATAAGTTGGCCGAGAAGAGAGACTTATACACTTCATCCGCACCTTCACCTAACAAAACAAAACATGGGACCTTCAACCACAGACGAAGAAACCATCTTTTTGGAATTACAAGGTTTATCCTTGAACGAAGCAGAAGTTACCCCAAAAGATATTTCCATTTCAGCAGAAGACATAACCTCACTTCTCAAACTGTCAAAATCCAAGTGAATAGACACAGGTTAGCCCTTTCTTTTTGGACTTTGTATGATTTTCTTGTTAAAATCCTTATGGCAATCCACTTCACGTCTCCATGGCGCAATCTAGGATCTACCCAGATCATAAAAAATGTTCAAAATTAGAAATCCAACTACCCCAATACCTTATTTGTGTAAAAATAGTTCCTACTATATCACGGTAGTCATTCTATGTAGAGAGGGAGAGAAATGGCTCTAGGTAGGTTTCTGTTATAATTCGGTTCGAGCATATGAACTTATGGTGAAAAATTCGGCCATAAAATTAAGAGGGGAAACACCAAGATGTTATATGAAGGATAAATTTGGGTATAATGTAATTCTTGGTTGAAAAGTTTGGAAATTTGGTATGTGTGGATCCATGAATGTATAGAGTCATATTTATGTGACCCCATTTCCTTCCACAGGTAATTAAAGTCTAGGCCAACTTTCTTTCATGAATCTCTCAATCTATTAGTGAAATGCATCTACTTTAATTTGTGATATTTACAAATCCTTGTGATTGTAGTGATATTTACTATTGGCTCGGACATAGGAGAAGAACATGACTTAATCCCTTTATAGTTCATCACATTTTTCCTCTCACTTACAATCCATCTAGAAAACATTGGATGGATTTTAGAATAAGGGCATGCCCCTTTTGTCTTTTGTCTTTTTGTTTTTTTTTTTTGGATGACTACTGTTTCATTTTTAAATTGGGGATATTATCATTTTGTATGAAGTTGTATAAAAGAATTTTGGAAAATATCCATATCTTACATGTATTTTCATAGTAGCCATTGCTTTGGTGCAATGGTAAAAGTCTCGGGTGCCATGTGTGATAACATAGGTTCGAGACTTGTGAGCAACCACTTTGTGCAAAATTGCCAAAAGTTAGGTCTGTCTCCGATCTGGACCCTCCTAGGACCGTGCTTCGGCGGGACCGTACTGGGTAATGGCCATTGAATATTAACCAATACAACTTGAAAATATGGTGTGCGGAGTGTATTTTTGAAAATTTTGTATATACATGTTTAATATGCATCTCTATATGCAAACTGGGCTACAAATAATGGGAAAATATTCCTTTAATCTAAACCTTGACTAAATTACATGATTAAATCTACTAATTGTAGAAGCATAGAATCCACAACCACCTCATCAATAGAGGAAAAGATGAAGAAGAAAAGAGAAAGAAAGTTCTTGAAGAGTAGAGAAGAGAAAGTGAACACGAGAGAATAGAAATCACGAGGGAGCTATCATTGTTGAAGAACCCCCTTTTATATTAAACCCAAGTTAATTAAAGCCCTAATCTTAATCACTCATCCCTTTATGGATCATTTAATCTAGGCATACAACATACGACTTAAAGAACCCTTACACAAAATATAATGTACTAAACTAATTAAGAGTCTTAATACACTGCCCTTGAGGATATCATTCTTCTCAAATGAACATTGCCTGGATCTCCTCTGCTTTACATGGATTATGTTGAAGTGAGAAATGGTCCGTGATTGATGTGCCTTAGTATTGTGGCTCGTAGAGAGACTGGTTCTTATTGTTAACCACTCAAATCACCACGAGTAACCCATTTATTTTCTGTAGTCACGCTGAATTCTAAATTGGTCATTTTCTTTCTACTTAAGATTTTATTAAATTGTGGACTTATACAACGGTTTTGTTCTTATTGTTATTACTACTGATTTCACCATGTGTAACCCATTTATTTTTTGTAGTCATGCTAACTTCTAAATTGGTCATTTTCTTTCTACTCTATGTTCTATTAAATTGTAGGCTCATACAATAGTCCTCGTATTTCTGCAGCCTCTTTGAGGGGAACTTTAGGTAAGTGCTCATCATTTTCTCTCTCATATTTCCTTCTCTATTTTTAACCTTTGCGAATCCTAGTTTATCTTTTTGGTCAGAAAGGTTGGGATTAATCATGATTATATTTGTAATCATCGAGAACTCTGTGTGTGTGTGTGTGTGTGAGAGAGAGAGAGAGAGAGAGAGAGAGAGAGAACTCTTTTTCAAGGAATGCACTCTTATTTACGAATACATCCAATCCCAAATTGCTATCTAATAAACCTCATTTAAATTCTCCTACAATCCCTTAACTGTCCCTTTTGTAATGAAAACAATTCTGATACTCATGAGTGTAGTAGAATGGTGGTGATTAGAAAAAAGACTTGTACTTTGTTTTACTAAAATTTGAAAAAGATAAAATGATTAACGTACTCTTAAGCAGGAGTAATTAATTGAAGTAGAAAGACTAGTATCAACTTACTACAATGCAATTCCCCAAGCTAGAATATAGATTTCTAGCATGAACAGCTTATTTACTGCTTCCATTATCCACTTTCTATGAAAACCTTCTAAGTTAAAGGCATATTTTTTAACTAAACTATTAATCTCATTTGATTGTTATGAGGAACATCTGATGCTGCCTATTCTCTGATTGGCAACTAACCTCTATTTTCCTTTTTCTGTCATTTGTTTGGGACATTGATTATTTTTTTATTTGTTAAGCCATTTTTGCTATGCTTTTAGTGGCTCTACCTTATTCTACATCTATAGTGCCTTTCAGAAATAAATTCTACATCTATAGTGCACTTCCTGTCTTTTTGCTTATTCAGTAGGATGACAAATGACCTGTGGTGTTGCTGATATGGTAATGCAGGTGTTTTATATTAGGATGATGATAGGGCACGGGCACTAGGATCTCTTTCACAATCATCTATGGAGTTGTCTATGAAATTTCTGTTGCTTTTTCTTTGATGGCTTAGTTCTTATTTACAACTTTCAATTCTTGCATTGAATCAACTCTCAAACATCTCCCAATTCAGTGGAATCTGGAAATAGTAATCAAGTTTCTCCAGTTTATTTATGGTTGTCCATTGGATATTACTTCTATTAATTTCCTTCCCATTTTGGAGGTCAGAAATTAGAACTACCTTTTGCCTGCATTAGTTGGATTTTCTTTTCAATACCATTTCACCTTTAATTGGATGTATTTTTTTATGTTTGGAAGAGAGTAGTTCTTCCCATGACAGTAGTATGCTAGTCATTCTGAAAGTTGAGTTGGATGATCCTTGAGGATCAGATGTCATCTCTTTACTGTAAAAAGTGATGATGCAGTCCTGATTTGACACAATTGGACTGTCAATGGGCCCAATTGAAATAAATAGCTCAAAACCAGAAAATTTTGGGAAAATCCAGAAAGTGTGTATTATACAGTAGATTAATAGAAATCTCAAAATTGACATAAGAAAAGGAACAATGCACTTTTAATCTCATCTTTGCACATATTTTGTGCATATGTTGCTTCTTGGTTGGCAAACATTTTGCTCCATAAGTCTTAGCTTGTCTAATTGTTGTCCTATATGTGTCGATCACAAAGCACTCCAAAAGAAGGGTGTAAGTGGATTGGTGGCTCAAGCAGACGATCAAGGTCCATCGCCCTTCGTGACTTATGATGCACCGATACTTCAAAATGGGCAACGTATCGTGTCGTATTTATCCCATTTAATCCCAGCCACCAGCATTGGATCTTCAAGATCTAGTGGTTGCACCCTTATCTAGCCCTATTCGAACTTCCATTAGGTCTAAAATGACCCAATTGAACCAATTAGCCCCTCCAAATCCATTGGCCAAACCTGATCCATCATATATTTGGCGTATTTTCCATTATTTTACTATCGCAACACTTGAATCCCATACATCTGAAACTAACTTGGGCCTTGAACATGACGTGGGAACACTAATTTCAGATCTGAATGTTAATACTTAGCCCCAAGTTACACATTGTTCAATTGCACCCAAGTTTCGCCTAACCATTTGTTCAAATCCTCACAACGGGAACTAGTAATTCACGTGAATTGGCTATTCCCTAAGAAAGTGGAGGTTCTAACTTCCATTAAGATCCTTCCCTTTCACAACTAGAGGGGCATTTATTGCAGGACTTGTGACATTGCATTGGTTCATTACAAATTACCCACTTAATTTTCAATGCCAGATAGAGTGGATGGCGTGATTTATAATTCAAAAGTAATTATTAATTTTCAGATTGATCTCATTTTTCTATATTAGGCTAGATTTTATCTTGTCTTGCATCACGTAGATACCACTTAATAAAAGGTATGCACACTGGATCCAGCCTCTGTCTCATATCTTTGTTAAAATGACATTTCTTGGAATGTTGCTTATGTCTTGTCTTGAACAAGTTCGGATCTCCCTTTTGCCTTTAAGCTTTGTTGTAGGTGCGGTTTGTCTTCTCATTTTCCTTACAGTGAGCTGATAATTCTTTAGTTAAATTTATTTGCAGAATCCATCAACATGTATCAAAACAAGCACATTTTTGCAGGGAAAAGAAGAAACTGCTACTTTAGTTAGTTTGCAGATGAGAGTATCAATAGCATTTTTGATCTTATGAAAGACAAACAAATGAGCCCACCATGCCCAATTGCAGATGATGTATTGGACAATTATAGAATCAGAATAGCGCAATATTATAAGGTATTGGTTGGTCTCATTTTTTTTTCTTTTGTTGTGTTGTTTTCCATGTGAACATGCATTATATGGAATCTTGTGCCTTTGTAATGAATTTGGGATGGGAGTCTCGTTTATCCTATTACTGGTTAGTTTCTGACTTCTGAGGGCTATGAAAACAAGCGTACAAGCTATGCATGAGTTACAGAGAGCACGAGATGTTTGCAGTATTTAGGTTTGTAATCTGTACATTAGAATGCATATCTGTTAATTTTTTATAGTATAGTGTGGGGAATAATAGCATTTCCCATAAAGATGCTCCTATTTTACATCTCAATGGAAACTCAAATAAAAAAAAAGTTCACCACCCAATGCGGTCCTAACGAAGCAAGGTCCTGGGATGGTCCAGACTAGAGACATACCTTACCTTTGGCAATTTTGTACAAAGTGATTGCTCGCAAGTCTCGAACCTGCATTTTCACACATGACACCTGAGACTTCTACCATTGCACCAAAGCAATGGAAACCCAAATAACATATAAATTTTGTGTTATTTAATGGATTATGATCATTCGGGCATACCCAAGATCATTCACATTTGACAAGAAATGATAAATTACGCTTAATTTTGAGGAAGGATGACTTGAAGCCAGTTTGATTTTGGGGAAGGATGACTTGAAGCCAAAAAGGAGAGAATTTCTTTTTTGACTTTTTTTTCAGCTATAGTAGAATTGTTAAAGCTAACCCCAAAAGTTGAGTGGCAAGAAACTCGGTTGTTAAGGTGACTTTTTATTTTTGGGAAATTTATAATTTTTTTGTACTACCAACATTTTTTTTTTTTTTTTTTCATTTAATCGGTTTGTTCTATACTTTGGAGTGTATATTATTCTCTAATGAGTTTAAATTCTTGGTCCCTTGTAGTTTGAGTTGATTTTTGTTGTTTTTGTGCTATTTCACTTTTAGTGATTGTAATAGCGGTGCAGTGCTGTATTCTTTAATTTTGTAAATAGTCTCTCGTTGTCCTCTTTCCTTTCCATTGAAGGTTTTTTTTTCCTGCTTCAGTTTTTCTACTTTTGTGTTTATTTCCATTTCTAGTAGTCTATTAACTTTATTGCATTTACTTTTGTAACTCGTACCGTAATTACTTAGTTCATGAAAAACAAATGTAATATCATTTGTATAACGTTGAGCTCATAGAGTGAATAGAATAAGGCTGTCTTTGCTGACATTATAGTTCACATGGGTTGATACATCTCACATGCTACATAAGCAAGCATGCAGAAAGCGGTCTACCATTTTTTAATTTTTGGACTTCTTTCCTTTTTTTTTCAGACTTGAAAGAATCCCTATATGGGAAGCAAAACAAGTCTGATTCGCTGATCAGAAAATATGGATGAAAAATCTTGTTAAGTCCTACACACTCTGGCAAAAAAACCCAGTGATCGGACTCGTCAAACATGGTAGCGAAGTTCGCTGACCTGCAATGCATCAGAGGTGGGCCCCACTCTTGATCGTGTATCTGTTGATTTCCTAGCCAGGGCTGAACTGCTCCAGAGAGATGACCTCAGCCGATGCAGTCACGGGTGTAAACCGAACCCACAAACAGCATCACGATGTCTGATCCTACTGTTACACCAGCATTTACTATTTAGAGATTTGTCATGCTGCTTTCGGACTTGACAATGCAAAGAATAGTAATCGACTTCCTCTGGACGATCAAACCGCCAACAGACACCAACAGACGAGGTTTTGATAGCTTCACAGAAGAGAAGAAAACAGAAATAAAGGCTTCAACTGTGTCTTGTTCCATTAAACATAAACGATTGTTCAAAAAACTGAACTACACAGTCGTCCCTTATAGTCAAAGAAAATCCTACTGTCAGCCAAAGCAACCCCTAAATCTTGCCAATAATTATTAAATAACAACTCAGAATCTAATTCAAAGGAAAGAAAACATTAAATTAAATCTTCCCAAAACAGTGCCGACGAGATTGGTTGTAGGACTCACATGGCCCACCTAATGAAGAAGTGGTCCTGCCTGTTGGATGTACACCCATGGGCGACCCTAGGGTGCATGATTGCAGTTGGGTTCGGGTCCAACTGGACCTGCACCATTCAGCCCAAGACATGTTCTGAGTTGAAACTCAGAATTGCAAATAACACCCTGCCTTATTTATGAATAATAAAACAGCCCCTGATTGAGTAAAAGATTAGTATTGGTGAACTGTTTTGGCCTCCTTATTCCTGTGGAAACATCTACACATGGGTTCGTGCTTCCATGAATGTCATAGCCTGCTCAACCACTTGATCATCAAATTCGTCCGCATCATCAGCTCTATAGAATTCCACGAACAGGATCCCTTGAATGAATGACCACTGTCGAATGCCTCCATGAATTGCAGGAGGTTTGCAAGATATCAACGATTTCACTGGTTGGTCTACAGAAGAGGCCTAATGTTGCAACTAAATCTGATTTAGAATCCCAGAGTCAAAAGCTTGAAATCTAGTTGAGGAAATGCTCGTGAATGGATAATGTTGAGTCTCTTGATTGAATTTCTTTTACAGTCTCATTCGGACTCTCTCTGCAACTTCTTGGAGTGTACTTTTTTAATTAAAAACTCTACCCTAGATCTGATGCTCAGATACCATGACAGGAACAGTGCAAGTTGGGAAATTGGAATGGTGATCTTAGTTCTCACCTGACCTACTTCAGATACCTTGTATTCAGTAACTACAATCCTCTTAATTAGGGATTGTACAACTAACTGGACATAGTCCTGTCTTATCTGGTAGCTTATAGGTATGCTCTTAAGGTACACTGACTACAATTAAATTGAAGTAGCGCTTCCCCACTACGCTTGAAACTGTCCCTTCACAAATGTGCTAATTTTGGAGTAGGGTGGATCTGCAAATGCAGGCAGTTTTGCTTAAGTATCTGGCAAACTACCAATCTGAGCATGAAAGACGAGGGTCATGCAGATAGAGAGATTGTTGATGGCATGGAGAATATACTTTTCAAACCAAGGAGATGATATTAATATAAGAATACCTGAGAACTAGGCATCGAAACAGTAAGAAGATCCCAACAGCAGGTTGCAACAATTGGAATATTCATAAAGCTTGTGAAATGAGATGGTAGTGCAGACCGCAGATGTGGAGAAGTGGTGAGTGTAGAAAGATAGTGACACAGGAGCGGACGGTCAAATTTTAGGGGATCAAATCCTAGATAAAGTATTATCATTTTTAGAGAAATTGGATCAATCCAAGAGAGCTTTGATTAGTCATTCAAAGGGCCCAACCAAATGGATTGAATCAAATCATAAAATAGAAGGTCTAGTTGTCTCCTATTCAAATTTAAAAAGTGTTATATTTTTATTATTGAGTTAAACAGTTTCAAAATAGGCGAAGTAGACCAGCAGATGGGCCCCTCAGTCCTATAACCGTTTGGCACTTTACTAATACAATACAAGTCAAGTAAAGTCTCCATTTTCCGACAAGATGTCATATCAAATGCACTTTATTCAAAATTCTCCCTATTTTTTCATACAAAAAGTCAAAAAGCAACTATCTTTATCCACTAAAATACAAAAAAAAAAACTCTATTTTTCCATACAAAAAGTTAAAAGATTCCATAACAAACAACTAAAAATAAAATACCATCATAACCCACTTATATTTTATTCTTTCTTCAAAGAGAATAAATTCCTTACACCAGCGGTGTAAAACCACACTTTTCCTCCAAACCAATTCAAGCACACCACAGCATAAAAAAAGTACAGAACGTCATAAAGACACTCTTTTTCTCTACTGTTGGTTGCCAAGGTTAACCTTAGGGTTAACTTAAGTTTGAAAATTGCAAAGAAACCCATTACTTTAATTCCCACCCCCCTCCCCACAACCACAAAAGCCCGTTCCTGGATTTCCACATCCAGCAGCGAAGAAGACGCCCTTCGACACCGACCACATCCAGCAGCGAAGAAGACGCCCTCCGACACCGAGCCGTTGCCCTCAATTCCACTATTCACACACTCCGTCCTTCCATTGCCAACACTCAATCCTTCCATTGCCAACTTGGATTCCAAACGCGCCGATAACGTAACCCCATATTTTATTTTTTCGGAAAATTTAGGTTTTGCTCCATACGTTCTTGTGTTTCCTTATTTGCAATTGATTGCTTGTAATGAATATGTGCATTTTATTTATACTGTAGAATTGATATGGAAAACACATCAAGTGGAGGAAATTTGGGAGAAGAGTATAATACAGAGGAAAATCCAATAGATGGTTTCAAGAATCCAGATTTTGAGAAAGAGTACTTTGTAGACACTAATTCAGTAGATGGTTTGAATGAACTAGAATTTGTAGAAAATGAAAATGATCAACCCATGAAATCATCTTCGTATCAGGTTCCTCAAGAGCCATGTATGGGCTTGGTTTTTGAGGACCAGGAAGATGCTATGAGTTGTTACACGGCATATGCAAGAAGAAAGGGTTTTAGCATTCGAAAAAATCGTACCCGATGATCTCATACAGATAATTCAGTGATTGGAGTAGAATTTTCTTGTTATAGAGAAGGATTTTGTCGTCCGAGTTATTACAAGAAGCATAAGGATGGTTCACATCGCTCTGAAACAATGATTGGATGTAAAGCAATGATGAATGTGACAAAAGATGATGAAAAATGGATTGTAAGTAAGTTTATATCCGAACATAATCATGAGTTGTGTTCTCCGAAAAGTAGAATTTTACTTAGGGGAAATAGAGGAATAACTCGTGCTCAGAAAAATCTCATTGATGTTCTTAATGATGCCGGTGTACCACCTCGAAAAATAGTGTCCGTGTTAGAGCAAGAAAGTGGTGCTGCTAGCCAAATTGGCTGCATGACAATGGATGTGCAAAATTATTTGGGAAAT
Source organism: Umbellularia californica (assembly GCA_028538565.1). NCBI lineage: Eukaryota > Viridiplantae > Streptophyta > Magnoliopsida > Laurales > Lauraceae > Umbellularia > Umbellularia californica. Next base: position 44,523,863 of record JAPQWN010000004.1, read on the forward strand.
AAGAGAAGGAAGCTCTTAAAAGACGGTGATGCACAAAGAATGTACAATTATTTCAAAACTTGCCAATCGAAATGTCCAGGATTTGTGTATGCGATTCAAGTGGATCAAAACAATTGTATGGGAAATTGTTTTTGGGCAGATGCAAGATCAAGGCTTGCGTGCCAATATTTTGGGGATGTGGTTACCTTTGATGCTACATATTTAACCAATCGGTATAAAATGCCTTTTGTTCCTTTTACCGGAGTTAACCACCACCACCAATCAATCATGTTCGGATGTGCTTTACTCGTGAATGAGACTGCTGAATCTTACATATGGTTGTTGCAAACTTGGGTAGAGGCAATGTGTGGGCGCACTCCATCAGTTATTATTACGGATGATGATAAAGCCATGGCCAAGGCAATTGCACAGGTATTGCCAAATACTACCCACCGTCTTTGTATGTGGCATATTTTACAAAAGGTTCCTGAACATTTGGCTCATGTTTTTAACAAGTACCCAACATTTCAAGGAGAATTTCATCATTGCATTCATGAAACAACCACAATAGATCAGTTTGAGGTTGAATGGAATCAATTGATTTTCAAGTATGAATTAATAGAGAATGATTGGTTGAGAGATTTATATTCACGACGGGAAAAATGGATTCCAGCATACTTACGGACCATGTTTTGTGCTGGAATGTCTACAACTCAAAGAAGTGAGAGTATGAATAAATTCTTCAAGGACTTTGTCCATTCAAGCATGCTAGTGAACCCAATGCAGGATGAATGTACGCAACCATTGGTTGCGTGCCTGGTTGCAAGTGGATCAAGTCAGCTTCAACTCAACACTCGTTGAATTGGATTAGAGCAGAGTTTTTCAGGCATGTAGGCATGATTATAGAGTAAATACAAGGCCTGATTAGTGATTACCCATTGCGGTTAGGTTGAACAGGTATCTGCCTTGAGGCCCAACTATGTTGTCCAGCTTGGACTTACTATCTAACAACTTGGGCTTCACCGAAGGGTAAAAACGGTCTGGGTCCATCCCAGCTTCTAAGGCATATGGGCTGCATCGTGTCCTGATTGTTTGTGCTAAAAATTAAACACTCTGAACTAAGACAAGCCAGCCTGGCCTGGGTAGCCCATATACATCCCATCTAACCTTCCTATGGGTAGGTGTGGGAATTGAGTGGTTCATGGTTTAACCACTTTAAGGAGCATGTATGGGCTATTTCAAATCCAATGCATTTATCGATAAAATTAAAAATGTCTCAACCTAAATATAGCCCAAAAGTCAAACATGCAAACCCAACCCATTTGCTAGTCCAATTGGAAATATCAATTCTAACCCCATCCAAAGTAACATGGATCATTATGAACCCTGAACCAGTAATTTTTGTGTGTACTCAGTAATTATACTAAGTTTCTGTTTTATGTGTATGTGAATTTTGGGAATGGAACATGGGATTTTTATGGACTTGATGGTGCAATGGACGCTGGAAATTGCTAGAAAAAGAACGGGGCTTTTGTGGGGGGTGAGCATTCTAAGTAATGGGTCTTTTGTGTAATTTTCAAACTTAAGTTAACCCTGAGGTTAACCTTGGCAACCAGCAGTCGAGAAAAAGGGTGTCTTTACGACGTTCTGTACTTTTTTTATGATGTGGTGTGCTTGGATTGGTTTAGAGGAAAATGGTGGTTTTACACCGCCGGTGTAAGGAATTTATTCTCTTCTTCAAAATTAACTTTACTTGACTTGACTATATTAGTAGAGTTACCAAACTGACCCTTAAAGTAGAAACTTCCAAAATTGTGTGCAGATCCTATTCTCTCTTTCATTCTTTGAGAGGAATTATTTCCCTTCATGGCTGGAAATTAGACACTTTAAGAAAGAGATCTCTTTGATTAAGATGGTGTAAATGGTTGGCATCTACAAGACAGGAAGTGGGGTCCACATGCCCAAGGAATTTCAGCGCACAAGTTGCTCCACCTGCAAATTCCGATCTTTTTTTTCTTAATTTCTTTCCATCTTTGAATGTAATTAGGATATTCTTTAATATGATTTCTATTATCGTTAGATTATGAATATTTTTGTTGTGATTTAATCATAGGCTAAGGCTTCTTTTGTTAGCAATAGTATTTTTATACATATCCATTGTATGCAACGAACGATTGAATGTTGGGTTTTTATTTTAATTTAATAAAAGTTGCTTGAGGCACTTTTTTTTTATCTTCTCCATTGGTTCAAATTTCTCCCATTGGATTGTGAAGGTATTGAAGGTTCATTTTTGCGGTCAACGTAATTGGCTTTCTATCTTTCTACTTGTGTATGGATCTTTTGTTCGATTGAAGATCTGGTGTCGTGGGTCCACCATCAATTAGGATTTGTGCTTCCCTGAATGCGTTAGCGGCCACGAGTCCAGAGAAGACTAGAGGAGTGTCAGGGAACTGCAATCAGATGTGCAGTGGCGGACACCGAAATGGCAAGAATAAGGAGTGGCATCTCAATTAAAACTTGACCGGGCCTAACAGCTTTTAATTGGTGGACTCTGATCACTTAGATATCTGATGGATCTGGTACCATTTTAAGCAACAGAGAATTCCACAAACTGATCTGATTCATTTCATTTAGAGAGCCATACAAATAGAGTACACTTTGCTAGGATAAATGATGTATCTTTAGACTTCTCCAATCTTATCATAATATGACTTGATAATATCACTTATAATAACCATCAAGAAGTCTTATCCTATAATGCGTAGATACTTCAAAATGGGCAATGTACTGTGTTGATCGTATCCGATACTTCAATCTTTCTATATAAAATATGTGTCCTTGCTGTGTCCATGGCGTGTTCCAGCCGTATCCATGCCGTATCTGGGCATGATAGGTCTTATCACTAACAATTCATGTGACTTGTCCGAACTAATCATATCATTTATGGTAAGCTAAAAAGGTATCGCTTGATCATGGGTGGTGGACTTTGATCACTTAGATATCAGATGGCTCTGGTACCATGTTAGGCAACAGAGAATTCCTCAAAACCGATCTTGTTCATTTCACTAAGAGTGCCATACAAATAGAATACAATTTGCTAGGATAAATGATAAATCTTTAAGCTTCTTCAATCTTATCATAATATGACTAGATAATATCACTTTTCCTTACCCTCAAGAAGTCTTGTCTCTAAGAAATCATACTACTTATCCTAACTAATCATATCATTTATGGTAACAAAAGCTTAAAAAAAAAAAAAAGTAGCGCTTGATCATGGGTGGCTGACTTCAAGGTATCTTTAGTCCCATTTTTTGTTTATTTTGTTTATTGGTGCATAAGTACCGACCCCTACCCTACTGTGGAGACGGAGAATGGTCCAACATTTCAAGCGTTTGAACCAGTTGACGAACCTGAGTGGAGACCTGGAGATGACTACAAAGCCGTCTGAGACCGCACGAGAGTGATTGTGATAACTTGGGCCAGATTAGGCCCAGATTAGCCTGGCACATAAGGTACTAGGTTGGGTTGGGTTAACCTGATCCAACCCATTAAAGCCTTTGTTATGGTTAGACTGTTTGAACGATATCTCCTAGAGAGGAGGTTTCTGTTCTGATACCCAGGGAGCAGTAGAGATCAAATCTTATCCCCAAAAACAATTTAAGAACTCTCGTTACATATTGCATTCTTTTCCATTCCATTTTGGATTAAAGAGGAGAGGAGAAGGAAAAGTACAGAAGGAGCAAAGAAGGATATCAGGGATGAAGAAGCCTGAAGCCTGAGGACCAGTGGATGCAGTACTCGAGATCCCACATCAACCGCTCCACAATTTGCTACACTAGGAGGTGAGTGATACTTTCAAGTATACAGAGAATTATAATCATGGATGTTTGGATTCTGTGTTTCCGTTGATCATAACCCAAAATGGGGATCAATGAAGATCTGGTTGTCGACAGATCTTGGAAATAGTATCAGATCTTGAAAATCGTCGACAGATCTAGTTATCTGTGATCCCCTCATCAAATTAGTATTAGATTATAATCATTTTTATCTGCTGGGTATCATAATTAGATCTCTTTTCTTCATACATATATCTTAACTGTGGAAGAAGAATCAGATGAAGCCAGTTTCAAACCAAATTGACAGACACAGATCTGTCGATTTGAGTTGTATGATCAATGGGCCATCTGATCAGGGATCACTCCCAGGGATCAGAGAGTCTACCCTTGGGCGACCAAAGTGTAGTTGGCCCTTTTTGAAAACTAGGCCCCATCAGGCCCCATCTGAGTCCAAATTGTCACTGTAGCGTCATTTTGGCGTGATTGAGTTCCATCGATGGATGGGACAGTGAGATCAAGTGGGCCACTTGATCAGGGATCTGACCCAGGGATCTGATAGCAGACCCCTGGGCGATCCCAGTGTAGGGGGACCCATTTGTAAGTGGGACCCATCTGGCCCCATCTATTTAATTATTGTAACAAAGACGTTACTGGGTAGTTTTGGTCGACATCTACCGTGGGACCCACTAACTAAGCCAATCATAGATTGAGACCCCACATTTCAAAGAGGGCCCAGTGACGATCTGGATGGTGGTGGTCCCATGAGACCTGGGCACATTTGCCTAGTTATCCAGAAGTTTCAATTTTGTTAACCATAAGGGTTATATATGAATTTTATTGAGACCGTGGGACCCAATAAGGATGTTTTACGGTGAATCCAAACCACTAGTATGACAGCTTAGTCCTAGACAACGTTGTATGTTAGGTATGATCTTAGATCAGATTAGTGGGACCCACTGGATTTTATACCAATATGCTTAAAGTACATATACTGCTAAGTATACTGTAACCTGATGATCTGATCAAAGATCAGAACCAGCCATCATCTTGGTCCCTGTTTGGAGACGAAGATGGTCAGGATCCATGTCGTTTAAACCGCTAGGGACCCACAATCTCCTGTCATCCAAAGTATTGGGCGTGAGACCCATGTTTTAGAGATGATGATGGACTGTTACTTGTATTATAAACTACACGGACGACCATTGTTGATATGGAACAGTTTCTTTTAGATGTTTTGGATCTTCCAGAGGCTTCATTTGAATTGATTAGGTACACAAATGTTACCTGAATCATATAGTATGCTAGAAGATATAAACTAGTTAGTGTCTTTACTGATTTATTATGGACTTAAATCTTAGTGTAAGGCCTGGCTGTATTACATAACTCATATATATATATATATATATATATATATATATATATATATATGAAGGGACCTATAGGGAGACCATGGGACCCAATGTTGTAAGAGTAGTATCACAGAGATGGGTACCAAATGTTGAATTTAAGTGGGACATATGTAAACCCGAATATGTGGAACTAGTCTTATAATAATGTAATTAGTTGGTATACTTCTATTATAGTGCTACTAAATGCATAATGGATATAAAGGACAAAACAACTTTGTAATGAGAGTATTTTGATATGAACATCATATGAAATGTCAGTAAGGATCCCTACTTTTGGGATATTGGATTTATTAGTGAACCCCTTGAGGGCCAGGAGGAATAAGGTTCGACAGGGACTAAAAGACCGTTTTTGAAATTAATCTCCTTCGGAGAGTTTGAATGAATTATATAGAAAGGACTTCCTTTTGGGAAGGGTTTGAAACTCTGAAAACTCTTATAGTAGAGTTCCATTGTATGATAAGAACCCGTAATTGGGATTACCGAACTTACTAAAATTAAGGGCTGAATATGAAACCTCTTTAAATAATAAAAAAACTCTATATGAAATCTGTCACCTTGTGAATTCTTCTGCACTTCTGTTAATGCATTATATTAGTAATGATCTGTGTATTTGGAATATTATTCACCAGTTATCTGATGAGTGGTTTGCCCCACTTCAGGTGTGCAATGTTTGGGGGAGCTTGGCAACGATGGGAATCATCCATTGGACTTCAATATGCGTGGCTGATGGGAGAGCGTATAATTGTGATAGAAAAATAATACTTAGAATTTTAGTGGCTGGTTACTCTTTAATTAATGATGTTGAACTTGTTATTACTTCACTTCTGTTTAATTGATCTTTAAATAAATTAAAATTAAATGCATTGCTCAGTTCCTTGACATTACTTGATTTATGTGGTGATTATAATTTCCTTATAGTAAGGCCCCAGGTCTTGATGAGCTCCAGGATTCGGGGTGTTACAGTGACTTTCATCGGAGAAACTATTTTAATAGCAATTCTTAATAATGGAAATAAATTTAGTTAGTTGTTTTATTTGAGTTATTTTGAAAACTTTAAACCTTAATATTTAGTAGTTATGTGTTTGTTTAATATTAGATATTGATACCAATTGGTTTAATGCTTGCGCAAATATTTTATTATGACTCATCATGTTTCGAAATTTTGTGGGTCTATATTTAGGAGCTTGTATTGTATTAAACATAGAAAAATAAATATTTATTTTTATTTTTCACGTTATCGGGGGGGGGGGGGGGGGGGGGGGGGGGGTGTATATCCCTCTGCTTGAATGGTAGGTATTGAAAATCCTGTACTGCACCTGCCGAAACTGAAAGAACGAAAGAAAGAAAATATTGTGTATGCAACTTTTTTTCCTTTTGTCTTTTGAATTCAGATAATAGGGGGGTGGTATATCCTTCTTCTTGAATGGTAGGTATGGAAAATCATGTACTGCACCTGCCGAAACTGAAAAAACGAAAGAAAGAAAATATTGTGTATGCAACTTTTTTTCCTTTTGTCTTTTGAATTCAGATACTGCAGGGGGGGGGGGGGGGGGGGGGGGGGGGGGGGGGGGGTGGGGTGTATATCCCTCTGCTTGAATGGTAGGTATTGAAAATCCTGTACTGCACCTGCCGAAACTGAAAGAACGAAAGAAAGAAAATATTGTGTATGCAACTTTTTTTCCTTTTGTCTTTTGAATTCAGATACTAGGGGGGTGGTATATCCTTCTACTTGAATGGTAGGTATGGAAAATCATGTACTGCACCTGCCGAAACTGAAAGAACGAAAGAAAGAAAATATTGTGTATGCAACTTTTTTTCCTTTTGTCTTTTGAATTCAGATACTGCAAGAAAGGGGGGGGGGGGGGGGGGGGTGTCCTTTTGTCTTTTGAATTCAGATACTGCAAGAAGAAGAGGGGGGGGGGGGGGGGGGGTCCTTTTGTCTTTTGAATTCAGATACTGCAAGAAGGGGGGGGGGGGGGGGGGGGGGGGTTGTCTATCCCTCTGCTTGAATGGTAGGTATTGAAAATCCTGTACCGCACCTGCCGAAACTGAAATAACGAAAGAACGAAAATATTGTGTATGCAACATTTTTTTCCTTTTGTCTTTTGAATTCAGGTACTGCCATAGTATTTGGGAAGACAATAATAACGCTCATCAAAAGGGGCCATAAACCCTTAGTTAATAAAAGACAATGTAGCCCTCCTGCGCTTTACCCTGTCAAGGATTCAGTTAATTCGCAGATACATGTCATTTCCACTGATTGACAATTGGCAGAATGGCAAGAGTAGGATTCTCGTGATTCCTGCACTGTAAGGACATAGCCATCTGCATCCTATTCCTTTTGCAGATATGTCATTTCCACTCATTGCGAATTGGCAGAACGGCGGTATAGGATTCTCGCGTATGGACATAACATAACCATCTGTATCCTATTCCTTTTGGGTTCAATAATAAAAAAAAAAAAAAAAAAACCCTTCATGTTGACTATTATTTTGTAGTACCAAGTGTATATGGTCATCATTTGAGAGATTTCAGGTTGAAAAGTTTAAATTGTTCCTCCTAACCCAGGTTGTGGGTTTGCTGTTTCGTCCCTACCTTCAGGTTTCTCTCTTTTGTGCCTGTTCTTTTTTTTTTTTTTTTTTTTTTTTGCTGCTGTGAGCATAATTGGTGTGCTCACATTTAGGGATGAAAGTGGGTCGGGCCGAGCCGGGCTTTGACAGGCCCTAGGCTCGGCCCTATTATTTTTTAGTAGGCTCTAGCCTGGCCCGAGCTTGAGAGGGCCTAAAAAATCTTGGCTCGGGCTCGGCTCTTATTAAGTAGGCCCGGCCCTTTGAGCCCGGCTTGATTGAGGCCCTAGGCTCGGCTTGTGAGCCTAGCCTGTTTTATAATGATATAGTTCAATGTTAATGTAGATGAGTATTATCAAACACTCCAATGTTAAGGGAGTCCAGTTCCAACACTCCATAATAGTTCAATGTTAATGTAGATGAGCATTATCAAACTCCAACAATAATACAAATCAAATTAAACTCCAATAGCATCATAGAATAAAATAAAATATTCGGCTAGCATCATAATATAAAGGTTTAGGGTTTAGGGTTTATGGATTATTTAGTGCTTAGATTTAGGGTTTAGGATTTATGGATTATTTAGTGCTTAGGGTTTAGGGATTATTTATATTGGATTAAAATTAGGGTTTAAGGTTTAGCGCTTAGGTTTAGGGTTTATGGATTATTTAGTGCTTAGGGTTTAGTGTCTAGGGTTTAGGGATTATTTATATTGGATTAAAACTAAGGTTTAGGATTTATGGATTATGTTATATCATATATGTATTATCTACTGTATAGTGTACGTATATATAATATATGTATTAATATATGTAGGCCCTAGGGCTTATGAGTCGGGCTTCATCAAGCCCGAGCTCGGCCCTTTTAAGCAAACGGGCCTCCTCCTAGGCCCTAGCTCGACTCTTTTGTCTTTTGAGCCGAGCTCGGGCCAAGCCTATGCCCGCGGACGGCCTGACCCACTTTCACTCACATTGCCTCAAGAAAAAAAAAAAAAAAGCTTCCCTTTTGCTGTAATTTTTGGATATTCCTATAATATACCAATACTTAACCTTGCAAAAAAAATTTTAATTGTTTTTGGATGTGCCTTAATTACTGATTTTGTGAGGAATTTTCAAGCGATTCAGAGGCAAACAAATTTTTTTATGAAAGAAGAAAAAACAGAGACTGAATAAAAAAAAATGAAAAGAAAAAATAGAGAGAGATGGAAATCCACTATGTAGCAGCTGATATGGAAAAATAGTGGCTCCTATGGGCTGCTATAGTTGTGGGCGTCTGAGCGACACTAGGTACTGCCTGATATGCAGCCAATACGCAGTGAACCATGATTTGGACCAAAGGAGATGCCAGCCAGTTGCCCTTGGTTATGCATTGGCATTCTTGTCCTTTGTTCCAGTGATTCATGTGTGCGCCTAGTTTGCTGGTAAACACTTTTGGCGATGTTTGAAGAAATTAGAATGCTCAAAGCAGTGTGTGCATCTTGTTTGGAAAAATTGGGATTGTCTAGCTAACTTATACTGCAAGAAAAAAAGTATTGATTTCAGGAGAAGGCCAAGCTACTCACATGCATCACATGCCAATCCATAAAGAGAGGGTCCAATGCCATCAAATCATGAAGTAGATGTTGATTGGGTCTCTGTCATATGTTAATCTCATTGTAGATGCCGGTGATGATCGATAATCGGGAATGCTCAGCCAAGCCAAGCTAATTTCTTGATTGAGAGAAGAGGGGAAACACTCAACTCCCGAGAAATAAACGCAAATTAAAATGATAATCCAGAAGCTTGACTTCTCATTAATTGTATTGATATTTGTACATAAGTACTGCTTAAAAAGTAAAATCTAAAAAAGAAGAAAAAAGGAAGCACCAACTGATTAAAGCTACTGAGATAAATACAAAATGACTTACAATAAAAGAAGTTGGGCGTGTTGGGACACATGAATTGGGACTAGAGTTTGAGCCTCACTTCTGTGACTGTCTTGTGCTTCCTCTTGGTCGGTGTTGAAAATAAGACACATCTTGGATGCAACAACATCGGATACTTCATGAACGCTTCTACTACTAACTTAAACAAAGGTTCTGCTGTAGTTGATAAATATTCTTACTATAGAGACAAGTCTGCACATGAAGCAACCATAAGAAAAAGGAATAATATAGAGACAAGTGTACACATGAAGACTATCATAAGAAGGGAAAGGAATAACTTCTCAGGTAGTCTTGGAATGTGTCATACCGTATGTTATCTATAGAGATAATCCTGTTTAACTTGGGATATTTATTGTTAGCAATAATAATCCTTACCGATATATCATCATAATCAGGGGACTTTATTTATAGTGTAAGTTGTAATTCATTTTCCTAGAGGGATATAAATACATAGACTAGCCACAATGGTGAGCATCAACAGATCTACCAGTCTATTCTATTACTTTTTCTATTTTGGAGCCCCTTTTCTTTATTATGGAGTCTTTCTGTGTATACTTTTCTATACAAGTGTATACCTGTGTATACTTATCTTCTTCCTTTCACATCCAAAATATTGAAATCAGGTTTTTAATCTCTGAAATTTGATTACACTTGTAGGAGACCTATTGTCACGACCCGGAGCGACGACAGCCGCCGGTGTGTTTTGTCCCTGCTCAGACGACAGCCTGGAGGGGGCCTCCCAAGGGATTCGAACCCACAACATATAGGTTGGGGCGAATCCTTGTACCACTGGGCTACTGTCGCTCCGGGTTGTGACAATAGGTCTCCTACAACACTCATGTGCTGGTCTCTGGTACTGCTCTAGCATACTTCATCCACAGATTTCCCAGGTTGTAGGTTTTAAAAGCAATGGGTTGTAGTAACTTGCATGGGTATAAAAATAATGCTGAGATAAATAAGTGCCCCTCCAAATTTTGCCAATCTCCAATAGATCTTGTGTGGACTATTTCCACCGAAACCGATGTTATCCCGGCCTCGGCAACGGTACCAATCAGAGAAGGCCTTAACCCCCATCTTTCTGCCACAGCAGCATCTCAGCCGTTATCAAGGTGGGACTGGTCCTTGTAGAAATACCGACCACATCCTTCCGAGCTCAGCCTCGCGCTGGCATTCTTGTCCGATCTCAGGCATAACTGACCTCGGTGCCTTCTCCAGTTCGGCCCCTCAGCCGAGGTGAACACTGGGCGTCCAAATCCCATTATGAGATGGGACGGGTGCTTTATAGGGAGTCCCTGACAAGTAGGGTGGCCACCGGCTATTGATAAGAGCTCGTTCCTATCAACAGATCACATCCACATTTATGTGAGGGATTTGAGGGGAGATCTGATGGGACAAGTATCCTCACCTACCCTCACTAAGGATCCCAGGTGTGGACTGATGAGACAAGTATCCTCACCTACCTCCACTATGGAATCTTCTACTCTCCTCTATATATGCCTGCATGAAGAGCCATGAACAGGTACATGCAATATACATCCTGCACTGTTATTCTGCTTAACACCTTCTTCTCCACTTCACCCTAGTTCAGTGACTGCACTAACTCAGGCGTCGGAGTGCCTTTGGCTGACAGTAGCCTCGGGCCCTGACTGTTCTTTCTTCCCCTTTTTCAGGATTCAGGCCGTCGGTGACTTCTCCGATCAGCTGAACAGGATTTTCCTAATCCCCTTCATCATCTAAAACTAAGTCCGTAATAATTTAGGCACGCACAGATCCAATGAGGAAGAACGGTTCCATGAGTTGAGCCAGACATGCATCTTGAAAGAAATGGAGTTTGGATGGGGATTTACACCTTTCTCACTGGAAATATTGAGACCTTCAGTTAGGACATTAAGAGTCGTAACATTTGGTCTGGGTGCATCTTTAGGCGAACATGCTCTCACTATACTACCCGACATTTGCCCTTTGCTGGAGGAGGTGGTTCTTAAATTTCAGGTACTTTCATAAAATTGCTCCCTGTGATGGAGGTACAGTATGGTGCTCAATTCAAATACAAATCTGAAGTTGTTTTACCTCAGATAGCGTAGGATGCGATTAACAACTTCCAGATGATATGAGCATGGAACACTCCTGAATTGACTGGATATGTAGACTACATATGCAATTTGGATGGGTAATGATCAAATGTACTGGTTTCCAAACAAGATGGATGGGTCCTTGGATTAACAAGGAAATCAATCATCTGATCATGGAGTCAATGATTCCAAGGATTACAAAAATGGAATCGGTACCTAACTCAGTCCTTTCTAAGTTGAGTTGAGTCAGACCAACTTGGCTGACTCCCATATTAAACCCCAAAAAATTTTTAAAAATCAGAAAATAAAAAAAAAAAAAAAAAGAAAAGGGCCCAAACTGTAAAAAAATGTTGAATCTTCTGATTTTATTACATTTTTCATGATTTGATTGTGTCTTGTGATTCAATCAATTGTTTATGCTCTTTTTTTTTTTTTTGGGTTATTTAGGTGTTATCAGTTATTAGTGTCAACAAGACAACAACCAACATTTAACAACATAAATCATAGGAAATCAGAAATCTACCACACTTCTAAATATTGTACATTACATGAAAAGTAATCAGAAACCATTCAATATCAAGAATCATTGACAGATATAGTGCTTGCAATAAATTGAAATTTCAATGTACAAAACCAAAATTACCTTGGACTTTCCTAGTACTGGGATGAGTGTCTTCCGGGCTGGAAGTCGTTCCCTTGTTGCCATTCTAACTTTGACTGAACCACATCTATCTATTGTTGATAGTTGAAGTCAAAGAAGCCTCCTCCCCCACCTTGCCTATAATTGGACGGATAAGCGTAAGGATCCTTCCATTGGATGATGTTCTTGTCCATATGAAGGAAAAATTACTGGTGCTGGTTGTCATGCCGATTCCAAATGTCCATATGGCTGATAACCCTACCTTTTACACATGTCTGTCCGTAGTAAACATTGTATGCATTGTCAGAATCTGTGGGCCTGGAACCTAACACATCAAGTTGTGTATTAAAATGTTCAAATTTTTCAACCCCTTCACTTTTGCCCAAAACACCAGTAAGCTCCTGTCGTTCACCATATAATGGGCCATAGACGAGAACATTGTCCTCATGCTCTCTACCACCTTTTGTATGTTGCTCATGTCTGTCATGACCAGATGGTTTCGCTATTTTTCTCATACCAGACGATGAAATCTTTCGTTCTTCTTCTTCTTCATGTTGCCAATCTCTGACTGAGTCTAAGTACTGTTACCACTATTCTTCAATTGTCCGTACCGGATGATATTGGTAGGATCCTTAAGGCACCACTTTGCATTGGAGAGGGGCTAACCTGAACGTGATCCAATTTCATCATTTACCTCTCACACGTTCCAATTAGAACGTGTCATTCGGCTTGGACTGCCCCATGTTCTTGCTGTTGTTATGTAGTTTGAAGGGTCGAGCATGTGGATGTCTGACTTGCAGTTGCAATGATCTTGCCCTTATCCCTTGTAGCTGGTTGGTGAGATGGAATTATGCCCTATACATGTACCATTTGTGGTGGGGATGATAGAGACGGGGAACCTTCATCTCCAAGGGGATTGCAAGCCTCCCATTGTTGAAGGAGAAGGGAGGAGAGGAAAGGTGAACACAGAAACTACTTGTGTATCGCATATTAAGTGTTCTAATAATCTCAATTACATCAAGCCAATATATATATATATATATATATATATATATTAAAAAGCGAGAGCAAACCTACTAAATAAGAATCCTAACCAAAATAGGAAACACAATAATAAAAGATAACCACACTAAGGAAAGAATATTCCTAATAATATCTTTACTTACATAGCATCATCGGCCTAACCCCTTTAGTGCATATGCTAAGTCAACGATGACTTCAACACCCATATCTTTCCCCTTATTCTAGTACACTATATTTATTACTTCTAGCGTTTTTCAAATTCTTATAAATTTATATTAATCATACATAATGAATGTCCCTCTCTCTCAAGTTCTCTATTATTCTTGGATTCATTTTTCCTTGGGTGACTTACTGAATGAGCAACCTTCCTGTAAAACTTTCAATATTGATTGGTGTTTATCTAACAAAAATATCTGTTTTTATATACATGTAAGCTTAATAATAACTTTTAGATGGTTTGTTCCACAAGGCTGTGGAAAGGTAACCTGCAACGATGTTTCTTCACTAATTGACTGCAAAGCACTTTAAGATCTCCTATTGTGACATAATGTGAGTCTTGAGAACTTCTAATTCTCAATCATCATTGCTAACACAATTTTAGTTAAATTGGTTAATTGATATGAAGCTTTATGGGCTTGTTTGGCATCACGCCAGTGGGACGTTCCCATGTTCCCATGAGATAAGGAGATAGAAAACATGTTTGGCAGGTGTGAGGACAACGGGCCCAAACCCGACATGGCCTGACTCAATTCGCGGACCTGATCCAGCCTGTAAAACCAACTTATGGGTTTTGGGCCAAGCCAGCTCGGATTAAACTGCCGACTAAGCCCAGTTGGCTCATGAAGGCTCGATGCAGAAAAAGGGGAAAGTAGCTGGCAACTTGCAGGACGAGAGGGAGGTCGTGCGAAGTGGGACGAAGCATTCTCCCCCATACCAGAAGACATAATGAGAAACGTGCATATAATCCAGACCACGAATGACGGCTGAGGGGGAGAAGGAAGAAGATAAAATGGAAGAAAGGGAGGAAAAATTAATACACTTGACAGCAAGAGAAAAAGCTTATCCCAATTCATTGACTGATTTAAGCATCAAAGTGTGTTCGATCGGATGAACCGATCGAATCTCACCTCACTTCTGATTTCTTGAACAGGATCCAAATCAGGTAACGGAAGCCCATTTACAGGAGGAAGGAGGAGCACTCAAAGCAATTTCACCTGACCTGATCCTGCAAAATTTGACCTTACAATTGGCGCCGTCTACGGGAAACGAAAGGAAAACACTCACACTTCGCTCAGTCAATGTCGGAGCAAGAGCACCGTCCAGGGTCGTCGTCCCGGCAAAAACAGCCCCCGCCTCAGAAAAGGGAGACGTGGCCCGGAGGACAGCGTGAGGAGTTGGGTAGGGATCACTACACCCGTCATCCCAATGATGTGTATTTTGAGTACGTCCCGTGCACAGAAAGCGGGCATACTATTCCACCTGGAGGGGAAAATGGGTGGATTCGAACAAAGATCCATTGTACAGGCCCGATCCGAATAGAGGTTTCTCCCTCGATAGAAAAACCGCAAGAGAAAGCGCACTAAAGGCTAGGCAAGGGACTTCTGGAAAAAAGCCCATCACACGACACATATGCTCGACTTGAGCAAACCTGTAGGGATGCCGTACGAGATATGGCTGAAGGAGTCAGGCAACAACAAGAGAGAATTAACTGTCTGTTGCAGGAGCCGGAGAAAGCAAAAAGACACTCCCCAACCCCGAAAGAAATCTTGGAGACTTTGGACAGGGGACGCCGAGGACGAACGACGGTACTGTAGCAAAGGAAACCCCTTTTCGGGTCAAGACCTCGAAGCTCCCATGCCAGAACGGAGGCAGGCGACTAAGGGAGTCGGACTTCAAGCTCTGAACCACGAAAAGAAGAAAAAATAAGACCCAAGCTCAGAACATAAGAGGGGATGTTCCATCGCAGAGGAGGGCTCCACAGCGAGGCCTTGCTGAGAAGGACGTTAAAGCTCTGATAGAGAGGGCATTGGTCGACAGAAAGGAGAATCCAACCAGGACGAGATGCTTAAGAAACGCCCAGAGCTTCGAATTCCCATTCAAGGAAAAAATAGAGAAGATGGATCCACCTCGGCTGTTTACAATCCCGAAATTAAGGGTGTATGATGGGACCTCAGATCTTGCTGACCGCGTCCAGCACTTCCAACATTCTATAACACTGTGGGCCGGGAATGAATCCCTCATGTGTAAGGTGTTCCCGTCAAGTCTTGGCGACCTCGCCTTGAAATGGTTCTCTCGTCTGGAGCCAAAATCAATCAGTAGTTTTCGGGAACTTGCTGGGGCCTTTGTCACACGGTTCGTGATGAATTCAAAACAACCAAAGGATGTAGGGGCACTGTTAACGCTCAAAAAACAGAGTTCGGAGAGCCTAAGGGAGTATAGCACCCGCTATTGGCAGCTGTATAATGAAGTAGAAGGGAACAATGAGCATGTTGCTGATGGACCCTTAGAGTTTCCATCCTCTCCTTCCGCACCCCGGGGGCTTGCCTGGGTCTCGGCGGAGGAGGCAAATCGCGGGTATCAACATTTTTGTACGGGTATGCCAGATTTACTTTTTACTTGGAATTTAGAATGGTGATGATCCGGAGATTCACCTTCACAAGTAGAAAGGAAATCAATCATTTTTTCTAACTTTTCAAATTGCATAAATATTAAGAAAAGAGACAAGTTTGTTTTTTAGAATGCCGTAGGAGGCGTTTTTTGTTTGTTTGCCGTAAAAGGCGATTTTGCCGTGAAAGGCGATTTTACAAAACTCATGAAATATGAAAGACAAGAATTGTGATTTCTTTTTATCTCTTTAAAAAATACAAACTACAATAGAAAAGGAAGAAAATGAATCTAACTTCTCAGGAGATTGTGGGGACATATTGAGATCGACGGTCGTAAGTCATGTATGGACTTCGCCATCGTCCTTCAAATGAGAATGGTTGATGCTTTGATTATTCAACTTGGCTCCTAACCTCAGTTTTTTAAAGGATAAGGATCAAGAGGAGGTCCTATATCCAATGAAAAACCAAGTAAACGGGCTGAAAAGCCGCGTTTAGGCCATGTTGTAGAAGGAGGGGACCTTGGGGGGGTGGCCCCCCAAGGGACTTTGATCACCTTGTGGTGTTTCTTGCAGCAGAGCAGCAGGACTTCGTCTGGATTTCTTTGGGAGACTGTAAGTGTGCAAGTACAGAATTTCAAGCCGATGTGTGTATCGATTCTTTTCTATCCATTTTTTTTCTTTTTATTTCTTTCTTTTGGACCTCCTTTTATAGGCTTTTTGGTAGCCATGAGGTGATTATGGGCATTGATGGCCATGATGAGAGAATTGATGAGGAGTTACAAGTTTTTATTCTTTGATTTTGTAACTCCTTTTCATGGCTTGTGATTGGCCAATGAAGGATAGTGGGCATTTAATCGCCTTTAATTTTCATGATGATGGGAGTTTCATGGGTTTAATGCCATGATTGCTTGGATTTGTAACTCTCAAATGCTGGAATCTGATTGGGCCATCCAAAATAATGAGTTAATGACCGCATTAAGTTGTCATAAACGGGTCAATTAATGAAATTAAGTGGTCGCCATGGGCATGTGAAGAGGCGCGGGCCGCACTGCGTCTTTTGAGATTCTTCTTGTGATCATCACAAGTGGATCCACACTTTGTTTGATGTCGGATTGCGAAGCAGTTTCAGACATTGATTGATGTTGGTGGGCCGATGACATCTGTCTTGTCGATTTCACGATCGGTCGGACAGAAAGTATACTTTCTTGGTCAGCCGGTTAGCGATCTTGGAGCGATCGGTGATGATTTCATGCTTTTGACGGCGAATCCAAGATGTTGGTGAAGATCAGTAGTTTTCAAGCATCAAAGATTGGATTTTCAGAAAATCACAGAGGCAGGAACACCCGAAACGCGAAAAGGATCGGAAAACGGGCCGTTTGGTGCGAAATCCGGCAACCCAGATTTCCAGGGTCGCCGGCGACCATAGGGCTTTGGCCCTTTTGGTCGCCGAGCTTCGTTTTCGGCCGCTTTTTCGTCTTTTTTGTTCCTTCTTTCTTCTGTATTTTTCTTGACATGATTTTTCCTCAATTATTGACTTGATTTTCTTGGAGAAAACTTGATGAGAACCCGCGCAAAACCGGAGCACAAAGTTTCCCATTTTTCGGGAAAGCCGAAGACTTTGTAGCCGATTTTCCGTCAAGAGTCGAAACTAGGTCAAACGATGTCGGAATAACCTGAAAATTGAGGTGAAGCTTCTTGAGCAGTGGATAGGACCAACCATGAGCTTTTATTTGAGTTTTGATGCCGTTTGAGGTCCCGTCGATGCTTGACTTGATTTTGCTGCGGGGAAAAGGCCGAGCTTTGATATGTGGTCAAATGATGTCCGATTGACCTGAAATTTGACGGGGAGCCTATTGGAGTCATTTTGAGACGATCCGTTAGCTCCCCTTTGGATGTCATGGTCCCGGGGTGTTCTGCCGCCGGAAGGCTTGATTTTCTTTCGGAGCATCGAAACTTGGTCAAACGTTGTCGGAATGACCTGAAATTCGACGTGCACCCCTTTGGAAGCATGTTGAAGCCACTCATGTACTTTGTTTGATGAGTGATGGCCTCGGTGGTTCCCGCCGCCGGGAGGCTTGATTTTGCTGCTCGAGCGTTGATGGAGGGTCAAACGTTGTCGATTTGACTTGAAATTTGGCATGGAGCCCTTTGGAGACATCCTGGAGTCATCCATAGGCTCTGATCAAAGTTTTGGCGTCTTTGATGATGTTGCTGCCAGGAACGCTTGTTTAGCTGTCGGAGAAGTGAAGTTAGGCCAAACAATGTCGGAATGGTCCGAAACCTCAGGTGTACCCCTCTTTTAACTGTCTTGAATGATCTCTCAGTTTTTGTCTAATTCTGACAAGATCTGATGCTTGAAGTAGCTTTGCCTGTTTTGTAGCAGGATGCAGCTTCACGAGGCTTCTTGATTTTGAGGAGACATAGTGACTTTTCTGGTGTCAACAAATGCCCCCTCGAGGTACAGCGACGAGTAGCTTTTTGGAGTTGATGTGCCTCGAAGAGAAACTTGAAGGAGAGTTTCCAACTTGACTAAGAGTCTTGAGCATTTTTTTTTCTTTTTTTTTTTAATAGCCTGCTGTGTTTCCGGGGGAACTTTATGGTAGTAAGAGCGATCACGTACCATCTCAATGCAAATTTTTGAAAATGACATGGGGTGTTTGGATTTTGGGTTTTGGATTTTGGTTTTTGACTTTGTGACCTAACAAGCTGTATGTGGCAGGTTAGGGGATCGGGGTTTGATTTTTTATTTTGACCTTGTGACCCAACAAGTTGTATGTTGCAGGTTGGGGGGTCAGATTTGGTTTTTTGGTTTTGATTTGGTTTGGATTGTATTTTGATTTTGGTCTTGTGACCTAACAAGCTGAATGTGGCGAGCTAGGGGACCGAAATTTGGTTTTATGTCAATTTCAAGATTTTGGCTTAATTTGGTTCATGGGGTTGGATGGTTTGGTTTTTTGGAAACTCATGAGGCTTTCTTTTCTTTCTTTTTCTTTTTTTTTTTTGAATGGTCCCATCAACTCAAAAGAGGCATGGGACTTTTTTTTTTTTTTGGCTCTATTTTTTTTTTTTTTTGCTCTTGGTAAGAGGAATATTTTGACTAAAAGCCACTTTTAGTGCCTAGGTGGTCAAACCTGGCTCATGTGGGCTAACCCATAGGACCTTAGGCTTTGGAGATGACTTATATCTCATATGGTGTCATTTTTGTAGAGAATATCTAAAAATATCTCTTTGGTGTAGAGAATATCTAAAAATATCCCTACTTGGAGAGAATCTCTCAAGTTTCCTTCTTTTGTGGAAAGATTTTCTCTAAATATCTTTCTTTTGGGAAAGTAGCTAAATTTTAGCACTTACCTCCTTTCTTTTCTCCTTATTTCCTCTTTTGGTTTGCTCTATTCTATAAAAGCAAGAGGGTTGGGTCTTTTGCTCCTATTGCTTTCTTTGTTTGCAAGAAATCTTCAAGAGTGCTCTCCAAGATAAGAAGTGCCTTTTCTTCTTCAAGGATCTCCAAACTTTTCTTCTTTTTCTCCATCAATGGCTTCAAGTAAGTTTTCTTCCTCCACAAGAATCTCCAATGTAGAAGTAGCTTCTTTCTTTTTTTGCCTTTTTCTTCTTCTCTTTTTTTTTTCTTTTTTTTTTCCAAGCACGTTTTTTCCTTTCTTTTTTTTTTCGTGCTTCTTCTCTCTGTTTTTTTCTTTTCTTTTCTTTTCTTTTTTCTTTCTTTTGCTCACGGTTTTCTCTTTTTTTTTTACCGTGTGCTTTTTTTTTGTCCCGTGTTTTTTTTTTTCATGGGTTTTTTTTCTTCTTTTTTTTTCTTTTTTCACACGCTGATTTTTTCTCTTTTTTTTTAGCGCCTTTTTTTGTTCTGTTTTTTCTTTCAGCGTTTTTTTTCTCTATTTTTTTTTTACAGCCACGTGGCAGTGGGCCAAAATTTTTTTCGTTTCTTTGTTCTTTTTGTTTTTGCTGAGATTTTTTTTGTCTCTCTCTTTCTTTTTCTTTTTCTTTTTCTTTTTCTTTCCTTTGTTTGCTCACCATGATAATGAGGTTCATGCAATTTCAATATGTTTATGCATTTTTTTTATGCATCAAGATAGAAGGCTAGAGTCTCTAGGTCAAGCCAACATGATTTTTGACTTGGACAAAGTTTGATTGGTTTTGACCAAATTGGGTTGGAATTGGTCAAACTTTGGTCAAGGTTTTCCTAGCTTCTAATGCATGATGATATTTTTTCGATGCATGATTTTTTGTAAATGGACTTGTAAGCATGATAATGCATACCTGAAAATCTTTTGCAAGTATTGGGATTTTGAGCTCGCAGCGATGTTGAGCTCTTTCTCGGTCTTGCTGGATTTTAAGGAAATTAACAATTTTTGGATTTTGAAGCTTGCAGAATTGTTGAGCTCTTTTCCAAATTTTGCGGAAATTTGAGGAGATTGGCTCGTTCTCGCAGCGATGTTGAGTTCGAACTTTCTTTGAGAATTCTCCACTGACTATGAGCTCGCAGCGATGTTGAGTTCATCTTCAGGCTTCCTGTCTTTTTCGGAGTATTTTCCTTTTCTTCGGAACTGCCCCGGAACAATGTCAAAATTTTGCTAGAATTTTTGTAGTAAAACTCTGTCATTTTGATGATGATTGATCTTTTCTCTTTCATCTTTTGTAGGTAGTTCTTCCAGAACGAACAAGGGTAAATGTCCTGTTACTGACGCACGTCGTCGGTCTGCCAGATCTTCTAATGCGGCCGTTCAGCAGGCTTGGGAGAAGGTTCAGTTTGTTGAGAAAAACTTGGAAGAGTGCGATTCCCTCAATCGTGATGAGATGAGACAGCGATTGATCACTCTCAAAGATAAGGAATTCTATAAGATCATGGTAAGCAGCCGTCCTTGGGTTACGGACGATCAGAGCGTTGTGCCCAAGCCTACCTTCTTCTTTGGTGATGCAGTCCCTGACGACTTGACATACCAAAGGAGATGTTTTCAGTTTTTTTACACAGCAGATGGTGAGGAGAGAACTATTTCTACCCGGTCGACCTTCGATCGGACCATCTCGATCATGAGCCTTTCTCCCACGTGCCCTAAGAGGGAAGATCCTCCGAGCTGGGTGAAGAGGACCAGTGTGATCAAGACCGGGGTTTTTGTTGGCGGCCCTTCCGGTTTTGGAGAGAAGTCGCCTGTCCGTATGGACATGTTGATGCCAGCCAGTGGCTACCATGGTTCTGATCATCCATCGGTTGATTTGAGACTGGTGGGTCTTGGTATTTTTCGGGGTGACGGCAGCAATTGGGTGAAGCCTTTTCGACTTCGTGGCCGTTTCAGTGCTGACTCGAGATGGGAATCATGGACTGATCACAACCCTGAAGATTGGCGAGTCCGTTCTGCGGGAGGCCGAAATTTTTGATGCGGTTCGCGCTTTTCGGCAAACCGTAGTTTTCTCCGATGAGGCTTTGATGGCCATGCTGGAGTCATTCCTTCCACAAACTAACACCTTCATTGTGACGAATGGTGAGATTGGTTTTTCTTTGAAGGAACTGAGCGCCATCACCGGATTGCCTATCCTCGGCAAACTCTATGAGGAGTTCATGCCTATCACGAGTTTATGGAGACATTCGTAATAAGTCAAGGATGTGCAGACGTGCAGGTATGTGTTTGAAGTGCTCGATCAAGTCGTACTTGAAAACCTCCTTCGGGCATGCATTTTCATTATTATTGCCACTTGGGGCGCTTACAACTTGCTTTCCTGAAGGATTTACATAAGAAGAAGAAGGTTGATTGTAATTTTTGTGGTAATCCCGGCCAGAACAGGTACCTCTACCAACTTCAAGAGCTTCTAGAGAAGGGTCTTCTTTTGGAAGATCACCCTCAGGATCAAGGGGTCGATCCTTGTCATTTGCTGAAGACGTCTCTGTAGCAGCATTGGCGGCTTCAATGATTGTGTTGCATGGAGTAATTTCCGGGAACAAGTCCTGAACAACATCCGACAACCTTTCTTTATTAGTCCATACATCGTCTATGAGATCGGGTATCTGGGACCAATCGACTGGGTTTTCATTGAAGAAAATTTCATTGGCAGGAGTTTCTTCAAGATGATCAATCGGGAGAGGCTTGAGTTCCGATGTCACAACTTCAGGAGACGACGACTGAGAGGATGATATCTCAGTGGAAGTCACCTGGGAAGATGTAGCTCCAGAAGATATACTACCGGTTGGGGAGTACGTGTCTTCGGAAGCTTTAGAGGCATTATCGTCCTGAGCTATCGCACTGCAGGTTATCCTGACAGGAGATTCCCCCAGTGTAGACTGTTGGGAATCGGACTCATCCTCAGATATAAGAGGATCGTCGATCCAACTGTTTCCTCCATTTTCAGGAGTTGAGGGAGAAAGTTCCCATTGATTTTCAGGGACTTCCGGTTCTGGATCATGACGAAGATCATTGATGCGATCCTTCTCCTGTTCTATGGCAAGATGTAGCAAGATTCTTGCATATTCTTCAAGATTAGGCATAGAAGCCAAATCTTCTTTGTCATTTGCTCCTTGTGGTTCACCCATGTTGGGTTCCACTAAAGCATTGGCTGGTGCTGGATTGACAGCATTTTCAGCCTCTTGGTCTTCTTCATCATCGGACCAGGATCCTTGTGGCTGCAATGGGTTATACCAGATTACTGACATAAGATGAGACTTGGGAATCCATTCCTCGTCGAAGAGGTATTCTCCTGTTTCAAGGGATTTTTCCCACTCATCGATATCACTGGCAGTATCACTGGACTGTATCCATCCATGGAGAATATAACTACCGAGTTGCAAGAGTATGACGCCCCCTGCGCAATTTCATTTTTGTATAGAGGTGGCATGAAATCATCAAGGGTGAATTTTCTTACCGCCTTTGAAGCTTTGGGAAGGGATCCTTCCGTCGCCCCTAGTGAAGCAGTGGAAGAGGTTTCTGCTTTTTCAAGGACTTCTTGTTTTGGTTGAGACTTCTGATGCTGTTTGAGTTTGCGGAGTTGTCTCTTGGCTTGCATTCGCTGCTGAGCGGTCGACTTTGTTTTGACTATCTCCCAATTTTCATCATCTAGGAGATCGGGATGCACCCATATAGGTTGTCCATCTGGTGTTGGATAGGGAACCAACTCTTGGGATGCTTGAGCCATTTTTATCACCTTGAATGAAGTAGTGATCTTCTTCTTCGGTGATTTTGAAGTTTACCCACATGACACCATGTTGACAGAGGCGGAGCCGTAGTTTTTGTCAAAGGTGATGACTCCGTTTTTCCACATCTCATTGATCTTCTCTGTCACAACGAAGCATTGATTGAGAGGATGTGAGATCATCTGATTGTATGGACAATACCGGGGATCATTGGTTTTGCCAACATCTCTCGGTCTTTTGGGCTCCGGCAAAATGAGTTTGCCATTTGCTAGGAAAGCCTCAAAAATTCCTTCAACATCTTTATCGAACGGATATTTCTTTTCTACACATTCTTTGAAGGCATCGGAGAGTTCAGGCTTTTTACCTGTACCTTTGTTTTTCGCTTTCTTTGGCTGCTGAGGAGCTGACTTAGTTTGCATATTGAGAACCTCCTTTTTCTTTGATTTTGAGGTTGTAATGACAGTCGGCTCTTTCTTTGATTATTTCTGACTGTTGAGGTCTTTGACCACCATTTCAGCTTCCATGGAAGCTTCGAGGAGTTCTTTGATTATTTCTGACTGTTGAGGTTCTTTGATTTGTTTTCGATGATCATGGAGCGAATCTTTGCTCTCATATTGTTACGGCAGATGTCAACTAGCGACGCTTGTGGCAGTACATCTGAGCATTTGTACGCCATTGCCTTCCACTTGTGAATGAAGTTGTATGTTGACTCATTCTCTCCATGTTTTAGGCTGTAGAGTTGAGCCATAGTAATAGGATGGTCCTCACCTTAGAAGTGGTCAGGAAGCGTGTCTCCAGCATAGCCCAGTTCTGGATGGAATTCTTCGGCAAAGTGGAGTACCAATCAAAGGCTGTACCTTTTAGGGTACTTGCAAAGAGGCAAAATCTCTAGGGCATCTTGATCCGCAATAGCTCTTGTTAGGATCTTAAAGTGGATGACATGTTGTCTGGCTGAACCTTTCCCCGTATATGTCTGGAGAGTAGATTGTTTGAATTTTGCAGGGAACGGAACTAAGTCCATCCATAGAGGGTAGGGTGGCTTGATCCCATGTTCTTTCAATGTATCCTTTTCTTTTACTTTTGCGAGGATATCGTCCACGTCCTTTTTGGTAAGGGCGCGTGACTCATTGTTTCTGCATTGGCCTCATCATCTTCATGATTCGGAGGACCTTGGTTGTTAGGTGGTGGACGCTGTAGAGTGAGAAAGAGGTTTTCCATCAGAGCCTCAATTCTCTATTGCCCTTGTTCCAACTGTTGGACGCATGCGGTTACGTCATCATGCGGTGGAGGCTACTCAGAACTTGTAGCCAAGACGTTCATCCCTCGTGATTCGAACGAAGAAATCGTCCTGGTGACTGAGCTAGGGCTCATTCTTCTGGATGAAGAATTTGAGGAGTGGTTACTCCGGTGTCCTTGGCTTCGAGGAGTGGATGATTCTTCCAGATGTGCTCGTGTCCGAGAGACGCTGCGAGTCACTGGACGCCTAACACTGATTTTGGATGTAGACTTTTGGCGTTTTCTGGTTTTGCCAACCATATGGAAAGCAATGACTTGGTCGGGTCTTTCGTTTTCGACCCATTTGTTTGAGACATGGAGAGTAGAACGCTGGGTTCTTTGCTTCTCGAGTCTTTTTTGTCGATATGCCGCGTGGCGGCGCATACGACGAGCAATTTGAGCTTCAGTCAGCTCTGGCGATGAAGGATGTAGTCCCTCGTGTGCAGCAGCCGAGCTTGTCTTCTTTGAAATTTGGCAAGGACAAAATCTGGACATGGTCTTTTGCCTGTCGTAGTGAAAACTTGAATTTTACGAGCTCGGCCCCTGTTGAGATGAAGGGTCGACTCGCAGGAGTGCAGGCTTCAGCATGTTTTTATGGAGGCCTAACGATGCAAGATTTTATTTTGGGCTTGTAGGAGCAAGCTGACTCATGTTGATTTTGTTTGTTCTTTGTACGGAGGGTAGGTTTCTCCTCTTTCACGTAAGAGAGATGGTAGAACCGGTTCTCCTTGAGAGGGGTCGGGTATGCTGGCTTTGCAGATGTTCAAGACCTCCTTTGTTTCGGTGAGGGTCTCGGGGACTAGGTTTTGGGGCAAACCTGGTTTCTTGTGGATTGAGGCTTCGTGGGAGCGCCAGGGGCTTCAGGCTTCTTGGAGTTCGCCCTTGGTGCCATATTAGTGACACGTTGCGAGGCGATTTTCTACTTCTTGGCAGGTACAGTTTCTTCTGCGGGGAGTGAGAATGGTCCCAGCGACCCGAAGACAATGGTCCGGGGAGTTGAGGTTGACCCAGTATTTTGAGAGTTGTCTAGGGAGATGACGCTTCGGCAACTAGCAGGGCGATTATGCTTGTTTTGCTTGTCTTGAAGCATAAGTTGGTACTTGTTCTCATCGAAAGTGATGGTCAATGAAGCTGCCATTGTTAGTTTTTGGAAAACTTCTGAAACAAGATCAAATCCATTAGTAATCACAATAATATGGTGATCATAAATGGAAAACAACTATGGTTTTATCTTTTCAAATCACTTGAGGGGACATGGCCCAGCCCAAGCAAGATGAAGAAGGAAAAAAGTCATAGAGGATACAATTGTTCTAAAATGCAAGTATGGTAGGCTCAGGGTGAGCGTTCCAGTGACTGCTAGAAGCAATTGTAGACCTTAATTCAAATTACCGAGAAGTAAGGCTCACTCAAGGTAAAATGATATAAGGTTGGAGATACAAATGCGTTGGTCGCGAATACAGTAGACCCGAAAGGGCGTACTAGCACCGCTAGGCACAAATGTTGCAAATCGCATCCTTGGAAAGGACACGAGATGGGATTTTTTTGAAAGGTCAAATTTGGGTTCATAAAGGAGAGCAAATGGTGTTCCAATCTGAACAAAGGCTCAACATTTCTGCGAGCGCTAAATCCAGAAGGGAGGGAACCAGAATTTCTCGGATGTGAATCCATTAATGATGGAAGTTTTTTTTTTTTTGAAGGGTCAAGATTGAATTCATCAAAGGGAGCAATTGGTATTCCATTCCGAACAAAGGCTCAACATTTCTGCGAGCACTATATCCGAAAGGGAAGGAACCAAGATTTCTCAACTATGAATTCAAAAGTGACAGAAGTTTTTTTTTTTTTTCGAAGGGTCAAGATTGAATTCATCAAAGAGAGCAAATGGTGTTCCATTCTGAACAAGGCTCAACATTTTTGCGAGTGCTAAATCTGAATGGGAAAGAACCAAGATTTCTCATCTCTGAATTCAAAAGTGACAGAAGTTTTTTTTTTTTTAAAGATTTTTTTTTCTTTTAAAAAGATTTTTTTTAAAGGTGCACATAAATTTCCAATTCGATCTTATGAAACCTTAGTAGATAGATCAGCCCCCAAGTAAGGGTAGGATTACTTAATTAACCCGTTTGGAGGACCCTTGACTCGAACGGTCTAGCTGTCTCCACACTCTGGACAAAGCATTTCTTAAATCCACTTTGGTCAAAGAACGCAATTGGTGGAACCTTAGGGCCTGTTTGGCATCGTTCTCATATTGTTTTCAATTTTATGCTCAGATTAGGTTGTGCCGAGTCTATTCTTTGTGGAACTTGTTTGGCAATATTATATTAAATTACTCTACTGAAAATATGTCGCACGGAACTTGTTTGGTAACATTATAAAAGTTTTGCTCCAAATAGCAAACATATGATTTACAATGTGGGACCCACCTTTTATTGTTTGCGGTACTATTATTATCATATATGGGACCCACCTATAAAAGTTTCAACGTGGTGCCCACCTTTAAAAATTAGAACATGGAACCCATATCAATTGTATTTATAAAGTGGGCCCACCTTTATAGGAATTATAATATGGGCCAACTTTTTGTAAATGTAAATGTGGGATCCACCTTTAGTATTTAGAATATGGGCTTACATGCATAGGATTTACAATGTGGGTCTACCTTTTGTAAATGAGACCATGTGACCCATATTTATGAATTACAAAGTAGAGGCACTTTTTTTGTAATTGTAGACACAGGGCCCACCTTTAGACATTAGAATGTGGTGCCCACCTTTAAAAATTAGAACATGGGGGTATTACATTTATAAAAACTACAATGTGGGCCCACCTTTATAGGAATTATAATATGGGGCCATACTTTTTGTTAATTTAGAACACGAAACCCACCTTTAAAAATTTATAAAGTGCTACCCACATTTAGAAATCTGAATATGGGGCCATCATTGAGATGTGGGGCCATACTTTTTCTTAATTGTGAACACGAGACCCACCTTTAAGAAATTACAATGTGGTACCCACATTTAGAAATCGACACATGGGGCCACCATTAAAATGTGATTGTGGACATAGGACACACCTAGAGAAATTACAACGTGATGCCTACCTTTAGAAGCAATTTATAATGTGGTCCCACCATTATAGAATTATAATAGGGGCCCACCTTTTGTAATTGTGACCATGTGACCCATCTCTAGGATTTATAAAGTGGGGTCACCACTTTTGGGATTGTGAACGTGGGGCCTACGTTAAGGATAAGTGAGAGGATTTAGGATCTCTAAATAATATTCTTTAAAAGGCAAGAGATAAAGAAAGAAACAATTGTGCCAGCAAGTTGTTTCTTAAAAAAAACAAAGTTTTTTTGTTCCAACTTTCTTATGTTGGAGGGTTAAGATTTTGAGATATCTTCCCATGAGAACAAAATTCGGAACAACCATTTACACAAACCAAACATGTTTTCTACACCCTTATCTCATGGGAACATGGGAACATCCAAATGGCACGATGCCAAACGCACCCTTAGTGTTTTTTTTTCAACTCTTTTTGAAAGATTTCTAGTGAACTCATCAAAGAGAGCGAATGGTGTTCCAATCCGAACAAAGGCTCAACATTTCTGTGAGCGCTTAATCCAAAAAGGAAAAACCAAAGTTTCTCAAATTTGAATTCAAAAAAGAGAAAATTGATTTTTTTTTGAAATTATAATTTGTTTTTTAAAATCTCAATTGGACTCATCAAAGAGAAAAGATTGCCCAATCCCCGTTATGAACGATAGCTGCAAACATTTCTGTGAGCTATCAAGTTTGAAGAGGAGAGGATCAAAATTTCTCAAAGTTGAATTTTGAGAAAGAGAGATCATTTCATTGTTTTTTTTTTTTGAAAGAATTTTTTTTTTTGAAATCCCAATTGGACTCATCAAAGAGAAAAGATGGCCCAATCCCCGATATGAACGATAGCTGCAAACATTTCTGTGAGCTATCAAGTTTGCAGAGGAGAAGATCAAAATTTCTCAAAGTTGAATCTTAGAAAAGAAATCAGATTTTTTTTTTAAAATGAGAAAGAATAACAAAAATCCCATCTCATGTTTTTTTTTTTAGATGCAAGATGCAACATAGGCCACCAACTAGAAAGGAGCCAAGGGATCAAAGCATCACGTTCTCAAGTCAACGTGTCCCACCGGGTGTGCCAACTTGATGGACCCTAGGAGTTTCCGTCCTCTCCTTCCGCACCCCGAGGGCTTGCTTGGGTCTCGGCGGAGGAGGGAAATCGCGGGTATCAACATTTTTGTACGGGTATGTCAGAATCTGGAATTGTAATGATCCGGAGATTCACCTTCACAAATAGAAAGGAAATCAATCATTTTTTCTGACTTTTCAAATTCCATAAATATTAAGAAAAGAGACATGTTTATTTTTTAGAATGCCGTAACAGGCGTTTTTTGTTTTTTTGCCGTAAAAGGCGATTTTGCCGTGAAAGGCGATTTTACAAAACTCATCAAATATGAAAGACAAGAATTGTGATTTCCTTTTTCTCTTTAAAAACTACAAACTACAATAGAAAAGGAAGAAAAGGAATCTAACTTCTCAGGAGATTGTGGGGACATATTGAGATCGACGGTCGCAAGTCATGTATGGACTTCGCCATCGTCCTTCAAATGAGAATGGTTGATGCTTTGATTATTCAACTTGGCTCCTAACCTCAGTTTTTTAAAGGACAAGGATCAAGAGGAGGTCCTATATCCAATGAAAAACCAAGTAAACGGGTTGAAAAGCCGCGTTTAGGCCATGTTGTAGAAGGAGGGGACCTTGGGGGGGTGGCCCCCCATGGGACTTTGATCACCTTGTGGTGTTTCTTGCAGCAGAGCAGCAAGACTTCGTCTTGATTTCTTCGGGAGACTGCAAGTGTGCAAGTGCAGAATTTTAAGCCGATGTGTGTATCGATTCTTCTCTATCCGTTTTTTTCTTTTTATTTCTTTCTTTTGGACCTCCTTTTATAGGCTTTTTGGTAGCCATGAGGTGATTATGGGCATTGATGGCCATGATGAGAGAATTGATGAGGAGTTACAAGTTTTTATTCTTTGATTTTATAACTCCTTTTCATGGCTTGTGATTGGCCGATGAAGGATAGTGGGCATTTAATCGCCTTTAATCTTCATGATGATGAGAGTTTCATGGGTTTAATGCCATGATTGCTTGGATTTGTAACTCTCAAATGCTTGAATCTGATTGGGCTGTCCAAAATAATGAGTTAATGACCGCATTAAGTTGTCATAAACGGGTCAATTAACGACATTAAGTGGTCGCCAGGGCATATGAAGAGTCGCAGGCCGCGCCGCGTCTTTTGAGATTCTTCTTGTGATCATCACAGGTGGATCCACACATTGTTTGATGTCGGATTGCGGTGCAATTTCAAACATTGATTGATGTTGGTGGGCCGACGACATCTGTCTTGTTGATTTCACGATCCGTCGGACAGAAAGTATACTTTCTTGGTCAGCCGGTTGGCGATCTTGGAGCGATCGGTGATGATTTCATGCTTTTGACGGCGGATCCAAGATGTCGGTGTAGATCAGTAGTTTTCAAGCATCAAAGATTGGATTTTCAGAAAATCACAGAGGCAGAAGCACCCGAAACGCGAAAAGGATCGGAAAACGGGCCGTTTGGTGCAAAATCCGGCAACCTGGATTTGCAGGGTCGCCGACGACCTTGGGCTAGGGTTACCGGCGACCATAGGGCTTTGGCCTTTTTGGTCGCCGAGCTTCGTTTTCGGCCGTTTTTTCGTCCTTTTTGTTCATTTGTTCTTCTGTATTTTTTCTTGACATTTTTCCTCAATTATTGACTTGATTTTCTTGGAGAAAACTTGACGAGAACCCGCGCAAAACCGGAGCACAAAGTTTCCCATTTTCCGAGAAAGCCGAAGTCTTTGTAGCCGATTTTCCGTCAGGAGTCGAAACTAGGTCAAACGATGTCGGAATGACCGATTGCTTGACTTGATTTTGCTGCGGGGAAAATGCCGAGCTTTGATATGTGGTCAAACGATGTCCGATTGAACTGAAATTGGACGGGGAGCCTATTGGAGTCATTTTGAGACGATCCATTAGCTCCACTTTGGATGTTATGGTCCTGGGGTGCTCCGCCGCCGGAAGGCTTGATTTTCTTTCGGAGCATCGAAACTTGGTCAAACGTTGTCGGAATGACCTGAAATTCGACGTACAGCCCTTCGGAAGCATGTTAAAGCCACTCATGTACTTTGTTTGATAAGTGATGGCCTCGGTGGTTCCCGCCGCCGAGAGGCTTGATTTTGCTGCTAGAGCGTTGATGGAGGGTCAAACGTTGTTGGTTTGACTTGAAATTTGGCATGGAACCCTTTGGAGACATTCTGGAGTCATCCGTAGGCTCTGATCAAAGTTTTGGTGTCTTTGATGATGTCGACGCCGGGAGCGCTTGTTTAGCTGTCGGAGCAGTGAAATGGGGCCAAATGATGTCGGAATGGCCCGAAACCTCAGGTGTACCCCTCTTTTAGCTGTCTTGAAGGATCTCTCAGTTTTTGTCTGATTCTGATAAGATCTGATGCTTAAAGTAGCCTTGCCTGTTTTATAGCAGGATGCAGCTTCACGAGGCTTCTTGATGTTGAGGAGACATAGTGACTTTTTTGGTGTCAACAGTTGCGGTGGCGACATTCAAGCTCAGACTTTTAATAGAGAGCCAGCTCCGTCAATCCCTGACAAAGCGCTCTCCCGTCACCCAAGGTGAGTTAATGGAGCGTATAGAGGAATTCATAAAGTTGGAAGAAGATATGGCTGTCCGGGAGCCGAGATGGGCTCGCCCAATGGAGGAAGAGAGCAAGCGGAAGCAAAGAAGAGAATTTGGTGAAATGACGGAGCGAAGATCAGCCCGACCTAAGCCCACAAGGTCGGCTTATGAGGGGGTGTACACCATCTTTAAAGAGCCGATCTACCGGATTCTGACCCAGATCAAGGATAAGCCCTACTTCAAGAGACCCTCAAAGATGGTCAGCGACCCGGGGTGTCGGAATCCTAACCTTTGGTGTTCATACCACTGGGAACATGGGCACTTAACAGAAGATTGCAGGATTGTCAAACAACACTAGGAAGACCTTGTAAAGGAGGGACACTTGAAAGAATATGTGGAGGATTCCCGACCAAAGAACGCCCAAGGCAGCTCAGCCAAAAAGGAGTTAAGGAGCGACCTCAACCAGCAAAAGGAGAAGCCAGTGGGAGTGATAGCTTGGTGCATTGGGCCACCAACCCTTCTGAGGTGACAACCAGATTCATTCGCCAACAGCGAAAAATGGTTACACACCTAAAGGAGGTATACCAAACAACCACTGAGCCTAGCATGGTTCGTGAGGAAGGACGGCAGGGTGGAGAAATCCATTCATAGACGAGGATTTACGGGACGTAGTCCAACCACACAATGATGCGTTGGTGTTGACTTTCAGGATACAAGAATATGATGTTCGGAGGATATTGGTTGACCCAGGGAGCTCATCAGAATTCATGTTTGCCGAGCTATTTGATAAGCTCGGATTAAAATGCTTGGACTTGAACCCGACCTCGATACCCTTGTTTGGATTCAGCGGACAAGTTGTACACCCAATGGGCCTCATCACGGTATAGGTCGGGGCTGGATCGATTCATTCGGATCTATAATTTCTCGTGGTTGACGTGCCATCACCCTACAACGCTATCATGGGTCAGGCATGGAGCCATCGTATGAAGGCCGTCCCTTCGACTTACCATCAGAGGATCTGCTTTCCAATGTTGAAGGGAATGATGGAGATCAAGGGAGACCAGGTAGTTTCCAGGAATTGCCTAATAGCTGCAATCAAGGGGAAGGTGCTAAAGGTCGAGGAAAGTGATTGCCCGAACATAAGGGCATACCAGAAATAACAACTACAAACAGGTCGGTCGGAAGAAGGCAAACAGAAATCCGATCAGACCAATTTGGTGGTGGAAGAGCTAGAAAAATTTGTTGCCAAAAGGGAGGTGTGCCATCCCCTGAGCAACATTGGATGATTGGGAAGTCAATGACCAAAGGTGAACAGGATAACCTAGCTTGGCTACTCAATGAGAATGTCGACATCTTCGCCTAGGCCCCACACGAGATGCCTGGGGTTGATCCTAAGGTCATCAGTCACAAGTTGGGGGTAGACCCTAGAGCCAAGTCGGTAGTTCAAAAACAAAGAAAGCTGGTCCTCGAGTGCCAAGCAGCTGTGAATGAAGAGGTGGACAAATTATTAGAAGCGGACGCCATCCGGGAGGTACAGTACCCAGAGTGGCTATCTAACACTGTGGTCATACCAAAAAAGGACAACAAATGTAAAGTGTGAGTGGACTTCACCGACTTAAATAAAGCATGTCCTAAGGAAAGCTTTCCGCTCCCTAAAATCGACCAACTGGTGGACTCCATGGCGGGACATGGACAGATGAGCTTCTTGGATGCGTATCGGGGATACCACTAGATTTCAATGACAGAGGCCGACCGGGAGAAGACAACATTCATTACCCCAAAGGGAACCTTCTGTTATAAACGAATGCCCTTTGGGGTCAAGAATGCTGGGGCAACATATCAAAGGTTGGTTATGAAGATATTTCAGAGCATGATCGGGAGTACGGTAGAGGCTTATGTTGATGATATTGATGGACCCGAAACCGGGAATCTTCCGTCCTCTCCCTCCGCACCCCGGGGGCTGACCTGGGTCTCGGCGGAGGAGGGAAGATCTCGGGCATCAACATTTTTCTACGGGTATGCCGGATTTACTTTCTACTTGGAATTTGGAATGGTGATAATCCGGAGATTCACCTTCACAAGTGGAAAGGAAATCAATCCTTTTTTCTAACTTTTCAAATTGCATTAATATTAAGAAAAGAGACAAGTTTGTTTTTCTTTAGAATGCCGTAAGAGGCGTTTTTGTTTGTTTGCCGTAAAAGGCGATTTTGCCGTGAAAGGCGATTTTACAAAACTCATCAAATGTGAAAGACAAGAATTGTGATTTCTTTTTGTCTTTTTAGGAAATACAAACTACAATAGAAAAGTGAGAAAAGGGATCTAACTTCTCAGGAGATTGTGGGGACACGTTGAGATCGACGGTCGCAAGTCATGTGCGGGCTTCGCCATCGTCCTTCAAATGAGAACATGTGATGCTTTGATTCTTTGGCTTGGCTCCTAACCTCGGTTTTTTAAAGGACAAGGACCAAGAGGAGGTCCTATATCCAATGAAAAACCAAGTAAATGGGTTAAAAAGCCGCGTTTAGGCCATGTTGGAGAAGGAGCAGACCTTGGGGGGGTGGCCCTCCAAGGGACGTTGATCACCTTGTGGTGCTTCCGGGAGCAAAGTAGCAGGACTTCGTCTGGATTTTCAGAGCTTGCACTTGGGATCTATTTTCATCCTTGCTTTCTTCTTGGAATGGACCTCTTTTTATAGGCTTTTGGTAGCCATGAGGTGTTTATTGGCATTGATGGCCATGATGAAAGAATTGATGAGGAGTTACAAATTGATTTTGTAACTCCTTTTTCATGGCTTGTGATTAGCCGATGAAGGTAGTGGGCTTTTAATTGCCTTTATGCTTCATGATGATGGGAGTTTCATGGGTTTAATGCCATGATTACTTGGATCTGTAACTCCCAAATGCTTGAATCTGATTGGGCCGTCCAAAATAATGAGTTAATGACCGCATTAAGTTGTCATAAACGGGTCAATTAACGTCATTAAGTGGTCGCCTAGGCATGTGAAGAGTCGCGGGCCGCGCTACGCCTTTTGAGATTCTTCTTGCGATCATCACAGGTGGATCCACGCATTGTTTGATGTCGGATTGCGATGCAATTTCAGACATTAGTTGATGCTGGTGGGCCGGTGACATCTGTCTTGTCAATTTCACGATCGGTCGGACAAAAAGTGCACTTTCTTGGTCAGCCGGTTGGCGATCTTGAGGCGATCGGTGATGATTTCATTCTTTTCCCGGGGGATCCGAGATGTCGACGAAGATCAGTGGTTTTCAAGCACCAAACATTGGATTTTTAGAAAATCACAGAGGCCGGAACACCCGAAACGCGAAAACCATCGAAAAACGGACGTTTTGGTGCAAAATCCGGCGACCTTAGGGTTTTTTGCCCTTTGGTCGCCGAGCTCCGTTTTCGGCCGATTTTGCGTCTTTTACGTTCCTTTTTTCTTCTATATTTTTTTTAACATTTTTCCTTAATTATTGACTTCATTTTCTTGGAGAAAACTTGACGAGAACCCGCACGAAATCGGAGCACAGAGTTTTCCATTTTTCGGGAAAACCGAAGACTTTGTAGCCGATTTTCCGTCAAGAGTCGAAACTAGGTCAAACGATGTCGGAATGACCTGAAAATTGAGGTGAAGCTTCTTGAGCAGTGGATAGGACCAACCATGGGCTTTTATTTTAGTTTTGAAGCTGTTTAGGGTCCCATCGATGCTTCACTTGATTTTCCTGCGGGGAAAATGCCGAGCTTTGATATGTGGTCAAACGATGTCCGATTGACCTGAAATTTGACGGGGAACCTATTGGAGTCATTTTGAGACGTTTCATGGGCTCCGTTTTGGATGTCATGGTCCCGGGTTGCTCCGCCGCCGGTAGGCTTGATTTTCTCTCTGAGTATCGAAACCTGGTCAAACGTTGTTGGAATAACCTAAAATTCGACGTGCAGCCTTTTTGAAGCATGTTGAAGCCACTCATGTATTTTGTTTGATGAGTAATGGCTTCGGTGGTTCCCGCCGCCGGGAGGCATGATTTTGCTGCTCGAGCATTGATGGAGGCTCAAACGTTGTCGGTTTGACTTGAAATTTGGTGTGGAGCCCTTTGAATACATTCTGGAGTCATTCGTAGGCTCTGATCGAAGTTTTGGTGTCTTCGATGATGTCGCTGCCGGGAGCGCTTGTTTAGCTATCGGAGCAGTGAAGTTGGGCCAAACGATGTCGGAATGGCCCGAAACCTCAGGTGTACCCCTCTTTTAGCTGTCTTGAAGGATCTCTCAGTTTCTGTCTGATTCTGACAAAATCTGTTTCTTGAAGTAGCCCTTCCTGTTTTATAGTAGGATGCAGCTTCACGAGGCTTCTTATGTTGAGGAGACATAGTGACTTTTTTGGTGTCAACAAATACCCCCTCGAGGTACAGCGACGAGTAGCTTTTTGGAGTCGATGTGCCTCAAAGAGAAACTTGGAGGAGAGATTCCAACTTGACCAAGAGTCTTGAGCAAATTTTTTTTTTTTTTTTTGAAATAGCCTTCTGAGTTTCCGGGTGAATTTTATGGTAGTGAGAGGGATCACGTACCATCTCAAAGCAAAGTTTTGAAAATGACATGGGGTGTTTGGATTTTGGGCTTTGGATTTTGATTTTTGACCTTGTCTGTATGTGGCAGGTTAGGGGGTCGGGGTTTGATTTTGATTTTGACCTTGTGACCCAACAAGCTGTATGTGGCAGGTTGGGGGGTCAGATTTGGTTTGTTGGTTTTGGATTTTGATTTTGGTTTTGGTCTTGTGACCTAACAAGCTGTATGTGGCGAGCTAGGGGACCGGAATTTGGTTTTGTGAAATGTCAATTTCAAGATTTTGGCTCAATTTGGTTCATGAGGTTGGATGGTTTGGTTTTTTGGAAACTCATGAGACTTTTTTTTCTCTTTTTTTGGATGGTTCCATCAAATCAAAAGAGGCATGGGACTTTTTTTTTTTTTTTTTTGCTCTTGGTAAGATGAATATATTGACTAAAAGCCACTTTTAGTGCCTAGGTGGTTTTACCTAGCTCATATGGGCTAACCCATGGGACCTTAGGCTTTGGAGATGGCCTAGATCTTATATAGTGTCATATTTGTAAAGAATATCTAAAAATATCTCTTTTGTGTAGAAAATATCTAAAAATATCTTACTTGGAGAGAATTTCTCAAGTTTTTTCTTTTTGTGGAAAGATTCTCTCAAAATATCTTTCTTTTTGGGAAAGTAGCTAAATTTTAGCACTTACCTCCTTTCTTTCTCCTTGTTTCCTCTTTTGGCTTGCTGTCTTCTATAAAAGCAAGAGGGTTGGTGCTTTTGCTCCATTGCTTTCTTTTTGCAAGAAATCTTAAAGAGTGCTCTCCAAGATAAGAAGTGCTTTCTCTTCTTCAAGGATCTCCAAGCTTTTCTTCATCTTCTCCATCAATGGCTTCAAGTAAATTTTCTTTCTCCTCAAGAAAATCTCCATTGTAGAAGTAGCTTCTTCATTTTTTTTCTTTTCTTCTCTTTTTCTTTTTCTCTTCTTTTCTTTCTTCTTCTTTTTTTTTTCTTTTCATGCACATTTTCCTTTTTTTTTTTTTCTTTCTTTCTTTTTTCTCTTTTTTTTTTCTTTACACGATTTTCTCTCTTTTCTTTTTTTTTTTCCGTGAACTTTTTTTTTTCTTTCTGTTTTTTTTTTCACGCTGATTCTTGTTTTTTTTTCAGCGTTTTTCTCTTCTTTTCTTTTTTTTTTTTGCTGTGTTTTTTTTTTTTTTGTTTTTCTTTAGGCTGTACGGACCTGACCGTATGACCACGTGGTAGTGGGCCATGGCCTGTGGGTTAATTTTTTTTATTTTTTTTATTTTTGCTGAGAATTTTTTCTCTCTTTCTTTTTCTTTTTCATTGTTTGCTCACTATGATAATGAGGCTATGAAATTTCAATATGTATGCATTTTTTTTTTGTTTGATGCATCAAGATAGAAGGCTAGAGTCTCTAGGTCAAGCCAACATGATTTTTGACTTGGACAAAGTTTGATTGGTTTTGACCAAATTGGGTTGGAATTGGTC
Source organism: Umbellularia californica (assembly GCA_028538565.1). Lineage (NCBI taxonomy): Eukaryota > Viridiplantae > Streptophyta > Magnoliopsida > Laurales > Lauraceae > Umbellularia > Umbellularia californica. The sequence goes on from JAPQWN010000004.1 coordinate 44,561,111, forward strand.
AAACTTTGGTCAAGGTTTTCCTAGCATCTAATGCTTGATGATATTCTTTGATGCAAGATTTTTGTAAATGGATTTGGAAGTATGATTATGCATACCTGAAAATCTTTTGCAAGTATCGGGATTTTGAGCTCGCAGCGATGTTGAGCTCTTTCTCGATCTTGCTGGATTTTGAGGAAGTTTTGCAATTTTTGGATTTTGAAGCTCGCAGCAATGTTGAGCTCTTTTCCAGATTTTATGGAAGTTTGATGAGATTGGCTTGTTCTCGCAGCGATGTTGAGTTCAAGCCTTCTTTGAGGATTCTCCACTGACTATGAGCTCGCAGCGATGTTGAGCTCATCTTCAGGCTACCTATCTTTTTCAGAGTACTTTCCTTTTCGTCGGAACTGCCCCGGAACAATGTCAAAATTTTGCTAGAATTTTTGTTGCAGAATTCTGTCGTTTTGATGTTGATTGATCTTTTCTCTTCCATCTTTTGCAGGTAGCTCTTCTAGAACGAACAAGGATAAAGGTCCTGTTAATAACGCACCTCGTCGGTCTGTTAGATCTTCCAATGCTGCCGTTCAGCAGGCTTGGGAGAAGGTCCAGTTTGTTGAGAAGAACTTGGAAGAGTGTGATTCCCTCAATCATGATGAGATGAGACAGCGATTGATCGCTCTCAAGGATGAGGAGTTCTAAGATCATGGTAAGCAGCCGTCCTTGGGTTACAAACGATTATAACGTTGTGCTCAAGCCTACCTTCTTCTTTGGTGATGCAGTCCCAGACGACTTGACATACCAAAGGAGATATTTTTAGTTCTCTGACACAGCAGATGGTGAGGAGAGAACTATTTCTACCCGGTCGTCTTTTGATCGGACCATCTCGATCCTGAGCCTTTCTCCCACGTGCCCTAAGAGGGAAGATCCTCCGAGCTGGGTGAAGAGGACCAGTGTGATCAAGATCGGGGTTTTTGTTGGTGGACCTTTCGGTTTTGCAGAGAAGCCACCTGTCCGTATGGACGTGTTGATGCCAGCCAGTGGATACCAAGGTTCTGATCATCCATCGGTCGATTTGAGACCGGTGGGCCTTGGTGTTTTTCGGGGTGACGGTAGCAATTGGGTGAAGCCTTTTCGACTTCGTGGCCGTTTCGGTGCTGACTCGAGCTGGGAGTCATGGACTGATCACACCCTGAGGATTGGTGAGGCCGTTCTTCGGGAGGCCGAGATTTTTTATGTGGTTCGCGCTTTTCGGCAAACCGTCGTTTTCTCCGATGAGGCTTTCATGGCCATGCTGGAGTCATTCCTTCCACAAACCAACACCTTCATTGTGATGAATGGTGAGATTGGTTTTTCTTTTAAGGAGCTGAGCGCCATCATCGGGTTGCCTATCCTCGGCAAACTCTATGAGGAGTTTATGCCTATTGACAGCGTCCTTGAGGAGCAATCTGAGGAGTTCAGGCTTGTATATTTTCAGCTCGTCGCCTTCTATGATTTTTTGAAGGAGAAGGAGGGCTCAAAAGTTAGATGCAGCAGTTGGAGAATTTGTAGCTCCAACTTTTTTGACAGCGGGGATTCTTCTGATGGCATGGCCCAGGATGTTAGGGCTAAAGCATCAAGTTTGAAGAAGATCGCTCCTATGCGAGAAGATTTGAAGAAGTTCTTCGCAAGCACGGATGTCATTTGTCCTGACATTGCGTTGCGGAGAGATCTCGCTGTTTACCTCACTTACTGGCCGGGTGAGGCTGTTTTTGTTGGAGGAGATGGGACGCACATCAGGCCGCACTGTATTATTCCGGCTTGTCAGATAGCGTTTGGAGAGCGGCTGGCTTTGGTACCTGCTCTTTACTCCTATTTGTGTATCGAACTGCAGGTTGCTGCTTTCCTAGTTTGGCTTGGGCTTCCCATGAACAGGGTATTTTCAGCCCATATTTTCTATTCATGGTATGTATACCACTGTCCTAGCTTCCATCGTTTGGAAGTTGCACAGGACGAAGATCCCTTTATGATTCGTTTGGCTAGAGGGACAGCCGTTCTCGAATCCCTTTTATCTGCCCGTTTAAGGATCCGACGATTTAGGGACGTCGAGATTGGGCAGTCTTCGGTGAAGCTTTCTCCAGGCTTGCGGAAGATGGCTTTTGACTTTGGTGTCTCCCGTGATTCGACCAGGGCAGGGTCAGGAAGACACTATGCTTTGACGGACGCGGAGAAGAGGTGGCTCTTCAACATACGGGTTGGTACGTTGGTGTACCGCAGACATCTTTTCGTCGATATCCAACCGTATGTCCCTTCGCATTTTGCATTGCAGCTTGGCTTCTCTCAAGGCGTTGTTGGAGAGCCTTCGAGCATGGTGAAGCGTTTTGGAGGTCTTAAGGATGGGAGAAATGCATGGGCTTTTTATAGTGTTGAGGACACTACCGCCATGATTTTCTATCCTGTGCTGTCCACTTTCCGAATTGCTGGCTTCACGAAGTGGTTCGTAGATAGCTTTTCAGTGTACCGGGGGCTTTCCAAGAAAGAGCTTGATGTCAAGCAGTCTCCTGGGAAGGGTCTTGGCAAATCAGATGGTGTCCGCTGGGAGGAAGTTCTGGCCTTCCTTTCTGGGGAGAAGCACAAGATAGGCTTTCTCAACGGGCAGGAAATCATCAGATCAGGAGTTGCACAGGGGATTCCTGGTGAGGTCTTGAGACAGCTGGAGGAGGAGGAGGCCGAGATCGATGCTATGATACAGGCAGAGCATACGAAGGCTTCCATGGAGTCTACTGAGAAAAGTAGACCATCCAGTGAGGACTCTTGTGAGAGGCCTGATGTTGATAGTGGGGCAAGATCGTCGAGCAGATTGACCCGCCGAGGCAAGAGGAGGAGAGGACGACGCCGTAACATGAGACGGCACGATAGTCCTTCTGATCTCGAAGTTCCTCTCACCATTGCTGAGGAGGTGTCTGAGGACGCTGACGAGCCTCTGGAGAAGAGAAGCATAGAAGAGGAGATAGCTGGTCTGATCCCCTTTCTTTCCTTTTGTTTCTTCCTTCTTCTTTTTTTCTTGTGAAAGATTTTGTTTTGATCCACTGCTTCTTTTTTTAGCAGAGGATGATGCCCTGGTGATGCCTGAGGTTCTTGCCGATGAGGCGATGACGGATCCAGTCGTGGCATCTGAGGAAGAGCTTAGGGACTCTGGAGTGGTTCCAGAACCTTCACCTGGTATGATTTGCTTTGGCTTTTGCTTTTTTTTTTTTTTTCTTTTGCTGTCATTTGTTAACATGTAGCTGACTTGCCAGAGGATTCCGACGATTTCGAGCCATCTATGGACGCAACTTTTGAAGATGCTTCGGATGAGCTCAAAGAGGCAGAAAGTACTCCGCCAGTCGTCAAAGCAGGTATATTTGCAATAATAATCTTGATATATTTTTGACAAGATTATATTCATACCTTTTTGTCTTTTCTTTTTTTTTTTTCTTTGACAGATTTTGAAGCAGCAGGAGAGATTCCTCCGTCTTCCTCAGAGCCAGAACAGGGGATACCTACGGCCGATGCAGAAGTAGGGGCTTCTTCTTCTTTCAACGAGTCAGCTTCTTCCGTTGGAAAGCGTTTATTGATTACTCTTCCAATGGAGCATGACGTGGGCAGTCGGGCACCAGAGCATGGCGAATCCTCATCTGCACCGCACCTTCAGTATGCAAGGAAGGTGTTGAAGATTATCTTGAGCTCATGGGTTGAGACTCTTTCTTCAGGTCATTTGGAAGTTGGTTTTGGCATGATCAAGCATGTGCAGGACATCCTTGCTGATAGCAAAGAAGTCGGTCTGGACATCGCAAGCGCCAATGATTTTGTTGAGGAAATCATAGCCTTCGGGAACAAATGGACTGAGACCAAGAGTTTCCCAGATGGTGACTTCTTTGATGAGATGTTCATAAAACCTTCCAGCAAAGTCAAAGCTGAGCTGACTGAGGTCACGAAGACTCGGAGGCAGATCGATCGGGAGAAGAACGTTACCGAGTTATCCATCATGGGGCTGAAGCAAGACTTGGACCGCCTTGATAAGGAGGTTGTCGAGGTTAGACAGCGTCTTGATCTTTTAAAGGAAGAAGCTGCTGCCAAATGGACCGCCATTGTGGAGGCTCGTGACAAGGAGGGGACTCTCATTTGCCAGGTTGAGGAAGCTGAAGGTAATGTCCGGAGGAAGACTCAGGAGCATAAGCAGTGGCATGTCCTCTGGGAAGAACTTCCTCGTGCTGCAGATGGGTCATGGCATTCGGCCGCGTTTTATGGGGACATTTTGAAGGAGCGTGGCCTAAAAACTTTGGAAGTTAAGGCCAAGGGTTTGCTTGAGGAGTTGAACCCTTGGTTGAAGATCATGTAGGATTGAGCTCCCGAGTTGTAACAAACTCTTTTTCCTTCCTTTTTTGGTACCTCCATGTATAATCCATTTTGGTACTATATTTTTTGTATCCCCTTCCTTTCACTTAAATCATTTTTTGATGAAAACAATTTTGAGCAAAAGTTGATGGGAATGTTTGTTTAAGAATTTGATCAAAAGGTTGTCATTTTGTGAAAATCTTTTGTCAAAGAGTTGTTTTGGGCATGAAAGCCAATTTTGTGGCGAAAAGCCTGGTTTTTTGATGGTTTGAAAACCAAATTTTGGATGGAGTGAAAGCCTAATTTTGTGGCGTAAGAGCCAAAATTTGTTTTGCGGCATGGGAGCCAAAATTTTTGGATGGCGAGAAAGCCGAATTTTGGAATGGCATAGAAGCCGAATTTTGGAATGGCATAGAAGCCGAATTTTGTTTTGTGGCATGGGAGCCAAATTTTGTTTGTGGCATGAGAGCCAAAGTTTTTGGATGGCGTGAAAGCCGATTTTGGCGTTTATAGCCGAGTTTTTTTTTTTATTTTGGCATTTATAGCCGACTTTTGGCGTTTATAGCCAAGTTTTGGCATTTATAGCTGAATTTGTTTTTTGTTTTCTTTTGGCATTTATAGCCGAATTTTGGCATTTATAGCCAGATTTTGGCGTTTATAGCCGATTTTTGGCGTTTATAGCCGAATTTTTTTTTTGTTTGTTTTGGCATTTGTAGCTGACTTTTGGCGTTTATAGCCGGATTTGGCGTTTATAGCCGAGTTTTGGCGTTTAAAGCCGGATTTTGGCGTTTATAGCCGAGCTTTTTGAAATCCAAGTTTTGTTTTGTTGACTTGAAAGTTGATTTTGACGTTTATAACCGAATTTTTTTTGTTTGTTTTGGCATTTATAGCCGAATTTTGTTTTGTTTTGTTGTGGCATTTATAGCCGAAATTTGGCATTTATTGCCAGATTTTGACGTTTATAGCCAGATTTTGGTTTTCAAAATGCAGGTATCGACTAAATGTCGCCTCCCCGCTGAATGGTCTTGCAAGTATCGATGGAATATCGCTTCCTTGCTCATTCAATTTGCGAGTATTGATGGAATGTCACTTCCTCGCGGGCTAGGTTTTGCGAGTATCGATGGAATGTCGTTTTCTCACGAATTGGGGTGCAAATATCGACTAAGCGTCGCTTCCTTGCTTTTCCCAAAACTTTTGGTTTTGCGGGTACTGACTTGGTGTCGTTTCCCCGCGATTTTTTGAAATTTGAGGTTTTCTCAAACCATTTGAAATTTGGGTTGTGGATAGCAACTGGAATATTGCGTCTCCACGATTTTTGAAATTTGGGTTGTAGATATCAACTGGTATGTTGCTTCTCCACGATTTTTGAAATTTGAGGTTGTGGATATCAACTGGTATGTTACTTCTCCACGATTTTTGAAATTTTGCAAGTATCGAATGGGGTTCGCTTTCTTGCGATTTTTTGGGTTTTGGAAGTATCGAATGGGGTTCGCATCCTTCCGGTTTTTGGGTTTTGCGAGTATCGACTAAGTGTCGCTTCCCCACGGTTTCTAAAAACAAATTTTTTTTGTTTAGAGACACGAGGGTCATAAATTTTGGCTTAAAACGATTTCGGTTGTAAAAGCCAAGGTATACTAGGGTGAAAATTCCTGAGTCCTGGTTTTTGTTCCAAACCATGAATTTTGGGTTCAAGGACCGAAAATTTTGGTCAAGTCTGGGAAGAGGCTCCTAAACTTGGATTTTGGATTTGATTTTTCTTTTGAACAATGAAAAGATGAAAGTAAGCATTGTTTTGAGAGATTGTTTTTTTGGAAACTTCAACATAAAGATGAAAATTTCAAAAGGGGTGGGTTTGACGAGCAAGTACCTTGGAAATACGCTTTAGCCCTGTAGATATTGCTCTGACCCGTTTGAGGAAGTCTTCAAGGGTAGTACCGCTTCAAGAACTTGCCGTTAATGGGTAGCATACATCTGTCTCCTTCCATGTTTAGAAGAGCGTATGCACCATTGGAAAAGACTTTGTCGATGACGAAGGGTCCCTCCCATTTTGGTTCGAATTTGCCTTTGGATTTGTGGGCAAAGACTATGGGTCTTTTTACTACAAGAACCAAGTCACCCTTTTTGTAGGCACGTTGCCTGACCTTTTTGTCGAAAGATCCTGCCTTGTGTGCTTGGTACAATTCAATGCTTTGTAGAGCTTCGAGTCGTCTTTCATCGAGATTATCCAGCTCTTGGAGTCTCAATTTGACATTGCTTTCTTGCATCATGTCATTTTCCAAGGATACCCATATGGAAGGAATTCGTACTTCCAAAGGGACAACAACTTCGCATCCATAGACCAAGGAGAATGGTGTACTATGGGTTGGTCCTCGAATGGTGGTTCGATAGGCCCACAAAGCTTCTAGTAGTTTGACGCCCCAATCTCTTTTGTGACTAGAGACCATTTTCTTGAGAATTTTGTAGAGTGTCTTGTTGAAGGCTTCTGCTAGTCCGTTCGCTGCTAGATTATATGGAGTCGAAGGACAAATTTGGATTTTGTACTTGTCGCAGAACCGGTAGAATCTGTGATCCCGGAATTGTGGTCCGTTATCATGGACGAATCTTTTAGGTATGCCGAAGCGACAAATAATGTTGGTGCACAAGAACTGAAGGACTGATGAGGTCTTCATTTCGCTGAGCGCAAATGCTTCTAACCACTTAGAGAAATAATCCGTAGCGGCGAAGATGAAGCGATGACCTTTGCTTGATGGGGGAGAAATAGGACCTATGATGTCCATACCCCAGGCTTCGAAAGGCCATGAGATTGCTGTTGGATGTAGCGATTCTGGAGGCATGTGGACATAATCTCCGTGAATCTGGCATTTTTGGCAGTGCTCGGCATTTCCCTGATAGATTGGAGATGAACCGTCGAATGTAGGCCAGCCTTCCTTGAAGCCCTTTTAATTCTCTTAGGGTTCTGGGAGATGGCATTTCCAGGATAGCCTTGACTTTGGTAGGGTCAAGTTCTATTCCAGCTTTCCGTACTATGAATCAGGGAAACTTACCCGATGAGACACCGAAGAAGCACTTTAGTGGATTCATCCGCAATTTGTGTTTGCGAAGTCGGAGGAAGACTTCTCGAAGATCATCGAGATGGTCTTCTTTTCTTCTGCTTTTGATGGCGAGGTCGTCAACATAGCATTCGACTGTTTTGTGCTACATATCTTGGAATATTTTCATCATAGCCCTCTGATATGTTGCACCTGCATTTTTCAGACCAAACGGCATAACAGTGTAGCAATACACGCCGAATGGTGTCTGAAATGATGTATGCCTTTCATCTTCAGGATGCATCTTTATCTTATTATAGCCAGAGAATCCATCCATGAATGTCATTCGCTCGAATCCATAGGTGTCGTGAATCATCACCTCTGGTTTGGGGAGCGGGAATTCATCTTTAGGACATACACTATTCAGGTCTCTGTAGTCAATACAGACCTTTATTTGCCCATTTTTCTTTGTCACGGGGACAATGTTAGCCAACCATTCAGGATGCTGTTCCTCGCGGATGAAGCCAACGTTTTTGAGTTTTTGAACTTCTTGTTCAATTTTGTCCAACACGTCGGGATTGAATCTCCTTTGGCCTTGTTTGATAGGCTTGATTTCTTTTTGCAAGTTGAGCTTATGGACTGCTACTTCGGGATCCAAGCCAGGCATTTCGGCATAAGACCATGCAAAGCAATCAACGAACTCACGAAGAAAAGAGATATACTCAGGTAACTCATCATCTTTTATGTTCTTGCTTATGAATACAGGACGTGGGTTATCAAGTGATCCCAAGTCTATCTTTTGAACAGGGTCTTCTGTCAGAAGGTTTGAAGGTGGTTCCTCCACAATGTTTTCGGAGGCTTCCAACTCAACAAGACCTTCTGGAGTGCCAGAGGCATTTTCAGACTGAGGCTCTATTTTTGTCCATGAATCTTCTTGATCAGTATCCTTCTCAAGGCTATCCTTTTCAAGGCTGGCAATGAGATGGTCCCAATCATTTGCTGGAATTGGGTTGAAGTAGGATGCTTCTTTTGGAGACGATGATTCTTCTGGCACAGAGAACCGCTCATCTATGTCATCAGGCAATTCCTCTTTATTATCAGAGAAATTATACCAATTGGAGGAGCTTTCAGGATTTTTGACGAGTAACTCCTCAAAAAGATATCCAGGGATATCGATGTCTTCATGAGATGTTGAGGCTTGGTCGGTAAAGCGACTTTGTAGCCATGGTGTCAACTGTCTCATAGGAGTGGTAGGATCATACCCCAACCCATATGAAGACTTGCCCTTTTGAAGGTGGATTCTCCAATCTTCTGGTTTACTTTTGATCAGGGTGGGTTCCAATGGCGTGAGAATACCACGGCCACCTCCCAAACCGGTCGGATTTTGAGCGTCGTAGCCCATTTTCTTCATGATAGCTTGTGCCATTGGACTATACAGGGATCGCTGAGGCATACCTTCGTTTTGGAAAGGTTCAAGCAGAGAGTTTAGTGGAGATGCTCCCGATCTGTGAAAGAAGATTGTTTTTTCTTCTGGCGAAGTTGTCGGAATAACAAAGGAAGCAGACGTAGGGTCTTTTATGTTTGCAAGTGTCTCCAATGGAGTGAGAGGGAGCTGATCTTGCTGAGTATCAGCTTGGCTTGATGCTATGTCATCTTCTGGCTCTGACTCCGAGTCTATGTCATGCATAATAGACACAAAGGAGACATTGAACTTGCCCCCAGTCTTTTGTTTTGTCTTCTTTGCTTTGGTAGTGATTACCAAAGGCTTTGGAGATTTGAAGGAGACGACGAAGGGAGCTTGGCTGCTTACTTCGAGTTTGGTGGAGGGTTTGTTTACTTTCGATGATTGCTGAGGAGCCTTGCCTTTATCTTTCTGGAGACTGTCGACAAAGCGAATTGTTTTTTCCTCCTGTTCTTCTTTTCCATCTTTATACATTTGAGCATCTGCAAAATGGACATCTTTGCCTTTGAAGGGCTTTTTGTCTGCAAACACTCGATGTATCAAGCCATCGTTGCCAACGAACTTGATGCACTGATGTAGAGTTGAATGGACGACACCATTCTCATGTATCCAGGGGCGTCCAAGGAGTATATTGTAGCATGAAGGGGTCATTATTGCATACACAGTGACTTCAGAAATAAGATCACCGATTTGCAATTTGAACCTGATTTTGCCGATAGGCCTTTGAGCGCTCCCATCATATCCGTAGATGGATACGGACGTGTAACTCAGTTTGCTAGGTGGGATGCCCAGCTCTTCGAGTGCCGAAGTAGAGATGAGGTTAAGTGCAGAACCTGGATCGATCTGAACTCTGTGTACTGGCATTTCTTTGACGTACCCCGTAAAGTACAAGGGACGGTTGTGCTTTGTTTCGCCTAGGAGGAGGTCATCCTTGTCGAAGGCAATTGTTGCATTTGCTGCGTTTTGTACCGAGAGGCATTCATTGCTTGAACCCTCAGTTTTCTTCTTTTCTCCCTTTTAGGGAGTATTTGATTTTTTGACCCTATAGTCCATTTCAATTTGTAGGACTTGTGGGGCATGTTTGTCGACATCCGCATTCAGCCTTTGTAATTCTGAAATGAGACTATCACGAGTTTGTGGAGACATTCGTAATAAGTCAAGGATGGGCAGACGTGCAGGTATGTGTTTGAAGTGCTCAATCAAGTCGTACTTAAAAGCCTCCTTCGGGCCTGCATTTTCATTATTATTGCCACTTGGGGTGCTTACAACTTGTTTTTCCGAAGGATTTACATAAGAAGAAGAAGGTTGGTTGTAATTTTTGTGGTAATCTCGGCCAGAATGGGTACCTCTACCAACTTCAAGAGCCTCTAGAAAAGGGTCTTCTTTTGGAAGATCGTTCTCAGGATCAAGAGGTTAATCCTTTGCTGAGGACGTCTCTGTAACAGCATTGGCGTCTTCAATGATTGTGTTGCACGGAGCAATTTCAGGGAACAAGTCCTGAACAACAGCCGGCAACTTTTCTTTATTAGCCCAGACATCGCCCGTGAAATCGAGTATCTGGGACCAATTGACTGAGTTTTCATTGAAGAATATTTCATTGGCAGAAGTTTCTTCAACATAATCAATCGGGAGAGGCTTGAGTTCCGATGTCACAGCTTCAGGAGACGAGGGCTGAAAGGATGTTATCTCAGTGGAAGTCACCTGAGAGGATGTAGCTCCGGAAGATACGCTATCGGTTGGGGGGTACGTGTCTTCGGAAGCTTCAGAGGCACTGACGTCCTGAGCTATTGTATTGCAGGTTATCCTGACAGGAGATGCCCCCGGTACAAACTGTTGGGAATCAGACTCATCCTCAGATGTAAGAGGATCATCGATCCAACTGTTTTCTCCATTTTCAGGAGTTAAGGGAGAAAGTTCCCATTGATTTTCAGGGACTTCCGGTTCTGGATCATGACGAAGATTGCTGCAATCCTGCTCCTGCTCTATGGCAAGATGTTGCAAGATTCTTGCATATTCCTCAAGATCAGGTAGAGGTGCAAAACCTTCTTCGTCATCCGCTCCTCGTGGTTCGCCCATGTTGGGTTCCATTGAAGCATTTGTTGGTGTTGGATCAACAGCGTTTTCTTGAACAGGGCCCTGGTCTTCTTCATCATCAGTCCAAGATCCTTGTGGCTGTAATGGGTTATACCAGATTACTGGCATAAGATGAGAGTCGGGAATCCATTCCTCGTCGGAGAGGTATTCTCCTGTTTCAAGGGATTCTTCCCACTCATCTATATCACTGGCAGTATCACTGGACTCGTATCCATTCATGGAGAATCCAACTACCGAGTTGCAAGAGTATGATGCCCCCTGCATATTTGCATTTTTGTATGGAGGTGGCATGAAATCATCAAGAGTGAATTTTCTTACTGCCTTGGAGGTTTTGGGAAGAGATTCTTCCATCGTCCCTAGTGAAGTAGTGGAAGAAGTTTCTGCTTTTTCAAGGACTTCTTGTTTTGGTTGAGACTTCTGCTGCTGTTTGAGCTTGCGGAGTTGTCTCTTGCCTTGCCTTCGCTGCTGAGCGGTCGGCTTTGTTTTGACGATCTCCCAATTTTCATCATCTAGGAGATCGGGATGCACCCATATAGGCTGTCCATCTGATGTTGGATAGGGAACCAATTCTTGGGACGCTTGAGCTATTTTTATCACCTTGAATGAAGTAGTGATCTTCTCCTTCGGTGACTTTGAAGTTTGCCGACATGACACCATGTTGACAGAGGCGGGGCCATAGTTTTTATCAAAGGTTATGACTCCGTTTTTCCACATTTCATTGATCTTCTCTCTCACAACGAAGCGTTGATTGAGAGGATGTGAGATCATCTGATGGTATGGACAGTATCGGGGATCATTGGTTTTGCCAACATCTCCTGGTCTTTTGGGCTCTGGCAAAATGAGTTTGTCATTTGCTAGGAGAGCCTCAAAGATTTCTTCAACATCTTCATCGAACGGATATTTTTTTTCTACACGTTCTTTGAAGGCATCAGAGAGTTCAGGCCTTTTACCTGCAGTTTTGTTTTCAGGTTTCTTTGGCTGCTGAGGAGCTGACTTAGTCTGCACATTGAGAACCTCTTTTTTCTTTGGTTTTGAGGTTATAACAGCAGTCGGCTCTTTCTTTGATGATTTCTGACTGTTGAGGTCTTTGATCACCATTTCAGCTTCCATGGAAGCTTCGAGGAGTTCTCCCAGGCTCTTTGATTTGTTGCCGATGATCATGGAGCGAATTTTTACTCTTATATTGTTACGGCAGATGTCGACTAGCGACGCTTGTGGCAGTACATCTGAGCATTTGTACGCCATTGCCTTTCATTTGTGAATGAAGTCGTATGTTGACTCATTCTCTCCCTGTTTTAGGCTGCAGAGCTGAGCCATAGTAACAGGATGATCCTCACCTTGGAAGTGGGTCAGGAAGTGTGTCTCCAACATAGCCCAGTTTTGGATGGAGTTCTCCGGCAGAGTGGAGTACCAATCAAAGGCTGTACCTTTTAGGGTACTTGCAAAGAGGCGAATCTTGAGGGCATCTTGATCCGCAATAGCTCCCGTCAGGATCTTGAAGTGGATGACGTGCTGTCTGGCTGAACCTTTCCCAGTATATCTCTGGAGAGTAGGTTGTTTGAATTTTGTAGGGAACGGAACCGAGTCCATCCGTAGAGGGTAGGGTGGCTTGATCCCATGTTCCTTCAATGTATCCTCTTCTTTTGCTTTCGCGAGGATATCGTCCACATCCTTTCTGGAAAGGGCGCGAGACTCATTATTTTCTGCATTGCCCTCGTCATCTTCATGATTCGGAGGGGTTTCATTGTTAGGTGGTGGACGCTGCAAAGTGAGAATAAGGTTTTCCATCAGAGCCTCAATTCTTTGTTGACCTTGCTCCAACTGCTGGATGCGTGCGGTTACATCGTCATGCTGTGGAGGCAGCTCAGAACTTGTAGCCAAGACGTTCATCTCTCGGGATTCGAACGAAGAAATCGTCCTGGTGACTGAGCTGGGGCTCATTCTTCTGGATGAAGAATCTGAGGAGTGGTTACTCCGGTGTTCTTGACTTGGAGGAGTGGAAGATTCTTCCAGATGTGTTCGTGTCCGGGAGACGCTGCGAGTCACTAGACGTCTAACACTGATTTTGGTTGCTGACTTTTGGCATTTTCTGGTTTTGCTAACCATATGAACAGCAACGAATTGGTCGGGTCTTTCTTTTTCGACCCATTTGTTTGAGACGTGGAGAGTAGAACACTGGGTTCTTTGTTTCTCGAGTCTCTTTTGTCGATATGCAGTGCGGCGACGCATACGAGGAGCAATTTGAGCTTCAGTCAGCTCTGGCTGGGCTCTGGCGATGAAGGATGTAGTCCCTCGTGCGCAGCAGCTGAGTTTGTCTTCTTTGAAGCTTGGCAAGGACAGAATTTGGACGCGGTCCTTTGCCTGTCGTAATGAAGACTTGAATTTTGCGAGCCCGGCCCCTGTTGAGATGAAGGGTCGACTCGCGGGAGTGCAGGCTTCAGCATGTTTTTGCATAGGCCTAACGATGCAGGATTTGATTTTGGGCTTGTAGGAGCAAGCCGGCTCATGATGATTTTGTTTGTTTTTTGGGTGGAGGGTAGGTTTCTCCTCTTTCATGTAAGAGAGAGGGTAGAACTGGATCCTCTTTGAGAGGGGCTAGGTATACTGGCTTTGCAGATGTTTGGGACCTTCGTTGCTTTGGTGAAGATCTCGGGGACCAAGTTTTGGTGTAAACCTGGTTTCTTGTGGGTTGAGGCTTCGTGGGAACGCCACGGGCTTCAGGCTTCTTGGTGTTCGCCCTTGGTGCCATTTTAGTGACACGTTGCGGGGCGGTTTTCTGCTTCTTGGCAGGTACAGTGTCTTCTGCGGAAAGTGGGAATGGTCCCAGCAATCCGAAGACGATGGTCTGGGGAGTTGAAGTTGACCCGGTGTTTGGAGAGTTGTCGAGGGAGATGACGCTTCGGCAACTGGAAGGGCGCTTATGCTTGTTTTGTTTGTCTTGAAGCATAAGCTGGTATTTGTTCTCATCGAAAGTGATGGTCAATGAAGCTGCCATTGTTAGTTTTGGAAAACTTCTAAAAGAAGACCAAATCCATTAGTAATCACAAGAATATGGTGATCATAAATGGAGAACAACTATGGTTTTGTCTTTTCAAATCACTTGAGGGGACATGGCCCAACCCAAAGACGATGAAGAAGGCAAAAAGCCATAGAGGATACAATTGTTCTAAAATGCAAGTATGGTAGGCTCAGAGTGAGCGTTCCAGTGACTGCTAGAAGCAATTGTCGACCTTAATTCAAATTACCGAGAAGCAAGGCTCACTCGAGGTAAAATGATATAAGGTTGGAGATACAAAAATGTCGGTCGCGAATACAGTAGACCCGAAAGGGCGTACTAGCACCGCTAGGCACAAATGTTCCAAATCGCATCCTTGGGAAGGACACGAGATGGGATTTTTTTTTAAAGGTCAAAATTTGGATTCATAAAGGAGAGCAAATGGTGTTCCAATCCGAACAAAGGCTCAACATTTCTGCGAGCGCTAAATTCAGAAGGGAAGGGACAAAAAATTTCTCGGATGTGAATCCAATAATGACGGAAGTTTTTTTTTTGAAGGGTCAAGATTCAATTCATCGAAGAGAGCAAATGGTGTTCCGTTTCGAACAAAGGCTCAACATTTCTGCGAGCACTAAATCCGAAAGGGAGGGAACCAAAATTTCTCAACTCTGAACTCAAAAGTGACGGAAGTTTTTTTTGAAAGGTCAAGATTGAATTCATCGAAGAGAGCAAATGGTGTTCCGTTTCGAACGAAGGCTCAACATTTCTGCGAGCGCTAAATCCGAAAGGGAAAGAACAATGATTTCTCAACTCTGAATTCAAAAGTGACAGAAGTTTTTTTTGTTTTTTTTTTTTTTTAAAAAGATTTTTTTTAGAGGATTTTTTTTTGAAAGGTGCACATAGGTTTCCAATTCGATCTTATGAAACCTTAGTAGATAGATCAGCACCCAGGTAAGGGTAGGATTACTTAATGAACACGAGAAGTTAAACATTTGGAGCACCAAGGATATGTTTGAAAGAAAGAACGAAAAGCAAGTACAATGACTAGCCCATAGGTCGGGCAGCTTCCCAAAAGCAAAAAAAAAAAAAAAAAAAAAAGGGTGTTCAATAGTTCATCAAAACAACCAACAATCCTTCAGACAACCTTGGAAACATCAAGGGTAAGACAACGACATCGACGTCGGGAGTGGCATCAATATCTCGGGCAACAGGCAAGCTCAGCTTTTCAATAGATTCCGGAGCAGGGGTCTCGGCGGAAGATGGATGGTCGGAAGTAAAGACAGATTGGACTACATGCTTGGCCCATAGAGGCGAATCTCCTAGGACCTCGGCATCACTCAGACCCACGTCATACCCAGGCTTGAACACAATGGCCTTCATCTGCTCCATTTGACCAAGATACATCACCTTAACCTCTTCAAAGGCAGCATCTTTCGAGTGCTCCATGGACTCTTGCATCTCGATGATCTTGCTACGAAGGGCCTCGAGCTCCATTTCGCTGGCGACCAGACGACTGGTGGCAGAGGCAACCTTAGCCTCTGCAAGGCTCAGAGCCTTGGAAGAATTTGAGGCAGAGGTCTCGGTTAATCGCCGAGCCGCCTTAGATGCCACCAGTTCTATCTCAAGACTTTCTACCCATTTCAAGTTTTTCTCCAGATGATCTGAAATGATGAACCGCTTCTGAAGTCCCTATGGAACAACAAAGAAAGAAGTTAGAGTAAAAATTGGAGCACAATCTAATCGAGGGAGATGAAATAAAACTGACTAAAAGGCAGTGCTGGATGCTGGAGGATATCAAATCTTGCTCGGACAGAGCCCCATGTAACCCCATATCCGAAGGGAGGAGGACGAACTTGCCTAACTGGAACGCCACTAACAAAGATTCTACGACTCCCTCACCTGAAGAAGATTGAGATCTAGGGAATGAGCTCGGTGAGCTCTTGTGCCCAAAGGAAGGACTCGGCTGAGGTGGGAGAGGGGACAAGGAGTCGTCCATCTAAGCAGAGAACAACTCGGGATCATCGGCCGACCTTGCCGAAGACTTACTCCTTAACTTCCTGGAATCGAGATCGAATGAAGAATCGTCCACGGGCCTTTTGCCCAAAGATGAAGAGAATACTTGGGAAGGAGCCTTCCCTACTTCGGGAGAAGGAAGGTCCCCGAGGCTGCCAAGTAGGTCCTTTGCCTTACGCTTGGACATGGTGGAGGAGGGCATGTCGGGGTTCGAAGAAGAAGAACCGTCTGAGACCTCTAAGATAGGAACTTGTTTGGAGTAAGAGGAAGAGGATGTACTGGATGGGACCGATCTCCTAAGATTGCGTTTCCGATCAAAAGAATCTAACTCGGCGGAAGGTGATAGGCCGGAAAATTTCTAGGAACCCGAGGATTTCACACTGGGTGCTCTCCCTTAGCTGGAAGACCTCAGCATTTTCACAGCAGGGATTTTCCTTTGAAGAGGGCGAAGGGCTGGTTCTCCAGGAATTTCCCCAAGGGTATGCTAAGGTGGGACAGCTAAGAAGCTGTCATATGACCTCTCATATCCGAGCGGAATGCGAGCGGCTCGACCCCAACCATGCAGCTCGGGGGGACCTTGATATTCAATGACAGTTTTCAGGTTGTCAACCCGAAGAAGATTGTGAGGGATCTAGTTGATCGATGGACCTGCAGGCAAAGATAAAGTGAAATGATGCGTGTAAGAAAAAAGACGATATGCAGGAAGGGAGAAGCATGATGTAGCAGGAGGTCGACTTGGAAAGCCTGGGACTAGGGGGACTTCTCGGCTAACCCCGCCCCAGGAGGTCGGCGCGTCCCTGTTGCCGCCCACAATAACAAAGTCCCATTTGCTCGGCTTATTCGAGTCCGGGAGATAATGGACGAGGAGCCTCTTCTGATCGAGGGATTTCAAGTAAAAAATGGATTTCTGATTGTTGAGAGGGACGAGAGAATAACAGGAAATGATGTCAAATACCCCGAGGTTGGTGCCGAGCAATTTATTTAGCGCGGCCACCCCCATTACAATACGAAACAAATTGGGGGCACATTGGACGGGAAAAAGATTTGTAAAAGACAAAAGCTGAACGAGAAGAGGATCTAAAGGGAAACGCACCCCCCCCCCCCCCCTTCCACAATAGCAATAGTGGGAAGGGGCATGGCATCACGGGATCCACTTTCAGAGGACTCCCTAGGGAGAGGCGCCCTGAGTAGAACATCTGGGGGGATATTGTATATTCGCCTAAACTCGGTGAGTTTTACTGGATCATTAATAAGACCCTTCAAGTTTCCCATTTTTCAAAAAAAAAAAAAAGAAGGAAAGAAAGAAAACCAAGGAAACGAGGAGAAGAAAATGACTTACAATGGAAAGATCGAAGGCAGAAGAGGAGAACAAGAAGAAGGACTGCCGCGAAGGATTTAAAGGAGGAGATGACGCATCACAGGAAGGGATGCGAGGGGAGGCGCGTCTCCTCGGAAAAGATTTGAAACCCCGAAAGGGATGGGAAGAGATAAAGACGAAGAGGCGCTTGACGGCTTGATGGATGGGGAAATGGATTAAGTAGTGCCACGTGGATGTACTGATGTACTGTTGACACCAAAAAAGTCACTATGTCTCCTCCACATCAAGAAGCCTCGTGAAGCTGCATCCTGCTACAAAACAGGCAAGGCTACTTCAAGCATCAGATCTTTTCAGAATGAGACAGAACCTGAGAGATCCTTCAAGACAGCTAAAAGAGGGGTACACCTAAGGTTTCGGGCCATTCCGACAACATTTGGCCTAACTTCACTGCTCCGACAGCTAAACAAGCGCTCCCGGCGGCGACATCATCAAAGACACCAAAACTTTGATCAGAGCCTACGGATGACTTCAGAATGTCTCCAAAGGGCTCCATACCAAATTTCAAGTCAAACCGACAACGTTTGACCCTTCATCAATGCTCGAGCAGTAAAATCAAGCCTCCCGGCGGCGGGAACCACTGAAGCCATCACTCATCAAACAAAATACATTAGTAGCTTCAACATGCTTCCAAAAGGCTGCACGTCGAATTTCAGGTCATTCCGACAACGTTTGACCAGGTTTCGATGCTCGGAGAGAAAATCAAGCCTACCGGCGGCGGAGCAACCCGGGACCATGACATCCAAAACAGAGCCCATGGAACGTCTCAAAATGACTCCAATAGGCTCCTCGTCAAATTTCAGGTCAACCGGACATCGTTTAACCACATATCAAAGCTCGGCATTTTCCTCGCAGCAAAATCAAGTGAAGCATAGATGGGACCCCAAACAGCTTCAAAACTCAAATAAAAGCCCATGGTTGGTCCTATCCACTGCTCAAGAAGCTTCACCTCAATTTTCAGGCCATTCCGACATCGTTTGACCTAGTTTCGACGCTTGACGGAAAATCGGCTACAAAGTCCTCGGCTTTCCAAAAAAAAGGGAAACTTTGTGCTCCGATTTCGTGCGGGTTCTCGTCAAGTTTTCTCCAAGAAAATGAAGTCAATAATTGAGGAAAATTGTCAAGAAAAATACAGAAGAAAAAAAGAACGAAAAAGACGAAAAAAGGGCCGAAAACGAAGCTCGACGACCAAAGGGCAAAAAACCCTAAGGTCGCCGGCGACCCTGGGTGCATGGTCGCCCGGCGACCCTGCAAATCCGGGTCGCCGGATTTTGCACCAAATTGCCCGTTTTTCGATGGTTTTCGCGTTTCGGGTGTTCCAGCCTCTGTGATTTTCGGAAAATGCAATGTTTGATGCTTGAAAACGACTGATCTTCGTCGACATCTCGGATCCGCCATCAAAAGCATGAAATCATCACCGATCGCCTCAAGATCACCAACCGGCTGACCAAGAAAGTGCACTTTCTGTCCAACCGATCGTGAAATCGACAAGACAGACGTCACCGGCCCGCCAACATCAATCAATGTCTGAAATTGCATCGCAATCCGACATCAAATAATGCGTGGATCCACCCGTGATGATCGTAAGAAGAATCTCAAAAGGCGCAGCACGGCCCGCAACTCTTCACATGCTTGGCAACCACTTAATGTCGTTAATTGACCCATTAAAGCAATCATTAACTCATTATTTGGACGGCCCAATCAGAACCAAGCATTTGGGAGTTACATATCCAAGCAATCATGGCATTAAACCCATGAAACTCCCATCATCATGAAGCATAAAGGTGATTAAATGCCCACTACCTTCATCGGCCAATCACAAGCCTTGAAAAAGGAGTTACAAAATCGATTTGTAACTCCTCATCAATTCTTTCATCATGGCCATCAATGCCAATAAACACCTCATGGCTACCAAAAGCCTATAAAAAGAGGTCCATTCCAAGAAGAAAGCATGATGAAAATAGATCCCAAGTGCAAGCTCTGAAAATTCAGAAAATCCAAGAGAGAGACAAAGTTCTGCTACTTTGCTCCCGGAAGCACCACAAGGTGATCAACTTCCCTTGGGGGGCCACACCCCCCCCCCCCCCCCCCCCCCAAGGTCACCTCCTTCTCCAACATGGCCTAAACGCAGCTTTTCAGCCCGTTTACTCGGTTTTTCATTGGATACAGGACCTTCTCTTGGTCCTTGTCCTTTTAAAAACTGAGGTTAGGAGCCAAGCCAAAGAATCAAAGCATCACATATTCTCATTTGAAGGAAGATGGCGAAGCCCATACATGACTTGCGACCGTCGATCTCAACGTGTCCCCACAATCTCCTGAGAAGTTAGATCCCTTTTCTTCCTTTTCTATTGTAATTTGTATTTCTTAAAGAGACAAAAAGAAATCACAATTCTTGTCTTTCATATTTGATGAGTTTTGTAAAATCGCCTTTCACGGCAAACAAACAAAAACGCCTCTTACGGGATTTTAAAAACTTGTCTCTTTTCTTAATATTTATGCAATTTGAAAAGTTAGAAAAAAAGATTGATTTCCTTTCCACTTGTGAAGGTGAATCTTCGGATTATCACTATTCCAAATTCCAAGTAGAAAGTAAATCTGGCATACCCGTACAAAAATGTTGATGCCCGAGATCTTCCCTCCTCCGCCGAGACCCAGGTCAGCCCCCGGGGTGCGGAGGGAGAGGACGGAAGATTACCCTTTTTTTTCGGGTCTATCATGTACCAAGCCTCCCTTTTCTAGGGAACGGTAAGGAAAAGGTAGGCTTGGGGGGGGGGGGGGGGGGCAATTGTGAGCACAACGGGCCTAAACCCAACATGGCCTGACCCAATTCGCGAACTTGATCTGGCCTGTAAAACCAGCTTATGGGTTTTGGGCCAAGCCAGCTCAGATTAAACTGTTGACTAAGCCCAGTTGGCTCATGAAGGCTCGATGCAGAAAAAGGGGAAAGTAGCTGGCAACTTACAGGACGAAAGGGAGGTCGTGCGAAGTGGGATGAAGCATTCTCCCCCATACCAGAAGACACGATGAGAAACGTGCATACAGCCCAGACCACGAATGACGGCTGAGGGGGAGAAGGAAGAAGATAAATGGAAGAAAGGGAGGAAAAATGAATACACTTGACATCAAGAGAAAAAGTTTATCCCAATTCACTGACTGATTTAAGCATCGGAGTGTGTTCGATCGAACGAACCGATCGAATCTCACATCGTTTCTGATTTCTTGAACAGGATCCAAATCAGGTAACGGAAGCCCATTTGCAAGAGGAAGGAGGAGCACTCAAAGCTATTTCACTTGACCTAATCCTGCAAAATTTTACCTTACATCAAGCATTAATTACCATTTTAAAATTTAATCTCCCTGGAACGATGCTAGGATTTTTGATCCACTGAAATAAGAAACTCGGAACAGAAAAACTCTGTTTTTTCTTTAAAACCAACTCTCCAGCACAATCCCGTCTTCCACTAATCTTGTCTTCATTGCTCGCTTTCCAAACTTATCTTCGTCTCCACAGGCCTCAACCGTATCGTTCCTACAACTTCTCTTTCATTCTTTGTCCCTGGTGCCTTACCAACCTCTCTCTCTCTCTCTCTGATGGAACGCGCTCCAGGGCGCCGTGGGGCGGCTACCGGGGTCGGCGGAACGTGGGAGTCCGTCGGGTCCGGCCCTTTCGCGCCCTGGCGGGCCTGAAGCGTGCATCAACATTTCTTTTATGTGGGTGTGCCAGATTTTCTATTTTACTTGGAATTGCAAGTGGTAATCCGGAGATCAACCTTCGCAAGTAAAAAAGGAAATCAACTTCTTTCAAGTTTTCCATTGCACAAATATTTAAGAAAAGAGACATTTTCTTGGTTTGCCGTGAAAGGCGATTTTGTTTGGCATTTATAGCCGATTTTGGCGTTTATAGCCGATTTACAATTCTTATCAATAATGAAAGACAAGAGTTGTGATTTTTGTCTCTTTAGAAAAATACAAATTACAATGAAAAGCAAGAAAAGGAAGATCTAACTTTTCAGGAGATTGTGGGGGACTCGTTCAGATTGACGGTCGCAAGCCATGTATGGGCTTCGCCATCATCCATGCAGATGAGAACAGAAGATGCTCTTGATTCGCTTGGCTTGGCTATAACCTCAGATTTTTAGAGGACAAAGACCAAGAGAAGGTCCTATGTCCAATAAAAAGCTAAGTAGACGGGCTGAAAAGCCACGTCTAAGCCATTGGAGGCAGCAGGAGAAGGCAAGGACCTTGGGGGGGGGTGCCCCCCAAGGGACTTTTGTCACCTTGTAGTGGTGGCCGGTGCAGAACTTCAGCAGAGTTTTTCTCTCTTTTTTCATTCTCTCAGATCTCTTTCTGATCTTTTTTTTCTGATCTTCTCTCTTTTCTGATCTCGATTTTCTCCTTTTTTTTCTGATCTCGATTTTCTCCTTTTTTTTCTGATCTCAATTTCAATGGAATGCTCTCCTATTTATAGGCTTTTGGTAGCCATTTAGGAGGGTTTATGAGCCTTAATGGCTTTAATGGGAGGAGTTACAAGATTTATTTCTTGATTTTGTAACTCCTTTTTCCTTGAATCTGATTGGCCGATGGAGATTAAGGGCTTTTAATCACCTTAATTACCATAATGGGAGGAGTTTCATGGTTTAAATGCCATGAATCAATTGACTTGTAACTCCCAAATGCTTGCTTCTGATTGGGCCGTCCAAAGAAATGAATTAATGACTATAATAAAGCTAGTCAATTAACCACATTAATTGGTCGCCGAGCAGTCGAAGAGTCGCGGGCCGTGCCGTGTCTTCTGGAATTCTTCTGGCGATGATCATCGATGGATCTACATGCTGATCGACATCGGATGAACATGTAACTTCAGTCATTGATAGCTAAGAGCGGGCCGGTGACATCTGTCTTGTCGATTTCACGATCGGTCGGACAGAAAGCGCACTTTCTTGGTCAGCCGGTTGACGATCTTGGAGCGATCAATGATGATTTTATGCTTTTGACGGCGGATCCGAGATGTCGTCGGATATGAGTCAATTTAAAGCACTAAAAAATCACATTTTCAGGAAACCACAGGGGCCAAAGTGCGCGAAACGCGAAAAAAGACGGAAAAACGGGTCACCGGCGGAAAATCCGGTGACCCGGACCTCCATGGTCGCAGGGGTCTGCGACCCTAGGGGATTTTTCCCCTTCGGAACCCGTTTTGCGGTCGTTTTGAGGTCTTTTTCGTCGCCGTTTTCTTCTGTATTTTTCTTGACATTTCTTCTCATTTATTGGCTTGATTTCCCTGTAGAAAACTTGATGAGAATCCTTGCATTTTTAGAGTGCAAAGTTTCCAATTTTCCGGGAAAGCCGAAGACTTTGTCGCGTAGAGCTGCTGATTTTCCGCCAGAAGCTGAAACTTGGTCAAACGATGTCGGAATGACCTGAAATTTGAGGTGAAGCCTCCTGAGTAATAAATAAGACCAACCATAGGCTTTTGTTTGAGTTTTGAAGCCGTTTGGGGTCCCGTCGATGCTTCACTTGATTTTGCTGCGGGGAAAATGCCGAGCTTTGATATGTGGCCAAACGATGTCCGATTGACCTGAAATTTGACGGGGAGCCTATTGGAGTCATTTTGAGACGTTCCATGGGCTCTATCTTGGATGTCATGGTCCCGGGTTGCTCCGCCGCCGGTAGGCTTGATTTTCTCTCGGAGCATCGAAACCTGGTCAAACGTTGTCGGAATGACCTGAAATTCGACGTGCAGCCTTTTGGAAGCATGTAGAAGCCACTCATGCACTTGGTTTGATGAGCGAAGGCTTCGGTGGTTCCCGCCGCCGGGAGGCTTGATTTTGCTGCTCGAGCATTGATGGAGGGTCAAACGTTGTCGGTTTGACTTGAAATTTGGCATGGAGCCCTTTTGGGACATGCTGGAGTCATCTGTAGGCTCTGATCGAAGTTTTGACGTCTCCGATGATGTCGCCGCCGGGAGCGCCATTTTAGCTAACGGAGAAGCGAAGTTAGGCCAAATGATTCTGAAATGGCCCGAAACTTAATGTGTACTCTTCTCTTGGCTATCTTGAAGGATCTTACAGTTTTTGTTTGATTCTGACAAGATTTGAATTTTTGGAGAAATTGCATTGCCTATTTATGGCAGGTTGCGACTTCATGCAGCTTTCTTGATTTGAAGAGGCAAAGTGACATTTTTGGTGTCAACAAATGCCCCCTCGAGGTACAGCGACGAATTGCTTGACTTTTGTAGTCGATGTGCCTCGAAGAGATTTTTGAAGGAGAGCTTGAGTCTTGACCAAGAGTCTTTGAGCAATCTTTCCTTTGGTAGAGTAGCCTTTGAGCTTCTAGGGGAATTTTATGGTAGTGAAAGGAATCACACACCATCTCGAGGCAAAGTTTTGAAGATGACATCAGGGATGTGGATTTGGATTTCTGTTTTTGATCTTGTGACCTAACCAGCTATATATGGCAGGTTAGGGGATCGGGTTTTGGTTTTGACCTTGTGACCCAACAAGCTGTATGTGGCAAGTTGGGGGATCATGATTTGGTTTTTGGTTTTGGTCTTGTGACCTAACAAGCTGTATGTGGCAAGTTAGGGGACCAGGATTTGGTTTTTGGTCACTCTTTGGGACTGTGTGGGTCCATTGGAGTGGTTTGGATTTTTGTGGAATGTCAATTTCAAGATTTTGGCTCAATTTGGTATATGAGGCTGGATGGTTTGATTTTTGGAAGCTCATGGGGCTTGGAATTTTTTGTATGGTTCAATCAACTCAAAAGAGGCATGGAACCATTTTTGTATGCTCTTGGTAAGAGGGAT
The DNA here is from genome assembly GCA_028538565.1 of Umbellularia californica. Taxonomy (NCBI): domain Eukaryota; kingdom Viridiplantae; phylum Streptophyta; class Magnoliopsida; order Laurales; family Lauraceae; genus Umbellularia; species Umbellularia californica. Next base: position 44,585,210 of record JAPQWN010000004.1, read on the forward strand.
TTTTTTCCTGACTAAAAGCCCATTTTTTTTTTTTTTCAGTGCCTAGGTGGTCAAACCTGGCTCATATGGGCTAGCCCATGGGACCTTAAGCTTTTTAGGATGGCTTAGATCTCATGTGGGGTCATTTTTGTAAAGAATATCTAAAGATATCTCATTTGGATAGAGAATATCTAAAAATATCTTTATGGGAGAGAATCTCTCATATTCCCTTAATTTGGGAGAGAATATCTCAAGGTATCTTTCTTTTTGGGAAGAAATCTCCAATATCCTTTTTTGTTGGAGAGAATCTTTCATTGATTGATTTTGGGAGGAAATCTCTCAAAGACATCTTTCTTTTTGGGAAAGAATCTTTCTAATTCCTTCTCTTTTGGTAAGGTTACTAATTAGTAACACTTACCTTTCTTCTTTGTTTCCTTCTTTGATTTGCTCTCTCCTATAAAAGCAAAGGAAGGTAAGATCTCTTGCTCTTATTGCTTTCTTTTGCAACAATCTCAAGAGAGCTCCAAGACCAAGAGTTCTTCTTCTTCAAGGATCTTCAAGCTTTTTCCTTCTTCTTCTCCATCAATGGCTTCAAGTAAGTTTTCTCTCTTTTTCTTTCAAGAAAACTTTATGTAGAGAATAGGATGGTAAAAAAAAAGTTTCTCTTCTTTTTTTTTTTTCTTTCTTCTTTTTTTTTTCTTTCTTTTTCTTTTTTTTTTTTTTGTGATTTTTTCTTTTGTTTTTTTTTCACACGTTTTTTTCTTCTTTTTTTTTTTGTGGGTACGGATCTGGTCCGTACGGCCACGTGGCCTGATTTTTTTTTTTTTTTTTTGCTCATCATGATAATGCGTTTTTATGCAAATCTAGATGTTCATGCATGTACTTTTTGTAAATTGAATTGAGTAGCATGATGTGATAGCATACCTGAAAATCTTTGCAAATTTGGGAATTTGGAGCTCGCAGCGATGTTGAGCCCTTCTTGATTTTGCGGAGATTTTGAGGTTTCGAAAGTTTGGAGTTTCGGAGCCCGCAGCAATGTTGAGCCCATCTTCAAACTTTCTATTTCCGTCGAGGTATTTCCTTTTTCTTTGGAATTGCCCCGGAGTCGTGCCAAAATTTCGCCAGATTTTTGGTGGGACAAAGTGACCCCTTTTTTTTTTTTTTAGCGAAATCCTGTCATTTTGATGACGATCTTTTTCTTTTCCAACCTTTGCAGGTGGTTCCTCCAGAGCGAACAAGGGTAAAGAGCCTGCTACAAGCATACCTCGTCGATCTGCTAGATCTTCCAATGTGGCCGTTCAGCAGGCCTGGGAGAAGGTCCAGTTTGTTGAGAAGAACTTCAAAGAGTGCGATTCCCTCAATCGCGATGAGATGAGACAGCGATTGATCGCTCTCAAGAATGAGGAATTCTATAAGATCATGGTAAGCAACCGTCCTTGGGTTATGGACGATCTGAGGGTTTTACCCAAGCCTACCTTCTTCTTTGGAGATGCAGTCCCTGACGACTTGACATACCAAAGGAGATGTTTTCAGTTCTCTTACACAGCAGATGGTGAAGAGAAGACTGTTTCTACCCGGTCGTCGTTTGATCGTACCATCTCGATCATGAGCCTTGCTTCCACGTGCTCTAAGAGGGAAGATCCTCCGAGCTGGGTGAAGAGGGCCAGTGTGATCAAGACCGGGGTTTTTGTTGGTGGACCCTCCGGATATGCGGAGAAGCCACCTGTCCGTATGGACATGTTGATGCCAGCCAGCGGCTACCAGGGCTCTGATTATCCGTCGGTCGATTTGAGACCGGTGGGCCTTGGCGTTTTCAGCGGTGACGGCAGTACTTGGGTGAAGCCTTTTCGACTTCGTGGCCGTTTCAATGTTGACTCCGATTGGAAGTCATGGACTGACCACACCTTGCTGATTGGGGGCGCCGTTTTGAAGGAAGCCGGGATTTTTGACGCGGTCCGCGCTTTTAGGGAGACCGTGACTTTTTCCAATGATGCCTTCATGGCTATGTTGGAGTCTTTCCTCCCTCAGACCAATACCTTCGTTGTCACGAACGGTGAGATTGGTTTTTCTCTGAAGGAGTTGAGTGCTATTACTGGATTGCCCATCCTTGGCAAACTCTACGAGGAGTTCATGCCGATTGACAGCGTCCTTGAGGAGCAGTCAGAGGAGTTCAGGCTCCTATACTTTCAGCTCGTCGTCTTCTATGATTTTTTTAAGGAGGGCTCGAAAGTCAGATCCAGCAGTTGGAAGAGTTATGGCTCTTCATTCTTCAACTTCTTTGACAGCAAAGAGTCTCCTGATAGCATGACCCGGGAAGACAGGAAGAAGACTTTGGCCATGCAGGAAGAGTTGAAGGGTTTCTTCGCGAGCACAGATGCCCTTTGTTCTGACATTGCATTGCGGAGAGATCTTGCTTTTTACCTCACTTTTTGGCTAGGTGAGGCTCTTTTTGCTGGTGGAGATGGGACGCACATCAGGCCGCATTGTATTTTTCCGGCTTGTCAGATGGCGTTTGGAGAGCGGCTTGCTTTGGTGCCCGCTCTTTACTCCTGCCTGTGTACCGAACTGCAGGCTGCTGCTTTCTTGGTTCGGCTTGGGCTCCCTATGAATAGGGTATTTTCAGCCCATATCTTTTATTCGTGGTTTGTATACCACTGTCCTGGCTTCCACCAGCTGGGTGCTGCACAGGATGATGATCCTCTGATGATTCGATTGGCTAAGGGAAAAGCCGTATCTGAATCACTTTTGTTTGCCCGCATGAGGATCCGACGGTTCAGGGACGTCGAGATGGGGCAGTCTTCAGTTAAGCTTTCTCCGGAGTTGCGGAAGAAGGCTTTTGATTTTGGTGCCTCCCGAGACTCTACTAGAGCAGGGTCGGGAAGGCATTACTCTTTGACCAATGCAGAGAAGGAGTGGCTTTTCAGCATACGAGTCGGCACGATGGTGTACCGTAGACATCTTTTCGTCGACATCCAGCCGTATGTACCTTCTCGCTTTGCGCTTCAGTTGGGCTTCTCTCAAGGCGTTGTTGGGGCGCCTTCGAGTATGGTGAAGCGTTTTGGAGGTTTGCAGGATAGCAGAAATGCATGGGCTTTCTATAGTGCTGAAGACACTACTGCCACGATTTCTTATCCTGAGCTGTCGACTTTCCGAACTGCCGGCTTCACGAAGTGGTTCGCGGAGAGCTTTTTGGCATATCGGGGGCTTTCCAAGAAGGAGCTTGATGTAAAGCTGTCTTCTGGAAAAGGCATTGGGAAGTCGGATGGCGTCCGGCGAGAGGAAGTTTGGGCCTTCCTTTCTGGAGAGAAGCACAAGATAGGCTTTCTCGGTGACCAGGGCGTCATTGGTTCTGAAGCTGTTCGGGGAGTACCTGATGAGGCTTTGGAGCAGCTAGAACAGGAGGAAGCTGAGCTCGACGCTTGGATGCAAGCGGCACAGAGACGAGCTTCCGTGGAGTCTACTGGCGAAAGCAGACCATCCAGTGAGGAGTCAAGTGAGAAACCTAACTCTGATAGTGGGGCGGGTTCTTCTAGGAAGCGAACCCGTAGAGGTAAGAATAGGAGGAGTCATCATCGCAGCGAGGGGCCACATGAGGACTCTCCTGACATGGAAATCCCTCTTACCAACAACGAGGAGGTGCCAGAGGCTGTCGACGAGCCTCCAGAGAAGAGGAGTCGTGGGGAAGAGACCATTGGTGAAGGTATGATTCTTCCTTTTTCTTTTTCTACTTCTTTCATGGGGCTTTCCATGTTCTGATTTGTTTTCTCACCCTGCTGCTGCTTTTTTTTTTTTAGCAGAGGATGAAGACTTGCCGATGCCTGAGGTTCCGACCGATGAGGCGGTGATGGAGCCGGTTATGGCATCTGAAGAAGAACCGAGGGACTCTGGAATGACTCCGGAATCTCCAATTGGTATAACTTCTTTCGCTTTCTCTTTTTTTTGCCTGCGACTTGATTTGCTAACATTTTTTTCTTGTCAGCTGACTTGCCACAGGATTCCGATGACTTTGAACCATCAATGGACGCAAATGTCGATGATGCTTCTGATGAGTTCATGGAGGAAGAGAGTGTTCCGCCAGTCGTCGAAGAAGGTACTTTGTAGTGATGACCCTGATGATTTTTTTTTTGAACAGGATCATATTCATACCTTTTTGTGTTTCATTTGCAGGTTTTGAAGTGACAGAAGAGAGTCCATCGCTTTCTTCAGAACCAGAGCAAGGGATGCCAGAGGTCGATCCGGAGGTAGAGACCAGTTCTGACATGATTGAGGAGATGCCTCGTGTTGAGATTCCCTCTCCAGTGGCTCCAAGTGAAAAGAGTTCTTTTGTTACTCTTCCAATGGGACATGACATGAGCAGCCGATCAGCGGAGAAGGTTGAATCTTCATCCAGGTCGTCTCTTCAATTTGCGAAGAAGGTGCTGGCTCGGGTTTTGAGTTCTTGGGTCAAGACTCTCCTTTCGAGACACTTGGAGGCAGGATTTGGCATGATCCCACATGTACAGGAGATTCTGACCGACACCGAAGAGGTTGGTCTGGATGTCACAGGTGCCAGGGCGATCGTTGATAGGATCATTGCACTGGGTGACAAGTGGTTTGAGACCATGGGTTTCCCTGACGACCAATTCTTCAAGGAGATGTTCTTGGACCCTGCTGATAAGGCTAAGTCTGACCTGAATGAGGCTACACAAAGCAAGAAGCAGCTAGTTCGGGAGAAGAACAAGGAAGAGCTAGCCATCATCGGATTGAGGCATGACCTTAACGTCCTTGATAGGGAAGTTGAGGAGGCCAGGAAACGTTTTGAGCATTTGAAGGCACAAGTCGATGCGAAGTGGGCTGCTATAACGGAGGCTCGTGACAGGGAGAGTACTCTGATTCGCAGGGTTGCAGATGCCGGTCAAGTTCTCGAGAGGAGGACTCTAGAAAACGAACGATGGCAAACTGCTGGGGAAGAGCTTCCCGGTGTAAAAGAAGGGTTACGGCATTCGCCAGCATCTCATGGCAAGTTCCTGAAGAAGCGTGCCTTGGAAACTCTGACGGTTGAGGCCAAAAGTTTGCTTGAGGAGCTGAAGCTTTGGCTGGAGACCATTTTTGGCTAAGCTCCTGATTTTTTTATAGCAGAAACCATTCTTCTTTTTTTTTTTTTTTTTTTTTTTAGTACTACATGTATTTTTTTTTTGTACTCTTTTTTTTTGTAGTGCTTGTGAACACTTTCTTTTTTTTTTGGTACCACATGTATTTTTTTTGGTACTTTTCTTTTTTTTTTTGTAGTGCTTGTGAACACTTTCTATTTTTTTTTTTTTTTGCTGTGGTACCACATGTATTTTTTGGTACTTTTTTTTTTTGTTCCCTACGCTCACTCAAATCTTTTTGTGATGAAAGCAATTGCTAAATGGGATTTGATCAAAAGCTTTGTCATTTTGTGAAAATCTTTTGTCAAATAATTGTTTTGGCATGGGAGCCTAATTTTGGTTGTGGCGTGAAAGCCGCTTTTGAGATGGCATGGAAGCCGAAATTTTATGGCGTAAAAGCCAAAATTTGGGTTGGCATGGAAGCCGGTGTTTTTGTGGCATTTACAGCCAGTTTGGTGGCATTGATAGCCAATTTGTGGCATTTATAGCCGGTTTTGTGGCATTGATAGCCGGGTTTTTTTTTTGAAAGCCAAGTTTTGGTTTGTCGGCGTGAAAGCCAATTTTTTGTGGCATTGATAGCCGGTTTGTGGCATTTATAGCCGGTTTGACATGAGAGTCAGGTTTTTTTTTTTTGTGTGGCATTTATAGCCGAGTTTTTTGAAAACCGAGTTTTGTTTTATTGGCATGAAAGCCGATTTTGGTGTTTATAGCCGGAAATTTTTTGTTTTGGCATTCATAGCCGGATTTTGGCATTTATAGCCGAGTTTTGGTTTTCAAAATGCAGGTATCGACTAAATGTCGCCTCCCCGCTGAATGGTCTTGCAAGTATCGATGGAATGTCGCTTCCTTGCTCATTCGGTTTTGCGAGTATTGATGGAATGTCACTTCCTCGCGGGTTAGGTTTTGCAAGTATCGATGGAATGTCGCTTCCTCGCGAATTGGGGTGCAAATATCGACTAAGCGTCGCTTCCCTGCTTTTCCCAAGACTTTTGGTTTTGCGGGTACTGACTTGATGTCGTTTCTCCGCGATTTTTGAAATTTGAGGTTTTCTCGAACCATTTGTAATTTTGGGTTGTGGATAGCAACTGGTATGTTGCATCTCCACGATTTTTGAAATTGGGTTGTGGATATCAACTGGTTTGTTGCTTCTCCACGATTTTAGGTTTTCTCGAACCTTTGAAATTTGGGTTGTGGATATCAACTGGTTTGTTGCTTCTCCACGATTTTCGAAATTGGGTTGTGGATATCAACTGGTTTGTTGCTTCTCCACGGTTTTTGGATTTTGCAAGTATCGACGAAATGTCGCTTCCCTGCGATTTTGGGTGCAAGTATCGATGGAATGTCGCATCCTTGCTTTTTTTCAAAATTTTTGTTTTGCGGGTACTGACTTTGATGTCATTTCCCCACGATTTTTGAAAAACCATTTTTTTTTGTTTAAAGACACGAGGGTCGTAAATTTTGACCTAGAACCATTTGGCGGTAAATGGTAAGGTGGACTAGGGTGGAAATCCCTGAATCCGGATTTTTGTTTCAAACCATGAATTTTGGTTCAAGGATCGAAAGCTTTGGTCAAGTCAGGGAGAGGCTCCTAAACTTGGATTTTTTTTTTTGTTTTTGAACAATGAAACGATGAAAGTAAGCATTGTTTTTGAATCTCTAGAAATTTTGACATTTGATATGAAAATTCTAAAGAGTGTGGGTTTGACGAGCGAGTACCTGAGAACAGGTTTTGGCCATACAGGCATTGCTCTTACCCAGTTGGGTAAGTCTTCAAGGGTAGTACCGCTTCAAGAACTTGCCGTTGATAGGCAGCATACATCTGTCGCCTTCCATGTTTAGGAGGGCATATGCGCCGTTGGAGAAGACTTTGTCGATGACGTAGGATCCCTCCCATTTTGGTTCAAATTTGCCTTTGGATTTGTGTGCGAAGACCATTGGTCTTTTTACCGCAAGAACCAAGTCACCCTTTTTGTAGGCGCGTTGCCGGACCCTTTTGTCAAAAGATCCTGCCATGCGTGCTTGGTAAAGTTCAATGCTTTGTCGAGCTTCGAGCCGTCTCTCGTCGAGATTGTCCAGCTCATGGAGTCGCAATTTGACATTGCTTTCTTGAGTCATGTCATTTTGTAGAGATACCCTCAGAGAAGGAATTTGTACCTCTAGGGGCACGACAGCTTCGCATCCATAGACCAAGGAGAATGGTGTGCTATGGGTTGGTCCTCGAACGGTGGTTCGATAGGCCCACAAAGCTTCAGACAGTTTGTCGCTCCAGTCTCTTTTGTGACTAGAGACCATTTTCTTGAGCATTTTGCAGAGTGTCTTGTTGAAGGCTTCTGCTAATCCGTTTGCTGCCGGATTGTATGGAGTCGAAGGACAGCTTTGAATTTTGTATTTGTCGCAGAACCTGTAGAATCGATGATCCCGGAATTGTGGTCCGTTATCATGGACGAATCTCTTGGGTATGCCGAAACGACAAATGATGTTGGTGCGTAGGAATTGAAGAACTGATGAGGTCTTCATTTCGTTGAACGCAAATGCTTCTGACCACTTGGAGAAATAATCCGTAGCGGCGAAGATGAAGCGATGACCTTTGCTTGAAGGGGGAGAGATAGGACCTATGATGTCCATGCCCCATGCTTCAAAAGGCCATGAGATTGCTGTAGGATGTAGCCATTCCGGAGGCATGTGAATGTAATCTCCGTGAACTTGGCATAGCTGGCAACGTTTGGCAAATTGCATTGCATCAGCAACCATGGTAGGCCAATAGTAACCTAACCTTTTTATCTGATCATAGAGCTTAGGACCTGCCTGATGGGCTCCACAAAGACCAACATGAACTTCTTTGAGTGTTTCTTCAGCTTCTTGTTGTGACAAGCAGCGTAGAAGTACTCCGTTGAAGGATTTCCTGTAAAGGATCTTTGAAGGGATATCCAAATGAAAGTTTGGGGCTCGCCTTTGAATGCTTACCCGTTCTTTTGGATCTTCAGGTAGGATTCCGAACATAGTGTAATCAATGAACGGATCCCTCCAGTCGCCGATTGAAGGTTGAAGGATAGAGATCCGACTTCCAACCACTCGGTGGCATTCAGCAACTGCTTGGTGTGTGTTAAGAGGAGGGAGGATCCTTCTCTCACTCACTGTAATTTGCATGTTTTCCCCTTCCTGGATCGCCATTGATGCGGCAAGTCCAGCCAGGGCATCTGCACGGATATTTTCACCTCTACGAATGTGGGTGATGTTGCAGATGTCAAACTTTTGCAGAAGCGATTGTGCCTTGTTGTAATAAGGCAGCAGATCGGGCTTCCTGACTTCATATTTCTGATTCATCTGGTTGACGATCAGTTGAGAGTCTCCAAAGACTTCCAGCATAGTGATACCGGATTCGTTGGCGAGTTCCAATCCTAGGATCAGAGCTTGGTATTCAGCTGCATTGTTTGTGCATGGTTCCAATAGCGAGAAAGCGTGTGGAATCATGCATTTGTCGGGGCTAACAAAGAGGATACCAACTCCCGAGATCAGCTTTCTGTTTTCATTTGTCCTGGTTGCACCGTCAAAGTACATGTCCCAGGAGGCATTTGGTGAGGAAGTCTCCACGTTGTAGACAGGTTCGTCTGGGAGATCATCTCTGAGTGGAGAATCTTTAGGCAATGGATGCTCTGCGAGGAAATCTGCTAGAGCTTGGCCTTTGATTGCTTTTTGTGGCACATACCTAATATCAAATTGTGACAAGAGGATGGACCATTTTGCCAGTCGGGCATTGAGAGAACCGGCCTTCGTGACAAGGACCTTCAAGAGATTGATCCTTGAGATCAGGTAGACTGTGTTGGAAAGCAAGTAGTGACGTAGCTTTTGTACGGCGAACATCACTGCAAGGCATTCTTTTTCGACTGGAGAGTAGCGATGCTCTGCACCTACTAGCATGCGGCTGAGGTAGTATAGAGCAGCTTCTTTTCCCTCACCATTCTCTTGTGCAAGCAGAGCGCCTACAGAATGATCAAGAGCTCTTGTGTACAAGATGAATGGTTTTCCAGTGGCAGGGGCAGCTAACACTGGAGGTTTGGTCAGGTATGACTTGATATCTTGAAATGCGGCTTCGCAGTCGGCATCCCAGACAAAGTCTACACCTTTTTTCATCAATCGAGAGAATGGACGGCATTTCCCCGAAAGATTGGAGATGAACCGTCTGATGTAGGCCAATCTCCCTTGGAGCCCTTTTAGTTCTCTCAAGGTTCTTGGGGAGGGCATTTCTAGAATAGCCTTGACTTTTATGGGGTCAAGTTCTATTCCAGCTTTCCGAACAAGGAATCCGAGAAACTTACCCGACGAGACGCCGAAGAAGCATTTTAGAGGATTCATCCGCAGTTTCTGTTTGCGAAGTCGGAGGAAGACTTCCCGAAGATCTTTGAGATGGTCTTCTTTTCTTCTGCTTTTGACGGCGAGGTCATCAACGTAACATTCGACCGTCTTGTGCTGCATATCTTGGAATATTTTCATCATAGCCCTCTGATATGTGGCACCAGCATTTTTCAGACCAAATGGCATGACAGTGTAGCAATACACGCCAAATGGAGTCCGAAATGAAGTGTGTTTTTCATCCTCGGGATGCATCTTTATCTGATTGTAACCAGAGAAGCCATCCATGAATGTCATTCGCTCGAATCCGCAGGTATTGTCAATCATCACCTCCGGTATGGGGAGCGGGAATTCATCTTTAGGGCAAGCGCCATTCAAGTCTCTATAGTCAATACAGACTCTGATCTGCCCAGTTTTCTTTGTCACGGGGACAATATTGGCCAACCACTCTGGATGTTGTTCCTCACGGATGAAGCCAACGCTTTTGAGTTTTTGAACTTCTTGTTCAATTTTATCCATCACATCTGGACGGAATCTTTTTTGGCCTTGTTTGACAGGCTTGATGTCTTCTTGAAGATTGAGTTTGTGGACTGCTACTTTGGGGTCTAAACCAGGCATTTCAGCATAGGACCATGCAAAGCAATCAACGAACTCACGAAGAAAAGCGATATACTCGGGTAACTCATCATCCTTTATATTCTTGCTTATGAATACAGGACGTGGGTTATCAGGTGTTCCCAAGTTTATCTTTTCAACAGGATCTTCTGTCGGAAGGTTCGAAGGTGGTTCCTCCACAATATTTTCGGAGGCTTCCGACTCAACGAAACCTTCTGGAGTTTCAACTGCATTACCAGACCAAGGCTCTGTTCCTTTCCATGGATTTTCTTGATTGGTGATCTCCTCAAGGCTTGCTATGAGATAGTCCCAATCGCCTGTTGAGTCTGGTATTTCTTTTGGAGACGAGGGTTCTTCTGGGTCAGGATGCCACAAGTCCGTATTATCTGATGATTCCTCTTTATCATCAGAGAAATCATACCAATTGGATGAGCTTCCTGGATCTTTGTCCGGTAACTCTTTAAAGAGATTTCCAGGGAGATCGATGTCTTCGTGGACTTTAGATGTTGAGGCTTGGTCGGTAAAACGACTTTTAAGCCTTTGTGTCAACTGTCTCAGAGGAGTGTCGGGATCATACCCTAACCCATATGAAGACTTTTCTACATGACCGTAGAGTCTCCAATCTTCCAGCTGGCTTTTGGTCAAGGCGGGCTCCAATGGCGTGAGAATACCGCGTCTTTCTCCCAAACCGACTGGGTTTTGAGCGTCATAGCCCATTTTCTTCATAATTGCTTGTGCCACAGGACTATATAGAGATAGCTGAGGCATACCTTCATTTTGGAAAGGTTCCAGCATGGAATTTGATGAAGAAGCGTCCGATCTATGGAAGAAGATCGGCCTTTGCTTTGGTGATGTTGCCGGAACAACAAAGGTAGCAGACGTAGGATCTTCTACATCAGCAGGTGTCTCCATCGGAGTGAGAGCAGGCTGAACTTGCTGAGTGTCAGCTTGGCTTGACGATGCATCGTCTTCTGGCTCTGAGTCCGAGTCTGTGTCTTGCATGATAGACACGAGAGAGACAACAAATTTGCCCCCAGGCTTTTGTTTCGCCTTCTTCACTTTAGTCGTGATGACCAAAGGTTTTGAATTCTTGAGGGAGATAACGAAGGGAGATTGACTACTCTCTTCTAATTTGCCGGAGGGTTTGTTTTCTTCCGGTGATTTTTGAGGAGCCTTGCCTTTATCTTTCTGGAGATTTTCAGCAGGGGGTGTTGTTTCCTCTTCTTCTTCTTTTTCGCTTCATACATTTGGGAGTCTGCGAAGTGGACTTCTTTACCTTTGAAGGGTTTCCTGTCCGCAAAGACTCGATGTACCATGCCGTCGTCGCCGACAAACTTGATGCATTGATGTAGAGTTGAAGGAACAACACCATTCTCGTGTATCCAAGGACGTCCGAGAAAGATGTTGTAGCATGAGGGGGTTTTTATTGCATACACAGTGACTTCAGAGATAAGATCACCGATTTGCAATTTGAACCTGATTTTGCCGATAGGCCTTTGAGTGCTCCCATCGTATCCAAAGATAGATACAGATGTGTGGCTTAGCTTGCTAGGTGGGATGCCCAACTCTTCAAGAGCCGAAGTGGAGATAAGGTTGAGTGCAGAACCTGGGTCGATCTGAACTCTATGTATCGGCATTTCTTTGATGTACCCTGTGAAGTACAGGGGTCGGTTGTGCCTTGCTTCGCCAAGTAGGAGGTCTTCCTTAGTGAAGGCGATGGTTGCACTGGCTGCCTTTTGAACCGAGAGGCATTGGATGCATGATCCCTCAGTTTTCTTTTCTCCCTTTGAGGAAGTTTCAGAGTTTTTGACCCGGTAGTCCATTTCAATTTGGAGGACTTGTGGGGCATGTTTGTCGACATCCTCATTCAGTTTTTGTAATTCTGAGATGAGATTATTACGAGAGCGTGGAGACATTCGCAATAAGTCTAGGATGTGAAGACGTGCAGGTATGTGTTTGAAGTGCTCAACCAAGTCATACTTGAAAGCCTCCTTGGGGCCTGCATGTTCATCATTGTTGCCACTGGGGGCGCTTACAACATCTTTTCCCGAAGGACTTACATAAGTAAAGGAAGATTGGTTGTAATTTTTGTGGTAGTCCCGGCCCGAACGGGTGCCTCTACCAACTTCGAGAGCTTCTTGAGAAGGATCTTCGTTTGGAAGATTGTCTTCAGGATCAAGAGGCTGTCGTTTTTCATCTACTGGGGATGTATCTGCAGCAGAGTTGCCATCCTCAGTGATTGTGTTGCACGGACCATTTTCCGGGAGCAAGTCCTGAACAGCATCCAGCAGCTTTTCTTCTTCGTTGACCCATCCATCACCCCAAGTTGGGTTTTCTTCATGATGATGAGTCGGGAAGAATGTGTATCCTGAAGTCACAGTCTCAGGAGAAGAAACCTGAGAGGGTGTCATCTCTGTGAAAGTCACGTGAGACGAGGTAGCCCCAGAGGATACATTGCTAGGCGTCGTCGGAGTGTAGGTAATCTCATCAGACGACGCTTCAGAAGAGCTATAGTCCTGATATATTACATTACAGGAAGCTCTGATAGGAGATGTTGCCTGCTCGGAGTCAGACTCATCCTCGGATGTAAGAGGATCGTCAATCCAGCAATGTTCTCCATTTTCAGGAGTTGAGGGAGGAGGTACCTGATGGGCTTCAGGGACTTCCGGCTCTGGATTGTGAGAAATCTCGTTAACGCGGTCTTGCTCTTGTTCTAGAGCGAGACGCTGCAAGATCCTTGCATATTCTTCAAGATCAGGCATGGGAGCCAGATCCTCTTCTTCGTCTTCTCCGTGTGGCTCAACATAGTTGATTTCCACTGGAGCAATGACAGGTGCTGGGTTAACAGCATCTTCTTGTGCAGCCTCTTGGTCTTCTTCATCATCAGACCAGGATCCTTGTGGTTGCAAGGGGTTATACCAGATTACTGGCATAAGGTGAGTTTCAGGAACCCATTCTTCATCGGAGAGATATTCTCCTGTTTCAAGAGATTCCTCCCACTCATCGGTGTAGTTGGGCTCGAATCCATCGTCGGTGTCGCTAGACTCGTATCCATCAATGGAGAATCCAACTACCGAGTTGCAAGAGTATAATGCCCCCTGCATAGCTTCTTCTCTGAATTGAGGTGGCATGAAATCAATGAGAGTGAGTTTTCTTACCCCCTTTGAAGTCTCTGGAAGGGACGTTTCTGTTGCCCCGAGTGAAGTGGTAGAGGAGGCCTCTGCCTTTTCATGGACTTCTTGTTTTGGCTGGGTCTTCTCTTGCCGTTTGAGCCTAAGGAGATGTTTCCTAGCCTGCCTTCGCTGTTGAGCTGTTGGCTTTGTTTTGACGATCTCCCAGTTTTCATCTTCCAGGAGATCGGGATGTACCCATATAGGTTGTCCGTCTGGTGTCGGGAAAGGAACCAACACTTCGGACGTTTGAATTCTTTTTATCACCTTGAAGGAAGTAGTGATCTTCTTCTTCGGTGATTTTGGTGTTTGTCCACGTGACACCATGTTGACGGAGGCGGGGCCATAGTTTTTATCAAAGGTTATGACTCCGTTCCTCCACATCTCATTGATCTTCTCTCTCACAACGAAGCATTGATTGAGAGGATGTGAGATCATCTGGTGGTATGGACAGTACCGAGGATCATTGGTTTTGCCAACGTCTCCAGGTCTTTTGGGCTCTGGCAAAATGAGTTTGCCATTTGCTAGGAGAGCCTCAAAGATTTCTTCGACGTCTTCATCGAACGGATATTTCTTTTCTACTCGCTCTTTGAAGGCATCAGAGAGTTCAGGTCTCTTACCTGCAGCTCTATTTTCAGCTTTCTTTGGTTGCTGAGGAGCTGACTTGGTTTGCACATTAAGGACCTCTTTCTTCTTTGGTTTAGAGGTTGCAATGGCGGTTGGCTCTTTTCTTGATGACTTCTGACTGTTGAGGTCTTTAATCACCGTTTCAGCTTCCATAGAAGCTTCCAGGAGTTCTCCCAGGTTTTTTGATTTGTTGCCGATGATCATGGAGCGTATTTTTGCTCTCATATTGTTACGGCAGATGTCGACTAGCGACGCTTGTGGCAGTACATCTGAGCATTTGTACGCCATTGCTTTCCACTTGTGAATGAAGTCATAAGTTGACTCATTCTCTCCCTGTTTTAGGCTGCAGAGCTGAGCCATAGTAACAGGATGATCCTCACCTTGGAAGTGGGTCAGGAAGCGTGTCTCCAGCATAGCCCAGTTCTGAATGGAGTTCTCCGGCAGAGTGGAGTACCAATCGAAAGCCGTACCTTTTAGGGTACTTGCAAAGAGGCGAATCTTGAGTGCATCTTGATCCGCGATAGCTCCCGTCAAGATCTTGAAGTGGATGACGTGCTGTCTGGCCGATCCTTTCCCCGTATATGTTTGGAGAGTAGGATGTTTGAATTTTGTGGGGAACGGGACCGAGTCCATCCATAAAGGATATGGTGGCTTGATCCCATGCTCTTTGAGTATATCCTCTTCTTTTGTTTTGGCGAGGATACTGTCTACGTCCTTTTTGGTAAGGGCGCGTGACTCATTTTCTTCTCCATTTTCCTCGTTATTGCCATGATTCGGAGGAGGCTCATTGTTCACCTGATTTTGGACGACAAGGAGAAGGTTTTCCATCAGAGTTTCAATCCTCTGCTGGCCTTGTTCCAACTGCTGGATGCGTGTGAGCCCATCATCTCGAGGTGGATTCTGAGGTGGCGGCTCAGAGCTTGTAGCCAAGACGTTCATCCCTCGGGATTCGAACGAAGAAATCGTCCTGGTGACCGAGCTGGGGCTCATTCTTTTTTATGAAGAGCTTGATGAAGGATTACTCTCCCGTCCTTGGCTGGAAGGGGCAGGAGATTCTTCGGGATGTCTTTGTGTCCTGGTGACGCTACGGGTCACCGGATGTCGGACATGGATTTTTGATGCTGACCTTTGGCGTCTTCTGGTTTTTCCAACCATATGGACGGCAGCAACTTGGTCGGGTCTTTCTTTTTCGACCCATTTGCGGGAGACTTGAAGTGTAGGAGGCTGGGTCCTTTGCTTCTCTAGTCTCTTTTGTCGATATGACGCACGGCGGCTTGCTCGACGAGCGATTTGAGCTTTGGTCAGCTCTGGCTGGGCTCTGACGATGAAGGATGTGCTCCCTCGGGCGCAGCAGCCGAGCTTGTCTTCTTTGTGGTTGGGCAAGGACAGGATGCGGACCCGGTCCTTTGCCTGTTGCAGCGAAGCTTTAAACCTTTCGAGTTCGGCCCCTGTAGAGATAAAGGGTCGAACTGAAGGGGTGCAGGCCCTGGCCGGTGCTTGTAGAGGCCTAGTGATGCATGATCTGATTTTGGGCCTGTAGGAACAAGCCGGCTCATGCTGGGTTGACTTGGGAGTCAAGTTGGAGATGGGTCTCTCCTCTTTCATGTAAGCAAGAGGGTAGAACTGGTTCTCCTTAAGTGGGGCCAGGTATGCTGGCTTGGTGGAGGTTTGAGACCTCCTTTGTTTTGGGGAAGGTCTTGGAGACCAAGTCTTGGGATAGACCTGGTTGTTTGTGGGTCGAGGCTTCGCGGGGGTGCCGCGGGCTTCGGGCTTTTGGGCTTTCGCCTTTGGTGTCACGAGAGTGACACGTTGAGAGGCGATCTTCTGCTTTTTGGCAGGAGCAGTTTGTTCTTCGGGAAGTGGGAATGGTCCCAGTGTCCCGAAGACGATGGTCCGGGGAGTCGAGGTTGACCCGGAGTTCAGAGAGTTGCCGAGGGAGTTGACGCTTCGGCAGCTGACAGGGCGCTTATGGGTGCGCGTGCTTTGCTTCTGTTGAAGCATGAGTTGGTGCTTGTTCTCGTCGAAGATAATGGTTAAGGCTGCCATTGTTAGTTTCGAAAAAGTTCTGAAACAAGACCACATCCATTAGTAATCACAAGAATATAATGATCATAAATGGGAATTTCTATGGTTGTCTTTTCAAATCGCTCAAGGGATATGACCCAAGCGACATGAAGAAGGCAAAAAGCCATAGATGGTACAATTGTTCTGACAGCAAGTATGGTGAGCCCAGAATGAGCGTTCCAGTGACTGCTAGAAGCAATTGTAAACCTAAATTTGACTTATCGAGAAGCAGGGCTTGCTCGAGATAAGAAGAATATAAGGTAGGAGTTACAAATGTGCCGGTCACAGATACAGTAGACCCTGAAAGGGCGTACCAGTATTGCTAGGCACAAATGTTGGAGATCGCATCCATGAGATGGGATTCTTTGTTTTGAAATGTCAGAAATGGATTCGTCAAAGAGAGCAGGTGGCATTCCGATTCAAATACGGGCTCAACGATTTCCGCGAGCGCCAGTACTCAGAAGGGAAGAGACAACAATTTCTCGAATCTGAATCCAAAAGTGACGAGTTTTTGGAGATTTTTTTTTTTGAAATGATTTTTTTTATTTTATTTTATTTTTTTTTATTTTTTATTTTTTTAAAATATTTTTTATTTATTTTTTTTTATTTTATTTTTTTTTGAAAATTTTTGTTTTTTTGTTTTTTTTTTAAGATTTTTTTTTTTGAAAATCTTTTTTTTTATTTTTTTTTATTTTGATTTTAATTTTTTTAAGATTTAAAGACGAGAGAGTACACATAGGCCTCCTAACCCGGTCTTATGAAACCTCAATTGATAGAATTGCCCCCAGGTAAGGGTAGGATTACTTAATGAACCCGTTTGGAGGACCCTTGCCTAGAACAGTCAAGCTGTCTCCACACTCTGGACAAGGCTTTTCTTGAATCAATCGTGATCAAAGAACGCAATTGGTTTAACCTTAGTGGTCTATGTCCTTTTTTTTTTATAAAAATCCCAAATAGACTCATCGAAGAGAAACGATGGCCCAAAACCTTAGTCGAACGGGCTCAACATTTCTGCAAGCACCAAAGAACGATAGGATAGGATCAAGGTGTCTCAATTTTGAATCCAAACTAAGAAAACTGATTTTTTTTTATTTTTTTTTTTGAAATCTCTAATGAACTCATCGAAGAGAAACGATGGCCCAAAACCTTAGTCGAACGGGCTCAACATTTCTGCAAGCACCAAAGAACGATAGGATAGGATCAAAGTTTCTCAATTTTGAATTCAAACTAAGAAAACTGATTTTTTTTTTTTTTTTTTGAAATCTCTAATGAACTCATTGAAGAGAAACGATGGCCCAAAACCTTAGTCGAACGGGCTCAACATTTCTGCAAGCACCAAAGAACGATAGGATAGGATCAAAGTTTCTCAATTTTGAATTCAAACTAAGAAAACTGATTATTTTTTTTTTGATTTTTTTTTTTTTGCAAAGAGAAAGAGTGGAAACCAACTTAAAGAAGTAGAAATTTCCAAAAAATCCCATCTCATTTTTTTTTAGGATGCAAAATCCAACATAGGCCACCAGCTAGAAAGTAGCCAAGGAATCTGGAGAAGAAGTATAAGCATAGAGCAAAAATATGGTATGCAAATATTTCATTTCCAAGCACCGTGTTCTCAAATGAACGAGTCCCACCGGGTGTGCCAGCTTGATGGAACGCGCTCCGGGGCGCCGTGGGGCGGCTACCGAGGTCGGCGGAACGTGGGAGTCCGTCGGGTCCGGCCCTTTCGCGCCCTGGCGGGCCTGAAGCGTGCATCAACATTTCTTTTATGTGGGTGTGCCAGATTTTCTATTTTACTTGGAATTGCAAGTGGTTATCCGGAGATCAACCTTCGCAAGTAAAAAAGGAAATCAACTTCTTTCAAGTTTTCCATTGCACAAATATTTAAGAAAAGAGACATTTTCTTGGTTTGCCGTGAAAGGCGATTTTTTTTGGCATTTATAGCCGATTTTGGCGTTTATAGCCGATTTACAATTCTTATCAATAATGAAAGACAAGAGTTGTGATTTTTGTCTCTTTAGAAAAATACAAATTACAATGAAAAGCAAGAAAAGGAAGATCTAACTTTTCAGGAGATTGTGGGGGACTCGTTCAGATTGACGGTCGCAAGCCATGTATGGGCTTCGCCATCATCCATGCAGATGAGAACAGAAGATGCTCTTGATTCGCTTGGCTTGGCTATAACCTCAGATTTTTAGAGGACAAAGACCAAGAGAAGGTCCTATGTCCAATAAAAAGCTAAGTAGACGGGCTGAAAAGCCACGTCTAAGCCATTGGAGGCAGCAGGAGAAGGCAAGGACCTTGGGGGGGGGGGGGGGTGCCCCCCAAGGGACTTTTGTCACCTTGTAGTGGTGGCCGGTGCAGAACTTCAGCAGAGTTTTTCTCTCTTTTTTCTTTCTCTCAGATCTCTTTCTGATCTTTTTTTTCTGATCTTCTCTCTTTTCTGATCTCGATTTTCTCCTTTTTTTTCTGATCTCGATTTTCTCCTTTTTTTTCTGATCTCAATTTCAATGGAATGCTCTCCTATTTATAGGCTTTTGGTAGCCATTTAGGAGGGTTTATGAGCCTTAATGGCTTTAATGGGAGGAGTTACAAGATTTATTTCTTGATTTTGTAACTCCTTTTTCCTTGAATCTGATTGGCCGATGGAGATTAAGGGCTTTTAATCACCTTAATTACCATAATGGGAGGAGTTTCATGGTTTAAATGCCATGAATCAATTGACTTGTAACTCCCAAATGCTTGCTTCTGATTGGGCCGTCCAAAGAAATGAATTAATGACTATAATAAAGCTAGTCAATTAACCACATTAATTGGTCGCCGAGCAGTCGAAGAGTCGCGGGCCGTGCCGTGTCTTCTGGAATTCTTCTGGCGATGATCATCGATGGATCTACATGCTGATCGACATCGGATGAACATGTAACTTCAGTCATTGATAGCTAAGAGCGGGCCGGTGACATCTGTCTTGTCGATTTCACGATCGGTCGGACAGAAAGCGCACTTTCTTGGTCAGCCGGTTGACGATCTTGGAGCGATCAATGATGATTTTATGCTTTTGACGGCGGATCCGAGATGTCGTCGGATATGAGTCAATTTAAAGCACTAAAAAATCACATTTTCAGGAAACCACAGGGGCCAAAGTGCGCGAAACGCGAAAAAAGACGGAAAAAACGGGTCACCGGCGGAAAATCCGGTGACCCGGACCTCCATGGTCGCCGGCGACCATGGGCCATGGTCGCAAGGGTCTGCGACCCTGGGGGATTTTTCCCCTTCGGAGCCCGTTTTGCGGTCGTTTTGAGGTCTTTTTCGTCGCCGTTTTCTTCTGTATTTTTCTTGACATTTCTTCTCATTTATTGGCTTGATTTCCCTGTAGAAAACTTGATGAGAATCCTTGCATTTTTAGAGTGCAAAGTTTCCAATTTTCCGGGAAAGCCGAAGACTTTGTCGCGTAGAGCTGCTGATTTTCCGCCAGAAGCTGAAACTTGGTCAAACGATGTCGGAATGACCTGAAATTTGAGGTGAAGCCTCCTGAGCAATAAATAAGACCAACCATAGGCTTTTGTTTGAGTTTTGAAGCCGTTTGGGGTCCCGTCGATGCTTCACTTGATTTTGCTGCGGGGAAAATGCCGAGCTTTGATATGTGGCCAAACGATGTCCGATTGACCTGAAATTTGACGGGGAGCCTATTGGAGTCATTTTGAGACGTTCCATGGGCTCTATCTTGGATGTCATGGTCCCGGGTTGCTCCGCCGCCGGTAGGCTTGATTTTCTCTCGGAGCATCGAAACCTGGTCAAACGTTGTCGGAATGACCTGAAATTCGACGTGCAGCCTTTTGGAAGCATGTAGAAGCCACTCATGCACTTGGTTTGATGAGCGAAGGCTTCGGTGGTTCCCGCCGCCGGGAGGCTTGATTTTGCTGCTCGAGCATTGATGGAGGGTCAAACGTTGTCGGTTTGACTTGAAATTTGGCATGGAGCCCTTTTGGGACATGCTGGAGTCATCTGTAGGCTCTGATCGAAGTTTTGACGTCTCCGATGATGTCGCCGCCGGGAGCGCCATTTTAGCTAACGGAGAAGCGAAGTTAGGCCAAATGATTCTGAAATGGCCCGAAACTTCATGTGTACTCTTCTCTTGGCTATCTTGAAGGATCTTGCAGTTTTTGTTTGATTCTGACAAGATTTGAATTTTTGGAGAAATTGCATTGCCTATTTATGGCAGGTTGCGACTTCATGCAGCTTTCTTGATTTGAAGAGGCAAAGTGACATTTTTGGTGTCAACACTCTCTCTCTCTCTCTCTCTCTCTCTCGGCCACCACACCTCCCTGTAACGCTCTCTTCTCCAACCTCACCCACCCATCTCTCTCTCTTTCCAAATCTCCCCCTAACTGGTGTGACCCACGTCCCTACAACTCTGTCTCTCTTCTCCAACCTCATGCACCCTTCCCTACACATCTCTCTCTTTTTCTCTTTCTCTCTCTCTCGTTGTTTTGGAATTTTTTTTATTTTTTTATAGAAGCATATTTTTCAACCCTTTTTGCACAAATTTTCTCCTTCTGTGAGTTTAGTTAAAAAATATAAAATGAATATTTTATATTAGATGATTTTTTAAAAGAAGATTATGTGTACGAAGACTTCATCCATTATCTATTAGATTCAGTTTCACAGAACATGGCCATGAGATGTTGTTTGTCAAAGTTAATAATGGATGCCTTCTTAAGCTCTTATAATTATTTTGAGCTTTAGATTTTAGATTTATATATTAAAGTTTTGGCCTCTATATTAATAAGCTATGGGGCTGCTTATTTTAGTAGAGGTTTTTAGGCTAAATTGGACGGAGATGGGCAATGCAAATTTTACAAGTTCTTTGGAAGAAATGACCTCATAAAATTTTCAAAATGTCTCATTATGATCGATTTTAGATCAAAATTTCTTAAAGGTAGGCTTCAATTACCACAATAGTGGGTCTTATGTCTGCAATCACAAAGGGCCCCACTTTGTTATTCCTAGGGGGATCACAAGCTCACAATCATAAAGGTGGGCCTACGTTTTAAATCCAATAGAGGTAAATGCTAAAGGTATATCTCATGTACCACTACACCATTTGGGTGATTTTGCAACATTTGAGATTTCTTATTAGTAACGCATATTTCTCCGTTAGGTAATTTGTCACATTTATTATCCGTTAGCAATATTCATAACCGTCACTAAGTATCTTTGCAAATACTTGACTTATTTTGTAACATTTCTTGGGTATTTTGTGACGATTACAAATGTGTTACAATGGTATAAAAAAAAAAGAGAAAAATCACAATAAAAAAAAAAGAAAACAGGAGCAGGAGTTATTTTAGCTCCCACGCTAAAAAAGAAGAAAGCAGGCTCCTTCGTTGAACTCATCCCTCACGGTCTCTCATCTCCATCTCTCTGGCCCTCTCCTTCTCTCTCACACCATCCCTCTCAGCCGATCCCTCTTCTCTCTCACGCCATCCCTCTTCTCTCACTCATCCTTCCTCTTCATTCGAAAACCCCCAAATCTCCAGCCCTTACCCTCTCTTGAGAGTTAGAGTCGAATCCTTCTCTGCTCCTGCATGTTCATCGGAGCTTAACCCCTTCTTCTTTCGACGACTATTCTCATCTGAAGACGTCATCTCCGTCGTCAAGAACTTCCAGAAAGCCGATCCCTCCAACGTATTCAATCCATCTCTCTTTCTCCTTTTCCGTTGCTGCTTCCTCTGTTCTTCGGTTTATTTTCTGCTTGTGTGTTGTTCTGCCTGTGGTTCTGTTTGTGTGTGGTTCTGCCTTGTGCTGCATGTGGTTCTGTTTTTTGTTTTTTTTGCTGGCAGTTTTTTGGTCTGTTCTTAGTGGATTGTAGGAGTCCTCTTCTTCATCTCCCAGTCTGTTTTTCTGCTGGAGTGCTGGCTGTGTAGGCTTTCTTGTGTTGCTCTATTGCAGGAGTCCTTTGCTTGGGCTTTTTTCTTTGTTTCGCAGTACTTTTGCCCAGTTGCGGTATGATCAGAGTTGTTCTTCTTTACTAGTTCCCGTGCAGAAGCTTCTTTCAGTTAGTGGGCTGGTTTCTTCTGGGCTATAGCCTGTCTCAGCAGTTGGTTGTGGGCTGGCTTCTCTTTTCTTTGTTTTCTATTTTTTCTTCTTCCCTTTATTCTTTCTCTTTGGTCTGCTTTATGCTTGTTTTGTTTTTCCCCTCTGTTGTGGTATAGATACAAGTTGCACAATATGGATTCATCATGGAGAAGTCCATCCAAAAAGTTGCATGAACATAGAGGGTGGTAGCATGGAAAGATTGAGTGATAGGTTCTGCTAGATGCGATTATGTGGTGAGAAGTAGTTTTTTCTTCTGAAATGCAAAACCTTGTGATGAGTTATTAACTTTTTTGGTTCACTGTGGTTGTAGTCTTTTTTATTACTATGTTTTTTTATTCAATGATAAATGGATGGGATCTGTTTATAAAATGAATGAAAAATTATCATGGCTTCATACTTTCTATAAAGTTATTTTAGTATTTGAAACATCTAAAAATTATCCAGCATTATGTATAAGTAGCAATGTCCAAATCGAGTGACAATGTTTACAGACATCATTCAAGGCCTTGATGCAATAGCACTTCACCAATAGGTACTAATGTCTGGCTTTAAAATACCATCATTGACTCAAGAACATTTCTTCACCTAATTAATTAGTACGAGGATGATTTTGTCATCCATTTAAATGGTCTATCATCTTATACATGTAAGAATTTCTTAGAGAATGGAATTAGAACTAAAATCTAATAAAGTTTTGTTACCCTCATCCATGAAAATATAAAACCATCATTATCTAGTTGGGTGGACTTTCTCCTCTAAACAATGCAGAACACTAATCAATTGCTAGAATTTGACAGGTGACATGTTTTGCCTTTGATTGTTCTGAAACCAAACAACATTCCATAGCAGCTTTGAATAGGATACGGCAAAATGGCATGTAGCCAGGGACCATGTGGAAAAGGCAGAGATGCCTATCTGCCTTATTATTGGTCGTTGCAAGCACCAATCCTAGTGAACCAACATAAATGGTGGATGGGCTGACACCACCATGTCCCAATACTGAAAGTGTCCCCCTAACTATTTTTCTCGATGTGTATTCAACATGACTAAAGTTTCTGCTGCTGGTCAAGTCTCCTATATTTTTGGAGTAGGTTCAGATGGTAAGGAGTGCACACTGCTGAGTGTACTCTTCCTATCTCCAGCACTTAAAAAAGGACTCCCATTTTTTATCCAATACTTAAAAAATAGGGCTTCTTTCCTCCCCACAAATGCTCACTCCACGGTAAATCAGGTTTTGTAGTCAAAGGAAAGATAGAGCAGAATAATTGAATAGGCACACCGATATATAAATTTAGAATATAGCTAGTCCGAAATGCTAGTTGTCTCAATATTATAGAAGATTCTGTTGATTCAAGTTCAGCTTACAAAGAACTCAACACAATTAGAAACTGACAACTTAAGCTAAACATGTTGGAACCAACTCTAGCCTTTGCACACTGTTGCAACTTCACTGTCGCAGTCCAAGTCAAATGCACAACCAAATACTATGAAAGTATGGATAACCACATTGTCCAAATGTAATAGAAATCCCAATGGTTCTGGGGTTCTGTCTCTTCTTAAATAGCTTTGCCAAGTGATCCCAACTCTCCCCTGGTGGGCTGAACATGTCTATTCTATTAATCCCAACTTTCCTTACAAGTGTACAAAGAGCACAAATTAAATTCAAACAATAATTTAGGACTGAACATGTCTATTCTATACTCTATTTTTCTACAAGTATGGTCTATCACCACCAGTGAAGTAATCAACACAGTTCACCCCTTTCAGATGAGCATCCAATGTAAAATTTGGTTAAGGAGAACCAAGATTCCAGATCTGAAATATTTCCAATATGACAGTGATATTATCAACATTAAATAGAACAAATAAACCAGCTATGATAAAAAAACAAAATGGAATGTAAACACAAACCAATATCAAGTATTTTCAGCCATACCTTTATCGTGCGATCCAGGGAGGCACTAGCAAAAGTGTTAGTGTCTTTTGGATTAAATATTACTTGCATCACATAATGTGAATGGCCCTAAAAAATCTGAGTGCACATCCAGCCCTTTTCCCAATCCCAGAGTTTAATAAACATGTCATCAGATGATGACAACACATATGGAAGGGTTGGATGGACAGCCACACACCTGAAGTTTTCTTATTATTTTTATCATGTCTGAGCAATAATGAGTTTGCTAAGTGAAAACGTGTTTCTTGCTAACTTTTAAGTCTTATATGACCAGAGTTTTTTGGCCATACACTGAAATAATAGGGCATTACTGTTGCATGACTTATGATTGATCTTGGTGAATGCATGTTCCATTATCTCTCTCCAATGATTTCATGCCTTTGTTATTTCATTGATTTTCAACTCTTGTCTAAAATCTTTCCTTTTGATTGCATCTGAAGAAGCATGATTAATATGAGTAGTCTTTTGCTATATGTGAGTGATCCTCTCTGTATTTTGAGTGTTCCATCCAAAATATTTTTGGGGAATGGCCCATTTATTCAATTGTCAAGATTAAAAATAGTGGGCCTAACTCATATAGTCTCAGCATCTCAGGGTCTCATAGCACTGTATGTGTCCCTGGGCTAAGCCCCATAAAATTATTCTACTTTTTATAAGCTTTCAACTGCCCAGAGAATCATCTTTAGTACATGTGCAAATAATAATTTGTGGTTTTTTGGGTCTTTTGATGTAGTGTTTGGGATTAGACACGCGAGGGTATAAAAATTAGAAGCCCCCTCCCTCCGCATGGGTAGGTTAATTTATTCGCTTATTTTGTTTTAAATTTCTTAAGTTTAAACATGCTTGGAAGTGCTTTGTTGAATCGCAGAATGTCTGAGCAAATACAGAAAGATTGGATGGACGAAAGAAATAGGAGTTCCACACTTTATGAAGATGGGGTTAGGCATTTTGTTCTTTTTGCCCAAACAAAGTTGGTTGAAGATGGAGTTAGGCATTTTGTTCTTTTTGCCCAAACAAAGTCGGCTTGTCCTTGCCCATGTAAAATCTGTTGGAATAGGTTCCGATTGACATACGAGGTGGTTGGAGATCATTTGATCGCAAATGGTATAGATCTCTCATACCGTGTATGGGTTTTGCATGGTGAAAGACGCTCGAAGACTCTGATGGAGTATCCAGTGGTGGGAAACATGAATAAAGAAAACACTGAGGAAGAAGGGCTTGGAATAGGGGACTTTGTTGATGCTTATATGGGCTGCCATGGTACTGAAATAGGAGATATTGAACCACCATTTGCTCCTGAACCAGACTTGGGTAAGAGGTATCTTGACCATAAAAAAAAAGCCAAAGAAAAATTGTACCCTTCTTGTGAGGGACCTGAGACAACACTTTCAGCAGTTGTTGAACTTCATAATCCGAAGAAACAGTTTGGGTGGTCAGGAAATAGTGTGACAGTATTGTTGTCCATGTTGAGGCGATGGTTACCCAAAGGAAACACATTGCCAGTGAAATATCCTATAATGAAGCAAATGTTGAAAGACCTAGGGATGAAGGCTAACCGCATTCATGAGTGCGAAAATAATTGTATGTTATACTGGAAACTTGATGAAAATTTGATGGAATGTCGTCATTGTAACAAACCTAGATATAAAGTCATAGCGGGCAAAGGAGGGAAGGTTTCAAAAGAGCCTAACAAAGTTTTGAGACACTTTCCTCTAATTCCGAGACTCTAGAGGTTGTATACAATACCATGGATAGCGCGTGAGAAGACTTGGCATGCTAGATCTGAATCTTCTTGGGATTATATGAGGCATCCATCTAATTCTGGCCAATGGAAATTATGTAAAGAGAATTATAAAGAATTTACAAATGAGGAGAGCAATGTTTGGCTTGCTATTGCAACTGATGGATTTAATCCACGTGGAGTTCAATCTACTGGTTATAGTTGTTGGCCTGTCATCACGGTGCCTTATAATCTCCCACCATCATTATGTATGAAAGCAGAATTCCAAATGTTGTCTCTGCTAATTCCTGGGCCGAAGGCACCGAGTCAAGACATTGATGTCTTTCTTGAGCCACTATATGACGAGTTGAAACAGTTGTGGGATCGTGGAGTGCCTGCTTATGACATGTTGATGGACCCGAAAAAAAGGGGGAATCTTCCGTCCTCTCCCTCCGCACCCCGGGGGCTGACCTGGGTCTCGGCGGAGGAGGGAAGATCTCGGGCATCAACATTTTTGTACGGGTATGCCAGATTTACTTTCTACTTGGAATTTGGAATGGTGATAATCCGGAGATTCACCTTCACAAGTGGAAAGGAAATCAATCCTTTTTTTCTAACTTTTCAAATTGCATAAATATTAAGAAAAGAGACAAGTTTTTAGAATGCCGTAAGAGGCATTTTTATTTGTTTGCCGTGAAAGGCGATTTTTGCCATGAAAGGCGATTTTACAAAACTCATCAAATATGAAAGACAAGAATTGTGATTTCTTTTTGTCTCTTTAAGAAATACAAACTACAATAGAAAAGGAAGAAAAGGGATCTAACTTCTCAGGAGATTGTGGGGACACGTTGAGATCGACGGTCGCAAGTCATGTATGGGCTTCGCCATCGTCCTTCAAATGAGAACATGTTATGCTTTGAGTCTTTGGCTTGGCTCCTAACCTCAGTTTTTAAAAGGACAAGGACCAAGAGAAGGTCCTGTATCCAATGAAAAACCGAGTAAACGGGCTGAAAAGCCGCGTTTAGGCCATGTTGGAGAAGGAGGTGACCTTGGGGGGGTGGCCCCCCAAGGGACGTTCATCACCTTGTGGTGCTTCCGGGAGCAAAGTAGCAGAACTTCGTCTCTCTCTTGGATTTTCTGAATTTTCAGAGCTTGCACTTGGGATCTATTTTCATCATGCTTTCTTCTTGGAATGGACCTCCTTTTATAGGCTTTTGGTAGCCATGAGGTGTTTATTGGCATTGATGGCCATGATGAAAGAATTGATGAGGAGTTACAAATCGATTTTGTAACTCCTTTTTCAAGGCTTGTGATTGGCCGATGAAGGTAGTGGGTATTTAATCACCTTTATGCTTCATGATGAAGGGAGTTTCATGGGTGTAATGCCATGATTGCTTGGATTTGTAACTCCCAAATGCTTGGTTCTGATTGGGCCGTCCAAAATAATGAGTTAATGACTACTTTAATGGGTCAATTAACGACATTAAGTGGTTGCCAAGGCATGTGAAGAGTCGCGGGCCGTGCTGCGCCTTTTGAGATTCTTCTAACGATCATCACGGGTGGATCCACGCATTATTTGATGTCGGATTGCGATGCAATTTCAGACATTGATTGATGTTGGCGGGCCGGTGACGTCTGTCTTGTCGATTTCATGATCGGTCGGACAGAAAGTGCACTTTCGAGGTCAGCCGGTTGGTGATCTTGAGGCGATCGGTGATGATTTCATGCTTTTGACGGCGGATCCGAGATGTCGACGAAGATCAGTCGTTTTCAAGCATCAAACATTGCATTTTTCGAAAATCACAGAGGCCGGAACACCCGAAACGCGAAAACCATCGAAAAACGGGCAATTTGGTGCAAAATCCGGCGACCCGGATTTGCAGGGTCGCCGGCGACCTTAGGGATTTTTGCCCTTTGGTCGCCGAGCTTCGTTTTCGGCCGTTTTTTCGTCTTTTTCGTTCCTTTTTTCTTCTGTATTTTTCTTGACATTTTTCCTCAATTATTGATTTCATTTTCTTGGAGAAAACTTGACGAGAACCCACACGAAATCGGAGCACAAAGTTTCCCATTTTTTGGGAAAGCCAAGGACTTTGTAGCCGATTTTCCGTCAAGCGTCGAAACTAGGTCAAACGATGTCGGAATGACCTGAAAATTGAGGTGAAGCTTCTTGAGCAGTGGATAGGACCAACCATGGACTTTTATTTGAGTTTTGAAGCTGTTTGGGGTCCCATCGATGCTTCACTTGATTTTGTTGGGGGAAAATGCCGAGCTTTGATATGTGGTCAAACGATGTCCGATTGACTTGAAATTTGACGGGGAGCCTATTGGAGTCATTTTGAGACGTTCCATGGGCTCCGTTTTGGATGTCATGGTCCTGGGTTGCTCCGTCGCCGGTAGGCTTGATTTTCTCTCGGAGCATCGAAACCTGGTCAAACGTTGTCGGAATGACCTGAAATTCGACGTGCAGCCTTTTGGAAGCATGTTGAAGCCACTCATGTATTCTCTTTGATGAGTGATGGCTTCGGTGGTTCCCGCCGCCGGGAGCTTGATTTTGCTACTTGAGCATTGATGGAGGGTCAAACGTTGTCGGTTTGACTTGAAATTTGGTATGGAGCCCTTTGGAGACATTCTGGAGTCATCCGTAGGCTCTGATCAAAGTTTTGGTGTCTTTGATGATGTCGCCGCTAGGAGCACTTGTTTAGCAGTCGGAGCAGTGAAGTTAGGCCAAACGCTGTCGGGATGGCCCGAAACCTCAGGTGTACCCCTCTTTTAGCTGTCTTGAAGGATCTCTCAGGTTCTGTCTGATTCTGAAAAGATCTGATGCTTGAAGTAGCCTTGCCTGTTTTGTAGCAGGATGCAGCTTCACGAGGCTTCTTGATGTGGAGGAGACATAGTGACTTTTTTGGTGTCAACAAATGTCCCCTGGAGGTACAGCGACGAGTAGCTTTTTGGAGTCGATGTGCCTCGAAGAAAAACTTGGAGGAGAGATTCCAACTTGACCAAGAGTCTTGAGCTTTTTTTTTTTTTTTTTTTTTTTTGAATAGCCTTCTGAGTTTCCGGGGGAATTTTATGGCAGTGAGAGGGATTACGTACCATCTCAAGGAAAAGTTTTGAAAATGACATGGGGTATTTGGATTTTGGGTTTTGGATTTTGGTTTTTGACATTGTGACCTAGCAAGCTGTATGTGGCAGGTTAGGGGGTCAGGGTTTGATTTTGATTTTGACCTTGTGACCCAACAAGTTGTATGTGGCAGGTTGGGGGGTCAGATTTGGTTTGTTGGTTTTGGATTTTGATTTTGGTTTTGGTCTTGTGACCTAACAAGCTGTATGTGGCGAGCTAGGGGACCGGAATTTGGTTTTGTGAAATGTCAATTTCAAGATTTTGACTCAATTTGGTTCATGAGGTTGGATGGTTTGGTTTTTGGAAACTCATGAGACTTTCTTTTCTTTTTTTTTTTTTGAATGGTCCCATCAACTCAAAAGAGGCATGGGACTTTTTTTGCTCTTGGTAAGAGGAATATTTTGACTAAAAGCCAATTTTAGTGCCTAGGTGGTCAAACCTGGCTCATATGGGCTAACCCATGGGACCTTAGGCTTTGGAGATGGCCTAGATCTCATATGGTGTCATATTTGTAAAAAATATCTAAAAATATCACTTTTGTGTAGAGAATATCTAAAAATATCTTTACTTGGAGAGAATTTCTCAAGTTTTCTTTTTGTGGAAAGATTCTCTCAAAATATCTCCCTTTTTGGGAAAGTAGCTAAATTTTAGCACTTACCTCCTTTCTTTCTCCTTGTTTCGTCTTTTGGCTTGCTCTCTTCTATAAAAGCAAAGAGGGTTGGTGCTTTTGCTCCATTGCTTTCTTTTTACAAGAAATCTTCAAGAGTGCTCCCCAAGACAAGAAGTGCTTTCTCTTCTTCAAGGATCTCCAAGCTTTTCTTCTTCTTCTCCATCAATGGCTTCAAGTAAGTTTTCTTCCTCGTCAAGAATCTCCATTGTAGAAGTAGCCACTTTATTTTTTTCTTTTCTTCTTCTTTTTCTTTTCTTTTCTTTCTTCTTTTTCTTCTTTTTTTTTCTTTTCTTTTCTTTTCATGCACGTTTTTCTTTTTTGTTTTTTTTTTGTGCTTCTCTTTTTTTCTTCTTTTCACGGTTTTCTTTTTTTTTTTTTTTCGTGAACTCTTTTTTTTCTTTCTTTCTGTTTTTTTTTTTCACGCTGATCCTGTTTTTTTTTTTTTTTTTTTTTTGCGATATTCTCTTCTTTTCTTTTTTTTTTTTTTGCTGTTTTTTTTTTTCTTGGCTATACGGACAGGTCCGTACGGACCTGACCGTACTGCCACGTGGCAGTGGGCCACGGCCTGTGGGCCAAATTTTTTTTTTTTTTTTGCTGAGATTTTTTCTCTCTCTTTCTTTTGTTTTCTTCCTTGTTTGCTCACTATGATAATGAGGCTATGCAATTTCAATATGTATGCATTTTTTTTGTTTGATGCATCAAGATAGAAGGCTAGAGTCTCTAGGTCAAGCCAACATGATTTTTGACTTGGACAAAGTTTGATTGGTTTTGACCAAATTGGGTTGGAATTGGTCAAACTTTGGTCGAGGTTTTCCTAGCATCTAATGCATGATAATATTCTTTGACGCATGATTTTTGTAAATGGATTTGGAAGTATGATGATGTATACCTGAAAATCTTTTTGCAAGTACCGGGATTTTGAGCTCGCAGCGATGTTGAGCTCTTTCTCGTTCTTGCTGGATTTTGAGGAAGTTTGCAACTTTTGGATTCTGAAGCTCGCAGCAATGTTGAGCTCTTTTCCAGATTTTGCGGAAGTTTGATGAGATTAGCTTGTTCTTGCAGCGATGTTGAGTTCAAGCCTTCTTTGAGAATTCTCCACCGACTATGAGCTCGCAGCGATGTTGAGCTCATCTTCTGGCTTCCTGTCTTTTTCGGAGTATGTTCTTTTTCGTTGGAATTGCCCCGGAACTATGTCAAAATTTTGCTAGAATTTTGGTAGCAGAATTCTGTTATTTTGATGTTGATTGATCTTTTCTCTTCCATCTTTTGCAGGTAGTTCTTCTAGAACGAACAAAGGTAAAGGTCCTGTTAATGACGCACCTCGTCAGTCTGCTAGATCTTCCAATGTGGCTGTTCAGCAGGCTTGGGAGAAGGTCCAGTTTGTGAAGAAAAACTTGGAAGAATGCGATTCCCTCAATCGTGATGAGATGAGACAGCGATTGATCGCTCTCAAAGATGAGGAGTTCTATAAGATCATGGTAAGCAGCCGTCCTTGGGTTACAGACGATTATAGCGTTGTGCTCAAGCCTAACTTCATCTTTGGTGATGCAGTCCCCGACGACTTGACATACCAAAGGAGATGTTTTCAGTTCTCTTACACAGCAGATGGTGAGGAGAGAACTATTTCTACCCGGTCGTCTTTTGATCGGACCATCTCGATCCTGAGCTTTTCTCCCACGTGCCCTAAGAAGGAAGATCCTCCGAGCTCGGTGAAGAGGACCAGTGTGATCAAGACCGGGGTTTTTGTTGGTGGACCTTTCGGTTTTGCAGAGAAGCCACCTGTCCGTATGGACGTGTTGATGCCAGCCAGTGGATACCAAGGTTCTGATCATCCATCGGTCGATTTGAGACCGGTGGGCCTTGGCGTTTTTCGGGGTGACGGTAGCAATTGGGTGAAGCCTTTTCGACTTCGTGGCCGTTTCGGTGCTGACTCGAGCTGGCAGTCATGGACTGATCACACCCTGAGGATTGGTGAGGCCGTTCTTCGGGAGGCCGAGATTTTTTATGTGGTTCGCGCTTTTCGGCAAACCGTCGTTTTCTCCGATGAGGCTTTCATGGCCATGCTGGAGTCATTCCTTCCACAAACCAACACCTTCATTGTGATGAATGGTGAGATTGGTTTTTCTTTTAAGGAGCTGAGCGCCATCACCGGGTTGCCTATCCTCGGCAAACTCTATGAGGAGTTTATGCCTATTGACAGCGTCCTTGAGGAGCAATCTGAGGAGTTCAGGCTTGTATACTTTCAGCTCGTCGCCTTCTATGATTTTTTGAAGGAGAAGGAGGGCTCAAAAGTTAGATGCAGCAGTTGGAGAATTTGTAGCTCCAACTTTTTTGACAGCGGGGATTCTTCTGATGGCATGGCCCAGGATGTTAGGGCTAAAGCATCAAGTTTGAAGAAGATCGCTCCTATGCGAGAAGATTTGAAGAAGTTCTTCGCAAGCACGGATGTCATTTGTCCTGACATTGCGTTGCGGAGAGATCTCGCTGTTTACCTCACTTACTGGCTGGGTGAGGCTGTTTTTGCTGGAGGAGATGGAACGCACATCAGGCCGCACTGTATTTTTCCGGCTTGTCAGATGGCGTTTGGAGAGCGGCTGGCTTTGGTACCTGCTCTTTACTCCTATTTGTGTACCGAACTGCAGGCTGCTGCTTTCCTGGTTCGGCTTAGGCTTCCCGTGAACAGGGTGTTTTCTGCCCACATCTTCTATTCGTGGTATGTATACCACTGTCCTAGCTTCCATCGTTTGGGAGTTGCACAGGACGATGATCCCTTTATGATTCGTTTGGCTAGAGGGACAGCCATTCACGAATCACTTTTATCTGCCCGTTTAAGGATCCGACGATTTAGGGACGTCGAGATTGGGCAGTCTTCAGTGAAGCTTTCTCCGGGCTTGCGGAAGAAGGTTTTTGACTTTGGTGTCTCCCGTGATTCGACCAGGGCAGGGTCGAGAAGACACTATGCTTTAACAGACGCGGAGAAGAGATGGCTCTTCAACATACGGGTTGGTACGATGGTGTACCGCAGACATCTTTTCGTCGATATCCAACCGTATGTCCCTTCGCGTTTTGCATTGCATCTTGGCTTCTCTCAAGGCGTTGTTGGAGCGCCTTCGAGTATGGTGAAGCGTTTTGGAGGTTTGCAGGATGGGAGAAATGCATGGGCTTTTTACAGTGCAGAGGACACTACCGCCATGATTTCCTATCCTGAGCTGCCCACCTTCCGGACTGCTGGCTTCACGAAGTGGTTCGTGGAGAGCTTCTCAGTGCACCGGGGGCTTTCCAAGAAAGAGCTCGATATTATGCAATCTCCTGGGAAGAGTCTTGGCAAATCGGATGGTGTCCGTCGGGAGGAAGTTTTGGCCTTCCTTTCTGGAGAGAAGCACAACATAGGGTTTCTCAACGGGCAGGACATCATCAGATCAGGAGCTGCACAGGGGATTCCTGGTGAGGTTCTGAGACAGCTGGAGGAGGAGGAGGCCGAGATCGATGCTATGATACAGGCAGAGCATACGAAGGCTTCCATGGAGTCTACTGAGAAAAGTACACCATCCAGTGAGGACTCTTGTGAGAGGCTTGATGTTGATAGTGGGGCAGGATCGTCGAGCAGATTGACCCGCCGAGGCAAGAGGAGGAGAGGACAACGCCGTAACATGAGACGGCACGATAGCCCTTCTGATCTTGTAGTTCCTCTCACCATTGCTGAAGAGGTGTCTAAGGATGCTGACGAGCCTCCAGAGAAGAGAAACAAAGAAGAGGAGATAGCTGGTATGGTCCCCTTTCTTTCCTTTTGTTTCTTCCTTCCCTTTTTTTGTGAAAGATTTTGTTTTGATCCGCTGCTTCTTTGTTTAGCAGAGGATGATGACCTGGTGATGCCTGAGGTTCCGGCCGATGAGGCAATGACGGATCCAGTCGTGGCATCTGAGGAAGAGCCCAGGGACTCTGGAGTGGTTCCAGAACCTTCACCTGGTATGATTTGCTTTTATGTTTTCTTTTTTCTTTCGTTGTCATTTGCTAACATGTAGCTGACTTGCTAGAGGATTCCGACGAATTCGAGCCATCTATGGACGCAACTTTTGACGATGCTTCGGATGAGCTCAAAGAGGCAGAGAGTACTCCGCCGGTCGTCGAAGCAGGTATATTTGCAACAATAATCTTGATATATTTTTTGATATATTTTTGAAAAGATCATATCCATACCTTTTTGTCTTTTCTTTTTTTTTTTTTTTTTTGACAGATGTGAAGCAACAGGAGAGATTCCTCCATCTTCCTCAGAGCCAGAACAGGGGACACCTGCTGCTGATCCAGAAGTAGGGGCTTCTTCCACTTTCAATGAGTCAGCTTCTTCTATTGGAAAGAGTTTATTGATTACTCTTCCAATGGAGCATGACGTGGGCAGTCGAGCACCAGAGCATGGCGACTCCTCATCTGCACCGCACCTTCAGTATGCAAGGAAGGTGTTGAAGACTATCTTGAGCTCATGGGTTGAGACTCTTTCTTGAGGTCATTTGGAAGCTGGTTTTGGCATGATCAAGCATGTGCAGGACATCCTCGCTGATAGCAAAGAAGTCGGTCTGGACATCGCAAGCGCCAAAGACTTTGTTGAGGAGATCATCACCTTGGGGAACAAATGGACTGAGACCAAGAGTTTCCTAGATGGTGACTTCTTTGATGAGATGTTCATAAAACCTTCCAGCAAAGTCAAAGCTGAGCTGACTGAGGTCACGAAGACTCGGAGGCAGATCGTTCGAGAGAAGAACGTTACCAAGTTATCCATCATGGGGCTGAAGCAAGACTTGGACCGCCTTGATAAGGAGGTTGTCGAGGCTAGGCAACATCTTGATCTTTTAGAGGAAGAGGCTACTGCCAAATGGACCGCCATTGTAGAGGCTCGTGACAAGGAGGGGACTCTCATTCGCCAGGTTGAGGAAGCCGAAGGTAATGTCCGGAGGAAGACTCAGGAGCATGAGCAGTGGCAGGTCCTCTGGGAAGAACTTCCTCGTGCTGCAGATGGGTCACGGCATTTGGCCGCGTTTTATGGGGATATTTTGAAGAAGCGTGGCCTAAAAACTTTGGAAGTTAAGGCCAAGGGTCTGCTTGAGGAGTTGAACCTTTGGTTGAAGACCATGTCGGATTGAGCTCCTGAGTTGTAACAAACTCTTTTCTTCTTCTTTTTTTTTTTTGGTACCTCCATGTATATCTAGTTTTGGTACAATATTTTTTGTATCCCCTTCCTTTCACTTAAATCATTTTTTGATGAAAACAATTTTGAGCAAAAGATTGATGGGAATGTTTGTTTAAGAATTTGATCAAAAGGTTGTTATTTTGTGGAAATCTTTTGTCAAAGAGTTGTTTTGGGCATGAAAGCCAATTTTGTGGCGAAAAGCCTGATTTTTGATGGTTTGAAAACCAAAATTTTGAATGGAATGAAAGCCTAATTTTGTCTGTGGCATGGGAGCCAAATTTGTTTGTGGCCTGAAAGCCAAATTTGTTTGTGGCATGAGAGCCAAAGTTTTTTTTTGGATGGCGTGAAAGCCGAATTTGGGAATGGCATAGAAGCCGAATTTCATTTTGTTTGTTTTGGCATTTATAGCCGAATTTTGGCATTTATAGCCGGATTTGGCGTTTATAGCCGGAAAATTTTGTTTTTGGCATTTATAGCCGAATTTTGAGATGGCATGAGAGCCAAAAATTTTGTTTGTGGCATGAGAGCCGATTTTGAGATGGCATGAAAGCCGATTTTGGCGTTTATAGCCGAAAAATTTTTGTTTTGGCATTTATAGCCGGATTTTGGCGTTTATAGCCGAGTTTTTTGAAAACCAAGTTTTGTTTTATTGGCATGAAAGCCGATTTTGGCGTTTATAGCCGAAAAATTTTTGTTTTGGCATTTATAGCCGAATTTTTGGCGTTTATAGCCGGATTTTTGCGTTTATAGCCGAGTTTTGGTTTTCAAAATGCAGGTATCGACTAAATGTCACCTCCCCGCTAAATGGTCTTGCAAGTATCGATGGAATGTCGCTTCCTTGCTCATTCGGTTTTGCGAGTATTGATGGAATGTCACTTCCTCGCGGGCTGGGTTTTGCGAGTATCGATGGAATGTCGCTTCCTCACGAATTGGGGTGCAAATATCGACTAAGCGTCGCTTCCCTGCTTTTCCCAAAACTTTTGGTTTTGCGGGTACTGACTTGATGTCGTTTCTCCGTGATTTTTGAAATTTGAGGTTTTCTCGTATCATTTGAAATTTGGGTTGTGGATAGCAACTGGTTTGTTGCATCTCTACGATTTTTTGAAATTTGGGTTATGGATATCAACTGGTTTGTTGCTTCTCCACGACTTTTGAAATTTGAGTTGTGGATATCAAATGGTTTGTTGCTTCTCCACGATTTTTGAAATTTGCAAGTATCGAATGAGGTTCGCTTCCTTGCGATTTTTGGGTTTTGGAAGTATCGAATGGGGTTCGCATCCTTCCGGTTTTTGGGTTTTGCGAGTATCGACTAAATGTCACTTCCCCGTGGTTTCTAAAAACCAAAATTTTTGTTTAGAGACACGATGGTCATAAATTTTGGCTTAAAACCATTTCGGGTGTAAAAGCCAAGGTAGACTAGGGAGAAAATTCCTGAGTCCTGGTTTTTGTTTCAAACCATGAATTTTGGGTTCAAGGATCGAAAATTTTGGTCAAGTCTGGGAAGAAGCTCCTAAACTTGGATTGATTTTTCTTTTGAACAATGAAACGATGAAAGTAAGCATTGTTTTGAAAGATTGTTTTTTTTTTGAAATTTCAACATAAAGATAAAAATTTCAAAAGGGGTGGGTTTGCCAAGCAAGTACCTTGGAAATACGCTTTAGCCGTGTAGATATTGCTCTGACCCGTTTGAGAAAGTCTTCAATGGTAGTACCGCTTCAAGAACTTGTCGTTGATGGGTAGCATACATCTGTCTCCTTCCATGTTTAGAAGAGCGTATGCACAGTTGGAGAAGACTTTGTCGATGACGAAGGGTCCCTCCCATTTTGGTTCGACTTTGCCTTTGGATTTGTGGGCAAAGACTATGGGTCTTTTACTATAAGAACCAAGTCACCCTTTTTGTAGGCGCGTTGCCTGACCTTCTTGTCGAAAGATCCTGCCATGCGTGCTTGTACAACTCAATGCTTTGTAGAGCTTCAAGTCGTCTTTCATCGAGATTATCCAGCTCTTGGAGTCTCAATTTGACATTGCTTTCTTGCGTCATGTCATTTTGCAAAGATACTCTTAAGGAAGGAATTTGTACTTCCAAAGGGACAACAGCTTCGCATCCATAGACCAAAGAGAATGGTGTGCTATGGGTTGGTCCTCGAACGGTGGTTCGATAGGCCCACAAAGCTTCTAGTAGTTTGTCGCCCCAATCTCTTTTGTGACTATAGACCATTTTCTTGAGAATTTTGCAGAGTGTCTTGTTGAAGGCTTCTGCTAGTCCATTTGCTGCTGGATTATATGGAGTCGAAGGACAACTTTGGATTTTGTACTTGTCGTATAACCTATAAAATCTGTGATCCCGAAATTGTGGTCCGTTATCATGGAAGAATCTCTTAGGTATGCCGAAGCGACAAATAATGTTGGTACGCAAGAACTGAAGGACTGATGAAGTCTTCATTTTGCTGAGCGCAAATGCTTCTGACCACTTGGAGAAATAATCCGTAGCGGCGAAGATGAAGCGATGACCTTTGCTTGATGGGGGAGAAATAGGACCTATGATGTCCATACCCCAGGCTTCGAAAGGCCATGAGATTGCTGTTGGATGTAG
The DNA here is from genome assembly GCA_028538565.1 of Umbellularia californica. NCBI lineage: Eukaryota > Viridiplantae > Streptophyta > Magnoliopsida > Laurales > Lauraceae > Umbellularia > Umbellularia californica. Next base: position 44,622,477 of record JAPQWN010000004.1, read on the forward strand.
CCATTCTGGAGGCATGTGGACATAATCTCCGTGAATCTGGCATTTTTGGCAGCGCTTGGCAAATTGCATTGCATCAGCTACCATGGTAGGCCAATAGTAACCTAGCCTTTTTATCTGGTTGTAGAGCTTAGGGCCAGCCTGATGGGCTCCACAAAGACCAGCATGTACTTCTTCGAGAGTTTCCTCAGCCTCTTATTGTGATAAGCAGCGTAGGAGTACTCCGTTGAAGGATTTTCTGTAAAGTGCTTTTGAAGGTATATCCAAATGAAAGTTTAGGGCTCGTCTTTGGATGCTTACCCGCTCTTTTGGATCTCCAGGTAGTATTCCGAACATGATATAATCAATGAACGGATCTCTCCAGTCGCCAGTCGGAGGTTTGAGGATGGATATCCGACTTCCAACCACTTGGTGGCATTCAACAACTGCTTGGTGTGTGTTGAGAGGAGGGAGAATCCTTCTTTGACACACTGTGACTTGCATGTTTTTCCCTTCTTGGATTGCAATGGATGCGACGAGTCCGGCCAGGGCATCTGCACGGATGTTTTCACCTGTGAGGATGTGGGTGATGTGACAGATGTTGAATTTTTGTCGAAACGACTGTGCTTTATTGTAGTAAGGTAGCAAATCAGGCTTCCTGACCTCATATTTCTGATTCATCTGGTTGACGACCAGTTGAGAGTCTCCAAAAGCTTCCAGCGTGGTGATGCTGGATTCGAGGGCGAGTTCCAATCCTACAATCAGGGCTTGGTACTCAGTTGCATTGTTTGAACACGGTTCCAGTAGTGAGAAGGTGTGTGGAATCATGTATTTGTCGGGACTGACAAAGAGGATGCCAATTCCCGATATTTGCTTTCCCTTTTCATTTGTCCTGGTTGCATCGTCAAAGTACATGTCCTAGGAGGCGTCTGATAAGGAAGTTTCCACATTGTAGACAAATTCGTCTGGGAGATCATCCCTGAGCGGAGAATCTTTAGGCAATGGATGCTCTGTGAGGAAGTCTGCTAGAGCTTGGCCTTTGATTGCTTTTTGTGGTACATACCTAATATCAAATTGTGATAGAAGAATGGACCATTTTGCCAGTCGGGCATTGAGAGAACCTGCTTTTGTAACAAGGACCTTTAGGAGGTTGATCCTCGAAATCAGGTAGACTGTGTTCGACAGCAGATAGTGACGCAGTTTTTGTACGGCGAACATTACTGCAAGGCATTCTTTTTTGACTGGGGAGTAGCGATGCTCTGCACCTACCATCATGCGGCTAAGGTAATATAGAGCAGCTTCTTTTCCGTCGTCGTTTTCTTGTGCGAGCAGAGCACCCAAAGAGTGGTCGAGAGCTCTTGTGTACAAGATAAATGGTTTTCCAGTTGTGGGGGCAGCCAGCACTGGAGGTTTGATGAGATATGCTTTGATGTCTTGAAATGCATTTTCACATTCAGCATCCCAGACAAAGTCCATGCCTTTCTTCATCAGGCGAGAGAATGGACGGCATTTCCCTCATAGATTGGAGATGAACCGTCGGATGTAGGCCAGCCTTCCTTGAAACCCTTTTAATTCTCTTAGGGTTCTGGGAGATGGCATTTCCAGGATAGCCTTGACTTTGGTGGGGTCAAGTTCTATTCCAGCTTTCCGTACTATGAATCCGAGAAACTTACCCGATGAGACCCCGAAGAAGCACTTTAGTGGATTCATCCGCAATTTGTGTTTGCGAAGTCGGAGGAAGACTTCTCGAAGATCTTCGAGATGGTCTTCTTTTCTTTTGCTTTTGATGGCGAGGTCGTCAACATAGCATTCGACCGTCTTGTGCTGCATATCTTGGAATATTTTCATCATAGCCCTCTAATATGTCGCACCTACATTTTTCAGACTAAACGGCATAACAGTGTAGCAATACACGCCGAATGGTGTCTGAAATGATGTATGCCTTTCATCTTCAGGATGCATCTTTATCTGGTTGTAGCCAGAGAATCCATCCATGAACGTCATTCACTCGAACCCATAGGTGTTGTCAATCATCATCTCTGGTATGGGGAGCGGGAATTCATCTTTAGGACATGCACTATTCAGGTCTCTGTAGTCGATACAGACCCTTATTTGCCCATTTTTCTTTGTCACGGGGACGATGTTGGCCAACCATTCAGGATGGTGTTCCTCGCGAATGAAGCCAACGTTTTTGAGTTTCTGAACTTCTTATTCAATTTTTTCCATCACGTCGGGACGGAATCTTCTTTGGCCTTGTTTAATAGGCTTGATTTCTTTTTGCAAGTTGAGCTTGTGGACTGCTACTTTGGGATCTAAGCCAGGCATTTCGGCATAAGACCATGCAAAGCAATCAACGAACTCACGAAGAAAAGAGATATAATCGGGTAACTCATCATCCTTTATATTCTTGCTTATGAATACAGGACGTGGGTTATCAGGTGTTCCCAAGTCTATCTTTTGAACATGATCTTTTGTCGGAAGGTTTGAAGGTGGTTCCTCCACAATATTTTCGGAGGCTTCCAACTCAACAAGACCTTCTGAAGTGCCAGAGGTATTTTCAGACTGAGGCTCTGTTTCCGTCCATGAATCTTCTTGATCAGTATCCTTCTCAAGGCTATCCTTCTCAAGGCTTGCAATGAGATGGTCCCAATCATTTGCTGGAATTGGGTTGAAGTAAGGTACTTCTTTGGAGACGACGGTTCTTCTGAGTCAGAAAACCGCTCGTCTGTATCATCGGGCAATTCCTCTTTATTATCAGAGAAATTATACCAATTGGAGGAGCTTTCTGGATTTTTTACGAATAACTCCTCAAAGAGATATCCAGGGATATCGATGTCTTCATGAGATGTTGAGGCTTGGTTGGCAAAGCGACTTTGTAGCCATGGTGTCAACTGTCTCATAGGAGCGGTAGGATCATACCCCAACCCATATGAAGACTTGCCTTTTTTAAGGCGGATTTTCCAATCTTCTGGTTGACTTTTGGTCAGGGTGGGTTCCAATGGTGTAAGAATACCATGGCCACCTCCCAAACCAGTCGGATTTTGAGCGTCGTAGCCCATTTTCTTTATGATAGCTTGTGCCATTGGACTATACAGGGATAGCTGAGGCATACCTTCATTTTGGAAGGGTTCAAGCAGAGAGTTCAGTGGAGATGCTCCTGATCTGTGGAAGTAAATCACTTTTTCTTCTGGCGAAGTTGCCGGAATAATAAAGGAAGCAGACGTAGGATCTTCTATGTCTGCAAGTGTCTCCAATGGAGTGAGAGCGAGCTGATCTTGCTGAGTATCAGCTTGGCTTGATGCTATGTCATCTTCTGGCTCTGACTCTGAGTCTGTGTCATGCATAATAGACACAAAGGAGACAGTGAACTTGCCCCCAGTCTTTTGTTTTGTCTTCTTTGCTTTGGTAGTGATTACCAAAGGCTTTGGAGATTTGAAGGAGACGACGAAGGGAGCTTGACTGCTTACTTCGAGTTTGGTGGAGGGTTTGTTTACCTCCAATGATTGCTGAGGAGCCTTGCCTTTATCTTTCTGGAGACTGTCGACAAAGCGAATTGTTTTTTCCTCCTGTTTTTCTTTTCCATCTTTATACATTTGAGCATCTGCAAAATGGACATCTCTGCCTTTGAAAGGTTTTTTGTCTGCAAATACTCGATGTATCAGGCCATCGTCGCCAACAAACTTGATGCACAGATGTAGAGTTGAAGGGACGACACTATTCTCATGTATCCAGGGGCGTCCAAGGAGTATATTGTAGCATGAAGGGGTCCTTATTGCATACACAGTGACTTCAGAAATAAGATCACCGATTTGCAATTTGAACCTGATTTTGCCGATAGGCCTTTGAGCGCTGCTGTCATATCTGAAGATGGATACGGACGTGTGACTCAGTTTGCTAGGTGGGATGCCCAGCTCTTCGAGTGCCGAAGTAGAAATGAGGTTGAGTGCAGAACCTGGATCGATCTGAACTCTGTGTACTGGCATTTTTTTTACGTGCCCCGTAAAGTACAAGGGTCGGTTGTGCTTTGTTTCGCCTAGGAGGAGGTCATTCTTGTCGAAGGCAATTGTTGCACTTGCTGCTTTTTGTACCGAGAAGCATTCATTGCTTGATCCCTCAGTTTTCTTCTTTTCTCCCTTTGAGGGAGTATTTGATTTTTTGACCCTATAGTCCATTTCAATTTGTAGGACTTGTGGGGCATGTTTGTCGACATCCACATTCAGCCTTTGTAATTCTGAAATGAGACTATCACGAGTTTGTGGAGACATTCGTAATAAGTCAAGGATGTGCAGACGTGCAGGTATGTGTTTGAAGTGCTCAATCAAGTCATACTTGAAAGCCTCCTTCGGGCCTGCATTTTCATTATTATTGCCACTTGGGGCACTTACATCTTGCTTTCCCGAAGGATTTACATAATAAGAAGAGGGTTGATTGTAATTTTTATGGTAATCCCGGCCAGAACGGGTACCTCTACCAACTTCAAGAGCCTCTAGAGAAGGGTCTTCTTTTGGAAGATCGTTCTCAGGATCAAGAGGTTGATCCTTTGGTGAAGACATCTCTGTAACAACATTGGCGTCTTCAGTGATTGTGTTGCACGGAGCAATTTCCGGGAACAAGTCCTGAACAGCAGCCGGCAACTTTTCTTTATTAGCCCAGACATCGCCCGTGAGATAGGGTGTCAGGGACCAATTGACTGAGTTTTCATTGAAGAGGATTTCATTGGCAGAAGTTTCTTCAAGATGATCAATCGGGAGAGGCTTGAGTTCTGATGTCACAGCTTCAGGAGACGAGGGTTGAGAGGATGTTATCTCAGTGGAAGTCACCTGAGAGGATGTAGCTCCGGAAGATACGCTACCAGTTGGGGAGTACGGGTCTTCAGAAACTTCAGAGGCACTGTCGTCCTGAGCTATTACATTGCAGGTTATCCTGACAGGAGATGCCCCCAGTGTAGACTGTTGCGAATCGGACTCATCCTCAGATGTCAGAGGATCATCGATCCAACTGTTTTCTCCATTTTCAGGAGTTGAGGGAGAAAGTTCCCGTTGATTTTCAGGGACTTCTAGTTCTGGATCATGACGAAGATTGATGCAATCCTGCTCCTGCTCTATGGCAAGATGTTACAAGATTCTTGTATATTCTTCAAGATCAGGCATGAGAGCCAAATCTTCTTCGTCATTTGCTCCTTGTGGTTCGCCCATGTTAGGTTCCACTGAAGCATTTGCTGGTGCTGGATCAACAGCGTTTTCTTGAATAGGGCCCTGGTCCTCTTCATCATCAGACCAAGATCCTTGTGGCTGTAATGGGTTATACCAGATTACTGGCATAAGATGAGAGTCAGGAATCCATTCCTCGTCGGAGAGGTATTCTCCTGTTTCAAGGGATTCTTCCCACTCATCTATATCACTGGCAGTATCACTGGACTCGTATCCATTCATGGAGAATCCAACTACCGAGTTGCAAGAGTATGATGCCCCCTGCACATTTCCATTTTTGTATAGAGGTGGCATGAAATCATCAAGAGTGAATTTTCTTACCGCCTTGGAGGTTTTGGGAAGAGATTCTTCCGTCGTCCCTAGTGAACCAATGGAAGAAGTTTCTGCTTTTTCAAGGACTTCTTGTTTTGGTTGAGACTTATGCTGCTGTTTGAGCTTACGGAGTTGTCTCTTGGCTTGCCTTCGCTGCTGAGCGGTCGGGTTTGTTTTGACGATCTCCCAGTTTTCATCATCTAGGAGATCGGGATGCACCCATATAGGTTGTCCATCTGATGTTGGATAGGGAACCAATTCTTGGGACGCTTGAGCCATTTTTATCACCTTGAATGAAGTAGTGGTCTTCTCCTTCGGTGACTTTGAAGTTTGCCGACATGACACCATGTTGACAGAGGCGGGGCCATAGTTTTTATCAAAGGTTATGACTCCGTTTTTCCACATCTCACTGATCTTCTCTCTCACAACGAAGCATTGATTGGGAGGATGTGAGATCATCTGCTGGTATGGACAGTATCGGGGATCATTGGTTTTGCCAACATCTCCCGGTCTTTTGGGCTCTGGCAAAATGAGTTTGCCATTTGCTAGGAAAGCCTCAAAGATTTCTTCAACATCTTCATCGAATGGATATTTCTTTTCTACACGTTCTTTGAAAGCATCAGAGAGTTCAAGCCTTTTACCTGCAGTTTTATTTTCAGGTTTCTTTGGCTGCTGAGGAGCTGACTTAGTCTGCACATTGAGAACCTCCTTTTTCTTTGGTTTTGAGGTTGTAACAGCAGTCGGCTCTTTCTTTGATGATTTCTGACTGTTGAGGTCTTTGATCACCATTTCAGCTTCCATGGAGGCTTCGAAGAGTTCCCTCAGGTTCTTTGATTTATTGCCGATAATCATGGAGCGGATTTTTGCTCTCATATTGTTACGGTAGATGTCGACTAGCAACGCTTGTGGCAGTACATCTGAGCATTTGTACGTCATTGCCTTCCATTTGTGAATGAAGTCGTATGTTGACTCATTCTCTCCCTGTTTTAGGCTGCAAAGCTGAGCCATAGTAACAGGATGATCCTCACCTTGGAAGTGGGTCAGGAAGCGTGTCTCTAGCATAGCCCAGTTCTGGATGGAGTTCTCCGGCAGAGTGGAGTACCAATCAAAGGCTGTACCTTTTAGGGTACTTACAAAGAGGTGAATCTTGAGGGCATCTTGATCCGCAATAGCTCCCGTCAGGATCTTGAAATGGATGACATGCTGTCTGGCTGAACCTTTCCCAGTATATGTCTGGAGAGTAGGCTGTTTGAATTTTGCAGGGAACGGAACCGAGTCTATCCATAAAGGGTAGGGTGGTTTGATCCCATGCTCCTTCAATGTATCATCTTCTTTTGCTTTTGTGAGGATATCGTCCACGTCCTTTCTGGTAAGGGCGCGAGACTCATTGTTTTCTGCATTACCCTCATCATCTTCATGATTCGGAGGGGTTTCATTGTTAGGTGGTGGACGCTGTAGAGTGAGAATCATATTTTCCATCAGAGTCTCAATTCTCTGTTGTCTTTGCTCCAACTACTGGATGCGTGCAGTTACATCGTCATGTTGTGGAGGCGGCTCAGAACTTGTAGCCAAGACGTTCATCCCTCGGGATTCGAACGAAGAAATCGTACTGGTGGCTGAGCTGGGGCTCATTCTTCTGGATGAAGAATATGAAGAGTGGTTACTCCGGTGTTCTTGGCTTGGAGGAGTGGAAGATTCCTCCAAATGTGTTCGTGTCCGAGAGACGCTACGAGTCACTGGACGTCTAACACTGATTTTGGTTGCTGACTTCCGGCGTTTTCTGGTTTTGCCAACCATATGAACAGCAACGAATTGGTCGGGTCTTTCTTTTTCGACCCATTTGTTTGAGACGTGGAGAGTAGAACGCTGCGTTCTTTGTTTCTCAATTCTCTTTTGTCGATATGCAGTGCGGCGACGCATACGACGAGCAATTTGAGCTTCAGTCGGCTCTAGCTCGGCTTTGGCGATGAAGGATATAGTCCCTCGTGCGCAGCAGCCGAGTTTGTCTTCTTTGAAGCTTGGCAAGGACAGAATCTGGACGCGGTCCTTTGTCTGTCGCAATGAAGACTTGAATTTTGCGAGCTCAACCCCTGTTGAGATGAAGGGTCGACTCACGGGAGTGCAGGCTTCAGCATGTTTTTGCATAGGCCTAACGATGCAGGATTTGATTTTTGGCTTGTAGGAGCAAGCCGGCTCATGATGATTTTGTTTGTTTTTGGGTGGAGGGTAGGTTTCTCCTCTTTCATGTAAGAGAGAGGGTAGAACCGATTCTCCTTGAGAGGGGCCAGGTATGCTGGCTTTGTAGATGTTTGGGACCTCCGTTGCTTTGGCGAAGATCTCGGGGACCAAGTTTTGGGGTAAACCTGGTTTCTGGTGGGTTGAGGCTTCGTGGGGACGCCACGGGCTTCAAGCTTCTTGGTGTTCGCCCTTGGTGCCATTTTAGTGACACGTTGCGGGGTAGTTTTCTGCTTCTTGGCAGGTACAGTGTCTTCTGCGGGAAGTGGGAATGGTCCCAGTGATCCGAAGACAATGGTTCGGGGAGTTGAAGTTGACCCGATGTTTGGAGAGTTGTCGAGGGAGATGACGCTTCGGCAACTGGCAGGGCGCTTATGCTTGTTTTGTTTGTCTTGCAGCATAAGCTGGTACTTGTTCTCATCAAAAGTGATGGTCAATGAAGCTGCCATTGTTAGTTTTGGAAAACTTCTGAAACAAGACCAAATCCATTAGTAATCACAAGAATATGGTGATCGTAAATAGAGAACAACTATGGTTTTGTCTTTTCAAATCACTTAAGGGGACATGGCCCAACCCAAGGATGATGAAGAAGGCAAAAAGCCATAGAGGATACAATTGTTCTAAAATGCGAGTATGGTAGGCTCAGAGTGAGCGTTCCAATGACTGCTAGAAGCAATTGTGGACCTTAATTCAAATTACCGAGAAGCAAGGCTCACTCGAGGTAAAATGATATAAGGTTGGAGATACAAATGTGTCGGTCGCGAATACAGTAGACCCGAAAGGGCGTACTAGCACCGCTAGGCACAAATGTTGCAAATCGTATCCTTGGAAAGGACACGAGATGGGATTTTTTTGAAAGGTCAAAATTGGGTTCATAAAGGAGAGCAAATGGTGTTCCAATCCGAACAAAGGCTCAACATTTCTGCGAGCGCTAAATTCAAAAGGGAAGGAACCAGAATTTCTCGGATGTGAATCCAATAATGACGGAAGTTTTTTTTTTTTGAAAGGTCAAGATTGAATTCATCAAAGGGAGCAAATGGTGTTCCGTTTCGAACAAAGGCTCAACATTTCTACGAGCGCTAAATCCGAAAGGGAGGGAACCAAGATTTCTCAACTCTGAACTCAAAAGTGACGGAAGTTTTTTTTTGAAAGGTCAAGATTGAATTCATCGAAGAGAGCAAATGGTGTTCCATTCCGAACAAGGCTCAACGTTTCTGCGAGCGCTAAATCCGAAAGGGAAAGAACCAAGATTTCTCAACTCTGAATTCAAAGTGACAGAAGTTTTTTTTTTCAAAGATTTTTTTTTAGAGGATTTTTTTTTTAAAGGTGCACATAGATTTCCAATTCGATCTTATGAAACCTTAGTAGATAGATCAGCCCCCAGGTAAGGGTAGGATTACTTAATGAACCCGTTTGGAGGACTCTTGCCTCGAACAGTCTAGCTGTCTCCACACTCTGGACAAGGCTTTTCTTAAATCCACTTTGGTCAAAGAACACAATTGGTGGAACCTTAGTGCTTTTTTTTTTTAACTCTTTTTTTTTTGAAAGGTTTTTTTTTTTTTAATGAACTCATCAAAGAGAGCGAATGGTGTTCCAATCCGAACAAAGGCTCAACATTTCTGCGAGCGCAAACTCCGAAAAGGAAGGAACCAAGGTTTCTTAACTTTGAATGCAAAAGAGAGAAAACTAATTTTTTTTTGAAATTATAAAAAAAAAATTTTGAAATCCCAATTGGACTCATCAAAGAGAAAAGATGGCCCAATCCCCGATATGAACGATAGCTGCGAACATTTCTGTGAGCTATCGAGTTCAAGGAGGAGAGGATCAAAATTTCTCAAAGTTGAATCTTGAGAAAGAGAGATCATTTTTTTTTTTTTTTTGAGTTTGACATGAAGGTGTTTTTTTTTTTTTTTTTTGAAATCCCAATTGGACTCATCAAAGAGAAAAGGTGGCCCAATCCCTGATATGAACGATAGCTGCGAACATTTCTGTGAGCTATCAAGTTCGAAGAGGGAAGGATCAAAGTTTCTCAAAATTGAGCTTTTAAGAAAAAAGAGATTAGATTTGTTTTTTTTTTTTGAAGTGAGAAAGACCAATTGAAATCCCATCTCATGTTTTTTTTTTTCTAGATGCAAGATGCAACATAGGCCACCAACTAAAAAGGAGCCAAGTGATCAAAGCATCACGTTCTCAAGTCAACGGGTCCCACCGGGTGTGCCAACTTGATGGACCCGAAAAAAAGGGGGAATCTTCCGTCCTCTCCCTCCGCACCCCGGGGGCTGACCTGGGTCTCGGCGGAGGAGGGAAGATCTCGGGCATCAACATTTTTGTACGGGTATGCCAGATTTACTTTCTACTTGGAATTTGGAATGGTGATAATCCGGAGATTCACCTTCACAAGTGGAAAGGAAATCAATCCTTTTTTCTAACTTTTCAAATTGCATAAATATTAAGAAAAGAGACAAGTTTTTAGAATGCCGTAAGAGGCGTTTTTGTTTGTTTGCCGTGAAAGGCGATTTTTGCCGTGAAAGGCGATTTTACAAAACTCATCAAATATGAAAGACAAGAATTGTGATTTCTTTTTGTCTCTTTAAGAAATACAAACTACAATAGAAAAGGAAGAAAAGGGATCTAACTTCTCAGGAGATTGTGGGGACACGTTGATATCGACTGTCGCAAGTCATGTATGGGCTTCGCCATCGTCCTTCAAATGAGAACATGTGATGCTTTGATTCTTTGGCTTGGCTCCTAACCTCAGTTTTTAAAAGGACAAGGACCAAGAGAAGGTCCTGTATCCAATGAAAAATCGAGTAAACGGGCTGAAAAGCCGCGTTTAGGCCATGTTGGAGAAGGAGGTGACCTTGGGGGGGTGGCCCCCCAAGGGACGTTGATCACCTTGTGGTGCTTCCAGGAGCAAAGTAGCAGAACTTCGTCTCTCTCTTGGATTTTCTGAATTTTCAGAGCTTGCACTTGGGATCTATTTTCATCATGCTTTCTTCTTGGAATGGACCTCCCTTTATAGGCTTTTGGTAGCCATGAGGTGTTTATTGGCATTGATGGCCATGATGAAAGAATTGATGAGGAGTTACAAATCGATTTTGTAACTCCTTTTTCAAGGCTTGTGATTGGCCGATGAAGGTAGTGTGTATTTAATCACCTTTCTGCTTAATGATGATGGGAGTTTCATGGGTTTAATGCCATGATTGCTTGGATTTGTAACTCCCAAATGCTTGGTTTTGATTGGGCCGTCCAAAATAATGAGTTAATGACTGCTTTAATGGGTCAATTAACGACATTAAGTGGTTGCCAAGGCATGTGAAGAGTCGCGGGCCGTTCTGCGCCTTTTGAGATTCTTCTAACGATCATCACGGGTGGATCCACGCATTATTTGATGTCGGATTGCGATGCAATTTCAGACATTGATTGATGTTGGCGGGCCGGTGACGTCTGTCTTGTCGATTTCACGATCGGTCGGACAGAAAGTGCACTTTCTTGGTCAGCCGGTTGGTGATCTTGAGGCGATCGGTGATGATTTCATGCTTTTTACGGCGGATCCGAGATGTCGACGAAGATCAGTCGTTTTCAAGCATCAAACATTGCATTTTCCGAAAATCACAGAGGCCGGAACACCCGAAACGCGAAAACCATCGAAAAACGGGCAATTTGGTGCAAAATCCGGCGACCCGGATTTGCAGGGTTGCCGGGCGACCATGCACCCAGGGTCGCCGGCGACCTTAGGGTTTTTTGCCCTTTGGTCGCCGAGCTTCGTTTTCGACCGTTTTTTCGTCTTTTTCGTTCCTTTTTTCTTCTGTATTTTTCTTGACATTTTTCCTCAATTACTGACTTCATTTCCTTGGAGAAAACTTGACGAGAACCCGCACAAAATCGGAGCACAAAGTTTCCCATTTTTTGGGAAAGCCGAGGACTTTGTAGCCGATTTTCCGTCAAGCGTCGAAACTAGGTCAAATGATGTCGGAATGACCTGAAAATTGAGGTGAAGCTTCTTGAGCAGTGGATAGGACCAACCATGGGCTTTTATTTGAGTTTTGAAGCCGTTTGGGGTCCCATCGATGCTTCACTCGATTTTGCTGCGGAGAAAATGCCGAGCTTTGATATGTGGTCAAACGATGTCCGATTGACCTGAAATTTGACGGGGAGCCTATTGGAGTCATTTTGAGACGTTCCATGAGCTCCGTTTTGGATGTCATGGTCCCGGGTTGCTCCGCCGCCGGTAGGCTTGATTTTCTCTCGGAGCATCGAAACCTGGTCAAACGTTGTCGGAATGACCTGAAATTCGACGTGCAGCCTTTTGGAAGCATGTTGAAGACAGTCATGTATTTTGTGTGATGAGTGATGGCTTCGGTGGTTCCCGCCGCCGGGAGGCTTGATTTTGCTGCTCGAGCATTGATGGAGGGTCAAACGTTGTCAGTTTGACTTGAAATTTGGTATGGAGCCCTTTGGAGACATTCTGGAGTCATCCATAGGCTCTGATCTAAGTTTTGGTGTCTTTGATGATGTCACCGCCGGGAGCTCTTATTTAGCTGTCGGAGCAGTGAAGTTAGGCCAAACGCTGTCGGAATGGCCCGAAACCTCAGGTGTACCCCTCTTTTAGCTGTCTTGAAGGATCTCTCAGGTTCTATCTGATTCTGTAAAGATCTGATGCTTGAAGTAGCCTTGCCTGTTTTGTAGCAGGATGCAGCTTCACGAGGCTTCTTGATGTGGAGGAGACATAGTGACTTTTTTGGTGTCAACACATCTATAAGAAGGAACATTTCTCACTGAGAGCTATGTTGATGTGGGGGATTCACGACTTTCCTTCTTTCGGGAACCTATCCGGTTGTATAACCCATGGATACAAAGCTTGTCCAGCATGTGGTGACAATACTCCATCTCTTCTTCTACCTGTCAGCAAGAAAATTGTTTACACAAATTATCGGCAGTTTCTTAAAAGTGATCACCCGTTTAGAGATGGGAAATACTTGGGGCTTAAGACAGTGGAAGATGATCTTCCTCCAGAATCGCTAAGAGGGAAAAAACTTCTACAGCATTTAGATCGTATCAACTTTGTATCTTGGAAAGACAGTAATGGCAAGCGAAAAGGAGCTGAAGTGAATGTTGATGGTGATGGAAGTGAAGTTACTGTGGCATGGTATAAGAAGTCCATCCTTTTTGGTCTGGGGTACTGGATAAACCACAAAGTCTGCCATGTTATTGATGTGATGCATACCGAGAAGAATGTTGCTGAACATTTACTAAACACCATCCTTTGCTTGAGTAAAACAAAAGATACTGTAAATGCACGAGAGGATATGAGGCTTCTTGGCATACACAGTGGGTAGTGGATGCAAATTGATTCAAACACGGGGAAAGCAGTTAAGCCACATGCTTCTTTTGTTTTGCAGAAGAATGAGAAAATGGATATCTTGAAAACTTTGAAGTACTTGAAGCTCCCTTCAGGTTTTTCTTCTAACTTGAGCAACATTGTTAGTCTCAACCCACCTGGTTTGCTAACAATGAAGTCACATGACTATCATGTTATCATGGAGTACTTGTTACCTATATTGCTTTAGCATGCCTTTTCGAAACACCAAGACTTACGGAAAGCTATTCACCAGATAAGCTTATTCTTTAATTTACCGTGTTCGAAGGTCTTGATCAGAAATGACATTCAAGAAGCCAAGTTCATGGCTGTCGAGGCATTGTGTGTGTTAGAGAAACATTTTCCACCATCCTTTTATGATATAAGCCTTCACCTTGTGGTGCATCTGGCAGATGAGGCGTTGCTTTGTGGACCTACCCAAGATCGGTGGATGTATCCTTTCGAACGGTAAATAACTTTTTATTTCTATCGTCTTTGACTTTATTTGACGTGGTTTTGAATTTAACATTTACATAAATAAGTTTGGAATATTTAATAGGTCGATGAAAGAGTGTAAAGACATTCCTAGCAACAAACGATATGTTGAAGGCTCTATTGCGGAATCCTATCTTGTTGCTGAATCTATTAGATATGCTATGGAGTACATGTCCAATCCATGAGCCGGTAATCACAAATACAGTCAAGAAGCCTTTTTAGATGAAAATGGCGAATATAGTGATGAAGGGCCTATGCTAGATGGTAAGGAAGTGTTATTATCCCCTCACCAATTTGTACAGATACGTTGATGGGTGCTTTTTCGACTTGATGTCGAAGAACGCGATACATTCTACAGGTCTGAATTCTTGACTATCTAGGCAAGTAACATGTGTTATTATATAGATATATACTTATATATTAAAGCTTGGATGAATAAAATGCAGCGAGTATCGTGAGTCGTTGCAATCCGGTTCACTTGCTAAAGGAAAAGGGATTGGAAAAACAGAGGTAGAAATACAAACAAATTTCATTGATTGGTTATACAAGAAGGTATTAATTCTTACAAAAATAATGTAATTTAGGAAAACTAAGATAGTTCTCTCACTACTTATGTTTTAAATTGTTTTCTTTGTATCATGTTATAGTTGTTGGAGGACGATGCTACGAATTCTATGTTGTGGCGGTTAGTCAAAGGGCCAACTAAAGCGAAGACATATAAGAAGTATCGTGTCAATGGTTTTGTCTTCTCTCCCAAGTCTCATGATGATACTGTTACCACCCAAGATAGTGGTGTTTTCATGAGGGCAATTACTTCTTTTACTGCAAGTAGGAAAGACAAGAATCCTATTGATGCGACAACAATGTGGTATGGGATCATTAAACAGATAATCGAGGTAGACTATACCGACTTTCAAGAGGTGGTTTTTTATTGTGATTAGGTGAGGGTGGAAGACAAGATTAATGGCTGTAAACTCTGTCCAGACTCAAGCTTGGTGATGGTCAACCTCAACAAACTGAAAAGTTCTAGTAATTTTTTGGATGAGCCAGCCATTCTTGCTAAAGAGGCTGGTCAAGTGTTTTATTCACAAGATTTGAAACATCCCGATTGGTCGGTGGTTATACATTCTCCAAAGCGATTGACTTGTTGAGTGGATGAGCTAGATGTACCATCTGACTTTCAATCTACTCTAGAAGACCAACCCAATTCGAAACCCCTGTTGGAAAGACGACATTAACTTATTGTCTATTATGTTAATATAAACTTTTGCTTTTGATGAATCCATTTGTTTTTAGTTTTATTTTGTGTGAGTTATATGATTTTGTGGTGCATTTTGATGGTTGTACGCACCAATTTGATGGTTGTGCCTCAAAGTTGAATGCCATTAATTTGAAGTTTTGAAATGTAGTGTGACTTTTACTATTGTAGTGATGGTGTAGTGATTTGACTTAAATTCTTTTGTATGCAATACATATTATTTGCCACTGTTTGCAGGACAATTTAATGGCATCAAGTGGCCAATATCTAGGTCCTAGTGCCTTGCGTCCACCCCCATTAGGGCAAGAAGCAGCCCCACCAAGGCAAGAAACACCCTCGATAACATCTCAATTATCTGCTGCACCTTCATCGATTAAGGCTAAGTTGCTTGTCTCAGTGTCCACTAAAGGCACTACTGTTGGTCCTAATGCGGCGAAATGGGCAACACGGTTGGGGCATTTTATTCGAGCAACCATCCCATTGAGTTATAAAGATTGGAGGCTTGTGAAGCCGACCTTTAAGGATGAAGTGTGGGCGGCTTTGTCGGTAACAATCTATTTTTGGAGGCTTTGTTAGTAACAATCTTTATCAAAATGAATTTCTAACTATTATAAATTCTTGATAGGGTGAGTTTGAATATGATGTGCCTATGGCTTTGGCTTACAAAAATCTTCAAAAGGAGTTATCTTCTAAATTCAGGACAGCAAAAAGTAACTACCGAAAAGAGCTTATAAAGAAAGCTTTGAACAAGGAAGCTGCTATTGCCACTTGTCCAGAAGGTATGAATCCAACTATCTGGGCTGAGTTTGTGACTCGTGAATTCCGACCCGAAGTCATACAAAGGAATGCAAAGAATGCAGCAAATAGGAAGAAGAACACTATTGGTCATACTCTTGGGCGGCAAAAATATGCCCAAATGCATTACAAAAAGGTACCATCCTATCTTACTCTCTTTAATGGAAGTGGATTGTGGTAACACTTGACAATCTTTTGTGTAGAAACAAAAGAACCCTAAAGCCAAAGTCAATCGAGAGGATGATTGGCTAACAGCTCATGAGCATCCTGATGGATCTGTTTTGGAGAGTGCTCGTGCTGCATATGTAAGTATTTATACTTGTTACATTTTAATGTATTGAGTAGGTCCTAGTCATAGAGTATAAATTGTAATGCTTTTAGTCATAGAGTATATATTGTTTTGGTTATGCTTGGTGTTTTAGTGCTGAATCTTTAAGTATATATTGAAGGAACAAGTGAAGGCTGTTAAAGAAAGGAGAGCTATTGAAGCAAGAATTAGGGGAGAGATGATATTGGCGAGATCATAGATCTTAAAGGCGCTGTACTAGCTGAAGTATTTGGGAAAGACACAAAAAGTCATACTCGTGCTGTTGGCTCTCAAATCTCGCCAACACAAGTTGAACATGCTGCTATTGGTGAATACTTACTCGACAAAGCATTGGCATCATCTAGTCCCGATGTCGAGAAAGAGTTAGTTGACGTTAAAGCTTACCTAGCCAATCTAACTAACTTGTTGATGGTGAGTTTGTAATGCAACTTCAATTCTTTAATTCAATATAACTATGCTTAATTAACTCTCTTTAAGCTTGTGTTCTTATTTTTTTTACACTTAAAACTTGTATTCTACCTTTATATGCGTTTTCCATTAATACAGGCTCACATTGCAATTGGAAATGTCCCAGCACAGTTTGTGGTGAATACACCTCATAATGGTTCAACCTCACCTCATCATTCTTCTCCAGTCTCTCCTCAAAACTTGGCTTGTCCTTTTGAGGCGACAAGTGCTCGTGTAGAATTGTCTAAGAAGCCTAAAGTTACCCTGTTGGACAGGGATGGAAATGAAGTAGCCAAGGGATATGTAGTGACTGATCCTATGCACAAAGACATTTGCCATGGGAGAAGAGTGCTTAGAGGTGAGACAAAGATCAATATTGGGGAAGTGCTTAAAGGTGATGCACTAGTCTATGATGGTCCTTAGGATGGAAATAAAACTCTACATGGTTTTGTTGCTGGAGGGTGGCTGATTTGGGCTGATGGACGGTTGAAGTATGATTAAGAGTGGTTGATTAGGGCTAATCTTTTTGGACATATGGGCTGAATAAAGCTTTAAATATGGCTAGTTTTCTTATTGAAATTTGCTAGTCTTTTGGACATATTGGTTTATGGTTCTAGTTGGAAGTTGTAACAAAAGGGCTAATCTTTTTGGACATGTGATCTAACAATCTTTTGGGCATATATGTAACATTTTGGACATGTGATCTAACATTTTGGACATGTGATCTAACAATCTTTTTTATTATTGTTGTTTGTTTTTATAAGCATGCTTGTTTGTTTTACAGGCTTGTGAGATTATTCAAACCACCCCTTTTTAACTCCACCAATGCAAGCTTAAGAAAGTCTTTGCATTGCCGGTTCCAAGCCCGAAGAAAGGAGGAAGAAGGGGTTCTCTTGGAAGTCTTTGTAATGTCAATACATCAAGGTAAGAGAAGGTATTCTTGTCAATCTTTTTTTTTACTGTGTTCTTCCCATTCATAAAGGGGTCTGCTTCATTGCCAATTACATTTGCATGAGTGTTGTTGAGGTAATTCCCACATCAACAGCTTTTTCTATTGTTATAGGTCACTTAAAGTGGAGTGGCATTCTACCATGTTATTTGAATGGAGTTAAATACCATGTTATTTGAATGTATTTAACTCCATTTTGAAGTTCCCTGGTGGTAAGGGTTCCAGCTGGGTTATGTACAAAAATCTAAAAGATGTTTCTCTCTTTGCAGGTGAGATTGTGGTATGTTCATGATTAAGTATGCAGACTTCTATAGCAGAGGTTTAACACTTTGTTTCAACCAGGTGTGCTTTTCTATTTTATTTAATCATGATAATGTATGGTTATGATGCTGATGAAAAAATATACTGTCATGGTAGATGAAAAGAGTTCTGCAATGATGTTAGATCTAGGCTAGTGAGTTCATTGATGGTTTTTTTAATCATTAAAACTAGCAAAAATCAGAAGTAACCCATTAGAAGCCTATACTCTGAACATCCATGTCTACTATTGTCTATTATCATCATAGATGGTAATAAGGTATGGGCTCTACCTGCTTGTTGCCACGACCTATTTGATTAGAAGTTTTGTTTCTTAGGTATTCTGGGTCCCACACTAGGCCAGTGGTAGACCACAACATGTTAAATGGTGATGGTCATGCTCAAGTTGTGTGTGATGTGCTTACATGTATATAGGCCTTACATATTAACTTCAAATAACAATCCTTGCCATTTTGAGCTGAATTTTCCTCTTCTTCTAGGAGCACATGCCCTACTTCAGGAAGAGAACCGTCATGGAGATTCTGAGGTTGAAAGCAGAATGAATCATGCCATGAGTTGGGGATCAACGAGATAGCGGCTGGCTGAAAGCAATGAAAATGGGATGGTGATGGCAGTGACTTGCCTATGGGATGCTGACTGGTGTGATGATTGGTCTGTAGGTAGCTAATGTGTGATCTGTCTTGGAAGAGGAAGTCAATACACAAGTGCTTCTGCCCAATGTGACCAATTGACTAAGTGATAACCATCTGCTACTAGTTTTGCTTTGGCCCTGACCATAAGGACAGGTGTGCTTACAAAAGAAGGTATGAGTGTTTTACATGACCTGAAGAACTAGACTTTGTAGGGGTGATGGATTCCAAAGCTTGTTTTAGATAAAGTAAAATGTTTTTCTTTCAAAGTTTATTATATTAATTATTTTCATCCCCTTTACCATTTCAGTGGAGAATGTAACCTGTAGGAATTGCAGCAGTTTCTCAATTGTGATTTTAATTGAGGTTTGGTCTGAAAATTTATTGTTTTATTTGGGTACTGGGGTTGGCTTTTTTGTAAATAACAATGAAGTTTCAGTTTTTTTTTTTTTTTTTCCTTTTGTGTATGTGTGTTATTTTATCTGATTTCCCTTTAATTTTCCTTGTTTAGTATGGTGGATGCATTTAGTTATAGGGCAAAACCATAGACCTGGACTGCACCACCAATGCTGTCTTTATGCACTTTTGTGAATGTGTGCTATCTACTCTAGTGAATGCAGTGATGCTATAGTACTGAGTAGTTTTCTTCACGACTGATACCAAGTGATGCATTTTTTTTCTAATTGTTTTGTACCTTGTCTTGTTTGCAGAACTCCCTTTATACCTCATACTGGGTATGTTATGTGGGGCAGTCAGTGTAGTTTTCACTCGTTTGGTGACTTGGTTCACCAAGATTTTTGATTATATTAAGGAGAGATCAGGCCTTCCGATTGTTGTATACCCTGCTTTAGGGGGTTTAGGAGCTGGTATAATAGCTTTGAGATATCCTGGAATATTGTATTGGGGCTTCACAAATGTAGATGAAATCCTACGCACAGGAAAGAGTGCTTCAGCACCTGGAATTGGGCTACTGACCCAATGACCCAATTAATCGGGGCCAAAGTTGTGGCAACTGCTCTTTGCAAGGGTCTAGACTTGTTGGTGGTCTTTATGCTCCAAGCTTGATGATTGGTGCTGCTGTTGGTGCTGTGTTTGGTGGTTCAGCTGCAGAAATCATAAATTCAGCTATTCCAGGAAATGCCTCTATTGCGCCGCCGCAGGCCTATGCTCTGGTGATCCCTTTTTTTTATATACATATATGTATATATATATGTATATATATATATATTGTAATTTGTTTGTGGTGTGTTGGAATACGGATTTAGTATTTATATACATACACACAGTCACACACACACAACACACACATATATTTGACGAGCTTAGTTGTTTGACTAAAAATGAGCTTAGTTAAGAGTTCTTCTTTTTATTATTTTTAATTTTTAAGTTAGTTCCTTAACATGAATAAGCTAATGTGCACATTGGTTTATATTTCTTGACCTATAACTGCAGGTTGGGATGGCTGCCACATTAGCTTCAGTTTGTTCAGTTCCCTTGACGTCAGTGCTACTTCTGTTTGAGCTGACGAAGGATTACACAATTTTGCTCCCACTTATGGTAAATTCAGCCCAGAGCATAGTTATGCTATCAGGATTAAGGCTTTTACTTTGTTGTTTTGATTTTTGAATGAAAGTTGCCTGGCTTAATCTATATATGGTCAATCCACTTGCTTTTAAAGTTCCTTTGTTTACTCATAGTGGCATACTTGAAGAAATATGTAATTAGTTTTACCTAAAAAGGCCCTAGTTTTACCTAGATGTATAATTTTCCATTAGAGTTGAATATATATCAAATGGCAAACATCAAAAGTCAGTGATTATAACTCTCCTATGATAATCTGATTTCATTATGTGGCCTGGTGGTTTCATAGTGTTGCTCAAGTATATGAATATAGCTAAGGCGTTGTGTGTGTCTGTATGATTGGAATTTTGATGGCCTGTCTACTTTATTTTGATGGCATGTCTGCTTTATGTTGGTGCGATCTTGATGACCTGATACATCCTATTGCTTTTACAGCTTTAATTTACTTATCAGTGGCCTCTCAAGTCCTCTCTAAGAGTATCTGATGACAACTAATAGTGGTTAGTTTTTGAAAAGTTCCTTTTGAATTGCTGGTTTGGCTTAGATATTTTTGCCCATTGTTGTGTGCTGTGCTGCTTTCTCTGCTGTTGTGGCCTGCTGTTTTGGCTTGTTGTGTGCTACTCTGCTGTTTTGCTGCTATCAGCTCCTACTTCAAGCTGGGTGATGTTTCTTTCCAGCTAGGTGATGCATCGTTTTTGGTTTTTTTCTTCTAGTGTGTTGTGCTGCAAGTTCTGCTGCTTTGGCTGTTCAAGGCAGTGTTTTCTTGTTGGTGTTGTGCTGCATTTTCTGTTGTTATGGCCTGGTGTTCTCGCTTGCAATGTGCTGCTTTGCTGCTTGCTGCCTTCAGCTCCTGCTTTTCTTTGTGTTTTGGTTTCTGGCTGATTACTGTGTTGTTTGTCCTACTGCTATGGCTGGTTGTGTGCTGCCTTGCTGCTTGCTGCCTTCAGGCCTGCTTCCTGGTTTATTGTGTGCTGTGTTGCTAGCCCTGCTGTTGTGGTCTAGTGGTTTGGTAGTTGCTGCTGTTGTAGTCTCCTGGCCTGGTGGTTGCTGTGTGCAGCTTTGCTGCTGGTTGGTTTCAGCCCTTGTCTCAGGGCTGTGTTCTGGTTTCTCCTCTTTTTTTTTTTTCTGCTGTGTGCTGCTCTCTGGTTTCTCATTGCATTTAAGCGTTTTCTCTTTGGTTCTGATGTGCAGATTTGCTTAGTTAAGGAGTTAATGATGGTTTGCTTATGTTGTATTTTTTTGTACGTATGTGTTATACCATACTCCAAAGTCATCACTGTCTTCTTGGGACGAGAAGTTGGCTAGCTACATTTTTAGTACCGAAGATCTCTCTTTCTATGTATGGTTCTTTGCCTCTTTATACAAACTTGTGTTATTTCTTAACTGCACTGGAATTAGTTAGTAATGGGAAATTGTGTTCCGATTTATGTCTAAATAAGTGAAGTCTTCACTCGATATTTAAGAGATTTGATGCAGTAAAATCTTTTCTACTACTACTTTTTCAAGTGCCTGATTTGTAGCATTTTCAATCTTGCAAAACTGAAACAAGCTACAGGATAAAAACTAAATAGGCCATAAAAGTGAAAAACCAACGCCCAAAAAATGGGCAGAAAAAAAAATTAAACATTTTCAAAAAACGACGGCTTACGAGCAGTCGTTTCATATAAGCTACACACGACTAGCCGTTGTACATTCATGAAAAAACGACAGCCAATTTTTAAATTAAACGACGGCCCGCAGGCAGTCGCTTATGGCAAAAGTTTTCTAATTTTTTTTTAGTTTTTTAAAAATACTTAGTAACGGATATCAACCGTTACAAATAGTTTGACCAAATAGTTATATATGCGTCAGAAACTGGGAATTACCAACAGTTTTATCCGTTGGGAACAAACTATGAACAAAATTAATAACCATTACTAATAAATTGTAACGATTGTTTATGTGTTGCTGAAATTAATTTCAGTCACATTTTATAACCGTTAGTAATCTTTCTAACGGTTATTAAGTGTTACTAACTTCCGTTACTTTTCATTTGTAACGCAATTGTGTCAACGTATAATAACCGTTACTAATTTTTTGTGTAACGGACGCAGATCCGTTACTAATCGATTATTATGGTGTAGTGTACAACAATAATGAACTTAAGTTCAATAGGATTGCCAAACATGTTCCGCACAGCATATTCTTAGGAGAATAGTTTAAAATAATGTTGCCAAACAAGTTCTGTACAGCATAAACTCAACACAGTTCCGCATAGCATATTCTTGGGATAATAGTTTAAAATAATGTTGCCAAACAAGCTCTGTACAGCATAAACTCAACACAGTTGGTCTCAGTACAACCCAATGTCAGCACAGAATCTGGAACAACATAGGAATGATGCCAAACGAGTCCTTTATGTACCCCTCAACTACACATTTGTGTAGAAAGACTCTTTTAATATAATTCTATTCATGAGGGGTTTTATGCAATTATGTCAAGGGGGTTAATTTTAAATTTGTAATCTGGGTTTTAGTTCCTAATATTATAAATATTATGTTGATTTCTGTTGCACTCTCTCCCCCACCAAATTTCTTTGTGATTTGTCTTGGTAATCATTTGTTCCAATCCCCACTCAAGTTACATCCATGTAACGGCTAGCACTAGGGGGAAATTTTCAAAATAGTATAAAACTTTTGGCTCTTTTTCAAAAAAGCACATGAAGAATTCAATAGTTCAAAAGAGCATAAAAGTTTTCATTATTTCTTTCAATCAAGTCCCCCATAAAAAAGATTTTTAAACATGACAAAAGTTCCCTTATGTCATTTTTCAAAATTTTCACTTAATTAATCATTTAAGAGAAATGATCAAGTCCAACCCAAACGACCAAGTGGGGCCTACTTTAGCTACCTTTATGCATGAATGGTTAAAAAAGATGGGTTTATGTGATTCCAAAATGATTGAAAAGTTAGTTTCATTTAATGGTTATATATGATACTTCACTTTTAATGTGCGAAATCCATGTCCCTGCCATATGCAAGGCATGTCCCTGCCATATCTATGGCTTGTCTGGGCATCATAGTTTTTCACAATTGCAGAAGCTGCAACAGAACTAGTCAACTCAACATCAAGGCTAACTTCATCCCTCATTATCTGGACAGCACGAGTTCTGCTGTACAGAAATCTGCTCTCAACATATTTGTAGGTTAGGCTGAGGAAATAAAGAACAGGACACACAAAGTGGAGAAATTTAGTGGGGAGGAAAGAAACAAGGAGAAAGATGACACTAAGAGGAAGGACGGAGAAGAAAAGAGCCGCCAAATCGTGGGCCCCACTCTAAAACCATGTCATGTGTGCAAGCAAGGGCGGACCCAGGTACATTGGGTCTTAGGGGCAATTGTCCACGTCTGGATCCGGAAAAGACCCAAAGGGACTATGGGCCAGCAGCCCATGCCCCTAGTTCTAAACAGTCGCTTTCAACACCAAAAACCCCTAATCCCTAGCTACTCTCTCTCCAATGGCTCTCTCACCCCTTCTATCCCATATGACATCAAAAGACATACACAACCTCCCTATTCATCTTCTCCACTCAACCAAAAGCCCTAAAAAGAAAAAAAAAAGGAAAAAAGAAATAGAAGAAGAGGAAGAGGAAGACCAGGGATTGGCTAGGGATTTATGCAAGATGACCCCATAACAAGGAAGAGACCTCCTGTGACTTACATAGGCAAATAAGTATTGATTCCCTTATAATTTATAATCTATATTCTCTAGATTTAATTCCTACATGCCATACATGCTCTAGTTCCTGAGTTTTTTACCTTGAAAAGCAATGGTATATAATGGAAGTCCTACATGGGATTGGATGGCTGTAAGGTCCATAAGAGTTTTCTCCAACTCCAATGGCCAACACTAAAAGGGTTGAGATTTGATCTCATGACCATTAGATTGATCTCCATTATGGATTTGATGTGTTTGAGGATTACCAACATGTAGCCATCTTAAGGCGTAATTGGTTTGATTAATTCAGATTACTACATGTTCCTATGTGAAATTCAATTGACTGAACAGATGCTGCCCTTTCAGTGTTTGTTGAGATTCCTACTAGTAGAATTAAGGATTAAGATATCACTTAGATTACCATTATCGCAACACCTAAAAAGGGTTCCAAAAGTAGTCACAATATTAAGATATGAGGCATTGCTTGCTGGCCGAACCCAACTTGGGTTCTAGCACAGTAGGCACACTATAGGTTGAGGTAGTTTTGATTTCAAATTTAGTGTACAGTTATACCTTGCTGGATGGTGTGGTTTAGGGTCAAAACCTTAATAAAGACAAGTGCCCTGATTTTGGAGTAAACATATTAAGGATTTTGATACAGCTGATGTATACATCAGCTGAATATGGCTTGTGATTCTCATAAATCCTTTAGAAGTTGGCTTGTGAATTCTATCCATTTGACTCAAGACCGGTATAGAACGGAGTTCTTGGTCTAAAAAAAGTAGGGTCTACCCCTCAAATGAAAATCCTGGGTCCGCCATTGTGTGCAAGGGTTTTTCGCATTCAAATGACACTCATGGAATGGGTTGTGTTTAATTCACTAATCAATTATTATTTGCATGACAGAATCCCTCACTTTACAGGGCAAGATGGCAATGGTAGTAATATAAATGTTGCATGGTACTCCTAATGTGTAGTTTTTTACCTGATGAAACCACTATTCTAAGAGCTCCATTATCCTTTCCTTGGGACACTCAGATTGAAAGTTACAAAAAAGAAGTCTCCGCTTTTATAAGGCAAGTCAGTCATTTGAAAATTGAAGAATTCGCATCCATGACATCATTTAATTCAATGTGTAAGTGCCTAAATCTTACGGACTTGATTAGGCGAGTATTAAACTTGTAATGCTGCTGCTAAACTTCTTTGATAAGATTAAATGCCTTAAACCTAAAAGGGGAAGAAGGAAAGAAGATTAGAGCCCCTAGCTGCAGTCAGCCGAAGGTACTCTGATGCCTAAGTTAGTGCAGTCACTGAACAGAGGGAGAATGAGTAGGGAAGAAGAGAGAGTTCAGGGTGTATGCTTAAAGTATGTGTAAAGCTTGTATATCGTGTACCTCTCCATGGATCTTACCCATGCATATATATAGGCGGGAGTCCCATCAGAAACTTCCTTAGTGGAGGTAGGTGGAGGTACAGTCCCATCAGCCCATACCTCGTATCCTTAGTGGAGGTAGGTGAGAGTACTGTCCCATCGAATCGTTCCCCAATCTCAAACATAAATGCTGACATGACCGTCGGATAGGGATAACTCCTTATCGATATCATGCAGCCACCCTATCTGACAGTACGTTCTGCATCGTACCTGTACCATCACATTAATTGAGACTCGACACTCAGTGTTCACCTCGGTCAATTGGACCGAACCGGAGAAGGCATCAAGGTCAGGCGTGTGCAAGTTCGGACACTGCTGCCGAGGTGCACAAGGCCGAGCATAAAAGGGTCTAGTCGGTACTCTTACCGAGGATAGATCAATCTAGGTACCAGCTGGCACTATTGCCGAGCTGAATAAGGCCGAGATCAAACTTAACCTGGTTGGTACTCTTACTTAAATCAAGGGTAATCTCGGTATTATGAAAACACCCCACACAATTGCCCCCAGCTCCCGAGCTCTTAGATTCCTCAACTTTTTGAGGTCGGGACCTAAGTAGCGTGTCGGGAATCTTTTGGTGCCGAGCTTAGGGCTCTTTATCTCGTGGTCGGTTGCTGACGTCCGATCCTTATCACATTGCTTTATCTACCCGATCGCGTCGATGTCGCTTTGCTTGCCCAAGGTAATCAATTAGTTTGGCTGGATTACTGCAGAAGACGTTCCGTTACTGCTACATGTCATCATCTGGTCGGCTGTACAGAGGCTTCAAAGCGACACGAATGGCTTCCGAGGTGACGGTTCGTATGCGTGTCCTTGAAATTCGAAAGGGCGCGCCTCTTTTTATTTATACAGGCCCCCTTTCCCCTTTTCTCCTATTTTGGCATCTTCAGGAGAGAATTCCTTCATGCGAAAGAGACCTCCAGAGAGTTTTTAGAAAACCCCAGAGCACTCGCGTCTCCTTTTTTTTCGTGAGTTCTTCTTCCTTTCTTCTCTTTGCTTCTACGTTTTTTGTCCCTTTAGGGCTCTTCTTAGGGTTTCTACCCTCAGGATTTTTGTCCCTCTCTCCCCGTCTTTCGTCCTCTGTCTCCTCAATCCTCTTCAATCTTAGAAATGGGGATCTATAGACACTGGCTTGATACTCCACAGGCCATATTAGGATTTAGAGCCATGTATGGGATTCCGGAGGAGATCCTAATTAGATTAGACGACCCGGACAACACCTTCGACTACCGGTCCTTCCAGAATGGCAGGATGTCATTCCCATTAGTTGTAATAATAGAAAGCGGGGTTAGGTTCCCCGTCCACCCTCTACTAAGGTCGTGTTTGCGTAAGTGGCGGCTCTGCCCCTGCCAACTTATGCCAAACAACTTCAAAATAATAATGGGAGTGGCCGAACTAAATAGAATCCTTGGAGTCAACCTCGGTGTCCACGACATCGAGGATGTTTATGACTTATGCAAATCTGTAGGGAGTGACGATTGCTATTACCTTCGAGGGAAGCCGAGGAGGGAACCCTTCGTTCACGACTTGGAGGATTCGAACAGGCACGCCGGGGACGACCTTATGTTCGTCTACGGCAGCTTGGAGTTCAGAGAGTCCGAGCCTGAGGAGGCAAAGGCATACAAGGTCCCCCGTCGCTTTGGGACTCCCCCAAGTAAATATAGATTTCACAATCTTATTCCCTCTTTCCTTTTCTATTTCCACTGAGCTCACAAATTTCATTTGCCGTGCAGGTCACAGCCAGATGAGTAAGGAGGCGAAGCGGGTCGGGTGGAGAAGGAATGACAATTGGTTAAAGGTGGTGAATGCTTACTAAGGTCACCACGGTCGAGCGGCTTGGGACTTATTAGGATACGAGCCGCAGTACCACTCCTTTATCAAGAGGAGGACCGGCTTATCTTTGTCGATCGAGGAGCCAACACAAGAGCCTACCGACGTCAAACCTCAGGTATCCCTAGGAGCCATGGCCTCTACCTCGGCCGCCGAGTGGCCGAACTAAATAGAATCCTTGGAGTCAACCTCGGTGTCCACGACATCGAGGATGTTTATGACTTATGCAAATCTGTAGGGAGTGACGATTGATATTACCTTCGAGGGAAGCCGAGGAGGGAACCCTTCGTTCACGACTTGGAGGATTCGAACAGGCACGCCGAGGACGACCTTATGTTCGTCTACGGCAGCTGGGAGTTCAGAGAGTCCGAGCCTGAGGAGGCAAAGGCATACAAGGTCCCCCGTCGCTTTGGGACTCCCCCAAGTAAATATAGATTTCACAGTCTTATTCCCTCTTTCCTTTTCTATTTCCACTGAGCTCACAAATTTCATTTGCCGTGCAGGTCACAGCCAGATGAGTAAGGAGGCGAAGCGGGTCGGGTGGAGAAGGAATGACGATTGGTTAAAGGTGGTGAATGCTTACTAAGGTCACCACGGTCGAGCGGCTTGGGACTTATTAGGATAGAGCCGCAGTACCACTCCTTTATCAAGAGGATGACCGACTTATCTTTGTCGATCGAGGAGCCAACACAAGAGCCTACCGACGTCAAACCTCAGGTATCCCTAGGAGCCATGGCCTCTACCTCGGCCGCCGAGCCGAAGCTTGTCGACTTGCAACAAGCCATCGAGGCCTATCAATCCTCCTCGAGCTCCGAAGAGGAGACAACGATAGAGCGTCGCCAACCCCCTCTGAAGACTATAGACTTAGGGTCCAAAATTTTTTAGGGGCCGAGCATCTCCTGTCTCTTGCCCCCGGCCACTGATCCTGCTCCCCCGTTTGCGGCTTGCGGCGTCTCTAGGTCTTCTGCCACTCTTGACGCTTCTTCAAGCACAGGAGCTTGGAGGTGCCCTGATGACGTCCCACAGAAGGGCACCCCGCCAGAGAAGAGGCCTAGGTCGGAGGGGCCAGCGAAGCAGTGCCCTGGGAAGAAGGGCGCCCCGCCAGAGAAGAGGCCCAAATTAGAGGGGCCAGTGGAGCAGGACCCTGGGCCAGTTTTTGCACCTCGGCACATCGGGCTGGTCCCATAGAGGCCGGATCTTCAGCTCGAGCTTGGGAGGCCGCTGAATGTGGAGGGCCGGTTAGCTGCCAGTTCCTCTGTCATCGCGGCGCTTTCCAGGGCGACATGGAGAGGCATAGGAAGGCTGAAGACATGGGGCTGCTATTGTCGTCTCTGTAGGCGTCCATTGCGATGAGTTTCATTTTCCTACGAATTTCGCGAAGTGCTTAACTTCGATTCTCTTTCTGACATGTTTTCTTTTGCAGAATGTACAAAGGATCCAGGTGGTTATGGACAGAGCCCACTAGAGCGCCTCCAGGATCTCCCAATTGGAGGGGGAGAAGACGAAGCCTAGGGCCATTCTGGAGGCAAGCAATGAGAAATTGAAGGAGTCGAAGGAGAAGAACGCCAACCTCATTGCGGAGATGGATACAGCATTAGGCGAAATCATAAGGTTGAAGGCTGAGATGTAGGAGCTAAGGGGGATGGCCGAGGTCAAGGCGAGGAGGGCCGCCCATCTTGAGGTCGAGGTGGCCAAGCAAAAAGCCGAGCCGGAAGCCTTAACAAAGCAAAAGGCCAACCTTGAAGCCTTGCCGCAAGCCGAGATGGACACCGCCTTCCAGGATGGGGTGGACGCGGCAACCAGGGATTATGTGGCTCAGATTGAAGGGCTAAGCCAAAAATTGTTTGAGCTTGGGTGCCGGGTTGTATTAAAAGAAGCAGGGATCTCTGAAGATCATCCTGTATTCAAGAACCCACCCAAGTTCACAGCCTCCGAGCCCGAGCCTGAGCCAAGTTCCTCTCCGTCCTCTGAGGCTCCCCCCGACTCTGCTTCGGTTGCTCCGACTCCTCCCCCTTCTGAGGTTCCTCCAGCCACCGTCGCGACCGAGACCCCTGAAATTGAAGTCCGAGATGCCCGCGCTAGGGTTGCTGAAAAAATGTTTCTTTTTGTATTCTTTTTTCTTTTGTTCTTGGGGAACATGTGATGATTTGTAAATTGTAATATTTTCTCATTCAATGAATACAATTATCCATTTCTTTTTCTCATTCTTGCTTTCAAGTTTTGCGTGGATTGTCTGATCCAGAGCCCACATATTTTTTTACTAATTTAGCATGGTCCATTGACCGAAACCATAGTCTTAGGTCTTCTGAACCATTGAACTTGATATAATAACTAGAACAATACAAGAAACTAAGTTTGGTTCAGCAACCAGAACTGTACGAGGAATTGAGTTTGGTTCCATAACTAGAACTGTACAAGGAATTGAGTTTGGTTCCATAACCAGAACTATACAAGAAATTGTGTTTGGTTCCACAACCAGAACTGCACGAGTAATCAAGTTCAGTTCTATAACCAGAATTGTACAAGTAATTGAGCTCGGTTCTATAACCAGAACTGTACAAGTAATTGAGTTTAGTCCCATAATCAGAACTATACAAGTAATTGAGCTCCGCTCCATAACCAGAACTGTACATGATCTCAAATCCCCTTTGTTCCATAGCTTTGTTCTTTAACTGACTTGAATGAGGTTGGATTGAGTTATCAACAGTTATTCGTTTTGGTCATGGCATGCCTGGTTCTGTAACCATTTGCATTTCCGAGTACTAAGAAAGGCACTGCGTTGTTCAACTTGGTGCACCTTTATTTTTCAAGGTCTTATCTTACTTCCCTAATGCTCTGTAGCAGTTAGGCAGGTAGTTGCCGAGCTCCATGACTTGGCGAGAATTGAAAGCACATTTTTCCACAAGAATTATTTTTACTGATTCGAGAAGTTTGAATACAGCCTAGAAGTAGTATTTCTTAAGGTGCGTGGCGTTCCATGGCCATGGTAGCTCTTTACCTTCCATGTCCTCAAGACTTTACGCCGATTGCCCAGCAGCCAAGATCACTTTGAAAAGCCCATGCCAATTCGGTGCGAGCTTGCCTTCACTGGGATTCTTATTTGCAGGAAGCGTCTTCTTCAAGACTAGTTCTCCAAGTGAAAACTTTCTTTCTTTGACCCTTTGATTGTATCCTCTGGCGAGCTACTGCTGGTAAGAGGCTAGGCGGATGGCTGCTGCATCCGTTCGTTCCTCGGCTAGGTCGAGTTCTCGGGCCAGGTTCACATAGTTTGGCCTTGGTTGAACAATTCCGACCTCAGGGTTGGGAGGCCGACCTCGAGAGGGATCATGGCTTCCATACCATAGGCCAGGGAGAAAGGTGTTGCCGAAGTGGAGCACCTCAGAGTAGTCCTATACGCCCAAAGAACACTAGGGAGTTCTTCTACCCATCTCCCTTTGGCTCGGTCGAGTCTTTTCTTGAGCCCATCGAGAACCACTTTGTTAGAGATTTCGGCCTGACCGTTGCTTTGTGGGTAGGCCGGAGTAGAATAATAGTTCCTGATGTCGAGCTCCTGACAGACGTTCTTAAAGAAATTGGAGTCGAACTAGGTCTCGTTGTCTGAGATCAGAGCTCGTGGTACTCCAAATCTTGTGACGATGTTCTTCCATATGAAGCTTTTCGTGTCCTTCTCAGTGATGGAAGACAATGCTTCGGCTTCTATCCACTTTGTGAAATAATAGCCACCTCTTGTTCCTTGGGGCAAGGTGAAGAGGCCCCACGATGTCCAACCCCCACTGAGCAAAGGACCATGGGCTAGAGAGTGGGCTCAGGTCCTATGCTGGCTAATGGAGAGAGCAAGAGAACTTCTGACACTTTTCATATTTTCTGGCATAGAGCTAGGTGTTCTTTTGCATGTAAGGCCACCAGTAGCCTTGGCTAATAGCTCGATATGCCAGTGACCGACCTCCAATATGGCTGCCGCAGATTCCCTCATGGATTTCATAGAAGAAGTCTTCGACTTTCCTTGGGTGGACGCACTGGAGGTAAGGGCCGCTATAGGACTTCTTGTAGAGTTTGTCATCTGGAAATAACCAAAATCGAGCTGCCTTCAGCCTGATTATGTGAGCATCGCTCTTATCTTCAGGAAGCTGATCAACCCTCAAGTAGGTGACGATTGAGTCCATCCAACTCAGGCCGAGATCAGCGCACAAGACTTGCCGAGGTGGCTGGAGTTCCATGCTCGGTCTGTCCAGTGTCTTTACTTCGACAGTTCTTTTTCTCCTAGCCTCAACAGCAAAGGCTAGGTTGGCAAGTGCATCGGCATGAGAATTGGAATCTCTGCCGATCTATTTGACTTCAACCTTCTCGAACGAAGAGAGGAGTTGCTTTGCGTGGGCTAAGTAGGCTACCATCATTTCGTCGCGGGCTTGGTATTCTTCGCTCAGTTGGCTCGTCACCAGCTGAGAGTCGCTGAAGACCACCAGTTGCCATGCCCCCTGCATTTTAGCACTGCCGAGCCCTGAGATCAGCGCTTCATACTCAGCTTCGTTATTGGACTCCTTAAAGTCAAGTGTTAGGACTTGCTCAATGACAAGGCCCTCTGGAGATTGGAGGACTATGCCAGCGCCAGCCCTTTTCGAGGTTGAGGATCCGTCAACGAAGACTTTCCATGCTGAATCGAGGAACTGTTTCCAAGATTGTTCATGCTCTGTCTCGATCTCGGCAACTTCCTCATCCTTATTGCCCCTAGTTCGGTATTGACCTATATTGGTGCCGAACTAGGAGAGGTAAACTTCACGATGAAATCTGCCAGAACTTGGGCTTTGAGTACCGTTCTGGGTTGATACTGGATATCATATTGCCCCAGTTCGATGGCCCATTTTGAGATCCTCTCAGAGAAGTCTGCCTTTCTGAAAAGGAACTTAAGTAGATGTTCTATAACAACCACTATGGTGTATGTCTGGAAGTAATGGGAGAGTTTGTCGGAAGCGCTGAAGAGTGCCAGTGCAAGTTTCTCCAACGGCAGATACCTTGTCTCGGCGTCAAGCATGATCTTGCTCGCATAGTATATAGGCCTTTGTTGCCTATCTATTTCTCTGATGAGTACCAAGCTCATCGCATGATCCGAGATAGCAAGGAATAAATACAGTGTCTCTCCCTACTTTGGAGTGGACAGTAGGGACAGTGAAGATAAATAACTTTTGAGTTCCTAAAGAGCTCGATTGCACTCTAGGGTCCACTGGAATTTCGAACTTTTCTTCAAAAACTGAAAGAAGGGACGGCACTTGTCCGAAGCTCGGCTGATGAAGCGGTTGAGCGCGGCAGCTATCCCTGTGAGCCTCTGGACTTGTTTTGCTATGGTTGGACTTTGGATAGCATGGATCGCCGAGATGTACTCAAGATTGGCTTCGATCCCTCTTCTGGTGACCAGGCTTCCCAGGAATTTGCCGGAGCTGACGCCGAACGCGCATTTGGACGCATTCAGTTTGAGTTGGAACTCTTTGAGGAAAGCAAATGTTTAACTCAGATCTGCCAAGTGGTCCTGTGACCTTTTAGACTTGACAACCATGTCGTCAATGTATACTTCCATAGTCTTGCCAAGCTGGGCCTGGAACATATTGGTCACCAGCCTCTGGTAAGTCGCCCCTGTATTTTTTAACCCAAAGGGCATCACTTTGTAACAGTAGATGCCTCTAAGTGTTATGAATGCAGTTTTTTCTTCATCAAGCCCATACATCGGGCTCTAATGGTAACCTCGATAAGCATCGAGGAAACTCATCCTATCATCTCCAGTAGTGGCATCAATCATCTGGTCGATTTTTGGGAGCGAGAAGCTGTCCTTTGGATAGGCCTTGTTGAGGTCGGGGAAGTCCACGCAGACCCTGCAGCTCCCATTCTTCTTTTTTACCACTACTATGTTGGCCAACCACTCTGGGTAATGGAATTCCCTTATCGCTTCAGCTTCTAACAGCTTTTCGACCTCTTCTATCACGGCCTCGGCCTGTTGGACCCCAATTCTACGAGCTTTTTGAACTACAGGTTTGTTCCTGGGGTCCACGTTCAGCTTGTGGCACATGATTTCAGAGCTAACGCAGGGCATCTCGTAGGAGGTCCAAGCGAAAACTTCTTTGTTCTGCAATAAGAAGTCAAACAGCTCGGACTTTTCAGCTTCCGCAAGCTGAATCCCTAGTAGGAAATACATTTCAGGATCGCTGGGTAGATCTTGACCTCGATGAGGTCTTTGATGCTCTTTTGTTCGGGAGCTTAGCCAACTACTTCGAGTTCTGCTTCCAGCTCGGCCTTGTGGACCTATTGTGGTTCTGCTTCGCCGGGAACCGCGGCCATCAGGCACTGCTTGGCTATCTGCTGGTCTCCTCGAACTGTGATCACTTCGACTCTTTCGTCGCGTTCTCTAATGGGAACTTGAGCTTCCGGTGATGAGTGGAAGGCATCGCTTCCATGTTATGTAGCCAAATTCTCCCCATTATTACGTTGTATAGGGATGGTGCATCCACCACTAGGAAGTCGGCTGTCATGGAGTCACCCCCAACTTGGACTTGGAGGGAGACTTTCCCCTTAGGGTATACTGGTTTGGAGCTGAAGCCCACTAGCGGAGTGCAGGCTTCTTACAGGTCCTCATTTATTAGACCCATCCTTTTGAAGCAGTCGTAGTAGAGGATTTCTGATGAGCTCCCGGGGTCCACGAGGATCCTCTTGACCTTGAAATTCTTTAACCTCAGGGTCAGGAGCAGTGGATCATTATGAGGGAGCTGGACCCCATCTAGATCTTTGTCCGAGAACCAAACTTGGGTCTCTCTCTCCGAGCCTT
Organism: Umbellularia californica; assembly: GCA_028538565.1. Taxonomy (NCBI): domain Eukaryota; kingdom Viridiplantae; phylum Streptophyta; class Magnoliopsida; order Laurales; family Lauraceae; genus Umbellularia; species Umbellularia californica. Next base: position 44,656,132 of record JAPQWN010000004.1, read on the forward strand.
CTTGGCAGAGGGACCAAGCTCGGCCGTCATCACCTACTTGCCGTGTGAGGCACTCCTGGCCTCGGCACGAGCCTGGTTGCTTTCCTTGGGCACAAGAGCTAGGTGGATGACGTTGATGATACCCTTTAGCTCATCGATGTCCCGATCGTCATCGGGTTGGCGCTGGTGAGCTCGGTTGACTCTGTCATCTTCTTTGATGAAGTCTTTCAGGTGCACGTCATTCACGAGCTTTTCAAGGTTGGCCTTGAAGGCCATGCAGTCCTAAGTTTTGTTCCCGTTTTGTTTGTGATAGGCACAGAGCTTGCTCTGGTCGCAGGTGGAGGGATCACCCTTCATGGGTTGTGGCCACCTAAAGAAAGGCTACGTCTTTATTCTACTAAGGAGCTTGTAGAGGGGCTCCTTAAAGATCGTGTTGACAGCCTTGTAGGAGGCAACAGAAGGTTTGGGCTTCTTGCTGCCCTCTGAGACGAGAGCCGAGGCCATCGTCGGGGCCATCGCCGAACTCACTGATGTCTTGTTTCGGTCCGCCTCCTCCCTCCGAGATAACTTTTTATCTTTCTTAGAAGGCCTGTCCTCTTGCCAAAGGCCGAAGCTTTCCTAGGCTCGAGCCTCATCTTCCTCTTGTTCAATGAATTGGTTCACCCGGGCCATCAGTGCTTTCACAGTAACCACGGGGAACCACACCATGTCCTTGCAAAGCTCATTGCCTGGCAACAGAGCCTTCTTGAAAGACCTGATGACCACTTTGTCGGTGGCATCTTCTACTTAGCTGTAGACGGTCAAAAATCTTTTAGCGAACTGAGTAATGCTTTCAATCCGACTCATTCTGATTGCCATCAGGTCATCATCCGTCTTGGGGATGACCCTGTGCGCTTGGAACTTTTCTACAAATGAGTTTCAAAGTTGTCGCCAGCTCGAAACTGATCCCTCCAAAAGCGCACAAAACCACCGCAAGGGGAGGTCGCCCAAACTGGAGGAGAAGACCCTACAGTTCAGGTGGCCGACGTCACCTCATACTGACATTCTCTTGGTGAAATACCGGAGGTGCACGACTGGGTCTGAAGTCCAGTCGTATAAATTGAGTCTCGAGACGGTGAACTTCTCAAGGAGACGTGCCATTGTCCTCGGTATCGTAGGCATTCATCCGATCTCGGGTGTAACCGACCGCCTCCATATTCTGCTTGACTTGTTGGTCAAGCCACTCCCTCAAGTCGCTATTGTCCTCTAGTCTCTGGCGTTGCTTCTTGGGGTTATCGTTAAGATGACTACTGCTTGAGCCTTAGTCATAGGCTCGATCGTGCCTTTGGTTGGTCAGGACTTGCCTCAAGTCCTGTTCGACCTCCAGGGCCCCGCGGGGCGTAGGAGGCACGACCGAGGCCCTGACCGAGATCTTTGCTTTCTCCTGGAGCTGTCTCCGGAGTTAGCGAATTAGTTATTCTTGCTCCTAGATAACAAGGTTTTGGGCCCTGATGTCCATGAGGAGTACGTCGTCGTCATCTTCATCTGCGTCGTCTTGGTGACGGGATTGGTGCTATTTGGACGGCATTGGTGTATCATCTCATCAAGAACGCTCCGGATGGAGAGTATCCTGACGAGGTTGTTCTATCAGGGGAACATCCCAACGGGGACGCTCCGCCAGAGTGGGATCTTGCCAGAGGCGTTCCAACAGAAGGTTGTCTCGCTAGGGAGGTGTTGTCACCCCCTTTGACGACGAGCCTGACTGAGTAACTGGCTCCCCCACGCTTATTGCACTGGATTTTCCCCCGGTCCTCTTCTGGCGAGGGATCGGTGGTGGCAGTGGAAGGGGCAAGAACGGCGGTGGCGACAGGGACCTGGATGGTCCTTCGCCTTTCCCTTTCTTGGTTTTCGGAGGCATGGTTTTTTAGGATCTGATTTAATCTTTTTCCACAGACGGCATCAATTGTAAGTGTCTAAATATTACGGACTTGATTAGGCGAGTATTAAACTTGTGATGCTGCTGCTAAACTTCTTTGATGAGATTAAATGCCTTAAACCTGAAAGGGGAAGAATGAATGAAGGTCAAAGCCCCTGGCTGCAGTCAGCCGAAGGCACTCTGATGCCTAAGTTAGTGCAGTCACTGAACCGATGGAGAATGAGTAGGGAAGAAGAGAGAGTTCAGGGTGTATGCTTAAAGTATGTGTAAAGCTTGTATATCGCGTACCTCTCCATGGATCTTATCCATGCATATATATAGGCGGGAGTCCCATCAAAAGCTCCTTTAGTGGAGGTAGGTGGAGGTACAGTCCCATCAGCCCATACCTCGTATCCTTAGTAGAGGTAGGTGAGAACACTATCCCATTGGATCGTTCCCCAATCTCAAACATAAATGCGGACATGACCGTCAAATAGAGATAACCCCTTATCAACATCCGGCGGCTACCCTATCGACAATACGTTCTGCAATGTACCTATACCATCACATAATTGAGACTCGACACTCAATGTTCACTTCGGTCAATTGGACCGAACTGGAGAAGGCATCGAGGTTAGGCGTGCGTGAGTTCGGACACTACTGCCGAGGTGCACAAGGCCGAGCATAAAAGGGTCTAGTAGGTACTCCTACAGAGAATAGATCAAGCTCGGTACCAGCTGGCACTATTGCCGAGCTGAATAAAGCCGATATCAAAACAAACCTGGTCGGTACTCTTACTTGAACCAGGGGTAATCTCGGTATTATGAAAACACCCCACACACAATGGATGTAGTTGATGAGAGTTAAGCGACTTCTCTGAAATCCATGCTTTTGGTGCCTTGTTTTCTTACTCTAGGCTATACTTTGCACTTGTTGTTGATTTGACCGGTTTCAGTTTCTAATACTGCAATTCAGTACTTTTTGGGAGCACCTTGTTTTTTGGCTGGGCAGTCTCAATAATTTTCTCACCTTTTTTTTTTTAACTGTTACTTAAACCATAATATTGGTCAATTACTTGTGTCAAAGTTTTCAGGGCCGAGGCATCCAGAGAAACCTCATCGAAGATGCCGCTTCGAAGGTGAACTTTGTTGGATTCAATCTCATTCAGTGATCTGAATTGACTTAGCCGAGTTGACATGGCTTTGAAGAAGTTTTAAATTCCTTGTCTTCTTTAGAGAACACGTTTATTCACATGCTCATACTGTGACAATTGCAGTTGCCACTTTTTCGGACAGTATCATTGGATCTATGTGACGCTAGTGGAGGTGGTTTTGATACCCCAAGTGTAAGTCATATAAAGACCTGCATCTGATTTTCTTATATTTCCTAGAAATTTCAATACAGTTATATGACCAACGCATGTATGAAAGATGGTTTACTAGTTTCGATTTGCCTTCAGTCTGCCAACAGGTTCTTTCTGAGCAGCGTGAAGATCGCATGCTGTAAGACTCAGAGGTGTGCATTCAAGCTACAAAATTCAACGGCATGCAAGATAGTGCACAAGGAGACGATAGTCTTAGAGTGGAGTATCATGGAGGTTAGGACTACTATTGTGAGAGAACGAGTGTTGGCTTTGCGACTTTAAAGTAGCATGATTGTAGCAAGGAGCATTAGAAAAGTTTTTCAGCATGGTTTGTTTGCATATATTTTCCCAGGAAAATTCATTGTCAAGGGCACCTGCGCACATACTTTTCCTTGGAAATCGTGACTTTTCCTTGGAAAGAGTGTGGAAAGAGGAAAAGCCTTTCCATGCTATGGTAAAATTCATATTTTCATATTTAGTGTGGCCGCTTTTATCTCTTACACAAGAACCTTCCATGTGCTATTTTCTTTTTTGTTTTCCAGTGTTAAATAGGTGTGTATCTAGAACCTCTCGTCCGAACATGTAGGATCTGGTTCCGAATTCAAATGTTCTGGATAATATATGCACGGATCTAGATTTGGATCCAAATTTATTCTACAACCAAAAGTAGGTTCCAAACCCACTTCATTAAGAAACCAGTGACTTTGGACAATCCACTTTATTGAGAACTAGTGATTTTGGATACTTGAATTATTTGATACCATTTGCCATTTGTGGACCAATTAAAAATGCATTTAGCACCTTTTTCCAGAAAGCCAAGGTTGGAAAACTCATAACTTAGCCTCGACTTGTCCAAGTCAAAACACTTGACTTGGACAGAATTAACATGGAGACTCATGCGAGTCATTTTTTTTAAATAATTTTAAAAATGAATCCATTACTTATAGGGCAGCGCTGGACAAGGCCCATGCAATTTTTAGGAGAAAAGCGCTCCCTCCTAGTTGGGCCCACTAGAATGCATGATGATCATGGACATCCATTGGATGGATAAATCTATATGAGACCTACTTATGTGCAAGATTTTCATTCCATAAGATCATCCTAAACTTCTAATCTATAGCCCTAAAATTAAATGGTTTTAGAGGTATCATTTTCTTATGATTTCTATCAAATTGTGAGGAAAAGTTGGATGAGTGTCGAATTCAGACTTGTGACAATTCGTGGGAGGTAGTGTGTGAAAATAGTAGATTGACTCAAGGTGCGTCCCATGACAAAAAAAAAATGAAAAAAGGGCGGAAAAAGGGGTTGTTTTAAAGTGGGGCGTTTTGGAAAATTACCCTTACTTATAAAGTATAGATAGACATTTATTTTTCATGCATTCATGATAATCAATTTAAATTAATAAATTTATATGTGCAAGAAAAGTACTATAATTAGAAAAATAAAAGAAGAAATGGTGCATATTACATAATTTGGTAGTTCAAATATCAATTGTAAAAGATCAAATATAAGTTTTAAATTCCATACCAGTCATCCTTTTTAAATTGCTGACTCCAAAATCCAGATCTCCAATATAATTACTTAAAATAAATATTAACTTTTAATATTAAATTTACCAATGAAATGGTTCAGAATGAAAACAATTTATTAAAATGAGATGACTCCGTTGAGTCTCCATTGTATTTACTCGGTTATTTGTTAAAACAAGATGAGTCGAGAGAGTCAAGAGTCAACTTGGTTTCAAGCATTCTTCTATTTCTCATCAAATTGTTGAATCCTCCTAGGAAAAGTTCAAATAAACCATTCATGGAGTACTGTGTTTTCCCTGTAAGCAATGTAAGGCAGGCACTGTGTTTTCCCTAAGTTTTCCCTTAGTTTGTGCAAGTAATGCTAGTTGTTATCATGGTTAGATCTTCAGTCATATGCAAAATCCTAGCTATTGTAACAGTCAAAAAGGTTAAAAGCATGCTTGAATATATGATTGATCATGAAGACGACAGCCAGATATATTCCTTTTACCCATCCTCTGCCAAAGTTTGAAAACGCTCAGAGGGACCGGTCAGTCATATTATACATCAATGTAACTCAATTGTAAGTGTGTAGGAAAAAAACCAATTGCCCTGCATTAGTAGTTCCTACTAGGAAAGTCCAGTGATTGTTTTTTAACTCGGAATCTAAGCTAGAACAAAAACAGGGCCACCCAAGGACACAAGCATCTTATAGCTGCTGAAGTCCGGCAAACTCATGTTATCAAAACATGATTTAACACCCAACAAAAATTTGACACTCATCCAACTGTTATTAACCGTCGTTAGATTGATTGAAATCCAAAAAGGAAAGAAAAATGACGCCTTCTAAAACCATTAAATTGAGGGTCATAGATCAAAGGATTAGGATGATCTAATGGGGTTGATACTATGTGCTTCAATAGATCTCGTTTACCATCTTTGCATCCCCCACACTATCATTGCCCAAGGTGGGTTCATTTCATCGGGTACGATGGGCTTATGGTGTGAATTGTATGATGAACCCACCTCGGAGACACAAGAGAGATCAAACAAATGAGTGCCAACCCAACAACCAGAATGACAGGCATGATAATAGATTGCTTTCTTTGTTTCCAAGAACGATTCATTGCATGGGACATGGGAAATAGGAACCATTCCATTCCCATCCTATACTAGCTTGTCCCATCTACAAAGCAACGAATCAACAGCTGTTCTTGTCTGTGCTGCTTCCTTTCAAAAGAAACCCAACAATAAAGGCAAAAGAAGCATCGAAAAAAGTATAGCCTTCTTCACTTGAATGCTGTATATACCAACAAAGATCACATGTGGGTTTACAAAAAGTTAAGAAGAAAGAAAACAGTGGCATGTGGTGCAACGTAGGCTTGGGCAACCTGAACCCAGATGGTCAATAGAACCATATATAACTGAAATTTGGGTCGGCTTCAGTTCAGATCCAGTTCGGGCTTTGATTTTGAAAGCTACATGGCTGAATCTGGGTTGATTATGATCAGGCTCGGATTGATCCACTACCCTGACTGACTCGAGTTGACCCTTTTTGGGGCACAGATTCTCCAGGTTTCCATAACCCTTGGCAACGAGATCTGAAGCGTTAATCTGTTATGGCCTGCCATTTTTTTGGGGGGTAAAATCTCATGGCCTGCCATATGAGGGCTATATAGAGAAAACAAGAATTAATGACCACAGCAGTTGAATCACTGGTATAAAAATGGGAACTGAAGACAATAATTTAATCAAAGTTGGTCACACACGGCCGACTTCAGCTCAAATGCGTTCTATTTAGGCTCTGTTTTTGGCCAAAACTGGGCCACTTGGGCTTATTCAATGAAATGATTCTGCTAGGACTGAGCCTTTATCTTCTAAGAAGTCTAAACATAACTTTCAGGATCGGCCGGATGGAACCAGGACTAAACATTAGCCCTGTAAGTAACTTGCTTGGCCTAATTAAGCCCATGAACAGCTAGCCCATCATTCAAACATGCCCTTCATTCAATCAGTTTAAGGTGATTGGAAGATTTACATTTAAGCAACAAGGCATGCTTTTGGGAACATTGCCACCATTGAATCAAAACTGTGAATCCATATTCTCTTCTCCCACAGCTATAAAAGAACCCTTTTTTTCTCATTTCATCTATATTCCCAACTCCTTTATTTTCACCTAACTATTACTACATACCATGGCCAAACATCCCAAGTTCTTCTCAGCTTTCCTTGTGCTCCTCATCCTCCTAAACCAGGTACATTTCAGCATCTATCCACATAACTGCATATCATAGTCTTTTGAGTTTATCATATTCATAATGAAGGAAGCTCTGAACCGACTTGGGTTTTCACTTTCGTTTTTCATTCATGACTAAAACACAGGTGTTTGCTGAAGTAGCTCTTGAAAATGTGAGTCAATTTAATCCTTTGTTCTATTCTACTTGTATAAGAAAAATCAGCCCAAATGGCACTTAGTTACATAACAAAGATGAAGTTTTTCTCTAACGATGTCTTTTATAAATCTATAATATATCAGGTGGATGGGGGAGGAGAAATAGGTGCTCTCTACAAAAAGTACGGCAACTCCAAAATCAGTAAGTCATTGAGCTGATTATTTGGTTATTTTATTGCTCTCTTTGAGTTTTTTTTTTTTTTTTTTTTTTTTTTTTTCATTCATTCATTTTGTTGGGTAGTCTCAAGTAACTAATGGCGTGAGAGAGACCCTTTTAGAATTTAAGAAATTTTTCTCTTATACTTTCCAATCAATTTGTCACTTTCCTTTGTAATCCAATGATTATTGTAAGTTGTAACATAATGGTTTTATGATACAATAATTTTTATTTCATTTCAAACGTTGGGTTAAATTTGAAATACCTATGCCTTTATCAAAATGTATAAACGATTCAAATCGGTAAAATAAAACATCCATTTTACACTGTATCAGCTTAAATATTGGTATTTATCGTATTGTATTGCAATGAGTTGTTTGGAGAAATGTATAAAAGTATCGATTTTATATAAATTTAGTGCATCCTCTTATAATTTTTTGTCATATTTTGTTCAGATCATGCAATAATCATCTTTGAAGATATTTTTTTAGCTGTAAACAATATGGAAGCAACTTGTTAAACCATGTGATGGTTGAAGATCTCGATTAGTTGGATGGTTTTCTTCCTTTGTGAGGAAATGGATACCTCTTTTGTGTCTCTTCAACTGCCCTTTCCTGTACATGGAGAATGTGAGGAAGGAGATCAGAGATATAAGAATCATATCCACATCTCCTTGACTATATTTTTTGTGTTAGCCGAAAAGGGAAAGAGGAAGAACTCGTTCTCAAGATCCAATCCATCCAAAGGAGGAGGAGGACCCAAAGAGATAGTTGGGTTTTGGGGGCACACCCAAGATTTTCATGCGGGTTTTAGGGGTGGACCCAAGATTTTCACGTGGGCCGCTTTTTAGGCTTTTTTAAGGTCCAATCAAATGACTGACCTCAAAAGTCAAAACCATGTGTGGGTCCAAATCTTAATCCATCTACCTCATAGCTCTTTTATCAAGAATCCGTCCCCAAGCCTGTGAACAGTATGGAGTAATTAGAGTAGAGATGATTTCTAATGAATCTTCTCCGGTACTCCTCTCTTAATGATACACATTCTCATCCATCACGTAGATTAGTTTTGTACATTGTAGCAAAGATGTGATATTTAATTCAAAGCTTCCACAACGATCTCGACCAATAGGAAGAGGAATATATAGCTTGTTCCAATGACCATTTTTTGTAAGAACTTTTCCAACATCCTCAGGATGAACAAATATCTTGGACCTAATTAATCTCAATAATACAAGAATATAACTAAATAATAAAAAAATGTTATACCTCCTGAACCCATGGCTTCTCTTAGTAAATAGTGGTATTTATAACTTGCTACTACCTCTTCTTTTCAAAAAATATATGTGATGGTGTATTTACAATATTTTCAAGTTTAAGAGTTACGCAACATGATCACATGCATCTCTTCTAGCAACTGATGTGACATTTGAAGTATTTAAATGACAATGAATGGTACATAATAAGTAATAAGTGATGGGTCAGGCCCAAGTAGCCCAATCCATGCTGACCCAAGACTTAAGAGACCCGGTTAGCCCAATAAGGTCTAAGCCTAAACCCATAAGGCCTGGCCACGTCCTTGAGAAGGCAACCGAAAGCCTCATCCTCGCCGCCTTGGAGATGGTCAACACCCCACCTCATCCTTTGACCGAATCTCATGGAGAGCACGTAACTGCCTCGCACGTTGAGAAGAGCTCGCCAGATCCAACAGACTAGCCAACTACTTACTAATAAGTCGCCCCAATCTGTTAGGGAGCGACTATAAATTGTGAGCCCCACCAACACTTGAGGGGCATGAGATAATACTCTCACTTGAGCAGAACCCTCTTCTCCCTCTCATAGCTTGTACTCTCTGCTCTCTGAGCACCCTGAATTAATAAAGTACCTGGCAACCCTAGCAAGTCAGAAGTGGACGTAGGTCACATTGACCGAACCACTATAATTCTTGTCTTCTCTCTACTTTAATTACTGCATTTATTACCAATCACTTGACAGGTGGTGTGCAAACACATTTTGTGCATCATCAGTTTGGCGCCGTCTGTGGGAAACGATTAAAGTTCTCACTTCAGAATACTTCCTTTGTCAAAATTATGGTGATCACCACTAGATCGACAAGACGACCAGAGGATAATCCCTTGCGAGAGGGCGAGGGTGATCCTCCACCGACTAATCCTGCCCCAAATGCTCCTGCTCCCACTCCTCAACAAATGTTGGAGACCACGCAGCAGCTAGTAACCCAAAACCAGCAAATCCTGCAACTCGTGCTCGCAGGGCAAGGAGGAGCACAATTTGGAGCAGTACCACTTGGAGGACCGCAGGGAGCACAGCGCCCAGGGCATCCAAGAGCTCCACGCTAGGGAGCTCCTCATCTGGGCGCCCATACAGGCTTGGGCGCCCATTTTGGAGTTCCCCAGGGCGCCCAAAATCATTTTGGAGTTCCCCTGGGCGCCCCTCAGGGCGGTGCCCATCGCGAAGGACCTCCACCTCCGAGTGGAGCACATCATGGAGGACTCCCACCTCCTCCCTCTGCTTCTAATGGGGAGGATCCTCATTTCCAAGAAGGGGAGAGTGAAAACCAAAGCATGGAGGATGGGAGTTATTTCCATAATCCGTCCAGGGAAGCCCCCAATCGCTGGAACGAGAAGATCAGATAAATGCAAAATCAGCTGGGTGATGTCTTCAACGCCATGAAGGCGCAGGCACCAGAGACAGTGGATTACCTAGTCAGGCGAACGGACACACCGTTCAAACCCGACGTGGTGAACTACCCACTCCCTCAAAAATTCAAGCTGCCATCCGTCGAAACCTTTGACGGTACGAAGGATCCACTGGACCACCTCGAAACTTTGAAGACCTTGATGCAGCTGCACAACGTCCCCAACGAAATTATGTGTAGGGCATTCCCAACTACCTTGAAGGGATCAGCGCGACAATGGTTCGCCAAACTCACCCCGGCTTCCATAGGCTCCTTCGCCGAACTGAGCAGATCATTTGTGGCACAGTTTATTGGTGAACGCCACCAACAAAAGCCTGCCACCCATCTGCTCAACATAAAATAGGATCGAAACGAAAACCTGAGGAGTTACCTCACTCGTTTTAACGAGGAGGTTCTTCAGGTCGAGGAGCCCGATGATAAGGTCGGCATGACCGCCTTGCTAGGAGGCCTCCGGTCATCAAACTTCCTCTTTTCAGTAATAAAGCGACCACCAAAGAGCATGCCAGAACTATTGGCAAAAGCTCAAAAATATATGAACGCTAAGGAAATCAACAGGTCCAGGCGAGGTGAATCATCTCACGGATCGCCAAAAGCTTGACCTGCCTTTGCACTGTTCTCAAACAGGCAACCTATACATCCAGCTTAGCAGCTCTCTCGCGGATTGCCAAAAGCTTGGCCTCTGCATTGTTCTGAAAACAGGCAGTCTATCTCCAGCTTAGCGGCCCTCTCGCGGGTCACCAAAAAAGCTTGGCCTCTGCACTGCTCTCAGGCAGCCTATATCTCCAGCTTAGCGGCTCTCTCGCGGGTCTCCAAAAGCTCGATCTCAAAAGGTGTAGCTCTCTTACAAGCAATCCTCAAACTCTGTCTTTGCTCTCGCGCAAGCAGAAATTCTATCCAGGTAATCGTGTTAAACATTTAAATGTTTGGAATAACACTGTTTTCGACATCTCTAGGCAGGATCTTGAAACTCAGGTCATCTGCAACCCGAGGGACTACATTAGATCAGCGTGACCAGTTGCCTGGCTGCCTAAATTAACTGCCTGACAGCACACGAGCTGCTCGCCCACGGTGGACAGCGCCTTTGGAACCTGGGGCGCCCAGCCTATCATTGCCTTGGGCGCCTAGCCAATTGGCGCCCAAGTCCCTTGGTGCCCGCGTTGGCTGCGGCCAACCCCTTGGCAGCAAAGCCCACGCCCGCAGCAGTAGCGAACCCACGCCTCTGGGCGCCCAGCACCTCCTGCTCACCAAAACCGCGCACCAGCGCGCCTACTCGCTATTTTGACCATAAATTTTGGTCCGTAACTCCAAATGAGGCGTATTATATATCAAATCGAAGCTCTTGGCAAGCCCTACAAGACTAATACCTTTGGCAGTGATTGATGCTGTTAAAAGTCCAAAAAAGGCCTAGAAACAGATGTTTTAGCCCCCCGAAGTTTCAAAAAAAAAAAAAAAAAGAGAAAGGATACTGATGGAAAAATGAATGATGTGGATGACAACGGGAACAAATGATCTTATCATGGATTACATGTCCAAAAATGAAATAGTGAAAGCCAGTTATTCATATGTACTCACTGGCTGGCCTGACATGAGTGAGACCCACCTTTACTTAGTCAAACATGTGAACTAGTTCCAACTGTTATTTGAAAATTACAATATTGTGTCTCCCACGTGATACTTCATTAATTATGAGACATTAAGAACGCATTGGAGCCAGCAGTGCCTAATGTAGATCAGCGCCCAGGCCAACAGCGCCTGGGTTGGCGGCGCCCACGCCAGTGACGTCCAGGCCAGCAGCAGCGCTGGCAGCGCCCAGGCCAGCAGCAGCACTGGCGGCGCCCAGCTCAGTGGCGCCCTGCTCTCTGGCGCCCAGGCCAGCAGCAGCACTGGCGGCGCCCAGCTCAGTGGCGCCCAGCCCCCTGGCGCCCAGGCCAACAGCAGTAGCGCTGGCAGCGCCCAGCCTCCTAACGTCCAGACCTGCAGCAGCAACGCTGGCAGCGCCCAGCCCAGTGGCGCCCAGGCCAGGGGCATCCAGGCCAGCAGCAGCAACGCTGGCAACGCCCAGGCCAACACTGCCTGGGCAGGCAGCGACCAGGCCAGCGGCGGCGGCAGCGTCTGGGCTGGCAGCGCCCAGGCCTACGCTGTGTGTCTCCTTCGTGGGTTATTCGACCACTGCGCGGGCGGCATCGTCTGCTGCACCTTGTTTATCCGGATGCTCCATCACCCCGAAGACTTCAAGTCCTACCTCCCTCTTTCCAATGGAGTAGGAAAAGACTGAAGGTGTGCGGGAAGGCGACATACTTCAAGAATGGAAAAGGAGCCTGGGAATCTAAAAATGCACACCCCCCCCCCCCCCCCCCCCCTCAAAATTTCCTTAGGTGCGGGGCATTGGGGGGCAAATGATGGGTCAGGCCCAAGTGGCCCAATCCATGCTGACCCAAGACTTAAGAGACCCGGTTAGCCCAATAAGGTCCAAGCCCAAACCCATAAGGCCTGGCCACATCCTCGAAAAGGCAACCGAAAGCCTCATCCTCGCCGCCTTGGAGATGGTCAACACCCCACCTCATCCTTTGACCGAATCTCATGGAGAGCACGTAACTGCCTTGCACGTTGAGAAGAGCTCGCCAGATCCAACAGACTAGCCAACTACTTACTAATAAGTCGCCCCAATCTGTTAGGGAGCGACTATAAATTGTGAGCCCCACCAACACTTGAGGGGCATGAGATGATACTCTCACTTGAGCAGAACCCTCCTCTCCCTCTCATAGCTTGTACTCTCTGCTCTCTGAGCACCCTGAATTAATAAAGTACCTGGCAACCCTAGCCAGTCAGAAGTGGACGTAGGTCACATTGACCGAACCACTATAATTCTTGTCTTCTATCTACTTTAATTACTGCATTTATTACCAATCACTTGACAGGTGGTGTGCAAACCCATTTTGTGCATCATCAATAAGTAAAGAGAACTAAGAGCCCATTCATGCATCTTGATTCACTTGAAGAAGAGAGACTAAAAGGTGGTCTTGTGGACCACATTAAATGGTATTCCAATACATGTAATATCAGTTATGAAGTTGTGAAGCATAATGGGCTTATTATTAATTATTTTTTTGGTAAAGCATTATTGCCTGGTTAAGGATATAGGTCATATTTCTATTCTAGAATTTCTAACAATAATTTATTATATTTAGGATTTTTTCTTTTAACATTATGTGACATCTTGTCCCCTGACATTTGCAAATAGAAAATCGGATTCCACTCATATTTTATTAGAAGAAAAAAATGCCATTTCCAAACACTGAAGAGAATCACTCGGCATGATCGGATCACAATGTGGGATCACAAATCTCTGTTAAGGGAAGGATGGGGAGGCTAAATAATTTAGCAGTTTAAAGGTGATCGCCTCAAATCAGGACGATTTGGATGGGTCAAAGTCTAGTCGTTAGCTTGGATGTGCCTAAATCATGCAAGATTAATAGTGAGATTTATGTGCAGTTCAAATTTATACAATTATTAAAAAAAATATTATTTTTGCTGTGACGTTTTGATTGGAATGATGTGTGACCGATAACATAATTCATCAGCAACTAACTTGTACCTTGCTTTTTCCTTTTCTTGGCAGATTGCCCCCATGCATGTGCTAAGAGATGCAGGTCTGCTTCGAGAAAGAAGGTATGCACTCGTGCCTGTGGCACGTGTTGTATGAGATGCCACTGCGTTCCACCAGGTACCTATGGCAACAGGAACGCTTGTCCGTGCTATGCTAGTCTGAGGACACATGGAGGCAAGCCCAAGTGTCCATGACAATTGGGCAATTGGGTCCCAAAGTACGTTCCTAGCTATCCAAGAATTTCAAAAGATTATCTACAAGACTAGTTATTTGTTTGAGTTTGCTTCAATTGGTTAATTATCATTCAACATTCTAATGGGCTTCCATTAATGAATTAATTATGGTACTATCAATTCTGCCTTCTTGATTTTTGTTTGTGTTTTTTTTCATAACGGAGGGTGTCACAGTCTTTTGGGCCAGAATAATTTTTACGGACCCAAGAGGAGTCGGATAAATTCCCGAGGCCAATTGAGCTACCCCTCAGGATTTCTTGATTTTGGTTTGTCTCATCCCCAGTATTTTTCTTTTTAGCTTCTTCATGGCGGTGACGGTGATATCTTTATTCAAATGGTCTATATATAACTGATGGTTCTTTCTTTGGGAGTCAATATTGTGATGTCATGGCATTGCTTTTATTATATCGTCGTTGTTATATAGGGAGATTTGTTTTTTTTTTTTTTTTTTATGTATCTTATGAGGAGTGGGATGTAGGAATTCCCATCCGACCCTCCATAAGTGGGACCCACCACAGAATTAAATTCATGGTCAATGACTAAGGATTGACTTTTTTTTTTTAATGCATCCCGTGGTCCACAGGTGAAATGAGCGTTAATTTTACCATCATATATGTTGTATTTATTGCAAAATGCAATTCATTGGTGCAACGCCAAATAAGGAAGAAGAGTTGGTATCAGATTGTTGTTAGAGATGCAAATGGGTATTCATTCTAGAGGTTCTGAACAAAAAGGAAAGCAAACGGTTTTGGAATTTGTTATAGGTTTCGATTAATAAATGGGTACGGGTGTGAAACTCAATTTAGGTTTTGATTCATAAACGGGTTCGGTTCCGAGCCCATACAAATTATGTATGGGACAATATTCTCTTGCACAGTGCATTTATTTTGTGACTAAAATCAAAAATAGTTAATAGTCAGATAAGAGTTTAATTGAAAATAATGCTAATTCATAAAAGATAGGTGAATGTAAATGATTTAAAATCTTCAAAAATAAAGACTCCGTTGTATAAAGTAAAGAGGAAAAATTTTTAAATTTGAATGATTTAGTACCTGGAGATTCCTATGAAAGGTGTGAGATATAATAAACTCTTTAACCCTTTTTCCTTTTTTAAAATTATAAAGAAAACCATATGCTTAATTACCAAATAACCTAAGTGTTAGAAACTCTGGCTAATAAAAAAAATTTAGAGGCAACTTATATTCTCCAATCATTTTTTTAGTGGTCCCTTCGCAAGAGAGGTTAAACATAATAATTCTCAGTTGACACTCAATGTTTGGTAGTAGTGTAAAAAGAAAAAATAAATAATTGGTTCTCTTCAGGCGCCAAGCCCTGCCTGACCCTCACTTAGCCCTCGGTAGTGCAAGCCCTCGGTGGGCTTAGGCTTACCGAGGCTCAGCCTTACATAGATTAAGGGTCGGGTAAGGACAACTTCAGGCCCGGCCCTTTGGCAGTCCTGCCTCTAACCCCACCATAAGCACAAAGCACAGCTTTATTCCTCTGTATCTATTCCTTGTGCATGATCAACTGCCATTTCGATTTCAACTCAGCGAACTGAAAAAAATAGGCATAATTTTCAAGAACACAATTCTGCTTCCGAACCCATGAAAAAAAAAATGAGAAAAAGGTCATATATATGGAAATCTCTCTCTTGTGCGCCCAGGACCACTCAAGAGGCAGGGCCCACAAATGCAAAGCACCCTTAGTGTTCCTGGCGCATAGTTTGTATAATCATTGCTGGTTTAGATTTTAAAATATTGAAAGTTCTAATTATCTAATTAAAAAGATATTTAGATCACCTTATGTCCTCAAAGTCCCAAGCACAAACAAACTACCTATATGAATTGGTTGGCATTCCAAGTCACCCCATAGAGAAAAAGTATGATTGTTAATAGAAGTACACCCACTTTTGGACTTGCGAGAATATGTGAAAATAATATAAAAAGCTTAAACTACAAGAAAGTTGGCTTTAGTGGCGACTTTTTTAGCTGCGGTCTAATTTTTGCCACTAAAAACCCACCTTTAGTGGCAAAAATTTGATGTCGCTATTGAAGGTATTATAATGCCCACATTCAGTGGCAACTTATATGTTGTAGCTAAATTTCGCCACTAATTCCTTGGCGGGAATTTTTGGCGCATGGGATTTTGGAGAGAAAGTGATTTAGTGGCAAGTTTTGATTTATCGCCACTAATGGTATACGATTTTAGTGACAACTTTTTATGATCACCACTAATTTTTTAGATTCTTACATTTAGCCGTGGTATATTTTTTGCTACTATATGTTCTATTTTTTGTGGCTACTTTATATTGCCACTAAAGATATATCACAAGAAAGTCGACTTTTAATGGCAACATCTTTTGCTATAACTTAATTTTCGCCACTAAAAACTCACCTGTAGTGGCGAAGCTTGATGTTGACACTAAAGGTATTATGTGATCACATTTAATGACAACTTATATTTTGTAGCCAAAGGTCATTTTGGAGGGGAAGGAGATTTAGTGGCGAGTTTTCTATTTTTGCCACTAATAGTCTAGGAGTTTAGTGGCAACTTTTTATTTTCATGGCTAATTGCTTAGTTGTTTTATTTTCGCCGCCTTTTGCGACGACTTTCTATTGCCACTAAAAATATATTATATGAAAGCTGGCTTTTAGTGGCAACACTTTTAGCCACAGTTTTATTTTTTCCACAAAAGATTCACTTTAGTGAAGTTATTATTATGATCACGTTTAGTGGCAACTTAGATTCCGTGGCTAAAGGCCATTTTGGAGGGGAAACAAAACTAGTGGTGAGTTTTAATCTTTTACCACTAATGTGGTCTATGAGTCTAGGAGTTTAGCGAGATCATCAAATTTTAGTTTGAATGGGGTGGGTCCCATTGCACGACTGATCACACACTATCAAATATGCCGACGAAGTCTTCTAGCAGAATCAATAGGTTTTAAAATCAAGTTGTGTTGAGAATTGAGCAAAAAAAATATACTTATGAGCGAAATTGATGGTGTCGGTAGACTACGTGTGTGTGACTGAAATACATGCGAAGCTCTATGTATGAATCAACCATTTTTTATATACTAAGGCAATGATGATAATCACGGTATTGGTCGATCCCAATAAATGATACCATTAGGGGTATCGACTACGTAAGGTTCTTTATCCATCGCAATCGTTGTGGTGTAAAATGTTTTTACCCCAAAAAATTTTGAGAGAATATCCAAAGTAATCCATAACAATGTAAAATGCTAGAGAATGAAAAGTAGATTTCCGTTAGTAACTATAAATTAAAATATTGGCCACTTAAATCATACCATCCGGTATCCGTTTAATCTTTATCGATTTAATATGCTCATTGTCATGTTATAATTTTTCTAGTCATCTTTTTAATTTACAGATCAATTATGTAACCGACATTGACTACAAGAACACTACTTGAACTTTTCCTTAATAATTTTTTGACATTTTTATAAATAATAACTATGACATTGAACCCAACTCCTATACGAATAAAATCTATTTGAGGGCTTATTAGGGAGGCATTTGTTATGAGTGATTTAGTTTTTTCATAAGTGGGTTCTATTACGGGAGTGTAAGTTAAGAAAAAATTTCGATACCCGATGGAATTATCATTAGATTGACTACTATAAAGCATTTGAGTTTTACCTTTTATATTTTTAATTCAGGTGACTTAATAAGTGACAAGTCCGTTGGGCCCAATTTTAGTTCGGTTAAAATTTGTTGAGGACCCAGATAAAGAGGAGGCATTTATTTTTAATGGCTTATATTTTTATAAGTAGGCTCACTATAAAGTCTTTCAATTAAAAAAAACAACTTGGGTCCATTAGATAAAAGAGGGGCAATCTCCAAGGACTTGGTCCTACCATCATATATATATTTTATTCACATGGCTTAAAAGTGATAAATTTGATGGGCCCAATTTTAGTTTGATTAAAATTTGTTAATAGCCAATATCAAGCGGAGGCATTTATTTTTAATGCCTTATATTTTTATAAGTAGGCCCACGGGGTAAAGTATTTCGATTCATAAAATAACTTGGGTACACGAGGATTTTGGTCTCTTGCCATCATACAACTACCTTAATAAATAAATCCCACCCCACCCAAAACCCATTCAGTCCCGCCAATGATTTTCTTCTCTAATAGTAGAGAGAAAACACTCTCGATCTCTTCTGTCTCTCTTCCCTCGCAAAAGGGAAGAAATCCCCTATCTCTCTTTCTCCGAAACGCAAAAGAGAAGAAATCGGTCTCTGTCTCTCTTTCGGAGGGAAGAAATCTCTCTGCCTCGTCTCTGTCTCTCTCTCCGATCTAAAGCTCCGATGCCCAGATATCCTCCCTAGCAGACCCGACCCCTCTCTATCTCGGTAACCCTCCATGTATAACTCTTTTATTGTTTTTGTAAACCCATCACTATCTCAGTAACCCTCTCTCACTTTCTCTTTGAATTTGGATTCTCTCCAACATCAACACAAAAGAATAGAGGATCTAGTTGAAAAATTGTAACATCTTTTTTGTTCTATTTCTGAGGGTTTCGGGTTGGTTTTTAGAGGTTTTCTTACTTGGAGATTTACAGTTGTTTGGGTTTTTCTCTTTAATGGGGTTTGATATGGAACTTGTGTTATTGGATAATTGAATTTTGATTTCATTGGTTTTAGGTGTGGTTAATTGTAATATGATATTTGATATTATGCCCCTTCCTGTTGAACAGTTTAGAATTGCTTAATAGGGATTAAGTTAAGCCCATTCTATTTAGTTGCATTAAATATTGGATCTATGTTGCACGTCTCTAATTCTTGAACCTTTTTGTTTCTCCTTCATTAAAGATCTATGTTGCCATTTTCTTTCCTTTTCTTTTTTAATCCTTTTTGAATGATGGAATGATGGAACATTGTTGATTCTGATGTTCATGCATTCCAATCGGGTTAGTTTTTTTTTTTTTTTTTTTTTTTTTTTTTTTTTTGTTATATATGAATAATAGTGCATGCAGAACGTTTTCAGTCATGCATTTAAAAAAGAACTTTTCAGTTTTCTTGATAACTTTGGAGGCACATTTAGAAATTCTGAAGGCTACATTTTGATTGAAGTAACCTATTCAAAATACAAGAGAGATGATAAAGAAACATAATAAAATTAAAACCTATTCAAAATCCATACTCAAACTTATTTTAAATTCAAATCAGAATTTGGTAATAAAAACTGCAACGGCCATTTCTTTCTTCAATAAACCAATCAAAGAGGCTTTCCTTTTCCCAGTTATTTGCTGTCGTGTTTCTCGAGATCCCAATGAAAATTCTTAATTTCATCACTCTACATCATCCATCACCTCGTATCCAATTTATTGCAACGTGTATGTGAAAGGAAAATCTAAAATGGACAATCAAAACACACAAAAGAAACCGCGATTGTTTGTGTAGTTGTGTTTGGACTTTGGACGACACCTTCTACAGTTACCATTTTGAAGTTGGTGACATTTCATTTGTAAACAGAGCATTGAATGGATGAGATGACAAAGAAGGAAGTTAAAAAAAAAAAAAAAAAAAAACAGTCCAGTGGCAGTGAGATGAAAAGCATCAAATCCAGCCAATTAATTGGAATGGAATGAGAAGCTTCTAGAGTGGAGTAGAAAAACAAGTGTGACCAATAAGGATGACTAGTCTAACAAAATCTTTCAATTTACACCCTGATTAAGTGAATTTTAGTGCATATTGGAGAGAAATATTGCTTTTTCTTTAATTGATGATTTGGGCATGAAGCCCTTTTTCCTTTATAATGCATCTCTGAATTTGGAGAGAAGTATTGATTTTTCATGCTTTGAAGATTTGGGCATGAGCCCATCTAGGGTTGAGAGGACGAAGAATTTGGAAATTGGGATGGATTCGACCTACTGTGACTGAATCCCTCATTTACCCAGTCTTACTCAATTCTAGAAATAAGGTAGAATTCTTCTTTCTTCTCTTCCTATATATTGCTCACATTCAATTATATTTCCTTCATCCTGATGGTTGAATCAACTAAGACAAACATGGCCTTTGAGCCTATTTCTGATTGACCAAAAGGCCTTATATACAGATGTAAAGACGTCTAAATATATACTTTGATTTGAAGATATATATATATATATATTTTGCAGTTTCCTCTTTGGGGTTCTTACAGGTCCTTAGTGAAGATTTCTTTCATTGCTTGCAGCCTAAGATTGACCCATGATCAAACCTCCCTTCCCATGACCACATAACTCTACCCTCCCCCAACCCCCACTTTCTCCTTCCCCATATTTTTCCACCACAGCTCTTAATCATTATCTTCTTAACATATTTGAGGGAAGGGGATAAGTAAAATCTCATCATGCATGTTAAACTTCCATAGATTTTATCAATGATAACAAGTGAGCAAGACACTTGTAGCAACCTGCAAACCACTAGTTCCATACACTCTCCATCCCTCAATTCACATTTGGCCACATTCCCCCTTTGTGCAGGCAAACTACTTTAGACATCTTTATGGCCACAATTGCTCTACAAAAACAAAAGAAGACCAACATAGCAATGAAGGAAAAATTAAGAACTTTTTGTGAATCAATCCATTATCAGCATAGATCCATACGAAAGAAACAAGACCCCCAACTAACAGAATCAAAAGTAGCGCTGAATTAAATCCATTGTATATTGCAACCTCTTAGTATTCATCCTCTACAAGTCACTTCATCTTCTAATAGAAAATCAAAAGCCAACAAATCCAAATGGGGAAAGTGAGTTTCAATGTAAATCCATTGTCCGTTACAACTCCTCTGCTTGTGGCCATTAAGTCTATGTAAATGGCACCCACATTGACTTTGTCTTTTATATGTATGTCTCAATTTCAAACTTGAATAGTTATATGTATGTCTCAATTTGATTTTGAAAACATTGAAATACTGCAATTTGATTTTGAAAACTTTGAAATACTATAATTTGATTTCAATCAAATTTTATGTTCTTGGGTTACCCGGACTTGCTCTAAACGCATTCTGCATAATTGCAGACTCGCCAGCTGATTGATTCAAACATTTATTGGTTTGCCATTCCAAATATTGGTTCTATAATCAAGGGTCTTTCTCAGGTGTTATTTTGGAGACAGTAATTGTATATCATGTGTTTTGCCTTGACCTCTGATTTATTTAATATCTTGGTGTAATGGTTCAATTGAGGTTAAAAATGTGAAAAAAAATAGATTTATTTAATAAAATTTGTTTGTATTTTTGTTTTTGTAAACCATATGGTGTAAAGGTGCTCTCAATATCAGTCCAACAAAACAATCTTTTCCATATATTTTTGGCTCCTACTTTGTGCAAATTTATTGTGAGGGAGCATCTGATATTAGCTAAGTGATTGGATTTATGTGCTTTGAGGTAGAGTTGCCTGTTAAGCGTTTGGAATCTTTGCCATCTTCCAATGTTATTATGTGCTGAATTGAGTACCGGGCATGCTCCCTAGTTCATATTTATACTAGAATATATATTAACTGAGTTTCCAATGTTAATATGAGATGTTGTACAGTTTTCAAAAGATAGCCTACATTTGATTCATCATAGCTGTCCATCACACATCATTTAACAACATATATGTGTTTGGATAGATCAACAGTGATATTGAGTTTTGGATGCTAATGGGTCAACATCACTTAAGGAAAAAACAACCAAACAAATAACACTAAAAGTATCAAATACAAGCAAAAGGACCATCCTTATCCACACTTTGTTTGGCTAGTGAGTATGCGGAAACATTAGCCAAATGGAAAACATTCTTGAATACCATTCACGTCAAAGAATACAAAGCTCTAATCTCATTAAGGATGTAGAGAAATTTCCAAAGAGCCTTGCTTTTCTGTGAAACCCAAGAAATAACATTGGATGAATCACTTTCCACAATCAAGTTTTCACCAAGCCACCCAGAATATAGTCAACATTCCAGGTGTAATTTATTTGGGGGCACTTTATTTGAGTTTGGGTTTGGATTTTTAATATAAATTCAGGTAGGGGTACTATAACTTAGATTTGATTTGGCTCTCATTTCTAGTTGGGGTACAAATCAGACCTGATCCAAACCCAACCCATTTTTGTCCTTTGTTTTGTCTTTTTTTACTCTAATAAAATACTCACACAACCACATGCACACACTCACCCAAGTCCCTCACCATTAGCTCTGCATATAGAGATTGATCCATTTCAATGAAAGGGAGATGCCTCACCACTGAGCTACTAGTGGATTAGCCTTAAATCTTGTTCACAATATAGTAAAGGCAAGGGGGGCCCTGATCTCTTGATCAAGGAGTTAAGGTCAATGCAGTTGGTTGACTGCCAACCTGATCAAAGGTCAAGATCATTCAAGGTGCTCTGGTTCTATGTTAAATAAGAGATTAACCCATAAATTAATATTGTGCTTAAGCAAAACACGAATTGTTAGGAGTAAAATAAGATCCAATCTAATATGGTTCTAGATTTTGGAAGATCATCATGACCTTCTCATAACACACCCATATCCTAAAAGATCTCAACATTTCTCCCCTCATGAGTTAAAAAAGAATGCTGGGTAAATTAAATTAGAGGTACCTTTGCCCTTTCATCTTGGATTGGAGCTATATTAACATTGCTGGTGTAGTTGAGAGGAATTGCCCATACAACTGTACCATTGCTATCAAATGAATAAACAATTCTTTCTAGAATATGTGTAGATGCTCCCATCATCTCCAACAAGAGGATCTAAAAGCCTATTTGGAGTTTTCTTGAAAGGGTCTTGGGCTGATTATCAAAAGGATCACGATATTAGATTTCCAGATTTTCTTACAAAGATCTCCAAATAACCTTATAAAGGTACTGTATTTGATTATTATTACTGTTAATTATGCCCTTACAATGTTTACATCATATTACTACTTTGATTATTATCTTGAATTTATATTTCATTAGGTACTTATATACACTGAAGCATTGTGTGAGCTGTAAAGCTTTTCCAGAAGGGTCAATGCAACAGGTTACATTGCTGCAGAATGCTTGACGTTCTACTCAATATATTTGAAGGAACTTGCTCGTCTCAGATGGGTGTCGGAACCGAACTCGCCAAGAACCTTGTGTGTTCTAGTGTGAGGTAGACCTGTGAACTCACTGCGAATGCTCTCAGATCTTCTGGATGATCAACCAAGGGTTCCCATCTCCCTTAATAGAACAATCCGTAGGAGTTACAACTCTATCCTGATTCTACCCCTCTTGGAATCCCACATCTCCTGACCAGCGTGGGAATTCTGCCAACCGAGAGTCTAAACCTGATCCAAACTCTACCACTAAGAGTTTAATCCCTATCTGACTCAACCAGATCAAGATTTGTTGGGAGTTCATCCACGGCACATTTTCGGGCTCGATCTGGCGTGGGCCCAATGGCAGTCCGGCCACACAATTTTCCTAGCAATCTCTCACTTGGCACGATGCCATGTAAATCAAACATGCCAATGTACATCAACATATACTCCAGTCTTTACATACATCTTCAGCCTACTAAAGGCTTAATGAAGGAATACATGTGAATTCCACCAATGGGATTTTCGAGATTAAAATCTTACGTTTCTCTCCCACATTTTAGGTATACAGATATCACAATTCAATATCATGAGGGATTGTGGAATTGTGGTTCCATTCACCGATGTAATGGCAAACTCATAACATTTGCACCGGCTCATCGGTTCTCACCAACTTCAAATATCCATGAAGAGATCCAACCTGACGGCCACTTGGTTTACTGCATCGCAAGTTGTATCTCAGCTTCTGTTCTCAACAGAGATATCATGTCTGTTTTCTTTATAACAGAAAATCAAGACCTTTGCCAATGGGTTAAAATATACCAGACATGAACTCCCTCTCGTCCAAGACACTATCCCAATAGGCAACTATACAACTATGCGGTTCCAAGACAATAATCGTGCCACAAAAAACGGTTTAGCAAATGTCTTTGATGTACCCAGATTCCTCTTATTCATAATAGGCACGCCCGAATAACTTTAGGAATTTGATTATGAGAACAACGACAATCCATTTCCGATCTCATAAATCCGGAA
The DNA here is from genome assembly GCA_028538565.1 of Umbellularia californica. Taxonomy (NCBI): domain Eukaryota; kingdom Viridiplantae; phylum Streptophyta; class Magnoliopsida; order Laurales; family Lauraceae; genus Umbellularia; species Umbellularia californica. Next base: position 44,680,131 of record JAPQWN010000004.1, read on the forward strand.
TTACAGCATTATATGCACAATGAGGATGTCATAAAATATGCTCCTCCCACTATCCTCGAGTAAGGCCTGTCTCCGGTCATGAGCATGTCCTTCTCACTAATGGGATCCTAATTGTTGGATAATTTCATACACATGCAAATGGAAGTGTCGATTGGCTTGCACATCTCCATATCCAACTATTTTAACACAGTGTCCTACTTGGACCCATGTGACAAAGTCCGTACCAGATTCGGTTTACATGGTTGCTGTATATGCCCATTACGTCATGCTTCAACTCATGTTTTCCATCTCAAATCAAGACTTCAACACTATTGCTTGGAAATTTCTTCCAATTCGCCACCAATAATCAATATGTCATCCAATGACAAATATGTAACTACTCCCACCGCTTTGACCTAATTGCATATCTCATATGCCAGGGATAAACTAATTTCACGTATGGCCTCTTGAAATTCCCATGTTAAAATAATTGCTACACATTTATCCTCATGATCTTTGCACCATCAAATCCGCAAATTACATGTAAAGCTTTTCCTACTTTTCGCTATTTAGGAACTCAGCCTTTATATCCACCAGGTGCAATAACAGATTCTTACAACCAACTATTGCTCTTAAGATTCACATGGATAGGAATTTTATGCTCAAAGAGATATTCTCCACGTAACCAAATCCTTTCATTTCTAAATCCTTGTGCCACCCACCGTGCTTATCTACCAATCTGTAATTGTCATTTTACAGATAAGAACCCATAGCCTTTTCAATTCTAACGTAGATCGACTAATTGCCATGCCCGGTTCTTATTTTATATTCATTTCTATAGTGTACAGTTAATCACAATATAGTGTAGATTGACAACGAATGACAGATTAAGTTCTTACATGATTTTTACCAAATAACTACACCAATCATCTAACCACGTCGAATGTTATCAATCCTACATGACTCCCAATAACCCGAGTTGTTCATTGTCAAGTAGGCCCTGGCCAGGACTTACACTTTCAACACTGCCAACGTTGAAACTCCCACTTTCCGTAACACCCTCTATCCTCAGAGATGTTGTGGTGCATCTCTAGGATTTGTATGGGATCCACAAGGAAGCACACATTCCGACCTTTGGTTATATTCGATATCCATGATTGATCACACAATATCCCTTTGGATGATTCAATTTTCCAATGAAAGAATGATCTTTTTCGTTTCCATTTGCAGTTGGTATTATAATTGTGGCCCGCAATAATTTGTGTACAACACATTCCCACAAAGTATTAGGTCAAGTTTTGGGTTTGGCACCAGTCCATAACTCATAAATGGGTATATTGGGCTAAATTTTAGGAGTTGTTCGACTCAATATATATTGTGCACTCAATAATATCTCCCCCTTACAGCACACAGCGGAAGATACGTGTGGTTAACATGGATCTAATATATCCAAACATAAAATGATTTTAAAATTTTCCAATCACACCATTTTTAGCTGTGGGGTGTACAAAATCAAATATAAATATATGATCCTCTCCATGCACAATATTCTTGAATCGTTCATAGGTACACTCCCCCACTTAACGGATCTCATCCATTAGCTTTTCAGCCCTATTGGTCTATGACTCAGCAGTATACCACTCAAAACATTTATACAGTGCCTTAAGCTTATATCAAATCAAATAAATTTAAATGTATTTGCTAAAGTCACCAATTGAAGTAACAAATCACTCCCACCCATTTAAATCCGAACAAATAAAACGGTCAGCATATTATAGAGTGTATGATATCACTCAACCATACTTCTAGTTATTCTGGAAAAGAGTATGTACAGTCATTTTTCTCCTAGACAAGGTTCCAATATACCAAGGTCAGGTAAAGGTATCATCCCAACCAGTCCATTTATTCTGTCTCGTTGATGTGTCATATTTTCAATGCCATAAGTGTACCAAACCACACATCCAACACATACAGAATAATTAAAACTAAAAGATTTATACATTACAAGCTATATCAAGCAAGTAAATATCATCTCAAAAATCTGCAACAATCTCCCATGCATGCAAATCACAACTATATTGCCTCAGAACGGATTTTCTTAATCTATTCTATCACCATTTGATCCACAAATTTTACTCATCAGAGAGTAGTAATTAATAAAGTATCCCCAAAATTTAACAAATTGGATTTTCAGAGTCAAATATAATTTAGACTCGTGTCATTTTTTAAACACATAACAAATTTGTTCCATATTTATAGATGCTTACAATCTCCGAATTTTGTTTTCATGAATTCAAAAATTCAATTTCCATCCTTGAGATCACATGGAAAACCACAAATCAATCCACCAGTTCCGTTCTTGTACCTTCATCAGATCCACCGTTATATGACTATAACCTTTGTATCCGATCCACTAAGTTGTTTATCCCAACATATTTTCACGTCCCCTTAACTTAAATAAATTATTGTTATTTCTTGCCTCAAATTTCATTGAAATTTAAATATTTAAGAGGCTTGGGACTTAAGAGATATACCCCCGCTGATGGACCCGAAAAAGGGGGAATCTTCCGTCCTCTCCCTCCGCACCCTGGGGGCTGACCTGGGTCTCGGCGGAGGAGGGAAAATCTCGGGCGTCAACATTTTTGTACGGGTATGCCAGATTTACTTTCTACTTAGAATTTGGAATGGTGATAATCCGGAGATTCACCTTCACAAGTTTGTTTTTCTAACTTTTCAAATTGCATTAATATTAAGAAAAGAGACAAGTTTGTTTTTTTTAGAATGCCGTAGGAGGCGTTTTTGTTTGTTTGCCGTAAAAGGCGATTTTGCCGTGAAAGGCGATTTTACAAAACTCATCAAATATGAAAGACAAGAATTGTGATTTCTTTTTTTCTCTTTAAGAAATACAAACTACAATAGAAAAGTAAGAAAAGGGATCTAACTTCTCAGGAGATTGTGGTGACACGTTGAGATCGACGGTCACAAGTCATGTATGGGCTTCGCCATCGTCCTTCAAATGAGAACATGTGATGCTTTGATTCTTTGGCTTGGCTCCTAACCCCGGTTTTTTAAAGGACAAGGACCAAGAGGAGGTCCTATATCCAATGAAAAACCAAGTAAACGGGCTGAAAAGCCGCGTTTAGGCCATGTTGGAGAAGGAGGAGACCTTGGGGGGGTGGCCCCCCAAGGGACGTTGATCACCTTGTGGTGCTTCCGGGAGCAAAGTAACAAGACTTCGTCTCTCTCTTGGATTTTCTGGATTTTTAGAGCTTGCACTTGGGATCTATTTTCATCATGCTTTCTTCTTGGAATGGACCTCCTTTTATAGGCTTTTGGTAGCCATGAGGTGTTTATTGGTATTGATGGCCATGATGAAAGAATTGATGAGGAGTTACAAATCGATTTTGTAACTCCTTTTTCAAGGCTTGTGATTGGCCGATGAAGGTAGTGGGCATTTAATCACCTTTATGCTTCATGATGATGGGAGTTTCATGGGTTTAATGCCATGATTGCTTGGATTTGTAACTCCCAAATGCTTGAATCTGATTGGGCCGTCCAAAATAATGAGTTAATGACCGCATTAAGTTGTCATAAACGGGTCAATTAACGTCATTAAGTGGTCGCCAAGGCATGTGAAGAGTCGCGGGCCGTGCTGCGCCTTTTGAGATTCTTCTTGCGATCATCACAGGTGGATCCACGCATTGTTTGATGTCGGATTGCGATGCAATTTCAGACATTGATTGATGTTGGCGGGCCGGTGACATCTGTCTTGTCGATTTCACGATCGGTCGGACAGAAAGTGCACTTTCTTGGTCAGCCGGTTGGCTATCTTGAGGCGATCGGTGATGATTTCATGCTTTTGACGGCGGATCCGAGATGTCGACGAAGACCAGTCGTTTTCAATCATCAAACATTGCATTTTCCGAAAATCACAGAGGCCGGAACACCCGAAACGCGAAAAGAATCGGAAAACGGACGATTTGGTGCAAAATCCGGTGACCCGGATTTGCAGGGTCGCCGGGCGACCATGCACCCAGGGTCGCCGGCGACCTTGGGCTTTGGCCCTTTTGGTCGCCGAGCGTCGTTTTCGGCCGTTTTTTCGTCTTTTTCGTTCCTTTTTTCTTCTGTATTTTTCTTGACATTTTTCCTCAATTATTGACTTCATTTTCTTGGAGAAAACTTGACGAGAACCCGCACGAAATCGGAGCACAAAGTTTCCCATTTTTTGGGAAAGCCGAAGACTTTGTAGCCGATTTTCCGTCAAGAGTCGAAACTAGGTCAAACGATGTCGGAATGACCTGAAAATTGAGATGAAGCTTCTTGATCAGTGGATAGGACCAACCATGGGCTTTTATTTGAGTTTTGAAGCCGTTTGGGGTCCCATCGATGCTTCACTTGATTTTGCTGCGGGGAAAATGCCGAGCTTTGATATGTGGTCAAACGATGTCCGATTGACCTGAAATTTGACAGAGAGCCTATTGGAGTCATTTTGAGACGTTCCATGGGCTCCGTTTTGGATGTCATGGTCCTGGGTTGCTCCGCCGCCGGTAGGCTTGATTTTCTCTCGAAGCATCGAAACCTGGTCAAACTTTGTCGGAATGACCTGAAATTCGACGTGCAGTCTTTTGGAAGCATGTTGAAGCCACTCATGTATTTTGTTTGATGAGTGATGGCTTCGGTGGTTCCTGCCGGCAAGAGGCTTGATTTTGCTGCTCGAGCATTGATGGAGGGTCAAACGTTGTCGGTTTGACTTGAAATTTGGAATGGAGCCCTTTGGAGACATTCTGGAGTCATCCGTAGGCTCTGATCAAAGTTTTGGCGTCTTTGATGATGTCACCGCCGGGAGCGCTTGTTTAGCTGTCGGAGCAGTGAAGTTAGGCCAAACGTTGTCGGAATGGCCCGAAACCTCAGGTGTACCCCTCTTTTGGCTGCCTTGAAGGATCCTTCAGTTTCTGTCTGATTCTGACAAAATCTGATGCTTGAAGTAGCCTTGCCTATTTTTAGTAGGATGCAGCTTCACGAGGCTTCTTATGTTGAGGAGACATATTGACTTTTTTGGTGTCAACACCCGCTGAAGTGGAAGACCAGGACAATAGACATAGAAATTGGAACACATGGATTAATTAGTTTTCCAATCGTGGTCAACACTTTATAAGTGATTCGATCAACTTAGTTGCCAATCACTCATCCATCAGGCAATCAATAGTACATGCATGCATCATAAATTATTTTTATCCGAGATCTAATAGTTTTTTTCAATGTCTTTCCACTAACCAGAGATCATGTCTCTTTGTGCCATTGGATTATGCTCACATACTTTCAATCAAGTCCTCGACCCCTTGATCCGCAGTTTAAATATTTAGCGGATCAATTATTATACCCCCACTACACAAGGTAATGCTTAAATTACCATAAAATAATACTGCAGTGGTTGTCAAGGGTTCATCAAAAGAAATAACACGTTGGATCTTATCTCAACAAATAAATGCACAAATCCTACATAAGGCACCCATCCGATAACTCCACATAATGGGTTCTTCTCATCGAAGATATCGCTATTGGTGAGGTAATACAGTGCAGATTTTATAAGACATATCCATCACATAAATAAAAGAAAAGTCAAGATACCACTGACCGTGATCGCTGACCAAAAACTTTTCTAACCGTTGGATCATCAATCCCTCACTGCCTTTGTATAGATCTCATTGTCAGGAGTCCGCATGGGCAAACGGATTGTCCATCGGAGTTTAGATGACCCAGATATCGCACGACAAAAGTCAACCATCAGAGATGGCTACCGTAGATCCAAAATAAATATCTGACTATTGGATCCCAAATTTGTCAACGTTGCTAGGTGGTTTTTGTCACCACGAATCCCCATAATCAAACTGACGTCACCCGTTCAGCCCTATTGCGCTTCCTGCAGGCTACGCTCTGAAAATCCATATGCTAGGCTTGAAACGAGCTGGTTGCACTCCTTTTAGGTCCGGCAGATCTGGCCTGCTGGGATCTGGTTGTTGCACATATCTTGAGGAGAACACTACAGCGACCTTTCTACAACGAAGTGGACGGGCTGAAGACATGTCGGGTCAACGTGGCCTGGCCCAGAACTTGGCTTAAAGCAGAGAATAAATGAGGGAATGGGTTCTATCAAGCACGCATCCCGAGACTAAGAAAGAACAGCAATGGTGTTGGAGATGTTGACCCTTGCTTCCTCCTTGTAAATCGTGCACGGACCTCCTGATACCCACAAAACTTCCTCTTGTTTCCTCCTTGCAACAGCAACACATGCTCCGATTTTTATCTCTCTTTGCACGGCCCCCGAGACAGAAAGGCATGGAGCTTATGTAATTCCACCTCCTCTATCAGGCGTGATTGCCAAGGCGAGTTGAGAGAAAAAAATGGATAGTTTTTCTCTCTCATACGTCTTTTCCTCTCAATGGTACGAGTTAACGACTGTGATGGCTCGTCTGGCCTCGATTTCTGTACCAAAAAAAAAAAAAAGAACTCAGTCTTCTTCCTCATTGTTTCTGCAAAAAGTCTACTTGTCCCGGGACTGGCCCGACTCCACATGGGAGGGCATTATGGTCATTTGAAAGAGTCCCGAGACAAGTAGCATCTCTCTTGTTTCTGTTATAGAAACCAGTGTTAGGATTTTGTGTATTGGCTAAATTCATGGGTTGGACAAAACTCTGGGTCTTTGAGTTGTAATGTTTTATTTAGAAAAGACCTCTGAAGTTAGAAGATCTAAAGGACTCAGAAGGAGAAAGCCTGAAGGAATTAGAAGAAGTCTGCTGGAGAAAGAAAGCTGAATTTCCGGAACATATCCAGAGAAGGGTTCGCTCGAGCGACCATTTCATTGGCTCGAGCGAACAATGTTCTGTCTTGCCCAGTTCTGAAACAGTGGGTTGTTCGCTCGAGCGAACCGAGAGATCGCTCGAGCGAACCTGACGCAGACAGTGGTTCAAGATTGGAAACTTGATATTCTAATTGTGCTCAAACTGCTGATTTCCATCCTAATCAAGTTAGGAAACATTAAGCACGAACCAAGGGCTATTTAAAGGGTTCTAAGGCTATTCCAAAAGGGACCTCACCTCTCAAAGTGCTGAGTTAGTGTTTATCATTGAGAGAGTTCTTCTCTAGAGCTTTATGAAGTTGTGCTGCCAAGTTCTCTAGAGTCACTTCTTCTGCATCCTTTGTAGAAGATTATCTTCCTGAGAGAAGATTTGAGGAGTCAAGTGCTGGTCTGGATCTGGTGCAATCAACGGTGTGAAGTCGTTGAAGCGTGAAGCAACACAAGGTAACTTCAGTCCTTGGGTAGGGGATATCTAGGGAGGAGATCTGAGTTTCTTGTAATTGCGAGATTCATAGTGCTTGATTTGATCCAGTTTGGATCGGTGGTTTTTCACCCGGTTAGGGTTTTCCACCTAAAAATTGGTGTCCTTATGGTGTGTGCTTATTGATTTATTTTCCGCTGCATATTGTTTATTTCTGCACACATTGGATTGATTGTTTGAGTAGACCAATCTAGAGATCTCGGAGACCCCTCCACTTTTTCAATTGGTATCAGAGAGGGTTGCACTATTTTGTTGTGTCTGATCCTACTAGATTTCTAGAATGGTGCTCAATAGAGAAGGGACATCAACTTCCAAGCCTCCTTTGTTTGATGGCTCTAATTATTCTTATTGGAAGCAAAGGATGATTGGGTTCTTTAAATCCATTGATGATGATGTCTGGGATATTGTTGAAGATGGGTTTTCTAGACCAACATCTGTGGTTGATGGAAAAATTGTTCCTAAACCTAAAGCTGAATGGTCTAAGGATGAGAAGTATAGATCCAATTGCAATAACAAGGCTGTGAATTGCATATACAATGGAGTCTCTGCTGATGAGTTCAGAAGAATTTCTACTTGCAAATCTGCAAAAGAAGCATGGGACGTCTTACAGACAGTCTATGAGGGTACAGACACGGTGAAGCAATCTAAATTGCAAATGCTGAATAGAGATTTTGAAACCATCGTGATGGAAGAGAATGAGACCTTTGATCAATTTTATGCCAATCTGAATGAAATTGTCAATTCTGTGTTCATTCTGGGGGAAGAAATACCAGAACACAAGGTTGTCAAGAAAATTTTGAGGTCTCTACCTTCCAGATTCGATTCTAAAGTTGATGCTATTGAAGAAAATAAGAATCTGGATACCCTCAAGGTGAATGAACTGGTTGGAAATCTTCAGACATTCGAAGCAAACCGGTTAAATAAAGGCAAATCAAAAGAAAAGGGCATTGCCTTGAAAGTCACATCAGAATCAAGAAAGAAGCCTGTAAAGAAAATTGAGTCTGATTCTGAAACTGAAGCTGAAGATGATATGGCTGAGTTTGTGAAGTATTATCAAAAATACATGAAGACAAAGAGAGCCAATAAAAAGAATTACAAATTTGAGAAGAAGGATTCTGCAAAAGGAACAAAGTGTTTTGAATGCCAAGGCTATGGTCACTATGCAAATGAGTGTGCCAACAAGAAAAAGGCTACAAAGCAAAAGGCTCTAAACACAACTTGGGATGAAGAATCTTCTGAAGAAGAAACAGAAAATGCAAAAGATCCCGAGGATGATCCTTCTAACAATGTGAATGGCAAGTTTTTAGCATTCATGGCTAAGTCTGTGTCTGACAGTGATGCTGATGAAGATAATGAAGATGAGTTGTCAGATCAAGAAAAAGATTGGGAAGAGTTGTACCATGCTACCTATGCTGATTGTGTCAAGATGACCAAGTATGGTAACAAGATCACTATCAAGTACAAGGCTGCTCATGAAGAAAATTCTGCTTTGAAGAATGATTTAGAGCAAGCGCTTGAAAAGATTCAGCTTTTGGAAAGTCAGAAAAATTGTATGGCTGAAAATTTGACTACTGATGGTCAAAAACTTGGGAAGGCTGAAAAAGAAATAGTGAATCTGAAGGAAGAGATAGTGATGATGAAAGCTGAAAATCAAGACCTGCAAGGGAGACTGAAGATCACTCTGTCTGAGCTAGAAGTCAAGCAAGCCTCTCTCAACAAGATGAACACTGGTTCGAAGATCCTCACAAACATCTTGTGTAGTCAGAAGCCTTCTTTTGACAGAAGCGGTCTTGGTTATGATCATGGTGCATCCACTTCAAATGCTAAAGGTAAAACAGTTTTTGTTTCAAGTGTTGCACATGCTACTCCACATACTTCACGTACAAATAATGTGTTGAGTAGTATAAAGAAAAAGAATGTGTCACGCGCTGCACGCACATCCACTTGTCATCATTGTGGATTAAAAGGACACATTCGTCCCCATTGCAAGAAGTTGCACCGTCTACCTAAGACCAAGCAATGGCGGAAGAATTTTTCTCCACCCAAGACTACTCCAATTTGGGTTAGAAAATCAGACTTGCCTAAGGAGTTTGCTCACACTCTGCTGAAAGATCAAACTACACAAATGTGGGTGGCTACATGTTCAAAGCCCTGATCAAGGAGACCAAGCTCCCACCCCCGGCTCTGCTACGAAGATACATTCAGGGGGAGTTGCTATTGAGGGGGAGCTATAGATCCTAATTGACAAGAAAGCTGCTGGTATTTTTTAGCTTTGTCAAATTATGGACAAAAAGGGGGAGAATGACTGATCAAGGGGGAGTTGGAGAAATGACTGATCAAGGGGGAGTTGGAGAAGATCAAGCTGAGAAGATCAAACTGAGTCAGAGACAATGCAGATCTACATTGCTGAGTTTTTTTTAATGTATTTTGGGTTTTCATTATGGGTAGATCAAATTGTATTGTCCTAGGGAGTTTTGTCCATGAATTGCCAAAGGGGGAGATTGTTAGGATTTTGTGTATTGGCTAAATTCATGGGTTGGACAAAACTCTGGGTCTTTGAGTTGTAATGTTTTATTTAGAAAAGACCTCTGAAGTTAGAAGATCTAAAGGACTCAGAAGGAGAAAGCCTGAAGGAATTAGAAGAAGTCTGCTGGAGAAAGAAAGCTGAATTTCCGGAACATATCCAGAGAAGGGTTCGCTCGAGCGACCATTTCATTGGCTCGAGCGAACAATGTTCTGTCTTGCCCAGTTCTGAAACAGTGGGTTGTTCGCTCGAGCGAACCGAGAGATCGCTCGAGCGAACCTGACGCAGACAGTGGTTCAAGATTGGAAACTTGATATTCTAATTGTGCTCAAACTGCTGATTTCCATCCTAATCAAGTTAGGAAACATTAAGCACGAACCAAGGGCTATTTAAAGGGTTCTAAGGCTATTCCAAAAGGGACCTCACCTCTCAAAGTGCTGAGTTAGTGTTTATCATTGAGAGAGTTCTTCTCTAGAGCTTTATGAAGTTGTGCTGCCAAGTTCTCTAGAGTCACTTCTTCTGCATCCTTTGTAGAAGATTATCTTCCTGAGAGAAGATTTGAGGAGTCAAGTGCTGGTCTGGATCTGGTGCAATCAACGGTGTGAAGTCGTTGAAGCGTGAAGCAACACAAGGTAACTTCAGTCCTTGGGTAGGGGATATCTAGGGAGGAGATCTGAGTTTCTTGTAATTGCGAGATTCATAGTGCTTGATTTGATCCAGTTTGGATCGGTGGTTTTTCACCCGGTTAGGGTTTTCCACCTAAAAATTGGTGTCCTTATGGTGTGTGCTTATTGATTTATTTTCCGCTGCATATTGTTTATTTCTGCACACATTGGATTGATTGTTTGAGTAGACCAATCTAGAGATCTCGGAGACCCCTCCACTTTTTCAATTGGTATCAGAGAGGGTTGCACTATTTTGTTGTGTCTGATCCTACTAGATTTCTAGAATGGTGCTCAATAGAGAAGGGACATCAACTTCCAAGCCTCCTTTGTTTGATGGCTCTAATTATTCTTATTGGAAGCAAAGGATGATTGGGTTCTTTAAATCCATTGATGATGATGTCTGGGATATTGTTGAAGATGGGTTTTCTAGACCAACATCTGTGGTTGATGGAAAAATTGTTCCTAAACCTAAAGCTGAATGGTCTAAGGATGAGAAGTATAGATCCAATTGCAATAACAAGGCTGTGAATTGCATATACAATGGAGTCTCTGCTGATGAGTTCAGAAGAATTTCTACTTGCAAATCTGCAAAAGAAGCATGGGACGTCTTACAGACAGTCTATGAGGGTACAGACACGGTGAAGCAATCTAAATTGCAAATGCTGAATAGAGATTTTGAAACCATCGTGATGGAAGAGAATGAGACCTTTGATCAATTTTATGCCAATCTGAATGAAATTGTCAATTCTGTGTTCATTCTGGGGGAAGAAATACCAGAACACAAGGTTGTCAAGAAAATTTTGAGGTCTCTACCTTCCAGATTCGATTCTAAAGTTGATGCTATTGAAGAAAATAAGAATCTGGATACCCTCAAGGTGAATGAACTGGTTGGAAATCTTCAGACATTCGAAGCAAACCGGTTAAATAAAGGCAAATCAAAAGAAAAGGGCATTGCCTTGAAAGTCACATCAGAATCAAGAAAGAAGCCTGTAAAGAAAATTGAGTCTGATTCTGAAACTGAAGCTGAAGATGATATGGCTGAGTTTGTGAAGTATTATCAAAAATACATGAAGACAAAGAGAGCCAATAAAAAGAATTACAAATTTGAGAAGAAGGATTCTGCAAAAGGAACAAAGTGTTTTGAATGCCAAGGCTATGGTCACTATGCAAATGAGTGTGCCAACAAGAAAAAGGCTACAAAGCAAAAGGCTCTAAACACAACTTGGGATGAAGAATCTTCTGAAGAAGAAACAGAAAATGCAAAAGATCCCGAGGATGATCCTTCTAACAATGTGAATGGCAAGTTTTTAGCATTCATGGCTAAGTCTGTGTCTGACAGTGATGCTGATGAAGATAATGAAGATGAGTTGTCAGATCAAGAAAAAGATTGGGAAGAGTTGTACCATGCTACCTATGCTGATTGTGTCAAGATGACCAAGTATGGTAACAAGATCACTATCAAGTACAAGGCTGCTCATGAAGAAAATTCTGCTTTGAAGAATGATTTAGAGCAAGCGCTTGAAAAGATTCAGCTTTTGGAAAGTCAGAAAAATTGTATGGCTGAAAATTTGACTACTGATGGTCAAAAACTTGGGAAGGCTGAAAAAGAAATAGTGAATCTGAAGGAAGAGATAGTGATGATGAAAGCTGAAAATCAAGACCTGCAAGGGAGACTGAAGATCACTCTGTCTGAGCTAGAAGTCAAGCAAGCCTCTCTCAACAAGATGAACACTGGTTCGAAGATCCTCACAAACATCTTGTGTAGTCAGAAGCCTTCTTTTGACAGAAGCGGTCTTGGTTATGATCATGGTGCATCCACTTCAAATGCTAAAGGTAAAACAGTTTTTGTTTCAAGTGTTGCACATGCTACTCCACATACTTCACGTACAAATAATGTGTTGAGTAGTATAAAGAAAAAGAATGTGTCACGCGCTGCACGCACATCCACTTGTCATCATTGTGGATTAAAAGGACACATTCGTCCCCATTGCAAGAAGTTGCACCGTCTACCTAAGACCAAGCAATGGCGGAAGAATTTTTCTCCACCCAAGACTACTCCAATTTGGGTTAGAAAATCAGACTTGCCTAAGGAGTTTGCTCACACTCTGCTGAAAGATCAAACTACACAAATGTGGGTGGCTACATGTTCAAAGCCCTGATCAAGGAGACCAAGCTCCCACCCCCGGCTCTGCTACGAAGATACATTCAGGGGGGTTGCTATTGAGGGGGAGCTATAGATCCTAATTGACAAGAAAGCTGCTGGTATTTTTTAGCTTTGTCAAATTATGGACAAAAAGGGGGAGAATGACTGATCAAGGGGGAGTTGGAGAAATGACTGATCAAGGGGGAGTTGGAGAAGATCAAGCTGAGAAGATCAAACTGAGTCAGAGACAATGCAGATCTACATTGCTGAGTTTTTTTTAATGTATTTTGGGTTTTCATTATGGGTAGATCAAATTGTATTGTCCTAGGGAGTTTTGTCCATGAATTGCCAAAGGGGGAGATTGTTAGGATTTTGTGTATTGGCTAAATTCATGGGTTGGACAAAACTCTGGGTCTTTGAGTTGTAATGTTTTATTTAGAAAAGACCTCTGAAGTTAGAAGATCTAAAGGACTCAGAAGGAGAAAGCCTGAAGGAATTAGAAGAAGTCTGCTGGAGAAAGAAAGCTGAATTTCCGGAACATATCCAGAGAAGGGTTCGCTCGAGCGACCATTTCATTGGCTCGAGCGAACAATGTTCTGTCTTGCCCAGTTCTGAAACAGTGGGTTGTTCGCTCGAGCGAACCGAGAGATCGCTCGAGCGAACCTGACGCAGACAGTGGTTCAAGATTGGAAACTTGATATTCTAATTGTGCTCAAACTGCTGATTTCCATCCTAATCAAGTTAGGAAACATTAAGCACGAACCAAGGGCTATTTAAAGGGTTCTAAGGCTATTCCAAAAGGGACCTCACCTCTCAAAGTGCTGAGTTAGTGTTTATCATTGAGAGAGTTCTTCTCTAGAGCTTTATGAAGTTGTGCTGCCAAGTTCTCTAGAGTCACTTCTTCTGCATCCTTTGTAGAAGATTATCTTCCTGAGAGAAGATTTGAGGAGTCAAGTGCTGGTCTGGATCTGGTGCAATCAACGGTGTGAAGTCGTTGAAGCGTGAAGCAACACAAGGTAACTTCAGTCCTTGGGTAGGGGATATCTAGGGAGGAGATCTGAGTTTCTTGTAATTGCGAGATTCATAGTGCTTGATTTGATCCAGTTTGGATCGGTGGTTTTTCACCCGGTTAGGGTTTTCCACCTAAAAATTGGTGTCCTTATGGTGTGTGCTTATTGATTTATTTTCCGCTGCATATTGTTTATTTCTGCACACATTGGATTGATTGTTTGAGTAGACCAATCTAGAGATCTCGGAGACCCCTCCACTTTTTCAACCAGAATACAGACCGAAAAGAAAACTCACGAAGAAAAAGACTCAGATCTCATCGATCCAATGCCTTATCGGAAGATCCGACCGTCAAACGCATTGAGACAAGACTCTGATACCAATTGAAGGAACTTGCTAGTCCCAGATGGGTGTCGGAACCGAACTCGCTGAGAACCTTGTGCGTTCCGGTGTGAGGTAGACCTGCGAACTCCCTGCGAATGCTCTTAGATCTTCTGGATGATCAACCAAGGGTTCCCATCTCCCTTATATAGAGCAATCCCTACGAGTTATAACTCTATCCGGACTCTGCCCCTCCTGGAATCCTAAATCTCCTGACTAGCGTGGGAATTCTACCAACCAAGAATCTGAACCTGATCCAAACTCGAGTTTAATCCTTATCTGACTCAACCAGATCAAGACTTGTTGGGAGTTCATCCACGGCATATCGCTGGGCTCAATCTGGCGTGAGCCCAATGGCAGCCGGGCCACACAATTTTCCTAACAATTTTTGCATAGGATTGAGACCAAATTCAATAGAGTATAAAGAAATTATGATGGAAGTAACAGACAAACGCATCAAGGTTTATCCCTTTTTTCAAAGAATTATCGTCCACTAGGGAAAGGAGAATATGGATATATTGATGACAAAGCTTGGGAGCAAGCTCGCATTTACGTATTAAAGAACTGTGATGAGGTTCTGCCATTTCTTATGCATGACACTTATCCCAGTGTATTTGATATATATTTAGTGTTTTTCAGTTGTCCATTTTTATCTCTCTTTCAATGTATTTTCTTGGGTCTATAATTGTATATCTTTTTATATAGTGAACACAAGGAACAAATGGAAAGAGAAAGTCTAAGGAATGTAGTAAAGAGGCACGAAGAGAAGTTTCCTAAATGGTTTGAAGAACGTGTAAGTGTCATAAAACATAAATCTTATTACATCACACATTAGTTCCATCATATTATATTTACTTCATTCACATATATGAACAGGTTACATAGTTGTACAATCAAGGAAATGCACGTGTCAATAAGCAACTTCTGGAATTAGCACGAGGTCTTGATAGAAGAGTGACATGATACAAGGGTTGTGTCATTAATGGTCTATGGTTTCATACAAAAGATCGTGAGATGTTTCAGAAAACTCAGAATAGTGGCATGGTTGTGAAGGGAGATGATGAAACAATAAACCAAGATTACTATGGTGTCTCTACAGACGTTATTCAATTGGATTATTTTGGGGACAACAATGTTCTTTTGTTCAAGTGTGATTGGTGGGATGTCAGCAAAGAAGGTAGAGGAATACAAACAGATAAACACTACTATATCAGTGTCAATTTCACAAAGAAATGGAATACTAATGAGCCATTTGTGCTAGCTTCTCAAGCGGTACAAGTTTTTTACATCAAAGACTCCAAATTAGGCAATAATTGGCAAGTCGTGGTGAAGACACAAGCTCGAGACTTGTATGATGTATCGGAAGATGAAGATAAAGAGTCGATCGGTGATGATAAGCCATACCAACAAAATGAGTCATATAGTGTAGCTGATACATTGAGAGTTAGTGATGACGACTTTGAGGCGTGGCAAAAAGATGATATTCCCAAACTCTTATTGATGCAAATCTTATAGTGCATGAGGAAGTAGAAGATGAGGATGTAGATACTTTCATTAATGATGAAAGTGAGGAGGATGATACCTCCATTGATTATGATAATGGGGAAGATGAAATGAGCACTAATAATGATAGTCAGGCCAATAGCTTGGTGTAATTTGTATAAATAATATGTTCATCATCATTTTTTATGAATAAATACATTAAGGAAAGCTTATTTTTCATGCTCATATATTAATCCTTCTTTGATATAAGACATGTGCTTGATGTGTATGCATATATGCTTAATGAATAATCAATTTAATGCAAAGTTTTGCAGGATAGATCATTGACATGGCCAATTGTCACGCCCCCAAAACCGGGATCCGATCTCGGGGACGCGAATATGGGGTGTGATTGATAAATAATATTTCTCCCCAGGATCCGCGTGTGTGAGGAATACATAATTTCCAACACATCAAAACATTTCGCGGAAGCTTACGTGACGTTGCGACCCGGAGTCCGTGGCCATCGGATTCCGCGTCACACTTAACTTATCAACGTAAAGGTATCATAGTAATGTTCAAACTCAGACTGGAAACAAACCAAGATAATACATATATAGAGCTGACAGTAACATGCTTAATCATTACCCAAGCATGTTCAAGTTATAAATTAACAAATGCATTAATTACAATCCCAAGGAACAGGGCTAATAAAAGCCTTACAACATAACAAGCTAAGAACAAAGCTACCCATGTGTGTAATGTAACTCCGGAGTCGAGCCTGACGTCTATATGACATCACCGACACAACAAACCTGCAGAACTCGTGGCTTTGCAGCCACCTGCACACGTACTAGCTCAAGGCGAGAACCTGCTGATGGAACGCGCTCCGAGGCGCCGTGGGGCGGCTACCGGGGTCGGCGGAACGTGGGAGTCCGTCGGGTCCGGCCCTTTCGCGCCCTGGCGGGCCTGAAGCGTGCATCAACATTTCTTTTGTGTGGGTGTGCCAGATTTTCTATTTTACTTGGAATTGCAAGTGGTAATCCAGAGATCAACCTTCGCAAGTAAAAAAGAAATCAACTTCTTTCAAGTTTTCCATTGCACAAATATTTAAGAAAAGAGACGTTTTCTTGGTTTGCCGTGAAAGGCGATTTTGTTTGGCATTTATAGCCGATTTTGTGGCGTTTATAGCCGATTTTGGCGTTTATAGCCGATTTACAATTCTTATCAATAATGAAAGACAAGAGTTGTGTTTTTTGTCTCTTTAGAAAAATACAAACTACAATGAAAAGCAAGAAAAGGAAGATCTAACTTTTCAGGAGATTGTGGGGGATTCGTTCGGATTGACGGTCGCAAGCCATGTGTGGGCTTCGCCATCATCCATGCAGATGAGAACAGAGGATGCTCTTGATTCGCTTGGCTTGGCTATAACCTCAGATTTTTAGAGGACAAAGACCAAGAGAAGGTCCTATGTCCAATAAAAAGCTAAGTAGACGGGCTGAAAAGCCACGTCTAAGCCATTGGAGACAGCAGGAGAAGGCAAGGACCTTGGGGGGGTGCCCCCCAAGGGACTTTTGTCACCTTGTAGTGGTGGCTGGTGCAGAACTTCAGCAGAGTTTTTCTCTCTTTTTTCTTTCTCTAGATACGAGCTCTGGATTCTTTCCGATCGATCGATCTCGATTTTCTTGATCCCGATTTTCTGATCTCTTTCTCCGATCCGAATTTCAATGGAATGCTCTCCTATTTATAGGCTTTTGGTAGCCATTTAGGAGGGTTTATGAGCCTTAATGGCTTTAATGGGAGGAGTTACAAGATTTATTTCTTGATTTTGTAACTCCTTTTTCCTTGAATCTGATTAGCCGATGGAGATTAAGGGCTTTTAATCACCTTAATTACCATAATGGGAGGAGTTTCATGGTTTAAATGCCATGAATCAATTGACTTGTAACTCCCAAATGCTTGCTTTTGATTGGGCCGTCCAAAGAAATGAATTAATGACTATAATAAAGCTAGTCAATTAACCACATTAATTGGTCGCCGAGCAGTCGAAGAGTCGCGGGCCGTGCCGTGTCTTCTGGAATTCTTCTGGCGATGATCATCGATGGATCTTCATACTGATCGACATCGGATGAACATGTAACTTCAGACATTGATAGCTAAGAGCGGGCCGGTGACATCTGTCTTGTCGATTTCTCGATCGGTCGGACAGAAAGAGCACTTTTTTGGTCGACCGGTTGGCGATCTTGGAGCGATCAACGATGATTTTATGCTTTTGGAGGTTGACCCGTGATTTTGACGAATGTCGGAGGATATGAGTCAATTTCAAGCACTAAAAATCACATTTTCAGGAAACCACAGGGGCCAAAGTGCGCGAAACGCGAAAAAAGACGGAAAAACGGGTCACCGGCGGAAAATCCGGTGACCCGGACCTCCATGGTCGCCGGCGACCATGGGCCGGCGACCATGGGCCATGGTTGCAGGGGCCTGCGACCCTGGGGGAATTTTCCCCTTCAGAGCCCGTTTTGCGGTCGTTTTGAGGTCTTTTTCGTCGCCGTTTTCTTCTGTATTTTTCCTGACATTTCTTCTCATTTATTAGCTTGATTTCCCTGTAGAAAACCTGATGAGAATCCTTGCATTTTTAGAGTGCAAAGTTTCTAATTTTCCGGGAAAGCCGAAGACTTTGTCGCGTAGAGCTGCTGATTTTCCGCCAGAAGCTGAAACTTGGTCAAACGATGTCGGAATGACCTGAAATTTGAGGTGAAGCCTCCTGAGCAATAAATAAGACCAACCATAGGCTTTTGTTTGAGTTTTGAAGCCGTTTGGGGTCCCGTCGATGCTTCACTTGATTTTGCTGCGGGGAAAATGCCGAGCTTTGATATGTGGTCAAACTATGTCCGATTGACCTGAAATTTGACGGGGAGCCTTTTGGAAGCATGTTGAAGCCACTCATGCACTTGGTTTGATGAGCGAAGGCTTCGGTGGTTCCCGCCGCAGGGAGGCTTGATTTTACTGCTCGAGCATTGATGGAGGGTCAAACGTTGTCGGTTTGACTTGAAATTTGGCATGGAGCCCTTTTGAGACATGCTGGAGTCATCTGTAGGCTCTGATCGAAGTTTTGACGTCTCCGATGATGTCGCCGCCGGGAGCTCCCGTTTAGCTGTCGGAGAAGTGAAGTTAGGCCAAATGTTGTCGAAATGGCCCGAAACTTCATGTGTACTCTTCTCTTGGCTATCTTGAAGGATCTTGCAGTTTTTGTTTGATTCTGACAAGATTTGATTTTTTGGAGAAATTGCATTGCCTATTTATGGCAGGTTGCGACTTCATGCAGCTTTCTTGATGTTGAAGAGGCAAAGTGACATTTTTGGTGTCAACAAATGCCCCCTCGAGGTACAGCGACGAGTTGCTTGACTTTTGTAGTCGATGTGCCTCGAAGAGATTTTTGAAGGAGAGCTTGTGTCTTGACCAAGAGTCTTTGAGCAATCTTTCCTTTGGTAGAGTAGCCTTTGAGCTTCCAGGGGAATTTTATGGTAGTGAAAGGAATCACACACCATCTCGAGGCAAAGTTTTGAAGATGACATCAGGGATGTGGATTTGGGTTTCTGTTTTTGATCTTGTGACCTAACCATCTATATATGGCAGGTTAGGGGATCGGGTTTTGGTTTTGACCTTGTGACCCAACAAGCTGTATGTGGCAAGTTGGGGGATCATGATTTGGTTTTTTGTTTTGGTCTTGTGACCTAACAAGCTGTATGTGGCAAGTTAGGAGACCAGGATTTGGTTTTTGGTCACTCTTTGGGACTGTGTGGGTCCATTGGAGTGGTTTGGATTTTTGTGAAATGTCAATTTCAAGATTTTGGCTCAATTTGGTATATGAGGCTGGATGGTTTGATTTTTGGAAGCTCATGGGGCTTGGGATTTTTTTGTATGGTTCAATCAACTCAAAAGAGGCATGGAACCATTATTGTATGCTCTTGGTAAGAGGATTTTTTTTTCCTGACTAAAAGCCCATTTTTTTTTTTTTTTGTTAGTGCCTAGGTGGTCAAACCTGGCTCATATGGGCTAACCCATGGGACCTTAAGCTTTTTAGGATGGCTTAGATCTCATGTGGGGTCATTTTTGTAAAGAATATCTAAAGATATCTCATTTGGATAGAGAATATCTAAAAATATCGTTATGGAAGAGAATCTCTCATATTCCTTTAATTTGGGAGAGAATATCTCAAGGTATCTTTCTTTTTGGGAAAGAATCTCCAATATCCTTTTTTTGTTGGAGAGAATCTCTCATTTGATTGATTTTGGGAGGAAATCTCTCAAAGACATCTTTCTTTTTGGGAAAGAATCTTTCTAATTCCTTCTCTTTTGGTAAGGTTACTAATTAGTAGCACTTACCTTTCTTCTTTGTTTCCTTCTTTGATTTGCTCTCTCCTATAAAAGCAAAGGAAGGTAGGATCTCTTGCTCTTATTGCTTTCTTTTGCAACAATCTCAAGAGAGCTCCAAGACCAAGAGTTTTTCTTCTTCAAGGATCTTCAAGCTTTTTCCTTCTTCTTCTCCATCAATGGCTTCAAGTAAGTTTTCTCTCTTTTTCTTTCAAGAAAACTCCATGTAGAGAATAGGATGGAAAAAAAAATGTCTTCTCTTTTTTTTTTCTTTCTTCTCTTTTTTTTTTCTTTTTTTTTTTTCACGTGATTTCTGTTTTTTTTTTTCTTTTTTTTTCACGTGTGTCTCTTTTCTCTTTTTTTTTTCTTTTTTTTTTTGTGGGCCGTACGGACAGATCCGTACGGATCTGGTCCGTACGGCCACGTGGCCTGATTTTTTTTTTTTTTTTGAGAAAGTTTCTTTTTTTTTTTTTTTTTGCTCATCATGATAATGCGTTTTTATGCAAATCTAGATGTTCATGCATGTACTTTTTGTAGATTGAGCATGATAGCATACCTGAAAATCTTTGCAAATTTGGGAATTTGGAGCTCGCAGTGATGTTGAGCCCTTCTTGATTTTGTGGAGATTTTGAGGTTTCGAAAGTTTGGAGTTTCGGAGCCCGCAGCAATGTTGAGCCCATCTTCAAACTTTCTATTTCCGTCGGGGTATTTCCTTTTTCTTTGGAATTGCCCCGGAGTCATGCCAAAATTTCGCCAGATTTTTGGTGGGACAAAGTGACCCCCGTTTTTTTTTTTAGCGAAATCCTGTCATTTTGATGACGATCTTTTTCTTTTCCAACCTTTGCAGGTGGTTCCTCCAGAGCGAACAAGGGTAAAGAGCCTGCTACAAGCGTACCTCGTCGATCTGCTAGATCTTCCAATGTGGCCGTTCAGCAAGCCTGGGAGAAGGTCCAGTTTGTTGAGAAGAACTTGGAAGAGTGCGATTCCCTCAATCGCGATGAGATGAGACAGCGATTGATTGCTCTCAAGGATGAGGAGTTCTATAAGATCATGGTAAGCAACCGTCCTTGGGTTATGGACGATCTGAGGGTTTTACCCAAGCCTACCTTCTTCTTTGGAGATGCAGTCCCTGACGACTTGACATACCAAAGGAGATGTTTTCAGTTCTCTTACACAGCAAATGGTGAGGAGAGAACTATTTCTACCCGGTCGTCTTTTGATCGGACCATCTCGATCCTGAGCCTTTCTCCCACGTGCCCTAAGAGGGAAGATCCTCCGAGCTGGGTGAAGAGGACCAGTGTGATCAAGACCGGGGTTTTTGTTAGTGGACCCTCCGGATATGCGGAGAACCCACCTGTCCGTATGGACATGTTGATGCCAGCCAGCGGCTACCAGGGCTCTGATTATCCGTCGGTCGATTTGAGACCGGTGGGCCTTGGCGTTTTCATCGGTGACGGCAGTACTTGGGTGAAGCCTTTTCGACTTCGTGGCCGTTTCAATGTTGACTCCGATTGGAAGTCATGGACTGACCACACCTTGCTGATTGGGGGCGCCGTTTTGAAGGAAGCCGGGATTTTTGACGCGGTCCGCGCTTTTAGGGAGACCGTGACTTTTTCCGATGATGCCTTCATGGCTATGTTGGAGTCTTTCCTCCCTCAGACCAATACCTTCGTTGTCACGAATGGTGAGATTGGTTTTTCTCTGAAGGAGTTGAGTGCTATTACTGGATTGCCCATCCTTGGCAAACTCTACGAGGAGTTCATGCCGATTGACAGCGTCCTTGAGGAGCAGTCAGAGGAGTTCAGGCTCCTATACTTTCAGCTCGTCGCCTTCTATGATTTTTTGAAGGAGGGCTCGAAAGTGAGATCCAACAGTTGGAAGAGTTATGGCTCTTCATTCTTCAACTTCTTTGACAGCAAAGAGTCTTTTGATAGCATGACCCGAGAAGACAGGAAGAAGACTTCGGCCATGCAGGAAGAGTTGAAGGGTTTCTTCGCGAGCACAGATGCCATTTGTTCTGACATTACACTGCGGAGAGATCTTGCTGTTTACCTCACTTTTTGGCTAGGTGAGGCTATTTTTGCTGGTGGAGATGGGACGCACATCAGGCCGCATTGTATTTTTCCGGCTTGTCAGATGGCGTTTGGAGAGCGGCTTGTTTTGGTGCCCGCTCTTTACTCCTACCTGTGTACCGAACTGCAGGCTGCTGCTTTCTTGGTTCGGCTTGGGCTCCCTATGAATTGGGTATTTTCAGCCCATATCTTTTATTCGTGGTTTGTATACCACTGTCCTGGCTTCCACCAGCTGGGTGCTGCACAGGATGATGATCCTCTGATGATTTGATTGGCTAAGGGAAAAGCCGTATCCGAATCACTTTTGTTTGCACGCATGAGGATCCGACGATTCAGGGACGTCGAGATGGGGCAGTCTTCAGTTAAGCTTTCTCCGGAGTTGCGGAAGAAGGCTTTTGATTTTGGTACCTCCCGAGACTCTACCAGAGCAGGGTCGGGAAGGCATTACTCTTTGACCAATGCAGAGAAGGAGTGGATTTTCAGCATACGAGTCGGCACGATGGTGTACCGTAGATATCTTTTCGTCGACATCCAGCCGTATGTACCTTCTCGCTTTGCACTTCAGTTGGGCTTCTCTCAAGGCGTTGTTGGAGCGCCTTCGAGTATGGTGAAGCGTTTTGGAGGTTTGCAGGATGGCAGAAATGCATGGGCTTTCTATAATGCTGAAGACACTACTGCCACGATTTCTTATCCTGAGCTGTCGACTTTCCGAACTACCGGCTTCACAAAGTGGTTCGCGGAGAGCTTTTTGGCATATCGGGGGCTTTCCAAGAAGGAGCTTGATGTAAAGCTGTCTTTGGGGAAAGGTATTGGAAAGTCGGATGGCGTCCGGCGAGAGGAAGTTTGGGCCTTCCTTTCTGGAGAGAAGCACAAGATAGGCTTTCTCGGTGACCAGGGCGTCATTGGTTCTGAAGCTGTTCGGGAAGTACCTGATGAGGCTTTGGAGCAGCTAGAACAGGAGGAAGCTGAGCTCGACGCTTGGATGCAAGCGGCACAGAGGCGAGCTTCTGCGGAGTCTACTGGCAAGAGCAGACCATCCAGTGAGGAGTCAAGTGAGAAACCTGACTCTGATAGTGGGGCGGGTTCTTCTAGGAAGCGAACCCGTAGAGGTAGGAAGAGGAGGAGGAGTCAGCGTCACACGGGGCGGGACGAAGACTCTCCTAATGTGGAAGTCCCTCTCACTGTCAATGAGGAGGTGCCAGGGGAAGCTGACGAACCTCCGGAGAAGAGGATTCGGGAAGAAGAGACCATCGGTGAAGGTATGATTCCTCCTTTTCCTTTTTCTGCTTCTTTCATGGGGCTTTCCATGTTCTGATTTGTTTTCTCACCCTGCTGCTGCTTTTTTTTTTTAGCAGAGGATGAAGACTTGCCGATGCCTGAGGTTCCGACCGATGAGGCGGTGATGGAGCCGGTTATGGCATCTGAAGAAGAACCGAGGGACTCTGGAATGATTCCAGAATCTCCAATTGGTATAACTTCTTTCGCTTTCTCTTTTTTTTTTTTTTTGCCTGCGACTTGATTTGCTAACATTTTTCTTGTCAGCTGACTTGCCACAGGATTCTGATGACTTTGAACCATCAATGGACGCAAATGTTGATGATGCTTCTGATGAGTTCATGGAGGAAGAGAGTGTCCCGCCAGTCGTCGAAGAAGGTACTTTGTAGTGATGACCCTGATGATTTTTTTTTTTGAACATGATCATATTTATACCTTTTTGTGTTTCATTTGCAGGTTTTGAAGTGACAGAAGAGAGTCCATCGCTTTCTTCAGAACCAGAGCAAGGGATGCCAGAGGTCGATCCGGAGGTAGAGACCAGTTCTGACATGATTGAGGAGATGCCTCGTGTTGAGATTCCCTCTCCAGTGGCTCCAAGTGAAAAGAGTTCTTTTGTTACTCTTCCAATGGGACATGACATGAGCAGCCGATCAGCGGAGAAGGGTGAATCTTCATCCAGTTCGTCTCTTCAATTTGCGAAGAAGGTGCTGGCTCGGGTTTTGAGTTCTTGGGTCAAGACTCTCCTTTCTGGACACTTGGAGGCAGGATTTGGCATGATCCCACATGTACAGGAGATTCTGACCGACACCGAAGAGGTTGGTCTGGATGTCACAGGTTCCAGGGCGATCGTTGATAGGATCATTGCACTGGGTGACAAGTGGTTTGAGACCATGGGTTTCCCTGACGACCAATTCTTCAAGGAGATGTTCTTGGACCCTGCTGATAAGGCTAAGTCTGACCTGAATGAGGCTACACAAAGCAAGAAGCAGCTAGTTCGGGAGAAGAACAAGGAAGAGCTAGCCATCATCGGATTGAGGCATGACCTTAACGTCCTTGATAGGGAAGTTGAGGAGGCCAGGAAACGTCTTGAGCATTTGAAGGCACAAGTCGATGCGAAGTGGGCTGCTATAACAGAGGCTCGTGACAGGGAGAGTACTCTGATTCGCAGGGTTGCAGATGCCGGTCAAGTTCTCGAGAGGAGGACTCTAGAAAACGAACGATGGCAAACTGCTGGGGAAGAGCTTCCCGGTGTAAAAGAAGGGTTACAGCATTCGCCAGCATCTCATGGCAAGTTCCTGAAGAAGCGTGCCTTGGAAACACTGACGGCTGATGCCAAAAGTTTGCTTGAGGAGCTGAAGCTTTGGCTGGAGACCATTTTTGGCTAAGCTCCTGATTTTTTGTAGCAGAAACTATTCTTCTTTTTTTTGGTACCACATGTATATTTTTTGTACTCTTTTTTTTGTAGTGCTTGTGAACACTTTCTATTTTTTTTTTTTGCTTTGGTACCACATGTATTTTTTTGGTACCCCTTTTTTTTGTTCCCTACGCTCACTCAAATCTTTTTGTGATGAAAGCAATTGCTAAATGGGATTTGATCAAAAGCTTTGTCATTTTGTGAAAATCTTTTGTCAAATGGTTGTTTTGGTAGGGGAAACGAATTTGGCATGAAAGCCGGATTTTTGTGGCATTTACAGCCAGTTTGGTGGCATTGATAGCCAATTGGTGGCATTTATAGCCGGTTTGGTGGCATTGATAGCCAATTTGTGGCATTTATAGCCGGTTTGGTGGCATTGATAGCCAATTTGTGGCATTTATAGCCGAGTTTTTTGAAAACCAAGTTTTGTTTTATTGGCATGAAAGCCGATTTTGGCGTTTATAGCCGGAAATTTTTGTTTTGGCATTTATAGCCGGATTTTGGCATTTATAGCCGAGTTTTGGTTTTCAAAATGCAGGTATCGACTAAATGTCGCCTCCCCGCTGAATGGTCTTGCAAGTATCGATGGAATGTCGCTTCCTTGCTCATTCGGTTTTGCGAGTATTGATGGAATGTCACTTCCTCGCGGGTTAGGTTTGCAAGTATCGATGGAATGTCGCTTCCTCGCGAATTGGGGTGCAAATATCGACTAAGCGTCGCTTCCCTGCTTTTCCCAAGACTTTTGGTTTTGCGGGTACTGACTTGATGTCGTTTCTCCGCGATTTTTGAAATTTGAGGTTTTCTCGAACCATTTGTAATTTTGGGTTGTGGATAGCAACTGGTATGTTGCATCTCCACGATTTTTGAAATTGGGTTGTGGATATCAACTGGTTTGTTGCTTCTCCACGATTTTAGGTTTTCTCGAACCTTTGAAATTTGGGTTGTGGATATCAACTGAAATGTTGTGTCTCCACGATTTTTGAAACTGGGTTGTGGATATCAACTGGTTTGTTGCTTCTCCACGGTTTTTGGATTTTGCAAGTATCGACGAAATGCCGCTTCCCTGCGATTTTGGGTGCAAGTATCGATGGAATGTCGCATCCTTGCTTTTTTTCAAAATTTTTGTTTTGCGGGTACTGACTTTGATGTCGTTTCCCCACGATTTTTGAAAAACCATTTTTTTTTTTGTTTAAAGACACGAGGGTCGTAAATTTTGACCTAGAACCATTTGGCGGTAAAAGGTAAGGTGGACTAGGGTGGAAATCCCTGAATCCGGATTTTTGTTTCAAACCATAAATTTTGGTTCAAGGATCGAAAGTTTTGGTCAAGTCAGGGAGAGGCTCCTAAACTTGGATTTTTTTTTTTGTTTTTGAACAATGAAACGATGAAAGTAAGCATTGTTTTTGAATCTCTAGAAATTTTGACATTTGATATGAAAATTCTAAAGAGAGTGGGTTTGACGAGCGAGTACCTGAGAACAGGTTTTGGCCATACAGGCATTGCTCTTACCCAGTTGGGTAAGTCTTCAAGGGTAGTACCGCTTCAAGAACTTGCCGTTGATAGGCAGCATACATCTGTCGCCTTCCATGTTTAGGAGGGCATATGCGCCGTTGGAGAAGACCTTGTCGATGACGTAGGGTCCCTCCCATTTTGGTTCAAATTTGCCTTTGGATTTGTGTACGAAGACCATTGGTCTTTTTACCGCAAGAACCAAGTCACCCTTTTTGTAGGCGCGTTGCCGGACCCTTTTGTCAAAAGATCCTGCCATGCGTGCTTGGTAAAGTTCAATGCTTTGTCGAGCTTCGAGCCGTCTCTCGTCGAGATTGTCCAGCTCATGGAGTCGCAATTTGACATTGCTTTCTTGAGTCATGTCATTTTGTAGAGATACCCTCAGAGAAGGAATTTGTACCTCTAGGGGCACGACAGCTTCGCATCCATAGACCAAGGAGAATGGTGTGCTATGGGTTGGTCCTCGAACGGTGGTTCGATAGGCCCACAAAGCTTCAGACAGTTTATCGCTCCAGTCTCTTTTGTGACTAGAGACCATTTTCTTGAGGATTTTGCAGAGTGTCTTGTTGAAGGCTTCTGCTAATCCGTTTGCTGCCGGATTGTATGGAGTCGAAGGACAGCTTTGGATTTTGTATTTGTCGCAGAACCTGTAGAATCGATGATCCCGGAATTGTGGTCCGTTATCATGGACGAATCTCTTGGGTATGCCGAAACGACAAATGATGTTGGTGCGTAGGAATTGAAGAACTGATGAGGTCTTCATTTCGTTGAACGCAAATGCTTCTGACCACTTGGAGAAATAATCCGTAGCGTCGAAGATGAAGCGATGACCTTTGCTTGAAGGGGGAGAGATAGGACCTATGATGTCCATGCCCCATGCTTCAAAAGGCCATGAGATTGCTGTAGGATGCAGCCATTCCGGAGGCATGTGAATGTAGTCTCCATGAACTTGGCATTGTTGGCAGCGCTTAGCAAATTGCATTGCGTCGGGTACCATGGTAGGCCAGTAGTAACCCAACCTTTTGATTTGGTCGTAGAGCTTGGGACCAGCCTGATGAGCTCCACAAAGACCAGCGTGAACTTCTTTGAGTGTTTCTTCGGCCTCTTGTTGTGACAAGCAGCATAGAAGTACTCCGTTGAAGGATTTCCTGTAGAGGATTTTTGAAGGAATATCCAAATGAAAGTTTGGGGCTCGCCTTTGTATGCTTACCCGTTCTTTTGGATCTTCAGGTAGGATTCCGAACATAGTGTAATCAATGAACGGATCCCTCCAGTCGCCGATTGAAGTTTGAAGGATAGAGATCCGACTTCCAACCACTCGGTGGCATTCAGCAACTGCTTGGTGTGTGTTAAGAGGAGGGAGGATCCTTCTCTCGCACACTATAATTTGCATGTTTTCCCCTTCCTGGATCGCCATTGATGCGGCAAGTCCGGCCAGGGCATCTGCACGGATGTTTTCACCTCTACGAATGTGGGTGATGTTGCAGATGTCAAACTTTTGCAGAAGCGATTGTGCCTTGTTGTAATAAGGCAGCAGATCGGGCTTCCTGACTTCATATTTCTGATTCATCTGGTTGACGATCAGTTGAGAGTCTCCAAAGACTTCCAGCATGGTGATACCGGATTCAATGGCGAGTTCCAATCCTAGGATCAGAGCTTGGTATTCAGCTGCATTGTTTGTGCATGGTTCCAGTAGCGAGAAAGCGTGTGGAATCATGTATTTGTCAGGGCTAACAAAGAGGATGCCAACTCCTGAGATCAGCTTTCTTTTTTCATTTGTCCTGGTTGCACCGTCAAAGTACATGTCCCAGGAGGCATTTGGTGAGGAAGTCTCCACGTTGTAGACAGGTTCGTCTGGGAGATCATCTCTGAGTGGAGAATCTTTAGGCAATGGATGCTCTGCGAGAAAGTCTGCTAGAGCTTGGCCTTTGATTGCTTTTTGTGGTACATACCTAATATCAAATTGTGACAAGAGGATGGACCATTTTGCCAGTCGGGCATTGAGAGAACCGGCCTTCGTGACAAGGACCTTCAAGAGGTTGATCCTCGAGACCAGGTAGACTGTGTTGGAAAGCAAGTAGTGACGTAGCTTTTGTACGACAAACATCACTGCAAGGCATTCCTTTTCGACTGGGGAGTAGCGATGCTCTGCACCTACTAGCATGCGGCTGAGGTAGTATAGAGCAGCTTCTTTTCTTTCATCATTTTCTTGTGCAAGCAGAGCACCCAGAGAGTGATCAAGGGCTCTTGTGTACAAGATGAATTGTTTTCCAGTGGCAGGGGCAGCTAACACTAGAGGTTTGGTCAGGTATGACTTGATATCTTGAAATGCGGCTTCACAGTCGGCATCCCAGACAAAGTCTACACCCTTTTTCATCAATCGAGAGAACGGACGGCATTTCCGCGAAAGATTGGAGATGAACCGTCTGATGTAGGCCAGTCTCCCTTGGAGCCCTTTTAGTTCTCTCAAGGTTCTTGGAGAGGGCATTTGTAGACCGAGGGTTTGTTCCTTTCCACGGGTCTTCTTGATTGGTGATCTTCTCAAGGCTTGCTATGAGATGGTCCCAATTGCCTGTTGAGACTGGGTCGAAGTAAGGTACTTCTTTTGGAGAAGAGGGCTCTTCTGGGTCAGAATAGCACAAATCTGTATTATCGGATGATTCCTCTTTATCATCAGAGAAATCGTACCAATTGGATGAGCTTCCTGGATCTCTGTCAGGTAACTCTTTGAAGAGATATCCAGGGAGATCGATGTCTTCATGGACTTGAGACGTTGAGGCTTGGTCGGTAAAACGACTTTTAAGCTTTTGTGTCAACTGTCTCAGAGGAGTGTCGGGATCATACCCTAACCCATATGAAGACTTTTCTACATGACCGTAGAGTCTCCAATCTTCCAGCTGGCTTTTGGTCAAGGCGGGCTCCAATGGCGTCAGAATACCGCGTCTTTCTCCCAAACCGACTGGGTTTTGAGCGTCATAGCCCATTTTCTTCATAATTGCTTGTGCCACAGGACTATATAGAGATAGCTGAGGCATACCTTCATTTTGGAAAGGTTCCAGCATGGAGTTTGATGAAGAAGCATCCGATCTATGGAAGAAGATCGGCCTTTGCTTTGGTGATGTTGCCGGAACAACAAAGGTAGCAGACGTAGGATCTTCTACATCAGCAGGTGTCTCCATCGGAGTGAGAGCAGGCTGAACTTGCTGAGTGTCAGCTTGGCTTGACGATGTATCGTCTTCTGGCTCTGAGTCCGAGTCTGTGTCTTGCATGATAGACACGAGAGAAACAACAAATTTGCCCCCAGACTTTTGTTTCGCCTTCTTCACTTTAGTCGTGATGACCAAAGGTTTTGAAGATTTGAGGGAGATGACGAAGGGAGATTGACTACTCTCTTCTAATTTGCCGGAGGGGTTGTTTTCTTCCGGTGATTTTTGAGGAGCCTTGCCTTTATCTTTCTGGAGATTTTCAGCAGGGGGTGCTATTTCCTCTTCTTCTTTTTCTCCTTCATACATCTGGGAGTCTGCGAAGTGGACTTCTTTACCTTTGAAGGGTTTTCTGTCCGCAAAGACACGATGTACCATGCCGTCGTCGCCGACGAACTTGATGCATTGATGTAGAGTTGAAGGAACAACACCATTCTCGTGTATCCAAGGACGTCCGAGAAGGATGTTGTAGCATGAGGGGGTTTTTATTGCATACACAGTGACCTCAGAGATAAGATCACCGATTTGCAATTTGAACCTGATTTTGCCGATAGGCCTTTGAGTGCTCCCATCGTATCCAAAGATAGATACAGATGTGTGGCTTAGCTTGCTGGGTGGGATGCCTGGGTCGATCTGAACTCTATGTATCGGCATTTCTTTGATGTACCCTGTGAAGTACAGGGGTCGGTTGTGCCTTGTTTCGCCAAGTAGGAGGTCTTCCTTAGTGAAGGCGATGGTTGCATTGGCTGCCTTTTGAACCGAGAGGCATTGGATGCATGATCCCTTAGTTTTCTTTTCTCCCTTTGAGGAAGTTTCAGAGTTTTTGACCCGGTAGTCCATTTCAATTTGGAGGACTTGCGGGGCATGTTTGTCGACATCCTCATTCAGTTTTTGTAATTCTGAGATGAGAATATCACGAGTGCGTGGAGACATTCGTAATAAATCCAGGATGTGAAGACGTGCAGGTATGTGTTTGAAGTGCTCAACCAAGTCATACTTGAAAGCCTCCTTAGGGCCTGCATGTTCATCATTGTTGCCACTGGGGGCACTTACAACATCTTTTCCCGAAGGATTTACATAAGTAAAGGAAGATTGGTTGTAATTTTTGTGGTAGTCCCGGCCCGAACGGGTGCCTCTACCAACTTCGAGAGCTTCTTGAGAAGGATCTTTGTTTGGAAGATTGTCTTCAGGATCAAGAGGCTGTCGTTTTTCATCTACTGGGGATGTATCTGCAGCAGAGTTGCCATCCTCAGTGATTGTGTTGCACGGAGCATTTTCCGGGAGCAAGTCCTGAACAGCATCCAGCAGCTTTTCTTCTTCGTTGACCCATCCATCACCCCAAGTTGGGTTTTCTTCATGATGATGAGTCGGGAAGAATGTGTATCCTGAAGTCACAGTCTTAGGAGAAGAAACCTGAGAGGGTGCCATCTCTGTGAAAGTCACGTGAGACGAGGTAGCTCCAGAGGATACATTGCTAGGCGTCGTCGGAGTGTAGGTAATCTCATCAGACGACGCTTCAGAAGAGCTATAGTCCTGATATATTACATTACAGGAAGCTCTGATAGGAGATGTTGCCTGCTCGGAGTCAGACTCATCCTCGGATGTAAGAGGATCGTCAATCCAGCAATGTTCTCCATTTTCAGGAGTTGTGGGAGGAGGTACCTGATAGGCTTCAGGGACTTCCGGCTCTGGATTGTGAGGAATCTCGTTGACGCGGTCTTGCTCTTGTTCTAGAGCGAGACGCTGCAAGATCCTTGCATATTCTTCAAGATCAGGCATGGGAGCCAGATCCTCTTCTTCGTCTTCTCCGTGTGGCTCAACATAGTTGATTTCCACTGGAGCAATGACAGGTGCTGGGTTAACAGCATCTTCTTGTGCAGCCTCTTGGTCTTCTTCATCATCAGACCAGGATCCTTGTGGTTGCAAGGGGTTATACCAGATTACTGGCATAAGGTGAGTTTCAGGAACCCATTCTTCATCGGAGAGATATTCTCCTGTTTCAAGAGATTCCTCCCACTCATCGGTGTAGTTGGGCTCGAATCCATCGTCGGTGTCGCTGGACTCGTATCCATCAATGGAGAATCCAACTACCGAGTTGCAAGAGTATGATGCCCCCTGCATGGCTTCTTTTTTGAATTGAGGTGGCATGAAATCACTGAGATTGAAGTTTCTTACCGCCTTTGAAGTCTCTGGAAGGGACGTTTCTGTTGCCCCGAGTGAAGTGGTAGAGGAGGCCTCTGCCTTTTCATGGACTTCTTGTTTTGGCTGGGTCTTCTCTTGCCGTTTGAGCTTGAGGAGATGTTTCTTGGCTTGCCTTCGCTGCTGAGCGGTCGGCTTTGTTTTGACGATCTCCCAATTTTCATCTTCCAGGAGATCGGGATGTACCCATATGGGTTGTCCGTCTGGTGTCGGGTAAGGAACCAACACTTCGGACGTTTGAATTCTTTTTATCACCTTGAAGGAAGTAGTGATCTTCTTCTTCGGTGATTTTGGTGTTTGTCCACGTGACACCATGTTGACGGAGGCGGGGCCATAATTTTTGTCAAAGGTGATGACTCCGTTTTTCCACATCTCGTTTATCTTCTCTCTCACAACAAAGCATTGATTGAGAGGATGCGAGACCATCTGGTGGTATGGACAGTACCGAGGATCATTGGTTTTGCCAACGTCTCCAGGTCTTTTGGGCTCTGGCAAAATGAGTTTGCCATTTGCTAGGAAAGCCTCAAAGATTTCTTCGACGTCTTCATCGAACGGATATTTCTTTTCTACTCGCTCTTTGAAGGCATCAGAGAGTTCAGGTCTCTTACCTGCAGCTCTATTTTCAGCTTTCTTTGGTTGCTGAGGAGCTGACTTGGTTTGCACATTAAGGACCTCTTTCTTCTTTGGTTTAGAGGTTGCAATGGCGGTTGGCTCTTTTCTTGATGACTTCTGACTGTTGAGGTCTTTGATCACCATTTCAGCTTCCATGGAAGCTTCGAGGAGTTCCCCCAGGTTCTTTGATTTATTGCCGATGATCATGGAGCGGATTTTAGCTCTCATGTTGTTTCGGCAGATGTCGACTAGCGACGCTTGTGGCAATACATCTGAACATTTGTACGCCATTGCTTTCCACTTGTGAATGAAGTCATAAGTTGACTCATTCTCTCCCTGTTTTAGGCTGCAGAGCTGAGCCATAGTAACAGGATGATCCTCACCTTGGAAGTGGGTCAGGAAGCGTGTCTCCAGCATAGCCCAGTTCTGAATGGAGTTCTCCGGCAGAGTGGAGTACCAATCGAAGGCCGTACCTTTTAGGGTACTTGCAAAGAGGCGAATCTTGAGTGCATCTTGATCCGCGATAGCTCCCGTCAAGATCTTGAAGTGGATGACGTGCTGTCTGGCCGATCCTTTCCCCGTATATGTTTGGAGAGTAGGATGTTTGAATTTTGTAGGGAACGGGACCGAGTCCATCCATAAAGGATATGGTGGCTTGATCCCATGTTCTTTGAGTATATCCTCTTCTTTAGCTTTGGCGAGGATACTGTCTACGTCCTTTTTGGTAAGGGCGCGTGACTCATTTTCTTCTCCATTTCCCTCGTTATTGCTATGATTCGGAGGAGGCTCATTGTTCACCTGATTTTGGACGACAAGGAGAAGGTTTTCCATCAGAGTTTCAATCCTCTGCTGGCCTTGTTCCAACTGCTGGATGCGTGTGAGCGCATCATCTCGAGGTGGATTCTGAGGTGGCGGCTCAGAACTTGTAGCCAAGACGTTCATCCCTCGGGATTCGAACGAAGAAATCGTCCTGGTGACCGAGCTGGGGCTCATTCTTTTTGATGAAGAGCTTGATGAAGGATTACTCTCCCGTCCTTGGCTTGAAGGGGCAGGAGATTCTTCGGGATGTCTTTGTGTCCTGGTGATGCTACGGGTCACCGGACGTCGGACATGGATTTTTTATGCTGACCTTTGGCGTCTTCTGGTTTTTCCAACCATATGGACGGCAGCAACTTGGTCGGGTCTTTCTTTTTCGACCCATTTGTGGGAGACTTGAAGTGTAGGAGGCTGAGTCCGTTGCTTCTCTAGTCTCTTTTGTCGATATGAAGCACGGCGGCGTGCTCGACGAGCGATTTGAGCTTCAGTCAGCTCTGGCTGGGCTCTGACAATGAAGGATGTGCTCCCTTGGGCGCAGCAGCCGAGCCTGTCTTCTTTGTAGCTAGGCAAGGACAGGATCCGGACCCGGTCCTTTGCCTGTTGCAGCGAAGCTTTAAACCTTTCGAGTTCGGCCCCTGTAGAGATGAAGGGTCGAACTGAAGGAGTGTAGGCCTTAGCAGGTGCTTGGAGAGGCCTGGTGATGCATGATCTGATTTTGGGCCTGTAGGAACAAGCCGGCTCATGCTGGGTTGACTTGGGAGTCAGGTTGGAGATGGGTCTCTCCTCTTTCATGTAGGCAAGAGGGTAGAACTGGTTCTCTTTGAGTGGGGCCAGGTATGCTGGCTTGGTGGAAGTTTGAGACCTTCTTTGTTTTGGGGAAGGTCTTGGAGACCAAGTCTTAGGGTAGACCTGGTTGGTTGTTGGTCGAGGCTTCGCGGGGGTGCCGCGGGCTTCGGGCTTTTGGGCTTTCGCCTTTGGTGTCACGAGAGTGACACGTTGAGAGGCGATCTTCTGCTTTTTGGCAGGAGCAGCTTGTTCTTCGGGAAGTGGGAATGGTCCCAGTGTCCCGAAGACGATGGTCCGGGGAGTCGAGGTCGACCCGGAGTTCAGAGAGTTGCCGAGGGAGTTGACGCTTCGGCAGCTGGCAGGGCGCTTGTAAGTGCGCTCGGTTTGCTTCTGTTGAAGCATGAGTTGGTGCTTGTTCTCATCGAAGATAATGGTTAAGGCTGCCATTGTTAGTTTCGAAAAAGTTCTGAAACAAGACCACATCCATTAGTAATCACAAGAATAATGATCATAAATGGGAATTTCTATGGTTGTCTTTTCAAATCGCTCAAGGGATATGACCCAAGCGACATGAAGAAGGCAAAAAGCCATAGATGGTATAATTGTTCTGACAGCAAGCATGGTAGGCTCGAAATGAGCGTTCCAATGACTGCTAGAAGCAATTGTATACCTAAATTCGACTTATCGAGAAGCAGGGCTTGCTCGAGATAAGAAGAATATAAGGTAGGAGTTACAAATGTGCCGGTCACAGAGACAGTAGACCCTGAAAGGGCGTACCAGTACTGCTATGCACAAATGTTGGAGATCGCATCCATGAGATGGGATTCTTTGTTTTGAAAGGTCAGAAATGGATTCGTCAAAGAGAGCAGGTGGCATTCCGATTCAAATACGGGCTCAACGATTTCCGCAAGCGCCAGTACTCAGAAGGGAAGAGACCACAATTTCTCGAATTTGAATCCAAAAGTGACGAGTTTTTTTTTTTTTGAAATGTCAAGATTGGTTCCATCAAGGAGAGCAAATGGTATTCTGATCTGAACACGGTCTCGGCGATTTCCGCGAGCGCCAGTGCTCAGAAAAGAAGAAACCAAAATTTCTCAGATCTGAAATCAAAAGTGACGAGTTTTTGGAGATTTTTTTTTTTTGAAATGATTTATTTTATTTTATTTTTTTTATTCTTTTTATTTTTTTTTTAAAAAATATTTTTTTATTTATTTTTTTTATTTTATTTTTTTTTGAAATTTTTTGTTTTTTTTTTTTTTAAGATTTTTTTTGAAAATCTTTTTTTTTATTTTTTTTTATTTTGATTTTAATTTTTTTAAGATTTAAAGACGAGAGAGTACACATAGGCCTCCTAACCCGGCCTTATGAAACCTCAATTGATAGAATTGCCCCCAGGTAAGGGTAGGATTACTTAATGAACCCGTTTGGAGGACCCTTGCCTAGAACAGTCAAGCTGTCTCCACACTCTGGACAAGGATTTTCTTGAATCAATCGTGATCAAAGAACGCAATTGGTTTAACCTTAGTGGTCTATGTCCTTCTTTATAAAAAATCCCAAATAGACTCATCGAAGAGAAACGATGGCCCAAAACCTTAGTCGAACGGGCTCAACATTTCTGCAAGCACCAAAGAACGATAGGATAGGATCAAAGTTTCTCAATTTTGAATTCAAACTAAGAAAACTGATTTTTTGATTTTTTTTGAAATCTCTAATGAACTCATCGAAGAGAAACGATGGCCCAAAACCTTAGTCGAACGGGCTCAACATTTCTGCAAGCACCAAAGAACGATAGGATAGGATCAAAGTTTCTCAATTTTGAATCCAAACTAAGAAAACTGATTTTTTTTTAATAATTTTTTTTTGAAATCTCTAATGAACTCATCGAAGAGAAACGATGGTCCAAAACCTTAGTCGAACGGGCTCAACATTTCTGCAAGCACCAAAGAACGATAGGATAGGATCAAAGTTTCTCAATTTTGAATCCAAACTAAAAAAACTGATTTTTTTTTTTTTTTTTTGAAATCTCTAATGAACTCATCGAAGAGAAACGATGGTCCAAAACCTTAGTCGAACGGGCTCAACATTTCTGCAAGCACCAAAGAACGATAGGATAGGATCAAAGTTTCTCAATTTTGAATTCAAACTAAGAAAACTGATTTTTTTTTTGAAAAGAGAAAGAATGGAAACAAACTCAAAGAAATAGAAATTTCCAAAAAATCCCATCTCATTTTTTTTAGGATGCAAAATCCAACATAGGCTACCAGCTAGAAAGTAGCCAAGGAATCCGGAAAAGAAGTATAAGCATAGAGCAAAAAGTATGATATGCAAATATTTCATTTCCAAGCACCGTGTTCTCAAATGAACGAGTCCCACCGGGTGTGCCAGCTTGATGGAACGCGCTCCGAGGCGCCGTGGGGCGGCTACCGGGGTCGGCGGAACGTGGGAGTCCGTCGGGTCCGGCCCTTTCGCGCCCTGGCGGGCCTGAAGCGTGCATCAACATTTCTTTTGTGTGGGTGTGCCAGATTTTCTACTTTACTTGGAATTGCAAGTGGTAATCCGGAGATCAACCTTCGCAAGTAAAAAAGAAATCAACTTCTTTCAAGTTTTCCATTGCACAAATATTTAAGAAAAGAGACATTTTCTTGGTTTGCCGTGAAAGGCGATTTTGTTTGGCATTTATAGCCGATTTTGTGGCGTTTATAACCGATTTTGGCGTTTATAGCCGATTTACAATTCTTATCAATAATGAAAGACAAGAGTTGTGTTTTTTGTCTCTTTAGAAAAATACAAACTACAATGAAAAGCAAGAAAAGGAAGATCTAACTTTTCAGGAGATTGTGGGGGACTCGTTCGGATTGACGGTCGCAAGCCATGTGTGGGCTTCGCCATCATCCATGCAGATGAGAACAGAGGATGCTCTTGATTCGCTTGGCTTGGCTATAACCTCAGATTTTTAGAGGACAAAGACCAAGAGAAGGTCCTATGTCCAATAAAAAGCTAAGTAGACGAGCTGAAAAGCCACGTCTAAGCCATTGGAGGCAGCAGGAGAAGGCAAGGACCTTGGGGGGGTGCCCCCCCAGGGACTTTTGTCACCTTGTAGTGGTGGCCGGTGCAGAACTTCAGCAGAGTTTTTCTCTCTTTTTTCTTTCTCTGGATACGAGCTCTGGATTCTTTCCGATCGATCGATCTCGATTTTCTTGATCCCGATTTTCTGATCTCTTTCTCCGATCCGAATTTCAATGGAATGCTCTCCTATTTATAGGCTTTTGGTAGCCATTTAGGAGGGTTTATGAGCCTTAATGGCTTTAATGGGAGGAGTTACAAGATTTATTTCTTGATTTTGTAACTCCTTTTTCCTTGAATCTGATTGGCCGATGGAGATTAAGGGCTTTTAATCACCTTAATTACCATAATGGAAGGAGTTTCATGGTTTAAATGCCATGAATCAATTGACTTGTAACTCCCAAATGCTTGCTTCTGATTGGGCCGTCCAAAGAAATGAATTAATGACTATAATAAAGCTAGTCAATTAACCACATTAATTGGTCGCCGAGCAGTCGAAGAGTCGCGGGTCGTGCCGTGTCTTCTGGAATTCTTCTGGCGATGATCATCGATGGATCTTCATACTGATCGACATCGGATGAACATGTAACTTCAGACATTGATAGCTAAGAGCGGGCCGGTGACATCTGTCTTGTCGATTTCTCGATCGGTCGGACAGAAAGAGCACTTTTTTGGTCGACCGGTTGGCGATCTTGGAGCGATCAACGATGATTTTATGCTTTTGGAGGTTGACCCGTGATTTTGACGGATGTCGGAGGATATGAGTCAATTTCAAGCACTAAAAATCACATTTTCAGGAAACCACAGGGGCCAAAGTGCGCGAAACGCGAAAAAAGACGGAAAAACAGGTCACCGGCGGAAAATCCGGTGACCCGGACCTCCATGGTCGCCGGCGACCCTGAAGGAATTTTCCCCTTCGGAGCCCGTTTTGCGGTCGTTTTGAGGTCTTTTTCGTCGCCGTTTTCTTCTGTATTTTTCCTGACATTTCTTCTCATTTATTGGCTTGATTTCCCTGTAGAAAACCTGATGAGAATCCTTGCATTTTTAGAGTGCAAAGTTTCTAATTTTCCGGGAAAGCCGAAGACTTTGTCGCGTAGAGCTGCTGATTTTTCGCCAGAAGCTGAAACTTGGTCAAACGATGTCGGAATGACCTGAAATTTGAGGTGAAGCCTCCTGAGCAATAAATAAGACCAACCATAGGCTTTTGTTTGAGTTTTGAAGCCGTTTGGGGTCCCGTCGATGCTTCACTTGATTTTGCTGCGGGGAAAATGCCGAGCTTTGATATGTGGTCAAACGATGTCC
Organism: Umbellularia californica; assembly: GCA_028538565.1. Taxonomy (NCBI): domain Eukaryota; kingdom Viridiplantae; phylum Streptophyta; class Magnoliopsida; order Laurales; family Lauraceae; genus Umbellularia; species Umbellularia californica. The sequence continues at coordinate 44,718,277 of JAPQWN010000004.1, forward strand.
GATTGACCTGAAATTTGACGGGGAGCCTTTTGGAAGCATGTTGAAGCCACTCATGCACTTGGTTTGATGAGCGAAGGCTTCGGTGGTTCCCGCCGCCGGGAGGCTTGATTTTGCTGCTCGAGCATTGATGGAGGGTCAAACGTTGTCGGTTTGACTTGAAATTTGGCATGGAGCCCTTTTGAGACATGCTGGAGTCATCTGTAGGCTCTGATCGAAGTTTTGACGTCTCCGATGATGTCGCCGGCGGGAGCTCCCGTTTAGCTGTCGGAGAAGTGAAGTTAGGCCAAATGTTGTCGAAATGGCCCGAAACTTCATGTGTACTCTTCTCTTGGCTATCTTGAAGGATCTTGCAGTTTTTGTTTGATTCTAACAAGATTTGATTTTTTGGAGAAATTGCATTGCCTATTTATGGCAGGTTGCGACTTCATGCAGCTTTCTTGATGTTGAAGAGGCAAAGTGACATTTTTGGTGTCAACACCTGCTACCTAGAGCACCAAAAATAGTATATCAGACACGACGGTCTGGCAGGTAATCAATATAGGCAAGAGTATAAAATTATTCAAAATCTGAAAGAAGAGAATGCTTAAAACAATTTACTGAATTTAAACAAATTTCAGAATTTTAAACAATGCTTGAACAATATGCTTATGAAGAAAACAAAAGCCCATGAACATATACGAAACGAAACTGGCATGAATACTTATAATATCATGAATAGATATTCCCACATTGAGCCCATCCTTTCTCCATCATATAGAAATGAAAGGAGAAAGCATAACAGAAACGGAATAGAGCAAAACAGGATCCCGTACCATAAAAGGTAGGCGGGTACCAGTCGCGTTACCGGTCAGAACAGGATGTATATATATATATATATATATGACTAATCTGCAGAAAGTCCAAGTGTTTAAGGACCCTTAGACAGTAGATCAAACTGAAAGGGCAGTCCAAGCTCAGTGGTGTTCATCGTAAATCATGAATGCACAAAACAGGACGAACATATACAAAACAGATCGAGAATAGGGGAACTATTTCCAAAACAAGACAAAACAATATATCATCCGCCACTCGAGGTGGACGGAGCAAGCAAGGCTAGAGGAGACTCGCCATTTGAAGCCCGTGGTTGACACGCTTCGCCCCATGGTTAAGGGTGCCGCCTGGACAGAGTTCTTACATTTACCTCATCGACCACATGAGGTGGATGGTGCAAGCAAGGCAAGACAAGATAGCGTAAGCTATTAACATGTAAAGGCACAAAAGTAGTCCCCTTTTTTGTTCTTAAAACCATTCAAAGCAAAGCTGATACTTATGGTCAAAAACGAGTGCAAACTAATACTTGAAATATTAACCCTAAGGTTTTCAAAACAGAATTCTCATACATATGCTAAGGCCCATTATTTGATCCTTGTGTACTTGAAATCTAAATGTTGGAATATAAAAGCGAATTGGTGCTTTGACGTTAAACAACATTTCAGATTTTCAAATGCACAATATCAAGCTAAAAGCCCCTCAATATATTCTGGTTTCATTCCCAAGAAAATCCAACAAAAAAAATGCTAAAACAGAATTGCAGGTCGGTTAGCCGCCAACTGACCGCTAGCTGACCGCTGGGATCCAGATCAGGAATTACAGCATTTTGGAAAAGGAACCGACGGAGCTCGGTTGGCTCGCGGCTAACCGAGGTGGTGCAGTTCGGCTGGCCGCCAGCTGACCGTCAACACACCGACGAGGTGCAGGATTCTGGAAATGGAACCGTCAAACTCGGTTGGCTAGCGGTTAACTGAAATGGGGATTTCGGTTAGCCGCCAGCTGATCGAAACTGCACGGAGCAGTGCATTTCAAGTCAGATTTTTCACTCTTCTTTCCTACTTCATTCACATATTCGAACCACCTGCACTCCCCAAGCCTTCATGCTTTCCAAGGGATACATTTCACACATTTTTAAAGCATTCCTTCCACAAATAAACCATTCATTCTATAAAAAAAAAAGCCATCAAAGCATTTCCATGTACAAAATCATAAACTTACAAGACTAAACATGATTCTAAGAGCTTGAAAAATCATTGATAACAAGACAAGTGAAGAAGCTAAAACCCATGACTTGAAAGAGTATAACATGACCTGCATTATGAAATTAAACATAGAAAACATGTCTTAGTGAAATATTGAAACCATAAAGCAATATACATAAGAAATCCTATAAAGTTCACTTGCCTTTGGTCAAAGTGAGGAGAAAATCACTCAAGAGTGGTCTCTACTAGATCTTTAACTCCAATCCTACAAAAGCCCCAAAAACCCAAAGAGAAAACCCTAGCAAAAATCAATCCTTTGCATAACTCCAAGAAAACTCTTTGCATAAAAGAGAAAAATACTCTAAATGGTTTGAAAAACAAGAATCTCAAACAATAAATGCCATTGCTAACCTTTAAAACCTTGAACCAAGAAGAAGAGCTTGAAAGAGGGCTTTATCCTAGCTCAAATCCTTTGAAAAAAAACATCCTAGGAAAGCTTGAGAGAAAAGGAAGAAGGTGGGGAGATCATTCCTCCATTTGGCACACAAGATGTAAGCATATAGGAGGAGAGAGAGAAAATGTGTAACTGGAAAAGAGTTCCAGCCACAGCTGCAATCATTGCAGGAAAAGAATGGGGAAGAAGAAGGGTTCAACCCTTTTATAAAGTGGACAAGTGGGTCCCATGGGCCCCAATCTTCAAGGGATTAAAACAAGTGTTTGCGGGCCCCAAACGAAGACGACGAAGAAGACAAAATTGCTCGTTGAAATATCTACTTTCCAAAAAGTATATTTTCCCCAATTTCTGGAATTTTCGAAATTTATGGACAGATTTAGTGAAAATTGTCATTTTTTGCCTTTTTTCTCGAAAAACGCGATTCCTGAGCCTCAAATCCAAATGGATAAAACATGAAAGTTGTTTACAACAATAAAATGGGTCAAAAGGAATAAAAATTGGAATTTTTAGAAACCAAAAATAAATTCTCACAAAAGTACAATTTACAAGGGTTGGGTCAAAACAAAGTCAACGATTTTTTAAAACTCTCCAAAGTTATGAAAAATCTATTCAAACTCAAAAACAAAGTCAAAACAACTCTAATCTTATTTAAAAAGCTAAATCATGATTAAAACAATGCTAAACCCGAAAATTGAGGGTCGGGGTCTTACACCAATAGAGGTCAAGGTGGAGGTAGATGAGGAGGAGCTCGGGCAAGCCAGTCCTCACAGATAGGACAACCTACATTAGAGGTAGGACCTTCAGACCCCACATAGGTTTAGTCATTTGTTCGAGATGAGGTCGCCGTCGACAATGCCAGTATGTTTAATAACAATTTTAAATTATGCATGTACTTTTTTTATGGTTTATGCAACAATATATAAATTTGCGTTGAGAAAGCTAATAAATTTAATTGTATTTTAAGTGAACAGGGCCATGTGTGTCTAGGAAGAGAGGACGAAGGAAGACTAGGGGTATTACACTCACAAAGAGGAGGTGTGATGGTGAAAAGCTAGCGGTAGACATTCCACCAAACCTGATGCGAGCTGTAGGTAACAATGCTCAAGCATTAATAACTGAGTGTGGCATTATTGTCAGACAGATGGCCCCACTCCAGTTTCCCAAATGGAAGACAATCCCAGATGACGAGAAGACTAAAATGTGGCAAGCTACACGAGTAAGTCATTTAAATTAAGAAGCTTATGTGTTCGAGAAATTCTATTTAGATTTGATGTTACTAACTTATATCTATGTTTATTTACGCATACAATAATGTGCATCAAAACTTTACTCTCCAAGATGAACCCTGTGTGGACTGCTTCTACCGAAACCGATGTTACACCCCTCCTCGGTAACAGCGCCAATCAGGAAAGGCCTTAACCCCCTTCTCTCCGGCATAAGCAGCGTCTCAGCCTTTGTCGAGGTGGGACTGGTCCCGGTAGAAGTACCGACCATGTCCTACCGAACTCGGCCTCACGCTGGCATCCCAGTCCGATCTCGGGTATAGCTGACCCCGGCGTCTTCTCCAGTTCGGCCCCTCTGCCGAGGTGAACACCGGGCTTCCAGTTCCCATTATGAGATGGGACGGGTACTTTGTAGAGAGTCCCTGTCAGGTAGGGCGGCCACCGGCCATCGATAAGGGCTCGTTCCTATCAACAGATCACATCACATTTATGTGAGGGATTTGAGGGGAGGTCTGATGGGACAAGTATCCTCACCTACCCCCACTAAAGATCCCAGGTGTGGACTGATGGGACAAGTATCCTCACCTACCTCCACTGTGGAACCTTCCACTCTCCTCTATATATGCCTGCATGAAGAGTCATGAACAGGTACATGCAAGATACAGCCTGCACTGTTATTCTGCTAACATCTCTTCTTCCCCACTTCACCCTAGTTCAGTGACTGCACTAACTCAGGCGTCGGAGTGCCTTTGGCTGACAGCAGCCTCGGGCCCTGACCGCTGTCTTCTCTTCCCTTTCAAATTTCAGGTTTCAGATCGGCAGAGACGCTCTTGTTCAGCTAAACAGCCTCTCTGTAAACCCTCATCATCAGCTAAACCAAGTCCGTAATAATTAGACACGCACAATTTGGCGCCGTCTGTGGGAAGCGATCTGAAAATTCCATATTTTCATCCTAACAGCTATGCCTCCTAAGACTCAGAAGGGAAAGAGCGTTGCTAGACCGTCTGGGTCTAAGCAACCAGAAACATTTCTGCCTCTTATGCCGCCTCCACTGGTGACAGACCAGGCAGGAGCGTTGGTGACGAGCTGGCGAAGAGATACCAGGCAAGCACCACCCAACCCTCCTCCGAAAGGAGTGGGAGGAGAACCTGGTATGCGGAGTGTAGGTTCACCCGTCACGGTGACACACTCGTCGTCAAGAGGTGCAGCAGCGTCCTCTCGGCGCGATCCTGTATTAGAGCGGGCTCGGACGAATACCTCTCAGGCGGAGCGTCCGCGCCTGGAAGTTGTTCTCAACGCGCCACCTCGTAAGGACGTTCCTCCTCAGGAACGGCCCTTACGAAGTGGGGCTCCTGTGCAATCTCCTCCTCGTCGGTCTTCTCACGAGGACCACATGGAAGAGGATCACGTCCACCTCGGTGATGAAGGTGATGACGACATGGTCCTAGAGGACGATGTTGAGGCCCAAGCCGAAGCCATCAAGGCTCAAAACCTCATCATCGAGGAACAGAAAGAGCAGATCCTCCAGCTTCAGCGGCAGCTTGAGACAAAGAGCCAAGTCCCGCCCGAAGCCTCTCACACGCCTCCACCTAAGCAACGAGCTCGTATAGGTCTTCGGGGTCGACCAGACCTAAGGGATCAGCTGAATGAAAGGCGCGCCCGAGCTCGCGAAGAGGGCTCGAGTAACACTCATGCCAGTGCCGACCAGCAGCAGCGCCATAAACAAAGGCGGGAGACCAGGGCCGACCCCGAGATGGCTGACTACATTGATCAGCAGATTAAGCTGGCCGTACAGCAGAGCCTGGAGCAGGCCGGCCTCGCTCGAGGTCGGTTAACTACCAAACACGGTGACATCCATGGCACGTCTCCATTTTCTCGGGAAATCAGAGATCATCCCCTTCCTGATAAGTTCAGCGTCCCACGTTTCAATCTCTATGACGGGACGTCGGACCCCGAGGCTCATCTCCGGTACTTCACCCAGAAGATGACGGTATTCAGCGGCGACGGCGACCTTGATTGCAAGGTTTTCTCCTCCAGCTTGGGCGACCTCCCGCTTCGGTGGTTCTGTGCACTTCCCGAGGGATCGATTTCGAGCTGGCCACAGCTCCGAAACTCCTTCGTCGAAAAGTTTCAAGCCCACCGGGTCATCCCAAAAACTGACGCCGACCTGATCTCAATCAAGATGAGGCCGACCGAGACTCTTACTCAGTTCGCCAAACGATTCTGGACCATCTATAGCGTGATTGAAAATTCCAACGACGACGTAGCCGTTACTGCCTTCCAACAAGCTTTGCTGCCGGGCAATGAGCTTCGGAAGAAATTGGTACGTCGTCCTGCGCCTTCGGTAAAGGCTCTGATGGTCCGGGTGAACCAGTACGTCGAGCAAGAAGAGGACGACGTCCGAGCTCGAGAGAGCCATAATTTCTGGCAAGAGAGCCGACCGGAGGGCCGTCCCACGAGAAGAGAGAGGAGGCTAGCTAAGAAAGAGGCGGATCGGAATAGAGAGCCATCCAGCTCGGCAGTACGTCCTGCTCCCACCTCGGGAGGCAGCACGAGGCCGAAACCAAGTGGCGCCTCTTATAGAGCCGTCAATACCATCTTCAAGGAGCCTATCTACAAGCTCCTCGGCAAAATCCAGGCCCAGCCCTTTTTCAAATGGCCCCAGCCTATGAAAGGGGACGCCGCCTCCCGAGATCAGAGCAAGTTCTGTGCCTACCACAAAGATAGAGGACACAGAACCGAGGACTGCTATGCCTTCAAGGCGCATCTTGAAAAGCTCGTAAAAGATGGGCATCTCAGAGATCATGTCAGGGAAGAGGGCAGAGTGAACAATGCTCAGCAACGCCTCCCCGACGACCAAGACCGCGGTGAGCCTGTAGGGACAATCGACGTCATTCACCTGGCTCCCGCCCCCAGGGGCAGTGACCGAGCCCATGCTGAGGCCAGGAAGGCCCAGCACAGCAAGCATGTGATGACGGCCGAGCTCGGTCCCTCGGCAAAGAAAGCACGTGTAGAGAGGCCAAAAATTTGGTTCTCTGACAAAGACTTGGCCGGGGTCCAGCTACCCCACAATGATCCTCTTCTTCTGACTATGAGGTTACACAACTTCAATGTCAAAAGGATCCTAGTGGACCCCGGGAGCTCCTCAGAAATCCTCTACTTGGATTGCTTCAAGAGGATGGGCCTGAAAGAGGACGACCTGCAAGAAGCCCGCACCCCGCTGGTGGGTTTCAGCTCCAAGACGGTATATCCCAAAGGGAAGATTTCCCTCAAGGTCGAGGTCGGAGGAGCCCCCATGACGGCAGATTTCCTGGTGGTGGATGCACAATCCCCATACAATGCCATCATGGGGAGAACCTGGCTCCATAACCTGGAGGCCGTTCCCTCGACCCATCACCAGAAGCTCAAGTTTCCTTTACAGAACAAGGACGGGGGCTTTGAAGTTATAATAGTCCGCGACGACCAAGATATGGCCAAGGAATGTCTTATGGCCGTAGTCCCCGGAGATACACAGCCACAGCAAGTCCACATGACCGAGCTGGAAGCTGAGCTCGACGCTGTGGGCCGAACTCCCGAACAGAAGAGCATTGAGGACCTCACCCAGGTCGGGATGGATCCCAGCGATCCAGAAAGGTTCTTCTTGCTCGGTAGCCAACTTGCTGACGAGGAGAGGGCCAGGATGCTCGACTTCCTGTTGCAAAATAGGGAGGTCTTCGCCTGGACCCCATATGAAATGTCCGGCATCAGCCCCGAGGTCATAAGCCACAAGCTGAATGTAGATCCCCAGCATAAACCTGTTGTCCAAAAGATTCGCAGGTCGGGTACCCAACAGGCAGAGGCTGTGACCAAGGAGGTCAACAAATTACTGGACGCTGAGGCTATCCGCGAAGTCCAGTACCCTGTGTGTTTGGCCAACACGGTTGTGGTAAAAAAGAAGGACGGGAGCTGGAGGGTCTGTGTAGACTTCACCGACCTCAACAAAGCCTGTCCCAAAGATAGCTTTCCTCTACCGAAGATAGACCAGCTGATTGACGCCACTGCCGGCCATGAGAGGATGAGTTTCCTCGATGCCTACCGAGGTTACCATCAAATTCCAATGCATGAGCCTGATCAAGAAAAAACCGCGTTCATAACACCCAGGGGCACCTACTGCTACAAAGTAATGCCCTTCGGGTTAAAAAACGCCGGTGCCACTTACCAGAGGCTGGTGACCAAGATGTTTCAGGACCAGCTTGGCAGGACGATCGAGGTCTATATTGATGATATGGTCGTTAAGTCTAAACGGTCACAGGACCACTTGACTGACTTACATCAAACCTTCTCCATCCTCAAGAAATACCAGCTCAAGTTGAACGCCTCCAAATGTGCGTTTGGCGTCGGCTCGGGCAAGTTCCTGGGCAGCCTAGTTACTAGGCGAGGAATCGAGGCTAATCCCGATCAGATCTCGGCACTCAGAGCCCTGCAGAGTCCGAACTCGATAAAACAGGTTCAGAGACTTACCGGGATGGCGGCAGCACTGAACCGCTTCATTAGCCGAGCTTCGGATAAATGCCATCCCTTCTTCCAGCTCTTGAAAAAGAGCTCCGGGTTCAAATGGACCCCGGAGTGCGAAAGCGCTCTCCAGGAGCTCAAAGTGTACCTTTCCTCCCCTCCTTTGCTTTCCACCCCGGTACGGGGTGAGGTCTTATACCTATATCTGGCAGTTTCGGACATTGCAGTAAGCTCTGTACTCGTAAGAGAAGATGACAGGCAGCAAAGACCCATCTATTACACAAGCAAAATCCTGCTGGATGCCGAGACAAGATATCTGCCACTGGAAAAGCTCGCATTAGCACTCGTTAGTGCTTCGCGTAAGCTCTCCCACTACTTCCTGACATATTCTATAGTGGTTGTGACCGAACACCCACTGAAGTCCCTCTTCAGGAGAGCAGACTTCTCAGGAAGAGTGTCTAAATGGGCTGTCGAACTCGGGCAATACGATATCCAGTATCAGCCCAGAACGGCCATCAAAGCCCAAGTACTGGCCGACTTTATTGTGGAATTCACCTCTCCTAGTTCGGCACCGAGCTATCTCGACACCGAACTGGGGGGCAAGGAGGCAAGGACTTCGGCCGAGACCGAGCAGGATCGGTCCTGGAAACAGTTCCTCGACTCATCTTGGAAAGTCTTCGTCGATGGGTCCTCCACCTCCAAAAGGGCTGTCGCTGGCGTAGTCCTTCAATCTCCGGAGGGCCTTGTTATTGAGCAAGCCCTGACTCTTGACTTCAAAGCTTCTAACAATGAAGCTGAGTATGAAGCATTAATTGCAGGGCTGGGCAGCGCAAAAACCCTGGGGGCACAACAACTGGTGATCTTCAGCGACTCACAGCTGGTTACAAGCCAACTCAATGGAGATTACCAGGCCCGAGATGACAGGATGGCAGCCTACCTGGCCCACGCCAAGCAACTCCTATCTCAGTTCCAAAAGGCTGAAGTCAGGCAGATAGGCAGAGACTCCAACTCTCACGCCGATGCCCTTGCAAATCTGGCCTCTGCCGTCGAGGCAGGAAGAAAAAGAACTATCGAAGTGGAAGCATTGGACAGACCTAGCATACAACTTCAACCGCCTCGACAGATTATGTGCATTGACCTCGGTCCTAGCTGGATGGATGAACTTATCTCCTACCTCAAGAATGACCAACTACCCGAGGACAAGGACCAAGCCCGCAAAATCAGGCTGAAGGCAGCCCGATTTTGGCTCTCTCCGGACGATAAACTCTACAAAAAGTCCTACAATGGCCCTTACCTCCAGTGCGTTCATCCAAGCAAAGTCGAGGACTTCCTTTATGAAATTCATGAAGGGATCTGCGGCAGCCACATCGGAGGTCGGTCACTCGCCTACCGAGCTATCAGCCAGGGGTACTGGTGGCCCTATATGCAGAAGGATGCACAGGTCTATGCCAGGAAATGTGAGAAGTGCCAGAAGTTCTCTCACTCTCTCCATCAGCCAGCACACGACCTGAGCCCTCTTTCCAGCCCCCGGCCCTTCGCCCAATGGGGACTGGACCTCGTGGGACCACTCCACCGAGCTCCAGGGAACAAAAGATGGTTGATCGTAGCAACTGACTACTTCACCAAGTGGATAGAAGCCGAAGCACTCTCCTCCATCACTGAGAAGGATACCAAAAACTTCGTGTGGAGAAGCATTGTAACTAGATTCGGAGTGCCTCGAACCTTGGTCACGGACAACGGGACCCAGTTCGACTCCAATTTCTTCAGAAGCTTCTGCCAAGACCTTGGCATCAGGAACTACTATTCTACCCCGGCCTACCCCCAGAGCAATGGGCAGGCTGAAATTTCGAACAAGGTGGTGCTTGACGGAATCAAAAAGAGACTAGATCGAGCCAAAGGGAGGTGGGTAGAGGAACTTCCAAGTGTCCTATGGGCATACAGGACTACCCCGAGGCGCTCGACCTCGGCAACTCCCTTCTCCCTAGCCTACGGAATGGAAGCTGTAATTCCACTTGAGGTCGGCCTCCCCACCCTCAGGTCGGAACTGTTCGACCGAGGCCAAAATGATGCAAACCTCGCCACAGAGCTCGACTTGGCTGAGGAGCGAAGGGATGCCGCGGCCATCCGTCTCGCTTCCTACCAGCGACAGTTGGCTAGAGGGTACAATCAAAGGGTCAGAGAGCGAAAGTTCTCCCCTGGAGAATTGGTCTTGAAAAAGACTCTTCCAGCAGACAGGAATCCCAGCGAAGGAAAGTTTGCACCGAACTGGCATGAGCCATTTAAGGTGACTTCGGTAGCTGGGCAGTCTGCATATAGGCTTGAGGACATGGAGGGCAGAGAGCTGCCACGCCCATGGAACGCCACCCACCTCAAGAAATTCTATTTTTGAGATGTAATCGGATTCGGGAAGTTAATAAACTGGTTCTTTTTATAGAATACGATTACTTTCCAAGTTGTCCCCTATTCTCGAAGAAATGGCCAAGTTATGGAACTCGGCATATACCTACAGCTCGGTCACAGAATCGACTTGTATTCTTTGTTCGGTTACCATAGTTAGCTACTTTGGCCCAGTCAATGGACCAGTCAAGTTCTGATTATAAAACCGGACTTAGCTTTGGTCATAGGACCAAGTGCCCTCAGTCTTACCGAGATCGATGCTCGTTATGGTTGCAAAATCAATACAGCACCTCGGGTTACAACTTTACTACATCAAATTCGGCTTCGACCGAACTCATTTACTTTGTCTTATTTCCTATTATTTATTCTGGTTGATTAAGCCAAACGCATAAAGAAAGGAAAAAAGAAAAGAAAAATTCGCCACAAATGTTCGAAGTTGGAAGCAAAGCCAATTTCATTTCATAAATGAGAAAGGTTACAATTTTTCCCAACAAAAAGAAATATAGAATCTCCCTCCAATACAAGAAACAAAAACAAAGTTACATCATCTTTTTCAAGCCACGGCCCCCTCGGCGCCATCAGCAGCAGCGTCTTCCGCGACTTCGACAACCACTTGTCCGGCGTCGACGTCCGCGTCAAGTCCAGGGGCAGGGTCTTCGGTTTCCCTGACTGGGACTTCCGGAGCTTGGTTCGGTGCGGGCTGAGGAGGAGGAAACTGGGGGATTTCTGTATACACAGGGCTGTCCTCGGGGACCCCTGCTGCTCTCAACGAGCTTGTCCATCCCAGCCTCCAGGACTTCAGGCTGACTCTCTTGACTTGGGCAATATACTGTTCGGTGGCCTCTGCCACCCCTTCGTCGAAAGCTTTGTCGACGTCAGCCCGTAGTTTGTCGGCATCAGCTCGGAGTTCAGCCTCTGCCTCCTCCCACCTCTTTTCGAGTTCGGCCGTTGCCTGAACTTGGTTTTCCAATTCCGCCCTGACCTTATCAAGCTCGTCTCTGAGACCCATGACGCACGTTTCCTGCTCGGCTGCCTTCTGTTTTATTAGGCTGAGCTCGGCCTCGAGTTCCACTTCCCTCTTCTCAGCCCTCTCTGCCCGAGCGGTACTCTGTTGGGCTTTCTCCGCCAACACCAGCCCCCTTTGCAGGATCTGAGGAAACAAGTGTTACGTGGGGGTCAATATCAGAAGTACAGAAATCAAAGAAGAAATGCAAAGCTCAGAAGAGGGAATTACCCTGAGGGCGTCGGCCATCTGGGCCACATCCAGCTCCACCTCGCTCATCTTCATGTGTTCTGCCATGTCTCCAGGCAGAGCGCAGGCGTGCGCGAGGGCACTGACAACAGAAGTGCCATCATTCAGCCGGCCGTCCGACGACAGCGACTGGCCATCCTCCAGCAGGAAACTAGGGTTCCAGATCGGAGGGCCGAGCAGCGGCGACTGCCGAGAAGCAGGGTTGGGCTCATCCCCGACTGGGTCCGCAACCCTGGGCCTTTTTCCCAGCCGAACCGAATCCCGACGAGATTTGGTGGAACGCTCGGTCGCTGCTGAAGGCTGAAGAGGAGATTGAACTGGGGGAGAGACGACTGTATCCTCCAAGTTCGGAGGGAGAGCGGTCCCCAAGGAGGTGGGCGAGTCTCCGAAGATGACTTCATCAAGACTAACAAGGGCCGCACGACGTCGCCCCATCTCGGCCTCTTCGTCCGATTCAGAAGATGGGAGAATCACAAGCTCCTCTTGCTGAACCCCCTCGAACTCGCCCTCCGACTGACTTTCCTCCTCGGAGTCGGTCGCTGCAGCGGTCTGGACGTGCGAAGGACCGGCTTCGGCTGAAACTCCAGAAGGTATGGTCTCGGGGGGCACTTGCGCAGGCCTTTCGGCTGGAGCTGTTTGCTCCTCGGCTTCGGCAAGAGTTTAGACTTGCTCCCCCCTGAGGTTCTCGTGCCGTCTTCTTATAAAAGACCGGTACACGGGTTCGTACCCGAGAAGTGCTGAGGCAGATCGGGTCCGGTGACCCTTGTAACTATAAATCCTTTTTAACCAAGCGACGTTTCGTCGCCACCCGGAGTTCTTCCTCTGCCGTTTCCTCTCCGTGTGACCTGCACGACAAGCAATTAGGCATCAGTTCGGCAGAACGAAACTACATCAGAAGTTTAGAAATTGAGATATTTACTCGGTGGTTCTCCGAGACGACCGGGTACGTGGTTCACCCTGGGCTCTCCGGGGGCATACTCCCAGTTCCCGGTGACGTAAAGGCAGTCGTTCCCGGCGTATTTTGTGTTGTCTTCGAGCTCGTTGATTATGGGAATCTCCTTTGACCGAACTCGCAGGTAGTATGCGTCGTCCTTTGGAGATCGACAGAGGTTATACACATCCTCAATGTCCTCCACGCCAAGGTCGGTTCCCAATATCCTATTGAGTTCGGCTATACCCATGATTATCTTGTAACCATTGGGCATTAGTTGGCAAGGGGTAAGGTTCCACCTCCTGAGACAAGCCCTCAGAAGGGGATGGACTGGGAATCTCACCCCGCCCTCGATTATGGCTACTAGAGGGAAGGGCATCCACCCCTCTACAAGAACCCGTGGTAGGCTTCGGTCACCAGGCCCGTCCGCCCTAATCTGGACGTTCTCTGGTATCTGGTATTGTTTCCTAAGCTCAGCTAGGGCAAGCTCTGTGTCTATCCAATGTCTGAAAACCCCCATCTTCCCTAGCCTAGACCGGAATACAGGTGACGGCGACGGAGAAGAAAGACACAGTATACACCCCCAAAAAAGAAAAGGAACCCAGAGAAGGAAAAATGTCAGAAAGGCAGAAAGGAACTCACTAAGACAGGGCCGGAAGGAATGTAGGGACAACGGAAAACTCTAAACTTCAGGAGGCGAACGGAGGGACTTCTCGGACGACGAGGCTTCAGGCAACTCTCAGGCGAAAGCTCCAAGCACAGTGACAGCAAAAGTGGTCCTCCTTCGAGGACCGGGGTTTTTATACAGGGATGGAGATCTCTTCGTATCCCGAAAGGCATGTGCAGACACCGCCTCGAGCATGCCACCCGTCTCCTCGATAAGACGTAATGGCCATCAGGGACCTGACACGTGGCGGCATCACAACGCCTTCATGATGATATGGATGGGCTATTAAAACCGCCTCCAGACAGCCAGGCGCTATTAAAAGCGCCTCGGAAAGCGAAGCGGCACCCCACGCCTCTTTGTAAACTACAGGATCGGTTTCGGGAAAGTCCATCCTATCACTCCTAACCCCGTGGTCTCCTTGACCCCCGAAGTCAGGAGCAGGGGGCAATTGTGTGGACAGCTTCTACCGAAACCGATGTTACACCCCTCCTCGGTAACAGCGCCAATCAGGAAAGGCTTTAACCCCCTTCTCTCCGGCATAAGCAGCGTCTCAGCCTTTGTCGAGGTGGGACTGGTCCCGGTAGAAGTACCGACCATGTCCTACCGAACTCGGCCTCACGCTGGCATCCCAGTCCGATCTCGGGTATAGCTGACCCCGGCGCCTTCTCCAGTTCGGCCCCTCTGCCGAGGTGAACACCGGGCTTCCAGTTCCCATTATGAGATGGGACGGGTACTTTGTAGAGAGTCCCTGTCAGGTAGGGCGGCCACCGGCCATCGATAAGGGCTCGTTCCTATCAACAGATCACATCCACATTTATGTGAGGGATTTGAGGGGAGGTCTGATGGGACAAGTATCCTCACCTACCCCCACTAAAGATCCCAGGTGTGGACTGATGGGACAAGTATCCTCACCTACCTCCACTGTGGAACCTTCCACTCTCCTCTATATATGCCTGCATGAAGAGTCATGAACAGGTACATGCAAGATACAGCCTGCACTGTTATTCTGCTAACATCTCTTCTTCCCCACTTCACCCTAGTTCAGTGACTGCACTAACTCAGGCGTCGGAGTGCCTTTGGCTGACAGCAGCCTCGGGCCCTGACCGCTGTCTTCTCTTCCCTTTCAGATTTCAGGTTTCAGATCGGCAGAGACGCTCTTGTTCAGCTAAACAGCCTCTCTGTAAACCCTCATCATCAGCTAAACCAAGTCCGTAATAATTAGGCACGCACAAACCCTATATCAAGGAAGTTGCGTATCAACAGCTAAATCGTCAATATAGGGATTATCGACACAGGTTGCATAAAGATTATTATTGCAAGTATGGCATCGATGAGATGAGACTGGAGAATCCCCCCTCGTGTGTGAGCAATGATGATTGGGTGTTGATCTTGTTAGGTATTTCGGATATGAGAACTTTAAGGTATGCATGTTAATTAAGTTATATTTTCTACCCTTTTAATCTATCTATCATACATGTATTGCTTATTATTTATGGTACTCGAATGCAGAAAATGAGTAATAGAAATAAAGAGAACCAAGAAAAGCAGAAAATTGGCCATGTTGCTGGGACGAAGGCTTTTGCTCGAATCAGCTATGATAGTGTAAAATTCTCTCATAATGTTTCTGGGAATTTAAATACTTATTATTTGTGTTAACTTGTATAATGACAGTGTAATCTTGAGACGAGGGACGAGCCTTCTCAGACTAGCTTGTGGTTTACTACCCGATATAGCAAGAAGAAAAAGGTTTGGGTGAATTCGACTTCGCGAAAAGTCTATGTAACTTATTGTTTCCTTCTCTATTTTCTTATCAATCTTCTTATATTATATATAATACTAAATTGATAAATAATAACAATTGGTTTTTGAATGTAGGAGGACCTTAAGAGATTAGAGTCTTAGCCACAGAGGAGGGCACTCCTCCCATGACTGAAGACCAAAGATTCAAGGCAGTGCTCGCACCAAAGTGATCAGGATATATACGTGGTTGTGGAGTTGGACCAAAGCCTAAGACCTCTACAGTTGGGTAGCGAATCCATGCGCGGCTAGAGAGAGAATGAGAAGTTTAGGAGGTGAGCTAAGGCGGATACAAGGCGCTTGTAGTTGTTGGAAAATGAGAATAGTGAGATGGCTTTGCAAATGGAGTCCTTAGAGTCCCAACTAGCCTCGCAGCAAACACAAGTGCAAGTTTAGGTGCAGGCAGCGCTTCAGTCCTAGGCAAAATCGCAACAGACACAGGTACATGCTCAGGTGCAAGCTGCGTTACAGTCCTAGCTTAACATCCCCCTCCAGCAGTTCAAGGAGTCAGGCCAGATTCCAATGTGATGCATAACTACTCAAAAGTCGGATGATAATGATTTTTTTATTTTATTTATATTTTTATATGCTGATGTAAATTTTACTCTTGCTATTCAAGTACCTTAGAACTTAATGTTTTTAAATTTGAGGTTATTTTCTAATACTTGATGGTGATGAAGTTTTCATTTTCTCATATTATATAAGCAGGTTCATGAAAATTTGAAAAGGGATCAATAAATTAATTTTATTATTCCTTTTAATTAATTTTAGCATTTTAGTCGCAGGAACAAGTTGTCGGTAGAACTATTATACTTAATACTTTTAGTTATAACTTGTTGTTGTAGGTGAAAGTAAAACGTTTAGCTGCGATTTCAAGTCGCCGCTAAAACTACCACTAAAGGTGTTAAATCTACAGCTAAAATTTAAACATTTAGCCACGATAACAAGTTTCCACTAAAATTACTATACACACTACTTTTAGTGGTGACCTATAGTTGCAGCTAAACTTAAACTTTTAGCCGAGACTTAAGATCGCTCCTAAAACCCTACTTTCAAATGTTTATAATAAACTTTTAGCGGCGATTTTATACTTTTAGCGACAACAATTTTTTAAATAAACGGCGATAAATCTTACGGCTAATTATTAGACTTTTAGCTACAATTTTGGAGTTGTGGATAAAAGTCCAACGTTTAGCAGCGCTGTTTTAAAATCGCAACTAAAACAATTAGTGACAACACTTTTAACAACGACTCAGCGGCGATCAAAATTTTGCCGTTAAAACTTTTAGTCGCAACTTTAAGACCTTTAGCTGCAAAAAACTTTGCAGCTAAATGTCAATAATCTACTTATCACTTATATATTAAGTATAATCCATAACTTAGATAGTTAAATAGAGATGAATGCACCAAGTATGTGTATGTAAAGATTTTTAGATCATTTTCTATTGGGTTGCACTGCTAAGTGGTTGTTTCAAGGGTTTTATAGTACATATTTACATATATAAATATAAATATTGCACAAAAAAGGGCCAAGGCTGGGCCTAGTACTGTCCAAGCCCACCCTAGGGCCTTTTTGTAAAAATAGAAGCCCTCATTGTAAGAGCTTTTTTATGGTCGGGCCGGGTCTTTGTTTAAGGGCCAAAGTGACACGTCTAGTTAGAGGGCTTTCACGTGAAAATAATTGTAAAATATACCAAAACTGCAAACTTGGTGAATCAAGATGAAAAAATTAAGGATTTCCCCAACATGCGCATTAATTGTAAAAGAGTCAGGATCCCCTATTTCAACGAAACAAGACCCATTAAAAACCGGGCATGTGGAAGAGTGCCAACGAAACAGGACCCATTAAAAACAGGACTCATTAATTGTAAAGGGGTTTACTATTCCGGCCTATGGAAGAGTGCCACGTTTAAAAAAAAATTATGATTGACATGGACCCTCAACTACTTCCTTGAAATAAATTTTTTAAAAAAAAGGAGAGGTCTTTTTTGCAAAAAAGAAATTGGGTGAAAAAACCAGTAACCCTGCACCCGTATTTCCTCTAGGAGATAGGGATGTAAATGGGTCCTTGATTCTCCGATTACCCGGAGGTTTCGACCCATTAAAAACTGGGCCTGGATCCTTATTTAGGCCCCCAATAAGTAAATGGGTTCGGGTCCGGGTCCACCTTGGTTTGGACTCGTGGAACCGAGACCTGACATATTATCTCAATTTTCGAGAATCTCTCCCATAAACCATGTTTTTTTAATATCATTCTCTACCTAGACCTAGTCCCGGATCTAGACCTATCCCATATATGGTTCTGGTTCAGGTTCCAGAGCCAAGACACTGGTTTCAAAACGGTTCCGGGTCTAGATCCAGTTCCACCTTATCCTTAACAGGTGGACCTAGACCGAAATCGACCATTTACAACCCTAAGAGAGATTGTCAGGTGGAATATCCGCCATCTTCCCGCTAATTGCAGTAACTCTAACCACTCGCTTCACTCTTGATTTCCTTCAAATCGGAGCAAAGATCTGAACTTTCAGGAAAATCACAAACTTAAGCTTCTCGAACCCACCTAACCAAACCCAAAAACCAAGAAAAAAAAAAGTAGCAACCAAAGACAGTAATTAAATGGGACTCACCTTCTCTTGGAGCAATGACAACGCCCCGAAACTGATACGCATTTCCCAGACCCATCTTTCGATTTCGAGCTGCACTTGCGCTTTAAGGAAGACGGTGACAGAGGCAGTCGTCCCCTAGAGGAGGCTTACGACATATTCACAATCTGGAAAGCCAAAGAAGCCGATGGATACTTGGTGTCAGTGTCGCCATCAGAGGAGAGGAACGAGTTCTCCCTTGACAGAACAGGCGATGAAAAGCTCAGTACTAGTTCCCTCTCATCGTTCCTCACAATCCCAAGCAAGTGATGAGGATGGGGGTGAGGATTCGAAGGTGGAGGCGGAAGGAAAGGTGGTGGCACTCGTTGGATCGGTGTCGGGCCATACACCCTGAAACCGTTGAAGGAAGCAGTTGACACCTGCTTAGCTATTTTGTGTGCGTGTCATAAGCGGAGGACAATTTCATCGCTGAGTAGCACTTCACTCATGAAGAGGTCGAATCCACAAAGAACGGACTAGGGTTTCAGCTCTAGAAGACTTCTTTTGGTTTAGAGTGACCAACTTTTGTTCAAGAGTGGGATTAATTCTAGGCTAAGGTCATTAAAACTGCAGAAAGCTAATTGAAATTGTTAAACTAAGAGATGGTTCAACCTAAGGTTTAATTCACCTGGATTTTCCTGGTATTCATCTTCCTTTCCATTACACAGGTTAGATTTGGAGCAATCCAATTCTAACTTGGAAAATTCCTTCGTGGAAATCAAATCTCAGTAATTGAATAATTTCCAAGGAGATTCTAGACATTCTTTTCTATAACCTGAGAGTCATCGACCTAAGCACTAATTGTATCATCATAGATGAACACAATTAGTCAAAGGCTTAACATCTCATTCATAATTTCTGAAAACAGAACATCCATGGAGATTATCTCTCAACAGTAAAGCATGATCAGGAAGAAGAAACTATGCAAAACCCAGGATGAATTCCCCTTTGGTCAAACCATCTGAGATTTTACCCCTCCATTAATGGAGAATTCCTCATACTAATTAAATGAAAGCAAGAGAACAGCAAGAACAAAATCGAAATATTACCTCTATTCAAAACTTGAAGTAGATTGAAGAATTCTGTCTTAATACAAGAACTAAGCAAAATTGAATATTGATTTTCAATTAAAAACTCCCTATACACTCATCTATCAAAGAAGGAAAGAAAAGGGGGCTGGGAAACCAAGACAATTCCCAGATAACCCTAATTGTCGAGTACAATGCTTTAAATAGGTCTCCAAAACTTTAATTACAAAAGTGCCACAAAAAGTGAATTCCGAGTGTTCTACCGGTAGAACTACCGGTAGAAGTCGTTCTACCGGTAGAAATACAGGTAGAACAGGTGCACTGCTGATGTCCAACTCTCTGCTTGATTTTCAGCCATTTCTACCGGTAGAAATTGCGGTTGAACTGTTTCTACCAGTAGAACTTCCGGTTTGACAGGTAGAACTCCATTTCTTCAGCTCACTGGTTGAATTTCAGCCTTTTCTACCGGTAGAACTTGCGGTACAAGCAGTTCTACCGGTAGAAATTCCGGTAGAAGAGTGGAATCTCATTTTTCCAGCTTTCTGTCCAATTTTTGGACATTTCTACCGGTAGATCTTCCGGTTGGAGTATTAAAGTTCAATTTCTTGCTTTTTGTTGCTCAAATCTTCAAAGTCACTTGATCCTTCAATCTGCACTTGGTCTATTCATCATCCCAAAAGCTTCATTCTTCACTAATTTCCTGCAAATGACCAAAGACCAATACTCGTGCAAAATTATATGAAATCAAAGGAATTAAACACGAATCAAGGTGATGGAAGGGAAATTGAGTCTCTAATTGCTTAACAATTAGGTACTTATCACACCCCCCAACTTGGACTTTGCTAGTCCCTAGCAAATTAAGAAGAAGCTATCTTTTTGTACAGATGATTCTCATTTAAACATGGAAATACATGACTTATGCCCAATTGATGCAAATGTCTAAGACCATGAAAACATTCAATCAAGATGTTCAAATTAAAATGAGTTAGCCATCACATCAAATTTGATTCCAAAACTCACAAAAGCACATCACTCAAGTAAATTTCACACATTTGAATGAACATATCCCGTAAAAGCTAATCTCACGATGCCTAATCTAACATCACACACATACAAAACAACACAAGAGTAGCATATAATTCAAACATGTATGCTAATGGAAGTAATGACACAAAAAGAGTAATTAAGGACTTTAGGATTGAATTGAAAGGGTTATCAATGACAGTTTTAAGACCAAATGGGGCATGGCCTTACATGGCTTGGGTCAACTACCCCATGGCCATGCCCATCAACAATTCACTTGACAAAATGCAAAATGAGACAAATGAAATACCACCCACTTTTAAACTAAGACCAACCACCAACTAGACAATTCATTCACTGACTAATTCTTCAGTATCATCCTCCTCTTCATCTTCATCTTTATCTTCATCTTCATCTTCATCTTCCTCATCATCATCTTCTTCTCCCTCTGCCTCTCCTTCTGCTGCACCATCACCATCACCCTTTGGCTGGCTAGGGCCTGCCTCTGTCTCTTTCTGGGGTGACACATATGGCTCAGCTCCTTGTGATACAGGAAACCTCATCAGATACTCCTGCCGAGATCTCTGCTTCTCCATTTCTTGTTGAATCTTTTTCTGCCCATCTATGCAGTCATCCACTTTGCACCCAATCCACTTCAATAAATCCTTCATATAAGTCTGAAAAGATGAACCCTTCACTTGCTTTGGAAGGGAAGAAGAGGGTTGAGCTGCTGCTGGAGGGTCCCGTTTTTGTGATCGGGCTTTCGCCATGGTTTTAACAGTGATTGCCCCCTATCACTAGGCAGAAGCCGGTCATCTGAACCTTTTTCCACCTTCTGATCCAAACATATCTTAGTGATGAGACAAGGGTATGGGAGGGCTGCCTTAGCTGTGCTCTCTTCCGGGTATCTCCTCATCTGATTGTATATGAATTGAGCTACATTCAGCCCTTCATTTGGGCTCCAGATTACCAAAAGCAATTCCATCTCCTTCCTTCCCAGCATCTTCTTATCACCTCGAGGGAAGATGTTGTAATGCATGATTTTATTCAACATTCATGCTTCCCCATTCAAATCCCCAACTGTGGTTGTCCCTTCTGCCACAGCCTCTTCTCTCAACACCAATTGGGCATAGGGAATTTCCAAGGAGACATTTTGAGGTTTAGGGAATGTGATCTTCTCCTTAGCCACAGGGGTGTATCCTAAGACTTTTGCAATGATATATTGGTCCACTCTAATCCTTGTTCCATTCACCATGGCAATAATTTGCTCACCCCCTGCTATAACAACCTCCATAGACTTGTAAAATTGACGAACGAGGTTAGGAATATACCCTGTGAATGCAGTGTCCATATACTCTAGTTTGCTGCTAATTATTGCTCCGAAGCACTCTCCATTCCCAAGTTTCCCCACATCAACTCTACGTTCGATTACAAAGGCCTTCTTGTCCACTTTCTTCTCCCATTTGATCTGACCCGCAGTTTTCTGAGGAGGAGGAGAAGACTCCCTTGGTCTTTTTTCTGCCCTTCTCTCACTTCCCCCGGAAGTGCTTCCCTTGGATTTCTTTCCTTTGGCAACTGCTCCTTTCTTTGGCGCGCCCCCAACACTCGGATTTTTCGTTCTTGGCATGGTTAGGGTTTTGGAGAGTTTTAATCCGATGAATGAGAGAGGAATGGAGATGGGAGAAGAAGTTTGGACGAGTTTGGCTGAAGATTGGGTGGATTAATGGAGGATTTGGAAGTTTGGGGCTAGGGTTTTGAAAAGGAAGGTGTTTCGGCCAGAGAGAAAGGTGAAGGAAGAAAATGAAATGAAAACAGAATGAGGGCAAGAAATATAAATGGAGTGCCTGGGCCCGTATTTTCTACCGGTAGAACTACCGGTAGAGAATGTTCTACCGGTAGAATTACCGATTCTGTCTTAGCATTCAAAAGTCTAACCTCTCTGCCTCAAATTCCAGTTTTTGAACCAGTGTTTCTACCGGTACTGATATCCATTTAGTATGTTCTACCGGTAGAAATACCGGTAGAACTTCCTTTTCTTGCACATCACTTCTCTGCTTCAATTTCCCATCTTTAAACCGGTGTTCCTACCGGTACTGCTTTTCATTCTTTCTTTTCTACAGGTAGAAATACCGGTAGAACAGCTCTTCTGTCTTTTTTTTTTTCTGAAACTTCACCCTTCTCTGCCTCAATTTTTCATTTTTAAACCGGTATTTCTACCGGTAATGCCATTCATTCATTTTTTTTTTTTTGAATGAATGGCTGGCTATGAATCCAATACCTCTTTCCTTTGATTTTCAAAACTTTCATTCAACGAATAGCTTCAGTCGTGAGTCTCATTTATAATCCATCGAAGTGACTCATTAGCGAATTTCTCAAACTTTGCAATGGAATTCTGAAAAAGGAGAAGTCTTAATGACTCTATCTTCATAAGATCCCTTCATCTCAGTCACTCGAAAACCCCATTACCAAAACACAGAAGATCATTTCCACTTTTAAAGTCATCCTTAGACTCATCATCACCAAGCTCAATTTTTCATTACAACCACTTTCCACCTGTAGAGATCACCCCAAAAACCCCCATTTCTCCTGCCTCCTTTACTCCGGTTCCCTAAGTTTTAGCACAAGAATAAGAGGATAAAGAACATGACTCAAACAACGGGTACAAGGGTGACTCTTTTCTAGTTTCATAGACAACAAAATTTCCTTGTATTGGTGATTTGTGCCACCACTTCCAAAAGATGTAAAATGAATGTAATTCAAAGCTACAAAAGTATGAACTTGCAAGTGTGTGGAATCTACTCTATCACTCAAAGCACTCTCAAAAATAGGGAATATGGTACGAATTCAAATCAATGTGATAATTAACTCACATAATCATTCAAAAATACATAATAATCAAAGAAGGCATAAATCATGTATTTCACGAAAGTTGAGTCTTCAAATGAGAATTTCGATGAAATGAATGCAAGACTTGGATTAAAAAATTCTAAAATAGCGAAAAATTAACTATATGCATGTATGAAAAATTAACTATATGCATGTATGAAGAATTAACTATATGCATGTATGAAAAATTATGCCTCTCCCCCCAACTTAAACGAAACATTGTCCTCAATGATTAAAAGAACTAAGAACCAAGAGCAAGGAGAGGAACGAAGTTACCAATTTACCAAGGTTGTTGTAGAACAAATAACCTGCTAAGACTTAGACAGCAACCATTGGTTAGAAACAAAAATTGGGGTAAGAATAGATGGTGTACACAAAAAATTTTCCACTTTTCATTGGTCTTTTAAAGTCAGATTCCAAGACATCACACCAAAGAACGATGTGATACGGAGTAGCATCATCCGCTATTTGTTTTAAGATGCAATTAGGCCAAACATGCACACAAACGAGATAAAGACATTAAACAGAGGAAAACAGAATGTATACAAGTTGGCACAAACAAAGTCAAGAAAGATTAAGAACTAGTGGGTTCCGGATAAACCGGATCCACTAACTCTTCCACAATTTCCTCTTTTGCAAAATTCTCAAGAAATGGCTTAAGCCTTTGCCCATTAACTTTGAAAATTTTACCATCATTTTTATTAAAAACCTCAACGGCACCATGAGGGTAGATTTTGTGCACAAAGTAAGGTCCAGCCCATCTTGAACGTAACTTTCCCGGGTGGAGATGCAATTTTGAGTTATATAAGAGGACCTTTTGCCCCACCTCAAAGTCTTTCCTGACAATGTGTTTATCATGAAAAGCTTTGAGTTTGGACTTGTAGATGCTAGCATTTTCATAAGCCTCTCTCCTCAACTCTTCTAACTCATTCAGTTGAAACTTCCTAAGCACACCCGCCTTGGGTAAAGAGAAATTCAGAGTCTTAAAAGCCCAAAATGCCTTATGCTCTATTTCGACTGGAAGGTGACAAGTCTTGCCATACACAAGCTTATACGGAGACATCCCTAAAACTGTCTTGTAGGCCGTACGATAGGCGCATAAGGCATCAGCCAACCGAGTTGACCAATCCTTCCTATTAGGATTCACAGTTTTCTCTAAGATGTGCTTGACTTCCCTATTGGCTAACTCAGCTTGCCCATTGGTTTGAGGATGATAGGCAGTGGACACCTTATGGGTGATCCCATACTTGGCCATCAAGGCCGCGAAGGGACGATTGCAGAAGTGAGTGCCCTGATCACTAATCATGGCCTTCGGCATTCCAAACCGAGACAAGATATTTTCTTTCATGAATTTGACCACAACCTTGTGGTCATTGGTCCTAGTGGGAATGGCCTCTACCCACTTAGACACATAATCGACAGCCAAAAGAATGTAGAGGAACCCATAAGAACTAGGGAAAGGACCCATAAAATCTATGCCCCAACAATCGAAGATCTCGATGATAAGCATGGGCTGAAGGGGCATGGCATTCCTCTTGAAAATAGCACCTAATCGCTGACATTGAGGACAAGATCGACAAAATTCATGGGCATCTCTGAAAAGAGTGGGCCAGAAGAAACCACATTGCAAAATCTTTGCAGTGGTCTTCCTAGAAGAGAAATGACCCCCACACGCCTCAGTGTGGCAGAATGACAAGATACTCTGTTGTTCCGACTCAGGGACACACCTCCTAATAATCTGATCAGCACAATACTTGTAAAGATAAGGATCATCGAAAGCGTACTTTCTCACCTCCACTAAGAACCTCCTTCTCACTTGAGAAGTCCAGTCAGTAGGAAATTGCCCTGTCACGAGATAATTGATGATATCCGCATACCACGGACACGTCGACACTGAATACAACTGCTCATCGGGAAAAGAATCAAGGATCGGAAGATGGGATGACTTATCCTCAAACTCAAGTCGCGAAAGATGATCCTTAACTACATTCTCAACCCCCTTCTTATCCTTGATAGTGATATTAAACTCTTGGAGCAATAGGACCCACCAAATGAGACGCGCTTTCGCGTCTTGTTTACTCATCAGATACTTGAGCGCTGCGTGATCAGTAAAAACAACAATCGGAGAACCTATGATATAGGATCTAAACTTATCAAGAGCAAATACCACAGCAAGCAGCTCTTTCTCTGTGGCGGTGTAATTGAGTTGAGCATCATTCAAGGTTTTGCTGGCATAAGCAATGGCATAAGGGACTTTATTTCTTCTCTGACCCAAAACGGCACCAATGGCATAGTCACTAGCGTCGCACATCAACTCAAACGAAAGACTCCAATCCGGGGCTTGCATAATAGGTGGAGAAGTGAGGCACGCTTTCAAAGCGCTGAAGGCTTTCTCGCAAGCCTCGGTCCAAACAAATGGTGCCTCTTTGGTCAAAAGATTGCACAAGGGGCGTGCAATAGCGCTAAAAGCACGAATGAAGCGCCTATAGAAACCGCAATGACCTAAGAAGGATCGGATATCTTTGACACATTTGGGTGAAGGTAATTGGGAGATCAATTCCACCTTAGCCTTGTCCACTTCAATGCCTCTAGGAGAAACTATATGGCCTAATACAATCCCTTGTGTCACCATGAAGTGACACTTCTCCCAATTCAGGACTAACTTCTTCTCCTCACATCTTTCTAGGACTTTTTCTAAATTTTCTAAACACCCCGCAAAACTATCTCCAAAAACAGAAAAATCATCCATGAATACCTCCAAGAAGTCCCCGACCATGTCATCAAAAATACCCATCATGCACCTCTGAAAGGTGCCCGGGGCATTGCACAACCCAAAGGGCATGCGCCTATAAGCGAAGGTCCCAAAGGAACAAGTGAACACGGTCTTCTCCTGATCCTCTAAAGACACTTCAATATGATTATATCCTGAATAGCCATCCAAGAAGCAATAGAAGGTATGACTGGCCACTCTCTCAAGGACTTGATCAATGAAGGGAAGAGGGAAATGCTCCTTCTTTGTGCTGGCATTAAGCTTTCGGTAATCGATACAAACTCTCCACCCCGTGGCAACTCTAGTAGGGATCAATTCTCCTTCTTCATTAGCCACAACAGTTACCCCTGCCTTCTTAGGCACTACTTGTATAGGACTCACCCATTTACTATCAGCTACAGGATAGATAATCCCAGCATCAAGCAATTTCAGAACTTCCTTCCTAACCACATCTTTCAGAACAGGGTTTAATCTACGCTGTGGTTGGCGGGAAGGTTTGACATCATCCTCTAAATGAATCCTATGGGTGCAAATTAAGGGACTAATCCCTTGTAGATCAACTAAGGTCCACCCAATTGCTCTCTTGTGCTTACTTAAGACCTCTAACAGCTGGGTCTCTTGGTGTTCCTCAAGAGAAGAGGAAATCACCACAGGATATGACTCGTCGACACCAAGAAAGGCATATTTTACCGAAGAAGGTAAAGGCTTCAACTCAAGGGTAAGGGCTTCCTCACTACTAGGCATAGACTTAGCTTCCGACTTCGGAAGCTCTACAAATTTTGGTGCCCAAAACGCAGCACCCTTCACCTCCTCAACCTCATCTAATAGAGAATACGGATACTCTACCTCAGGGGATTCAAGAAACTCCCTCTCCTCTTGGGTCAAGAATTTCTCTAATGGATCTGAATATAAATGTGTGTCCACATGTTCTTGAACCAAACTCTCTATCAAACTCACCTCATGTATGTCCTCATCATCTCCCAATTGGGAGGCAACATTGTAGATGTTCAGATCAAGGGTCATGTTTCCAAAGGTGATGGACATGTTCCCATTCCTAACCTTGATGACTGAATCTATGGTGGCTAGTGAAGGACGACCTAGAATGATAGGGGCTTGATCACTAACTCCTAGAATTGGACATGTGTCCAACACAATGAAATCTGCTGGATACACGAAACTCCCTATCTGAACTAACACATCCTTCAAAATCCCCTTAGGGACTCTAACACTCCTATCTGCCAATTGAAGTGTAACTGAGGTGGGCTGAAGTTCCTCCAACCCGAGTTGAAGGTATACTGAATAAGGTAAAAGATTGACACTTGCCCCTAAATCACACAAAGCTCTCTCTATCTTCTTTCCCCCTATCTCTACTGAAATGCAAGGACAACCAGGATCCTTGAATTTGGGAGGAAGAGAACCAGAGATGGTGGTACTGACGTTGGCTGCTAGGAGGACCTTGTTTTGATGCAAGAACTTGCGCTTGTAAGTGCACAAGTCCTTAAGATACTTAGCATAGACAGGAATGTGTTGGATAGCATCCAAAAGAGGAATGTTGAGCTTGACTTGAGAGAAAAGCTCCCTAAGAGATTCTGCAAGATCTGGTTTGGACTTCCCTCTCAACCTCTGAGGGAAAGGAGCTGGGGGTTGGAAAGCTTAGACTCTAGGGTCTTGAATGGTAGAAGTGGAAGACTCATCTTTCTTAATTTCATTGGACTCATTAGATCTCTTTGAAAGCTCATCCCTAGACTCAGAATTCTTAGGCTCCTCCACTTCATGCGAAGCAGGAGGTGCCATGGAGGTAGAAACATCAGATGGCTTGAGAGGGATGGTTTTATCTATGATTTTACCACTCCTCAAAATGGTGACAACCTTAAGTTGCTCCATTTGAGCATCTAACTCACCGGAATCAGCCACATAGTGCTGGCCTTGAACATTAGGAATAGCTTGGGTAGGCAAGGCACCCCTTATGGTTTGACTAGCACTCACCGCATTGGTAAGTGTAGTTAATTGAGATTTGATGTTCTCAAGAGTCCGGTTGTTCTGCTCATTGATGGAAGTCTGACTACTCAAAAAGGCTTGGAAGGGATCCTCTAGACTTCTCTTATGGGGAGGCTGATATGGAGCATGACCCTGTGGGGGTCCTTGTTGCTGAAACTGTTGATAAGACTGGGATGGAAACTGCTGCTGAGATGGGAATCTATGCTGCTGATATTGTGGGGCAGATTGGAAGAATTGCCCTTGACCTTGATTAGATTAAGGAAATTTCCCTTGATTTTGATAGGGCTGAGATTGAAAACTTGAAGAATTCTGATTGTGGGCTTGGGGTGGGTTGTCAGTCCACCGAAAATTGGGATGATCATTGTATCTAGGGTTGAAGTTCTGATATTGGTTAGATTGGAAAGAAGACTTCTGCTGGGGATTCACAGCATTGACATCAGATGGAGGGTTACCATGGAGTAACTCCTTGATGGAAGGAATGGTAGGACAATTGTCTGTACCATGATCATTCTGTGAACAAATTACACACAATTGATCCATTTGGGCAACTGATGTAGGAGTAATCTCACTAACTCTTTTCAGCTCTAAACCTTCTATCTGACGGGTAAGTTGAGCTATCCTTGCACTCAAATCCTCCTTCTCACTCAAAGTAAACTTTCCTACACTAGGAACACTAGGAAACACATTTGGAGTTGTTTTATCATTGGGATTGGTGGTGTCCCAAACCTGATATTGCTCTGCCAAACTCTCTAAATATGCATAGGCTTCATGAGGTTCCTTGGCACGGAAAGTACCATTGTACATCATATCAATGAACTGTTTGTTTGTTGAACTCAATCCCTCATAAAATATCGTAACCAACTCAGGAATGGTAAAACCATGATGAGGGACCAAGTTCAACGTCTCATGAAACCGATCCCAACATTGATGAAAAGACTCTCCCCATTTTTCAGCAAAACTCTGGATATTTTTCTTCAAAGCAATTGTTTTCTGATGAGGAAAGTATTTTTTATAAAACTCTCTTTGTAATTGATCCCATGTGGTGATTCGTACAGATCTCAGATTGTTCAACCAATTTTTGGCATTCCCCTTCAAAGAGAAGGGAAACAACCGAAGTTTGGCTGATTCTCTTTGAACCGCAGGACACATGGTTTCAATTATGGCATTGAACTCTTTAACGTGCAAATAAGGCATTTCAGATGTCATTCCATGAAAAGTAGGGAGATGAGTCAAAATATTTGGTTTGACCTGATATGCAATTGCACCCTGAGCTTCATCTACAATGCAAGATGGAGCATCAGTCCACCTAGGGGTCAAGTAATCATCCATTGTCCTAGGTGGGACAGC
Source organism: Umbellularia californica (assembly GCA_028538565.1). Classification (NCBI taxonomy): domain Eukaryota; kingdom Viridiplantae; phylum Streptophyta; class Magnoliopsida; order Laurales; family Lauraceae; genus Umbellularia; species Umbellularia californica. The sequence goes on from JAPQWN010000004.1 coordinate 44,747,195, forward strand.
TTGATTATGTTGATTATGGGGGTCATTATCATTCTGTCGATCCGCCATTGGTTCAAAAGAAGGATCGGGCAGGGGAAGCTCAACAAAAATGTCGATCCCTGGCCAATCGATTATAGGAACTTCTGTAAGATCTACTCTGACCAATCTGTTGTGTATGTCCCTACGGTAACGAGAGGACATATACAACAAACAACCCCAATTATCAAAATAATCAACTAATTCTAAAGGAAAACTAAAAAGAAAAGAAATAGAAGAAATACTCACAAAGCTGTTTTTACCTCAATTGCCGTTCCCCGGCAACGGCGCCAGAAATGCTTAGCTATTTTATGTGCGTGTCCTAAGTGGAGGACAATTTCATCGCTGAGTAGCACTTCGCTCATGAAGAGGTCGAATCCACAGAGAACGGACTAGGGTTTTAGCTCTAGAGGACTTCTTTTGGTCGAGAGTGACCAACTTTTGTTCAAGAGTGGGATTAATTCTAGGCTAAGGACTGATTAAAACTGCAGAAAGCTAATTAAAATTGTTAAACTAAGAGATGGTTCAACCTAAGGTTTAATTCACCTGGATTTTCCTGGTATTCATCTTCCTTTCCATTACACAGGTTAGATTTGGAGCAATCCAATTCTAACCTGGAAAATTCCTTCGTGGAAATCAAATCTCAGTAATTGAATAATTTCCAAGGAGATTCTAGACATTCTTTTTTATAACCTGAGAGTCATCGACCTAAGCACTAATTGTATCATCATAGATGAATACAATTAGTCAAAGGCTTAACATCTCATTCATAATTTCTGAAAACAGAACATCCATGGAGATTATCTCTCAACAGTAAAGCATGATCAGGAAGAAGAAACTATGCAAAACCCAGGATGAATTCCCCTTTGGTCAAACCATCTGAGATTTTACCCCTCCATTAATGGAGAATTCCTCATACTAATTAAATGAAAGCAAGAGAACAGCAAGAACAAAATCAAAATATTACCTCTATTCAAAACTTGAAGTAGATTGAAGAATTCTGTCTTAATACAAGAACTAAGCAAAATTGAACATTGATTTTCAATTAAAAACTCCCTATACACTCATCTATCAAAGAAGGAAAGAAAAGGGGGCTGGGAAACCAAGACAATTCCCAGATAACCCTAATTGTCGAGTTACAATGCTTTAAATAGGTCTCCAAAACTTTAATTACAAAAGTGCCACAAAAAGTGAATTCCGAGTGTTCTACCGGTAGAACTACCGGTAGAAGTCGTTCTACCGGTAGAAATACAGGTAGAACAGGTGCACTGCTGATGTCCAACTCTCTGCTTGATTTTCAGCCATTTCTACCGGTAGAAATTGCGGTTGAACTGTTTCTACCAGTAGAACTTCCGGTTTGACAGGTAGAACTCCATTTCTTCAGCTCACTGGTTGAATTTCAGCCTTTTCTACCGGTAGAACTTGCGGTACAAGCAGTTCTACCGGTAGAAATTCCGGTAGAAGAGTGGAATCTCATTTTTCCAGCTTTCTGTCCAATTTTTGGACATTTCTACCGGTAGATCTTCCGGTTGGAGTATTCAAGTTCAATTTCTTGCTTTTTGTTGCTCAAATCTTCAAAGTCACTTGATCCTTCAATCTGCACTTGGTCTATTCATCATCCCAAAAGCTTCATTCTTCACTAATTTCCTGCAAATGACCAAAGACCAATATTCGTGCAAAATTATATGAAATCAAAGGAATTAAACACGAATCAAGGTGATGGAAGGGAAATTGAGTCTCTAATTGCTTAACAATTAGGTACTTATCAACACCCTTCCATAGGTCCGAAGCAGTTGACAGCCTTCCACAGATCAATTTTTTTTCGGTTCAAGGAAGCAGTTGAGGGTCCATGTCAATTTGACATTTTTTTAACATGTGGCACCCTTCCATAGGCCGGAATAATAAACCCCTGTTTCGTCGAAACAGGGGATCCGGACTCAATTGTAAAATATACTTAATCAATTAATTACAAGATTTTCAATCTGAATCCATAAGAAAATAATTGTAAAAATAAACCAAAACTTCAAACTTAGTGAAGTTCATATATCATAATTTACTTTTTTTCTACAGTTAGATCCCTGGAAAAGTGCTTCAATCAGTGAATTATTTCATGACCATTTACACATGAAAATGGCCAAGGGTGATGTTAAAAAGTCTCTTATAAAAAAAAATTATGTCATGGCTCGAAGTGATGATAAGCTTTTGACCCCACTCACCCACATTTTGTGACAAATTTATCCTTGCAAAGAGTCAAATATTACTAGTTTGTCCTTGACCCCACTCACCCACATAGGGGTGTAAAATAAAACCGAGAAACCGATTAACCGAACCGAACCGCTGTTAATAACCGTTTTTCACGGTTCGGTTACGGTTACAGTTATTAAAATCGGAAAACCATGATTCACGGTTCGGTTACGGCCTTTGTCTTGACTCATGATTATTAACCGAGCTGAACCATTAACAGCAGTTCGGTTAACCGTGTTCCTAAAATATACGGTTAACCGAACCGTTTCGTTAATAAGAATAAAACCTAAGGTTTGAATGAAAATTGCTTTTATTTTTTTTTACAGTAACATATTATGCCATTCTCCAATTATGGTTTTTTTTTCATAGTAAGTTTTATTGGTAAATGGAAAATTTTTCCCAAATTTTTTTAAGTGATAATTAACCATAACCGAACCATTAACCGCGGTTAACAGCGGTTCGGCTTTTAATAGTTTTTCACGGTTTGGTTATAGTTACGATTTATAAAGACCAAAAACTATGAAATACGGTTCGGTTAACAGTTTTCCCAAAATGAAGAGTTAACCGAACCGTTACACCCCTACGCCCACATATGCTTTCCCATTTCAACTCTCAACCTGGACATGAACAGTTGCCCTAGAAGAATTAAGTGCTTGGTCCTCCTGTAGAGTTCTTGTCTATCTCTGATCTGTTCGTAGGAGACGAACGCACTTATGTCACTGTAGATGTGCTAGGTTGCACCTGTGTCAACCCGCCAATCTTTACAATTGCTGACCAAAATCACCTTTGTCACTACGTCACGAAGTTTTCTTATGCAAGGTTGGCTTGATTTTTGCCTTTAATGCCCTTTTTTGGCGGCATTCCTTTACATCGTGACATTTTTTTCCCGTAGACAAAACATTCTGCATCTTTTCTTTTGGCAATATCCTTGTGGGGCTTAAGAGCTTGGTTTTGGTTTCTCTTTTGGAATTTCTTGTCTAAGAATTGTTGGGCTTCAGTTTTCTCTGATTATTTTTTGCCTCAGTAAGATTGGCCTTACCCATATGCTCAGAATCCATACTCTTAAAATCACGGTCCAGATGATGTTCTTGGATTTTGAGCCTGACTATGAGATGTTCCAAAATTCATCTCATTTTTCTTGTCTTTCAAGATGATTAAAAGTTCTTCCACAATGGTGGGAGTTTATGAATGGTACTGCCAACTACAAATTGTTCGGGTAAATCCATTCCTTCATTTTGGCCTCATGAGTTATTTTCTGAAAATCTCTAACTTGTACTATCACTGGTTATCCTTCTTTCATTTGAAAATCCAGAAAATTGCTCAATAGCATACGTTTTGGTGCTCGCATCCTCAGTAGCATATTCTTTAATCAAAGAATCTCATAATTCCTCGGCGGTTTTAAATTTTGAAAATGCATCTTACAAGGAATTATCCAAATGATTTAAAATTTCATTTTTTTACAATCAAAATCATCGGATTTCCATTTTTTACTTTCATAAGTTCTAGGGGGCCCATCTCCATAAGGTTTAGGGCAATCAGTTGATAGAACATATAGAATTTTCATGACTTTGAGGAGATACTCCATTTTTATCCTCCACATTTTGAAGTCCTTCCCCTTAAAATTAAAGACTTTAGGGCAATATTCCTGAGCAGTCATTTTAATTTATAAACGATTTTACCGCAGAAATCTACCTAAACTGTTGGAAAAAAATAGTTTTGCAGAAATTATAAATAAATTAAAATTGGAAAATAAATAAGCAAAGGAAAGAAATGACTGAACAATTGGCAACTGAATCACGCCTTAGAAGACGCTTTCTTTAGGCAGGTACCTCCACACAGGTGCAGATGGATCTATGGACGTTTGCCCCAGGATAAGACGACTTCTTTTCAGACAATCTCCACCACCCGTGCACTCGAATGGGCGAGAAACTCGAATCCCAAAATTCTCATATCTTTGAGCAACTTTATAAACTCAAAAAGAAATGTTGAAGAGCTTAAAAGAGGAAACGAAGAAGAACTTGTTGTAGAAATAGAGGAGAGAGTGTCAGATGGAATGAGAGAACCCTTACATGGACGACCCGACGGATACACGCATTTACTTTTGCGCAATGGGTATCAATAGCCGGGCTTTACTGCCCATGCGCACACGTGTGGTCACCACTACCTTAGTCTTCTACCGAGACTAACACCATAGTGACGTGTGAAAACACTAGTAAATGACACAAAGAGTTTCCATAACTGATGCGGGACTCTCATAAATAAAGACGTGTAAAAGACAAGTGCTTTAATGCACAAGGATACCAACAATTTTGTTTGGTCTCTTAGAGAACTTGAACTAGTAAGACCCCTAAACCTACCTACCATGGCAAGGTCCGAGCCACATGAAGAGAATTTATTTATGTATTTATTTTCTTGCACCTATTCTTTTATTAGAATTTCTAGTAAGAATTTGGTATTTTGGAAATTCATGGACATGATATGATGAATTGTCCCCTGGCATTTGGAAACGAATCCCCGGTTTGGTCCAAACAGGGAAACCCTATTTGGACCAATCAGGAGGTGCCACATGGGGAGAGATGTCAAATCAATGACATCTTATCTTCTCTACAAAAGAGAAAAAGAAAAAAAAATTTCATTTCCCTATGTGGCACTCTTTGATTGGTCCAATCAGGGAACAGGGGATCCATTTCCCTGGCATTTACAAATGCCATGGTTCTTTACTGAATTTTGAGAATTTCAGCCACCTAAAAATCTTTAGATGTTAAAATCAGAAGAAGGATTTAAGAATTCCACATCGAAATTCTTCTTTGAATGTTAGTAAATAAACAGGCTCTAACTTTCCTCCCGGCCAAACCCAATTGTTGGTGGCACCGGGCATAATGAGGTTTATATGTAAGGGGTCGGGCTGGCTGGGTCTTCCTCTAGTCCATGCCCTATGCCTAGGCTGTGTAGGACAAGACAAGGGCTCCCAAAAACCAAAAAAAAAAAAAACCCTCTTTTTGTGCCTTTGGCGGGCCAGACCGGCACCTCCTCAGCATGATTGACAAGCCAACCTGCAAACAAGCGGTTGATGAAAATTGTTGCGGGCAGAGGACCCTACAATTTCCCCGTGTACCCAGTACCCACTGTCTAAAGTACCTCGCTTGCCCCAAACTCCGGCTGCTGTGCTATCCATATGTTATATATCCCTTTCTCCAAAGAAACCATAGAACACAAGCCTCCTGTCAATCCCACCTCTCTTTCACTTGCCCTATCCCAGACACAGGTATGTAAATGTTCCCTCACCCCTCCTTTTTTCTCCAAGTCATAGTAATTTCAATCCTTGTAGTTCAATAATCTTCTTTGTGCTGGTTTATATCCAAAGGGATCTGTATGCACCATCAAATTCCTGTGTTGCCAACCTGAAAATTGGCCCTAGTGGAAATGCCCAGCCGTCTTCTGGGGAAAATTATGTAATGGGGCCCATAGTCCTGTACGCCCATGATCATGGGCAGTTGTGCTTGTAGGCATCTGATAGTTGGGTTGCAAATGATTATAGATAGTTGGTTAGTACTAGTTAGGGTTGAACTGCTAACTTGTTCTTTAATGGCATGGAGTTGGATTTGGTCGAACAGTTGATATTGATTCCTTCTAGTTCATGTAATTGTACTCATTAGTGTGTTTTGATTGGGGATTCTCGTAATTCTAGTTTTGTTCTCATTGAATGTGTTTCATGTGTAGATTAAGATGTTCTATGCAGACTTTAAACGGACTCATTAAAGAATATTGAATTTCTTCATGCTGATGAAACTAGGAGAAAAGGGTGACAATTAAAAACCTTAAAAATGAAGCAGAGAGAAAAAGAGATAATGCATTATAGAGTTGTTGAGAATATGGTTGCAAATAGATTTGAATGGAAAGGGTTGAAGCCAAACACAAAAAGATATGATAAGGCTTGATGATTATTCTTTTCTCATATCCTGTTCTAAAATGGATTTTTAAGTTTTTTTTTTTCCTAAGGGAAAGTATTTAAAGAGGTAATATGAGATTTCATATGCCATTACTTCAACAACATACAAGCTTTGTATAGATCATTCAAGGTTTGATATATATTGAGATACACTAATAATTTACCTATAGTTTAGTTGAACCTACATGCCATCCAGACCAAATGAAACTATATTGAACTAGAAAATATAATTCCTTTGTTGAAGTCTGAGTTATGAATTTGCAAACTGAATAAACTTACCCCGACAATTTAGCAAACCATAACGGGGGGCATTGGATTTCCTGTTGGAAATTAAAATGATGGGTATTCCTTGATATTCCGTTTATCACTCTTGTACAAAGGGTTATTTTACAACTATTTTTTATTTGCTTCAGAATCTGGTCTTCAGTAAATTTATATCAGTAATTAGATGAGTATACAAGTTTGACTATGAAATCTGCCTTGATTATCATGAGTTGATCCTTATATTCTGATACAAAACAGGTGTAAATATATAAGGTCGATCAACCCAATTTTTCTGCAATTGCATTGGTATGGACTATGGAATATGGACTAAACTTTGGCTATTCTGAATCTCTGATTTGATTCAACTCAACATCACTCAGCCTGAAAGATGCTGTTATATAAGTAACTTTCCATGATCCAAACTGTTTGGCTTCCATTTGATGCTACTGTGCACAATCTTCCCTCAGTCTCGAAATTCCTAACTGATCAGAAGTGGTTGCATCGATACAGTCACATCAATTCTCACAAAAGGTAGCAACTTTATTCGTGGCCAGCAGTATTTCTGCAACAAATCAATTTTGGCAAACAACCTTTAATTGTATATATTGTAGTAAGGAGAGTCCAGGGAAAATGCTAGATAATTTGTTTCATATTTTAATGGGAAAGTAAATAACTCGATAAATGTGGGCTTTAAAGAGGCAAATCCAACTCAGATCTTTGACCATTTTTTTTTTCTAGAGGAGATTGATGATATTTTTATATTTATTGATTTTTCTACTTATTGTTTTAAAATAAATGTGTTTTTTTTTTTTTCAGAAATTTTTACTGATATCTAAACTAAATTTTCTAAATTTGAAAAAATGCTTCAATAGTTATAAGGACATAATTTCTCAAAACTTTGAGGACAGTTAAAATACAAAAATAATAGGGATTGTTGCAATAAATTCAAATTGCTCAAAATAATCATTTACTCCTTGTTTTAGGATTGAGAGTTGTATCTCACACTAATCAAACTAGGGCTTCTATTGGATTGATCGCATGTAAACTAATCCACCCATAATGAAAACTTTTTGATTGGTTACTTATGACTGTTTAATGGGTCACGATTCCTACGGTGAACATGGATGGTTGAAAATCCATTGATTGGTTACTTGTGATCAGGGCCATGATGCCTGAGGTCTGCATGGATGGTTGAGAGCACACCATTGCCATTAACCAATGCAATAAAAAAAAGTTTGAAGAGTTAAGGTATAATAGACTTTCCCTAAATTTTACTATTACAGGAGTTGGTCTCACCATAAGATTGAGCACATTATATTTTAAACATATTCTCAAGTCTAGTGGGATTGACTCTTATTTGAATCTAAAGGATAGCTACATGATCAAATTCAATTAGTTGTAGAGAAAGGTAGAGGAGAAATATCTCTTGAAGTTTTGGCAATACTGGAGGCTTTTCGCATTTATTTATTGTCATATCACCAATCACTTATTGTGGAAAGTGACTCAACTAATGCCGTAGCTTGGATAAAATCTTTTAGAGGTCCATGGAAAATGCAATTTTTATTTAACCAAATTAGCTCTCTAGTATTTGGATGCAAATATTGTTTCAGCATGTGTGTAGATCTGCAAATGGAATGGCAGATTGTTTAGCCGAGCAAGGGGTAGATCGTTCTTGTAATCTAAGATCCTTTGTAGTGTAGTGGTGGTTGGTATAAATCTCTTATACAGGGTCACCATTGAGTTATGCTTGTTCAATGTAGTCTTTTCTGTGTTGTTCTTTTTTCCTTATTAATAAAATGTTAATTTTACCGATAATTTTTTTTTTTTTATCACTAGAAAACTTCTTTAGTAGATTTCTTATTCCAACATTCTATTGTTTAACAATACTAATCATATTTTTATATAGAGATTAAAAAAAAGAAAAAAAAAAACCTCCCTGACCCTTGGATGCTAATAGCAACTAAATTCTCTCTCTGAACAACTTTAAAAATATCTTAAACAGTACTCCTTATTCTACTTGAGTTAATGAAGGAAGGAAACTAAATTAGAAATTAAATCTTCACATGCTTAATACTTGCACAATAGCATGATGAGGAGTCTCCATTCTCCAGGGCCCTACATATGTTTGCACTGTGTTCTTGGCTGGTCTCTCTCAGTTTCAGGCTTAGGGCCCAATGTCGGAGGGCTCAGCTTGGCTAGATCTTGCCTGCAGCTGGCCTTGGCTTGGCTGCATCACTGTTGGAATGTGTTATGATAATAAATCAGTGTGAATTCTTTTTATACCATACAAAATGAACCAATCAAACATACAACATAGAACTGGTTAGCATTCCAATCCAAACGCTTCCAAAAGAGGGATCCTTTATTTTACAATCTTTTAGGAGATAACCAGACTTCTTTGAAACAAGAATATGAACAGTATTTGAGCAGACATCACTGCCTAGAGAGGTACCTGGTTCACTTGGTCTAGCATAATATTAACATTACAGTAGCCAACGTCACATTTCATGGAATTTCTGTTAAAATTAGCAGGTTCTCTCCCTTGTTACTCAACTGTGTGCTATGAGCATCCATTTATCTTTTCTCCTATTTCAGGTTATGTATCAGACATCAGCCTACATCTTTGGCTATATTCTCAATCTCATTATTAACATAAAATCTCTAGGGCACTTTCAAGTTTCTGGCTTTCAATTTGATGACATTTACTACCGTGCGGGTATCTGGACTGAGTCTTCAGTCCCGCTCCAAACCAACTTTTATGATTTCCAATTTCAAATATTAAATTACGGAAATGGAATAACAAAACATCGCATTTGATACGCCTATCAAATTCAGCTGTGACTTGGAATAGTCAAATTGTGATGAAAATAGCTGATTGGGAAAAAATGGATTATAATAATCAACATTAAAATGGCAAAAATGGTGAAGTATTAGGTGTTAGAATGTTTTAGACAGTTGTTTGGGATGTGGTCTATTCATGGTGGGGCTTTCACATCATTCATCAGTGGTCTAGATGAAATGCACCTGATTTTTATGAACTCAGTTTATGATGATTGAGGACACTTGATATAGTACATTTGTTTATTCAGGACTTTTAGAATGGTGCACAAGCTGGGTGTGGGTTTGAGCCATAGTTGTCAAATTTGGTTCGGTTCGGTTCAGCTGGCTGTTCAGCCATTCAATCTAGTATCATTTGGAGCCAAGTTGAATCACGTCCTGAAACAAAATTGACAACCATGGTTTGAGCTTTTAAGTTGCTTTGAATACTCTGAAAGACAAGGTCCTATGAGATGTTGAGTGGTATAAAGCTTGTCATTGCTAAAGATTATACTGTAGAATATGACATTGATTACAAGGAAATATTTGTTCTTGTTTCCAAAATGGCCATTATCCGGCCTTATTGCAGTTGTCACAATTAGAGGGTGGCCCCTTTATAGATGGACGTTCAAGAGGTGTTTTTGAATGGTTTTATCTCAAAGGAAATCTATATGAAGCCCTCTCCAGGCCTTCCTCATCTTAACCATTAGGTTTTTCAGCTCAGAGCTATTGCCAATTGCTATAACATTTTCATACTTAGTTTGATGTGAAGGGCTTGGGTCCTTGTCGGTTGCTTTCTTGGGATTGAGACCCCCCATTCTCCAGAAGGGTATTTTCGCTTATAACAGAGTGTATCTTTATATTACTCTCTGAAGCTGATCTTACTATTCACCAGCCGATTGTTTCACATATTTTGCGCAATCTAATGGCATGCTCTCCGGAGTTTAGCCCACTCTGCATATGTGGATTGTGATTGGTCTGGCGTTGCCGATGATCCTTGCTCTACCACTGGATTTTACTTCTTTTGAGAAATAAGAGAGGAAGAAGAGACAGCGTTGCCGATGATCCTTGCTCTACCACTGGATTTCTCAAAAGAACAAGAAACAAACTGCTGTCTCTTCTTCCTCTTAAGCTGAATCCCAGTGTCGTGCTCTAGCCAATCCTACTGCTGAACTTGTGCGGTTTCGACGGTTGCTTGTTGATTTGGAAACTATTCAGTCAACAGTAACATCCTTAGAATGTGACAACAAGAATGCTATTTAGATTGCCCAAAATGGATTCCTCCATGAGCGGACTAAGTATATCAAGACTGATTGCCATTTTGAATGTCAGCATCTATGCCATGGTACTGTTCAACTTCACTCACTTTCTTCCATGGCTCGGTTGGCAGATCTGTTTACCTAGTTGTAAGAGGTGAACACCCCCCACAGGTGATGACAACCACCGGGTATTGTATACACTTCAGGCGATCGAAGGCACATGGCGCCTAGCCCTATTCATGCATTTGTCCCTCATCCCACATCGGCAGGAGAGGGCGCCTCCCACCCACTTATAAGCCTCGGGCTCATAGAAGGGTGTACCACACTTGCATGAATAGGGCTAGGCGCCATGTGCCTTCGATCGCCTGAAGTGTATACAATACCCGGTGGTTGTCATCACCTGTGGGGGGTGTTCACCTCTTACACTAGTCATAACCAGGCACTTGTTTTCAAATTTTATTCAGTAATTTCTCGATGCTGTCTTCATCCCATTTTGAGCTCGGTTGGCAGATCTGTTTACCTAGTCATAACCAGGCACTTGTTTTCAAATTTTATTCAGTAATTTTTCGATGCTGTCTTCATCCCATTTTGAGCTTGAGGGTGTCACGATGAAGGAACATAGTGCTGAAGACTACCATAGAAGATAGAGTACTCTTTTTGTGTAAACCAAAGTGCCATATCACATAATGATCCTTTATACTCTTTTTGTGTAAACTTAAGTTTACCATATCACGTAATGATCCTTTGTAATCTCTAGGATAACTATTATCCTTTTTAATCTTTAGGGACTAGGATAAGAGTATACCAGTGTACTTGTATTTCAGAACAATATATGTAGACCTCTAATATTGTCACAATGACATATGGCTTCTCTCCAAATTTTCTCCTCTGTTGCATTTTATAGGGACGTTCTCTGTTGTCCACCTCCTTCCATCTACGTGGGGTTCCCTTGCATGATAGGAGAGGAGTAGCTATCATTTTGGTTTCCCGTCAAGGCTCAAATCTAAAGATATAACCCTGTAACTGTTAAAAAATGGAAAGTTGCAGTCTGGCCAAGGGCAAAGTAGGCCCAGGTCCAGGAATCCGACTGGTGTGCATCCTCTAGAAGTGGAAATGTGAATGTGTTCCATTTTGGGGCATGTGATCAACTTGATTTCAGGTGTGCCACATGCCACATATATTTAAATATTGTTTTCTTTGCTTTTTTCATTTCATTTTCTATTTTGCTTAGTATTTGTAATTCAGTAGAAAGCTAAATGATAGTGAAAATTTTAGATCTCTACTTATAGTCTGGATTGTGTTAGGGCTCTTTTGGGCTGAGTCAAATGGATGTGGTGGCCAAACACTACAGAAAACTGTGAGAAATTTGCTTGGAAAGATAGTGATGATGCTACAGTAGTTATACATTGGTCGATTATTGTAAGCTAGTTTTTTATGCTGATGTATGAAATATGAAGCATGGAACTTGTTCCTATCTAGCTATGTCTTTGTCGTTTTATTTTGTTTTCTTCCTGTTAACATTTCATCATTTTTATTTTATATCAGGGATGCTGGGTAAGTCATTGTCTTCACCTTTGCTGACCTTTGAATCTGCAACAATCTGCTCATTTTCTTCTGTGAGTCTCTTTCATTAAATTTGATCTTCATGTATTTCTTCTATTTGGCATGTTCCCCCATGATTATAGCTTGTGTCTTGCTCTGGAACAGCAGCATTATTTTTTATAGACATCAAAACTCAATTGCAATTCGTATGCATGTCTAATACAGTGATACACTTAGAAGTAGCTCAACAGGTTGAATTAAACTGGTAAAGGTTACAGAAGCTTCTCACCTTGTCTTTGTTGGTGCGGAACACCAATTCTAAAATTGAAAAAGATCGGAATCACGGGTTCTTTGCTGGCAGCGTACCTATGGAATATGGTCCCAGATTTTGCATTATTTACTTTGGCTTACATGGCTAGCTATCTTGTTTGACATGCAAAAGGGAATAGCCTATTTGACATGAAAGAGGGAATAGCCTAAATTCACCTATTTGACATGCAAGAGGGATTAGCCTATCTTTCTCTCAATATGTTAGGCTGTTCTGGTCATTAAGATTTAATTACTATCAACTTTATTTAAGCCTACGTGTCTACAAAGGTCTGGGCTTGTGCAGTCGTCTACACCCATCCCCTATTTAGGCATAAACTTTCTATTCAATCTAAATATGTTTTTAGCTGTCATTACTTGTCCGTGATCATCTCTCTTCAAGCTTCTCATACAAGTATCACTTGTAATCTTTGTGAAGAGCTGTTATGGTGTTCTATCTACCTGCCTACACCATATGAAACAACATTCCTTTGTTTCCTTTTCATTTTGAGCCACCCATTTGCTTCTTCTTATGTACTAATTCTATCCTCCACGTATCCACCTGCTGTACTATACTCATCCATGTGAAATATGTTGGTGGTTTTGTGCATTGTAGCATAGGTTATTATTCTCTTCATCATCATCATTGTCAAAGCCTTGTCTCTGTCAATCCAAGCCCAGGCCCATTTTGGGCCCAGTCTTCATGTATTACTTAGTCAATTACACCTGTACATTCTTAGTTTGTAAATCAGTTATTTAGGCTTGTAATCAGGGCATTCAGCCCTATAGATAAGCTTAATGGCTTGTAATCAGGGATTTCATCCCCTTTATAATAGAACAACAGACGACCCTAAATGGGACAGTGTTACTGTCATTCTTCTTGGTGATTGTGGCCTCTACTATTATTGTCATTCTTCTTGGTGATTGTGGCCTCTACTATTATTGTCATTCTTCTTGGTGATTGTGGCCTCTACTATTACATCTACTATTTTCTGTTCATTGATATGTTGCTGTTACTGCTTTGTGTGCTACTTCTTCCTAGTCTTTCATCATGGATAAACATGAGCTAGCCCTGGTTCGATTTGATGGCACAAATTATACATCATGGGCCTTTCAATTTCAAATTTACTTGGAAGGAAAAGAACTATGGACACACATTGATGGATCGGAACCTCAACCTGCGGAAGATGATAAGAAGATTTTAGCATGGAAGACAAAAGATGCTAAAATCAAGACATGGTTGCTGAGCTATGTTGAGTCGCATTATATTCTCAACCTAAAACCCTGTAAAACTGCCCGTGAAATGTGGGACTATCTTCAGAAAATTTATTTACAGGGCAATGTTGCTCGCCAGTTTCAATTGGAACTTGAAATCTCTCAATTCACTCAAGGCACCCAGTCTATTCAGGAGTATTACAATGGCTTCCGCCGACTGTGGTCATAATATGATGAGATTAAGTTTGCCACGGTTTCTGCAGCACTTCTACCGGAATTACTTCCATTACAGCAAAGTAGTCATCGGGATCAGCTTCTCATGAAACTTCGTCTGGAGTTTGAGACAGTTAGATCGAACTTGATGAGCAGGTCTCCTTGTCCCAACTTGGATGCCTGCCTTCAGGAACTTCTGCGAGAAGAACAACGTCTGGCTACTAAAACTGATCTGGAACAACAGAGATCTGCTGAGGCTCCGCTTGCCTTTGTTGCTAGCACCAGACAACCTCCTCGGGACATCAGTAGAGTTCAGTGCCATAACTGCAAGAAATATGGTCACTATGCAAATCAATGCAAGGCCAAAATCTGCAGGTATTGTAAGGCTACTGGTCATGTTATTGATGAATGCCGGAAGAAGGCTCGCAATTCTTCCTCCTGTAATTCTGTGCAGTCTGGCCCTGGTACTCCTACTACTGCCTACACCGTGACCACTCCACGATATGCATCATCTGACTTCAGTGGTTCTCTGCAGTATGATTCATCCTCGTAGCCTGGTTCCTCCTCACAATCTGCATCCACAGCTGTTCTCACCCCTGAGATGGTAAACCAAATGATTGTCAATGCCTTAGCATCCATGAACATCGCAGGTACTGAGTCCTCTCTTTCTAATACATGGTACTTAGATTCTGGTACAAGTAACCATATGACCTCTTCACCTGTCAAATTACATAACGTCGTTCCTTACACTGGTCATCTTACTGTTCAAGCTGCCAACGGCGATCATCTTACCATCACCTCTGTTGGTGATACCCCAGGCCCCTTACCCTTAACCAATGTTTTAGTTTCTCCTCATCTTGCTACCAATTTGGTTTCTGTGGGTCAACTTGTTGAAAATAATTACAATGTCTCATTTTCTTCTACTGGTTGTGTTGTGCAGGACCAGGAGTCGGGGGAAGTGATCGCGAGGGGGCCTAAGCGTGGAAGACTTTTTTCCTTGCCAGTGTCTTCATTTATTCAAGATCAAACTTTACATCAGTTATTTTGTTTTTTCATTCAGAATAATTCTCGATTGTGGCATAATAGACTTGGTCATCCGAATGCTTCTACAATGTCTGCTTTATTTCAATCCGGATTAATAAATAAACCTGTTGATTCTACTTTTGTATGTGATACTTGTAAATTGGGAAAGAGTAAAACTTTACCCTTTCCGCACTCTTACACACGGAGCACTGCATGTTTTGACTTAATTCACAGTGATGTTTGGGGCATTGCTCCGACTCTTTCACATAGTCATTTCAAGTACTTTGTCACCTTCATTGATGACTACAGCAGATTTATTTGGATTTATTTATTACATTCGAAGTCTAATGTTCTTCATGCATTTACTTTTTTTGTTAACTATGTTGAAAACCAATTCTCTAAATGCATTAAAACTTTGCGCTCGGACTCAGGGGGGGAGTATGTTTCCAAGGATTTTCAATCCTTTTTAAACAATAAAGGAATCATTTCTCAACGTACTTGTCCGTACACTCCACAATAAAATGGAGTCGCGGAACGGAAAAACAGACATCTTCTTGATGTCACTAGAACTCTTCTGATTGAATCATCCGTTCCCCCTCGTTTTTGGACTGAAGCTCTCATTATGGCTGTCTATCTCATTAACCGCCTTCCATCACCTACCATTGCTCATTTAACGCCTCATTTTAAATTGTTTGGTCATCATCCGGTGTTTGATCACCTACATACCTTTGGCTGTGTTTGCTTCGTTCATCTACCTCCCACCGAAAGAACGAAACTAACAGAACAATCTCGCAGGTGTGCTTTTTTAGGTTATGCCACTAATCAAAAAGGTTTTGTTTGTTATGATCCCATTGGTCGTCGTATCAGGGTTTCTAGAAATGTTATTTTCTTTGAAAATCAATATTTCTTCCAAACTCACCTGGACTGTCCTCATCCCTCTTCACCAGCTCTCTTACCAGGCTTTTCAGATCAAACTTCTGTTACTAGGTTTAATCCTGCTTTTGTATACCACCGACGGGAGAAACCTCCCACTGCAGATGGCCCTTCCCCTGATTCTGCATCGACGAATGGTTCCACGCCTACTCCTGTCTTACGTCCTTCCTCCAGAAATTCTAGACCGCCTGAGCGGTATGGCTTTACTCATACTTCTTTGATGACCACTCTATCTTCTATCTCTATCCCAAGTTCTTAATTGCAGGCTGTCCAACAAAATTGCTGGAACCAGGCCATGAAGGAGGAATTAGATGCATTGGATCTGAATCACACATGGGATGTTGTGGAGTGTCCTTCAGCAGTTAAGCCCATTGGTTGCAAATGGATCTACTCGATCAAACTTAAATCTGATGGGTCCTTGGATAGACACAAAGCTAGACTTGTGGCACTCGGAAACAGACAGGAGTATGGCATTGACTACGAGGAGACGTTTGCACCTGTGGCAAAGATGACATCTGTGAGGTTACTTCTCGCCACCGCTGCATCCCAGTCTTGGCCGTTATACCAAATGGATGTCAAAAATGCATTTCTCCATGGGGATTTGCAAGAAGAAGTCTATATGCATATACCACAAGGTGTTACCTCTCCCTCCAAGAGGTCCGTCTGTCGGCTGCGGAAATCACTTTATGGTCTAAAGCAAGCTCCTCGGGCATGGTTCGAAACCTTCCGGGGTCGCTTATGCGACAGTGGCTTTACTCAGAGCCCTTATGATCCATCTCTTTTTCTATGCCACATATCTACAGGAGTTACTGTGCTTTTGGTGTATGTTGACGATATTATTATCACCGGCACGGATGATGATATGATTAAATCTCTCCAGGATTCTCTCCGGAATCACTTTCATATGAAGGATTTGGGTCCTTTGCATTATTTCTTGGGCTTAGAGGTGCATCAATCTCCCAAAGGTCTCTTTGTTAATCAACACAAATACACATCAGACCTTATCGAGTTGGCCGACCTCCATGATTCTTCGCCTGTTGATACACCTATCGAGGTAAATCTCAAGCTCAGTAAAGATGATGGCGACCTTATTCCTGATCCTCATACATACCGGCGCCTGGTGGGGAGTCTTGTCTATCTCACCATCACTAGACCTGACATATCCTTTGCTGTTAATCTTGTGAGTCAATTCATGACCGCTCCTCGACACCTTCATTTGGCAGCTGTGAAGCGCATTATTCGCTATCTGATAAGAACTGTCCCTTGTGGTTTATATTATCCAAAGGATAATCCTCTTCATCTGACTGCTTATACAGATGCTGACTGGGCAGGCTGTCAAGACACGCGTCGTTCTACTACTGGTTGGTGTATGTACCTGGGCAATTCGCTCATTTCTTGGAAATGCAAGAAACAAGAACGTGTGTCCCGATCTTCCACGGAAGCTGAATATAGGGCGATGTCTTCTGCTTGTTCTGAAGTCTTATGGCTACGGGGTATTCTGTCGGAACTTGGGTTCCCTCAAACCTCTCCTACTCCATTGCATGCCGACAATACTGGGGCTATCCGAATCACTGAAAATCCCGTCTTCCATGAACGTACTAAACATATCGAAGTTGATTGTCACTTTATTCGGGATGAATATACGCGGGATGTCATTAGTCTACCTCATGTCCCTACAGAGTTTCAATTTGCAGATATCTTCACAAAGGGACTTCCTCGGCCTCGACATCAATTTCTTGTTTCCAAATTGCTGCTTTTTGACTCCCCCGCATCAATTTGAGGGGGGGGGGGGGGGTGTCAATCCAAGCCCAGGCCCATTTTGGGCCTAGTCTTCATGTATTACTTAGTCAATTACACCTGTACATTCTTAGTTTGTAAATCAGTTATTTAGGCTTGTAATCAGGGCATTCAGCCCTATAGATAAGCTTAATGGCTTGTAATCTGGGATTTCATCCCCTTTATAATAGAACAACAGACAACCCTAAATGGGACAGTGTTTTGCATATTTCTCCATTCCACATTCAATCTCTCCAAAATGTCAGTCTCAACTATGTTGGGGGTCGGCAACACGAATTCTATTTCTCCATTCCGATCTATCTTAAGTCAAAGCCTCAGATAAGTTGCACTTCTTCATATTTGTTTTTACAAGCTACATCCCCGTCCTCTTTGGCCTATCTATTGGTGAGCAAGCAACCTTCATTTTGCCAAACTTTTCCTTACTGCCACCGTTGCCAGCCTATGTTGGACATGACCAAACCACCTCAGATGGATTTATCTAATTTTATCCCCTATTGACGCTACCACCAAATGCTTTCAAAAGCGCTCATTCTTGATTTTATCCTTCTAGTTCTACCATACATTCACCTCAACATTCTCATCTCTTCTACATTCATTTTGTGAATATGTTGCTTGTTGATTGGCTAACATTTTGCTCCATAGATCATAGCTAGCCTAATCGTTGTCTTGAAAACTCTCCTTTCAATTTTGTTGGCATTCGGCAGTCACAAATCACTTTAAAAGAAAGTCTCCACTTTAACCATCCCGCTTTTATCCTATGTTCGATTCTTCATCATCTCCCCATCCTTACTAATTATTGAGCCATGACAATGGAAATAATCTCTTTGTGGTATCTCATGGTCTTCAATTCTCATAGTAGTTTCAATTCTTTCTATATGCTACTGAAGTTGAAATCCATATATTCTTTCTTTGTATGGCTTATTTTAAGGCCTTTAGATTCTAAAGCCTCTCACCATCTCTCGAGTTTTGCATTTACATCATCGCTTGATTCATCTACGAACACTATATCAATTACAAATAACATACACCAAGGTATCTCCTTTTAAATATGAGCAGTTAATGTATAAGCACAAACAAAGCAACAGTGATGCAGTACGGATGGGCCCACATGATGGGCCCAACCATCCAATCAGCCCTTTGGGTGTAGCCCACAGGCCCAAATTGGATGAGAAGGTTACTGTGGAAATACTTCTAAATTTATCTTAGGATTAATTAGGAATTATTGCTTATTTTGATGAGAATTAGTAGTTTCTATTTTCATTATAGTTTATTGTTTTAGTAGTCTTAATACATTATAAATGGAGTAGTCCTCTATTGTAATAGGTATGCTTTACAATTAATAAAAGATTTCTCTGAGGTTGCTCACGTGAGCTTTGGTTGATTATGGTTTCATTTGTGCCATAGTGGCTAGAATCCATCATTGGATTCGATCAATTCTTCGGGAGATTGATTTATTACCCGATTGCTGCATCAATTGGTAGTCCCGGAATTTTTCTCTCATCCTCACTCTCTCCATTCCACCAAACCCTCTGTCTGTCCACCGAACTCACTGCCAAACTCCTCTTCCCTATCCAACCCATTCCCGTCCCTCTATCCAACCAGCCGTGACCACATACCCATTCCAACTATCCAAAATTCCTCAAAACCTACATCCAGCCCCAATAAAACCTAATCCCCAAGCCCTAATCTTCCACTTTTCCCAATTCCCAAACCCAGACCTGCCAAAAACCCCTCAACCCAAACACCCGGCAAACCCTAATTCCCTAAGCCAGAAAGCCCATCCCAGCCATTCTGCCCATCTCCTGCTACCAAAACCCCACCCATCAGCCACCCAGATCCTTCGTCGGAAGCCCAAAAAAAAAAAAAAAAAAAAAAAAGAGGAAAGACGAAGAAGAGAGAACCCAACAGCATAAAAAAGAAAGAAAAAAGAGCAGTAGAGAGAGAAGGCGAAGAGATGAAGGAGATATGAGTTGAGGCATAACTGGCACCACGAGTCGTCGCTGCCCTTTCCCCGACGACCACCATCTCTCAAACTTGCGCCTAGCATCGCAGCAGCCAGCCACCATTGCCATCGCAGGAGCCAGCCAGCATCCTCATCGCCATCGCCATCGCCAGCGCCTTTTAGCAGTCCTCATCGTCCTTATCACCATCACCAGCGCCTTCCCCCAAACTCTTCGTTTTTCTAACTCTTCGTTTTTCTTCTTGTTCTGAGTCGAAACAGGTAACACAGTGCCGATTCTTTCTTTTGCTTTCTTTCTGCATGCATCCCAAGGCCACAAAGGGCTCTCTCTCCCACACGTGCCTACCTTATCCTTGGACCCAGCCTGCAGTTCAGGCCTGACTTGAGTCCGGGCCCAACCTAAACCCAGCCCACTAAACAGAATAGCCCTCGTCCATGGCTACTCACACTAGGCAAATTTTTCGTGGCAGACTCACTGACATTCAGTGCGATGACCGCATAAGGATTTATATGAACAGGTCGATGCCGTGCAACTCACTCGATGAACTTGCTAAGGCCCCTTCAAACCCTCATGGGAAATCTTCCAGCACTTCTGGCCCCCACTCTCACCAATTGGATAATATTCCCCGAGAATCAATCCAAGAATTCTTTCAACGTCTCTTTGCAGATAGGGCCGCTGACAATATACCACCTGGCCCGCGCCAAGATGATCTCTCGCGGAAAGTCAAATTAGAGGTTGCTGATTTTTCTGGTCAAGGTGTTGCTTGTGCCCTTCTTGACTGGCTTACTTCAATTGAGGATTATTTCACTTGGTATCACATTGAAGATCCTCAACGAGTCACTTTTGTCAAGATGAAGTTAAAAAGTCCTGCTCGAATTTGGTGGAAAAGTATTGATGACCACAATGTGCAAATGGTTCGTCCTCCTATCACCTGTTGGGAAGTTATGAAAGAGAGATTAGAGGATAAGTTCTTGCTTGCTGACTACATTGATTCCTTTAATAGCGAGCTTATCAATCTTCAGCAAGGCTCTATGACCATAGATGAATACACTCATAAGTTCCATGAGCTTTGTATTCGATGCAAGACTCATGAAGATGATCGAGTGATGGTCACCCATTACCGGGAAAGATTGCGCCCAGATATCCAGGATAGATTGGCTGTATTTGACTTCGCAACTGTTGATGCAATCTCTAGCAAGGCGCGACGCATCGAGCAAACACTGCGTCAGCAAATTGGGCGACGTTTTGGTAACCAAGCTGGGGAGTCCCACAAAAAGGATCTAGCTTTTTACTTTCAATCGGCCCCACAGCAAGGGTTCCGACCACCTCCAAACCAACTACATAACCAAATCCAAAGGCAGCAACAAGCTCCACCACAGGGTCAACAGATTCCTCAGCCCAATCAGGAATGGCAACCCAATCAGAATACTGCTAGAGGCATTGGAATAGCCACTAAGCGCAACATTGTTTGTCATTCTTGCAAAAACTGGGGTCATTATGCTAGAGAATGTCCTCACAGGAATCTGCATTGTGAAGGTGAACCTTATGAGGAAGAACAGTATGATGGGGAAATAGAAATGGAGAAACCTAATGCACAACTTCCACCAGAAACAGAGTCCGCAAGTATTCACAGCTGATGATGACAACCCATTGCTTTTCCTTCACCGTCGCCTATTGGTTGCAGATGGTATTGAGGACGACGATGACAACCAGGCTCCAATTTTTAGAACAAGAGTCATTTATAAAGGAAGAACTTGCAATGCCATCATTGATGGTGGAAGTGCTATGAGTGTTATATCCAAAGAGGCAGTTGATAAACTTTAGTTACCAACTATAAAGCATCCGAGGCCTTATAGAGTTGCATGGGTAAATGATTATTCGATTCCTGTCAACCGCTGATGCATTGTTCCCTTAAAGATGGGCTTGTATGAAGATAATGTTCTGTGTGATGTTATTCCGATGAATGTTGCCCACATCTTATTAGGCAAACCTTGGCTGAAACACTTTAAAGGTCATCACTGATCACGTGGATAACACCTACACTTTTAAATGGAATGGACACCGAATTCAATTGAAGCCCATGGAAACTCCATTCTCTGCAAAGCAAACCACTCCTACTGCCTCTCCCAACAGCCTCACCATGCGCAAATTTGAAGTTGAAAGTAAAGAGCAAGGTGTGATGTATGCTTTGGTTGCCAGACTGGTGACCGAATCAAAAAGTCTCCAAGCCATCTACTCCCCAATAGGTACAACCATTGCGTAATGATTTTTTAGATTCAATTCCCGATGAGCTTCCAAATGAATTGCTGTCAATGCGAGACATCCAGCATGCAATAGATTTAACCCCTGGCGCATCTCTCCCTAATCTTCATGCTCATCGGATGAGCCCTTCCGAACATGCTAAACTCAAGAAACAAGTTGATGATCTGTTGCAACGGGGATATATTCAGGAAAGCCTAAGTCCATGTGCCGTACCTGCTCTCCTCACACCGAAGAAGAATGGAAGCTGGCGTATGTGCGTGGATAGTCGTGCCATCAATAAAATCACTATAAAGCATCGCTTCCCAATCCCTAGACTTAATGATATACTTGATCTTATGACTAGTGCTTCTATTTTTTCTAAGATTGATCTTCGCAGTGGTTATCATCAAATCAGAATTAGGCCAGGTGATGAATGGAAGACAGCCTTTAAAAGTAAAGATGGTCTTTATGAATGGCTGGTCATGCCTTTTGGCCTTTCTAATGCTCCTAGCGCATTCATGCGTGTCATGAATCAATTGCTGATACCATTCATTGGACGGTTTGTTGTTGTCCACTTCGATGATATCTTGATTTACAACAAATCCAAACAAGAGCATCTTGATCACTTGAAGTGCCTATTTGAGCTCCTTCGTAGGGAATGCTTCTATGCTATAATCTGAAGAAGTGTACTTTCATGAGCAATTCTGTGATTTTCCTTGGCTTTGTTGTCTCTTCTAACGGTATTGCAATGGACTCATCCAAGATTCAAGCTATCCTCGATTGGCCTATTCCACAAACTCTCACTGAAGTTCGTAGTTTTCACGGACTTGCTGCTTTCTATGGTTCATTTGCGATTTCAGCAGTATTGTGGCTCCAATCACTAATTGTAAGAAAGAGGGTGAATTTAAATAGACAAGTGCAGCAACTAGACCATTTGGAGAAATCAAGCGCAAGATCACGGAAGCCCCTGTCCTACGACTTCAAGATTTTAACAAAGTCTTTGAGGTTGCTTGTGATGGTTTTTAGATCGGCATTGGAGGAGTCCTTAGCCAAGGTCACCCAATTGCATTTTTCAGCGAAAAGCTCTCCGATGCTAAACGTAGATATTTTAGTTATGATCTAGAATTCTACGCCGTTGTGCAAGGATTGCGACATTGGCGTCATTACTTGGTTGGCAACGATTGTCTTATATTCTGATCATAAGGCTTTGAAGCATGTACAGTTGCAACCGCATGTCAGTGATCATCGCATTAAATGGAGCTCTTACCTTCAACAATTCACATTTTGTCTCCGCCATAAAGCTGGAAAAGAAAATCTGGTAGCTGATGCTTTAAGTCGCCGGAAGCATCTCCTCACTACTATGGCAGTCACTGTCACAGGTTTTGAGAAAATAAAACAGGAGTACACAAATGACAAGGATTTTGGCACAACTTACGCGGATTTTCTTAACGGCGACACGGACAAGCCCCTCCTTACAGCATACATGATGGATTCTTATTCCGAGGTAACAAACTTTGCCTCCTTGCTATATCCATTCAAGAGTATGTTGTTCGTGAATTGCATTCAGGAGGTTGTAGTGGTCATTTGGGACGTGACAAGACACTTGCTCTTGTGGATGATCATTTCTATTGGCCGCGCGTGCGAGTTTATGTTATCAGCACATGTGAAAGATGTCGCACCAGTCAGTTGGCTAAAGGTAACAAGAAAAATACATGTTTATATTACCCTTTGCCTATTCCTCATGTCCCATGGAAAAATATCAACATGGATTTTGTGTTAGGTCTTCCAAAGACTACACGGAAAGTTGATTCCATCTTTCTTGTTGATCGTTTTTCTAAAATGGCACATTTCATTTCGTGCAACACTATATCAGATGCTTACAAGGTAGCTCAAATATTCTTCAAAGAAGTTGTCCGTCTTCATGGCCTCCCCTAGACAATTGTTTTAGATCGTGACACCAAATTTATGAGTTACTTTCGAAAGACATTGTGGATGACAACCAAGACAAAGCTTTACTTCTCTACTGCTTACTATCCGCAAACTGATGGCCAAACTAAAGTTGTTAATAGAAGCCTTGAACAACTATTACGATGCCTTGTTCGTGATCATATCACCAATGGGATTAGATTCTACCTATGGATGAATTTGCTTACAACAATTTAGTTAATCGGTCCATTGGCAGATCACCATTTGAAGCAGTCACAGGTGTTCGACCGCGCTTGCCTATTGATCTTGTCCCATTGCCTGTTGAAGCACGCCCTTGTGTTGAAGCTGATAACTTCATCAAACACATGCAACAAATACATGATGAAGTTTGACGACATATTGCAGTTAGCAATGACAGTTACAAGGCTCATGCCGACAAACGTCGTCGTTTTCTGGAGATTTTTGAAGGAGACATTGTTATGGTCCGTATTCATCTGGAAAGGTTACCCCCATGTGCAAACAAGAAGTTACATCTGAGGAATACTGGTCCGTTCATAGTGTTGAAGAAGCTTAGTTCGAATGCATATACTCGAGTTGCCATCTGATTTTGGTATCAGCCCTATATTCAATGTCGCCGATCTCACTCTCTATCGTGGGCATGATAATGAGGACGATTTTGATGAGCAAATCATTATGTTACTAGCTGCTCTGCCACCGCTTGATAAAATCATTAATGTTCTTGATAATCGGATTGTTTCTACTCGCCGCGGCGGATTTCAAAAGTTCCTTGTTCGTTGGCAAAATCGGCCCATCTCCGATGCTACCTGGATTATTGCTACCGACTTCCAGCGTCTGAATTCAAATCTTTATGAGCACTATCAGGCTCTTAACTCGCCGGAGTCGAGTTCTTTCAAGCCTGGGAGAGTTGATGCAGTATGGAAGTCCAAAAGAGGCCATGAACCCGCATGATGGGCCTAGCCATCCAATCCAGCCCTTTGGGTGTAGCCCACAGGCCCAAATTGGTTGAGAAGGTTATTGTGGAAATGCTTCTAAATTTATCTTAGGATTAATTAGGAATTGTTGCTTATTTTGATGAGAATTAGTAGTTTCTATTTTCATTATAGTTTATTGTTTTAGTAGTCTTAATACATTATAAATAGAGTAGTCCTCTACTATAATAGGTATGCTTTATAATTAATAACATATTTCTCTGAGGTTGCTCACGTGAGTTTTGGTTGATTATGGTTTCATTTGTGCCCTAATGGCTGGAATCCATCATTCAATTCAATCAATCCTTCGGGAGATTGATCTACTACCCGATTGCTGCATCAATCAGGCCCATCAGTAGGCCCATGACCAAGAGGCCCAAAGCTCTAACATAGACACACCTACGTGTGGGATCTCTTAGATTTGGTCAAACATTGTATAGTTGTATGATAACAATCACATTTATATTCTTTCCTTTCTTATATACACATGTAATTAGGAATCGATCATAGGTTGTAATTAGCAATACGTCGTGTATAAAGAGCAACAGTCGATCCTCCCTTTGGGATACGGCAGATTCCACAACTTCAATCTCTCTCTCTCTCTCTCTCTCTCTCTCTCTCTCTCTCTTCTTCTTCTTCAATACAAGGATCTGTTGATCCTTTACATGGTATCAGAGCCAGAAGGAAACACTTAAACCTTTTGGTCTGTCGTCTTGCAATCAACAGAGAAGGATAGACAAATCTTCTCCTTCTTTCTTCAATCCCTGCATCATAGCGAAGAAGGATTGATCTCTCACCGGCAATAAACAAAGCAGCAGATCAGATTTTCTGCTCTCAGCAGCATCAAACAAAGCAGCAGATCATATTTTCTGCAAAAAGGGTTCTTTTATCGATTGTCAACATTCACCAAACCATCAAATCTCATAGTGGGTCCCACCTCCATATTAGGGTATCAACAACAATCAACACCACACTGGTCGACCATTATTCCTGGGAATATTAAGCATTTTATCTGAGATTTTTGTCATCTGAAACAGGTGAGTCTTGCTTCTCTGGTTTGACAGTTTATAGAAACTGTTTTTGTTTTAAGGCTTGATAGTCAGATCCAACCATTGGAATCCAATCATTCTTGGATCAAAAGTTACAAAACTAGGCTACCAGTATAACCTGGAAGGCTGATCGAAGAAAAGATATTGTTACAGAAAGAAAACATCTTGCCTACAAATTTTTTGGATGACCAGAGGTCCATTTTTCTGTTCTTTTCTAAAACAGTGCTGCTGCCCATCTCCTATTTTTTTAGAAATCATCTTTCAAAATCAAATGGACAAGGTGATGTTATTTCTGTTAAATTTAATGGTACCAAGTATATGTCTTGGGCATTTCACCTTAAGAACTTCATTGAAGGACAAGGGATGTTGGGTTTTTTAGATGGGACAACTATAAAACCAGCTGTCGATCCTAGCGGCACAGAACATAAAACAATTGCCACTTGGAATCAACGGAATGCTAAGGTTGTAACCTGGATTCTCAACTCCGTTGATCCCTCCTTCACAATGGCACTACAAGCTTTTACGAAAGCTTCTGATATGTGGGCACACATGAAGAAAATATATCATCAACAAAATAAAGCCCGGAGATTCCTTTTAGACGCAGAATTGGCAAAACACTACTAAAATGATAAGAATGTACAGGAATACTACAATGGGTTTCTAACCTTGTGGATTGAAAGGGACCATATGCTCCTGCAGTCTGTCTCCGCGGCATTGCTTTCTTAGGCTCTTAAACTTCAGGAAGGACTTCATGTTAGTTAATTCTTGATGGATCTCCGTGCATATTTGAACCAGTACAAGCAACCCTCATGAACCGGGAAATCTCTCCTGATCTGGATACATGTGTTCAAGAGGTCCTTCGTGAAGAAACTCGTCTTTCTTCACACTGTTCCCTTCCTGAGGCTTCAAAGGTCTTCCTTGCACAATCAGGACCATCTCAGACTGATGAGACAGCCTTTTGAATTGCTTGTGGTCAGAAACCAGACCGATGAGACAGCCTTTCGAATTGCTTGTGGTCAGAAACCACAGTGCTTTGAATGTAAAAGGTATGGACATGTTACACGGGACTACCAGCAGAAATTATTTTGCAATTATTGTAAACGTAATGGACATGTTATTCCAACTGCACAAGAAGGCCTAACAAAAAACCTAATCAGACTCACATGCGTGGCTCTATTGCACTTCAGGCTAAGAATTCAACTTCACTTGCCTCGGACACTTCTGACATTGGTTCCATGACGTTGACAATAGCTCAAATTCGAGACTTGATTAATTCATCTGTAGCATCTGCATTTACCTCTATGGGTATTAACAGTCTATCCTCTTCCCCTATTGTTTTGCCTGCATTTCTCTTATTCACCTCCCCACTTATTTCTATCACACCCATCTCATGGTTCCTAGACCCAGGAGCCTCAAACCACATGACAAATGTGGCCCACAATTTGCACAACCATAAACCTTACCATGGCCATGACTCCATCACTACCACAAATGGTGATCAATTACCAATTTCTAGTATGAACAATATAACCATTGGTACTCTTACCTTTCCTAACGTTTATTTTGTCCCAAATTAAGCTGCAAATCTTATTTCCATTGGCCAACTTGTTGAATCTGGTTATCTAGTTAATTTTCCTCCTTCTGGTTGTGTCATACAAATTGCGAAAGTGATTGGGATGGGGAGTAAGCATGGTAGGTTGTTTCTCTTGGACATGGGAGCATGGTAGGTTGTTTCTCTTGGACATGGGACAACAATCATTTCTTACTTCATCTAGTAGTATTTTAAATAACATGTGGACCACTTGGCATAAACGCCTTGGTCATTTGAATAATGCAAATTTGTTGTCTTGTTTAAACTTGGATATTTGGATAAATCTATGTCTAGTTCAATGGTTTCTCATTTTTCAAAATCGAAATGTGAATCTTGTTGTTTAAGCAAAAGTCATGTGTTACCATTCCTTATTCATTATTCACGTATTGCTGACACATTTGATGTAGTTCACAGGGATGTCTGGGGGATTGCCCCCAACTTGAGTAGACTTGGATATAAATATTATGTTACCTTTATAGATGACCATTGCCGCTCTATTTTTTGAAATCTAAATCTGAAGTTTTTTCCATGTTTCAAAGTCTATAAAATGGTCAGTACTCAATTTCAAAAATCCATCAAGATTCTACGTTCAGATTCAGGAGGAGAGTATATATCCATTGAGTTCATTAACTTTCTCGCAAAAAAGGGAATTATTCATAAAAAATCTTGTCCCCACACACCACAACAAAATGGAGTGGCAGAACGAAAGAATCTTCATCTTCTAGAAACTATCTGAACTCTTTTTGTGGAATCCCTTGTTCCACCTCAGTTTTGGTGTGAAGTAGCCCATACAGTTGTTCACATTATCAACAGATTACCTAGCTCTATCCTAGGTAAAGTTTCCCCTTTTGAATGCTTATTTGGTCATCATCCTTGCTACTCACACTTGCAAATTTTTGGATGTCTTTGTTTTGTTCATCTCCCATCTCTAGAGCGTACAAAACTTTCACCACAAGCAGCTCAATGCATGTTTCTTGGCTATAGTGATGAACACAAAGGTTTTCAATGCTAAGATTCCAAAGAACGCCGAATAAGGATTTCTCGAAATGTTGTTTTCTTGGAGCTCGTTCCGCTTTACTCACAGTCACCAATTTCTTCTAATATCCAAGTGTCTTAACTTCCTCATTTTTTATCTCCTGCTTCCCCTCCTATAGTTACACAGGCCTATACTCGTCCTCCAAGACAACTACCTCCTACTGCTCCTCATATAGATCCACCTACCCTGCCGGTTCCTGAAGACAATGATACTATTGAAGGTAACACTTCCGGACCTTACCTACGATGCTCTAGTCGTACTCCGGTTCCACCTGATAGATATGGATTTTCAGTACTTCTTACCTCTTTGAACCCAATTCCTATCCCATCCTCTTATAAACAGGCTGCTAATATACCATGTTGGCAAGATGCAATGACAGATAAATTTCTTTCCCTCGAAGTCAACAAAACTTGGGACTTAGTGCCTCTTCTAACAATTACAACTATCATCGGAAGCAAATGGGTATACTCCATTAAACATAGAGTTGATGGCAGTATTGATAGATACAAGGCCCGCCTAGTTACCCAAGGTTATAAGCAGGAGTACGGCATTGACTACGAGGAAACTTTTGCCTCGGTTGCGAAAATGACTATAGTTCGATGTTTACTTGCAGTTGCTGCGTCTCGCGATTGGCCCCTCTGGCAGATGGATGTCAAGAATGCATTTTTACATGGGGATCTCAAGGAAGTTGTGTATATGCGTCCAACACTAGGGTATGCTTGTCCTCCACATCATGTCTGCAAGTTGACAAAGTCCTTACATGGGCTCGAACAAGCCCCCTCGGGCTTGGTTTGAAAAGTTTCTCGATCTGCCATCCTTCAGGCCTGCTTCAATCAAAGCTCTAATGACATCTCTCTCTTCATTCGAAGATCCTCTCGTGTTCTATTGATCTATGTTGATAATATGATAATTTGTGGGAATGATCATAATGGGATCATTGAACTTAAAACTCACCTCATGAGTACCTTTAAAATGAAGGACCTTGGTTCCTTAACCTATTTTTGGGTCTGGTGGTTCAACGGAACAAAGATGGCATTTAAGTCGATCGAAATATGCTGATGACTTGATTCATTTTGCGCGACTTGACGATGCCAAAACATTTGCCACTCCCATAAAGCTTAATGTCAAGATCAACAAAGAAGATGTGCATCCTCTCCTAGATCCTACCCTATTTCGTCGTTTGGTTGGTAGCCTGCTCTACTTATAACCATGACGCGGCCTGATAAATCACATGTGCAGACTGTCAGCCACTTTATAGGCCATCCTCATAAACCACATCTTCAAGTTGTTTATCGAATTCTCCAATATGTAAAGGGTACTCGGGATCGTGGTTTACTTTACCCTTCCAACTCTTTATTACAATTGACAGCATATGCTGATGCAGATTGGGCTGGATGTCCCAATACTCGTTGCTCAATGACTGGATGGTGCATGTTCTTGGGCCCTTCCCTCATCTCATGGAAAAGCAAGAAACAAGTCACAATTTCCAAATCGATGGCCAAGGCCGAATATCGTTCCATGTCTTCTGCCTGCAGCAAAGTCATATGGTTGCGTCTTCTTCTTTGAGACTTCAGCATCTTCACTAAAGACCATACTCTGCTGTATGCAGATAACACAAGTGCTATTCAGGTTGCAAAGAATAATGTTTTCCATGAGCGCACTAAGCACATTGAAATGACTGTCACTTTATTTGTCGGCACTTTGTCTATGAAGATATCTGTCTACCCTATATTTCTTCATCTGAACAACCGGCAGATGTGTTCAGCAAGGGCTTGCCCCGCGATCGTCATGATTCCATTCTTTCCCATTGATGCTTCTTGGCAAACCACTGCATCGATTTGAGGGGGAGTGTAGAAGCACAAACAAAGCAGCCGACCCATCTCAGAAGGCTTATGACCAAGAGGCCCAAAGCACTAGCATAGCCACACCCACGTGTGGGATCTCTTAGATTTGGTCAAACATTGTATAGTTGTATGACAACAATTACATTTATATTCTTTCCTTTCTTACTTATATACACATGTAATTAGGGATCAATCATAGGCTGTAATTAGTAATACTTTGTGTATAAAGAGCAACAGTCGATCCTCCCTTTTGGATACGATAGATTCCACAACTTCTCTCTCTCTCTCTCTCTCTCTCTCTCTCTCTCTCTCTCTTCTTCTTCTTCTTTAATAAAAGGATTTGGTGATCCATAAATAATGCTAAGAAATAAAGGCTTAGGGTTGACCCCTGATACAAACCTACTCTTTAATAATTTCAATATAACCTCTTGGCACTTTCCTTTTATTTGAAGCGCACCAAATATATCTCTTGGTACCCTGTTGTAGGCATTTTCTAGATTGATGAACACCATATGCAATTTTTTTTATTCACTCGATTTTTTCCATAATTGCCTACATGAGAAGATAGCTTCCATAGTTGACCTCCTTAGCATAAAACCAAATTGGTTTTCAGACATCTTAGTCTTATATCTAAGTCTTCGCTCCATTACTCTCTCCAATAGCTTCATAGCATGACTTATAAGTTTAATCCCATGATAATTGATACATTTTTGTTTATCTCCCATGTTCTTATATATAGTACGGCAACACTTCTCCATTCATCCGGCATTTTCTTTGTCATTAATATCTTATCGAAGAGTCTAGTTAACTAAATCCCCCCAACTTATTCTAACCACTACTAAGCCTCAATCAGAATATCATCTAGACCCATAGCCTTTCCTATCTTCATTTGTTTCAATGCTTTTCTCACTTCCACCACCCTAATTCTACAGAAAGATGTATGTTCTGGCGGTTCTGCTAACGAAGTATCCGCTTTTGCTCTTTTGTCTCCTATATAGTCTTCCTTTAAAAGTTTGCTAAAATATTCCCTCCTCCTTTCTTTGATATCATTGTCATTCACTGGAACCTTTTGGTCATTGCTCTTAATACATTTGACATGATCTAAGTCTCTACTTATAATTTATTTTATTTTTGCAAGCTTAAAAATATCATTCTCTCCTTCTCTTGTTCCCAACCTATTATATAGGTCATCATATGCTTTAAACTTTCCATCACTTACTACTTTTTAGCTTCTTTCTTTGCCTCCTTATACATCTCATAGTTTTCTATATTTCTAGTCCCCTGCCAAACTTTGTAGCAACATCTTTTCTCTTAGACACCTTTTTAAACCTATACACTCCACACTAGGTTTCTTTATTGTAGTGTCTTTTCTCTTTTGACTCTCGAAGCACCTCTTTTATAACCTTCCTGATATAGTTAGCCATTTGTTTTCACATCGGTGGTGTTTCTCCCTCAAAATTCAAATCTCCCTTTTCAATCACTTTACCTTTAAATATTGTTGCTCTTTCTCCTTTTAAATTCCTCCACCTTGTTTTGGGGTATATTTTATTTACCATTCCTCTTTTTTACTTCTAATGCAAGTATCTGAAACTACTAACCTATGTCATGTGCTCCTAGAATAACCTTACTTTCTTTACAAGCCAATCGATTACTATTTAGCTCCTACTAGTTTCACTTTTATAAGTAATTAAATGCTCCTCTCTCTTTTTAAAGCAAGTGTTTGCTAATACAAGGTCAAATGCTAATGCAAAATCCAAGATAGTATCTCTTCATTCTTTTCTCCAAATCCTCCTCTATGCACTCTCTCATATCCTCTATTATCCTTTTCTACATGCCCATGTAAGTCCCTTCCTAGGAAAATCTTTTCACTAGTTGGAATTTCTAGGAGTAAACCATTCATCTCCTCCCAACACTTTCATCTAATTCTGCTTGGGGCGCATGTGCACTAATGATATGATTATGTCTTCATCTAACACTAGTTTGATTGTTATAATTCTATTACTCAATCACTTTACCCCCCACAGTTTTCTCTTTCAAATCCTTATTTACAGCTATACCCACTCCATTTCTTGTATTGTTCTTTCCTGCATAAAAAAGCTTACAACCATCAGTGAGCTCCTTAATTAGCTTTATACCTTTTCCATTTTGTCTCATATAAATAGGTTACACTAACTCTTCTTTTCATTACGTTGAGTAACTACATGCTCTTGCGTGTCAAGGTTTGTATATTCCAATTAGCAAGTCGAATCTTCCACTTTTTCTGCTGCTGAACTAACTTCTTTAGCCGCACTTGTCCAGAATGGTGTGCTGGCCATTGCCCACTTTCCATTGCAATCGAGCTGCGTTGAATGCGTTGCTTAAAGCAGGGAACGCTCTAGCATGGTCTTTCGAAATGTTGTTATTCCATGATAGGTTATTCCCTTCTTTATATGTAATTCTTCGACTCGGTTAGGTCCAAGCCCACCACCATCCATCTAGCCCGGCCTGTTTCCTTGTATTCGTTGTGGAGTTATGAGGCTAGCCGTTGTGGAGTTCTGAGGTGAGAAGTATAACCGCCCACATTATTCGTAGAAGTGTAACTGCCTTCATTAGTGCTATGCTACCATTACCACCAACGTCTATAATATGTAATTGGTGGAGATGTTAATGTTTAGACTCCTCAAGAGGTTCTACTGAAGGGCTCATGGAACACGAACTCCAGACTATTATAGTAGATATCTCGCTTATGTTCTCTCTTTTTCCCTTGTTGCTGTTGCAAGCAAGTCTGAAATTGTGGTCTGCTGGGTTCGAGCTCTTTATCCATTGGAGTGCACGATTGGCGGAGATTGTCTGATCAGGAAGCTGTCGTGTCCTGGGATAGACACATGTGAGTCCATCGCACAACTGTGGGGGTGAAATCTGTCTAAAGAAAGCATCCTTTGTGATGTGCTTCAGCTGTCATTTTGTTTGTCTGCCTTGTTCCCTTTATCTAATTATTTTATTTGATAACTAACTTATTTGACAATTTTGTTATTTATTTCCATCAGTTATACTCTGTTTTGTTGTTTCTTCATTAACTACCTTTTTGCTCTGTAATAAATCCCGATCAACTACTGTAGTATTAAAGCAACCATTAAGTGAGATTGGCACTTATGGTCACGTCATACTCCGCTAACTTGTTTGCACTTTGCCTACCGTGCATCATTGTTGTCTGTGATAGCAGCCTCAAACTCTCTATTTTGTTTTGTAATACCTCCTTGACATGGTAGCAAGGACAATCAAATGGATTGCATTGTGGCCCATGCTGTGGAATTCATGACGAATTATGATCGAGGACAAGGGACCTGGATCTATATGTATGCACACAACAGGCCTGGACCATTAAAATTAAGGCCAAAGGCCCAGGGGAATGGGCCAGGGCACATAAGTTCCTCAAAGACTTTGGTCCAGGGATTAGTCGGGCCCAAAGGGGGCTGGGACACCCTCTGTTATCATAGAAAAAAGTTCCTCGGACTTTGGAATCAACTTCGTACCAGATGCAAGTTTCTCTACACATTGCGGTGCCAACCCCAACCACACGAGAATGTGGAATCAAGTTTGTACCTTGGAATAGTAATTTTCATTGGACCATTTTTTCTTTGGAATATTTGTTTTTGGACGGCCCTAAATATTGAAACTCTACCAATAAAAAAGAAACTAATAATGCTTGATCATGTACATTCATGTCTGGCCATAAGTATACATTATTCTGAGACCAGTGTTATAAAGCTTACTCTATTTGCATTTTCATACACTTTTTTTTCTCCCAGTCAGGTCATTCAGTTACATTGCGGGACTCTGCTTTTCCGAAATTGAACCTACATGGAGTAACTTCAAATACCCACACAAATATTATCAGAGCTTGTAGCTTCATCAGCTCATCTAAAACGTGGAAACTACATTCCACATCACAGAGAGAGTCTGTCCCTCTGTTGGAAGATGAAGAGAGGAAGATGTGGGAAGCTTCTAGACAAGCTCTGTCCACCTTCAAATTCAGCGAAGAGGAGGCAGATGTGATACTGAGGAAAGCATTTGGGTGGGTTCATTCACCATATTGGGGTGAAGAGAGAGAGAAAGAAGTTCCGAAAGCTGAATCTGTGAATGACAAATTGGATTATCTGAGCAATTTGGGCCTCACCGAGGACGATTTGTTCAAATTTCTTAAGAAGTTTCCTGAGGTTCTCGGCTGCAGTCTTGATGATGAGTTGAAGATAAGTGTCCAAATTCTAGAGAAAGAATGGGGGATCAAAGGGAATTCTCTACGGAATCTACTTCTCCGCAATCCCAAAGTTCTGGGTTATAACGTGGATTGTAAGGGAGATTGCATGGCTAAATGCACTCGGTGCTGGGTTCGGTTTTAGCTGTCCCATTTGTGTTGTTTGATATCCAGATGTGAGCATTCTTTTCTTTATACCATCTAATGTGTTAAGATGAATGCTATATAATTTGTAATATTCACATGACTCTTGTGCGTGGATGCAAATACCACAATCATTTGGCTAAAATGGAATTTACAGTAAAGGGGATCATTTTGCTTTGAGTATGGGCTAATGATTTCGTGATCCGGGCTAGTTTCTTTTTACGTTCATTGGAGGAAGACCGTTTCCATTTATCTTTCTTAAACTGTATTTGCAGTTTACCAAAAAATAAAAAATGAAACTGTCTGTTTGATGAGATATTATGATTGTCCCATTAGTGATCTTCTTGGGGTGGTGCCCGTTAGGCACTTGACTAATACAATCAAAGTTAAGTAAAGCCTCTATTTCCAGATAAGATGTCACATCAAATGCACGTTATTCAAAACTCTCTCCATCTTTTTCATACAAAAAGTAAAAAAGCAACTACTTTTATCCACTAAAAAAACTCCACTTTCCATGCAAAAAGTAAAAAAGATTTCATAACAAATAAATAAAAACAAAATACCATCATAATTCACTTATTTTTTATTCTTTCTTAAAAATCAACTTTACTTGACTTTGCTATAAAAACAAAATACCATCAAGTAGGGACTGTGTTGTGATTTGACATAACTTTAGGGATTTTTTCTTTTGTTTGTGAACTTATAATTTTCATTCAGCATATAGCTGAACAACCATGGTTAAATCTTCCCCATGTTACTTTTTTATTATCCCTATTTCTCGTCTTTCTTCTTCCCTGTCCTTTACCTTTTTTTATTTTTTTATTATTGTAAGCGCTAAAAAAAATAAATAAATAAATAACCGTTAGTGTAGGAGAATCTGTAGAGCATAGACGAGGGAAAGGAGTGAAACAATGACAACCAGGAGCCACAATTCTAAGGGTTATAGGGCCAACATCAGCCATGAACATACATGTTCACATCAATCTTAGTAAGTGATAATTAGGTGTCTTTGGCAAAGATTCAAGACATTTTCTGGTATTTTGGTTTCTTGTGAAAGAAAGAACTTTTCCCATTAATCATAGTCTCATGGGTTTTTTTAATTCGAGTACGTGGTTGTAGTTTCTGAAGTTTTTCCCCACCTGAAAACGGCCATATTTATCATCCAGCTTGCATGGAGCTAACCATGCGAGCTGGCAGGTGGGCCCTACCTGTGCTGCTGTGCATTGTTCTAAGTGGACCATCCAAACCCTTCTCCCCTATATTTCACTGAATCCAATGGGTTTGCACTGATCCTTGGCGTTGAACTGTTAGATCCAAAAGCCCTTATGAAGCCGTTAAACTTGTGGGACACATATTAAGGATATTGTATTTATTATTTTTCGTTCTTTGTTATCCAGCCAATTATTACAACTTGCTCACCAGTGGAAGGAAGGCTGAAATACTGCAGGGACGGAGGCTGCTTATCCAAGGAAAGAAACCAAGGTTCAAAAGTAGGATGAGAAATGGGGTACCAACCAAGTACCAATTGAGCTACACCTCTTTCTCATTGACAGAATAAACCAATTTCTAGTGATAATTGAATTTATCGCCACCCTAAGATGATTTTAAAGAAATCCGTCTCAAATTTACTCGGTGAGCATTTGTGTGGGTTTAGTGGGTGCCACCCGGGGAATTAATTCTGCTGAATCGAAAACATCAGGAATAACGCGAGAGATAATTTTGAAGAAAATATCGTAGATATTTGTCACACTGCTTAGACCGTGATAACACGTCTTCTGGGAAATAAATGGCCAATGACAACGGTCGCAGAAACTCAACCTTCCCTTGTGCTCCAAGATGTGCTTCAGAGACATCTAACTTGTGCCACAAAACAAACTAGATTTGACTGACGGATGGTAGTCATCCAACTACCGTTTTTGAGTGTTACTCAATGCATCATGGATGCCTGCTAACACACGCTTTGTGTTGTGTTGCATCATCCGCGCTGACTTCAAAACTCGCTTTTTTGTTTTTTTGTTTTTATTTTTTATTTTTATCTCTCTCTTTCTTCTTCGTTTTTAGTAGCCAAGGTGATAGGAAAGGACCTTGAGAGACCCTGACATGAGAGCCAAGGGAGAGAACCTCCTCACACATTAGGGTGCTCATGGACTGGGCCAACCCGAGCCCGATCCTGGCCAAGCTCGCTTTGGACCGGGCTTGGATATGTTATTAGGGCCCATTTAATTATTAGGATTGGCTTGGATTAAGTGATAGAAAGGCCAAAGTCCGGCCCGTGTAAGGAATGCAAGTAATTTAATTTAATTATTCAAACAAATTGCTCGAATGCCCACAAAATTGATAAAAAGCCTGGTTCTCGTTCGGCTCGGCCCGATTGATTCAATGGGCGGGCTCGGACCTAACTTTTACGGACTGTTTTGGGCTTGGGGTGGGCCTTGATATGCCTTAGCCCGGCCCATGAACACCCCTACTCACACTTGAGGATGCATGGATCAAACTCTAGGGAGTAGGGTTTTTTTTATTATAAAAAAACCAAGTTAATGGACCGGAACCCAAGAGACTCACATAAGTGAGGTGATGGGAACTTGTACATGCGAGGAGACACAACTCATACATACAAGGTAATGACGACTCGCACATGTAAGGCGACACAACTCACACATGTGAGGTAAAAAGCAACTCACATACACAAAGTGGGGGGAGGACAGGTTCAAACCCTGGACCTCCCAATGAGAACTAGAGCTCCTTTTTTTCAATTTTGGGCAATGTGAGAGTCCTAACAACTAGGCTATCCATTTATTCGGAAAACCGTTGCATAATTCAAAAGTTGCTTTATAGGTCAGAAATTGAACTTACACTTACTCTTGGTCCTAATTCATATTCTAAACCTAAGACTTCATCCAACAATGAAAATAGGTTAATCAGTAAGACTTGATCCAACAATGAAAATTATCCTCAAATGGGTTAAACTCATCTCAATTACTTATCATAGGGGCGAGTGATGATGAAATCCAAACAAGATTAGAACTTGGACCCATTTGTACTCACTTGACTCTGTAGGAAGAGAGATTTGAAGGATGGAACCCAGCTCGGCCTTTATTATCAATCCAAACTCCTCGATGGAAGTCAAGGCATCCAATTGATAGGATTTAGACATCATCAAGGCCCTTTAGATGGAGCTTCCCATGGTCCAAACTTTTCCATTTCTGCGTAGGCATTGCTTATTTTAAGTCATTTCAATTTTGACGCCCATCTAGCCGATGAGGTTTTTTTAGATTTATAGTACCCCAACCAATGGGCTGAAACCCGAGAGAGAGCCTGTGCACACACGAGAAGACAGCCAGCCACTTACATGGAAAAGGAGCCCACACATGTAGGAAAAAAACCCACACAAGTGGGAACGAAGTCCACACACGCAGAAAAAGGTTGCATAACTAGGGTTCAAACCTTATGCTACTATGTGAGAATGGGATTTCGAAGGCCTCAAAATAGAGCCTTACTTTTTCTCACCTCATGAAAGACCTTTCCAACTCAACCACCCTCTACCACCCATAATTGTCAAGCTTCTATGTGGACCCACCAGGCTTGGTCCTTTTTTTCTTCCATGATACGCCTGTTCCTGAAAATTCATCTATAAAATTTTGTGAACAAAATATGTTATACATGCCATCGTTATATAATATTTGAGCCCTAAAAGAGGTTGTCATCTAATAGTTGGATCCATTGGGTCTTCCTCACTTGCTCCTGACCTGACCCATGAGGTCTGAACTTGACTGGCCCTACCCACCCACCTGTACCCCATTGAAACAGTTGGTAGTTGAGATCATCAAATGGAAGTCTTTTTGGAAATGGTCCCTAAATCAGCCAAAATTTTCTTTTATTATTATTATTATTATTTTCTTTATGCTAAGAATCAGCCAAACGTTTCATTGGAGAGCTACAAAATAGACATAACGACCGAGTTGACTCATCCCGAGTCATGGAAGACACAAACAGCTCCTTTGTGCTTAAGAGACAGAGAAAGGACGTGATAGATTGAGAAAAGCGTGATGCCTCATTTCTGCTCCTCTAAGTGGGAATCAGATTACGTGACTTCTCTTCTTTGCTTTCCCCTTTTTAATGTTTTCTATACAAGTTCTTGAGAATCACGGCTGCCTTCTGTGCTTTTAACAATAGAAAAAACCATCAAAGAATATTGCATAGAGAAGTACCAGATGAGAACTATTCCAGCTCCTAAAACAACATCTTATTCCTTTCCATGCATTATAACTCGAATCTTACAGAAACTCTCATCTGGGTCAATACCAAAAACACGTGAGAGAGAGGCTAATCGCACTGCCTCCCCCAATTCAGTCAGATGAAACTCTCTTTCTGAGAAATCACAATTCTGTTCTTGAGATTCAAAACCATATAAGAAAGGCATGGGAAAGGTGCATATAAAGTGCTTCTCTTTTCTTCCAAAGGGAGGAGATCCATGCTCTCATCTAAGCGATGAGGCCCTTCAATTCTGCTCCTCTCTATCTGGGGATCTCAAGAAGCTTGGACAGTCACTTGTTAAGGGCTCTATTTCTCTTCAATGGTCCACAGAAGCCATGAACCTTCTAAAGAAGATGCAGGTTGAGTTTCTTAAACTAGTCAATAAATCAGGACTTCCCTTCTCTCTGGGAGGTGAGAATGGATTGGAAGAGTACATGGAAGCAACCATAATGCAGTTGGATTTCTGCAACTTGTTAAAGAAAGCAATATCCAGGGTGGAAAGGTACCAGATGGTGGTCAGTTTTGCAGTCAAGAAACTTCAAAGCGATCGGTCGATATCGACTTACAAAGTGGAAATTGATAGGTTAGAAACGGAGAGGAAGACACTTCTGAATGTCCAGAACTCGGGTGATATCATGTTAGATAAGCGCATACCTGAATGTACGAAGTGCAAGAAGGGTATTAATTCTGTTCTGTTTATGATCAAAAGCACTATGACTATCGTGTTATTGCTCCTTGTTTCTGCAATCGTTTCTCCGGTCCCGATCGATATGGGTAGAGATATTGGTAATGGATTTCATCATCTGGGTCCATTCGCAGCTTCACTTATGGTGTTGAATTCTCAATTTCGTGAGAGGAATATGGAACCTGAAGGGCGCTTGAATGTTGGTCTGGTTGAGAAGGAGATTGTTGAAAAGGCAGTTGCTGACATTAAATCACAGATTGTAGAAGGCATGGAGGAGGACAAAGAGAAGCTTTCGAGGAGTGTTGATATGTTGAAGAGAAAGTCTGATGATCTTAAAGTGGGTCTAGATATGTTTGATTCTGCTGTAAATGAAGTGTTTGAAGAGGTGATCAAAGGAAGGAAGAAGATATTGGAAATATATAGTTCTAGTACTATGACTTAGTTGAATGCATGTTATGCTATCCTTTCTTTCCACCTAGCTTATGGCAGCAAAGTTATCAGGACAGCAGATGATCTAACCACCCCTACTCTTGATAATATGGTATATGATGCTGGAACAGGGCATTTGTAGTCCGCTTTCTTCATGATGGATAATGCCCCTCTAGCCCTTGTAACCTTTCTATAGCAATAAAAATCGGTTTTTATCTCTGGGGATGTTACAGGATTCCTGTCTACTTTTTGCATCTGACCTTCAATTTCATGTAATCATGTGTTGTAGATGATTTTCCTTTGTAATGTCCCAAAAAAAAATTTTTTTTTTTTTTGGGCCTTTATTAGTTTTAGGTCTCTAATTAATTAATTTTGTATGCTAATATCTGTGTTATTCCATTTTATGGCTGGACTAGTGGGCTCTAAGTTTAATTAGAATTTTGTTATAGTTAGAAAGGGTCCACTGGACCCAAGTTATTTGTTGTATTTCAAGTTAAGTGATGAGACCCCTCGTGACATAATAAATATGTTATAAATTAAGTTAGAGAGACCACACTTTAAAACAAGTGGAAGGAGACCTGTGCAAGGAGGAATTTGTGTTTTTTACACACATCCCTAAACTTATTGGGTTTTCCAAAGGAGGAAAAAGAAGAAAGGAGGAGATACTCACATTTGATGACCTATAGCCTACCGCGAATTATTAGAGCGACACAGGTCTATTCAATGTGAGTGGAGCTATAACTTTGTTCTTTTGTGTCAATTAATTTATGTAATTCCAATGTACGTAGATCTAGGATTTCATATCTGAAAATCCCTTTTGTAAAAAAAAGATTCATGATGAGTTTACGATAAAAAAAAACCCTTTTAACTCTAAGCCCAGTCTTAAATTTTGTGTTATAGTCCCAAATAGTTGTAAGACTTGATTTCAAGCATTCCATTGGTCCTAGGGCTTTTGGCGTACTGGTTAGGTTTATAACATTTGGTTTCAAAGCCGACCTCCACATCTCGGTTCAAGTCACATAAAAGGCTACCTGGAGTAGAATGAGAAGCATCTAAATTTTTTTTAGAAAAGTGTTACCTACGCCAGAGTGAAAGCTCAAGAGAGGAAAAGGGCTCCCTGCTGCAAGAGTATTCGTTGCCGAGGACGTCGTCCGCGGAAGCAGGGTAGTTTGTTGGGTTCTAAATAATTATAAAACTTGATTTGATGCTTTCCATTAGGGGCTTTTAGTGTGTTGGTTAGGTCCATAATATTTAGTGATCTAGGGCTGGCCGAATCTGAGAAATAAGGGATTTAGGTTGGCTAAACCCTAGATCATGAAATCTAGGGTTGGCCGACCCCTATTTTTGGGTTTTATTGGGTTCTGAACCCTTTTAAGGGATATTCAGGTCTTGGTTGTGTACTTAAACACTATTTCAACATGGCCGAATTTTGTTAAAGGGCTTATGGTCTATTGTTTACAACCATATTAATTGTAATTGGACTTTTGATGATGAATTAAGCCTCTTGACAGCGTAGCTGCTCAATCTATGAACATCGGATGAGTCTGAAATCAAACCATGGGATTTGGGAGTAGAAATCAGACGTTAAATTGGGGCTTTTGTGACAGTTGAACCCTTTCATGGAGCTTAGATTTGGATCAACCCAAATTGGGTTTTTGATATGGGGCGAATGTGTGTTGGACTTCACGAGCCCATGTTGTAATGAATATTCTTATATTTCAGATATGTAAGTTCTTATCAAATATGATGCATAGAAACATTTATTGAGTAGACACATTTGTTTGGAATATGATTTATGTTAGCATATGGCTTTCCTTACATGATGAGGCTTATAATATCCTTTATGCATCAGGTAGTTATGACATTTAATTAAGAATTAATCTACACCATTAATGGGCTGGTGATGTAGTTAGCATCACACACATGATGATGACCAATTTGGATACAGGTAAGGGTAACTACAACCAGGAAATAGTGTGTGGTCTAATTACAGAAATCCACCCAATAATGTGTAGCAGTTATTATGAACTTCTATGTTAGAAATGACAATCTATTGGACTAAACAAATGTGGTAGCAAATAAGGATTTATCTGATTGTGATACCTGTTTTTTTTTTTTTTTTTTTTTGGGGACACCCTCGACTGCCGAGCATAGTATAAGAAACACTCTTATACGAGGGCTATTACGGGAGGTTGTTCATATTTCAAATTTTGTCATTATGAGGATGTGTATATGCTGAGGAGGGCATCTTATAGGTATGTACGTCGTTATGATGTTATGTAACAATTATGTGTTGTGGAAGGCAACTCCTATTGTATGTGCCTATGGGAGGTTTGATGAGGTATGTGTGTTATGGGTGTATTTTGTTATGCTGTGGGAGGCATTTTGATGCGTATGTTTAGGGGAGGCCTGATGAGCTATATGTGCTGTGTGAGCATTTCTTGTTGTGTTGGGATGTATCAGTTTTGTTACATTTGTTGGGATGCATTTACGTGGAGACTCTTGTTGTGGGCCCGTAACATGAGGATGTCTCTCTCAAGTTACATGTTAACACACGCAAGCACACAATTAAATTCGAATTTCCATTCACTCATTATATACTGATTCCTGGTTTGCCCGTTGCCAGGTAGGTAACCAGCTTGTAGGAGACTAAGCAAACCGCAATGATCAAGAATTGAACTTTGACATTTAGGGCTGAGAGGCGCAATGCTAGTGATTTCGAGGACTAGCCTCATTTAGCTTATTTAGATCTGAATTTATGAATAATAATTTGTTTGAGTTGAACTTATGGGTTTCATTTAGTTATGTTGGCTTAGATTTCCATTTTAATTGTAGACATTAGCAATTGCTGTTTGTTAATTCAAATCGTCCAGATTGATTCTTATGTCATGAATTTGATTCATGTTGATTTATGAGACTCATCCAAATGATTTGGGAAGTGACATCCTTCCCCTCTATGCTCCCACAGCATACCATCTTGAACGGTAAGAGATTAAACCTATATAATGATGATAAACCATGTGGACACTTCATGCATGGGATAGTCAATGGGCACATATGCTGGGCAGTTCAAAAATAAGTGTGATTACTGTGGAAAGCTGACTGCAAGAGCAACTTAAGCTCAGGCCACACCGCAGCAGTACCCAACTACTGTATGGATGTTAATCAAAACGTCCTGCAGAAGTAACTTAAGAGCTATTTGGCAGATTCATTTGGAATATCAAGGCAGAAACTCATGCTCAGAAATGGATAGAAAAGAAAGACCATATCATCAACAACTAGCTGGTCAACTAATGCCATCTTTTCCCCTCCTCTTGGTGCATGCAGCCACTGATTAAACTAAGACAGAAACCAGTAACGGCTCATACCTAATGATTCCCCACCAGGACAACACAACACACATCTAATCTCTCCATAATGTTTTCTGGTACTTTACACGGACAGCTTTGTTTTTAACATGGGAAAAAAACAAATTGGCTGGGTCACACATTGGGAAGGGGGACCATGTCAATTATATCAAGACACGTGACCCAGTGTGGGCCAATTTCAAGAGCTTCCAGTACAAATCAAGCTCGATAAGATCCTTCAGCCTATGGAGGAGAATCCCTTCCACACCAAGAGAATGATCCTCCTGTGGTTCAGATCCGGATAATTCCGCCCTTTGGGCTGTTCAAATTTCTGGAGAGGATGCGGATGAACACCTTCCAGCAGCAAATACAACATTGAAAATTAGTGGATCAGTGTGGTAGTATGGCAGGCCGTTCATTCACTCATGGCAATCTAGTCTCCAATATCAGGGATAAGAAAGAAGTTAGCATGAGCTTTCCTTTTGCTTCTGTTTCTGTTTCAAACAATTCATCCGGGTAGGAATCTGTTTGAGCTCTTTAATGGCACTGAAGTATGGTTAGGTTATTTTGTTCAAATTACACACATGATCAACCCGAAAATACTTTACATCTATTTATCTTAGATGAGAAATGAAGGAAAATGAAAAGGGAGGTCTCATTACCAATAAGCATTATACCAAAAGCACTACAGAAGTATCTACGGTAACTATCTGCTATCTCTGAGGCGCTCCTGAAAGTATTGGCCCGTTATATAGTGGATCATGCTTGCCCAGTGCTGGAATACTTTGGGACAGCCCATAGAATTGTGACTCACTAAAGGAATGCTTCTGTATCCTACCATCACTTGGTGACATTCCTCTCTGTGTTCTCTCAGTTAAAAGGGAAGAGTAGGACCGCAAGGGCTTTGATAGATTCTCAAGCTCGTCATTAATTTTAGGAAAGAGGTCAAGATTCTGCCAACGCTTGTCTGTCCTGCCATCGGGTGAACTTCTTAGGAGGTGCTTCACAGATTCATCTTCGTCATCTGACCAATAACCATCTTCTTGCCCATCGCGCATTGCTAGATCGTCGTACTCTTCATCGGACTTTGTCGACTGCTCATCAACAGAGCCCTCCATCTGGAAGCATAAG
The DNA here is from genome assembly GCA_028538565.1 of Umbellularia californica. Lineage (NCBI taxonomy): Eukaryota > Viridiplantae > Streptophyta > Magnoliopsida > Laurales > Lauraceae > Umbellularia > Umbellularia californica. Next base: position 44,791,633 of record JAPQWN010000004.1, read on the forward strand.
TGGTTTAAAACACATTTGACATTATACATATGTGCTCTTTGACATGTAAAAAGAACCTACTATTTATCAGCTCGCAAAGAAATCATCAAAAAAGAACAGAAATGGTAAAGAATTTGTTTTCCTTTAAACTACCATCTACTTGCCAATTATAATCTCTGCTTTAAAGATTGTTTGTACACCAACTTTATAATCATCTAACGATGTTAACTAATAATTGGCAGGTTTGGGGATCACCACATCAGTACCATCTGATAGAGGTTCAGACAGTTTTGATGGGGATTCAACTACTGCTGTTTTTATGATACATCATTGCCTGAAAATTGTCTATCATACAAACAATGACTGAAACTCTGAACAGAGTTGGTTCTATATAAAGTCTAATAAATTTACACTGCACATTGTTGAGTGACTCATCCTCCTATTCTTACCTCATGAATTTCCTTGTCAACTTCATCACTGAGGTCCTCATCACTCTCCATGCATAGAGGATCATCAGCTTCTTCTTCGCTGCCGGATACAGATAATTCCTCTTTGAGCTGCAAGTAAAAGAAAAGGAAGGTAAGGTGATAAAAAAAAAGTATAAATAAATGCCCTGTTTAAATGCCAAGGATGTACTTTCATGGATGAGTCAATTAATGTGCTTATACGCAGGATTTGTATTTATTGTAATATCACATTTCTATAACGATAAATTCACTGAGTTAGATGAACACAGAAAATCATTTTGTTCCTTAATCCCTATTTTTAAAGCCTTTTCTTGATTAATATCTTCAATTAAATAACACACTGACACATATGCTTTGATTGAAAAAAATGGACTAATGATTTAATGTACGAAATGAAATGCAAAGAAAATGCAAGAAGATAAACTACGCAAAGATAGATGCATAGAGTTTTAAGAAAAAAAGGATAGGAGCTAAAAATGAGTACACCCCGTGTGGGGGTATTGACCAGAAGAGAATTGGGGAATGCAGTTTGAGATGGTTTGGAAACATATGAAAGAAGTCCTTAAATGGATCCCTAGTAAAACATAAATGTGTTACGAGTCCATGGTGCTATTAGGAGACTTGTAAAGGTTAAATACTTTAAATGAAGCAGATAGAAAACATATGCCATATTGTGGAGATTTGAATACAAAAGAGAACTCATGAAGCCAACCCAGATGAGGGTTATGCCCACAATGTTGATGTTACCAATCAAAAAAAAAAAAAAAAAAAAAAAAAAGAAGGAAAAAGAAAAAAGAATGGATATTATTATTTATAAAATGATGATGATAACTTATTTTTTGTGCTAATTTATAAATTCCTACTTTTTAGAATTTTTTCAATTTTTTTTTCTATTTTAAACATAATATAAAAAAGGGATTCTTAATAATTATATTGAAATTTAGCAAGGCATATATGAGAAGAAAATACGGGCATGAATACTGTGCATGATGGCATCCGAGCTCCAACTATAGTGACATTGCACCAACTGTCCCTATTCATCAGCCTTAATGATGGACACATATGACAAATATTAAAGATGAATCTCCATGGCACATGCTATTGGCACATGTCATAGTACAAGAAAGCAACTAAATAAATGGCTAGAACTTTAGAAAAGGCAGCCAGCAATGAAGTTAGAAAATACGAAAGGCAGGTAATATGGAATGCAGATCTAGTAGATCTAGAGAGTAAAGTCATCAAAGTTAAAACGACTAGACTACAGTTGTATATTTTAATATCTAGGGCCAATCATAGAAAACAAAGTGTGTGAGTTGAAAATAGTAGAAAGGAGGCGGTGGAACTAGAATGTGATGCAATTGTCTGGTTGCCATTTTAATTAAATGGACATTTTTATAAGAGAATAGGGAGACTTCCTCTATTCTATGGAGCTAGAGGACAACAAAAAGGTACCACAAATCAAGGGCAAAAAGATGATGAAGGAAATGAGGTCCTTTTTAGCCCGGAGGAATGGTTCTTTCGAAAAGGAATCTGCTGGAGGTAGGAATGAATGGGAATCCCTATATGCAAAAATAATGTGGCAATGGAGAAGCTAAAGTACATCTGGTTGAGATTGCTTACGCTACGATGGATGTATGGGGTTAGAAAACATTATAACACTAGGAATGAAAGCATACAATAAATACTAATCTGATAGAAGAAACGAAAATCAAGAAATGTCATCTGACCTATGATGCCTAGAAACGGATATGGATACAGACACTGATAAGGGGATCGGGGATATGACTCCTCACTTTAGAAAATATAGGACACGGATACGGATATGGTTGTCCTAATTTTTTCTTTAGATCACTTTTGAATCAATGAAACTATCATTGTTTTCATCCCTTTCTAGCATTTTTTTTATGATGAGAAGTAAAAAATATTTAAAAAACCATATGAAATAAAGGACTTCATAAATGGGATAGATTAAAATTGTTCCCTAGAAGTATCGGTGCAGGTACCAATATAAGTGTCATATCAATCTGATACGGATACATTGAGCTTGTATAAGTATCCAGGTATCATAGCATCTGACATAGTTTAGGCATGTAAACAAAAGGCTACAACTCTTGCACATCATGTTGAAGGGAGCACATTCAAGGAACTAAAAGCGCAGGCTAATGAAAACCTTGGATGAAGGAATGATGAGGAAAGACACGTTAATCCATTGAGTAACAAAGAGCACAATTTCAAACAAGGTTGAGCAGAAAAACATACCTAAAAAAGGTGACCCTAAATGGATGGGCTCAGAAGGTTGACCCTAAATGGATGGGGTAAGGTGGTGAATACTTCCACAAGCATACATGACGGAGGAATTCACCCATAAACCTAAAAGAGATGGATAGGGTTAAAGCGATGAGGGAGAGAGAGAGAGGGAGGGAGGGAGAGGGGCGGGGTGTAAAGGTGGTGAATACTCCCACAAACATCCACGAGAGAGGAATTCATCCATAAACATGGAAGAGATGGATGGGTTAAGGGGATGAATACCCCCGCACACATATGTGTGCATGCGCGCGCGCGCGCGCGTGTTTGTGTGTGAGAGAGAGAGAGAGAGAGAGAGAGAGAGAGAGATCTCACTTCTATGCAAACATAGTAGAAAGATGAAATTCTAGACTTAGCTTGTTCTCAAAGTCAGTCGATTCCATAATGTGACAAAAGTTTAAGACGATGAGAAAAATAAATAAGAAAAAGAAGAGATGCTTTGGGCATTGTAACATATTTAGGAGTAGGTATTGGCTGGCTTGACATTAGAAGGAGAATTGGAGAAGGAAGCAATTCGCATCCGAATTGACAGTGATCGGTCACCCTTTCTTAAAGGTTTGATTCCAACTAATTATAGTAAGTATTTTCAACTAATTATAGTAAGGATTTTCCTTAATTGGGATCTCTCATCCATAAAGATATGCTACATAAGTCTCTCTCTCTCTCTCTCATCTATTTTCCAACAAAAAACTAATGTTCAACCCACGGCAGAGCTTTAGTGAAGATGTCAGGAACTTGGAGATTCATAGTAACATGAGATATACTAATAGTTTTGTCATCAAAGGCCTCTCAAATGTAGAGACAGTCAACTTCTATATGCTTTGTTTCTCTGACGGGCTGCAATTCCAATAGCACCGGTGTTGTCTACATGTAGAGGATAAGCTCTTGCTATGGAAATCTGAGTTCCTTGAATAGCCCTTGTAACCAGACAATCTCTGAGCATGCACAGGACATAGATCAACATTAGCTTTTGTGGAAAATTTGGAAACTCAATCTTCCCTTTTGAATTTCCGAGCAATTAAGGCATTTTCCAAATAGACATACCATCCCATCATGAAACAATGAGTGTTTGGGCAGCCGACCCAATCAACATCACAATATGCAGGAAGAATCAAATTGGAGCTAGCAAGAAAGAAAGTATCACATTCAAATGTGCTAAGGAGATACCTAATGATTCCTTCCATCAAGGCCATATGAAGATATCTAAGCTAGGTCATCAACTGACTCATGATAGTAACCACATGAGAGATGTCTGGTCAAGTAATTGTCAAGTAAACAAGACCACTGACAAGATTCCTGTAGACTGGGACCTGAAAGAGTATCACCTTCATCTTTTCTATACTTCACATTGAGTTTTAAGGAGGTATCAACCAAGGTTTCCATACTTCACATTGAGTTTTAAGTAAGTATCAACCAAGGTGGTATTCTGCAAACGAGCTTTAGTAATGAGGTCGTGAGTGTATTTGTGTTGATTGATAAAAAGGCCTTATTTGAATTGGTGACTCAAGACCAAGAAAACAGGTGAGGGGACCTAGATCCTTCATATGAAAGGAAGTATGAAGAGACTTTTGCAGCCAAAGGATGTCATCGGCGATGTCCCTGTTATTATGATGTTATCTATGTAGACAAGCAAGATAGTAATACCATGTGAGGTTCAACAAAGGACGAGAAATAGATCATACTTGCTTTGCTGAAAGTGGACATTCTAGAGAGTTTTCTGAAATTTGTCAAACCATATTCTTAGAGCTTGCTGCAATCCATAAAGAGATTGTAGCAAGTGACGAACATTGTACAGAACAGTAAGTCATAGAGGTACACGTATGTAGACATCTTCTTTAAGGTCTCCATGAAGGGAAGCGTTCTTCACCTCCATCTCAAACAGAGACTAGGATTGAGAAGCGACAAGTGCCAATGTTATGTGAACAAAATCGAAACCTTGCTCTGATACCATGAGAATGGAAGGTTTGGAGGAAAAAAGAAAAAAAGCAATTTGCATCTGAATTGAGTGCCTATCAATGTGATAGTCACCCTTTCTTATAGGTTTGAATCAAACTAATTAAAGCAAGTATCCAACAATCACATGCCCTTGACGGGGTGCTTTCCCTTAAATGGGATCTCATCCTAATCCTCTATATATATATATAAAATATATATTCCCTATATATTATATATATATATATTATTAGTTAGCCAGAAATAATTGGTCGATAGGGTGGGCAGTGCAATACGTTAGAAAGAATAGTAACTACATCTTGGAACTCCAACGGCTACACCTGCATTACTAATAGAAATACTTACAAATGGAAACATAAATAAAAATAACAATAACAACAGCAGCACTGTACTGATGATGGTAATTGAAATGCTGAAATTAATATTAGAGGAGCGAAGGAACACCCCTGCCTCCAACAACCTTTGATTTATTATCTATATCAACATTTAATAGAAAGAAAGACAGATCCTAAAAATATCTGTAGTGTGTGTTCTCAACCTTCGTAATATCAGGGACATGTAAATTGTTCAAAATGCCCATTAATGTTGTCCTTTTTCTTTTTTCTTTTTTCCTTTTTTGAGTAAAAATCATTGGTCCATTAATGTCAGAAGAGAAAAACAAAATCCAATTACTAGAAAACCAGCAACAATGAGACTAGGCTAACATAACACCAAACACTAATTTCTAGTGCCTGGCACAAGTCTTCTTTTTGGCTAGAATGTGAATGATATTTTTTATTATTATTATTATTATTATTATTATTATTATTATTATATGTGCAAGTGCAAGCACAATGTTACAGCTCAAAGAAAAATTTAATAAAATATTCCCTATCTGGTAAGGTGCTGGTCCATGGGATCAGAGTCTGGGTTTGAACCCATGTCAACAAACAAACAAACATTGAAGTCTCTAGCAAACAGGTAGGTCCCCAGTACATGTAGCAAATTAAACAAACAGCACAAGTGGGCCTATAGAAGACTTTTCTCACTGTCACAATGACCTTAACAGCCTAGATTATTTGAATAGAACATCCTAACCATCATCAGATCATAAATGATTAAAAAACCCCATTCCAGTGACAAATATGAAGAAAATAGAAATCTGATTAGAGTCACTGAGCAGATATCAAAATTGACAACTTTATTCATAGCATAATAGTGGGGGTGTTTTGTTATTCTCAATACCATCATCATAACTAAGGAAACTCATTTAGTCTCTATTTAAAAAAAGAAGAAAAAAGTAAGATAAAATCTGTTTGGTTCCTGACATCCTTGGCAGGTCCATAAGACAGAAACAAATACTACCTCCTTGGCAGGTACATCAGACATCCGAGGTGAGCTGCAACAGGAAGATAAATATCTACTCCCGGTATCAGTGACGTCGCCCCTTGGTTCATCAATGCTCCCAGTATTACTGGTACCACCAGTGTCATTGGGCCAAGCACTAATTCCAAAGTTCCCAAATTGGAGATTAACTGGCTCTGACTTTCCAATCTGCAATGGTCCATACATTGGATTCCCATTACCATCAAATGATGTAACAGGCCACGCCTTTGCTACAGACCCATCTGTATTAACAAGAGCCATCAAATGCCTAGAAGACCCTTTCCGCTGTATCAGTTGAAACATCCCCTTGGAGCTCAGTGAGTTTGCAGCACATTGATTCCTGTACTCCTCATCTATTATAGGAACTGTATTTGTGATGGGATCGTAGAGCTGTTCCCCTGCCTCACGCCGGCGCAGGCAGCTGAATACTGTGGCGTGAATAGCTGCCACACTCCTATCAACATTGGTGTTATTTATTTTAGGCACTAGATGCTTATCAGCACGATTACAGAGGTATTCTTGAATTGTTCTAATATTGCGGATATACTTAACGTATTTATTTTTAGAGGGGTCCAACGTCATGTATTTGGCACGAACAGCAAACCGCTCCATGTGCTTGTCTTCATTCGTGATGTAAATCATGAATGGAATGATTGATGGATGTTTCTTCATGAGCCCCATCTAGCAAAGAGAGAATTCAAAATAAATCAAAAAAATTGAGAAAAAAGAGAGTAAATCAAAGAATGTTGATAGATCCTAGGGCCTGCATCATATCCATTCACCAAAACTGATGAAGATCACCAGTCACTGGGTGAAATGGTTAATTTTCCAAGCCTTTGTACCCGCTGTCACCAATAGAAAAATCAGTTACCGGTCATTTTGACACGACTTCTTAATGGCATTTTTTTCCTCAGCTCCTGACATAGTGGGCAACATTGTTACATCCTCATTCTGGCAATTTCTCGTCTCAGAATAGTATTAGGAGATTTCCAAACATTTTGAGGAATATTATCAGGAAAAATTAAAAAAATAAAAAAACAGAAAAATAAATTGAAAGATGCATTTAAAGTTCTTTGAAATAAACATGCACGCGAGTGCACGAGCACGCACACACACACTAGTATACATCTGTTATACATATATATCTTCTCAAAAATACCTCAAGAGTATTGCAGCATTCTCATTTCTGAAATATTTTGAAAATATAGATAAGTATCTTATTTATCTTGGTTCACCACATCTGATGAAAATGAGACAATCTTCTCAAAAAAAAAAAAAAAAAAAATCAGCAATATTGATTGTATTGGCGGGCACCATACTGACACAAAGGCAAAGAACTTGTCATTTTGTGGGTGTTGCCCTGCAAAACAATTCAGGTAATGCTCAAGTGCAAACATGGGGCTGACACAATCCAGATCATTAGAAGTTGCATTTGGAAATTTTAATTCAAAGACTTCCTATATCACAGGGCTTTTGTTACAAGCCATAGCACAGCAAGTGGCCAAATAGTCCAATGCTAGTTTAAGCTAAACTGTGTTCAAACTGAAAGTCTACTTGGTCAAGGGCAGTTATTATTTTTCTCTTTTTATTAAGAGAGAAACTAGAATGAGGGTGTTCACTGTAGAAGTTACCACAAAATTGAGGCTCAGATGGACTCCCTCAACAACCACAGATTCTTTCCTCTCCTCCCAGGCAGTAATTAGCCGATCAAGACTGTCAATAACCATCTCACTTTGTGCTTTGAATCCCTCAACTGCCATTTGTTTTTTGCCAATTAATTCAGTAATAGAGCCCACCTCTGTGAGCCTGTTGTCAGGTTTCTCATTGGAAGCTAAGTCAGATGATTCATCCCTCACAACCGAAAGAGAAATGCCTGCTAATTTCTTTGCTTTCCGTTTAGCTTTCGCTTCTGCAACAGCAACTGGATCTAAGTATTCCCCAGCATGGTATGTAGATGCCCAGAGCAGGGGATTTTGCTTTTCGTCCACAAAGCTCCTCATCATGTGCCGAATAGAATCAGTAGAAATTACAGTTGTGACACCCAATCTGCTACCCTGTGAGGAAACATTTTAATATCAAATAAATGCCTTACAGAAGAGATAGAAAACATAGCTTCATCCCAGGTAAAAGTTATAATATCAACATTCAACAAAGACCTTTCCTGTCGCGGAGGGGTGGATGCAGAGCATACATGATACAACAGAGAGATTCTAAATTACACGAGAGACCAAAATTACATGGACAGGAAGTTTTTTTTTTTTTTTTTGGCTCAGGAAGGAGTTTGTATCTGACATTACACATTTGTTACATAATGGTCATTTCATAACGATCTCAGTCAAAAACACCCAAAAAAAAAAAACACACACTAATACCTCACATTACATTCTAACATGTTATCTATCTACAATAGGCAGGAACCATACAAATTCAGATTTCTGCTGGATCTTTAGCCATTACTGCTGATTCTGTGCCATACAAAGTCATAACATCAATTTGGAGCCATATCTGTTAGATACGGAAGCTGTCATAGAACACAAACACACACACACACAGAGATAGAGAGAGAGAGAGAGAGAGAGAGGAGATGATGATGATGGCGGCAGAAGTACAATAAATTGTCAACTGTCCAGCAAATTGCACTTTTGGAGGGCCATTTCTCACTGTAGTAGACAGTAGTTTAAAACTTGCCACCATAAACTCAGGTTGATATTTACTGTTAAGACTGAAGAGCACCTTTATACCCTCAATAATTGTAGGACTACTATAATGCCATGTTACTGTGAGAACGATAATACCAGTTCCATGGTATTTAGGATTACCATACTAAATCTTTCAAGAATATGCTTCTACATAGTCCACAAGAGGACTCAAATTGGGTAACGGCCTTGAGGATTGTGCAAGCATATGTAAGACATAGGTTAATGACTTAATTAGGCTTATTTTAAGCAAATTTTAAATAATATTGGGAAGTAGTATAAATAGGTTCTAGGACATGTAATCGACAGATTTGAAACTGAATTATCCTACTTGACATGGTGTCACAGAGTCACAAGTTGTGATCTGATTAACATCAGGCCCTGTCAACAGAAGGTTAATGTCAGCCTCTCTTGTTCGCTTGCATTAAAATACAAAAAGCCCTCTACCTCCTTGTGAAAAATGCTAGACTGTAAGTGCTGCACAGCATTATGACAGCATCAGGTCTGCTATGAAGCACCTGTAGCTGCTGTAAAAAACAGCAATGTTCCTGGTTTTGTAGATCTAATGTGGAGTATAATAAAAAAAAAAGTAGCAGTGAACCTACTGGAATGCTGTTTCTGTCAACCACTAGATGCAGTCCATAATCAATTAAGTTTAAAGATTGTTTGAGGTGTCCATAATCAATTAAGTTGAAAGATTGTTTGAGGTTGTTTAGGGCTTAAACAGGTACTGGTTCTGAAATGTTTGTGTGCAGCTCTAATGCTTTAACTTTCAGCAGTGTTTTTTTGGGTGCACAGAAGTTTTAGTATTATTTAGTTAAAGTTCTTTGTTGGGCAGTACTTTTCGTTGATTGGATATATGTACTTCCATAAATGCAGAATCGAAAGTAGGGGGAGGACTCATTGGGACTCAAGATTTGCAGAATGTAAACCCACCAGTTAAAGATAGTATCCAAGCCTTCAAAGGTCTTGAGAAAGGAAGCCACCTAGACAATCTGGAGTTGTTGCCGGTTAGTGCAATTACTGTGGGTGCATTACTGAGTCTTCTGCAGCAGGTTCAGCAAATAGGCAAGCTGAGAAGTGTATGTGCTGCTGTGTGCATAGTCTTTGAGGGTTCGATGGATGGTATCATGCAACGATAATTTCCAATTAATTTTTCACCTCTGTACAGGGAAAATAAGATCTACATACCTTCAACAAGCCTCCTAATCTTGTTTTGTTCATTTAGCTGCAAAATACACATGCTTTTGGAAGAGATCACAAAAATCTGATCCAATAGGCCACTGGCTCTAACAGGATTATATAGGCAGACAATGACCAGCAAAGCATAATGGACATTTTGGGAAGACATCAACCAAGAACAAAGAGGTTATATTTGTTGTTAACAAATCAGATAAGTGCAGTTGGAGATTGCTTTTGTTGTTGCTGCTGCTGTTGTTGTTCTTATTATTACTACCATAAAAGTTTAAAGTTTATAAGATTATTCAATTCAGGGAAAAAACTCTACAAAGACTCCACAGTTACTTGGTAGTGTGAATCCGAAGTAATCAGTAAGTTCCGGGTGAATGTTTATCCTTAGATTCATATGAGTATGTTTTGTAGCATTCAGCCCCTCAGATATATTGTGTAGCATACCAAGATGTAGTCGAAATCAGCAAGTGTTGCTCATTATGTGTTTATGGTGTGGAGCATATTCAGCTTTCATCTCCTGCGATAGTAAGGTTGCAAGATAGATTGAAGATTCATCACAATGTTAAAAATCAAGCTGCCAAAGTTCTCCAATAGAACATTCAAGGAAGAAAGAGAAATGATGCTGCTTATTCCAAGCTGCTCATAGTATCTATCTACCAGCTTGAACGGGAATGTTGAGAAACAGTTGGGTTTATTTGTAATTTTGGGTCAATGGATTTATTTGTAATTTTTTTAGTAAGCTTTACAAATTAGGATTAGATTGAATTTGATTTATTTTAGGCTAGAGAAGAAGGGACAGATGATCAACTACAAATTCATATCCAAGCCAGAAAACTCCAATGCTCCTCCACATGCAGGCCAGAACAAGCTACACAACTTCAGGTCGTAGCATAAACAACCTGCCAAGGACCCCTATATCTCACAAAATAAGGCTTCATATGAATGATAAATCAGCAGAGCATAATGCAAACCAAAACTGGGTAAAGGCAGATTCACATCTTTAGATGAAGCGAGGAACAAATAACATATTATTATATGGGACTGATAGACAAGGGAGGCACAAGGAGAATGTCTATCTGGACAAGGATGAGAAAATTCAACGAAACGTCAAAATGTTACCCAAGGATGAAAGGATGGGAAGGGAAGTTTTGGTAGTAGATCAAAGAGGTAACTGACAGATTCTGCTTTGATCCCTTGAAGCTTGGTCTAAATGAGCATCTAAAGAATAGCACTTCGTAAAAAATATAGGAGCAGACACATCTGAGAGAGAAATGCGGAAAAAAGAGGCAGACACCACAAACACAATCACCCAAGACCTTTGTGAAAAAGAAAATAGTTTAAACTTCACAAGGGATAGAATTAACTTACCAGCAATGCAGACAAAGTAGACTTGCCACACCCACTTGTTCCACATAAGAGAATTGTTGCAGATTCTTTCCTTTCTCGAATTCTAGAACAACAACAACAACATTTCAGAAGGGAAAAAAACACATTTCAGAGGGGAAAAGGCAAATCCAATACATAGAACCCACAAAAAGGAAAAAACAAAGGAATTCAAGATTTAGGGTTGGAATGCTTAGGTTTCCAATCAATTAATGTCCACTTTCCCTGCATCACTAATTATGAGGAAGATCATAAAGAATGGTTGTGATGTATAATTGTATATAATAAAAAAATCCCTGTGAGCAACAAGGGGCCCACCTTGGGCCATCACTAATCAAGATGAGGGATACACAAATATAAGGCAAACCAGGCTTCCTTAGGTGTGAATTTTAAGGCCTCAAAAATCAATGGTAAAAGAAGCGTTAAAAAGTTCTCAGTCCAATGAAGAAAAGAAGTTTGATGAGTATCACAATTGGGTTACAGCCAAATCATGCAGTGATAATGTGAGGGGACCTTTCATCATCCCTCACATACACATGCAACCTGAGGTTGGCTCACAAGTACAAGCAAACAATCAATACCAGTAGAGTATTTTGATACAACAGTATTGCCCCGTTTATCAATAATTGGAAATAATTTCAAAAATATTCATGGTAGCAGTGGAGATTTTCAAAATCTCAGCTAACAACCCTTCATATGTTTTCTTGTGCTTTCTTTAGGGGTCTTTTTTTTTTTTTTTTTTTTATAAGAAACACTTTTTCTAGTCTTCTCTCCACTTAAAATAACTTTTGTGCCAAAAAAGAAGAAAGGAAAACAACCGCATTCCTATTGAAGATGAAGGCGATGTTTTACCTGCATGCCAGTAGCAAGTCAGCCCTCTGATTGGGGCCCACATACTTATATTCAGAAAGAGAGTCACAAACAACATCCAAGAAAGTCTCTCTTCTGACAATAACTGTTGTGCGCCTCTTGTACGACTCAAATGGTATACTGTTACTTTTATTATCTTTCTCCAAAACCAGATGTTCATTGAGTGCATCTTGACCAGAGGATCTACTCATATAGCATCCATTTCCGTTTTCAAAATTTTTTTCCAAGACATCTAATTTGGATGTTTCCACTTCTACAAGAGGCAGAGCATCACCTAAACATTCACTTCTCATCATTTCAAAAACTCTTCGGCTAATCTGAAAATATAAAAAGATATAGTCAGTACATTTCACACAGTATATATGTGTGTGTATGTATATATATACATACATATATGTATATAGGGAGGTGCTCCTATGAGAACATCTCTCACCTTACTATGAGAGATAAGGTGGGGGCCCTCACATCCATATCTAATGCCAACAACTTAAATGTGAGGGCCCCCACCTTTATCTCTCATAGTCAGGTGAGAGATGCTCTCATATGAGCATCTCCCATGTATATATATATGTGTGTGTGTGTGTGTGTGTGTGTGTGTGTGTGTCGGTGTGTATGTATATCTACACACACACACATACACATATATATATATATATCTAGATATATATATATACATATATATATATATAGAGAGAGAGAGAGAAAGAGACTTTTTCATGACATTGTATTGCAATTTGAATGACATTTTCAAATTGATTTAAACAGAGTTAACCAAAAAGATGATGATTGTTTAAAAAAAAAAAAGAACAACCAGGATTTATTATTGTACTTACAATGACACTATTAATTATCAATGTGATACAATCTGGATTCCAAGTAATGCAGTCTGGAATGCTTAGATACCAAATTTGATTTAAGTTAGGATCGGCATGGACCAAACTCCAATACCTGAATTGAGCTGATTCAGCCCAATACCCAATCAGAAAAACACACGGATAACGTTCAACAATGATATATATTCCAAGGACAAAAAACGAAAAAAAAAAAGGACCTTGCAACTAGTTTAATAAAACTATTCAGAACTCAAGCAGCTTAAGACTAATGTAATACTGTGACCGTGCAGATATGGATGTGTTTTAATTTGGTAACTGTAGTTCACAAATGAAATCTAAGTGAAGCTGAAACAATATCATGCATAATGAGTCTCTAACAATGCATGGATCAGTCTCAGAAAAACACTGGTGTAAGCCAAAACCCAAACACTGTGAGACAAATCCGTGGAATCTGAAAATTATCTGAACATAGGAGATCACCAGAACAAAAGTTCCGCAGAGATCCCAAAATCGCATGTCATGGATTTTCTACCATGGTATAAAATAGCGGCGGTCACCATTCCATAACAGCCATGATGAAACAGTAACGACCCTGGCCGTTACGATATTTTATCCATAATCGTTATGGAAACAGGGAAAAAATCGCCAAAATATCAAAATATCGCCCGAACACCCTTTTTTTTAAAACCACTTTTTTTTTAACAGTAAAATTTATTAGTAAGAGGGGAGAGGGGAAAGCACAAAAAAAAAAAAAAAAAAAAAAAAAAAAAAAAAAAAAAAACACAAGAAGAAGAAGAAGAAGAACAAAGAACAAAACACAAAAAAAACCTCAATACAAACTATACATCAAAAGATAAAGAAGAACGAAACACCCCTTCCTTACCTAACTTATCCACTGAAACATTAGCCTCATGTAACACAGGATGAAAGACAGCAACCAAGTGACTCAAGATCTCCTGCGCCTCGTCCACCACATCAGCCAACCTACAAGGATGAGAACAATTACCTAAACCCCACTGAATGGCGGAAAAAGAATCTCCTTCAATGATAATTTAGAACCTTCCAATTTACGCAACTCGTGAGAACCAACCAAAAGAGCTTTAATTTCGGATTCATTAGCATCCAAGGAATCCACCGGCCAAGATAAATTCCTTACAATAATGCCATTCCAGTCTCTAATGACACCTCCAATACCACTCTTCTAATGGAACATTACCTCCATCAATGTTTAATTTGAGATAACCTATAGCAGAGCTTCCCACAAAACACTATTTAATGGTTTAGGGATCCATCCACCTTGAAAATGAGCTGCCCAAGATCTATTTAAATCCCCCAAAACCACCCCTTTAAACTGTTTTCTTGAACACACCCACTTTGAAACAGACCAAATAATAGATGCAACAACATCCTCCACTGATTTACTTTCATTCTTAAAAACAAGATTATTCCTTTCCAACAAAATTTTCAAACAAACCGCGTACAACACCACCTTCCAAAGAATGCTCATGCGAACATATTTGATTCCCAAGCGCCATTGATGAAAAAGATCCACAACTTTCAAGGGTATGACCCATTGCATATCAAACAGATTAAGAATCACATACCAAACTCTATGAGCAAAAACACAATGGATAAGAAAATGATGCACTGATTCCTCATCCTTTAAACACATAGGCATCCATTGACAATAATATGCTTACGCCTCAACTTGTCTAAAGTAAGAATTTTATGAGACCTTGCCACCCAACAAAAAGCTAATACTCGAGGTGGTATTGTAGAGTCCCAAAACCTTTTCCACCATCGAATAGAATGAGAGGAATTAATTAGGGCATTGTAAAACAATTTAACGGAGAAATTACCTTTAAACGTAGGCTACCACACTCTTTTAATCACATCCTCCACCATTAACACAGTCATTATCTAATAAGGCCAACATGCGAGTGAAATCAACAGCTTCTCTATCAGTCATTTCCCAACGAAAATTAAAATCTCACACCGCTTGACCACCAGAAATAAGGAAATTATCTACAACAACAGCCTATTGGCTCCTGCCTAACAAATAAAGGTAAGGAAAAATAGACAACTGCCCACACCATTCATCATGCCAAAACCAAACCCGACACCCATCATGCACCCTAAAACGAATCCATGTAAAGAAATCATCCATGACAAAAAGAAGAGATTTCCAAAATTCAGAGGCCTTGAACAATTGACTTGGAACTCCCACCTATCATTATCCAACTTATATTTAGAAATTAGAAATTGTCTCCACAACCCCGGATCTCACTCCCCAATCCTCCATAACCACTTTCCCGATAGAACTTTATTAACTTTCTCGATAGATCAGATCCCCAACCCTCCTTGATCAATGGGCATGCAAACCAAGTCCCACCTCACTAAGTGATACTTCCTTTTGTCAACATGATCATTCCAAAGAAAATCTCGTTGGAGCTTTTCTATCCGACGCACAAAACTTTTAGGGCACTTGAAAAAAGAGAGAAAATAAATAGGAAGACTCTGCATGACAGATTTAATCAATGTGATTCTCCCTCCCAAAGATAAAAACATACCTTTTCAAGAACTCAACCTTTTAACCACACGCTCCAAAACTGAATCCCACAACGAACTCTTGGGAATCCCAAACACAAGGGTAACCACAAATAAGTTGAAGGTAACTTGCCAATTCTACAACCAAAAGCATTTGCCAAAGAAGCTATCTGACTAGCTGCCAACCGGACACCTATAAATTCACATTTTCCATAATTGATTCGAAGCCCAGACAAAAGTTCAAACCATTTCAAAACCAATTTCAACTTGTTAACCCCATCTAGCGAAGCATTACAGAAAATAATAGAATCGTCTGCAAATTGCAAATGAGTTACCTTCAGACCAGAATCATCAATAGCAAATCATGTGATTAACCTTGTCCATCTAGCTTTCTCCATTACGACATTCAAGGCTTCCACAAAAAGAACAAATGCATAGGAGACAAAGGATCACTTTGCCAGATACCTTTAGAACTCTTGAAATAAACTTTAGAAGAACCATTCACCATAACAGAAAAATGAGCAAAAGAACCACTTTTTCCTTCTCTTTCACTCCTTTCTTCAAAATGTCTCTGACCCTTCCTAACACCGTACTTGAGCTTTGCAAGCACCAAAACCCGAGTTTTACAAGATTTGAGTCGATTTTTCTGCATGAAAAAAACAAGGAACTCGAGGAAAGATATTTGGTGAAAAAAACTCTGATTTTTTTGACTTTTTTTCAAGATTCAACCTCAAAATAGCTTAGCAATGTTTGAGGCATGTTAGATCTAGAGTTTTGGAGCATGATATTGTAGATTTTATCACTTTAGATATTTTTTTGAACTTTTCATTATTTACATCCGAATTTTTTTGTTTGAAAAGTTTGTGTAATACATGTAACAAAAGCTTTTATTGAGTTAAATACTTAAATTTGATGTTGCTCGCTTAGTTTTTCTTAGAACTAGTGTTTTTTGGTGTAGATCTAGCTTTCTAGCTTTTTATTTTTAAAATTTGGGGCTTTTCTTGAAATCATTTAGATTTTCTCAAATTAGTTTGCCAAATGTGCTAGATTTTCTTGTGGGTTCCATATTTTTCATAGATATAATGATTTTTAGAGTAGCTCTAGTTTTTTTTTTTTTTTTTTTTCAAAATTTGGGACTTTTTTTGAAAAATTTAATTTTTGTTCGATTTCTTTGTTAATGCATGACAATGATGTTCAATCTTAGTAGATTGACTTAAAAAATGTATAGATCTAAAAGATTTATATCCAAAATCTATTTTTATTAAATCTTTATTTTTGAATTTTTTAAATATATTAATATTAAAATAATATTTTTTATGATATATTTTTTTAAAACAATTGGTTGTATATTGTTTTTGGTTAAAAATGTAAAACTCACATGTGTATGTTTCCATTCATCCATTGTTTCCTACGTCAAAAAATGCATTTTCTAATATTCTATTTTAAAAAATGTATTTTTTTTTTCTTTTTGCTTTATGAATTATGTGTTTTGAGTTATTCTTTTGTAGCAAAAAATGGTACGCGAAGTAGATCTGGGGTGGAGACATGGTGTTGATGTAAATGGAAAGAAATGTAACATTAGATGCAATTATTATGATAAGGTGATAAGTGGTAGAATCACAAGATTGAAGCAACACTCGGCACATAGAGGGGGCCAAGTCTCAAAATGTCCCAAGGTATCTCCAGAGTTAAAGAATGAAATGAAAGCAGAAAAACAGTAGTAACTGAAAAAAAGGAGGCAGGCATATTATGAAGCATGTAGAGAGGAGGTGTTTGGGCCTAGGGAGGTGCTTTCCTCCAATGATGATGATGGGGACTTAGATGTAGAAAGAGCAAGGAGAGAGAGCATGAGATCCTATAATGAGGAAGAAGAAAAGACGAGAATGGTGTATGAGTTTGGCTCTAGAGAGGGCCAATATAAAGAGGGGGGAGACTCAGGTAGTGGTAGTGGTGGTGGTGGTGGTATGTTGTGTAAAGATATAGGTCAGCTTGACCTAACAGGTCAGCCCACAACCCATGAATTGGGTCAGCCCACAAATCAAGTTAGTGTATGAGTTGTCAAATAGATACTAGTTACCTTATTATGATCTGTAATCATGTAATTAGATCTTCTAAGTTAGGCAATATAATACCTGTAATCATGTAATTAGATCTTCTAAGATTAGGCAATACTGTATTATATAAGGATGTCCATCGTCAATACATATGAACAATTCTCTTGCAAGTGTCTCTCTCTCCTATATGGTGCTGTAATCTCTTGCATGTTTCTGTTTTGGTTCAAGAATATCTTACATGGTATCAGACCCTAGAAGCCCTGATCGGCTGTCCATTCAAGCATAGGAGAAGACCTGCGACAGTTCTGATCGTCTGTAAAAGCACTGTATCGGTTGTGATCAAAGGTGGCCCACTTGTTGATCACCCACTGCTCAGAGAAATCTTCCCATCCTGGTCGCTCATCACTCCTAGGAATTATACATTTTTTCGAGATTTTTTGATCATCTGAGGTAGGCCATTCTCTCTGATTTGTACTTCTCCCATTTGAGCACATAGTTTTCATCACGACCGTCAAACTTTCTGATCTCTCAAGCTTTTATCAAAATTCCGCTTGGAGGAGCTTCGGATTTTTAAGGCAGAGATCACTGTGTGATCTGATCATACCCTTGATCATCTAGTGGGGTCCACAGACCCGATCTGTGCCCAGATTCAAGGTCGCTGGACAATTTTTTTGGGATTTTTTTTCAGCCTGCTCCCTGTGGCTGAAATCTGTCATCTATTCATTTAGTAGGACCCATAGCACTCCTCTGTGCTCAGATCAAGTCATCTGTCTTCTGATCTTTCAGCAGACTTGGACAATTTTCTGGGATTTTTCAGATCTGGCCATTTTCTGGGATTTTTTTCAGCTCTGGTTGGTACTTATGACTGGATTTCTCATCTATTCAGTTTGTGAACACATTATTTATTCTCATGACTTCTTATCGCACTACATCGGGCATTACTGTCATACTTGATGGAACCAATTATTCCTATTGGTCCTATCTAATGCAAAATTTTCTCAAAGGACAAAAATTTTGGAAGTATATTGCTACGCAGATTCCTACACCAGATAGTAAGGATGCTACGTTTGAGGAATGGGAAGCTTCAGTCGGGAAGATCAATTCTTGGATTGCCAATTCGGTCACGCCATCTATTGGGAATCAACTAGCTAAATTCAATTATCCTAAGGATGCTTGAGATTATTTAGCCAAATTGTATACTCAATCTAATGCTGCTCGCCGGTATCAATTAGAATGGGAAATAAAAAATGCAGACTAAGGCAATGATTCCATTCATGATTTCTTTATCAAAATGACTGTTCTATGGGATCAACTGGCTCTAATGGAACCCACTTTTGCAACAACTGATGACGCCCATACCTTTGAGGTATATAGGCAGCAGACTCGCCTGGTTCAGTTTCTTATGGCTCTCTGCCCTAATTTTGAACATGTTTGTAGTTTATTATTACATCGGTCCCCATTGCCATTTGTTGACATGGCACTCTCGGAACTACTGGCAGAAGAACAAACTCAGTTTTCTCTTACAAAGAGGAAACATGTGGAACCCACACATGTCCTGTCAACAAATGTTAGTACCCCTCAGAATGATCGCTCTTTTCCACCTAGTACCAATGACTTTTGCAATTATTGTAAGAAGGACACTGGAAACGGGACTCGCTAACCAAACCTCAAAGGCCAAACAACAAGAACAAGCAAATTTGTCATCAGCCCAATCGTGGTCCCATGCAATCATATTCTCAGCGATCCTATGCTGCCAATGTCACTGAAGATGATAATTTTGTGCATCCGCAAATGGATATTACATCTCAGATCCAGGCTATGGTTGATGAGCGTATGCAACAGTTGTTTCTGGCTTCCTCCACTAGTTCTGCTTCTCAGATGGCCACCACCCCCTTAGCCTCTGGTTCTGCCATGACCATTTCTGGTCCTTTAGGTACACATGATGCTACATGGATTTTTTATTCTGGTGCTTCCTATCATATGACAAATGATGTTTCCAAACTTCATAATTGTTATACTCCTGCTAGCTCTATCACCATCCATACAGCAGATGCCACTCCTCTACCAGTCTCACTTATTGGCTCCGTTTCAAATAAGTTGCTCTCTCATTAATGTTTTGTGTGTTCCCCACCTCTCCATCAATTTAATCTCTGTTAGTCAACTGACCTCTTCTGGATTTCTTGTCTCATTTTCTTCCACTGGTTGTTCAGTGCAGGATCCGCGCACGGGGAGACAAATTGGGACCGGCCTTAGGTCAGGAGGATTTTACTTTCTTCAATCGTTGCACCTTCCATCTTTAAGCTTCTCCCCTGTCGCCCATGTTTCCTCTGCATCTCCTTTCGCTCTTTGGCACTCTTGTTTAGGCCATTTATCTTTAAATAAAATGAAACTTTTATTTAATAGTGGTGTTCTTGGAAACATTTCTGTATCAGACATTTCTACTTGTTTTGGTTGCCACTTTGGTAAACAACATGCATTTCCTTATAATAAAAGCACTTCTTTTACTACTGCTCCTTTTGCTTTGGTACATTCTGATATTTGGGGACCCGCCTCTCAGCCAACGAAAGGCGGTTCCATTTATTATGTGTTGTTTATTGATGATTTCACTAGATATATATGGTTGTATTTGATGAAAAAACGTTCTGAGTTATATGCCATCTACACTGCTTTCTTTAACATGGTTTCCACTCAATTTGACACAAGTATTAAAATATTCAAGTCTGACTATGGGGGAGAATACATGTCCCATAAATTTCGTTCTTACCTGACTAGTCAAGGAACTCTAGCTCAATTATCATATCCTGCGACACCACAACAGAATGGAGTGGCAGAACGGAAACACAGACATATCCTCAAGACTGCTATGGATTCATTCCTCACATGTTCCTCTGCAATTCTAGGGGGAAGCAGTCCTCTCTGCCACCTATTTGATTAACAGAACACCATCCACTGTCTTATCTGGCATATCTCCATATGAAAAATTGTTCTCATGTAAACCTGATTTGTCCTATCTCAAAGTATTGGCTGCACCTGCTTTGTTCTGTTGCATGATAATGAGAGAACCAAACTTGCACCCAAATCCACTGTCTGTGTTTTTTTAGGATATGGCATTGAACAAAAAGGATATCGGTGCTATGATCCTAAAACCAATAAGTTACGGGTATCTCGTAATGTCACCTTCTTAGAACATATACCCTTCTATACATTACTCATTGCATCCTCTTCTCCTGAGTAACCTCCGATCTATCCCCTTGACCCCTTTCCAGACCTATTTCCCTCCGATACTCCTTCTCCTCCACCCCTGCAAGTATATCATCGTCGGCCCAAACCCCCGTCTGCCCACTCGGAATCTGCAGCCCCACATCCTACTTCTGACCATGGGCCTATCTCCTCTACTCTAAATGTGCAGGATCCTTCTCAACCTCGAAGGTATCCCTTACGCACCAGAATCCCTCCCTCCCGATTTGGCTTTGTTTGTACTGATCATTTTTCTCCATCGTATAACTCCTTCCTTGCAACAATTCATACCTTACAGAACCACAATCCTATAAAGAGGCCACTACTCATCCGAACTGGAGATCTGCCATAGCAGAAGAACTTGCGGCTCTGCAGAAAACTCAAATATGGGATCTTGTTCCTCTTCCCTAAGGGAAACGGGCTATTGGCTGCAAATGGATATTCAAGATCAAGACCAAATCTGATGGAACAGTTGATCGTTACAAGGCCCGCTTGGTTGCCAAAGGCTACACTCAAGAATATGGGGTAGATTATGAGGAGACCTTTGCTCCAGTTGCTAAGATGATAACTATCCGGACCTTTATCTCCGTTGCCGCTGTTAGACGTTGGCCACTCTACCAGCTTGATGTCAAGAATGCATTTTTGAATGGATTCCTTCAGGAAGAAATCTATATGTATCCTCCCCTAGGTGTCACGAGACATCCTCATTATGTCTGTCGTCTCAAACGTGCCTTGTATGGACTCAAACAAGCCCCTCATGCTTGGTTTGAACGGTTTAGCACTAGCATTATCAGCATTGGTTTTTCTCAGAGTGCTTATGACTCCACTCTCTTCACTCGTTATTCGCGATCTGGATGTGTTTTCTTGTTACTCTATGTCGATGATATGATTATCAATGGCAGTGATGCTCCTGGTATTCTATCCTTGAAGCGTTTTCTTCATCGACAGTTTGAGATGAAAGATTTGGGCCATCTTCGGTACTTTCTAGGCATTGAGATTACCTACTCTCCTAAAGGATATCTTTTATCGCAAACAAAATACTGCAATGAAGTTCTCCAACAAGCTGGACTCACAGATCGTAAACCTGTCTGTACTCCAATTGAACATAATCTAAAGCTTCAGACTACTGATGGAGAACTGCTTTCTGATCCAACTCGTTATCGTGAGGTGGTCGGCAGCTTGGTATATCTTACTATTACCAGACCAGATATTGCCTATGCAGCACATGTGGTAAGCCAATTTGTTGCACAACCCACTCATTTTCACTAGGGTGCTATCCTGCGCATATTGAGATACTTACAAGGGAGTTCAAACCTCGCCCTCCTTCTTTCCTCCAGTCAGAATCTTACTCTCCATGGTTATTCTGATTCCGACTGGGCAGGAGATGTCAAAGATCGGCGATCTACAACCGGTTTTTCCATTTTTCTTGGCTCTTCTCTCATCTCTTGGAAGAGCAAGAAACAGGAAGTTGTCTCACGATCATCCACTGAAGCTGAATATCGTGATGTGTCTCACACTACTACTGAAATTATTTGGCTTCACTGGTTACTTTAGGATTTAGGAGCTCTAGTTCCTAAATCTACCTCTCTTTACAGACAGTGAAAGTGCATGGAAACTAGCCACAAATGATGTCTTCCATGAACGATTCAAATATCTTGAAGTTGACTGTCATTTTATTCGTCAACATGTTCGGAGTGGTACTATTAAGCTCATCCAGATTTCATCGACTGCTCAAATTGCAGATTTTTTCACCAAAAGCCACTCCACTTCTCGTGTTTCGGAGCTAGTTTCCAAGCTTTCGATGGTCACATTCTCCCATCCAAAGCTTGAGGGGGGTGTAAAGATACAGGTCAACTTGACCTAATGGGTCAGCCCACGACCCATGAATTGGGTCAGCCCACAAATCAAGTTAGTGTATGAGTTGTCAAATAGATACTAGTTACCTTATTATGATCTATAATCATGTAATTAGATCTTCTAAGTTAGGCAATACAATACCTGTAATCATGTAATTAGATCTTCTAAGATTAGGCAATACTGTATTATATAAGGATGTCCATCGTCAATACATATGAACAATTCTCTTGCAACTGTCTCTCTCCTATATGGTTCTGTAATCTCTTGCATGTTTCTATTTTGGTTCAAGAATATCTCACATGTTGTGTCGGATGTTTAGTCAAAAATAGACCCGCCGACAACCAGAATTTTTGGAGACTGATCAACCTCCCACACAAATGTCTCGTATACTAGAGCTCATGGGTCTAATTGACCTTGCTACATACAGGTCTCCATCTGCAAAGTAACCTTCTATAGCCAAAGCTTTGAGCGGGAAGATGGGACTTGCAAGAGATAAGTTGGTTAGTGGGGTCGGAAAATTTTTCAATGGAGTTGTTGCACCCAATAAAGCAACTTCACCATATTTGAAGACCATATTGGACGTTGTTGCAGAACATGGTCCAAGAACAAATCCACCCACACCCGTATGAGATTGGCCACTACTGTGTCGAAGAGGAATATAAAAAGGTGGTGGCCTGGGTGAATACCTTCAGGAGGATTTAGAGTGGGGGGCGAAGAGGAATATAAAAAGGCGGTGGCCTGGGTGAATACCTTCAGGAGGATTTAGAGCGGGGGGGGGGGGGCGGGGGCGGGGGCTCAACAAAGTACATCAAAGATGCAGCAGCGTACCTGAATAAGCTTTTTAATGAGGTGATTGAGGACGTTGGGGCAAATTGTGTTGATCAAATCATCACAGACAATGATGCAAGCATGAGAAAAATAGGAATGATGCTCATGCAGCAAAGGCCCAAGATATTTTTGTCTCCATGTGTTGCACATTGCTTAGATTTGATGATTGAAGACATTGCTAAGAGGAAAATGAAAAAGGTGTGATATTGAAGGTAAAAAAGATTACTAATTTTATCCATCAGTCGAACAGGCTCATAAGAAAAATAGCAATGAAAGTCCTTAATCAAACAACTACAGCATCAAATTGAGAGATGAATTGGAGCACCTTCTCCTTCATTCACAATAAAGTCAGAAATCAGTTGATGATTCAAAAGTTGAATAAATTGTTACAACATTAAGCTCCGACATAGACAAAGAAGGAGAGAGTTTGAAGATCAGCCAGATTACTTTTGTCCAATCAATTTGGACTATGTTTTTCGGAGGATGGTGATGTGTTGTCACAATGGATAGAGGAGATAGAAGAGCCAATGCTAGATCAAGATGAAGAGCTTGGTAATATGGTTCAAGATTTGACTGGGAAAAGGCCAGAGCCGATAAAGGCCACCGAGCGCCTCCCCGAGACAAAATTTTACACATCAACAAAGGCATGGGGTTGACCCTCAAGAGATATGAGACGAGGTTAATGATGATAAGGATACTAGCCTTAGTAGTAGTTCATCTTTGGATGTGCCTCTTGAGTATGATAGGGATGGCGGTGATGATGGTGGGGATGGAGGTGGCTATGGTAAGGGGCCACCCCACATGATGGAGACATACGAACATTTTCCTTCTGCTAGTAATATAGACCTGAGCCGTAGGTACCAAAGAATTGCCCCACCAACCGAATCATCAAAGGCAAGGGCTAGTGGTAGCGGATATGGCGGGGGAGAGGGTACTTCTGGTGGTGATGTTGGCCACCAACAAGCCATGTAGCCTACAGAGAGTATGGACAACAACCTTCTTGGCCAACACAATCGCCACTAGTTTTTCTAGCAGAGTTGTGGGATTTGCTTGAGTTTGCCTACAATCTGAATGATCCACCTTGTTGCTTTCCCCACGAATTTCAACACCAAGACTACCCTAAGCCATCTCAGTCTACTAATGACTCGTACTCATATGAAGAAATCTTCGCTCCTCAACCACCCCTATGGGCACTATGGGAGTGTAGCACTGCAGTTTGGTGCTTATTATTAACCTTCAAGAAATGATGATGATGACAATGACATCAAGCCAGGACGCCGCTCATTCTAGAATTAAGCTCAGACCCTGCCTCTTGAGCATTTAAGTCTCCTTCTAGAAATCAAAGTCATAAATGTCTATACTGCACTACTTTAAGTTAACTAATTAATTCATCTTGAGGTGGTAAATGTTACTTGAAACTGGAAAGTGAGCACACTATCAGTTTACTTGATGATTTGAGTAATTGAGTTGAGTATTGCACCTGCACTACTACTAGTAGGTTGTTGACTTTAAATGTTTAACACTAATGGTTTGCTCAAAGTTATGGTTGCATTATGTAAAATTTGTGATATCTCAACTTATTTTTGTATATACATGTAAATCTATTTAATTCAGAATATATTTTACAAGTTTCATATAAGACGGCGATACCCAATGTTATAAATTAGGGGGACCGTTATTTTTCTTTAAAGTGGTTACTAATGGAAAAAAAAAAAAAAAAACAATTGTTTTCTAGCATTTTAAGATATTCTGTATTTTTTGGATATTCTTCATATTTTTTTGGGGTCAAATAAAAATTCGCACCGCGATGGCGCAATCGCAACCATGGTTGTGAACCATTATGCTTATTTGAATAGCATCAGCAAGATTCTGGAATTACCGGTTTGGATTATGTTGAATGTTCAGCAGCCAAAACAATTCCACTTTAATTGGAAAAATACAACAGATTTGGTATATGCTATGGAATCGTAGCAGGCAAACCCAAACTGACAAGCAGCAAATCCACCAATGATAGGGATCAGCAACAAATACGACAAAAAAAAGGCAGGAGTAATCAAGAGAAGGGAGGAAACGATAGGACAGAAAAAAGAAGGCCTCATGCCTACCAACCACCAAGTACAGAGGAGATAACATCTTGATCCAGACTCCCACACGAAAAGTCAAATTAGTCTTTTGACACAGAAAAAATATCAATTGAATTTGCAAAAAAGAACAAAAAAAAAAAAAAAAAAATATATATATATATATATATAAATAAACTAGCTGGAGGACTACAAAGAGTATATCATGTTTTCCGAAAGCCAAATAACCCTAGTTCAACCTCAAATTGGACAGTATGACATTATCTTCTTCAGTCCTTTGCATGAATATAACATTGGATTTAACTTCAACAAGCTTCCTCTCATTTATCAATAAAAAAAGGCCCTCCCAGTAGCTTCGCCATCGTAACTAAAGTGATCTCTACTCGCCTTGTGTAAGACCTGTACACTTTCTCCATAGGCCATATCCATGACACGGATCCACAGTTGACCTAGAGGTATTTAGCTAGAATCCATTAATCCTTTGCCAACAACACTTCATCCCTGTATTTGTCTTGAATGGCATACAAAAACAAACATATATAGGTAATGTCCACATCACACAGCTATTGTATTCAGTAGGACGTGAATGCTGATGTGCTTCTAGTTTCAAGCTTCAACATTTTGCAAACTCGTCAGGAACAAGATTGTCAATGATACAAACAACGATGATGGAAAATTACTTCCAGTCAATAGCACATGTTGTCTTGAATGGACAATGCCTTGGCCATCTGTTACTATTAGTTGATACAGTTGTCATGAGCTTTTAAGTACTGACAAGACAATTACTAAAGGCTCATGATCTCCTACTATGATTGGTTTACACAGAATGTTTGCTTAAATTTTCACAGTTGCAATCCTGATGGATAAGGTCATATATAGAGAGAGATGGAACAGTTGGATTCAGATCCTAGATAGTGTAAATGGCTCTCCAAAATGCATGAAAGTAGAAGCAGATCAAGAGATAGTTGCTGATATTTTTGTTGACTCCATCAAAAAATTAATTGAGGTTCTTCGGAGGGCCACATCTTTGTGCCCGAATGGACCACATGTAATTATCTCCCACTTGGCCCAAAAGAGCCAAAAACATAAGGCTTCCCCCAAACCAATAAGACTCATTTTCTTTTTTCCCATATCCGAATCAAAGTCAAAACAGAGTTACAACAAAATTAGATTAACAGGTAAACCGACACCTTAAAAACCCCACGCATGTTAATGTTAAGCGTGCCACAGCTTTCTACGACATTTAACTTTCCACAGGGATTTCATCTCCCACGGAAAATGAAAGCCGAAGATTTCATTTTTTTTCAAAGTTTTCCGTGTTTCTAGCTTTTTGTCCTAAAAAGTAAAGCCGCGGGATTTGAAAAACCGACAAATTCGCAGGAAAACGGTTTGACATCAGAAAACAAAAACTGCAAACATGGGGAAAATGATTTCCCTTCGTAAACCATTTTCTTTCTTTTTTTTTACCTCTGCGCAAGCAGGGCCTAGAATTTGGAAGATTTTCCAAAGAGAAAAGAGGAGAAAGGGGAAGGAAGTTGAGGGAGGAAACCTGGATGAGCTTTACAATGAGGCCAGATAGAATGAAGAGGAGGCTGATTAAAGGCAAGACAATTGCTGCAACCGACATGGCCGATAGGAGGAAGAGGAGGACAGGAGGAGGAAGAAGGGTTGGGAAGCATTGGAGGAGAGAGGGATACCATTATATGAACATGACATCCCTTTTTTACTTAGAGTTTTGATCTCCTATGGGACTACCACACAGCAGCCGTGCAGGATTTTTGGTCCCTGCTTTCAATTCAAGGAGGTCCCGTTTTGTGGACGGAGAGATTGAAAATATGCGGGACTCCCAGAGGTAAAAATCCAGCTTCATCTCAAATTTCTAAAATCAATCTTGCAGGTGAAAGTTAGGTTATATTAATGGAAGAATCAAACCACCAGAAGAAACCATTGGCAAGGTGATTGGGAAGCAGAAGATAGTATAGTTATGTCCTGGCTTCTTCAATCACTGGAACCAACTATTTTGTTGATGTTCACGTTCCGCAAAGACAAAAGATATTTCGGATGGTGTCACTTCTTCATATTCTCATAAGAAAAAGTATCCAAGGATCTATGGAGTTGCAATTGAAAAGGGGACTCTTTCATCAGTAAAAATAGGGAAATTTCAATGAGGCCATCATACTACTATAGGAAATTATTTCTTTATTTTTAGAGCTATGTGGGAAGAATCCAGCCATTATTAACCCCTTCTTGCTACTAATGAGTGGAAAGTATGTAGAACACAACATCATATTTGCGACCACCTTAGAGGCCTGAGACAATATTCTAGCTTCAGAAGTATTGCTTCTTTTGAGAACAGCCCTCTCTCTCTCTCTCTCTCTCTCTCTCATTGTGGAATTATCAAAGAATATGAGAAAAGCCTGCTCAAGCGTTTGATTAGAAAGGGCATCTGCTATCAATATTAAACATTTAAAAGACTGCTAGAGAGCAACTGCTTTCCCAGTCCAGAGATCCCACCCATTTCTCTCAAGGCTAATGTACCAAATCGGAGCAAGGAACATGAGATCGGCAGCCAAGTGCCAAGTCAATATTACAATTGTCATAAATTGCTCTTGGAAGATAGAACAGAGCCTCACAAATTTCCTAAAAAAATCTCTCTCTCTCTCTCAAATCCACTAACAAAACCATAATTGCAGAAATTACTAATCATAATCTCATCAACACCATCACAAATCCAGCACATTTGGTTTACGAAAAGTACACCTTCTATTAAACCACATCTTCCTTCCCAACCACAATTAGATCTTCAATGATAAGGGAAAAAAAAAAAAAAAAACCAAAAGAAGGAAAATGATCCTTGAACAGAATGAATCCAGCAACAAGTTGAAGAAGCTCACATTCAATTTCAATTTTTGAATAGATATATGTATGTATGTATGTATAAAAACCTTACCTTGAAGGCGTGTCGGGCCTTGCAGCCCATGAGCTGGAGAGTGCTCTGCAGAACAGGCCGCGTGTACCGAAACGACACATTCCCCTTCCTATCCTTGTTATCTCCATCGTCATTGTCCACCACAACGATGTAGAGCAGTTTCGGCCCTTCTGCCATCACTTCAAGATTCAACAAGCACTAAACACAGCTTCCTCTTCCTTTTACCAAAACGCACAAACAAAATAATAATAAAAATAAATAAAAAACTGACAACCAGTCCGACCGTATCACACAAATCGAGACAGACAAATGCAATGCAGTGCCGGTGTATGATGAAAAGCCGAAAGAGACGAGAGAGAGAGGGATTTTGGATCGGAAAAAAAAAAAAGAGCTACTTACTTGCCTGAGAGAGAGTGAGAGATGGTGCTGGTGGTCGAGTTTGTGGTTTCAGCGGAGAAAATAAGAGGAGAGATAGTTAGGGATTTTTAAAGGGGTGGGTGATGGATCCGCCATTTGCAGTACCAGATCGATCGAGAGTTGCCACTGCGAGTTTTGCAAGCGCCAACTCGCCATCTCCTGCCACGCATCACATTCACACCAAACGAGGCTCCACACGTCAAACGAGTGCCTCTCTCTGTCGCTTTTTTTTATTTTTTTGCTTTCTTCTTTTGCTGCCGAAGAAGGGGTTAAAAGGAATAGGGAAAGGTCAAGAAGAATGGGACCTACTGCTTGCACTTTATTGGGTTTTTTGGTTTTTTTTTTTAAAACCCTTGACCGACTTTGGGACTTGGGAATTGGGACATGGGAGAACCGACAACGCGTTTGGAAATTGACCGGGTTGGGAGGAACTGAGATGATTTTAAAATTGAGCGTGGGCGAGCTAACGAATTTTCCAGAAGAAGATACGCGACCCTAATTGTAGGGCGTATCTCCTTCTAGAAAAGTCATTAGCTCGTCCACGTTTAATTTTAAAATCATCGTTAGTTCGTCCCAATCCCGCCAATTTCTAAATGCGTTGTCGGTTCTCCCAGGTTCCAAGTCTCAAGTCCGGAACCGTTTTCTTTTCTAAGAGGGGAAATCGGAACCGATAATATAAATGGGAACCAGAACCAAAATTGGAACGGTTTATGAGGCGGGTCGGGTTTCGGTTCTGAGTATAGTTCCCGGTCTGGACTAATACTTGTGTTTTTCTTTTTAAAAAAATTATGCTTTTTCCACATTTCAATTGGATCACCTGCAAATACTAATGTGACTTTTTTCTATCAATAACAAACACTTTTAACAAAAAAAAACTAAGAAATTCCAAATTAAGTCCAACCAAAAATCACCCAAAATCACATCCAAACTCTTGTTCCCTAAACCATCAAAATCCCAAACAAAGTCCAACCATCACAAAATCATCAAAATCCCAAACATCAAATTCAAAGTCAAACCAGCACAAATCAAAACCTTACAAAAACACATTCAAACTAGAAGTCTATAACCAATAAGACATCATCAGCCCATAAGCTTCTTCAGTTATATTCTTCACAGTCAGTCATCAGTCATCAATCCATGGCATGCTTCACTTAAAAAAACCACGAGTTAATAAAACTCTCATTCAAAATGACTATGCAAACCAAAATTAAAAATAAGTAAATATGTGGCTCACTAATCATTCCAAAGGCACGCTGTCACTGTCATTTGATGTTATATTTGAAGTCTCTTCTTTATCAAACTTGGCTGCATTTGTGATTGTGTAGTGATGAGATTGAAGATTTGAAAATTAAACTTATTGTTGGAAATCTTAATGAATTTGAACCCAAAATATATAATATAAAAGTAAAAGAAAAAAAGTTACCTTTTGTTGAACTTCTCAACCAATCTTGACAACACATCAAAGTCTCTACTATAGCAGGGAGTAAATTGCTCCTATAATCATCAATTGTTCTGCCATCAGTACTAAATGCTAACTCTGATGCAACGGTGGATACCACAATGGCCAAGATATCATGATCCATTCGAGCAACTTCCCAATATTTGGCTACATTGGTTTTCGACCAAACTAGAATGTCAAAATCCTCTTCATCTTCATCGGGCCATAGTCCTTCATCCAAATACAACTCCAAATCTAACTTTCTTTCAAGGGATTTATTTTCTTTGATAAACCCTTGGAGGCTAAGTTTCCATTTATCAATAGTAACAAGTGGAGAAGCAACACTTAATATTGTCCCAGAACTATTGCTAGCACCGCTTCTGGTACTTCCAACATTGGTTGAAAGTCTTCCATCAAAAGCATTCCTGGTTGACTCAATGGCATATTCATTGTAAAGGCTTGTCAAAGCAAGCCTAACATCCATAATCATCGCACCAGACTCATCACCATAAATCAATGGAAAGTAATATTCGATTACTTTAAACTTGAATCGAGGATCAAAAACTGCAGCATATGCTAATGGTGTGGAAATGATATTCCAATATTTTCTAAACTTCACAATCATTTTCCCAGCCATATCTTTGATAAAAAGATTCTGAACTAGTGCACCAATCTATCAAATGCAAGTGAAGCATGCTACCATCTAAGAAATACAAGTTTGTTGTTGGGTACTTGGTGCCTAAAATTTTTTCTATCAACTCAAAAAATACTTGCAAACATTTACATTTTTTTTTAACATTTTCCCATTCCTCATAACTTGGGGCAAATTTGTATCCACTGTCACAATCACTTAAGTGTTCAAAAGCCTCCTTGAACTGTATCATTGTTTCTAGCATCTCAAAAGTAGAGTTCCACCTATTCAAACTATTGGGTTGAATTTTTATCAGGTTGAATTTTCTTTCTTGGAGCCCGTACTTGCCTTGTGATTTCATTAAACCTTTGTTCTCTTAAATGTGAAGCTCTAATATATTTTACATTTCCTCGCACTTTAAAAATTACCTCACATATGGAATCCATGCCATCTTGAACTATCAAATTTAAAATGTGAGTGGAACAACGCACGTGGAACATATCTCCATTGGACAAAAGTAAGCCCTTAGTCATGATCTTTGACTTGAGCTCCCGAACCACAACATCATTGGTAGTACAATTATCTAAAACAATGGCACACAGTTTTTTATCGATGTTCCAATTATATAATCTATCTAAGATGCAATTGCAAATTACTCCGCCGGTGTGGGGAGCTTCAACAGAGCTAAATGCAATGATCTTCTTTTGCAAATTCCACTCATCATCAATAAAATGACATGTTAAATACATGTACCCAAGATTCTGGTTAGTGGTCCACATGTCAGTTGTCAAACTCAGCCAACATCGTTGATTGTCCAAGAGATGATAAAGCTTTTGCTTCTCCTTATTGTGAATTTTTATAATATCGTTCTTCAAAGTATTCCATGAAACGATTCTAAACAACAGTTGAAGGCCTTTTGTGAAATTTCAAAACCCCTCATATTCTACAAAGCGAAATGGCAATTCATGCATTATGACCATGTGTGCAAGATTATGCCTACTTTTTTCTTAATCAAATTTGAAATTTTGAATTACACTAACTCCTCCTTCGTTTCCTTCCCCGATTTGTAGAATTTGTTGCTTTATATCCACTTGCCCTCGTTGCTTTAGTTTGTAGATCACACAATGTTTTAAATGTTTAAACAAATGTAAAGTTCCGTCCTTGCCTTTCCCATTCAGTAATTTCTTACAATGGTTGCAACTTGCTTTTACAGCTCCATTTTGTTGTGTAATTTTTGTAAACTCAGCCCAAGCCGGAGATGTTAGCTTCCTTTTTTTTTATCCTAGAAACTTCAATGGAAACATGGGTTACCGCGTCATCAATATCAATGGGTTTTGACATTTTATCTGCATATAAATAATTACGAAATCTATTAAAATTATATGATTATATGTATGAGCTGTCATTCACAACGAGATCACACAGCAAAACACATTTATAAGATCAATCAACATGCAAAACACATTCATTAATGGATGGCAGAGCTCAAATCTCAAATCAAGCGCTAATGATTCATGAAAAACAGCAAAGAAAATAGGAACAGAGGGAGAGGAATTGAAAGGAAGAAAATTGTATTCTGCCTTCAAAAATTATCATTTGCTCTAAACAATAATAAAGGCATCTATAATCATTTGATCCTAAGATTATCCTTGAATGCTCTACTCGATTAACAGTCTGGATTATCACATTAATCCTTCACAAACTATCTTGGGGACTGTTATGAACACACAAACTTCTTCGGATAATCATAAGAATGTATCTATCATCATAATACAACAGAGAAAGAATATCATTTGCTCCTAAAATGCTCCTTTGTTGCTAGTTGTGCACTCAAATATAGAGTACATTCTCAAAATCTATATTGACGGAAGTGGGACAATTAGAAACTGATTAGTGAAATCAGTGAGTTGTCAAAGAAACTAGAGATAGTTATTGTGTGGGGGTGATCACCTACTACCGAGGTTATCCCCGGCTTGGACCGAGATACTGCTTAAAAGTTACACCGACCTCATTCACCCAGCTCGGCAGCGTGCCAGCTGGCACCAGGTTGGAGCTGGACCCGGGTAAGTATATTGGCCACGCTCTTTCTGGGCTCTGCCTCGAGCGTCTCGGTAACAGTACCCGACCTCAAGCAGACCTGACCTCGGTGATATCCACCTCGGTCCACTTGGCAGAGATGGGCGTTGGGCGTCTAATCTCTATTATGAGATGGGACGGCTACATTACAGAGCCCCTTGACAGATAGGGTGGCCGCCGAATACTAATAAGGGACCTTCCCTATCACGTCCATATTTATGTGAGGGATTTGAGGAGACATTCGATGGGACAAGTATCCTCACCTACCCCCACTAAGGATCCTAGGAGTGGGCTGATGGGACAAGTATCCCCACCTACCTCCACTATGGAACCTTCCACTCCCTCCTACATATACTTGCATGGTCAGCCATGAACAGGTACGCAAGAGAAGTCTATACCCTAATATTTTTGCTAAAAACCTCCTTCTCCACTTCACCCTAGTTCAGTGACTGCACTAACTTAGGTGTCGGAGTGCCTTTGGCTGACAGCAGCCCGGGGCCCCTGACATCTGTTTCTTCTTCCTTTCAGGTTTCCGGCCATCAGCAACGTTCCTGATCAGTTAAACATCATCCTCATTATCTCTTAAACCAAGTCCGTAAATTTTAGGCACGCACAATTTGGCGCCGTCTGTGGGGAATCGATTTGAAAAGATCATATTCTCATCCTGAAAGCCATGCCTCTGAAGACTAGGAAGGAAAAGAGCAATGCTGGACCATCCAGGTCCAAGCAACCAGAAACATTCCTGCCCCTCATGCCGCCCCCACTGGTGACGAACCAGGAACGAGCACCCAGGCAAACACCGTCTAACCCTCAGCATAGGAGGGTTGGCGGAGAACTTGGGATGAGGAGCGTGGGATCGCCTGTCA
Source organism: Umbellularia californica (assembly GCA_028538565.1). NCBI lineage: Eukaryota > Viridiplantae > Streptophyta > Magnoliopsida > Laurales > Lauraceae > Umbellularia > Umbellularia californica. The sequence continues at coordinate 44,825,635 of JAPQWN010000004.1, forward strand.
CTCAGACGCCTTCACCGTCAAGGGGTGCAGCAATACTCCCCCATCACGGACCCGTACTGGAACGGGTGAGGCCAGCTACCTCTTCGGCAGAGCGCCCACGTCTGGAGGTTGTCCTCACGGAACTTCCTCGTAAAAGTACTCCTCAGGGACAGTCCTAACGAGGCAAGGCTCCAGTACAGCCTGATCCTCGCCAGTCCCTTCGCCAGGACCACATGGAAGAGGACCACGTCCACCTCGTTGATGAAGGCGACGACGACATGGTCCTGGAGGATGATGAGGCGCAGGCCGAAGCGATCAAGGCTCAAAACCAAATAATCAAAAAGCAAAGAGCTCAGATCCTCCAGCTCCAGCAGCAGCTCGAGGGGCAGAAGGCCCCAGCAGAGACTCCGCTCGTGCCTCGTGCACAGCAGCGAGCCCGAAAAGCTCCTAAAGCTCGGCTGGACTTGAGGCAAATCATAAACAGAAGGCGTGACTGAGCTCGCGAAGAGGGCTCGAGTAGTACTCACGCCAGCGCTGACCAGCAGCAGCGCCAGAAATAAAGCCAGGGTGCCGACCCCGACATGGCTGAGTGGATCAACCAGCAAATCAAGTTGGCCATGCAGCAGAATATGGAGTACGCCGGCCTCACTCGAGGTCGGTTGGCTACCAGAGATAGTGACAACCACGGCACATCTCCATTTACTCGGGAAATCAGAGATCATCCCCTGATAAGTTTAGCTTCCCGCGGTTCAATCTCTATGACGGGACTTCGGACCCCGAGGCGCACCTCCGACACTTCACCCAGAAGATGTCGGTGTTTGGCGGTGACGGCAACCTCGATTGCAAGGTTTTCTCCTCCAGCCTGGGTGACCTCCCACTTCGGTGGTTCTGTGCACTCTCCGAGGGATCGATTTCGAGCTGACGACAGCTCCGAGACTCCTTCGTCGAGAAGTTCCAAGCACACCGGGTCATCCCGAAGACTGACGCCGACCGAGAATATCACTCGGTTCGCCAAGAGGTTCTGGACCATCTACAGTGTGATCGAAGATGCCAACAACGAAGTGGCCATCAAATCCTTCCAACAAGCTCTATTGCCAGGCAATGAGCTTCAGAAGGAACTGGTGCGGTTCCCTGTGGCCTCGGTGAAAGCACTGATGGCCCGGGTGAACCAGTTCGTTGAACAAGAAGAAGACGAGGCCCGAGCTCGGGAGAGCCATAACCTTTGGCAAGAGGGCCGACCCTCGAGGAAGGACAAGAAGTTAGCTAAGAGGGAGGCGGACCGAAACAGAGAGCCATCCAGCTCGGCTGCACGTCCTGTTCCAACCTCGGGAGGCAGTGCGAAGTCGAAACCAAGTAGTGCCTCTTACAAGGCCGTCAACACCATCTTCAAGGAGCCCATTTACAAGCTCCTCGGCAAAATCCAAACCCAACCTTTCTTCAAATGGCCCGAGCCTATGAAAAGTGACGCCGCCTCCCGAGATCAGAGCAAGTTCTGTGCCTACCACAAAGATAAAGAACACAGGACAGAGGATTGTCACGCCTTCAAAGCACACCTCGAAAGGCTCGTGAAGGACGGGCACTTCAGAGATCACGTTAAAGAAGAAGGCAGAGTAAATCATGCTCAACAACGCCAGCCCGATGACCGGGATAACGATGAGCCAATATGGACCATCGACGTCATCCACCTAGCTCCCGCCCCTAAAGGAAGCGGTCAGGTCCGCACTGAGGCCAGGAGGGCCTAGCACGGCAAGCAAGTAATGACGGCCGAACTCGGTGCCTCAGCAAAGAAGGTGCGTATTGAGAGACCAAAGATTTGGTTCTCTGACCAAGACTTGGACGATGTCCAACTACCCCACAACGATCCCCTGCTCCTGACTATGAGGTTGCAGAACTTCAATGTTAAGAGGATCCTAGTGGACCCCGGAAGCTCCTCGGAAATCCTCTATTTTATCTGCTTCAAAAAGATGGGTTTAAGAGAGGAAGACCTACAGGAGGCTCGCACCCCACTGGTGGGTTTCAGCTCCAAGTCCGTGTACCCCGAGGGGAAGATCTCCCTCAAGGTCGAAGTGGGGGGAGCCTCCATGACAGCAGACTTCCTGGTGGTAGACGCACCATCCCCATACAATGCCATCATGGGAAGAACCTGGCTGCACAACATGGAAGCTGTGCCCTCCACCCATCACCAGAAGCTCAAGTTTCCATTGCAGAGCGACGATGGCAGCTTCAAAGTGATCATAATCCGCGGTGACCAACACATGGCCAAAGAATGCCTTCTGGCAGTGGTCCCCGGTGAAGCAGAGCCGCAGCAAGTCCATATGGCCGAGCTCGAAGCTGTCGGCCGAGCTCCCGAGCAGAAGAGCGTAGAAGACCTCACCGAAGTTAGGATCGATCCCAACGATCCGGAGAAGTACTTCGTGCTCGGTAGTCAACTTACAGGCGAAGAGAGGGCCGAAATGCTTGACTTCCTGTTACAAAACAGAGAGGTCTTCGCTTGGACTCCATATGAATGCCCGGCATCGACCCCGAGGTCATGAGCCACAAGCTGAATGTGGACCCAGAACACAAACCTGTAGTTCAAAAGACTCGCAGGACTGGGATCCAGCAAGCAGAGGCAGTGACCGAAGAGGTCAAGAAGCTGTTGGAGGCAGAGGCCATCAGGGAAGTCCACTACCCTGTGTGGTTGGCTAACACAGTTGTGGTCAAAAGGAAGAATGGAAGCTGGAGGGTCTGTGTAGACTTCACCGATCTCAACAAAGCCTGTCCCAAAGACAGCTTTCCCCTTCCGAAGATAGACCAGCTGATCAATGCCACTGCCAGGCACGGTAGGATGAGTTTCCTCGACGCCTACCGAGGTTACCATCAGATTCCGATGCATAGGCCTGACGAAGAAAAGACCGCGTTCATAACACCCAGAGGCATCTACTGCTACAAAGTGATGCCCTTTGGGTTAAAAAACACTGGTGCCACTTGCCAGAGGCTGGTAACAAAAATGTTTCAGGCCCAACTCGGCAAGACGGTCGAGGTCTACATTGATGACATGGTCATTAAGTCTAAAAGGTCATAGGACCACTTGACCGACCTGCAATAGACCTTCGCTGTCCTTAAGCAATACAAGCTCAAGCTGAACGCCTCCAAATGCACATTCAGCGACGGCTAGGGGAAGTTTCTGGGCAGCCTGGTCACCAGACGCGGAATAGAAGCCAATCCCGATCAGATCTCGGTGATCCAGGCCCTCCAAAGTCCGACCTCGGCAAAGAAAGTACAGAGGCTTAAAGGGATGGCAGCAGCATTAAACTGTTTTATTAGCAGAGCTTCAGATAAATGCCGTCCCTTCTTCCAGCTCCTGAAGAAGAGCTCAGGATTCCAATGGACCCCGGAATGCGAGAACGCCCTTCAGGAGCTCAAAGGATATCTCTCCTCACCTACCCTACTGTCCACTCCGACCCAGGGTGAGGTCCTGTATCTATACTTGGCAGTTTCGGACCATGCGGTGAGCTCGGTGCTCGTCAGAGAAGAAGACAGGCAACAGAGGCCTATCTATTACGCGAGCAAAATTCTGCTGGACGCCGAGACGAGATACCTGCCATTGGAGAAGCTCGCATTTGCACTCGTCAGTGCCTCCTGCAAGCTCTCCCACTACTTTTAAACATATTCCATAGTGGTTGTGACAAACATCGACTCAAGTCTCTCTTCAGGAAAGCAGACTTTTCCGGAAGAGTGTCCAAATGGGCTGTCAAGCTGGGGCAGTATGATATCCAATATCAGCCCAAAACGACAATAAAAGCCCAGGTGCTGGCAAACTTCATTGTAGAATTTACCTCTCCTAGTTTGGCACCGAGCCAACTCGACACCGAACTGGGGGGCAAGGAGGTGGGGGCATCCACCGAGACCGAGACAGAACAGAAGAGATCTTGGAAACAGTTCCTCGATTCCTCTTGGAAGGTCTTCCTCGATGGATCTTCAACCTCTAAGAGGGCTGGCGTAGGCATAGTCCTCCAATCTCCGGAGGGCCTTGTCATAGAGTAAGCCCTGACCCTGGACTTCAAAGCATCAAACAATGAAGTTGAGTACGAGGCATTAATCGCAGGGCTGGGCAGCGCAAAAATTCTGGGGGCACGGCAACTGGTGGTCTTCAGTGATTCACAGCTGGTGACGAGCCAACTGAATGGAGACTACCAGGCTCGTAACGACAGGATGGCAGCCTACCTAGCCCACGCCAAGCAACTCCTATCTCAGTTCCAAAAAGCTGAAGTCAGGCAGATCGGCAGAGATTCCAATTCTCATGCCGACGCACTTGCAAGCTTAGCCTCTGCTATCGAAGCAGGAAGGAAAAGGACTGTCGAAGTGGAAGCACTGGACGGACCAAGTATAGAACTCCACCCACCTCGGCAGATACTATGTGCCGACCTCGGACCAAGTTGGATGGATGATTTCATTTCCTACCTCAGGGACGACCAGCTCCCCGAGGACAAAAATCAGGCCCACAAAATCAGGCTGAAAGCAGCTAGGTTCTGGCTATCTCCGGATGGCAAGCTCTATAAAAAGTCTTATAACGGCCCTTACCTCTAATGCGTTCACCCGAGCAAAGTCGAGGACTTCCTTTATGAAATCCATGAAGGGATCTGCGGCAGTCACATTGGAGGTCGGTCATTGGCTTACCGAGCTATCAGTCAGGGCTACTGGTGGCCCTACATGTAGAAGGACGCACAGGTCTATGCCAGGAAATGTGAGAAGTGTTAGAAGTTTTCTCACTCTCTCCACCAGCCAGCACATGACCTAAGTCCCCTTTCAAGTCCTTGGCTTTTTGCCCAATGGGGGCTAGACCTGGTAGGACCTCTCCACCGAGCTCCGGGGAATAAAAGATGGTTGATAGTAGCCACTGACTATATTTACCAAGTGGATAGAAGCTGAAGCACTGTCCTCCATCACTGACAAGGATACTAAGAACTTCGTATGGAGAAACATTGTAACAAGATTTGGAGTGCCCCGAGCCTTGATATCGGACAACGGGACTCAGTTTGACTCCAACTTCTTTAGAAACTTCTGTCAAGAACTTGCCATCATGAACCACTACTCCACTCCTGCTTATCCCCAGAGCAATGGACAGGCTGAAATCTCTAACAAAGTGGTGCTCGACGGACTCAAAAAGAGACTGGACCGAGCCAAAGAAAGATGGGTGGAGGAACTCCCAAGTGTCCTTTGGGCGTATAGAACTACCCCGAGGTGCTCCACCTCGGCTACACCCTTCTCCCTCGCCTACGGGATGGAAGCCGTGATTCCACTTGAGTTCGGTCTGCCGACCCTCAGGTCGGAACTGTTTGATCAAGGTCGGAACAATGTAAACCTCGCCACAGAGCTTGACTTAGCTGAGGAACGGAGGGATGCAGCAGCCATTCGCCTTGCTTCTTATCAGCAACAGTTGGCCAGGGGTTACAACCTGAAGGTCAAAGAAAGAAAGTTCACACCTGGAGAACTAGTCTTGAAGAAGACACTTCCAGCAGACAAGAACCCCAGCGAAGGAAAACTAGCACCGAATTGGCATGGGCCATTCAAGGTGATTTCGGCAGTTGGGCAGTCTGCATACAGGCTTGAGGACATAGAGGGTAGAGAGCTGCCATGCCCATGGAATGCCACGCACCTCAAGAAGTACTATTTTTAAACTGTACTCAATTTTGAAAGTTAATAAAATCAGTTCTCTTGAAAGAATGTGCTTTGTTACTTTTAAATTTCGCCAAGTTATGGAACTCGGCATATGCACACAGGTCGGTTACAAGACCAGTTTGCATTTCGGCGCGGTCACAAGACTAGCCATCTCCTGCTCGGTTGCATTACCATCTTACGACGCTGTCACGGGACTCGTCACTCAGTTCGGTTATTTAAGTTAGTTACTTCAGCCCAGTCATTGGACCAGCGCATATTCTGATATAATCGAATTTCGATACGGTCACGGGACCGGACGCACCCAGTTCTACCGAGATCGATACCTTGTTATGGTTACAGAACCTAGCTAGAACACACCTCAGGTTACGAACTTGGTATATTAAGTTCGGCTATGGAGCCGAGCTCGACTACTTGCCTTAAGTCCTGTTATTTATTTTTTGATACAGAGCCAAACACGAGACAGAGACGGAAAAAGGCATTCATCACACATTATTGGAGCAAAAGAAGATTCCATTCATTAAAAATTGTGTGATATAGTTTCATTCACTAGAAGATTACATATACAAAGTGAAAAGAAAAAGTACAGAAAGTTTCTCCCCCAAGGTGCAGAAAAGTAAAATAAAAAGACAACATCAGGGTAACTGATCTATGTCAATGACAGAGACTTCGCCAGTCTCTCCGCCACCATCACCGCCAGCAGGAGTAGGAGGAACCTCTACATTGTCGGCCCCGGGATCGACAGAGGTCATCTCGGTAGCTGGAACCTCGAGAGTCTCTTTGGGGATCTCGGAAGACACCTGGGGTTCGCCAGCTGGAGGATCAAGAGAGGCCTCGGTGAATGAGGGGACAGGCGACTCGGACTCGGCACGAGGGAGCTTGGGCAAATCTTGGTAAATGGGGTGATCCTCAGGGACCCCCATTTCTCTGAGCACCGCCAGGCAACCCATTTCAAATATCTCCTCTCCCAGCCCTATAGGTTGGTCTTCGTATCGTTTAGTCGCCTTGGCCACCCCATCCCAGAAAGAGGCGTTGATCTCTGCCTGCCGTGAAGCCTCAAATTCGGTTTTCAGTTTAGCTGAGGCTTCTTGCTCAGCCTGCAGCGAAACATCGATCTCGGCCTTTTCCTTCCTCAAGGCCTCCATCTCGGCCTCCATCTGTTTCGCCCTCTTCTCCATCTTGTACGCCTCAGCCTGGAGCCCATAGTTTTCAGCACTTTTTTTGGTGATCTCCTCCATGGCTGCCTCATTTTCTGCGTTTAACTTGACGTATTCTTCACGAGACCTCCTCAGTTCCTCTGAACTCCCCTCCAGAGCTGCTGCGAGCTTTTGCTTATTAGCTTATAGAGAGTGAATCACAGAGCAGCTCTGACGGGTCTTCTCCAGCGCCACCTGAGACCTCTGCACGATCTGCACAAAAGAAAAAGACGAAGACTAGCAGAACTCATTGCGTGTCTGTAAGAAACAGATATTGTTCGAATGCTCCTCACCAGCAGGGCCGACGTAAGATTGGCCTGGTGCAGCGCGCCCTCTTCCATCCTCCTGAACCGGTCAATGTCCCCAGGGAGCGTGCACGCACCAGCCAGCGCGGCCGCAACTGCCGGACTGCCCTGCAACCTATGACCGGAAGTCAACGGCGTCTCTGGCCCGAGGAGGAAGGATGGCCTCCATATCTCAACCCATGGATCGTGAGGCAACAAGGGCCCGAGACGAACCCTCTCCTCTGGGAGTCGCCGGTACCCTCTCCTCCTGCCTTACTCGGCGAGCCAGGGGCTACTCCTCCACTCCGCTCCTCTCTTGCTCCTCCTCGTCTCCCCGCCTCGGCTCCCTCCTTTCCTCCGTCGGGATCGTACGGGTGGCCCTTTCCTTCCGGGGCTTGGTTTGGCGTGGCTCTTCGCCTCTCGCCTTCTTCGTCTGCCTCTCCTCTTCCCTCACCTCGGTAGAGTGTTGGCGGGAAGAGTTGGAGGAGGGATCCCTACGGCCATCCCGGGAGGAAGAGTCGGCGGGCCTCGAGGAAAAAGAGGCCCGCTTGCCCAGCAGCTTCTCCCTGAGGTTGACGGTGGTGAAATCTTGACGACCCCTCTCCATCTCGGGGCTAGGCTGATGCTCCTCGGTCGCCTCGTCCGGGTCGGTAACAGGTGAGAGTGGCCGCTGCTGTCCAACCGCCTCCGGCGCGTAGCTAGGCCTGACCTCGAGGTACTTAGCCCCTTATCTTTTAGAGAAATGTTTGTACCTCGGCAGATACCCTATGAGGCACCAAGCAGATCTGCCTTTGTGCCCCTGGTAGCGCTGGACGACGTCGAACCAAGCACCGTTCTTCTTCTAGCCGTCGCGTAAGGCCGCCTGTCTCCTCTCACTGAGCTCTGCACAACAAACCAATATACGTCAGTTCGGCAGAAAAATAAAGAGACGAAGTCAAAACTGTTGAGCTCGGTGTTTACTTGGGAGGCGCCCGAAGTGACGAGGTACCTTGTACCTCCTCTCTGCCTCGGAATCTTCCGCGCCGAACTCCCAGTTGCCGACAACGAACAACCTGTCGCTCCCGGCGTGGCGCATTGAGTCCTCGAGGGTAGTAACGAAGGGGGCCATCTTTGAATTTCCCCGGAGGTAATAACAGTTATCGGGTTCCCCGGTCGACTTACAAATGTCGTACGCTTCCTCGATGTCATGGACACCGAGGTAGATACCTAAGAGCCTGTTCAACTCTACTGTCCCCATTATGATTTTATAGCCGTTCTGCATTAACTGAGAGGAGGCAAGGTGCCACGTCGCCAGACATCGCCTGAGCAATGGGTGGACGGGGAACTTTACCCCTCCCTCAACTACCGAGACCAGTGGGAAGGGCATCCACCCATCTCGGTAGGAGTAAGCGTCCCACGGGTCCTTCGGATCGTCCAGCCTGATCCGGACATCGTCCGGAATGCTGTATGTTCCCCTGAATCTAAGCATCTCCCCAGGGGTGTCAACCAGGCAGCGATAAACCCCATACCCATGTTTGAAGGTCTGTGAAACTAGAATGACGAGAAAAACCTCTAACTGAGGAAAAAAACTGGAAAATAGGTGCTGAAGGGGGAAGATAAAGGAAGAAGAGACTTACAGAGAACAAGAAGCAGAAGGACAGAAGGGAAAAGAAGACACAGAGGTGGTCTGAGAAAATCGCACGAGCAGAGTCTCCCCCAGATTCAAAATGCAAAAGTAGATGAAGGAAGAAGAAGATTGTTGCTTTTATAAGCAGCAGGACGCCTTTTCGGATTCCAAGGGCACGCCTTCATCACTTCGCCTCAAAAGGCGCAAGCGTCGCTTCGGGATAGCCATCTTGCGAGACAAATGGTGCCACGTGTCGAGGACAATGCGGTTTCTGCAGTAAATGCCGTCAGAATGATTGATTACCTCGGGCAGGCGCAGCGGTTTCGACGCCTTCTGGCAGATAGGCTGGCGACGGAGTAATGAAGCCCTTAAATGAACAGTCATGATGAGATCCCGACATCAACGGCCGATTTCAAAGAAATAATGTTGCAGAGCCCGGTATTTATAGAACTCTCACGTATTTAGCTCCCGACCTCAATCAAGCTCCAGAGCCCTAATGAGGTCAGCAGCTAGGGGGCAGTTGTTGGGGGGGGGGGGGTGATCACCTACTACCGAGGTTATCCCCGGCTTGGACCGAGATACTGCTTAAAGGTTACACCGACCTCATTCACCCAGCTCGGCAGCGTGCCAGTTGGCACCAGGTTGGAGCTGGACCCTGGTAAGTATATTGGCCACGCTCTTTCTGGGCTCTGGCTCTAGCGTCTCGGTAACAGTACCCGACCTCAAGCAGGCCTGACCTTGGTGATATCCACCTTGATCCACTTGGCCGAGATGGGCGTTGGGTGTCTAATCTCTATTATGAGATGGGACGGCTGCATTACATAGCCCCCTGACAGATAGGGTGGCCGCCGAATACTGATAAGGGACCTTACCTATCACGACCACATTTATGTGAGAGATTTGAGGAGACATCCGATGGGACAAGTATCCTCACCTACCCCCACTAAGGATCCTAGGAGTGGGCTGATGGGACAAGTATCCCCACCTACCTCCACTATGGAACCTTCCACTCCCTCCTACATATACTTGCATGGTCAGCCATGAACATGTACTCAAGAGATAGTCTATACCCTGTTATTTTTGCTAAAAACCTCATTCTCCGCTTCACCCTAGTTCAGTGACTGCACTAACTCAGGCGTCGGAGTGCCTTTGGCTGACAGCAGCCTGGGGCCCCTGACATCTGTTTCTTCTTCCTTTCAGGTTTCCGACCATCAGCAACGTTCCTGATCAGTTAAACATCATCCTCATTATCTCCTAAACCAAGTCCGTAAATTTTAGACACGCACAGTTATACATAAAGAAAATTACAGGATCTTTTATTTATAAATGATGAAAAATGGACCATTCATATCGAAATTTCACTTACTACTTCAAATAACCAGGATGGCCTCTTTTATTTTAATAGTCCACTAGCACAGTAGTAATCCATATTAGGGACAGGCTCTAGTTATATTACAATCACTCATGGATATTCAGATAAAAGAAATGAAAAAAAAAAAAAATGAATCGCAAATCACCTGCTATAATCCTACTTTTAGAACAATGCTAAGCAAATGTTTCCAAACAAGTTTTTTTAAGCTCGATCCCAGAACAGAAATCTTCTTAGCCTAGGACTGATGCCAACCAGCCCTCAGTGTCACACAAAGGCTACTAATTCTAATTTATACTGTATCTGGTATCCACCCCAAAGGCAATCAATCAATCCATTGCAAAACAAACAACCAAATGAGAAGATGATTCGATTCATCTTGTACCTCATGGAGATTGGGGAAAAAAATGAGAAGGATTTCCTATACCTCACAGAGAAAGCCGGAGAGGGAGAAATGGGCAGCGACGAAGCGGTAGAGGGAGAGAGGGCCGGAGCCGGAGTTGGAGCGAGAAAGAGAGTTGGAGACGGCAGCAATGAGATGTAGAAAAGTAAAAAAACCCTAATGTAGAAAAGTAAAAAGGGTTCTGTTTTCACATACTAAAGTTACCTTATGTTAGTATATATTAGGTCAGGTCCCGGATCCGCGGGTCTGAGCCACTGTGGATCCAGAACCGAACCCGTTTAGCTATCGGTTCTAAAAAAAGGATCCAGAACCGAAACCATTTGCTTATTGGGACCAAAATAAGGACCTAGACTTTGAACCTAATGGGTTGGAACCTTCGGGTAATCAAAAAATCAAGGACCCATTTACAACCCTACCTACAATCGATACAAAAACCTGCATGCGGTATCTACATCACCTAATAAAATGATTAGTAATGGTTGGGGAAACCAAGTGCATCGTTACATGCATTCTACCTCAGTCCGCTTCTAAATTCATAATGAAGATTCTAATTTAGTTTTAGAATTTAGATTTGAAAACTCGCATAAAAATCCTGAGAGATCTACCCACATAAAAATCATGAAGAGTAGTATAAAAATTTGGGTTTGTTATAAAACCCAATTGTCTTATTGGATCCTTGCCCCTTCAATAAAAATCTCGAGTCCGCCATTGGTGATGCAAAATCATTTTCTCCTCCAAATGTGGAATATTTTTTAGTGATTTTTACTTGAAAGAAAATTTCATCTTAAACGTAACTTGTATGGGCGAATGAAGAGAGGAAAATTTATAAAAATTCCTCTTAAACATAACTTGTATGAGCCAATGACAAAAGGAAAATTAAAATTAATCATTGAGTGCCTTCCTTGCCTTGGCTGATTTTTTTTTTCTTTTATAGAATGCCAAACTCCATGTAGAAGCCATTTATAATTCCCTTTGGTCTCCTGGTAGGATTTTGTCTAAGTTTGTCGATGAACTACTTGAGATAATAGAAAACTGTCTCTCTTTTCTCCCTCTAATCTTCTTTCTCTAAGTTTTCTCCTTTTCTAACACGTTATCGGCACGAAGCTCTAAGAGAAGAAAGAAAACCCAGTCTTCTTACCCAGAGAGAAGAAAAAATCTTTTCCTGCACAGATTTTCATCATGAAATCCTTCGTAGTGCGGATTTCCATCGAGGATTCCCTGCGCAGATTCCTTCCCAGCGCGAATTTTAGAAAAGAGTAATAATTTTCTTCAAATACAGTAATTAGTATCTGAGCCATCCTTAAAATCAATTTATTGAAATGCATGCAACTAGTTTATAATGCTTGTTTATAGTAATCATGATACTCGTGTACTATTCATTATCTTGTTTGCTTTATTTTTTAATTGAATATTGTTTATATGAGTGGATCACAATATAGAACCAGAAGTTCTAACTTTGAATCCGAAGTTCATTGATCTATGGACCAGCAGTCCTAGAAGTTGGAATACTAATATGAACCTATAGATTCATATCCATAAATCAAAACCTTGAGTTTTTAGTTCAAATCCAAATAAATTATAAGGCATGAAATTAAACTTGAAGATTTGACAGGACTAGAAGTTCCGATTAGTTGTTAGAGCCAAAAGTTCAACTTTGAACCTGAAGATTTGACAAAACCCGCAGTTCTAATTTCTTATATTATGAACTTGAAGTTCTAAATCAAGCCTGAAGTCTTAAAAGAACCAGTAGTCCTGATTATCAAAGTTGAGAACCTGATCTTCTAACTTTTCATTGGCCAACGTATTTGTCATGTTTAATTCCTTAATTTACTTCTGATGTTAAGGTTTCATTTTTTCTTTTTCCTTTTCTTTTCCCTTTTAACTTTATTGATTATCTGCATACGGTTAACTTCATATATATATATATATATATATAGAGAGAGAGAGAGAGCAAAGCTCTCCTAAGCTCAAGTTTAGGATAAAATCTCGTAAGCTCAAGCTTGTGGGGCCCAACTTTGGTCCATCCAAATGGACCAAACACATGACCCCTTTAAATTTCATATGTCCACCAAGTTTCGGTCAGATTCGAATTTACTGGACCGTTGGATCGACTACATATCAATTCGAATGGACTATTGACCATTAAACTTTTGGGCCTCTATGAAGATGATAGAAATCACAGATGGGGCTAATTTTTTGCAGAGAAGAAGATCCTAGGGAGTCCTTGAAATCCCCCCAACACCCATCCCTGTGTGGGTCCCTAGGTGGGCCCCACCACAGACTTGAGCTTACCTTATCCTAAGCTTGAGCTTAGGAGAGCTGACCCCATATATATATATATATATATCATATCACTGTTCTTGCATGATATCAAACCTGGCTAAACTTGACTTTAAAGTATTTAATATAAATGGGGACAATTACTCATCCTGCCAACTGGATGCTAAAATCCACTTGCAATCCAAGAAACTTGGAGAGATAATAAAGGAAGGTAATAAGATCTCCCTGGAGGAAAAAGCGCTAGGCCTCATCTTCTTGCGCCATCACATACATGACGACCTCCAAAATGAATATCTAATTGAGTAAGACCCAACAGGCATCTGGAAATCCTTGAAGGATAGGTATGATCTCCAGAAGATGCTTATATCACGAGTTGCTCAGAATGAATGGATAAACCTGATGTTACAGGATTACAAAACAGTATCTAAATATAACTCTACCATCCTTAATATTGTTTACCGTTTAAGATTTATGTGGTGAAAAGGTTACGGAAGAGCAGATGTTAGAGAAAACATTATCTACTTTTCATGCCTCGAATGTGTTCCTGTAGCAACAGTATCGAGAGCAACGTTTCTCCAAATATTCAGACCTCTTGTCTCTTAGTTGCTGAACAAAATTGTATAGTGTTGATGAAAAACCATAACTCCAGACCAACTGGATTCTCAGCAATTCCTGAAGCAAAGGCCAATTTCAGTTCAAACAGAGGCAGAGGAAGGGGGAGTGGAAGACATAAATCCTCCAGTAGAGGTGGAAGAAATAACTCCTCCAGGTGAGGTGGTTTAAGAGGTCCCCATTCCCCTAAAATTAAAAAATCACCAGAAGTGGTCTACTCCTCAGCAAAAGAACAATCAAAATTAGAATCCACCAGCTAATCCTAGCCACTGTCTTGATGACACATGCCACAGATGTGGAAGAAGTGGGCATTGGTCGCGCACTTGCTTTGCACCAAAGGAAGTGGTGGAACAATACAAAGCATACAAGGCCTTTGTTCATTTAGCAGAGAAAAATGATTTGGAAGACTGGAATTGGAGTACAATGACACCAAAGGGGCCTCCAATTGACATTACAACTTGGAGACTCGAGACTTCTTTGAAGATGAGGACAGCCGACCTCTGATTAATGAGACATTTAATGCTCAATTAGGAGCACCCCTTGGCATGGTGTAGAAGACCAATTATTCTTTGAACTTTACAAACTTAATTTTTTTTCTTAGTTCCTTTGAGAAGCAGGTTTCTTAGACTTTTCATTTATGATGGGTATCTTTATTTTGATTAATGTCCTAATTTTATGGTGAATGGTTTAACTATTTAAGTTTTATCATGTGATTGCATAGTTATATTAGTTTATTATTTTGTTTGAGGTATGGATCATGGAACTGAGAACAATCTTTGTTTGATAGATAGTCCCACAACACACACTATTCTGAAAAACCAAAGATTTTTCTCAGAATTAATGTTCATTCCACGAAAAGTATCCACCATAGCTGGACCTATGCAAATAATTGAAGGCTTAGAAAGAGCCCATATGATGTTACCTAATAGTACCCATCTATTCATTAAAGATGCATTTTTCTCAAGAAGTTCCCAAAGAAACTCGATTAGTTTCAAGGACATCATAATGAATGGGTACCACATTGAGACTTTAAGTTGTTGACACCAAAAAAGTCACTATGTCTCCTCAACATCAAGAAGCCACATGAAGCTGCATCCTACTACAAAACAGGCAAATCTACTTCAAGCATCAGATCTTGTCAGAATTAAACAAAAACTGCAAGATCATTCAAGACAGCCAAAAGAGGGGTACACCTGAGGTTTCGGGCCATTCCGACATCGTTTGGCCTAACTTCACTTCTCCGATAGCTCAACAAGCGCTCCTGACGGCGACATCATCGAAGGCACTAAAACTTCGACCAGAGCCTACGAATGGTTCCAAAATACCTCCAAAGGGCTCCATGCCAAATTTCAAGTCAAACCGACAACGTTTGACCCTCCATCAACGCTCGAGCAGCAAAATCAAGCCTCCAGGCGGCGAGAACCACCGAGGTCATCACTCATCAAACAAAGCACATGAGTGGCTTCAACATGTTTCCAAAGGGCTGCATGTCGAATTTCAGGTCATTCCAACAACGTTTGACCAGGTTTTGACGCTCCGAAAGAAAATCAAGCCTACCGGCGGCGGAGCACCCCAGGACCATGACATCCAAATTGGAGCTAATGGGTCGTCTCAAAATGACTCCAATAGACTCCCTGTCAAATTTCAGGTCAATCGGATATCGTTTGACCACATATCAAAGCTCGGCATTTTCCTCGCAGCAAAATCAAGTCAAGTATCGACGGAATCCCAAACGGCTTCAAAACTCAAATAAAAGCCCATGGTTGGTCCAATCCACTGCTCAAGAAGCTGCACCTCAATTTTCAGGTCATTCTGACATCGTTTCACCTAGTTTCGACTCTTGACGGAAAATCGGCTACAAAGTCTTCGGCTTTCCCGAAAAATGGGAAACTTTGTGCTCCGGTTTTGCGTGGGTTCTCGTCAAGTTTTCTCCAAGAAAATCAAGTCAATAATTGAGGAAAAATTTCAAGAAAAATACAGAAGAAAAAAGGATCGAAAAAGAAGGAAAAACGGCCGAAAACGAAGCTCGGCGACCAAATGGACCAAAGCCCCATGGTCGCCGGCGACCCTACAAATCTGGGTAGCCGGATTTCTCGCCGGAAGGCCCGTTTTCCGATCCCTTTCGTGTTTCGAGTGTTCCGGCCTCTGTGATTTTCTGAAAGTCCAATTTTTAATGCTTAAAAACGACTGATCTTCACCGACACCTCGGATCCGCCGTCAAAAGCATGAAATCATCACTAATTGCTCCAAGATCGCCAATCGGCTGACCAAGAAAGTATACTTTCTGTCCGACTGATCGTGAAATCGACAAGACAGATGTCACCGGCCCACCAACATTAATCAATGTCTGAAATTGCATCGCAATCCGACATCAAACAATGTGTGGATCCACCTGTGATGATCACAAGAAGAATCTCAAAAGACACGGCGCGGCCCGCGACTTTTCACATGCCCTGGCGACCACTTAATGTCGTTAATTGACCCGTTTATGATAACTTAATGCGGTCATTAACTCATTATTTTGGACGGCCTAATCAGATTCAAGCATTTGGGAGTTACAAATCTAAGCAATCATGGCATTAAACCCATGAAACTCCCATCATCATGAAGATCAAAGGTGATTAAATGCCCATTATCCTTCATCGGCCAATCACAAGCCAAGAAAAAGGAGTTACAAAATCAAGAAATAAAACTTGTAACTCCTCTCATCAATATCATCAATTTTATCATCATGGCCATTAATATCAATAAACACCTCATGGCTACAAGAGCCTATAAAAGGAGGTCCATTCCAAGAAGAATGCATGAATCCCAAAGGTGATCTCAAGCCCCGAAAATCCGGAAAATTCAAGAGAGAGACGAAGTCCTGTTGCTCTGTTACCAGAAGCACTACAAGGTGATCGAAGTCCCTTGGGGGGCCACCCCCCCAAGGTCCCCTCCTTCTACAACATGGGCTAAACGCGGTTTTTCAGCCCTTTTACTCGATTTTTCATTGGATATAGGACCTCTTCTTGGTCCTTGTTCTTTAAAAAACTGAGGTTGAAGCCAAGCCGAAGAATCGAAGCATCAAGCGTTCTCATTTGAAGGACGATGGTGAAGTCCATACATGACTTGCAACCGTCGATCTGAACGTGTCCCCACAATCTCCTGAGAAGTTAGATTCATTTTCTTTCTTTTCTATTGTAATTTGTATTTTTTTAAAGAGATAAAAAGAAATCACAATTCTTGTCTTTCATATTTGATGAGTTTTGTAAAATCGCCTTTCACGGCAAAATCGCCTTTCACGGCAAACAAACAAAAAACACACCTCCTACTGCATTCTTAAAAACAAACTTGTCTATTTTATTAAATATTTATGCTATTTGAAAAGTTAGAAAGAAGGATTGATTTCCTTTCTACTTGTGAGGGTGAATCTCCAGATCATCACCATTCCAAATTCCAAGTAGAATAGTAAATTTGGCATACCCGTACAAAAAGTTGATACCCACGTTTTCCCTCCTCCGCCGAGACCCAGGCAGTCCCCGGAAAATGGGGAAAACTGTTGGATCGATAATCCTCTTATATCCGAGGATGAATCCGATCCCCAACAATCTACACTGGGGGCATCCTACAATGCGATAGCTCAGGATGATAGTGCCTCTAAAGCTTCCGAAGACACGTACTCCCCGACTGGTAGTATATCTTCCAGAGCTACATCTTCTCAGGTGACTTCCACTGAGATAGCATCTCTCAGCCTTCGTCTTCTGAAGCTGTGACATCGGAACTCAGGTCTCTTCCGATTGATCGTCTTGAAGAAACTCCTGCCAATGAAGTCTTCTTCAATGAAAATCCAGCCGATTGGTCCCAGATACCCGATCTCATAGATGATGTCTGGACCGATAAATTGCTCGACAAAGAAGAAAAGTTGTTAGATGCTGTTCAGGACTTGTTCCCGGAAAATGCTCCATGCAACGCGATCACTGAAGACAGCAATGCTGCTATAGAGACGTCTTCAGCAAATGATAAGGATCAACCCCTCGATCCTAAGAGTGATCTTCCAAAAGAAGACCCTTTTAAAAAAGCACTCAAAGTAAGCAGTCAAGCTCCCTTTGTGATCTCTCTCGAGACATCAAAACCTTTGATAATCACTACCAAAGCAAAGAGAACAAAACAAAAGGTTGGGGGCAAGTTTGCTGTCTCGTTTGTGTCTATTATGCATGACACAGACTCGGGATCAGAGCCAGAAGATGACACAGCATCAAGTCAAGCTGATACTTAGCGAGATCAGCCCGCTCTCATTCCATTGGAGACACTTGCTGACATAGAAGATCCTACGTCTCCTTCCTTCGTTATTCCGGCAACTTCACTAGAAGAAAAAACAATCTTCTGTTAGAGATTTTGTGTATTGCAATTTGATGGATGCATTATTCATTTTATTCATCATTTGAATTTTCACACATGCATTGTTTTAGAAATCTTGAAATCTTAATTTACTCATGCATTGCTTTAAATCTTGTAAACCTTTTAGGTTCATGCATGTTTTGGTTTCAAACTTGGATGCATTTATATTTGGAAAAGTTTTATAAATCAAGCTAGCCATTTGGTTTCAAAGTTTCAAATCTATTTAGGCATTTTATGTTTCATGATTTTATAGCACTTGGATTGGTTTAAATCATGTTTCCATGCTTGGTTTAATGGCTCAAAAATCCCCATGCAAAAACCCTTTGAAATATGCTAAAAATGGGATTTTTGGTCACAGGGTACCGGTCAGCCGAACTCAAGGTGTCGGCTAACCGACAAGTGGACCGAGGTCAACCGATGGACCTGTCGTCTGAATTCCAGATAGCTACAAATTTCAGATCTTCTCTGTCGGTCCACTCGTCGGTTCATGTCGGTCAACCGACAGTACATAAAAATCCAGACCGAGAGCTTGTCGGTTCAAATTCCAGACAGCATCATTTTGTACATCTATGTGCTGTCGGTTCAGATGTCGGTCTATTATCGGTCGAGCGATAATGGCGGTCAATAGACAAAGGCAATTTGGTCAGAAAAGTTTCAAAAATATGACCGTTGCCTTTTAGACCGTTGAGCCATTGGTCAACCGACCCCTGGTTGTCGGCTGACCGACAGGTAGCCGTTGAGCAACTTTTTCTATAAAAAGAAGCTCATTCCTTAGCCCCAAGTGATGATCTTTGAAGCCCTTCTTGAGGTATTTTGAGGGAAAAGAAAGGAGATCAAGCTAAAGAAGGCTAAGGGTCATTAAGGAAAGCTAAAGCTTGGATTAATAAATTTAAACCACCAAGTAAGCTTTGCCTTTTTATAATCATTGTTTTATGCTTTGTTTAATCTTTGGTAAATGAATTTAGCATATAAACTATGATGTGTTGAATCCTCTACTTCTTTAATCTTTGATTTAAGTCATTGGATTCTTCACCTTGATTTCTAAACAAGTTTGTTTTAATACTTTATAAAACATGTTTTGTCAAAACCTTTGATTTGTTTTATAAACATGTTTCATTAACTTGTTTGAATCATCTTTGTTGTTTTCATTCATTTGAACTTTAGTTAAATTAGTTTGTTTTTTAAAACAACATTGAATATGCATCACATGTTTAGACATAATTAATTTCATACAACTTGTGAGCTTTTGATCTCATATCTTCAACAAGTTTGTATTTGGTACATGTGATTTGCATATTACTTCAATCAAATCTTTCTATGTGTATTAAACTTTTAATTGCTTCAAGCATAAATTAATTAAGCTTTATTTTAAAACTTGATTGAAGTATTTAAACACTCACTTCATAAGCATTCATCTTTGCATTTTAGAGTGTTTGTGTGAGTTTGCGTTACACTTTCATATTCACCTAATCTAGAGGCAATTAAATTGAGCTTTAATTGTAATCTCTTAGAGTGCTTTGTGAAAACACTTTCTTGAGAGAAATCATTTGACTGTAAAGGTTATTACTTAGCCTAAGAAAAGCATCGTGTGAAGGTTATTGCTTAGCCTAAAAAAGCATCTTGTATAGGTTGTTGTTAAGCCTTGAAAAACAACATTGTAAGGTTATTGCTTATCCTTGGAAAGCATATTGTAGTGGTTATTGCTTAGCCATTTGAAAAGCATAAATAGTGGAAATCCGGTGGGGTGTAGATTCACAAGCCGGTAGTGTATGTAGGCACGTTGGCCGAACCACTATAAATCTTATGTTGTGGTGATTGCTTCTTGTGGTGATTGTTGTTTAGCTTCCACATTTAGTTTGTTAATCATCATAAGTGGTTAATTGTCTTAAAGAAGTTTAAAATTGGCATAATTAGTCAATAACTTGTAGCTCACCCTATTCACCCCCCTCTAGGGTTAGAATCCCGGACTTTCAATTGGTATCTGAGCCTCGTGCTCTAATATTAGGATCAAGTGTTTGGAACTCTTGATTAGGTGTAAAAACCTAGAGTTTAGACCCTAGTTGTACTAAACATGAAAATCATTAGAATGGATTCCACTATGCTAGACTTTGTAGATTCTTATAGACCATTCCTTCTTCCAACATTTGGAGATTCAAACCATGAATTTAATAAATCTAAATTTGAATCAAATGAAGAAGAAAATGATGAAAATCAAGATGACATTCAACAAGCCTATAATGATTTATGTACATTTTCCCTAGAGCTTGTTAAGAAGAATAAAAGATTAGAAGAAAAATCTAAAAGTCTAAACAAAGAATTAGTTTCTTCAAAAAATGAACTTAGAGAGAAAAAAGAATTAATAAATTGTGTAGACTCTAAGTTTATGATCTCTTTTCATAATTTATCTAATGCTCAAGATGAATTAAATGAAATTAAGATAAGTTATGATAATCTTAATAAGGAAAATTCTAAACTAAGAGATCAATTACAAAGGCAAGATAAAGACATTAACAATCTTGAATCTAAGTTAACTATCACTAAAGAAAATTTATCTAATAAAATAAAAACTCAAGAACTTGGATCCAATGTTATTAATGAACTTAAATTTGAATTAAAACTTGCCCATGAAGAACTAAACAACTTTAAGGGAATTGAAAGTGAACAAACAAAAGTTAAAAATGAAAATTCAACCCTTAAAGAACAAGTCACTCAACTTGAAAGGTAAAAACAAAAGTATGAGTGCAAATTTACCCATGGTGAAGAGAAATTTGAAAAGTTATTTAAATTGGATAAATCTCAAAGAAATAGGACGGGTCTTGGATTTGATAGGAATATTTCTCATGACCCCATAGTCACTAACACATTTGTGAAAGGTGAGTCCTCATTCTCTAGCACTAACTCTCCTTTGCCCAAAACAAAATGTAATTATTGTGGCATTGAAGGGCATTTTAGGTTTGAGTGCAAACTAAGGAGAAGCCATGTGTCTAAACCCATCTATGAACCTTAGAAAATAAAATCTAACTCTATGATGGATAAGACATTAAAAATCAAGGAAGACTCCAAGAAGATTAAACAAGTTAAACCTATTAAAAAGGAGTCTCCTAAGATAGATTCTAAAAAGCTTAAACAAGTTAAAACTAATATAAAAGAATCTATCAAGAAAAAGCTTCTCAACCTACCTCCCCTAACTCAACAAATGAAAGAACTTTTGAAGAAAGTTGCAAAGTTAAATCTAAAATTCAAAAGTCAATCAAAGGGAGGAAATAAGAAGAAAAGAAATCAATCCCCTACTAAAAAAAGTCACCAACCTCAAAAGACTAATCACCAATCAAAGCTAAAATTAGTCAAATCTCATTATCATGGTGATAAGTCTAAAATGAAAATTTATCAAGTCAAATCTCCTAAAGTTGGTGAGACTTTTAAGATAGACCTCAAAGACAAACCATCTCAAGACCTTAGGTGGATTCTTAAAGTTAGATACTTAGACAAACCTTAAGGCCTTGGAACTCATTGACCAACCGAACCTTTTTAGTTAAATCATATTGTTGGTCATGACACATTTGCATTTGTTTCTTTCATAGTCACATTTATTTAAATGCAATGTTTATTTATGCTCGATTAATTTTGTCTTCATGTACCTTTCTGGTTAAATATCATGGTTTTCAAAATCATTTGATTATAATTTCATCATTATAGATTTGCGTTTTGCTCTCATTTAGTTATATCTTTTGCAATGCATTTCTATATATGATCAATTGATTGTGATTTCAAAAGCTTTTATAGCTAGATTTTTTATAATCGATTGATATTTTCAAATTCATTTTATTTGATTGTCTTAGTTAAATTATTTTGAAAAACAAATGATTTAGATTTTCCATGGATTCTTTCTTATGGAAAGTTATTGTTTTGAAAAATCAACTTGTATGTGTTTCAAATAAGTTATATCTTTTACAATGCAAGTTGAAAAATGATTTAAGCCTCATTACTACATTCTTGATGAAAAATGAGGATTGAAAATTGATTTTCATTCTATGCTTGCTAAGTTAGTATTTTGATATGAAAATTCAATTCCTTGATTTACTTGAGTTTCAATTGGTTAGATCTTTATAGTTATATTCTTCAAAATTGAATGTGTTTTTGATAAATGCATTTTTCCAATTGATATCAAGTTTGAAAAGTTTTTAAGTCAATTTGTATGAGTTTTTGTAGTTATCCTTGATTACAAATTGAAATTTGATATTAGTTCACTTCATGGTTTTCTTAATCACTTGATCATGATTTTATGTTTCATTGTTGAATTTTGATTGTTGAAGTAAATTAAAGTCCTTTGGAAAATGTTCTAAGCTTTGTTAGTTATATTTATAATTGCATTTTCCTTTGAGTTTATTTCCTTGCGTTTATGATTATATCTTTTAGAAGGAAATACTTGTTATATGCTATTTGCATCATTGCTCATTTGGTTTCATTCTTTTTATGCAAATGTCATATAGTTTCATGTATGGTTGTGCTCTTTAGTTACATTTATAGATATCATACTAGAACTTTCAAATGCATCCTCTATGCTTTCTAGTCTTTTTTTTTTTTTTTTGTTAAATGGATGGTTATGATGTTGATTCATGTGTATTTTCCTTGTGATGCCATTCTTATACATGTTTCAACTTCATAGTAGTGTTTAATCGTATGAACCTCTTTGAAATACATTCCTTGTATTTCATAGTTATATCTTTTGTTTGATGGATTTCTTAGTTGTTGAATTCATATGATTTGACACTTTTGTAAATTGCATCCTCTACCAAGTTATATATATTTCTTAATGCAATTTCTCTTGTTCATCACTATGCTCATTAGTTATATTATTCTAAGTGATGAATAAATATCATTTTATGATGCTTGTTGGAATTTTATATTTGTCACATGCTTGCTCTTAATCATGTTTCATATTCAATTGGTAATCATTTGGTATCATTTTCAATTAGTATCAATATCCAATTGGTATCATATCTTGAGTTTGTGATAGACCTTGTGTACATTGGATTGAACTTAATAGTAATATTTTTTTTATTCCATGTCACATTCCATTAGCATCATAATGTTCATGTTTGCCTCCTCTCTTGCATATATAGGTAAATCTCATGACCACCATATTTATGTGTTTATAATCTTGGTTGGTTAATGGTTGAGGTAGGCTTCATGTTTGAACTTCATTTCATTCATCTTGATCATGATAGTCATATTTAATTATTGAATTAAATGATTTCAAAATATTCATAGCATATGATTTTCATCGTTATATTGATTGATGCTATGTTTTATAAACCCCATTACATCATGGATAGCTCTAATTTGGATTAATCCTAGTAGTTATATTTCTTTTAACTCCATTTTAGAGTGATTGAGAAAATAGTCATATCCTTGAATCTCAATTGATATATTTTTTTTTATCTCAATTGGTATCCATGATTGTTTATCCTCTTGACCTTGCTCTTTATATTGGTAATTTGATCATATTGAGCTTTATAATCATTTGGAATCTAATCCTTACCTTGAAGTTTACCCTCAATTGGTAAAACCATCTTCTTCTTAAACCAAATAGTTAAATTTTTGTCAAAAGTTTGACAAAAGAAGAGTATGGATTGAGGGGGACTGTAAATCTTCATAGGAAGTATTAGTTTTGATCAAATTCACCCATGTATTGGCTCTGATACCCTTATATCTTGCCATCCATACATGATTCCTGTTATGACTTTCATTTTCGATTTCCTTTGTTAACAGGTGCTACTAAAAGTTATTTTCCTTGTTTCATATGTGTAGGTACCATTTGGGTCCTCAAGGGTCTTGAAGATATTCCAATCCCTCTTCAATTGGTATTTTGCAATTTAATGGCAAAGGGGGAGAAAATACTCAGGCTCCAAAGGGGGAGAAAATATTCAAGCTCTAAGGGGGAGAGAGTATATAAGGGAAGAAAGAATGCATATCTTGCCAAAGGAAGAGAATGCATGGTCAAAGGGGGAGAGATGAAAAATGAAAGCTTAAAGAATGATCAAGCTCCAAGCATCAAGAAGATTGAAACCCAAGCTAAGTGAAAAAGCATCCAAAGAAGATTTCAAGCCATGTCCAGCTAAGGAGGAGCTAAAGACTATGTGTGATGAATTAGTGTTGAGTAAGGTTTGCCATCAAATTGCAAATTGGGAGATTGTTAGAGATTTTGTGTATTGCAATTTGATGGATGCATTTTTCATTTTATTCATCATTTGAATTTTCACACATGCATTGTTTTAGAAATCTTGAAATCTTAATTTACTCATGCATTGCTTTAAATCTTGTAAACCTTTTAAGTTCATGCATGTTTTGGTTTCAAACTTGGATGCATTTATATTTGGAAAAGTTTTATAAATCAAGCTAGCCATTTGGTTTCAAAGTTTCAAATCTATTTAGGCTTTTTATGTTTCATGATTTTAAAGAACTTGGATTGGTTTAAATCATGTTTCCATGCTTGGTTTAATGGCTCGAAAATCCCCATGCAAAAACCCTTTGAAATATGCTAAAAAAGGGATTTTTGGTCACATGGTGTCGGTCAGCCAAACTCAAGGTGTCGGCTAACCGACAAGTGGACCGAGGTCAACCGTTGGACCTGTCGGTCTGAATTCCAGAGAGTTACAAATTTCAGATCTTCTCTGTCGGTCCACTCGTCGGTTCATGTCGGTCAACCGACAGTATATAAAAATCCAGACCGAGAGCTTGTCGGTTCAAATTCCAGACAGCATCATTTTGTACATCTTTGTGCTGTCGGTTCAGATGTCGGTCCATTATCGGTTGACCGATAATGGCAGTCCACCGACAAAGGCAATTTGGTCAGAAAAGTTTCAAAAATATGACCGTTGCCTTTTAGACCGTTGAGCCATCGGTCAATCGACCCCTGGTTGTCGGCTGACCGACAGGTAGCCGTTGAGCAACTTTTTCTATAAAAAGAAGCTCATTCCTTAGCCCCAAGTGATGATCTTTGAAGCCCTTTTTGAGGTATTTTGAGGGAAAAGAAATGGGATCAAGCTAAAGAAGGCTAAGGGTCATTAAGGAAAGCTAAAGCTTGGATTAATGAAGTAAAACCACCAAGTAAGCTTTGCCTTTTTATAATCATTGTTTTATGCTTTGTTTAATCTTTGGTAAATGAATTTAGCATATAAAATATGATGTGTTGAATCCTCTACTTCTTTAATCTTTGATTTAAGTCATTGGATTCTTCACATTGATTTCTAAATAAGTTTGTTTTAATACTTTATAAAACATGTTTTGCAAAACCTTTGATTTGTTTTATAAACATGTTTCATTAACTTGTTTGAATCATCTTTGTTGTTTTCATTCATTTGAACTTTAGTTAAATTAGTTTGTTTTTGAAAACAACATTGAATATGCATCACATATTTAGACATAATTAATTTCATACAACTTGTGAGCTTTTGATCTCATATCTTCAACAAGTTTGTATATGGTACATGTGATTTGCATATTACTTCAATCAAATCTTTCTATGTGTATTAAACTTTTAATTGCTTCAAGCATAAATTGATTAAGCTTTATTTTAAAACTTGATTGAAGTATTTAAACACTCACTTCATAAGCATTCATATTTGCATTTTAGAGTGTTTGTGTGAGTTTGCGTTACACTTTCATATTCGCCTAATCTATAGGCAATTAAATTGAGCTTTAATTGTAATCTCTTAGAGTGCTTTGTGAAAACACTTTCTTGAGAGAAATCATTTGACTATAAAGGTTATTGCTTAGCCTAAGAAAAGCATTGTGTGAAGGTTATTCCTTAGCCTAGAAAAACATCTTGTATAGGTTGTTGTTAAGCCTTGAAAAACAACATTGTAAGGTTATTGCTTATCCTTGGAAAGCATATTGTAGTGGTTATTGCTTAGCCATTTGAAAAGCATAAATAGTGGAAATCCGGTGGGGTGTAGATTCACAAGCCGGTAGTGGATGTAGGCACGTTGGCCGAACCACTATAAATCTTATGTTGTGGTGATTGCTTCTTGTGGTGATTGTTGTTTAGCTTCCGCATTTAGTTTTTTAATCATCATAAGTGGTTAATTGTTTTAAAGAAGTTTAAAATTGGCATAATTAGTCAATAACTTGTAGCTCACCCTATTCACCCCCCCTTTAGGGTTAGGATCCCGGACTTTCATCTTCTTCCACAGATCGGGAGCATCTCCACTAAACTTTCTGCTTGAACCTTTCCAAAATGAAGGTATGCCTCAACTATCATTGTATAGTCCGATGGCACAAGCTATCATGAATAAAATGGGCTACGACGCTCAGAATCCGACTGGTTTGGGAGGTGGCCGTGGTATTCTCACACCATTGGAACCCACCCTGATCAAAAGTCAACCAGAAGATTGGAAATTCACCTTCATAAAGGCAAATCTTCATATGGGTTGGGATATGATCCTACCGCTCCTATGAGACAGTTGACACCATGACTGCAAAGTCGCTTTACCAACCAAGCCTCAACATCTCATGAAGACATTGATATTCCTGGATATCTCTTTGAAGAGTCACTCGTCAAAGATCCAGAAAGCTCCTCCAATTGGTATAATTTCTCTGATAATAAAGAGGAATTGCCCGATAACACAGACACGCGGTTTTCTAACCCAGAAGAACCATCGTCTCCAAAAGAAGTACCCTACTTCGACCCAGCTCCAGCCAATGATTGGGACCATCTCATTGCAAGTCTTGATAAGGACACCGATCAAGAAGGTCCATGGACAAAAACAGAGCCTTAGTCTGAAAATGCCTCTGGCACTTCAGAAGGTCTTGTTGAGTTGGAAGCCTCCAAAAATATTGTGGAGGAACCACCCTCAAACCTTCCGACAGAAGACCCTGTTCAAAAGATAAACTTGGGAACACCTGATAACCCACGTCCTGTATTCATAAGCAATAATATAAAGGATGATGAGTTACCCGAGTATATCTCTTTTCTTCGTGAGTTCGTTGATTGCTTTGCATGGTCTTATGCTGAAATGCCCGGCTTAGATCCCAAAGTAGCAGTCCACAAGCTCAACTTGCTAAAAAAAATCAAGCCTGTCAAACAAGGCCAAAGAAGATTCTGTCCCGACGTGATGGACAAAATTAAACAAGAAGTTCAGAAACTTAAAAACATTGGCTTCATCCACAAGGAACAGCATCCTGAATGGTTGGCCAATATCATCCCTGTGACAAAGAAAAATGGGCAGATAAGGGTCTGTATTGATTACAGAGACCTGAATAATGCATGTCCTAAAGATGAATTCCCGCTCCCCATACCAAAGGTGATGATTGACAACACCTGTGGGTTCGAGCGAATGACATTCATCGATGGAGTCTTTGGCTACAATCAGAAGATGAAAGGCATACGTCATTTCGGACTCCATTTGACGTGTATTGCTACACTGTCATGCCATTTGGTCTGAAAAATGCAAGTGCAACATATTAGAGGGCTATGATGAAAATATTCGAAGATATGCAGCACAAGACGGTCGAATGCTATGTTGACGACCTCGCCATCAAAAGTAGAAGAAAAGAAGACCATCTTGACGATCTTCGAGAAGTCTTCCTCCGACTTCGCAAACACAAATTGCGGATGAATCCACTAAAATGCTTTTTTGGTGTCTCATCGGGTAAGTTCCTCGAATTCATAGTACGGAAAGCTGGAATAGAACTTGACTTCACCAAAGTCAAGGCTATCATGGAAATGCCATCTCCAAGAACCTTAAGAGAATTAAAAGGGCTTCAAGGAAGGTTGGCCTACATCCGACGGTTCATCTCTAATCTGTTGGGGAAGTGCTGTCCATTCTCTCGCTTGATGAAGAAAGGCGTGGACTTTGTCTGGGATGCTGAATGTGAAAATACATTTCAAGACATCAAAGCATACCTCACCAAACCTCCAGTGCTGGCTGCCCCTACAACTCGAAAACCATTCATCTTGTACACAAGAGCTCTCGACCACTCTTTGGGTGCTCTGCTCGCACAAGAAAACGACGACGGAAAAGAAGCTGCTCTATATTACCTTAGCCGCATGTTGGTAGGTGTAGAGCATCGCTACTCCCCAGTCAAAAAAGAATGCCTTGCAGTGATGTTTTCCGTACAAAAGTTGCGTCACTACTTGCTGTCCAACACAGTCTACCTGGTTTCGAGGATCAACCTCCTAAAGGTCCTTGTCACAAAAGCAGGTTCTCTCAATGCCCGACTGGCAAAATGGTCCATCCTTCTATCGCAGTTTGATATTAGGATTGGAACTCGCCCTCGAATCCGGCATCACCATGCTGAAAGCTTTTGGAGACTCTCAACTGATCGTCAACCAAATGAATCAGAAGTTTGAAGTCAGGAAGCCTGATTTGCTACCTTACTACAATAAGGCGCAGTCACTTCGACAAAAGTTCAACATCTGTCACATCACCCACATCCTCAGAGGTAAAAACATCCGTGCAGATGCTCTGGCTGGACTCGCCGCATCCATGGCAATCCAAGAAAGGGAAAACATGCAAGTCACAATGTGTCAAAGAAGGATTCTCCCTCCTCTTAACACACATCAAGCACTTGCTAATTGCCACCAAGTGGTTGGAAGTTGGATGTCTATCCTCAAATCTCTGATCGACGACTGGAGAGATCCGTTCATTGATTACATCATGTTCGGAATCTTACCTGACAATCCAAAAGAGCGGGTAAGTATCCAAAGATGAGCCCCGAACTTTCATTTGGATATACCTTCAAAAGTACTTTACAATAAATCCTTCAACGGAGTACTTCTACGCTGCTTGTCACAACAAGAGGCTGAAGAAACTCTCAAAGAAGTACATGCTAATCTTTGTGGAGCCCATCAGGCTGGTCTTAAGCTCTACAACCAGATAAAAAGACTAGGTTATTATTGGCCTACTATGGTAGCTGATGCAATGCAATTTCCCAAGCGCTGCCAAAAATGCCAAATTCATGGAGATTATGTCCACATGCCTCCAGAATGGCTACATCCAACAGCAATCTCATGGCCTTTCGAAGCCTGGGGTATGGACATCATAGGTCCCATCTCTCCCCCATTAAGCAAAGGTCATCGCTTCATCTTTGCTGCTACGGATTATTTCTCCAAGTGGTCAGAAACATTTGCGCCCAGCGAAATGAAGACCTCATCAGTCCTTTAGTTCTTGCGCACCAACATTATTTGTCGCTTTGGCATGATGGACCCGAAAAAAAGGGGGGAATCTTCCGTCCTCTCCCTTCGCACCCCGGGGGCTGACCTGGGTCTCGGCGGAGGAGGGAAGATCTCGAGCATCAACATTTTTTGTACGGGTATGCCAGATTTACTTTCTACTTGGAATTTGGAATAGTGATAATCCGGAGATTCACCTTCACAAGTGGAAAGGAAATCAATCCTTTTTTCTAACTTTTCAAATTGCATAAATATTAAGAAAAGAGACAAATTTTTAGAATGCTGTAAGAGGCGTTTTTGTTTGTTTGCCGTGAAAGGCGATTCTACAAAACTCATCAAATGTGAAAGACAAGAATTGTGATTTCTTTTTGTCTCTTTAGGAAATAAAAACTACAATAGAAAAGGAAGAAAAAGGATCTAACTTCTCAGGAGATTGTGGGGACACGTTGAGATCGACGGTCGCAAGTCATGTATGGGCTTCGCCATCGTCCTTCAAATGAGAACATGTGATGCTTTAATTCTTTGGCTTGGCTCCTAACCTCAGTTTTTTAAAGGACAAGGACCAAGAGAAGGTCCTATATCCAATGAAAAATCGAGTAAACGGGCTGAAAAGCCGCGTTTAGACCATGTTGGAGAAGGTGACCTTGGGGGGGGGGGGGGGGGGGGGGGGGGGTGGCCCCCCAAGGGACGTTGATCACCTTGTGGTGCTTCCGGGAGCAAAGTAGCAGGACTTCGTCTCTCTCTTGGATTTTCTGAATTTTCAGATCTTGCACTTGGGATCTCTTTTTTTTTATCCTTTCTTTCTTGGAATGGACCTCCTTTTATAGGGTTTTGGTAGCCATGAGGTGTTTATTGGCATTGATGGCCATGATGAAAGAATTGATGAGGAGTTACAAGTTGATTTTGTAACTCCTTTTTCAAGGCTTGTGATTGGCCGATGAAGGTAGTGGGCATTTAATCACCTTTATGCTTCATGATGATGGGAGTTTCATGGGTTTAATGCCATGATTACTTGGATTTGTAACTCCCAAATGCTTGGTTCTGATTGGGCCGTCCAAATAATGAGTTAATGACTGCTTTAATGGGTCAATTAACGTCATTAAGTGGTTGCCAAGGCATGTGAAGAGTCGCGGGCTGCGCTGCGCCTTTTGAGATTCTTCTTGCGATCATCACGGGTGGATCCACGCATTATTTGATGTCGGATTGCGATGCAATTTCATACATTGATTGATGTTGGCGGGCCGGTGACATCTGTCTTGTCGATTTCACGATCGGTCGGACAGAAAGTGCACTTTCTTGGTCAGCCGGTTGGCGATCTTGAGTCGATCAGTGATGATTTCATGCTTTTGACGGCGGATCCGAGATGTCGACGAAGATCAGTGGTTTCGGAGCACCAAACATTGGATTTTCAGAAAATCACAGAGGCTAGAACACCCGAAACACGAAAAGAATCGGAAAACGGACGATTCGGCGCAAAATCCGGCGACTCGGATTTCCAGGGTCGCCGGGCGACCATGGGGCTTCGGCCCATTTGGTCGTCGGGCGTCGTTTCGGCCGTTTTTTCATCTTTTTCGTCCCTTTTTTCTTCTGTATTTTTCTTGACATTTTTCCTCAATTATTGACTTGATTTTCTTGAAGAAATCTTGATGAGAACCCTCGCGAAATCGGAGCACAAAGTTTCCTATTTTTCGGGAAAGCCGAAAACTTTGTAGCCGATTTTCCGTCAAACGTCGAAACTAGGTCAAACGATGTCAGAATGACCTGAAAATTGAGGTGAAGCTTCTTGAGCAGTGGATAGGACCAACCATGGGCTTTGATTTGAGTTTTGAAGCCGTTTGGGGTCCCATCGATGCTTCACTTGATTTTGCTGCGGGGAAAATGCCGAGCTTTGATATGTGGTCAAACGATGTCCGATTGACCTGAAATTTGACGGGGAGCCTATTGGAGTCATTTTGTGACGTTCCATAGGCTCGGTTTTGGATGTCATGGTCCCGGGTTGCTCTGCCGCCGGTAGGCTTGATTTTCTCTCGGAGCATCGAAACCTGGTCAAACGTTGTCGGAATAACCTGAAATTTGACGTGCAGCCTTTTGGAAGCATGTTGAAGCCACTCATGTATTTTGTTTATTGAGTGATGGCTTCGGTGGTTGCCGCCGCCGGGAGGCTTGATTTTACTGCTCGAGCATTGATGGAGGGTCAAACGTTGTCGGTTTGACTTGGAATTTGGCATGGAGCCCTTTGGAGACATTCTGGAGTCATCCGTAGGCTTTGATCAAAGTTTTGGTGTCTTTGATGATGTCGCCGCCGGGAGCGCCTGTTTAGCTGTCGGAGCGATGAAGTTGGGCCAAACGATGTCGAAATGACCCGAAACCTCAGGTGTACCCCTCTTTTAGCTGTCTTGAAGGATCTCTCAGTTTCTGTCTGATTCTGACAAAATCTGATGCTTGAAGTAGCCTTGCCTATTTTTAGCAGGATGCAGCTTCAGGAGGCTTCTTGATGTTGAGGAGACATATTGACTTTTTTGGTGTCAACAAATGCCCCCTCGAGGTACAGCGACGAGTAGCTTTTTGGAGTCGATGTGCCTCGAAGAGAAACTTGGAGGATAGATTCCAACTTGACCAAGAGTCTTGAGCTTTTTTTTTTTTTTTTTTTTAATAGCTTTCTGAGTTTCCGGGGGAATTTTATGGTAGTGAGAGGGATTACGTACCATCTCAAGGCAAAGTTTTGAAAATGACATGGGGTATTTGGATTTTGGATTTTGGATTTTGGTTTTTGACCTTGTGACCTAACAAGCTGTATGTGGCAGGTTAGGGGGTCGGGGTTTGATTTTGGTTTCGACCTTGTGTCCCAACAAGCTGTATGTGGTAGGTTGGGGGGTCAGATTTGGTTTGTAGGTTTTGGATTTTGATTTTGGTTTTGGTCTTGTGACCTAACAAGCTGTATGTGGCGAGCTAGGGGACCGGAATTTGGTTTTGTGAAATGTCAATTTCAAGATTTTGGCTCAATTTGGTTCATGAGGTTGGATGGTTTGGTTTTTAGAAACTCATGGGACTTTCTTTTTTCTTTTTTTTTTTATTTTTTTGAATGGTCCCATCAACTCAAAAGAGGCATGGGACTCTCTTTTTTTTTTTTTTTGCTCTTGGTAAGAGGAATATTTTGACTAAAAGCCACTTTTAGTGCCTAGGTGGTCAAACCTGGTTCATATGGGCTGACCCATGGGACCTTAGGCTTTGGAGATGGCCTAGATCTCATATAGTGTCATATTTGTAAAGAATATCCAAAAATATCTCTTTTGTGTAGAGAATATCTAAAAATATCTTTACTTGGAGAGAATTCCTCAAGTTTTCTTTTTGTGGAAAGATTCTCTCAAAATATCTTTCTCTTTGGGAAAGTAGCTAAACTTTAGCACTTACTTCCTTTCTTTTCTCCTTGTTTCCTCTTTTGGCTTGCTCTCTTCTATAAAAGCAAAGAGGGTTGGTGCTTTTGCTCTATTATTTTCTTTTTGCAAGAAATCTTCAAGAGTGCTCCCCAAGGCAAGAAGTGCTTTCTCTTCTTCAAGGATCTCCAAGCTTTTCTTCTTCTTCTCCATCAATGGCTTCAAGTAAGTTTTCTTCCTCATCAAGAATCTCCATTGTAGAAGTAGCTTCTTCATTTTTTTTTCTTTTCTTTTTCTTTTCTTTTCTTTCTCTTCTCTCTCTTTTTCTTTTCTTTTCTTTTCTTTTCATGCACGTTTTTCTCTCTTTTTTTTTCTTTTCGTGCTTCTCTTTTTTTCTTTCTTTCTTCTTTTTTTTTTCTTTTTTTTCTTTTCACGGTTTTCTCTTCTGTTTTTTTTTAAAAAACCGTGTACTCTCTCTCTTTTTTTTTGTTTTTTTTTTCTTTCCCACGCTGATTTCTTTTTTTTTCAGCGTGTTTCGTTTCTTTTTTTTTTGTTTTTTTGTTTTTTTCTCTCTGGCTGTATGGACAGGTCCATACGGACCTGACCGTACTGCCACGTGGCAGTGAGCCAAAAAAAAATTTTTTTTTTTTTTTTGCTGAGATTTTTTTCTCTTTCTTTTTCTTTTTCCTTGTTTGCTCACTATGATAATGAGGCTATGCAATTTCAATATGTATGCATTTTTTTTTGTTTGATGCATCAAGATAGAAGGCTAGAGTCTCTAGGTCAAGCCAACATGATTTTTGACTTGGACAAAGTTTGATTGGTTTTGACCAAATTGGGTTGGAATTGGTCAAACTTTGGTCAAGGTTTTCCTAGCATCTAATGCATGATGATATATTTGTGATGCATGTGTTTTGGTAAATAGACTTGGAAGTATGATGATGCATACCTGAAATCTTTTTGCAAGTGTTGGGATTTTGAGCTCGCAGCGATGTTGAGCTCTTTCTCGGTCTTGCTGGATTTTGAGGAAGTTTTGCAATTTTTTGGATTCTGAAGCTCGCAGCAATGTTGAGCTCTTTTCCAGATTTTGCGGAAGTTTGATGAGATTGGCTCGTTCTCGCAGCAATGTTGAGTTCGAGCCTTCTTTGAGAATTCTCCACTGACTATGAGCTCGCAGCGATGTTGAGCTCATCTTCAGACTTCTTGTCTTTTTTCGGAGTATTTTCCTTTTCGTTGGAATTGCCCCGGAACCATGTCAAAATTTTGCTAGAATTTTTTTTGTAGCAGAATTTTGTCATTTTGATGTTGATTGATCTTTTCTCTTCCATCTTTTGCAGGCAGTTCTTCTAGAACAAACAAGGTAAATGTCCTGTTACTGACGCACCTCGTCGGTCTGCTAGATCTTCCAATGCGGCTGTTCAGCAGGCTTGGGAGAAAGAGGGGACTCTTATTCGCCAGGTTGAGGAAGCTGAAGGTAATGTCCGGAGGAAGACTCAGGAGCATGAGCAGTGGCAACTCCTCTGGGAAGAACTTCCTCGCGCTGCAGATGGGTCACGGCATTCCGCCGCGTTTTATGGGGATATTTTGAAGGAGCGTGGCCTAAAAACTTTGGAAGTTAAGGCCAAGGGTCTGCTTGAGGAGTTGAACCTTTGGTTGAAGACCATGTAGGATTGAGCTCCTGAGTTGTAACAAACTCTTTTTCCTTTTTCTTTTTTTTTTGGTATCTCCATGTATAAACAATTTTGGTACTATATTTTGTATCCCCTTCCTTTCACTTAAATCATTTTTGATGAAAACAATTTTGAGCAAAAGTTTGATGGGAATGTTTGTTTAAGGATTTGATCAAAAGGTTGACATTTTGTGAAAATCTTTTGTCAAAGGGTTGTTTTGGGCATGAAAGCCAATTTTTGTGGCGGAAAGCCTTGTTTTTGATGGTTTGAAAACCAAAATTTGGATGGCGAGAAAGCCTAATTTTGTGGCGTAAGAACCAAAATTTGTTTTGCGGCATGGGAGCCAAAATTTTTGGATGGCGTGAAAGCCGAATTTTAGAATGGCATAGAAGCCGAATTTTGTTTTGTTTGTCTTGGCATTTATAGCTGAATTTTGGCATTTATAGCCAGATTTTGGCGTTTATAGCCGATTTTTTTTGTTTTGGCATTTATAGCCGAATTTTGGCGTTTATAGCCGAATTTTGAGATGGCATGAGAGCCAAAAATTTTGTTTGTGGCATGAGAGCCGATTTTGAGATGGCATGAAAGCCGATTTTGGCGTTTATAGTCGAAAAATTTTGTTTTTGGCATTTATAGCCGAATTTTGGTATTTTTAGCCGGATTTGGCGTTTATAGCCGAGTTTTGGCGTTTATAGCCAGATTTTGGCGTTTATAGCCGAGTTTTTGAAAACCAAGTTTTGTTTTATTGGAATGAAAGCCGATTTTGGCATTTATAGCCGAATTTTTTTTTTTGGCATTTATAGCCGAATTTTTGGCATTTATAGCCGGATTTTGGCGTTTATAGCCAGATTTTGGCGTTTATAGCCGAATTTTGGTTTTCAAAATGCAGGTATCGACTAAATGTCGCCTCCCCGCTGAATGGTCTTGCAAGTATCGATGGAATGTCGCTTCCTTGCTCATTCGGTTTTGCGAGTATTGATGGAATGTCACTTCCTCGCGGGTTAGGTTTTGCGAGTATCGATGGAATGTCGCTTCCTCGCGAATTGGGGTGCAAATATCGACTAAGCGTCGCTTCCCTGCTTTTCCCAAAACTTTTGGTTTTGCGGGTACTGACTTGATGTCGTTTCTCCGCGATTTTTGAAATTTGAGGCTTTCTCGAACCATTTGAAATTTGGGTTGTGGATAGCAACTGGTTTGTTGCTTCTCCAAGATTTTTGAAATTTGGGATGTGGATATCAACTGGTTTGTTGCTTCTCCACGATTTTTGAAGTTTGCAAGTATCGAATGGGGTTCTCTTCCTTGCGATTTTTGGGTTTTGGAAGTATCGAATGGGGTTCGCATCCTTCCGGTTTTTTGGGTTTTGCGAGTATCGACTGAATGTCGCTTCCCCGCGGTTTCTAAAAACCAAAATTTTTGTTTAAAGACACGAAGGTCATAAATTTTGACTTAAAACCATTTCGGTTGTAAAAGCCGAGGCGGTTTAGGGTGAAAATTCCTAAGTCCCGATTTTTGTTTCAAACCACGAATTTTGGGTTCAAGGATCGAAAATTTTGGTCAAGTTTGGGAAGAGGCTCCTAAACTTGGATTTTTGGATTTTGATTTTTTTTTCTTTTTGAACAATGAAACGATGAAAGTAAGCATTGTTTTGAGAGATTGTTGTTTTTGTTTTTTTTTTTGGAAACTTCAACATAAAGATGAAAATTTCAAAAGAGGTGGGTTTGACGAGCAAGTACCTTGGAAATAGGCTTTAGCCGTGTAGATATTGCTTTGACCCGTTTGAGGAAGTCTTCAAGGGTAGTACCGCTTCAAGAACTTGCTGTTGATGGGTAGCATACATCTGTCTCCTTCCATGTTTAGAAGAGCGTATGCACCGTTGGAGAAGACTTTGTCGATGACGAAGGGTCCCTCCCATTTTGGTTCGAATTTGCCTTTGGATTTGTGGGCAAAGACTATGGGTCTTTTTACTGCAAGAACCAAGTCACCCTTTTTGTAGGCGCGTTACCTGACCTTTTTGTTGAAAGATCCTGCCATGCGTGCTTGGTACAACTCAATGCTTTGTAAAGCTTCGAGTCGTCTTTCATCGAGATTATCCAGCTCTTGGAGTCTCAATTTGACATTGCTTTCTTGCGTCATGTCATTTTGCAAAGATACCCTTAAGGAAGGAATTTGTACTTCCAAAGGGACAACAGCTTCGCATCCATAGACCAAAGAGAATGGTGTGCTATGGGTTGGTCCTCGAACGGTGGTTCGATAGGCCCACAAAGTTTCTAGCAGTTTGTCGCCCCAGTCTCTTCTGTGACTAGAGACCATTTTCTTGAGAATTTTGCAGAGTGTCTTGTTGAAGGCTTCTGCTAGTCCATTCGCTGCTGGATTATATGGAGTCGAAGGACAACTTTGGATTTTGTACTTGTCGCAGAACCTATAGAATCTGTGATCCCGGAATTGTGGTCCGTTATCATGGACGAATCTTTTAGGTATGCCGAAGCAACAAATAATGTCAGTGCGCAAGAACTGAAGGACTGATGAAGTCTTCATTTCGCTGAGCGTAAATGCTTCCGACCACTTAGAGAAATAATCCGTAGCGGCGAAGATGAAGCGATGACCTTTGCTTGATGGGGGAGAAATAGGACCTATGATGTCCATACCCCAGGCTTCGAAAGGCCATGAGATTGTTGTTGGATGTAGCCATTCTGGAGGCATGTGGACATAATCTCCGTGAATCTGGCATTTTTGGCAGCGCTTGGCAAATTGCATTGCATCAGCTACCACGGTAGGCCAATAGTAACCTAGCCTTTTTATCTGGTTGTAGAGCTTAGGGCCAGCCTGATGGACTCCACAAAGACCAGCATGTACTTCTTTGAGAGTTTCCTCAGCCTCTTATTGTGATAAGCAGCGTAGGAGTACTCCGTTGAAGGATTTTCTGTAAAGTGCTTTTGAAGGTATATCCAAATGAAAGTTTGGGGCTCGTCTTTGGATGCTTACCCGCTCTTTTGGATCTTCAGGTAGTATTTCGAACATGATATAATCAATGAACGGATCTCTCCAGTCGCCAATCGGAGGTTTGAGGATGGACATCCGACTTCCAACCACTTGGTGGCATTTAGCAACTGCTTGGTGTGTGTTGAGAGGAGGGAAAATCCTTCTTTGACACACTGTGACTTGCATGTTTTCCCCTTCTTGGATTGCCATGGATGCGGCAAGTCCAGCCAGGGCATCTGCACGGATGTTTTCACCTCTGAGGATATGGGTGATGTGACAGATGTTGAATTTTTGTCGAAGCGACTGCGCCTTACTGTAGTAAGGTAGCAAATCAGGCTTCCTGACTTCATATTTCTGATTCATCTAGTTGACGACCAGTTGAGAGTCTCCAAAAACTTCCAGCATGGTGATGCCGGTTTCGAGGGCGAGTTCCAATCCAACAATCAGGGCTTGGTACTCAGCTGCATTGTTTGAACATGGTTCCAGTAGCGAGAAGGCGTGTGGAATCATGTATTTGTCGGGGCTGACGAAGAGGATGCCGATTCCCGATATTTGCTTTCCTTTTTCATTTGTCCTGGTTGCACCGTCAAAGTATATATCCCAGGAAGCATTTGACAAGGAAGTTTCCACATTGTAGACAAATTCGTCTGGGAGATCATCCCTGAGTGGAGAATCTTTAGGCAATGGATGCTCTGCGAGGAAGTCTGCTAGAGCTTGGCCTTTGATTGCTTTTTGTGGTACATACCTAATATCAAATTGTGATAGAAGAATGGACCATTTTGCCAGTCGGGCATTGAGAGAACCTGCTTTTGTGACAAGGACCTTTAGAAGGTTGATCCTCGAAATCAGGTAGACTGTGTTCGACAGCAGATAGTGACGCAGCTTTTGTACAGCGAACATTACTGCAAGGCATTCTTTTTCGACTGGGGAGTAGCGATGCTCTGCACCTACCATCATGCGGCTAAGGTAATATAGAGCAACTTCTTTTCCGTCGTCATTTTCTTGTGCGAGCAGAGCACCCAAAGAGTGGTCGAGAGCTCTTGTGTACAAGATAAATGGTTTTCCAGTTGTGGGGGCAGCCAGCACTGGAGGTTTGATGAGGTATGCTTTGATGTCTTGAAATGCACTTTCACATTCAGCATCCCAGACAAAGTCCACGCCTTTCTTCATCAGGCGAGAGAATGGATGGCATTTCCCTGATAGATTGGAGATGAACCATCGAATGTAGGCCAGCCTTCCTTGAAGCCCTTTTAATTCTCTTAGGGTTCTGGGAGATGGCATTTCCAGGATAGCCTTGACTTTGGTGGGGTCAAGTTCTATTCCAGCTTTCCGTACTATGAATCCAAGAAACTTACCCGATGAGACACCGAAGAAGCACTTTAGTGGATTCATCCGCAATTTGTGTTTGCGAAGTCGGAGGAAGACTTCTCGAAGATCATCGAGATGGTCTTCTTTTCTTTTGCTTTTTATGGCGAGGTCGTCGACATAGCATTCGACCGTCTTATGCTGCATATCTTGGAATATTTTCATCATAGCCCTCTGATATGTCGCACCTGCATTTTTCAGGCCAAATGGCATAACAGTGTAGCGATACACGCCGAATGGTGTCTGAAATGATGTATGCCTTTCATCTTCAAGATGCATCTTTATCTGGTTGTAGCCAGAGAATCCATCCATGAACGTCATTCGCTCGAACCCATAGGTGTTGTCAATCATCACCTCTGGTATGGGGAGTGGGAATTCATCTTTAGGACATACACTATTCAGGTCTCTGTAGTCGATACAGACTCTTATCTGTCCATTTTTCTTTGTCACGGGGACAATGTTGGCCAACCATTCAGGATGCTGTTCCTCGCGGATGAAGCCAACGTTTTTGAGTTTCTGAACTTCTTGTTCAATTTTGTCCATCACATCGGGACGGAATCTTCTTTGGCCTTGTTTGATAGGCTTGATTTCTTTTTGCAAGTTGAGCTTGTGGACTGCTACTTTGGGATCCAAGCCAGGCATTTCGGCATAAGACCATGCAAAGCAATCAACGAACTCACGAAGAAAAGAGATATATTCGGGAAACTCATCATCCTTTATATTCTTGCTTATGAATACAGGACGTGGGTTATCAGGCGTTCCCAAGTCTATCTTTTGAACAGGATCTTCTGTTGGAAGGCTTGAAGGTGGTTCCTCCACAGTATTTTCGGAGGCTTCCAACTCAACAAGACCTTCTGGAGTGCCAGAGAAATTTTCAGACTGAGGCTCTGTTTCTGTCCATGAATCTTCTTGATCAGCATCCTTCTCAATGCTATCCTTCTCAAGGCTTGCAATGAGATGGTCCCAATCATTTGCTAGAATTGGGTTGAAGTAGGGTACTTCTTTTGGAGACGATGATTCTTCTGGGACAGAGAACCGCTCGTCTGTGTCATCAGGCAATTCCTCTTTATTATCAGAGGAATTATGCCAATTGGAGGAGCTTTCAGGATTTTTGACGAGTAACTCCTCAAAGAGATATCCAGGGATATCGATGTCTTCATGAGATGTTGAGGCTTGGTCGGTAAAGCGACTTTGCAGCCATGGTGTCAACGGTCTCATAGGAGCGGTAGGATCATACCCCAACCCATATGAAGACTTGCCTTTTTGAAGGTGGATTTTCCAATCTTCTGGTTGACTTTTGGTCAGGGTGGGTTCCAACGGTATGAGAATACCACGGCCACCTCCCAAACCAGTCGGATTTTGAGCGTCGTAGCCCATTTTCTTCATGATAGCTTGTGCCATTGGACTATACAGGGATAGCTGAGGCATCCCTTTGTTTTGGAAAGGTTCAAGCAGAGAGTCCAGTGGAGATGCCCCCGATCTGTGGAAGTAAATCACTTTTTCTTCTGGCGAAGTTGCCGGAATAACAAAGGAAGCAGACGTAGGGTCTTCTATGTCTGCAGGTGTCTCCAATGGAGTGAGAGTGAGCTGATTTTGCTGAGTATCAGCTCGGCTCGATGCTGTGTCATCTTCTGACTCTGACTCTGAGTCTGTGTCATGTATAATAGACACAAAGGAGACAGTGAACTTGCCCCCAGTCGTTTGTTTTGTCTTCTTTGCTTTGGTAGTGATTACCAAAGGCTTTGGAGATTTGAAGGAGACGACGAAGGGAGCTTGGCCGCTTACTTCGAGTTTGGTGGAGGGTTTGTTTTCCTCCGATGATTGCTGAGGAGCCTTGCCTTTATCTTTCTGGAGACTGTCGGCAAAGCGAATTGTTTTTTCCTCCTGTTCTTCTTTTCCATCATTATACATTTGAGCATCTGCAAAATGGACATCTCTACCTTTGAAGGGCTTTTTGTCTGCAAATACTCGATGTATCAGGCCATCGTCGCCAATGCACTTGATGCACTGATGTAGAGTTGAAGGGACGACTCCATTCTCATGTATCCAGAGGCGTCCAAGGAGTATATTGTAGCATGAAGGGGTCCTTATTGCATACACAGTGACTTCAGAAATAAGATCACCGATTTGCAATTTGAACCTGATTTTGCCGATAGGCCTTTGAGCACTGCCGTCATATCCGAAGATGGATACGGACGTGTGACTCAGCTTGCTAGGTGGGATGCCCAGCTCTTTGAGTGCCGAAGTAGAGATGAGGTTGAGTGCAGAACCTGGATCGATCTGAACTCTTTGTACTGGCATTTCTTTGACGTACCCCGTAAAGTACAAGGGACGGTTGTGCTTTGTTTCGCCTAGGAGGAGGTCATCCTTGTCGAAGGCAATTGTTACACTTGCTGCTTTTTGTACCGAGAGGCATTCATTGCTTGATCCCTCAGTTTTCTTCTTTTCTCCCTTTGAGGGAGTATTTGATTTTTTGACCCTAGAGTCCATTTCAATTTGTAGGACTTGTAGAGCATGTTTGTCGACATCCGTATTCAGCCTTTGTAATTCTGAAATGAGACTATCACGAGTCTGTGGAGACATTCGCAATAAGTCAAGGATGTGCAGACGTGCAGGTATGTGTTTGAAGTGCTCAATCAAGTCGTACTTGAAAGCCTCCTTCGGGCCTGCATTTTCATTATTATTGCCACTTGGGGCGTTTACAACTTGCTTTCCCGAAGGATTTACATAAGAAGAAGAGGGTTGGTTGTAATTTTGGTGGTAATCCCGGCCAGAACGGGTACCTCTACCAACTTCAAGAGCCTCTAG
The DNA here is from genome assembly GCA_028538565.1 of Umbellularia californica. Lineage (NCBI taxonomy): Eukaryota > Viridiplantae > Streptophyta > Magnoliopsida > Laurales > Lauraceae > Umbellularia > Umbellularia californica. The sequence continues at coordinate 44,866,774 of JAPQWN010000004.1, forward strand.
AGAAGGGTCTTCTTTTGGAAGATCGTTCTCAGGATCAAGGGGTTGATCCTTTGCTGAGGACGTCTCTGTAACAGCATTGGCGTCTTCAGTGATTGTGTTGCACGGAGCAATTTCCGGGCACAAGTCCTGAACAGCAGCCGGCAACTTTTCTTTATTAGCCCAGACATTTCCCGTGAGATCGGGTATTTGGGACCAATTGACTGAGTTTTCATCGAAGAAGATTTCATTGGCAGAAGTTTCTTCTAGATGATCAATTGGGAGAGGCTTGAGCTCTGATGTCACAGCTTCAGGAGACGAGGGCTGAGAGGATGTTATCTCAGTGGAAGTCACCTGAGAGGATGTAGCTCCGGAAGATACGCTACCGGTTGGGGAGTACATGTCTTCGGAAGCTTCAGAGGCACTGTCGTCCTGAGCTATTGCATTGCAGGTTATCCTGACAGGAGATGCCCCCAGTGTAGACTGTTGGGAATCGGACTCATCCTCGGATGTGAGAGGATCGTTGATCCAACAGTTTTCTCCATTTTCAGGAGTTAAGCGAGAAAGTTCCCGCTGATTTTCAGGGACTTCCGGTTCTGGGTCATGACAAAGATTGATGCGATCCTGCTCCTGCCCTATGGCAAGATGTTGCAAGATTCTTACATATTCTTCGAGATCAGGCATGGGAGCCAAATCTTCTTCGTCATTTGCTCCTTGTGATTCGCCAATGTTGGGTTCCACCGGAGCATTGTGTGGCTGCAATGGGTTATACCAGATTACTGGCATAAGATGAGACTCGGGAATCCATTCCTCGTCGGAGAGGTATTCCCCTGTTTCAAGGGATTCTTCCCACTCATCTATATCACTGGCAGTATCACTGGACTCGTATCCATTCATGGAGAATCCAACTACCGAGTTGCAAGAGTATGATGTCCCCTGCACATTTTCATTTTTGTATAGAGGTGGCATGAAATCATCAAGAGTGAATTTTCTTACCGCCTTGGAGGTTTTGGGAAGAGATTCTTCCGTCGTCCTTAGTGAAGCAGTGGAAGAGATTTCTGCTTTTTCAAGGACTTCTTGTTTTGGTTGAGATTTCTGCTGCCGTTTGAGCTTGCGGAGTTGTCTCTTGGCTTGCCTTTGCTGCTGAGCGGTCGGCTTTGTTTTGACGATCTCCCAATTTTCATCATCTAGGTGATCGGGATGCACCCATATAGGTTGTCCATCTGGTGTTGGATAGGGAACCAATTCTTGGGATGCTTGAGCCATTTTTATCACCTTGAATGAAGTAGTGATTTTCTCCTTCGGTGACTTTGAAGTTTGCCGACATGACACCATGTTGACAGAGGCGGGGCCATAGTTTTTATCAAAGGTTATGACTCCGTTTTTCCACATCTCATTGATCTTCTCTCTCACAACGAAGCATTGATTGAGAGCATGTGAGATCATCTGATGGTATGGACAGTATCGGGGATCATTGGTTTTGCCAACATCCCCCGGTCTTTTGGGTTCTGGCAAAATGAGTTTGCCATTTGCTAGGAGAGCCTCAAAGATTTCTTCAACGTCTTCATCGAACGGATATTTCTTTTCTACACGTTCTTTGAAGGCATCAGAGAGTTTAGGCCTTTTACCTGTAGTTTTGTTTTCAGGTTTCTTTGGCTGCTGAGGAGTTGACTTAGTCTGCACATTGAGAACCTCCTTTTTCTTTGGTTTTGAGGTTGTAACAGCAGTCGGCTCTTTCTTTGATGATTTCTGACTGTTGAGGTCTTTGATCACTATTTCAGCTTCCATGGAAGCTTCGAGGAGTTCCCCCAGGTTCTTTGATTTGTTGCCGATGATCATGGAGCGGATTTTTGCTCTCATATTGTTACGGCAGATGTCGACTAGCGACGCTTGTGGCAGCACATCTGAGCATTTGTACGCCATTGCCTGTGAATGAAGTCGTATGTTGACTCATTCTCTCCCTGTTTTAGGCTGCAGAGTTGAGCCATAGTAACAGGATGATCCTCACCTTGGAAGTGGGTCAGGAAGCGTGTCTCTAGCATTGCCCAGTTCTGGATAGAGTTCTCCGGCAGAGTGGAGTACCAATCAAAGGCTGTACCTTTTAGGGTATTTGCGAAGAGGCGAATCTTGAGGGCATCTTGATCCGCAATAGCTCCCGTCAGGATCTTGAAGTGGATGACATGCTGTCTGGCTGAACCTTTCCCAGTATATGTCTGGAGAGTAGGTTGCTTGAATTTTGCAGGGAACGGAACCGAGTCCATCCATAGAGGATAGGGTGGCTTGATCCCATGTTCCTTCAATGTATCCTCTTCTTTTGCTTTTGCGAGGATATCGTCCACGCCCTTTCTAGTAAGGGCGCGAGACTCATTGTTTTCTGCATTGCCCTCGTCATCTTCATGATTCGAAGGGGTTTCATTGTTAGGTGGTGGACGCTGTAGAGTGAAAATCAAATTTTCCATCAGAGTCTCAATTCTCTGTTGTCCTTGCTCCAACTGCTGGATGCGTGCAGTTACATCGTCATGCGGTGGAGGCTGCTCAGAACTTGTTGCCAAGATGTTCATCTCTCGGGATTCGAACGAAGAAATCGTCCTGGTGACTGAGCTGGGGCTCATTCTTCTGGATGAAGAATCTGAGGAGTTGTTACTCGGTGTTCTTGGCTTGGAGGAGTGGAAGACTCTTCCAGATGTGTTCTTGTTCGAGAGACGCTGCGAGTCACTGGATGTCTAACACTGATTTTGGTTGCTGACTTCCGGCGTTTTCTGGTTTTACTAACCATATGAACAACAACGATTTGGTTGGGTCTTTCTTTTTCGACCCATTTGTTTGAGACGTGGAGAGTAGAACGCTGGGTTCTTTGTTTCTCGAGTCTCTTTTGTCGATATGCAGTGCGGCGACGCATACGACGAGCAATTTGAGCTTTAGTCAGCTCTGGCTGGGCTCTGGCGATGAAGGATGTAGTCCCTTGTGAGCAGCAGCCGAGTTTGTCTTCTTTGAAGCTTGGCAAGGACAGAATCTGGACGCGGTCCTTTGTCTGTCGCAGTGAAGATTTGAATTTTGCGAGCTCGGCCCCTGTTGAGATGAAGGGTCGACTCGCGGGATTGCAGGCTTCAACATGTTTTTGTGTAGGCCTAACAATGCAGGATTTGATTTTGGGCTTGTAGGAGCAAGCCGGCTCATGATGATTTTGTTTATTTTTTGGGTGGAGGGTAGGTTTCTCCTCTTTCATATAAGAGAGAGGGTAGAACTGATTCTCCTTGAGAGGGGCCAGGTATGCTGGCTTTGCAGATGTTTGGGATCTCCGTTGCTTTGGCGAAGATCTCAGGGACCAAGTTTTGGTGTAAACCTGGTTTCTTGTGGGTTGAGGCTTCGTGGGAAAGCCACGGGCTTCAGGCTTCTTGGTGTTCGCCCTTGGTGCCATTTTAGTGACACGTAGCGGGGCGGTTTTTTGCTTCTTGGCAGGTACAGTGTCTTCTGCGGGAAGTGGGAATGGTCCCAGCGATCCGAAGACGATGGTTCGGGGAGTTGAAGTTGACCCGGTGTTTGGAGAGTTATCGAGAGAGATGACGCTTCGGCAACTGACAGGGCGCTTATGCTTGTTTTGCTTGTCTTGAAGCATAAGCCGGTACTTGTTCTCATCGAAAGTGATGGTCATTGAAGCTGCCATTGTTAGTTTTGGAAAACTTCTGAAACAAGACTAAATCCATTAGTAATTACAAGAATATGGTGATCGTAAATGGAGAATAACTATGGTTTTGTCTTTTCAAATCACTTGAGGGGACATGGCCCAACCCAAGGACGATGAAGAAGGCAAAAAGCCATAGAGGATACAATTGTTCTAAAATGCAAGTATGGTAGGCTCAGAGTGAGCGTTCCAATGACTGCTAGAAGCAATTGTAGACCTTAATTCAAATTACCGAGAAGCAAGGCTCACTCGAGGTAAAATGATATAAGGTTGGAGATACAAATGTGTTGGTCGCGAATACAGTAGACCCGAAAGGGCGTACTAGCAACGCTAGGCACAAATGTTGCAAATCGCATCCTTGGGAAGGACACGAGATGGGATTCTTTTGAAAGGTCAAATTTGGATTCGCAAAGGAGAGCAAATAGTATTCCAATCCGAACAAAGGCTCAACATTTCTGCGAGCGCTAAATTCAGAAGGGAAGGAACCATAATTTCTCGGATGTAAATCCAGACGTGACGGAAGTTTTTTTTTTGAAAGGTCAAGATTGAATTCATCGAAGAGAGCAAATGGTGTTCCATTCCGAGCAAGACTCAACATTTCTGCGAGCGCTAATCCGGAAGGGAAAGAACCAAGATTTCTCAACTCTGAATTCAAAAGTGACAAAAGTTTTTTTTTGAAAGGTCAAGATTGAATTCATCGAAGAGAGCAAATGGTGTTCCATTTCGAACAAAGGCTCAACATTTCTGCGAGCGCTAAATCCGAAAGGGAAAGAACCAAGATTTCTCAACTCTGAATTCAAAGTGACAGAAGTTTTTTTTTTTTAGGATTTTTTTTTTAGAGAATTGTTTTTGAAAGGTGCACATAGATTTCCAATTCGATCTTATGAAACCTTAGTAGATAGATCAGCCCCCAGGTAAGGGTAGGATTACTTAATGAACCCGTTTGGAGGACCCTTGCCTCGAACAGTCTAGCTGTCTCCACACTCTGGACAAGGCTTTTCTTAAATCCACTTTGGTCAAAGAACGCAACTGGTGGAACCTTAGTGTTTTTTTTTTTTTTAAAAATCCCTTTTTTTTTTGAAAGGTTTTTTTTTCTTAATGAACTCATCAAAGAGAGCGACTGGTGTTCCAATCCGAACAAAGGCTCAACATTTCTGCGAGCGCTAAATCCGAAAGGGAAGGAACCAAGGTTTCTCAACTTTGAATGCAAAAGAGAGAAAACTAATTTTTTTTGAAATTATAATTTTTTTTTAAATCCAAATTGGACTCATCAAAGAGAAAAGATGGCCTAATCCCCAATATGAACGATAGCTGTGAACATTTCTATGAGCTATTGAGTTCAAGGAGGAGAGGATCAAAATTTCTCAAAGTTGAATTTTGAGAAAGAGAGATCATTTTTTTTAAGAGTTTAAAATGAAGGTGTTTTTTTTTGAAATCCCAATTGGACTCATCAAAGAGAAAAGGTGGCCCAATCCCCGATATGAACGATAGCTGCGAACATTTCTGTGAGCTATCAAGTTCGAAGAAGGAAGGATCAAAATTTCTCAAAGTTGAATCTAAGAAAAAAGATCAGATTTGTTTTTTTTTTTTTTTTTGAAGTGAGAAAGAACAATTGAAATCCCATCTCGTATTTTTTTTAGATGCAAAATGCAACGTAGGCCACCAACTAGAAAGGAGCCAAGTGATCAAAGCATCACGTTCTCAAGTCAACATGTCCCACCGGGTATGCCAGCTTGATGGACCCGAAAAAAAGGGGGGAATCTTCCGTCCTCTCCCTCCGCACCCCGGGGGCTGACCTGGGTCTCGGCGGAGGAGGGAAGATCTCTGGCATCAACATTTTTTGTACGGGTATGCCAGATTTACTTTTTACTTGGAATTTGGAATAGTGATAATCCGGAGATTCACCTTCACAAGTGGAAAGGAAATCAATCCTTTTTTCTAACTTTTCAAATTGCATAAATATTAAGAAAAGAGACAAATTTTTAGAATGCCGTAAGAGGCGTTTTTGTTTGTTTGCCGTGAAAGGCGATTTTGCCGTGAAAGGCGATTTTACAAAACTCATCAAATGTGAAAGACAAGAATTGTGATTTCTTTTTGTCTCTTTAGGAAATACAAACTACAATAGAAAAGGAAGAAAAGGGATCTAACTTCTCAGGAGATTGTGGGGACACGTTGAGATCGACGGTCGTAAGTCATGTATGGGCTTCGCCATCGTCCTTCAAATGAGAACATGTGATGCTTTGATTCTTTGGGTTGGCTCCTAACCTCAGTTTTTTAAAGGACAAGGACCAAGAGAAGGTCCTATATCCAATGAAAAACCGAGTAAACGGGCTGAAAAGCCGCGTTTAGGCCATGTTGGAGAAGGAGGTGACCTTGGGGGGGGAGACGTTGATCACCTTGTGGTGCTTCCGGGAGCAAAGTAGCAGGACTTCGTCTCTCTCTTGGATTTTCTGAATTTTCAGATCTTGCACTTGGGATCTCTTTTTTTTTTATCCTTTCTTTCTTGGAATGGACCTCCTTTTATAGGCTTTTGGTAGCCATGAGGTGTTTATTGGCATTAATGGCCATGATGAAAGAATTGATGAGGAGTTACAAATCCATTTTGTAACTGTAAGACCCCGACCCTCAATTTTTGGGTTTAGCATTGTTTTAACCATGATTTAGCTTTTTAAACAAGATTAGAGATGATTTGACTTTGTTTTTGAGTTTGAATAGATTTTTCATAACTTTGGAGAGTTTTAAAAGACCATTGACTTTGTTTTGACCCGACCCTTATAAATTGTATTTTGTGAGAATTTATTATTGGTTTCTAAAAATCCCAAATTTTATTCCTTTTGACTCATTTTATTGTTATAAACAACTTTCATGTTTTGACCATCTTGATTTAATACTCAGAAATCACGTTTTTCAAGAAAAATGGCAAAAATGACAATTTTCACTAAATCTGTCCATGAATTTCGAAAATTTCAGAAATTGGGGAAAATATACTTTTTGGAAACTAGATATTTTGAGGATCATTTTAGTCTTCTTCGTCGATTTCATCCGGGGCCCGCAAGACCATGATTTAGCCATTTTAAGTTTCAGCTGAATGGGTCCCATTTTCAAGTCACATAAGTTGTCTTCCTCCTCTTCCATGCCTATTTCTCAAATTCCTGCAACTTCTTGACCTAGGCTGGAGAGAAAACCCTCTTTTTGCCCCAAGCTTCTTTCTCTTGGATCTATGGCTAGGAAGCTCCATTTGCAAATCTAAAAACGTGGTTTTCTTCCTCTCAACTCGAGCTCTCCATTACACCCATCTAGTTGAGGATTTCAGCTGAGCACCCACTTCGTTTTCTTCATCTCTTCTTGTTTGGGCAGCCATTGGTAAGAGCTTGAACCCATCTCTTCCATGGAGTTTATTTAGCTCATAAAGAGCTCTTTTCTCTAACTTTCAAACCCATTTTCGAAATGGGGGTTTGTAGTGGCCAAAATGTGATTTTTGTGTGTTCTATTTTGGGGCTTTTGTGTAGATTTCGTGGATCAACTCTTTGATTTGGATTTGTGAAAGATTTGCTTGGCATTTGGACAAAGGCAAGTGATCTTTATAGGATTTTTCATGTACATTGTTTTATGGTTTCATTATGGTTTCATTTAGACATGTTTTCTATGTTAATTTTCATAATGCAAGTAATCATTTTGGGTTTTTTTATGATGTATTATGATTTTTGACATTTTGCTTTGAGAAAATGATGCCCTTATTTCTAAGTTTTTCCATTTCATTTAATGTTTGAATCTCTCTTGGTTTGCTTAGTCATGTCAAGCATGGTTACTAATTATTTTCCTAATCTTGAGGTCTTTTCTTGATTGAAAGCATATATCTTGCTTAATGGTTTACAAGTTGTGTAGTAACATGATTTTTATAATGAATGATTTTGATGACTTGAAGGTTTAGATTGAAATATGAATGGTTTATTGTGCATGGAATGCTTTAAAAGTGTGTGAAATGTATCCCTTGGAAAGCATGAAGGCTTGGGGAGTGCATGTGGTTCAAATGTGGAAGTGAAGAAGGGAGAGAAGTGAGAAAGAAATGAGCTTCAGAACCCTACCGGAAGTTCTACCGGTAGAAATGGTTCAAAATTTGACAAAGAGTTGAGAAAACCGTGAACCCTGAGTTCTACCGGAATTTCTACCGGTAGAGGTATTTCAACCGGAAGTTCTACCGGTAGAAAGGGCCCAAAATCTGACAGAGAGTGAGGAAATTGAAAAACCCCAAGTTCTACCGGAAGTTCTACCGGTAGAAATAGTCCAGATTTCGGCAGAGAGTGAGAAAAGTTAAGGAGCATGAGTTCTACCGGAAGTTCTACCGGTAGAAGTGCTCCAACCGGAAGTTCTACCGGTAGAGGTGGTTCTACCGGTAGTACTACCGGTAGAGACGCTTCAACCGGTATTTCTACCGGTAGAGAGGCGTGAACCACAACCAGAAGTACTGTTTTTGAAGATTTTTGCGGGAATGAAAACTAGACTAGGTTTTAGACCTTTTTATTGACTTTGTGCACTTGAAATTCCAAAATGTACTATAACTTCTGGGGCACCAAATCTTGTTAAAAACTCCGACATTTGGGTTTCAACTCCACAAGGGTCAATGATTGGTCTTAGCCTAAACTTGATAGATTTCGTGTTTGAATTCTTGTTTTGATGCTTCATGCATCATCGTGTCCTCGTTTGATTTCCAAGTATAAGTTTGTTTGAAGATTTGTTTCAAGAACCAAGACCATTGTTTTGATGCTTTGTGCATCATCGTGCATTCGTTTGAATTTCAAGTATAAGCTTGTTTTAAGACGTGTTTCAAGAATCGTGTTTCAAGAAAGAAAAAGGGGATCATTTCTTCAGTTGTTAAGCATTTATATTATGCTATCGTGCTAGCCTTGTCGTGACGTGTTTGACAAATGATTTCCCTCTTGTTTTGTTGTGCTCTCGAACGTGTATCGCCATGTTTTATGCATTCATGATATAAGTGATTTCACTGAGCTTGGACCGCCCTTTTAGCTTGATCCACTACCTGGGGGTCCTTAAACTCGTGGACTGTCTGCAGACTAGTCGTGTCTTGAATTGACACATCGTGCGTGTTCGTGGTCCGGTTCCGCGGCCGGACACCCCGTCTACCTTGTGTGACGTGGGATCGTGTTTCTTGTCGTGCTTGTCGTGCGTGCTTACTCTTATCATCATGTATGATGGAGAAAGGATGGGCTCTTTGTGGATTTACTAATCATGATATTATATGTATTCATACCTTGTTTCGTATATCGTGCATGCACTAGTGATTTCTCGATAAGTATCTTGTACATGCATTGTTTTTAAATCTTGTAAACTTGTTTCAAGTTCAATGAAGTGTTTTTAGTTCTTGTTTCCTTTAAACTTCGGTTTTGTTTATGCTCTTGCCTATATTGATTACCTGCCAGACCGTCGTGTCTGATATACTTCTGCTTTGGTGCTCTAGATAGCAGGTCCTTGTTTTGAGCTAGTTCGCGTGCGGAGGGCTGTTGAGCCACGAGTTTTGCAGTCTTGTAGTGTCAGCGATGTCATGTTGACGTCATGCTTGACTCCGGAGTTACGTTACACCATTGGGTAGTATTTGTTCTAGCTTGTTTTTGTGTACGGCTTTTGTTAGCCTGTTTCTTGGGAATTGTAATCAATGCACTTGTTAATTTGAAACTTGAATATGTTGGGTAATGATAAGCCTGTTACTGTCAGCTTTGTATATCTTGATATTATGAATTGTTCCAGTCTGAATTTAAATATGTCTATGACAATTTTGTGCTGACAGATTGAGTACGACACGGAACCCGATGGATACGGATTCCGGGTCGTAACGTCTTGTATAGCTTCCGCGAAATATTTTGATGTGTTGTGAATTTGTTATCCTCACACACGCGGATCCTGGGAGGGGAAATACTACAAATTCTCCCCAAACTCGCGTCCCCGAGATCGGATCCCGGTTTTGGGGGCGCGACAGTAACTCCTTTTTCAAGGCTTGTGATTGGCCGATGAAGGTAGTGGGCATTTAATCACCTTTATGCTTCATGATGATGGGAGTTTCATGGGTTTAATGCCATGATTGCTTGGATTTGTAATGCTTGGTTCTGATTGGGCCGTCCAAAATAATGAGTTAATGATTGCTTTAATGGGTCAATTAACGTCATTAAGTGGTTGCCAAGGCATGTGAAGAGTCGCGGGCCGCGCTGCGCCTTTTGAGATTTTTCTTGCGATCATCATGGGTGGATCCACGCATTATTTGATGTCAGATTGCGATGCAATATCAGACATTGATTGATGTTGGCGGGCCGGTGACATCTGTCTTGTCGATTTCACGATCGGTCGGACAGAAAGTGCACTTTCTTGGTCAGCCGGTTGGCGATCTTGAGGCGATCGGTGATGATTTCATGCTTTTGACGGCGGATCCGAGATGTCGACGAAGATCAGTGGTTTCGGAGCACCAAACATTGGATTTTCAGAAAATCACAGAGGCCAGAACACCCGAAACGCGAAAAGAATCGGAAAACGGACGATTCGGCGCAAAATCCGGCGACCCGGATTTCCAGGGTCGCCGGGCGACCATGCACGACCTTGGGCCAGGGACGCCGGCGACCATGGGCCAAGGTCGCCAGCGACCATGGGGCTTCGGCCCGTTTGGTCGCCGAGCGTCGTTTCGGCCGTTTTTTCATCTTTTTCGTCCCTTTTTTCTTTTGTATTTTTCTTGACATTTTTCCTCAATTATTAACTTGATTTTCTTGAAGAAATCTTGACGAGAACCCTCGCGAAATCAGAGCACAAAGTTTCCTATTTTTCGGGAAAGCCGAAGACTTTGTAGCCGATTTTCCGTCAAGCGTCGAAACTAGGTCAAACGATGTCGGAATGACCTGAAAATTGAGGTGAAGCTTCTTGAGCAGTGGATAGGACCAACCATGGGCTTTGATTTGAGTTTTGAAGCCGTTTGGGGTCTCATCGATGCTTCACTTGATTTTGCTGCGGGGAAAATGCCGAGCTTTGATATGTGGTCAAACGATGTCCGATTGACCTGAAATTTGACGGGGAGCCTATTGAAGTCATTTTGAGACGTTCCATGGGCTCCGTTTTGGATGTCATGGTCCCGGGTTGCTCCACCGCCGGTAGGCTTGATTTTCTCTCAGAGCATCGAAACCTGGTCAAACGTTGTCGGAATGACCTGAAATTTGACGTGCAGCCTTTTGGAAGCATGTTGAAGCCACTCATGTATTTTTTTTAATGAGTGATGGCTTCGGTGGTTGCCGCCGCCAGGAGGCTTGATTTTACTGCTCGAGCATTGATGGAGGGTCAAACGTTGTCGGTTTGACTTGGAATTTGGCATGGAGCCCTTTGGAGACATTCTGGAGTCATCCGTAGGCTTTGATCAAAGTTTTGGTGTCTTTGATGATGTCGCCACCGGGAGCGCCTGTTTAGCTGTCGGAGCGGTGAAGTTGGGCCAAACGATGTCGGAATGACCCAAAACCTCAGGTGTACCCCTCTTTTAGCTGTCTTGAAGGATCTCTCAGTTTCTGTCTGATTCTGACAAAATCTGATGCTTGAAGTAGCCTTGCCTATTTTTAGCAGGATGCAACTTCAGGAGGCTTCTTGATGTTGAGGAGACATTTTGACTTTTTTGGTGTCAACATGGCATACCTAAAAGATTTGTCCATGATAACGGACCACAATTCCGGGATCACAGATTCTACAGGTTTTGCGACAAGTACAAAATCCAAAGTTGTCCTTCGACTCCATATAATCCAGCAGCGAACGGACTAGCAGAAGCCTTCAATAAGACACTCTGCAAAATTCTCAAGAAAATGGTCTCTAGTCACAAAAGAGACTGGGGCGACAAACTACCAGAAGCTTTGTGGGCCTATTGAACCACCGTTCGAGGACCAACCCATAGCACACCATTTTCCTTGGTCTATGGATGCGAAGCTGTTGTTCCTTTGGAAGTACAAATTCCTTCCTTAAGGGTATCTCTGCAAAATGACATGACGCAAGAAAGCAATGTCAAATTAAGACTCCAAGAGCTGGATAATCTCGATGAATGACGACTCGAAGCTCTACAAAGCATTGAGTTGTACCAAGCACGCATGGCAGGATCTTTCGACAAGAAGGTCAGGCAACGCGCCTACAAAAAGGGTGACTTGGTTCTTACAGTAAAAAGGCCTATAGTCTTTGCCCACAATTCCAAAGGCAAATTTGAACCAAAATGGGGGGGGACCCTTCGTTATCGACAAAGTCTTCTCCAACGGTGCATACGCTCTTCTAAACATGGAAGGAGATAGATGTATGCTGCCCATCAACGACAAGTTCTTGAAGCGGTATTACCCTTGAAGACTTCCTCAAACGGGTCAGAGTGATATCTACACGGCCAAAGCCTATTTCCAGGTACTTGCTCGCCAAACCCATCCCCTTTGAAATTTTCATCCTGAAATTTCCAAAAAAAAAAAAAAAAAAGTAATCAAAACAATGCTTATTTTCATCGTTTCATTGTTCAAAAAAAAAATCAATCAAAATCCAAAAATCCAAGTTTAAGAGCCTCTTCCCAGACTTGACCAAAATTTTCGATCACTGAACCCAAAATTCATGGTTTGAAACAAAAATCAGGACTTAGAAATTTCCACCCTAGTCCGCCTCGACTTTTACAACCAAAATGGTTTTAAGTCAAAATTTATGACCCTCCTGTCTTTAAACAAAAAATGGTTTTTTAGAAACCGCGGGAAAGTGACATTCAATCATACTCGCAAAACCCAAAAACTAGAAGGATGCGAACCCCATTCGATACTTCCAAAACCCAAAAATCGCAAGGAAGCGAACCCCATTCGATACTTGCAAAACCTCAAAATTCAAAAATCGTGGAGACGCAATATTCCAATTGACCACAACCCAAATTTCAAATGGTTCGAGAAAACCTCAAATTTCAAGAATTACGAGGAAACGACACCAAGTCAGTACCCGCAGAACCAAGTAGGAAAGCGATGCTTAGTCGATACTTGCACCCCAATCCGTGAGGAAGCGACATTCCATCGATACTTGCAAACCCAGATGCGAGGAAGCGACATTCCATCGATACTCGCAAACCGAATGAGCAAGGAAGCGACATTCCATCGATACTTGCAAGACCATTCAGTGGGGAGGCGACATTTAGTCGATACCTGCATTTTGAAAACCAAAACCCGACTATAAAACGCCTAAATCGGCTATAAACGCCAAAACCCGGCTATAAATGCCGAAATCTGCTATAAATGCCAAAACCCGGCTATAAATGCCAAAACAAAAAAAAATCGGCTATAAACACCAAAATCCGGCTATAAACGCCAAAATCGGCTTTCATGCCACCAAAACAAAACCTGGTTTTCAAAAATCTGGCTCTCATGCCATCTAAAAAAAAAAAGAACACTTCGGCTTTCATGCCAATTCAAAAATTCGACTTTCATGCCATCTCAAAACTTGGCTCTTATGCCAATTCAAAAAAGCAGCTTTCATGCTATCTTAAAATTTTGGCTCTCATGCTAATTCAAAAAAAAATAAATTTGGCTTTCATGCCATAAACAAACAAATTTGGCACGCCATCTTTAAATTTCGGCTCCCATGCCACAAACAAATTCGGCTTTCATGCCACAAAACAAAATTCAGCTTTCATGCCATTACAAATTTTGGCTCTCATGCCACAAACAAATTTGGCTTCCATGCCACAAAATAAAATTCGGCTTCTATGCCACTCCAAAATTCGGCTTTCATGCCATCTCAAAAATTTTGGCTTTAATGCCATTTCAAAATTTTTGGCTCCCATGCCACAAAAGAAATTTTGGCTCTTACGCCACAAAATTAGGCTTCCATGCCATTCTAAAATTTGATTCTCAAATCATAAAAAAACCAAGCTTTTTGCCACAAAATTGGCTTTCATGCCTAAAACAATCCTTTAACAAAAGATTTTCACAAAATGACAAACTTTTGATCAAATTCTTAAACAAACATTCCCATCAGCTTTTGCTTAAATTTGTTTTCATCAAAAAATGATTTAAGTGAAAAGAAGGGGATACAAAATATAGTACCAAAATTGTTTATACATGGAGGTACTAAAAAGAGAAAGAAGAAAAAAGAGTTTGTTACAACTCAGGAGCTCAATCTAGCATGGTCTTCAACCAAAGGTTCAAGCAGACCCTTGGCCTTAGCTTCCAAAGTTTTCAGGCCATGCTTCTTCAAAATGTTCCCATAAAATGCGGCCGAACGCCGCGACCCATCTGCAGCACGAGGAAGTTCTTTCCAGAGGACCTGCCACTGCTCATACTCCTGAGTCTTCCTCCGGAAATTGCTTTCAGCTTCCTCAACCTGGCGAATGAGAGTCCCCTCCTTGTCACGAGCCTCCACAATGGCGGTCTATTTGACAGCAGCTTCTTCCTCCAAAAGCTCAAGACGCTGCCTAGCCTCGACAACCTCCTTATCAGGGCGGTCCAAGTCTTGCTTCAGCCCCATGATGGATATCTCGGTAACGTTCCTCTCCTAAACGAACTGCTTTCGAGTCTTCGTGATCTCGGTCAGCTCAGCTTTGACTTTGCTGGAAGGCTTCATAAACATTTCATTAAAGAAGTCACCATCTGGGAAACTCTTGGTCTCAGTCCACTTGTTCCCCAAAGCAATGACTTCATCAACAAAATCCTTGGCGCTTGCAATGTCCAGACCGACTTCTTCGCTATCAGCAAGAATGTCCTGTACATGCTTGATCATGCTAAAGCCATCTTCCAAGTGACCCGAAGAGAGTCTCAACCCATGAGCTCAAAACAGTCTTCAACACCTTCTTTGCATACTGAAGGTGCGGCGCAGATGAGGATTCGCCATGCTCCGGCGCCCGACTGCCCAGGTCATGCTCCATTGGAAAAGTAGTCAATAAACTCTTTCCAACCGAAGAAGCTGACTCGTTGAAAGTAGAAAAAGCCCGTACTCCTGGATCAGCCACAGGTATCCCCTGTTCTGGCTCTAAGGAAGACGGAGGGACCTCTCCTGCTGCTTCACAATCTGTCAAGGAAAAGACAAAATGGTATGAATATAATCTTGTCAAAAATATATATCAAGATTAGTATTGCAAAATACCTGCTTCGACGACCGGCGAAGTACTCTCTGCCTCTCTGAGCTCATCCGAAGCATCGTCAAAGGTTGCGTCCATGGATGGCTCGAAATCGTCAGAATCCTCTGGCAAGTCAGCTAACAAGAAAACAAAAGCTACATGTCGGCAAAAGACAGCATAAACAAAAAGAAGAAAAAAAGAAGCCAAAGCAATCATACCAGGTTAAGGTTCTGGAACCACTCCAGAGTCCCTGGGCTCTTCCTCAAATGCCACGACTGGATCCGTCATCGCCTCATTGGCAGGAACCTCGGGCATCACCAGGTCATCATCCTCTGCCAAAAGAAAGAAAGCAGCGGATCAAAAAAAAAATCTCTCATAAAAGAAAAGAAGTGGCAAAAGAAAGAAAGAGGATCATACCAGCTGTCTCCTCTTCTCTGCTCCTCTTCTCCAGAGCCTCGTCAGCATCCCCAGACACCTCCTCAGCAAAGGTGAGAGGAATTTCAAGATCAGAAAGACTATCATGCCGTCTCATATTACGGCGCTGTTCTCTCTTCCTCTTGCTTCGGTGAGTCAATCTGCTCGACGATCCTGTCCCACTATCAACATCAGGCCTCTCACTAGAGTCCTCACTGGATGGCCTACTTTTCTTGGTAGACTCCATGGAAGCCTTCATCCGTTCTGCTTGCATCCAAGCATTGATCTCGGTCTCCTCCTCTTCCAGCTATCTCAAGACCTCACCTGGAATCCCTTGTGCAGCTCCTGATCTGATGACGTCCTGCTCGTTGAGAAAGCCTAACTTGTGCTTCTCACCAGAATGGAAAGCCAAAACTTCCTCTCGACGGACACCATCTGATCTGCCAAGACCCTGCCCAGGAGACTGCTTGACATCGAGCTCCTTCTTGGAAAGCCCCCGGTAAACTGAGAAGCTCTCCACGAACCACTTCGTGAAGCCAGAAGTCCGGAAAGTTGGCAGCTCAGGATAGGAAATCATGGCGGTAGTGTCCTCAGCACTGTAAAAAGCCCATGCATTCCTCCCATCCTGCAGACCTCCAAAACGCTTCACCATGCTCGAAGGCGCTCTAACAACGCCTTGACAGAAGCCAAGCTGCAATGCAAAACGCGAAGGGACATACGGTTGGTTATCGACGAAAAGATGTCTACGGCACACCATTGTACCATCCCGTATGTTAAAAAGCCATCTCTTCTCCGCGTTTGTCAAAGCATAGTGTCTTCCCGACCCTGCCCTGGTCGAATCACGGGAGACACCAAAGTCAAAAGCCTTCTTCTGCAAACCCGGAGAAAGCTTCACTGAAGACTGCCCAATCTCAACGTCCCTAAACCATCGGATCCCCAATCTCAGATCCGCCGTCAAAAGCACAAAATCATCAGTGATCGCTCCAAGATCGCCAACCGGTCGACCAAAAAAGTGTGCTTTCCGCCAGATCGATCGAAAAATCGACAGGACAGATGTCACCGGCCCGCTCTTAGCTATCAATGTCTGAAGTTACATATTCATCCGATGTCGATCAGCATGAAGATCCATCGATGATCATCGCCAGAAGAATTCCAGCAGACACGGCACGGCCCGCGACTCTTCGACTGCTCGGCAACCAATTAATGTGGTTAATTGGCTACCTTTATGGCAGTCATTAACTCATTCTATTGGATGGCCCAATCAGAAGCAAGCATTCGGGAGTTACAAATCAAGAGATTCATGGCACTTAAACCTTGAAACTCCTCCCATCATGGCGATTAAATGCCCTCAATCTCCACCGGCCAATCAGAAGCCAAGATCCAAGAGTTACAAAATAAAGGAATTAAACCTTGTAACTCCTCCATTTATGTAGCTTTATGATAATTAAAGCTCATAAACCCTCCTAAATGGCTACCAGAAAGCCTATAAATAGGAGAGCACCCCAAGCATTCCAGAAAGGACTTCGAAAAAGCACCACAGATCCAAAAATCTGAGAGAAAGAGAAAGAAAGAAAACTCTGCTGAAGTTCTGCACCGGCTACCACTACAAGGTGACAAAAGTGCCTTGGGGGGCACCCCCCCCAAGGTCCTTGCCTTCTCCCGCTGCCTCCAATGGCTTAGACGTGGCTTTCCAGCCCGTCTACTTAGCTTTTTATTGGACATAGGACCTTCTCTTGGTCTTTGTCCTCTAAAAACCTGAGGTTATAGCCAAGCCAAGCGAATCAAAAGCATCCTCTGTTCTCATCTGCATGGATGATGGCGAAGCCCATACATGGCTTGCGACCGTCAATCTGAACGAGTCCCCCACAATCTCCTGAGAAGTTAGATCCTCCTTTTCTTGCTTTTCATTGTAGTTTGTATTTTTTCTAAAGAGACAAAAATCACAACTCTTATCTTTCATTATTGATGAGAATTGTAAATCGGCTATAAACAACAAAATCGTCTATAAATGCCAAACAAAATCGCCTTTCACGGCAAAACAAGAAAATGTCTCTTTTCTTAAATATTTGTGCAATGGAAAACTTGAAAGAAGTTGATTTCCTTTTTACTTGCGAAGGTTGATCTCCGGATTACCACTTGCAATTCCAAGTAAAATAGAAAATCTGGCACACCCACACAAAGAAATGTTGATGCACGCTTCAGCCCCCCGGGCGCGAAAGGGCCGGACCCGACGGACTCCCACGTCCGCCGACCCCGGTAGCACCCTCGGCATTGGAGCGCGTTCCATCAAGCTGGCACACCCGGTGGGACCCGTTCATTTGAGAACACGGTGCTCGGAAATGAAATATTTGCATATCATACTTTTTTGCTCTATGCTTATACTTCTTTTCCGGATTCCTTGGCTACTTTCTAGCTGGCAGCCTATGTTGGATTTTGCATCCTAAAAAAACTAAGATGGGATTTTTTGGAAATTTCTATTTCTTTGAGTTTGTTTCCACTCTTTCTCTTTTCAAAAAAAAATTAATAAAATAATCAAAAAATCAGTTTTCTTAGTTTGAATTCAAAATTGAGAAACTTTGATCCTATCCTATCGTTTTTTGGTGCTTGCAGAAATGTTGAGCCCGTTCGACTAAGGTTTTGGGCCATTGTTTCTCTTCGATGAGTTCATTAGAGAAAAAAAAATTAATAAAAAAATCAAAAAATCAGTTTTCTTAGTTTGAATTCAAAATTGAGAAACTTTGATCCTATCCTATCGCTCTTTGGTGCTTGCAGAAATGTTGAGCCCGTTCAACTAAGGTTTTGGGCCATCGTTTCTCTTCGATGAGTTCATTAGAGAAAAAAAAATTAATAAAAAAAATCAAAAAATCAGTTTTCTTAGTTTGAATTCAAAATTGAGAAACTTTGATCCTATCCTATCGTTCTTTGGTGCTTGCAGAAATGTTGAGCCCGTTCGACTAAGGTTTTGGGCCATCGTTTCTCTTCGATGAGTTCATTAGAGATTTAAAAAATATAAAAAAATAATAATAATAAAAAATAAAAAATAATCAATTTTCTTAGTTCTGATTCAAAATTGAGAAGCTTTGATCCTATCCTATCGTTCTTTGGTGCTTGCAGAAATGTTGAGCCCGTTCGACTAAGGTTTTGGGCCATCGTTTCTCTTCGATGAGTCTATTTGGGATTTGGAAAAAAAGACATAGACCACTAAGGTTAAACCAATTCCGGTCTTTGATCATGATTGACTCAAGAAAAGCCTTGTCCAGAGTGTGGAGACAGCTTGACTGTTCTAGGCAAGGGTCCTCCAAACGGGTTCATTAAGTAATCCTACCCTTACCTGGGGGCAATTCTATCAATTGAGATTTCATAAGACCGGGTTAGGAGGCCTATGTGTACTCTCTCGTCTTTAAAAACCTTCAAAAAAATATATATATATATATATAAAATCTCTTCAAAAAAAATAAAAATAAATAATCTTAAAAAATATATATTTAAAAAAAATAAAAAATAAAAAATAAATAAAAATAACAAAATTAAAAAAAATCATTTCAAAAAAAATCTTCAAAAAAAAAATAAAAATAAATAATCTTAAAAAATATATTTTAAAAAAAATAATAAAATAAAAAAAATTTCAAAAAAAAAAATCTTCAAAAACTCGTCACTTTTGGATTCAGATTCGAGAAATTGTGGTCTCTTTCCTTCTGAGTACTGGCGCTCGCGGAAATCGTTGAGCCCGTATTTGAATCGGAATGCCACCTGCTCTCTTTGACGAATCCATTTCTGACCTTTCAAAACAGAGAATCCCATCTCATGGATGCGATCTCCAACATTTGTGCATAGCGGTACTAGTACGCCCTTTCAGGGTCTACTGTATCTGTGACCGGCACATTTGTAACTCCTACCTTATATTCTTCTTATCTCGAGCAAGCTCCGCTTCTCGATAAGTCGAATTTAGGTATACAATTGCTTCTAGCAGTCATTGGAACGCTCATTTCGAGCCTACCATGCTTGCAACCAGAACAATTGTACCCTCTATGGCCTTTTTGCCTTCTTCGTATTGCCTGGGTCATGTCCCTTGAGCGATTTGAAAAGACAAAATCATAGAATTCCCCATTTATGATCATCATATTCTTGTGATTACTAATGGATGTGGTCTTGTTTCAGGAATTTTGAAACTAACAATGGCAGCTTCACTGATCATCACCTTCGATGAAAACAAGCACCAGCTCATGCTTCAACAGAAGCAAACCGAGCGCACTTACAAGCGCCCTGCTAGCTGCCGAAGCACCAACTCCCTCAGCAACTCTCTGAACTCCGTGTAGACCTCGACTCCCCGGACCATCGTCTTCGGGACACTAGGACCATTCCCACTTCCCGAAGAAGAAACTGCTCCTGCCAAAAGGCAGAAGGTCGCCTCGCAACGTGTCACTACTGTGACACCAAAGGCAACTGCCGAAAAGCAGAAGATCGCCCCTCAACGTGTCACTTCTGTGACACCAAGGGCGAACCCCAAGAATACTAAAACCCGCGGCATCCCCGCGAAACCTCAACCAACAAACAACCAGGTCTACCCTAAGACTTGGTCTCCAAGACCTTCCCCAAAACAAAGGTCTCAAACCTCCACCAAGCCAGCATACCTGGCCCCACTCAAAGAGAACCAGTTCTACCCTCTTGCCTACATGAAAGAGGAGAGACCCATCTCCAACTTGACTCCCAAGTCAACCCAGCATGAACCGGCTTGCTCCCACAAGCCCAAAATCAGATCATGCATCGCTAGGCCTCTACAAGCACCTGCCAAGGCCTACACTCCTTCAGTTCGACCCTTCATCTCTACAGGGGCCGAACTCGAAAGGTTCAAAGCTTCACTGCAACAGGCAAAGGACCGGGTCCGCATCCTGTCCTTGCCCAATTCCAAAGAAGACAAGCTCGGCTGCTGCGCCCGAGGGAGTACATCCTTCATTATTAAAGCCCAGCCAGAGCTGACTGAAGCTCAAATCGCTCGTCGAGCACGCCGCCGTGCGTCATATCGACAAAAGAGACTAGAGAAGCAACGGACCCAGCCTCCTACACTTCAAGTCTCCCACAAATGGGTCGAAAAGAAAAGACCCGACCAAGTTGCTGCCGTCCATATGGTTGGAAAAACCAGAAGACGCCAAAAGTCAGCATCAAAAATCCATGTCCGACGTCCGGTGACCCGTAGCGTCACCAGGACACGAAGACATCCCGAAGAATCTCCTGCCCCTTCAAGCCAAGGACGGGAGAGTAATCCTTGATCAAGCTCTTCATAAAAAAGAATGAGCCCCAGCTCAGTCACCAGGACGGTTTCTTCGTTTGAATCCCGAGGAATGAATGTCCTGGTTACAAATTCTGAGCCACCACCTCAGAATCCACCTCAAGATGATGCGCTCACACGCATCCAGCAGTTGGAACAAGGCCAGCAGAGGATTGAAACTCTGATGGAAAACCTTCTCCTTGTTGTCCAAAATCAGGTGAACAATGAGCCTCCTCCGAATCATCGCAATAACGAGGAAAATTGTGAAGAAAATGAGTCACGCGCCCTTACCAAAAAGGACGTAGACAGTATCCTCGCCAAAGCTAAAGAAGAGGATATACTCAAAGAGCATGGGATCAAGCCACCATATCCCTTATGGATGGACTCAGTCCCATTCCCAACAAAATTCAAACATCCTACTCTCCAAACATATACGGGGAAAGGATCAGTCAGACAGCACGTCATCCACTTCAAGATCCTGACGGGAGCTATTGCGGATCAAGATGCCCTCAAGATTCGCCTCTTTGCAAGTACCCTAAAAGGTACGGCCTTCGATTGGTACTCCACTCTGCCGGAGAACTCTATCCAGAACTGGGCAATGCTAGAGACACGCTTCCTGACCCACTTCCAAGGTGAGGATCATCCTGTTACTATGGCTCAACTCTGCAGCCTAAAACAGGGGGAGAATGAGTCAACATACGACTTCATTCACAAGTGGAAAGCAATGGCGTACAAATGCTCAGATGTACTGCCACAAGCGTCGCTAGTCGACATCTGCCGAAATAACATGAGAGCTAGAATCCGTTCCATGATCATCGGCAACAAATCAAAAAACCTGGGAGAACTCCTGGAAGCTTCTATGGAAGCTGAAACGGTGATTAAAGACCTCAACAGTCAGAAGTCATCAAGAAAAGAGCCAACTGCCATTGTAACCTCTAAACCAAAGAAAAAAGAGGTCCTCAATGTACAAACCAAGTCAGCTCCTCAGCAACCAAAGAAAGCTGAAAACAGAGCTGCAGGTAAAAGGCCTGAACTCTCTGATGCCTTCAAAGAACGTGTGGAAAAGAAATATCCGTTCGATGAAGATGTTGAAGAAATCTTTGAGGCTCTCCTAGCAAATGGCAAACTTATTTTGCCAGAGCCCAAAAGACCGGGAGATGTTGGCAAAACCAATGATCCCCGATACTGTCCATACCACCAGATGGTCTCGCATCCTCTCAATCAATGCTTTGTGGTGAGAGAGAAGATCAATGAGATGTGGAAAAACGGAGTCATCACCTTTGACAAAAACTATGGGACTGCCTCCGTCAACATGGTGACATGTGGACAAACACCAAAATCACCGAAGAAGAAGATCACTACTTCTTTCATGGTGATAAACAAAATTCAAGCGTCTGAAGTGTTGGTTCCTTACCCGACACCAGACGGACAACCCATATGGGTACATCCCGATCTCCTGGAAGATGAAAATTGGGAGATCGTAAAAACAAAGCCGACAGCTCAACAACGAAGGCAGGCTAGGAAACATCTCCTCAAGCTCAAACCGCAAGAGAAGACCCAGCCAAAACAAGAAGTCCATGAAAAGACAGAGGCCTCCTCTACCACTTCACTCGGGGCAACAGAAATGTCCCTTCCAGAGACTTCAAAGGCGGTAAGAAACTTCACTCTCAGTGATTTCATGCCACCTCGATTCAAAGAAGCTATGCAGGGGGCATCATACTCTTGCAACTCGGTAGTTGGATTCTCCATTGATGGATACGAGTCCAACGACACCGATGATGGATTCGAGCCCAACTACACCGGCGAGTGGGAGGAATCTCTTGAAACAGGAGAATATCTCTCCGATGAAGAATGGGTTCCTGAAACTCACCTTATGCCAGTAATCTGGTATAACCCTTTGCAACCACAAGGATCCTGGTCTGATGATGAAGAAGATCAAGTGGCTGCACAAGAAGATGCTGTTAACCCAGCACCTGTCATTGCTCCAGTGGAAATCAACTATGTTGAGCCACACAGAGAAGACGAAGAAGAGGATCTGGCTCCCATGCCTGATCTTGAAGAATATGCAAGGATCTTGCAGCGTCTCGCTCTAGAACAAGAGCAAGACCGCGTCAACGAGATTCCTCACAATCTAGAGCCTGAAGTCCCTGAAGATAATCAAGTACATCCACCCTTAACTCCTGAAAATGGAGAACATTGCTGGATAGACGATCCTCTTACATCCGAGGATGAGTCTGACTCCGAGCAGGCAACATCTCCTATCAGAGCTTCCTGTAATGTAATATATCAGGACTATAGCTCTTTTGAAGCGTCGTCTGATGAGATTACCTATACTCCGACGACGCCTAGCAATGTATTCTCTGGAGCTACCTCGTCTCACGTGACTTTCACAGAGATGACACCCTCTCAGGTTTCTTCTCCTGAGACTGTGACTTCAGGATACACATTCTTCCAGACTGATCATCATGAAGAAAACCCAGATAATGATGCTTGGGATGATGAAATAGTCAACACAGAAGAAAAGCTGCTGGATGCTGTTCAGGACTTGCTCCCGGAAAATGCTCCGTGTAACACAATCACTGAGGATGGCAACTCTGCTGCAGAGACATCCCCAGTAGATGAAAAACGATAGCCTCTTGATCCTGAAGACAATCTTCCAAACGAAGATCCTTCTCAAGAAGCTCTCGAAGTTGGTAGAGGCACCCGCTCTGGCCGGGACTACCACAAGAATTACAACCAATCTTCCTTTACTTATGTAAATCCTTCGGGAAAAGATGTTGTAAGCGCCCCCAGTGGCAAAAACAATGAACATGCAGGCCCCAGGGAGGCTTTCAAGTATGACTTGGTTGAGCACTTCAAACACATACATGCACGTCTTCACATCCTAGACTTATTGCGAATGTCTCCACGCACTCGTGATAATCTCATCTCAGAATTACAAAAACTGAATGAGGATGTCGACAAACATGCCCCACAAGTCCTCCAAATTGAAATGGACTACCGGGTCAAAAACTCAGAAACCTCCTTAAAAGGAGAAAAAGAGAAAAGCGAGGGATCATGCATCCAATGCCTCTCGGTTCAAAAGACAGCCAGTGCAACCATCGTCTTCACTAAGGAAGACCTCCTACTTGGCGAAGCAAGGCACAACCGACCCCTGTACTTCATAGGGTACATCAAATAAATGCCGATACATAGAGTTCAGATCGACCCAGGATCTGCACTCAACCTTATCTCCACTTCGGCTCTTGAAGAGTTGGGCATCCCACCCAACAAGCTGAGCCACACATCCGTATCTATCTTTGGATACGATGAGAGTACTCAAAGGCCTATCGGCAAAATCAGGTTCAAATTGTAAATTGGTGATCTTATCTCTAAAGTCACTGTGTATGCAATAAAAACCCCTTCATGCTACAACATCCTCCTCGGACGTCCTTGGATACACGAGAACGGTGTTGTCCCTTCAACTCTACATCAATGCATCAAGTTCGTCGGCGACGACGGCATGGCACATCGTGTCTTTGCGGACAGAAAACCCTTCAAAGGTAAAGAAGTCCACTTCGCAGACTCCCAGATGTATGAAGGAGAAAAAGAAGAAGAGGAAATAGCACCCCCTGCTGAAAATCTCCAGAAAGATAAAGGCAAGGCTCCTCAAAAATCACCGGAAGAAAACAAACCCTCCGGCAAATTAGAAGAGAGTAGTCAATCTCCCTTCGTCATCTCCCTCAAGAATTCAAAACCTTTGGTCATCACGACTAAAGTGAAGAAGGCGAAACAAAAGTCTGGGGGCAAATTTGTTGTTTCTCTCGTGTATATCATGCAAGACACAGACTCGGACTCAGAGCCAGAAGACGATGCATCGTCAAGCCAAGCTGACACTCAGCAAGTTCAGCCTGCTCTCACTCCAATGGAGACACCTGCTGATGTAGAAGATCATATGTCTGCTACCTTTGTTGTTCCGGCAACATCACCAAAGCAAAGACCGATCTTCTTTCATAGATCGGATACTTCTTCATCAAGTTCCTTGCTTGAACCATTCCAAAATGAAGGTATGCCTCAACTATCTCTATATAGTCCTGTGGCACAAGCTATCATGAAGAAAATGGGCTTTGACGCTCAGAACCCAGTCGGTTTGGGGGAAGGCCGTGGTATTCTCACGCCATTGGGGCCCGCCTTGACCAAAAGCCAGCTGGAAGATTGGAGACTCTACGGATATGTAGAAAAGTCTTCACATGGGTTAGGGTATGATCCTGATACCCCCCTGAGACAGTTGACACAAAGGCTTAAAAGTCGATTTACCGACCAAGCCTCAACATCTCAAGTCCATAAAGACATCGATCTCCCTGGATATCTCTTTGAAGAGTCGTTTGACAAAGATCCAGGAAGCTCCTCCAATTGGTACGATTTCTCTGATGATGAAGAGGAATTGCCCGATGACACAGACGGGTGGCATCCTGACCCAGAAGAACCCTCGTCTCCAAAACAAATACCAGACTCAATAGGCGATTGGGACTATCTCATAGCAAGCCTTGAGGAGGTCACCAATCAAGAAAATCCATGGAAAGGAACAGAGCCTTGGTCTGGTAATGCAATTGAAACTCCAGAAGGTTTCGTTGAGTTGGAAGCCTCCGAAAATATTGTGGAGGAACTACCTTCGAACCTTCCGACAGAAGATCCTGTTCAAAAGATAAACTTGGGAACGCCTGATAACCCACGTCCTGTATTCATAAGCAAGAATATAAAGGATGATGAGTTACCCGAGTATATCTCTTTTCTTCGTGAGTTCGTTGATTGTTTTGCTTGGTCTTACGCTGAAATGCCTGGTTTAGACCCCAAAGTAGCAGTCCACAAACTCAATCTTCAAGAAGACATCAAGCCTGTCAAACAAGGCCAAAGAAGATTCCGTCCAGATGTGATGGATAAAATTGAACAAGAAGTTCAAAAACTCAAAAGCGTTGGCTTCATCCGTGAGGAACAACATCCTGAATGGTTGGCCAACATTGTCCCCGTGACAAAGAAAAATGGGCAGATCAGAGTCTGTATTGACTATAGAGACTTGAATGGCGCTTGCCCTAAAGATGAATTCCCGCTCCCCATACCGGAGGTGATGATTGACAATACCTGTGGATTCGAGCGAATGACATTCATGGATGGCTTCTCTGGCTACAATCAGATAAAGATGCATCCTGAAGATGAAAAGCACACTTCATTTCGGACTCCATTTGGCGTGTATTGCTACACTGTCATGCCATTTGGTCTGAAAAATGCTGGTGCCACATATCAGAGGGCTATGATGAAAATATTCCAAGATATGCAGTACAAGACGGTCGAATGTTACGTTGATGACCTCGCCGTCAAAAGCAGAAGAAAAGAAGACCATCTCAAAGATCTTCGGGAAGTCTTCCTCCGACTCCGCAAACACAAACTGCGGATGAATCCTCTAAAATGCTTCTTCGGCGTCTCGTCGGGTAAGTTTCTCGGATTCCTTGTTCGGAAAGCTGGAATAGAACTTGACCCCATAAAAGTCAAGGCTATTCTAGAAATGCCCTCTCCAAGAACCTTGAGAGAATTAAAAGGGCTCCAAGGGAGATTGGCCTACATCAGACGGTTCATCTCCAATCTTTCGGGGAAATGCCGTCCATTCTCTCGATTGATGAAAAAGGGTGTAGACTTTGTCTGGGATGCCGACTGTGAAGCCACATTTCAAGATATCAAGTCATACCTGACCAAACCTCCAGTGTTAGCTGCCCCTACCACTGGAAAACCATTCATCTTGTACACAAGAGCTCTTGATCATTCTGTAGGCGCTCTGCTTGCACAAGAGAATGGTGAGGGAAAGGAAGCTGCTCTATATTACCTCAGCCGCATGCTAGTAGGTGCAGAGCATCGTTACTCTCCAGTCGAAAAAGAATGCCTTGCAGTGATGTTCGCCGTACAAAAGCTACGTCACTACTTGCTTTCCAACACAGTCTACCTCGTCTCAAGGATCAACCTCTTGAAGGTCCTTGTTACAAAAGCAGGTTCTCTCAATGCACGACTGACAAAATGGTCCATCCTTCTATCACAATTTGATATTAGGTATGTGCCACAAAAAGCAATCAAAGGCCAAGCTCTAGCAGATTTCCTCGCAGAGCATCCATTGCCTAAAGATTCACCACTCAGAGATGATCTCCCAGACGAACCCGTCTACAACGTGGAGACCTTCTCGCCAAATGCCTCCTGGGACATGTACTTTGACGGTGCAACCAGGACAAATGAAAAAAGACAGCTGATCTCGGGAGTTGGCATCCTCTTTGTTAGCCCTAACAGATACATGATTCCACATGCTTTCTCGCTATTGGAACCATGCACAAACAATGCAGCTGAATACCAAGCTCTGATCCTAGGATTGGAACTCGCCATTGAATCTGGTATTACCATGCTGGAAGTCTTTGGAGACTCTCAACTGATCGTCAACCAGATGAATCAAAAATATGAAGTCAGGAAGCCTGATCTGCTGCCTTACTACAACAAGGCACAATCGCTTCTGCAAAAGTTTGACATCTGCAACATCACCCACATTCGTAGAGGTGAAAACATCCGTGCAGATGCCCTGGCTGGCCTTGCTGCATCTATAACAATTCAAGAAGGGGAAAACATGAAAATTACAGTGTGTGAGAGAAGGATCCTCCCTCCTCTTAACACACACCAAGCAGTTGCTGAATGCCACCGAGTGGTTGGAAGTCGGATCTCTATCCTTCAAACTTCAATCGGCGACTGGAGGGATCCGTTCATTGATTACACTATGTTCGGAATCCTACCTGAAGATCCAAAAGAACGGGTAAACATCCAAAGGCGAGCCCCAAACTTTCATTTGGATATCCCTTCAAAGATCCTTTACAGGAAATCCTTCAATGGAGTACTCCTACGCTGCTTGTCACAACAAGAAGCTGAAGAAACACTCAAAGAAGTTCACGCTGGTCTTTGTGGAGCTCATCAGGCTGGTCCCAAGCTCTACGACCAAATCAAAAGGTTGGGTTACCCGACGCAATGCAATTTGCTAAGCGCTGCCAACAATGCCAAGTTCATGGAGACTACATTCACATGCCTCCAGAATGGCTGCATCCTACAGCAATCTCATGGCCTTTTGAAGCATGGGGCATGGACATCATAGGTCCTATCTCTCCCCCTTCAAGCAAAGGTCATCGCTTCATCTTCGCCGCTACGGATTATTTCTCCAAGTGGTCAGAAGCATTTTCGTTCAACGAAATGAAGACCTCATCAGTTCTTCAGTTCCTGCGCACCAACATCATTTGTCGTTTCGGCATACCCAAAAGATTCGTCCATGATAACGGACCACAATTCCGGGATCATCGATTCTACAGGTTTTGCGACAAATACAAAATCCAAAGCTGTCCTTCGACTCCATACAATCCGACAGCAAATGGATTAGCAGAAGCCTTCAACAAGACACTCTGCAAAATCCTCAAGAAAATGGTCTCTAGTCACAAAAGAGACTGGAGCGACAAACTGTCTGAAGTTTTGTGGGCCTATCGAACCACCGTTCGAGGACCAACCCATAGCACACCATTCTCCTTGGTCTATGGATGCGAAGCTGTCGTGCCATTAGAAGTCCAAATTCCTTCTCTGAGGGTATCTCTACAAAATGACATGACTCAAGAAAGCAATGCGAAATTACGACTTCATGAGCTGGACAATCTTGATGAGAGACGGCTCGAAGCTCGACAAAGCATTGAACTTTACCAAGCACGCATGGCAGGATCTTTTGACAAAAGGGTCCAGCAACGAGCCTACAAAAAGGGTGACTTGGTTCTTGCGGTAAAAAGACCAATGGTCTTCGCTCACAAATCCAAAGGCAAATTTGAACCAAAATGGGAGGGACCCTACGTCATCGACAAGGTCTTCTCCAACGGCGCATATGCCCTCCTAAACATGGAAGGCGACAGATGTATGATGCCTATCAACGGCAAGTTCTTGAAGCGGTACTACCCTTGAAGACTTACCCAACTGGGTAAGAGCAATGCCTGTATGGCCAAAACCTGTTCTCAGGTACTCGCTCGTCAAACCCACTCTCTTTAGAATTTTCATATCAAATGTCAAAATTTCTAGAGATTCAAAAACAATGCTTACTTTTATCTTTTCATTGTTCAAAAACAAAAAAAAAAAATCCAAGTTTAAGAGCCTCTCCCTGACTTGACCAAAACTTTCGATCCTTGAACCAAAATTCATGGTTTGAAACAAATATCCGGATTCAGGGATTTCCACCCTAGTCCACCTTACCTTTTACCGCCAAATGGTTTTAGGTCAAAATTTACGACCCTCGTGTCTTTAAACAAAAAAAATGGTTTTTCAAAAACCGCGGAAGGATGCGAACCCCATTCGATACTTCCAAAACCCAAAAAAAAACCGGAAGGATGCGGACCCCATTCGATACTTCCAAAACCCAAAAATCGCAAGGAAGCGAACCCCATTCGATACTTGCAAATTTCGAAAATCGTGGAGAAGCAACAAACCAGTTGATATCCACAACTCAAATTTCAAAAATCGTGGAGACGCAACATACCAGTTGCTATCCACAACCCAAATTTCAAATGGTTCGAGAAAACCTCAAATTTCAAAAATTGCGGAGAAACGACATCAAGTCAGTACCCGCAAAATCAAAAGTTTTGGGAAACGCAGGGAAGCGACGCTTAGTCGATATTTGCACCCCAATCCACGAGGAAGCGACATTCCATCGATACTCGCAAAACCTAACCCGCGAGGAAGTGACATTCCATCAATACTCGCAAAACCGAATGAGCAAGGAAGCGACATTCCATCGATACTTGCAAGACCATTCAGCAGGGAGGCGACATTTAGTCGATACCTGCATTTTGAAAACCAAAATCTGGCTATAA
This sequence comes from Umbellularia californica, assembly GCA_028538565.1. Classification (NCBI taxonomy): domain Eukaryota; kingdom Viridiplantae; phylum Streptophyta; class Magnoliopsida; order Laurales; family Lauraceae; genus Umbellularia; species Umbellularia californica. Next base: position 44,896,098 of record JAPQWN010000004.1, read on the forward strand.
ACGCCAAAATCTGGCTATAAATGCCAAAAGTCGGCTATAAATGCCAAAACAAAATTTTCGGCTATAAATGCCAAAATCGGCTTTCATGCCAACAAAACAAAACTTGGTTTTCAAAAAAATTGGCTATAAATGCCACACAAAAAAACCTGACTCTCATGTCAAAACCGGCCATAAATGCCACAAACCGGCTATCAATGCCACAAAAAATTGGCTTTCACGCCGACAAACCAAATCTTGGCTTTCAAAAAACCCGGCTATCAATGCTACCAAACCGGCTATAAATGCCACAAATTGGCTATCAATGCCACCAAACCGGCTATAGATGCCACAAAACAAACACCGGCTTCCATGCCAACCCAAATTTTGGCTTTTACGCCATAAAATTTCGGCTTCCATGCCATCTCAAAATCGACTTTCACGCCACAACCAAAATCAGGCTCCCATGCCAAAACAATTATTTGACAAAAGATTTTCACAAAAAGACAACCTTTTGATCAAATTTTCAAACAAACATCCCATTTAACAATTGCTTTCATCACAAAAAGATTTGAGTGAGCGCAGGGAAAACAAAAAAAAAAAAGAAAGAAAAGTACCAAAAAAATACATGTGATACCAAAAAAAAAGAAAGTGTTCACAAGCACTACCAAAAAAAAAGTACCAAAAAATACATGTGGTACCAAAAGAAAGAAGAGTAGTTTCTGCTATAAAAAAAAAATCAGGAGCTCAGCCAAAACTGGTCTCCAGCCAAAGCTTCAGCTCCTCAAGCAAACTTTTGGCCTCAGCCGTCAGAGTTTCCAAGGCACGCTTCTTCAGGAACTTGCCATGAGATGCTGGCGAATGCCGTAACCCTTCTTTTACACCGGGAAGCTTTTCCCCAGCAGTTTGCCATTGTTCGTTTTCTAGAGTCCTCCTCTCGAGAACTTGACCGGCATCTGCAACCCTGCGAATCAGAGTACTCTCCCTGTCACGAGCCTCTGTTATAGCAGTCCACTTGGCAGCGACTTGCGCCTTCAAATGCTCAAGACGTTTTCTGGCCTCCTCAACTTCCCTATCAAGGACGTTAAGGTCATGCCTCAATCCGATGATGGCTAGCTCTTCCAAGTTCTTCTCCCGAACTAGCTGCTTCTTGCTTTGTGTAGCCTCATTCAAGTCAGACTTAGCCTTATCAGCAAGGTCCAAGAACATCTCCTTGAAGAATTGGTCGTCAGGGAAATCCATGGTCTCAAACCACTTGTCACCCAGTGCAATGATCCTATCAACGATCGCCCTGGCACCTGTGAAATCCAGACCAACCTCTTCGGTATCAGTGAGAATCTCCTGTACATGTGGGATCATGCCAAATCCGGCATCCAGGTGTCCAGAAAAGAGAGTCTCGATCCAAGAACTCAAAACCCGAGCCAGCACCTTCTTCGCAAATTGAAGAGACGAACTGGATGAAGATTCACCCTTCTCCGTTGATCGGCTGCTCATGTCATGTCCCATTGGAAGAGTAACAAAAGAACTCTTTCCACTTGGAGCCACTGGAGAAGGAATCTCAGCACGAGGTATCTCCTCTATCGCGTCAGAACTGGTTCTAGGAGTCTCTACCTCCGGATCGACCTCTGGCATCCCTTGCTCTGGTTCTGAAGAAAGCGATGGACTCTCTTCTGTCACTTCAAAACCTGCAAATGAAACACAAAAAGGTATGAATATGATCCTAAAAAAAAAAAAAAAAAAAAAAAAGAAGAAGAATAGAAAGAAAAGAAAAGAAAAAAAAGAGGAGAGAGAAACTTTTTTTATCATCCTATTCTCTACATGGAGTTTTCTTGAAAGAAAAAGAGAGAAAACTTACTTGAAGCCATTGATGGAGAAGAAGAAGGAAAAACCTTGAAGATCCTTGAAGAAGAAGAACTCTTGGTCTTGGAGCTCTCTTGAGATTGTTGCAAAAGAAAGCAATAAGAGCAAGAGATCTAGCCTCCTCCTTGCTTTTATAGAAGAGAGCAAATCAAAGAAGGAAACAAAAAAAGAAAGGTAAGTGCTACTAATTAGTAACCTTACCAAAAGAGAAGGAATTAGAAAGATTCTTTCCCAAAAAGAAAGATACCTTGAGATATTCTCTCCCAAATTAAGGGAATATGAGAGATTCTCTCCCATAAAGATATTTTTAGATATTCTCTATCCAAATGAGATATCTTTAGATATTCTTTACAAAAATGGCCCCACATGAGATCTAAGCCATTCTAAAAAGCTTAAGGTCCCATGGGTTAGCCCATATGAGCCAGGTTTGAACACCTAGGCACTAAAAAAAAAAAGAAAAAAAAAATGGGCTTTTAGTCAGAAAAAAATCCCTCTTACCAAGAGCATACAAAAATGGTCCCATGCCTCTTTTGAGTTGATTGAACCATACAAAAAATAAAATAAAATAAAATTCCAAGCCCCATGAGCTTCCAAAGAATCAAACCATCTAGCCTCATATACCAAATTGAGCCAAAATCTTGAAATTGACATTCCACAAAAATCCAAACCACTCCAATGGACCCACACAGTCCCAAAGAGTGACCAAAAACCAAATCCTGGTCCCCTAACTTGCCACATACAGCTTGTTAGGTCACAAGACCAAAGCCAAAAACCAAATCCTGATCCCCTAACTTGCCACATACAGCCTGTTAGGTCTACAAGATCAAAAACAAACCGATCCCCTAACCTGCCATATATAGCTGGTTAGGTCACAAGATCAAAAACAAAAACCCAAATCCACATCCCTGATGTCATCTTCAAAACTTTGCCTCTAGATAGTACTTGATTCCTTTCATTACCATAAAATTCCCCTAGAAGCTCAAAGGCTACTCTACCAAAGGAAAGATTGCTCAAAGACTCTTGGTCAAGACACAAGCTCTCCTTCAAAAAATCTCTTCGAGGCACATCAACTACAAAAGTCAAGCAACTCGTCACTGTACCTCGAGGGGGCATTTGTTGACACCAAAAATGTCACTTTGCCTCTTCAACATCAAGAAAGCTGCATGAAGTCGCAAACCTGCCATAAATAGGCAATGCAACTTCTCCAAAAAATTAAATCTTGTCAGAATCAAACAAAAACTGCAAGATCCTTCAAGACAGCCAAGGGAGGAGTACACAAGGAGTTTTGGGCCATTTCAGAATCATTTGGCCTAACTTCGCTTCTCCGACAGCTAAATTGGTGCTCCTGGCGGCGACATCATCGAAGACGTCAAAACTTCGATCAGAGCCTACGGATGACTCTAGCATGTCTCAAAAGGGCTCTATGCCAAATTTCAAGTCAAACCGACAACGTTTGACCCTCCATCAATGCTCGAGCAGCAAAATCAAGCCTACCGGCGGCGGGAACCACCGAAGCCTTCGCTCATCAAACCAAGTGCATGAGTGGCTTCAACATGCTTCCAAAAGGCTGCACGTCGAATTTCAGGTCATTCCGACAACGTTTGACCAGGTTTCGACGCTCCGAAAGAAAATCAAGCCTACCAGCGGCGGAGCTCCCCGGGACCATGGTTTCCAAGACAGAGCCTGTGGATCATCTCAAAATGACTCCAATAGGTTCCCTGTCAAATTTCAAATCAATCGGATATCGTTTGACCGCACATCAACGCGCGGCATCTACCTCGCGCCAGAATCAAGTCTACTGGCGACGGGACCCCAAACGGCTTCAAAACTCAAACAAAAGCCTATGGTTGGTCTTATTTATTGCTTAGCAGGCTTCACCTCAAATTTCAGGTCATTCCGACATCGTTTGACCAAGTTTCAGCTTCTGGCGGAAAATCAGCAGCTCTACGCGACAAAGTCTTCGGCTTTCCCGGAAAATTGGAAACTTTGCACTCTAAAAATGCAAGGATTCTCATCAGGTTTTCTACAGGGAAATCAAGCCAATAAATGAGAAGAAATGTCAGGAAAAATACAGAAGAAAACGGCGATGAAAAAGACCGCAAAACAGACCAAAAAGGGGAGAAAAACCCCCAGGGTCGCAGCCCGCGACCCTGGCCCAGGGTCGCCGGCCCATGGTCGCCGGCGACCATGGAAGTCCAGGTCACCGGATTTTTCGCCGGTGACCCATTTTTCCGTCCCTTTTTGCGTTTCGCGCACTTTGGCCCCTGTGGTTTCCTGAAAATGTGATTTTTAGTGCTTGAAATTGACTTATATCCGACGACATCTCAGATCCGCCGTCAAAAGCATAAAATCATCAGTGATCGCTCCAAGATCGCCAACCGGTCGACCAAAAAAGTGTGCTTTCCGCCAGATCGATCGAAAAATTGACAGGACAGATGTCACCGGCCCGCTCTTAGCTATCAATATCTGAAGTTACATGTTCATCCGATGTCGATCAGCATGAAGATCCATCGATGATCATCGCCAGAAGAATTCCAGCAGACACGGCACGGCCCGCGACTCTTCGACTGCTCGGCAACCAATTAATGTGGTTAATTGGCTAGCTTTATGGCAGTCATTAACTCATTCTATTGGACGGCCCAATCAGAAGCAAGCATTCGGGAGTTACAAATCAAGAGATTCATGGCACTTAAACCTTGAAACTCCTCCCATCATGGCGATTAAATGCCCTCAATCTCCACCGGCCAATCAGAAGCCAAGATCCAAGAGTTACAAAATAAAGGAATTAAACCTTGTAACTCCTCCATTTATGTAGCTTTATGATAATTAAAGCTCATAAACCCTCCTAAATGGCTACCAGAAAGCCTATAAATAGGAGAGCACCCCAAGCATTCCAGAAAGGACTTCGAAAAAGCACCACAGATCCAGAAATCTGAGAGAAAGAGAAAGAAAGAAAACTCTGCTGAAGTTCTGCACCGGCTACCACTACAAGGTGACAAAAGTGCCTTGGGGGGCACCCCCCCCCAAGGTCCTTGCCTTCTCCCGCTGCCTCCAATGGCTTAGACGTGGCTTTCCAGCCCGTCTACTTAGCTTTTTATTGGACATAGGACCTTCTCTTGGTCTTTGTCCTCTAAAAACCTAAGGTTATAGCCAAGCCAAGCGAATCAAGAGCATCCTCTGTTCTCATCTGCATGGATGATGGCGAAGCCCATACATGGCTTGCGAACGTCAATCTGAACGAGTCCCCCACAATCTCCTGAGAAGTTAGATCCTCATTTTCTTGCTTTTCATTGTAGTTTGTATTTTTTCTAAAGAGACAAAAATCACAACTCTTGTCTTTCATTATTGATGAGAATTGTAAATCGGCTATAAACGCCAAAATCGGCTATAAATGCCAAACAAAATCGCCTTTCACGGCAAACCAAGAAAATGTCTCTTTTTTTAAATATTTGTGCAATGGAAAACTTGAAAGAAGTTGATTTCCTTTTTACTTGCGAAGGTTGATCTCCGGATTACCACTTGTAATTCCAAGTAAAATAGAAAATCTGGCACACCCACACAAAGAAATGTTGATGCACGCTTCAGCCCCCCGGGCGCGAAAGGGCCGGACCCGACGGACTCCCACGTCCGCCGACCCCGGTGGCACCCTCGGCATTGGAGCGCGTTCCATCAATGGAAATACCCCGAAAAAGACAGGAAGCCTGAAGATGAGCTCAACATCGCTACGAGCTCATAGTCAGTAGAAAATTCTCAAAGAAGGTTCGAACTCAACAATTGCTATGAGAACGAGCCAATCTCATCAAATTTCCACAAAATTTGGAAAAGAGCTCAACATTGCTGCGAGCTCCAAAATCCAAAATTGCAAAGTTCCTCAAAATCCAGCAAGACCGAGAAAGAGCTCAACATCGCTGCGAGCTCCAAATCCCAATACTTGCAAAAGATTTTCAGGTATGCATCATCATGCTTCCAAATCCATTTACCAAAAATCATGCATCAAAGAATATCATCATGCATTAGATGCTAGGAAAACCTTGACCAAAGTTTGACCAATTCCAACCCAATTTGGTCAAAACCAATCAAACTTTGTCCAAGTCAAAAATCATGTTGGCTTGACCTAGAGACTCTAGCCTTCTATCTTGATGCATCGAACAAAAAAAAATGCATGAATATATTGAAATTACATAACCTCATTATCATGGTGAGCAAATAAGGAAGGAAAGAAAAAGAAAGAGAGAGAGAGAGAGAGAGAGAGAGAGAGAGAGAGAGAGAGAAAGAAATCTCAGCCAAAAAAAAAATTTGGGCCCATAGGCCGTGGCCTACTGCCACGTGGCAGTACAGCCAGGTCTGTATGGACACGGTAAAAGAACAAAAACCGTGAAAGAAAAGGAAAACACAGTAAAAAGGAAAAAAAAAAAGGAAAACCGTGAGCAAAAAGAAAAAAAGAGAAGCACAAAAAAAAGAAAAAAAGGAAAAAAACGTGCTTGGAAGGAAAAAAAGTAGAAAAAAAGAGAAGAGAAAAATAGAGCAAAGAAAGAAAGAAGCTACTTCTACAATGGAGTTTCTTGTGGAGGAAGAAAACTTACTTGAAGCCATTGATGGAGAAGAAGAAGAAAAAGCTTGGAGATCCTTGGAGAAGAAAAAACACTTCTTGATCTTGGAGCACCCTTGGAGATTCTTGCAAACAAAGAAAGCAATGGAGCAAAAGATCCAACCCCTCTTGGTTTTATAGAAGAGAGCAAATCAAAAGAGGAAACAAGGAGAAAAGAAAAGAGGTAAGTAATAAAATTTAGCTACTTTCCCAAAAGAAAGATATTTTGAGAAAATCTCTCCAAAAAAGAAGGATACTTAAGAGATTCTCTCCAAGTAAGGATATTTTTAGATATTCTCTATACAAAAGAGATATTTTTAGATATTCTCTACAAAAATGACACCATATGAGATCTATGCCATCTCCAAAGCCTAAGGTCCCATGGGTTAGCCCATATGAGCCAGGTTTGACCATCTAGGCACTAAAAGTGGCTTTTAGTCAAAATATTCCTCTTACTAAGAGCAAGCAAAAAAAAAAAAATGTCCCATGCCTCTTTTGAGTTGATGGGACCATTAAAAAAAAAAGGAAAAAAAAAAAAGAAAGCCTCATGAGTTTCCAAAAACCAAACCATCCAACCTCATGAACCAAATTAAGCCAAAATCCTGAAATTGACATTCTACAACAAACCAAACCTTGGTCCCCTAACTCGCCACATACAGCTTGTTAGGTCACAAGACCAAAACCAAAATCAAAATCCAAACCAAACCAAAACCAAAACCAAAAAAAAAAAAAAAATTGACCCTCTAACTTGCCACATACAGCTTGTTGGGTCACAAGGTCAAAATCAAACTCTGACCCCCTAACCTGCCACATACAGCTTGTTAGGTCACAAGGTCAAAAACCAAAATCCAAAACCCAAAATCCAAATACCCCATGTCATTTTCAAAACTTTCCCTTGAGATGTTACGTGATCCCTTTCACTACCATAAGATTCCCCCGGAAACTCAGAAGGCTATTAAAAGAAAATGCTCAAGACTCTTGGTCAAGTCAGAAGCTCTCTTTCAAGTTTCTCTTCGAGGCACATCGACTCCAAAAAGTTACTCGTCGCTGTAGCTCGAGGTGGCATTTATTGACACCAAAAAAGTCACTATGTCTCCTCAACATCCAGAAGCCACATGAAGCTGCATCCTGCTACAAAACAGGCAAAGCTACTACTCAAGCATCAGATCTTGTCAGAATCAAACAAAAACTGTAAGATCATTCAAGACAGCCAAAAGAGGGGTACACCTGAGGTTTCGAGCCATTCCGACATCGTTTGGCCTAACTTCACTTCTTCGACAGCTAAACAAGCGCTCCTGACGGCGACATCATCGAAGACACCAAAACTTCGATCAGAGCCTACTGATGGTTCCAAAATACCTTCAAAGGGCTCCATGCCAAATTTCAAGTCAAACCGACAACGTTTGACCCTCCATCAACGCTCGAGCAGCAAAATCAAGCCTCCCGGCAGCGAGAACCACCAAGGCCATCACTCATCAAAATAAGCACAAGAGTGGCTTCAACATGATTCAAAAGGGCTAAACGTCGAATTTCAGGTCATTCCGACAATGTTTGACCAGGTTTCGACGCTCCGAAAGAAAATCAAGCCTACCGGCGGCGAAGCACCCCGAGTCCATGACATCCAAATTGGAGCTAATGCGTCGTCTCAAAATGACTCCAATAGACTCCTTGTCAAATTTCAGGTCAATCAGACATCGTTTAACCACATATCAAAGCTCGGCATTTTCCACGCAGAAAAATCAAGTCAAGCATCGATGGAACCCCAAATGGCTTCAAAACTCAAATAAAAGCCCATGGTTGGTCCTATCCATTGCTCAAGAAGATTCACCTCAATTTTCAGGTCATTCCGACATCGTTTAACCTAGTTTCGACTCTTAACGGAAAATCGGCTACAAAGTCTTCGGCTTTCCCAAAAAATGGGAAACTTTGTGCTCCAGTTTTGCGTAGGTTCTCATCAAGCTTTCTCCAAGAAAATCAAGTCAATAATTGAGGAAAAATGTCAAGAAAAATACAGAAGAAAAAAGGAACGAAAAAGAAGGAAAAACGGCCGAAAACTAAGCTCGGCGACCAAATGGGCCAAAGCCCCATGGTCGCCGGTGACCCTGCAAATCTGGGTCGCCGGATTTCTCTCTGGATGGCCTGTTTTTCAATCCTTTTCGCGTTTCGAGTGTTCCGGCCTCTATGATTTTCTGAAAATCCAATTTTTGATGCTTGAAAACGACTGATCTTCACCGACATCTCGGATCCGCCATCAAAAGCATGAAATCACCACTGATCGCTCCAAGATCGCCAACCGGCTGACCAAGAAAATACACTTTCTGTCCGATCGATCGTGAAATCGACAAGGCAGATGTCACCTGCCCACCAACATCAATCGATGTCTGAAATTGCATCGCAATCCGACATTAAACAATGTGTGGATCCACCTGTGATGATCACAAGAAGAATCTCAAAAGACGCGGCGCGACCTGCGACTCTTCACATGCCCTGACGACCACTTAATTTCGTTAATTGACCCGTTTATGACAACTTAATGCAGTCATTAACTCATTATTTTGGACGGCCCAATCAAATTCAAGCATTTGGGAGTTACAAATCCAAGCAATCATGGCATTAAACCCATGAAACTCCCATCATCATGAAGATTAAAGGCGATTAAATGCCTGATGGACCCTCGGTTTTCCGTCCTCTCCTTCCGTCTCGGAGGCTGCCTGGGTTTCGGCGGAGGAGGGAAAACGCGGGTATCAACTTTTTGTACGGGTATGCCAGATTTACTATTCTACTTGGAATTCGGAATGGTGATGATCCGGAGATTCACCTTCACAAGTAGAAAGGAAATCAATCATTATTTTTAACTTTTCAAATTGCATAAATATTAAGAAAAGAGACAAGTTTGTTTTTGAGAATGTCGTAGGAGGCGTTTTTTTGTTTGTTTGCCATGAGAGACGATTTTACAAAACTCATCAAATATAAAAGACAAGAATTGTGATTCCTTTTTGTCTCTTTAAACAAATACAAATTACAATAGAAAAGAAAGAAAAGGAATTGTGATTGTGGGGACACGTTCAGATCGACGGTCGCAAGTCATGTATGGACTTCGCCATCGTCCTTCAAATTAGAATGCTTGATGCTTTGATTCTTCGGCTTGGCACCAACCTCAGTTTTTTAAAGGACAAGGACCAAGAGGAGGTCCTATATCCAATGAAAAACCGAGTAAACAGGATAAAAATCCGCGTTTAAGCCATGTTGTAGAAGAAGGGGACCTTGGGGGGTGGCCCCCTAAGGGACTTTGATCACCTTGTAGTGCTTCTGACGGTAGAGCAGCAGGACTTCGTCAAGATTTCTTCGGAGGAATGCAAGTGTGCAGACCAGTGGAAAGTTGAAAAAAAGATCAAAGGTTGCAAAGTTGTTTTTCTCTTTGGAATGAACCTCCTTTTATAGGCTTTTGGTAGCCATGAGGTAGTTTATAGGCATTGATGGCCATAATGAGAGAAATGATGGTATTGATGAGAGGAGTTACAAGTTTTATTTTTTGATTTTGTAACTCCTTTTCTTGGCTTGTGATTGGCCGATGAAGGATAATGGGCATTTAATCACCTTTAATCTTTATGATGATGGGAGTTTCGTGGGTTTAATGCTATGATTGCTTGGATTTGTAACTCCCAAATGTTTGAATCTGATTGGGCCGTCCAAAATAATGAGTTAATGACCGCATTAAGTTGTCATAAACGGGTCAATTAACGACATTACGTGGTCGCCAAGGCATGTGAAGAGTCACGGGCCGCGCCGCGTCTTTTGAGATTCTTCTTGTGATCATCACAGGTGGATCCACACATTGTTTGATGTCAGATTGCGATGAAATTTTAGACATTGATTGATGTTGGTGGGCCGGTGACATCTGTCTTGTCGATTTCACGATCGGTCGGACAGAAAGTGTACTTTCTTGGTCAGCCGATTGGCGATCTTGGAGCGATCAGTAATGATTTCATGCTTTTGACGGCAGATCCGAGATGTCGGTGAAGATCAGTGGTTTTCAAGCATCAAAAATTGGATTTTCAAAAAATCACAGAGGCCGGAACACTCGAAACGCAAAAAGGATCGGAAAACGGGCCATCCGGCGAAAAACCGGCGACCCGGATTTGCAGGGTCGCCGGTGACCATGGGGCTTTGGCCCTTTTGGTTGCCGAGCTTCGTTTTCGGCCGTTTTTCCTTATTTTTCGTTCCTTTTTTCTTCTGTATTTTTCTTGACATTTTCCCTCAATTATTGACTTGATTTTCTTGGAGAAAACTTGACGAGAACCCGCGCAAAACCGGAGCACAAAGTTCCCCATTTTTCGGGAAAGCCGAAGACTTTGCAGCCGATTTTCCGTCAAGAGTCGAAACTAGGTCAAACGATGTCGGAATGACCTGAAAATTGAGGTGAAGCTTCTTGAGCAGTGGATAGGACCAACCATGGGCTTTTATTTTAGTTTTGAAACTGTTTGGGGTCTCGTCGATGCTTGACTTGATTTTACTGCGGGGAAAATGCCGAGCTTTGATATGTGGTCAAACGATATCCGATTGACCTGAGATTTGACAGAGAGCCTATTGGAGTCATGTAGAGACGATCCATTAGCTCGGCTTTGGATGTCATGGTCCCAGGGTGCTCCGCCGCCGGTAGGCTTGATTTTCGTTCAGAGCGTCGAAACCTGGTCAAACATCGTCGGAATGATCTAAAATTCGACGTGCAGCCTTTTGGAGGCATGTTGAAGCCACTCATGTGTTTTGTTTGATGAGTGATGGCTTCGGTGGTTTTCGCTGCCCGGAGTCTTGGTTTTGCTGCTCGAGCGTTGATGGAGGGTCAAACGTTGTCGGTTTGACTTGAAATTTGGCATGGAACCCTTTGGAGGTATTTTGGAACCATCCGTAGCCTCTGATCGAAGTTTTGGTGTCTTCGATGCTGTCACCGCCAGAAGCGCTTGCTTAGCTGTCGGAGAAGTGAAGTTAGGCTAAACGATGTCGGAATGGCCCGAAACTTCATGTGTACCCTTCTTTTGGCCCGAAACTTCATGTGTACCCTTCTTTTGGCTATCTTGAAGGATCTTGCAGTTTTTGTCTGATTTTGACATGATATGATGCTTGAAGTAGCTTTGCCTGTTTTGTAGCAGGATGCAGCTTCATGTGGCTTCTTGATGTTGAGGAGACATAGTGACTTTTTTTTGTGTCAACAATGCCCATTATCCTTCATCCGCTAATCACAAGCCAAGAAAAAGGAGTTACAAAATCAAGAAATAAAATTTGTAACTCCTCTCATCAATATCATCAATTCTCTCATCATGGCTATCAATGCCAATAAACACCTCTTGGCTACCAAGAGCCTATAAAAGGAGGTTCATTCCAAGAAGAATGCATGAATCCCAAAGGTGATCCCAAGCCTCGAAAATCCAGAAAATTCAAGAGAGAGACGAAGTCCTGCTGCTCTGCTACCAGAAGCACTACAAGGTAATCAAAGTCCCTTGTGGGGCCACCCCCCCAAGGTCCCCTCCTTCTACAACATGGCCTAAACGCGTCTTTTCAGCTCGTTTACTTGGTTTTTCATTGGATATAGGACTTCCTCTTGGTCCTTGTCCTTTAAAAAACTGAGGTTGGAGCCAAACCGAAGAATCGAAGCATCAAGCGTTCTCATTTGAAGGACGATGGCGAAGTCCATACATGACTTGCGACCGTCGATCTGAACGTGTCCTCACAATCTCCTGAGAAGGTAGATTCATTTTCTTTCTTTTCTATTGTAATTTGTATTTTTTTAAAGAGACAAAAAGAAATCACAATTCTTGTCTTTCATATTTGATGAGTTTTGTAAAATCGCCTTTCACGGCAAACAAACAAAAAACGCCTCCTACGGCATTCTTAAAAACAAACTTGTCTCTTTTATTAAATATTTATGCAATTTGAAAAGTTAGAAAGAATGATTGATTTCCTTTCTACTTGTGAAGGTGAATCTCCGGATCATCACCATTCCAAATTCCAAGTAGAATAGTAAATCTGGCATACCCGTACAAAAAGTTGATACCCGCGTTTTCCCTACTCCACCGAGACCCAAGCAGCCCTCGGGGCGGAAGGAGAGGACGGAAATCCAAGGGTCCATCATAAGTAAAGGTAGCAAGGAATACTTATGCATAGTTACTAGTATTAGAAGCCAGAAACAAATACTAGAAAAACTAAGTGCACTCTCCTCAGGGTTATATTACACGACAATCTCCAATGTCAAATCACATTCGGTTATGAGTAAAACAACAAAGTCAAGCCCGAAGCTTAAACTAAGGTCGAAGCTTAGTGATCCTAAGACTTTAAAGCTTTGTTGAGAAAAATTGTAGATAACTCATTTGGGCAGTCCTTAAAGAACCATCAATGGACCGTACCTAGTGGGTACTTATGTACCCCGTGTTCACAAGGAAAATTGGTCACCCGACCTTCTTTTGTTAAGGTTGCATACGAATCCCCATTTTGCAAAGGATACAAGGTGACGTACATTTGTGGACACATAAATCCCCCTAATGAACCTTTTTGGTATTTTATGGTTTTGATTGATGCTTCCACCCGTTGGTCGGATTTTTGCTTACTTTCAACTAGGAACGTAGCCTTTGCCCACCTATTAACTCAAATAATCAAATTTAGGGCTCACTTTCCTAATTATCCCTATTAAGTCTATAAGACTTGATAATGCAGGCGAATTTACGTCACATGTTTTTAATGATTTTTCTTCATCTCTAGGAATTGTAGTTGCACATCCAATCCCCCATGTCCAAACCCAGAATGGGTTAGCTGAATTTATGATTAAGCACATCCAACTCGTTCTAGGACTCTGTTGATGCAGTCCAAATTACCAGTTAGTGCTTGGGGACATGCTGTGTTGCATGCATCAATGTTAATTAGACTTCGATCCACGGCCTATCATCAATTTTTTCCTGCACAACTTATATCGGGACATCAACCCAACATTTCTCACTTGCACCAGTTTAGTTGTGCAGTTCAAGTCCCAATACCACACCCAAAGTGTGCTAAGATGAGATCACAACGTAGATTGAGAATCTATGTAGATTATGACTCTCGCTCGATTATTCGATATCTAGAACAAATGACAGGAGATGTCTTCATTGCTCGTTTTCCAGATTGTCAATTCAACGAGACAATATTCTCGTCGTTAGGGGGAGATAAGATAGTTCCCGAAGAACGTATGTTCTTGTAGAACAACCCTTTCTTGAAGAATGACGAGAATTAATATAGATTACTTCCACTCTGTCTCATCTGGATCCATGAACTTCACAATGTGAAAATGAAGTACAGAGAATTGTGCACTTACAAGAAATTACAAACAGATTACTTGATGCATTTAGCGATGTAGCAAAGGTAACAAAATCACATGTACCAGCTATGAATGCACCTATTAGGATTAATGTCCCTATAGGATAAAGTCAAAATACAGCAGTAAAAGACTCTGCAATACGCCAGAAGTATGACAGACTTATAGGTTCAAAGGACTCAGATCCCCGAAAAATGAGACATGAGCAGTCATCATCATGTCCTTCCAACGAGGCACGTAACGCTCCTGAAGAGGTTCCTCCCGAAGAGGCACATAACACTTCTAAAGAGGCTATGGTAAAACCCGTTCTCTTTAGAATAATGGAAGTGCCTGATGAGACTTTGGAAGCTCTTGAAGAGGAACCGGTACTGGATAATGAAGAGATATCTATACTTCACAATTATTCAAGAAAGAGATGAAATAGAAATAAAATCGTCATTGATGACGCATTTGTATATGCAATAGCTACACAAATATCAAAGGAAAATGATGATGATGATTGGGATATATAACCATGTACTATAAATGAATGTCAACAAACAAAGGATTGGCCAAAATAGGAAAGCACCATCAAAGCAGAGTTAGAGTTTCTCAATAAACGTGGTGTGTTCAGACCTATAGTACAAACCCCAAAAGATGTTAACTTTGTAGGTTACAAGTGGTGTTTGTAAGAAAATGAATGAAATTACCAAATATAAGGCACGATTAGTGGCACAAGGCTTCCTACAGAAACCTGGGATTGATTATGAGAAAACATACTCCCCTGTAATGGATACAACAATATTCAGATATCTGATAAGTTTAACAGTTTCTTAAAATCCAGAAATGAGACTCATGGATATTGAAAATGGTTAATTGTATAGGGACTTAGACACAGAAACTTACTTGAAAGTCCCGGAAGGATTTCTTTGCTTGAAGGAAAGCCAAGGAGTACGTACTCAATCCAATTAAGGTGATCATTGTACGGCCAGAAATAATCCGGGAGAATGTGGTACAATCGTCCTAGTGAATACTTGTCTAAAATAGGGTATGAAAACAATCATATTTGCCCGTGTCTATTTATAAAGAAATTCTTGAATGGATTTGTAATAGTAGCAGTTTATGTGGATGATATAAATTTGATAGGGACTGCAGAAGAGCTCAAAGAAACTGCTAACTATTTAAAGAAAGAATTTGAAATGTAATACCTTGGAAAAATGAGATTTTGTCTCGGCTTGCAAATTGAGATAAATTCTAGTGGGATGTTAGTCCATCAATCTAATTATACAGAGAAGGTTTTAAAACGATTTAGTATGGACAGGGCACATCCATTAAGCACCTCCATGGTCGTCCATTCTCTAGATATAAAGAAAGATACATACTGTCCCATCGAGGAAAATGAAGAAGTACCGAAGTACCATACTTAAGTGTTGTTGGAGCCCTGATGTACTTGGCACAATGCACTAGATCGGATATTTCATTTTCTATGAATCTACTTGTTAGATATGGCTCCGCACTAACTCAAAGGCACTGGACTGGTATTAAACACATCCCACGATATTTGCGTGAAACAACTGATATGGGAATATTTTATTCTTATGATCGTAGAAATTCCAGTATTGTAGGATATGTTGAGTCGGGTTATCTCTCTGATCCTCATAAAGGTCGATCACAGAAAAGTTATATGTTTCTTAGTGGTAATGCCGCCATTTCTTGGTGTTCTACTAAACAAATTTTGGTAGCTACTTCCTCCAACCATGCTGAGATTTTGACTATTTATGAAACCAGTAGGGAATGTGTATGGCTTAAATTTTTAATTCATCATGTTCGTAGTTCTTATCAATTAACTTCTACTATAAGTATCCCGAACATTATCTATGAAGATAATGAGGCATTGCATAAAACAGATTCGAGAAAGCTTCATTAAAGGAGACAAGACTAAGGATATAGCACTGAAGTTCTTTTTCACTCATGAACTTCAAAAGAACAATGAAATTGAAGTCAAGCAAGTTTGTTCGAGTAACAAAACCTGGTTGATATGTTTACAAAATATTTGCCAAAATCAGTATTCCAGAAGTTTGTATATGAGATTGGCATTCGTAGAGTTAATCATCAAACTATGTGAATGATTGCTATTATTAGGGGGAGTAGTTAATCAGGGGGCATCCTGAAGTATGCTACCAAGGACATCTGTGTGCTATACTATTTTTTCTTTTCTAAGTTTTATCCCATTGGGTTTTCCTAGTTAAGGTTTTAACGAGGTAACATTATGCACATCCAACATTAGTTCAATTATCTTAAAGAATGTTTATACTATTTTCCCCTTCGCTTTGGTTTTTTCCCATTGGGGTTTTCCTTAGTTAGGTTTTTAATGAGGCATCTATCATTGAGTGGTGGTCATCCAAGGAGTAGTGTTATGAGATATGGATCATGGGTGGATGCCCACATGAGATGAATTAGGGTTAGAATCCTATTGTGATTAGGTTTCTTAAATTAACAGGTTATGTTGCCTATAAATAAACCTCTTCCATTGTACTTATATACATACTTGAGATAATAGAAAACTTTGTCTCTCTTTTCTCCCTCTAATCTTCTTTCTCTAAGTTTTCTCCTTTTCTAATATCTTAGATAAAATCAAAATTTCTCTACAATCATTAATATTTGTGGAATTGACCAACACTTGGTATTATTTTTTCTTCCTTTAACAACATTTCATTTGCCATTTAGTCAAAAAAAAAATGTAGCCAAAAAAAAAAAAAAAACAAAAGAAAAGAAACAAGCACTAGCTAACATCCTGCGGATAAATGCATGGGGTTGGATTCAAATTGGATGGGCAAGTAGAAAATAAGAATAATAATAATAATAGACTCAACCCAAATCTTTTTACCAAAAAAAAAAAAAAAAATCATCCTATTTATTTGCTTTTCAATTGAACATCAACCCAAAAGTAAAAAGGTTAACCCTAACCTTAAATTAGTAGACTGAGCTAGCAAGTAGAGTGAAGAACTAAACCTCTTGCTTGGCCCAAGGGTGTTAGTGTCATTCACTAAATAGCTGTCAACCAAAAGATCAATACCCCTAGTGTCATCCACGGACAACTAGTTGGCAACCCCATTTATGCCACTCTTCCCACTTGTGGGCTCTCGTTCCCACTTATGTGCGCTATCTTGGGTCTCTACTCCCTTGGTTGAGGTACCCATAGAAAAAAAGAAGAAGCCAAAAGATCAATATTAGAAATATGGTAAAAGCCAACAATTACAAAATAGTTTTTAGCCACCTATAGACTTTTGATATAATTAGGCGAAAGGAAAATGATTACATAATAAATCTCCCTTGCACGCCCTTGTGCTACACACACCATCCAAATTTCTACCCTTCCTAATACATTTCCAAAAGGAATATAAGAGTTCACATTGGTACTGTAATTGATTACTCAGCATGTCAAATGCCCACAATGTATGAAAAGGTTATTGCCAACCACTAATCAATCAACTGGTAAACCTGTTCTATCATATGCCAAACTACGGCGAAATACTTTCACAAAGTTTGGCAAGTGGGATGTCCAAGGAAAACAGGAAAGAAATGTTATGATTAATTAGGCATCTATAGAACAGTAGAACACCAGTCATATTAATGCAAAAAGGTAAGGGTGAGAGAGTGCATGAGTTCAAGTCTACAATATGCCAATATATATATATATATATATATATATATATATATAGGGAGATGCTCTTATGAGAGATATCTATCACCTTTTATGCATCTATAGAATGGTAGAACACCAGTCATATTAATGCAAAAAGGTAAGGGTGAGATAGTGCAGGAGTTCAAGTCTACAATATGCCTATATATATATGAGAAATATTCAAATGAGAACTAGTTCTCACCTATTATATGAGAACTTTTTTGCGGGGCTCAACTAGCAACCCATCCAAACCTAACAACCAAAAGGGAACCCCCTGGTGTCACTAATCCCAAAGATTGGCACACATCCGAATGGACTAAACCGTTGGATCGAGGGTTGAATATTTTTTTGAATATGAAGCCATTAAACTTGTGGGCCACAGATGAAGGGGTTAGGGGCATAGGTTTGGGGTCAAACTTGATACTTGGGGTGGTCTCACATAGATCTTTCCATCCCCCGTGGTCCCATCCCCAAATGGGGCCCACAATTGGGCCCCACAAAAAAGTTCTCACGTAATATGTGAGAACAGTTCTCACCTGAATATTACCCTATATATATATATATATATATATATATCGGAGATGCTCCTTTGAGAGATATGGGTAGGGGCCCTCACATTTAAGTTGTTGGCATATATATCTTTTTTTCCATTTTGGACGGCTAATAATGTTTGATGAGGCTCTTTTGTTTTAATGTATAACTAATCTAAAAAGTATTGTTATATATTTTTATAGGACCATACTAAGCTACACCTTTATGCCAAGTATCTTTTAATGAACTTTTGTACCATAAGAAGTATTGTTGTTAGACTTAAAACAAATAAATATTAAATAAATCCTTTCTTATTTCCTATAAAGGAAACCCATACAAGTGGAAACAATGGCGTATCTAAGGTTCGATCGGTAGGCTCAGACAGGTGACAAGCGGTGTTGCCTATCAATTGAGCAACACATTATTGTCTGATTATCTAGTTGGTCGGGCACCTTGTTCCTCACCTACCTGCTAAGGCTTGATTTTTGTGTTCCTTCTCATACAGGGCCATGCTTCTTTCCCATAATTTTTTTTTTGATGGTAGGCTTATTTTCCATGCTTGGGTCTCCCACGGGTTCCACCTTTCTTACCTATAAAATAAAAAAAAAAAAGCACCAATCTGGAATGAGGCATATGCCAAAATGGCAGTCTAATTAAAAATAATAAAAGAAAATTAATGTGCAGACTTGGTACGGATTTAGCAGAAAGCATCTACCAAAATTGGCAGCAGTCTTATCAAAATTTAATAAAATAGACGATGGACTGACTTTTTGTTGGTGAAGCACGATTACAGCCTCTCCTTCTGATGCCCAGCAATGTTCAATAAAATTACTTTTTTTTTTTTTTTTCGTGAGTACCAGCATGTTTGTTAGTACTAGCATGTCTATTTGGTTAAAGCAATGGCCACATCTCCGAAATCAAATATTCTTTGCTCGGCACCTAAATCAGTAACGGGCCCACTTCTTATACAACCCGGTAATTGGTCAAATTTTACAAAGGAGAAGAGAGACCATCATTGATACATATAGCATGTGATTCACTCTTATATGGTTTTTAAGAGACCAGATCCTCTAAGGCATTGACTCAGAGAAACCTCGAGTCAAAGGCCTGCAACTCAATATTTGGGCACATTCATTGATAATATGAGCCCTTCAAAATAAGAGCGTATACCAAAAAAAAAAAAAAAGGCGCGCTTCCATCTCACGAGATATCTCAAGATTTTACTTCAGTAGGCGTTTGTCCAATCGCAAAATTTACCCTTTCCTTATGAACATGATTAAATAATTTTCTGCATTATTCATTAATCACTTCTTTTTTTATCAAATGGTCAATCTTGGACCAAATCCTAATGGGGTAAAATTTAAGGTTACCACATAAATTGAGAGGAAGCCTAATTTGAACGGCTCTAATTTTCTGTAGGTGGGCTCCTTTGTGGAGTTCTTCTCCTTTAACTAATATAAGGATATCTCTAAGTCAAAGCCTCAAGGATACACAGTCTTTATTTATTAATTATTCTTTATTTAATCATGCATTTTACAAATAATTAACCTAATTGTGGGCACTACTCTAGTTGAAATGAATTTAGTCCAATGCTGGAAGGGAGATACATCTTATTTTTACTAGTTAAATTTAGAAAATATAAGAAAATTGATCAAGAAAGTCTTATGCATATTTATTAAGGGGCATTTGGGCGGAGGTCCCTCAACTGTGGTTTTTATTGCAAATGGCCAACAATATTTTATCGTACTGACAGCAGTCCTCTTGTAAAATATAATGCACTGAAAAAGACAAAACGCCCTTGTACATGTCAGCAAAAGCAGAACTCAGACAAATTTATCTGAGTTTTGGCAAAACTCAGATAAATTTGCCAAAACTCAGTAATAATTCAAATGAACTTCTCTCCTTCCAAGTTCTGTCTATGTTTGAGACCAATGAGAGTCTCGCCAGACAAGCTTTTGCAGAAGCTTCCCTTCTCTGTTTTCAAGAGTCAGTGGAATATTATGAGGGGTTACACTCGTTCTTGAAGAAGGATGATCCAGTGACTCCATTCATAGCAGAAGTGCATACAAATCTACGAGGAATTCAAGTGGTGGATAATTTACCAAGGAGAACTGAGTTGGAGCTGTCTTCAAAGCTAAATGGCCCAGCTGAGAAACTTGGTGACAAAATGAAAAATAATGAGGACCATACTGTAGAAAATAAGAGTATCTCCTTAAGAGACTGTTTCATGCGTGCAGAAATCATTTGCCTGGATGATATGGGTACTGTTTTAAAGGTACAGGAGAATGCCACTCAAGTGGACATAGTTAAAGAAGTGGATGCCAGCATGAGTTGCTTGAATTTGGTGAATGTGGGTTATCGGATGGCACCACTTCACATAGCTATTTGTTCGAAATTCAGAAAAGTTGTTCAAAACTCAAATAAATCTGTTTGAGTTTTGCTAGAAACTCAGATAAATTTGTTTAAATTTTGCCAGAAACTCAGATAAATTTGCCAAAACTCAGATAAATTGATTGGAAAATTTATTTGCCTAGTTTATCAAAGATTCTGGAAAATTTATTTGAGCTTGGTGACACTAAAAGTCAGCACACGAAAAATCAGATTCTAATAAAAATCGAAATCCAAAACAAGAACACTTGATGACCATGATCTAATCGAGAAAAGAGAGAGGAAAAACATGCAAAAGAGCAAAATGCTCTCTTTCAAATCAGTTGTAGAGAGAGAGATTTGGAAGAGACTTCATATAAAAGAGTAAGATAAAGTAAAACCATTTCGATCTTTAAAGAAATGAAAGAGAGAGAATCGGAAGTCATGGTGGCGACGGAAGGTGCTCTGCAACAATACTCCACAACCATGGAAAGGAAAGGAAAATGGAAAATGAGAGTGAAGAAGAAGGAAGGAGTTCTCTGGGATAACAGTGAATAAGAGAGAACTTGGCCTAGGAATGAGGGTTGAAAGGGGCAAATTAGTCATGAGAATATATGACGTGGTATATTAGGGACCTCTCACCAAAAGACCTCTAGCTATTTGGACTATAGACATTAGAGAAAAAGTTATTGGAAATGGTCCTCTAGCTGTCTGGACTACCTTAGAAGACAGTGCTCAGGGACTGTTGGCTAATTTACCCTGGGGCATTTGGGCGGAGGTACCTCAATTGTGGTTTTTATTGCAAATGGTCCACAATATTTTATTGTACTAACGGCAGTCATTTTGTAAAAATAACGCACTGAAAAAGACAAAAACGCCCTTGTACACGTCAGCAAAAGGAGAACTCAGACGCAAAACTCAGATAAATTTGCCAAAACTCAGCAATAATTCAATTATAAAACAATATATGCCAGACCAAATTCTAATATAAAATAGTAAATACCAAACATTTCTTCCTGACCACACACTTAAATCTCATCTCCATTCTAATTAATTTCTTTTCATCAAATCTCATCTCCATTCCAATTTCTCTTCATCTTGGGTCCTGTAGGCCCTTCCTCCTCATAAATCTCTTTTGGGAAAACCTTAACCAGATTCTCCAAAGAAGACTTGAGTTTATATGAAACCAATTTCTCCACCACATTTGACTCCTTGATGTAGCTTATTGTAGGACCCCATTTCCTAGCATAGTTTATCCATGGAGGCTCAATGATCGAACCCATGTATTTTGCAACCACAACCTCAAAACGAGTTCCTATGTCCATCCTCACCTACGTTTGCATTATAATATTTTGGGGTGGGCCCCACAAAGGTGTAGTTAAAAATTTTGCAATTTCTCAAAATAATATATTTTTATATTATATTATAATATTTGGGGGTGGGCCCCACAATGGTGTAGTGAAAAAGTTTGTATAAGATAGATAGAAAGATATAATATTTTGGGTGGACCCCACAATGGTTGGGTGAAAAAGATATTATATTAGTATTATTATGATATAATAATAATATATTATTCTATTTTATTATAATATTTTGGGTGGGCCCCACAATGGTTGGGTGAAAAAGATATTTTTATTATTATTATGATATAATAATATATTATGATATTTTATTATAATATTTTGGGTGGGCCCCACAATGGTTGGGTGAAAAAGGTATTATAATATTATTATTATGATATAATAATAATAGTTTATTATATTTTATTATAATACTTTGGGTGGGCCCCACAATAGTTGGTTGAAAAAAATTGGCAACTTTGCCTCTTTCGTAAGGGTAGATAGAAATGAAAGAGATAGAGAGATTAGGGCTCCAATCGTTAATATTAGTGAGGGTTATTACGGAAATTTTAAAATTATTTTAAAGTCCTAAAATGTCTTACCGCTTAAGATGTTGGGGTCTTAATTCCAGGAGCTGGATTTTGACCTCCTAAAATTAAGATAATTTCGTCTTAAATAACAAGACGTCTTAGCGCTTAAGACATGTTGTTATTGCGTACCAAACAATCTTATTTAGTTTTTTTGTCTTAGCGCTTAAGACACAAGACATTAAGATCCAAACTTAAGATGATCCAAACATTACCTTAGTCCGATATCAAATAAAAAGGACTTTAAATGAGTTTATTGTTTTCAAACTCGGATAAATCTTTTTTGGTCTAAACTCAGATAAATTTATTTGAAACTCAAAAAGTTGTTCAAAACTTAGATAAATTTGTGTGAGTTTTGCCAGAAACTCAGATAAATTTATCTGAGTTTTTGTACAGTTTATCAGAGTTTCTACGAAATTTGTCTGAGCTCGGTGACACCAGAAGTCAGAATATGGAAAATCAGATTCTAATAAAAATCGAAATCTAAAACAAGAACACTTGATGACTATATCCAATCGAGACAAGAGAGAGGGAAAACAAGCAAAAGAGCAAATTGCTCTCTTTCAAATCAGTTGTAGAGAGAAGAGAGATTTGGAAGAGACTTCAGATGATGGAGTAAGAGAAAGTAAAACCGTTTCATTTTTGAAGAAATGAAAGAGAGAGAATCGGAAGTCATGATGGTGTCAAAATGTTCTTTGTAACGATACTCCACAACCATGGAAATGAATGGAAAATGGAAAATGAAAGAGAAGAAGAAGGAAGGAGTTCTCTGGGACAACAGAGAACAAGAGAGAACTTGGCATAGGAATGAGGGTTGAAAGGGGCAAATTAGTCATGAAAGTATAAGACGTGGCATATTAGGGACCTCTCACCAAAATATCTCCAGCTGTCTGGACTATAGACATTAGATAAAAAGTTATTGGACTGAATGCCTTAGAAGACCATGCTCAGGGACTGTTGTCTAATTTACCCTAGTTTTAAAGGGTCAATCTTATGTTGGAACCCACTCTTATTGGGGAGTTGGGTACCTTATACATGAGAAGGTGTTTATTTTGAGCAGCTTTGATTTCAAAAGGTGGGCCCACTAAAGAATTCTGCTTTTTAAAGTCAAGATTTCTTTAAGACCAAAATGATACTCCACTAAAGAACTCTGCCTTTTTTAACCAAAAAAAAGGACAAAGCCTCTGAGGATCTGGACTCCTGATTCAAATGGCATCCCATAAAAACTGTGTAGAGTGCAGGAAGATCCGGCTCCCACATACATTCCACTTATTGTGTTTTTTTTTTTAATATCAGAATAGGTTTTTATCTTATGACTTATGAGTCTATGACTTAGTGAATTCTGAGTAAGAAGAGTGAAACTGTACAGTCGGACCACTATTAAAAATCTGAGCAGTGAGGCACGCAAGATGACTCGTCATATGTCAAAATCCACAAATTTCACTTTAATAGAAGTTTGCCCCTTATAAGATCGACCATATTGTTATGACTAAAATTATTAATTGTTAATCACTACTTTTTTTTTATAATATGTTTCATTTTGCTGTGAGGTTTTTATTTTTTATTTTTTATTTTTTTATTTTATTTTTTATTTTTTGGGTTCTCAGCTTAGGGGGGCTGGGAACCAACTCTTGGGTAAAGTGAGGGAGTCCTTAGGTGCAGAAAGTAGACCTATTTTGCTGTGAGTTAACACCTTTTCAAATAAAATTTGAAAATAATCCATACATGGTACGGCCGTGAGGGCGTTCATTGGGTGACTTAGATTTTCACTTAGATGGGCCTCACTAAAGAGCTACTGCCCCCTTTGACTCACGAATTCTTGAGTTGGAGTGGATCCAGAGAACGTCATTTGTTTATTGTGATTGACGCACACAGCTTTGGCCTTTTCTTCCTTTTTCATATATACTTTTCCTTTCACAGAAAATAGTAGGTGCAAAGGAGAAAAGCAAAATTGGAGATGCGTTGCCAACACTAGCTAGGGTAATTAGACCAATAAGAGAGCCCACACAAATGAGTATAAAGCCCCGGATGGAGTTGCCCACATATAAAAAAAGACCGCCCGTAGTGGGATGTGACCAGCATAATTAGAAATCCAACTCTAAACAGGGGAAGTGCTCCTATGAGAGATACTCTCATAAACTTTATGAGAAATGGGTGGGGGCCCTTATTTTCATATCCACTCTCACCAACTTAAATATAAGGATCCCCAACTTAAATGTGAGGGTCCCCACCCCTCTCTCACCAAATTGGTGAGAATGTCTCTCGTAGGAGCACTTTTCCTCTAAACAGTTGGGTGAAATGGATGAACAAACACACTCTTAATTGAGTGATGTTGGCCGTGTGCCAGCACACACGTACTGAGAGATCGATTGCTTGGTCTTCAAATTTAAAATATCATTACTCCATACCGTCCAACTTAGTCCTAAAACTGATAAACAGAAAATGCATTGATAAAAGGATAAAAAGTTATACAGCAAACATTAATGATGTGTTGGGCCCCACCCAAATAAAGGGCTTGTGGACTGAGGTGTCCATCCAATTAGGAAAACAATATAAACCGGGCTGACATAAATATTTGTTCTTTCTTCTTTCTGTACGATCTGACCAACTCCATGCAAGAATTCCTGTTGGATTAAATAATAGGCTAAGGTTATTTGATGGGGTTGATTTTCTGCGCCAATCCGAAGCAATGATAAACTATTTTTGTTCGTGATCTACTCTCCCTCCCTTGGATAGAAAGATAGTTAATTTCTTCAGGAAAAATGATTAGCTACTTCATCCGTACAAAACAGGACAATCACAATTTAAATCTAAACCTATTTTTGGGAGAGCATGAGCTTTGACATTGTTCCTCAACTGTCTCTTCTTGACGTGATGTATGCCCTCACAAAGTGGGAAGCACGAGATTTACATTTGACTAGAGGCTCACCTATCAATTATTAATTCATTAAAATGTTGGTAGTGGTCACTAGCAAACAATCCTTGAGTGATGGTGATTGTAAGTGGTCCAAATACGTTATTCCAAAGGGCCTATGTGCTTGGTCATCCAATGTGGGGGCCACTCTCTTATTATTCTAGCAAGTCAATAAAAAAGTTGGAAAGTTTGGTGGAGGTCCCTCAACGCATGACTTTATGGAAAATAGTCCACAATCTAAACTCATGCAACGAAAGGTCCCTTTCACACATTTTCATACATGAAATGTCTAATTTACCATTTCTTTAAACCATATTATATGATTGGTGCGATATCCCATTAATAATGGTCAACTACCATTTAATTGGCTACGATTAATGGAATCTCATTAATGAGATTTTCAAATAAATTCTAAAAACACACAAATATATTTCAAAATAACGCAAATAAATTTCAAAAAACGCAATAATTTCAAAAATAAAATAAATTAAAAAAAAAGCAATAAATTTCAAAAGAACGCAGATAAATTTAAAAAGACGCAAATAAATTTAAAAAGAACCAAATAAATTGTAAAAAATATAAATAAATTTCAAAAGATGAAAATCATATTCAAAAGATCCAAATAAATTTCAAAAGATCCTAATAAAACTCAAAAAGTGTAAATAAACTTCAAAAGACGCAAACAAATTTCAAAAGATGTACATAAAATTAAAAAAATAAAAATAAATTAAAAAAAACGCAAATACATTTTCCAAAAATAAGATAACCCAATTTTCCAAATTTCAGAAAAAATTGACAAAAACTCAAGTATTTTTGTCAAAAATCAGTTAAATTTATTTCAAAAAATAAAAATAAATTTCAAAAGACACAATTAAAATTAAAAAACACAAATAGATCTAAGAAAATACAAATAAATTTGCCAAAAATATAGAAAGAGTCGTTCAAAAACTCAGTTAAAAATTTTTAAATGGAGATAAATTTATCAGAAACTTAGCTGTATTTTTCAAAAACTTAAAGAAATTTGCCAAAAACTTAGATAGATTTGTTCAGAATTCAGATAAATTTGTTTTATAACTCATATAAATAGCCAAAAAATCAGATAGATTTGTTTAGAATTCATATAAGTTTGTTTCAGAACTCAGATAAATTTGCGCAAAACTCAAATAAATTTGACAAAAAAAAAAAAAACCAAAAGCTTAGATAAATTTGACAAAAACTCATATAAATTTGACAAAAACTCATAAATTTGTCAAAAACTAAGATAAATTTGACAGAAACGCATTTTAGAGCTCAATCCACCTTTCTCCATCACCATCCTCACCACCCAAACCTCCTTCAACATCTGCTCCACCTCTCTTTACATCCGCAGCGTGGAGTCATCCTTCCCCTCCATCACCTTCATCCACCTCCCTCCCATCTCCCTCCCCATAAACGACTCCACTTCCGAGCTCAGTGGAAACTGACTCAACTGGGTCTTGTCTTCTTCCTCTTGTGTTATGTTCCATAACTCTGCAACCAGAAGTTTGGGAATGGTAGTCTCCGCCTGTTTTTTTTCAATTTCGGGTGACATGGGGCGTGGCGCAGTGGTCTCCGATTGGCGAAGAACGACGGACGGTGGTGAAGTAGTCCAAATCTAGACTATCTTCTCAGGTGAGATGGAAGCCCGGAGCCTTTGTTTGCTTCGCTTCCGGTTTCTGCACCAGCGACCGAACCAAAAATCCCTGAATCCTCTTCTCTATTCTCCTTCACAAAAAAGAATATGATCTCTCTTTGTGCCACAAAAGGACAAAAGTCCTATCTTTGACCAACTTAACAAAGTTTCAACTCTTTCTTGTTTCTATTCCTAGGAACCAGACTGAGACCACTTTTGCAGCAACACAACTCTGCGTAGAAATAACAAAGAAACGGTGGTGTTGAATTCTGTGCATAGAAATAACAGAGGGAGAATACAAGATTTGAAATTTAAATTCCAAAATTTCATGCCTAAAACGGTTGAAAGGGCAAATCAGTCACGAAATATGTGATCGTGCGAATGTAGGGACCTCTGGCTGCAAAATGTCTAGTTGCGTGGACCAGAGTGCTTAAACAGAAATCGCGTGGACTAGAGCTTTTACACATTTCACTTCAAAGACTTATCGCTAATTTACTCAAAAAACTTGGTCAAACAGGCCAGAGTTTACTTTTCTTGATGTCTTTATGAGTGAATATGGTGGGTCCAGTTTGAGAACTATTGTTGATGCTTTACACATCTCATGAACATGTGTTGGAAAATAGCATATCAATTTATTTAAGTTTGGGCTGAGAGACTTTCAAGGACTAATAACATTTCAATATATTACAATAATTCTTAGTATAATTTCAATGAGATTTTGCTTGAAATATTTATATTTTACAAATATACATTTTTTTTAAAAAATTTATGTCACTTATTTTATTTTTATCATTTATCTTGAATTCTTTTATTACTTTTGAATTTGAAAATTTCCGGATTATTTCCTCTTAAATTCGGTCTCCAGTCCCCACGAAATGCAAAACATCTGAAAACGTCACTAGATTCGTTGGGTCAGTCTCTACTGTTTTTTCTCTCTTTTTTACATTCCTGCACTTAAGCCACAGACATAAAAACTTCGTTTATTACATGATATCTGTCTATTTTTAATCACTTACCTGGTTTACTCAACCGAAATTGCTTATGAATCAGTTCTGCCTTTTCGCAAAGAAAACAACATTGTCCACATGACATATGGAGAGATTACATTGTTGACTAAAAAGAAACCGTGTTTTCAAATACGTTGCCATCAAAACTAATAGAAAACAGTCCGGTGAATGTTGGATATATTACGATAAAGACGAGTTCATTTCAAGTTAGAAATAAGAGGATTTTACTGGAAAATACCCAGTAAATGTCCGTCGCACGGGTCAGTGCCCCGGATTTTTTTCACTACGGCAATATGCCTCCCTCCAGTTTTCCCTTTTTTTTTATTATTTTCCCCGAGCGATGCTAGCGTCACTTAATTTAAAATTAAGTGACACTATCGTCGCAATTCGTTCTATTTTCCCTTCCCCTAAAGTCACTTTTTCTCATCTATAAGTGTCCGTTTTTTCTTCATACGTGCTTACATGTTTTCGCTCAACAGACCTTCCATGCCTAGAATGCTTAAATTCTCCTATCTATTGCTCATCTCATTGGTTGTTGGCTTCCATTTAAGAGGTTGGTGCACATTTTTGTACTTTTTTGACATGTTTTCGTTCAACAGACCTTCCATGCCTAGAATGCTTAAAATCTCCTATCTATTGCTCATCTCATTGGTTGTTGGCTTCCATTTAAGAGGTTGGTGCACATTTTTGTACTTTTTTTGACATGTTTTCGCTCAACAAACCTTCCATGCCTTGAATGCTTAAAATATCCTATCTATTGCTCATCCCATTGGTTGTTGGCTTCCATTTAAGAGGTTGGTGCAAATTTATGTAAATTTTTTGACGCTGTTCAGTGTATTAATAATAGTTGCATGCTGTTCGGAATCCATTTCCTCATTTCCCGCCCTCGAAACCCCCATTTTCTCATCTAGATATTTCTGCATCCGATATATACGCTCATGCTTTTCGTACAACAGAACTTTCATTGACATAATCATGCAAATCTTCTCTTTACTGCTCATCTTAGGGGCTGCTAGCTTCCATTTAAGAGGTCGGTGCAAATTTCTTTACATTTTTTACACTAATCAGAGTATTAATAATATTTTCATGCAATTTGTCATCCATTTCCCCTCGCCTTGTATAATACCCATCACAGATAACTTATATTGATGGCAATGATGTGGGCCATTTGGAGCAATGTCCTCCGAACCCCAGATAATAATCTGTTAACCCATCTCTTTACTCTATTTTGAACTTGTTGGCAGCAGTCTCATCCTCCAATATGTCTATGTATGTGGAAATTGGAATGGTTTTTCTAGAATCAAAATAAATGCATTGTTTTTCAAGAGCAATGAAAGTACACTTACTGATTTCTACCATTAATGAAACTACCATTATTGTTTAAGATGTAACATACATTTGTAATTTCTTCTACATTACTGAAATGTTATGTACAGTCTGCTACTGCAATTCTCTCTAATGGATATTCGTTCTTTAAATGATTAGGATGCCGGGAGATGAATTAATAGTCATATTCCACTATGAAGGGGATCTTCAGTTTGACATGATTCACCCAGCATATAAAGGTGGGAAGCAAAAGATGAGGTCTATTCCAAGCGATATAACATTTAAATCGTTAGTTAAAGTTGCTACTGAAGCATCACATTGGGAGGTTAACTCCGAAGACATAAGCATTCGTTATCTACATCACAATGGTAAAGTGTTTTCATTGGTTGGCATCGAAGATGATAACGATATTAAGTGCATGCTGACACTCTCCAGTGTTGAAACAAATGGGATTTGTCTATATATCAACATAACATCATTTGGTTCTGGCCTTGGTATTGGAGAACAACGAAGGTACTCCATGTGACATTATTTTCTTAAGCAAAACATTCATGTCTGTGTAATACATTATTAATTCAGTATCATGTACCTTTTAAAGGTCGCATGGGTTGAATATGGATATGCTGCGAGATGGTAAATGTGCTGTTAAAGCTAGCAGTCGTGATGCAAGTCAGAAGGCTCCATCAGAGAAAGACACAAGATGTTTTACTGTAAACTTCGGTGAAGATGGCGACATGCACTTCTCCTCTAACCCGAACTTTGTGACCGATGAGCTAGCACAGGAGAGTGAAATCGTCTTTCGAAAGTACCTTGATGCAGTAGAGAGTGATGCTGATGTAGAAGCCATCGACGTAGAAGACAATCAGCCCAGAAGTATAACTATTAGCGGTGCCCTCAAAAGAGCGACCGTGGGTGCGAAATCATATGTTGCGGTGCCACCAACCCACATGCGTGAAGTTATTTTTGAAGATACCGTTGTTCCAGAGGAGTCTTACCCTGGAAGTAGTATTCATGGCGGTGCACTCAATAAAGCGACCATGAGTGCGAAATCATATGCTGCGGATCCATCAACCCATGTGAGTGAAGTTATTTTTGAAGATACTGTGGTTCCAGAAGAGTCTGACCCTGGAAGTAGTGTTGATGACTTTGCACTGAATAAAGCGTTCGTTAAAACAAAATCATATGTTGGGGAGCCATCAACCCATAGGCGTGAAGTTAATTTTGAAGATAACATGGTTCCAGAGGAGTTTCCTACAGAGTTTTACTATAATACTTCTCGCGAGATCTGGCTTGGGCGCGAGGTTCCGGATCGCGAAAATTTCAGGAGGACTATAGCTAAGTTTGCAATATATAACAACTTCACGTTGAAGTATCTAAAGACGAGTCAGTTCAAAGTCACAACAAAATGCAAGGACCAGGACTGTCCATGGCGCATCCACGCGTCTATAATTGAGAGTGGACCATGGTTTAAGGTTCGAACCTACAACCCTGTTCATAAATGTTCAAAGCCAATGATGGGTACAGCAATAGGCAGGCATCATCAGAGTTAATTGCGGAGTACATTCTGGAGAAAGTTCGTCTAAATAATGATTTGAGACCCAAGGAGATAATGAATGATTATCAGATGGAGTTTGGGGTTACTATATCGTATAGGAAGGCACATATCGCTAGAGATATTGCACTTCGTACAGTTCGAGGTTCGTACGAAGATTCATTCAAACTCCTTCCGTTGTATTGTGCAGAGTTGAAGATGATGATACATTACTAATCAAATGGTATAAATTATTGAGAAGCTATAATTGCCTACATGAAACTAACGTTATCTGAAATTTCTTTTTGGAAGACTTTACCTGATAATTGAGCAACATGAAATGCCTTTTTCTTCGAAAAGTGACATAAATATGACAGCAAACACTGAGCTTTTGAAAACGCACAAAACAACAAACCTTCTCCCCAGGAGCAAAGATCTAATTCTAGACTCTAGAATATCCCTGTGAGGTTGCCGTACATGTCCTAGATTCTTTACAAGTATTAATATCTAGTCTGAAGTGGGCCCCAACAGCTCTTGCAAGGCCTAAAACCAGCTTACTTTGGGCTAGATTTGGGCCGAGTTTCTGCACAGTAAGGCTGGGGCAGGACCTATTATTTGCCTCAGTAATTAGATGCACTGTATATACTTGTACCCTAATTACAACAAAGGCTCTCTAATATCTTTAGAAACTTGGCCTAAATGGACAACCCTCTTTGCTTGCTTTAAAATCCATAGCAACTGAATGAGAATTAAAGATAGATTTTGGAAAACAACCATCAAATAACACGTTTTTTTTTTTTTTATTATTTCACTTAGAAAACACATTATATTTGATGTCCATTTTTAAAAATTCACTTTTAATCTTCTTTTTCAACCACCCTATATATTCAATTTCAATGAATTCTAATGCAAATAAATATCGCCTTAATGATAAAGTATTACCATTGACAATAGATAGCAATTGCACTTAAGTCACAGCTACATGGTCATGACGCTAGTGCAAATAAAAGTCAGATACGGTGGAAATGATTGACCCAAGCTCGCTGTTAAATGGTTCGAAAACTCGACTTACTTGCCCAGGCTTGGCTGACAGGTTGAGTCTACTTGATAAAAAAAAAAAAAAAAAAGGCACCAAGTCAAACAAATTTGACAAGTCCACTATAAACTGTTACCTTCACTCAAAGTTCTTTATAAGCCAACCAGCCTAATCCTGATCTAAAGATATCTAACGAAAGGGCTAGTTTTGACTTCTTTGCCGTCTCCATATCATTTTCTATTTTCTCACCCAAACTAGCAATTTTCTCTTTTGAATCTATACTGCTTCACTGTAGATATGAAAGGTTGTAGGAGTCGGATTTGATTATTTGACTAAAATTTCCCAAAACATGATTACAAGCAATCAACAAGTAAAAACCTTTTGTAATTAGCTCATGTTAGCAATTTATCTACAAGACACAAATAGTATCACTAAGAGGAATCAATAGTAACTAAGACTGATTGGGCGGTAGTCCACAATTTTCCATTTTTTGGAAAAACTAGGTATTCTTATACCCCAAGAGAGCCTGGAAATCTGAGCCTTTTGCAATCAAAACAAACCTAACTGTGATGCTTTTATCTAATACTGCTTAGAACTCTCTCTCTACACACACAACACATTTCAAGATCTATAAATAGGGGATCCCTCTTGTGTTTAGTTCATCAAAGAGAAAACAAAAATAAGTTGTTTATCACTACCATTGGCCTATTAACAGCCACCTTTTTATCTTGGTTAAGTTGTTTATCACTACCATTGGCCTATTAACAGCCACCTTTTTATCTTGGTTAAGTTGTTTATCACTGCTAATGGCATCCAAAGGTTGGGTTCTTCTCCCTCTCACCTTATTCCTCTTTACTCTACTCATTGAGTCCCGTTCTCCTCCCTCTGCCCCTCCCCACTATCCCCACAAACGTCATTAAGCTGATGTTCCAAATTATGAAGCAGCACATACTGAGCATAACTTGGCGCTGATTGTATACTTTTATTTTATGATTTAGCCAATGAGTTTCTTTCAGGATGTTGCCCACAAGTTGTTGATTCCAATGTTTTATGTCGGAAGTGAGTGTTGTTAGATTAAATTAAGTTGTTAAAATAAAAACTACATTGTTCCTCACTGTTCTATCTAGATAAACCCAACACACAAATCCTAATTCCTTGTAAGGAATTGGAATCAAAACCATTGCCAAATGAAAGTTCTTCAAACAACATAAGTAAAAATATTACACCAAAAATGTAATAAGGAAGTGGTGGAAAGATCATACATTGAAGAGAAGAAGAAAGATGACAGACAATCATAGAACAGAAACGAAGAAATTGCACGTTTGGTGATGGAATCCCATTTTCGGATTTTAATCAATCGCCAAACAAGCATTACGAAATGGAAATCATATGTCACAAAACATGTGGAAAAAAACAAAAAATACCATTGTGGATGTTTCGTCTTTGATACAAAAACCCACACAGAAATTGTTTTTGAAATTATACACAAATGTGCAAACGGAATCAACGGGCCATACCTTAGAGATGGTGTGCAATATCGGAGCAAGGTTGATACAAAGTATGGAAGGAAAGATGCAAAAGGAACAGCGGCGTCAACGTACTGGTGTAGAGGAAGGAGAGGGGAAGGAAAAATGGGAAAACGAAGGGTCAGAGGCCTATATGAAAGTGGTGATGAGTGACGCTCTCATAAAGGCAAAAAAAAAAAACCAAACGGGGTCTAATGGACCCCGTTTGTGCTGCGCTGTTTCCGAGGCACTCATACGTGCGAAGGACATTTACTGGGTATTTTCCAGTAAAATCCTCTAGAAATAATTAGGATTATTGATTATGATCGAATTAAGATTATTTAAGATTTAAGTTATACTATATGATTAGGTTCCATATTATCATATGATTTGGTTTCCAAATAGGGATGTAATTGGGTCAATTATTATAATTATATGACTAGCATTGTAGGCCGTGCTGAGCATGGCCGTAGTTTTCTACACTATGATTTTAAAATTTATAGTTTGAAACAATGAACGCCATAAATTATTAATTAAACACTCATTCAATTAAGAAATAGAGAAAAACTTTAAGGCAGCATTTGAAAATTAGTTTCTTAAATAAACTATTTATTGTACGAAATAAAAATATTTTTATTAAAGTGTCTATCTTATTTGGGTTGGGCTGAGCTTCAGGCTCTTTGCCCTTGAATCTAAGTCTGGCCCGTATCTTAAACCTACATAGATTTTATGTCTAAGTTTAACTCGTGTACCAAAACCTAAGGCTAAGGCCCAACCCAAATTAGGCTAGTCCTTGGTTTGGCTCGGCCCACCCAGTGCATGAGCACTCCTATCTAGATCATTCAATACACCCGTTCTTAGAATGGTCAATAAAACCCGTACAAATATATCATTTATTTCTTATAAATAAAAATAGAAAAAATAATTTGATTTCATAAGTGTAGACCATCCGAGATCTAAAACACATCATTAATGTTTAAAAAGACCTCTATGTGCTTAAATATAGTCACTGATAGGGAGAATATTATCATCATGTGCAACAATCACAAAATAGAGTTTCTATTGATTTTCAAATAGAAATCAGATTTAAAAATGTTCTAAATTTATCATTATTAGAATAAATTTCTAAATCAAAATTAACAATAAAAAAATATTTCACACATTATCTACTTTCCATTAACTTTTAGATATAAAAGAGATTAAGAAACATGCTAAATTATATCATTTTTAAAGCAAACCCAACATTATCAATTGAGAAACCCTATTTCCAATATCAGAAATCACTAACCCCAAATTTGAAATCCCTAATTTGAGTTTCATAAATTTCTAATCCAATAATCAATATACTCCCAGTTCCAAAAATCCTTAATCCCAAATCTAAATCCCTAATTTAAGTTTCATAAATTTTTAATCCCAAAATCAAAGCATTCCCAATTCCAGAAATCCCTAAGCCCAAATTGAAATTCCTAACTAGAATTAAAAAACCCTATTCCCATTTTAAGAAATCACTAATTCCAAATTTGAGAACTCTAATAAGAATTTCAGAAATCCCTAACCCTAAATTCAAAATATTTGCAATTCTAAAAACCCCTATCCCAAAATTAAAACCCCTAATCAGAAATCTAAGAAAATCTCACCTAAAGTTCGAAATCCCTATCTAGAAATCTATAGAATTAAAGAATCTTAAAAAAAAAAATTCACACCCCCAATAAAAACCATAATCCCAATTTCAGTTTAGAGAAAAACTAATAAAAATCCAAAAGTTTAGATAATATAATAATAAAATAAATAGTGAAATAAAGGCTCATTAAAAATTTAGAATTAAGTTTATTTTCCTAAAAAAAGTGCCATTTATGCCTTGGAAAGCACCGTCTAAGCTTGTTTGGAGATTTTAACGGTGAAAATTGAATGACTCATAGCTGACTTTTAGTGGTGGGAAAAACTGTTGCTAAAAGTGAATTTCTCCACCGCTAAAAATCATATTTCTTGTAGCACCTATCTGGATCAATCAATATACCCGTGCTCGTTGCTTAGATGATGAGAAAGATTATGTTAAACTTCAAAACAAAAAAAAAAAAAAAAAAAAAACTAAAAGAGGTAAAACAACATTATATATGATAGGAAGAAGAAAACTATTATAGATGGAGAGTCTAGATTATGTGAGACTTTGGTATTTAAAATTGAGGTGCGAAAGGTTGATAATAGGGGTGTTCATGGCTTGGGTTCGGGTGAGCCGTTCATGCTGTGCAATATCCAGGCCCAGCCCAATTCTTAGACCATTGGCCTAAGTCTGGCCCTTGTCAAACTCCAGATATAATTGATAGGCCGAAGCCCAGCCCACCTGAAAAAGGTTAAGCCCGGGCTCGGGTATATCATGTTTTATTTAAAAAAAAAGTCTTTTTCTTACTACTTAAAGTTGTAGATTAGTTTGTGAGGTTCTATGTTCGTATGTGAATGGGCATGTATTTGAGTCACCTCAATTAAAAAAAAACTAATTTTTGTTTAACTAATTATCTTAGCCGGGCCATACTGAGTTTGTGCTCTTTATCACTAAATCCAAGCCTGAGCTGGACCTCGACAGGTCAAGTCCATGATCAACCTTGATAAGGATTAAGGAATCTATATCATATATGGCACTTCTTATTTGAGAAGTTAAAGACAAAATCAATTTAGAATTAAACCTAAATCTTTGCAAGGCATGAGCAAAGAAATCTCCCTAATCAATAGAAATAACTGTAAGAGGGGAATTGAGAGTTCAATTGAGAAATTAATTGCCAAGCTAACCCAAAGGTCACACCAAAGCCAGCCCAGCCCATTTACAAAATGATAAAATGATAAAATCAAGCATGAAAGATTAAACTTACAATGGAATTACAATCAGAATTGAAGCTACTGAAGTTGATATTACTTCATGAACATCTATCCTCATAGCCAATTAAACTCAAAAGTAAACCCAAAATTTGTTTCCCTTCTTTTTTCCACGATGATGACTATACTCACAATCTCACATGTAAGCAGCTTTTAACAAAATTTTACTTCATAGAAAGATCTATGTTTTCCTTGTATCTTGAGCATGTCTTACATCCAGCTTTATAAGAAGCCAAACAGTTTTCCAGCAAAGAAAAAAAAAAAAAAAGAAAGAAAAAAAGAAAAAAGAAAAAAGCAGCCAAACATTTTTTAGATTTTATGCATGCCATGGCTTAATCTTAATCACCAGATGGACACACAACTACAAGATGGCACCTACACAACTTTCCATGTAAAGAAAGAACTGAGCAGAACACTTGCATGAAAAAATCAAACTAAAAACTGTGCACCATATGTCCTATTTTTGAGTTCATAGGAGAAGACAACATTAACACTTTCACAAAACGTTTCATAATATATAAGTATTATAATGGACCATGCACTACACAATTAGACTTGAAATCAAACTAAATTTCTATTAGGTTGTCCTACAAACTAATTCTTGTATACAATTCAGTTTGTTCAGCTAAAAGATATGGTGTTCAACCCTTTTTTAAAAAATGATACCATTTTCCTCGAAAAGGTCAAAGCAACAAAAATGATGCCAGATCATGTCCAGCAACCAAACAGGTCCTATGTGTTCTCGATTGAAAAGGAATAAGGTGGTTACCATCTAGTTAACATTGTTGGTGAATGGTTAGGGATAGATGAAGTCACCATCAATGCTGCAACTATTCCCTCTCACTGAAAAGAAGTGTGGCACACTGAATTTAGCAAGATTCATAAACTGTGACTCGCTGATTTCCGGAAGGGATCCCACTGTTGACAAGTTCTAAGCCCTGAGCAAATATGGTACAAGATTATAAGAATCAGCTCTGAGAATCACTTTATGGAGCCATTCAGTTTACTTTCTTCCACTATATACAGGTACAATGAGTAATCTGAAGATCCAAACAGGCCAAGAAGCGTGTAATCCATCTCATTACAGATCATCCCACAAAATGGAAACAAGAAATGGCAAAGATTAACTAAAAGGGCAGGAACCCAAACAAGACATTGATCCCAATTACACATTCAAAAAGTAAAATCACAAAATCTTCACTTCAAAAATCCATTCATATTCAAAAAACTAAAAAAGGAGTACCAAAATTACGTGGCTCTTTCACAAGCTAAAATGTTGCAGCTACAGCCTGCTTCCTCAGAGCAGCTTGAATACCTGAAATTTTGAAAAGAAGAAAATCCAAGTGAATCAATTGAAATGAAAAAGAAGGAAAACAACCAAACAATACAGACATTCATAGCATTTCATATACCTTCTCTGAAAATAGTCTTGAATCGGCGGAGGGTAAGAGCGAGAGAGACAGAGGAAATTGGGGGTAGAGAGGGACCGAGCAGAGGTAGCGGCGATCGGTTCCGTGCACACACACACACACAGAGAGAGAGAGAGAGAGAGAGAGAGTGCAGAGAGCAGAGATAGAACAGAAAAGGGCAAATGCGTTTGGAGAAGACAACCAAAAAAGGAGTCGACCGGAAAGGGGGTCAGAGATGGCTTTGGAGAAGACGACCGGAAACAGGTATGGGTTTTTGGAGACGGAGAGAGCAAGAGAGAGAGCAGAGAGAGAGTAGAGAGAGACCGAGAACGAGAGAGAGAGAGAGAGAGAGAGCAGAGAGAGACCGAAAGCGAGAGAGAGCAGAGAGAGACCGAAAGCGAGAGAGAGAGAGAGAGAGAGAGAGAGAGAGAGAGAGAGAGAGAGAGTGACCGACAGATCGAGCGAGAGAGAGCGCAAAGAGATCGAGAGAGAGAGAGAGAGATCGAGAGAGAGAGAGCACAGAGAGAGAGGGACAAAGGAGAAAAGAAGGATTTTGGTGGCGAGAGAGGGAGGGAGAGATTAAGGGCTTTACCGACGTTTTAAATTCGTCGATAAAGGTCTCTCATTTTCCACTTTCCCTTGAAAATAAGCTAATTCTAAAATTGATCTTTTACCGGCAAAATTAAAGCGCAGGCAAAAGATTAATAAACTCATGACGCCAGGAGGGTGAACTTTGTCGGCGATCTAGGCATTTCGCCGGCAAGAAATGTAGCCTTTCCCGGCGACACTAAACTTATCGCCGGTAAAACATACCCTTTGCCGGCGAAAATAATAATTCACCGCTAATATTTTAACTCGTGCCGGCGAAAATATATAACTTTCCCCGGCGAAAAAGGCTTTTTTGCCGGGGAAAGTATAACTTTCCTCGTCGTTTAATGACTGCGCCGGGAAAAAACGCCGGTAAAAGTGCAGATTGTTGTAGTGTCTACAGTGAAATACTATTAAATTAGTATATCATTTATAACATCAAATACTTTACTATTATATTAGATATTAAAATAATAGTATTTTAATATTAAATTAGTAAACTGTCCGGGAATTCATAGAAAACTGTTTAGTCACCTTATATTTAGTGATGTCAAAATGCTCTCCAAGTTAGAAGAGATCGTGAAGCTCCATAGATCAAACAAATCACGTAACTTTCACAAGTAACACATCTCCAGTTCTCTTTTACTTATTTTTGTTATGATAAATTTGATCCAATTAATAAGAGAGTCCAATAGGTCAGGCAAATTAAGGCCCATACCCATTACGAACCGGATTGAGCACATCTCCACAGGTCAAGCACTTGACACAAATCGGAATCCTTTGAGTGGCACTTTTCATGCTGATAGAGACTACCGTGTCACCGCGGGGCACAGTTTGTATTAAAGCTTATACACAATCATTATGAAATTCCCAAGCTTCTTATTTAATTTTAGAAATGAATTGGCCACAGATTTGTCCCTTAAGCTGACCATGAGTATAAATCTTCAATGCTCTTGCAGACCACTGAAGTCCAGTCCCGCGGCATAAACTACAAGTGTTCAAGAGCTCTAAACTTCCCTCGAACGAAGAAAAGGGCACGATCGTTATTTTAAAAATCTTGGGGTACTTTTGACAAATTGCTTCATCTATACGGTTCATACTGAAATTTCTTGGTTTTTTCATTCCATGCTTACATTTAAGAAATAGACAATTTTATTTTGTGAAATCCAACTTTGAACAAATCAATTACTACCCATGGAAAAAGAATATCATGTTAGTATCTTTCTCTTTTTTTTTTTTTTTGCATGAATTCTATCATGTCAGTATCTCTCTCTCAAAATTTCATCTTTGTTTCATTGAACCTGAATCTGTTTCATAATATGCTAATTTATAATATAAAATACTTGGAATTAGTGCCTTTACAAATGGTAGTTGGTGTAAACGCAAGCCTGCGATTAGTTACAGCCTTAACCATGATATTAGGCACACTGATTTATGTTCTGAAATTCTTGGATTTATTGTCATTAAAAATTCATATAAATTAATGAATTGGGTACTGGGTGTAACTACAAGCCTGTGATTAATTATAGACCCAACCATGACGTTAGGCCCACTAAAAATGATATAAAGTTTATGTTTAGATTTTCATATATTTCTTACGGTGCATTAATTAAAAATCCATACCAAATTTAAGTTTATGAAGTATAAAATTTAATTTTATGGACTATAAAAAAATAGCTCACGATCTCATCCCAATTCAAAGTTTAGGTTGCTAAATGTTTACTATTGACAGACCAAAAATGACATAGGATTTAGTGCCTTTCCAGATAAAACAACTCAAGGGATTGGGTAGTGGGTCTGGCTACAAACCTATGATTAATTCGATACCCAGGCATGAAATTAGGCCCACTAATTTATATTTAGAGATTCTTAGATTTAGTGCCATTTCAAATAAAACAACTTAAGGAATTCGGTACTGGGTCTAAATGCAGGCCTTTGATTAATTAGAGACCTGGGCATGATATTAGGACAGCTCATTTAATTATGGGTTTCAGTAAGAATTTATGATGAATACATTGTAGTCATAGTATTAAGTTATGAATGCTAAAATATCATAAAATGTTCAAAATCAATAATCTTTAATTACTACAGGGTCTAACTGCAAGCCTGTGATGAACTAGGGACCCAAACATTATATTAGGCCCTAAAATAATATATATTTTGAAATTCTTCATTTAATATATTTTTCTGTCGAATAAAAATTTTTATTGAGTCGTAACCAAAAATAAACATCACTCGAGAAAAATATACATAAATAACAAAAATAACTATAAATATGTACCGAAGGCAAAAGTAGACAAATTACAACTGCAGTTACGGGTATAGGTAGTTAATAACGCGTGATTTAATTTTACATTATATAAGGGATGTCATAGGGCCTTCTGGTTGTGGTATGCAACAAGCCAACAATTATCGGGATGGATACCAATTCATTCGTACAATAATTGGTAAATGTATAGATCTTCAATATCTACATAACTCAATATCATATCTAATCTTTTTCTACAAGAATAATAAACAATTGCCACCACTCAATTCTAGGCGCAAACACCTACACTGTGAGTCACATCAGCCACTCGATGCAAAGCGAACAATATCATCCGGGGAATATGAAAAGAGTCATGCAAATGGAGGCAAGACGTATAAGATCCACAATCTTGCGTTCAAAGCGACGACATCATTCTCATTTCAATGAGACATTGGGCAACAGAATGGCTTCATCGTCTAATTCCAATGTGACGTAAGGCAACAGAATGGCTTCAACATCAAGTACTGAATATAACTTATAACTACTCACTGTTATTACCCGACAATACTAAGATTTCTAAGGCTGATAAAAAAAATTTATTTACAGGAAATAATATTGTATTCTGCTCGAGGAGAGAAAATATCACCATGCGTTGGAGCTTCTGTTCCAGAGTTGCAATATGCTCTCATTGTAGAGTTATTTTGTGGCTCAGTGAAAGAATCAGAAACAGTTCAATTTCAAGACCAAAGTTTAGTCTGTGCTGTCATGGAGGACAGGTGATGCTGCCACTACTGCCAAACACGCCTGAATTTCTACAGTCTCAATTCCTTCAGTCTAGATTCATGGAGAAAATAAGAGCATACAATTCAATGTTGTCCTTCATGTTAATGGGTGAAAAAAATTGATTGCACGGTGCTTGATGGAAGAGGACCATATCTTTTCCGTATAAGTGGATCAAATTATCACATGATCGGTTCATTACTACCTGCACCTGGAGACATGCCTAAGTTTGCGCAGCTGTATATATATGACACGGAACATGAAACATCCAATAGATTAAGGGTTATTCAAGGAAGGGGGGATGCAAATGATTCAAATGAGATTGACTTAACTGTATTGGAAGGCTTACAAACAATGCTAAATGATACTAATCCTCATGTAATACTGTTCTGGAATGCAATAGATAGGTTGTACTAAAATGGTAATCAAAATCTGCATGTCCGGATTCTGCATTAACGTAAAGGAAGACAGTATGCAAGACCAACCACAACTGAGGTTGCAGCCATCATTGTTGGAGATGAAACTGAAATTACAATGAATCGAGACATCGTAGTTAGAAAGTTAGATGGAAATCTCCAGAGGTTTAACTAAACACACCCTTCATACATGCCGCTCCAATACCGATTGCTCTTTCCATATGGAACTGATGGATGGACAAAGTTCATAAAGTTTGCACCTGGTTCAAACTATATGTGTGAGGGTGTATCGATTAGAGAATTCTATGCATTTAGACTAATGTCTCGGGATGGTGAGGGAACGTCGTTGCTTCAAGGTGGCCGACTGTTCTAACAGTTTGTGGTTAATTACTGTGCGGCAATAGAGCAGGAAAGGCTTAGTTTCATCAGAAACAATCAGAACGCTTTGCATGCAAATTTGTATCGGGCTTTACAAGATGCGGTCAACGCTGGAGATATAGATGCAACTGCAGTAGGTATGTGCCACGTTATTCCTTTGTCATTCACTGGTGGACTGAGGAACATAATACAACATTATCAGGATGCAACGGCTATTTGTCATATGATGGGTTTTCCAGATCTTTTTATAACATTCAATTTAACCCAAGTTGGCCAAAGATTCAGCAACAACTATCACGATTCCCTGGTCAACGCACTGAAGACAGGCCATATATAGTTGCAAGGATATTTTATATTCTGCTGAAACAACTGATGGAGGACCTCAAAAAAAAAAATTTCTTCGGCAAAGTAATTGTAGGTATACAAACTCAATTATCAGCATACTTTAATTGCAAAATCTACTCTTAATTTTTGAAATTGTATTACTGTGTCCGAATGATTTTATAACATTCTATTAATTATGGAAATCACCCCACTTTGAACATATATTCATGTCATTGAGTTTCAAAAACGAGGATTACCGCATTCCTACATCATCCTCACTCTGGTTGGTGAGGACAAACCACAGTTACTGGAAGAGATTGATGACATTATTTCGACGGAAATACCAAGTGAGGTTGAAGATCCATTGGCATTCGCGACTGTAACGAGATGCATGTTACATGGGCCATGTTGTTATGAAAATACTAGTAAAACCCTGTGCTATGCACGAACCATGGACCACGAACCACCAAATGCATAGGCTAATACCTATTAAAAAAAGAACATATACATAACAAATTCAATTGGTTGGGTATTGTTTCTCTGTCTCTCTCTTTTCTTTTTCTTTTTTTTTTTTTGAATGGTAAAAAAAAAAAAAAAAAAAAAAGAAAAAGAGACAGAGTAACAATGATGATATTGGTAATAATAATGATTTAAAGCATTTATATTTCTTTTGCCCCACATTAGGATGAGATTGGTGGTAATAATGATTTAAAGCATGTATATTTCTGGGTGTGATCTCCGATTTCTGATTTTCCGTGAACAAATGGTGGAAGGATAATCATCCATTTAGTCATGTATTCAATTGTTGTTTTGTGATTTGGAGTAACTGAGAGGCACCCTTACTATCCATTCAGCTGATTTCACATGTTAGTTTGAATCATGTTTCACTTTTCTTATGATAAAAATTTACACAGGTAATGATGTTGCTTGGGGAGACAGGTTCTGGAAAGAGCACACCGTTCGGTTTCTTGCCAATTCAGGAGTTGCTTGCTGCCGATGGGTTAATTGCTACCATTCTTTCCTAGAAAGAGTTCAAGAAGAAAGAATAGGTGCTAGGCAGACAATTGTGTGGACTGTTATGCGGTTGAGGAAGTTATTGCTTTTTTTTAGAAAGTCACGCGGTTGAGGAGATTGGAGAGAGAGAGGGGAGTGGAGGGTAGATGTACAGTTGTCTTGATGTACACTTTTGGAATTATAGGGTGGTCCTGTTCAGACCTTCGAGTCTAACACTTTGAAATCATTTGAGCCCGTGCTTATGGACATTGCGAAAATTACTTCAAAAGAATTTGTGGCATGGGAAGACATGGGGCCACTCAGTTGATCATTGCGTCCTCCTCTCCTTCCATTCAAAGACCCATTTTTAAGGGAGGAAGAATCATTTTTCATAGTGGTCCTTTTTCAACACTTTTACAACAAACATCATGCGGTCCTTGTGTTCAATGTGCTTCACGTTCCCGTGGTAACATCTCTTTATGTGCTTCTTGTGATTTGTGTGGAGGAAAATTTCATCTGGGATCCGGGTGGATTCATGGATTCGGATCAAGTAGTGTAGGATTTTCCTTTCTTTGTAGATTTTTCTTTTCTTTTAGTAAAGTAGCTTCTTTCCCTTTTGCTTTCTTTGTTTTGTCTCACCATGGATAGAGATCGAAAAAGCTGCATCTTCAGGTGACTTCTTCCCCTTTACCCTCTTGTCATTGACTTTCCTCATGTTATATTTACTTTTTGCACCACATGCATAACATCGAGGATGATGTTCATGTTAGGTTAGGGGGTGGGAACAAGAACACTTTTCCATCTTTAGACAAAAGTTTTACACAATTTTTTTTTAATTTTTCAAAAATAAAAAATAAAAAATTCAAAAAACAAACTAAAATTTTTTTTTTGTTATTTTGTTGGTTCTTGGGAAAAAGGAAATTTCAAGAGGATTTTTATGAAACAAAGATACCTTGAACTTTGGAATTTTTGGTGCTTTGGGTAAAAAGGAGAACAATGGTTTACTGTTTTGTTTAAGGAAAGGATTTTTGAAAGAAGTGCTGAATTTTGATCCCTCACTTTTACACAGTCTGTATATGTTTTCAAAGTTTTTGAATGCCAAGCCATGATTTCCGTTTTTCTTTGACGATTGGATTGAAAATATGATCGAAAACCGACCCTTAGTTTTACAATTTCCTGGTTCATCTGGTTTTGTTGGCCACATAGCTGT
This sequence comes from Umbellularia californica, assembly GCA_028538565.1. Taxonomy (NCBI): domain Eukaryota; kingdom Viridiplantae; phylum Streptophyta; class Magnoliopsida; order Laurales; family Lauraceae; genus Umbellularia; species Umbellularia californica. The sequence continues at coordinate 44,940,534 of JAPQWN010000004.1, forward strand.
TGAATTAATTCGGGTACATGGAAAGGGCTGCCTATTATTGGGACCGTTAAAAAAAAAGAAAGAAAAAAAAGAAAAAGAATAAAAAGTGTTGAAAAGAATAAAAAGTTGTGTGGCTAGTTTGGGTCCGTAGCCTTTTTAACTTGAGCCAGTAAGCCTGTAGGGGTATTTACATACCTAGTGCCCTAAAGAAATCTGTTTTGGGAGTCATTGGGCTAATGGTCGTTACATGGGTTGCTTAAAAGCTTAAAGGACCTAGGCATTGCACAGTCACATGTGTGTTTTAAAAAAAATATATTGCGGCATTTGAAAAAAACAGTAGTGCGAAAGCCATCATGGTTGCCTTGAGAGAAATATTGTTTTTGTTGCTAAGGTTAGGTGGTCCAGAATTTTGGATTGAAAATTGTTTTCACGAGGATCTTGGCAAATCATATAAAGCTTATTTGTTTTTACATATACACACTATTTCACCGTGCATGATCAAATTAGCATGAATTCAAGAATTTCAGACCAAAAGATGGGATTTGTGAACCAAGTTTCAAATTTGGCTTTACTTTGAAAATTCCGAAAATCGAGAATATCCGGTGTTTGTAAATCTTCTTTTGATAAAGTTTCTTTGATTTAAAAAAAAAAAGTATTTTGTGGGTAAATTCACTACAAACCCTCACGAGGCACAACTTGTCCGCTAGGCTGAACCTAGGGGTTTAAGAGATTACTGCATACGCGAAATGCAGTCGAGAGTGCCAGCGAAAGTGGCGTTGCATTTATTTTCATATTCATTGCATTTCACTAGTTTTAGGATAGATTATGTCATTGAGGATTCCTCATTTTATATGCAGTTTTTGCTAGGGACTAGCAAAATGCTAGTTGGGGGGTTTGATGAGCCCTGAAAAGTGCACATTTTCATACACATTTTGAACATTTTAAGGGCTTATTGATATTAAATAGTTTTGTTTAGTGTCAAATCATGTTTTTATGCATTTAGGATCCATTGTAGTGCATTCATGCATAATTTGCTCAAAAATCACACTTTTTGCATAAATTCATGAAACATGCCATTTTTGGAGATTTATTTTTGGAAAGTCAATTATTTTGGGTGCATCAAGAAGGGTCCCATTCATTGTCCATTTAAATTTCTCACATAGAATTAGTCTTGAATCCATTTATTTTAATTTGTGTAGGAGAAATCAAGAATGGGACCTACATTGGTGAAATTTGAGAGAGATCAAGGGTAGGACATCTTTCATGGTGGACCCACATATCTTGGTATTTTTGGAAAGTTTGAAAAGTCAACAATGGAAAGCTAGATTTTTAATTTCAAGATCAAGAAAGGAAACTTCAGATTTGGTAAAATCTAATTCTTACTAAGTTTGAAAACTCAAAAATCAAAAAAGAAATTCAAGAATGGAATGTGTGTTAAAAGAGTTGACTAGTCAATCAATGAAGCTTGGAAGCAAACCAAAAATAGAAGGGGAGTCAAGAAACAAGGAAATAAAGATCCCAAGATCCCTTTGGATGACCACATGGGTCCCACACACCCCATTGCACAATTAACATCCCATATGTGCATAATTATTTTCGGATTTTTCAGAGGCAGCAAAATTAAAATGGTCATATCTCTTAATCCAGCCGTCGGATTGGTGTAATCCATACACCGTTGGAAAGCTCTTTTCGAGTAGATATCTTTAGAACCAAGATTGTGTCAATCGGAGCTAAAATGAGGAAGATGTGGCCTCTGAAAGTTTGTGCTATAATTTCCACTCGGGATTGCAATTTTGCACATGAAATCACCAAAAATCTCTCACTCACCTTGCTAATTCTTTGAAGAGTTGTTGGCTAAGGAAGGGACTTGCCATACAAAAAAGATTGCATGCTACAAACTTGGAGCAAAGAAGGAAAGAAAGAGAGCAAAAATCTATAAATTGAATACATAAGCACCCTTCTCCTCTCATGCTTAAGAATTGCTCACCTTTCACTCTAGAGAATTTCATACCATCTCTTTCTTTCTTGCCCTTCCATCTTAATTTACCAAGGGGATTCTTTCCAAAGGTCATATCACCAACCTTATGGTTTCAACTAGAAAGAGGGATTCTTAACATCCTAATATGTATTCTTGTGTTTCAATGTCATATTCTTTGTAAAGAATTTTCATGCTAGTAAATAACACTACAAGAAACTGCACTTTTAGCGACGTTTTCATAAATTCGTCGGTAAAGAGTACTCTTTAAACTCGGTAAAAGTCTGGCTTTCAAGTTGGATTTTTTTACCGACGTTTTTGTTAAATCGTCGGTAAAGGTGAAGTAGAGATTTAAACTAACTCATGGGAGATGAAAAAAATCAGATATTTTTACCGACGTTTTCCACAACGTCGGTAAAAGTGGTTTTTAGCGACGTTTTTCATAAAACGTCGGTAAAAGGTTAATTTTAGCATTAACTTAATTTGTAGGAAAGTAAAAAATCATAATATTTTACCGACGTTTTCAAAAACGTCGGTAAAAGTGATTTTAGCAACATTAAAAAAATAATGGACTTTTCCCCCTCCTTTTTTTCCCACTCCCGCCACCGGAACCCTTCTTTTCTCCTCTGTCTCTCTCGATCTGCTCTCTCTGCTATTTCTCTCACTCTCTCAATCGGCTCTCTCTGCCCACTCTCTGCTATTTCTCTCGCTCTCTGCTCTCTGCTCTCTCAGCTATTTCTCTCTCTCGCTCGATCTCTCTACTCTCTCTCTCTCTCTCACTCTCTCTCGCTCTCTCTGCTCTTTCTCTCTCTCTCGCTCTCTCTGCTCTCTCTCTCTCTTGCTCTCTCTACTCTCTCTACCCTCTTTCTATGCCCAAACCGATCGTCTCCCTCTCTCTCGCCGCTGCCTCTGCTCGGACCCTCTCTGCAGGTATTTGCATCTTCTGCTTTGGGGTTTTTGTGGTTGATAGGTTCATTTTCTTATTGTTACTCTCTGTTTTTTCTTTTCTTCAGTACTTCATTTTATTCTATTTCAAATTTTTTTTTTGGGTATATTGGTAAGGAGATTTGAGGTACTGATTTAGGGTATTGATTTCAAAATTATTATTACCATCAGATCTTCTTCTTCTTCTGCTTCTTCTTCTTCTTCTTCTGCTTTTGGGGTTGTCATTTGAAGATCTTTCACCTCTTTCTCTGGTAAGGAAATGACCCATTTGTTATTTTTGTTTTTTAAGTCTATTTTCCATGTTGGGTTTGTTCTTGAGTGGAAATGATGCTGGAAAACGGGTGTGTTTGGCCGAAGATCTAATAAAGTTTGGATTTTTATTGTTTTTTTGAATGACCCATGTCTGGGTTCATTTTTTGGTTGTGCCTTGATCTTATATTTGATGAAACCTGATGTGTTTCTGCTTTTCCATTTTATGTTGTTATAGTTTCTTTTGTGATGGGAATGTGCCCAAAAGGCTGAATTTTTCACTGTGCCTCTGATTCAAAATCCACAAGTGCATTTGTTAACAGTTTTGGAGTTTGGGTTCTTTGTGAGTGGATACGTATTCATGAGTTATGATCTTAGGTGCGTTCTTTTTATTTTCTTTTTGGTGGTTGTGATGTTGAGTGGTGTTAGGTGTTCTGTTGTGTATCTGTTTCTTTGTAATTCATTTTGAGATTTCCCGTTGCTGATTGGATATGGATGATTTCTGATTTGGGTATTTTTAATCTTCAGGGTAATAATAATAATATCATCCTATCTGGGTACATTTCAATTGTTGCTGTTTCACTGTTTTATTGTGTTTGGAATTTGGATTATGTAATTTCATAATGGCAGTTTTCATTGTATCTAGCTGTTGGGATCTCTTGTCATGATCATTAGTGGATTTACAACTTTAATGTGTTGCTGGGATATGAGTTAAGAGAAAATTGTACTTTTCTCGACATCGATGTTCGATTATTATTATTATTTTTAACCGAAGATACAAATTTTGGATCTTATTTGAAAAAAGTAGGAACAATGCATAAGAAGAAGGGAAATGGAGGACCAAGAAAAGAGAGCAAATCACATTATAGGCTGAGTTGCCTAACTAACAAATCTTCTTTATGATTTCTTAGCTTATTGCTTGGTTTGCCTATTAATATGGATAAATCCTTCTAGGTGTTCTTTTCTGTTCATTTTTCTCAAAATCTATAGATGCTGCTGGGTTTTCCACTGCCTGTTGAAATTGTTATAGACCTGTTCTACAATAACCATGAACAATTTAGCTATAATTACTCTTTTTGAATGGTATTTTTAGTCATCATTAGTTTATTACTTGCAAATGATAAATTGCACATGTAATCTGGCTCTATTGTTTCAAATTCTATAGCATTTTGTGGATGAGAAATGATTTCTATCATGATTCTGGCGCTCTTTTCAGATCTCTGAATTCTTCCATTTGGATCCCTACTTGTTTTTAACATCAATGATTTTTTTTTAATTACAAAAGTAGCTATGGGACACCACATTGAAGACCAAGTGTGGGTCTTCAGACCTTGCTCGTGTGTTTTCTATTGATAAAGGCTCATTGAAAAGCCTTTTTTTTTTTTTTTTTGTGGAGGAAATGACATAGGAATTAGGAACACGTATCTTACTCTATCTATTTCCTGCCATTCCTATAGAATAAATATTTTTTGCTTGTTCCAAATGCAGATATGGAGAGCAACACAAGTACAACTTTGTTTCCTTCACACCGTTGCAAAACTCTTCACCTGGTTTGTGCCAATTCCATTTCCTTCTGTTTTACTATTGGCCCATCAAGATTTGGATCAATCTATTTCACACTTACTCATACAGTAGTTTCCTTAAGATGGCATTTGTTCCTATTTTATTATCCTCACAAGCTTCAAAGTATTGCAGTCTTATGAAATGGTTACCATGTCCAGGTGAGACATGCACAAGGGATTCACAATGTTAAAGGAGAAAAGAACCATGAAGCATACCTGTCTCCAGCTCTTTTTGATGCACAGCTTACTCCCCTAGGTTGGAAGCAGGTAATAGTTGGTAGCTCTTGTGGTCTCATGCAATAATTTTGCCCCTGACTGTGATTAGAGTGTTTCGTTTTTGGAGAAATAGAATCTTTTTTCCCCTTTAGTTCCCTTTAATTCTACTTGTTCATGAGTGAGAGATGTGGAATTTGATTTGTGCAGGGATCCAATTTTTGGAATCAATTGGTTCAAGTTTTTTTCCAATGTTTATTTTAGCTTTAATGTTTTCTCATGCTTGTTTGAGTGTTATACTTATCCATGTCTTCTCCTAAATTGTCATTGTTGAGAGTCTTCATTGACTCGGGACACATTGTCAAAGGGGATGGGCCAGTGGAGAATATCTTTTGAGATAAGGATATATATTGAGTATTTGTTTTCTTTTAGGAGCCTAAAATTAAGAAAGAGTTCAGAGGTGTCTTATTTTAAGTAAAACAAGTTTTTACTTTGGATAGAATTTTTTGTTATAAAAGGACTCATGCTATTTTATGCAAACATGTATATGCATTTTGCTAGTTTCCTTTTACAACAAGAAGCTACAACTTTGAGTGTCCTTCATGCACATTATTCAACAAGAATATCACCCCCCCCCCCCCCCCCCCCCCACAAAAAAAAAAAAAAAGATGGTATTTTCCTTTCTTCAGCTATACCATACGTTTTTTAATAGGAAAAGAGATGAGAGATTTATTTTGCAACTTGTATGTTCCTTGATCATTTGATCAGGAGAGAAGATATCCGATGATTCAGGTTTCTCATTTTCTTAGAGCCTCCGATTGATCCTGCAAGGACGAAGTGCAACTACAAAGCTAGTTGTGCAAGGTAAAAATGGTATATTAAATGAACAACATATACAGCAAAAGGGTGGGCTTGTTTGCCAATGGAGATCTTGTTGAAGTTGATTCCTGAGCATGCAAGAAAGCAATGTCCCCACTTTGGATAGTGAGGATAGAATTTGTACTGAAACAAGGGTTTGTTTGTAGTGGTTCTTTATCTCTCTTGTTTTGTGATTTGTAATTATCCAGTTTTGACTTTTGAGAGCACAAGATGCATGAGATATATTTGGTTTTACAGGCAATGACATTCGGGTGGAAAATTGTAGTTGGTACTATCATCGGATTATGTGGAGCGGCATTTAGGAGTGTTGGAGGTGTTGGTGGGGGTGGGATTTTTGTTCCCATGCTTACTCTGATAATTGGGTTAATTTGATGCAAAATCTTCAACAGCTATATCAAAATGTACGAACATTCAGATAGCCACATCTCTCTGTTTGGATTTCCAAGAAGAATTAGTCTCCAAATTTTCATTATTCGGCATTTTGGGTGCATGTTTTAACACAAGTCCTGACCTTCTAATGTCAATTGTTGGCAGGCATGATCATGGGTGCAGCCGTTTCAACTGTCTACTTCAATCTTAAGCTGAGGCATCCAACTCTAGAGATGCCCATTATTGATTATGACCTGGCATTGCTTTTCCAACCCATGCTTATGCTGGGAATCAGTATTGGGGTTGCTTCCAACGTGATTTTTGCTGACTGGATGGTCACTGTCCTGCTGATCATCCTCTTCATTGGTAATTGTCATTTGATTTGTGCTGGTACCCCTAGGATTTTAAGAAAGTCCCTGATGAGTTCAGATATCTTACAGGGACATCAACTAAGGCTTTTTTGAAGGGTGTCGAAACATGGAAGAAAGAGACCATAATGAAGAAGGTGCTTTAACTTTATTGACATTTGTGTTAGCTTGCATTATTCTGTGGTGCAACTTAACGTCAGCCTTTTTATTTTTATTTTTATCCTTGTTTTTCATTTCAGGAGGCTGAAAAGCTGTCACCGTCAAATGGTAATCACTCTACTGTTTCTACTATTTTATAAACAGACTTGGAAATCAAATTTATTTTGAGCTTGGTGATGACCTGAGTCTGAGTTGACTCCAGAATTTAGTTGAAACTAGACTCTGGTAGTCGGTATATTTTATTTCTTGTTTTCAAATTCCGAAATTTGATTCATTAAACTGTTTGCAAATTGAAAACCTGAGGAAGTGTGCATGATTTTGTAGAGATTTGCTTATTTCCTCATTCTAGTGTGTTGCTGCATAAATGGTATTTTTCAAATATGCATCTCTCTCTCTCTCTCTCTATATATATATATATATATATATATATATATCAATCGATCGATCGAAGTTAGGATGTATATCTTTTGCATATGGCTACCGATGTTGTGGAGACTCCACTCCCAGTACATTTATTACATTGTGTAACTTTATGATAACATGCATCTGATGGGTCTCTTTTCAGGCAAATGCTGAGAAAAAACTGTTTCAGAAACTTAGAGCCCTTGGCTACATCAAACCAGTAACTGAAGGATCATCTTGCATATCTTCGTAACTGTAACTACGATATTGTTATAACCACTGCACAAGTAACAGTAACCATTCTCTCAGCTGATTGTTTTGAGAGAGCTCCCAATATCTTCATAACCATAACTACGGTATTGTTATAACCACTGCACAAGTAACAGTAACTATCATCTCCCAATATCTAATGTTTGTTTTTGTCATTGCAGATTAATTGACGCTTTGAGGTCGGTTGCAGACTTTTGGGGTGTTTTATGTTTTTTTTTTATTTGTATATGTATATTGGATATTTATATGGGACTGTATGATTATTGATTGTAATATGTGGTTAATGAGATGAATGATTTGATAAAAAATGGCTATGGTTGTTTGTTGATTTAGCAACTTTTGTTTGGATGCATTTTTTATATCGAATATGGGTACATGAACAGGTTTATTTTTGATACAGGTGTATAAACATGTTTACAGGAAAATTTATATTGAAAAAAAAAATATAGCATTTTAAAAAAATAAATTCATTTTTACCGACGAAGAAAAAACGTCGGTAAAAGTCATTTTATTTTTTTTATTCTTCTTTTTTCTTTTACCGACAAAAAAAAAAACGTCGGTAAAAGTCATTATATTTTTTTATTTTTCTTTTTTCTTTTATCGACGAAAATAAAACGTCGGTAAAAGTCATGTCATTTTTAATTTATTTTCTTTCATTTTTAATTTATTTTCTTTCTTCTTTTACCGACGAAGAAAAACGTCGGTAAAAGTATTTATTAAATTTTTAAAAAAGTAAAATACATTTGCCGACGTTTCAAAAACGTCGGTAAAAATCCAATTTTTGAGGTAAAATCTCTTGCTGACATCTTCTTACCACGTCTTGCCGACGAGAATATTTTCGTCGGTAAATTTTTTTACCGACGTTTTAGGGACTTTTGGCGACGAAAAATTTCTTCGCTAAAAGTGCAATTTGTTGTAGTGACAATTTTCGTCGGTAAAAGCGCAATTTCTCCCACTCTCTCTCGCTCGCTCTCTCTCTCTCTCTCTCTCTCTCTCTCTCTCTCGATCTCTCTCGCTCGATCTCTCTGCTCTCTCTCTCTTGCTCTCTCTACCCTCTCTCTCGCCGCTGCCTCTGCTCAGATCCTCTCTGCCGTTGCTGCCTCTGCATGTCTCCCCTCTCTGCAGGTAAACTCTCTTTCTCATCACTTCTCTTCTTCGTCTCTATCTAATATGGGTATTTGCAGCTTCTGCTTTGGAGTTAATAGGTTCCTTTTCTTATTGTTACTCTCTGTTTTTTCTTTTCTTCAGTACTTCATTATATTCTATTTCAAAAATTTTTTTTTGGGTATATTGGTAAGGAGATTTGAGGTACTGATTTAGGGTATTGATTTCAAATTTGCTTTTCACTTGGCTGTTACTTAACACAATTATCTCTCTCTCTCTCTCTCTCTCTCTCTCTCTCTCTATGCCCCATCAATCTCTGTTGTGACATGTGATTTCATCTTTATATGTAATATGATTAGTTGGTTGATTAGTTGCTATTTGTTGGGGGGTATGTTATATGTAATGTGAACTTAAGATATGCATGCTAGGTGTATGTTAAAATGCTTTGCAGAAACATTGGCTTTATCTATGTGCATCTGTTACTATTATCCAATCCTTCTTTGACTGAAATAGCCCTTAGGTAGTTCAAAGTAATTCCTGAACCCTCTCTAAATGATGCTGATTATGAATATTTTCTTATTGTTACTCTCTGGTTCTACTAGTAATCTGCATTTGATTGTTTTGCTAATCTTGGAGAAAAAACTTTTGTTTTGATATGATGAATATTGATATTGCCAACCTGGCATTTGTGAAACGCTTAGATCTGGGGCGTTTAGAGGCTTTGCAAGAGCCAATGTAACATGAGATTATTTTGTTGCTTTGTGTAAGAAAAACACCAAAGCTCAAGCTCAAGGTTACATTAATAATGCTCCTCCCGAAATCCAATTTGGAGGAGAACAAATCTGTGTTGATGTTCATTCATTCCACTTTGAGAACTATCTTCATGAACTCGTACACAGAATAACTAATAGTCGCAGATGGCAGTACCTGGAAAAGAAATGAGGTAAATAACAGAATTAGATAGCAGCACTCAAACATTGGATTTAAAACAAAACTAACAAGAAAAGTTGAAGAATCAGTTTTAAGAAATGGAAGAGAGTAGTGGCAGGGCTGGATCCTAAATCCTAATGCGCTTTCAAATGATAAAAATTGTTAAGCAATGTTGTGAGATATATTAATTGGAAAATCTTTTAGGAGACCCATCAAAAGAACACAATTGCAAGCTAAAAGTTGAGCACTACCAAAACTTAAAATTTGTGTCTGACTATATTCTAAATGTATTTCATAGAAGAGGGAGCTATAACTCATAGCATCCAACACCTGATTTTTCAAAGGATCACTAGTCTGTCATATTTTTGACACGCCAACAGTCCAGAGTGGGTATCGCCCACACTAACAAAACTCATGCTTCCTAAACCCGCCAGAGGGTGTGGAAGCAGCAATCTACAGTGCTCATATGTATGAGGCATTAGATCCCATCCACTCAGGCAATTGGGTTAGGTCATGTTAGCTCTCATGTGCTCTTTCTTGCCCCCTTTTTTTATGTCCTCCCCTTAACTTTAATTTATATATATATATATATATGTGTGTGTGTGTGTGTGTGTGTGTGTGTGTGTGTGTGTGTCTTGAGGTGCCTTGCCCTTTCTTGGATTGATTATTGAATGGAGAATACAAAGTCATCTATCTATATCTACTTACTTGGTATAATTGCCCCGTAAAAACTTCCAAGGATGCTCTCATATCTCTATGTGCAATCTCATCAAAGTCTTTTTCTGCAGATTGCCATTAGAGTACAAAACATCTCATTACCACCATTTGATAATTCCATTAAACTATTTTTAAGGACTGAAACCCATATGGGTTGGGTTTGAAGGCTAAGAAAGGTTAAAATCCAACCATAATCCACCCACTTTTTCCAATATGATTAATTAAAATCTAACTGAAGGGTACCCACACAAGGGGATAAAAAATAATAATAATGGATAAAGATAAGAATAAATTCTCTTCTAATTGTGATTTGGATGTGAGGATCACAAATCACAATGCAGGCAATTCAATCAATGACTAAGTGGGATTTTTTTCTTGGAATCCTTTGGAAATTCTTAATTAGATCACCTAATGCATAATTATATATCAAGTTCTAACTACTTCCACTTGACCACCTAAATTCAACTGATTCCAATTGAGGAAAATCTCATTTTCTTCCATGTTGGTTCTCACATGCCTTTCACTTGATTTGGGATGGAAAGACCCATATCTATACAAATCATCAGGTAGATGGATCCCATAAAAATAATGGGCAAATATTTCAACCATTCAAAACTTGCTGGTCCTTTGTCAAGGAAAGCCGGTGGTGAATATTAGAAGGGAGATGAAAGTTGACCAACCAAAAGCCCATACATAACTGATGAACACAGTAAGTAAATCAAGTTTCAGTAGATTGTTTTAACATTTAATGATTTTGAATTTTTTTTGTTTGTTTATGAATATCCAATGGTGGACATCAAGTTGTTGGAGTTTCTCATTACCTCATCTATCACTTGAAAAGATTTCTAATTTATTGCCTATCCATGGATAATGTGTTAAATTCAAAGTGTTTCGTGTGGTTTCTGTTAACTCTAGCAGGTTACACTTCGTATAAATTTCTTTCCTACTTTTCTTCTGTTGAAGCTGTTTTTCTTCATCTATAGGGTGGAGTTATAAAAGAACGCTGCTATGGTTGTGGTCGTTGCTTCCCAATTTGTCCATATGATAACATAAGTAAGTATGACTTTTTTGCAGATTTATTTTTTTCCTAAAGATTTACCTTCCTGTGAGCCTTCATGTGTACAACTGACTGTAAAGTTGCTTGTATTGCTTAATAGTCTCCTCGTGTACCATGTCTCATTCTGTGGGTTTTTAACAATATTTGTTGACAACTTGACATCTACTCTATTTTTTTTTTTTGAACTTGATGAACTTTTTCAGGAGGTCATTCATACATTAGAGATGCTTCTTCCACTTGTCAACTCCTTGAACAAGATGTTGTGGATGCCATTGAGATACATACAAGAGCAAGGTATGAAAAGATGTCTTTTTATCACTTTCTTGATCCTTTGATCTATTTATGTTGTTTTCATGGCCTTGAGAGTGACTTGTAGGATGGTCCATAACAATGTCTATGCTTACATGATCTTTACTATGGTACGGGTTGATTGAGCCAATCTTGTTAGAACTTCTTGTGATCATCTCTCTCAAGGCCGGATATACAATGATCTCATCTTCACATGTAACTCTTCACACATTACACTGTTCCTGCATATTACAATTCTTGCAATGGAAATGTTCTTGCAATCATATGCATCAGTGGCAACAAATATGGCTGAGTGTCCTATGTAGATCTGAAAGTAGGAATTTAGTGACTGTATGGAGGAGGAGATATGTTGGAGAAACTTTCCACACAATATATTTTCTCCATCTATTTTATCTACAATATATCCAAACAAGTTAAAAATATTGGGTGCTTTGTTCTGTGTTGGATAAGATATCTTTGATGGAATATTTTCTTTAGTTCTTTGATGGAATCCTCGTCATTTGTCAAAGTAAGTTGTGGTTCACCACATTTGAAAGATCTGCCTCTTCCACATACTACATAACCACCCTTATCTGAGTAACTAGCTATCTTTTATCTAACTACCCTTTGCCTATTGTCAATTCAAATCTGTTCCATTTTCTTCTGAGAAAGGATATGCCATCAGTCTCATTTAGCAGGCCCATGATTGTTGACTAAACTTAGTTTGGGGCTAACAACCTCGGCCCAAGCCCAATTTTAATTCACATACCCATTTAGATTTTCAGAACCATATAAACAAATCCTTGTATCCTGTTTGTCTGCCATGATTCTAGTTGATTGTCCCATAGTGAGTATTTCCGAATTTTGTAATCATGAATGTAAGTCATTTTCTGCTTATGCATATGTGACATTTTAGTAACTTACAAACCCCATGGGTGCAAAGGTTTTAAGTAAAAAAGGAACTGTGCCATCAATATTGCTAGTTGGGTCAAGGAGTTGTAACTTTTTATTCTCTAAATTGTTGAGTTTAACCTATGCCTGAGATCGAATTCCATTTAGTCAATTGAATTTTTTTTTCAAGTAAACTAATCAAGACAAGTGAGAGAAACTTCTGGACTCAAGATTTGCACTACTACAATCTGGTTTGTCTTTGGGTGAAAAATTAAGAATACAAAATGTGATTGCTACGAACACTTCAAAGATTGATGTTTTCTTATCAGAGGAATGTGTAACTATCATCACGTATTTCACAACATTTCTTTCTGTTTGCGGTGGACGTCTTCAATTATTTATTTTTGATCGACTATTTTTTTTTTTCAGCTGCTCATTTTTAGTAAAATTTCCCAAACATGCTTGCACTTCTTTTGTCATTATCCAATGTTCAACAGTCTACGTGAACAAGGATCACGAATGACATGTAAACACTAAATGATTGGAGATTGAGGTTTCTTTTTCCTTGAATGTTGGAATCTATCAAGCTATAGTGTTGGAAGGACAAAAGGAAAGTCTGGTGACAGACTATATTCTTAAGGTACTACTCTAATATAAATCCTATAAATTCGATGTAGTAAATGAGAGCTTGGAGTTTTAATCTTTTTTGTTCCATTTTTCTCTATTTAAATAACAGATTTTAGGATTGGAAGTATGTGCTGATACCATGGTGGGGGATCAAATGCTGAGAGGCATCTCAGGAGGGCAACGTCTGAATTTTGGGTTTAGTATGTGCGAACGTCTGAATACCTGCTGTCCGATTTGTAGTTATATAGCAATTATTTAATGAATACCTGCTGTCCTATCTGTTGAAGTGTGCCTTTTCATTTCAATTAGTGTTTCGGATAATTTAAACTTGGAGTTGATATTCAATTTTGGGTGGATAGCATCAACACTCCACCAAACATTTGTGTGTCATGTTTATTTCTTTTGGTGTGTTTGTGTTACATTTGTGTGGTCTGTGATGCTTTTGCTATCCTAATTGTTTAATTGATAGAGGAATCATTATCTTTCATAGTAAAAATAATTTGAAATACTATGCTCACCATGGATGTTCCCATCTTGAAGAAACATCATTTTGATATCTAAATCTTGGCACAAACATGCGAACTTTTATGTGTTGTTACTTGGAATGTCACATTGAATGAGTACAATCAAACACATCCTAAGGCCTCTTTTAAATTCTTTGAACTTTATTGCCCTGCACTATTTTGCCAGCACCTTTGTGTGTGCATCTGTGCATATTAATCGGCATTCAGCACATTTAACTTTAATGATAACAGTTGGAGATGTGTATTTTATTAATATGCATTTAAAGGTGTGTATTTCGGTGATAACAGTGACACCAATATTGCAAGCGATGAAGAAGTAGATGTGAATGAACAGTTGTTACAGAAGCTATTGCAGATGTCTTCTCTCAATCATGATTTGCTTATTTTATTTTCATCTAATTTTTTGTATGTCTTGTGATAGGATTATATGGGATGTTGATACTTATGAATTTCATTTTGATACTCTTAGAGATGATGTTGGGTATGTGACATGCATGAAATTGGCTTATAAAGTATTTTGTGAATGTTGGAGAAAATTTATGATAGTTGTTGTATGACTATATTATAAGTTTGCTCTTGAGACTATCTGACTTGCCATTTCAAAAAAAAAAAAAAAAAAAAAAATTCATTCCGATGAAGTTGAGAGCTACTTTCATAAAAATGTAGACTCAAATTTTGATCCGATGAAGTTTTATGACTGGATTCTTGTCTGACACCAATTGCAGCTTAATATATTATAGTTTGTTATTACTAATCTTTATATGGCTCTCCCCTAATTGCAGCAAATTTTTGATATCAGGGACTACGAGGGCAATATGCAGATCAGGGCGGACATTGACCGCCAATTAATGCGGGGTTTTATATAGGAGTTGGAAGTATGAGCTACATAGTCACTATCTCAAGTTGTTGGAGCAGGGGGTTCCCCGACCCCAGGACCACCCGGCGGGGGATTGTGATCCAGCTGATTGGTAGTTGATGGTCTCATAGTGCTGGGAATCACCAGCCTGGAAGGTAACTTTGGGATGTTATCTACAACAATTAATTATATTCCAACGTAATTCTATTACCAAAAAACTAATAGATTAGATAACCCAAAAAACAATTGTGATCCATTACCAAAGGGGTTCATATTTTATCTGCTTAACAAGACCTGAACCAATGGATATAGCTCCAAGCTCACCAACTGTCACTTGTGAGATACCTAGTTCTGATGTAAAAGTTTTGGAAGGGCATGCTCTTGCGGTATGAAAGTATAATAATCCAAGAATTCTTTTTGGCTATTCAGCTATCTATTGATAGATTGGAAAAAACTGTCATAATATGGTGTTTTTCTATCCACAGGTTATTGCTTGTTCATGGAGTCCAGCAGGTTCCCTTCTAGCGACGGGGTGGGTACCATTCTGGCTTATTTGATGCTTTAGTTGGAAGATTATTTTGGATTGCATGACAGATGCTTTTGTTAAACTGGTTGTCTGTGTTCCTATGCACCCAGTTGTGCCACAATAGTGATTCATACTTAAGGAATCTGCAAAGTGGTGCTTATTTATTGTTAATCATAAGAATTATATACATATCTATGGTTAGATAGATAGTCTAACAAATCATCATTTTCTCATTTATCATTTATATTGATAGGACTCTCGGTTAGAGAATTAGAGGCGAAAACATCAGATTTTCCTAACACTTAGGCTCGAAAACGGCTCGCCGGGGGTCCGAAACGGAACAGATCCCCGAAAAAATCGGAAACCGGCATGAGTACCTCGCTCGAGGGTAGAGTGACTTGTAGGAATTGACGGTTCGCAGATAGGACTCCCGGTTAGAGTTTTAGAGGCAAAAACATCGGATTTTCCTAACACTTAGGCTCGAAAACGGCCCGCCGGGGGTCCGGAACGGGAAACGGATTCCCGGAAAAATCGGGAACCGGCACGAGCACCTCGCTCGAGGGTAGTGTGACTTGTAGGAATTGACGGTTCGCAGATATGACTCCCGGTTAGAGAATTAGAGCGTAAACATCGGATTTCCCAGTACTTAGGCTCAAAAATGGCCCGCCGGGGGTCCGGAATGGGAACCGCCCCCGGAAAAATTGGGAACCGGCACGAGCACCTTGCTGGAGGGTAGAGTGACTTACAGGAACTAACGGTTTGCTGATAGGACTCCCGGTTAGAGAATTGAAGTGAAAATCGACGATTATCTAACACTTAGGCTCGAAAACGGCCCGCCGGGGGTCCAGAACGGGAACCGGCCCCTGGAAAAATTGAAAACCGGCACGAGTACCTCGCTCGAGGGTAGAGTGACTTGTAGGAGCTAACGGTTCGCAGATAGGACTCCCGGTTAGAGTTTTAGAGGCGAAAACATCGGATTTTCCTAACACTTACGCTCGAAAATGGCCCGCCGGGGTCTGAAATGGGAAACGGCCCTCGGAAAAATCGGGAACAGCACGAGCACCTCGCTGGAGGGTAGAGTGACTTGTAGGAACTGACGGTTCACTGATAGGACTCCCGGTTAGAGAATTAGAAGCGAAAATCGACGATTTTCTAACACTTAGGCTCGAAAACGGCCTGCCGGGGGTCCGGAACGGGAACCGGCCCCCGAAAAAATCGGAAACCGGCAAGAGCACCTCGCTTGAGGGTAGAGTGACTTGTAGGAATTAACGGTTCGCGGATAGGACTCCCGGTTAGAGTTTTAGAGGCGAAAACATCAGATTTTCCAACATTTAGACTCGAAAAAGACCCGCCGGGGGTCCGGAACAGGAAACGGCCCTCGAAAAAATAGGGAACCGACACGAGCACCTTGCTCGAGGGTAGAGTGACTTGTAGGAATTGACGGTTCGCAGATAGGACTCCCGGTTAGAGTTTTAGAGGCGAAAACATCGGATTTTCCAACATTTAGACTCGAAAAAGACCCACCGGGGGTCCGGAACAGGAAACGGCCCTCGAAAAAATAGGGAACCGACACAAGCACCTTGCTCGAGGGTAGAGTGACTTGTAGGAACTGACGGTTCGCACATAGGACTCCCGGTTAGAGAATTAGAGGAGAAAACATCGGATTTTCTAACACTTAGGCTCGAAAACGGCCCGCTGGGGGTCCGGAATGGGAACCGGCCCCCGGAAAAATTGGGAACCATTACGAGAACCTCACTGGAGGGTAGAGTGACTTGTAGGAACTGACGGTTCGCTTATAGGACTCCCGGTTAGAGAATTAGAAGCAAAAATCGACGATTTTCCAACACTTAGGTTCGAAAACGGCCCGCCGGGGGTCCGGAACGGGAACTGGCCCTAGGAAAAATCAAAAACCGGCATGAGCAGCTCGTTGGAGGGTAAAGTGACTTGTAGGAACTGACGGTTCGCAGATAGGACTCCCGGTTAGAGATTTAGAGGTGAAAACATCGGAATTTCCTAACACTTAGGTTAGAAAACGGCCCGCCGGGGGTCCGGAACGGGAAACGGCCCTCGGAAAAATCGGGAACCTGCACGAGCTCCTCGCTCGAGTTGAAATTAAATTGGAGGAACTGACGGCTCGTAAATCGGACTCCCAGTTAACGAATTAGACCTAAAAACGTTGGATTCTTAACACTTAGTCTTGAAAATAGGCCGTTGGATGTTGAAAATGGGAATCGGCCATCGGATAGCTCAGAAACTAGCACGAGTACCCTTGTTCAAGGCCAAAGTAACTTGTTGGAATTTACGGTTAGTGAATCGGACTTCTGGTTATCTAATTAGACACAAAAACCGCCCAATTCTCAACACTTACACGGGAAAATAGGCCGCCGAAAAACTTAGGAAAAGATATTTATATATATATATATATAAACATGTTTATCTTTCATTTATAATTTAATTCGTTGAAAAGATTCTAATGTTGTTTTTTTCATTGCAGATTGATTGACGATTTGCGGTCGGATGCAGACTTTTGGGGGTGTTTTATTCTTTTTTGTTTATTTGTATATGTATATATTGGATATTTATATGGTCTGTATTATTGTTGATTATAATATTTGGTTAATGAGATGAATGATTAGATGAAAAATGGCGATGGTTGTTGGGTAATTTAGCAACTTTTGTTTTAATGTATTTTTCATATTGAATATAGGTAAATGAACAGGTTTACTTCTGATATAGGTGTTTTACAGGAAAATTATATTAAAAAAAAAATATTGTATTTAAAAAAAAATAAAATCACTTTTACCGACGTTTTAGTTTCGTCGGTAAAAGTGGTTTTATTTTTTTATTTTTCCTATTTCTTTTACTGACGAAAATAAACGTCGGTAAAAGTAGTTTTATTTTTTTAATTTTTCCTATTTATTTTACAGACAAAAATAAACGTCGGTAAAACTCGTTTTATTTTTTTAGTTTTTCCTATTTATTTTACCGAAAAAAATAAACGTCGGTAAAAGTTGTTTTATTTTTTTTATTTTTACCTATTTATTTTACCGACGAAAATAAACGTCGGTAAAATTATTTTTATTTTTTTATTCTTCCTTTTTATTTTACCGACGAAACTAAAACGTCGGTAAAAGCCATTTTTTTTTAGTTTTATTTTTCCTTTTTCTTACCGACGTTTTTTTTAGTCGGTAAAAGTGCATAATTTTTTATTTAGTTTGATTTTTTATTTTTCCGACGAAAATAAACGTCGGTAAAAGTATTTACTAAATTTTCAGAAATCGAAAATAATATTTCCGACTTATTTAAAACGTCGTTGAATTCAAAAAATCGTAGGTAAAAGTCGAATTTTTGCCGACTGAAAAATATTTCGTCGGTGAAACATTTTACTGACCTTTTCTTAGTGACGTTTGGCCGACGAAAGTAATTTCGTCGGTAAATACTTTTACCGACGTTTTTCTAACTTTTGGCGACGAAAAATTTCATCGCTGAAAGTGCAGTTTGTTGTAGTTAGCATCCTTACAATATACTTTGTTTTCTACGGATACATAGTATTTTTAGAGGCAATACAATGTAAAGTTGAAGAGGTTTGACCCAAAAAATTTTAAGAATCCAAGTCTAGAATTTATTTATTAAAAAGTGAGGATTTATCATTTTCAACTTAGATTGACAACTCAAGTTGAAGAACGGGACCTTAGGTTTGCACTTCTAATTTTTTTGGGCCCAAGATTGAGAATGAGATTTTAAAGAGCAACTTGCCACTTTTATATATATATATATATATATATATATATTTTACCACCTTTGATTTATGCACACTATGTTTATTCTCTGCATTTTTTATTTTTTTTTGCACTTTATCTCTCTATCTTCACATCAATATGTTAGAATTATGTTATTAAAATCTCTATTTTGCAGCAACTTGATCTTTTTAGATTTAGGAATCTAGTTTTAGGATTTTTTTTCTTTCATTGGATTGTATATAACTCTTTTAATTAAAGTAGGAATGGTTGTAATTAGTTTTTAATTAGACTAGTTTTAGATTTCATTTAGGGCAGGTACAAGTTGTAAAACCTTAACTCAATAGCACCCTGTGGATCAACTTGGTCTCACCAGTTTATTACTACAATCGCACCTTGTAGTGTGAATCTACTTTGAATGGTGGATTTTATTTTGTAAGCAATTGGATGATGAATACCATTCAATTCAATACAGTTTTAACCCTATTGAAATTTCCATGGATTTTGTATATTTTTATCCAATTATATCAAAATGAAGATCACCATAATAGTTATAAACATCAACGTCAAGAAAAGTAAGATTGCCATTCAAAAAAGATAGGTTTAATACAACATATCATCACCATACATGTGGCTACATCATTAACAACAAAAATAAGATCCCTATACAAGTGGTTACATCAGTTTATGATATAAAGTGATCGCGTCATTCCAACTCTATCATCTAATATGTGGCTACGTCAGAAGTGACAATTTCTTTGAAACGTTCCAACTCTAGATATTCTGCAACTGTATGATTATGCACACC
The DNA here is from genome assembly GCA_028538565.1 of Umbellularia californica. Classification (NCBI taxonomy): domain Eukaryota; kingdom Viridiplantae; phylum Streptophyta; class Magnoliopsida; order Laurales; family Lauraceae; genus Umbellularia; species Umbellularia californica. Next base: position 44,959,969 of record JAPQWN010000004.1, read on the forward strand.
ACATATAACTTCCAACATCCAATCATCATTTTTGCCCAACTTCTTGCCCTTTAAAAAAAATGGGCATCCACATTTCTTTAAACATGTCTGCTTGATCTTTTTTTTAGTATGACACTCTTTCTTGGCCATTAAATCTCTATAGTGTCCACTTCTTTCACATGCAAGGATAACTCTAGGTTTTTTTTCCAATCCCACCCGCATTTGATTCCTTAATGACAATAATAAATTCGTTTCTCCTTCCAACGTCACGAGCTCACGTGATTAATCCTTCCCGACTGTTGAATATCTACACATAATATAATTAAATAAGATGATAATAACTCATAACATTCATTTTAAATATAATTCAACTATATTTCTTACCTGATCTTAAGTGTTAAATTCATGACTATAGTCCACTATGCATTCAGAGCGAACTTGAATATATTGTGTAGACACAACATCCTACATTAAAGCATTGATTGATTAGAGAGGAGGGAGGAACATATTTTATAGAAATTGAGAATAAACTGCCACTGTTCGGTAGTATCTTGCTGAAGAACCATTCTATGTTCAACCATATATGACTTAACAGAATCGTTTCGTTCAGCCATATTTAGATGAATATAAAGTTTTTGTTCAGCCAGATACGGCTAAACGTTGGCAGTTTGTTCTGCACTGAAAGTCTGAACGTTTTGCGGCAACTGAAATAAAAAAGGGCTTTACAAGATTCGAAAAATGCCGGAAATTGAAAGAAAAAAACACACAGAAACTCACCTTCTCACTACTATTATGTTCAGGAATTACATTTTGCTCGTTAGTTTGCTCATCCATTAGACAAGAAAATGATATTGAGAGTGAGGTTTCACTAAGAAGTAATATGTCTGACAATGGTGGGATATGATGGGAGAGTAAAATGTGATAAATGGAGATATGGTGATGTGAAGGGAAGAATGAGATTTGAGGAAGAAGGGAATGAGAGTGAATGGATGAATGAGACAATGGAATGGGAGCAACAAGAGTAAAGGGAATGGAATGATGAAAGTGAAATGAGACGGTGTGCAAAGAGAAACTAGAGGTTCAGGTGTGATAGGTGATTGTCCTTTTTGGTATTTTCATATAGGAATATAAATGTATTAAAAAAGTTTTTTAAAAAATATGTATGTGAAGGGTTCAAATCGTTATATATTTAGAAGACCTCATGGCTTTGTCCATAAAATATATGGTGAAACTAAAATGTCCACTAAAAGTAAGTTGTACTTTCAAATATATCCTTATCTAAACTGGTGGAATGAATGAAAGCATCCCATATATTTTATACTTAATTCTTACATATTGTAAAAGTACAAAATACTCATATCCCTTTGGCATTCAATTGTAGAGGGAAAGACTATGACACCCTAATATTTTGAAGTAGGTACAATGCATTATCATATTTATATTTATATGTAAAACCGATGTGCCTCCTTGTCATACCCATTCCTCATTTGATTCCATTGTTATTAATTAGTATTGGTTCTACCACCAATGATGTAACTTGACCATCAATCTCGGAGCCTGGAGCACCGAACCCATCACCCCTGTGGTACACACTCTCTGCTCTTCGTGCGAGCCCTACAGCTGCATCGGCGAAATGTCGAGGGAATAGACAACCGGTAACATATTCTTTGTTCATCTTCTTCCATGTTTCGTCAGTCAGTTTTCTTATGTGCTCTCGAGCAATTGCTTCAGAGACATTGACTTCATGCATGTAGCATTGGATAGACTTCAAGACGTCACCTCTCTCAAGCTCATCCTACATTATAGTCAAACATGGAGTGTTTAGACTTTTTACCAAAAAAATATGGAATGTTTAAATTAGAAATTTACCCCAACTAACCTTAATCATTTAAACTCAAAGGAGCTTAGCCAAATAAAAATGCTAACAAAAACTCAGTTAGGCTTACCTTAATTACACACTTGAAAACCTTCTAGTTTTGTTATGTGATCAAGTTTTTGAAATTTGACTAGAATAACTTACTTAGAAAGGATAGGAGTCATAAACGAATCCAAAGAGTGCATGGCAATTATCATATTCTATGAGAATATATTAGATACCATCACGGTTGTCATTTGGGAAAAGGGGAAAAAAGAGATTGTATATATCTCATGTTATAGGTTCATATACTTTTTCTTATATAGTCACCATGATCTTGACAAGGAAAAATAAAAATGTGAATGGAGGAAGGTTAAATAGTTTAGATGAACTCAAGTATTCCTTTGCGATTGTAAGGTCCCTAACCCAATTTGCGAAGATGATATTGATTTTGACCATAGGATCAATCTTGAGCAGACTATATTCTTAATGAACATGAAGAATATGATGATTTGTACTTATTCTCACTTGACACCTTAATTTATTGATTGAATATTCTTAAGGTAAAATCTCAAATAAGGCCTTAGATTTTTACCTTATTTTTTTAAAAAAAAGTACACAAGTTTTAAAACTTTTCAAAACTAATCCCTAAGTTTTTCAGGAAGTTTTCAATTAAGGACATTCGTCAATTTAAAGCTATTTTCTGGAAAAATTTTCCCTCAAAATTTTTAAATTACCCAAATCACCCTTCATTGAAATAAAATCCTCCTTTACTTTTTCTATATTTTCTTCATTTTCTTCACATGTAATGGCTGCTAGATCCATGTCATGAATTTAAATGAATGGTACTTTAATATCTTAAAAAAATCAAGGGAGAAAGACATCAAAAAATTCCACTAAATGGCTGGACGTCCTTAATTGAAAACTTATTGGAAAACTTAGGGACTAATTTGAAAAGTTTTAAAACTTGTGTCCTTTTAAGGCAAAAACTTAAGGGCTTATTTGAAAATTTCCCTATTCTTATTGTTTTCATGTTGCATTAAAGCTATGCTCATGCACAATCAGTTTACATTCATGCATTAACTATATGGACAAGGTTGGAAAACCGTAAGGGACTCACTTTGATCCCATTTATTTTTTCAACAAAGTTGAAAGAACTTGAGTGTTGACTGAAATGGCGGCAAAACTACATCGTGGCCCATAACCTTAATTACAGACCTGTTGGCAATTGACTTTCTAAAACAGTAAATCACTTCATTGGATGTTGTAATCTTCGAAAGAAAAGTAATGAGTGTCGTGGACCACATGATTAGCTATGGTAATCACAAAAGAATTTGATCCTGGCACCGATCATCTTTGTCGCAAAACTCACACATGTCAGGCGATAGGAACTCACACGTGCGAGGAGACATAAATATAACTCACATATGTGATGTGATGAAAACTCGCACAAGTGAGGAGAATAAATACAACTCACACATGTGAGGTAATAAAAACTTACATATGCAAAGACGGAGGAGGCTGGGTTCGAACCCAAGACCTCCAAATGAGAATTGCCAATCCTCAAAGGAAAATGTGGGTATTAAAAGGGTTCCTTTGTTTTTCAATAGCATTGATTTTTATTTAATTTATATAATTTCAAAGCAAATTTCCTATTCATCATATGGGAAAGTAGGTATTAAATTGATCCTTATCTTGATAGGATTTATGTGGTCATGATTTGTGCATGTTCAATATGTCAGGATGGATAAGTGTAGCCTAATGCTTTTTTTTTTTTTTTTTTTTTTTTTTTTTTGTTTTGATGAAAATGACCACAAATGCCCCTATAATATGATCTTAAGTTTATGTTTACCAAACGAGTTTTTTCAAATAGATCTAATTGAATAAGATGTATGAACCTGTCTTACCAAATGGTCTATTTTTGGAAACGTCTATTTGAAACAGACTATTTGAAATAGATCAAACTCAAACAAATCAGATTTGCCAAATAGGTCCTTAGTTTCAGGTTTTAATAAAAAAGAAAAAAAATGCCTTATGGACAAGGAGACCACTGTTCATCCGCCTCTTTTTTTTCCCTCTACTTTTCAAGTGCATCCAGAAGGAGGTTGTGGTTTTAACAGGCTTACCCATACTTCTCTAAACTAGGTAGATGGTGGAAACGACCGCCGAACAGTCTTATTTTTCAAACCGCTGCTCGCTCTAGACATGTAGATAAATAGAGCCTGAAAATAGAAGTGTCAAACAGGGGCTATGTGTGTGTCTTTTTGTAATCTAAGTAAGGATATGCTAACCTAAGAGTTCAATCCCAACACTAGTGAGTTTAAAGGTCTTTGATCTATGGTTTTGATTGCGAAGATTTGTTATCTATTAGCCATGCTAAATTGAGTCCTGTGATCGTATTTTTGTTAGATTTGATACCTTACGGGCACGTTTGTGTACACAACATTTCCGCGGAAAGAAGAAATTGCCACGTCAGCAAATTCCATAGAAATAAAAACCTCGGAAAAGGATTTCCATAGAATTTAAATTTTCATGTTTGGTGCAAAAAGAGTTTCCTCATTGAATTGGTGCTAATGTTGTTTAGTGCGGCTATGGATTCCTTATAGAAAATCAAAATTTCTTATTTGGTGATATAATTTTTTGAAGAAAAATAACATAACATGTATATTATTTATTCAACATTAAATAATAATTTATATAAAGAAATAAAAAATGAAAGAGTTGTATGGTTTTTGGGTTGAAATGGACAAGAGTGAGGAAAAGATGGAGAAGTTTTCCGAGGAAATCCATTTCCCATACCCCCCCATAGGAAACCCGTTTCCACCATTATCAAGGAAAATGCTGACGAGGCAGGAAAGCATTTCTGCGGAATTATTCCGCGCCAAACACCGGAAAAAAAGGTTTTCCCCGGAAAACCATCCATTTTTCCGCCGAAAAGTGTTACACAAACATGCCCTACATGATGTGATCTTTGTTTTCCTAGTTTGTTCCCACTCCTTTTCTGTGGCAGATGCAAGAATTTGATGTATTTAGGATGTTAGGGTGAATCTATTGTACATTTGAACATAAACTTTATAAGCCCTTTTTCATGAGATAGAAAATATGGGAATCATGAGATTTAATTGTGTCATTATGTTCGCAATAGGATATTTAGTGAGTACGCTTTCCATGTTTTTTTACTGATGATATACCTTCATTAATTAAGAGTATTGTTAGAATTGTCATAATTGTACTCGTGTTCATGCAGTGTGTTATGTGTCAACCTCATGTTACTTAAGCCTGAGTTATTTAATCTCCTTGCCTCTTATGAAATGTAATTATTTGCATACATGTGACATCCCCGTATTCATACACCGAATATTCGTAGCTATCAATTGGCTAATAAGCTTGTTTGAATGGTTTTATTGCCTATTAATTTACTTGCAGAGCTTTATTGCTTACCTGCTTGCTTTTGCATTTTTATTTTTAGATCTTGAGGTTGAACCCGCTTCTGATAAATGAATGATTGCTTCCGGGAAGAGCACAACTTGAGAGTGTATCACAATTGAAGAGTTTTACGGACTTAAATTGATTATGTAATTTTTTGGACTAACTATTTAATTTATTTGGACTATCTTAGTTCATTGGTTTCTATTAATACACTACTAGTTAATTTATGATTTGTGAGTTAGAAATTAACTCAATAAATTGGATGGACTAATTAGAGATTAATGATTCTGATTATCATTGTATCATTACATGATTGAATGTTTGATTCCAATATTACGATATTTGACCATGATTGTGTGTGCTATGTGAGACTTATCTCTTATCAATATCAGAGGGTCATAATAATCTTGGATTTGAGGCATGAGAGTAATTGCAAACTTAAAAACCCTAAACCCTATTGTAACATGTGTATCTTAGAGTTATAATGATTGAAATCTTTGGGAAGGGGTACTAGGAGAGATATAATTAGAATTCTAAATAGTTAAAGCTTATTCTCTACTCTTTCTTCTTATACAATGCTTTCTATGAAGAAGGTTACCCTGCAAGGTATCAAGGGAAGATGAGTTTCAACTTGCAAAAATTGACGCACATTTGAGTATTGTCACGAAGCTTTGCCAGCCAAACAAGTTTATATTCTAGGTAAGAAGGTAAATCCCTAATTAGGAGTTCTTTATTTAAAATATATCATAATAATGATCACACCCTCATATCCATATATTATTTGCATTGGCCTAATTTTGATGTCAATCGGAGAACTACTCACCATTAAACAAAATCATTCTAAGCTTTTAGAGACTTCAAATGATAGCTAACATCATCAAACAAGAATAGGCTATTTCACCAAATTTTATATACAATAGATCTTCCCATGCCGCCACTGATAACTGCTTAATTGTTTGCAATTAGAGCCATAATATTTGGTTTATCTTGTGCTAGTCATAGTAGTTTTATTTGATTTTACATAGTTTTTGTTAACTTTTATATAAAGGTCAAAATGAGCTAAAAAGAGAAGAATTCATGAAAAGAAGTAGGCGTGAATCACCAAGTAGGGCCATGGTGGGTCCCATTCAAGTTGTTTCAGATTTCAAAGACTACTTTCTAATTCTTTGAGAACTTACAATCCAAATTAGAAGGAAAGATTGAAGAACAAGAAAGCATAATCATAGAAGGAAAGTGAAATAAAGAAAGAAGGAAAAGAAGAAAACCTAATTAGGTGTTACACGCCCAAAGGGGCCCCCACAGCTAGGGATGTAAATGAGTCATCTATTCTCTTATTACCCGGAGGTTCTGACCCGTTAAAAACCAGGTCTGAGTCCTTATTTAGGCCCCGATAAGTAAATGGGTCCTGGTCTGGTTCCACCTTGGTTTAGACCCATGGATCGAGACCTGACGTATTACCTCAGTTTTTAAAAATCGCTCCTAAAAACCATATTTTTTTAATATCGTTCTCTACCTAAACTCGGACCCGGATCCATGCCCGTCCCATTTATCGTTCTAGTTCTGGTTCCGGAGTCAAGAAACTGGTTCCGAAATTGTTCCGGGCCCTGATCCGGTTCCACCTTCTCTTCCGGGTCCATCATGGACCCAGACTGGAACCGGCCAGTTGACAACCCTACCCACAGCCATTGCAAAAGTTGAAGTTCAAAATTTAGAAAGTCTTATTCAAATACAAGTGAAGCCCAAGAATGGAGAAGAAAAGGGAGAAAAATAGGGAAAGTTTGAAGCAAGAGTTCAAGCCAAATTAAAAGTCTGAAAAAGGGTCCCACACTCATTGTGCAAGCATCGTATGGGCCCACTTTTGCGTTACAAGCTTCAGATTTCTTCTCTTTTAATTAATTTTTATATTTGTGGGTCGATGTGAGGAATTTTCTAGAAGATATAAGTAAGACCAGATTTAGAAAGTCTTGCTAATCAAGAAAGATGACTCCTATTTCATTCTAATTAGGAAGTTTAATTGTAAAGCAAGTTGGATATCTAAACTTACAAGGAAAGTTCACTAAAAACGACTATTACAAAAGTATATAAGGGGATACAAGGGGGTGGACGACCACACCGTCATCATCAAGCATAGCTACCGTACAAGCCACTTTAGAGAGCTTTTGGTGGAGGAAAAAGATCCTAGCAAATTGTTGGCCAAATTCTTCCTTCTTCTTCATTCTTCAAAGTTCTTTCTATGATTTTATGTTTTATGTTATTTTTCATCAAAGACGTGAGTAGCTAATTTTTTAGGGCTAGGGTATAGTTGAAACCCTAGCCTAGTTCTATGTAGTCTCTTTTGGCATCTTTTAATTAAGAATTCAGTTTTATTAGTTGAGATTTTAAACCATGTTTTTAATTGATGAGTTGTGTATATGCCATGCCTACCATGCCATGTCCAATTAAATTTAAGAGTAGCTAACTTAATTTTGATTAATCTTAATGTTGAGCATCTAGGGTTTAGAACCATGAATAATCTAAGTATATGCCATGCTGAGACTCATGCATTTATCATTCCCATTGGCTTTATACATTATGTTTGTTTTGACTAGGACATATGCCATGCTTAGTTTTTGTATCATAATAAATAGTATGCCACTCATGATTAGGTTTAGGAGAATAGTAATCTAGATAAATATGCCATAGTCTAGGTTGATAGTTATCACTAATAAATTCTGATTTTTTATTAAAAGATAATAAGGGACATGCATATGATTGGTCAGGGGAGTAGATGAAACCCTAGTTCATTCATTATTATGTTTTTCAATTCTAATACTATAGTTTTGTGTTTTAGGTTACTTCCCATTTAGCTTTCGATAGTTTAATTTACTGTTTTTAGTAGTTTAATTCAATATTTCATCATTCAATTGTTTCTTTTAATATTATGATTTTTTATTTGCTTTTGACACTATTTTATCAAAAGTCTTCATGGGATCGATCTCGTACTTACAATTATTATATTACATAGTAATCTTGTGCACTTGCGAGTGTTAATTGTGTGCATACCGGTAGCTTATTTCTAGGTTGCCTGGTTCATACCTGCCACCCACCTTCTTCAAGAGGACAATACAAGTTCAGCTTATGGAAGGTCAGAAACCTGGTTGTTTTCAATAATACGATTCCTTCTCTAGACTCTGTAATCAATTTCTTTTTGGCTGATGCATCCCTCGCTCTTAGTAAAATATCTTCTTAAGTTTTTGTAATAGCTTTACTCTAGACTCTTTCTTTCTATTATGTATTCAGCTCTATCATAATAACATGAGATAGAGCTCTGTTTCTCTTTCTTTTGTTGGTTCTCCCCACCTTTTTTTTTTTTTTTCAGTTGATGTTTCTCCCTTCTTTTTATTAATTCAATTTGTAACTTAGCCAAAAAAAAAAAAGAAGAGGACAATACCTTGTTACATACATCTGATGCATAAAATTACATTTGGCCTCATTAATTGCAAAGGTCTTTAATCATAATGCAACTCTCCTATTTTATTTGTTACACTACCAAGATTTAACTTCAAAAATTAATTAAATAGCTGGCTAAAATGCAATAATAGTTCAAAATTAATATAAAGTAAAAGCGATAAATGCACTTATGACAATGGGAAGAAAGTGAACGAAGTTGAAATATAGACATCGAAGGACACATTCAAAAGAAAACACTATGTTATGAAGTGACAATTATAATAGCCCTATATAGAGATGAGAATGGACTAAAAGCTTGTATGGATCATACCGTTGAAGTTCCCATATCATCGCAAAGTCGAAGGATCATAGATGAGAAACGTATGAGATCTGCATAATTCTCAATGCCCTGTAAGACTTCCTTGGTTACTTTAAGTCTCATAGAAAAATAGCCGTGAACCAGCACAACCGGCCCAGATATTGAGATCCATGCATTACGTAAATACTCCTCAAGTGCCGGGGTATAGCCATTGTGGTACCACCTTGCCTCCACCAAGTATGCTTTACATAGATCTGCCCACTAAATAAACAAGCTAATTGCCATGACGATCAAGGTTTTTGTGCTTGCAAGCCATTAAAATAAAACGGACTCATTAGCTCCTTTAGGGCACATTTGTGCGAGGTCGTTTCCGTGGATGCAAAAAGTCATTTCTAGAATTTCATAAAAAAATATGCACCAAATGTCGTATTATTGTGGCATTTGTTTGAGCCATGAATCATCTAATCCTTGAAAAATTTTAAAAAGAAGGTAACCCTGTAGTGACAATAGGATTCCATGCTAAAATCTCAAGGGATTTAGGTTTCTACTAATCCTAAGAGGCCCAAAAAAATTAAGATTCAGATTTGTTAAAGAGAATGTGGATGTAATTGATGCTTACCATTTTTCTCACGTATGGTATAACGTCGTAACCTTGTTCTTTTAAAGTGTCGTAAGCTAGATCATTACCAAAGTTGAGTAAGGCTAGAAAACACATCTTCAAGTACTCTGGAAGTTGTTGGATGGCACTGGTATCCCATCTGAAATGTTGTGCACGAGATTATGAATAGTGATCATTAGAGTGAAAATCATAGGTTTGAGTTGGGTGGTGGCCTGTCAGCCTGATGCAAACCGGCTTAATCTGACGGAAATTGATTGAAACCAAACCAACATGGTTGAGAAGTTGGTTTGGTTGGGGATCTTCTATCATTATAAAATGGAGAAAAAGCCAAAAAAAAAAAAAAAAACAGAGAGGAGGAAAGCATGAGATGAAACGAACCTATCAACTGCATCTGTAAAGAGTTCAAGCTCTTCTACAGTACCATAGACATCATAGATATCATCAATGGTTGTGATCATCTGATTGACTTTGTTAAGAACTTCCCGACCATATCCATACTGAGGCTCAAATGTGATTGAAAGAGAGAATAAATAACACTCCAACCAGCGGTCCCTAGTAAATTGCAGCTTCTCTGCCAAACCCAGTTGCCTCCACCACCTATAATGCATAACAGAAAATAAACAGTATTGTGGAGTAATCTGTCATCTAAAAAAGATTTCCTTTTTGTTTCTTAATCTTAACAGACTGTGTCAGACTGTCAGTTTCTCTCACACATGGAGATATTTGCTTATCGCTTTTCCCCCCTGTTTTACTCTCTAGACTGTTCGAGGTAAGGTACCATTCTATTGGAGAGAAGATGGTAGTGGTTGGACCTTTTTCCTTGAATTAGATTCCATTCACCACATATTGTGCTAAACAACCACTTGAACGCCTCCATTGACTTGCTGCTGTTAATTTATTATAGTACTTAAGGCTATACATATAATTGTGTGGATTAAGTATTGATCTAATTAAGTCGTGTTAGTTAAATTATCTATCTTATTGAGATTGCTTGGAATATTAGGAAAAAAAAAACACAAACTTATTAGCAAAAGCCAGAATATCTGTCAAAATTCGGTCAAAAGACCAATCTTCCTCTTATCTTAATAGCCTTTGCCACCTCAAGTGCACCAGAGCAAACCTAGACCTAAGAAAAACCTCACATCTTCAGCTTGAGAAGACCTAGAAAGATGGCTCTCTCCTCTGCTTTGTTAAGGGAAGAAACATTTGGGCCATGAGCCAATCCTACAATAACCAACAAGCCATTAATCCAAGCTAGAAAGCCAAACTCAGATTTCCCGTCAACCGCTCTATTGGCTCATCAATCCGTACAAAGAATAACTAAATTCTAATTGTTCCTGGAATTATAAGCTAGGGTTAAGGTTTTGCTATAAGGGATATGGGCTTGAGGTAACAGCTTAAACCCCTCAATCACTCTTCTAACCATATATAAAGTTTAACACAAAATTCTTCTTTATATCCCAAACATAGTTGGGATAAAGCTTTGATGATAGTGACAGTAGAGCGTCGCCTAGTTAGTTGGTTCGGTAGGGTCTACTACATACCAAAAGTTTCACAAGTACACCATGTATGATGCGTCTTTCAAAAGAAATGAAACGGTGTTCAAGCTTTTGAATGAAATCATAGAAGAATCTATGATAAAATATTATATAAAACACAGGGTTTTTTGAAACTTCACAAGCTTTCGAAATCCAGAATCGAAATCACTGGTCAGGGCAAGTAGAAAGTATTTGTTGAGGAATGATAGATAGGTCCTGCTTGGCACCATCTAATTTCCAAATATTATAATTAAAGTTACTTAATTAGATCATTACAATCATCAAATGATCCTGGCTATGTGAGTTATCTATAAATTCCAGATAAGAAGTTTCTATTAAGCTACCTATCTCCGATTCTCAACATTAGACTTGAGGACTGATCAATAAATAATAAGTTCAATGGTCTTACCTATACCCATTTTGAACATCCTTCTGATATGAGGCCTGCAATATGTTGTAATCCAACTTAGCCAGTTCTAGTATAAGAGGATCCATGCGCTCTTCTTTCTCATACATGCCTATGTACCACCTTGCTTCTAACCTTAACATCCTATAATGTGTGGGAAGCTCCAAGGCATGAGCCACTTGTTCTTCAAGCCTAGGGTCTATCTTGCCCTTTAGATTCTTGAGATGTCTTCTTGCAAAGGCCTTAGCCTCATCCATTATAGTTTCTCCAGGAAATGCTAGGTATGAAGCTTCGTATAAGCTCAATAGTCCTTTTGTGTCTTCACATAAGCAAGCTTTGAAACTGCCCATCTCATCAATGAAGCTATTGAACACATCTGGCAATCAAACAATATAACCATCTCAAAAAGTACTCGTAGTGAAAACGTTAAAAGATAATTGAATGATGTTAATCGGCACTGTACCTTTAGATGCATAGTAACCATTTTGTCTAAGGATCCGAAATTGGAGTGCCGTGGCGTTTAGATCTTTCTCCATGCCAAAGTCTTTGCCTTTCCAGATGGTATCCAACACTGTCCTGATCTCCTCCTCAAAAAGATACCCTATCCCAAGACGTTGGAGATGGTTGATCAACTCTACCCTAGCAAGTGGCGCACTAGAATCTAGAAGCAAACTCCGTACATAATTCTTCAGTTCCTCAACCCGTCGGGTGTTTGCCCCATCCTGAATGATAGACAAATATAAAAATTTGGTAAACACTGGTTGGTCAGTCAGCAAAAAAGAGACAAGTATAAGAATCAGATCTTGTATTTGAATTAGAGAAAAGGGAGGGAAGGGGAAAGAAGGAAAACATGAAAAGAGAGTATAAAACTAGAGAAGAATAGATGACATCTTGTATAAGAACTGAACCAAAGTTCTCTGTGGTAATGACCATCTTAACGTTCATTGTCATTATGGTGTTAATCTACAATGCACGAATATTTCAAAATGGGCAACGTATTGTTTCATATTGTATCCGATACTTTACTTTTTACGTATAAAATATGTGTGATTGTCACGTCCATGGTGTGTCTTGCTATTTCTTAGCATCATAGGGTGGCATCGAAGTATATGCTATTGTTGCAGTAGTCAGGGCTTGGCTGGAGCGTAATCTTGCAATTTCAAGCGCTGACTGTAAGGAGCTCAGGTCCAGACTAACCCTCCCATCTGAGACCGAACCGTTTAACCATTCTACACAGAATTTTGTAATGAGGAGTGAATTGGGATAATAACCTTGTAGGCACTCGTCAGTGACTGTATAAAATCAAAATCCCAAACGGTTGGGCTGTAATTTGCCGAACGCCGAGCAACATCCGTCTCCAAGGTTGTTGCCCTGAGGGCACATTTTCTTGGTGGAGCTGCATTCCTCTTTCTCTGGGCTTTTGGATTTAGGGGTGCATGTTCAATCTTGAGGTAAGATAAACTTTGTGTGTGATCGCTCACCCGGGAGAACAAGCGAACAGGGGAGCAAGGGAAAGATGGCGAGACGAGGTTGAGAGACATCTTAGTGTTGCTTCAATAGTTAGTAGTTTGTGTATTTGCATCAATTCCATATAAATAACCCAGGTGTAGCTGTCATATCCTATCTCATAGAAGTGTCCTTGGGTGCGTCACATTATTTGACTTAAAGAGGATCCGGACTCGCAAACCTCGTTTCCCACTCATGAAATGAACAAAGCACATTTTTTACGCTTTGACATCTCATGTATCCAGAAGATGGCAAGAAGAGGGTGAGAGGCATGTAGTTTGTATTTTCACAAATTGCCTTTAAATAACCTATGTCACTATGTTCAGCATTTTTTTCAAGTCAAGTTATTCGACTTAAAGAGGATCCGGATTCCGGACTCAAACGCAAAGCCCTGCTCTCCGGTCATGAAATGCGTGAAACACATCTGTCCCACATTGACATCTCATTTTCTTGTAAAATGATGATACACATTTATCTTACCAAAGGTGTCTGGATCGTTCGGTGAGAAAACAAATTGGCGACGTTGAAGAGTTCACTGTTACAAGGCACTTGAAATGAATTAGATGGCAATACAACTTTAGCGGCCTTCATAACATGCACGAAAACCATTTTTTTTTTAATTTAAATTAATTATCATGAAAGCTAATGTAGAGAAGTTTTGACTTACGATCTAGGGTAGAATTAGCATTTGATATGGATGTTAGAGCCCTCACCCTATCTCTCATATAAGGTGAAAGATATTTCTCATAGGAGCATCTCCATATATATATATATATATTAAAGCAATATAGACGGTTGATGTACAGGGCTCCACGTCAGCAGGTAAGAGCTCTCCTTTGAGAAGAATACATAAGAAAAAAAAAATGCATGCTTTGAGGTTCATCCAAATACATGAGAATAATTGTACATGCATTTTAAATATCCTAAACATTCTCTTTGAGGCCTATAATATCTCTTTGATTTCCTAAAATCTCTTCTTAATAATGGGAAACATTTTCATCCAAATAGAGCTCAAGTAGATATATAGATGGTTTTATAGTGATCTCATCCATCCATATAAAAAATGCAACGCAATCCGGACCATCCCAATTGCTACATGGGTATGCCTAAATTAAACATGTGGGCCATTAATGCATGCCCATCTTAGTTTTATCTACCATTGGTTGTTAATGTCAATTGATCTGGGATATCTAGCTGTACGAAATACCATACAGCCGTTTCATTTCACTTTTGATGATGTGGCCCATAATCTTGATAGCCCTCATCATGTGCTAGGCAGGACGAGGTTGAAAATTAAGGGGGTGGGGTAGAAAATAAATAGGAATACTTTGAACTTGCTCACCAACTAAAATATAATATATATATATATATATATATATGTAAATATATGAGACCTGCTTTTAATAATTGTTGGAGATGCGGCCACCTTTAAACACATCATGATGCACCTTAATGAATTAGGATAAGAGGCTCATTTTTAAATATTACATCATGTGACCCCACCAATCCTCCTTATAACACCACATCAACAAGGGCCTATTGTCCAAATGTTCAATTGGGCACACCTTTAGATTTTTGGATATAGGCCTATCTTTAGATATTACATCATGTGACCGCACTAAGGATCCTCATAATGCCACATCAGCAAGGTCCCACTATCCAATTAGACACACCTTGAAGGAATTAGAATATAAGGCCCACCGTTAGATGTTACATCATGTGACCCCACCAAATTATTTTTTCTTTTTATTAAAGTTATATATATACTAAATATAAACTATTTATTTATTTATGTAAAATCTATTCTTTTCAAATAATATCTTAGAAAAGAATCACATATTTCATAATATTTTCTGAGCCCGGGCACCATACCCCTCCATTTAATTCTGTAAGTTTACGCTTGTGGGGCCCACTCTTGGTCCATCCAAATAAACCAAACACACGACCTCCTTAAATTGCACTTGTCCACTAGCTTTTGGTTAGATCCAGATTTATTGGACCGTTGGATCAACTATGTACCGGTCCGAATGAACTGTGGACCATTAAACTCCTCGGGCTAGATGAAGATGGTAGAAACCACGGTTGAGAGTAATTTTTTTTGCAAAGAGAAGGGTCCCAGGGAATCCTTAAAATTCCACCATCACCACCCCCATGTGGGTCCCCAGGTGGGCCCCACCGCAAACTTAAGCTTATCTTAATTTAAGCTTTAGCTTAGGAGAACTGCCCCCATATAGACACACATTCATACTTGTGTACTGGTCAATGCCTTTAAAATGAAGGGGTTATCATGTTATGTATGTTTACTTCATTTTATATTTATTTTCATTATGTGTTAAAAGATTCTAATATTCAAAGATAATAAATTTCTTTATTTTAGACTTATTTTATCTTAAGAATATTTTAAGAGAATTCTTAAAGTTGTAATATATGTTTATTTTTAGCCCGAGCTTACCACGGGTGTCTGTTGCTGGTTTTACATTTGAAATCATAAAAGAACAATTACATCTAACCAGCAGTTAAAAATTGAGAGACTTCAAATTTATTAAAATAACTTCAAAAGTCAAAAGGACCTCCTGAAAATCTATTTAAATGTTAGGGGTGTGTTTTACGAATTGGCACCAAGAAAGAAGAGACGTTTCTTTTTAGAAGAAAGTAGCTGTATCGTCCGTACGGTAGCGTCATGGAAGGACGTAGGAGAAGCCGTCAACGACGAATTCACGTTGGTGGAGTTTTCCACCCTCCAACCTAACGCGGTACGGCTTCTCCTCAACAACACGTGGCTCACTGCTTAGGCGTCTGGGTGTCTTACGACGAATGAAGGAAATCCACTGTGTCTCGTACCGCAAGGTGCCAAGCATGTCCCGATTTATGGACCGACCCATTGACCAAATATCAACATGCCAGGTCATCGGTTTGGAAAGAGCCCTACTACTTGTCCCGAGACAAGTAGACTTTTTCGTTTGGAAATAGCCCAGCACCCCGTATCGGTCAAGTCAAGCCCCAAATGTAACCGGTTTCGAGATATTTCAGTTTGCTTAACAATTTTCTTTTATTTTTTAAAATAAAAGACCATACATTAAAAATTTATTAGGGGCCCTTTTGCATCGAAATTGAGATTAGAAATTCAAGGCAAGATAGGTTAATGAAAAAAAAATGTTAAAGATATGATGGGTGAAAGATATAAGTCAGATGCGGATGAGATCATAGAATTCAATTTAACAGAGCAATGGGTTGGTAATTATCTTCTTTCAAAGATGATCTTCTTCGTAAATGATAACCTTTGGTTTTTTTCTCTGTCAACGCTTTCTTCATTCTTCTGTTTTTTTGTCAACTTTTACCCTTGAAAGCTATCAACATATACATGCGGAGAGGTTCTAAATGCACTCCCCATTTTTCTTTGCACACGCTCATTCTCTCTACACCTACTATTGAATTTGAAAATTTTAGATTTTTCTTTGTACACCACCCAAAATAACTAAATTAACCTCACCTCCGGCAGCAGGCACAAGGAGAGAGCGAGGGAGCAGGAGGGCGAGAGATACAAAGAGAGGGAGCGGGAGCGGGAGACAAATAGAGAGAGGGAGTGAGAAGGAGCGGGAGAGGGGCGACGGCGATGGTGAAGGAGGTGGAGAAGGGGAGACGGTGGAGGGCACGGCGGTGGTGTTGCTGAGCAATGGAGATGAGACGGTGAAGGAGGAGGAGAAGGGAGAAGGGGAGAAAGGGGTAGTTTGGCGATTTACCACAAGAATATATTGTAATAATTTGAAAAAAAATGTTGTGTGTGCAAAGTAATACGGCAGTTGCATTTAGAAGCTCTCTATATTTTCAACTTTCCCTTATTAGTTTCCTTCAAAGTTACCTATATTTACATCTTTATCCTCACATAATAAAATGCCCTTCAAAGATAATATAATTACAAAATGGACCCAATATATATTTAGAACCTAAGGTTTTTTTAAACCTATATGCTAAAAGGAGTTTTTCTCGAATACTTCCCTTATTCTTGTCATTTTTTCGCCAATTATTCATCCTCTACAGCTATCCATATTTACATCTTTTCCCTCACCTAACAAAATGCCCTTAAAAGCTAATATAATTACCACATGGCCAGCAATAGATTTTCAAATTCTTAAGTTCTTATTTTTTTTTATTTTTATCAACATAGTGGTCCTTTCAAGAAAGATTTTCTGGTTATGCCCCTATTCACACTGGGTGATAAACAAAGCCTCACTGCCAACTCTCACACAGAAAGTGAGAGAAAGAACTTCCACCAAAGGGCCAGTCTGATTTAGGAATACATTGACTGGTGGA
The DNA here is from genome assembly GCA_028538565.1 of Umbellularia californica. Taxonomy (NCBI): domain Eukaryota; kingdom Viridiplantae; phylum Streptophyta; class Magnoliopsida; order Laurales; family Lauraceae; genus Umbellularia; species Umbellularia californica. The sequence goes on from JAPQWN010000004.1 coordinate 44,977,360, forward strand.
TTATTTATTTATTATTTTTCAATTTTGACCATTTTCTGAAAATGAAGACATAGAATGCCTAGGTAATGGGGATTCAATTACATGAAATAAATGGGTCCTCATTTAAATATAAAATATATATATGTATATATATAGGGGGACATTTATGTGCATCCATCCCTCACTATAGGGTAAGGGACACTTAAATGTCCTCGTAATATATATATATATATATATATATATATATATATATATATATATCTGTGTGTGAGGATATTCCCCAAGACGACCGACCTCAGCCCTCGGCCTCGGCAAAAAGTCCACTTCGGCAAAAGTGCCAATTGGTCTCGGCCAGGTTCTCCATCTTGGCCAGGTTCTCCATCTCGGCCAGGTTCTTCATCTTGGCATTGCCAGGCGCTCCCGCCTTGGCACCAGTTCGGTCTTCACCACCTCGGTAAAATGCCCCATCTAAGTAATAAGGCTAGATCAAGCTCACAGCCGACCTCGGCAACAGTGCCAGCGCGCCCATGTGAAGGTACAACCACGTTGCAGAACGTGCTGACAGATGGGACGGGCGCCGAATAGAGATAATGAGTTGTCCTTATCCGAATGTCACATCCACAACTCTCGAGGTGTCAGGGTAAGGTCCGATGGGACAAAGTAGGCCATGATGGGCCAGCCTCTCAAGTGCTTGCTCCAAAGTCAGTTCTCTCCCTTTATAAATATTCATAAGCCTTTAACGGGTAATGGGGGGGCTATCTAGACGCTGGTACGCCATCTCCTCCCAAACCCCATCTCCTGCCTCTGCTTAGTCCTGCAACTGCAACTAACAAAGGCATCGGAGAGCCCTGCGTTGCCCAAGCCAGGGTCCTTCACCGTCTTCTTTCCCTTTCCCTTTCTCAGGTTCAAGGCAGGCGGTGATTCTTCTATCATCATCAAGGAGCTGCAATCTCCGTCCTCCTCCAGTGAGTCCCAAAATCACTCCCCCCTGGGTCTGTGAATTTTTGTGCACCTACAATATATATATATATATATATATATACACACATATGGAAGGTGCTCTTATAAGAGACACTCTCACATTACTGTGAGAGATAAGGTGGGGGCCCTCACATCCATGGGTCTGTCTGGATGTATGGTGAGGTGAAGCATCAAATCAAGAGAGAACAAAATATAAGGTGTTATGATGATATTTTGTTTTTAATTATTTGGTATAGAATCTTTTTGACTTTTTGTATAGAAATGTGGTTTTTTTTTTTTTTTTAGTGTAAAAAGGAGGTTGCTTTTTTTACTGGAGGAAATCTTGAAATTGTATACTTTTGGTATGACACCTTGTCATTTCTTGTCTAAATTCATTTTACTTTAACATAACTAGTTAATTGCCAAACACGCCCTCATGATGAGAGATGCTCACATAGAAGCATCTCTTAAATATATATATATATATATATATATATATATATATATATATATATATATATGTCAGTTCAGAGAGAGTCAAAATTGAGTTGAAACCTTCCTATGTGATATATAAGAATAGATTGATGTGGGAAAATGGATTCATGTAGGTAGGCTCAGAACTTAAAGATAGCTATCAAAATTAAATTCAAAACGTTCCTTAATAAATATATAATAATAAATTGATACAGAAAACTGAAAGTGAGTGGTAGAAATTGCCTTTAAACCTTCTAAAATAATATATTATAATAATCCTACTGTTGTACTGGTAAGACTTGGCTAAAAGTAGGCTACTCGCTTAATTTCAAGCTCTAAATGTAACCAGCTCAAGTCCGGACTAATCACATTCCAGCTCAAACCAACCCATTAATTATATCCCACATGCAATGGATTATGTACAGAGCCGGCCCTGGGCTAAAGCCCAGGAAGCCGTTGCTTTAGGCCCCCAATTTTTGTCCATTTTTGGGGCCCCAAATTTCTTTAGCCCATATAATATATAGGTCTGTAAAAAAATAAAAAAAGGCTGCCCAAGGCATGAGAAAGGGCCCAATTTCTAAACAGCCCGTTTCAAAAAGGCCCTAAATTAATGATTTTGTGTTATATCTAAAAGTAAAAAAAATGGAAAAAAGAGTATGAAACTTTGGAAATTGGAAAAGATTAAGTCGGCTATTATAGAGTAGTTTTGGATGCCGATTCATTTTCGACTTCGGAGATCAAATACACCCCGTCTCTCTCTCTCTCTCTCTCTCTCTCTCTCTCTCTCTCTCTCTCTCTCTCCTTATTCACAATCAAAACTGGGTCTCCTTATTCCCAATTAAAATTGGGTTTTTAGACTGCAAAACCGTTTTCGACTTTCCGTTTATGTGTTTCACCGCTTTGTGCAGACAAGCCAGGAAGAGAATCAGGTGATTGAACATTCTTTCCTTTTCAAGTTTCAAAGAATATTTTAAAAATGAGCCATTATTCTTTTTATCTGTTCTTTTAATCTTTTTGACTTTTAAGGGGACAAGAATATTGATTAACATTTTTTTTTTGTTATATAAAAATTTGTTGTATACATAAACTCAATATAAAAATAAAATGATAAGAAAAGGTACCACTAAGTTTAACCACAATATCAATTGAATCACATGATCTTTCGCTTATTATGAAAAAAAAAATCAGTTGAATCATCACATTATGAAAATACAAATAATTTGTAGATGGGTTATGTTTGGCAAATTTGTTGATTTTTGTTTATTTGATTAAATGATTTACAGATGCTCTTGTGGTGTTTATTGAGTTATTGATGCTGGCCTAGCACTCTATTGTTTCGCAACCTCGGTAATTTTACCTGAATTTGGATTGAGCGTTGGTTTTTGAGTTATGCATTAGATTGTTTCCTAGAATCATGCATCCGAGAATGTGCTTCTCAAGGTTTGAAAAAAGAAAAAAGAAAAAAAAAAACGAAAAGTTGATGCACTTATTCAATCTCAATCAGGAGCTCTTAATAAGTTTGTTGTTGCTAAGAAACAAACAGATGATTCAGTTCCAGTTGAAAATTTTGAGGATGAAGAATTTATAAATTCAGTAAATGAAGAGCATGAAGAGACACTTAATGAGGAAATTAATCAGTGGATTAATGAAAATGACAATGAGAATGATGGTAGTCAACATGAAGACCAAAATGTAGAATTCCAGCCTTCAAATGTTGATGATCCGAGTAATTGGGATAAGATGGATCAGAATTTACGAGACTTTTTAGTAGAAAGGGGTCCTAAAAGAAGAGTTGACGATGTCAATTATCCTAAAGATGATCTTAATAGACACTTTTCTTCCACACACTACATCCGGCATTTATCCAATGGAGAGAAACATGATAGAAAGTGGCTTGTATATTCGGATGTTTTGGATAAAGTATTTTGTTTTTGTTGTAAGTTGTTTAAGGAAGAGGGGAACAAGACTTTATTGGCTAATGATGGACTTGGAGATTAGAGAAATATTGGTAAAAGGTTAAAAAGTCATGAAAGTAGTAATGAGCATCTCATGTGCATGAGTAAATGAATTGAATTAGATATGAGATTGCACAAGAATGAAACCATTGATAAAAGCGTGTAAGAACAAATCAATAGAGAGAAAGAATATTGGAAAAGGGTATTGCGAAGGATAATGGCTGTGGTGAAAACAGTTGCAAAAAATAATTTAGCTTTTTGTGGGGACAATGAAAAGATTTATCAAGAGAGGAATGGAAGTTTTTTAAGCATAATTGAAATGATTGCCGAATTTGATCCAACAATACAATTCGGCAAATTGAAAGTGGTGAGGTTCATTACCATTATCTTACCCACAAAATTCAAAATGAATTGATACAATTGTTAGCGTGTGAGATTAAGAATGCAATCACTGCAAGAATCAAAGAAGCAAAATATTTCTTAATTATACTTGATTATACTCTGGATGTAAGCCATGAAGAACAAATGTCTCTTGTGATTCGTTGTGTGGATGTTTCAACAAGTCCAATAAAGGTGGAAGAATTCTTTTTAGAATTTTTAAAGGTGGAAGATACAACGGGGTTAGGGCTTTTCAATGTACTTCAAGAAGCGTTGAGTACTCTTACACTTGATTTTGATAATATAAGAGGACAAGGATATGACAATGGATCTAATATGAAAGGAAAACACAAGGGTGTACAAAATAGGGTACTCAACATAAATCCTAAAGCATTCTATACACCTTGTGGTTGTCATAGTCTTAACCTTGCACTTTGTGATATGGCCAACTCTTATCCTAAGGCTACATCTTTCTTTGGAGTGGTACAACGAATATACCTGTTATTTTCATCTTCGCCAAAGAGGTGGAAAATGTTGAAAGATAATGTAGAAGGTCTCATGACAAAGCCATTGTCGAAAACATGTTGGGAAAGTCGTGTGGAAAGTGTTAAAGTTATAAGATACCAAGCCCCACAAATAAGAGATGCTTTAGTTGAATTGGCCCACACTACTAAAGATCCGGAAACAAAGAATAATGCCGAGTCCTTAGCAGAACATGGAATCGGTAGCTTTGAGTTTTTAGTTGGCATGATTATTTGGCACAATCTATTATTTGCTGTTAATTCCGTTAGCAAGGTTTTTCAAAACGAAGACATGCATATAGATATTGCCGTGGATCATTTGAAAGGGCTTATTGCATTTATTGAAAAGTATAAAGAAACTAGATTTGTAGAGGCCATGATTGAAGCTAAAGAGGTTGCAGCTAGAATGAATGTTGAGTCGGCATTTCAAGAAAAACAAATCATATATATAGCTAGAAGCAATTTGTCAAGAACAATAGTGAAGAGGCGACACAGTCAGCTGAAGAATCTTTTAGAGTGAAGTATTTCTTATATATTGTAGATCAAGCTCTTTCATCACTTCAAAGCCGGTTCGAACAGTTTCAAGTATATGAGAGAACTTTTGGATTTTTGTTTGATTTTAAGGATTTAAATGCTACTAATGATAAAGCTTTGATGGCCTATTGTGCTAATCTTGAAACTTTTTTGAGCAAGGATGCGCTTTCTGATATTGATGTGAGAGACTTATTTACAGAATTGAAAGTGTTGAAAGAAGTTTTGCCAAAAGAAACAACAAAGCCAATTGATGTGCTCAATTATTTGAAGGTGATAGATGGTTGTTTTCCCAATACATGGATTGCATACAGAATATTGCTAACTATACCAGTTACAATTGCCTCTGGGGAAAGAAAATTTTCAAAGTTAAAGTTGATCAAGTCTTACCTTCGGTCAACCATGTCACAGGAAAGATTGAATGGACTAGCTATGTTGTCGATTGAGAAGGCCATGGTTGATAAGATTGATTACACAGCTTTGATTAGTACATTTGCAGCAAAAAATGCTAGAAGAGTAGTGTTTAAATGAATTTGAAGTGATGCAATGACTAATGATTTTTCTATATATATGTTTTAAACTTTGGTAATGATTAATTTATGACCCTTTTTTTTAGCTAATTTTCGTATACAATATATAAGGGGCCCCCCTTTGAAATCTTTGCTTTAGGCCCCAAAAATCTCAGGGCCAGCGCTGATTATGTAATGAAAAGTGAATTGTGATAATCACCATGTAAGGGCTCTTCAATGACTGTATAAAATCATAATCCCAACCAGTTGGCTGGTAATTTTCCTGATCGCCGATCAACATTTGTCTCCAATGTTGGAGCTGTGAGGGCACATCTGATGGCTGGAGCTCCATTCTTCTTTCTTTGGCCCTTTTGACCTTGAGGTACATGTTCAATGTGGAAGTAAGAGTAGTCTGGTGTGGGGAAACTTGAAACGGATTGATAGGGTATTAGGTCACCGTTCATGTATCGATCACTCGCCCCAGGCGACTAGTTATAAAGAGAGCAAGAGGAAGATGTGAAGACGAGATTAAGAGACATGTTCATAATCCTTGATTTGTTTGTTAGTATGTATCTGTGTCAACTTCCCATAAATAGCCAAAATGTGGAGATCCTTCTGCTTGAAACTACTCCCATCACATGAAACAGGGCGTGGGGCTCTGTGATTGAGAAGGAGAGGGAGTGCAACTGTTACAATTAGTTGAGTGATTAGACAAGGTTGGTCATCCTTATTTTTTAAGTGTATTTGGTATGCTGTTCCTATTGATGAACCTCCATGCATACATGCAAATAGGTGAACCCAAACCTTGCGCAGTGCAATGGGTGCTACTGAACAACTTTAGGTGAGTGGCACCCATGTGATCATATTTAGGTGATTGCCGTAGAACATGTTAGAAAACTTGAGTCCAGATCCATTTGCATTGCCCAAGAAGCCAACAAACTTATGGTTTAGCGTGGTTACACATACACATGCCCAAGGATGTATTACCTGTCCCAATGTTTAAGTATCACTCTTCGACCACAACCCCAATGCAGCAATTATATATTATATAAATATCCTTTTGTATATACCCCACTAAGATTTGTATGATTTGTAAATAAGCTCCTAAGATTTTAGTATTTAAAAATAGGCCCCTAAATTTTCATTTTAATACCTTTTGTGTCCTCAAAATCAATATTCCTAGGAATAGGCAGCCACCATGAGATTTGTCTTGAATTTTTATATAAATGACAACTTTGTCCTTACATCCATTAAACAAAATGAGCATATTATTATTTAAAAAATACCATTATTTTATCTCAAGTCCAAATGATTTCTATCGATAACTCTTTCTTGCACATGACCACGGGTGAGGCTTGGTACAAGGGCAAGGGCTTGGTGATTGAAAGCACCACCCACATTTGAGAAATGTTAAACCCCCCCCCCCCCCCCCCCCCCCATCCCCCAACAAAAAAAAAAAAAAAAAAAAAAAATTCTTTTTTAACATTTTCCTGTTCACCCAATTCACCCAATATTTCTTTTACCCGCTACACATGAAATTAGTTTTTAGATTCAGGGTATTGATTTATATTGAATGTCGATTTTAAATTTTTTAGAATTAATGGTTAAGGATATCATTGTTCAATGGCACCTTTTGCGCAAGACTTTTCTTTTTCTTTTTGGACTAAGGAAGACAACAAGAAGCAACAGCACACCCAGCCAAATAACAGCAACAGAAACTAAAACAACCGAATGACCAGAGAAAAAAAAAAGGGCAAAATGCAAACCCAGCTTGCTCATAAAACCACAAGAAAGAACAACTGGTCTGCCCCATTTTAGCAAGGAAATGGGCCATCTTGTTCTTGTCTCCAGGGACTTTGGCACAAGATCGACTTGTTAAAGATTTGTGATAGATTAATCTCTAATCCCACGACAATTACCAATTAATTGTTAGAGGCAAACAAAAGTTTCGTTTTTTTAGTGACAAACAAAGTTTAAAATCATTACTTGGGAATGAGGAAAAAATCTCATCATACCAATTTTTGGTGGGAGTACGATTCGGTGGATGCATTATAAATTTCACTGGTGGGAACATGTGTTTACATGAGTCCAAAATTTTTCTTTCCCGTTATAGTATTTTTAAAATTTTGTAGTATAAGTGACTATGTTAGGTTCTTTAAGTGTTGGCTAATTCAGGGGTTTGACAAAATTCCCTGTTCATTGATTTATAATTTTTATTTTTTTATATGGACCGGCGATCGTACGCACAAAATGGATTGAAAGCAAATAAGTGGCGAAGTGTATTACCCGATCAATCAGATATAGGGGCAATCGATCATATCTCGGTGACCTCTCAGTTAACAAAGTTTACCCAATCATCAGTCAGATGGTTGGCCCAATTGATCGGATGGCGGCGCAGTATTCTGGATGAATTAGAAGTTTATATTTGACTTCTTGCAAACTGCATGTTTGATCCTAATTGTCTTAGGTAGCCCTAAGCATGTCCATAGGCCTATTTAAAGGACTCTATGGCTGCCCTAAAGAGAAACAAGGAAACTAACAATACTCTCTCTCATTGTTTTGAGTTGGAAAAGATAATGGAGAGAATTCTTCTCTAGAGAATCAGTTAAAGAGTTGGGCTACAAAGTTGATCTAGAGAGCAGTTTCTTCTACATCTATTGTAGAAGATCATCTTTTTTTGTAGAAGCTCTAAGGAGTCAAGTGGGTTTGAATCTGTTACAATCTACAGTGTGAAGTTGTTGAGGCGTAAAGCTACATCTATTGGGGCCCACTGTGAGACCCCACTGGTCATGGGACAAAGGGGGATTGAAAGATCCAAGTGGGGTCAACTTATATATCAAATTTGAAGTCAATCTAATACCTCTAACCCCTTCATCCATGGCTCACAAGTTTAACAACTTTATATCAAAGAAGAAAAATTGACCTTCAATCCAACGGTCAAATTCATCCGAATCCTTGCAAATTCATGGGAGTTAGTGCTTATAAGGGAGTGGTCACTTTAGATGGTTCATAAGGTGGGCCCCAGTGGGCGTTCCAAACGATGCGGACCGTAAAGACGGTCCTTACAGGACCGCCATATATATATATATATATATAGGGAGTGGCTCCCCTGAGCTGCAGCTGAGGGTGCGAATGGCTCGTGTGGTGCAGCTGAGGGGAAATCAAACTTTCATTTCCCACTTTCATTTTCGCTACAGAGGACATTTCTCCCTTTCATCTTCGAGCCAGACTACTGTAGCGATTCTCCCCCCTTTCATTTTCGTCGATCTCTCTGCAGCGATTTTGGAGATCAGGGATCGCTCTCAACTCTCGCTTTTTGCTCGATCTCTGCTCTCGCTCTCAACTCGATCTCTCCTTCTTAGCGTCGCCCGTCGAGATCTCTGGAAGCTCGCCAGCAGCACTCCTCTCGTCGATCGAGCTCTCTTGCCTCTGCACTCCCTCTCTTGTCGAAGTGACGGATTTTTAACTGTTTCCTTTGGCACGCCTTCTTCTATTTAACGGAGAAAACAAAAAAGAAGAAAGAAAAGTACTAAGAAACCCGAAATCCCTCTCTCTGCTCTCTCCATCTTCCTCTGCACCAAACATCAAGGATCTGATGACTGACGCCAATCTCGACTGCTCCACCCTTAGCTTCTCCCTCCAGGCCATGGATTCCAGCCACGTTGCCCTCCTCCTCCGATCTGATGGCTTCGAGCACTTCCGCTGCAATCGTGCCCTTTCCAAGGTCACAAATAGGTGGTTCTCAAGGTGGAAAGTAGCTGCTCAACAAGCAATTGCGATGGAAAGTTGGTTCTCAAGGTCACAAATAATCGAGAGGTCCTCTGTTTATTTTCTTGATCTCGCAAGACCAAGCAAGCTTGCCGTGATTGACTCCCTTTCTTGTGTTGAATTGGGCCGTCGGTTTTTTGACAGAATGGCGCAAAGAAATGCTGTCTCATGGAATACTATGACTGGAGGCCTTAATCGAAATGGTTATGACTCTGAGGCCTTAAATCTCTTCGCACAAATGCAGATAAAAGGGGCAAAATTTGATAACGTCACTGTAACAAGCACATTAGCTGCTTGTGCAAATTTGGAAGACCTTAAAAGAGGAAAAGAAATTCACACATATACTATTCGAAGTTGTTTCTTGCATGACCCATTAGTGGAGATAGCTTTTGTGCGTGCCTAATTATTACGGTCTTGGTTTAGTTGATGATGAGGGTTTACAGAGAGGCTGTCTGGCTGAACAAGAGCGTCTCTGCCGATCTGAAACCTGAAATCTGAAAGGGAAGAGAAAACAGCGGTCAGGGCCCGAGGCTGCTGTCAGCCAAAGGTACTCCGACGCCTGAGTTAGTGCAGTCACTGAACTAGGGTGAAGTGGGGAAGAAGAGGATGTTAGCAGAATAACAGTGCAGGCTGTATCTTGCATGTACCTGTTCATGACTCTTCATGCAGGCATATATAGAGGAGAGTGGAAGGTTCCACAGTGGAGGTAGGTGAGGATACTTGTCCCATCAGCCCACACCTGGGATCTTTAGTGGGGGTAGGTGAGGATACTTGTCCCATCAGACCTCCCCTCAAATCCCTCACATAAATGTGGATGTGATCTGTTGATAGGAACGAGCCCTTATCAATGGCCAGTGGCCGCCCTACCTGACAGGGACTCCCTACAAAGTACCCGTCCCATCTCATAATGGGAACTGGAAGCCCGGTGTTCACCTCGGCAGAGGGGTCGAACTGGAGAAGACGCCGGGGTCAGCTATACCCGAGATCGGACTGGGATGCCAGCGTGAGGCCGAGTTCGGTAGGACATGGTCGGTACTTCTACCGGGACCAGTCCCACCTTGACAAAGGCTGAGACGCTGCTATGCCGGAGAGAAGGGGGTTAAGGCCTTTTCTGATCGGCGCTGTTACCGAGGAGGGGTGTAACATCGGTTTCGGTAGAAGCAGTCCACACAATTGCCCCCTGCTCCTGACTTCGGGGGGTCAAGGAGACCACGGGGTTAGGAGTGATAGGATAGGACTTTCCCGAAACCGATCCCCTAGCTTACAAAAAGGCGTGGGGTGCCGCTTCGCTTTCCGAGGCGCTTTTAATAGCGCCTGGCTGTCTGGAGGCGGTTTTAATAACCCGACCATATCATCATGAAGGCGTTGTGATGCCGCCACGTGTCAGGTCCCTGATGGCCATTACGTCTCATCGAGGAGACGGGTGGCGTGCTCGAGGCGGTGTCTGCATATGCCTTTTCGGGATACGAAGAGATCTCCATCCCTGTATAAAAACCCCGGTCCTCGAAGGAGGACCACTTTTGCTGTCACTGTGCTTGGAGCTTTCGCCTGAGAGTTGCCTGAAGCCTCGTCGTCCGAGAAGTCCCTCTGTTCGCCTTCTGAAGTTTAGAGTTTTCCGTTGTCCCTACATTCCTTCCGGCCCTGTGTCTTAGTGAGTTCCTTTCTGCCTTTCTGACATTTTTCCTTCTCTGGGTTCTTTTTCTTTTTGGGGGTGTGTACTCTGTCCTTCTTCTCCGTCGCCGTCACCTGTATTCCGGTCTAGGCTGGGGAAGATGGGGGTTTTTAGACATTGGATAGACACAGAGCTTGCCCTAGCTGAGCTTAGGAAACAATACCAGATACCAGAGAACGTCCAGATTAGGACGGACGGGCCTGGTGACCGAAGCCGACCACGGGTTCTTGTGGAGGGGTGGATGCCCTTCCCACTAGTAGCCATAATCGAGGGCGGGGTGAGATTCCCAGTCCATCCCCTTCTGAGGGCTTGTCTCAGGAGGTGGAACCTTACCCCTTGCCAACTAATGCCCAATGGTTACAAGATAATCATGGGTATAGCCGAACTCAATAGGATATTGGGAACCGACCTTGGCGTCGAGGACATTGAGGACGTGTATAACCTCTGTCGATCTCCAAAGGACGACGCATACTACCTGCGAGTTTGGTCGAAGGAGATTCCCATAATCAACGAGCTCGAAGACAACACAAAATACGCCGGGAACGACTGCCTTTACGTCACCGGGAACTGGGAGTATGCCCCCGGAGAGCCCAGGGTGAACCACGTACCCGGTCGTCTCGGAGTGCCACCGAGTAAATATCTCCATTTCTAATCTTCTGATGTAGTTTCGTTCTGCCGAACTGATGCCTAATTGCTTGTCGTGCAGGTCACACGGAGAGGAAACGGCAGAGGAAGAACTCCGGGTGGCGACGAAACGTCGCCTGGTTAAAAAGGATTTATAGTTACAAGGGTCACCGGACCCGATCTGCCTCGGTCCTTCTTGGGTACGAGCCCGTGTACCGATCTTTTATAAGAAGACGGCACGAGAACCTCAGGGGGGAGCAAGTCTTAACCCTTGCCGAAGCCGAGGAGCAAACAGCTCCAGCCGCAGGGCCTGCGCAAGTGCCCCCCGAGACCATACCTTCTGTAGCTTCAGCCGAAGCCGGTCCTTCGCACGTCCAGACCGCTGCAGGGACCGACTCCGAAGAGGAAAGTCAGTCGGAGAGCGAGTCCGAGGGGGTTCGGCAAGAGGACCTTGTGATTCTCCCATCTTCTGAATCGGACGAAGAGGCCGAGATGGGGAGACGTCGTGCGGCCGTTCTAAGTCTTGATGAAGTCATCTTCGGAGACTCGCCCGCCTCTTCGGGGACCGCTCTCCCTCCGAACTTGGAGGATACAGTCGTTTCTCCCCCAGTTCAATCTCCTCTTCAGCCTTCAGCAGCGACCGAGCGTTCCACCAAATCTCGTCGGGATTCGGTTCGGCTGGGGAAAAGGCTTAGGGTCGCGGACCCAGTCGGGGATGAGCCCAACCCTGCTTCTCGGCACTCGCCGCCGCTCGGCCCTCCGACCTGGAACCCTAGTTTCCTGCTGGAGGATGGCCAGTCGCTGTCGTCGGACGGCCGGCTGAATGATGGCACTTCTGTTGTCAGTGCCCTCGCGCACGCCTGCGCTCTGCCTGGAGACATGGCAGAACACTGGAAGCTGAGCGAGGTGGAGCTGGATGTGGCCCAGATGGCCGACGCCCTCAGGGTAATTCCCACTTCTGAGCTTTGCATTTCTTCTTTGATTTCTGTACTTTTGATATTGACCTCCGTTTAACACTTGTTTCCTCAGATCCTGCAAAGGGGGCTGGTGTTGGCGGACAAAGCCCAACAGAGCACCGCTCGGGCAGAGAGGGCGGAGAAGAAGGAAGTGGAACTCGAGGCCGAGCTCAGCCAAATAAAACAGAAGGCAGCCGAGCAGGAAGCGTGCGCCATGGGCCTCAGAGACGAGCTTGATAAGGTCAGGGCGGAATTGGAAAACCAAGTTTAGGCAACGGCCGAGCTTGAAAAGAGGTGGGGGGAGGTGGAGGCTGAACTCCGCGCTGATGTTGACAAATTGCGGGCTGATGTCGACAAGTCTTTCGACGAAGGGGTGGCAGAGGCCACCGAACAGTATGTTGCCCAAGTCAAGAGGGTCAGCCTGAAGGCCTGGAGGCTGGGGTGGACGAGCTCGTTGAGAGCAGCAGGGGTCCCCGAGGACAGCCCTGTGTATACAGAGATCCCCCAGTTTCCTCCTCCTCAGCCCGCACCGAACCGAGCTCCTGAGGTCCCAGTCAGGGAAACCGAAGACCCTGTCCCTAGACTCGACTCGGACGCCGACGCCGGACAAGTGGTTGCCGAAGTCGTGGAAGACGCTGCTGCTGATGGCGCCGAGGGGGCCGTGGCTTGAAAAGGATATGATGTAACTTTGCTTTTGTGTTTTTTTTTGTTTTTGTATTTCTTTTTGTTGGAAAAATTGTAACCTTTCTAATTTATGAAATGAAATTGGCTTTGTATCCAACTTTGAACATTTGTGGTGAATTTTTCTGTTCTTTTCTCCTTTCTTTATGCGTTTGGCTTAACAACCAGAATAAATAATAGGAAATAAGACAAAGTAAATGAGCTCGGTCGCAGCCGAATTTGATGTAGTAAAGTTGTAACCCGAGGTGCCGTATTGATTTTACAACCATAACAAGCATCGATCTCGGTAAAACTGAGGGCGCTTGGTCCTATGACCAAAGCTGAGTCCGGTTTTATAATCAAAACTTGACTGGTCCATTGACTGGGCCGAAGTAGTTACTATGGTAACCGAACAAAGAATACAAGCTGATTCTGTGACCGAGCTGTAGGTATATGCAGAGTTCGCCATTTCTTCGAGAATAGGAGACAACTTGGATAGAAAAAACGTATTCTATAAAAAGAATTGGTTTATTAACTTCCCGAATCCGATTACATCTCAAAAATAGAATTTCTTGAGGTGGGTGGCATTCCATGGGCGTGGCAGCTCTCTGCCCTCCATATCCTCAAGCCTATATGCGGACTGCCCAGCTACCGAAGTCACCTTAAATGGCCCATGCCAGTTCGGTGCGAACTTTCCTTCGCTGGGATTTCTGTCTGCTGGAAGAGTCTTTTTCAAGACCAATTCTCCAGGGGAGAACTTTCGCTCTCTGACCCTTTGATTGTACCCTCTAGCCAACTGTCGTTGGTAGGAAGCGAGGCGGATGGCCGCGGCATCCCTTCGCTCCTCAGCCAAGTCGAGCTCTGTGGCGAGGTTTGCATCATTTTGGCCTCGGTCGAACAGTTCCGACCTGAGGGTGGGGAGACCGACCTCAAGTGGAATTACAGCTTCCATTCCGTAGGCTAGGGAGAAGGGAGTTGCCGAGGTCGAGCGCCTCGGGGTAGTCCTGTATGCCCAAAGGACACTTGGAAGCTCCTCTACCCATCTGCCTTTGGCTCGATCTAGTCTCTTTTTGAGTCCGTCAAGCACCACCTTGTTCGAAATTTCAGCCTGCCCATTGCTCTGGGGGTAGGCCGGGGTAGAATAGTAGTTCCTGATGCCAAGGTCTTGACAGAAGCTTCTGAAGAAATTGGAGTCGAACTGGGTCCCGTTATCCGTGACCAAGGTTCGAGGCACTCCGAATCTAGTTACGATGCTTCTCCACACGAAGTTTTTGGTGTCCTTCTCAGTGATGGAGGAGAGCGCTTCGGCTTCTATCCACTTGGTGAAATAGTCAGTTGCTACGATCAACCATCTTTTGTTCCCTAGAGCTCGGTGGAGTGGTCCCACGAGGTCCAGTCCCCATTGGGCGAAGGGCCACGGGCTGGAAAGAGGGCTCAGGTCGTGCGCTGGCTGATGGAGAGAGTGAGCGAACTTCTGGCACTTCTCACATTTCCTGGCGTAGACCTGTGCATCCTTCTGCATATAGGGCCACCAGTACCCCTGGCTGATAGCTCGGTAGGCGAGTGACCGACCTCTGATGTGGCTGCCACAGATCCCTTCATGGATTTCATAAAGGAAGTCCTCGACTTTGCTTGGATGAACGCACTGGAGGTAAGGGCCATTGTAGGACTTTTTGTAGAGTTTACCGTCCGGAGAGAGCCAAAATCGGGCTGCCTTCAGCCTGATTTTGTGGGCTTGGTCCTTGTCCTCGGGCAGCTGGTCATTCTTGAGGTAGGAGATAAGTTCATCCATCCAGCTCGGACCGAGGTCAATGCACATAATCTGTCGAGGCGGTTGAAGTTGTATGCTCGGTCTGTCCAGTGCTTCCACTTCGACAGTTCTTTTTCTTCCTGCCTCGACGGCAGAGGCTAGATTTGCAAGGGCATTGGCGTGAGAGTTGGAGTCTCTGCCTATCTGCCTGACTTCAGCCTTTTGGAAACGAGATAGAAGTTGCTTGGTGTGGGCTAGGTAGGCTGCCATCCTGTCATCGCGGGCCTGGTAATCTCCATTGAGTTGGCTTGTGACCAACTGTGAGTCGCTGAAGATCACTAGTTGTTGTGCTCCCAGGATTTTTGCGCTGCCCAGCCCTACAATTAGTGCTTCGTACTCGGCCTCATTGTTAGATGCTTTGAAGTCAAGAGTCAGGGCTTGTTCAATGACGAGGCCCTCCGGAGATTGGAGGACTATGTCAGCGCCAGCCCTTTTGGAGGTGGAGGATCCATCGACGAAGACTTTCTAAGATGAGTCGAGGAACTGTTTCCAGGACCGCTCCTGTTCGGTCTCGGCCGAAGTTCTCACCTCCTTGCCCCCCAGTTCGGTGTCGAGATGGCTCGGTGCCGAACTAGGAGAGGTGAATTCCACGATGAAGTCTGCCAGTACTTGGGCTTTAATGGCCGTTCGGGGCTGATAATTGATATCATATTGCCCGAGTTCGACAGCCCATTTAGACACTCTGCCTGAGAAGTCTGCTCTTCGGAAGAGGGACTTAAGTGGGTGCTCTGTCACGACCACTATGGAGTATGTCAGGAAGTAGTGGGAGAGCTTGCGGGACGCACTGACGAGTGCAAATGCGAGCTTCTCCAATGGCAGGTATCTCGTTTCGGCATCCAGCAGGATTTTGCTTGTGTAATAGATGGGTCTTTGCTGCCTGTCATCTTCTCTTACGAGTACAGAGCTTACTGCATGGTCCGAAACTGCCAGATATAGGTATAAAACCTCACCCCGTACCGGGGTGGAAAGCAGAGGAGGGTAGGAAAGGTACACTTTGAGCTCCTGGAGAGCGCTTTCGCATTCCGGGGTCCATTTGAACCCGGAGCTCTTTTTCAAGAGCTGGAAGAAGGGATGGCATTTATCCGAAGCTCGGCTGATGAAGCGGTTTAGTGCTGCCGCCATCCCGGTAAGTCTCTAAACCTGTTTTATCGAGTTCGGACTCTGCAGGGCTCTGAGTGCCGAGATCTGATCGGGATTGGCATCGATTCCTCGCCTAGTAACTAGGCTGCCCAGGAACTTGCCCGAGCCGACGCCAAATGCACATTTGGAGGCGTTCAACTTGAGCTGGTATTTCTTGAGGATGGAGAAGGTTTGATGTAAGTCAGTCAAGTGGTCCTGTGACCGTTTAGACTTAACGACCATATCATCGATATAGACCTCGATCGTCCTGCCGAGCTGGTCCTGAAACATCTTGGTCACCAGCCTCTGGTAAGTGGCACCGGCGTTTTTTAACCCGAAGGGCATCACTTTGTAGCAGTAGGTGCCCCTGGGTGTTATGAACGCCGTTTTTTCTTGATCAGGCTCATGCATTGGAATTTGATGGTAACCTCGGTAGGCATCGAGGAAACTCATCCTCTCATGGCCGGCAGTGGCGTCGATCAGCTGGTCTATCTTTGGTAGAGGGAAGCTGTCTTTGGGACAGCTTTGTTGAGGTCGGTGAAGTCTACACAGACCCTCCAGCTCCCATCCTTCTTTTTTACCACAACCGTGTTGGCCAACCACACAGGGTAGTGGACTTCGCGGATAGCCTCAGCGTCCAGTAATTTGTTGACCTCCTTGGTCACAGCCTCTGCCTGTTGGGTACCCGACCTGCGAATCTTTTGGACAACAGGTTTATGCTGGGGATCTACATTCAGCTTGTGGCTTATGACCTCGGGGCTGATGCCGGACATTTCATATGGGGTCCAGGCGAAGACCTCCCTATTTTGTAACAGGAAGTCGAGCATCCTGGCCCTCTCCTCGTCAGCAAGTTGGCTACCGAGCAGGAAGAACCTTTCTGGATCGCTGGGATCGATCCCGACCTGGGTGAGGTCCTCAATGCTCTTCTGTTCGGGAGTTCGGCCCACAGCGTCGAGCTCAGCTTCCAGCTCGGTCATGTGGACTTGCTGTGGCTGTGTATCTCCGGGGACCACGGCCAAGAGGCATTCTTTGGCCATGTCTTGGTCGCCGCGGACTATGATAACTTCGAAGCTCCCATCCTTGTTCTGTAAACGAAACTTGAGCTTCTGGTGATGGGTCGAGGGAACGGCCTCCAGGTTATGAAGCCAGGTTCTCCCCATGATGGCATTGTATGGGGATTGTGCATCCACCACCAGGAAATCTGCCGTCATGGGGGCTCCTCCGACCTCGACCTTGAGGGAAATCTTCCCTTTGGGATATACCGTCTTGGAGCTGAAACCCACCAGCGGGGTGCGGGCTTCCTGCAGGTCCTCCTCTTTCAGGCCCATCCTCCTGAAGCAATCCAAGTAGAGGATTTCTGAGGAGCTCCCGGGGTCCACTAGGATCCTTTTGACATTGAAGTTGTGTAACCTCATAGTCAGAAGAAGAGGATCATTGTGGGGTAGCTGGACCCCGGCCAAGTCTTTATCAGAGAACCAGATTTTTGGCCTCTCCACACGTGCTTTCTTTGCCGAGGGACCGAGCTCGGCCGTCATCACATGCTTGCTGTGGTGGGCCTTCCTGGCCTCGGCACGGGCTCGATCACTACCCCTGGGGGCAGGAGCCAGGTGAATGACGTCGATGGTCCCTATAGGCTCACCGCTGTCTTGATCGTCGGGGTTGCGTTGCTGAGTATTGTTCACTCTGCCCTCTTCCCTGACATGATCTCTGAGATGCCCATCTTTTACGAGCTTTTCAAGGTGCGCCTTGAAGGGATAGCAGTCCTCGGTTCTGTGTCCTCTATCTTTGTGGTAGGCACAGAACTTGCTCTGATCTCGGGAGGAGGAGTCACTTTTCATAGGCTGGGGCCATTTGAAGAAAGGCTGAGCTTGGATTTTGCTGAGGAGCTTGTAGATAGGCTCTTTGAAGATGGTATTGTCGGCTCTGTAAGAGGCGCCACTTGGTTTTGGCCTCGTACTGCCTCCCGAGGTGGGGGCAGGACGTAATGCCGAGATGGATGGCTCTCTATTTCGATCCACCTCTTTCTTTGTACGCCGCCTCTCTCTCCTCGTGGGACGGCCCTCCGTTCGGCCCTCCGGCCAAAGATTATGGCTCTCCCGAGCTCGGACGTCATCTTCTTCCTGCTCAACGTACTGGTTCACCCGGACCATCAGAGCCTTCACTGAAGGTGCGGGGTGACGCACCAATTTCCTCCGAAGCTCGTTGCCCGGCAGCAAAGCTTGTTGGAAGGCAGTAATGGCCACGTCGTCGTTAGAATTTTCAATCACGCTGTAGATGGTCCAGAACCTTTTGGCGAATTGAGTGATGTTCTCGGACGGCCTCATCTTGATGGAGATCAGGTCGGCGTCGGTCTTTGGGATGACCCGGTGTGCTTGGAACTTCTCGACGAAGGAGTTTCGGAGCTGTGGCCAGCTCGAAATCGATCCCTCGGGAAGTGCACAGAACCACCGAAGTGGGAGGTCACCCAAGCTGGAGGAGAAAACCTTGCAGTCAAGGTCGCCGTCGCCGCTGAATACCGTCATCTTCTGGGTGAAGTGGCGGAGATGAGCCTCGGGGTCCGACGTCCCGTCATAAAGATTGAAACGTGGGACGCTGAACTTATCAGGGAGGGGATGATCTCTGATTTCCCGAGAGAATGGAGACGTGCCGTGGATGTCCCCATGTTTAGCAGTCAACCGACCTCGAGCGAGGCCGGCCTGCTCCAGGCTCTGCTGTACGGCCAGCTTAACTTGCTGATCAATATAGTCAGCCATGTCGGGGTCCCTGGTCTCTCGCCTTTGTTTCTGGCGCTGATGCTGGTCGGCGCTGGCGTGGGTGTTACTCGAGCCTTCTTCGCGAGCTCGGGCACGCCTTTCATTCAGTTGATCCCTTAGGTCTGGTCGACCCCGGGGACCCAGACGAGCTCGTTGCCGAGGTGGAGGCGTGTGAGAGGCTTCGGGCTGGACTTGGCCCTTTGGCTCAAGCTGTCGCTGAAGCTGGAGGATCTGCTCTTTTTGTTCTTCAATGATGAGGTTTTGAGCCTTGATCGCTTCGGCTTGGGCCTCAACATCGTCCTCTAGGGCCATGTCGTCGTCACCTTCATCACCGAGGTGGACGTGATCCTCTTCCATGTGGTCCTCGTAAGAAGACCGACGAGGAGGAGACTGCACAAGAGCCCCACTTCGTAGGGGCCGTTCCTGAGGAGGAACGTCCTTACGAGGTAGCGCGTTGAGGACAACCTCCAGGCGCGGACGCTCCGCCTGAGAGGTATTCGGCCGAGCCCGCTCTAATACAGGATCGTGCCGAGAAGACGCTGCTGCACCTCTCGACGACGAGTGTGTCATTGTGACGGGTGAACCTACACTCCGCATACCAGGCTCTCCTCCCACTCCTTTCGGAGGAGGGTTGGGTGGTGCCTGCCTGGTATCTCTTCGCGAGCTCGTCACCAACACTCCTGCCTGGTCTGTCACCAGTGGAGGCGGCATGAGAGGCAGAAATGTCTCTGGCTGCTTAGACCTAGACGGTCTAGCAACGCTCTTTCCCTTCTGAGCCTTAGGAGGCATAGCTGTTGGGATGAAAATATGGAATTTTCAGATCGTTTCCCACAGACGGCGCCAAATTGTGCGTGCCTAATTATTACGGTCTTGGTTTAGTTGATGATGAGGGTTTACAGAGAGGCTGTCTGGCTGAACAAGAGCGTCTCTGCCGATCTGAAACCTGAAATCTGAAAGGGAAGAGAAAACAGCGGTCAGGGCCCGAGGCTGCTGTCAGCCAAAGGCATTCCGACGCCTGAGTTAGTGCAGTCACTGAACTAGGGTGAAGTGGGGAAGAAGAGGATGTTAGCAGAATAACAGTGCAGGCTGTATCTTGCATGTACCTGTTCATGACTCTTCATGCAGGCATATATAGAGGAGAGTGGAAGGTTCCACAGTGGAGGTAGGTGAGGATACTTGTCCCATCAGCCCACACCTGGGATCTTTAGTGGGGGTAGGTGAGGATACTTGTCCCATCAGACATCCCCTCAAATCCCTCACATAAATGTGGATGTGATCTGTTGATAGGAACGAGCCCTTATCAATGGCCGGTGGCCGCCCTACCTGACAGGGACTCCCTACAATGTACCCGTCCCATCTCATAATGGGAACTAGAAGCCCGGTGTTCACCTCGGCAGAGGGGTCGAACTGGAGAAGACGCCGGGGTCAGCTATACCCGAGATCGGACTGGGATGCCAGCGTGAGGCCGAGTTCGGTAGGACATGGTCCGTACTTCTACCGGGACCAGTCCCACCTTGACAAAGGCTGAGACGCTGCTATGCCGGAGAGAAGGGGGTTAAGGCCTTTTCTGATCGGCGCTGTTACCGAGGAGGGGTGTAACATCGGTTTCGGTAGAAGCAGTCCACACAGCTTTGATTCATTTATATGGCAAGTGTAATTGTGTCAAAGAAGCACGATATATTTTTGACATTGTTTCTGTTAGGGACATCCCTGCTTGGGGTGTAATTATTACTGTTTATGTACAAAATAGTCATGCTATTGTTGCTCTTGAGCTTCTCCGAGAATTACATAAAGAAAACTTGAAGCCGAAAGGGAGAGAGATGTTGGGGATTAGGTTTAGGCCATGCCGAAAGGGATGAAAGGGGGGAAATGAAAGGAGTAAAATGTGAAAGCGCGGGCCCTCAAATATTTCGTTTATAATTTTTCCTCCTCCCACGTGAGCCATTCGCACGCCCCAGCTGAGGTTACCTTAAGCTGTAGCTTAGGGGAGCCATTCCCTATATATATATATATATATATATATATATATATATATATATATATATATATAAAGCAGAAAAGAGTGGTCATCTAGGAGCCCACCCATGTACCAATGTCACACATCTAACTAAATATTGATTCCCCACCACAAACACAACCAACGTGACACGCATAACTTAGATCTCAACCTCGGACAATTTTGCCCAAGCAAGGTCCCATGCCCAATAGGTAAGAAAGCCTAGTCTCTTTGGGCCCACCAATGTACATAAGCAAAAATGCAAATGGCAAGCAACCAACGGTGCACAATCATTAGATGCATCAAATCAATGGCCACAACTTCCTAGAAATCACAGTGGTCACCAAATGGCTCATCAACCATTCAGCTCATCTTCATCCAAATACCATCACCGACAAAGTAAAAGAAAAATGGATAAAATATATGTATATGAAAGGAGAAAGAAAGTTAAAGGAGATCCCCATCTAGATCTTGAATGCCGGAACAAAACTAACCTTTTGAATAATTTGAGACATGAGAGAGCAAGTAGCTTGCCAATTATCTGTGGAAATGCCATGAAAAGGAAGATATATCATCTTTGAATGATACATTTGCTGGTTTCTGACAAGGTCGAATGGATATAAAATGGGACACATGAGACATCTTTGCAAAGTAATTGAGGCCATTATACAATCTAAGCCGTTCAGGAATTAGGCCCACATCTATGCTGATCGGGGTATTTTATATTCGTGGCTGGGTGAGTTTGGTTGCAAGCATTTTGGTGATACCTTATGTGGAGCAATTTAAAGGTTGTCCCCCAAAGTGGAATTTCAAAATGCCTAGGCCTATAATAGCATTTTTTAATTCAGAATTATGAGAATTTTGTTGGCCAAAAGTGACCATTTACCTGGACAATTCAACTAATTCTTACCCTTGAAAGTAAATCAAGCAGGAATTCAAAATTTTCATAGGCTGTATCTACATTTATGTCAGAAATTCTCATTAGAGATCCTATCAATCAAATAGGTCCTTAGTGTACTATTGATTTGGTTTTCTTAAGGTCTTGAAGTTTTAATATATTTTATGAAATGTATTTATTAAAGTAGCTAAATCTAGTCCCTAACAGTTGCTTGGCTAGGTAGAGAGATGTGAAGCATATGAATGTGAGTTTGGTAAAAAAAAATTTGAAGGCAAGATGAAGATTTACAAATGGCCGTCGCATGACATCCTTTTTAGTGAAAAATGAATATGGAGAAATGAAAAACAAATATCCAGCCACAGCTCCAATACTCAAATCCTAGCCTATCTACATCTCTACTTTACCCCTCTTCTCTTTTATAATTGTATAAAGGATTTACTTTTAAGATGTTGCTTTCAATTGAAGATAGTTTCCAAACCCAAACATTGGGTTTCCAAAATTGCAAATCATCATCATCCACTAAACCTTCCAAATTACAACTAAAACAAACAAGCAATAATTCACAAAACCCAATTCAAAGCCCCAAAACAGAAGGCGAGATCTCACTGTAATAGGACATCAGTGTTGAAAGGGAACCACGTGCTTCGAAGCGCGGCACGTCGATCCATAGACGTGAATCAGGTCTTGACTCTCACGAACCCCCAGATCTTGCAGCAGGAGATTATGCTGTTCTCAGTGCAGAGCGAGAGGGTACAGTGGCGTGGGCGCAGTGCAAAGCGAGAGGGAGAGGGGGGGGGGGGCGAGAGAGAGAGAGAGAGAGAGAGAGAGAGAGAGAGAGAGAAATAGAGGGAGAGGGAGAGGGAGGGAGAGAGGCTTCGGCAGTGGTGTGGGCGCTGGAGGGAACGGTGCACAGAGAGAGAGAGAGAGAGAGAGAGAGAGAGAGAGAGAGAGAGAGAGAGAGAGGAGGGCTCGGGCGTAGGTGGGCTCCGACGGTGGCGTGGCCGGTGCGGCGGGAGGGGAAAAATATTGGGAAGGAAAAAACTGAAGGAAAGTGAAACTGGGTTTCGTGGGGTTTATAAATGGGTCTTTAGCGACCACTGTTGCGACCGAGTATGCTACTTTTTGCGGCCGCCCGCTTTTTCCACAGCCAAAAGCTTAAATTCTAGTAGTGTGCACTCTTTAAATATTATGTGGCTTCTTCTTTCTTGGCATGTAGTGACTTAAATTTAGGAACTCTCTTGCTCACTCTCCAAACTATGATCTTCCATTAGCAACAATTGACTTTGAGAGGATTTGTTAAGTCTCACAAAAATATCACATATTGCCTAAGAGATGTCTTACCAAAATAATCAGATTTTTTTGTGCCTAAAAAAATTTAAAAATACATATTTGAAGGTATTGCAGGACCCACTAGAATGGATGCTAGTTTAATTAATCAAATCAATGCAGCAGATGTAACCAATCACATAATATAGAACTAGCAAATAAATTTACCAAGCAATCACCATAAGAAGGCAGACACAAATTTAACGTGGAAACCATTTCCAAGGAGAAAAATCACGATCTAGACATCAAGATTTCACGAACAGTTACAATATATACTCATAGCTCCTTTACCTCTGTCTATACCTCAACCTAAGGACTGATTTTTGCACAACTTCCACTAACACGACTTTCACCGTGCATCGTTCTCCTTGATCTCCTCACACCTTGTTAGACAAGATGATCAATCTTCTACAAGAGAGTATAAGCAACAAAGCCTTCTAGAGCAGCCCTTCAGAAACAATCTCTTAATGGGTCTAGGAAAATAAGAAAATCTCTCTTAGGGTATTCTAACCTCAGATCAAGAGAGAGAATTAACTTCTTGTGTTTCTTCTTTGGGTTAAGAGAATCACCCAATTTATAAGCCCAAATCCCTGCATAAGAATCCTAGTTATAATCCACTAAGAATATCAAACCTTTTCAAACTCTATAAAAGAGTTCAGATAGAATCGGACTGGGTGTGGTCTGCTTCGCTCGCTATAGCGAGACACCATTCTGCCGTTTTCAATCGAGACAGCATCTGACATGCTTTTTGACACTTACAATCTCCAAGTAGTGGACGTCCATAACTTGTATGAGACTCATGTGGGACCCTACTTTGACTTAGAAGAATATGGATTCATTGCATAGCTACTAATGTGGATTTCCTTTCGGACACGGTTTTCATGGATAATTCTTGCCTTTGAAAAATTTCAAACTATTGAATGCTTTGATGCTAGAATTTTGGAACACTTGTGGGCCCAACTTAGGTGTGCAGATCTTGGCTATAAGCATGGACATCCTTGGCATTTGGGGATCTTCCCTCTCTTGCAACTTTCCATCTTATTTCTTTTCTCTTTCTTGTTTTAAATTTATCAAAATAGGCAAGATCATAAATCTTTCCAAAATCCTCTCTTTTTTATCTTTCTCTTAAATTCCATCAATGTGTAGATCCCATTTTCTTGATTTATCCTACAAATTAGAAAAGGCAATTTTAACATTAATCACATGTAAGAAAATAAACATGAATAATCATGCATGGGACCCTACATGCCTAATGATGCACTGAAATGAAAAACTTTCCAAAAATAGCACATGGTGCCTAAAATAGCAAATATGCACTGATGAAGCCAAAAAGCTAATTTTGGGGTGATAAATGAGATGAAAAAAAAAAATTAACAAAAATCATGCAATGTGATGAATTTTTACCCTATTTCCAAAAATAACCCCAAATGCATGAAATCATTAAATTAAGTGTAATTCTATGCAATTAAACCTTATTAAGTCTACAAATACTCATGAAATGATGACCTAATGACCCAGTTTGTGCACTTATCACACCCCCCAACTAGCTATTTGCTTGTCCCTTAGCAAAATGGGTGTTAGGAATAAAACTATCCTAATCTAATCCTAAGGAAAATAAACTAATGCAGAAAAAATGAAAATAAAAAACACTACTTTTGCTGACACTCTCGACTGCATTTGGCAGATGCAGTAACCCTTTAAACCCCTAGGTTCCCCCTAGTGGATGAGTTGTGCCTCGTAAGGGTTTGCAGTGAAAATGCCTACAAATTTTTTTTTTTTTTCAACCAAAGTAGAAATCTAACAAATCCATGGGAACTTTTCGAAAATAAAATTTACGAACACCGGATATACTCTTTTCTTGGAATTTTTCAAAGGAAAATCTTAAATTAGGTTCACAAATCTCATCTTTTGGTTAGAAGTTCTTGAAATCATGCTAAATTGACCGTGCATGATGAAAAGGTGTGGATACGTAAAATACATAGGCATCAAATGATCCACCAAAATTTCCCTAAAAACGATTTTTAATCCAAAATTATGGGCCACCTGACCTTCGCGAAGAAAAACAGTCTTCCTCTCAAGGCAACCATGATGGCTTTCTCACTACTATTTTTTCAAATGCCGTAACATTTTTTCTCAAGAAATTCCTTTTTCTCTGTTTTTTTTTTTTTTTTTTTCAAGATAGGGCTCCTTTGCATTGAATTTATCTCATAAATTTCACAATTTTCATGCTTATTGATCCCTACTTTTTTCTCTTTTTTTATTTTTATTTTTCTCTTCTATTTTTTTCTTTCATTTCATTTTTTCTCTACTGTCCTTAACAATAGGCAGCCATTTCCATGTGCCTGAATTAATTCACCGGTTCGTGGACAAAATCCACCCAGTCGAACCTGAAAACTGTAAAACTACAGGTCGGTTTTCTATCATATTTTCAGTCAAATCATCAAAGAAAAAATGAAAATCATAGCTTCACATTCAAAACCTTTGAAAATGTATACAGACTATGTAAAATTGAGGGATCAGATTTCAAGACTTGTCAAAAAATCTTTTCCGTAAACAAAAAAGTAAACAATTATATATTTTTTTTCTTGCCCAAAGCTTCAAAAATTCCAAAATTCAAAGTATCTTTGTTTTATAAAAATCCTAACAAAGATAGCACAAAATTTAGGAATTTTCTTTAAAAAAACTAAAAACAAAAATGTGTAAAACAAACAAGTGTCCTTGTCCCGCCCCCTAACCTAATATGAACATCATCCTCGATGTTAAAATGAATGAAATGCAATAAAACATATGAAACATGAGGATTAAAAGTACCAGAGGGTAAAGTGAAGAATCACCTGTAAATGAATCTTTTCCGAACCCTATCCATGGTTAGACAAACATACACAAAAACAAACAAGAAAAAGAAAAAAAAAAAATAGCAGCTACACTACTGGGTACTCAATATGGAATCCACCTGGATCCCAAACAAAAATTTCCTCCACACATTGGACAAAGACCAAATGAAGATTTTTAGCAATTTGGACCACACATTTCTTGTCCAATGGTGAGAAGGTAACTACCATTAAAGTCTCTTCCTTTAAAAATGAATCATGTAAGTCTGAAGGAAGAGATTGGATTGATGAACAAGGTGGGTCAAGTGATTCGCGTGCATGTAATCCATCAAAATTGAATTTCGCAAATTCCTTTAGCACGGGTGTAGAACATGCGGTGGCAATGTCAGCAGCTGAATTTTTGTAAGGTGCCACATTATTCTAAAAATTCAGACTCGAAGGTGTAAAGAAGGTCATTTTCCTCAAATTTGGCAGCAGGGTCCTCCTTAGGGCCCACAATAAACTCATTTTATGTTTCCCATATCGATTGATCATTAAAGACGAGGGAATGAGCAATGCATGAGTTCAGTGATTTCAAATCAGTTAATATGGCAATGTGTTTTACGTGTGAAAATTTCACATATACAAACTTTATAGGATAATATTCAAGTGCATCCATCCCTCACCATTTGTGGTGAGGGACACCCCTTTTGGGGAAGTTTCAAGTCCAAAAGATGGTGAGGGATGGATGCACTTGAAGATCCCCCAACTTTATATACATAAATATCATTTTACATATTTCATGCATAAAACACAAATCACCCCTATTAAAGATCTTTTGCTTAGAAGCTATCAGCCATGATGCATAGTTTTTTAGCCTTTTGCATAGATCTTAGATCATAATTTCTAGAAAAGAAGCCTCACCGCCTGTACTAGGCTATCAAATTCATATGAAATTAAGGCAATCAGCAAAGAAGAAAATCAATCAGCTGATTTGATGAGACAGCACGTACAACAATGACCGGTAGAGTATATGAGGAAAAATAATGTATATAGGTCGTAGAATAGGCAGAACAATCCATCAAATATCATTGTAAAATATCGAAGGAAATTCAACTATAGATATACATCAACGACAAAGGAGAAAGCACTTGAGTTCGCCCATTTGATACACTTCACTTAACATTGTTTTTTTATATAAAGGTTAATTTCTTTGCTAGAACTAAAATTTTTTTTTTTGAAAAATTACTTAATTTCCAGATATAATGGAATTTTTGGATACTCCCTTTTACTTGAGCATCTAGAAAATTCACCTAAAGGAAAATGAGGTGGAATTTCTTAATTTCCAAAGGTGATTTAAGACCTTTCATGTGAATGAAATGCTGAAATCATTGTAAAGAAACATGACATTTACAAATGCTAGGAGACAATATATAACATGATGTCTAAAAATCCCACAACATACTGAATTCCTATCGGGAATTCTAGTAAAGAAATGGGTCTTTAAACTGAAACATGAGACACTCCAAGATTTTCATACTTCAATATGCGTTAAAATCACTTTTAGACCCCATACAAAAGGCACTCGTACGGTCTCTTACACACTAATTGCATTCTTGTGGGCCCCATCAACCAAATTTCTTTTTTCTAATTCCTTTGGACACCATATTTGTAATCTAAACTATTCATTTTTATCTTACTTAACTGATAAAGTACAAGATCTAGAAGCTAATTATCCTAGATCTTCAAAGATTTTAAGTAACTTGTGAAAAGTCCCAACCAAAATATCTATTTTCTTGTACTTCTATGGCATCCGATTATTTATCTAAAGCTTTCAATATTCTTTTGTTAATGGTAAATATCGTGGTTAATTTCATATCTTAATTTTTCATGTATTTTCGAAAATTTGTGAGAAATATCTAAAAAAATTCTAATACATTTAAAACCAATGGATGTACTCATTTACTCATATGAAGATGGTGATTTTGATAAATACCATAATGCGTTTCACAACTATAAATTCATATACGCGACATTTGAATATGTAGCATTTACATTTGTAAATCTCATTTTTCTGTATAACATTAGCGCCTCCATGCTTCTCCGCCATAGCAAACAACAAACTAAGCCACCATCTAGACAGAGTAAGTCAACACTCTGTTTGCCCTAGCTACTCCTATCGCCACATTGGATAGAATATGTACCTGGTACATCTAGAACCATACCCACCCTTATATACTCAATTGACTCTGCTTATCATCACAATCAAAGCCTTGTTCCAACTCTGTAAGACCCCGATCCTCAATTTTTGGGTTTAGCATTGTTTTAATTGTGATTTAGCTTTTTAAACAAGATTAGAGATGATTTGACTTTGTTTTTGAGTTTTAATAGATTTTTCATAACTTTGGAGAGTTTTAAAAGACCATTGACTTTGTTTTGACCCGACCCTTGTAAATTGTATTTTTGTAAGGATTTATTCTTGGTTTCTAAAAATTTCAATTTTTATTCCTTTCGACCCATTTTATTGTTATAAACAACTTTCATGTTTTGACCATCTTGATTTAATACTCAGAAATCGCGTTTTTCGAGAAAAAGGGCAAAAATGACAATTTTCACTAAATCTGTCCATGAATTTCGAAAATTTTAGAAATTGGGGAAAATATACTTTTTTGAAAACTAGATTTTTCGACGATCGTTTTGTTCTTCTTCGTCGTTTCCATCCGGGGTCCGCAAGACCAAGTTTTAATCGTTTCAAGTTCTACTGCATTGGGACCCACCCTCCAGACACTATAAATACCCTTCTTCTCTCTCTCCTCCATTCTTCTTCTCCCCATTTTCCTACAACCGGTTTGCCCTAGAGTGGAGAGGAGAGAAAGCTTTTTCCTCTTGGTCTTTTCCCTTGGATCTTCCATCAAGAGAGCTCCAATCTCAAATCCGACTTCGCCATTTTCTTCCTCTCTTCTCAAGCTTCGATTGGACCCGTTTTTGAGCCAAATCCCCGACACTATTCATCGTCTTCAAGCTCTCTTCTTCTTGTTCCGCTAGCTAAAGGTTAGGGCTCTTGTTCCTCTTTTCATTTGATGTTCTTTTAGTTCATTTAGAACTTGTTTTCTATGTTTTCAAACCCATTTTTCGAAATGGGGCTTTGTAGTGACAAAAATGGTGATTTTTGTGTGCTTTCTTTTGGGGCTTTTGTGTAGATTTCGTGGATTAACTCTTTGATTTGGATTTGTGAAAGTTTTGCTTGGCATTTGGACAAAGGCAAGTGATCTTTATAGGATTTTTCATGTATATTGTTTTATGGTTTCATTATGGTTTCATTTAGACATGTTTTCTATGTTTAGTTCATAATGCAAGTCATGTTCATGCTCTTTCAAGTCATGGGTTTTAGCTTCCTCACTTGTCTTGTTAGCAATGGTTTTTCAAGCTCTTGAATCATGTTTAGTCTTGTGAGTTTTATGATTTTGTACATGAAAATGCTTTGATGCCTTTGTTATAGAATGAATGGTTTAATTGTGAATGGAATGCTTTAGAAATGTGAGAAATGTATCCCTTGGAAAGCATGAAGGCTTGGGGAGTGCAGGTGGTTCGAATTTGTGATTGAAGAAGGAAAGAAGTGTGGAAAAATCTGACTTGAAATGCACTGCTCGAGTTCTGTCGGTCAGGTGTCGGTCATCTGTCGGTTGACCGACAGGTCGACCGACACCAACCGAGGACTTGTCGGTTCAAATTCCAGAGAGCAACTTTTTGTCAGGAAAACTGTCGGTCAGCTGTCGGTTGACCGACAGGTCAACCGATAGCCAACCGAGGACTTGTCGGTCCCTTTTCCCGAGAGCTACATTTCTGGACTGAGGCTTGTCGGTCAGCCGTCGGTCGGCTGTCGGTCAACCGACACATCCACCTCGGTTGACCGACAGGTAACCGAGGATTGACCGAAATTTTACCAAAAGTACTGTTTTGAAGGACTTTTGCGAGAAGGAAAACTAGACTAGGTTTCAGACCTTTTTATTGACCTTGTGCACTTGGAAGTCCAAAATGTACTATAACTTCTGGGGCACCAAATCTTATTAAAACTCCGACATTTGGGTTTCAACTCCACAAGGGTCAATGAATGGTCTCTAGCCTAAACTTGATAGATTTCGTGTTTGAACTCTTGTTTTGATGCTTCCTGCATCATCGTGTTCTCGTTCGATTTTCAAGTATAAGTTGTTTGAAGATTTGTTTCAAGAACCAAGAATCTTGTTTTGATACTTCGTGTTTCATCGTGCATTTGCCCGAATTTCAAGTATAAGCTTGTTTTAAGACGTGTTTCAAGAATCGTGTTTCAAGAATAAAAAAGGGAATCATTTCTTAAGTTTGTTAAGCATTTATATTATGCTATCGTGCTAGCCTTGTCGTGACGTGTTTGACAAATGATTTCCCTCTTGTTTTGACGTGTTCTCGAATAAGTATTGTCGTGTTTTATGCATTCATGATATAAGTGATTACCACTGAGCTTGGACTGCCCTTTTACCTTGATCCACTACCTGGGGGTCCTTAAACATGTGGACTGTCTGCAGACTAGTCGTGTCTTGAATTGACACATCGTGCGTGTTCGTGGTCCGGTTCCGCGGCCGGACACCCCATCTACCTTGTGTGGCGTGGGATCGTGTTTATCGTGTTGTGCTTATCGTGCTTGTCGTGCGTGCTTACTCTTATCATCATGTATGATGGAGAAAGGATGGGCTCTTTGTGGATTTACTAATCATGATATTATATGTATTCATGTCTTGTTTCGTATATCGTGCATGTACTCGTGATTTCTCGATAAGCATATTGTTCATGCATTGTTTTAAATCTTGTAAACTTGTTTCAAGTTCAATAAAGTGTTTTTAGTTATTGTTTCCTTTAAACCTTGATTTTGTTTATGCTCTTGCCTATTTTGATCACCTGCCAGACCGTCGTGTCTGATATACTTCTATTTTGGTGCTCTAGATAGCAGGTCCTTGTTTTGAGCTAGTTCGCGTGCAGAGGGCTGTTGAGCCACGAGTTTTGCAGTCTTGTTGTGTCAGCGATGTCATGTCGACGTCATGCTTGACTCCGGAATTACGTTACACCATTGGGTAGTATTTGTTCTAGCTTGTTTTTGTGTACGGCTTTCGTTAGCCTGTTTCTTGGGAATTGTAATCAATGCACTTGTTAATTTGTAACTTGAATATGTTGGGTAATGATAAGCCTGTTGCTGTCAGCTCTGTATGTTTTGATATTATGATTAGCTCCAGTCTGAATTGAATATTACTGTGAAAATCTTGTGCAGACAGATCGAGTACGACACGGAACCCAATGGATACGGATTCCGGGTCGTAACGTCTTGTATAGCTTCCGCGAAATATTAGATGTGTTGTGAATTTTGTCATCCTCACACACGCGGATCCTGGGAGGGGAAATACAGAATTCCCCCAAACTCGCGTCCCCGAGATCGGATCCCGGTTTTGGGGGCGCGACAGACTCTATTGGAGTACAAGAGTTATGTTTCTCCATCCCGGTCTATCTTGGGCCAACTCCTCAAGAAGATAGCACTTGTTCAGATTCAGCATTACTACTTCGATCCATGTCCTCTTTGACATTCCCTTTTCATTGGCAGGCGATCAACTTGCATAGAGACTTGCTAGCCTACTTTGCATATGTCCAAACCATCTCAAACACACTCACCCCCCTCAGCAAGTACAAATCATTTTGCAAACATGTAAAGAAAGACACAACTAGGTGAATAGATGAGATCCAGATCAGATATCCTAGAGCCTTGCCTCCGATGCCATTGTACTATTGCAAAAGGAAGAAGATAAGACCAGAAAAGCTGTTAAGGTTTTACCATCCCACTACTTGCGCTTGCATTTGTAATAAGTACAAATTTAGGATATATATTACAAGAAAAGGAAATAACTAATAAAAAGACCGCTAATCTAATCTGTGTGGGGGCATTTCTTGAACACCGAGATTGGGCCCACTCCGTCAGTAATAAGGGGAATACGCGGCATTTCGGCACCGAACTCGTCTTGATCTCGGCTCTAGCATCACAGTTCGGCGGAGATCTCATCCTTGCCAAAGCAATTCGGTAGATTTGCTTGTATTGCTGACGCATCTCCCTCAGCTCACTCCTACCTCAGTTCGGACGCATCTAACCTCATATGTATTCGCCTCGGTCTCGGTCGCCTAGACATGGCGTAACGGCCGAGGGACGTGGCTGTATGGTTTATGAGGCGGCGAACGTTAAGGGGAATGGGCAACGTTACGACTATAAATGGGGGATAGGTATTGACTGAGTCGTTATCACCATTTAAGGGGCGTGATCGACTGAAACAGTTACCCCGATTGAGGGAATCACGTCGATCGATCTGTGAGTCCCTATCACTATATAAAAGAGGACTTAGTCTCCCCAAAAGGTACGCACTCAGACACTTACAATTCACATTTGAAAATCTCTACCCTACTGTCACGTCCTTGTACTGACTTAGGCATCGGAGAGCCTTGCGCTGCCCTCAGCCAGGGTCTTTGACTGCTCTTTCCATTCTTCCCCTTTCAGGTTCTTTTCTGAGGCATCATACCACATTTCTAGTGGGTCCAGAATTCACCATCTCCGGGTCCGTGAATTTTCGTGCACCTACAATTGGCGCCGTCTGTGGGAAAGATACAGTAAACACCTTTACTCAGAAATCTTCTTCCCTTACACCATGCCTCCAAAGAGCAAGAGAGGTGGTAAGACAAAGTCTGCAGACGTGACTGCACGTCCTGGAACGTCCCGCGCCGTATCTCGACATGACAAAAGTGCTGAACGCCCAGTCGTGGTGGAGAGCTACAATTCTGGCTCTGTCTCACCCTTAATGGAGGAGACAAGGCCTCCTCCGGGAAACAACCCTCCACCAAAGTCGCTGCAGAAGGGCAAAGGGCCGGTTGTACACCAGGCGCGCGACGAATACACATCCTCATTCGCGGATATCAGGACCCAGAACCTGATTATCCAAGAAAAGGATAGGCTGATCTATCAGCTCCAGCAGCAGCTCCGGGAAGTGGAAAAGGCTTCCACGAATAACGTCGTACGTCCAATTATCCATGATGATTTGCGGCAACAGCTGAACCGCAAGAGGCGCCCCCGAGATCACGTCGAAGGCTCGGGGGATAGCTGCTCCCAAAGAAAGCAAGAATCCACTTTCGACGACAAAAATGACATGAAAGAGTGGCTGACCCGAGAAGTCAAGCAGACAATCCGGCGCAACATGGAGGCGGCCGGATTCGCCCGCGAACAATTGGATGTCGGCGACGCAGAGAACCTTGGTACATCTCCTTTCTCGCAGGAGATAAGAGAATTTTCTCTCCCAGAGAAGTTCATCGTCCCACGGTTCGTCTTGTATGACGGAACCTCGGATCCAGGAGCACACCTTCGGCATTTCACTCAAAGAATGTCGCTTTGGGGAGACCTCGGTCACCTTAACTGCAGAGTCTTTTCTTCCAGTCTTGGGGATCTCTCTTTGAGATGGTTCTGTGCACTCCCAGAAGAGTCGATTACAAGCTGGCGACAGCTCCAAGGCTCTTTTTTGAAAAAATTCCAAGCACACAGAATCATCCCCAAGACCGACGCTGACATTATGGCGCTAAAGATGAGGCCGAACGAGTCTCTTACTCAATTCGCCAAGAGATTCTGGACGATTTACAGTCAGGTCGAAAACGCCACTGAAGAAGTGGCTATCAAATCGTTCCAGCAGTCTCTACTTCCCGGCAATGAGCTCCGTAAGTACTTGATCTGGAACCCTGTAACTTCCATGAAAGCTCTCATGGCCAGGGTAAATCGCTTCATAGAGCAAGAAGAAGACGATGCCCGAGCTCGGGAAAGCTTTGGCTTCACCCAAGAAGCAAAATTCTCCAAGAGGGAGAAGTCGCCTCGGAGGGAGGATGTCGGTCACGGCCAAAAACCTTCCAGTTCGGCCACCCCTTCGTATACACCTTCCGCGGGTAGCAAGAAGTTTAGAAGGGCTCCGCGCGACAGAGAAGGACAGCAGCCCATTACGGCGTTCACTGCTGTCAACACAATTTTCAAGGAGCCAATCTATAGGATCCTTGGTAAAATAAAAACGCGACCATACTTTCAGTGGCCGCAACCGATGAGGGCTGATCCGTCCACCCGAGATCAAAATAAGTTCTGTTCCTATCATAAGCAGAACGGTCACATGACGGAGGATTGTTATAGCCTCAAGTCGCATCTGGAGAGGCTCGTAAAAGACGGTCACCTTGGAGAATATATCAAAGAAGGTGGCCAGGGAGTTAACCAAACTCAACACGAGGAGCGTCCTCCTCGCCGAAACGAAGATCGGGATAGTGATGAGTCCGAAAGAATAATCAACGTCATTCACTTGGCGTCTGCACCGAAGGGGAGTGCTCCGAAGGGGAACGACCAATCTCGCGCTGAGGCGAGGAAGGCTTCCCACGGCAAGCAGGTCCTGTCAGCCGAGCTCGAGCCAGCTACAAAAAAAGCTCGGAAGGATAGGCCAAAAATCTGGTTCGGAGAAAAGGACCTGGAAGACGTCCAACTCCCTCACAATGACCCACTCATTATAACCCTGAAGCTGAAGAATTGCAGAGTACAGAGGATTCTCGTCGACCCCGGCAGTTCATCCGAGATCCTCTATTACGACTGCTTCAAAAGAATGGGTCTCAAAGAGGAAGATCTATTGGAAGCACGAATTCCCCTTGTGGGGTTCAGCGCCAAACCGGTGTATCCAAAGGGGAAGATCCCCCTGAAAGTCCAAGTCGAAGGAGCCATCGTCATGGCAGACTTCATTGTGGTGGACGCGCCGTCTCCTTACAATGCCATCGTAGGGAGAACTTGGCTGCATCAGTTAGAGGCTATACCCTCTTCGTACCACCAAAAACTGAAATTTCCTTTAGAAAATAAGGATGGCAAAATTGAGGTGGTGACGGTAAGGGGCGACCAGCAAATGGCCAGGCAATGCTTGATGGCCGTGGTCCCAGGGGAGGCAGAGCCGCAGCAGGTTAACATGGCCGAACTCGAAGAAGAGTTGGAAAAGGTCGGCCGCGCCCCCGAGCATAAAAGTGTTGAAGATCTAACCTCGGTCAACATCGATCCCAGCGATCCCGAGAAATACTTCTTGCTCGGCAGCGAGCTCGTTGAGCCTGAGAAGTCCGAGCTCTTGAACTTCTTAATTGAAAATAAAGAAGTATTTGCTTGGAGCCCGAATGAAATGCCCGGCATCGACCCCGAAGTGCTATGCCATCATTTGAATGTGGATCCCAAACAGAAGCCGGTCATACAGAAGGCCCGAAGGACTGGGATCCCACAGACAAAAGCCGTGGCCGAAGAAGTCGACAGATTGCTGCAAGCCCGGGCGATCAGGGCAGTCCACTATCCAAGGTGGGTAGCTAACACCGTGGTGGTCAAGAAGAAAAACGGCAGCTGGCGTGTCTGTGTAGACTTCACCGACCTCAATAAAGCCTGCCCAAAGGACTGCTTCCCTCTGCCGAAGATCGACCAGATGATCGACGCCACCGCGGGCCATGAGAGAATGAGTTTTCTCGATGCTTATCGGGGATATCACCAAATCCCGATGTACGGCCCCGACGAGGAAAAAACCGCGTTTCTAACCCCAAGAGGGATTTACTGTTATAAAGTGATGCCTTTCGGGCTGAAGAACGCGGGGGCGACCTACCAGAGATTGGTCACCACAATGTTTAAGGCCCTTCTCGGCAAAACTGTGGAGGTCTACATTGACGATATGGTCGTCAAAACCAAACAGTCTCAGGATCATCTAGCCGACCTACGCCAGGTGTTTGGAATCTTGAAAATATATCGGCTCAAGCTGAACGCAACAAAATGCGCGTTTGGGGTAGGCTCCGGCAAGTTTCTAGGGAGTCTCGTCACCAGACGAGGCATTGATGCCAATCCAGATCAAATAACGGCTATCCAAGCAGTGCAAGGTCCTACCACTACAAAACAAGTCCAGAGATTGACGGGCATGGCGGCTGCTCTCAACCGCTTTATCAGCCGATCTTTGGATAAGTGCCGACCTTTCTTCCAACTCCTCAAGAAAAATTCCTCGTTCCAGTGGACAGAAGAATGCGACCGAGCTCTGCATGAGCTCAAAATGTATCTCTCCTCACCACCCCTGCTTTCAACTGCGAAACAGGGAGAAATGCTTTTTATATACCTTGCTGTCTCCGATCACGCGGTGAGCTCGGTGCTGGTTAGAGAAGAGGAGGCAAGGCAAGAGCCTATTTACTATACCAGTAAAATCCTCATTGATGCCGAGACCAGGTACTTGCAATTGGAGAAACTCGCGTTAGCTCTTGTCAGTGCTTCCCGCAAGCTCTCCCACTATTTCCAAGCTCATACGATCACGGTCGTAACGGAATATCCTCTCCGACAACTTTTTTACAAAGCAGACTTCTCTGGGAGGGTTTCCAGGTGGGCAGTCGAACTGGGCCAATACGATATCCAATATTGGCCCCGAACGGCGATAAAAGCTCAAGTACTAGCGGACTTCCTAGTTGAGTTCATCTCTCCTAGTCCGGCACCGAGCCAACTCGAAACCGAACTGGGGGGCAACAAGAGTACCGGAGATGTCACCGACACCGACCTTCAAAAAAAACAATCTTGGAAACAGTTCCTCGATTCAGCTTGGAAGGTTTTTGTCGATGGATCTTCGACTTCTAAAAGGGTTGGCGCTGGCTTG
Source organism: Umbellularia californica (assembly GCA_028538565.1). Classification (NCBI taxonomy): domain Eukaryota; kingdom Viridiplantae; phylum Streptophyta; class Magnoliopsida; order Laurales; family Lauraceae; genus Umbellularia; species Umbellularia californica. The sequence goes on from JAPQWN010000004.1 coordinate 45,013,780, forward strand.
GTCCTCCAATCTCCAGAAGGATTAGTCATCGAGCAGGCCCTGACACTTGATTTCAAAGCTACCAACAATGAAGCCGAATATGAGGCGTTGATTGCAGGACTTGACAGCGCCAAAACTCTGGGGGCACGACATCTGGTCGTCTTCTGTGATTCACAACTGGTGACGAGCCAGTTGAGCGGAGAATATCAGGCCCGTGATGGTAGAATGGCGGCCTACCTGACTCTTACAAAATAGCACCTCTCTAAGTTTGAAAGAGTAGAAGTGAAGCAGGTCGGCAGAGAGTTAAATTCCCATGCAGATGCCTTAGCTAATCTGGCATCCGCCGTCGAGGCTGGAAGGAAAAGAATCATTGAGGTTGAATCATTAGCGAAACCTAGTATTCAGCTTCACCTAGCCCGTCAGATACTTTGTGTCGATCTCGGCCCAAGTTGGATGGACCCAATCATCTCATACCTCAAAGATAATCAGCTTCCGGAAGACAGAATTGCTGCTCACAAAATGAGGCTGAAGTCCACTAGGTTTTGGCTATCCCCAGAGGGTAAGCTCTACCGGAAATCATTTACAGGCCCCTACCTTCAATGCGTCCACCCAAGCAAAGTCGAGGACTTTCTCTTCGAGATCCATGAAGGGATTTGTGGAAGTTACATAGGAGGTCGGTCATTAGCGTACCGAGCTCTCAGCCAGGGTTACTGGTGGCCATACATGCAAAAAGATTCTCAGGTATATGCTAGGAAATGCGAGAAGTGTCAGAAATTTTCACATTCCCTACATCAACCAGCGCAGGATTTGAGCCCGCTCTCCAGCCCTTGGCCTTTCGCCCAGTGGGGTTTGGACATCGTTGGACCTCTCCACCGAGCATTAGGAAATAAGAGGTGGCTAATTGTAGCTACTGATTATTTTACAAAGTGGATAGAAGCAGAACCGCTCTCCTCCATCACTGAAAAAGACACAACAAAGTTTGTATGGAAGAATATCATCACCAGGTTTGGTATTCCTCGAGTTTTGATCTCGGACAACGGGACACAGTTCGACTCCACCTTCTTCAAAAAATTTTGCGAAGATCTAGGGGTCCGAAATCATTATTCCACTCCAGCATACCCGTAGAGCAATAGTCAAGCTGAAATTTCCAATAAGGTCATCCTCGATGGCCTTAAGAAAAGACTCGACCAAGCAAAGGGGAGATGGGTGGAAGAACTCCCGAGTGTCCTATGGGCTTATCGGACTACTCCAAGGCGCTCTACTTCGGCGACGCCTTTCTCTTTGGCCTATGGTACCGAAGCAGTGATACCTCTAGAGATCGGACTTCCGACATTGAGGTCGGAACTCTTCGACCTAGGCCAGAACGATACTAATCTTGGACGAGAGCTTGATTTGGCCGAAGAGCGACGAGAAGCTGCAGCCGTTCGCTTAGCGGTCTACCAGCAGCAATTGGCTAGAGGCTATAATCAAAAAGTCCGGGAAAGAAAGTTCTCCATTGGGGAACTGGTGTTGAAAAAGGCGCTGCCAGCAGACAAAGATCCAAACGAGGGCAAACTTGCGCCAACATGGCTCGGACCGTTCAAAGTGATCTCTCCAGCGGGTCAATCAGCTTACAGATTGGAGGACATGGATGGTAAACAGTTACCACGACCATAGAATGCCGCTCACCTCAAAAAATTCTATTTCTGACCTGTAATCGAATTTTCAGGCATCAATAAAGCTATTCTTTCGTTCCTTGACATTTCGATTCTTTACGAGTCACAGAGCTCGGCAAAATCTCCTACAGTTCGGCACAATAGCCGTCATTTCGGTGCCACAATTCTGCCGCAGAAGATCTCGGTACGCCTACCAGATCACGCGCAGAATTTCGGACCTTTGCCACAGAAGATCTCGGTACATATACCAGATCACTGGCAAGGTAATGCCTACACCATTGGTGAAGAACCATTTGGTCATGTCGAACAAAACTCTGGCCACAAATGATCTCGGTATTTATACCAGATCACTGGCAGAGACGGACTATACTGCCGGAATGAACCGGCTAGACATGTCCCACAAAACAGTCCGAATTCGCGCTGAGACAAGCAAAAGCAGCGCGGAGTTCGGACAGGATCTCTACCGAATTGCCTCTCTTGGGTTCTTGGTTCATTGGCTAAAATTACTACGTGTGCTAATTCGGTAAAGATATACATTTCGGCGAAAATAGTGTCTGTAGACATTAAGGTCTAAGAAAGACGTAAAGACAATTTGCCTTAATGTTGGATTTCATTAAAAAGGGTTCTTACATCAGGCGAGTGTGACTCGCAAACCAAAGGGACATATGCTCCCACAAAAACAAACCAAAAGAGAGAACAGAAGAAACTGCCAAATACATAAAGATACTCAGGGAGCGGGGGCAACAGGTCCATCGCCTTCTATCTGGATGACCTCGTTCTCAGCATGAAGGGGCTCGACGATTGGTTCCTCGACCGCAACGGGAGGAACCTCGGGAGTAGGAGGCAGGACGTTCGCAGGTACCGAGCTTGGAAACTTGTCAGGATTCAAGAAAGCCGGATGATCGCTTTGGATTCCAGCTTTTTCAAGGGCGGCCTTCCAGCCCATCTCCCATGAATCATCCCTGACTCCGGTCACTTGGGCCGCGTATTCGGCCTCAGCTTCCTGGAATCCTTCAAGATATGCACTGTTGACGTCGGCCCGGATTCTGGACTCGGTCTCGGCCTTTTCCTGCTCTAGCTCGGCGATTTTCTTTTGGAGCTCAGCCTCCCTCAACTTTCCTGCTTGAATCTCGGTCTTTGCCTTGTCAAGCTCGGATAGAATGGTACGAGACGTTTCTTCATACTCTCTGATTCTGTCTCTGTTGGCCTCCAAAGACTTCTTGTACTCTTCAACCTTGGCCTCAGCGTTGGCCTGGATTTTCCTGGCTCGCTGGACCCTTCGCACAGAGAGATGACATTTTTGCACGATCTGCAAAGAGAATAAACTTTTAGACAATTACTACCGAAGTCAAGTACAGAAGAAAAACGAAAGAGATTAAACTTACGCTCAGAGCAGACTCCATTTGCGTCACTAGCAACATGACGTCGTCAAGCTCATCATGCTCCTCCATGTCTCGGGGCAAAGTACAAGCGTCGCCAAGCGCAGCCACCACTAAGGGATGACCGCCAAGTCGGTCCTCCACGGTCAACGGTCTTCCTGGCTGAAGCAGCAAGCTCGGCCTCCAGGGCGCCACAGAAGACCGTTGGCTCGTCGCCCCTGGGTCAACTCCCCTTTGCACAGTTGTTAGGGCAGACTGTCCCTTAGTTCTGACCCTCTTTTGCCGGCGTACCTCTTCCATTGCAGCCTCGTCGGTACCAACCCCCGAGGTTTGGGCAGAAGAAGAAGGAGGAACACCAGTACCAGGCATGGAAGATTGGGGCCTGGAAGAAGAAGGTCCGGAAGAAGGAGCCCTGGAGGATGAAGCAGCAGCACCTTGAGTCGCACCCCCAAAGGCTGCAGACCGAAGATTCTTCACTGGGGGTTTCGGGCGGTTTTTGTCCATTGGCTCGTCTTCTCCGGAGCTACTCGTTGAAGAGCTTCCCTCCCCGAGGTCGGAACCTGAAGTGGATGCTTCAGCCCCTGGTGAATCTCGGCCCTCAGTATCGTCTACAGCCCGCTCCCGATCGACCTCCTCGATTTCGGTTCCCTCAACCTCGGCTGCGGCATCTTGGCGGTGTGCGAGGCTCTTCTTGTAAGAGCGGTATCTCGGCTCGTAGTCTAAAAGGGCGAAGGCCGACCTATCTTCGTGGCCTCGATACGTCTCAACGGCCCGGAACCAGGCCGCGTTCTTCACCCAACCGACTCGTCTGGCCTCCTTTCTCCTCTCGCACGCACCTGTAACATAGAAGGACATCAGTTCGGCTCCAAAGAGAACAAGATGATAGACACCGAAATTACAAAAAAAAAAAGCTATATTTACTTGGTGGTATGCCGAGACGGCGCGGGATCCGGTTGAACCTCTGCGACATCGGCTCGTCATCACCGAACTCCCAGTTACCTGAGACGAGCAGACGGTCGTCCCCGGCATATTTGTTCGAATCCTCTAGGGCACGAACGAATGCCGTTCGACGAGATTTAACTCGGAGGTAAAAGCTATTTTTTTACTTACACAGCTCATAGGCGTCCTCAATATCATGAACGCCTAAATTGATCTCTAAAATGTCATTGAGCGCGGCAGTGCCCATTATGACTTTGAAGGCGTTGGGCATCAACTGACATGGACAGAGGTGCCAAGCCCGGAGACAGTCCCTGAGCAAGGGTTTAAGGGGAAACCGAACCCCGCCCTCTATTATGGCTACTAAAGGGAACGGCATCCAGCCATCGTAGATGCTGCCATCGATATAGGATTTGGGGGCGGGAACCTTGAGGAAGACGTCGTCAGAAATCTGATACCTAATCCTAAGGTCTCTTAACGCTCCCTCGGATTCTAACCAATGACTATAGACACCCATTTTTCTAAGAGAAAGAGGGGGCAAAGGCGAAGAACAGAGGGAGAATGGAACCCTAGATGCAGAAAAAGAACAAAGCAAAGAAAAGAAGACTTACAAAGACAGAGGCCAAGGATGGGACTCGATTCCTACAGCACTCCTTATCGATCGAAAGCCTTTTCCGTGAAAAAACTCGTCGGAAGAAGCCTTTCTCTTTCACAGCAAAATGCAGAGTAAAGAAGAAGAAAAGATAAGAGGAGTTCCCCTACTTATAGTAAGAAGAAGGTACATCCAATAAAGGCAACCCATCATGTGTCATTTCGATATACACAGCGCCCTTTTGGAATTCGAAAAAGGCGGTTTCTATTATTAATTAGCCGCCATATGCGTCACTTCGAAAAGACTACGCATCCCGTGGAGAGTCGACACGTGGTGCCGTCAGCTTATTTCCCACGCCAGTCAGGGCGAGGCATTTAATATCGCAGATAGCGAAGCGACATCGGATGGATATGAAGCGACATCGATTTGATCCAAAGTCGGGTCCAAAACTTGATATCCAAGGGTATCTCAAGTTCGGCAGATTGCATCTCGGCAGGTTGCAGCTCGGCAGGAACCGCAGTTCGGTATAATGGTTCCGCAAAGTTCCCATTTGAGAAAAAATGGTTTTATCTTCAAAGGCATATAGAAAAGAGATTGTCGCTACAGGAATAATCAGGCAAAGCAAACACACAGAGAAAGAGATTGGACCACAGACAAACTTTGATTTTTTATTAAGTCATTTTTGTTACATGACATCTAATACAATGGATTACTCGACTTCACAAAAATTACAGATATGATCTTCCTGCTCTTGAAAGGCGTGTTCTTCGCAGAAGAGCAGCTCCACGATACGGGCAGAGTTCAATTCGGAGGCGTTCGAGGTCTCTTGCCCAGAATAAATCCTGCGCCATCTTCTGACATCTTGACATAGATGTCTTATCTCCTATCATCAAAAGATCAAGGTCTATCTCAGGAGAGATAGCGCAGTTGGCCAAAAGCCTCAGGAGAGATAGCACAGTCAGAGCACATTAGGGGGCAAGTTCCTCCCATTAAGCTCGAGCCAGCCATTGTTGTTACACCAAATGAAGCTTCAGGTTTGTAAAGACGAAGGCCTTTCTTCTTGCCGACGAGTGTTAACTCCATAGAGGCCAAGCCCCTGTCTTCTTGAATTGAAATACCAAACGTCAAAATTCAAGAGTGATTCAACCAGGAGAAGAAGGACCCTATTTATAGGCTTAGGCTGCTTATCCCAAGCACAGGAAATACGCGCCCATTTACGAAGCATCGTTCTACGTGCTAAACACGGGAAACGGATCTCTCTATACACGAGCCACCATCTGAGCCATGACACGTGGCATCATCGTCTTGTTTTCCTACTCGATCGTATCACCGGTGTTTAAATGTCATAAAGATATTTCGGGATGACGCGAAGACATAGGGAAAAGGCAAGATGATATCAGCACAGCATGATCAAGAGACAAGCCCCATAGAAGACGAATCGTTCGAAGTCGGATATCTCTCTATAGCTCCCGACCTCGGGAAGATAACTCCCAAGGGTCGAAAGCTAGGGGGCAATTGTGTGGGGGCATTTCTCGAACACCGAGATTGGGCCCACTCCGTCAGTAATAAGGGGAATACGCGGCATTTCGGCACCGAACTCGTCTTGATCTCGGCTCTAGCATCACAGTTCGGCAGAGATCTCATCCTTGCCAAAGCAGTTCGGTAGATTTGCTTGTATTGCTGACGCATCTCCCTCAGCTCACTCCTACCTCAGTTCGGACGCATTTAACCTCGGATGTATTCACCTCGGTCTCGGTCGCCTAGACATGGCGTAACGGCCGAGGGACGTGGCTGTATGGTTTATGAGGCGGCGAACGTTAAGGGGAATGGGCAACGTTACGACTATAAATGGGGGATAGGTATTGACTGAGCTGTTATCACCATTTAAGGGGCGTGATCGACTGAAACAGTTACCCCGATTGAGGGAATCACGTTGATCGATCTGTGAGTCCCTATCACTATATAAAAGAGGACTTAGTCTCCCCAAAAGGTACGCACTCAGACACTTACAATTCACATTTGAAAATCTCTACCCTACTGTCACGTCCTTGTACTGACTTAGGCATCGGAGAGCCTTGCGCTGCCCTCAGCCAGGGTCTTTGACTGCTCTTTCCATTCTTCCCCTTTCAGGTTCTTTTCTAAGGCATCATACCACATTTCTAGTGGGTCCAGAATTCACCATCTCCGGGTCCGTGAATTTTCGTGCACCTACATAATCCCTGAATTAAGCTGCCCGATTCAAACTACTCTACCTACGTAGTAACCTCCTCTTTCTTAGAAGGGCACAATTTAGCTTTCCAGCTCAACAAAAAAATATAGAATTATGTGAATATCTCGTCATCAAGATCATCCAAAAAGGACAAATCAAAGCGCGCTAGTACGCCATGTTCACCACCCAGGTAACAAAGCATCATGTTCCTACTGGCATTTAAGTATTGGAGTACTCCTTGGGAGGCTTTGGTTATGTAATTGAGGTGGTAATTGAGGTGTATAGGTGAGGGTACATCTCTCTTGTACCTTTATACTCTTCTTTGCTCTTTGTATCGCTTCTCCCATTTAATGAAATTCTTGTTACCTTTTCAAAAAAATATATATATATATATATATGGGAGACTCAAATGGCATGGCACACTGGTAAACAATTTGGGTTACCCTGGAAACAATTGAAAAACCCAAATGCATAGCGGCTGCCAAGATGCACACACAACATGGCATAAATAAGCTCCGAATGACACTAGCATGCATAAATAAGCTCCGAATGACACTAGCATAGGATACAGTTGTCGTGACTTTGGTTCCAACTTCAACCAAGGGCATGGCCTTTTACTTACAATGCCATTTGGCATAGCCTTAAGACGTATTGTTTACGGTTCCAGGTTCCAAGTAATTTTAAACCGTATAGGATGGAATTGGCCTTGGAAACTTGCTGTTTACCATGAAACATCCCATAAGAAATAAAAATTTAAGAATAAACCCCAACCAAAAGAGATCTTTAAGAGGACAAGTCCAACTAGGAAACTCGGTTTGGAAGCAAAGCAAGAGAGGCGCATGGCACATTGTAGCTGGGGCCTAGACAAGTGCAATGACAAGTCAGCCCCAGTTTAATTGCCAAAAAATTCTAAGAGATATTTCCTTGATTGCCATACGAGCATAGAGGTCAGTGTCTCTTTCACAAGAATGTTTTTCTTACTGTACAAATAAATAGGAAAGTGTTCCCTTTCGTTCAATGGTAATTCATTTGACATACCTTAAAATCCATAATCATTCCGAAAGTATAACTTACAATGATGGAGTACATAGGCCCCCAACTTGAATGTGTTGGATTAGGAGACGAGACAATAATGAAAGGCTGTGGATCCTGATCTGAAACCAAACTTGAAGTCCCCTTGTCTGAAAATAAGGGGTCTGAAAATAAGGGGTGAGCTTCTGATGAAGTAACATTCAGTCGGCTATGTTTTCCTAGGCAAGTGGCACCGGTCCTTCTGTCACTTGTCTGAAAATAAGAGGTGAGTATTTTAAATTATCAAATTCTTGTATATTACATACAACAACTTGTTTAGCAAAATCTGAATCATGTGAAGTTATACCTAGTTCCTTCTCTTGCTTCCAAAAGTGTTTCCTCGTCTTGGGAAGACTCATGCTCAATGGAAATTTAAGCCATTTGAAGCCCTAGGATGTTTAAAATCATTTGAATTTAAAAATTGACTGAAATTTCTCCGATGTAGATGATTCCTGAAATGATTAGAAGTCACCATGACAAGAATGTAAGAATAAGAAGCAGATACAAAAACCCAGAAGTAGATCCTCCACTGCAAAGTTCAGCTACTTTTGGAACTCCTACTATCTCAAGAAGACAGTGTGGCCATACATAGAAATTGAAAGATTTGAAATGTAAAGCCAAGTAGTCTGCCTAACATAAAAGAGGAATGTCCAGTGTGTTTTATGTAGTCCTCTATTTCGCAACGAGCATGCTTTACATTAAACAAGACGGAATACAAAATGGTGATACCAAAGAATCTTAACGAATCTTAACTTGCTCCTTGATGATCAAGTGCAGAGAGTTGAACAAGGTGAGAACATGCCTCCCCTACTTCTCAGCAGCTGATAGATCAGAACTGTCACTCCATTCAAACACTTTATTCTCCCTCATGTCATTCATAAGAACCTAGGCTCTTCCAATCGACCTTCACTTTTTAGGCCATTTAACATTTCATTGCAAAAAAAAGGACTGGGAAAGAAACCATTCTCAACCATTTCCCGGTAAAGTCCATATGCCCCATTATAATTGCTTGACTTGCAGTGCCCATCAATCAGCACCGAATAAGTAACACCACTCGGACGTGCCCCTTAACTTTCATATCATTCAAGAGATCATCTGCTTCTTGCAACTTGCCTTCTCTGCAATGTCCCATGACCAAGCTGGTGTAAGTCATTTCATCTCCATCCACTCCTCGCTTAATCTCTCATTGCGCATATCGAATGCCTTGCGTACATCTCCAAATTGAGCATAACAACGAATCAAGGCATTATAGATAATCCTGTTGGGAACAAGATTGTTCGCTAACATTTCCTGATATAGAGACTCTATTTCTTTCATCTTTCCTTCCCCTATGATCCCATTTATCAATGCATGATAAGTTACTAAGGTTGGTTTGATATCTAACTTCTTCATGTACTGGTATAATTCAAGAGCTTTTAGGGTATTGCTGACACGAACACAGCCCGTGATGAGAGAATTGTATGTAATCACATCAGGAGTCAAGCCTTCAGTTCTAATCCTAAAAACCAATTCTTCAGTTTCTGATACCCTGCCTTCCTTGCAGAGACCATTTATGAAATAGTTGTAAGTTACAACTGTCTGAGCAGTACCTTTCTCAGTCATTTCCTTAAGCAATTTGAAGGCCTCAAGCAACTTACCCATCTTACAGTAGCAATGAATGAGCATGTTATAGACATTTACATTTGGAGAAACTTCTCTATCAGCCATATCTTCAAGGAGGATTTCAGCCTCAACAACTTTACCACTCTTGCACAACCCATTTATAAGAGAGCCATAGCTCACAATATTGGGCTCAACCCCCTTCTCTCTCATTTCTTGAAAAATCTGAAGACACCGATCAAACTGAAAAACCCGGGCATGCCCATCAATTAGAGTGCTATAAGTCTCCACGTTGGGCGCCACACCCCTCTCTAATTCCATCTGCCTCACCAATGCCTCTGCCTGGGCCAAATTATTCACCTTGCAGAACCCTCTTATGATTGAATTGTACGTAATGCAGCTAGCCTTTACCCCCATTGATTTCCATCAGTTTAACCGTTTCGAGGGCACTGCTCATGTCCCCTATCCGAAGGTATCCATCGATGATTGTACTATAAATCACAGCCGTTGGAACCAAACACTTCTTCTCCATCAACTGCTTTAAAACCCCTTCTGCCACAGACACCTTCCTGTCCTTGCAGAGCCCGTTCAACAGAACACTACAAGCATAAGCTCCAATCTGAATTCCCTTCTCCATAGTCTCCTCAAAGAATCCCACCAACGCATCGGAATCCCCCAATCTCGAATACCCACCAAACAAAATGCTGAAAGTGTACCCATCCGGAGCCAATCCCTGCTCCTTCATCTCTTCCAAAACAGCCTTTGTCTCTTCTACCCGTCCGGCCCGGCAAAGCCCCCCAATCACCGTATTATACGTCACAAGATTCAGCTTCACACCCGCCTACCGCATCTGCTCCCTCACGCTAAAAGCACCCTCTAAGTCCCCATCCTTAGAAAGCCCATCAATCATCGTACTGTAAGCAACCTGATTCCGGGCAAGTCGTTTCTCAGGCATTTCATCAAACAGCTTCCGGGCTTCATCCAATCGCCTCTCCTTACAAAACCCAGACATCAAAACGCTGTAGGTGAACGAATCGGGTTTCATCCGGTTCCCCTCCATGGAATTCTTCAACCCGACCGCCATTTCCAAGTCACCCAACTTCACAGCCGACTGAACCGCCTTGTTGTAAGTGAATTTATCCAAAGAGACACCATCCCAGTTTTGAATTTCTGAGAAGAGATCAAGGGCATCTTTGTATCTCCTCTGGGAGACGAGTGACTCAAGGAGTCGATTGAGAGAGCGGAGCGGTGGGCAAATTCCGACGTCTCTCATCTTGTGAAGGATTTCGATTGCTTGAAAGGGTCTGTTGAGGTCGATGTAGGAAGAGAGAATGAGTTGTGGAGCGTTTGAAGAGACGTTGAACAGGGTTTTGCAGACATGGGAAGGAGAAGAGAAGAGGGTTTGGGCGGATTCCAATCGGTTCTTTTGGAGGAGGATTCGGAGCTGCCTCACCTGATCGGAGTCTCCAGTCAGGTGACCTTGTTCTTCTTCTTCTGCTGCTGCTGCTGACTGTTCTTGTTCTTGTTCTTGTGTGGAAGATGGAGGGAAGTATGAGGGCTGGGAGGTGAGAAGTCTGCTGAGGAGGGTAGGGATTGGACGAGGGTTTTTGAACTTGTTGAGAGCATTTTGGGGGTGTCGGAGCATTTTGGAAGAGACAGAGGAGGAGGGAAATAGAGTTTTCTTCTTCGTCTGCAACTCTGCTACGATGGTTTAGCACTTCACTGCAGAGAATACACAGTTGATAGCTATGTAATAAACTGGCAACAAAGCCCGAGGTTAGGCCCAAAAAACATTCTTTATCTTTACCAAAAAAAGGCCCGTGGTTAGCCCCAAAAACCATTCTTTATCCAAAAAAAAAAAGGAAAAAAACGCCTGGTGCTAGTTATGGTGAATGGATATTTCAAAATCGACAGTATATCGTGCCATATCTAATAATTTACTTTTTATGTATAAAATTGGTGTCCCTACCATATCTATGACTTGTCCTTTCTATATCCATATTGTATCTGTGCATCATAGGTTGTTAAACCGAGTCATAAATAAAAATATATTTAAAATAATATTTAAAAATAATAATTTTTTATCACTATTGATGAGTCAGGCCCAAGTGGCCCAGTCTGTGATGAGCCAAGGCTTAAATTAATGAAAGATCCGTTGGGTCCAATGGAGTCCGAGCCCAAACCCACGATGCCTTGCCACGTCACAGCAGTCCGGGTCGCTTCGGAAGCAGGCAGGCCACGTCCCGCTTTTACCAAGTCGTGCGGAGAATATCACAACTGCCTCCCCAGTCGAGGACACCTCGAAGGCTCCTCGTAAACGGCGCTGTAAAGTCGTCCCCATCTGTTAGGGGAGCGACTATAAATTGTAAGCCCCACCAGCACTTGGGGGGCATGAGACAAATACCGAGGCAAGCAATATTCTCCCTTCATCTCTCTTCTCCTACATTTGTAATCTCTGGACACTTGAGAAATGACATATCCGGCAACCTCTGCCTTTCCAAAAGTGGACGTAGGTCACTGACCGAACCACTATAAATCTCTCTCTCATTTATTTCCACATTTATTACTCATACTTGACCGGTGGTGTGCAAATCCATTTTTGTGCATCATCAGTTTGGCGCCGTCTGTGGGAACCACTAAAGTTCTCACGTCAGTATCCTTCCTCTTTTCAAATTATGGTGACCACCAGATCGACAAGACGCGAAGAGGGCGAGGATGGCCCTCCACTGACTAATCCTGGCCTGAATGCTCCTGCTCCCACTCCTCAACTAATGTTGGAGACTATGCAACAGATGGTGGCCCAAAACCATCAAATACTACAACTCATGCTCTCGGGGCAAGGAGGGGTCGGAGGAGTACCGCAAGGAGGAACACGCCCGAGGCATCAAAGAGCTCCACGACGGCGAGGAGCTCCCCACCTAGGCGCCCAGGCCCCGGGCGCCCATGCTCCTGGCGCCCATGCCCTGGGCGCCCATGCACAGGGCGCCCAGGCACTGGGCGCCCATGGTGTACACCCTGGCGGCGCCCATCGTGTACACCCTGGCGCCCGTTCCCAGGGCGCCCCCCGTGGGGCCCAGTTGGGAGGACCCCCACCTCCGGGAGGATCCCCACCTCCGGGAGGGTCAAATCACGGAGAATTTTCACATCCTCCCTCCGCTTCTGATGGGGAGGATCCTCATTTTCAAGAAGGGGAAAGTGAGAATCAGGAGCTGGAAGGCGCGAGCTACTTCTATGATTCAAGTAGAGCAGCCCCCAACCAATGGGACGAGAAGCTCAGAGAGATGCAAGATCAACTGGGCGATGTTTTCAACGCCATGAAGGCACACGCACCAGAGACAGTGGATTACCTAGTCAGGCGAACGGACACGCCGTTCAAGCCTGACGTGGTGAACTATCCACTCCCTTGTAAGTTCAAGATGCCATCCGTGGAAACCTTTGATGGAGCGAAGGATCCGCTGGATCACCTGGAGACTTACAAAACAATAATGCAGCTGCACAGTATCCCGGACGAGATTATGTGCAGGGCGTTTCCAACCACGCTGAAGGGTTCCGCCCGACAGTGGTTTGCCAATCTCACCCCGGCCTCCATAGGCTCCTTTGCCGAACTAAGCAGATCATTTGTGGCACAGTTTATTGGGGGACGCCGCCAACCAAAGCCTGCCACCCACCTGCTCAACGTAAAACAGGATCGAGGCGAGAGCCTAAGGAGCTACCTCACTCGTTTTAACGAGGAGGTCCTTCAGGTCGAGGAGCCCGATGATAAGGTCAGCATGACCGCCTTCGTAGGAGGCCTCGGTCATCAAGTTTCCTCTTCTCAGTGATGAAGCGCCAGCCAAAGAGCATGCCAGAACTATTGGCAAAAGCTCAAAAATATATGAATGCTGAGGAAATCAACAGGTCCAGGCGGCGAGGTGAATCATCTCACGGATCGCCAAAAGCTTGACCCTCTGCACTGTTCTCAAACAGGCAGCCTATCTCCAGCTTAGCTACCCTCTCGCGGGTCGCCAGAAAGCTTGGACTCTGCACTGCTCTCAAGCAGGCAGCCTATCTCCAGCTTAGCTACCCTCTCGCGGGTCGCCAGAAAGCTTGGACTCTGCACTGCTCTCAAGCAGGCAGCCTATCTCCAGCTTAGCTACCCTCTCGCGGGTCGCCAGAAAGCTTGGACTCTGCACTGCTCTCAAGCAGGCAGCCTATCTCCAGCTTAGCTACCCTCTCGCGAGTCGCCAGAAAGCTTGGACTCTGCACTGCTCTCAAGCAGGCAGCCTATCTCCAGCTTAGCTACCCTCTTGCGGGTCGCCAAAAAGCTTGGACTCTGCACTGCTCTCAAGCAGGCAGCCTATCTTCAGCTTATCGGCTCCCTCGCGGGTCGCCAAAAGCTCGATGTCAGAAGGTAGGTTATCTACAGCCTACGGGACTACTACAAATCACCGGACCAGTTGCCCGGCTGTCCAAATCAAATGTCTGGACAGCACACGAGCTGCTCGCCCACGCGGACAGTGGCTAGCCCCTCAGCAGCGAAGCTCACGCCAGCAACAGCAGAGAAGTCCACGGACGCAGCAGCTAACCCCACACCATCAGGCGCCCAGACACCATCAGGCGCCCAGACATCCCAGGCGCCCAGGCATCCCAGGGGCGCCCAGGACTCCCAGGCGCCCAACCCATGGGCGCCCAGACCCTATGGGCGCCCAGTGCTTGGACTAAAAAAAAAAAAAATATTTTGTGGATGAACGGGCGCCGACACCGCTGCGTCGCCCGCCTCGCCAGCGCCCGTCGCCCTGCGCGTGCTGCGCCCGGCGCCCTGACCAGGCCCCATGGGCGCCCAACCACCATGGGCGCCCAGACCCCATGGGCGCCCAGACCCTGGGCGCCCAGCCACCATGGGCGCCCAGCACTCCCATGGGCGCCCAGGCCTCCCAGGCGCCCAGCATGGGCGCCCAGCACTTCCTCAGGGGCGCCCAGACCTCCTCAGAAGCGCCCAGCACAGGCGCCGGCCCCTCTGCTTGCCAAGAACCGTGCCCAGCGCGCCTGCTTGCTATTTTCACCGTAAGTTTTGGTCCATAAATCCGAATGAGGCGTATTATATATCAAATCGAAGCTCTCGGCGAGCCCTACAAAACTCACGGCCTATGGCCGTGACTGATGTTGTCAGAAGTCCAAAAAAGGCCTCGAGACAGATGTTTTGGCCTCCCGAAGTTTTTGCAGTTGCGAACTCAGCCGAAAATTCAATCGAATGCCCTCCTCTCCAAGTTCCATTGGACACAGGGCATTGAGGGGCAAATGATGAGTCAGGCCCAAGTGGCCCAGTCTGTGATGAGCCAAGGCTTAAATTAATGAAAGATCCGTTGGGTCCAATGGAGTCCGAGCCCAAACCCACGATGCCTGGCCACGTCACAGCAGTCCGGGTCGCTTCGGAAGCAGGCAGGCCACGTCCCGCTTTTACCAAGTCGTGCGGAGAATATCACAACTGCCTCCCCAGTCGAGGACACCTCGAAGGCTCCTCGTAAACGGCGCTGTAAAGTCGTCCCCATCTGTTAGGGGAGCGACTATAAATTGTAAGCCCCACCAGCACTTGGGGGGCATGAGACAAATACCGAGGCAAGCAATATTCTCCCTTCATCTCTCTTCTCCTACATTTGTAATCTCTGGACACTTGAGAAATGACATATCCGGCAACCTCTGCCTTTCCAAAAGTGGACGTAGGTCACTGACCGAACCACTATAAATCTCTCTCTCATTTATTTCCACATTTATTACTCATACTTGACCGGTGGTGTGCAAATCCATTTTTGTGCATCATCAACTATTATCCACAATGAAACATTAACAATAAAGAAAGTCAGAAAATACAGCGCATGTCATTGATGCCGACCAAAAAGATCCGAGAATTTGGTAGTATGCCTTAAAAAACTCGTCAACCACTTTCTATTGGAGTCCCGCCTGATTCTTGCAATATTACAATTGGAATGATTCAAGGTGCTTTTTTTTTTCTTTTTTTTTTTTTTTTCTAAAACCCCAAAGGATAGCTTAGTTGGCCTAGGACCATTATTTGTATTCGGAGGTTTTAGGTTTGAAACTACACTACCACACTGGGGATAGAGGGGAGTTTATTCGACTTCCCTCTCAGTTGGCGTAGGACCACGGTTTGCACCCAGAAGTTGTATGTTCGAAATTGCATACCACACTGGGGCTACAGGGGAGTTTACCCGGCTTTCCTCTAGTCCCGGAGGGATTAGTCCATCCCCAAAGGATTGGGAACCCTCCGATAGCTTAAAAAAAAAAGTTCTTTTATTAAACTAATAAACTCCAAGACATTTACTTTCATATTTTAAATTCGCATAAATATGAATAAATATTTTTTAAAAAACCCAAAAATATGCCCAGCCTATAGATCTGCTATTTATGGGCCCTCAATCTATGGTCCTAACTCGACAGTCCCACTACCAAATCAGCCTCTAACAAGAGAGGGGCATGTCCCTTATTGGTCTGGGCTAGGTCCTAAGGACAGGCCGAGGTGTTCCAGAGCGCATCCCATTTCCATTCAAGTGAGAAAATTAGGCCCAATCTATTATCAAAAAATAAAAAATAGACCTAGTTAGGGTTGACAGGTCCTCACGTCAAGCCCTACCCCATTCTCGGAGATATGTCAAGTGTAGGGTGAGAACTCAAGTCTTAAATAATTTTTTAGAAAAATGCAAAACATAAGCATCTCTAAATATGTAGAATCACAAAAAAGGATGATTATAGACATTTTCAAATCCTTTTAATACGGTAGATTTCAACACTACATATAATTCTGGAGATAAAGTTCCTTACAATCTCAGTAAATGAAATCAGGCTTATTAATGTTAGATTTTAATTAATATTATTATAGAATGCTTTTCACCCAGAAGAGACCCCAATGTGGCCCAACTGGGATGAGGGGGTTGGGAGGATTGAATGCCTATCTATATGTCTGGATTACTGGCCCACCAAATCTGAGACCCAAATAGTTTAAGATAATAGAGATATGGCTACCCAAAGATCAACATGAAAGTCATTTGATGGATCAAATCTGATTATTAGCACTGGGGTTGTTGTTTGCATTGGATGATGAAAGAGTGTTGTTAACTTATTAGAGAAACTTCCATGAACAACTTGGATTTCAAGAGCGCACGTATTATCTAAACTCTTAAGACACTTCCCAATCTTCTTTACTGCAATACCACCCTAGGCATTCCGAATGAAGTGTGTCATGATATCAACGTGTTTCGTTCTCTCATGATACTAGTAGTTAGCTTCTGTTGCAACCTCATATCATCAACCAGACCTCTCGGTCAAATAGCTTCATTCACCGCTTCTGTAGCTCCCATATGCTCTGCTTCAGTGGTGGACAAGGCAACTATAAATTGCAACGTCGCCTTCGAACTAATGACACCGCTAGCAAAAGTAAAGACACAACCTGTCAAGGACCTTCTTCTGTCTAAATCTCCAGCAATATCTAAATCAACATACCCTAAAACACTTCCAGAAGTAATTATTGTCATACGATATCCCAACATTAATAGTATCTCTCAAGTAATGGAGTATCCATTTCATTGCTTGCTAATGGGCCTTCTTGGGATTATCCATGTATTTGCTAACTACACTAATCGTGTGTGAAATATCTAGTCTCATACAAACCATGACAGAAATTACACTCCCAACTTTTTAAAATATATACTTCAAACTTTGCATACCAAAGCGTTCCGAAACCTTCTCAAGGTACCTATTTTGCGACAAAGACAATTATCCCGCCTCCCCGTCCCTTTGAATTTCCATCCAAAGAATTTTCTTCGCAGCAAATTCAAGGGGACTAGAAAGCTATTCACCTTGTATACAGTTAGAAGGAGCACTTAGAAGAATAAATCAACTATGTCTCCTAGCCCAAAAAAAAAAAGATTGGATTTGATCTCCATACAATAAGGATCTCCAGTTCTCCACGCTAAGCACTTTTTTTTTCGGTAAAAAGAAATTTCATTAGAGAGGAAAGAAAACTAAATAAAACCAAGAGGAGCTTCCCAAACTACATAGCAGATCAATCCCTCATTAGTCCCACACAAACCCGTCGTCTATATGAGTTCTTGGCAAGTTCATGAGCAAATTGATTAAACCTTCTAGGAACATGGAAAAAGGAAATGTCTCCAAACTTGGACCTCAACTCATTGATGTCCCGCAAAATAGGTTGGGTAGGCCAATCCATCAACCCGTTGATGGCTCTAATCACTTCGAGGGCGTCTGACAACAGATGGATCTTGCGAAATCCCCGTAACCGAGCCTCCTTTATTACGAAAAGGACAGCTCTTGCCTCAACTTCTTTTGAAGTGGAAACCTTGGATCCATTGGTTGATCCTGTATGAACCCAAGAACCGTCAAACCAAATAACAAAGCCAAAGCCTGCTTTTCCATCCACGGCTCTAAAAGATGCATCCGAGAACACTTGAGCCGTGCCTCAAGGGCTCCTCGGACTGAGATCCTGGAGATTGTATGAAAGTCCTTTGAAGGCCTTTTCATTATGGGTCATTGAGGAAACAACCATTTTTCTAGCTCATAATAGGCTCAATTCTTTTGCCTCTAAATATAAAATCATTCCTACTTTTCCACAAGGCCCACCAAAAAATGAGAACCCAAGATTGCGTTTGAGGACTAATTGGCGGATTCATCTTGCCACAATAATCCATAAAGGAGTTCCACCAGTCTCTAATCCTTAGAGAAGTAATAGAATGTGATAACATTCTTATGTTAGAGCCAAACCATGATGCTCTTGCATGATCGCAAAGAAATAGAGCATGCTCAATAGATTCTTCTGATGTTGTACATATAGGACAAATGGCATCATGAGAAATACTTTTGTTATGGAGTAACTTGCGTACTTTGACTGCGTTATTAAGACATTTCTAGCCAAACAGAAGGACTCTTTGGGGTAGAGGGAGGGACCATAATGTCTTCCAATTAAAAGGAGAGTTGTGGGTAATCCTACTTTCTTCATGAATGATTTTGTATGCCGATCTTGAAGATAAATGGCCCCCTTCGACAAAGGGCCATATGCTCCTGTCATCACTTCTGGAACAAGGAATATATATTTTCATAATATCCTCAACATCAGAGGCATTATTAAAAACATTCCTAATTTGCTGTTCATTCCAATTTTTGTCTCCATACCAAAGATTTTTAACCACAAGATCTTGCTTAACAACACTGGACTTTGGTTTCCTAAGACCTCCTTCTGAAGGGATCCAATTGTATTTTCAAACAAAGATTTGATCCCCCATTACCTATGATCCACCCCACCCTATCATTGATAAAATTAGTAGCTTTGACAAATCCCTTCCAAAATAAAGAATTACCTTTCTTAAAGTTTGCCTCCCATAAAGGTTTGTTCGGACAGTACTTTGCTTTTAAAATCTTCGAACTTAATCTGTTCTCATTAGAGGGGCACCTCCAACATGTTTTCGCCAATAGGGCTAGATTATTTTCCTTGGTGTCCCGAATCACTAGTCCTCCATCTTCAAGAGGGAGGCAGATTTCCTTCCACTTTATGATATATATATATATATATATTGTCAAGAGAGTCAGCCCAAAAGAAGCTTCTAAGCATTTTATCTATAGTATCAATGGTTTTTTATGGGAGTTGGAGAACTGTCATATTATAAATAGGGATAGTAAAAGCAATTGATTTTATTAGAGTACACCTCCCTGCTTGCGATAGAAGACGGGTTTGCCATGACATAATTTTACTTTTAATTGTTCCGACTAGAGATTTGAAACTAACGTTTCTATTATGTTTATAATGAGGGGATTTCCTAAATATCTCTCATGCTCATGCTCAGCACTTAGAAGTAACAATAACATAACTTTGTACAAACCGGTCTACGGCCAGATACCAAATTGGGGAGCCTATCATCATGCTCCTATCACCGCGCAAGCGCCAACCCAAAGCCTTTCCTTGCCCTGATCATTTGGTAATTATGTTCTAGCATCAAGTCCAGATCTAGCCCACCAGCTAAAAGTTGAGACCAGCCTACCAATTGATGATTAAATATTGGAATACAAAAATATCTTGGGCTGATGTGGGCCATATAATTGAACCTTTAGTTGAGTTGAGCCTATCAACCCCTTTTAGCTATTTAGACTAAAACTTCATGTCCAAGTTTAGAGGAGAATTTTTTCTCCAAAATGGAAGTCTCCACGAGATAGGCTTCTCCTTCATAGTACTTTGAGAAAAATAACCCTTTTTAATCTTTACAATTAATTGGATTTGGGCATATTAGTCATCCTTTGGATTCAAATAAGAGTTGGTCTCATCGTAACTATGTTAAAAAATATAATGTGCTGAATTCTATGTTGGGACCATCTTCTATTGGGGTAAAACTTGGGAAAAGTCCACTTAAGAAGATGACATTATTTAAAGCAACAGGGATATAACACTTGGATTGCTTACCTTTTCATGGTAATGGGCAATGGCTATTAGCGGTATTCTCTCAACCATCTATTTTGACCGCAGGCATCATTGCCCATGAAATGATTACGAGCAATCAATCAATGGGTTTTTCAACTATCCATGTCTACCACATGTATTACGGTTCATTAAATGATAACGAGTAACTAATTAAATGAATTTCATTAATTAGTTTGGGTTGATTAGTTTACATGCGATCAATCCGACATAGGCCTTACCTTGAATAGAGTGAGATACAACTCTCATTCCTAAAAATAGAGTAAATTTTTATTTTGAGTGGCTTGGGTTCATTATGGTGAGCCCTATTATTTTTGGATTTTAATTGTACTTACTCAAAGTTTTAAAAAAATTTATGTCTTCAAAAATATTGAAGTGTTTTTCAGTTTAGGATTCTTTTATTAGATATTATAAAAAAAATTAAAAAAATTAATATATTTATTTTTAGGAAAAAATCCCCATAGTGAGCCATGAGTAAGTGGACGTCCCAGCAGGAGTTTAGAGGCGGGAGGGGCCCAATTTTTTTTAGATGTTTATTAGTATGGTCGATATCGACCATAAATGCGGTTATACAAAAGGCGCAAGAAACCCCCTTCTTCCCTCATTGTGTCATCCTCCTCTTTCCTTTATCCTCTTCCACAATCTCTGTCGACACCTCTCCTTTCCGTTGGTCCCAGGCAGTGGTCCCAAGAATCATTTGGCGCCTTCTTTCAAAGCTTATTCGCAGTTGGCAAGCACATGGCCAGGTATGTATTTTAATCGTTTTCTCTTGTATGCATTAGGTTTAAACAGAGCTTTCGGTGCTTTTCATGGGATCGAGATAGCAAGTTCATTTTTTTTTTAATTCTTAAACATGAAACCCAATCCCTAGATTAAATGAACTTAGAGCGATTTTGTCCGATTAGCTTTGTTGATTGGGTTTTTTTTTTTAAGAAAAAAAGGGGTTGTCTGGCATTATTACCTAATTGAGAAGGGTTTCTTTTTTTTTTTTTTTTTTGAAACCCTCTTAATGCACAGAGACGTTGATAATGACGTATTTGCTAGATTGGGGTTTCACACCTTTATTGGCATAGACATATTTTGGATCGGTTATACATTTACATACATAGAGAGAGATTAAAAATTCCATGTACAAATTGTTGATTAAAAAAGATATAGAGAGAGATTAAAAAGTCCATGTACAAATTGTTGATTAAAAAAGATTTAAATCACAAACCGTTTGTGCATTATCTGACTATTTGTGTTTCTCCATCACATCTTTAATAAACAAGAAATTGAAACATATCATGATTGGTACCTCACTTGCTTGTGGTGGCAGTAGTCTGTTAACTCAAAATTCATTTATCAATGTCCAAATGCTAGCCTTGATGTTAAAAGAGTGGAAAGGGAAGATAAAGAAGGGACAAATAATGGGAATAAGTGTAAGAACGGATAGAGTAATAGGAGAATAAAGGTTTATATGAAAGGAAGAATTGCAAATGAAGAAAAGTCGTCTTAGAGAGAAAAGGAGACAGTCTGTATTGGATAACTGATACACATTTATAATGAACTGTACTATAGATGTGTTGCCACACATTTTTTTTTATCTTACATAGGAAGTCTATTTATTGTTTCATGGTTACTGTGATGAATCAAATCCAACCTATCTACTATTCTACATAGTTTCTAATAAATTGTGATATTATCCTAGCATTAGATATTGCTTGGTTAGATGCATAGATGATGCATATTTTGCATCTAAGATAATTAGGCTGTCAAATATCAATTTGTCCATAGATGCAATGGCAATTTCCTTCGTCGTTGTACAATAATGTATCTACTTTGTTGGCTTGTTCATTTCTCATGGGATTTTTTACGACAATTTTGGCTTTTGATTAGGTAGAAATACTAGCAACAAACTTGACAGAAACAACCTTAGTAGAGGTTCCATTTCTAGTTCTATACAGAGGAAAAGATACAAACATATATTAAAAAAAAAAATCAAAGGCTTGTATGAAGAAGAAATATAAAGTGGTGAGGATGAGGAGTGGGTTATGTGAATCTCAGATAAAGGCACCAAAGAAAAATATGAATGTAAGATGGGCCTCTTATTCCTCCTATGCAACGGAACTATGGATTAGCCTGCTAGGAATATAGCGTAGGTGAAGTTCTTTTCTATTACTACTGGATCTTCATATGAAACCCAACAAGTTAGGGCAACACCATATTATTCATCAAATACATAATTCTACAAATGGAAACTCGATGTAATCTACATCTCCAACACTCCAAAAAATATCGTTTGAACCATAAAGAGATCAACAAACAAGAGAGATCGAAAGAAACAAACCAGTGAGAGATTGGCCATGGGAGTTGTTTTTTAGCATCTACTGCACATATGTGAATAGAGATAGATGGTTTTTGAGTTTTTAGGACAGAAAGAGGGAGAGAGGAATATGGAAAAAATAGAGAGGAGGGAAAAGAAAATAAAACAAAAAAGATGGAGAAAATGGAAACCCTCCTGAGTCCTTACGTTTCTCGTTTCCCACCTCTGGCTTTCGGAAAAGTTAATTAAGTTGTTGTAATGACAGATGTATGAAGTTCATTAGGTATAGAATGTTGTAGTAGAGAACACTTAAGATCATTATTACACTTGTAGTGGTAGATTTTCATCTTCATTCTTTATCCCTATGAACAACTTTTGTGACATTTTGGTTATTATATATTATTTTATTATTATTATTATATAATTGATTGTATTTTAATTAAATATGCGATTAGTCTAAGTGGGGACCACGCTAGACTTAGGTTGGTGAGTTAGGTTTATTGGATAGGTGTCTTGACCCATAGTTAATCCAGGCCCAGTTTAGTGGGTATAATCCTTCTCTAATCCAGAATTCTATTGTTTTTAGAACCTAAACTCTATTCTTTTTAGAATTTAAGTTACACTACAACTCCTATTCCTATTTCCTATTTATACACCACCACACTATTTTATTTTCACACACAACTCTCTCTCTCTCTTCCAACTTTCTCTGGGTTAGCGCTTTCGGCCTTTGCAGTAGGAACTCTAGATCGTCTCCCTCAACCGCGGACCGCAAGCAAGTACCTAATCATAATTTATAAATTTAATGCTTGTGTTCTTCTTTGATTCATATCTGGAGGCATATAGAAACCCCTGTTAAGCCCTTTAATGTTTGTTTTCTCTGTTGTTTTGATGAGACCGTGATTCACCCAAGACCGTAAAGGAAGGACCTGGAACAAGTTCCGAATTTGGGACCGTGAGGGCTATATCGTGTTTGGGACTATGGGCTATGGGACCTAGGTGGGTCACCCTATGGCAGATCTGATCCGTGGATCCGAAGGAGGACCCACAGGCGACCTTAGTAATGTGGGAACCGTGGGAAGTGGACCCTGTTTGGCCACCATCTAATAGTTTTTGTGAATTAATATTAAGATGTTTTCCTTTTTCTTAATCTGATGGTTGTGGGGCCGCGGGACGATCGGATCACATATCTGGTCCGGGCATCCGGCCATATAGACCTGGGCGACCCTGTTGGTGAGGGTTGATCACGGGCTTTTTGATCAGTGGGCCACAATCGAAGTACAGGGGCTGGCTCGTTCTACACCATCACAGAACTCGTTCTGGTTCTGTTGTGATGAGATAAGGAGGGAGAATGGAGATGACGATGATGTCATCTCATGCGACTCCCATGTGACATTAGTACAGTTTTGATGGGATGAATGAAAAGAGGAATTTGGTGGTCCAGGAGTGCATGGGAAAAATTGTAGCCTCACTCATGTTACAGATTTGACTTTGAAGTTCTATTAAATTGTGTACCTTACCCATTAGTTTTTAGAATTTGGAAAAAGGGCCCTATAGTTTTTAATGAACTCAAATTAAATCCTTGACTATTTGAATGTGGAATATATTTTGGATGAAGACCTCGGCTTTTCAAAAATTATAAATTAAGATTGTGATTTTATCATTAATTGCAAATTAATTTTAAATGATATCTTTGGTTAAAATTATATTGTTGAACTCTATTAATTGGATCATTGGACCGAGTAAATACCGTCCGGGCAAACGGTATCTTACTAACGTGGGGTTTATTTCTCGTATGGCCTCAGGGAAATCCTAGTGGATTGAGCTCAACTCATCTCTATTAGAAAACCCTTAATTGGGTCTATGCACCATTAATTGAGAAGGGGTGCGTTGATCTTTTATCCATTAGAGATTCCTTGGTTGTGGGGTATGAGACCTTACTTTTGACCTTAGGATTGGCTTGAGATTGTTCCTTGACCTTCGAGTTTGCATACATGATATTGGTCTATTAGTTGCATACCCTTTATTGATTGGATATGGACCGTGATGTGGCGTGGCAATCGATTGAGATATTGTAGTAATTTATTTGAATGATTTGATTGATATTCGATTATAGATTGTTGTGCAGCCAGCCTTTCACTTTGACCTAGGTTTCTATGTCAGAGCTTTACAAATCACTAGGTTTATTTTATTATGATATATCTATATATATACAGCGATTGGGTCATAATTGAACGACTGCAGTTGTATTTGGACGGCTGATCACCGATGTCAGCGGACACTGTAATATCCGACTTGATTAATTGACCGGTATTCCGGATTATCGATCGGTTTATGACCGCCGTCGTAATTGAGATAGTTAGGGCTGACCACCCAAAACAATAGTAGTGCTTCTGTGTGATTATTGTATTGTTCTATTGAATAGAATGGATTTAGATTTACGTTCTTTTCATCATTGTTTCATTGTAAATCTCTTATGATCATTACCTGTCTTTATTCACATTGATCTTGTGTTTTATTTATGAATTATGTTTTCGTACTTGCTGTTTACTTTGTTTATTGGTGTGTGGGTACTGACCCTTACCCTACTGTGGAGACGGAGGATGGTCAAACGTCTCAAGCATTTGAACCAGTTGACAAACTTGAGTGGAGAACCGGAGATGGCTACGGAGCCGTCTGAGTCCATGCATGAGATATAGACACCTTAGATTCCTTAGTTGATTTAACTTCATAATTTATAAACAAACATAATTCATAAGTAAAACACAAGATCAATGTGAATAAAGACAGGTAATGATCATAAGAGATTAACAATGAAACAATGAGAAAAAGAACGTAAATCTAAATCCATTCTATCCAATAGAGCAATACAATAATCACACAGAAGCACTGCTATTGTTTTGGGTGGTTAGCCCTAACTATCTCAATTACGAAGGCGGTCATAAACCGATCAATAATCCGGAATACCGGTCAATTAATCAAGTCGGATATTACAGTGTCCGCTCACATCGGTGATCAGCCGTCCAATTACAACTGCAGTCGTTCAATTATGACTCAATCGCTGTATATATAGATATATCATAATAAAATAAAACTAGTGATTTGTAAAGCTCTGACATAGAAACCTAGGTCAAAGTAAAGGGCTGGCTGCACAACAATCTATAATCAAATATCAATCAAATCATTCAAATAAACTACTACAATATCTCAATCGATTGCCACGCCACATCACGGTCCATATCCAATCAATAAAGGGTATGCAACTAATAGACCAATATCATGTATGCAAACCCGAAGGTCAAGGAACAATCTCAAGCCAATCCTAAGGTCAAACGTAAGGTCTCATACCCCACAACCATAGGAATCTCTAATGGATAAAAGATCAACGCACCCCTTCTCAATTAATGGTGCATAGACCCAATTAAGGGTTTTCTAATAGAGATGAGTTGAGCTCAATCCACTAGGATTTCCCCGAGGCCATACGAGAAATAAACCCCACGTTAGTAAGATACCGTTTGCCCGGACGGTATTTACTCGGTCCAATGATCCAATTAATAGAGTTCAACAATATAATTTTAACCAAAGATATCATTTAAAATTAATTTGCAATTAATGATAAAATCACAATCTTAATTTATAATTTTAGAAAAGCCGAGGTCTTCATCCAAAATATATTCCACATTCAAATAGTCAAGGATTTAATTTGAGTTCATTAAAAACTATAGGGCCCTTTTTCCAAATTCTAAAAACTAATGGGTAAGGTACATAATTTAATAGAACTTCAAAGTCAAATCTATAACATGGGTGAGGCTACAATTTTTCCCATGCACTCCTGGACCACCAAATTCCTCTCTTCATTCATCCCATCAAAACTGTACAAATGTCACGTGGGAGTCACATGGGATGACATCATTGTCATCTCCATTCTCCCTCCTTATCTCATCACAACAGAACCAGAACGAGTTCTGTGATGGTGTAGACTGAGCCAGCCCCTGTACTTCGATTGTGGCCCACTGATCAAAAAGCCCGTGATCAACCCTCACCAATAGGGTCGCCCAGGTCTATATGGCCGGATGCCCGGACCAGATATGTGATCCGATCGTCCCGCGGCCCCACAACCTTCAGATTAAGAAAAAGGAAAACATCTTAATATTAATTCACAAAAACTATTAGATGGTGGCCAAACAGGGTCCACTTCCCACGGGTCCCACATTACTAAGGTCGCCCGTGGGTCCTCCTTCGGATCCATGGATCAGATCTGCCATAGGGTGACCCACCTAGGTCCCATAGCCCATAGTCCCAAACACGATATAGCCCTCACGGTCCCAAATTCGGAACCTGTTCCAGGTTCTTCCTTTACGGTCTTGGGTGAATCACGGTCTCATCAAAACAACACACAAAACAAACATTAAAGGGCATAACAGGGTTTTTATATGCATCCAGATATGAATCAAAGAAGAACACAAGCATTAAATTTATAAATTATGATTAGGTACTTGCCTGCGGTCCGCGGTTGAGGGAGACAATCTGGAATTCCTACTGCAAAGGCCCAAAGCGCTAACCTAGAGAAAGTTGGAAGAGAGAGAGAGAGAGTTGTGTGTGAAAATAAAATAATGTGGTGGTGTATAAATAGGAAATAGGAATAGGAGTTGTAGTGTAACTTAAATTCTAAAAAGAATAGAGTTTGGGTTCTAAAAACAATAGGAGTCTGGATTAGAGAAGGATTATATCCACTAAACTGGGCCTGGATTAACTATGGGTCAAGATACTTATCCAATAAACCTATCTCACCAACCTAAGTCTAGCGTGGTCCCCACTTAGACTAATCGCATATTTAATTAAAATACAATCAATTGTATAATAATAATAAAATAATATATAATAACCAAAACGTCACAACTTTCATGAACTACATTAAAGTTAACTTAAGGCCAAGGCCAAGCTCTAACACCATGTTAGTTTTGCAAAAGACAAGACTATTGGTTTTACACAAGCAAAGAATATGAATTATACACTTACAAGAAAAAACATTATGGAACATGAAACAATAAAATACATGCACTCCATTAATACAATGTATCTTATAGTACCAAATTCTTTAAGAAAAATTGGTAACTCTCTTTGCTAACCACTCAAATAATGCAAGTTACAATAGTATGAAGAAAAAGTGTACAAATACTAAAAGTTGGCACAGGAACGACAGTTTATACACAAAGGAGACCGCAATTAAACAATTAAATGTTGAATTTTTATCCAATCCAACAATGTACATCAATTTGATAATGAAACTTAGGCCAATGTCTAATAATTGAGGGGCATGTGATGTGTGTGGCTTGAATTAAGCAAAGGTAGGCCCACATGGGGTTAACAAAAATTCACTGCATGTAAACTTCCATGCAGTCATCACCTTTTGTTAAGAGTTGAGTAGTTCACCCTTCTTGTTTTAAGTTAACAAGGTCTCTAAGATGTTTTAAAGGAAATAATTGTGCTCAATTAAATGTCACGACAACCACTGGCCTTAAGAAGTCTATCTAATACAGAACTGCATAACAGTGTATAATGACACAACACTGTAGAACATGGTGTTAAAGTGCGAATTGCACAATAACTGTAAAATAACCTTTTTTGAATATACTGTCAATTAGAAATATATTTTGCATAAAAAACTGTCCCTCTTTGTGCTAAGGCACCTATGATTTCCAATGCAATAATAGTTATGTTTGTTACTTTGCAGATGAATAAAGAACAGCCGGCCGAGGCTCCAAAAGTTCTCCTATATAACTAACAAAACCATATATCGAAAGAAGTTCGTCAGAGAGATGTATATTGTAACTACATATGGACTTTCTTGATTGACTATATCAATCTTCCTTGTGATTCATTTTGGAGTATGATTCCTAACTAGTCTTGTAACAGCTGATACTAGCAGGAATTCGATCGCTTTAGGTGCATCCTAACAAACCCGGATGCAGCAATATGGGGGCTTACAAAAACCGAAAAAGAATACGTGAGGCAGACGAGTCTCCATCATTTGGCAGAAATAAGTCGTATGGTCATAGATCACGCATTAATCACGGCACTGGTAGAGAGGTGGCATCCTGAAACAAACTCATTCGAGTTTCTATCCGGAGAAGCAACTATAATGCTAAAGGACGTTGCTTATATATACGGCCTACCCATTGATGGGCCCTAAGTAACGGGTCGAACTTTCCCAGGGAGGCTAGTGCAACCAGTCTATCAAGAATTGCTTGGTATTACTCCACAAAAGAAAGTTGACTACATCGACATAACATTGAAATTTAAGTGGCTTGAAGACAATTTCAAGGTTGAAGAACAGGAGAAGAAGAAGAAGAAGAAGAAATACAAGGACTATGAGATTCAGGCAACATGGGCCTAACCTCTTCTTCTTGGTGTCTAGCCAAATCATCTCGCAACTTTCTAGTGCCCGAGGACCTGCTTATCTGCTTAAGTTGTTTAACCATTTTAAGCCTTACGCATGAGCACTGGCTTGTCTTACGAATCTTTACAGGATGTTGGCAAATGCTACTCGGTGGAATAAGGAGAAGACCCGAGGGGAGGGGAAGAATGAACAAGGAGAGGAAGGAAAGAATGGACACAGAGAGGAAGGACACCAACTTAGGACACCCACCAGGCCTCTTCAATAGTTACAAGTGCTTATTCTCATTCTTAACATCTTATGTCAGTGGTATTAATTTAATCATATATAACATGTAAATATTTTTTGGAATGGTGCAGCTCTGAGCTTACACGAGGATGTCCTAAACTGGCAATCAGTTGGAAGAATGATATAAAGTTTCCATTGTTTAAGACCTGGCATAAGAGGCTTGAAAAACACCCAACTCTCGCAACAGTGAAAGAAGTTAGAAAGCAATTGAACTACCCGAAGGCTGAAGGGGTAATGAAGAAGACTTTTTTTAAATCCTATTTTTTTTTTAAACATACTGCACTGTCTGTATAACTCTGCATTTTTTAAAAATCATGTCATGTGCAGTTCAATTGGCGACCCTATCATGGTTACAGGAAAAGGTACAAAAAGTTGATCGTGCTCTCTTTTCATCGTCCACCGTCCTTGTCTTTTATTGGATCATGGAACGACACAATATGTGGCGTGTTATGAAGAAGTTCAAATTCCAACAATTAGTGCCACCCCCATTCAATATGCCATTAGTCAGACGAGAACGAACATGGGGGGTTGTCATTGATTACAGCACCCAAGTGGATGAGAAGGTAGAGGCATTATGGGCTGCTAGAGATCAACTTGTTTTACATGGGGAGAAGTGTTAGTTAAATGCCCATTCCAAGGAGTATTTGAATGGTATGGTGAAAAATCCATTATGTTTATTGGGAGGTTAGCTCAAAAGGAGCATATGGAGGGCAGCCAGGCGGAGGAGACCGCCAAACCTGTGGGACCCACCATCCCATAGAAGCATGTATGGCTTAAACGTTGCCATTAAGTTACTGCATGAAACCTTTTTTTTTTTTTTTTTTTGTCCTATTAAAACATTTGCTTGGATGGTCATGATTTGATAAATTAATAATGGGTGCGTTTCATTTTCAGGTAGAGGGTCTGGTGGCTCGTGTAAAGCGTTCATGTGAAAGAGCGGAGCGCCGGAAAGCGTCTATTGAGAAGCTCACCACATCAATCCGAAAGAAATTGACAAAGTTTAATGGTGCCTTTGGGACAACCTTTGATGACTTTTTAATGGGTGGGTGTAGTAGCTCGTAGTTCGATGAAAAGGATGTGAAGAAGAAAATTACAATAATGTTTATGCATCGGAAAAGAGCTGTTGTCAAGAGCCTGTGGAAAAAGAAAAGTACCAAAAGGACTACACCACCAGTTTACGAGCCCATCCAACAGTTGATGACAGAGGGTTCTGGTAGTAAGCTCATTCTCCCACCTTATCAACAACCCGAGAAGTCCTGAGTACCCCCCAGTAAGCATAACATTGTTCACCTCTCCAATCCCAGTCTCCAACGAGTCCACTTTGGTGGTTTTAGCCCCCTTCACTACACTCGAGTCTCTTGTGTGGAGGGTCAAATGGCTACCGCATATGCACAAAGTATCGGTGAAGTTTGAAGATTACACTCATTCTATAGTTCAAAGCAGTTACATGCTGTGTGACCTTGATAAGTTTTTTGTTTTTTTTTTCAACGGATTCAAAGAATACTGTGAGGAAAAGTAAGAAAACGGGTCCTATCGCTGATTTTTTATGATAAATAACTACTTGTATTTTATGGGCTTGTTTATAACTTGTTGCAGGAAGGATGAGTTAGATAGCATCTGCACAATGATCCCAAGCTCGGATTTGAAGAAGGTGCTTGAAGAAGGAACCTGGATGGACACTAACATCATGTACTACTATTTTGAAATATTGAGGAATGGATGTGATTCATGTTTCATTGTTGACCTAAGCGTTTGTGTAAGTCCTTTGTTGTGAAAGAGGAGCATATTAGTAGTTTTAGTTGTGGGCTCAAGTTGACCATTTGCGAAATATTAGATACAGAGTTAGTGGTCAGATGGTTCTAATTCTGCTGTAGAAGCTGTGTTTGGGAAGCACGGACATAAGGTGTTGGACGCAAGGGAAGCACATACACTAATTTTTGTAGTCCATCACAGATCACACTTCACCTTGTTGGTCGGATATGTTGACAAAAGACAATGGGAGTTCTGTAATAGCATGTCCGGCGATCGTCGATTGGTGAAACATGAGGCGAAATTTGTATGTTATGTTACCTTTAAACATTGATATATTTGTATTCTGATTCATTAATTTTCGAGGCAACGTACATGAATTTTTGACTTAATCTAAGAGTGCATTGTGAATGCTTTACACAAGTGGCATGGTTGAATGAAAGCTATAGCCATTTCGTGTGGTCAGACCCGTATCTATGGGGGTTAGCTCGTAAAAACAGACATCCCTCATCAGTAAAATGAAAATGACTGTGGAATATTTGCAATGACTTTCACGGAACAATTTGTGCACCACGTAACATCAACTTCACTCAATAAGATATCCCCTACTTTCGCAGCAAAATTGCCATAAAGATATTCAAAAGGAGTTGGCAGTTGAATGCCAACAGACCGAGCTTGACTGACTTGAACGACTTTTTATGATTCAATCATATATTATGTGCATATGGCGCTTTTGGCTACTGCAGTGGAATGAAATTGCAGAAGAAGCAGTGTGGGAGTTTCTATTTTGTGTTTTTCTTTTGGATTGTGCATGTGGGGCTTTTGGTTGGTTCTAGTACTAGTAAACATGTTTAAAGTTGTTTCTATATGTTTTTTATATGTATACATTGTTGAACATCTTATAATTCAGAAACAGTGCCTTTGTGCATGTGGAACTAACAATTGCTAAAATGCTGGAGAATGATTTTTTTAACTGTGAACAGCTTGTATATAGAATGGTGAAATGAATGAGATGAATGAGTGCCTCTGTAGAAGGGTTATTATCAATAGATAAGTGATATATGATTGCATTTTTTCTTCTATCACATATAAGATTGATTCTTTAAATGTGATTGAGGTGGTCTTAATTTGTTTGCATTATCAAGTTATGACAACTGTATTAACTTAGCTAGGGGCATTTTTAAAAACAAATCACATAACCTATTGGCTGATACAACCAATAATCCACACATGGAGTGGTAGGGCTCTGTTTCACCAGCCCTGGCAAATAGGTTTTTAGCAATGAATTACTTGGGGCAATTTTAACCAAAAGTTCAACCCCCCTTTTGAATGTTAGTTGGAATTTCAAACACCCACCATCGTTCCATTGAAATGCATCCAGAGTACATTTAAAAATACAAGTTTAGACTAATTGAATTAGTTAGACCATAAAAGGGACCAATTTCTTTCACTAACAATATACATGGTCTTTATTGATCAATGGAATGAATTTTAAAGTTGAAAAGCAGTAGCTTCTGCAATAGATAAAAATAATTGATATTGGCTATTTTTATTTGTCGGTATCGATAAATTTTGTCAGTAGAATGAATTTAAAATTTAAAGGCATCAGCTACTACTATAGATAAAAATAGTTGATATCGACTATTGAGAATAGTCGGTATCAACAAATTTGGTCAGTGGAATGAAATGAAAGTTGTAAGGCAGTAGCTTTTGATATGGATGAAAATTATCGATATCGACTATTCATAAGAGTCGGTATCGACAAATTTCGTCAGTGGAATGAAATTAAAGTTGGAGACAGTAGCTTCTGATATATATGAAAATTGTCGATATCAACTATTCACAATAGTCGATATCGACAAATTTTGTCAATGGAATGAAATTAAAAGTGTTAGGCAGTAGCTTCTGATATATATAAAAATTGTCAATATCGACTATGTAGAGTAGTCGATATCAACAACTTTCGTCAATGGAATGAAATTAAAGTTAGAAGGCAGTAGCTTCTGATATGGATGAAAATTGTCAATATAGACTATTCTCAATTATCAGTATTGACAAATTCTGTCAGTTAAATGAGATTAAAGTTGTAAGTTAGATACATTAAAATGGTTGATATCGATTGTTTTTAATGATGGGAGGAAATATTAAGGTGTAAGTGTGGACTATTCTGACAGTGAAATAAACTACTTAAGCAAGGACCTTTGGGCAACTGAATACAACAATATCTAAATTTACATAAAACACATTTATATCATCATTCACATTCCAAAATTCATTACAGTTGTCCAAGACTTATAAAAGTAGCAAGACACCCAAAAATAAACAGCACTATTCAAGCCCACATGGAGTTCTTTTACATCACCAATCACCCCAAAACATAACTTATATGTTCCCCCCTACATGGAGCCCATTTACATCACCAACCACCCTAAAAAATAGCTGCACTGTTCAAGCCTACATGGAGCCCATTTACATCACCAACCACCTCAAAAAATGACTGCACTATTCAAGCATACATGAAGCCCATTTACATCACCAAACACCCTAAAAAAATAGCTGCACTGTTCAAGCCTACATGGAGCCCATTTACATCACCAACCACCTCAAAAAATGAATGCACTATTCAAGCATACATAGAGCCCATTTACATCACTAACTACCCCAAAAAATGATTGTTCAAGTACACTGATTCAGCATATCACATCACTGGAGGATTGTGACAACCTCTCTTTACAATTGGAGTAGGTAACTACCCTTCGTTGGCAGCCACGATCTTCGGTACGAATCCTTTTGTTTTAGACACCCTGGTTTTTTAGTTGCTCGTGGTGGGAGAACTCTTTCAGCCACTGTGTATTCTCATTGCTTGCTGTCCCGGGTACCATGCAGAACTTCAATGTACGTTGTACGATAAACGCTTGACAGGTACCAATGCTTGCAAAATGCATATGGATCATAGTTACTTACCTTCATTGATGCCAGTGCATGATAGCATGGGCAGTATCCTTGTGCCGTTTGACAGGCTATTAGTACACTTAGCCGCATTGTTGGTTAGCATATCATACCGATAACATTGTGTGTATGCATTTGCCCAACGTTGCCTCTCAATTGCCTCAACCTAGTTGAACGGCTCTTGGCTGACTGTATATATATCTATTATATATGCCTCATAAACATAAGGCATATAGGACTTTATGGCACGTTAGAATTTCATTATGATTGTCGTGTCACTTAAAGTGGCTTTGATATTTTCATCAATGTGACGGCAACAATAACAGTGCACTGCGGAAGGTATAGTGTTCTAGAGCGCTGGAATAAGACCCTTTTGAAGGTTAGAACTATTGGTTAAATTGGGTGGCTCTCCACGCGCTATGAACAAGTTTGCAAAGAACCACTCCCAACTATCACGACGCTCGGCTTCCGCAAAGGCAAAGGCGATGGGGAATATCTTATGATTGGCATCGTATATCATGACTACAAGCAAGACACCGGGATACTTGCCTCGGAGATGTGCACCATCTACTACAATCATCAATCTTAGCGAAGACGTGAAAGACCTTACAAGGTTCGAATGCCCAAAAAAATCTTCTGAAACGGCCATCAAATGTGGTGTCTATGTTTGTTATTGTGCCAAGGCTGGTTTTCTGCAATTCAATATAATAGAGAGGTAGTAGCTGGAAGGACTCCTAGTATGATCCTCGTATTATACGCAGAGCCATCTCCTTTGCGATAAGTGCCTTCTTATAGCTAATAGTCGACCCAAATTCCATTTGGTAGTCGTTCATTATCTCTTTCGGCTTAAAATCGACATTCTGCCAGACTCTATCCATGATGAATTCATAAATAAGCACCGAACTTGCTTATCGATGTGCCATGCCTATCATTAGCTTTGAACATCGGTGGTTAGGATTGTACGTTCTAACTTTAAATTGTAGTCCTGATTCGACAATAGAAGCGTGGATCCGCCAAGGACAATCCCAATCTTTGCAGCCAGCCGTCATCTTGGTTGAGTTGGTCTTCAAGTGTTTAAGAGTGAAGTTAGCATAAATTGCAAACTTGGTCTTTAGCCAGTCTGTCAATAAGGGAACTCACGGCCGACCCACATTTCCCGAGCCAAGTTATTACCAACCTCTGTGTTCACATCCTCAGGCTCCATTCTGTCCTTAAAATCAACAACTGAAGTTTCATTTGAACGATTTGCAGTGTAATCTAGATTGACCTCAGCACTGTTGCTTTCAAGCTTCACATTTGGGATCCGACGAATCTATCCGATGGCAAGATGTTTATCAAGATGAATTTGTTTATGATTGTTTATTCCAACATCAATATCATCAATAACAATATCTTGTTCTACTACCTGATGTAGACTACATTCATTACGCACGGAAGGGAAATACATGTCATTGTCTTCATGGAGATCAATGGTAGCTAGCTCTTGAGCGGGCGTTCACTCTATGGATTGTTTTCCCGTACAAGTTCTTGATGAAGTCCTCACTTTTTCTGCACAGTTGTGAACTCGAACATTCCTTTCATCCCTACAATGCATCAACAAAACAATAAGCAAGTAGAAGACATACTTAGTATTTGGTAATCTATCGATTTAGTGAAACAACCTATGCACATACCTCCATTGTTCTCCTCCTATACATTGTCGGTTCTTCGGATCGTTGAAGACATATAAATATATCATATTCACATCATTCCTCGATGCTTTGAACATTCTCTTCACATCATTGTCATCGTCAATGCTTGCCATTGAAGATGCCCGTCTATTGTGATGAAGGTATTTGTATGCTTAATTTCTGGATGGATGAGTCCCAATTAGATACTTTAGTTGCTTCATTAACCAGTGACTAATATGTTATGTCCGTCGGTAAATATCTTATCTTTTGATTTGCTCCATTGTACACCAGACGATTTATATCAAATTGGAAGTCACCATCATAGTGGAATATGATTAACACCTCGCTAACTGACATGCTATCATCAAATCACAAGAATATAATTTAGGAAAAGATGAAATATGCATACATTTTGAAAGACAGAGCAAGTGTATATTTCTAAACAATTAGCCACTGTTAAAGTGCCCATGCTGGGATATGTTTGATCATAAAATAAGGTTTATAGTCATATTAAAGTAATGTAATGTGGTAATAAAAAAACTATACTAAGTGCCACTTATAAAAAGAATGTAATAGAGAAAACAGTGCTTACAAAAAAGAAACCCCTTTTAAAACCCTAAAACCCAAAACGAAAATGATATTAACCAAGTCAAAAACGAAAATGATATTTACTACACCAAATGGTAGTCTTTACACAAAGCTACAAACGGATATTCATTTACATTGGACAACTGGTATAATTTCAAAGGGTATTTTAGGGTTCAAACCACAGTTCTAGGGCTTCTAACAAGTCAATATTGCTGATGACATTTTTGGGTAGATAATGCAATATAGGAAGTTGTTTATTATGTGTACCAACCTTTTAATGGAATCCAACCACCACTTTGACTAATTTTTGAAGTGTTTTCTGAGAAAGAAAATCGCCAGAGCACACGTTGTAATCGATGAAAAAGGTCTGAATACCCGGGGCGTTGTATAAAGGGTTTACGCATAATGGTCGATATCGACAATATCGCTAAACGACAAAAAAAAAGAAAAAAAAAAAACAGAAACCCACCCAAAGGACCCCTCCTGTCTCTAAACTCCTGCTGGGTCCTCTCAAAACTTATGGCACGCTATGGGGATTTTTCAAGTAGTTTTCTCTTACTTTTAAATAGTAATTAAAAAATTAAAAAATATGAAGATATTATCAATCACATCTAGAAAAATTTTTAGCTTTGCCAATGCTAGTCAACTATCGCTTGCCCCGCTTGGAAGAAAATCCTGGCCCCACCAATGGCAGCCATCCCAGACTTTCACCACAACAATATATGGGTTAAGCAGGTTGAACCTAACTCAGCCCCTTTAAAATCTGGTCATCCATACTTTTGACCGACCCTTATATTATGGGTCGGGGTGATGCAGGTCAAATGCGAATCAGATATGGGTGAGGGTAATGAGTCAAGCTAGGTTTTGGCACCCTTACTAATTGCCACATTGACACCACAAGTCAAATATCTCAGCCAAAATTAGGAACCTGAACTTAAAAAGCAAGGCCCAAGCCTGAGAATGACCAAGCATGACTTGGATTTTAACGAGGAGGAAGTTGCACCCTTAACTGCATGAGCTTGATTGTTGCTTAATTGCTGGATAGTGTGCGGCCAAGGCAAAGAAAGCTCTCAGTAGCTTAATATTTTGCAATAAGACATGTTCATGACCAACACACTCATGGTTGAGTTGTGTTGGCACCTTAGTATCGTTTAGATGCTTAGAGATTGATCCCTAGATCTTTAAGTTTAAAGTCTCACTCTAGACCCGTAGTCCAACTTAGCCAAAAAAAAAGGACATGCTCATGGCCTGGGCTTGCCAGAAATGATTCAAGCCCATCATGCTTTGTGATGTGACTGGATATATAACCTGGGTACGTTTAGCATTTTATTCGGGCTTAGAATAATTGATAGAAAGTGCAAAGCTTGGCCTGGCCTGGCTTGAATAATGAGTGCTTGTAATTTAGTGATCCATATAATTGATCAAATCCAGCTTGGCCCAGGCTGGGCCATGCCGATTCACTAAATAGGTGGTCTTGAGCTTGACATTTAGGGCCCAAGGGCTCGGGCTGGATACGGTTATGTGCTTCTAAAGTCGAGTTGGGCCTAGAATTGCCTCAGCCTGGCTTGACCTGTCTATGAACACCCCTAAATTTAGACATGTGTTAGGTTCTCTCGGCCCCTTTCATGAAGAGTGAGATTGTATCCATGTGAATTCACTGGAAGTCACTGATTATCTACTCGTAGGTCATATGATGAATTTCAAGAGTTGACCAACTTTGATACAGGAACTGACAACTTTGTATGAATATGAGCTTTTGTAATTGACTACACTAACAGGGGTGGTACCAGGAATTTGTGAGCTGCTTTGCAATGGAAGCTGCAGGCTCGTTGCCCAACAAAACTTTAACTTTGACCGGACCTAACCCCATTTTTTTTTTGTAAGCTCAGATCCATATTGTTAATTAATTCTGGGTCCAAGACCTGAACAACCTGTTTACTATGACAGTCAACCTGACTTGGACACGATAATATAGCAAAATTATATATTTGTATAGTATAATCTTTTAACATTGTACTTGCTCCATAGGTTATGGCCATGTGTCCTAAGTCCTAAGTAGGAACACTTTGGTAATGTTTGGATTGTCTTAAGTTTGGGTTTTAATGTCTTGTGTCTTAAGCGCTAAGACAAAAAAACTAAATAAGATTGTTTGGTACGCAATAACAATATATCTTAAGCGCTAAGACGACTTGTTATTTAAGACAAGATTATCTTAATTCTAGGAGCTCAAAATCCAGCTCCTGGAATTAAGACCCCAACATCTTAAGCAGTAAGACATTTCAGGACTTTAAAATAATTTTAAAATTCCCGTAATAACCCTCACCAATATCAACGATTGGAGCCCTAATCTCTCTATCTCTTTCATTGCTCCAAATTTTGAGGTAAATTTCATATTAATATTTTAATGATTAATATTACTCTAAACTACTTGTTTTTCATTTTGGCAGAACCATAAAAGGAGCATTTAAATGGGACAATGAGACCAATGAGTAGAAGCTTTTGTTTGTATGCTCCAAAAAGAAACAAATTTATGTCACAGATTTTTTCAGGCTTAAAACCATTTTTTTTTAAATGACAGAAATTACCCTTAACTTAAGACATGGATAAGATGCATTACCAAACAGTCTTATTCAATTCAGATCTCATCACGTTCAGGTGTTGCCAAACGATCTTATTGCAGAACAGCTAATCAGATCTTAAACTCGCAGTTCTAATAAGATCTTAAACTCACAGATCTTTTTCAGACAGATTAAGACGTCAAAACATTAAAACGATCCAAACAAGGCCATCTGACCGAATTTGAGTCTTAGAATCTGTTTGTATGGTGGAATTTTTGACCACACATGGTGTCGCGATTCTAAATGCTTGGTGCACTTTTTCCCTGAATTCCCAAGATTCTGTATTTGGTAGAGAATCTTTAAAAAAAGCAGCTGCAATGAAATGGCAAAAATAACATTTAGGATTGTTTGTTTACTTTAAAATACATAAAAATTGAATATATTGAATTTATATCATTAGTGGTCAGAATTATTGGATGAAAGGTGAATTTGAAAAAATGAGCATCAAACAACCTTTACTTTTTAGGAAAATAATCAATCAAAGATGGAAAATGAAACAATCTTGCCCACTTTTACAAATACTTTTCTCAGAAATCCTGGAAATTCCATGGAAACAAGCGGCCTTTAAAAATTTGTATTTGAGAAATTCAAATGATCAAGTTTTTTACAAGAATTTTTACACTCCGAAGATTTGAAAGAGTGTTTATCTTTTTTGGTAACCCATCGAAGGGGCCGGACCCTGAGACTCATGACACAACTCACACATGTGTGGTGATGGGAATTCGCACATGAGAGGAGAGATAGACACCACTCACACATGCGAGGCGATGGGAACTTGCACATGTGAGGAGAGTTGAATCCAGACTTTCACACCAACATTCTTTTTTGCTTTGTGCGGGGGTGTCTTCCATAAGGGAAAGTGATATTTTCACGAGGCCTAAGCAGTCTCTGATCTCAACCTCTTGTTTGGAAGGATTTGTCTCCATCACAGTATACCTAGAAAAAGGAAACAAACCCATTTACAGTTTATATACACTTAGGGCCTGTTCATTTACTAAAATTCAAGGAATCCATGTCTGGGGAATTCATGAATTCTCAAATTCCCAAACAAGATGCTCCTTTGGACTTGGGCAATCAAGAACTCAACCAAAATAAAAAGAGGGTGGAGTTTCTGAATTCTCGAAGGTCAATTGCGACTTTTCATATGCTAGAATTCAGAAATTCTTGACAAGAAACAAGGAATTTGGACATACCAGGGGACATGTCCCAAAAACCCTAACCACTAGAATTCATGTCAGGAATTCTAATAAAGAAACAAGCCCGGGTATGTTTGTGCATTATCTGCAGTAGGATTCCTACCATAGAGCTGGAATGGCCCTTTCCTTGCTACATGCGGATTTTATGCCAAAAGAAAAGCAGTTTTGGTGGATCTCTTGTTAGAATATGTGATTAGGAGTAATTATCTCCTATAATTGAGAGTCAGTCAAGGATAGAATCAATATGAGTAATTATCTCCTTACATTAAGGAGATAAATCTGTAATTAGGATTATACTGATGTAACAATAGAATATCCTATACCCTGTACCTTGTATATATATATCGGGTAAGAGATCAATTAAACTATCAGAAAATTATTCCAACTCTTTGTGATTTATCATGGTATCAGAGCTACCTCCGTTTTCCCTCTCTCTCTCTCCTAGGAATCGGAGGCTGATTCTTTTTTATTTCATTGTTTTCTGATCCCACTTTTCTACCCATATTTGTCTCTTCCTCATAATGACTACTCCTCCCAGTGATGATGGTAAAGCAAAGGCTATTTCCTCAGCATTAC
Organism: Umbellularia californica; assembly: GCA_028538565.1. Lineage (NCBI taxonomy): Eukaryota > Viridiplantae > Streptophyta > Magnoliopsida > Laurales > Lauraceae > Umbellularia > Umbellularia californica. The sequence goes on from JAPQWN010000004.1 coordinate 45,054,007, forward strand.
CGACCCTACATATGCAAGAGATTACCTCCTTGCTTACACCAGAAAAACTTGATGGAACCAATTATGTTGAGTGGGCTTTGAATGCCCAAAATAAAATTCGGGGCAGGAAGCGTTGGGGATTTATTTCCGGTTCAAAGGCTGCACCCGAGGATACCACTTCCGATGAATATGAAGCATGGGAAGATGACAACTGCATGATCAAATCCTGGCTGCTTGATTCAATGAACAAAGAAATCAAATCCATTTTTCTGAGACTGTCAACAGCGAAGGAGATTTGGGACATGGCTAAGCAAACATACTCTGTTAGCCAGGATGCTTCTAAATCATACCAGCTATACTGTGAGGTAATCTCTGTTCGTCAAAATGGAGGTTCTATTGTTTCTTATTGGGGACAACTACAAAAACTATGGCAGGAAATTGATGCTATAGATGATTGTGCAATGAAGTGCAAAGCTGATATTGAGATATATACCACTAGAGTTAATTCTCAACGTGTTTATATTTTCTTGGCTGGGTTGGACTCACAATTAGATGGGGTTCGTGGACGTGTGCTTGCAACGGTCCCGCTTCCAAATGCTCAAATCACTTATGCTATGGTTTGTGCTGAGGCAAACCGTCAGAATGCTATGATGGGTGGAGCATCCACTAATGGCACCGCTATGGCTGCTCGAAGATCATCCACACGGCAAAATACTAAGAAAGGTATACGCAAATGTACTCACTGTAATGGTGATAACCATGTAGTGGAAACCTGCTTCAAACTTCATGGATATCCTGATTGGCATCCCAAAGGAAAGAAGAATTCTTCATTACAGCCGCCATCAACTACGGGATTGGTTGCTCAAACTGGTATGGCTAATACTGCTCTTAGTTCTTCTATTTGTACTAGCACTAGTGACTGGATAATTGACACAGGTGCTAATGATCATATGACTTGTGATTCATCCAAATTTAGCCATTTATCCCCTCCACATTCCACAATAGCTATTACTAATGCCAATGGTGTGTCATCCTCCGTTACTGGTGTTGGTAATATTCCTCTATCCTCCTCTTTATCTCTCTCTAATGTGTTGTACGTTCCATCTCTCACATGCAATCTACTTTCCATTAGTCAGATAACCAAGGCCCTCAATTGTGTTGCTCTCTTTTATCCTAATCACTGTATTTTTCAGAACATTCATACCAAGGAGAGGATTGGCAGTGGTAGGCAACGAGGAGGATTGTACTATCTAGAAGCAGAATTTCAACTTGCCGATGTTCTTACAAAGGCAGTATCAAACAAAGTGTTTACAAGTTCTCTTGACAAGCTGAACATGTGTGATATCCATGCACCACCTTGAGGGGGGATGTTAGAATATGTGATTAGGAGTAATTATCTCCTATAATTGAGAGTCAGTCAAGGATAGAATCAATATGAGTAATTATCTCCTTACATTAAGGAGATAAATCTGTAATTAGGATTATACTGATGTAACAATAGAATATCCTATACCCTGTACCTTGTATATATATATCGGGTAAGAGATCAATTAAACTATCAGAAAATTATTCCAACTCTTTGGGATTTATCATCTCTTCCCTGCACCAAACAGTAATAGAGGAATTCCGGCGCCTTCTCCACTGTATTTCCATGGCAACCTTGCAGCACAAACGCACCCTTAAGGGAGCGTTTGTGTAGTGTGTTGCTTTCTTACAGGGGGGTAGGAAAACGGATGCTCGCTGGAGGGAAAACCCAGATGCAACAATGCGCTGGAAATCTTGGAAGGGTGGAAACGTTGTTGCACCAAACGGGTCAAGAAAGGTTTAAGGTTTCTATAGAAAAATTAAGCACTAAAGTTGACATTTTAGAAAAGTTTCTATGGATTGAAAAGCCCATGTAATTCATGTTCTAGTTCCAATTTGAGAAGAGGAAGTGGCCAAATAATAGTTACAATATTTTGGAACGACTATAGCAATATTTTTTATTTAGGAATTCTTTCATATACCAATTACCTTTCAGTTTGTCTATATGGACAAACTCATGGACAGAATTTGGGACAAACTGTCCACATGGCGCAATGTGGTTGGGACAATGCATTTCAACTTTTGAGAGAGCCCAATCACGTTGCGCCACGTGGACATTTTGTCCCAAATTCTGTCCATAGAGTTTGTCCAAATAGACTTTTTAATTACCTTTTACATACAAATTTCTGAAAAAGAGTCTGCCTCTTGAGAAATTATGATAAAGGCCCTGCCCTTTTAATGAAATCTTCAAAGACGCCGTTCAACTGTGAGGCAAACTTTTTAAACAAGGTTTAAGAAGAATATGCTGTTTGAACCCTTTTTAAGAACTTAAAAATGCCATTAGATGTTTCAGAAGGAGCATATTATTAACAATTATTGGTGTCAATAAGTAATGTTTGACAGAACATTTTCTACACACAAATGATCCTAAAATGAGAACATTGCAATTCTCATTGAGAGGTCCAGGGTCTCACATATGTGAGATGCTTTCACCTTGCATATACGAGTTGTGTGTCTTCACATGTGCGAGCCCCCATTACCTTCCACATGTGAGTTTTCTCCTAGAATGTGCCAGTTCCCATTATCTCGCTTGTGCAAGTCTGTCAAGGTCCAAGTCCCTCAGACGGGTTACCAACAAAATGATCCCAAAAGGTGATTTACTTTTATAAAAAAATGGAAAATGTTGTAAGGATCAAACTTAAAAACTCTCATTCCCTTTTAGTAAAATAGGGCCATTATGATCAATCCAAACCCTCTCATGTGATATAGGTAAAGGTCCTCATGTATAGGGCCACGTCGATCGGACTCCACATGAGCTCCGCTGGCAATAGCCCAGAGGTGGACTATGATGTTAGGTCCATGGTACAAGGCACGTGCCTATTTTTCTTGACCAATAGTTAGAAAGGTCAGGTCTATGCCTTTCTTTATATAAAGTTCGGCTCAATCCTCAACATATATAGCACAAACATGCGTGTATGAGTTGAGCTTGGGTCTGACCTTTAGGGATGCAAGCTAGTTTTGGACTTGATCTTAGACCTGATAACTAAAATGGTCCATCCTTGGACAACATTAGTTTTTATTGTAATTCAATCCAGCGGTTGTCAATGGTTGGATCTATGTCAAATTTAAATAGATGTCAACTCAAATCCATTAAAAGTTGCAGGCAGACCGACCCAAGGCCATGGAATGAATGCGTGCAGCCCATTTCACAGCCTTACATTGAACACTTGAAAACTTTCTACTAGTCTGCACCAGCCCATTTCACGGCCTTATATTGAACACTTTAAAACATCTAATAGTCTGCACCGGAATTCTTCATGACTGATGAAATTTTTTCTTTTGGCGTCATTGTTTCATGTATTTTGGCATCCTATTATATTTTCCTCTAGAATCAATTGTCACAATCTGGTCCGTTTTGTAATCAAGTCCCTCTTTTAATATAATATTCCTATTCAACAAAAAATAAAAAACATCTAATAGTCTAATTATTTGTGAAAGTGCTCTTGAATTTGCTAGGGCCGTATGCCCCACAGCAGCTTCCTACAGCGAAGCTGCCAATGGTCCAATCTCCTCAACCAAGGGAGTACATGTGGAGTTTTAAGGAAAGACTCGAGTTGGGCCATGGGCCAGTCGCTCCTGACAAGCCCATGTTGGAAATTCAAGGCTCACAAAAGCCCAGTTTGTGGCCCATAATTAAGAATCCAAGAATCTTAGGCTATCCAAAGAGGATGATCTCTTTCTCTCTCTCCTTTTTTTTTCTTTTTTCTGCTAAGAGGAGGCATTACATTGAAAGGAAAACAAAAAGTTCCAAGATAGACTTAAGATCCTTAAGTCAACGGAAAACAAAACACCCTCAAATAGTAAGAAATAAACTTAACCAAGTTCAAGAATAGCCATTACATGTATACTCTTCCTCTTCAAACTTTCTGTGAATATTTTTTATCCCTCCTGCTCAATGTGGATGGTTCTTTGTGTCATAGTCAGAGACACTCACATGGATTCTGATGAGTCAGGCCCAAGTGGCCCAGTCTGTGATGAGCCAAGGCTTAAATTAATGAAAGATCCGTTGGGTCCAATGGAGTCCGAGCCCAAACCCACGATGCCTGGCCACGTCACAGCAGTCCGGGTCGCTTCGGAAGCAGGCAGGCCACGTCCCGCTTTTACCAAGTCGTGCGGAGAATATCACAACTGCCTCCCCAGTCGAGGACACCTCGAAGGCTCCTCGTAAACGGCGCTGTAAAGTCGTCCCCATCTGTTAGGGGAGCGACTATAAATTGTAAGCCCCACCAGCACTTGGGGGGCATGAGACAAATACCGAGGCAAGCAATATTCTCCCTTCATCTCTCTTCTCCTACATTTGTAATCTCTGGACACTTGAGAAATGACATATCCGGCAACCTCAGCCTTTCCAAAAGTGGACGTAGGTCACTGACCGAACCACTATAAATCTCTCTCTCTTTTATTTCCACATTTATTACTCATACTTGACCGGTGGTGTGCAAATCCATTTTTGTGCATCATCAGTTTGGCGCCGTCTGTGGGAACGACTAAAGTTCTCACGTCAGTATCCTTCCTCTTTTCAAATTATGGTGACCACCAGATCGACAAGACGCGAAGAGGGCGAGGATGGTCCTCCACTGACTAATCCTGGCCTGAATGCTCCTGCTCCCACTCCTCAACTAATGTTGGAGACTATGCAACAGATGGTGGCCCAAAACCATCAAATACTACAACTCATGCTCTCGGGGCAAGGAGGGGTCGGAGGAGTACCGCAAGGAGGAACACGCCCGGGGCATCAAAGAGCTCCACGACGGCGAGGAGCTCCCCACCTAGGCGCCCAGGCCCCGGGCGCCCATGCTCCTGGCGCCCATGCCCCGGGCGCCCATGGTGTACACCCTGGCGGCGCCCATCGTGTACACCCTGGCGCCCGTTCCCAGGGCGCCCCCCGTGGGGCCCAGTTGGGAGGACCCCCACCTCCGGGAGGATCCCCACCTCCGGGAGGGTCAAATCACGGAGAATTTTCACATCCTCCCTCCGCTTCTGATGGGGAGGATCCTCATTTTCAAGAAGGGGAAAGTGAGAATCAGGAGCTGGAAGGCGCGAGCTACTTCTATGATTCAAGCAGAGCAGCCCCCAACCAATGGGACGAGAAGCTCAGAGAGATGCAAGATCAACTGGGCGATGTTTTCAACGCCATGAAGGCACACGCACCAGAGACAGTGGATTACCTAGTCAGGCGAACGGACACGCCGTTCAAGCCTGACGTGGTGAACTATCCACTCCCTTGTAAGTTCAAGATGCCATCCGTGGAAACCTTTGATGGAGCGAAGGATCCGCTGGATCACCTGGAGACTTACAAAACAATAATGCAGCTGCACAGTATCCCGGACGAGATTATGTGCAGGGCGTTTCCAACCACGCTGAAGGGTTCCGCCCGACAGTGGTTTGCCAATCTCACCCCGGCCTCCATAGGCTCCTTTGCCGAACTAAGCAGATCATTTGTGGCACAGTTTATTGGGGGACGCCGCCAACCAAAGCCTGCCACCCACCTGCTCAACGTAAAACAGGATCGAGGCGAGAGCCTAAGGAGCTACCTCACTCGTTTTAACGAGGAGGTCCTTCAGGTCGAAGAGCCCGATGATAAGGTCAGCATGACCGCCTTCGTAGGAGGCCTCCGGTCATCAAGTTTCCTCTTCTCAGTGATGAAGCGCCAGCCAAAGACCATGCCAGAACTATTGGCAAAAGCTCAAAAATATATGAATGCTGAGGAAATCAACAGGTCCAGGCGGCGAGGTGAATCATCTCACGGATCGCCAAAAGCTTGACCCGCCTCTGCACTGTTCTCAAACAGGCAGCCTATCTCCAGCTTAGCTACCCTCTCGCGGGTCGCCAGAAAGCTTGGACTCTGCACTGCTCTCAAGCAGGCAGCCTATCTCCAGCTTAGCTACCCTCTCGCGGGTCGCCAGAAAGCTTGGACTCTGCACTGCTCTCAAGCAGGCAGCCTATCTCCAGCTTAGCTACCCTCTCGCGGGTCGCCAGAAAGCTTGGACTCTGCACTGCTCTCAAGCAGGCAGCCTATCTCCAGCTTAGCTACCCTCTCGCGGGTCGCCAGAAAGCTTGGACTCTGCACTGCTCTCAAGCAGGCAGCCTATCTCCAGCTTAGCTACCCTCTCGCGGGTCGCCAAAAAGCTTGGACTCTGCACTGCTCTCAAGCAGGCAGCCTATCTTCAGCTTATCGGCTCCCTCGCGGGTCGCCAAAAGCTCGATGTCAGAAGGTAGGTTATCTACAGCCTACGGGACTACTACAAATCACCGGACCAGTTGCCCGGCTGTCCAAATCAAATGTCTGGACAGCACACGAGCTGCTCGCCCACGCGGACAGTGGCTAGCCCCTCAGCAGCGAAGCTCACGCCAGCAACAGCAGAGAAGTCCACGGACGCAGCAGCTAACCCCACACCATCAGGCGCCCAGACACCATCAGGCGCCCAGACATCCCAGGCGCCCAGGCATCCCAGGGGCGCCCAGGACTCCCAGGCGCCCAACCCATGGGCGCCCAGCACTTCCCATGGGCGCCCAGACCCTATGGGCGCCCAGTGCTTGGACTAAAAAAAAAAAAAAAAAAAAAAAAATATTTTGTGGATGAACAGGCGCCGACACCGCTGCGTCGCCCGCCTCCCCAGCGCCCGTCGCCCTGCGCGTGCTGCGCCCGGCGCCCTGACCAGGCCCCATGGGCGCCCAACCACCATGGGCGCCCAGACCCCATGGGCGCCCAAACCCTGGGCGCCCAGCCACCATGGGCGCCCAGCACTCCCATGGGCGCCCAGGCCTCCCAGGCGCCCAGCATGGGCGCCCAGCACTCCCATGGGCGCCCAGGCCTCCCAGGCGCCCAGCATGGGCGCCCAGCACTTCCTCAGGGGCGCCCAGACCTCCTCAGAAGCGCCCAGCACAGGCGCCGGCCCCTCTGCTTGCCCAGAACCGTGCCCAGCGCGCCTGCTTGCTATTTTCACCGTAAGTTTTGGTCCATAAATCCGAATGAGGCGTATTATATATCAAATCGAAGCTCTCGGCGAGCCCTACAAAACTCACTGCCTATGGCCGTGACTGATGTTGTCAGAAGTCCAAAAAAGGCCTCGAGACAGATGTTTTGGCCTCCCGAAGTTTTTGCAGTTGCGAACTCAGCCGAAAATTCAATCGAATGCCCTCCTCTCCAAGTTCCATTGGACACAGGGCATTGAGGGGCAAATGATGAGTCAGGCCCAAGTGGCCCAGTCTGTGATGAGCTAAGGCTTAAATTAATGAAAGATCCGTTGGGTCCAATGGAGTCCGAGCCCAAACCCACGATGCCTGGCCACGTCACAGCAGTCCGGGTCGCTTCGGAAGCAGGCAGGCCACGTCCCGCTTTTACCAAGTCGTGCGGAGAATATCACAACTGCCTCCCCAGTCGAGGACACCTCGAAGGCTCCTCGTAAACGGCGCTGTAAAGTCGTCCCCATCTGTTAGGGGAGCGACTATAAATTGTAAGCCCCACCAGCACTTGGGGGGCATGAGACAAATACCGAGGCAAGCAATATTCTCCCTTCATCTCTCTTCTCCTACATTTGTAATCTCTGGACACTTGAGAAATGACATATCCGGCAACCTCAGCCTTTCCAAAAGTGGACGTAGGTCACTGACCGAACCACTATAAATCTCTCTTTCTTTTATTTCCACATTTATTACTTATACTTGACCGGTGGTGTGCAAATCCATTTTTGTGCATCATCAGATTCCAGCTTGTCTTCCCAAGCCCAGCCCTTTCATCGACAGGCACGTGTAAAGAAAGAGTAGGCACACATTGGAAAATTTGGTGTAACCAGATGGATGTCACCCTTTCGCATACGCTATAAATGTTCCTAGCCCACCAAGTGACCTATTGAACAAATTATGTTCTCCATCTCAGACATGTTTTCCTCTTGTTAGCTTTCTAATAATAAAATGAGAAACTCAATGCCACATAAGATCCCATTTGAGACACATTTAATGCACCTGTCTCATATGGAGCCGCACCGACGCATGTATTCCTATTCACAAGATCAAACATCACGTCCTGTGGGTTGTTGTACTGTTCACTTTTCACTTTTTATTAATTATCTTGATTGTGATCCATTACTAGACAATAATGGGGGCCCTAATTAAGGACACTTCATAACCAAACTGGGGTGGTAGGGTCAAAGAGAAAAAAAAATTCAGACAATAGCTTTCTTTCCTGTTGAGCTTTTAACTGGAAATGTGATGGTTGAGTTCGATTCTACCATTAGTATTTCATTACTTTAAAATGATTGAGTTGCTTTAAATCAATCATTCAAAACTCATGTCAATGGCTTTCCATGTCACCAGTGCATGGAAATTTTGTTGTTTTGGTTTTGTATTTATGCAATTGAAGAAGATGGAAAAGGGCGATGGGTCCAACCAAGACAAATGAGATCTGAAGAGTCACCTTTAGCAGATCCCATTTGGCAATAGTATATTGAGTGGAAGCAAGTGTTCAAAACCTTGTGGAATTGAATTAGGCTGGAACTGAGACAAATCCAGTGGCAAGCCCAGAAGCACATGGGTTCATTCTACAATAATTGGAAAGAGTTGGGTTAAGGAAAGATGCATGTTAAGTCAAAACCATCACAACAAGGGTTGCCTAGGTGGTTGGCAACCCAGTGGCCCATTGCACTGTTGCCCAAGGATCGCTCTCTGGGTATGTCATTTTTCTCAAGGATGTGAGCTTTTCTTCCCAAGTGTGTGGGCTTTCCTTCTCACTTTGTGGGCTTCCTCTTCCCACTTGTGAGGGCTTTTCTTTCCACAATGTAGGCTCTCTCTTTTCTCACTGGTATGGGCTCTCTTTGGTCTCAACCCCCCAGTCTTAGGTAATCTTTTTTTTTTTTTTTTTTAGAAATCAAAACCTTATTGTCATAGAGGATATGACCTGGGTAATTTTTTTTAGTAGTCAAAACCTTATTGTCATAGAGGAAATGACCTGGTAGTTGACCCTAACATACTAGCTACCAGGTTTGTCTATCATCATACAAATGGTTTGCATCATGCATGTATGAACTCTGGGTCATTCAATGGGCTTATCCCAGGTTGCCTCACGGATCGAGGACTAATGAGAATTACGAAGGAATGATAGGAGGAAAAGAAGTAAAACAAATGGGCCTAAGTGGATTCTAGAAATTTGATCCCCTATACTCGGTTTATCTGAAAAATCTATTTACTTATAACTCCCTATACTTGGATTTATAGGTTATCCGAACAAATTTTGTAAATTTATAAGGGTTAAATGGTTTATCATTATTTGTATGACGATCGTTTGCTGTGCTTTGTTTATACTTATGTCCCATTTATGACAAATCCAATCCCCTGTACGGACAACAAACCCCTTTAAATTGGCACGGAACCTTATTTAAGACTAACTTGTTCTAGATTAGTCACCATTAAATTATCACAAATATTATTTGTGTGATATGTAGTCACCAAGCTCGATGAGTTAAAATAAGGGATAGAATTGTGTAATTGGACTGATATTGAATGGTAATTAATCAATCCATCTTCATTTCCCCATCATGGATCACAGTGGACTCCATAGGATCGATGGGGCGGAACTAGGGGGACTAAGGGTGAGCAATGTCCTCTGCAGAAATTTTGGAAAGCCATTCATGGCCTATTTGGATGTATGGTGAATTAAAGTATGGTGAAGTGAAGCATCAAATCAAAAGAAAATAAAATATAAAATGTTATGATGGTGTTTTGTTTTTAGCTGTTTGGTATGGAATTTGTTTGACTTTTTGTATAAAAAAGTGGATTTTTTTTTTCGGAGAAAGGAGGTTGCTTTTTTGTCTTTTTTTGAATAGTTCGGAGGGAATTTTGAAATTGTGTACTTTTGATATGACCCCTTATCATTTCTTGTCTGAATTCACTTTACTTCACTTTAACTAATTAAGTGCCAAACACACCCTCAAGTTCTCAGAAATTTACGCTTTTTTACACATTGGCCCTAAAAGAATTTTACTTTTTACATAGTGGTCCCCAGGAAAACGTCCTGCTTTTGCCATTGCACAGAGTTGTTATCAAGGAAAGTCCCAAGCTAATTCGATGAGCCAAAAGCTTATTTATATTATTATTTGGCATATCAGAATAGTACAAGTAGCATCATCCAATACGTACTTTTGGGCCACCTACAATACTGTTTGAAAAAGTCTAAATGGACCGAATGAGGTCCCGACTTAGGGACCAAATCACCAAGTGGCATGATGTGAACAATGAGAATATTTAACTTTTTGGGGGAGCGAGAGAGAGAAAAAGTATGAGAGAAATGTTCGGTCCCAAATTCGGGTCCGAATTCGGTCCATGTAGCATAACTGATACTGTTTTTCTATACATTTGCTCCAAAAATTAAAGACACCCAATATGACGGCTGAGATAAATAATAATAAAAACACATGGAAGCCTCAGTCTCATAAGTAATGGTCATATGGGGAAGGTCCTTACCATCTTTTGCTGAGGACCACAGTGTGGGGCCCACCTTAGTACTCCATGTCAAATTAAGCATGTGGTTAAGACTACGGGTGGATCTTTCAATCAAGTCTTAATTTGTGATCTTAAGAGAGTTTGGATGAGGATCAAACTCTAGTAAAGAGTCTTGAATCAACATCTAATTCAAGTGAGGCTAATTTCTTTGGTGAAGAGATGTGGGATTCCAAGAGTGGTAGAGTACATAATGGTTGTAACTCCTCGAGATTGTTATAGATAAGGGAGATGGGGGCCCTTAGTTGATCATCTTGAAGATTTGAGAGCATTTGTAATGATTTCGTAGGATCTATCTCACACCCGAACGCACAAAGGTTCTTGGCGAGTTCGGTTCTGACACTCACCTGGGACCAACAATTCCAACCAAAATATATTTGAAGTTGTATGAATGCAATCAATCTTCTTAATTTTATTACATTATAGACTAATTCACGAGCGGCATTGCTAGCTTTTCAGTTATTTCTAAAGAAATATATATTTCATATGATGATTGTAATATTCTAAAATAGAAGAATTTAGGTACGTATTCCTCCATTATGTTAAAGACTATGAATTCACAAGTGACATAGTAGATCAATTATTTCTGAAGGAATATATATTTATTTGATGACTGTAATATTCTAACATATAAAGATTTAGGTAATGTTTTTTCATTCTCAAGACATTATGAAAAAATTAAGTCATTGCATCATTATCATCTCGATTAAAAAGAATTCTCACGAAAATATTGTGATATGTTCAACATCTCGAATATTAGTGTCATGTAAAGGTGAAAATTCGGCACATCCTAGCTAAGGGTGGCCTAACCGTACTTGGGTTGTGCCGTACCGGCATGTGAAAATGTGTCGTGCCTAGGCCAGTTGGGGCTCAGCCAAGCACGGCCCAAGGCACGGATTCTGGGCTAGGTTGTGCCGCCCACGGGCCGGCTCGCATTCCCCTTCTAAATTTTTTTATATAAATTGAAAGAGATTTTATTGAGTTTCTGGGGTTCTTAACTTGAAATAAAGTTGAGACTATTAAAATAAATGCACAATCATTGCTAATTTACAAATGAATAATAAATCTTTAATTATTTTAAATTTTAATATTTTATTTATATAAAAAAGTTAAAAAGTTCATATATGGGTTGTACAGTGTCGTGCCTTGGCCCAGCCACCCTGGCACGGCAAAGGACTGGCATGGCACGGTTAAGGACTGGGTTGTGTTGTGCCGTGCCACGACCCAGGGCTCCCTGGCCCAGCACGGCACATCTTTTGGGTCGTGTAGTGCCAAGAAGGCCCAGACAAACTGTCAACGGGCAGGCACGGTTTATGACCTGGCCCCGGTTTTCACCTCGAGTGTCATGGTATGCTTAAACAAGATTTCCTCACTTCACTTATTATGCTTGTTTCTAAACCTATTCTTTCATTTTGTCTTAGATACGACCCTACAAATCTATCAAGTCAAGAGGTTGGTGTGAGGCCACTGTTTCATGTGGTGAGGTGATTTCTTTGATTCTATATTGAACGTTGACCAGTCAGAGAAGGGTATGCTGTTGGTTTCCTAATCAATGGAAGAGAAGCTATCACACAAGCAAAATGGTTTAATAAAGTACTGACATATTGAGGGTCAAGCGTGGGTCAACCTTAGGAGCCAAGTTAAAAAAAGGAGTGTTAGATGGGATTGAGGTGCACTGTCCAGCTCAATACAATATAACAAAAGAAAGAAATGAAAAGTAAAGCAATTGAGTGGGAAGAAGAAGCCAAGAAACAGAAGATAGCTAGAAATCTTATGAGTGTTTCATTGAACTGAATTCTTTTATTTGGGGCCAAGGTAGATAGCCCATCATTTCATTGTGTGATTATTGGCCTAGGAACCCACTTACCCTTTTCCTGAAAATATATATGTAGTAGAATGTAAGGTTTCTTGTATTGAACCACAACCAAACTACTGCTATCTATGATCTCACCAAGGAAACGCCTATTAGTTCACCTTTCAAACCAAAGGGACTTTTAGTTCACCATGGGCCATCCATGTTGAGGAACACAAGATGGATGGTTCTCAATTGGCCAAGTATAAGTTGAATCTCTTTTTCAACATCATCTTGGAATTTGGATGGCCCATGCAACTAAAGTCTTCGACATTAGGATAAAAAAAAACTAATCCATCAACCAGCACCAATATAGAATTGACAATTAGAAAGAAACTCCTCAACAAAGTGCCACATATGAATAGAAAAAAGAAACCCACACGGAATGATAATTCTTTCAGTCAAAGAGACTTTTATACCAAGCCGATAGTGGGGCCCATCATATAAACGGTCTGGATCTGTGCTTTCTTTTTCTGAATGAAAACCTTGGCAAACAATATATATCACCACATTATGTTGCTCCATAAACCATACTACTCCCTAATTTACTAAATTACAAGAATCAAACGATCAAATAACACACTCATTCTATCACCCACCAAAACTAGTCTTATGATCTTAACACTCAAACTACTTCAAAATGAGATTCATTTGACTGAGAACAAGACTGAGATCAAGTCTTGAACAAAATCAATATAAGAATCATTTGAAAATAATGGATGGGAAGTTAAAATTAAAAAAATAATATTAATTTTTACCAACTCCTTGCATATAGTCTAGTGTGTTACTGTCAATATATTTTGTTTGGGGTTTCTTTCTTTCTTTCTTTTGATATCTTCATCTTTAGGATTGGTGGAAACATAGTCATCATTTTAAGTATAGATACAGTACAGTCTCCATCTGGCAAAACAACGAAATATATCAGCAACATCGGTGGTCCAAATCAGTATAATAATCAGATTTTTGGATACAGCCATCCATGGCCGGTCCATGGGTCCCCATCTTCCTTGGAAAATGTTGTGGAATCTAGACCTTTCATTCAAACTAAAGATGTTTGCTAACAAACTATTGCAGAACCGGTTAGCCACAAATAGCAAAAAAATCAGTATAATACCCTCAGTAATGTGATTTTATAATAATTTGGGAAGGGCAAAATATTTAATTGCGGGAACAGCTACATTCAGCAGATGTTTCGATCGAATTGTCGAAGAGGCATGGCCTAAGGATCCCGTAATTAAAGGGGCCGATGTTAACGACTGCTAATGCTGCATGCAGAAACGTTTTATGATGCCCCCAAACTGGATTATTGTATGCCATTGGTAATTTTATCGTAAAATAAAGTTAAAGTAAAGCATCAAATTAAGAGAATATAATATATAAGGGGGATATGAATATATGATGATATTTTGTCTTTAGTGGATTGGTAACGAGCGTTAAAAACTTTTTGTATAAATAGTGAATTTTTTTTTGTCATTTAGTGGATAAAGGTTGTTTTTTCACTTTATTTTTTTTAAGAAGGGAGAGAATTTTGAAGATGTGTAATTTTGATGTGACCCCTTGTCTAAAAAGTGGAGACTTTACATTACTTTTATTTTAATAATAAATTGACTAACGGGCCCATCTTTTGGGGCATGAGTCTTAGGGTTTGTATGGTAGGATATTTACTTTCCCAATATCATCGATTGATGATACCAAAATTTCCATCACTTAAGAATATTTAGCAGAAGCTTACATCATGTTGCAATCCAAATTGTGAGACCCTAATCCGTTTGGATAATCCTTTGAGGTAAGACCAGGTCAAGTGATCATGTGAGCCAAGAAAGAGGCATCTGCAGGGATGAGGGTTGAGTGCTTCAGTAATCACCGTAAGGCTTTATCTAAGTCTCACATTGGAAAAATAAAGACCTAACCATGAGCTTATAATGTGCGACTTGGCCTTAACCCCACATAAGGCCTCGTAAAACTATACGGCAAGATTGACTTGGAACCCCATAAGCCAAAGCAGACGATATCATGAGGATAGTGAGCCTAAGTTGTCAGAAAATGGTATTAAAGCCAAAGAAGGCTCTATTTCTGGTATGTAGAATGTGAGATCCCATCTGCCAGGGCTTGCCTATCTTTTGTTTGTTAGCTTGCTGGTATCCCAAGGGGCTTGGACTACACTAAGTCCCACATCAAAAATATTCACGTCTTGACCCTGGGCATATAACTGCGGTCTAGCCTTAACTACCTATGGGGCCTTTTAAAATCGTGCGGCAAGATTGAGTTGAAATCACATGAGTGGAAGCGGATAATATCATGTGAATGGTGGGCCCAGGTTGTAATAAAGTGGTATCAGAGCCAAGGACGACTCTATTTCCCGTGGGGGAGAATGTGAGACCCCAATCCACCTAGGTAATCCTTTGAGACACGACCGGGTCAAGTAATCCGGTGAGCCAAGAAAAAGGAATCCACAAGGGTAATGGTGGATTCCTTTGGTTAGCACCGTGAGGCATTTTCCATGTCCCACATAAAAAATGTCCAAGTCCTAACCATGGGCTTATAATGTGCTACCTGACCTTAATCCCACATTAGGCATTTTAAAATCATGCGGCAAGATTGGGTCCCATGAGCCAAAGTGGACAATAACATGTAGATAGTGACCTTGGGTCGTCACAAAATGTGAGACCCTAATTCGCCTGGGTAATCCTTTGAGTCAAGACCAAGCAATGGCGGACTCGGGATTTTCTTTTACGTGGGGCTAGAATTTTACTAGAATTTTCTCACATTAACAATAGCAAAAGAGAAAATGTATTCCATTTAAATAGACGCAAAATACTTAACTACATCAACCAACATACATACATATATATATATGAAATGATTACTATTCATTTCTCCAAAATTTACAATATAAGAGAAGTATAACGAAAACAAAAAAGCCCCCCAAAAAGTGGGCAAACCAATCATCCCAAAAAGAAAGGATTGACACCCTCCAAAAAAATCTGAGTATCAATCTGAAGAAACAAGTACATATTATCGATGGGACATCAACTAATATATATTTCTCTCATCAAAAATCATCTCAACTCTAAGACAAAAGATTTTACAATTGCCCTTTACGGTTCTTCATGTTTTGAAACCTTTGCATGAATGTCTCATCGTCAATGCTATTGAATATGTCATTTTCAATATATGCAAGAAAACTATCATTCTTCCACTCATCTTCCATTCGATTGCGCAGTCGATTCTTAATGATTTTCACAGCTGAAATACTCTCTCAACAATAGCAGCGGCAATTAGTATGGTTAGCGCTAATCTCAAGAGCAAATAAATTAAAGGATATCCAATGTCCCTTTCTGCTTCAACCATCTTTTGAGCAAGGCTACAACCTTCTTTCACTCATATAAACTTACTATTGGTACGCATATCAATGATATAAGTCGCAAGCTAATTATCAAGTCTCACCCGATCCGAGTCCGAAAAATCATTGGGATATAACTGAGAAAGGCTGATTAGTTTTCCTAATCCAAAGAAGAGAATGAATCACTTGGATCCAAGCATGCCATGCACACAAAGAAATAACTTGTTGTTCACCACATTGAAGCGGCGGTTGAGCTCTTGAAGTTGTAAATTAACAGTAGCATAGAATATGTTCAGTTGAAAATGATGTACATTTGTCAATTCAGCTTTACGTCGTGATCGCTTTCTTTCAACAAACATATTATTCATATTGGTAATGATGATTTCATCTTTATCACAAAATGAATGGACTTCAAATAGGAGAGAATCCCACCCATCGTCTTTCATCATTTGCAGTCGTTGCTTCGACACTCTCACTAGTTCCACGGCAATGATAATATTTTGATCTTTTCGATGCAATAACTTTGATAACTCATTGGTCCCCAATGTATCTCTCATCAATTGCATTTAAAATGAAAAATCAAAATCATCCAATACACACAATAAGTTAGTGGTAGAGCCTTTCCGTTCACTCGTATTATCATCTGAGATAATTTCAAGCACATCAACCACAAAGGAGAACATGAGGATCGGGTTAATCAACATACCGAAAAGCAAGCCCCAACGTGCATCTCCCGGCCTCTTGAGGTGTCTTTTGATTCAAATCCCGTCAACTTTCAAGTCGCCAGAATTAAGAGCATCAACAACTTTAACAACTTATATATTTTGAAGCATGTCGTGCCATCTGCAAAAGCCTCCAACGACACTCAACACCAGAGAAACCTAGTTGAAGAAAGCATCAAATAGGTTGTGATCTTTGCAACAACAACGAATTTCAACTGAAGATGATGTGCAAAACAATAAACATAAAATGCAGAGGAATTCTCATTCTGAATGAGCCTTTGAAGGCCATTAAGCTCACCCTTCATATTACCAGCCCCATCATAACCTTGCCCACGCAAACTTGACATGCTCAATCCATGGCTGAATAATATCCACACATCCCCGCTTATCCACATGCATATCACAACGGCCATTTGCTCTTTGATAGAGATATCCCTAGATTCATCCACCAAAAGGGCAAATGGTGCATCTCCAAGCTCATAAATGATAGTCTAAGTGGATTCTGTGGCAGACACATTCACAATGTCCTTTTGAATCTCCAGGGAGGTCAATTTCAGATTCCCAAGAGCATTTTCCAATACGACTCTTTTAATAGCTTCATTCTGATTGGCAAGTACTTGCACAAGCTCAAAAAAGTTACCCATATTGTCTGATTCTTCAGATTCATCATGACCATGAAAAAGCAATCCTTGGCGGAGAAGAAATCAAGCAGAATCAAGTGTTGCCTTCAAGCGGATTTGATACTCTGTTAGAGCTTGACTTGATTGCTTGACAATAATTATCTCAATGCGTTAATTCTGATTCAATAAGTTCTGAGTCTCGTAATATGCTTGATTATGAATAATTTTGGGCCTCCCACATGATTTTTAGTTCTTTCTTTTTTCCTCCAGCTTTTAAATTTTTTGAGTTATAAAAGCATCATAACATGTTTCCTCTCCAAGAAGATATTAACAAAGGCAGAATGCAGCATCTTTTTCTATGTCGTACTCAAACCAATTGTTGTAATCCTTAAACCAAATAGGATTAAATCGTTTCTCATCTTGTCCACACCCTATATTAGGAAATTTATGGTCACAAGCCTGACAAGGGCCCTTTTGTAGATTCGCTCTTCACACTTGGTCCATATCCGTAGGATGATAGCTTGAAATTGGATTCCGTAACCCAGGATTTACAGAAAGATCTGTCAAGTTAACCTCTACATGCATTTTCTTCAGGGATTATGGCATTTCATCATTCTTATCATTCTCTAGAGTTGGAGACGGTGGATTGGCAGTTGATTGTTCTTTGTAATCCTTTTCCATATCTAATTCAAAGATAAGGTCAATTAAATAAAAATCCTCACCAACCACAAATAATCACCATTCATAGCATAGGTTAACGACATTATTTTAAATAATTTTTTTCCTTTTATAAGGAATCTTACTACTAATTTCTAATTTGTAAATAAAGTTTTAAACTACAATAGTCAAATCACGAATCTTTAGGAGATTAGCACATCAATTGATAAGCAAATTACAGCAATAAAAGAAACTCTAAAGAAGTAACACACATTATCATGTAAAAATTGGTACCTCTTTCTTCTTTCCTTAAACTCCAAACAGTTCATTTATCATATGAATCCAAATAAGGGCACCAGTATTTATAAATGAACATTATCAACATAATCATAAACATCATATTATAGGCCAAGAACAAAGTTTCCAAAAAAAAAAAAAAAGGGAGAAAAAGAAATAAGTAGTTAAAGCTTAAACATTGATCAAGACAATTAGTCAAGACTTGCTTTCGACAATCAAAAACTAAATTAAATAAAATAAAGTAAACATTGATCAAGACAATTAGAGAAGCATAAAGCATTAGAAGCACCTATTAACTAATTATAGTCCCCCAAGTCCTCATGGTTCAAAATCTCGCCCCAGAACTGCCCCATGTCACAATCTTTGCTCTTGCATCTCTTCTCATAAGTGGGCATTCCAGGTGGGGAAATCCCATCCACAAAACATAACTTAGAAACATCCAAACCATGCCTCAAATTGCACTTGAAAAATAAACCAAACAAACATAGAAAAATCCTAGCCAAACCCCAAATTGCACATGAAACCACAAATAATACAAAGAAAATCAAATAATCCCATAAGATTCAACAATAATTCAACAAGACCATTGTCACTTGCTATTATGTTTAAAAGAAAACTGTAGAGGATCTTCTAGCTTCTAAGGTTACAAAGAATCTAGGGCCCTTCATAATGTATCCATATACTCTCCTCATGATAGTTAATTGGCAATTTGACACTAAACCAATGATATTAATGGCAGAGTTAATCATGCTAAAACAAATCCATAACAAATAATTGAGTTTGTGGCCTAAAATAAAGGGTTAAGTTAGCCTGATTAAAGTGGTATTTTGTCCACCCAAATTTTCTTAACGATTTATAATAGTGTTAATTAAGGTACCTCTAATCAATCTAGAATCTAAATTAAGGTCTACTTAAAATAGATACCCATTGCTTTACATGAACATTGATTGTTAACCAGCATTTAGCAGTCAAAACCTTGTATCTAGTTATCTAATCAAAGTACAAATGAAGACAAATAGAAAATCAATGTACATGAAAACAAAATCAATAAAGGAGCTGAACAGTCAATTGTTTTTCTCCTATTGATCTTTATTGCAACAAAAGCATATGTTCCAAGTTCCATCACATCCTAACAAAGAAGATGCTCAACTCAAGACTATCCAATCCATCAGGATTGATCATATGTAGGCCTCAAACAAATCTCACTCATTCATAAATCAAACAAGAACACAATATCCAAAAAAAAAAAAAAAAATCCAAAATCAAATAATGTAAGAAAAAGAACCCAAACAAAAAGCCCTAAATCAATACAACCCTAACCCTAACCCTAACCATGAAACATAAATCAAACAAAGAGAACTCTAACGTCTTTGTGCAGCACCTAAAATAATGAATGAAATCCAAGAAGATAGGGGGCAGAGGGAGAGAGAGGCGACACCGTAGTAACCATTAAAAACAGAGAACGCGGAGAGGGAGAGTGAGCCTGTGAGGGAGAGAGATTTACCTGAAGCGAAAGATCGTCACAAAGACGTCCTACGAGGATAAAGGAGAGATCCTTCATGCAGTCGAAGTAGGAAGAAAGGGCTGAGGTCGAAACTAGAAAGGAGGATTGAAGGAGTTGGAGGGTTTTCATCAATCCCCCTTTTAGAGATGGGGCGATGTTTTTAGACATGTGGGGGCATGGGCTAGGGGCCCAATACGATTTTAATGAGGATTTGAAAATTGATCTAAGGCGACCACCTTAGATGACGAACACGTAGATCTACCCCTGAGACCAGGTGAAGTGATCCTATGAACCAAGAAATGAGAATCCACTAGGCTAAGGGTGGAGTACTTCGATTAGTACTGTGAGGCTTTGTCCAAGTCCCACATCGGAAATGTCCAAGTCCTGACCCTGTGCTTCTAATGTGCGACCTGGCCTTAACACCACATGAGGCCTTTTAAAACTGTGCAGCATGATTGGGTTGAGATCCCATGAGCAAAAGTGGACAATATTATGTGGATAGTGAGCTCGAGTCCTCAAAGACTGTAAGACCCCAATCCGCCTTTGAAATCCTTTGAGGCAAAACCAGGTCAAGTGAACCTGTGAGCCAAGAAAGGGGAATCCACAGGGGTAAGGGTAGAGTGCTTTGGTTAGTACCGCAAGGCTTTGATCAAGTCCCATATCGGAAATACCCAAATCCTAACCTTGAGATTTTGATGTGCTACCTGGCCTTAACCCAAATGAGGCCTTTTAAAATTGTGTTGCTAGACTGGGTTGAAATTCCATGAGCCAAAACGGACAATATCATGTGGATAGTGGGCCTAAGTCATCACACGAAGTCCTAGGCCCTAGGATCCTGTATCGCTACACAATTGTATTCCACTGTATTCCACACATGTTTGTGATCTTATTTTACAATATAAGGCTATATGTATATCCATAAAGAGTAGAATATGACAAAAAGAAGTGATAGTCATTCTCATAGAAGGTTAAAGTTGTATGACAAAAGTGCATTAATTACAACCCCAAATAAAAAAAAAAAAACCCACAAAGGCCCGGTCAAAAATAACAAAGTCCAACATATGTCTATTCACTCCACTCCTTGAATCCTTATGAAGTCGCTTCAACGTCCACAATCTCTTACTCACCGGTAACAAAGTCATCACTTATAATGCCAATAGTAGCATTGTTAGACTATAAAATAGAGATAGTAAGTAGGCGGTCCATAATTACAATTCATATGATTAAAACAACTACACAACATGTATGATTACAGGCAAAAGCAATGTAAAGTGCAAATGCATGAGCATACATGAATAACAAGTAACGGTAGCATAAATAACCAATGCGAGTGAGCATCATAACATGCGAAGTGTAACACCAACTAGTTGCGCACATGATACAAGAACAATGACATGTGTGAACCATACGCCAAGAATGTAATTCTGGTACCCAGGCCCATGTGTGGCCCCTTCCTACACATGCAGGTTATTCTACTCTACCCACTTGTCCTTCTTCAGGGGAGCCACACGAACCTTACACCCAAGGCATGCATGTAATATGGGTGATAACTTATGAGGTGGAGGTAACTTTGCAAACCCATGTCGATATGCAGCCCCTTCCTATGTAGGCAGGTTGTTCCACTCTACCCACTTACCCTTTTTCAGGGCATTTCGGTAGACTAGAGTTAGTCCCAAAATGGGTAAAGATAGGGTTTGACCCAATCAACATGGAAGGATGCATTGCATGAATGCAAGCCGCTCCGACTAGATCATGACCATACTTTGGGTCTTGTCAAGTCCTTAGATGAAAGCAGGGTATGTGAATGCGCGCTTTCCACAAGATCGACTCAATTAGAACATTTCGGAATCCTCGATGTGACCCGGGATTATCTAAGGATAGGGGTTTAGCCGATGGATCTATATTTCTAAGAATTACGGTTCGGAGCCTTCGTAATACTCATCTATCCTCTAGTGAATCCATAGCCACATGAGGATATCGATATCCCTCAATCAGAGGTCACTTAGATCCATTTATATGGTCTCAATCCAGTGGATAATGTAATAAATTGATTTATTTCTTTATTTATCAATATAACCATGCTTTTATTTCATGGGATGAATGGTGTTTTATTATTTACTTGCACATAACCTATATGAATCACATGATGATTCTTAAGATGAACAAGAGCCCACAAGTATATTAGATGTGATAGATGTGTGTCAGGCCCCGTCCCGAGTTAATCAAGATTACTCTAATTGATTGGAAATTAAGGCTAATTAACTATGCTTAATTAAGCTAATGATGGTTTATGACCAAGTATAATTGAATTAGCCTAAAACGAATGAATTAGACTTAATGAAATGATAATGAAGGAGATTGAAGGAATTAAATGAGTTTTAGACTTAAACTAAGAGAACAAGGACTTTTTCGTAAATACGAATTTTTACGTATTTTGTCGAATACGGAAACTTTTGATACCAACACACGTATCTCGACAAGTACGTTAACTTTCATAAAAGTCTTGAAGTCATTCGACGAGAAATGAATCAAATGACCCTTCGTTTGACTCGAATTGTAAATGATAGGAGATTATGGACTTTAGTACAAAATGAGCTTATAAAGATGAGATGAGTTCACTCAACTCATTTCTAGCACAGCCCAAACCCTAGGTTCTTCTTCTCCTTCTTCTCCTTCTTTCCATTTTTCTCTTCCAAGCATCAAGATTGAAGCTTTGGCTGTGAGTTTGACGAGAACTTCATCTACTTCATCTTCTTCAGCTTCTTCTTAGAGTTTTTCTTGGAGATAGAGCTTCAAGTTGAGAAGTTTCCATCTCAATCCAAGCTAAGGAAAGGGGTTTTGGTGATTTAGTCTTCAAACAAGGCAAGTGTATACATCTTCTATGATTTTATAGTGGATGAGATCCACATACAGGAGGCATATATCACAAATCTTATACTTGAATTAATTCACAACCGATGATGAGATTAGGCATCTCATCTGACAAGGTTGCACAACAATATGATTACTATGTGATAGTGTGATTTGTCTCAATCATCAGAATGTAAGACTTTGGATCATCGTGCTGGTGCATTGGATGTTAGAAGGATCATGAGATGCACCTTATGAAACACTGTCTATTATTTAAGGTTTGCTCTCATAATCCCCTACAAAAAAGCTCTTAATCCTGAAAGATTGATTAACTCAAGTTTCTATTTATTCATTTACTTTGAGTCACCAATGAGTGAGGCCAATCGTAGGTCAACACCTCGGTGTCTTGGGTACGTAGTAGTAGGACTGTAGGAACATACAATTGTCAAGATGGAATCTATCCTCTTATTAGATATATCCCCTTATGCCAATTGATGGATTTAGCATTGGTAAGTGCGCACCTATCTCAATTAAGAGTTAATTGGATGATGTGAGGCCCCGCCCTTGGTGGGCCCTCATTTTGAATTTGAATATGCTTAATTATGATAATAGTGGTATAATTGTACTAATTAATAGGGATTGGTAAAGGTAGATAGATATTTTCCTAAGTTTTAGCTTATTTTGTAAGATTTAGGCCTATTGTGTATTTTATAGAATCAATAAGGTGTCTTTTATAATTTCTATAGGGTTTTAGGTTGAGACCCTTACTAGTAAATAGGGTTTTATAGGAGGGGTTTTCCACACTTGAGAACATTCTAGAACCCCTACCAAAAGACCTAAATGCCCATGTCCTTATCTACATCCCTATACAAACTAAAAGGACCTTTAAGTAATTGTCCAAACCCTAGCCTATATAAAAACTAAACTATTGTATTGGAAAATGAAACCCTAAGTTCACTCTCATTTCACAAAACCCTAACTCTAGAAACCCTAGCTAAAACCCTAATTCCAAAAACCTAGCTCAAACCCTAATCTAGAAGGAGAAGAATATTTCCCCAATTTTAGCTACTACAATCTCCAAAGAGCTCTCTCTTGTCAATCTCTACTTCTTCTACAAACCAAGGTAAACCTCTTTCCTTAGTTCAATTCCTTCATTCTCTCTAGGATTTCCTTTCTCTTTAGGTTTCTTTTCTAAGTCTTGGTTCTCTTGTGGATTGGGTATTAGGAGCTGTAGTTTGGATTTGTTAAGAGCTTGGAGACCCTTAGAGGCTTGGATTGCTTCTTATTGTCTATTTTCCATTGCAAATTTGGATTTGAGGCAAGTGCAATATACTCACTTAGTATAGAATGCATGTTTACTGTTTTTTATTCTAAAATTCTATTCATATTATGCTAGAAATGATTAAATCTACCTTTGAGCTTGTTTTATGGAATTTTGGCCATCGATGAATGGGATTTTGCTCATTTGGAAGATCAATGGCCCGGATTGATGATGGATGGATGGTGATAGAAGTATTTCTATTGTTTAGGGATGTTATGTGACGAATGGGGAGCATGGAGGCTCATTTTTGCAAGTTTAGCCATGGGGTGGCTTGGGGAAGAAGTTGCAGAAAAACCCAATTTCGAGGCGACAGTTCGCTCTCCGACCGATCGGGCACTCAGGTCCGATCAATCAGACTGCAAACAGGTCTCAGTTAACTGTAGTCGAACGCAGTCCGATCGATCGGACAATGTCATTAACCGGATGGTGTTCAGGTCCGATCGATCGGATACGGTGGGGAGTTCGAGGTCTTGGAACTGGCCTGTATTCTGTCTGACATAGGAAACCTATGTACCGGGTTGACCAGCTGGCCACCCGATCGTCCGGGTACACTAGAAATCCCAAAGTCCAAGCCGGATTTCAGCCCCCGACTTGCCATACTGCAGATACCACGATCTGGGTCCATATTTTATTCTGTGTTGTGACTTATAGTGGAAGGGCCCATTGACCATCCAAATAGACTTCCATCGATGTGCCAAGCACGAGTCAATGGTGTGGCTCAACCTCGACTTGTGGGGCCCATTAAGTAGGGACTAAGGTTTGGATTTGACGTTGATTCGATCCTTAAACAACGTCGAAGATGCCCGTAACTTCAGGAGCACCAAATACAGTATCATTGGAATCTGAAACTTCATTTAGGGATCCAATTAGTTGAAATGGACCTAGGCTTGAATGTGGACTATTACTTAGAATTGGACTTTGCCATTTCTTCCATTGATTCCCTGATTTGGAGGTTTATTACATTACTGTCACTCTTATGTCCTTGTCCTTGTTTTATACCTGTTAATTATTTGGAAAATGAAAGACCTGAACCTAGGATTACTTAGAGGTGACCTGGTGATGTAGTTGGGTACACTTTGACTTATGTCTGTATCTAGGCGGGCCCTTCTATGGCCTAAGTTCGGATGTGTGGAACCCTAGGGTGGAGAGGTGGTTGTGATTAAATTTGTAACTCATTTTAGATGAGTATGGAAGGATTGAGACTGGTGATCTCTCCTAGTCTATTTAGACTAAGGCCATGGCTTGACGGGCCTTAGTATGGATCTAATGTTTGGACTGGGACTTGGACGGTGTCCCACGATATTGAAATTGGTACTTGGACCTCTTAGAGATTTGATAAAACCTTGCTCGTGCAAGGCAAGCCTAGACAGACACAGACTTGTACCTTGGTTTCTTGAGTCGGCACGAACATTCACTCAGTTATTCTAACCTCAGCTTGTTGACTGATTATCACTAGTAGGAGCTATTTATGAGCGTTGAGTGGGCTATCATGATGAGCCGTGTTTTAGACGAACTGTGTGATACCGGGTCCGGTCTCTTGAATGATGAGTGCAAAGTGATGAGTGTTTGAGATTGATGAATGATTTGCAAGGTTAGTCATCCCCGACACTATTGAGATTTCACCACCATGACTGTGTTCAGTATGGGAGGGTCGCGGCATAATATCCCTTGGTTTTCAGCTTGTCTGGATGTGCCATGTCGTGTTTGTTAAATTAGCTTAACTTATTATCTTGATTCTAAATGTTTATCCTGTTCAATTGCCTAGTATATGTACCTTGGATATTCTTATTGATCATATTACTGTCTCTTCTCTTTTGATGCATATATCCTATGTTATTTGTATTTTGTAACTTACCAGATTCTTGGATCTGACCCAATCTTGGTGCTTAGGTGTTGACCCCGGCTATGAGGACAACTCGCTCGTTGGAGTGCCCATAGCCGGAGATTATAGATGGGAACTAGCCGACCAGGAGTTCGAGTTGGAGGATGTAGCGTCTACACCGGGGGCTTGAGTGTTATCTTTCTTTGGATTTGAGTGTCTTTATGTTGTGAGCATGGAGATAGTCTGTTATGTTTAAAAATATGTTCTTAATTATACTTTGAAGTTTAGGCTGGACTTCAGCCCTATTACACTTGATAAATCATTATGATACCTTACGCTTCCACTTTACTCTTTACGCCTCCGCAAGTTTTAACCATTGATTATAATGGGTCAAAAAGTCTTAAATTGGACCTCACTGTGGACTTACGATCTTGGAAGTTCTAGGATTTTCCGGGAAGTAGCGCGTCAATTTCGGGTACCTTAACGGTTTTCTCGATATTCAGAATTGGGGCGTTACGATGGTACTGATGATAACTGTGATTAATTGGGTATCAAGGATAATAAGATATGGATCTAAACTGGGGGGCGGGTTTAATCCAATTGATCCAAGGATATAATAGATAGAGGGGCCTACTTGTATTAATAGGGAAGATTAGGGTCTTCTTATAATTTATTCCTAAGATTGGATCGAGTTCAGTTGCATTTATTTAGTGGAGTTATTTGCAATTAATTGTGGGTCCGAATTCTACATGAGATATGGGGCCCGGATATCCCAGTTGGAGCCAACTTCTATGGAATCCCTAGTGGTCCCCACGCTAGCCCTAATGAGAGATTGTTTCTTATCCTGTTTGGACTTTAAAAGGAACGAAGAGAATGATTCTAATTTAATGGAAGTGAGACTTCTAATTATAATTAAAAAAGATGAGATGCTCATGCTATATATAGGAGAGGGAGGATGGATGTCCCACACATCAATCACATGCCCAAGGAAATCCACGCCCAAGCTCGCTCTCTCTCTCTCTCTCTCTCTCTCCCTCCTCCGGTTCACTACTAGAGATTATAGGGTTTGTTTCTTTTGGAGATCTCACCATTCTCCTAGAGAAAGAAATTAGAAAGAGGGTCATGGCGTGGAAAACAACAAGGTCTTGGAGATCCTATTTGCTTTAGAGAAAGTGTTCTTCATTAAGCAAGTTGTCAACTCCTCCATTAAAGCACAACTGAGCTCCCAAGGTGAGATCTACTTTATTTATATTGTAGAATTTCGTGGTTGCTTGTTTGATGTTGTTTTTATCTTCTAGATAGAGCTTTGTTACTGATCTTGATTAATGAGTAAGAGGTTTTGGATCCTAGATTGGGTTTATGGCCTTATGGATACTTGATCCCTATGTCAAGTGGGTCAAAAGTTTTAAAAACCTATCCACAAGGCCCACCTGCTTCCAACAACTTAGATTCATTTATGTCAATAATGTTAGATACATTATAGATAATGTATGACAATATACTCTATCAATCATAAGGGTAGGGTTGTCATCCACATGCAGATACAAGGCCATTCATCTTTATGTAACCATGGGATCTCTGAAGGTGATTTACAACTAAGGTTCCACGCTTTCATACTCACAACATAACATTGTACCACACATGCATTCGAACAACTCGAAATGTTGGTAACTCAAATATCATTTGCACTTGGTCATACTTAAATTTATTAGTGATTCTGGGAAGAAGTGGGGTCATTCTTCAAAATGTATGTAAAAGAATCTAGGCTAAAGGTAGAGTCCTTCCAAGGTCTTTTACTTCAACGGTGCAAAATCCTCAGGGTCCTCGAGTTCAGAATTGTAAGATTGGTTGGTCCCTTATCCTTGGCATTACTACTAGTAACAGTTGAAACTTGTTTATATGGAAAAAAAAGGGTTAAAGAAAACAACATCTTTAAACTCAATAATTGAGTCTTTATCCATTTCAGAAATTATAATGCATTTATAGGCCTTACCATGCAATGCATATCCTAGAAACACTATCTCTTGTGTTTTAGGCTTAAGTTTAGATCTTTTAGGGCTGGGTATAACAACTTAGGATACACTTCTCGGTATTCCAAATTAGTGGCTCTAATCTTCTATAATTTATATGGAGTTCTATTCGTCCTTTTGAATGGTATTCTATTTAGCATGTGACAAATTGTAAGAAGAGCTTTCCCTCACAAGTTCTTGTGTAGTCCAAATCTGTTTAACATTGAACTCACCATTTCAACTAAGGTTCTATTTTTCCTTTCTACTACATTGTTATATTATGGGGAGTAGGCAGCTGTCACTTCATGAAATATGCCTAAGTTTTTATAATTATCTACAAATTCATTGGACAAATACTATCCTCCTCTATCAGATCTCGGGATCTTAATCTTTTTTTCCATTTGATTTCCTACTTCTAGTCTAAAAAGATTAAGTTTTTTAAGAGCCTCGAATTTATTTTTAAGTAAATAGACATAAGAAAATCTAGAATAATCATCCATAAAAGTAATAAGATATTTCTTATCACCTCTAGTTATAATATTATTTAATTCATAAATATCACTGTAAATTAGGCCTAGAATCTCAAAACGTCTCACAATAGTTTTAAATGGCTTTCTAGAAAATCTAGATTGAACACAAATTTCACAGGAATTAGGTTTTAATTATGATTTAAAAATTAAACATACGTCCATCATATTTTTAATAGATAAATAACCCACATATCCTAATCTAGCATGCAATAAATTAGAAGACACAATGATAAAAGAAGAAGTAGAAGCATTCTTATTACCAACGTGATTTACATTCATCTTAAAAAAAACCTTCAAAAATATTTCATTTTCCAAAAAAAAAAAAAACTCCAATTTATGAAATCACAAATCTATTTGCTTCAAATACCAACTTAAAATTATTTTTTCTTAAATAGAACCAGAAAGCAAGTTCTTTCGTACTTCGCGCACATGAATCACTTTGGTCAGAGTCAAAGACTTTCCGAATGAAAGGTGTAAAACTACTTTTCCTTGACCAATGACTTTAGTCACAGAGGAGTTTCCAATTTAGTGTTCCTAACCATCTCCAACCTACTCATAGGAGATGAAAGTACTTTTGTTACCATAGATGTACTGGGTCACACTAGTGTCAACCCACCAATCTCTACAGTTGCTTACAAGATTCACCTCTGTCGCTACCACGATAAACTTATCTTCTACGAGATTAGCTTGACTTTTAGCTTTATTCCCTTTTCTATGATGAGACTCCCTTCCATAGTGGCCCTTTTTCTCGCATACAAAACATTCAACATCTTTACTTTCATTTATATCCTTGCAGAGTTTAAGAGCTTGGTTTTGAATCTTCTTCTGATTTTTTTGTGGGCCTAATGCATATTAGGCTTGGTTTTTTCTAATCATTATTAGTCTTAGTAAGATTGGCCATACCCATATGTTCAGAATCCTTACTATTTGTATCACGATTTTTGTGATGTTCGTGGATTCGGAGATGGACTAAGTGATCTTCTATTTTTATTTCCTTCTTTTTATGTTTCAAACAGATACCAAGTTCCTTCCAAGATGGTGGGAGTTTTTAAATGGTACTGTCAACTACAAATTATTCGGGTAAATCCATTCCCTCATATTGAGCTTCATAGATTATTTTTTTAGAGTCTCTAACCTATATGTTATTACAGATTCTCGTTCTTTCATTTGAAAATTAAGAAAATGTCCTATTGTGTGTTTTTTGGTACCTGCATCATTGGTAGCATATTCATTTATCATTGCTTCCTATAATTTCTTGACACTTTTGTAATTACGCCATATAAGGAGTTCTCTTAATGGTTCAGATTTTTATTCTTCCGATCAAGATCATCAGATTTTCATTGAACATTTTGATATATATCGGTAGGCCCATATCCATATGGTTAGGGCAATCAGTTGAAAACACAAATAAAATTCTAATTTCTTCTAGGAGATACTCCATTTTCATCCGTCACGATTTAAAACGTTGCCCCTCAAAGTTACATACCGTAGGATAGTACTCTCTAGCAGTCATTTTAATTTTTAAATAATTAACCCGCAAAAACAGAAGTCTGTCTAAAATGTTAGAAAATTCATTTATGGGAAAAATAAATTAAAAAATTAAATTTTAAATAATTAAGGAAATAAATAAAAGAAAAATCGATAGCCGAATCACGTCTCTTAATAACCTTTCTTTAGCCGCCACACCAACCCCCCCCCCCCCCCCCCACACACACACACACACACACACACACACACACACACACAAGTGCAATAGTCTCGTGGACGTCTGCCCTAAAATAAGACGACCTCCTAATTGAAAAGTCTTCACCACTTGCGCACTCAAGTAAATAAAGAATCTCGAATCTCATAGACCTCTAATAGAAGATTGTAGGACCTTTAGGAAATTGGAAAGAAAACGTGAGAGTGGAGAAAGTGAAGAGGAGAGCAGGGGATGAGAAATTAGTGGATTGGATAAAGAAGAGCTTATGCGAACTCCTCCTTATATAGGAGTCCCGGGTAAGAGTCGTTGGAACATTACACTTTTTAGAAATGTAACGTTTAATCTCGCGTTTAAAATACACAAAATGTTAACCTCCCGCAATGGTCATCCGCATAAGTGCAGAGACGTTACGCCAACAACTAAATCCAAATAGGCTCAACAGATAGCGGAACAAGATCCAAGCCTACCCAGATCCAAAAAGTACATGCGTGTGTACGGCCCGGCCTGCCCTATCACACAATGCAGGCACAACGTACGCGCACGAATGTGTGGTCACCACCACCTAATCCTCTAACAATCAAAACACCATAAGCAGGCAAAAAATGTAATATAAATGCACATCAAGAGTTGTCATCTTCCAATGTGGGACTCTAACAAAAGAAAGAGGAGAAAATGTGATTAAAAGCACAAGATCACTAAAAACTACCAGGTTAGAGATTCAATACCTAAAAGAGTTTCAGGGTACATTATATCTTTGATAAAATCATTGTAACTTTATTAATGGAAATGTAATAAACCTAATATCTTTAGCAACCAGATCCTGATCGCGATATCCAATCACATCCAAATGAGTGAGCACAGAATTAGTATTTCTTTGAAAATATTCCATGACTTTCACAATAGCCTTTAGAGATCCAACTCAAGATCAGTGTAACATCTACTAACCATACGTACGACAAAACAAATACAAGTCTCCTATATGTTTGACCATGTAAATGACTGCTTATTGTGAAAATGTAAAAAACATTCATGTTATCTGGCTATAAATCTTTTCCAGGCACTAGAATATATGGAGCTTTTCTCATTTGACTATGTGTGTAATCAAATGAACAATGATACATCTTCCAATTACATTTTTTACACGCCTTTTGTTGAATAAACCTTGACTTATGTCTTGATAAATCTCACAAAGAAGAAAGAAAGTGTCATGCCCCCATTTTGTAAAACGGGGATTATGCATGAGGTTAGGGGCCAATTAGCATTTTCCATAATAAACAACACACGTGGCCCCCAATCATGTCCACGGTGAGGTATAGATATTTCCTCAGTTAACACAAAATACATTGGAAGGTTCATAATGTAACACGTTGCATCAATAATGAACATTTAAGAGCAAAGCATGATTAACATATCTAATGTTGAAATCTAACAGTGATACAAAAGTATTTTATACACAATGGCTACTACTAAAAACCTGGGTCAATCAAAAAACTAAAAAGGAACAAAAAGAAGAACTATCCATGTGTACATGTGAAGACTTTCGGGTGCGAGGTCAGAACAACTAAACTATGTTGTCCGCACACAGCTTATGGAGGTCATCAGGCTGATCTTCATAAACTTCCTATGTCTCCTCCTCCACGTGATCGGTGGGCTCGATATCTATGAACAAGAGTAGCATCATCAGACCACACAGTTGGCAGGTAGATATATATATATATATATATAACAAGAACATATAAACACTAGCAGTCAAAGTTACAAATGACATAATTAACAGAGTTTACTGCATATCGAATGATAATAAAAGACGTACCTGATACATCCTAATAAATAGGCGGCCCACATAAGCTAATCACCATGGGATAGTATCGTTGTCCTTCTTACTTGTACCGAGTTGTGATAGAGTAAACGCACGTGAGAAAAGCCCAGCCGAAATGTGTATCTAAGAAGAAATAACCAAACATCGAATCCCAAATTTCATTGGTATCCAATGGTGTACAACCATCCAAAATATATCGGTCTACAGTCATCTAGAAAAGGTCCTACCACATTGGTGCCCCGACTATGTCAGACGTTACAGCTAAGCGATCCAAAGGTCTAAACATACAACAGTGAGGCACTAGGCTTCTCTTGCGTGAACAAGATTCGTCGAAACGAAAGAGAGACTACTCTTCATCATTAATCATGTCAAACAAACAGACAAACATCAAACATCCAAAACTACTCCTCTTCAAAGCCTTTACGATGAAAGCCACCTAGCCTCAACACTTTAGTTAAATCCCAACAACAAAATGGATAACAAAAGGGGATCCTAAGTCCAATCATCTAAGTTCATGTGATCCCAACCAGTATAGTTATAATACTAGGGAACATATTTGAGACTTGTAGTTATCCTGAAGGTACAATTCATAATCAAAGCAGACAAACAATCCAAACCTAAGTACATAGTTATTCCTAATGCATCGTACTTCACTACTCGGTCATTGGAGGAGATGGGGTCCACAATACCCTAACAAATCATCTTGGTACATAATACAATGATGGGTATCCTAATGCCTCGTACCGTCTAAAACCAATATAGTTCGTATACCGAAATCGTTTGGAATAACCATGTGGGCAATGTTAGCTCAAAACATCCCTCACATAAATTGGTGAGTCATCAAAAGGGTAGCCAAAGTCCCATCTAAGTCCACCAAGTTGTAAGAAAAAACCCCATATACAGTTGATCGATCGATGACACACTCAATCTACTCCCGGTTGACCGAGAGCACGGTCTTAGTAGAAAATAAATGGAAAAAAATGGAGCAGTCATCAGGCTTCACATAGCCGGACTAGTAGTGTCGCCGGTCAACCACAATACCAACACGTGGTCGACCGCTTGGCTTTAGTAAACGAAAACCAATGTTTATTTCTGAACAAAAAGAGGGGAGAGACCCCTGAAGTCCCTAGCACTTGATTATAGTGATAAAATATGGCTCAGCCCTTTCCATTCAACATGAAAACAACTCCTAATCCTATCATTCAAAACTATTTCCATTTAGACCTACTCTAGCATGTTAGATCCGAAATAACATCAATTGAGCAATAGGGTGTCTAAATGAGCATCAAGCACCAAACTCAAGAAGAAAGCAACATATCAAAGCCATTAAACATACATCTACTTGCCTTGATGAAGAGAACTCCAAAACAATGAGAGCTCAAATGTGGAAGATGACTCCAAAGCCCAAAGTCACTCTACAAAAATAAATGCAAGGGAAGAGGTGAGCTAACCCTAAACATTTCTAAGCCAAAGGAGAAAAAGAGCTAGGTCTAGAACACTTGGGAGATTACCTAGCGAAGCACAATGGATGAGATGCTTGAAGGAAGGGATGTGTGAGTTAGTTGAGGATTGGAGAAGGAAATGGGAGTGGTCATCTGGCGCAGGAGAGGCTCCAGTCATCTATGGCAGTGGGCAGACAGTGAAGGGAATGAGAAAACGGAAGAGAATGAGAGATAATAGAGAGAGAAATGAGGAAATGAAGGTGAGCATCGATGGGTCTTATTAGGGCCAATTCTGGGTGAGATTACAATTTAGTTCGGGTCCATTAAGGATGGCTAAACAGGGATCTTCGATGTGTTAGATTACAACACGACTGAAGTGTAAAGTCATGGAAATTATGAAACCTACCCAATCCACCCAAAATCACAAAAGCCCAAGATCTTGAAAAAAAGAACCCTCGGAAACTTTCTAAAACTGCAAACCACCCCTTGGAACCATGCGAAACTTCACATGCACGAGACGCAAAACCCGACTCACTTATACTCTAAACACGCTTAATTAGCTAAAATATAATTATTTATAAATAATGCGGCATTAAGGGTCAGGATCTTACAGAAAGCTTCTCCCATTTCCTTTATATCAAAATGCTCAATAAAGAATCACTCTCTCCTACAAAAGAAGAGCCATCATTATTGGCAACTATAATGCCATCAATAATATGATGTTTGCTTGTATGAATACATAGGAATTCATGACATAAGTGGTTAAAAATGAAAATCCAAGATGAATTTACAAAAATGGCCATCACATAACCTCACCTTTAAAGAAAAGTGAGTCAAAGGAAGATGGAAAATAAAGGGAGAAGTTGAGAATATAAAAATTGGATTCTGGTCCATATAAAGTCAAGGTGACATCTATATTCCGATCTTATATCCTTCGCTTCTTACCTTCTATTATTCACACTTTGCTTAATATAGCTAGTTTTTCCATGAAATCTTATATATTAAAATCCTATGAACTCATGCAAACATACAAGCCCAAAACTTGCTTCACCTCTTGATTTAGCAGCTTCCAGTCCGTGCATAAATACTTTCTACAAACACGTCAACATATTAAAATGCCATTTTGATATCTAGTCGGTGAATCTCAATACGAAATTGAGCATCCAAAACTATAACGATTTATGACAGAATCTTTCTTTGGAACAAGTTGAGAGTTTCTCTATAGCTGCCTTCTCTCTGTATAAATCTTTTCGCCACTAATCAAACTTGATACCACTTGACCTGCCTTCTGTGAATTGCATTTGGTATTTAAAACCTACTAGCATGTAACAGCTTAAACCTATTGGATAACTAACTGAGTCCCAGCTTTAACCCTAATCGGGTGTTTTTATTCATTCTCCTAAATCCACAATTCATGGGTGTGATATGAAATATCCAATAACCATTCTAGCAATGGCCATGAAATGGAAAACCCATTCATACGTGTGCAGATATTTGAGACATGCCAAGAGTCTCAGACAAAATACCATTCTTTGATGGTGATGATGAATGATGGTTTTGTGCACGTTGGCAAAGTCCACCAAATCCATGTGACACCAACGGTACAGTAGGCAGCTGATAACACGACAGAGAAACAGATCCAAATCCAAAGAACAGTATCAAACACTTTGACAACACGTCATTCGCTGCTACGATTTTGTGACTCTACCTAGCTAGCTCTATCACCACATATTACATCACCATTATAACCTTGATTATGGTTGTATCTTAAAGCCTTGTTCTCATGGTTGTATATTAAAGCCATAGAATCATATAAAAGAATAATCCATGTATATGCCATTTGGATCTATAGCTACGAATTTAAACGGTTTGGAATTTGGATTCTCAAGTGGTACTATCTTCTTTAATACAATGGGAAGGATGATGACTTCCTCTTTGGTGGAGTTGTTACAAGACGCAATCAATAAAGATTATCAAATTTGTAGAGAATTTTTTATTGAGATGTGTGAGTTTGTCGACAACTAGAAAATATCTAAGTAACTGATTTAGATCGAACCCAAGTTTCATAAGATTTCTAAGAACAAAATTATGTGGTGTTTAAAAACTTGTGAGCCAGTCGCACACGCTTTTATCTTGTGGGGTCACCCACACCTTAGTCTTTTGACTAAAATGTTGAATATCATTCACGGTTGGTTAAGTATAGTTATCATCATATCATAATCATCTGATGCGAACCCAAGCTATTTAAATTCGTGTATATAGATGGCAATATTAGACAAATATTCTCTCAAGTTTAGATCTAACCTAGAAAACTTATGTTATAAGATCCAGGAACAATCATGTTAAAGATCACGGACCCAACAGCTTGCAAATGGATTTAATCAGGTAGAATTTAGGTAAGGTGATCAACTAAGACTAAACATAATCCTCAATATTTATGGATTCACACACAAGTTATGTTGGCAAGTTAGTGTAATGAATAATGCTGGCCGAGTTCACGAAGCTAACCAATCAAATAGCAAGTATATATGGACTTTATTTTTAATCAATCATGTTGAAAATGTGAACCTGAGTCTTGAATTACCAAGAATTTGGTTGGCAAGTTGAGTGAAAAGATTGCATCCCCAATGCAAGGCAAACCTGAGGTCGAGGATGCAATTTAATTATAAGGTAATTTAACAAGTCCGGGGATTTTAAAGAAGAAAAAAAAAAAAAGAGCATATTCGTCAACCTAGTAATGAGTTTGTTTTATTGAAGGAGTATTAAAGAGGTCAGAAGTGAAAGGGTAAAACGTGCATATCAGTTTCTATCAAAGGAGAGATTATTTAATCAGTCCATTATAAATCTTCTGTAAATCCTCCAAATGTGAAGTGAGAGAGAAATCTTACAAATCCAATACCACTTATTGTGGACAAAGGGAGGAGAAATAATTGAGTCCAATTTGATAGATTCATATTTGTTGTAAACTGAAGGCCCTTTGCAACCTCTTACAAATGCATGGTGATCTAAACAAAAATGATGCAATTATTGTATATCAAGAACATGCAAAACGAATGGACATACGGTTGCATTTGTTCTTGCCTGTTATTTTAGAGTTCCTTTCTTCATGAGATGATCATGAATATAAAAAATTCTATTGATCAACCCCGTCTGCACAGTTCTTAGAAAAACAAAAGTTGTTTTCGCGTACTGGCACTCCAACAATAACTTCCCCCAACAAAAAGATTTACCTTGACATGTTATATATCCTAACTTGATAATTTCTTCAAAAGGGTGATGCTATAAAAAAATATATTATATTGTTGATATAAACAAGGTGAGTGGGATACAGGTGTGACCAAGTGACCAATCACAAAATAGAGTTAGTTAAATTAGTTATTGTAAATTATTATTGAATCTCATTAGTTATTTCTAACCATACATATTATTAAATGAAAAATGCAATAGACTGAATTGTTGAGAAAACATTGCTTTTGAAAGATGACAGGTAGCCAACACACTCAAGAGTTGAGTACCAAGGGAATCAATACGTATGTCCTCATGTTGAAGTATCACCCATTGATGGTAACTCAACCTACAAAGCAAAATAATAATAATAATAATAATAATAATAATAATAATATATTCATATTATTAGAGTCCCGATTCTCTGTTGCAGCCATTGTAGGCTTTCTGTATTACATATGGCTAAGCCCTATCATATGGCCCACATGTTGATAATGCAGACCATCTAAGATGAATGTCATCTCCTCGTATGACATATTCTGAAATTCCAGTTAAATATGAGTGGGTCCCACTGTCCAATTAAGATGAATGCGGCATTCGCTGCTCATGCACATCACATTCAGTCGTTGCTAAATCATACAGTGGGACTCACTCATATAGAAATGATCTTCAAAGATATATAATTAGAGGAGAGGACATTCATCTTGGATAGTCCAGATTATCATTGTGTGGGGGTATTCCCCAAGGCGACCGACCTCAGGTCCCGGACTTGGCAAAAGCATGAATACCGACCTCAGCCATCGGCTAGGCGCTCCATTTCGGTAACATGCCCCTTGGCTTCGGCCTCGGTACAAGCATGAGACCAGGAGTTCAGCCTCGGCCATGCTCCATCTCGGTCTCGGTCAGTCTGCTGATCGGGATGACCATGGACAGCTGTCATGCCACGGCAACAGGATAAGGGCACCGCCCAAAATCCCTGACACAGCTGCACCGCCCATCCATCAGGGTATGACCTGATGGGACAGAGTGGGCTACGATGGGATAGAGTGAGCTACGATGGGACAGCCTCTCAAGTGCTTACCCCAAAGTCCACTCTCCTTCTCTATAAATACAGAAGCCTTCAACAGGTAAATGAGGGGGCTATCCACATGCTGCTGGTACGCCGTCTCCTCCCACACTTCATCTCCTACCTCTGTTTAGTCCTGCACTTGCAACTAACAAAGGCATCGGAGAGCCCTGCGCTGCCCAAGCCAGGGTCCTCTGACCTTCTCCTTTTTCTCCTTTCAGGCTCGAGGCATCGGTTTTTCTATCATCTACAAGGAGCTCCAGCCTCCGTCCTCTTCCAGTGGGCAGCAAATTCACCCCCCCGGGTCTGTGAATTTTTGTGCACTTACAATCATTATGCCCATCATGGCAACTACCGGAGATCCCGATTCGCTGTATGAGGTATATTCAATAGGATTAATAATGATTCCTTTTTAAGGAAACGTGTCCTCTATTCAACTATCTTTCTCTTCAAGCTCGAAGTAGAGTGTCCTCTATTCAACTATCTTTCTCTTCAAGCTCGAAGTAGATCGTCATGCAGTTGTTTTCGTCTCCTAAACAAAAGTCTAGAGCTGGCCGACAACAGAAGTGGAAAAATATGCAAATTCTAAACAATAAGATTTTTTGAAATTTTCTTCTTTCATGTTTGGAAACGAAAATTCTAAACGCCCTTTTCCAAGATGAAAAGAGCAGCTCAACAACAAATAAAAAGTCTATTTGGACAAACTCTATAGACAGAATTTGGGACAAATTGTCCACGTGGAGCAACGTGATTGGGCTCTCTCAAAAGTTGAAATGCATTGTCCCAATCACGTTGCGCTACGTGGACGGTTTGTCCCAAATTCTGTCCATGAGTTCGTCCATGTAGACAAACTGACGACAAACAAAATCCTTAGTTAAAGTCTTAAACAGGATTACATAAAAAGGACACGTGGCATATGTTAGGGCCCACTGGTTTTATCATATCAGCCTGACGAATCATCCTTCGTCACTGTCGTCCCAAATACACTGGCAAAATCATAAATTAATGTTAGAAGATGTCTGATTAAACGGTCCAACCTACGGGCTGCCCTAAATTAACAGACTGCCCGGAGAAGGTGGGAAGTCCACGTATCGTGCCAGCTGGCAGGGCAATAATTCTGTAATACAAATGGGCCCCTGAATATTAGTTTTAATTACAAAATCGCCCTCTTCCAGAGACTTTTAAGAATTTTGACTTCCTTTTTTTTTTTTTAATTGTTGGTTAAGGTTTAAAAATTTTGACCTTCATGGACTCTTTCCCAGCACGTTAGAGAGCTGGCTAAGATCAGGTGACAGCGGAGCTGTTGTGGAGTGTGTACCGGGTCAACTAGAAACAGTGAGAACCCGGTTATGATGGGTCTCATTTTCATTAAGAACTAAGTTGTTGTACTCAATTGGTCAAGTGTCTCTTGAATATATATAAGAATTGATGCTAAGATGAGCTTCACCCAAGGTTTGTTAAAGTGGTCAGGGTGAAGGTTAAAGCTTAATTAGTTGAGACCATACTTTCTTAGATTTTATTTACGGAGGTGGTGATCATATGTATTCATTTCCCATAGTCCATGTTTCAGTTTCCATTAAAGGAGGATTATTTGGTGGTCATTTTTAGATATTCACTTTTATTCGTTTTGTTCATTTTCAAGTGTTCAAAACCAAGAAAACCACCATCCACTGCTTATGATTAGCATATCATCTCAACTTAATTAGAGCAAATGTTATATAAGATTCAATGCAATTCTTATATTCATAAAGCACCAAATTAATGGCTCTACAGTAATATGTTGGAGAGACACTAGTCCCTTTGTTCTTAGATAATGATACCTTTTCTACATATAATGAAAGGGTCAAATAAGTAAAGAAATGTCTTCTCATACTTATTATACCCAAAAATACTTCAGCCTCACTTATACAAGTCTGGACCACCAATCGCATTTGTTATACCTTCACCGTGAGTGAAACAATAACACTCCGCCCCGTCATCCAAAAATTTAGTTGATTCGAAATCACCTAAATTTTTTTATGATGTGGGGGAGTGTTATTGGTCCACTCACAGTGAAGGTAAAACAAATGCGATAGGTGATCCGGACTCCACTCATACTCTTCATGTCAGATTTTGAACATAGAAATCTTACTGCCTTCTGCTATCCTCGAATTACTATCTAATATGAATGTATAAAGAACATAAAAATAATAATAATAACTCTAGAACCATCACCACATTTGATAAACACATTTATCTGTTACATTGATGTAAAACCCATTGGATAATAACACTATATCAAATTTCTAATGTCAATCTTTTAAAGCTTGTTAGAAACCAGTAAAGTGTTGTAAGTTATTTACATACTGTATGCGATTTTACTTGAGCACCCGCAATTTCGTTTCATACGTGTTTCTTTTCCAAGACTCCATTTAAAAAGGCAGTAGTATATTAAGTTAGGGAGATGCTTCTATGAGAGATGCTCTCACCTTACTATGAGAGATAAGGTGGGAGCTCTCACATTCATATCCAATGCAACAACTTAAATGTAAGGGCCCCCATCTTATCCTCATAGTAAGGTGAGAGATGTTCTCACTGGAGCATCTCCCATTAAGTTATAAGGAGGAGATATAAATGGTGGACATCATAGTCGTTACACAATATTTCAAAGAAGTCAACTCGTTTCTTTTGTTTACAAACCTTAGCAATTAGCTTAATTTAAAATTTTTCAATAGTCCCATCAGTCCTCGACTTCCTTTTGAAGATCCATCTGCAACCTAAATTATGCTATTGGGACTAAAATTACTAGTTCCAAGGTGTTGTTAAAATGGAAGGATTCATTTCATTGTTAATGCCTCTCTCTAAAGAGTCTGGATAGGGTTGTAAATGAGTCGATTCCAGCCCTGGTCCATGGTGGACCCCGAAATCGAAACCGTTAAAGGGAAGGTGGAATCGAATGACCCGAAACCGTTTCAGAACTTGTTTCTTGGCTTCGGAACCGGAACCAGAACCATATATGCGACCGGTCCGGATCCTAGTCCGGGTCTAGGTAGAGATTGATATTAAAAAAACGTGATTTTTAGGAGAAATTTTTTAAAATTAAAGTAATATGTCGGGTATCGGGTCCACGGGTCCGAACCAAGGTGGAACCAGACCTGGAACCATTTATTTATCGGGCCTAAATAAGGAACCAGACCCAGTTTTTAGCGGGTCGAAACCTTCGAAGTAATCGGAGAATCGGGGACCCATTTACATCCCTAAGTCCGGATCTCGTGTTTTGTAGAAACTGGGAGGTGTTGTTTTGTCCAATCCACATTTGCTTCCTATATAAAATCTTATAACATCTAATGCACTTACTTCTTTGGAATGAAAGAATCAGCGAAGAGATTTTATATAGATGGCAAATGTGGATCAAAAGAAATAGCAACTCCCCGTTTCAAAGAAACAATCCACATTTGCCTCCTATATAAAATCTTATAACATCTAATGCACTTACTTCTTTGGAATGAAAGAATCAACGAAGAGATTTTATATAGATGGCAAATGTGGATCAAAAGAAATAGCAACTCCCTGTTTCAAAGAAAATGCAATAGTTGGAAAACGCATATCTTTGCTAGCGACTGGAGCCATCTTCCACAATAAAAGAGAAAAAATATTTTATCAAGAGGACTCGGGATTAAGAACGGCTCCTTACCCGAGTGGTAAGGAGAGTCAGTTCTTATCTGGCTATCTGGGGTTCAAACCCCAGGTAGATTACATCTTCCCACTTGTGCAGGCTTCCTTCCCACTTGAGGAGCTGCTTTCCCATGTGTTTACGGGGTCTCTCTTGCGTCCCAACCCCCTTGGTTGTGGTACCAAAAAAAAAAAAGAGGATTTCGGAATTTCATTTGAGGGTGGCGGACCAAGCATGTTATTAGATTTTGTGCGAATATCTAGAATTTTTAGGTGAGTTTTAGGGCGTATTTAAGATTTTTATGTGGGTTTTAGAGGCAGATACAAAATTTCGATGCTAGCTATATTTTTAATAGCAGAATACCTACCCATACTTTGCATGTATTTCAAACTACCCCCTGTAGTTTGGTATTTTGTACTAAAACTACATGTGTTTTAAATCACAATGCAAATAGAGACGGCCATGACAGAAAAGATGGAATGATGAATTTACCCCTCCATATATAACTCGTGTCTTGTCGTTTTCGATCACTTTGCCCTTCTTTCACTTGCGGATAGGGTTCTTCATTGGCGAGGTGATCTTGGGAGAAACCGCCCCTCCTTCAAAAGGCGATCTGGGTTGCGGTTAGGGCTCTGTGATTTCAGAGGTTTCAAACCATTAAGAAGCTTTAGCGGGAATACATCAAGAAATATCAACAATCTCAGAGGTATGTATAATCTCAAACCCTTAATAATGTCTGATGCCAAGGGTTTTGGGTTTAGGGTTTAGACAAAAAAAAGATCTTAAATTGACATCTCTACGTACATGGATTGTAAAGTTGTTGATGGGGTTTGTAGACCTCTATGTGAAATTTGCATTAGAAGATTATCTCTTTTTGTGTCTTATTTTAGTGAATAGGGATGAGTTTTTCGGCTACTTTGAGTGGAGATAGGACCTTTCGTTGTCTGATATAGGGATGTTATGTGAAAATGGTCCCCTCTTGTGCTATCTATTTCATTTGTTATTTGTTTTCTGATGAATGTTGGTCCACCTGTCTGCACTGTGTCCACTAGTTTTGGCTATTACACATAGAGTGGACCACAGTGATACAAAAAAAAAAAAAAAAAAGTTTCTTATATCCATGGTTTTATCAAACACCCAATTTTATTTGTTATTGTACATGAATTTGCCTCAAAGAAATGTGTTTACATGCAGATGTCGTTTGATGAAGTGACAGTACGATTCCACCATGGTGGTTATTTTTCAGAGCCACCAAATAGTATATATAATGGGGTGTGGTAGATGAAATCACTGATTTTGATATTGATAAAGTATCATTTTTTGAGTTCATGGATTATGTGATAGAATTAGGGTACCTAGCGAACGGTATGATGTATTTTAAGGTACCGGACTTGGGTTTTGATGATGGTCTTAGGTGGATTGAATCAAACAAGGATGTAGTTGTTCTATTAGAACATTATAAAGGCAATGAGGTGTTGACTATTTATGTAGAGAGGAGACATGAACCTCTGATGGTAGTGTCACCTAGGGGAAAGGTCTTTATGCAAAATATTCACACCAAAGGTCCCTTGAAGCAGTTACCTGCAGTTGAAGTTGCATCAGCTAGTAGGAAACTTCACTGTGAGGATGTCTGTGCTGCTGATGTTGAGGATGAACCTGCTGTTGATGAAGGCAATGATGAAGGCAGTGATGATGACCAAGATCAGCAACTTGGTCATCATGATGACTCTAATGATGATGACAATGAGGTTGAGAGTGATCACATCAGTTTAGATCTTAATGAGCCTCCAGAGCTATATGAGGATGTTGAAAAGGCTGATGATGAGGATATCTTCAGAGGATCTCGTGTGAATGAATCACAACCTCATGAGCTGAGAGTGTGGTAGGAGAACAGATCTAAAACCAACAAGTACTAGTTGATGAGAACTGGATTACAAATGTTGAGGATGAGGATGAGCTTCAGTCTTTGTCCAGCTCATCTGGTGAGAACAACAAGCCGAAATGGCCTGACTTTAATGAGCTGACTAATATGGGGAATCCTCGACTTAAGTTGGGTTTGATATTTGCAAGTCCACAAGTATTCAAACAAGCGCTTGTTGAATGGACTGTAACGCAGGGCTATAATATTAAATATTTGAAAAATGAGAACAAGAGAAGCATAGCTGTCTGTAAATATGATTATGGATTTAGGATTCATGCATCACCCATGCACGGTGAGAGGACATTTCAAATTAAGACATTCAAGCCCAAACAGACATGTGGTATGGAGCTTAAAAGCCAATAGGTCACTTCTAGCGATATAGCTAATAAATACCGACAGCAAATGAGTAATGATCCGAAATGATCAATCCCTGCAATGCAAAAGGAGCTAAGAAGAGATCTAGAGGTTAACTTGTCGAAGGATAAGTTGTATAGAGACAAGATGAAGGCAGCAGGTAACATCTCTGGAGATATTAGAGTGTAGTACACTAGATTGAGGAATTACTGTGTCACTGTCCAAAAGTACAATCCAAATACAAGTTTATTTGTGGTGACACAAAGATCTCACATGAATAGAATTCCATATTTCCAGAGATTGTATATCTATTACGAAGCACAAAAGGTCAGGTTCATGGTGGATGTAGACCCATAAATGGTCTCAATGGGTGCTTCCTCAAAGGTATTTATGGTGGACAAGTGCTGGCTGCAATAGGTAGAGATGGGAATGAGAATATGTTCCCAATTGCAATGGCTGTTGTAGAGGCTGAAAATATGGACTCATGGACTTGGTTTTTGAAATCATTAATTGATGACATCGAAGATGGGGGTGACATGGGCTTGATTTTTATATATGATAAACAAAAAGGGCTTGATGCAGCATTTGAGATAGTTGTTCTTACTAATAAAATTAGACACTGCATAAAGAACATGTATGATAACTTCAAAAAACTTTTCAAGGAAAATTGTTAAAAGATGCTATGTGGCCTTCAGCATCATGTGGATCACCAAGAGAATTTGATAGTAATATGCAGGATCAAAGAGATGGACCGGGCTGCATATAATTGGCTAATAGCTGCTAATCCAAATAAGTGGGCTAGGTCTCATTTTTCCATAAGGGCCAAATGTGATGCATTAACAAACAACCTATGTAAGTCTTTCAACAGTTATATACTTAAAACAAGGAAGAAACCAATAATTGATTTGCTTGAGTGTGTAAAAAGGAAGGTAATGAACAGAACTCAAGTGAAGTTGAGAGGAATGACCAAAGATGATGGGACAGTTTGTCCAGGGATATTCGAGAAGTTGGAAAAGAACAAGAATGACAGCCGATGCTGTTTCGCCAACTGGTCAGGCAAAGGTGAGTTTGAGGTTGACTGTTTTGCCAAAACATTTGTTGTTAACATTGAGAGTAGAACATGTTTATGCAGAATATGGGATTTGATTGGGATACCTTGTAAGCATGCCATAGAATGTATATACATTAATCGAAAAAAGCCTGAAGATTACATTCATGCATGCTACATCAAAGAAATGTATTTGAGGGCATATAATAGTATCATACACCCAGTACCTAGAATGCATGATTGGGTGGAAAGTAGAATGGAAGCAGTTGGTCCTCCTTTGTATAGAAGACCTGCAGGTAGGCCAAGAAAGTTCAAGAGGAGGGAAGGAGATGAGTTACCCAATTCCAATGGAGTTTCTAGAATGAATAGAACAATGACTTATGCTAGATGCTTGAAAACAGGCCATAATGCCAGGTATTGTAAGGGACCAGTGCATCCTAATTCAAGACTCTTTAGTTTTGCATCACAGCCTCAACCAGGTTTTCAGTTAGGTTCTCAACCTCAGCCAGCTTCTCAACCTCAACCAGGTTCTCAACTAGCTTCTCAGTTCATGTCTGCTTCTCAGCCCATGCTTGCTTCTCATACCATGCCACCACACAGGGTACTATGTTTTCAAGCTTTTGAATTTTT
Organism: Umbellularia californica; assembly: GCA_028538565.1. Classification (NCBI taxonomy): domain Eukaryota; kingdom Viridiplantae; phylum Streptophyta; class Magnoliopsida; order Laurales; family Lauraceae; genus Umbellularia; species Umbellularia californica. The sequence goes on from JAPQWN010000004.1 coordinate 45,098,950, forward strand.
ACTTCTAACTAGAGTATATGCATGTTTTCACTCTTTTGATTTTTTATTTCTAACTATAGTATATGCATTTACTCAGTAAGGTCTTCAAATTTTGATAGGTCAGGGGAGAGTCAGACAAACTTCTTCTCAGCCAACTCTATCAACTAGAAATACAAGTGGTAGAGGGAATTTACAAGCAGGTAAATCGAGGGCTGATTGGAGCAAGAAAACAAAGCTCAACTTGTTGATGACAACAGCCACTATTTTCAAAAAAAAATTCTGGATGATGTTGTGTCACTGATGACTGTTTTAAACAACTTTTCTTGGATGACTGTTTGGATTTGGATGATCTTTTTTACATTTTGGATGATGATGTTTCCAGTTTTTTGTCACTATTTGGATGATGATGTTTCCAATTTTTTTTGTTACTAGAAGGATGATGATGTTCCCAGCTATTGATTGTTCATTGTATTCATGTCAAGTTGTTTTGTTAGTGTTTTCTTATTGCAGGTTAAATAAAGTTCATCAAAAACATAGAGTCATTGACAAACAAACAACACAAACCCATTTTCTATTATATTCCAACTGATACATATGCTTATGGTAATTCCAATCCATCTACAGGAGTCCAAGATATTAGTAGGTAACACATGACAAATTTTGGCGAAGGATATTGAATTTCGGAATGTAGGGTTTTGGACAAGGGGGTCTTGGATGGATTTAGGTTTTTGGTGAGATGAAGTGATGGGGAAGGTATTTGGATGATTTTGGCCGAAGATTTGGTGAATTAATGGAAGATCTGGAAGTTTGGGCTAGGGTTTGAGAATGAGAGGATATTGACTCGAAAGAAAGGAGAAATGGTTGTTTGAGAGAAAAGAAGGAAGATGTGAAATGAAAACAAAACGAGGGAAAAAAAATATAAATAGACTGCCTGGGCTCGCATGTTCTACCGGTTGAGAATGTTCTACCGGTAGAAATACCGGTTCTGATTTAGTAGCCAAAAGTCCAACCTCTCTGCCTCAATTTTCAGTTTTTGAACCGGTGTTTCTACCGGTACTGCCATCTATTCAGTATGTTCTACCGGTAGAACTTCCGATAGAACTTCCTTTTCCTGAAACATCACTTCTCTGCTTCAATTTTCCATCTTTAAATCGGTGTTTCTACCGGTACTGCCATTCATTCATCATCATTTTTCATTTTTTTTTTATTTCTTTTTTTTTTAATGAATGAATGACTACAAAGCCAACACCTTCTTCCTATGATTTTCAACAATTTTATTCAACGAATAACTGCAGTCATGAGCCTCACTTATAGTCCATCGAAGCGACTCATTCACGAATTTCACAAACTATGCAACGAACTACTGAAAAAGAAGAAGTCTCAATGAATCCACCTTCATAAAATACCTTCATCTCAGCCACTCAAAAACTCCACTACAAAAGCATAGAAGATCAGCTCCACTTTAAAGTTATCCTTATACTCATCACAACCAAACCCAATTTTCAATAAGCAACCATTTTTCACCTGCAGAAATTCTCCAAACCCCCCATTCCTCCTTTACACCGGTCCCCTAAGGTTTAGCACAAGAATAAGAGGATAAAGAACATGGCTCAAAAAAGGGTACAAGGGTGACTCTTTTCTGGTTTCATAGACAACAAAATTTCCTTGTATTAACAGTTTGTGCCACCACTTCCAAAAGAGGCAAATTGAGTGCAATTCAAGGCTACAAAAGGATGAACTTGCAAGTGTGTGGAATCTAATCTATCACTCAAGCACTCTCAAAAACAGGGGATATGGTATGAATTCAATTCAATGTGATGATTAACTCACACAATCATTCAAAGACACTTAGTAATAAAAAGAAGGCATAAATCATGTATTTCACGAAAGTTGAATTTCCAATTGAGAATTTCGATGAAATGAATGCAAGGCTTGGATTAACAAATTCTAAATAGCGAAAAATGAACTATATGCATGTATGAAAAATTAACTATATGCATGAATGAATTTCATGCCTCTCCCCCCAACTTAAACGAAACATTGTCCTCAATGATTAAAAGAACTAAGAACAAAGGGAAAAGAGAGGAACGAAGTTACCAATTTACCAAGGTTGGTGTTGTAGTACGAATAATCTGCTAAGACTTAGACACCAACCATTGGTTAGAAACAAAAAATGGGGTAAGCACAGATGGTGTACCCCCAAAAATTTTCCACTTTTCATTGGTCTTTTAAAGTCAGATTCCAAGACATCACACCAAAGAACGATGTGATACGGAGTAGCATCATCTGCTATTTATTTGAAGATACAATTAGGCCAATCATGCACACAGACGAGAAAAAGACATAAAACAAAGGAAAATAGAATGCATGCAAGTTGGCACAAACAAAGTCAAGAAAGATTAAGAACTAGTGGGTTCCGGATAAACCGGATCCACTAACTCTTCCACTATTTCCTCTTTTGCTTCTCAAGAAATGGCTTAAGCCTTTGCCCATTAACTTTGAAAATCTTACCATCATTTTTATTAAAAACCTCAACAGCACCATGAGGGTAGATTTTGTGCACAAAGTAAGGTCCAGCCCATCTTGAACGCAACTTTCCCGGGTGGAGATGAAGTTTTGAGTTATATAAAAGGACATTTTGCCCCACCTCAAAGTTTTTCCTCACAATGTTTTTATCATGGAAAGTCTTGACCTTGGATTTGTAGATGCTAGCGTTCTCATAGGCCTCTCTCCTCATCTCTTCTAACTCATTCATTTGGAACTTCCTAAGCACACCCGCCTTGGGTAAAGAGAAATTCAGAGTTTTAAGAGCCCAAAATGCCTTGTTCTCGACCTCAACTGGAAGGTGACAAGTCTTGCCATAAACAAGCCTATAAGGAGACATCCCTAAAACTGTCTTGTAGGCCATGCGATAGGCCCATAAGGCATCAGTCAACCTAGTTGACCAATCCTTCCTATTAGGATTCACAGTTTTCTCTAAGATATGCTTGACCTCCCGATTGGCTAACTCAGCTTGCCCATTGGTTTGAGGATGATAGGCAGTGGACACCTTATGGGTGATCCGATACTTGGCCATCAAGGCCGCGAATGGACGATTGCAGAAGTGAGTGCCTTGATCACTAATCATGGCCTTGGGCATCCCAAACCGAGACAAAATATTCTCCTTCATGAATTTGACCACAACCTTGTGGTCATTGGTCTTGATGGGAATAGCCTCTACCCACTTAGACACATAATCAATAGCCAGAAGAATGTAGAGGAACCCATAAGAACTAGGGAAAGGACCCATAAAATCTATACCCCCGCAATCAAAGATCTCTATGATAAGCATGGGCTGAAGGGGCATGGCATTCCTCTTGGAAATAGCGCCTAATCGCTGACATTGAGGACAAGATCGACAGAACTCATGGGCATCTCTAAAAAGAGTGGGCCAGAAGAAACCACACTGCAAAATCTTTGCAGTGGTCTTCCTAGAAGAGAAGTGACCCCCACACGCCTCAGTGTGGCAGAATGACAAGATACTCGGTTGCTCCGACTCCGGGACACACCTCCTAATAATCTGATCAGCACAATACTTTTAAAGATAAGGATCATCGAAAGCGTACTTTCTCACCTCCACTAAGAACCTCCTTCTCACTTGAGAAGTCCAGTCAGTAGGAAGCTGCCCTGTCACGAGATAATTGACGATATCTGCATACCATGGACACGTCGACACTGAATACAACTGCTCATCGGGAAAAAAATCAAGGACTAGAAGATGGGATGACTTATCCTCAAACTCAAGTCGCGAAAGATGATCCGCAACTACATTCTCAACCCCCTTCTTATCCTTGATAGTGATATTAAACTCTTGGAGCAACAGAACCCACCAAATGAGACGCGCTTTCGTGTCTTGTTTGCTCATCAGATACTTGAGCGCTGCGTGATCAGTAAAAACAACATTCGGAGAACCTATGATATAGGATCTAAACTTATCAAGAGCAAATACTACAGCAAGCAACTCTTTCTCTATGGTGGTGTAATTAAGTTGAGCATCATTCAAGGTTTTGCTAGCATAAGCAATGGCATAAGGGACTTTATCTCTTCTTTGACCCAAAACGGCACCAATGGCATAGTCACTAGCGTCGCACATCAACTCAAACGGAAGACTCCAATCCGGGGCTTGCATAATAGGTGGAGAAGTGAGGCACGCTTTCAAAGCGCTGAAGGCTTTCTCGCAAGCCTCGGTCCAAACAAATGGTGCCTCTTTGGTCAAAAGATTGCACAAGGGGCATGCAATAGCGCTGAAAGCACGAATGAAGCGCCTATAGAAACCACAGTGACCTAAGAAGGATCGGATATCCTTGACACATTTGGGTGAAGGTAATTAGGAGATCAATTCCACCTTTGCCTTGTCCACTTCAATACCTCTAGGAGAAACTATATGGCCTAATACAATCCCTTGTGTCACCATGAAGTGACACTTCTCCCAATTCAGGACTAACTTCTTCTCCTCACACCTCTCTAGGACTTTCTCTAACTTTTCTAAACATCCCGCAAAGCTATCTCCAAAAACAGAAAAATCATCCATGAAGACCTCCAAGAAGTCCCCGACCATGTCATCAAAAATACCCATCATGCACGTCTGAAAGGTGCCAGGGGCATTGCACAATCCAAAGGGTATGCGCCTATAAGCGAAGGTCCTAAAGGGATAAGTGAACACAGTCTTCTCTTGATCTTCTAAAGACACCTCAATCTGATTATATCCTAAATAGCCATCCAAGAAGCAATAGAAAGTATGACTGGCCACTCTCTCAAGGACTTGATCAATGAAGGGAAGAGGAAAGTGGTCCTTCTTCGTACTGGCATTAAGCTTGCGGTAATCAATACAAATTCTCCACCCCGTGGCAACTCTAGTAGGGATCAATTCTCCTTCTTCATTAGCCACAACAGTTACCCCTGCCTTCTTAGGCACTACCTGAGTAGGACTCACCCATTTACTATCAGCTACAGGATAGATAATCCCAGCATCTAGCAATTTCAGAACCTCCTTCCTAACCACATCTTTTAGAACAAGTTTTAATCTACGCTGGGGTTGGCGGGAAGGTTTGACATCATCCTCTAAATGAATCCTATGGGTGCAAATTAAGGGACTAATCCCTTGTATATCAGCTAAAGTTCACCCAATTGCTCTCTTGTGCCTACCTAAGACCTCTAACAGCTGGGTCTCTTGGTGTTCCTCAAGAGAAGAGGAAATCACCACAGGATATGACTCATCGACACCAAGAAAAGCATATTTTACCGAAGAAGGTAAAGGCTTCAACTCAAGCTTAGGGGGCTCCTCACTACTAGGCATTGGCTCAGATTCCGATTTCGGAAGCTCTTCAAATTTTGGTGCCCAAAACGCAGCACCCTTCACCTCCTCAACATCATCAAATAGAGAATAAAGATGCTCTACCTTAGGGGACTCAAGAAACTCCCTCTCCTCTTGGGTCAAAAATGTCTCAAATGGATCTAAATATAAGTGTGTGTCCACATGTTCCTGAACCAAGCTCTCTATCAAACTCACCTCATGTATCTCCTCATCATCTCCCAATTGGGATCCAACATTGTAGATGTTCAGATCAAGGGTCATGTTTCCAAAGGTGATAGACATATTACCATTCCTAACCTTGATGACTGAATCTACGGTGGCTAGGAAAGGACGACCTAGAATGATAGGGGCTTGATCACTTACTCCTAGATTTGGACATGTGTCCAACACGATGAAATCTGCAGGGTACACAAAACTCCCTATCTGAACCAACACATCCTTCAGAATCCCCTTAGGAACTCTAACACTCCTATCTGCTAGCTGAAGTGTAACTGAGGTGGGCTGAAGTTCCTCCAACCCGAGTTGGAGGTAGACCGAATAAGGTAAAAGATTGACACTTGCCCCTAAATCACACAAAGCTCTCTCTATCTTCTTTCCCCCTATCTCTACTGAAATGCACGGACAACCGGGATCCTTGAATTTGGGAGGAAGAGAACCAGAGATGGTGGTACTGACATTGGCTGCTAGGAGAACCTTGTTTTGATGCAAGAACTTGAGCTTGTAAGTGCACAAGTCCTTAAGATACTTCGCATAAATAGGAATGTGTTGGATAGCATCCAAGAGAGGAATGTTGAGCTTAACTTGAGAGAAAAGCTCCCTAAGAGATTCTGCAAAATCTGGTTTAGACTTCCCTCTCAACCTCTGAGGGAAAGGAGCTGGGGGTTGGAAAGCTTGGACTCTAGGGTCTTGAATGGTAGAAGTGGAAGACTCATCTTTCTTAATTTCATTGGACTCATTAGATCTCTTTGAAGACTCATCCCTAGACTCAGAATTCTTAGGCTCCTCCACTTCATACGAAGCAGGAGGTGCCATGGAAGTAGAAAAATCAGGTTTAGATGGCTTGGGAGGGATTGTTTTATCAATGATCTTACCACTCCTTAAAATGGTAACAGCTTTAAGATGCTCCACTTGAGCATCCGACCCACCGGAATCTTCCACAAAGTGCTGGCCTTGAACATTGGGAATAGCTTGGGTAGGTAAGGCACCCCTTGTGGTTTGACTAGCACTCACCGCATTGGTAAGTGTAGTTAATTGAGATTTGATGTTCTCAAGAGTCCTATTGTTCTGCTCATTGATGGAAGTCTGACTACTCAAAAAGGCTTGAAAGGTATCCTCTAGACTTCTCTTATGGGGAGGCTGATATGGAGCATGACCTTGAGGGGGTCCTTGTTGCTGAAATTGCTGATAAGACTGGGGTGGAAACTGCTGCTGAGATGGAAATCTCTGCTGCTGATACTGTGGGGTAGATTGGAAGAATTGCCCCTGACCTTGATTAGACTGAGGAAATTGCCCTTGATTCTGATAGGGCTGAGACTGAAAACTTGAAGAATTCTGATTGTGGGCTTGGGGTGGGTTGTCCCTCCACCGAAAATTGGGATGATCATTGTATCTAGGGTTGAAGTTCTGATATTGGTTAGATTGGAAAGAAGACTTCTGCTGGGGATTCACAGCATTGACATCAGATGGAGGGTTACCATTGAGCAACTCCTTGATGGACGGAATGGTATGACAATTGTCTGTACCATGATCATTCTGTGAACAAATTGCACACAATTGATCTACTTGGGCAACTGGTGTAGGAGTAATCTCACTAACTCTCTTCAGCTCTAGACCTTCTATCTGACGGGTAAGTTGAGATATCCTAGCACTCAAATCCTCCTTCTCACTCAGAGTAAACTTTCCTACATTAGGAACAATAGGAAACACATTTGGAGTAGTTCTATCATTGGGATTGGTGGTGTCCCAAACCTAATACTGCTCTGCCAAACTCTCTAAATATGCATAAGCTTCATGAGGTTCCTTGGCACGGAAAGTACCATTACACATCATATCAATGAACTGTTTGTTTGTTGAACTCAATCCCTCATAAAATATTGTAACCAACTCAGGAATAGTAAAACCATGATGAGGGACCAAGTTCAATGTCTAATGAAACCGATCACAACATTAATGAAAAGACTCCCCCCCTTTTTCAGCAAAACTTTGAATGTTTTTCTTTAAAGCAATTGTTTTCTGATGAGAAAAGTACTTTTTATAAAACTCCCTTTGCAATTGATCCCATGTGGTAATTCGTACAAATCTCAGATTATTCAACCAATTTTTAGCATTCCCCTTCAAAGAGAAAGGAAACAGCCTAAGTTTGGATGACTCTCTTTGAGCTGCAGGACACATGGTTTCAATTATGGCATTGAATTCTTTAACGTGCAAATAAGGCATTTCAAATGTCATTCCATGAAAAGTGGGGAGATGAGTCAAAATATTTGGTTTGACCTGATATGCATTTGCACCCTGAGCTTCATCGACAATACAAGATGGAGCATCAGTCCACCTAGGAGTCAAATAATCATCTATTGTCCTAGGTGGTACAGCTTGATTATGTTGATTATGGGGGTCATTATTATTCTGTCGATCCGCCATTGGTTCAAAAATAGGATCGGGCAAGTGAAGATAAAAAAAAATGTCGATTCCTGGCCAATCAAATATCAGAACTTCTGCAAGATCTACTCTGACCAATCTGTTGTGTATGTCCCTACGGTAATGAGAGGACATATACAACAAACAACCCCAATTATCAAAATAATCACCTAATTCTAAAAGAAACTAAAAGCAAAATAACAAGAAGAAATACTCACAAAGTTGTTTTACCTCAATTGCCGTTCCCCGGCAACGGCGCCAGAAATGCTTAGCTGGTTTTGGGTGTGTGTCCTAAGCGGAGGACAAATTCATCGTTGAGTAGCACTTCACTCATGAAGAGGTCGAATCCACAGAGAACGGGCTAGGGTTTTCAGGCTATGGAGAACTTCTTTTAGTCGAGAGTGACCAACTTTTGTTCAAAGGGTTGAATTAATTCTAAGCTGATGACTGATTAAAACTGCAGAAAACTAAATGAAAATATTATGCTAAAAAGATGGTTCAACCCTTGGGTTCAATTCACCTGGATTTTCATGGTTTTCATCTTCCTTTTCATTACGCAGGTAAGATTTGGATCAATCCAATTCTTACCTGGAAAATTTCTTCGTGGACATCAAATATCAAACTAAGTAAATAATTTCCAAAGAGATTCTAAGACATTCTATTCAATAACCTGAGAGTCATCGACCTAAGCACTAGTTGTATCATCATAGATGAACACAATTAGTCAAAGGCTTAACATCTCAATTATGATTTCTGAAAACAGAACATCAATGGAAATTATCTTTCATCATTAAAGCATGATCAGGAAGAATAACCCATGTAAAACCCAGGGTGAATTCCCCTTAGGTTAAACCATCTGTGATTCTACCCCGCCATTAATGGAGAAGTCTTCAGACAGATTAAATGAAAGCAAGAGAACAGAAAGAACATAATTGAAAGATTACCTCTAATAAAACTTGAATTAATATGAAGGATTCTGTCTTAATATAAGAATTTAGCAAAATTGAACACTAATCTTCAATTGAAACTCCCTATACACTCATCTATCAAAGAAGGAAAGAAAAGGGGGCTGGGAAACAAAGACAATTCCCAGATAACCCTAATTGTCGAGCTACTAGGCTTTATATAGGTCCCCACATCTTTAATTACAAAACTGCCCCCAAAAAGCAAAAATTCTATCTAAATCCGAGTGTTCTACCGGTAGAACTACCGATAGAAGTAGTTCTACCGGTAGAAAATCCGGTTTAAAATAGTGAAGCTCTCCTTTCCAACTCTCTGCCCACTGTTCATCCGTTTCTACCGGTAGAACTTCCGGTAGAAGCAGTGAATTCCATTTCTTCAACTCTCCAGCCACTTTTCATCCATTTCTATCGGTAGAACTTGCGGTTGAATCAGTTCTACCGGTAGAAGCAGTGAATTCCATTTCTTCAGCCCTCTGCCCAGGTTTTGGACATTTCTACCGGTAGATCTTCCGGTTGGAGTGTGGAAGTATAATTTTCTTCTTAATTTTTCCTCAAACTTCATTGAGACTTGCTCCTTCAATCTGTACTTGATCTCTTCATCATCTAAAAGCTTCATCCTTCACAAATTTCCTGCAAATGACCAAAAACCAATACTCATGCAAAATTATATGTAATCAAATGAATTTAAACACGAATGATGGAAATAGGAAGATAAATAAGTCCCCAATTGCATAACAATTGGGTACTTATCAAGTTGTTTTGTTAGTGTTTTCTAATTGCAGGTTAATTAAAGTTCATCAAAAACATAGAGTCATTGACAAACAAACATCACAAACCCATTTTCTATTATATTCCAACTGATACATATGCTTATGGTAATTCCAATCCATCTACAAGAGTCCAAGATATTAGTAGGTAACACATGAACAACACAAACACAATTCCAGCCGATGTCCCCAGCAGCACACGTAGGTAACAACTTTCCCTTCAACAAGCTCTTGAGTTCCCTCTCCAACACATCAATCATATCTAATAGCTTCTGCACAAGCTCTATTTCTCCATCAACCCATTCAAAAAATCCACACACTGGCTAGATCTGAGAACAAAATGAAAAAAAAAATACATTCATACTACCATGGTTGACCAGACATGAAGAAGATCAAACAGATGGATCAAAGCATAACCTCATATAGTACACAACCAAGAAACCTCCTCCCCATGTTCCGTTGTGTTCGGGAAGTTCTCAAAGCAGCCCTATGCCTGCAATAACAGTAACGAATTTCACCATCAAATTGAGAGCTTTGACCATGAGAAAACTGAGTATATAAGTTTGAAGAGGAAGGCATTTGATATGGCTGAAGAAGATGACTAACAGCTGCTCACAAACTACCCACAAATTGATGGTTGAAGAAGAAGACCAAGAGCTGCTCACAAACTCATGGCTCAAGCAAATAAACTCAATCTTTCTATCACTTTTTTATGGGCTAGGTTCAAGGGCAAAAAAGTCTCGTTCTAAAGCCATTTGGAAGAGTAAGTTGCTGCCATTCTGCCCTACAAGACTTTTATACATATACGTCTTTAATACTAATAGAATCCATCACTTTTGCGTGTTAATTAAAACTTCAGGTAGGTTTAGTACAAAATACCAAACTACAGGGGGGTAGTCTGAAATACATACATAGTACAGGTAGGTATTCTGCTATTATCCCTATATTTTTTTTAGGTGAACTTAGTGGGAATAACCTCCGCACCCATAAGTCTATATGTAAATATGCCCAGGTCAAGAGGTATACCTTAAGAAGGGTAACTATTTTCTTGTTGAATCCTCTATTATCAATTCCACCCTTTCATACTCACTATTTATCAAGTGGGCCACACAATGAAATATTGACATAGTTACCTTTCACAAAACTCAAGAGATACCTCGCAGCATAAGGTTCTCCTATATATACATAAAATTAAATAAAAAATGAAATGGAGAGAGTGAGATTAGTCCTGTTGGATCAAAGACCTTAAAATACCCACCTCATTTTTAGGTTTCAAAACAAATAAGATCAAATATTAATATATATACATAGGTTCCACATTTCAAAATATTCAATCGCTCAAGCTCCCAGCTCTGCCCAATTTTTGTACCTATAGTAGACTTGAGATATTCTTTGAAAAAAAAAAAAAACAAAAATAAAAAGCAATATCAACCACTGGATTGAAGAAAAACATGGTTCAAAATCCAAATACTAATCGAAAATAATTCACTGGAAAGTTTGTTTTTTGTGCACAAAGGAGTGTCCATCTCAGCAAATACAAACTATCAATTAAAAGCAAAGTTCTCACCCATGTTGCTATATGAATTATTAGTCAAATTGAAACTATCGGATAGAAACACGATTTAGCTTTGGTTTTTCCTCATGTAACTAATCCAGCGGTCAGGATTACAATAATTGACTTGAAAATTGGGGCATATACCAGTACATGGAAGGGAAATGAAATAGATGGTTTGGCTCCATGATATAAGGTATAAAAGCTTGAGTTGAGCTTAATCTTCTTTTGCATTGTCAAGCCAAGTTCAAGCTTAGGCAACCTCAGGTTGGTTTGTAAACAAGCATATGCTTAAGCTTTCCTTGAGCTCAATTTACCAGTCAATCTCGTCTCGTCTTAGTGTGCGCATGGGCTGAGCCATAAATGCCCGGTCCGAGCCAACTCACTTTGGTCTGGGTTCTGGCCTTGGGTATTAGTGCATGGGCCCTGCCAAGATCTAGAATCTAGGCCCGTTTAATATTTGGGTCGAGATTGGATTAAGTGATAGTAATTCCGAAACTTGGTTCAATATAACCAAGGTATATGATGCTTATAATTTAGTGATCTATTTTCCTAAACAGGAGTTGGAAAGTACATGTAACTGATCGAAAGTCCGGCATAACCTAATTGACTAGAGGGGTGAGCATTGAGCAGGGCATGTTTGAGGCAGACCAGGCTTGAGGCAGTGATGAGAGCCTAAATGGTAGTATATGACCTTATTTGTGATAATTTCATGTTTGCAAATGTTTTAGGTGAAGAGAATGAATTCATAAGGTAATTGGAGGAAGATGGAAACATCACACAAAGGAACCTTGCATTCTGCATGCTGGCATTTGGACGCCAGTTGGCAGAAAGCGGACGTTCAAACACCAATCACGGGTTGGGTCGGCCTCCTTGCGCGATTTGAAGCAAAATCTTAGAGAAAGTTATAAAAAAGGGAACCAGGACTCGTGTTAGGTCATTGAAGACTTGAGAGAAGGAACTGGAGGCTAGTTTTGGAGGCATTGGATGGAGCTTCAATGGAGATCTCGTCAAGGATTCTTTGTCAATCTCTCTCCATGAGTAACGAACTCTCCACCTTATGGTTGTGATGAAGCCCTAGCCTTGTACTTTTGGTGATGTATAGGTTCTAAGATTTTACATTGAATGCTTTGATTATACGACATAAATGCTATCCATGCATTGGATTTATTTATTAATGCAATATCTAGTTTGGTATTTTATTCTTGTAGATTCGAATCATATAATGGTGCTTGAATGAGTGTGTAGTTAGATCTAAGATAATCTATGCCATAGAGAGAGGTTATACCCAGATCTACACCCGCATGATTTATTCGTTGACTCTGTGGAGGTTTGTAACCAAAACGAGTCTTTAAAGCGTTGATGGTGAAACCTTAGGTCTATATTTGTCATTGTATGAGACTAGAGTGGATTCGTACTCTTAGACATTTTTTCGATTGAATCAAGCTTGACTTTTAATTTGCTAATTTAGGAATCATAAACCCAAATCAATAGTTTGTTCTCTAGTAGGATTAATTTAGGAATTTGGAAAACAACAAAACTTAGTCTTTTTGTCCCGGTGGATATGACACACAACTAACATCACTATTCTCACGAGTAGAGATATTAGCTAGGTATAATTTATATTTGCAAACCTTGATTTGGGACAATCGAGCAAACACTAAAGCACTTGTATCTAGCATGGGCCAGATATGCAAGGGCCGGTATCTTTTAAGTCGGACTCGACCTAATATGCCTTAGCCTGGGTCAGCTCATCCCATTAACACCCTACCTCTCAAAGTGGTGGAGCCAAGATTTTCTTATAGGAAGCAAGTAATGGTTGACAGATAATATTTTATATTTATTATTTTATTACTAATCATTTCAAAAAAACTGAGTTTTTGCTTTTTTTTTAATAATATTTGAAGAGATCCTAAATGTGTAGCATATACTAACATTTCTCGAGACATAATTTTCTAGAAATTTGAGTCCAGTTAAATTATGGGCATAGAGAACTCAAAATAATGAATAAAAAGCAATCAAAATAATTCTTTTGTCCTTGTTTTAGCACTAAGATCGAGTTGTCTTTAACTCTAATCTGAATATGACTCATATTGGACTAATCACATGTAAACCAATCCACCCATGATTAATTAATGAAAAATCCATTAATTGGTTGGATGTGGTTGTTTGATGGGCCATGATCAGTGGTGAAGCTAAAATTTTCTTGCAGTCGGCAAGCGATCATCGATTGATATTGTCGATATTGACTTTACGACACTTCCTTTAACAATAACAATGATAAAAGTGAGGAAAGTTCTCTTAATTATTTGTATAAGTATCAATTGTATTTCATTAAGAGGAGAAATTAAAAACCCTAGCAAATTAATGATGTAACAAAAAACATTAATATCTCAATATAAACACATGTACATATATCATCCATAGAAGAGGATTCCCTTCAAAGTCAATTACGACACAAATTTTATTGTCATGAGATTAAGTCATTTTTTACACAAATTTTATTGTCATGAGATTTTTTGTATTTAGGCCTATGGACCCAATTTTGATTTAGGTCTATTTTCAAACCACTCTGGGACATTTATATCCCATTTACATACCTATTATTGAAATACTATATAAAAAATAAAAAATACAGAAAATGATTAGTATTACTAAAAGGAGTGGAGGTGGAGGATAACATAAATTGAAGTTGACCCCAACCAATCCATGCTAGGTCATGGTTGGTATCACATATCTTGAACCCTTTCAGATCAGGTAAGGTATGGGTTGGAGCAGCCCATGTGTTGAGTCATGACATGGTAGGATTACCCTAGTCCGATGCTGCCGTGAAAATCATTTACAATTCGAGTCCAAATCGTCTGAGGCTCTACCCTATGGTGACCATGAGTGGACCTATCATGGTCTGCCAAACCGTCGTAGGTGGCCCCACGATGACGAAGTAGACCGTTATTGGTCTACTCACGGTGACGGTGGTAAAACCTCTCAGCGGATCATGTTGTGAAGGCTAAGAACAAAGTGGTCATATTTTCAAAATATTTTAAAAAGAGAAATTATGGGTCTTTGAGAGTTAGTTGAACAAAAGTAAAGGCAGGTTTTAGTTGAACAAAAGTAAAGGGAGGTTTATATAAAAATTGAGAAATATATGGGTCATTTTAAGATTGGATGAAATATAGTGGTCTTCTAGGAAAAAAAGAAAAGAATCAAAGGCAAAAGGGGAAGGCTTTATACTACAAGAAATCAGACTTTAGAGCGGCGAAAGAGACTAGATTTAGCAGTGGTTTTTTTCCGCCGCAAAAAGTCCTTTTTTTTTTTTTTACGTTGATAAAACTGTCCAATTAGCCTATATACATATTGTCTAAGAGATTTTAGTAGAAATAGCGGCAAAAAAAAAAAAAAATCCGCTGCAAAATAGGACTTTTAGTGGCCGAAAAAAATTACTGCTAAATCCAACATCGTTTGCTGCTAAAGTCATTTTTTAAATTATATATTTCTCACTAATCTCCTAAACCCTCTCAAGACCCCATAGGATATGCATTTTCGCCAAATCAAAGAAAAATATTTCAAATTTGTTCTCTTCCTTCATGGAAAAGCACGAGCACCTTGAAACCCATGGAGTTATAAACACATGACCTATGGTGAACACTAAAGGGGAGGGAGTTATTAGAATCTGGAGGGGTTAGTTTGGAGGTTTTTCTTTTGGGAAATTTTCAAATATGGCATTAAGTTTTTGCCTTATTTCAAAAAAGTACACTTTTGAAACTTTTCAAATTAGTCCCTAAGCTTTCCAGTAAATTTTCAATTAAGGACATCCAGCCATTTAAATGTATTTTCTAGTGACTTTTTCCTCAATATTTTGAAAATACCCAAATAACCCTTCATTTAGAGCCATGACATGGTTTCAGCAGCCACTACATGCAGCCAATCGCTGTGGCAATACTGGGTGGCCTTGATCACCGTGAGGACAAGCGAAGGAATGAGGAGAATATAGAGGAAGTGAATGAGAGTTTTATTACAATGAAGGGTAATTTGGATATTTAAGAAAAAGGAAAAAAGTTGCCGAAAAATAACTTTAAATAGATGGATGTCCTTAATTGAAAACTTCCTGAAAAACTCAGGGACTAATTTGAAAATTTTTGAAACTTGTGTCCCTTTTTGAAATAAGGCCTAAACTTAAGGACATTTTTGAAATTCTCCCTTTTCTTTTTAGATATTGGACGGGCATGAAAAGTTGAGTGTCTCGCCCATGCTGCAAGTGTGGGAGTGGAAACACACAGCAGGACCTATCTATTGAAAACCCAAAACATTCAAAAATGAACATTTGAATCACATTCTTATGCAGTACTACTGCTCTTGATGCTACCACTATTATTAATTGTATGCATTAATTACTTTAATAATTATTTAATTAATCTTATGGTGGTACCAACTTCCATTGAATTAAAATTTGAAAGATCCTACTGCAAGGAAGGGGATTCATTTTTAACGGGCTGAATTTTCTATAGGTGGGACCCACTATGTAGTTCCACTCCCCATACTCAATGTGTGTATATGAATCACTACGAGGATCAAGAGTTAGAGTTGAGGAGAGTCGATCCCTTAGCCAGGCACAATGCTTGTGATAAGCTTGGATGGTTAAAAGGGCAATAGTGAGAGTCATTCACGATATGATAATGTAAAGTTGTGGAGCCTAGACCCTCTTAGGTAGCGTTTGGTTAGTTGTAATAAAGGTCGGAATGGAATGGTCATCTCAACGATATAATCATTTCCGCATTTGGTTCGCAAAAAAGTGGCGGAATGACCATTATTTCTGAAATCAACATTCTTATATGTAATGAAATCATCATTGAAATGGAGAGGTAGAGGAATGGTCATACCATTCCTTTATAATTTTTCCTTAAAACCAAAATACCCCTTTATCACATAAACCCTACCCTTCTCCCGATCACTCTCCCCGTTTTTGCGAAATGAAAACCCTAGAGCCATTTCTCATCTCGGTCTCCATCTCCCTCCTCTCCGCTTTAGTCCAGCGAAGCTGTCACACTCGTCAGTGCCACGCCCAGTCGAAGCCCTGGTCCAGCCGCGCTTTCTCCAGTGCCAGGTACACAGTTTCTCCACTGTTCTTCTTCTTCTTCTATTGTTTTTCCCCTTTTTTTTTTACTAAATCTGCTTTAACTGCACTCTATTTTTCTAAATCTTCTTCTTCTATTGAGTGTTGCTTTTCCCCATTTTTTTTTCTAAATCTGCTTTAATTGTTCTTTGTTTTTCTAAATCTATTTTTCCCCAACCCTACCCTTCTCCGGTGCCATACCACTCAAGGATGCATTGAAGATGAAACTCATACTTGCAACCAATCACCTGCAACATAAAAATAAATTCAATTCCAGGAAAATCTTTCAAGGGCGGAACGCCACAAAGCCTTGATTGCTATATATAGGTCGTGATCATGAGATGACTGCTTTTTTTTTTTTTTACTTTGGAAAATGATGAGAAAGAAGACTTAATTTGTGAGCGCTTTGCTAAGTGGCGGCCTGTGATGTAGATGGGTGCATTGATACATTATCTATATTTCCTGCTTGCTACTCTTATCATAAGCATTGTGGATGTTATTTTTAAACTTATGGATGAATGTTAACTTAATTATTTTATTTAGCTAATTTAAGTGGTGTTTAAGTTTAGTAATGTGTTATTTAGATATTTTGATGATTTTAAGCTATTGTAAATGATGTTTTACGTGTGTTATTTTGTGGTTGCTTTAATGATAATCTATTAAAATAAGTAAATAATTATATTTTGGATAGCTTGAATTAAGAAAAATTTTAAAAATAAAAAATTCTAATAAGGACATTTTGGTCAGTTTTTTGTAAATCTTATTCCATTCCGGGCATCATTCCGATGTACCAAACGCAAGAACAAGAATAAGAATTCTACCACTGGATTGAATCTTCAGAAAAATCAAACATTAGAATGGAAATGACTATTCATGCCTCATTCCATTCTAGACTCATTCAACTCTCCATTCCATTCCTGTCTAAAACCATTCCAACAAACCAAACGCTACCTTAGGGCCTGTTTGGCATCGTTCTCGTTTTGTTCCCAATTTTGTACTCGGATTAGGTTGTGCTGAGATCAGATTGTGCCGAGTCTATACTCTGCGGAACTTGTTTGGCAACATTATATTAACTTATTCTTCTAAAAATATGCAGTACGGAACTTATTTGATAACATTATAAAAGTTTTGCTTCAAGGAGCAAACATAGGATTTACAATGTGGGACCCCACCTTTTATTGTGTACAATACTATTATTATCATATATGGAACCCACCTGTAGAAGTTTCAACTTGGTACTCTCCTTTAAAAATTAGAACATGGAACCCATATCCATTGGATTTATAATGTGGGCTCACCTTTATAGGAATTATAATGTGGGCCAACTTTTTGTAAATGTAAATATGGGATCCACCTTTAGAAATTAGAATATAGGCTCATATTTATAGGATTTACGGTGTGGTTCCACCTTTTGTAAACGAGACTATATGACCCATATTTATTAATTACAAAGTGGAGCTACATTTTTTTGTAATTGTAGACACTGGGCTCACCTTTAGAAATTAGAATATAGGGATAGCACATTTATAAAATCTACAATGTTGGCCCACCTTTATAGGAATTATAATGTGGGGCCATACCTTTTGTTAATTGTGAACACGGGACCCACCTTTAAAAAATTACAAAGTGGTACCCACATTTATAAATCTGAACATGGGGCCATCATTAAAATGTGGGGCCATACTTTTTGTTAAATGTGAACATGGGACCCACCTTTAAAAAATTACAATGTGGTACCCACATTTAAAAATCCAAACATGTGGCCACCATTAAAATGTGATTGTGGACACGGGACCCACCTAGAGAAATCACAACATGATGCCTACCTTTATAAACGATTTAGAATGTGGTCCCACCGTTATAGAATTATAATAGAAGCCCACATTTTATAATTGTGACCATGTGACCCACCTCTAGGAATTATAAAGTGGGGCCATCTCCTTTGGGATTGTGAACATGAGTGGGGCCTATATTTAGGACTAGTGAGAGAATTTAGGATCTTCAAATGATATTCTTTAAATGGTAAGAGATAAGAAAGAACCAATTGTGCCAGAAAGTTGTTTCTTAAAAAAAATAAAGTTTTTTGTTCCAACTTTTTTATGCTGGTGGGTTAAAATTTTGAGATTACTTCCCATGAGAACAAAATTCGAAACAGTTATTTACACATACCAAACATGTTTTCTATACCCTTATCTCATGGAAACATGGGAACATCCGAATGGCACAATGTCAAACACATCCTTAGGTAGCGTTTGGTTCGCTGGAATGGTTGTAGGCAGGAATGGAATGGAGACCGGAATAACAATGGAATGGAATGAGGCAGATTAGTCAATTCCATTCCAGCGTTTGGTACACTGAGAAATCAACCCAATAATGGAATTCTGATTCCTATTCCTGCGTTTGGTACGCTGGAATGCTACCTGAAATGGAATCAAATTTACATAAGATTGACCAAAATACCCTTGTTAGATTCTACTATCACATTTGCATTGTTTGTCGTGGATGATTTGGGGGTGGGCCCCATAAAGGTGTAGTGAAAAAGTTTGTAATTTCTCATAATAATATATTATTATATTATATTATACTATTTGGGGGTGGGCCCCACAATGTGTAGTGAAAAAGTTTGCATTATAATATTTTGGGGTGGGCCCCACAATGGCTGGTTGAAAAAACCATGCAACGTAGCCTCTTTTATAATAGTATAGATAGATAGATAAATAGATATAATATTATGGGTGGGCCCCACAATGGTTGGGTGAAAAAGATATTATATTATTATTATTATTATTATATAATAATAATATATTATTATATTTTATTATAATATTTTGAGTGGGCCCCACAATGGTTGGGTGATAAAGATATTATATTATTATTATTATGATATAATAATATATTATTATATTTTATTGTAATATTTTGAGTGGGCCCCACAATGGTTGGGTGAAAAAGATATTATATTATTATTATTATGATATAATAATATATTATTATATTTTATTATAATATTTTGGGTGGGCCCCACAATGGTTGGGTGAAAAAGATATTATATTATTATTATTATGATATAATAATAATATTACAAGCGAGGGTATTTTGGTCTCAACAAAAAGTTAGAAAGGAATAGAATGGTGATTCCTTCCGTTTTTGGATGGAGTGGTGATTCCCTCACATAAATGAATGGGATTCCGGAGGTAATAGCCATTCCGCCCCTTTTTGGCGAACCAAACGCTGGAATGGTCGTTCCATTAGAATGACCATTCCATTCCGACCTCCATTCACGCGAACCAAACGCTACCTTAGTGTCTCATGAACATTTTTCATCAGTAATGAGCGCTTCATTTTATGGTGGGGCCTGAATACTGAAAATCTGAACTACTCAGGAATTAATCTCCTCCCTTTCTTGGTTGTTCCCAAAATTTTACTATAAGAGGAGTTGGTCTCATTATAAGTGGAGCGGAGTCAATCTTGTCATAAGTTGAGCATGAGTTGCATTAATATACTTAAGCTTTTTATGGGACCAACTTCTACAACAATAAAATGTGGGCAACCCATTTCAGAGAGGGCGCATTCATTTTGAGCGATCCAAGTTTTCAATAAGTGGGGTCCATAGTTAAGTAAGTACCAATCTCACTAGAGCATGAGTAAAAACTAAGAGGGATTGAAATTTGACAGAAGGTTGGAATAGGAAGGTAGCGAGTATTTTGCAGACTTGAGAAAAATAGTTGCTTTTTATTTTTAATGAATTTTGATGTACAAATCTCATTTTTTTATAATGGCGTGGAGCAGAATAAAAAAAAAAAAAAAAAAAGAGTAATGGCCCTGCAAGGTTGGTTCTTACAGATTAGGGTAAAGACTCTCCCAAAATCCCTTGGAATGACAATCAAGCCCTCTGCTTTTCATTGGTCCAATGGTTCATAAGAGTCTTTACCGTAAGCTGTATACAGGACCATTATCAATTGATAAAACAAGAGATTTCAATTTAAATTTCAATAATAATATAATTTCTATATTAAGAATATTTAAAATAAATGTAGGCCATGTGGTCTTTATTGATAAAAGCTAAAATTGAGATGGATTAAAACTAAAATTAGACCAATCAAAATCACTGACTATATATACAATAATTTGTGCAAGCAAAATGACATCAATATATCCTTCCTTTCTATTAACACTTCAACATTGACAGCAAAAGACACCATCACAAAGTCACAATTTTAAATCCAAACAAACCAAAACGTCAGCAAAGGCATCAACTTAATGTACAACTCCATTTGAGAATTATTTTTTTTGGGGGGGGTAAGACACTTGTGATATAAGTAGTTGGAGGAAAGATCCGGTTAGGAGAAAAGCGGGTTGATAGAGAAAGCTGCCGGCAACGTGGCCGTGATTCTCGCCGTTAACTGACGTCCCCTCTCCGTCTCCGGCCCTCTCTTTCCTCTTTTTTTTTCCTTATATAAAGGGTTGGAATGTACAACTCCATTTGAGAGTGTCGGCTGCTTTTGTTCTACTTCTCCCAAATAAGACCCAAAAATCGGAGAGAGAACAAAAAAAAAAGAGGAATTTCAATTCCTCTCTCGCTTTCTTTCCTCCTCTCTCTTACTTGTGCTGCATTTCTTTGCTTCTGCTGCTTCTTGTGCTTTCATTTCTATCTGGGGTTTAAGGAAGGTGGAGAAGCAGAGAAGAGAGGATTTATTTCCCTTTTTTCTGTATCTGGGGTTTGTTTTTTGTGGGGTTTTGGGTAAAAGAGAGTGAGATCTGAACTGGGTTTTGCTTGCATTGTTGTATTGAGGAGGGAGAAAGGTGAAATCTCTGTTTTGGGTGTTCTTTTTTCTCTTCTGTTTCATTGGCTTTTGATGGTTCATGAGTGAGTCACTGACAGTCCAGCTCTTCCTCGTTGCCTTGCGTAATTCAGCGGCAAAATCGCAGCAGAGAGAGTGAAAAAGGAAGGGAAGATTCGTGAGCTTTTCGCAAAGAAAACTGCTTTAAATTCCATGCAGATCTAGCGAGTTTCTTCACTGTCATTGCATTTCTTTCCTTTTTCTTGCTTTCTTGTACTTCTCTATAGAGAGAGCTAGAGTAAGAAAAATGGATCAGATTTCTTCAACCACCCTTCTTCCGGACGCATTTCAAGGAACGAGAGATGACATCACTGAACAAATTGGGTTCATTTGGGAGCAGGTCAAAGCACCTCTAATCGTCCCATTGCTGAAATTTGCTGTTTTTGTGTGCCTTGCAATGTCTGTAATGCTGTTTCTAGAGAGAGTCTACATGGGTATTGTCATCATCTTTGTAAAACTTTTCGGCAGAAAACCCGAAAAGCGCTACAAATGGGAGCCTATACGTGACGATGTTGAGCTGGGGAACTCTCCATATCCCATGGTTCTTGTTCAAATCCCCATGTACAACGAAAAAGAGGTCCTTTCTTCTCTCTTTTCTCAGCTTTTATACTCTTCTTCTTCATCATTTGTGTAATGCATGCAGAGAATTCAATTCTAATTTTATATCATAGAACCCTCTTCATTATTGTTTTAGCCTCTGATACTATCCTGTTTCTGTGATTTTTTTAATTTTTTGTGATTGAGGCAGGTTTATGCACTTTCAATTGGAGCTGCATGTGGGCTCTCATGGCCATCAGATCGAATCATAATCCAAGTGCTCGACGATTCAACAGACCCAACCATCAAGGTCCTTCATCAGAGCCCATTAATCCAATCCCAAAAACACCAGAAAAAAAAAAATTTAATCCTTTGACTTTCTTTTATCTGGCTTTTCTTATTTCCTTTTCCAAGAACTACTACTATCAGTGTCCATCATAGAAAAGGAAATGAATTGGACTTTTTGACCAATTTATCTTGAGGTTTTACAGTTCTCTTTTCATTTCTGAGATGGGTATCTGTTTTGTTACTTTTCTATCTTTGAGACGCAGCTGTCGGTTTCTCTAGTTTCTCTAATCTAAATATGTACTAGAGATAAGCAACATAAACATGGAAAGAGAAGAATTATACTATTTGTTGCTGTTTTGTAGGTTTCATTTTAGTACTATACTACTGTCTGTTTCTTCTTCTTTTTTCATTTTATTGATGCAACTGTATCATACATCCCGTTTAATAGAAACCACTCCAAAAGCAGAAAAGAAAATCAATTAAACTCCTGTTTTGATCTCTTTTAGCTTTTTAGTTTAATTGATCTTCTTTTCTGCTTTTGGAGTGTTTTCTGTTCAATGGATTTTATGATAGACAATGACAGTTGCATCATGAAAATATATTTTAAAAAATTGTCTCATTTTCAGCTCTTGGAAGAATTCATTGTATTTACTTATGCCCATGAATGAGAATTACAAACCCATCAAACAAAAAGTACATTGTTCATTTGTTTTCTTTAATTTTTTTTGTTTTTCTCTACTTTACCCTATGACCTTAACCTTCAACGCACTCTACCACCCAATGAAAAATGATCAAAGATGCAAACTATATTTTCATTCTTTTATGATTTCAATATTCTCTTTACTTCGTTCGTCTGACAAAGTCCTCTTTATTTTAATTCTCAATCTCATCACATTAAAATCACTTAACCAATAAAACCCAAATGAAAACAGAAAGGAAGGGACAACTTTTTCATTGAATTGGACCAGCTCTTGTGCAATCTGCTATATACTGGATTTATTGCAATAAGATATAGATATTTTCCTGTGATTGTCCAATAGCCAAATTATCAGGGTAAATTCAGTTTATTGCCTACAATGAATTCACCACAACATTATCATAAATAACAGATCTATAAGAACCCAAAACTTTCATTTAAAAAAAATATAGATTTCTAATTTTCTTAGTTCTTGTTTTGTCATTTAACAATACTTTTGAGATGTTATCCCAATGAAAACCACAAATCTGAAACTACCCAACATTCTCTATTGTCTATTTTATGATCCTTACATTGATGGTATTTTAAATGAAGGATTTGGTGGAGCTGGAATGCCAGCGATGGGCCAGCAAGGGAATTAATATCAAATATGAGATCCGAGACAATCGAAACGGGTACAAAGCGGGAGCTCTGAAAGAAGGCATGAAGCACAGCTACGTCAAGCACTGCGATTACGTTGCCATCTTCGACGCGGATTTCCAACCCGAACCCGATTTCCTCTGGCGGACTATCCCCTTCCTCCTCCACAATCCTGAGATTGCCCTTGTCCAAGCTCGTTGGAAATTCGGTACTCCCTCATCTCCTCTCATTTCATCCTTATTTGTTTACGATCAATCATCTTTAGGTGGGACCCACTTTTTGTTGGGGGTGATTCGTAGTCGAAGTACTGGGTCTATGTACAGTGACCGTGAGTAGATCACTCAGGGTCCGCCACGATACCATGGTCAGCCACTTCCTAAATAGATTGCAAACTGTTATGTGTAACGTGGCGGACCGTAAATGATCCATTCCATGTGGTTTTACCTCACCAGATCCAATGCAGACTCTTCATAGTCTTTCTTTGATACCTTTGACATGATGGGCCATGATTGATGATTCCAACAGGTCCAATCTCTCCTTCTGGGTCTTCTCTAATAACCAGCTGAATTGATGGTCTGCTTCTCTGTCATTCTCATGAATGACCGTCCACGTTTCTCCTTCTTTTTGATCATGCATGTGGGGTGCCTGTGTGCAATCATTGAATTTGCTCAGCATGAGCAAGTACTAGTAATGGCCATAGTGATATAAACTTCTGAATCTGCACATGCCGAACTAGCCAATCAGTGGATGGCTCTGGAACGTGCCATGGCCTAAGTCGCTGCATGACCTTTTATAATATAAACATGGATTTACAAATTTGTCTATGGGAATTTAATACTGTAATCATATTTTATATTTGCGTATGAAGTGTATACAAATATATATATATATATATATTATATATTATATTAGTGTATAATTAATTTGATTTATTTGAGTCCAAGTTTAGGTTAATCATTAATGTCTTCTAATATAAATTTGGATATATAGTGCCTTACCTGCACCCAGTTTAAGTTGAAGTTGGGTTTTAAGTTGGAAGTTAGGTTTGGGTTTGGATATTCTTAATTGATGTCTGATTCAAAGGGTTGTCTTATTTCAGCCAAGGTCTATTTTTCTCACCACCCAAGGTCTGGTTTCCTCAATACAGGGTCAAGCCCCATAGGATAAAAAATATTTCACTATTGTTTACACTTACAGGAGTATACTTTTTTTTTGATAAAATATTGAGTGGTTTAGAGACCTACCTTGAGAGATGTCAGATATGAAAGTAGAACCATATAGTTGGAGGATTGAGAATTGGGACCCTACCAACTGACACGAATGTCCCTTACAAAACGACATTGAAACCCATCAAGATCATGCAACCAAACCGGATATGTGATGTGTGGACAGACCTGTCTGTAATTTTATGCAAGTAAAGCCTCTGCTTCTCTTTCTTTTTCTTTTTCTTTTTTTTTTTTTTGACTTTTATTTGGAACTCTGGTTTCAGCTTATGGATATGTCTTTCCTCTCATCTTTCCCACCTTTTCCTTCTTCGCCCATGCTTGTCAGAATCGATGCCAATGCTAGCAAAAATATTCTGCGGGTATAGACAGATTAGGGCACATTTATGCAGCCATATTTCTTTAAAAAAGACATGAAAATCTTGATATATATATATATATTTTTTATTTTTATTTTTTTTTGCAATGGAAGTCTTTAGCACGTGCTAGGATCACTTTCTGTATTTACAACAATAAAAATAAGAATTTTTTTTTGTTACAAATTAAAATCGGTGTGAAAAATGTTATTTTGGAGAGAGTAAAAAGCCCACATAACTCTCGAAACTACACAAACGTGCATTTCTCCTCCTTTTTTTTTTTTTTTTTTCCGCCAGTTAATCTAGTGGCCTGGGAGTAAGGTTGTAAATGGGTCCCCGATTCTCCGATTACCCGAAGGTTCCAACCCGTTAGATTCCAGGTCTGGGTCCTTATTTTGATCCCGATAAGCAAATGGTTCCGGTTCCGGATCCTTTTTTTGGAACCAATACGTAAATAGTTCCGATTCCGAATCCACAGTGGCTCAGACCCGTGGACCAGGGACCGACCCAATATACACTAATATAAGGTAACTTTAGTATGTGAAAACAGAACCCTTTTTATTTTTCTACTTTTCTATATTAGGGCTTCTACTTTTCTACATCTCATACCCGGAACCGGAACCAGACCCACCTCACAAATGGTTCCGATTCCGGTTTTGGTTCCCATTAATATTATCGGTTCCGGTTCCGGAACCAGTTTTCTGGTTCCAAATCGGGTCCGGTTCCGGTTCCCCCTCTTAGAAAATGGTTCCGGTTCCGGTTCCGGTTCCACCCTGGACCCAGACCAGAACTGACCCGTTTACAAACCTACCTGGGAGTGATAAGTAAGCCAAACTCTCGAAAGACTAAAAAGGCCCATGTAACTCTCAGACCTACACAAATGTGCGCTTTTTTTTTTTTTATTGCTTTTTTTCAATGGACCTAATGGTAAGAGTAAACTTATTTGTCCAGTGATAGATACTCGGATAGAGCTATGAAAGTCGTCGCTCTATCTACATAGATTACTATATAATTCCAAAAATTAAAAACAAGATTTTTACCTATCTACATAGACTACCCCTCATACTACATGTGATTCAGTTTTACGTAGAAGATTTTTATGGAAAAATCCCCCTTTCGCAAGAAGGGAGAACTAGGCATGTCAAATGGGGCCGGGCCATGCCGAACCAGGCCGCCAGTCAACGGGCTATGGGCCTGCACGGCCTGGTCAATGGCACGGCCCATAGGGCACAGCCCGTGACATGGGCCGTATTGGGCTGAGGCGCTTGGGCCCGTTTGGCACAGCCCTCCAGGCACGTCTAGCACGTGGACTGCCCTCTGCGGCCCGCTAGGCCCGTCAAGCCTAGCCTGTTAGGCACTGCCGCCTGGCCCGCCCAAAAATTACTATTTTTTTAAAAAATGTCCATTTTAGCCCCCAAAAACAGCCATAAAATTGTCATATAAGGGGTATTTTGTGTCCTTTTCAATTTTATAAAGTCTATAATACTCTAACCTTCCTATTCTTTTTATAAATTTATTTATTTATTTTTTTTTTTGGTAACATGGGAACCCGCCGACCCGCAACTGTCACAGGATAAGCCATCATATCATGTCCAAAAAGTCTAAATATCTCGAATTCTTGTCAAAAATCTAGCAACGAAACAAGCCAACTTTTTAGTAGGGCTGTTCATGGTCTTTGTTGGGAAAGGCAAATGAATTTCCAGGCCCAAGCCCACTTTAGAAACATCTAACCACATTTGGCCCCGTCTTGATACGAGCACCAATAGGATCATAGTTACCAGGTCTGAGCCTGGTCCATCCATTTAGTCAGTAGGATGCAAGCCCGATTAAACTCCTATTAATATAAAAAATCGGACGGAAAAAAAAAAATATGAAGAAGGCCCCCGCCTGGCACGGAGGCCCGGCACGGCCCGGCGGGCCGGGCCGTGCCAGGGTTTTTCCCTGGTAGGCCGGACCGGCCGTGGCACCGGGCCCGCCCCGGCCGTTTGATATGCCTACGGACGACCATTCTTTGTTTTGACGATATAGTCCCTCGTAAATAAAGCATGCAGTTCCAAGACTATGAGAAAGTATGAGGGTATAAATGTCTTCTCAACTGACATCATACACGCACGTGCAATTATGATATGGTGGTACGGTACTTTCCTGCTGCCGACACTTTGCAAAGAGCTGGAGTTCCCACGTGCGTCCTCCACCGACCGACTGCTTTAACGTCGATCAGGACCGTTAAAGGTCCCATCTTTCTTTTCTTCGATTGATCTGTCTATTCGAGTCACATGATTTTGGGCTTTGGCACTCCAACTGTACAGGCTGGTTTGGAATGGACATGTCTCCCTTCATTGTAAGAATCGGAGTCCCGTAGGACCACCGAATCAAATGTGGGACCCACACCCAATAGTATTCGGGCAGACGGATTATAGTAGATTTTGATCTGCGGAGGATCTTTGAATTTATATCATTATTACACTTCTTAACCGGGTATAGATCCAGCTTATGCCTCGTGTGGATCTTTTGACGATAAAAGTCTCATTATGAATAAGGGTCATTGGATTTGCCCCGCCCTTCATTTAACAAAGCCTAAAAGTATAATCACGCAACTGTTTTTGATACATATACTCTAATGATTTGGGAGTTTTTTTTACAGTGAATGCAGATGAGTGTCTGATGACAAGGATACAGGAGATGTCCCTGGACTACCATTTCAAGGTGGAGCAAGAAGTGGGCTCAGCCACCTATGCTTTCTTCGGTTTTAACGGTAGATTTTGTCCTCCCCCACAACCGTATCTTGATTCACATTTTGATTATGTTTTTCTTACAAGTTAAGAACGTTTTTTTCTATATAAATATAAAAAAGGGTCTTGATTTTTGTAAATGGTATATGAATACTAAATATATAAAATAGGGACTGCTGGGGTGTGGAGAATTTCCGCCCTTAACGAGGCCGGAGGGTGGAAAGACCGCACCACGGTGGAGGACATGGACTTGGCCGTGCGCGCGAGCCTCAAAGGATGGAAATTCGTATACATAAGTGACGTCAAGGTATTGGTCTTTCCTGATTTTTTTTTTCCTACTTTATATTGTTGTTGTTATTTTATACTAGGCCAAGTGAGACCTAGTTAGTACTCAACAGAACTTATTTGACTCGCTCAATTAAGTTATCAAATTAAATCACTTGGGCCACATTTGTTTTTATGGAATTGAATACATTGAAACTCATGGTCAAACCATCGCCAATAAAGGATTATAAAGTGGTGACCGTAAGGATATAAGATGAAAATGTAGATGTGGGCTTGACTTTTTTGGTATTTGAATTGTTAGGGTAACAGGCGGCATACTCATTTTTCATCTCCTTCTATTCGATTTCCATTAAAGTGGAGATAATTCGATGGTCATTCTTAGATATTGGCCTTCATTTATTCAATTTTGGCCATATTAAAATTACAAGTCTTAGAATACCTAGAATTTAATTACATGAAACACACGGGCCTTAAATGAGTTTTCAAGCTATTTTCTATACACAAACTTTACTTCATATCTATTGCCTTCTAATTTGCTCACTCTCACGAATTTTACCAAATATCATGCAGGTTAAAAATGAGCTACCAAGTACCTTCAAGGCATATCGGTTTCAACAGCACCGATGGTCATGTGGACCAGCAAATCTTTTCAGGAAAATGGCCATGGAGATTGTCAGGAACAAGGTATTTTTTCTCCTTCTCTCACATGATTACTTGCCTTATCTCTCTCTTCATCAACATTTATAACATTAATTAGGGTTTTGCATTTTCGTCTACCAGATTAATAGCTAGATGTTACACATGCTATCTTGGTAGAGTCCATTAGTCCTGCCTAGAGAGTGGGCTGTGAATTATGTGTATAAAATACCCACCTCATTGAACACTTCTAACCATCCTGTACCACTAGGAAATCCATATTTGTCGCCATTAGAATGTAGGATAGGCATGGTTTACCAAATCAGCCCGACAGTATAAAACAAGGTTGACTTGATTGAATTCATTGTCAACAAGTCAGGTTTATATCTACTCCTTTAAAGAACATATGATGCATATTTACCATTTTGTGTGATCTTGTAACATTTTACCTTATGCTGGTTACAGAAAGTCCAGTCATTTTATATTTTCATGATCTTTACATGAAATGGACTATGTAAAGTTCTATCTTTCATTTTTCCTTACAGAAAGTATCTTTGCGGAAGAAGGTTCATGTGATCTATAACTTCTTCTTTGTCCGGAAGATCATAGCCCATATTGTCACCTTCGTCTTCTACTGCGTCGTAATTCCAACTACCGTTTTGGTTCCGGAAGTTAAGATTCCAAAATGGGGTGCAGTTTATATCCCTTCCACCATTACCCTCCTTAATGCAGTAGGGACCCCAAGGTTTGTAATCCCTGCATACTGCTCATTTTGAAGGAACTGTGGATCCACATTCTATTTGGGAGTTTTTGAACCTTTATTATTTTCATTTTGTTATATTCACTAGGGTCTCATTCTCTGTCACAGGTCTCTCCATCTAATAGTGTTTTGGATCCTCTTTGAGAATGTAATGTCTCTGCATAGAACGAAAGCGACCTTTATCGGGCTGTTAGAGGCTGGCAGAGTAAATGAATGGGTTGTTACTGAGAAACTAGGAGAGGCTCTTAAATCCAAGATGGCAATCAAAGCATCAAAGAAACTTCGAATCCAAATTGGAGATAGGTAAGTTTAGTTTTACACTCATTCTCATCATTCTTAATGAAGCATTTGTCATGTGGAAACTAAGAACCAGATTTGGATGGATACTCTATTCATAACTTCCCCATTCCCTAACATTATAAGTTCTTATTGGTGGAGTTTGCTAATTTTAATTTGGGATAGAGAAATCAAGACACTTGAGTCACATCTCTGTGATTTCTGATTTCTACTCTGCGCCATACCAACAGCAGAAGGGATTAGATAGTTATCGGTCTAATAAAATATTATAAACAACTATGGTTTGGGCACATCCAAATGCACCATAGACCTCATTTTGGTCTAGTATGGATATCAAATCTTTTGGACTTCAATTTAGTAACCCAAGTTCATATTGTGTGCTCGCCCCTTAACATATAGTAAAAACAGATCATGAATTTCAATTTACTATCATCATCTAATTTTGAATTCTCATGTTCATGGTTCTCATCATCAGACTTCATCTCTTGGAGCTTGGCGTAGGAGCATACCTCTTCTTCTGTGCTTGCTATGATTTCGCCTTTGGGAAGAACCATTTCTTCATTTACCTCTACCTCCAGGCCATTGCATTCTTTATCATGGGTTTTGGCTACGTTGGCACCTTTGTCCCCAACTCTTAAGGAAGCCTGGTACATGATAACCATGTCCCCTATTTGGCCTTCATTTCATAATTGTATTCTCTTCTCTACACTATATTGTCATTGGCAGCATTCTCTATCCGCATTCATTACGCCTTCATATCCTGAGGAAAAAGAACACGTCATTATTTTAAGCTAGAGTGAAGCTTCATACCATGAAAGAAAGGATTGGTGTGTGAATACTCGGAGACATGGAAGTTGTGCAATTACTTCCTCACATGGATAAATTATATATAGAAGAAAGAAAAACAAGCAAGCAAAAAGTAGAAGCAACAGCCTATAAATTAAGCTTTGGGACAATTAGTCCAGTGGTGTAAACATGTGTGGATATAAGCGTGGGAATTTTGTAGCTACCTCTTTTGTCATCCTGTTTGAGAGGAAATAAGCAAATGGCTTGGTAGGAAAATTTCAAGTTGTCATTTTTTTTTTTTTTTTTACCTTCTTTATTTTCTAAAGTTTCTTTACTTTTTACTCGAATAGAAAGAAGGGCAAACAACTAGTCCTCCTTGGATTGAAAAGGGGATGCCATAGTTAAGAGGTCATTGGCTGAATTAATCAATGATGTTGGATGGTGGTTTGGTGGGAAGTTTCTATAGTCACTATTATTTGTTCATTTGGCTAATATTAAAGCCTAGATAAAGGAGGAGGGTTATCACATCCCGATCCCGATATTACCTAGGCAAGGTAACCCCCGAGGTGTGACACGTGTCATTACACAATTAATTGCAAAAGCATCTAAACATTCCAAATATCATATATCATTCCATGATTAGTCTAATTAACATTTTATATTTATACAAAACGTATTTACAATTAACTACATAAGTAGAGATTACAAAAACACACCCTACAAAGTTCAACAATATATAAGATCTGTTAGATTGTATGGACTCAATCCATCAGTTGATGTAATAAATTGATTAATCAATAAAACCATGCTTTACTTTCATGAGATGAATGTTATTTTATTACTTTATGCACATGACCAATACATATGACATAATGGTTCATGAGTTGAACCGGGTCCCATTAGTATATTAGATGTGATATATGTATATGGATGAGATCCACATACGGGAGATATATGTCACAAATCTTATACTTAAAATATCTTCACAACCAATGATGAGACTGGGCATCTCATCTGATAAGGTTGCGGCACTTTGATCACTATGAGATAGTGTGATTTGTCTCGATCATCAGAATGGAAGATTCTGGATCAATGTGCTAGTACATTGGATGTATTGAAGGACCATCAGAAGCACCTTATGGTTCCGTCTCAATAATAAGGTATGCTCTCGTAATTCCCTAGCAATAGGCTCTCAATCCTAAGACCTTGATGAACGCAAGTTTCTATCTATTCATTTGCTTTGAGTCACCAATGAGTGAGGCCAACTGTAGGTCAACACCTCGGTGTCTTGGGTATGTGGTAGTAGGACTGTGGGAACATTGAATGTTCAACATGGAATCTATCTCTATTATCCCCTTGTGTCAATTAATGGGTTTTGTCATTAGTAAGTGCGCACCCATCTCGATTAAGAGTTAATTGGATGGTACTGATGATCATAGTGATTAATTGGGACTCAAGGATAATAAGATGTGGAACTAAGATTGGAAGAGACAGATATATTCCAATTGATCCATGGATATTGATAGAGGGGCCTACTTGTGGTAATTGGGAAGTTTAGGGTCTTCATTGTAATTTATTCCTAAGACTGGAGTGCAATTGCATTTATATAGTGGTGTTATTTGCAATTAACTGTGGGCCCGGATTACACATGAGATGTGGGGTCGCGTGTCCCAGTTGGAGCCAGCTTTCTATGGAATCCCTAGTGGTCCCCACGCTAGCCCAAGATATTAAAAAGATACTAATCCTATTCGAACTCTAAAAGGAAGGAATTAGGAAGTTACTATTTCTATTTGAAGTAGGACTTCTAATAGTGGTAATAGTATACTTACTAATTGTTGTGGAAGTAAGACTTCTATTTCAATTAAGACAAGAGGAGCTTTGGGAGATTATAAAAGGGAATGCACCCCTCTTGGACGTCAACAACATTATCATAGTGAAAAACATCCATCCCTTTTTGTGCAACAGTTGCACTGCTGTCTTCTCTCTCCTTCTTTTAGTTCCTTAGGGTTTCGAGTTGGGTTTTCTCTTGAAGATTCCACCAATCTTCTTGAGAAGAGAAATCTAATTCGGGTCATAGTGTGGAAGGCCAAGAGGTGTTGAAGATTTTGATCTCAGCTTGTAGAGAAGTTCTACATCAACGAAAGTTATCAACTTCTCCATTAGAGCGCAACCGAGCTCCTAAGGTAAAATCTGCTTCCTTGTATGTTGTGGATTTTAAAGGATGCTTGTTCGTTTCTGTTCTATCTTTTAGATAGTTTTACTTATTGTATGTGATCATGAGATTGAGGGTTATGCATCCTGAATTGGGTTTATTTTGCCTTATGGATACTTGATCCCTGAGTCAAGTGGGTCAAAAAGTTTTGAATATCTATCCACGAGGCCCACCTAATTCCAACAAGATCAAGTTTCCAAAATGATTGCTCCAAAATACCCAAATGAAATACATCAACTGTATAAACTCCAACCCTCAAACTCAAGATGCTATCCAAAAGACCCCCATGACGCTATTCAAAAAGTGAGGACTAGATGGTGCCATCAACTGCCTACTCTTTTAATCATGGAGAAACCTCCTTGGTTTCCCCCTCTCTCTCCTGGGCCTCCTCGGGGCCGGGAGCGGTACCTGTGTCTGTGACACCAATAGATAGCATTGTGAATATGACAATTCAACAAGTATAGGCAGTAATAAGTTATCACACGTTGCATCAAACTCAGATTAATGACAGATGATTAAAAGAGATCAATATCGAGTCAAACTAGGCACTTGTACAATAATGAACAATTTATGTTGTACGAATAAATTAAGGAAATATACATACTAGTTGGCTATTACGTTATGCTCATCCTCTCAATTAGAGTGAATCTTGTTGGAATGTCACCAATGATTCGACCAAAAGCCCTCCTGGCTACCTGGTTCTGAAGCTCCGGTGCTCCAGACGACCTACTGCAGTGATCTCAAACAACTAAACAGTACTTAACACCATCCAGTATTATATGGTCAAAGCTAAGTAGTGTCGAACCATTCGAATCGAATAATAATAGGACTTGAGTAAGATTCCCACTCTACTTCATTTCTAATTGAGTCGAATCATAATATTTCAAACACATACTTACTTGATTTAAATCTCAATCAGAATACCTCAACAATTGTATAACAACTACAATAAGAAGTTGGAGAAAATACAATTTATGCATATGATTATTTGGTCAAAATTCGAGGTCAACGAAGGAATCCAACTCAATATGAAATGCAATGGATTTAAAAGAATCAAGGTAGTTTACTAGTCAGTCTACTCTAATTATCCACCTTCTTTCATTGTCCAATACAATGTAGTTTAAGGTGATTCCATGTACTGCTATCCCTAGCTTGGTATCACATTGTGTACCCTCATCGAATTCCCTAAACCAACGCCCATGGCGAAGTGATACACTAGTAGAATAATTTACACGAGACGATCTTAGCCTCAAAGGTCCCCTCATGAGGTTGAATTTCCGGTTGGGCAAGTTTGAGGTCAAAAGCCGGTCCATCCTATGGCCCTACAAAGTCTCCCATCCTTAAATTCATGTGGTTTAAAATTGTCGGTCAACTCTCGGTTAGCTATCAGTTAATCGAGTCCGGTTCACCGACAGGTAACCAAAGTCAATCATAGGGAAAAAGGTCCTCTAGTTACTCTAACCGAAGTAGTTTGGTTAAGTTCGGTTAGGTGTCGATTAACCGAACTCGATTTCCTATAATTCCCTACATTCTGTTTCTTGAACCGACCCTTAACCGAACACCTACGTTCAGAACACAAAAAAATGCCTAGTTTGAGTAGATTTTCAAACTCATTCATTGCCTTTCATCCTTCTCCAATCCAAGGTTTTGCAAAAGTCATAACCCACATAAAATTAAGCCTACATGCTCACCACCATCCATTCCCTATACATTACCATCTCCATTATGTAACAATCCATGACAAGAATCCATTTCCAAAGCAATTGTACAATCGAAGTAAAGCATTATGCCTGAATCAATTATGCTTATACTTGCCTCAATTAATGCTTTTCAACTCTAATTCTCTCTCTTGACTCAAAAGTAAGGAAAACCCTCAATGCACAACCCTAATAAAGAAATTCATACTAAATCTATAATGAGAATGCATGCATGTAAATGGAAGGAGTCTCCTTGACTCAAATGACAACAAAATCTGAAATGGGGTTAACGTTCTCACCTATTGCCGTTGAGAGGAAGTTGTAGGAAGGTGATCTTGCAAATTCAAGAGATGAGGTGGAGAAGAAGGAGAAGCACAATCTCACCTTTAAATCCACATGCAATCTCCCTCTTTGATGATTTGAAAAGAAAGAGAATGCAAAAGAAGGTGAACAGTGAAACAATATTTAAGATCCAAACTTACTTTCTCTTGTATTGAGTTACATATTCATAACATCTCTTTACATGATATGGATGAGTCTCTGGAAGTTAGGGATAAATACGAAGTGATCTTTATCAAGATTTTAAACCTTAAGTACTTTATCAAGATTTTAAACCTTAAGTAGAAATCTACAATGATAGAGTTCCAAGATAATAGATCGTTATCACAACAGAGATAAGAGTTCTAAAGAGACTTGAAGTTTATCTATCATGATTTGTAGCACAGTAGGCTAGTTGAGATAGGTGGGCCATGCCTGACTAGTTGAGACTAGGTTGGCTAACACCCCCCGCAAGCTGAAGGGCTGATCAATGACAAGAAGCTTGTCTTTTAATAATTGAAATTTTGCTGGGCTTAGACCCTCTGTAAATATGTCAGCCAACTGATCTATAGAACTGACAAAGCACACTTGAATATCGCTGTGGATGACCTTCTCCCTTATGAAATGATAATCAACCTCAATGTATTTGGTGCGAGCATGAAAAACTGGATTAGAAGCCAGCGCAATCACGCTAATATTATCACAGTAGATTGAAGTAGGAATTTTAATATAATTTCATAAATCTTTCATGAGCATACGAACCCAAAACAATTCATTAATAATGAGAGCTAGAGGTCGATACTCAGATTCTGTGCTAGAGTTTGACACGATTGGTTGCTTTTTGGCATTCCAAGAGATAAGATTGGGGCCAATAAAAACAACATAACCACAAGTGGAGCGCCGATCATCGGGATCGCCAGCCCAATCTGCATCTGAGTAAGCAGTGAGTGTGAAAAAAGCTTTTTGACAAATATAGTCCATGCGTGATTGTCCCTTTAAGAAAATGGAGAATCCGTTTTACTACCATCCAATGCGTTAATCGTGAGTCATGCATAAATTGACACACCCGGTTCACTGCAAATGCAATATCTGGCCTTGTCAGTGTGACGTATTGAAGAGCACCAACCACTGAATGATATTCTTGAGCATTTGATATTGGTTTACCATCATACCTTGAGAGTGTTTATCCAGAACGAACCGATGACTTAAGAGGTTTAGCATTATGCATCTTGGTTCGATGAAGTATGTCTAACACATACTTAGTCTATGTAAGGTATAAAGCATAAGGACCATGGTGAACCTCAATCCCAAGTTTCATGATCCTGGACCGGGGCTCGGCTAAGCCAAGGCCCTAATCCGACGCCACGACGATTCCCACAAGTTCCCGCGGTGAGGATTCCACACAATTTTTTTTTCGAATCATCTCACGATCACACAAAAAGATTTATTTGCGAAAGCGTGTAGCAAACACATAAGTAACATCACACATAAATAGAGTTTAAAAGAACTCATGTCAAAGGGAGAACCATAACTAGCATACCCATTGGTTCAAGTTTAAAGTTGTTTAACACACAAAACGTAAAGTTAAGTTTTACATATCCCAAAAATAGCCAACAAAGGCTAATAACAAGTTCCCAAAAGATAGAAGATAATTCCCCCTAAGTGTATACATCTCAAGACCCAACCCAACGTTTAAATGACATCGTTGGGCTGCCATTCTCGCTCAACAGGCTGCTCTATAGCCACCTCCTCATGTTCCTCCTTTGGGGCAATGAAACTTGGATCTGAGCACCGAAACGAAAGGGTCAGACACGATGGTCTGGTAGGTAAAAGAATAAAGTACAATCATGTTATAAAGCAATACTTTTGAATTTAATAAAAACAACATGTACGATAAAGAGACTGAATAAAACAAAGCATTTCAATGACAATATCGTTTATTAAATCAGATGTTAAATCAAGATGACCATTCAAAAACAATACCTTGGCAACCACATGGAGCTACATTCTCCATCACACGAAATGACAAGAGCACTCAAGATTCTCCGTCACACGTGGTGAAGGGAGACACTTTCATAATTGTAGTAGCCCAGTATAACTGAAAACCACACATGAGTCCCGCCATGGAACAGGCTAAACAAGCAAGCAAGCACGCACTTCTAAATTCAGAAACTACTCACTGTATATCAAGTACACGCACACTTGTTCACGAAATAGTAGTCCATACACGATGTGCGTAAAAACATGATTCACACAATAATTCCGAAACGGGTTTTAAATCAAAACCTTGAAAACATTCTTTTCAAGACGATACGAATCGCAAAATGAGAGTTTGGTTTAGAAATCACAATTCCACATCAATACCTAGAGACCGTAACCGTCGAGTTCGTATACACTTTGAGACCCCATGTCGATTGTTCGTTTATATGATGCCCAATTTGAAACGACATTATGGATATCAAGATGTACACATCGACCGAGAAAGGTCCACAAGTGATTAGGATAGAAAACCCCTACATTCATCTCATTTCCAACAATTTTCGGGGAGGTCGGTCACCTGTCAATTAGTTGGGGGTTACCTCCCTATGGGTTCGACGGTTAGCCACTAGCTAACCGCAGGTTGCCTAACAGGAAGCAGCATACTGAAATTGTAACCGACTCTGTTCAGTCAGATGTCGGTCACTGGTCGGCTCGGCGACTGGTGACTGCTAACTGATCGCCCCTTCAGAATAAGGAAAAGCAGCTCTCTTGAATTGTGACTGACCTGGGGTCGGTTAGCCGCCGATCACTGGTCTACTAGCCGCCAGGTGACCGCTAGCTAACCGTCCACCTGCGGGTAACACAATTTTGAACTTGTTTTCAGGTCCTCCTTTTCTCCAAACATTTCTCCTTTCAACACACCCTTCCCTGTAATTAAAATGAGCCTACAAGCTCCTCCATTCCATCATTCAGCACTCCAATTATCACCAACCAAACCTCTTCAATCACTTTAAGACTTTCATCAATCCATGCAACAATTATCAAAACAGATTTCAATGAAATGAAACAAAACCTATGAGCATTAAAACATGTGTTTAGTAAAACTAAACCTCAAAACAAAACAAGACTAAACATAGTTAACTCAAAAACAAGAAATCAAGATAAAAATCCATAAATCAACACATGCACATTCATATTTCATTCATTCACTTGCCTTGGCTCAAAATGCACTCAAAGATGAACCCCCAACACTCGCCTCTACAGCTGAACTCCAATCTACAAGAAGCCCCATGAAAAGAGCTCAAAATTAAGTATATTTTTGAAAAAGAAAGGGTTCCTCCTTAGGAAGCCTTGCATGCATGAAGGTTGAGCTCTAACGGTCTCAACAAAGCCAAGGTTGGAAGATAAAAACCATCACTCACCTCTAGAAGCTCTAACAATGGAGAAGAAACTCAAGAAGGAAGCAATCACAGCTGAAATCCTTTGAAAATGGTACCAAGAGAAAGCTTGAGAGATGAGAAAGAGTTTGGTGAACTCAAATCTTCATTTTAGTCAAGAGAATCCAACATGAAAAGGAGAGAGAGCAAGAAGGATGGTCTGGTTTTCTCTTTGTGGACTTAGCTTATTTGAAACATGAAAATGGAGAAGGGAGGGAGAAACACACGTGGGCTAGTATTTTAGTTGGGTGGGGTGTGGGCCCCACCAGGAAATTCACTTCAAGGGCTTGGAAACCCATCAAGCGGGTCCCGAATGAGATAAACGAAAGAGAGTAAAATTATCGTTGAAAAATTTAGTTTCCAAAAATATAATTTTCACTTGATTTTGCAAACATTGAAATTCATGCACAGATTCCAAGGTGAAAAGTCAGGTTTACCCTTTTTGCTGAAAAATGTGATTTCGGAGTTTCAATAACGGACGGAAAGAACTTAAAAGTTGTAGATGCTATTTTGACAAATCAAAGGAATTAAAAATCGTAATTTTCTAAATATCAAGAATGAATCCTCCCACACGCGCACGGGTCCCACAAGCCACTCCCGGCCCATGTCAAGTTAAATTCAATGGCTCTCAAAAATTCCTAAAGCTATGGAAAATCTATCGATCTCGCAATCTAAGCTAAATGTCATCGAATCGTACTTAAGATCTAATCTCGGCTTAAACGACGCTAATTGAAGCAAACTTGCGTCGGAGTTTTACACCAAGGAAATAATGTAGTGGGCCCAAATCTTTCATAGCAAACAACCGACCAAGCTCGAGTAAGAGCTTTGGTAAAGCAGCAGTATTATTACTAGTGACTACTATGTCATCGACATAGATTAACAAAATAATAAATACACCACCAAAATTGCAGACAAATAGTGATGTATCCGCAGAAGAGCCAATAAACCCAAGAGTTTGAAGGTAATTTGTAAGGCGAAGATACCATGAGTGAGGGGCTTGCTTAAGTTCATAAATTTCCATATGGAGCTTACAAACATAGGTTAGGCAATTGGGATCCACAAATCCTTGAGGCTGTTCCATGTATACTTCCTCAGATACTGGACCATGTAAAAATGCATTGCATTGTGAACATCCAGTTGGTATATAGGCCAGCCTAGTTGAACAACAAAGGAAAGAACCAGTCTAATGGTGGTGTGTTTGACTACCGGACTAAATGTGTCACTATAGTCCAAGCCTGATTGTTGGTGGAAGCCCTTGGCTACAAGACGAGCCTTGTATCTTTTTATAGTGCCATCTGAACGTTGTTTTATTTTATAGACCCAGCGACAACCTAAAACATTCGTCCTAGGCTGTAGAGGGACTAGAGTCCCTGTACCCTGACACTGAAGAGCATCAAATTCAAGAGCCACCGTCGTACGCCACTCAACTGATTTTACTGCTTGGGAATAGCATGTAGGTTCTCTTTCTGCAAGCACACTTTGAAAAACTTTTGGTGATGGATGTTTACTTACTGTTAATATTTTTGGTTTAAATATACCATCCATTGACCGCGTGCGCATAGCATGAGGGCGTTGAGAAGGTTGTGATGAGTCTGATAAATGGGCTGATTGAGATGGTAGATTGGACTGCGGCATAGGGTCAACTGATCCAACAATTTGTTGATGGTGAGTTACGGCACCGGAATCAAGGACCTTGGTAGACTTTCCACCTCTGTAGCGAAGTATTGAGGAAGGTTGTGTAGAGGTCTCATTGAGAGGTTGCATTGGAGGCTCAGGTGGCAGATGATCTATACCGGCACCACCTTTTGGGAAAGGGTGCTCAACATGTGGCAACTCCAACATTTGGGTGGGTGGAAGCACACGTGTGGGCATGATGTGTTGGAAAGGCATTTTATCTGAAGCGTCCAAACTACTTGAAACTAATGTTTGGTCAGGGCAAGTTATGGATTGTAAGTGCATCAACTGAGATGGGTTTGTGCTAATGGAACTGATGGGTGGCCCAGTCACTGGTATCGGCTGTGAGATGGAGGCCGGATCTGAAGACAAACTATAACCCAACGAGGCTGCTGTAGGTATGGGCAATGTCCGAGATTGAGCCATACGATGCAGGCCAGACGCAGAATCTGTCTGAGGTGTGGCTCTTTGTGCATGAAAATTGGGTGGATCAGTAGGTCCAACAGCAATGGGTCCAAAGGTAGGTATAGGCCAAACACTGCGATGACCGAGCAATACATTCTCACTTGTGCTAGAAGAAGAATTAAAATCTTGCATACTGTTACTAATAAAGGGATAGACCATCTCATCAAACACCACATGCTGACTCATGTAAATTCTTCTAGTAACAAGGTCCAAACATTTCTACCCTGTATGATCCCGCCCATAGCATGAAAAACACAAGGAATCAAAAACAAACACACCCAAATGAACGTAAAATCATATAATCTCGTGATTTATTAAGGAGTTTTTCATAAGGAGATAGGTGATTAAGCACAGGAGTAGGCATTCTGTTTTTTAAAAAAATAGCTATGTCAAATGCAGCATCCCAAAATAATAAAGGAATGACTGAATGGGCCAAAAGTGTGAGGCCCCACCCCTTGTGGACCCTCACTTTTGAATTTGGATACTGTATTATAGCCTATAGTATTTAATTATACTATTTAGTATGGATTAGTAAGGGTAGATAGTTATTTTCCTAATTAGGCCTTTTGTGTAATTTTAGATTTCATAAGATGTCTTTTATAATTTTTGAGTTAGTTGGTTAGACGCCCTAGCTAGTAATTAGTATTTACTATAGGGGGTCTCCACTTGAGAAGCTTCTAGAAACCCTACCCAAAACCCAAACTACCCTTAGCCTTAACTCTAATCCTATTCAAACTAAAAGGGTATTTTAGTACCTAGCCCAAATCCCAACCAATATAACCCATCCCCCTCCCATACCATACATTGGCTACCATCTTTTACTGTCATTTCCCTCTCTTTTCTCTCTTCTTCCCTCACTTCCCTCCAATTCTCTCTCAATTTCCCTCCAATTCTCCCATCTATTCTCTCTCTCTAGAAACCCTAAATCTAGAACCCTAACAAGAAGAAGAAGGTAATCATCTCCAACAATCTCAGCTACAATCTCTTCTAAGGAGCTCTCTTATCTACTATATCCCTTCTCTTCCTTCTAGTCAAGACATTTATCTTCATCTAGTTCAATTCCCTTGATTTCTCTCTCTCTAGATTTTATTTCCTCATTGTAATTCTCTTGTGGATGTGGGATTAGGATCTATAGATCTCTTTAGATCTGGTTTTGGGGCTTGTTTGTGTGATTGGAAGACCTATAACTGGGATTTCTATTTTTGGAGCTTGAATCTCTCTTTTATCTTTTTATCTCTTTGCCATTGGATTGAGGCAAGTACAATATACCTATTTAACATAGAATGCATATTTTCTTTCACTTGATTCTGTAATTTCAATTCAATTACTATATGTATGCTAGATCTACCTTTGAGCTTGGTTTTGATGGATTTTGGTCATTGATAGATGAGTCCTCTCATTTGGAAGATCAATGGCTCGGTGGTTGGTGATGGATGGATCATAGAAGTGATTTTGTATTTCTTTATGTTTCTGTGATGGATGGCGGTGATTGGTGATGGTTTGAATAAGATTTGGCTCGAAATTGGGTTGAGCAGGCAGAAATCCAAATTTCTGGAATTGTTACCAGGTGCGTGTACCTATTCAACCAACCTACAGTGCGGTCGACCGGATACACTGTTAATTGAGAAAAACAGGTCTCAGTTATTTTCCTGCAGGACTTATGGTACAATGTGCGCAGTCGACCGGTCCCTGTCCCAGATCAACTAAGCACATGGATTTTGCAGAGAATAGTTGGGAACTGTATTCCACCCTCAGACCCAAAAACCAGTGTACGCGGTCGACCAGGCCCTATTCCAAGTCGACCAAGCACACTAGATTTTCAGGAAAGGATGATTGAGAGTTGGGACTTCATTCCTTCAGGTTCCCAGTGTGTGTGGTCGACCGCCCAGGTCAGGAGGTCGACCGGGCACACAATGAATTCTGAATTCAGGCCTTGCCTGCAGGATGATAGTCTACTGATCCCAGTGTGTGGGGTCAACTGGACACACTGTGTACAGTAACTTTTCTAGATTTCAGTTTCTAAGGTTGTGGTCATTTGTGGGGCCCATTGACCATCCAAATGGACTTCTGTTGATGTGCCAAGCCCGAGTCAATGGTGTGGCTCAACCTTGACTAGTGGGAACCACCAAGTAGGGTCTAAGTCTTGGAATTGACGTCGATTAAATCCTTAAACGTCGCCGAAGATGCCCATAACTTCAGGAACACCAAACATAGTATCTTTAGCATCTGAAACTTCATTTAGAGATCCAATTTACTGAAATGGACTTGGACCTGAATGTGGACCAATACTTAAGTTGGACTATTGTTATTTCCCGTTGATTCTATTACTTAGAGACTTATGTCATTTAATGCATCATAGTCACTCTTATATCCTTACTATTGGTTATAAATATTAATTAAATGGAAAATGGATAACCTGAACCTAGGATTACTTAGAGGTGACCTGGTGATGTGAATTGGGTAAACTTTGACCAGTGTCTGTGGCTAGGCGGGCCCTTTTATGGCCTATGTATGGATGGGTGATACCCTAGGTCGGAGAGGTTGATTATTATGGGCTGATAACTTATTATGGATGAGAATGGACTGTTTATCATTGGATATGGACTGGTTACTTCATTTGGACAGTTTTAGACCAGGCCATGTGTTTGGTTGGCCTTGGTATAGATCCAATGATTGGACTTAGACCTGGACCGTGATCCATGAATTGAATTGGTACTCGGACCTCTTAGGACATTGTTAGGACTTTGTTCACGCAAGGCAAAGCCTAGACGGACACAGACCTATATTGTTTCTTTGAGTCGGCATAAACATTCACTCAGTTATCTTAAGCTCAGCCTTTGGACTGATCATCACTGGTAGGAACTATTATGAGTGTTGAGTGAGCTATCATGATGAGCTATGTTTTAGACGAACAGTGTGATACCGGTTCTGGTCTTTTGAGTGCTGAGTGTGATGAGATTGATGAGTGATTTGCGGGGCTCGCCATTCCCCAGCACTTATGAGATTTTCCTGCCGCAACTGTTTTAGTATGGGAGGGCTACGGTATAATATCCCGCGGTATCCAGCTTGTGTGAATGTGCCACTTTGTTGTCTATTAGATAGATTACTTATTCATCCTGATTCTAAATACTTATAATGCTCAACAACCTAGACTATGTACCACTGTTAGTCTCCTTAACTATGTGATTGTCTCTACTCTTTTGATCATACATCATATGTTACTTGTATACTGTGACTTACCAGATCTTTAGATCTGACCCATTCTTGGTGCTTAGGTTTCGACCCCGATTACGAGGACGGTGCACTTGCGCTCGTCGAGGCACCCATAGCAGAAGACTATGGATGGGGACCAGCCGACCAGAAGGTCGAGCTGGAGGATGGAGTGCCAGTACCTGGGGTTTGAGAGCACCGTTATTTTAGGACTTGAGCGATTTTGTAGTGAGCTGGGTAGTAGTTGAAATATGTGATAAACTTTTGATTTTTATAACTTTGACATTTTAGGATGGATTTCAGCCTTTTTACATTTGACATAGTTATGTGATACCTTACTTTGCTTCCGCTATATTTTCATGCTTCCGTATTATTAACCATTGATCTTATATTGTTCAAAACGTTTTAAATTGGACCTAACTACGGACCTACGATCTTGGAAGTTCTCGGATTTTCCGGGAAGTAGTGCCCCAACTTCGGGTACTTTGACGGTTTTCTTGGTATACGGAATTGGGGGCTTACAAAAAGAGATAGCTCAGTTTTGACAATGTGTCGATGCTTCCTTTCAGCGAACCCATTTTGTTCTTATGTATGGGGACACGAAATACGATGAGAAATGCCCTGTTGAAATAAGAAAACTTTAAATCGAGTACTAGTGAACTCACCACCACTATCAGATTGTAACATTTTGATTTTATGATCAAACATATTTTCAAGCAAAGATTTAAAACTAGATAAGATATCAAACACTTGAGACTTACTAGTAAGAGGAAAAAACCAGCAATATCAACTATAGTCATCAATGAATGTCACATAAAATCTAGCCCCACTAAGGGACGAAGCAGGAGAATATCCCTAAACATCATAGTGCACTAGTTCTAAAGGAAAGTTAGAAATTGAAGTAGACTTTTGAAAGAGTCACCTGCACCGTTTCCCCATCTGACATGCAGTGCACACAAATTCGAGCCTGGAAGTTCCATGGATAGAGAGTGATGGAGCAATGTGTTGAAATATCTCTGATGAAGGACGACCCAGGCAGCGATGCCAGAGATTGCTAGAATGGCGAGTAATACTAAATGCAGACGGAGAAGTAGGCAGGCTATTCTTGATGCAAGATTGTAGATGAAGAGGATAGAGACCATTAATACTGGTCCGACCACGGAAGAGGATCTTCCCCATTTTGTTGTCCTTCACATAAAAACCAGAGAGGTGAAAACAAAATAGTAATCATTATCTTTTGTGAATTGAGAGACTGAAAGCAAATTTTGAGAAATAG
This sequence comes from Umbellularia californica, assembly GCA_028538565.1. NCBI lineage: Eukaryota > Viridiplantae > Streptophyta > Magnoliopsida > Laurales > Lauraceae > Umbellularia > Umbellularia californica. The sequence goes on from JAPQWN010000004.1 coordinate 45,143,652, forward strand.
TGGGCACATGCAGGATATCATTTAGTGAAAAGATGTTACCATTAGATAAATACTGAGAGGAACCAGTGTGTGAGATTGTCAGACCCTTACCATTTCCAACTTGAAGATTGTCATTACCCTCATATTATGAATGAATGTTCAGGTTACTAATATCCGATGTCACATGATTAGTAGCACCCGAGTCCGTAAACCATGTTGTTTCTCCTTGTTTAGCAGCACCCATGGCTTGAAGTTTTTCTAGTGGTTGCCGCCCTTGGAAGGAAAGATCCAACCTACTAAAACAGTCATGAGTCGTATGCCCTATGCGAATTCAAATATGGCATGCTGGAGGAGCTTGCTTCAACTTTTGAGAAGAGTGCTGAGTAGACGAGCCGCCCCTAAATTTAAAATTACAGCCTCGAGCTCTGCCACGATTATTGGATCTCTCACGAGAGCCAGATCGTCCATCGGAAGTCAGCGTGTAGAATGCAGTGGCAGCTGATGCAGTTGTAGGTGTAGAATTATGCAATTCCATTCGTAATTCAAAGGTGAGAAGCTGCCCAAATAGTTCCTCAAATGTAATCGGGGTTGCTCGATTAGCAATAGAGGTGCTAATAATAATTATCTGCGACACAAAGGCATCAGCGTCGCGAATAAGATATTATGTGCGACGTAAAAAGAAAACTGTCACAAAAAACCTTAACTTTTCTGCGACATAATAAGGTAACCATCCCAACTAAAAACTATTTGTGACGCAAGGATTGCGTCACGAATAGAGACATTTATTGGTGACGTATGATTGTGTCACTAATGTGTATTTAGCGTCATGAATAATTTTACAGCCATTTGGCGAGCGCTTGAATTGCTTTGCGCCAATGATTTTTTGACGCATTTGTTTGCGACACACTTTATTTGCTGTTGAAAGTATCTATTTGCGACACTTGGGATCTTGTGTCACCAATTCTTAACTTGTTGCGATGGATCTAGTTTTACATTGTAAAAAATCTATTTTTTGTGACACTTTGAATTGCGTCGCAAAAAATCTCATCGCTGAAAATCCCATTTATTATAGTAATTGAGTCATATTCAGGACCAAGGCCATTAAAGATTTGGTTACACAGGTCATACTCAGTGATTAGTTGGGTAATAGCTTCAAGGGAATCAGTAATACCTTTCATTTTGTCAAGATAATCAGTGATAGACAAGCCTCCCTTTTTTAGATTTTGAAATTGTTGTTTAAGTTTCAAGACCCGAGACCTGGATTGGATGAGATGAAGTTTCTCCAGCCTTTGCCATACTTCACGAGCCGATTGAAGTTCAACTACACGTTGGAGAGTTTGTGTTGTGAGTGTGGCATTAATCCACAAAAGAACAAGGGAATCTTGTTCAATCCACAACTCATAGACAAGATTTATAGTTGTGGTGAGTTTACTATCATCACCATACAAAATTTGAGGAGGACCTGGTGCGAACCCATTAGCATAATTGAGTAGTTTATTGGTACGTAAAGTTGGAAAAAATTGACTTTTCCAGAAGTGGTAATTATCTCGATCCAGCTTAATTGAGATGAGACTAGCAATGTTGGAAATTGAGATGGTACCTAAATAAGAACTACTTCCAGAGCTTGCCATTGAAATAATGTTAGAGAAACGTACCAATAGTAGTACGTATATAGCAAGGACAATCAGTCATTCACAGTAAACATGTTGCAGAAGGAGGCAACTGCAGTAATAGACACCTTGCTAACAAAAGCAATACTGAACAACAGCTGATGTAGACAAGTCCGCACAGTGAGAAGCTATAGCAATATCACCAGATGGGTGCTGATGATGGTGTATATGACACCTGTTGGAAAAGAGAATAGAGTTCTTTGAACAACACACCGAGTATATGTCAGAAAGAGAGGATTGGCAGCGAATGACGCACTATGTATCTACACAAACACGTATATGACGAAAGAGACAGATCAACAAATTTGGTACTATGTGGTCACCAATCAAAAATGATGAAGAAGATCGTAATTAAAATCTGATACCATAAAACAATATTTAAGATCCAAACTTATTATCTCTTGTATTGAGTTACATATTTATAATAGCTCTTTACAGGATATGGATGAGTCTCTGGAAGTTAGGGATAACTACAAAGTGATCTTTATCAAGATTTCAAACCGTAAGTAGAAATCTACAATGATAGAGTTATAAGATAATAAGATTGTTATCACAATGGAGATAGAGTTCTAAGGAGACTCGAAGTTTATCTGTCATAATTTGTAGCACGGTAGGCCAGTTGAGATAGGTGGGCCATGTCTGACCAGTTGAGACTAGGTTGGCTAACAAACAAAACAGGTTCTCTCTTGTAAAACGAAAGAGAATGACCAATTCAAAGGGCTGGGTTGTTTTAAAAGAGAATTTCTATACTTTTATAAGAAAGTCCACTTTGCCATATGTAATTACAATTAAGGTCAAATGATGCTCAAGATGATTAATCTGAAGTATAAAGGAGTGGAGTCCCATATGAAAGTTAATGTACACAATGAGATACACGTGATGATGCTACAATGGCACGCATACGGTGAAAAATTGGAAAATCTAAAATTACGAGAAAGTCCTTGGCTCTACCTAAACTAGTCAAGTCAGTTTCAAACTACATATCCATGACCTGAGGTCTAACCCAATAGCGGAATTATGGTCTACTAAACCTCAAACAACTTAATTATCAACTAAACACAGTTAAATTTAATAAAACCTAATTATTTATTTTTAATCAAGGTTAAATCGGGTCGGGGTGTTACAAGGGTTGCCTTGTGTAGGTTAACGACCAACATAAAAATTTGTCACAACCCAAACATGAGCGCTTTCAAGAGAATTTGGGAGCAGCATCAATAGGGGATAAAATTAGATGAAATCATTTGCAATGGTTTGGGAATATCCAACGCACGTTGATAATGGCGGCAATAAGAAAAATCTTAACTATGCAGGTTGATGGCCCACCAAGGGGAGGGGGTAGCCAAATAGGACGTGGATAGAAGTAGTAAAAATAAATTTGAAAAATGCAAGTTATATGAGGATTTGGTTCAGGATAGATCGGAATGGAGAAATACAATTCATGTTGCCAACTCAAACATAGTTGGGACAATGCTAGCTTTGATAATGATAATGATGATCATGATCATGATCATGACATCCACGACCATGGTAATGATGGCCCTTAAACATAATTGATTCCCAACTATAGTTTAATAACCTTAGACCTTCAACATCAAGATTATCTTGAAACCCGAAACCATAATCTCATATTCATAATGTTTAGTTTGGATGTCTGACAATTAACTTGTTTGGATGTCTGACAATTAACTTCGAGCATCTTTCTTAAAGGTCTTTTTTGTTTTATTTAAGCTTGAATATATCGTAGTAGTTTTTCAAGAGTCCCAATTGAAAATAGACAAAAGTTATGATAGTTTAATGAAGAATAGAACTATCATCCTGATTCTTAATGCACATGCAAAGAAAGCTTTGGGTCAATGGCAGACCCAGGAAATTTTCCTAATTCCCAGGAGGTACACAACGTAAATAAAAATAAGGGCAGCACATGACAATTTATGTCCTTTGTATCTCTACTCTTTTTTGGATAGACCTATAAAAAAAAGCTATTAAAAAGGAGTCATAAAAAAGAGGCTAGAATCAAAAGGAGTGTTTGGTATTGAAGGGATCTACTTTAAATAGACATTTTAAAATCAACGATCGAGAGTTTTTCACAAATATCTCAAGATTCACAAGATATCAAGGCTTGATAATTAACCCCATAGCCATGTTCAACCTTCCATAGATCTAACAGTTTGGATCTTTTGTTTGGCTCCCACAGAATCTAGAAAATATCATCCAATGGATCGCGTTTTGCACATATCTCGAGATTGATGATGATCCAACGACTGAGATTTGGAGTCACAGTCGTGCTTAGTCTTAGGAACAATTTTAGTGGTTTGGATCATGATTTACTATCCCAAAAGTAATATATAAAAAATAGAAAGAAAAGCATGATTACCGATGGACTAATCCAAAATTACAACAATGGCTGATATTGTTGTGCAAATATCTCGAGATCCACAAAGTATAAAGTCTCGAAAATTGACCTCATAGCCGTGTTCAGCCTTCCAAAGAGATCTAATGGTTTGGATCTTGTGTTTGGGGCCCACATAATCGAGAAAATATCATCTAGTGGCTCATCGTTTTGCACATTTCTTGAGATTGGTGAGGATCCAAAGGCAGAAATTTAGTCCCATAGCCATGTTTGATCTTGTGAACACTTCCAACGATTTGGATCGTGACTTACTTTCTCAAATTTTAAAAATAATTTAAAAAATCGAACTGTGGTGTTGTGGATCCAGAAACATTGTTTATTCGCCTTTATTTCTTTGCCTCTACATTCCAAATGCATCCAATGGTGGGCTGTGGAAAAAAGAAGCATTGTCTCTACTTCTCTACATCAGGCAAAGGCTAAAACACACTACCAAATGCCTCTATTATCAAAATCTCTACCTGTTTTAGAGATTTAGAGAATTAGAGGCAAAAAGTAGTGATGCAAAATAGGGGCTTAGTTTAAATCTACATCTTCTAAAGAGTGGTACACTCTTTTATCACTGTGGTTGTAAAATTGAAAGTAACGAAACCACACTTTAGGTGCAATATTGCTACATCTGTCATTCTCCAATTCAATTCGAAAATTTGAATGGTCTGAATCTCTACACCTAGCAACCAAAAGCACATTTAAACGAAAAAAATTTGCAAATTTCATATTTGTCTTGTAAACCATGTCCTACAAATGAGAGCCATTCAAATGGTTTAGTTGTTGCTAGAAATATATGGGGGAAACAGATAATTATCATTACAAAAAAATGTCCTTAATCGTTATCAAAATGGTCCTTAATCAATTATTAATTTACTCTTTCTTGAACGGTAGAATGCATTTGATACAAAATACAAAAATTGATGAGTCGCGACAATATCTTTTGTTAGGTAATATTGGGCACAATGGACTGCAGTTCATGAATCCCAAGAAGGACAAGTCTGCCAACTTCCATCCTAATATCAAAATATCTCCCCATAAAGTCTCTCTGCCAACCAAACTTGCGGTAGCGCAGTTGGCCAGTGTAAGGTTTATTTTGAGTGTTGGCTGATTCAATGGGAAATGGAAAAAATCGGGAATTGCATTAATAATGCATACTGCCCAGATTAAAGATTAAAGAAGAAAAATATAGAAAATAGAAGTTACTATGGACGTCGAGCGAATGCTCCACCCCTACTCGAGTGGACCCACACAAAATGTCAAGCGCTCAAGCTCATCCATCCCACGCTCAACCTGGATACACGAGGAGCAAGTTTTCCGAAGACAGAACCTCATGCGCTAGAGCGAACCCATCCTGCGCTCGAACAGGCCATATGCACGAAATTAGAATTCAGAAACACTTCCTAACTTCTATCAAATTACTTATTTTAGTCTTACTTACTCTACAAGTCCTGAGGCAAGAACCAAAGCCTATATATAGCCTTCCTCTTTCAATTCTAAGGTACCTCTCTCCCATCCAAAACCTAGAGATCAATTGAGAGATTGTTTCTCCACCAAAACTTCATCAAGTTGTTGTGTTGAAGGCCCAGAGTCTCTGGAGTTCTTTTTGCTACTATTTCGCAATATAATCATCTTGAAGAAGCATTTAAGGTAGTTGGTTCAAGCACAGTGAAGGTGTATGGCGAGTAGTCGGCAAGATAAAAGCAGTCCTTAGGTTGAGTTGCAACTGGAAAAGTGTTGTGAGTACTTCTTGTAACTTTCAATTTATAGTGCTTGGTTTCGTCTGTTGGCCAAGACGATAAGGCCCGTGGTTTTTTTTCCAAATAGGGTTTTCCATGTATACATCGTGTCTCTCCTTCTCTTTGTGATGATTGCTTTTAATTGGACTTAGGGTTAATCACTACTTTAATCACTGGTCTGGAAATCTAGTACAGAATTTGTTTAGAGGGATATACTCCTGTGTTAAGGCCCAATTTTCAGTTGATATCAGAGCGGTTGCACTAAGTTATTGTGTGATCTATAAATCAGTGTTTACTTATGGATTTCAATAGAGAATGAACGTCTACTACCAATCGCCCACTCTTAGACATAACCAATTATGCTTACTGGAAAGTAATGATGATTGCATTCCTTAGGGCTACAGAGATCAGGTCTAGGACATAGTAGTGGAGGGGTATTCTGACCCCATCATGGTTGTAAATGGTCAAAGAAACCTCAAACTCAAAGCCCAATGGACTGATGCTAAAAAGACCAAGTCTAATTGCAATAATAAGTCCATTAATGCAATTTACAACGGAGTAACCCTTGCAAGATTTCATAGGATTTCCGCATGCCCTAATGCCGAGGTGGCATGGGATTTGCTAAGGATAGTTCATGAGGGAACTGACACTGTCAAGGAAACCAAATTCTAAAACTTGACAACCGCTTTTGAGACGATATAGATGAGAAATTCTAAAACTTTTGATTAGTTCAATTCCAATCTAAGTAAAATTGTGAACTCAAGTTTTAATTTATGAGAACCTATACCTCAACCCAAGATTGTAAAGAAAATATTGAGGTCTCTCCTAGAAAGATTTCGTCCAAAGGTAGTTCCCATTAAGGAGTACCAAGATCTAAATTTCCTTAGTGTAGAAGAATTAGTTGGAAATTTACAAACCTATGAAGCCAGTCATTGTCAGAGTAAGAATGGTAAGGAAATTGCACTTAAGTCTTCCATATCTACGGAGGATGATTCTAAATTGGATTGTGACTCGTATGATGCGGAGTTTGAAAAACACTTCGTAAGAAAATTCAGAAAGATATGGAAGAATAAAAAGGCTATGAATGACTCACAGAACCCGAAGGCACCCTGAAAGACCAAATTTGTGCCTAAATCTGAAAAGAACCCATCAAAAGGGTCCTCTAAGCCTGTTCAATGCTATAAGTGTCAAGGTTATGGTCACACTACTGCAAAGTGTGCCAATAGAAAAGAAAAGAACAAAGGTAAGGCCCTTGATGTTTCTTGGGAAGAGGATACAAATGAAGATAAAAGTGAACCTAAGTCTCCTACTAATGGGTCAGGAAAATTCGTTACTTTTACGGCACTCTAATGTTTCATTTGTGTATGAATCTAAGTCAGACGAAGAATTAGATCTTAATGATTTTTCTAACCAAGAACGGGATGTCAAGGAAGACTACAAGAGATTACTCAAGAATCTATCAGGATGGCAAAGACAATTGAGAAATGAGCCTTGAAGCTTAAGGCAATGGAAGCAAACAATGCCTCTCTGCAAGCTACCTTGGAAGACATAAAACCTAAGGTAAAACAGTTAGAAAAACAACGATTAATTTTGTCTAACAATTTAATTGCTCTAGGGAAAGAGAATGAGCTTCTAAAGGAACAAGTGCTGAGAGCTAAAACTGAATTGGACAGTTTGCAAAACGAGCTGAGCATGTGTAAATCTAAAAAGGACGACTTGGCTGGAAAACTGAAAGTGGCTCTCACCAAACTGGATTCCTCCAAAGCATCAATCAAGCAGATGAATACTGGGTCTAAGAAAATTGATGAGGTCCTTGGAAGGCAAAAGACTGACAAGTCGAAATCTGGAATTGGCTACAATAAAGGTAAATCTGTATTTGTTTGTGGACCTACTGTGTACTCCATGACACCCATAATTCACAATGCTCAACCTAGAAAATATGTGAATGCTAATTATAAGAATGTGCAAAAGCCTAAATCTACACCCACTTGTCACTTTTGTGGGATCAAAGGCACATTAGACCACACTGCACTAAGATGATAAATCATATGAGAAATCGGCAAAGGAAGAAGTATGACTTTCCTCAACGGGTCAAGACAAAGTCTATCTAAATTCGTAAGTCTAACTTGTGCTATAATGTGGTTCGCACTGCACTTACAAAAATCAATTGAGAATGCTAAGGTTGATCCCCCTCTCCATAAGCCCCTAGGCATTGGCCTACAAATTCCCCCCCACCCCGCCCAAAAAAAAAAAAAAACACCCACACCCACTCAATTTGCACACCCTCTGTCTCTACACCCACCACTAGACTTAAAGCTTATAAAATTCATTATCTACAAACAACACCCCCACCCCCCTAAACTACCCTAACCTCAACTCCCTCTTTTCTCACTACAATCCCCTTCCTCCCCCTTACTCTATTGTCCCTTACCCTCCCACTCAATCTCTTCTCGCTCCCGGTATGCTCTCTCTCTCTCCATCTCTCTTTCATGTTTTGTTGTAGTTTTTTAGAATTTTTTTGGTTGTTAGAGGCCTTCTATGGTAGTTGGATTGGCCTGAAAATGGGTTGAAGGGGTCAGAGAGAGCCCCTCTCTCTCACTCCCTCTCCCTCGACCCCCTTTTTTTTGTTTCGTGTATGTTCCGCCACTAAGGTCTGAACATAATTAAACTGTTCAGCCTGAGTGTCTGAACAGTTTAAATCTGTTCGACAACTCAAGGCTAAATAGATCGTGACACAACTGCTTCAAAGTGACAAAAAAAACTTCCCTAAATGCACATTCTTGCTGCTAAAATTATCACAAACCACGATTTGCTTGTCCATTGCTCAAGAATGATCAATCAAAAGAAGAGGGGATATGACAAAACAAGTCAAAACAAGTCATCATCCTAGTAGTTCATTTCCTAATTTCTTTTGATTCTATTTCCCTAAAAGGAAACATTATTTTATACTCATTTCTTAGAGTTAACCTTAAATCTATATTCAGTTTTAACTACTAATGGTATGAATCCTATGAATTCAATTCCTTTGTATTTTAATACAAGCAAATAGGCCCTTGAGTTTCACATAAGCTACAGTTGCTCAATTCTTTCCCATTACCAGTTAGTTATCAAAGTCTTAAATAGATTTGAAACACTGCATGGAAACAAACTAGCTGGACATAAATTCTGTTCAAACAATTGAGTCAAATGGGTTTGTTTGTTTGCATGGAATTGAAATACAAAGTAGTGGATTCTAGTCGTACTATTTGTTTGCATAGATATGAATATTTATGTACATTAAAAATATCCACATTTCATAAATTTATACACACACACACACATATATATGCATATACATTATGGTAAAGGCGATAAGCACGCATACATAATAATATAATTTATATATTTTTTACTGAAATATATAATATATATCATACATATTAATGAACAGAGAACCCAGCCGGATCTTGCCCTTAAGGTGGCGAGCTTTTCAAAATTGTCCTACCCTATCCTCAAACTTTAGGACAAATTTTTTTTTTTTTAAAAAAAAAAGCCCTCTTTTTACAAGCTTTAGCGTGCTGGGCCACACACTTCCACGTTTACACCATAGGGTCAACTTTCCTCGAGGATCATTTGGATCTTCATAAAATCATGTTAAGGTATTTTTACACAAATGATATTTCATGCATTTGGACATCTAGAAATTATTTGTTTGCATTATAATACATATAAATTAAATACATAGATTTCATACCATAAGTGGTTAAAACTTCAAATGACCTTTCCTCTTGAGAAATAGAATCAAAAGAAAATAGGAAATGAAACTTTTTATTCTATTTCCCTAAAATGAAACATTATTCGATGCTCATTTTTCAAAATTAACATTTAATCTTCATTTTAACTACTAATGGTATAAATCCTATGAATTCAATTTCTATGTATTTTAATGCAAGCAGGCCCTTGAGTTTCACATACGCTACAGTTGTTTGGCTCTTTCCAATTATCAGTTAGTTATCAAAGTCATAAATAGATTTTAAACACTGCATGGAAAGAAACCGGCTCGTCATAAATTCTTGTCAAGATTAATGTGGAGTTGGCAATCATATATGAAATGAAACTATAATTGGGTGATTTTTCCAAACATTACTCATCCAAACTTGACCAAGCCATTTAGCTCCATAGTCACCTAGTCATGTTAAGTAAAACGATTCTGACCAAGTAGCTAGATGACCTACCGAGTGTTTAAACCATGATTCAGATGGGACAAATATATTTTAACCATAATGCGAACTGAACCTGTTTAAAAATGAATCCAGTGCCACTGCAAGCACAAGTTATGAGATGGATGCTATACCACTGCTGGATGCAAAGTAGAGTGTGCCAATGGAGAAGGAGATTTAGAGTTTTGGCATAAAAATAAGAGATTTTCACAAAAAGGGCCCTATATTTTCATAAAACCTCAAAACACCCCTGTACTTTTTGTTTTTACTTAAGCATCCCTTGACTGACTGCCAAACGCAAGGAAAACAAACCAGCTGTTTCCACCTTCCCTTTTTGTCATGCTTTCCCATTTTAACCCTTGGTTAAGAGTTTTTTACGAATGGAGTTGCCCCTTCTTTGCAAGACATTAGTTGCAGGAAGATACCAAAAACAAACTCCATTGCATTCTAGATTTTTTCTTCCCACATATTTTTCATCTCTCCAAAAACACACCTTCCTCATCAATTCCACAATGTTAAGCAATCTCAAATAATAGGAAAAGAAAATATCTAAGGAATGAAAAGTATGGCCATATATAAAAGGTTGATATCTAAAATAATAGGATCTGAGATCTTTTCAAAGTTGGCTAGTATTCTGTATTGGAGTGGGCCGGAGCAGTGACCCTTATTCTTGATTATTAGGATCAAGCAATAAGATTGGATTGCTTAACACTCGCTAACCCAATATAGCTTTGATGTTGAAGAACAAACCCATGTATCGTATCAAAAGCCGCCGTATCGCGGCTTCTGCACCCAACTAAAGCACATCGTCGCATTGGCCAAAATGTGGGAGTAGAGGAGCAATAATGAGGCTTTCATCACCTATATATAACTCTCTCATATTTGTGGCTGTACGTCTATGTGTATTAGAAGTTGTGCTATAAGTCCTCAAGAGTTACATTGGAGCCCACCTTCCATGGACATTTGGAACCCATCATTGTAATTTATAGGCAACGCCCACACTCATTGTACCTTCTTGTAAAACCAAAGAACCTTAGTTACCAAATCAGTGGTTGGCTCATAGGGCCTCTGGGAGATCTTATGAGTAGTACTTCTTTTAGAGGTGAGAAAGAAGATCATGTTAAAATGGTCATTTGAACATTTAAATAAATGCAAGGGTAAAATGGGAAAGCATAACAAATAGGGATAGTGGAAACGGCTTGTTTGTTTTCCTTGTGTTTGACCGTTAGTCAAGGGATGCTTAAGTAAAAACAAAAAACTCGGGTGTTTTTGCGGTTTCATGAAAAGATAAGAGGCTTTTTTGTTAAAAAAAAAAAAAAAAAGCTCTTAAAATAAAGGTGCTAGTACAATTTCTTATTGGTAATTTGGATTTGAGAAGAAAAGGTGGGGGCAAATTGGGAGGGGGGCAATGATCACTTCAAATGTATATATCATTGGACGTCTGTAACTTTCTCTTTTCTGCATATAGTTTCTATATAGTTCCTGCTTCTCTCTGTGTTTTTTTTAATGGTTCCTGTTTCTCCGTTCTCGAAATTAAGTTCTCTTTACCTACAAAAATGAAGAGAGAGTTTCCTGCGCGATGAGTTCTATCAATCAAATAATAAAATAGAAATTCAGGGTACGCACTGGACTTGTATAACAGATACTGTTTTAACAGGAATGCTGGAACAGAACCAAACCGCTAATCTCACCGCAATACAACCATTCAGTACCTCTTATTAGAGAAATGAAAGATTTTATAAGGCTACAGTCCCACTGGAAAAAGCTGGAGACCGATGCATAAGAGAAGTTCTGACCTTTCAAAACTGCAATTTGGAAAATGAAGAGAAAGGAATGGATGGAAGAAAAGTCAAATCATGAGAGCAAAATTTTTTGGAGCATAACACCTTCATGGTTCCAACATTGCCGATGAAGAGTAAAGGCAATTTTTAAGGGTTTCAGGAACTGGCTGAGAACACTGTTCTAGTAACTTAATCAACGGCCCAGCTGAAAGAACATCCGCCTCGTGGAGGAAGATATGCATCGCACCGTCAACTGAATGGCGTGCCATTGTGGCGAGGATTCCTGTGTAGTCATCGATTGATGGGAAATCAACAAATATAACGATTTCAAATTCCTCAATGTTCTGACACATGCTAATGTGATCTTTATCCATCACTGAGACTGACACTCCCTTCTCACTGCAAATTTGCATGAACCATTTCAGATGAAGTGTTAAAAGATATTCAACATGGTTACAAAAAAAAAAAAAAAAAAAAAAAAGATATTCAACATGGGTTGTATATATGAATGGAATCCAGGTGTCCGCTGCTAGGAGGATTAGGACCATTTCTAATGATAGGAGGATTCTCAAAAACTATGGACATGAGATCTATGGAATCCATTCTAGAGTTACATGAAACAACCAATTGCAAGAATACCTTGGAATCCTCTCTTTCAAGGCACAAGCAAATTTAATTACCTACTGAGATTGATACAGCTTGCAACTCCTTGAGAATCATCAGTCCGAATGGAATTTGATGTGTAGAAGCCATCAGCACTAAGAGAGGCAGACAACGCCTGAGCCTTGTCGGTTGTTCCTGTTATAAAGAGAGCCTTAAGAAGCCAAGAACATTCCCTGACATTGCATGCGTGGTTTAAAATATGAACAGCCTGCAATTTCAAAAGGTAAAGATATGAAATAAAAGGCCCAATTAGCAGAATTTAAAACACCAAAATCATTATTACAACAATCTACAATGTTTTCCATTATTACAAAAATATAAATAAATAAATGAAATTAAAAATAAAAAAAAAACACTGATGTCATTATGCTATCTTCTTTTTTTTTTACTTCATAAGCACTTGTTAAGTTGAAGCAGAACCTTGATGATTTGTATTTTATTTTAAATTGATTTAAGGAAAATAAAAAATTTTAAAAATAGCAACTAGTTTCATTTCATAGTAACATTGATATCTTAAATATATTTTAACTATTCACAAAAATGTTATTGATGATATATTAATATAAATACCATTAAAAAAGATATTATTAATACGATGGTACCATAGTATTATTTGTCACAAGATTGATGCTGTTATGGAAGGAATATACATGACTTTTATAAATAATTTTGAACTTTTTTTGAATGTCGGTAATTTGAACTTTGCACGTGAATAATTGATCATGGCTCCAAGGAACGATATTGTGAGAGAACCACCGGTAACTTTCTCATGAAAATTTTCCAGAAGTTTATCTTCCCAGTAAACAGTAACCTACATATGAGAAACCAACCAGTTCCACAACTTTCAAATACAAAAGAGTGATAGTAATATTAGTCACACTACTACTGATGCTCATAAATACACATACCTTTGATACGTTTTCTCCTTCTGAGGTGTACAGATGCACGCATTGAGAGATGCATGCACTTTGAGTACTTATAGAATTATTAAGTGACAAACGTGACACAGGCCGCCTCATGAGATTTTTCACCAGTGAAGTAGAAATGTCTCCGGAGCAGTCACTGAAGATAACCATCTGAGGGTCTCCAGAAACACATTGCCTAATGGATTTTATTGTTTCTAAAAGACCATCATTAACAAAATTTTCCAGCCCATCAAAAACCTGATAAGGAGTGAAAAACCAAATCAGGAGCAGATGACAAAGGCCACTTTGATTAAGAAAAGGGAACGAGCTAAAAACTAAATTAATAAAACTTCAGATATCAGAGCAATTAGAACTACGTATATCAGAGCAATTAGAAGGCTATGATCTGAGATCTCCAATGAGGAAAAGAAACTGAGGTCAACTTTCAAAATTAAAGAAAGAGATCAGCCAAGTAAAGTTGATAAAAGAAACAAATAAGGGGCAACTGAACTTTATGTGAAGAAGAGAATGGAGGAAAACAACATTGGCATATCAGTTCATTGGCAAACAGTAGATTTAGCTAATTGCAGCACCTATAACTGGGATCCCACAGTAATTGGATTTTAGAAATGAGTGTTCGGGATGTTCTCCCAAGTGATATTTTTCTTTAAATACCTATATATCACAAAATGGTGATGAACATTTGAGGTTTTTTCAGATAGATCAGTTCCTCAATATAAGTTCACTAGTTCATCCTGTAAAATAATGGTTCTTATTCAAGTAGCTGAAGTGTTTTAAAAGATAAGAGACAGACAAAAAAGTCATTTTTTCAAAAAAGAAAATTAAAAAGGTTCTTCAGGAGGAGAGAAACAGCCAAAAGGCCCAACAACACAAATAAAGATCATGACGTGAATAAAGTTTAGTTCTATCCACATATGGGGGTTCTAAAGGCTGCATGACATTTGAACTTCCAGCCATTCTATTTCCCTCCCTCTAGCTTTTCCATGGATTCTAAGGGTCAGAAGTTCCATTAAACGATTAAATGGGAGCTTCAGAGCTCCACTGATTGCTTTGGCTGTGGATTTGGTGGAGTTTGGCTGACAAGGGGGTTGAAGATGCAGTTGAGTGGTTTCGCAAGAATGGTTGGTGATGGGTTGACGGTTCGGGGAGCAGCAGGGGTTGTTCATTGTTGAGGATTATGCAGGGAAGTAGGCTTGCTGGTTGGGATCTTGCCGGGGACAGTGGAATGGATGGGCCTATGAGGGTTCAGGCCTATGGAAGTTGGGGATCTGGACGGGATTTCGGATCTTTTTATCTGAATGGGGTTTTGGGTTTTGGGTTATGGTTTGAGGGTTAGAGAGATCTAGGGTTGGGGTTGGGGTTGAAGAAGCAAAGGATCTGGGGTCTGATTGGGTTCGGCTGAGGTGGTTTATGGTTCAGACGGGGCTTGGGGTTGGAGGACTCGGATTTGGGATAAGGTTTAGGTAGATGAAATTATGGTTTGGTTTAGGTTTCTAGGAAATGAGGAAAAATTGGGTTTATGGTTTCGGGAATTTGGGTGAATTATAAGGATTCGGGGTTTAGGATTGTTGGGGATTTAACAGCAATTTCAGTTTAGGGTTTGAGGGTGATGCAGTCCGATCCCTATCCAAGAGAGGGACCCGCAAGCATTGATGGACCTAGCTGATAGGGTCCACTTGTGCCTCACATTTTATGATTTTCTAGATTAGTAATATTGCTTAATAGGATTGCTTTCTAAATTATATGCTGGTTGGGATTAGATATTTCCTTATTGCTTATTTAGGAATAATGCTACTCTATATATACAAAGGATACCCTATTGTAATGCTTCTGCTTAGTTTCAATCAACTGATTTCTCTGAGTTTGCTCATGTGAGTTTATGGATTTTCTTATGGTTTTTTTTGTGCCCTAGTGGCTGGAATCCTCTTGGATTCGATCAATCCTTCGGGAAATTGATCTATCAACCCGATCGTGGATCTTTGGCAGCATCAGAGGGTTGGAAGTGATTGGGTGGATCTAAATTCAGAAGGGGTGCGGAATGGGTTCTTGGGTTTAGTTGTGACAGACTTGAGTTTTGATGGGTTCATCAAGTTTGGCTTAGGATTTTATCGGCTACAGCAGGGGTATTGGGTTTGTGGAGTAGGGTGTAAGACCGACCCCAACCCTAATTAATTGTGTTTTAGTGTAATTAAGTATGTACTAAAGCTAGTTTGGTAGGTTTATGGGTATGATTAGCGGTTTAATTGATCTGGGTGAGATTAGACAGCGTTTAGTACTTTGGAGGTCCCTTTTGTAAATTTGGTTAAGTGTGGGGTATTTTGGTAATTTAAGAAGTAGATCAATAGTGAGTTCATTGGATAGAGGGAATTATTTGGTGAAACTTTTGTTAAGCATGTCGGTCTGTTCAATGCCTAGAAAATCCCAAATTTTCGTTAGAGTGTTCACCAAGTGTTAAGAGAGAATGGCATTGCTATAATTTTGAGAAGAGAGAAGGTGGGAGAAAGGGTATAGGGATAGGGGTTTATGGATTTAAAGTTTTCAGTTGGTTGTCTCACCTTGGCAGAGGGAGAGGGGTTGCAGAGATAGAAAAGATGAGGGGGGAGAGAGAGGGAAGGAAAGAGGACAATATGAGGGCCCCCACATTTATCTCTCATAGTTAGGTGAAAGATGCTCTCATAGGAGCATCTCCCTATATATATATATATATATATATATAGAGAGAGAGAGAGAGAGAGAGAGAGAGAGAGAGCATTCACTAAATAAAATTTAAAGGAAAAAGGAAAGAATGAAATGCGAAAAATATGAATTGCTTGAGATAACCAAGACTCAAATGTGGCTATGATACTGTAAGGTAAAGCATATTATCATGAGGGCCAAGTACGATGTGAAGGGTACATTAGCAGCCTAGAATCAAGCGTAGCACCTTACCAATAATGAGACACTGGATATGTCAATAGCCCTTAAAGAAACAAGCTCCAAAAGCCGTTCTGGAGTAGATACAAGAAACTCGGGCTCACAACTCTTTAACCTGTAAAACACTAAATTATGAGTTTGAAATGACGACATGGTTATCGTCAACATGGCAACTAAATTGCACCCTGCATCTTCTCCATAGGACAAGAGTAGAAGTAAAGCTCACACTTAAGCTGAGCAAGACAATCACAACAAAGTCCCATAGGCATGGCCATCCAGAAATTCATACAAATATGATTGCAAACAAACATATTGAGAACATAGGCATACCCATTGAGCACATAGGCATACCCAATTGTGTATTATAGGAAACATAAGTCGGCATTCACAATAATAGTTTTCCAAATTCTGTTCCAGTGGCATGACCAAACAACACCAATTACCGGGTCTAGCCAACCAAACAAGTTAAAAGGGTCAACCAGGAAATTTAGTAAATCAGTTTCTATATATTTTCTTATAAAAATATAAACACTCGTAAAATCGATCAAGAAAAATGCACAAACATCCATAATAACTAAAATATCAAGAAATTAAAAAAATCTACACCAAATTTTATTTGAATTGTAATTTCAATTTAAAATTTTCAGTTACATATATTTAACATCTATCATTTTACTCATCTACAATCTATCAAAGCAATTGAAAGAAAATAGGAGGCTAGAGAGATCGTATTTTAATTGGACCTCCCCATATATAATATGCATATGAGTGATTACAGTCAGTCATCACCTTCCCGTCATTAGGGAAATTACAAGCAATCACTTTAATTAGGGAGTTCACAATCAATTCCAATTAATATAATCTTTCTGAATTATCTACACTGGAGTTGCGCAAAATTATTGGATTCCTCAACAATTAGAATGATAATCCTAAGGACTAGATCTAATACAAAGAAACCCCCCGGGCCTTTTGTCTCTCTAAATTGATGTCAGGGAATCATCAAGCATGAATTTGCATGTGAGGAATTGATGATGGCATAGGTCAATGCCTTGGTCAAGATATCATCATTCTGAAGTTTTGAGGGAACATATAGGAGAGTAATGATGTTATGACCAAAGGCCTCGCATATAAAGTGACAGTCAGCCTTGCTATGTCTAGTACATTCATGGAAAACAAGATTGGAAACAATCTAAATAGTACTTGTATTTAGGGGGGTTCATAGGCGGGGTCAAGCACCAGTAAGGCATATCCGGGCCCACTTGAGTTCGGAAAGACAAGCCCATATCCAACCCAAGCTCGACAAACCGCGTCTGGACCGAGCACAGCCCGCCTCAAACATGTCAGGCCGACACCTGCCCATTTAGTCGATCAGGTTGGGCTAGGTCGGGCCTTCTATCACTTGTTTGGGCAAATTAATCACTAAACCACAATCACTACTTACACGATACTGGTCGGACCATGGTTCAGACTTTCTGTTACTTAATTCAAGCTCAGCCCAAATATTAAATGGGCCCAAATTTTAGATCCAGTCCCCACCCAAGTACCACACCCAACCCATAGTGAGCTAGAACTGGTTCAGGCCCAAGCTGACCTGGCCCATGAACCCCATACTTGAAGCTAAAGAATATCGGAGCAAGTTGAGGACATAGCATGGTATTCAGCTTCAATGGAGGACTTGAAAAATCGATCTCATTATTAACGTTTTCACGAAATCAATGAATTACCCAAATACATACACCATCCTGTGTTTGACCCACAATTATTAGTGCATATGACCAAATTAGCATCACAAAAAGCAGTGAGTCGAAGATTTTAGAACATCTTAAAAATCCAATTCAACAAGCATTTAAGAAGGACTAGTTGCTACTTGAAGGAAACTAAAGCCTGTCTTCTATCAAATCAACAGTTCCTTGCAACAAAGTTAAAAATGCATTCAATTAATGCATGCACATCTATGCCACATGAATTTTTTAACTGAGCATCGACCCATGTCAAACATGCCTCAGACATTAACACTGTCAACATTACTAATATAAATAATGTTTTCTGAGATGAAAAAATATCATTGCAAGTTTTCTTGCTTTGAAATCTAATTAGAATATTGAATAATAATTACATGTTTATCAAGAGTAAGATTTGTGCATAATTTTGTATAGGTGCCGTATTTTCAGATTATCTTTACCAAAAATAAATACCTATTTAATGTGCCAAAAATCCATAATCATATTTTTTTATAATTTTCCTGATCGATGCCCCAACAGTAAAGGAATCCAACACGTACCTCAACCTATGCAACTTCGATGCTCATGAAAGTTAGAATTTGACAAAATAGATAGAAACAATTTCATGTTACCACAAATCAAGTACTTCTGACAAAAGCATAAGTTTTCTTATCAGCACATAGACTTTTTGTTTCTTTTCTTTTTTAACAGAACGGAGACAAAAGAATCATGTCAATGGTTAATATTATAAAAATAATAATAAAAAAAATTAAAAAAAAGGGAATCACATGAATGGCAAAGAATTAAAGACATTTGGCATAACACTGATACGAATGAGGTTTTCGAAAAGTCTCTTAGTATAGTGAAAATCATGTGTATCCATAAAAAAATGACTTGCAAATTTATAGAAACAGAATGTGATCTTAGACAATCTCCGTGCCATATCAAAATAACAAATTTTGCAAATAAGGAACAAGTGGAGCCATATATCAATAGATTAATTGACTATAGCCAAAATAGGTATGCCTCATCTAGACTTCATTTCTTGGTTAGGATTATGGCTCTGATTTTCAGTTTAAACATCGACTCCATTTCTTCATTATTCCCATTTTGCTAAACTTTGCTATCAGTGAATTCCCAATAAATGCACATAGCTTTTCAGTCAAATACTGGCTAGGGGTAAAGAATCTGAGAAGCACTCACCCAAGAACCTGGTGATCTAATGAGGCACCAGGATGTAAGCTCACTGTATGGATTCCAAGACCCTTGAGTGGTTTGCACACAGACCGTACCTGGCAACAATATTATGTAATGTGGTGAAGCATGGACAAACTAAATGAATACTAATGTCAGAATCATCATTACAAAATGAGGAGAATAATAATATTAAATAAATAAGAGCTGACTGATACTGACACTAGGAAGACAAGAAAATGTTGAGATAAAGCAACTGTCATAAACATGAAGGGCAGATGAAGAACAAGTGAAAAGCCAAATACAGAAACCTTTAGTCATTTAATGTTAATTGCAAACAATTAAAAAAATTGCAAAGATCCAAGAGAAGTAAAGCAAAGAGACATTTACAAAAATGGTGACTTTTAACAGAAGCAAGATGAAAGTAACTGCTCTTTCAATTTTTTTTTTTTTATTTATTTTTTTTTTTTTTTAGAACTGTAAACTCTTTCTAGTTTTGGCATAAGAATAGTACCAAAGGGAGAAGTATTGGCTGAATTATTGCCCTAAAACTTTGACAGATGAAAAACAAGTTAAAAGAGTGTGTGAACAACCCAAGAGATGCAAACTAGAAAATTTGGTAAAATGGAAACTTTCGAGGGAAGTAAAGAAAATGACAACCAATATGACACTGATACATGGCCATGACCTAATAGGCCCGTTGCTGTAGTTGGTTTCCTAGTGGGCTGTTTTTTTGTTAGTTATGTTAGTGTAGTGCTCTTATACTGTTTCCTTCGGTGATCTCCTTGTTTCATGATAATATTTTCTCTATTACTGATACTAAAAAAAAATGCGAACAATGAGATATATACAACAAGTACCCACAAGATTTAATTTTAACAATTTGACTTTTAATAAAAGAAGCCCACACCATGAAATTAACTAGTGTTCTTACACAAAATGTCACTTTGCTTCTTTATACCATTTCGAAATTTAAAAATTTTCTAATAACATCCCATTCAAACATTTTTCTATATATAAAAAAAATCAATACAACTATGTCTGATGATGGACTTAAATGTAAGCAAATCAATACAACTTTATGTGATGATGAACCCACTAGAGCAGAATAATTAAAATGGTATTCTACAAGAATCCATGCTTTATCAAATACCACTATGATGTCAACATGTCTGAGCGACAAAAAAAAAAAATTTAATATATAAAAAAATTTAAATATGATAGTTTCTATATAAAAAATATCGAGGCACAAAAGATATATAAGAGAGTTAAAATATATTATTTTCCTATTAGGGGCTGGTTTGGAGAGAGTTGGTTGGGTCAAGGTGGATATGATTTTCCTATCTACAATTTTCACAAAGAAATATTTATAAAATATACTAAATATAGAAAAATAAAATTTTAAATAATATCATTAAAAAAAGCTAAGAAATTCTTCAAAACACTAAAAATTATTTTTATCTATAAAATTGTAATTTTTTGAAATGAGAAATAATAAATCGAACAATAACAACTATTTCATGGCCTCTTGTATCTAAAACTCTGATGAAATTATTATGAAACTTATTGTAAATCAAGCCCCAAAATTACCCAAAAATATCAAAGAAATAAGAAAATATATAAAGCCTAAATCCATTCAAATAGACAACAAATCAATCAAATAATAAAGTAACTATAAATAAATCTACTAGAAAAAAAATGTACACCAGTCCATCGATCCCAACAAACGACTAAACAAAGCAACTAAGTAGAGACCCAAAAAGAAAACCACCACCATCATCTTAGAAGCCTTATCCCATCTCACAAATAACGTAGAATCGATTAGGAACAATAAGTCTCTTCCTCTTTTATATCACTTAAAAGGAGAAAAAATAGAGAAAAATGAAAACCAAAACCAAGGTTACTTTTTTGACGAATGAAAACTAACTTAATCTTGTGCTTCAAATCGCTTCAAATCTAACTTAAAGGAAAGAGCATTATGTAAGGTATGAAAAAGCCAGGTCCAGAAGAGCATATTCTTCTTTCAGCCAGATCCAGAGAGAAAAACCTTTAATATAAAGGAAACAGCATGATGAAAATCCATGCAAAAGAGTTCGATCAAAATCCACTCCAATTGTCTTCCATCTCATTACAAACTATTTGATTTCTACTCACTATTGCAACCTTGAGTTAGTGATTTTGAAGTCTTCTTGTCAATTAAAAAATATATATACTGCAAACCCGTAAATCTGCAGGTTTACAGGCTATGCGCTCTTTGATTGGACAATTGATCAACGATTGGATTCTCTCACTCGCTCTTCTTCTTTGTCCTCTTTAAGTCAGATTACCCACTTTTGAAATTAAAATTAAAAAATAAATATTGATAAGGATATAAGCAGTAAGAGATAAGATGTGAGTTGTTGAGATTCTTTAAAAAGTTATAAGCACATAAGATATTCTGGTAACGAAATCAAAAGGCATTAGTTTTCCGTATTCACATGATATGACCAATGAGGCACACCTTTCATATATAATAAAAAGTTTTAAATTTTAAAATAAAAGTATTTAGATGAATTGTAAAATATAATACAACAAAGAAAGACATTTTATTTTCAGCGTTGGCATGGGCTATTTAATAGTATAGAATATGTTATTATTATTGAAATTAGAAATATATATATATGCTTGAATATATCCACTTAAGAAATAGATGTATATATATATATATATATACGATAAAATTCTAAGAATAATCAAAGTAACAGAGAAAGCATGAAGCACTTGATAAAAACATAATAAAACAAACTCGAATAGGTAAGTCTAAAGCCACTTAAGGGAAGAAAAATATTGAGGCTGGTACCTCTGATATGGAATGACTCAATGCACCTCTGTTTGGCGTCACAATCTAATTATTAGAAATCTCTGCTATTTTCTTCTTATTAATAACCAAAGAGCCCTTTCGTTTAGAAGATGAATTATCTTACCCAACCCAATTCTACTCAGCAATTATTCCATGAATCAAAAAAAAACCACTCATGCACCTATGGCCCAGAACCAGATTAAAAATAAAAAGAAGACAGAAGTAACAAAATTCTCAAATTAGTTATCTCTAAAATCCGAATGGGTTAAGTTTGAGTTCAAATTCGAATTGGTGAGAGTTGTATAATAATAGGAAAAAGCATGAGTATCCCCTAAATAATAGGGTGTGAGCTGTGTGTGGCAATTTGGAAACATTGTAGTTTCCTGTACTCATAATGATTTGGATCTTTTAGATCTCTCCTAGATTTGGGCGGTGCTTTGTTTCAATTTTAGGAAAGATTTCAAGTTTAAATAAAAATGAGATTGCTACAGGTTAAGAACGATTCCCAAATTTAAATGAAGATTATTAAAGGAGGCCCATGCAAAGGTTAAATACTAATGCAAAAAATAAATTATTGAACCTATTCTGATAGCTTAAATGGAAGGAGGAAATCTTGGTTTTTAAGATCGTTTCGGGATTAGATTGTATATGTACACACTGCAAAGAAAAAAATTTAAGAGTTCATTTTTAACGTCCTTATTTTTAGGAATTAGATTGGAAAACTTCCTTGTAAAGATATAAGTCTTTTGGAGAATCGGCAAAATTAATTAGTCTATACAAAATGAGTCCGGATAACCTTTCTATTTAAACTCTTTAAAATCTATCCCTCAAGTCAAAATCGGGGTCAAAATTAAAATCAAAATTGAGCTCCAATTTCGTAATCAATTACAAAACGAACTCTATCCCTTTAATATATAATAATGGGAAAACAAAACCCTGAAATCAAAATCTCCTAATGACATTAGAAAACAAACCTAATGACAACTCATTGAAGAAATAAATAAAGAAGCAAAATCCTAGACTTCACCGGGTCCTACAGTGGGCCACGGGCCTTGCTACTTCGGCCAGAGGCCACGCATCACATTAAGGGTACGCTCCGTATAAACGAGTGTCTTTAAGGACGTAGATTTTAATACTAGGAAGGCACAAGCAAAATGTGAGGTGCTAATTTTCATAACAGATAAGTAAATGGATTTAGGGATAACTAAGTTCTGATGATGAAAATCTAAGCAAAGAAATAGAAATAAAATCCAAAAACAAGGAAATTTATAAAAAGTAAGAGTCTGAAAAAAACCAATGGTATCAGTGCGAACCTTAATAGCTTTATCCTGAGATGGCACAACAAATAAAAGAAAAGGGCTGCCGATTATTTGACCATCTTTCTCCTTTCTTGTAAAAACATCAGCAGCAGTAGAAACCAGCCACGCTATCTGCTCTCTGCTAGAACAAGCTCCAGTTGTCTCCAGAATATCTGATCCTACTGAACATAATTTCCAGAACTCAACTCCCCATACATTAGCTAACAATGGCCTTACAAGTTTCCCATCAAAGGTACCTTCATGCGTCCATGAATTCTGTATTGCATTCAAGCACAAGATAAGAAACTTTGAAACACAATCTGTGCTTCCATGGGACCCTTGTTGAATAGAGGCATATTCTTTAAGTAGCGCAACCTTTGAGTTACCAAACTCTTTGGTCACTGTGTGATACTTGTTAGAAAGGGATTCAAGGAACTTGTTCTGTTTGTCCTTCCTATCTGAAACCTTCAGTTTTTTAAGAGCTTGTTGTTCTACCATCTGAGGATCATGACCAGGAGAAGGCTTCTGAGCTGCTGCTGCACCTTTTCTGGCAGAAGTCATTACTGCATCAACTTGCTTATGTGCAGGTTTCTCGGATTTTTTTGCGCATAGAACCATCTTATCATTTTTATCATTGAAAGGATCTTCAGGAGTTGGGAGGCTAAAACACATGCTCTGCAAAGTCATATCACAATCAAGACATTTCAGTTACTCTGAGTGATTCACACAATTACCCACACATGCCTGATCATACACCCTAAAATAAAAAAGAACCTCTATAATTCAAAACTAATTCTGAACTCCAAATCAGATGGCTGATTCCAACCACAACAACATTGCTTAGAACAGTAACAGCAGAAAGGAAATTTTTTGATATCCCTAAACAGACTTTTAGAAATTAAATTCTAAATAAATAAATAAGAGTAAATCTAATCCAGTTATAATAAGAGAAATAAACTATGTCAAATCATTCAATGGGAACTAATCAAAGCCTTATTCATAAGATCTAATGAGCCTCTTTCCATCTTCAATGTGGTCTAAATAAATCTATATATAAAGAAATCAGAGCAAATAGCTAGATTAAGCTGCTGTTATCAAAGACCCAAACAAAGAAGAGAACACCCAATTTCCAATTTGATACAAACTGAACTATAAGGATTTCCCAAAAAGAAAAAAGAAAAAATCCAGTAATAACACAAGAGTATTATAACAGACCAAGGATCAAACTTTAAGAACCAACTGAAGCCACAATGAAAAAAAAAAAAAGGAAAAAGAACCGATCTTTTTTTTTTCTTCTTTTTCGGAAGATATAGAGAGAGAAACGAGAAATACGGAGATTGGTTTTGAATTGAAAGAAAGATAGAAGGGCTTTGTAGAGGAGACCTCACAGACGCGACGCTGCCCCATCTTACGGCGGCGTTTGGCGGCGATGATGGAGGCGACGCGGGCTGTGACGGAGGTTTCCTTTCTCAGCTTCTTGCGTTGAGACTTGTTGCGCTTCTTCCTCACTGCATCCTCTCCTTTCGCCATGGCAGCTGAAGAAGAAGCAAAAGAAGAAGAAGGAGGTGAAGGGTTTATGTAGGGTAGAAAATGAGGGAGGATATGATATTTTTGTTATTTTTAAGATACCTGGGGGTGTTTTCGTCTTTAGGGTCTGTTTGGCAAATCAACTAATACGGAAATTCTACTCACACACGGATTTTTTTTTTTTTTTTCACACAAATTCTCTCTACACATATCACTATAATTTAAAAATTACATTCATTCTTTCTATACATATCAAAATTTCCCAAAGTAACCATCCCTTCATTTTCCTTTTTCTTCCCACACACATCCTCTTCCAGCAGAGGGCTCTCCACCATTACCATTTCCTTCTTCTTCCCCATTTTTTCTTTATCATTTTTTCCATCTTAGATTACCTTGTTTTTCATGAAAACTTGTTATGGGGATAGATTCTCATTCAATGTAAGATTTTACAAACAATGCTAGTGTTTTTTCATGCATTTAGGCTATTTTTCATTCATCATCGCAAGGGTTTATAACCCAAAAATCGTGATTGTTCGGTCTCTGAGTGGCCGAACAGAATGCAAATGTCCGAAACTGCAGTTCCGAACAAAATTAAACTGTCCGGACCTGAGTGTCCGAACACTTCTGTTCGGACACTATCTTTCGA
Source organism: Umbellularia californica (assembly GCA_028538565.1). Lineage (NCBI taxonomy): Eukaryota > Viridiplantae > Streptophyta > Magnoliopsida > Laurales > Lauraceae > Umbellularia > Umbellularia californica. Next base: position 45,169,142 of record JAPQWN010000004.1, read on the forward strand.
ACATGTTCCTTCTGTTTGGATGTACAGTTACGAATAGATGTAACATGTTCAGACATGAAAAACCGTACATATCAAGACTTGCAACTTGTTCCAAGCGAGAAATGGAGAAACAGACATTTCCACTGCTGCTTTGATTGAAAGGCATCATTTGATTTTTGTTTTCTTCCTTCATTGCACTAGAAAGCCTTTAGAGACATAATGAAAAAAAATAAAGTACAGGAAGAAGGAAAGATGAAGGAGATGGAGGAAGATGAGTTGCCTAAGAGCAGAAAATGGAGAAAGATGAGTTGCCCAATATGTTTTGAGTTTTTCGGGAAAGTGGAGAGTGAGATGGGTGGGAGGAAAGAAGATGAGCTTGTATGTGAAAAGAGAGGCAATGGATATTTTGGTTATTTCATAAAGGGATAAAAACATAATAAAAAAAGACAAATTCCTTTGGTTGGAAAAGAAAAAATGTGTACCAACAGCAGCACTCCAACTAATAATGTACAAGTAAAAGAGGTTCCAACGGTCATGAATTACGCTTCTCCCAAAAAGGAAGTACATTCCAGTAATATACTTTCTTCTTTCGATAGGCTTCTGCGCGACATCGTCGGCTCCCTATTTCCTCATAACTCCCACTGCAGCAAAATGGGTCTCTGTCCCCTCTTTTTTGGCCCATTCTCGTAATCACGGTAACGACTATTGGTGAGGCACTTATCCCAATCGTGGCCCCCTGCAACGACTAAGGAGGCGCGATGGTACTTTCCGACATCCGCTTCTTGCATCTGTGGGCAAACAATCAGTAACCGTATTTTATCTCGAGGTACAAAACCCTCATTGCGCATCCAATGGAGCGTCAAAACTGCTGAACAAACAATGGGTTCCCCAATGAGGCATACCCCTTATACCATTTAAAGACACGAATTAATATGCCATAACAGCTCCATCAATGATCACGGTGCCACAACAACTGCTTGCCAGTTTGTAAGTTCTATACCCGCTGTAAAGCCCTGTGTTATAATTCCCAATGCACAGGCGAATACAAACTATTATTAAGTGGGGCTGTCAAGAGGATGTCCATAACATTGTATTGTCAAGATACCATGTTATGTTGCCCCATATTCTTAGAGTAGCATTTAAATCGAGCACTGTGATCAGCAAATGGGTGTAAGAACTACTACTGTCACTTGGAGCCAATCACAACTCAAGTGCAGAATTTTTCTTTACATGGGATCAGTGCATGCATATACGTGCTATAGAGAAAATAGTAGGAGCCATGATATACACTGAGCAGCTATCCCCACAATGACATATTAAATTTCATTAAGAATCCGACGTCACAAGGCCAACACATTACAACAACCATACTACCAAATGCTCTTAAAAAAAAAAAACCACAACAAAGACAAAGCTAGGGAGACTGTTCCAAGCAAGACGCGAGAAGATAGAGTTTTTCAAATTCCCAAAGCTAGAGAGACTGTTAGCAAAAAGACCGGAACTTGATTAGGAGACACATGAGCTGGACCTGCCATTTGGAAATTGCTGACATTGTTGGCACACCCACATTCACTGTTCAACAGAAGGCTATTTTCTAATTATTCAGGCAGTGGCAAATGCCCGAATGCACTGCATGCGACGCATAATCTAGGCTCTCTTGTCTTCAATATCTATGAAGGTTGCAGCCATGTCAAGGTGTGCATTTTGCCATTTGTGCGCAATCTCAATGTCCTCTTCCGATAGATACTCAATCATTTTCAGCTACTTATACACTATGGTCGACAGGCGCTCGGTAGGGTCAACCATCTTCTCAGCGACACCATCGATTGATTCTCGGATTTCATGAGAGGATGCCTTGAACCCGACTATGAACTCTGACATTCCCACTACATCAAAATACGGTACTCTCGACGCCACACTACATGAATAAACGATTGCTGAAAACTGTCGGATATTGGCGACTCTTTCTTTTAAACAAAGACTCGTCTCAACAGTTGTTTCTCAAAGAAATAAAAATGGGTCCACAAGATTCCTGGGGTCACTATCGTCACTTTTGTATTCCCATCCTTTTTTTCCTTCTTTCCTTCGTTTTTTTTTTTCCCTCCCGTTTCTTTCTTTCTCTCAATCATGCCATCTTTCTTTGGGATTTCTCTTTCGTGCAGTATTTTGGGATCACTCTTCTCATTTCTCTTTTGATTTGATGCTCAGAAAGGTTTACAATCTTTGGCTTTTCTCATCTGTAGGTCTCTCCATTCCTTTCATTGACGATCACTTCAATGGGTTATTTTTTTTTAAGTATTTGTATTAGGTTTCAATTGTGAATTTCTTAACTTGGTTGCTTTTGTTTTGTTGTTTGGTGAATCTCTGTACATGGATTTATTTCTACGAATCTTCAGCCGAAGCTAAAAGCTTTGCCCGAACGAGAATAACCAAGTGGTGATCTTTTTCTTTTTTTTTTTTGAAATTGGATTTTTGTGGTTTGTAGAAACGAAGGTTGGAGACATTGATATTCAGTTCGTTTGGTGCAGACCAACCCAGGTCTCTGTTTGCTCACTGTTCTCTCAAACTGCTCTCTCTACTTTTCTCTGCAAAAGTCTCAAGGTAAAACATCACAATCCTTATAGGTCTCTATTTTATGTATGTTATTGAAATTCCTAGCTAGGTTATCTTGTTGATCTACTCAAGTTTTTTTTTTCCACATAGGTTATTGGTCCTGATACTCGAGGACCTGTTAAGGGACTGAGTTTGGGTATTTCAAGGACTTCCATGCAGCATACAAATCCATATAGGATAGCCTTGCAAGAGGAGCAGGCATCGAGAGCAACCATGCAGACCCAAATGGACAAGTTGAAGGAAATGCTAGAAATGCGCTTAGTGGAGGAAGCTAGGCAACGCAAGGAGGACATGGAACGGTTCTTTACTTCTTTTTCTCAGGGCAGGTCATAGGTTCAAACCCCTACCGATCATGAGAGTTCCTCTCAGGTATAAAGCAGTTTTATATAATAATACATGCCTATATTTGAAATAATGTGTGAGATTGATAAAATATATGGTGACATCAATTGTTCCTAATTGTAGATGAGAGATGATTTCTCAATACAACCGCATCCCATAACAGCCGCGCAAACGGGAACAGGTTTGTGTAAATTGATGCACCTTATTAACAGGCATGCATGTGTTGTTGCTTATGGCCAAGTGAAAGGTAACTCACCTGATGATCCGAGTTGCTATAATATTATCCTAGATGAAATCATTGAAGGGAACGTCGATTTGGTAACTAGAGAAGGCAAGATGGAAGATCTTATAACGGGAGATGAGACCGAGTGGCCCAAATGGAAGACCGTATTTTACTAGATGTGGATGAATCATAGTTGTCATATTCAATTCGGACCCCGTGTCGATTTGGTTCCAAAATGAAACATCTCAGGTTATTCGGACATTTCGCTTTCCAATTCGGAAATTTGTTTCGGAAAATATAAGAAAATTTCATATATATATATATATATATAGAAAATTTCATTCTACCAAGCATCACAAATATAATTTGCAAAAGATAAGGTTCAAATACATCCCCTCAAATATCACAAAATAAAGCAAAAAGTCAGCTAACTATGCATTATTGTAATAATGATTATCATCTTCATTTACTCCCAAATCCTCTCCTATAGAGCCACCTATTTCATCACCCCCATCAAAATCAGGGAGACCCTCTTGCACTTGTGCCGGTTGCTCCATAGTCGTCCAACCGTCGACATCCTCTATGGTCAAGAGAGGTGCTTCTTCAGCAACCCAGTCCGCCAAAATATTAATATTCTCCAAACTAATTGGGTCGGAAGCAACATTCCCGGTCCTTTTGAAGCATATCCCTACAATTTACATAAGTTAATATTAAAAATATATACAATTAATAATTTGCAAAAGAATCACGTATGATTAACATTTGATATACCTTTCACGGAGCTTCAAATTATAATGCACAAAAACTAGATCATTCAGCCTCTAATGTTCTAGCCTATTTCGCTTAGGAGAATGAATATGTTCGAAGATACTCCAATTTCTTTCACAACCACTAGCACTGATGCATTGACTCAAAATTCGAATTGCCAATTTTTTCAACTCAGGGGTACCATTTCCAAATCGATCCAACCATTTATCTGTAAAAATTTATATGAAATATTAAATTATATTTTATGAACTGCAGTTATATAATAAGTTAATGAAAAATAAAAAAATTTCATTTACATGGAGACATTTTCTCTCTATTTCTTATTGCTGCTGCAAAACCGAAGTCAAAATGGGAATCTTTATAGGCATCACATTGTTTGAAAATCATGTCCTAACTATCAAAATCAGGAACTAATTTCTCTATGACATTATTCAGACCCCTCATGACTTCATTATGCTTAGAAAAAGTAGGACTAAAGAAAAATGCTGGATTCAAATAGTATGCTGCAGCATATAGTGCACTGTGAAGTTGATTTTCCCACTTGCGATCGATAATCTTCCAGTATAGCTGGTACTCCTTATTTTTTAACCCCTTTTGAATCACCTCTTTTGCTCTGTCCATTGCCTCGTACACATAACCCATTGCAGGCTTCTCTTCATTGTCGGCTAAACGTAGAACTACCACCAAAGCTTCACTAACCTTCAATATATGCTCAACATCCTTCCCAAATGTGTTATTGAGTATGATTTCAGTGATCTCTATGCCAACCGGGGTACTTGAAGCATTAGATTCAACCCAAGCGGTACTTGTAAACATTTTCCTAAGTTCTTTTCTGTATTTAAAAAGGCACTGCAAGCTAATAAAATTGGTAGCAAATCTTGTGATGGCTGGTCGGACTAATTCTCTCCCATTTGTATATTCTCTTCTCATTAAATTCAACACTGATGAATGATTGTAAATGAACTTTGTGATTTTCCTTGCTGTCTCAATTGTGGATGCATTTACTGGAAACAAGTAGGCCTTTGCCATGTCCTCTAACATCAGATCTATGCAATGGGCAGCACAAGCTGTCCAATAAAAAGTCTCATATTTTTTAACTACTCTTTTTCCCGTTGCTTTGTAAGTGGCATCATTGTCGGTGATAAATTGGACAATATTGTTAGGCCCAACAAGTAAGACAATTTCATCAAAAATTTTAAAGAGTGCATATGAATTTTTAATAATTGGATTTGCATCAACCGACTTTAGGAACATTACCCCTTTTGGGCAATATACAAGAAAGTTAATCAATGTTCTTTGCCTTTCATCTGTCCACCCATCAGCCATGACAGAGCACCGAGCTTCACTCCAACATGATTTATAATGCTCCATGAAACCATTAACTTCTAGTCCATTTTTTCCCAAAATCTTTCCACGAAGGTCATGAAATGATGGCATCTTGTAACCTGGCCCCACTACAGCGATTCCATCAGCCATTAATTGATAAAATTTTGATCTTGCAGCATTAAATGGGAGATTTGCATCAAACCAAAAACGGCCAACAGCCAAATCAGCTGCATCCTTCAGTTCCTTTGTTGCCAATGCTGATTTGATGCCTGGCTGAGATCCAGGACTTGTTCATGGTGCGAAGAAATTCGACATTGGAGGTTGGGAAGTATTTGACACACCCCTTCTTTTGTTTTGGGTAGATATTTGAGAGACCTTCTCTTTACTGTTTCTACTTGTTGTGGTGGGGTTAATTGGATTTGTAAATGGTTCTACTTCTTCTAACTCAACATGATCTTCATCTACATCACCCCGTGGAGTTCCATAAGGGTTTCCAATCTCCTCATTTAATTGCCTTTTCTTTGATCTATCCTTTTTACTTCTAAAACAAGTCTTTCCATTTGCCATTTGACATCACCTGGCACATTTTTACAAGGTGCAATATCTCCTTTCACCGCCCCAAGGTGTTCTTTAATTCTAGTGATCCTACCGCCTTTTATGACTTTCTTATAAAAACGACAAATTACATGTTTGTTGTTGGTTGGATCCACATAGCCATAAGCCCATGCAGGGTCATCAGATCTAATACTGGCAGCAGCAGAAGATATCGGTGTGCCATCACTTATTTTCAAATTAAAAACTCAATCTTCCAAATCTGATGCAATTGCAACACACAAATGATAGACAAGTACAATAGTAAGTTTAATGTTTCAGCTATTAATAGGAATCTTTTTAAAATTATATAAGTTATAAAAATGATCACTGCACATTTCAGTGATCAATTGGTTTCAGCAAATAAAAAAATGATCACTGCACATTTCGATGATCAAATGGGTGTGCAGATTAGGATTTTATAAATTTAAAACCGGTGCTGAGGAATTGCAATTTGCAACATTAAAAAATATACAAATGATAGACAAGCATAGTAAGTTTAATGTTTCAGCTATTAATACGAATTTTTTAAAATTATATAAGTTATAAAAATGATCACTACACATTTCAGTGATCAAATGATTTCAGTGAATAAAATAATGATCACCGCACATTTCAATGATCAAATGGGTGTGCAGATTAAGATTTTATAAATTTAAAATCGGTGGTGAGGAATTGCAATATTAAAAAATAATCACTGCACATTTCAGTGATCAAATGGTTTCAGCAAATAAAAGTGATGGTGGGCCTCACTTCCGTGGTCAAATAAAATGAGTTTTAGTGAATAAAAGGGGTGGGCCACACTTCCCGTAACTCATCAGGACCATTATTTGATGATGCCTTGCCCCTTTTTTCGTAAGACCCTTATAAACAAAAACTCGTCCCCAAATGGAACCCTATCCCTATCGATAGAACTTGGAAATGGTGAAGGTGAAATGGAAGGAGAGGGAGAGATCGATGAATACCTGTGGATCTGCGATAGTTTGTTGGAAAGAAATTAGGCAAAGCTCGCAAGGAGAAATCAGGCAAAGCTCTTCGCAAAGAAATCCAATCGACGGCCTCGGCGAGGAGAAATCCAATCGACAGCTCGGCGAGGAAGAAATCCAATATTTGAGCCTTCAATGGAGAGATATTCTCAGGAGTTGAAAGGGGAATAGGGAAGATCTTGTGGCTGATACCAATTTATAGATCCTTACATGCATATTTGAGCCAGATTTATAAATCGAAGGGGATTTTGCATGCTGCATGTCGGCGAACGAAAGGAAGACGAGGCGTTTCTAATCGATAACAGGTATTTCGAATTTGTTTCGTTTAGATTCACTCAAATGCTCAACTACATTGATTTTAATTTTTTTCCTGTAACGGTCTTCCCTTGATTCGTCCCAATCTGTTGATTCGGGTAATGTTCGTCCGAATTTTAGGGTCTTCTCCATGAACACAATATTTCGGCGAATATTAACGAAATATGAATCGAACATCTCAACGCAAGGTGTTCGGTTCGGTAAGGGTGTTGAAACGAAAGAAATCGGATGTTTCGTCTGAATCGAAACGAATTTGACAACTATGGGATGAATACATACTAGATGGATCTATTTGACTGATAGTATAAATCTTGAATATTCTATATAGATGGATGTTTTGTTTTGACCATTAAATGTGGATGAATGTATATTGTTTTTGACTATTGTATGGATATTTGAATGGGTACTGTAAATGGTTTTTTAATTTGTGACTAATAGATAGATGTTTGAATGGCTATTACAAATGGCGTTGTGGTTTTTTACTACTGATGTTGTTGATAGGTGTAACTTTTTTTCATTTTTCATTTTTTTTTTATTTTTTTGCCTTTATAAAAAAACGACAGCTAGGAATAGTCATTTTTCAAGTTTTTTTAATATTAGTTGATAGTAATTTCCCCTTGAAAAACGACTGTGTGAAGCCGTCGATTTCTTACCTAATAAAAATGACTATTTAAAACCGTCGTTTTATATTCAAATTATCGACGTTTTTAGACCGTCGTTTTCTTAAAACGGCTATGAAAATTTTGACGGCCGATCCAATGAACTTGTTCGTTGTTTTTTAAGAAAAACGACTATTTTTAACAGTAGTATTTGACGATTTTGATGTAGTGTCCCCGAGCACGTTTCCCATTCCGCGATGCGCTGCAACTTGCTCCACACCCAGATGAACTCATTCTGACATCATGCATCATGTGGTCAATGGCAATGTCCATGTCACTAGACATTTGCATTCCCCTGGGTAGTTGGCTCTGTGTTTCCTGTAGTGACGTTGACGAAAGACCGCGTAAACTGACCAGTGGCAATATCTCTTACAAACACCATAGACAATTTGTCATAGTCAATGGTCCTTGATTTTCAGGTGTTAGCCTTGGGATGTCCCTGGATTGGAGCCCGTTGATCTCGTCCGGGTGGCTTATTTCATTGACCACAGTCTCCTCCTCATCTGACTGGCTGCTATGCTCTTGTATGAAGTTGTGTAGAATGCAGCAAACAAGCACAATCAACACTTGAGCCTCATAATCATAGGGTGGTGCTATTTTGAGCATAGAAAATCTATTTTGAAGCGATCCAAATGCCCTTTCAATGATGTTTCGGGCCTGAGAATGTCTCTTATTGAACAATTCCCTTGGATTATGTGGTGTCCGTCCACGATGGTCCCTGAGATGGTACCTAACAAATCGGTAAGGGGCTAGAAACCCTAGAGCATTAAGGAATCCAGCGTCCACCTATTAGTAGCGGCCTATCACCATGGAGATACGCATGCACGGTTACCATACATCCAGCGACATATCAATATTATATTTAAACATGGTACTCAAACTCTTAGTACATGTGGGAATGATCAGACCATCGGGCCTACTCAAGGCGTGCTGCAATATCCTTGCATCAGTGGCTGATCCCTCCTAGCCTGGCAACACATATTGGAACTTCATATCAAACCCACACGCAGCTAGGACATTCTGCGTCAATGTTCCCTTACGATTTCTGAATAATGACTACATAGAGACGGGCAAATGAGATGGGACATGAGTTCCGTCTAGCGTTCCTACAGCTCCATGTGTTTGAGTCCAAGGTTATCATTAAGAAACTATGGATAACAATGTAACGGGCAAATAGCTACAAGACCAAGACTAATATAAAGGAATACCTCAAAGGGGTAAGGTCCTGCTGGTGTATCGCTCCCTGCTCATTTGATGAAATTTGGTGAGATTGATAGAATTGCATTTAACAAAAATATGAAAATGCCGGCTTATTGTTTCTCCGAACCTGAAGAACCGTGTTGCCATTGTTCTAATGCGAACACCATGTGCCAACATGTGTAACAAAGTAGCTACTTCCTCTTCTACATTCACTTCCCGTGTTTCCATAAGCAACCCTCTATGTTTTAGCATTGAACAGAGGAGATCAAAGCTTGGCTTGCTTAGCCTCAACTCTCTGACGCACTCCTCATCCCGTCCACGGGTAATAGTGGATAGGTAATATGCTCTTTGATCATTTCTCTTACGCTTTGGTGCCTTGCAATCGCAAGAGAAAAATAGGGTTGCTGCTGCGAGAATGTTCATCTGCCAGTGATAATATGCAGCCTGTAGTACTACTAGAACACCTTTCTTTCGACATTCATGGGCTTCTCTTCACCTTTTAAGTGTTATTTGAACACTTGCACGTTCTACATTCAAAACTAATAGATGCAAATGAGACATGCCTACATTATGTATCACTCACCTGTTTGGTTTTTGGTAGATGCCCCAAGTTGTTTAAACATTAGTGCTCAGCACGCTCAAAATACTGGAGTCACCAGGTGGTGGTGCATGGTTTGTATTTAGCTCTAATTTCATGCGCAAAGGGTATTGAAAATAAGAGGCATATAATTAAATATTTTCTGGATGTGGACTATGACCGGCAAGTAACATTGGATGTTGGCATTAAACCGTGGTTTGGGAGTCATAACAAAATTATTTAAGGTGGGTGACAAAATCCGTAACAATGAATGTTGGTCTATTTTGACATTGGATCTAATCACCCCCATTAACTGAACAGTGGACAAATGATGTGTGTAGTATGTTAGAGACAAATATGAAAGTCATCCAATAATACAATCTAGCTAAATTAATGGGCATAACAGACAAAACGCATCTCAGGTAGTGACATTTTCGCCAGACTCATGCACTATGTTCTCTCCGTTCTCATCCATTTGGAATTCGCCGTTATCATCTATAAACTCTCCACCGTCCTCAGTCATTGCTTGATAAACCAAGCCCCTGCGGTACAAGAATAAGGAGGGAAACAAGCGGAGATCATATGACAAGGATTATTGCTTAGGCAGACTATATGGAATCAACCCCCGGAAACTATTCCATTGTAGCATTGAAGCCGAAACACACAACGTTAAGAGTCTGTTTCCATGTGGTGCATATCCGAACATGATTTGCCCCATTTGGAAAACAGGCCCTAGATTGGCTATAGAGGCCTGATTTTGGAACACACATAAACTCAATCATTGGGGAAGCATGCTCATATTACCATATCCACGGTCTTTTTCATTCCAATCCGCCCATTTGCTGGAATGAAACCGCATATTCCCACTCAATAAGAGCACAAGATGTTTGTAGAACATACCAATCGGGCAATTTGTCTCTCGGACTCACTAGAACAAGCTCCTAGAGCTCGATGATTGCTTCTCCAATTTGTGGTTGGAAAAGGTTATGGCCAATGGGTGTATATATAGAACTGAGAAGTGGGAGTTTCCCTCCAACCCTTCAATGTTGTCGTCCAATTTTCCTCTCAAGGTAGTGAATGCAGTGAATGCGGTTGGTGAAGGTCTTCTCACTTCGTCGTTCCCTCTGTCATTCCAATCGATTTGCTAGATTGCATAGTATGTCTGATAGGATGAGGTTTATCGTGGCTGAATAGAGAAGTTGATGGTCATAATAAACTGGAGTGGAAGAATAGCAGGAGCATTTAGGCTTGATCCTTTAGAAGACAATCTTCTCATCAGGATTTTCGGCGATTGTTGTATGATCTCCAGAAATCAACTCCTCTCCCATATAAGATTTTCTGGTTGGAGTAATAAAAGATAACTTCAGGACAGCTACGGGAGTAGGTTAGTTGGGGAGGCAAGTGGAGAAGGTGGATCAAAGAGGAGAGATGGAAGCCCTAGGTTGCGTGACTGCTGATGGACCATCGATAGTTGGAAAAAGTAAATTCGGTGAGTTACCATGACACCTACCTTTCCAAATAGGGAGAAGCATAATTCATAACCGTTGGATCCTCTTTTACTTTACAGTACATTATTAGTTAATTTACCATACAGACCCTTAGGGCCTGTTTGTTAATTTAAATAGTATAGTGAAGGTTATGTTATATGTCACATCATTGCTGTATATGGGTAATAAAGGTGTTTTGAAAGTAGAGTTGACTTTTTGGTTAATTAAGTGAAAAAGGTGTTTGGGTTGTGATGGTAAGTGATTATTGTACATTACTTTCTAGCGTTTGGATTTCCTGGCATCAAATTATTAAAATAAACCCAACTTTAATCAGTGACGGCTTCATGAATTCGAGTCAGTGGGGTCAACAAAAGGCTTATCTTCTGCAAATCGAATAAATTTATTTTCCCCTTTATCAACATCTGTCATCTACTTTCGATAATCCGACAAATATAATATAAAATTCTTACATAATCTATTTTCGATGATCAGACAAAGATAATAATGAATTTTAAAAAAAAATCAAAAATTTTAATACATTGTTACTAATAGTTTTTAATCCAAACACATAAACTCCTACAGCTGCCTCAACAAGTTTTCATGTGTTGAAATCGTTGCATAATAACTTCATTATCAACACTAGCAACCACATCCTTTGCAATATATGTGACCAAACAGTAATTTATTCATTGATCTCCCATTCGGTTACGCTTTCATTGCTGAAAAAGTTCTTTTTACTGTCGCAGTCGCTACTAGTAAAACCAACCCCAATCTTAGAAGCAACTAAACCAATTAGTATACGATATCTTTCTTTGTCTCCACTAATTTTCTAGCAATGCCTTACAAATTCCTTTAAGTTCTAAAAACTCGTTGCTAGAGCTCATATCAGCAATGTGGGCCCATTAATTTTTTTTATTTATTTTGGTAGACCGTTGAGCCATTAACTTAGGCAGTAGGTATTTTATAGTGACTTTTTTTCACTACCACATCAATAAAGAAAAGGTGTAAAGTTAGCTAATGAAGGTAAAGTCTTAAATTGAGTGGAGTCAAAAGCTTCCCATAAGTTCAATTCGTGACATAAAAATTTTTATTTTTAAATATTGTCTCAGATCTCAGTGGGGTTAATTAACCCCACTGTGATCAATGTGGAGCCGCCCATGACTTTAATAGGCAGAGAAAAGGAAGGTCCATACCACAATTTATTGAGAATTGATCTCCATGCAAAGGCATGTGATCTAAGGGCAAATATCCACATGTACCAGCTTTACGAATGTAAACACAACTGCAATCTGTTTGTAAATAATCAAACTTGTAATTAGCCAAGAAAAGTGGCTCGTCAATCACGGCATATCTACACTGCTAAATTGGGAGTATTTTATTGTACAGTCTTCTGGAACACCATTTCAAATGAACAGAGTTGCCATCATGCAGGAAGAACTCCAACGAGTACAACCCAGCAAACTACATGGAAAAGGCCTTATGATATAGAAATGTCCCTATGGCAATGTCGTATCGATCTCAACATATATTATATATACACGGTAATAAATATGTTGGTTTATTCAGAAATTACATGATAACGTCCATCATGAAAGTGATCAGTCAGTCCTGCTTGACTAATTTTGAAAACAAATTTCCTGCAATGATTTCAGATGAGAAAATGTATGATTACTGAACCAAATTCACTTCTATAAACACATTGGCAGAGAGTTCGGGCATCAGGACAGCTGGACCACATACATAGAAAGTATGTGTAAGACATAATTTGCTGCCAAGACTCGTCTCCAAACATTAAAATGCCTGTCATACCAACATTCCATTGATACCATTCCAGTGATTATACTAACATGTCAACTGCTGCAACACACAAGTAATTGCTTATAACCAGCTGCAAGCTACCACTACACATGATCAACATAAATTCCCACCATATATAAGCATTTCCACAACCTGATGAATATTAGGACATGGAATATAAATATAGTAAAATTCATAACCTAATATACTGGAACTAAACCAAAACAATCATAGTGCTTAACTTTGCAATAGCACGCATAGTTAGGTGATATGATACAAACTTTTACACGCTTCGAATAAGGTAAACAATGATACCCAGCAAAATAAATATAATCAAAATGAGATGAAAACTGATCCTAATAAGTGAATTATGATGTTCGTCCCTTACAACTATTGCTCCTCGAGGATGGCTTGATAAAGGTGTATAGGCATCTCTGAATTGGCCATCGACCTCTTCATAGTTGTAGAGATTGTCCATAGATTCTTCTATATTAGTGTATCCCTTATAAAGTGCATCGAAAAATTGATTTACTTATGCTTTGCAATCGGTCCATGTATTATATATACCAGGCCGTCTTCCCCAGTAAAAATTGAACCGAGGCATCATCAAGATTGAAGTAAAACCTGAGATGTCAATGAGTATAACATAACCGATATAGTGTTAGAGAAAATAAATGTGAGATAACAATAGATATCAAGACATAACTGATGCCATTCATTTTGCATAAACCACCAAATTTAAACAGTTGTGCAAGCATTATGAGGCCCATCATCAAGACAGTAACACCAAACAAACATTGAATTGCAAAAAAAAAAAAAAAAAAAGTGAGAAAACAACCACTATAGGATATTAAATTAGTCCAGGTAATAAGCCAATCAAAAGTCAATTGAATGGCAGAAAGAGAAACCAACAGGGAACTAAACAAAGGCACACTAAAGACACATTACTCCAACCAAACAAATGGGAAAGCAACACCATAAAACCAGCATGATGTACTTATCAAATGACAGTGATTATCACTTTGAATTCTTGGGAGACGGCGTCGAATCCAAGTGTCACAGCCCCGCCCAAACTCAGCATGAAATTGTCCGCTTTGGCCCACGTGCACGCGCGGGGACTTCCTAGGAGGTCACCCATCCTAGTACTGCTCCCGCCGAGCACGCTTAACTACAGAGTTCTTACGAGCACGCTTAACTACGGAGTTCTTACGGTTTCCGGGGCCGCACGGTTTTAAAAGGCCTCATGCTAAGTTAATACGGGGTTTGACTTATAAGCCCAGGGTTAGGACTTGGATATTTCTAATGCGGGCTAACGGAGACTCGCCGTTTGAAGCCCGTGGTTGACACACTCCGCCCCGTGGTTAAGGGTGCCGCCCGGACCAAGTTCTCACATTCTCCCCCACCGGAAATAGAGCCGTCCTCGGCTCTGATACCAATTGTCACAGCCCCGCCCAACTCAGCATGAAATTGTCCGCTTTCGCCCACGTGCACGCGCGGGGACTTCCCAGGAGGTCACCCATCCTAGTACTGCTCCCGCCCGAGCACGCTTAACTATAAAGTTCTTACGGTTTCCGGGGCCGCACGGTTTTAAAAGGCCTCATGCTAAGTTAATACGGGGTTTGACTTATAAGCCCAGGGTTAGGACTTGGATATTTCTAATGCGGGCTAACGGAGACTCGCCGTTTGAAGCCCGTGGTTGACACACTCCGCCCCGTGGTTAAGGGTGCCGCCCGGACCAAGTTCTCACATTCTCCCCCACCGGAAATAGAGCCGTCCTCGGCTCTGATACCAATTGTCACAGCCCCGCCCAACTCAGCATGAAATTGTCCGCTTTCGCCCACGTGCACGCGCGGGGACTTCCCAGGAGGTCACCCATCCTAGTACTGCTCCCGCCCGAGCACGCTTAACTATAAAGTTCTTACGGTTTCCGGGGCCGCACGGTTTTAAAAGGCCTCATGCTAAGTTAATACGGGGTTTGACTTATAAGCCCAGGGTTAGGACTTGGATATCTCTAATGCGGGCTAACGGAGACTCACCGTTTGAAGCCCGTGGTTGACACGCTCCGCCCCGTGGTTAAGGGTGCCGCCCGGACCAAGTTCTCACACCAAGCACTTTTATCTTTTGCGCAAAGGAAAATAGTGGCCATATCGGCATGGATTGTCAGCCACTCATGTGCAATCTCCGCATCCAGGTCACTAAGATCTGTAATCTGGTCCAGCTCCTTTACCACGTCGTCGGACACTCGCTTCTTCGGATGCCGAATACTTTCAGCCAATTCAGTAATAGCACTGGTGATCCTCTCAGAACTTCGATCAACTGTTGCGACGTACGTGTCAATGTCCTTGGGGTCCTTGGCACGAGCCCTCTTCTTCGATGACCCTTCACTTCCATTCATTCCGAGATTACCAAAACAATCATTCAGTTCTATTGGAATTGATCCAGACACCTACATGTTAGCCCCACCTACGAATGTAGTACGATTTGGACCCTCTACATAAGTCGATGGCCTTACAAATTGCCCAGTTGCACCATCTTTACCAAACACCAGGCTTAGCTTATCAAAATCAATTGTCTTTTCTCGCCCCGACACCACATCAGGATGCCCCTATTACAAAGACACGTCTTCCTTGCAATGTCATGTACACGGTGATAATTACAGAAGATTAATGGATATCAAGTTAATAAATTTATTGTATATGCCTGTAACCATGTGGTCCAGACATCATCTTCAGCTATGACTCTCTTTGTTGCTACGTCAAATCCAAAACCGAGCTCTGTGGCCTGCGCGAAGTTCTTCTTCAGTACTTTACAATGATTGATTATTGTAGATGTAGTTAGATGGCCAACATCATGATTTGATGCATTTATTTTGGTTGCTATAGTTGTGTACACATCATGTTTAAAGCCACAATTTCCCCTTTTTCCCAAGCTCGATCTACTCTTGTAAAAGAGCCAGCAATTCTTCGTCCATGTAGGCAATGAAACAAACATTCTTCCTTTGTGACATGTCTACATTAATATAATTATGCATGCTAAGAAAATATGATCTCCATAGATTGGCAACAGAAAGTTAAAATAACAGCAAGGTTTTCTATTATATCTTTAGAACATAAAATAACAGAGTAAATATAGTCACCATACATTTAAGCCAAAAAAATCTAACCAAGCTAGCTCATGGTATTCTACTTGGACAGTCAGAAACATACATTGACCCACCCTACGTTAAGTGTAATCATGCCAAAGTCTACCTGCATAAGCATCCCTGAAATTGCTCCACTGCTGCCTCTCCGCTTGGGAGTAGTATTGCAATACTTAGGATGGTTGATCATTATGATGGACATCATCAGCCAGAAGGGTGGTTACATGAAGTTCATCCCCACCCTCTTCGGAATGTTGAAAGAGATCATCATCATGGGTACCCCCTCTATTTTTTCTTATGAAATTATGAAGGACAACACATGCGGTTACTATTTTCACTTCAGTGTCCATAGAGTATTGGAGGGCTATTCTTAATATCCCAAACCTAGATTCCAAGATTCCAAAAGCCCTTTTAATTACATTTCTTTCCTGGGAATGCCTTTTATTAAATAACTCTTTTGCATTTTGAGGATATCTTCCTCTATGCTCACTAAGGTGGTAACGCACACCACGGTATGGTGCAAGAAAGCCTAGTGCATTTGCATAACCAGCATCCACTTGGTAGAATTTACCAAATGCATATTACAGAATAAAAAAAAAAAAAAAAAAAAAAAAAAAAAAAAAAAAAAAAAAAACCTCCCATGTCTTGACACCTGAAAATTGAAAATACCGAAGTGTGAGTAACAAATTATATATATGATTACCTACTGGGACATGGAGGGAATCCGCATGGGCAAGTGAACTTTGAAGAACACGGGCATATGTAGTGGACTCCTCCCAACTAGGATACACATACTGGAAATTAAGATTGAATCCACATGCAGCCATTACATTTTGGCTCAAAGTGTCTTTCTTATTCTGGAAGGGTCCTTGAGTGGCCAATGGGATATATACTGGAACATGAGTTCCATCAATGGCGCCAACACATTCCTGAAGAAAGTTACAGTCATTAAACATAATATTTGTCTCAAAAAATTTTGTTTGAAAATTTTCTTCGCTCATTATTAATACCTCAAAGTATGGTATTCCCTCAGTATTTATCCCTGCTTGTTTCATAATGTCAGGAGCTAGTTGTGCAACCACTGTTAAGGCTCTTTGAAAGTGACGGCTGCTAGTTGTTAGATTTAATGGACTCAATCCATCAGATGATGTAATAAATTGATTAATTTCTTTATTTATCAATAAAAGCATGCTTTCCTTTCATGAGATGAATGGTGTTTTATTACTTAATGTACATAACCAATACATATGACATGATGGTTCATGAGATGAACCGGGTCCCATTAGTATATTAGATGTGATATATGTGTATGGATGAGATCCACATACGAGAGATATGTGTCAAAAATCTTATACTTAAATATCTTCACAACCAGTGATGAGACTGGGCATCTCATCTGATAATGTTACAGCACCTTGATCACTATGAGATAGTATGATTTATCTCGATAATCAGAATGTAAGATTTTAGATCATGGTTCTTATACATTGGATGTATTGAAGGACCATGAGAAGCACCTTATGGAATACTGTCTCAATTTTAAGGTCTGCTCTTATAATTTCCTAACAAGAAGCTCTCAACCTTGAGACATTAATGGACTCAAGTTTCTATCTATTCATTTACTTTGATTCACCAATGAGTGAGGCCAACTGTAAGTCAACACCTCGATGTCTTGGGTACGTGGTAGTAGGACTTTGGGAACATCCAATGGTCAAAATGAAATCTATCTATATTATCCCTTTGTACTAATTAATGGATTTATCATTAGTAAGTGCGCACCCATCTCGATTAAGAGTTAATTGGATGGTACTGATAATCACCGTAATTAATTGGGACTTAAGGATAATAAGATGTGGATCTAAAATTGGAAGGGACAGGTTTAATCCAATTGATCCATGGATATTGATAGATGGGCCTACTTGTGGTAATTGGGAGGCTTAAGGTCTTCTTTGTAATTTATTCCTAAGACTGGAGTACAATTGCATTTATATAGTAGTGTTATTTGCAATTAACTGTGGGCCCGGATTGCACATGAGATATGGGGTCCCGGTGTCCCAGTTAGAGCCAGCTTTCTATGGAATCCCTAGTGGTCCTCACGCTAGCCTAAGTTATTAGAAAGATACTAATCTTACTTGAACTCTAAAACGGAAGGAATTAGAAGGTTACTATTTCTATTTGAAGTGAGACTTCTAATAGTGGTAATAGTAAGTTACTAATTGTTGTGGAAGTAAGACTTCTATAATAATTAGAAATGAGAAAGTTACTTATTCTTTTGGAAGTGTGACTTCTAATTAATTATTAGTAAGGGGAATTGCTTTAAGCTATAAATAGAGGACAAGAGGGCCTTGGATGTCCAACTCTTGGATCCCACGCCCAGTGCAAGTTGTTGCACGCCCCTCTCTCCTCCTCTCTTTTCTAGTTTCTCTTCTAGTTCCTTAAGAGCTTCTAGTTGGTTTTCTCTTGAAGATTCCATCATTCTTCTTGAGAAAGGAGATCTGATATGGGTCATAGCGTGGAAGGCAAAAAGGTCCTGAAGATCCTAAGTTTGTTAGAAAGAAAGAGTTTTTTTTATCAAGCAAGTCTTCTTATCCATTAGAGCACTACCGGGCTCCAAAGGTATAATCTACTTCTCTATTTTTTGTGGATTGTTTTGGTTGCATGTTGTTGCTGGTTTCTATCCTTTAGATAGAGTTTATTGCTATACATGGTTGATGAGATTGAGTGATTGCATCCTGCACGTGGTTTATAGCCTTATGGGTACTTGATTCCTGAGTCAAGCGGGTCAAAAGTTTTGAAAACATATCCACGAGGCCCACCTACTTCCAACAGTAGTCTCCCCCGATCTACCTAACCTGAAACTATTTGTCCTATTCCTAACATTATATGCAATGGTATGTAAAAACTCAGCAATTGCCTCCTCCACTGTGACGTATCTTGTGTCTGCCAATAAACCTCTTTTCTTTAACACTATACACAACAGATTGAAGCAATTTTTGTTTAATCTCAATTGGCTAATACATTCGTTGTCCCTGCCTTGTGTTAAGTAAAAGATATATTGCATCCTCTCTGCATTTCTATTTCTTCTTGCAGAGGTCCGTTTATTCCTAAATATTTGATCACCCAAGGAGTACATCTCTATTTGCCACTCTAAGGCCACAACCCTTAAAGTTACTAAGACAGCATTATAAGTATTATTGGCTGCAACATCTTCTACTTTAATATCGGAACCATTTCCACCAACACCATCTATCTACAGAAGTTGCCACAGTTATCCTTATGAACATATAAGAGACAAAAATCCCATGTTGAATTCATCCATAAAACAGATAGAAAAGTATTTCGAGATATATAAAACTACATATCATTACTCGAAAGGAAGATTTTAGATATACAAAATCCAATAACTCCACCCTGTTGTATTAGGTAAATGAGATCAAACATAATGGAGATAGTGTGTAGTAAAGAGTTATAACAATTTAAGGTAATGGGTCACAATGTTATCTGCAATTAAAAATTTGGCCATTTGTTCATTGGAAATATGATCTATCCTAAACTCCTGCATTTTTTTGTTTGGGCAATAGACATTATATACTTTATTTATAGAGCCTCAAATTACAATGAATTGTATCTAGAGTAAAGCCGTGTAAATGTTAAAATAAGACCTATTGCTTCTGTTGAATGTTCAAAGCATACGAAAGCAATGCTATATCAAAACTTCTAGAATCAAAGAAATATAAGGTATTCGAGATTTTTTTTTTCACTTTGTTTTAATCACATGTCAAAATAATCAATGCGTGGCAGTCTAACATTATGTAGTTACTTTTAATTTCTCAGCCTCTGCAGATAACATCATCAACATAAATTATTAAATGGGAAAGGCACCAAATAAGAGATTATAAACACACACAGCCTAATACAACTCGTTATATGTAGCTTCCATCTATAAAAACAAGGCTTGAAAATATCTCCAGATTGAATGTTGTTTATAAGAATAATATCACATGGACGACACATAATAAGTGTTTTCATATCCACAGGCACAGAAAACATTTGTAAAAGTTTATTAACCAAAAAATGAGGAAATAGAGTAATTGTTACAGGAGGCCCAACATTCAACCTACCCTGCATACACAGAATATGGAGCACAACTTCAAATTCTTTGAATACTCTCTTGCATGATGGATACCATATACTATATGCATTAACAAAGACAAATGATTTTAATAGAGGGCTTACCTGTTAGTGGCCCTCAAGTAACCAGACTCTACTCTTCTCCAGAATGGGAAAGGGGAAATCTATCTTAATCTATCTGCGTCTAAGACACCCATTTTATAGGTAAAGATCAATCACTGGTCATTAGATGCAGATAGTTACAGCAGTTGGAAGAACTTACCTAGACTCTACTGATGCAATTGATTCCAGTTTTCTTTCGATGATTTTGGGAGAGGAAGATTTGCCCCAAGATTTTCTTGAAAGGATCCCTCAGCCCGCTGTTTTCTAAGGCATGGGCGACGCATGTACGACTGGCTAAGATTAATCGAACTCACTTTGTATTTCACCTATTTAGATCTACAATTTAAATGTGGCGAATCTGAGGATTGATGAGAGGATGTGATTTCTGAGAGAAGCTCCTATGTAGAGAAGGTCTTGAATCAATAGATGCATAGGACACTTTAGAGAAGGTCTTGAATCTATAGATGCATAGGACACTTTGAAGAAGTGGGTGCAACAGGCACAGCATGCGCAGGGTAGATCGAGGTAGAAACGGATTCCTCTTGATGGGCATTTACAATCCTTGGGGAGAACGATGGAGGTAGCGTGAGGGTAGCATATGCTGTGTTGACACCAGGCCAGTGAATGTGTTTGTCTGGGAGGTAGCATGAGGGTGAGTTTATGGACAAGTTGAAGTGATGGGCAAGTAGTGCAACGAGGACAGCTATTATTGTACATTACTAATACCACACCTAACCTGCCCAAGTGTAGCCAAACGCAGGACAAGGTGAAAGTTCCCACGTGGGTATCAATACTACATTACCCCTACCTCAAGTGTTAATAACAAACTGACACATAGCAAAAGCTAACCAGATGTCGAATGCCATTCCAAAATTTTTTTAAAAAAAAAAAAAAAGAATCACCCATGTATTCATCAATACTAAATCGGATAGCTACTTCAATACTTAGAATCTAGAAGAATTGTATGCATTCTGCCTAGTCTCATACCTGCGTATTATGAGCTATGGTCACCAGGTAGAGCGTTAATGTGGATGATAGCCTAGTGCATGAACATGTGATGTGTAGGCATGTGAGTATAAATATCAACCTTGGTTCAACCCATCATTATGCAATAGCATTCCAAGGCACTATTGTTTCCAATTGAAGACTACAACAAAATTTGTGGTGACTCATCTAATCTAGCATCAATGTCACCCTAAACTATCTCTAATTTTTGTCCATCAATGTGAATTCTAAATAGACTATCTACGGAGAATGTATGTTTTGCAGTTTAGATTATAAAAGAAAATGCATATGACTATGCTTCTAATCCATTCAATTCAAGAATCCTTCCTAGTTTCTCTCTTTTCTTGGGACTCTCTTTGTTGTTGTTAGGACCCAAGATTTTTCAACCAATTTATATGCTTCTAATTTTAGAAGGGTGGGAGGGACGGAGGGTTATGCTGAGGAAGGAGGGAAAAAGGGAAAGAAGGAAAGAAAAAAAAAAAAAAAAAAAAAAAAAGAAAACAAAGAGGGAAAGACGATCGTATAACTGACAAAAAAAAAAAAAACATTAGTTGTCTTTTCTCGGCATACGGAGTTAGTCTTGTATGCAAATCATGTGAACTACGATGGCGCACCTCATAAAATTCCATAAGTTTATATCGCACGGCCTCTACTTGCCTTGTGATTGGATACTCCCTAGCTTCCTTCAATAAACTATTCGTGCATTCAACAACATTGGTTGTGATCATGTCATACCGTCTCCTTTTTACAAATGCATTTGCCCAATGATGTGGCCCAATGTCTTCAATCCACTTGAATACACCATCGTCCAAATCCCTTTTTTCAGTCATATATCTCTCATAATCAACCCGCCTATATGCTCTAGCAGCATTTCAAAATTTCATCATCAGAGCCTCATCCATGTACCTCTCTTTAAAGTTTGTTAATATATATTGCATGCAGTAGCAATTACTAGCGTAAAAAAATCATTCTTGAATGGCTCGTATTAGACCTTTTTGTCTATCATATACAATGGTCAAATTAGGAAAGGGCCCTAAGTTCACATCTAACTCAACAATGAACCATTCCCAGGTATCTCTATCCTCTATCTCGGCTATAGCAAAAGCGATGGAAAATAACTTGCGGTCTTCATCATATGTCATGGCAGCAAACAGAACTCCAGGGTATTTTCCGCGAAGATAGGCACCATCAACAGCTATCAATGGGTGTAATGATCTCTTGAAAGAGCGGATGCTTGAGCCAAAAGCAGTTCAATGCAATAACTAGGCAATATTCTTAAGAAATCTGCATAAGAACCCTGTATATCAAGCATTGCTATAACTTTAGCTAGCCAAGCTTTCCTGTAGCTGATTTGGATGCCAAACTCCAATTGAAAGTTTGTCAAAATTTCCTTTGGAGTGTAGTTTGGATGGAGACGAAGTCGTTCTTTTATCCAGTCACCAATCAAGGCCGATGTGGACAAAGCATCTGCCAGTCCCATCATTGGCTTCGAGCAAGTTTGTTTATCAATATTAGTTCGCAATATAATCTTAGGAAAAAGTGGTTACAAATGTCTTTAACTATTATCCAATCTAGCTGCAAAGCAATGCCTTAATTGTGAAATCAATCAAATACACCCAGCCCAAAAAAAAAAAAAACCACCCCTCCAAAAAAAAAAAAAAAACATACCATTCCAAGTTTGTGGAACAATAGAGCATGGTACAATTGTTAGAACTTAACCATTCATCTAATGAAAATTATGGTTTGATGGATAACTCTTAAAGAATCTAAATTGTTTAATCATTTTCTTACTTATATATAACATTAAAAAAAAATATCATTAGCAGCTTAAGATAATGATCGAAAATGAGGTATGTAATGTTATAATAACAGGAAAAGGTTAAATAAAAGATTTATGAACATTCTAAGTTTGTGCTGGGACCCACCACAGGACGAGATCAACAAGACATCCCACATTATTTTTTTCAACTGGACATCCAGTCCAAAACCTGAGGTGGTTATTCATGATATGAGAACATCATGGTTTTTTTTTTAATATATCAACAACTGGATGTTCAAACGTAATTAGAATTTAGCAGACTGTCAGAAGACATAAGGCTGAATGCCCACATTTTCAACATGGATGTTCATAAAAAAAGTGAGGCTCTACAAGTCCCCCGTAAGGTCACTACCAATACTTATACAAAATATTTCAAATGTTTCTACATGTGGGATTCCTTGTACCCTAACTACCTAGAAAAGACACAAAAGAAGAAAAAAAATAACACAATAAATAAGAGGGAGATAAATACAAGGTGGGAAACAGGGAATGAATTGCCGATCGATTGGTCAATGGTAGAAGAGAAAGATATGGTAGGAGACTCAATGCTATATGTGGAAAACTAAGGGATTCACTTGTAGAGAAAGGAAGCATAGAGACTAAGCAAAAGACATAAGCTACAGAACGGAATGAGATTATAAACAGAGATGCATTCGTTAACTTTTAACATAAAACTTTATGCGGGATCACAATATAAATCTCGATATTAAAATTGAATAATTTGCAATATCGTAATTTGTATTGTGATATCGTAAAATTTGTTGTGATATCGCAAAGGAAAAAAGAGATTTTTGGCCTGCATAGCTAACGAACGGCACGAAGAACGTGTAGGTAAAATTGCCTAGTTTGGTAACAAGGGAGGGCTATCAATGAGTTTAAATGACCATACGAAAAAAGTCCCTTTATTTTAAGACCAATATACCTATATGTGAAATTACCAAAATGGACATCATTCCTACTTTCATACGTCACCCAATGTCTCTCGATTATGAATCATGGGCAATGAAAAAAATTGGGGCAATCGTACCATTTCAAACATTCTTCTACTGTAATTCTCAATTTATTTCTTGCCCAACCACAAAAGGATCAAAAAAGAAAAAATTAGAACTTTGCTTGCCTTGGTAGATTCTATGATGATGTCTTGGTCGTTGGAATCTTGGGTTTTTCTTTGTATAAATTGAAACTCTATAAAGACGGGGCTTCTGATTTAAAGTGAAAACAATCCCTAACCCTTGATAATTTAAAATGCATTCTAAACAAAAGAATAACAATAACAAAATCCTAACCCTACCTTTTCCCTAAAATCTCTTCAAAACTTTTTTTCCAGAAGGATCTAAATATTCAATATGTTTAGGAAATGTGTGGAGTATTTTACCGAAACCGAAGTTACATCTGACTTCGGTAATGGTACCGGTCAAGAGGGGCCCCAACTCCCATATCCCTGGCACGGCAGCGCCTCAGCCACTACTAGGTAGGATTGGCCTCGGCAGAAGTACCGAGCACGTCCTTCCGAACTCAGCCTCGTGCGTTGACATCCTTGTTCGACCTCAGGTGTAACCGACCTCGGTGTTTTCTCCCGTTCGGCCTCTTGGCCGAGGTGAACACTGAGTGTCTAATCCCCATTCTGGGATGGGACGGCTACTTCACAGGGAGTCCCAGACAAATAGGGTGGCCACCAGCCATTGATAAGGGCTCCTTCCTATCAGCAGATCACATCCACATTTATGTGAGGGATTTGGGGGAGGTCTGATGGGACAAGTATCCTCACCTACCCCCACCAAGGATCCTAGATGTGGGCTGATGGGACAAGTATCCCCACCAACCTCCTCTGTGAAACCTTCCACTCTCCTCTATATATACCTGCATGGTAAGCCATTGACAGGTACGCAATACACAGCATACACCTTGCTACTTTGCTCACATCTTCTTCCTCACTTCACCCTAGTTCAGTGACTGCACTAATTCAGGCGTCGTAGTGCCTTTGGCTGACAACAGCCTCAGGCCCTGACCTCTGTTTTCTTCTTCCTTTCAGGTTCCAGACCATCAAAAACGTCCCTGCTCAGCTAAACAGCTTACTTTAAACTCCCATTATCATCTAAACCAAGTCCGTAAGTTTTAAGCACGCACAGGAAATAAGAAATCATGAAGATTAAGCAATAAAAAAAAGAGGAAGAAAATTAATAAAATGAAATAAGAAATCACGACGATTAAACAATAAACAGAAAAAGGATTATGTAAAAGAAATCTTACCTTTCAGCTTTGGATTCGTTCGAAGAGATAGGGAGAGGAGTGACGAGTTTTTTTTTTTTTTTTTCGAGATGCAGTGGAAAGACAAACTTGAAACATAGTTTTTTTTAGAGGCTTTTCTTTGCTTCTTTGATGTGGCAAAACACGTCTCCCACCCGTTAAGCCACAACTTTGATCCATGCTTATAGGGCACTTTTCTTAGTGTAGAGAAACAAAACAAGCACCACTTTTCTTCTCTTTTATAAGGGTTTAGAGAAACGAAACAAGCACCACTTTTCTTCTCTTTTATAAGGGTGTAGAGAAATGAAACACGCACCACTTTTCTTCTCTTTTATATAAGGGTGTATAGATATAGATATAGATTTAAAGCCATGGTCTAGATGGAGGGTGGTGTTTATCTTCTGAGGGTTAGTTCACATAGTAAATAGCATGGTGGAACTCGAAAAGGTTCAATAAAAAAACGTGTTCTGGTGACACTCATCATTGTTCGATATATTTTGCCTTCCATCTTTCTAACCATCTCTAACATTTTAAATTGATGATATAAAAATATCCTTTAGTTTTTTTTTATGTAAATGATTTGTAATGTCTAGCATCCTCATTGATCATCCAGATGGTCGGGACTTGACCCAAATTACATTTGTAACTATATCCTCCGGTCTAGTTCTCATAGGGGCCAAATCATCTCACAAACTGCATCAATACACTAAGGACATAAATGACAATAATTGCTTGCTCGGTTGGTTGGCAACCGCATATGTCACCAAATGCCAAGAGACCCATCCTTAGATATACCACTCTTTCCATGTGTGGGCTTCTCTTTTCATGTGTGCGGGCTATCATTCCTACTTTTATGGGCTTCCTCTTCCCAGTTCTGCGGGCTCTTCTTTCCTTGGTATGGGCTATCTTGGGTGTGAGGCCCCTAAGTTGGGGTTAAAAGAAATAAAAAGTTTTTTAAAAAATAATAAATTAAAAATTAAAAAAAAAACTGTTAAGGGCATTCATGGCACAATAGGATTCCAAATTTTGTAGATTTCTATTTTTACGGAATAAAGGAATCCTAAATTCCTACTTTTCTCCTAAACACTCAAAATCATCTTTATTGAAGAAAATAGAGTATTTTCCTATAGAAAATATGTTTTGCCAGACAAGACCACCGGGCTACAATGAATATCTAAATAATTTTCCTTTTGATCTAAGAATCCTCTCGTAGCATGACTGCACCCTGAAAAGATCACAACTTTTAAAATGTTCGGGCTCAAGTCTCTCCTTACATCTTCCTCCAAAACCTCTCTTGCTACTCTCCTCTCTTCTTTCCTCTCAGTTTTTGTGTCCAAACCTCTCTCTGTTTTTTATCTTGAGTCTTGAGTCACTTTCTATCTTGTCTCGTGAGAAATTAAATCCAATGGCATTCTTGGGAAATTTCCGTGTGGATCCAAAAAAACAAGTTCATAAGATTCTTTTCATCTCAGATGCAAAGGGTTGCCCAATCCAACTACTGGACAACAATCGATACTGCAAGAATGCCAGCCTTTGATGTCCTCACAAGTCCCTCCATCTCCATCCAGAGTTACATGGAGAGGATTGTCAGGTATACGAATTGCAGCCCCACATGCCTCATGGTTGCCTACATCCATCTCGATCGGTTCTGGAAGCACTTGCGACCTTCATTCGCTATCAATTTTGTTCGAGCTTTGGAGGGTTTAATTATTACTGATTATGTCCGATTGATTATATGTAAAAGAGCACCCTTTTTCAGCCAGAGACCTATCACCCCCTCCGATATGTAAAAGATCACCCTTTTTCAGCCAGAGACCTATCACCCCCTCCCATATGTAAAAGAGCACCCTTTTTCAGCCAGAGACTTATCACCCCCTCCCATCCAGATTGGACATACTATTCAATGATTATTGATGAACTAGCTTGACATATATGGGAGGGAAAATTTTTTATGAACTGGCTTGACATATATGAAAGGGAAAATTTTAAAATAGAGCTCAAGTTTTGCCCAATTTCCAAATCATAACTAAAAAACCTCACATTTCAAAACAAACCTTAAGTTTTCCTTTAACATTTCAAATTAGGACTTTCGGCAACTTTTCATCCCATTTTCATCAAAATACCCAAAATGCCCTTTTTAGCCGGTTTTGTGAGAACTATGTTCTTCTCTTCATTTTTGATCTGATTCTATGCTCTTGCTTCTACTACTTATTCTCCTTCATCTTCTTTGCAAAACTAGTAGAAATGGCATTCCATATCCAAAAGTGAATGTTAAAAAGTTGAAATCACTCCTCATCTAGTGACAACGATGAGTTTGTCCTAATGGCATTGTCTCCTAGTATCAAGCCATGCGAAAATCTTATCATGCTCCACAAATTTGATTGGGTCCTAACCGCATCATTAGGGCAGGAGAATTGGGGCCTATTAAAATTATTCCTTTAAACGCATCTGTGGTTCCAATTCCGAGTAGATCGAAGTCCACAGTGAGGTTATGAGTGATGAGTAATCACCATAAACAAACGCAGAAGTAACAACTCATATAATATGCGCTGATGGTCACCAATATCACATATAACACTGTTAGAGTTGATACAAGTAACAGAAAGGCATTTACTCAAAATTTAATTACAAAATGCATTAGAGTTTTAATGATGGTCCAATACTACAACAGTGATCTGAAAGGATGCACCTATGCTCATATAACCAGGATGTATAGTGAGCCTCTCAAGTACTAGCCCAGCAACACCACATTTCCGTTACGCTCCACTAGTTGTAACCCCTCAACCAGCAAATCCCGTGGGGTTGCCTCCGCCACTTACATAATAGGGCTCCACTACCTAGGCACCAAATGTGGCATCATTAGATTACATTATCTGGTAGGTAAATAAGTGTGAGTAACAATTTCATATGCATCAATTAGTATCGGGACATAGAAGATCATGTGAGTAACAAAAAGTTGAAAGCTAGGCAATTAGCATGAGCATAATAAGAAACCACATGAATCATAAAAAGACGACACCCTAGCTACACCGCTAACAATGGGGCACGACACATAAGCCTAGAACCAATGCGAATAGGCAAACCTGCTCATAATTGTGCAACCCAGGCAAACCTGGTCAATACCAGCTACACATCACATCACACAGTGCATGCTAAGCTCGATGGCGTATGCCTGCCTCCCTATCTACTGACTGTCATATACACATGCATGCAAAAACTCTACCCACTGGCAGGTGCCCTAGCCGTGGGAGGCTAAACTAGTCTAGCGGTGCCCGACTTAAGGATCAAAAGGTCACATATACACCCACACAGTGTCCGACTATCTCTCATAGGATATCACCACTAAGGGACAATATAACAAAGCAACGAGGAACTACTCCACACTCATCTTCCATCGAACATAATCATGGCCACCACTGAGTAGATCCTTATACCCATCACCTAGCCTGAAACACCTCTCATCAGGTTTCCCCTATCATAGCAACCCAAGCATGACAACCCGCCCATAATCATAAGTATACACCATACGCATATCGAGCAATAAAAGGATGAACAGATATAGTGGATACATGTACGCATCATGTAATTATTAGGGGAGTAACGGTTCGGTTAACCGGTCATTTGGGAAAAACCGTTAACCGAACCGTAACCACGGTTTTCTATAATTCAAAACCGTAACCGTAACCGAATCTATAAAAATCGTGGAAAACCAAACCGTGGTTAACCGTATTAGACGGTTCGGTTACGGTTAATAACCGTGGAAAAAAAGTATTGATTCATTCAATAAAAGTGTAAATATTTATTGTATTGATCAAGAAGAAAAGGAATGAACTCCATGACTAGGTATCACCATGACTAAGTATCACTGTTCCTTCTTAGTCAAGTTCATGTTAGTCTTCCTGAATTTGTAATATGATCTTCAGATCAATTGAGGGTAATCTCTCTTTGCAACATCAACAGATCACACCCAAGAAATAACTTTCTGATATAAAAAAAAGTCCTAATTAATACATGAAAGAGAGAGAATTAAAACTTGGAGAAAAAATTATATTCATTATACCAAACATATATGATAAACAAGTGAAAGATCTTGCACCCAATTCTCCCCAAAAGAATCCCAACGTGGCCCATTCCCCAAAAGAAAAAAAGAAATCCAAACATGATCCATTACAACAGAATCAAACACATCAAAACAAAAGGAAATAAATGAAATAACAAGGTGCTATGATCTTTCTACATCACAAGATCACACCCAACAAAAAACCCAATTCAGCCACTGGTCTTCTTCTCTACACCTGAAAAGGCCAGGCCAATCACTTCTTATCTCCTCCTCCTGCACCTTAGCACTCCTTTTCATGGAACTCCCACTCAAATCCCCTTGCACATATGCATAGTACCTCAACACAAATGCCAGCCCCAACTGTCACGTCCCCCGAACCCGATTAGAGAATATACCGGATCCGGGGAGTGAAATTTTGGGCCAATTAAAAAAAATTTGCCCTTTTGGCCCAAGGATCGTAAGTCCGCTGTGAGGATAATGTGTTTGAACCTCAAATCATAAAACAATAGCGGAATTCATACATTGATATTAACAATGGATAATAAATCTCCATTAAATTTAAAGTTGCAAGAAACAATTAAAGCTAAAAGGGAAGTTAGTTTAATTACAATGGCCATCCCAGAAACTAAGGCCATTAAATCAAATGAAAGCAATAAAGGAAGGTTCAACAATGATAACAATGACATAAATAAAATCTAATGAAATGTCCCCAAAATGAATCTCTCATGTGCCGGTAGTGATAACGCTACTCTACGTCATCGGCACTCCACTCTCGTGCCTCCTCTGCTGGTTGGAGATCCTCTGGGATCTCCTCACCAACCTGCTCCTCATAGTAGTACTCACCTGAGGAGTCTGCACACCAAGGAACAGAGTCAACGACATGTTGAGAAATAGATAAGCAAGATATAATTAAAACATAACATGCATCAAGTGAAAAAGTAATGACAGAACATAATCAAGTGAATACAAGGAACAAAACTAGGCATAAAGCATGAGTAAATAACCATCAGAATCATAAACAGGAATCCTAGCAATACTAACAATCACCACTACCAATGTAATGCAATGCACAAGAGGGAGACTCCGTGGATGTCCAAGCCACTTCACGGGGTACCAGTAACAATCCTATCCAGACTACTGATACCAAAGTCCGGCTCCAGGGGGATTCAAGCTCCCGGTCCTGGGAATAGTAGCACGGTCCAAGCCCGCTCCCAACTATTCAACGCCATGGACGCCGTCCAAAGTCGACTGCCCACCCCGATGTCTGAGTAACCAGCCCATCAATAAAACCCCAAACTGCAGCTGGTAATGATATGCAAATAATAATAAAGTGGTGCTGACACATGGGGAAAACAAGACAAGCAAGTCTGGCTAACTCAACAAATAAAACATGTTCTTAGGGATTATTTCATTCAAAACAATACAAAACAAATCAACCACATGATAATCCCTTGCATGCTAGCCAGTCATGTTTATCAATACACGATACACAGTTCCTAAGGTACACTCTAAGTCAGGTCCTTGTCCTAATTCTATAAGAGTTTATGTTTCATAATTAATTAGGTATTTTATGCCAAGAGAGTGTACAAAGAACGAAATCAACGGATACAATTAACAGGTCAATGAGAGATTACAATCCAATCCTAGGCAAGTGTTGTCATCCATGTACCACTTTTGTTTTAACGGAGTACATGGGGAATTCGAATCAACAATGTTTATAAAGAATTCCTAGGTGTACAATCATGTTAAACATTGATTGATTCAACTCCATACGCATTCGGTTAAACCATACACAATACACGAATACCTAGACAACCCATCGAAGCACACCAAGCCACGTGCTACGATTTTAATACCCCATTAATGGTCACGTGAGAGACTAAGTTCATGGTTTCCAGTAACTAAGGCTCAAACCTAAGTTATTAGTCTCACTTACAATAAAACATGAGCTGAAACAGTAATCTGAATATTTACATCACTTCCCGACCTCCGATCGTGATGAAACTAGAACCATTGGATTCTACATCCCGAGAGATTTCCAATGGTATATTATATGTAGAATTCCAACGGACGGATTAAAAAATATAACCCTTAGAAATCTGTCCTTTTCACATGTATATAAATAATATATAAATATATAAATATATTATTATATTATATATAATATTCCCTGCGGCGGACTGAACGTTCAGAACGTCTCAACGTTCTGAACAGAAAGTTCAGAACGTTCTGACTTCTGAACGTTCATCAGGCACATGTTTTTTTTATTCTTATTATTATTTTTAGAGCTAATTAGCGAAAGGTCCTTATAAATCAATGTTTCCAGCCTCTAGTCCAAGGAAAAACTTTTTAAGGCCTATGGTCCACTCAGCTAGACTTTTTACCGCCCTAGGTCCCTGCATCCACATGATCTTATTTTTCAAGACTAAATTGCCCTCCAACCATTTTAAGCATAAAATTTTGAAATTTAAAATTTCAAATCTTCCCTCCTCCCTTCTTTCTCCTTCCTAAATCCTCTCAATCTTCCTCCTCCCTCCTTCCTAAACAAACTGATATCAGAGGAAAAAGTACCATTCGCCTTCTCCACCTTTAAATTCATAAGAATCTAATGTGGAACCTGCATACAACCTAATGTGTGGAATCCATCTACCAACAACTGGCACACATGCATGCCCTGCACCGTCCGAAGTTACCGTCCACGTTACTCATCGAGGACTCCACAAGAGGAAAAAATCTCTGCACGCTAGTTTGGGTTCGTCAGTGACGACATTCCGCCACTGTCTTCGTCGGCCACGCACCAGGCAAAAGATGCAGCTGGGGATCCAAACACTGCAGGAGGAATATAGTTTAAGAAAGTCCAAGGTGTACGAGTTCCATCCCCCTTGAAAAGTATCCTCCATTCCTTTGAAGTCACCACCTTCTGGAAGAGTGCACAGTTCCACTCTCCCACGGCTCTATCTAGACATGAGCATGAGGTAGTTCTTCCTATATAAATACAACCTTGATAAGCCCACCAAAAACATACGCATCTCAGACGCGTACTAGAGCAAAGAGACGCCATGCATGGCCTCTCTATCACCCATCTCTGCATTGCAACTTCTCCTTCTCTTTTTCATCTGTTTCCAACACTTGCCCAACATATCTGTTGCTGCCAAAAGCAAGGTGAGTACTTCTCGGCCACGCACCAGTCCCATTTTTCTGCAGCAGTCGAACGTGGATTATTGGATCTATTTGTCGATAGCTCCGTCCGCTTCTGCCGCACCCTGCCTGCAGTGGCCGAAGGAGGAAGCACAGGTTCTGGTTTTTGATTCCAGAACCAGAACGTGAAGAAGAAGACATGGTTTTGGTTCTCTGGGTCTTTTGGTCCAGGTCTAGGTCGGGTCAGGTCAGGCTGACCCAGCCCACGCAAATTTATCTATTTAGTCAAATTTATTTCAGTTTTTATCAAATTTATCTTAGTTTTTGTGAAGTTTATCTGAGTTTGTGTCAAATTTATCTGTCTTCTTGCATACTTCTCTATGTTTTTGGCAAATTTATCTAAGTTGTTGTCAAATTTATCTGAGTTTTGTTCAAATTTATCTGAGTTTTTTTCAAATTTATTTGAGTGTTGTTCAAATTTATCTGTCTTCTGTCATATTTCTTTGTGCTTTAGGTAAATTTATCTAAGTTTTTTTCAAAATTTATCTGAGTTTTTTAGCAAATTTATTTACGTTTTTTGAAATCTATATGCATTTTTTAAATTTATTTGCGTCTTTTGAAATTTATTTGTATCTTTTCAAATTTATTGAGTTTTTTGAAATTATTGTATTTTTTAAAATTTATTTTCATTATTATAAATTTATTTGATTTTTTTAAATTTTATTTGGATCTTTTGAGATTTATTTTAGTCTTTTGAAATTTATTTACATTTTCTGAAATTTATTTGATATTTTGAAACTTATTTGCATCTTTTTAAATTTATCTGTGTTATTTGATTATATATTACTTTTTTAAAAAAATTTATTCCATTTTTTGAAATTATTGCATTTTTTTAAAATATATTTTCGTTATTTTGAAATTTAGTTGTGTGTTTTTAGAATTTATTTGAAAATCTGGGGATTCCATTAATCGTGGGCAATTAAATGTTAGTTGGCCATTATTAATGGGATATCCCTCCAATCATGGGATAAGATTTAAAGAAAGGGTAAACTAGACATTTCAGGTATGAAAAAGTGTGAGAGGGACCTTTGGCTTGATGACTTTTTTTTGTGGACTGTTTGCAACAAAGTCATGAGTTGAGGGACCCCCGGCCGAAGCCCCATTATTTTTATCATCATGATGTACCTACGCCTGTTGTTCATAAATCATGACGTACCGTACGATCATCCATCAGAACGTGCAGAACGTTCTCAACGTTCTAACAACACCTTTTTTTATTTTATTTTATTATATTTAATTATTTTCTTTTTACCCAAAAACCTTTTCCCATCTACTCCAAATCCCTCCAAAAATTCACCTGCACAAAACTGAGCCATCGTGCTCTCCCAATAATCCATTCCATCCATCATCATATCCACAAAAATCAATTAACTTCAAATTAAATTAAAATTACCCCAAAACTATTTTAGCATACTAACCCCAAATTAATAACAGAAACATGCTTGGAATTTTAGGAAATCTAACAAGAACACAGCCAATCAATGGAAAACATACACACATGTATAATTATAAAATGCAAATCTATTTGCCTCAACCAAGAAGAAGATTGGAATCGGGGTATTCGAGGAGAAGCTCTCTATCACAAAACCCACAAATCTAACCCGACCAAACGCAACCTAACACGTAAAGGAAAAGAACGGAAAGGAAAAGATTGGGATCAAGCCTAAATCTAAACCAAAGAGATTTGATTGAAAAGATGAAAGTAAGGGAAATCTTACCAAACTGATGTCAATGAAAAGAGGAGATCGAGAGGAAGAAGATGAGCGGTTCGAATCTTCGAGATGGCCTTTTTGGGGAAGAGTTCCGGAGCCTTGGAAAAATGAGGAAGAAGGAGATGGCTGCGGTAGAGTTCTCGTTGCAGAGAATGAAAAGAGATTAGGGCTAATCTCTTGATTAAGAAGAAAGAGAGGAGGAAAAGACAAGTTTACCCTTAAGTGGGTCCGGTGAAAGAATGAATTATGAGAAGGGTTTCTGTTCGTCGGATCGCAACAAGCCAGAAGACAAAAATGATCAGCGTGACGAGACCTTTCCAACGAACCCCAAATTATGGCGATAGGAATTTTTCGGAAAAACACTCAATTTTCTCTAAATTGCAAACTACCCCCTACTAGGGTCAAACGAACTCAGAATCGTACGAAACTCCACAGGCACTATTTTAACGCTAAAAGAAACTGGCTCACCATCTAAACTCACCTAAATATCTAACAAAACAATAATAATAATAATTTCAAAATAAATGGGTCAACGGGCCGGTTATTGGGCTTAACTGACCCGGTAAGGTCACGGACCTTACACCAACACCACCCACTCCAAGCAAAACATCAAAATGCAGAGCCCACCTGCCAATTTCAAAATCACAGCTTCTAGGCGTTGAATCAAAGGGAGGAGACCCTTGATTCAAAAGAAACCCAGACCCAAATGGGTACTTGAAAACAAGGAAAGGGAAGATTCAAGAAACCCCCAGATATTAAAACATTTGAAGACCCAAATGGATGCCCAGAACAGCAATCAGAGGCACCAGTCAAGAAACAGAGAGAAGAGAGAAGCAGTTCTCGTCGGGAACGTCGTGGCCATCATAGATCCCTCGATGGACGGTCCCAAACGTCCCTCTGCCAATCACGGTCTTGATCACAAGCTTGGTGGGGTCAATCTCCCATTCCTCTCTAGAAACCCTCTCCTCCTTTGTTCCATCCTCTCTCTTCTTCTCCAACGTCCATGCCCGATTGAAATGCCTCTCCAGCTGATCATCTAAGCTCTTCAGGTCGATCTCATCGGCCCTCAAAAACCCATCACTGCTCTCCTTCATCTCTCCAATCTTTTTTCCTTTTTTTTTTTTGACCTTTCTAGATGCTTATTGTTGCAGAAAATGGAGAAACGGTTGGTGGAGAATGCAAAAGGGAGAGTCCAACAAAAACCTACTTGGGATTGGGATGAGGTAAAAATCAGAGCTTTTGGGAGTGAGAAAAAGTGCCTTTACATGAGCACTAAGGAGATGGAGAGGGCGGTGGGCGATGGAGAGCTCTAAGGGAGAGTGGAGACGCTGAAAGGAGATGGAGCTGATGGAGGCTGCTGGGAGTTGAGATGGAGAGGTAGGGTTTCGATTATCTTATGAATAAGAAAAATTTCATTCAGCCCCCCTTTTTTTTTCTTTTATCTATAAATGCTATGCGGTTAACCGAACCGTATTATACGGCTCGGTTCGGTTAATAACCGTGCATTGTTATGGAAAACCGTAACTGAACCGAACCGTGCGGTTTTTGGATTACATTAACCGTAACCGAACCGTGAAATACGGTTATTAACTGCGGTTCGGTTCGGTTAGACAGTTTTTCGGTTTTTTTTTACACCCCAAGTAATTATATGGAGGCACTACCATAATCCTAACCTATTCGAGATGTATAGTTAAAAGAGTCAAAAGGGTGGACACTAAACCAAACTTGGGTTAGAGTTACCCTCACATATAGGCCTAGCTACACGATCTATCACCATGGATTCACATACAGGATGCTTTGTGTAATTATTTTGGTTCCTCCGAAGTTATTTGCAACTCATTAATCCTGCTACACCACACTCACATTCCAATGTGGGCCCCACATGCGTGACCAGGAAACCCGTAAGGAGACATCAAGCTCACCCATCTCCTTACTATAGGCCCGAATCATAATCATTAATTACCTAGCGTAGGGGTCATGAGAATGAGGGTTAGGGTTCCTAAGTTATCATCAATAAATTTTGGAACTGTGAGTCCACAATCAACTGCGGGGTCTTACGGTGAGCTCCATGGTCGACCGCGAGCTTACCGTAGAAGAAGGCCTAACATAGCTTATCTCAAGTTCGACAGCATTGCATTTCACGGTTGACCATGACCCTTCAGAATGTGAATCTGAAAGGGGTCTTAGGTGGATTTCAGGGGGAACAAATTCCCCATCCTTCAACACCAAAAATGTCACTTTTCCTCTTCAACATCAAGAAAGCTGCATGAAGTCGCAACCTGCCATAAATAGGCAATGCAACTTCTCCAAAAAATCAAATCTTGTCAGAATCAAACAAAAACTGCAAGATCCTTCAAGACAGCCAAGGGAGGAGTACACAAGGAGTTTCGGGCCATTTCAGAATCATTTGGCCTAACTTCACTTCTCCGACAGCTAAATTGGCGCTCCCGGCGGCGACATCATCGAAGACGTCAAAACTTCGATCAGAGCCTACGGATGACTCCAGCATGTCTCAAAAGGGCTTCATGCCAAATTTCAAGTCAAACCGACAACGTTTGACCCTCCATCAATGCTCGAGCAGCAAAATCAAGCCTCCCGGCGGCGGGAACCACCGAAGCCTTCGGTCATCAAACCAAGTGCATGAGTGGCTTCAACATGCTTCCAAAAGGCTGCACGTCGAATTTCAGGTCATTCCGACAACGTTTGACCAGGTTTCGACGCTCCGAAAGAAAATCAATCCTACCGGCGGCGGATCTCCCCGGGACAATGGTTTCCAAGACAAAGCCTGTGGATTATCTCAAAATGACTCCAATAGGTTCCCTGTCAAATTTCAGGTCAATCGGACATCGTTTGACCGCACATCAACGCGCGGCATCTCCCTCGCGGCAAAATCAAGTCTACTGGCGACGGGACCCCAAACGGCTTCAAAACTCAAACAAAAGCCTATGGTTGGTCTTATTTATTGCTCAGGAGGCTTCACCTCAAATTTCAGGTCATTCCGACATCGTTTGACCAAGTTTCAGCTTCTGGCAGAAAATCAGCAGCTCTACGCGACAAAGTCTTCGGCTTTCCCGGAAAATTGGAAACTTTGCACTCTAAAAATGCAAGGATTCTCATCAGGTTTTCTACAGGGAAATCAAGCCAATAAATGAGAAGAAATGTCAGGAAAAATACAGAAGAAAACGGCGACGAAAAAGACAGCAAAACGGATCAAAAATGGGAGAAAAACCCCCAGGGTCGCAGCCCGCGACCCTGGCCCAGGGTCACCGGCGACCATGGAAGTCCGGGTCACCGGATTTTTCGCCGATGACCCGTTTTTCCATCCCTTTTCGCGTTTCGCGCACTTTGGCCCCTGTGGTTTCCTAAAAATGTGATTTTTAGTGCTTGAAATTGACTCATATCCGACGACATCTCAGATCTGCCGTCAAAAGCATAAAATCATCATTGATCGCTCCAAGATCGCCGACCGGTTGCCCTAAAAAGTGCTCTTTTTGTCCGACCGATCGAGAAATCAACAAGACAGATGTCACCGGCCCGCTGCTAGCTATCAGTGTCTGAAATTACACGGTCATCCGATGTCGATCAGCATGTAGATCCATCGGTGATCATCTCCAAAAGAATCCCAAAAGACGCGGCGCAGCCCGCGACTCTTCAACTGCTCGGCGACCATTTAATGCAGTTAATTGACTAGCTTTATTGTAGTCATTAATTCATTTCTTTGGACGGCCCAATCAGAAGCAAGCATCCAGGAGTTACAAATCAATTAAGTCATGGCATTCAAGCCATGAAACTCCTCCCATTATGGTAATTAAGGTGATTAAAAGCCCTTAATCTCCATCGGCCAATCAGATTCAAGGAAAAAGGAGTTACAAAATCAAGAAATAAATCTTGTAACTCCTCCCATTAAAGCCATTAAAACCCATAAAAGCTCTCCTAAATGGCTACCAAAAGCCTATAAATAGGAGAGCATTCCATTGAAATGAAGGGGGATAAAAAAAAAAGAGAATCCAGAGCTCGTATCCAAAAGAGAATCGAATCCAGACGGATCAAACACAGAGAATCCAGAGAAAGAAAAAGAGAGAAAAACTCTGCTGAAGTTCTGCACCGGCCACCACTGCAAGGTGACAAAAGTCCCTTGGGGGGTATCTCCCCCCAAGGTCATTGCCTTCTCCCGCTGCTTCCAAATGGCTTAGACGTGGCTTTTCAGCCCGTCTACTTAGCTTTTTATTGGACATAGGACCTTCTCTTGGTCTTTGTCCTCTAAAAACCTGAGGTTATAGCCAAGCCAAGCGAATCAAGAGCATCCTCTGTTCTCATCTGCATGGATGATGGCGAAGCCCATACATGGCTTGCGACCGTCAATCTGAACGAATCCCCCACAATCTCTTGAAAAGTTAGATCCTCCTTTTCTTGCTTTTCATTGTAGTTTGTATTTTTCTAAAAGAGACAAAAATTACAACTCTTGTCTTTCATTATTGATGAGAATTGTAAATCGGCTATAAACGCCAAAATCGGCTATAAATGCCAAACAAAATCGCCTTTCACGGCAAACCAAGAAAATGTCTCTTTTCTTAAATATTTGTGCAATGGAAAACTTGAAAGAAGTTGATTTCCTTTTTACTTGCGAAGGTTGATCTCCGGATTACCACTTGCAATTCCAAGTAAAATAGAAAATCTGGCACACCCACACAAAGAAATGTTGATGCACGCTTCAGCCCCCTGGGCGCGAAAGGGCCGGACCCGACGGACTCCCACGTCCGCCGACCCCGGTAGCACCCTCGGCAGGAGCGCGTTCCATCAAGCTGGCACACCCTGTGGGACTCGTTCATTTGAGAACACGGTGCTCGGAAATGAAATATTTGCATATCACACTTTTTGCTCTATGCTTATACTTCCTTTCCGGATTCCTTCGCTACTTTCTAGCTGGTAGCCTATGTTGGATTTTGCATCCTAAAAAAAAAAATGAAATGGGATTTTTTGGAAATTTCTATTTCTTTGAGTTTGTTTCCACTCTTTCTCTTTAAAAAAAATCAAAAAAATAATCAGTTTTCTTAGTTTGAATTCAAAATTGAGAAACTTTGATCCTATCCTATCGTTCTTTGGTGCTTGCAGAAATGTTGAGCCCGTTCGACTAAGGTTTTGGGCCATCGTTTCTCTTCGATGAGTTCATTAGAGATTTCAAAAAAAAAATCAAAAAAAAAAAAATAATCAGTTTTCTTAGTTTAAATTCAAAATTGAGAAACTTTGATCCTATCCTATCGTTCTTTGGTGCTTGCAGAAATGTTGAGCCCGTTCGACTAAGGTTTTGGGCCATTGTTTCTCTTCGATGAGTCTATTTGGGATTTGGAAAAAAAGACATAGACCACTAAGGTTAAACCAATTGCGTTCTTTGATCATGATTGACTCAAGAAAAGCCTTGTCCAGAGTGTGGAGACAACTTGACTGTTCTAGGCAAGGGTCCTCCAAACGGGTTCATTAAGTAATCCTACCCTTACCTGGGGGCAATTCTATCAATTGAGATTTCATAAGACCGGGTTAGGAGGCCTATGTGTACTCTCTCGTCTTAAAAAAAAAAAAAAAAAAAAAAACCTTCAAAAAAATATATAAAAATAAAAAAAATCTTCAAAAAAAATAAAAATAATAAAATAAAAATAATCATTTCAAAAAAAAAATCTTCAAAAAAATAAAAATAAATAATCTTAAAAAATATATATTTAAAAAAAATAATAAAATAAAAAAAAATCATTTCAAAAAAAAAATCTTCAAAAACTTGTCACTTTTGGATTCAGATTCGAGAAATTGTGGTCTCTTTCCTTCTGAGTACTGGCGCTCGCGGAAATCGTTGAGCCCGTATTTGAATCGGAATGCCACCTGCTCTCTTTGACGAATCCATTTCTGACCTTTCAAAACAGAGAATCCCATCTCATGGATGCGATCTCCAACATTTGTGCATAGCGGTACTAGTACGCCCTTTCAGGGTCTACTGTATCTGTGACCGGCACATTTGTAACTCCTACCTTATATTCTTCTTATCTCGAGCAAGCTCCGCTTCTCGATAAGTCGAATTTAAGTATACAATTGCTTCTAGCAGTCATTGGAACGCTCATTTCGAGCCTACCATGCTTGCAACCAGAACAATTGTACCCTCTATGGCTTTTTGCCTTCTTCATATTGCTTGGATCATGTCCCTTGAGCGATTTGAAAAGACAAAATCATAGAATTCCCCATTTATGATCATCATATTCTTGTGATTACTAATGGATGTGGCCTTGTTTCAGAAATTTTGAAACTAACAATGGCAGCTTCACTAATCATCACCTTCGATGAGAACAAGCACCAGCTCATGCTTCAACAGAAGCAAACCGAGCGCACTTACAAGCGCCCTGCTAGCTGCCGAAGCACCAACTCCCTCAGCAACTCTTTGAACTCCGGGTCGACCTCGACTCCCCGGACCATCGTCTTCGGGACACTGGGACCATTCCCACTTCCCGAAGAAGAAACTGCTCCTGCCAAAAGGCAGAAGGTCGCCTCGCAACGTGTCACTACTGTGACACCAAAGGCAGCTGCCGAGAAGCAGAAGATCGCCCCTCAACGTGTCACTTCTGTGACACCAAGGGCAAACCCCAAGAATACTAAAACCCGCGGCATCCCCGCGAAACCTCAACCAACAACCAACCAGGTCTACCCTAAGACTTGGTCTCCAAGACCTTCCCCAAAACAAAGAAGGTCTCAAACCTCCACCAAGCCAGCATACCTGGCCCCACTCAAAGAGAACCAGTTCTACTCTCTTGCCTACATGAAAGAGGAGAGACCCATCTCCAACTTGACTCCCAAGTCAACCCAGCATGAACCGGCTTGCTCCCACAAGCCCAAAATCAGATCATGCATCACTAGGCCTCTACAAGCACCTGCCAAGGCCTACACTCCTTCAGTTTGACCCTTCATCTCTACAGGGGCCGAACTCGAAAGGTTCAAAGCTTCACTGCAATAGGCAAAGGACCGGGTCCGCATCCTGTCCTTGCCCAATTACAAAGAAGACAAGCTCGGCTGCTGCGCCCGAGGGAGTACATCCTTCATTGTTAAAGCCCAGCCAGAGCTGACTGAAGCTCAAATCGCTCGTCGAGCACGCCGCCGTGCGTCATATCGACAAAAGAGACTAGAGAAGCAAAGGACTCAGCCTCCTACACTTCAAGTCTCCCACAAATGGGTCGAAAAAAAAAGACCCGACCAAGTTGCTGCCGTCCATATGGTTGAAAAAACCAGAAGACGCCAAAAGTCAGCATCAAAAATCCATGTCCGACGTCCGGTGACCCGTAGCGTCACCAGGACACGAAGACATCCCGAAGAATCTCCTGCCCCTTCAAGCCAAGGACGGGAGAGTAATCCTTCATCAAGCTCTTCATCAAAAAGAATGAGCCCCAGCTCAGTCACCAGGACGGTTTCTTCGTTTGAATCCCGAGGAATGAACGTCCTGGTTACAAATTCTGAGCCACCACCTCAGAATCCACCTCAAGATGATGCGCTAACACGCATCCAGCAGTTGGAACAAGGCCAGCAGAGGATTGAAACTCTGATGGAAAACCTTCTCCTTGTTGTCCAAAATCAGGTGAACAATGAGCCTCCTCCGAATCATCGCAATAACGAGGAAAATTGTGAAGAAAATGAGTCACGCGCCCTTACCAAAAAGGACGTAGACAGTATCCTCGCCAAAGCTAAAGAAGAGGATATACTCAAAGAGCATGGGATCAAGCCACCATATCCCTTATGGATGGACTCAGTCCCATTCCCAACAAAATTCAAACATCCTACTCTCCAAACATATACGGGGAAAGGATCAGCCAGACAGCACGTCATCCACTTCAAGATCCTGACGGGAGCTATTGCAGATCAAGATGCCCTCAAGATCCGCCTCTTTGCAAGTACCCTAAAAGGTACGGCCTTCTATTGGTACTCCACTCTGCCGGAGAACTCTATCCAGAACTGGGCAATGCTAGAGACACGCTTCCTGACCCACTTCCAAGGTGAGGATCATCCTGTTACTATGGCTCAACTCTGCAGCCTAAAACAGGGGGAGAATGAGTCAACATACGACTTCATTCACAAGTGGAAAGCAATGGCGTACAAATGCTCAGATGTACTACCACAAGCGTCGCTAGTCGACATCTGCCGAAACAACATGAGAGCTAGAATCCGCTCCATGATCATCGGCAACAAATCAAAAAACCTGGGAGAACTCCTGGAAGCTTCTATGGAAGCTGAAACGGTGATTAAAGACCTCAACAGTCAGAAGTCATCAAAAAAAGAGCCAACCGCCATTATAACCTCTAAACCAAAGAAAAAAGAGGTCCTCAATGTGCAAACCAAGTCAGCTCCTCAGCAACCAAAGAAAGCTGAAAACAGAGCTGCAGGTAAGAGACCTGAACTCTCTGATGCCTTCAAAGAACGTGTAGAAAAGAAATATCCGTTCGATGAAGATGTTGAAAAAATCTTTGAGGCTCTCCTAGCAAATGGCAAACTTATTTTGCCAGAGCCCAAAAGACCGGGAGATGTTGGCAAAACCAATGATCTCCGATACTGTCCATACCATCAAATGATCTCACATCCTCTCAATCAATGCTTCGTTGTGAGAGAGAAGATCAATGAGATGTGGAAAAACGGAGTCATCACCTTTGACAAAAACTATGGGACTGCCTCTGTCAACATGGTGTCATGTGGACAAACACCAAAATCACCGAAGAAGAAGATCACTACTTCCTTCATGGTGATAAACAAAATTCAAGCGTCCGAGGAGCTGGTTCCTTTCCCGTCACCAGACGGACAACCTATATGGGTACATCCCGATCTCCTAGAAGATGAAAATTGGGAGATCGTGAAAACAAAGCCGACCGCTCTACAGCGAAGGCTGGCTAGGAAACATCTCCTCAAGCTCAAACGGCAAGAGAAGACCCAGCCAAAACAAGAAGTCCATGAAAAGGCAGAGGCCTCCCCTACCACTTCACTCGGGGCAACAGAAACGTCCCTTCCAGAGACTTCAAAGGCGGTAAGAAACTTCACTCTCAGTGATTTCATGCCACCTCGATTCAAAAAAGAAGCTATGCAGGGGGCATCATACTCTTGCAACTCGGTAGTTGGATTCTCCATTGATGGGTACGAGTCCAGCGACACCGACGATGGATTCGAGCCCAACTACACCGGCGAGTGGGAGGAATCTCTTGAAACAGGAGAATATCTCTCCGATGAAGAATGGGTTCCTGAAACTCACCTTATGCCAGTAATCTGGTATAACCCTTTGCAACCACAAGGATCCTGGTCTGATGATGAAGAAGATCAAGTGGCCGCACAAGAAGATGCTGTTAACCCAGCACCTGTCATTGCTCCAGTGGAAATCAACTATGTTGAGCCACACGGAGAAGACGAAGAAGAGGATCTGGCTCCCATGCCTGATCTTGAAGAATATGCAAGAATCTTACAGCTCTCGCTCTAGAACAAGAGCAAGATCACGTTAACGAGCCTCCTCGCAACCCAGAGCCTGAAGTCCCTGAAGATAATCAGGTACATCCACCCTTAACTCCTGAAAATGG
This sequence comes from Umbellularia californica, assembly GCA_028538565.1. Taxonomy (NCBI): domain Eukaryota; kingdom Viridiplantae; phylum Streptophyta; class Magnoliopsida; order Laurales; family Lauraceae; genus Umbellularia; species Umbellularia californica. The sequence continues at coordinate 45,212,999 of JAPQWN010000004.1, forward strand.
AGAACGTTGCTGGATAGACGATCCTCTTACATCCAAAGATGAGTCTGACTCCGAGCAGGCAACATCTCCTATCAGAGCTTCCTATAATGTAATATATCAGGACTATAGCTCTTCTGAAGCGTCATCTGATGAGATTACCTATACTCCGACGACGCCTAGCAATGTATCCTCTGGAGCTACCTTCTCACGTGACTTTCACAGAGATGACACCCTCTCAGGTTTCTTCTCCTGAGACTGTGACTTCAGGATACACATTCTTCCCGACTAATCATCATGAAGAAAACCCAGATAATGATGCTTGGGATGATGAAATAGTCAACACAGAAGAAAAGCTGCTGGATGCTGTTCAGGACTTGCTCCCGGAAAATGCTCCGTGCAACACAATCACTGAGGATGGCAACTCTGCTGCAGATACATCCCCAGTAGATGAAAAACGACAGCCTCTTGATCCTGAAGACAATCTTCCAAACGAAGATCCTTCTCAAGAAGCTCTCGAAGTTGGTAGAGGCACCCGCTCTGGCCGGGACTACCACAAGAATTACAACCAATCTTCCTTTACTTATGTAAATCCTTCGGGAAAAGATGTTGTAAGCACCCCCAGTGGCAAAAACAATGAACATGCAGGCCCCAAGGAGGCTTTGAAGTATGACTTGGTTGAGCACTTCAAGCACATACCTGCGCGTCTTCACATCCTAGACTTATTGCGAATGTCTCCACGCACTTGTGATAATCTCATCTCAGAATTACAAAAACTGAATGAGGATGTTGACAAACATGCCCCACAAGTCCTCCAAATTGAAATGGACTACCGGGTCAAAAACTCAGAAACCTCCTTAAAAGGAGAAAAAGAGAAAAGCGAGGGATCATGCATCCAATGCCTCTCGGTTCAAAAGGCAGCCAGTGCAACCATCGCCTTCACTAAGGAAGACCTCCTACTTGGCGAAGCAAGGCACAACCGACCCCTGTACTTCACAGGGTACATCAAAGAAATGCCGATACATAGAGTTCAGATCGACCCAGGTTCTGCACTCAACCTTATCTCCACTTCGGCTCTTGAAGAGTTGGGCATCCCACCCAACAAGCTGAGCCACACATCCGTATCTATCTTTGGATACGATGGGAGTACTCAAAGGCCTATCGGCAAAATCAGGTTCAAATTGCAAATCGGTGATCTTATCTCTGAGGTCACTGTGTATGCAATAAAAACCCCCTCATGCTACAACATCCTTCTCGGACGTCCTTGGATACACGAGAACGGTGTTGTCCCTTCAACTCTACATCAATGCATTAAGTTCGTCGGCGACGACGGCATGGTACATCGTGTCTTTGCGGACAGAAAACCCTTCAAAGGTAAAGAAGTCCACTTCGCAGACTCCCAGATGTATGAAGGAGAAAAAGAAGAAGAGGAAATAGCACCCCCTGCTGAAAATCTCCAGAAAGATAAAGGCAAGGCTCCTCAAAAATCACCGGAAGAAAACAAACCCTCCGGCAAATTAGAAGAGAGTAGTCAATCTCCCTTCGTCATCTCCCTCAAGAATTCAAAACCTTTGGTCATCACGACTAAAGTGAAGAAGGCGAAACAAAAGCCTGGGGGCAAATTTGTTGTTTCTCTCGTGTCTATCATGCAAGACACAGACTCGGACTCAGAGCCAGAAGACGATGCATCGTCAAGCCAAGCTGACACTCAGCAAGTTCAGCCTGCTCTCACTCCGATCGAGACACCTGCTGATGTAGAAGATCCTACGTCTGCTATCTTTGTTGTTCCGGCAACATCACCAAAGCAAAGACCGATCTTCTTTCATAGATCGGATGCTTCTTCATCAAGTTCCTTGCTTGAACCTTTCCAAAACGAAGATATGCCTCAACTATCTCTATATAGTCCTGTGGCACAAGCTATCATGAAGAAAATGGGTTTTGACGCTCAGAACCCAGTCGGTTTGGGAGAAGGCCGCGGTATTCTCACGCCATTGGGGCCCGCCTTAACCAAAAGCCAGCTGGAAGATTGGAGACTCTACGGATATGTAGAAAAGTCTTCACATGGGTTAGGGTATGATCCTGATACCCCCCTGAGACAGTTGACACAAAGGCTTAAAAGTCGATTTACCGACCAAGCCTCAACATCTCAAGTCCATAAAGACATCGATCTCCCTGGATATCTCTTTGAAGAGTCGTTTGACAAAGATCCAGGAAGCTCCTCCAATTGGTACGATTTCTCTGATGATGAAGAGGAATCGCCCGATGACACAGACGGGTGGCATCCTGACCCAGAAGAACCCTCGTCTCCAAAAGAAATACCAGACTCAATAGGCGATTGGGACTATCTCATAGCAAGCCTTGAGGAGATCACCAATCAAGAAAATCCATGGAAAGGAACAGAGCCTTGGTCTGGTAATGCAGTTGAAACTCCCGAAGGTTTCGTTGAGTTGGAAGCCTCCGAAAATATTGTGGAGGAACCACCTTCGAACCTTCCGACAGAAGATCCTGTTCAAAAGATAAACTTAGGAACACCTGATAACCCACGACCTGTATTCATAAGCAAGAATATAAAGGATGATGAGTTACCCGAGTATATCTCTTTTCTTCGTGAGTTCGTTGATTGTTTTGCTTGGTCTTACGCTGAAATGCCTGGTTTAGACCCCAAAGTAGCAGTCCACAAAATCAATCTTCAAGAAGACATCAAGCCTGTCAAGCAAGGCCAAAGAAGATTCCGTCCGGATGTGATGGATAAAATTGAACAAGAAGTTCAAAAACTCAAAAGCGTTGGCTTCATCCGTAGGATCAACATCCTGAATGGTTGGCCAACATTGTCCCCGTGACAAAGAAAAATGGGCAGATCAGAGTCTGTATTGACTATAGAGACTTGAATGGCGCTTGCCCTAAAGATGAATTCCCGCTCCCCATACCAGAGGTAATGATTGACAATACCTGTGGATTCGAGCGAATGACATTCATGGATGGCTTCTCTGGCTACAATCAGATAAAGATGATCCTGAAGATGAAAAGCACATTTCATTTCGGACTCCATTTGGCGTGTATTGCTACACTGTCATGCCATTTGGTCTGAAAAATGCTGGTGCCACATATCAGAGGGTTATGATGAAAATATTCCAAGATATGCAGCACAAGACGGTCGAATGTTACGTTGATGACCTCACCGTCAAAAGCAGAAGAAAAGAAAACCATCTCAAAGATCTTCGGGAAGTCTTCCTCCGACTCCGCAAACACAAACTGCGGATGAATCCTCTAAAATGCTTCTTCGGCGTCTCGTCGGGTAAGTTTCTCGGATTCCTTGTTCGGAAAGCTGGAATAGAACTTGACCCCATAAAAGTCAAGGCTATTCTAGAAATGCCCTCTCCAAGAACCTTGAGAGAATTAAAAGGGCTCCAAGGGAGATTGGCCTACATCAGACGGTTCATCTCCAATCTTTCAGGGAAATGCCCTCCATTCTCTCGATTGATGAAAAAGGGTGTAAACTTTGTCTGGGATGCCGACTGTGAAGCCGCATTTCAAGATATCAAGTCATACCTGACCAAACCTCCAGTGTTAGCTGCCCCTGCCACTGGAAAACCATTCATCTTGTACACAAGAGCTCTTGATCATTCTGTAGGCGCTCTGCTTGCACAAGAGAACGGTGAGGGAAAGGAAGCTGCTCTATATTACCTCAGCCGCATGCTAGTAGGTGCAGAGCATCGTTACTCTCCAGTCGAAAAAAAATGCCTTGCAGTGATGTTCGCCGTACAAAAGCTACGTCACTACTTGCTTTCCAACACAGTCTACCTCGTCTCAAGGATCAACCTCTTGAAGGTCCTTGTTACAAAAGCAGGTTCTCTCAATGCACGACTGGCAAAATGGTCCATCCTTCTATCACAATTTGATATTAGGTATGTGCCACAAAAAGCAATCAAAGGCCAAGCTCTAGCAAATTTCCTCGCAGAGCATCCATTGCCTAAAGATTCACCACTCAGAGATGATCTCCCAGACGAACCCGTCTACAACGTGGAGACCTTCTCGCCAAATGCCTCCTGGGACATGTACTTTGACGGTGCAACCAGGACAAATGAAAAAAGACAGTTGATCTCGGGAGTTGGCATCCTCTTTGTTAGCCCTAACAGATACATGATTCCACATGCTTTCTCGCTATTGGAACCATGCACAAACAATGCAGCTGAATACCAAGCTCTGATCCTAGGATTGGAACTCGCCATTGAATCCGGTATCACCATGCTGGAAGTCTTTAGAGACTCTCACTTGATCGTCAACCAGATGAATCAGAAATATGAAGTCAGGAAGCCTGATCTGCTGCCTTACTACAACAAGGCACAATCGCTTCTGCAAAAGTTTGACATCGGCAACATCACCCACATTCGTAGAGGTGAAAACATCCGTGCAGATGCCCTGGCTGGACTTGCTGCATCTATGGCAATTCAAGAAGGGGAAAACATGCAAATTACAGTGTGTGAGAGAAGGATCCTCCCTCCTCTTAACACACACCAAGCAGTTGCTGAATGCCACCAAGTGGTTGGAAGTCGGATCTCTATCCTTCAAACTTCAATCGGCGACTGGAGGGATCCGTTCATTGATTACACTATGTTCGGAATCCTACCTGAAGATCCAAAAGAACGGGTAAGCATCCAAAGGCGAGCCCCAAACTTTCATTTGGATATCCCTCCAAAGATCCTTTACAGGAAATCCTTCAATGGAGTACTCCTACGCTGCTTGTCACAACAAGAAGCTGAAGAAACACTCAAAGAAGTTCACGCTGGTCTTTGTGGAGCTCATCAGGGTGGTCCCAAGCTCTACGACCAAATCAAAAGGTTGGGTTACTACTGGCCTACCATGGTACCCGACGCAATGCAATTTACTAAGCGCTGCCAACAATGCCAAGTTCATGGAGACTACATTCACATGCCTCCAGAATGGCTGCATCCTACAGCAATCTCATGGCCTTTTGAAGCATAGGGCATGGACATCATAGGTCCTATCTCTCCCCCTTCAAGCAAAGGTCATCACTTCATCTTCGCCGCTACGGATTATTTCTCCAAGTGGTCAGAAGCATTTGCGTTCAACGAAATGAAGACCTCGTCAGTTCTTCAGTTCCTGCGCACCAACATCATTTGTTGTTTCGGCATACCCAAAAGATTCGTCCATGATAACGGACCACAATTCCGGGATCATCGATTCTACAAGTTTTGCGACAAATACAAAATCCAAAGCTGTCCTTCGACTCCATACAATCCGGCAGCAAACGGATTAGCAGAAGCCTTCAATAAGACACTCTGCAAAATCCTCAAGAAAATGGTCTCTAGTCACAAAAGAGACCGGAGCGACAAACTGTCTGAAGCTTTGTGGGCCTATCGAACCACCGTTCGAGGACCAACCCATAGCACACCATTCTCCTTCGTCTATGGATGCGAAGCTGTCGTGCCATTAGAAGTCCAAATTCCTTCTCTGAGGGTATCTCTACAAAATGACATGACTCAAGAAAGCAATGCGAAATTATGACTTCATGAGCTGGACAATCTCGATAAGAGACGGCTCGAAGCTCGACAAAGCATTGAACTTTACCAAGCACGCATGGCAGGATCTTTTGACAAAAGGATCCGGCAACGAGCCTACAAAAGGGGTGACTTGGTTCTTGCGGTAAAAAGACCAATGGTCTTCGTACACAAATCCAAAGGAAAATTTGAACCAAAATGGGAGGGACCCTACGTCATCGACAAGGTCTTCTCCAACGGCGCATATGCCCTCCTAAACATGGAAGGCGACAGATGTATGCTGCCTATCAACGGTAAGTTCTTGAAGCGGTACTACCCTTGAAGACTTACCCAACTGGGTAAGAGCAATGCCTGTATGGCCAAAACCTGTTCTCAGGTACTCGTTCGTCAAACCCACTCTCTTTAGAATTTTCATATCAAATGTCAAAATTTCTAGAGATTCAAAAACAATGCTTACTTTTATCGTTTCATTGTTCAAAAACAAAAAAAATCCAAGTTTAGGAGCCTCTCCCTGACTTGACCAAAACTTTCGATCCTTGAACCAAAATTCATGGTTTGAAACAAAAATCCGGATTCAAGGATTTCCACCCTAGTCCACCTTACCTTTTACCGCCAAATGGTTTTAGGTCAAAATTTACGACCCTCATGTCTTTAAACAAAAAAAAAATGGTTTTTCAAAAACCGTGGGGAAGTGACACTTAGTCGATACTCGCAAAACTCAAAAAATCGGAAGGATGCGAACCCCATTCGATACTTCCAAAACCTCTAAAATCGTGGAGACACAACATTTCAGTTGATATCCACAACCCAAATTTCAAAGGTTTGAGAAAACCTAAAATCGTGGAGACACAACATACCAGTTGATATCCACAACCCAAATTTCAAAAATCGTGGAGATGCAACATACCAGTTGCTATCCACAACTCAAATTTCAAATGGTTCGAGAAAACCTCAAATTTCAAAAAATTGCGGAGAAACGACATCAAGTCAGTACCCGCAAAACCAAAAGTTTTGGGAAAAGTAGGGAAGCGACACTTAGTCGATATTTGCACCCCAATTCGTAAGGAAGCGACATTCCATCGATAGTCGCAAAACCTAACCCGCGAGGAAGTGACATTCCATCAATATTCGCAAAACCGAATGAGCAAGGAAGCGACATTCCATCGATACTTGCAAGACCATTCAGTGGGGAGGCGACATTTAGTCGATACCTGCATTTTGAAAACCAAAATCCGGCTATAAATGCCAAAATCTGGCTATAAATGCCAAAACAAAAATTTTCGGCTATAAACGCCAAAATCGGCTCTCATGCCAAAAACAAAAGTTTTGGCTCTCATGCCATCTCAAAATTCGGCTATAAATGCCACCAAACCGGCTATAAATGCCACAAACCGGCTATAGATGCCACAAAACAAAAACCCTGGCTTTCATGCCAACAAACCAAAACTTGGCTTTCAAAAAAAAAATCGGCTATCAATGCCACCAAAATTGGCTATCAATGCCACCCAAACCGGCTATAGATGCCACAAAACAAACACCGGCTTCCATGCCAACCCAAATTTTGGCTTTTACGCCATAAAATTTCGGCTTCCATGTCATCTCAAAATCGGCTTTCACGCCACAACCAAAATCAGGCTCCCATGCCAAAACAATTATTTGACAAAAGATTCTCACAAAAAGACAACCTTTTGATCAGATTTTCAAACAAACAGCCCATTTAGCAATTGCTTTCATCACAAAAAGATTTGAGTGAGCTTAGGGAAAACAAAAAAAAAAAAAAAACCGAAAAGTACCAAAAAATACATGTGGTACCAAAAAAAAAGGGAAAGTGTTCATAAGCACTACAAAAAAAGAAGTACCAAAAAAATACATGTGGTACCAAAAAAAAAAGGGGGAGATAAGAGAGAGAGATGATAGTTTCTGATACTAAAATCAGGAGCTCAACCAAAAAAGGCCTCCAGCCAAAGTCTTAGCTCCTCGAGCAAACTCTTAGACTCGGCTTGATGGAACGCGCTCCGAATGCCGTGGGTGCTACCGGGGTCGGCGGACGTGGGAGTCCGTCGGGTCCGGCCCTTTCGCGCCCGGGGGGCATGAAGCGTGCATCAACATTTCTTTTGTGTGGGTGTGCCAGATTTTCTATTTTACTTGGAATTGCAAGTGGTAATCCGGAGATCAACCTTCGCAAGTAAAAAGGAAATCAACTTCTTTCAAGTTTTCCATTGCACAAATATTTAAGAAAAGAGACATTTTCTTGGTTTGCCGTGAAAGGCGATTTTGTTTGGCGTTTATAGCCGATTTACAATTCTCATCAATAATGAAAGACAAGAGTTGTGATTTTTGTCTCTTTTAGAAAAATACAAACTACAATGAAAAGCAAGAAAAGGAGGATCTAACTTCTCAGGAGATTGTGGGGGACTCGTTCAGATTGACGGTCGCAAGCCATGTATGGGCTTCGCCATCATCCATGCAGATGAGAACAGAGGATGCTCTTGATTCACTTGGCTTGGCTATAACCTCAGATTTTTAGAGGACAAAGACCAAGAGAAGGTCATATGTCCAATAAAAAGCTAAGTAGACGGGCTGAAAAGCCACGTCTAAGCCATTGGAGGCAGCGGGAGAAGGCAAGGACCTTGGGGGGGGGTACCCCCCAAGGGACTTTTGTCACCTTGTAGTGGTGGCCGGTGCAGAACTTCAGCAGAGTTTTTCTCTCTTTTTCTTTCTCTCAGATTTCTGGATCTGTGGTGCTTTGGAAGTGATCTCCGATTGATCGATCCGGATTTCAATGGAATGCTCTCCTATTTATAGGCTTTTGGTAGCCATTTAGGAGAGTTTATGGGCTTTAATGGCTTTAATGGGAGGAGTTACAAGATTTATTTCTTGATTTTGTAACTCCTTTTTCCTTGAATCTGATTGGCCGATGGAGATTAAGGGCTTTTAATCACCTTAATTACCATAATGGGAGGAGTTTCATGGGTTAAATGCCATGAATCAATTGACTTGTAACTCCCAAATGCTTGCTTCTGATTGGGCCGTCCAAAGAAATGAATTAATGACTGCAATAAAGCTAGTCAATTAACCACATTAATTGGTCGCCGAGCAGTCGAAGAGTCGCGGGCCGTGCCGTGTCTTCTGGAATTCTTCTGGCGATGATCATCGATGGATCTTCATGCTGATCGACATCGGATGAACATGTAACTTCAGACAGTGATAGCTAAGAGCGGGCCGGTGACATCTGTCCTGTCGATTTTTCGATCGATTGGGCGGAAAGTACACTTTTTTGGTCGACCGGTTGGCGATCAATGTTGATTTTGATACTTTTGGAGGTTGACCCGTGATTTTGACGGATGTCGGAGGACATGAGTCAATTTGAAGCACTAAAAATCACATTTTCAGGAAACCACAGGGGCCAAAGTGCGCGAAACGCGAAAAAGGACGGAAAAACGGGTCACCGGCGAAAAATCCGGTGACCCGGACTTCCATGGTCGCCGGCGACCATGGGCCGGCGACCCTGGGCCATGGTCGCGGGCTGCGACCCTGGGGGTTTTTCCCCTGTTTTTGGTCCGTTTTGTGGTCTTTTTCGTCGCCGTTTTCTTCTGTATTTTTCCTGACATTTCTTCTCTTTTATTGGCTTGATTTCCCTGTAGAAAACCTGATGAGAATCCTTGCATTTTTAGAGTGCAAAGTTTCCAATTTTCCGGGAAAGCCGAAGACTTTGTCGCGTAGAGCTGCTGATTTTCCGCCAGAAGCTGAAACTTGGTCAAACGATGTCGGAATGACCTGAAATTTGAGGTGAAGCCTCCTGAGCAATAAATAAGACCAACCATAGGCTTTTGTTTGAGTTTTGAAGCCGTTTGGGGTCCCATCGATGCTTCACTTAATTTTGCTGCAGGGAAAATGCCGAGCTTTGATATGTGGCCAAACGATGTCTGATTGACTTGAAATTTGACGAGGAGCCTATTGGAGTCATTTTGAGACGTTCCATGGGCTCCGTTTTGGATGTCATGGTCCCGGGTTGCTCCGCCACCGGTTGGCTTGATTTTCTCTCGGAGCATCGAAACCTGGTCAAACGTTGTCGGAATGACCTGAAATTTGACGTGCAGCCTTTTGGAAGCATGTTGAAGCCACTCATGCACTTGGTTTGATGAGCGAAGGCTTCGGTGGTTCCCGCCGCCGGGAGGCTTGATTTTGCTGCTCGAGCATTGATGGAGGGTCAAACGTTGTCGGTTTGACTTGAAATTTGGCATGGAGCCCTTTTGAGACATGCTGGAGTCATCCGTAGGCTCTGATCGAAGTTTTGACGTCTCCGATGATGTCGCCGCCGGGAGCGCCATTTTAACTGTCGGAGAAGCGAAGTTAGGCCAAATGATTCTGAAATGGCCCGAAACTTCATGTGTACTCTTCTCTTGGCTATCTTGAAGGATCTTGAAGTTTTTGTTTGATTCTAACAAGATTTGATTTTTTGGAGAAATTGCATTGTCTATTTATGGCAGGTTGCGACTTCATGCAGCTTTCTTGATGTTGAAGAGGCAAAGTGACATTTTTGGTGTCAACACGACTGTCAGAGTTTCCAAAGCGCGTTTCTTCAGAAACTTGCCATGAGACGCTGGAGTAAGGTTCAATCCCTCTTTTACACCGGGAAGATTACTCCAAACAGTCTGCCATCCTGCAAACCGCCAAAGCGCTTTACCATGCTTGAAGGTGCTCCAACAACACCTTGTGAGAAGCCCAATTGCAGCGCAAAGCGAAAAGGTACATACGGTTGGATATCGACGAAAAGATGTCTACGGTACACCATCGTGCCGACGCGTATGCTGAAAAGCCACTCCTTCTCTGCATTTGTCAAGGCATAATGTCTCCCTGACCCTGCCCGGGTAGAGTCACGGGGGGAACCAAAGTCAAAAGCCTTCTTCCGCAACTCCGGAGAAAGCTTCACTGAAGACTGCCCCATCTCGACGTCCCTGAACCGTCGGATCCTCATGCGGGCAAATAAAAGAGATTCGATTACGGCTTTTTCCTTAGCCAATCGAATCATCAGAGGATCATCATCCTGCGCAGCACCAAGCCGATGAAAGCCAGGACAGTGGTATACATACCACAAATAAAAGATATGGGCTGAAAATACCCTATTCATAGGAAGCCCAAGCCGAACCAAGAAAGCAGCCGCTTGCAGTTCGGTACATAGATAGGAGTAGAGAGCCGGTACCAAAGCAAGCCGCTCTCCAAACGCCATCTGACAAGCCGGAAAAATACAATGCGGCCTGATGTGCGTCCCATCTCCACCAGCAAACACAGCCTCACCTAACCAATAAGTGAGGTAAACTGTAATTTCTCTCCGCAGTGCAATGTCAGAACAAATTACATCTGTACCTGCGAAGAAGTCTTTCAACTCTTCTTGCATGGCGGAAGCCTTCTTCCGATCCTCCAGGGTCATGCAGTCAGAAGACTCTTTGCTGTCAAAGAAGTTGAAGAATGAAGAGCCACAACTCTTCCAACTGCTGGATCTTACCTTCGAGCCCTCCTTCTCCTTCAAAAAATCATAGAAGGCGACGAGCTGAAAGTATAGGAGCCTGAACTCCTCTGACTGCTCCTCAAGGACGCTGTCAATCGGCATGAACTCCTCGTAGAGTTTGCCAAGGATGGGCAATCCAGTAATTGCGCTCAACTCCTTCAAGGAAGAACCAATCTCACCATTCGTTACAACGAAGGTATTGGTTTGTGGGAGAAATGATTCCAACATGGCCATGAAGGCCTCGTCGGAAAAAGCCACGGTATCTCTGAAGGCACGGACCGCGTCAAAAATCCCGGCTTCCTTCAAAACGGCGCCCCCAATCAGCAAGGTGTGGTCAGTCCATGACTTCCAATCGGAGTCAGCATTAAAACGACCACGAAGTCGAAAAGGCTTCACCCAATTACTGCCGTCACCGCTGAAAACGCCAAGGCCCACCGGTCTCAAATCGACCGACGGATAATCAGAGCCTTGGTAGCCACTAGCCAGCATCAATATGTCCATATCGGCAGGCGACTTCTCCGCATATCCGGAAGGACCGCCAACAAAAACCCCGGTCTTGATTACATTTGTCCTTTTCACCCAGCTTGGAGGATCTTCCCTCTTAGAGCACGTGGGAGCAAGGCTCATGATCGAGACGGTACGATCAAACGTCGACCGGGTAACAACAGTCTTCTCTTCACCATCAGCTGTGTAAGAGAACTGAAAACATCTCCTCTGGTATGCCACGTCGTCAGGGACTGCATCACCAAAGAAGAAGGTAGGCTTGGGCAACACCCTCTGATCGTCCATAACCCACGGCCGACTGCTTACCATGATCTTATAAAATTCCTCTCCCTTGAGAGTGATCAGTCACTGTCTCATCTCATCTCTGTTAAGAGAGTCGCACTCTTCAAGATTTCTTTCCACAAACTGGACTTTCTCCCGGGCCTGCTGAACGGCCACATTGGAAGATCTAGCAGATCAACGAGGTACGCTTGTAGCAGGCTCTTTACCCTTGTTCGCTCTGGAGGAACCACCTGCAAAGGTTGGAAAAGAAAAAAGATCGTCATCAAAATGACAGGATTCCGCTAAAAAGAAAAAAGGGTCACTTTGTCCCACCAAAAATCTGGCGAAATTTTGGCATGACTCCGGGGCAATTCCAAAGAAAAAGGAAATACCCCGACGGAAATAGAAAGTTTGAAGATGGGCTCAACATTGCTGCGGGCTCCGAAACTCCAAACTTTCGAAACCTCAAAATCTCCGCAAAATCAGGAAGGGCTCAACATCACTGCAAGCTCCAAGTTCCCAAATTTGTAAAGATTTTCAGGTATGCTATCACATCATGCTACTCAATTCAATTTACAAAAAATGCATGCATGGGCAACAAAAAGAAAAAGAAAGAAACTTTTCTCAAAAAAAGAAAAAGGGGGCTGGCCCATGGGCCGTGGCCCACATGCCACGTGGCCGTACGGCCAGATCCGTACGGATCTGTCCGTACGGCCCACAAAAAAAAAAAGAAAACATGCAAAAAAAAAAAAAAAAGGAGAAAGAAAGAAGCACGAGAAAAAAAAAACAGAAATCACGTGGAAAAAGAAAAAAAAAAGAAGAAGAATAGAAAGAAAAGAAAAGAAAAAAAAAGGGAGAGAGAAACTTTTTTTTATCATCCTATTCTCTACATGGAGTTTTCTTGAAAGAAAAAGAGAGAAAACTTACTTGAAGCCATTGATGGAGAAGAAGAAGGAAAAAGCTTGAAGATCCTTGAAGAAGAAGAACTCTTGGTCTTGGAGCTCTCTTGAGATTGTTGCAAAAGAAAGCAATAAGGGCAAGAGATCTAGCCTCCTCCTTGCTTTTATAGAAGAGAGAAAATCAAAGAAGGAAACAAAAAAAGAAAGGTAAGTGCTACTAATTAGTAACCTTACCAAAAGAGAAGGAATTAGAAAGATTCTTTCCCAAAAAGAAAGATACCTTGAGATATTCTCTCCCAAATTAAGGGAATATGAGAGATTCTCTCCCATAAAGATATTTTTAGATATTCTCTATCCAAATGAGATATCTTTAGATATTCTTTACAAAAATGGCCCCACATGAGATCTAAGCCATCCTAAAAAGCTTAAGGTCCCATGGGTTAGCCCATATGAGCCAGGTTTGACCACTTAGGCACAAAGAAAAAAAAAATGGGCTTTTAGTCAGAAAAAAATCCCTCTTACTAAGAGCATACAAAAATAGTTCCATGCCTCTTTTGAGTTGATTGAACCATACAAAAAAAAAATTCCAAGCCCCATGAGCTTCCAAAGAATCAAACCATCCAGCCTCATATACCAAATTGAGCCAAAATCTTGAAATTGACATTCCACAAAAATCCAAACCACTCCAATGGACCCACACAGTCCCAAAGAGTGACCAAAAACCAAATCCTGGTCCCCTAACTTGCCATATACAGCTTGTTAGGTCACAAGACCAAAGCCAAAAACCAAATCCTGATCCCCTAACTTGCCACATACAGCCTGTTAGGTCTACAAGATCAAAACCAAACCGATCCCCTAACCTGCCATATATAGCTAGTTAGGTCACAAGATCAAAAACAGAAACCCAAATCCACATCCCTGATGTCATCTTCAAAACTTTGCCTCGAGATGGTACTTGATTCCTTTCATTACCATAAAATTCCCCTGGAAGCTCAAAGGCTACTCTACCAAAGGAAAGATTGCTCAAAGACTCTTGGTCAAGACACAAGCTCTCCTTCAAAATTCTCTTCGAGGCACATCGACTACAAAAGTCAAGCAACACATCGCTATACCTCGAGGGGGCATTTGTTGACACCAAAAATGTCACTTTGCCTCTTCAACATCAAGAAAGCTGCATGAAGTCGCAACCTGCCATAAATAGGCAATGCAACTTCTCCAAAAAATCAAATCTTGTCAGAATCAAACAAAAACTGCAAGATCCTTCAAGACAGCCAAGGGAGGAGTACACAAGGAGTTTCGGGCCATTTCAGAATCATTTGGCCTAACTTCGCTTCTCCGACAGCTAAATTGGTGCTCCCGGCGGCGACATCATCGAAGACGTCAAAACTTTGATCAGAGCCTACGGATGACTCCAGCATGTCTCAAAAGGGCTCCATGCCAAATTTCAAGTCAAACCGACAACGTTTGACCCTCCATCAATGCTCGAGCAGCAAAATCAAGCCTCCCGGCGGCGGGAACCACCGAAGCCTTCGCTCATCAAACCAAGTGCATGAGTGGCTTCAACATGCTTCCAAAAGGCTGCACGTCGAATTTCAGGTCATTCCGACAACGTTTGACCAGGTTTCGACGCTCCGAAAGAAAATCAAGCCTACCGGCGGCGGAGCTCCCCGGGACCATGGTTTCTAAGACAAAGCCTGTGGATCATCTCAAAATGACTCCAATAGGTTCCCTGTCAAATTTCAGGTCAATCGGACATCGTTTGACCGCACATCAACGCGCGGCATCTCCCTCGCGGCAAAATCAAGTCTACTGGCGACGGGACCCCAAACGGCTTCAAAACTCAAACAAAAGCCTATGGTTGGTCTTATTTATTGCTCAGGAGGCTTCACCTCAAATTTCAGGTCATTCCGACATCGTTTGACCAAGTTTCAGCTTCTGGCAGAAAATCAGCAACTCTACGCGACAAAGTCTTCGGCTTTCCCGGAAAATTGGAAACTTTGCACTCTAAAAATGCAAGGATTCTCATCAGGTTTTCTACAGGGAAATCAAGCCAATAAATGAGAAGAAATGTCAGGAAAAATACAGAAGAAAACGGCGACGAAAAAGACCGCAAAACGAACCAAAAAGGGGAGAAAAACCCCCAGGGTCGCCGGCGACCATGGAAGTCCGGGTCACCGGATTTTTCGCCGGTGACCCGTTTTTCCGTCCCTTTTCGCGTTTCACGCACTTTGGCCCCTGTGGTTTCCTGAAAATGTGATTTTTAGTGCTTGAAATTGACTCATATCCGACGACATCTCAGATCCGCCGTCAAAAGCATAAAATCATCATTGATCGCTCCAAGATCGCCGACCGGTTGGCCTAAAAAGTGCTCTTTTTGTCCGACCGATCGAGAAATCGACAAGACAGATGTCACCGGCCCGCTGCTAGCTATCAGTGTCTGAAATTACATGGTCATCCAATGTCGATCAGCATGTAGATCCATCGGTGATCATCTCCAAAAGAATCCCAAAAGACGCGGCGCGGCCCGCGACTCTTCAACTGCTCGGCAACCATTTAATGCAGTTAATTGACTAGCTTTATTGCAGTCATTAATTCATTTCTTTGGACGGCCCAATCAGAAGCAAGCATCCAGGAGTTACAAATCAATTAAGTCATGGCATTCAAGCCATGAAACTCCTCCCATTATGGTAATTAAGGTAATTAAAAGCCCTTAATCTCCATCGGCCAATCAGATTCAAGGAAAAAGGAGTTACAAAATCAAGAAATAAATCTTGTAACTCCTCCCATTAAAGCCATTAAAACCCATAAAAGCTCTCCTAAATGGCTACCAAAAGCCTATAAATAGGAGAGCATTCCATTGAAATGAAGGGGGATCAAAAAAAAGAGAATCCAGAGCTCGTATCCAGAAGAGAATCGAATCCAGACGGATCAAACACAGAGAATCCAGAGAAAGAAAAAGAGAGAAAAACTCTGTTGAAGTTCTGCACCGGCCACCACTGCAAGGTGACAAAAGTCCCTTGGGGGGTATCTCCCCCCAAGGTCCTTGCCTTCTCCCGCTGCTTCCAAATGGCTTAGACGTGGCTTTTCAGCCCGTCTACTTAGCTTTTTATTGGACATAGGACCTTCTCTTGGTCTTTGTCCTCTAAAAACCTGAGGTTATAGCCAAGCCAAGCGAATCAAGAGCATCCTTTGTTCTCATCTGCATGGATGATGGCGAAGCCCATACATGGCTTGCGACCGTCAATCTGAACGAGTCCCCCACAATCTCCTGAAAAGTTAGATCCTCCTTTCCTTGCTTTTCATTGTAGTTTGTATTTTTCTAAAAGAGACAAAAATCACAACTCTTGTCTTTCATTATTGATGAGAATTGTAAATCGGCTATAAACGCCAAAATCGGCTATAAATGCCAAACAAAATCGCCTTTCACGGCAAACCAAGAAAATGTCTCTTTTCTTAAATATTTGTGCAATGGAAAACTTGACAGAAGTTGATTTCCTTTTTACTGGCGAAGGTTGATCTCCGGATTACCACTTGCAATTCCAAGTAAAATAGAAAATCTGGCATACCCACACAAAGAAATGTTGATGCACGCTTCAGCCCCCCGGGCGCGAAAGGGCCGGACCCGACGGACTCCCACGTCCGCCGACCCCGATAGCACCCTCGGCAGGAGCGCGTTCCATCACTCCAATGCTCTGAACTTCAAATCAGCATAGATGATGCTTTTGAGAAGAAAACAGATCTCTCTTAATGATACTAGGGCTTGAGAACCAGAGAGATGTCAAAAAGCTCCACCCACAGATGTTTGTGCTCCATACTTATATGTTTAGGTCGTCCAAAATAGAAGAGCACCAAAATCCCAATAAAAATTCGCCAGATCCGAATTTATCTCAACCCAGGCACTCGAGCGCGTCTGGCTGCTGTGTGACATGTTGCATGATGTGCTCGAGCGCAGGAGAGCGTGCTCGAGCGCGTCCAGCCTCTTGATGAATTTCTTCAAGATGCACTCGAGCGCATATATGCGCGCTCGAGCACATGAAGCCTCGGCTTAGGACTGTGAACACAGCAGATTTTCTACAAATTACATATAACAGGCTTAACCCAGTTTTGTCCAAACCCAATGAATTTGCCAACTTTCTCATTAGACCTAATAATCTCCCCCTTTGGCAATTCATGGACAAAACATCTTAATTACAAGAAAAATCTACCCAAAACTATATCCATGGACAAAGAAACAGAAAGATCTCTGAGAAGCTTTGAAGACATGCTTTGAAGATAGTACCTGCAAGTATACTCATCCACAATTTAGGATCAAGTGTAACATATCATGTGATAAAAACAGGATATATAGATATCTATGATAAACTAACTAACAGAGTACCCAAAATGATAATGCCCCCCCTTTTTGTTCATGAATAACAAAGAGGAAAGAGAATAAAGTGCAGAGTTTAAAAGAAATCCTAAAGAAGACTGATTAGAGAAACACACGAAACCAAAAGTCAATGATGTTGTAAATGAGCTAGAATGGTAACGAGGGATTCATCCACAGAAGAGAACCGAGCATTAATGTTGTCACGAAGAGCATGAACTTCATTTTCCAGTTGGGTGAGACGATCTGACACACTGTCTTGCTCCCCCTCAGCAGCTTCATCACTATCCTCTTCATCATCCGCTTCTGCAATATGGGCTTCTGATTGTTGCAACGAGCGGCGATTGATGGCACCCTGAATTTTGCGAACCGCATCAAGTTGACGCCAGTCAACTTCCTTAGAGAGCAAAAATCTAGTAATCAACACCCCAAACGGTAAAGTGGCATTTCTAGCAACACTTGGAATCTTGACCATGACATTGTAAAGCATGAGAGGAACATTCACAGGATTTCCCTTCCCTATATAGTACAAAGCCATTCCATGTTGATGATTGACAGTCGCAATATGGCCACGAGGTTCTAAATTGGAGGAATAGAACCAGTTCAAGAACCTATATAAAGGAGTTAAGACTCCATGAGAAATAGTCCCAGTAGCCCATGGATGGCGAGCACCGACCAATTCTGTCCCAAACACATGGAATAAATTCTTCGGAAGAGGCTCACGAGGGGGAAGGGGATAATCCCATGTCTCAGGTTGGTCAATACTAATAAAATCAGCAATCACTAAGGGAGAAATAACCAGATTCTTTCCACGCACAAAGGTAGTAAAATCATTATCTCGAAGAGTCATATTGCAGTAGAACTCTCGAACCCAACTGACATTAATCTCCTCAATATCAAAAGTGTAAAGGAAATTCCAACATTTGGCCATGATAGAACCATACTCATTAGTTTACTTAAAGGAGTCATCAATCTGTCTCTCAGATCCAACTGCCCTCGAAGCAAAGAGTTCTGCAAAATTTTCAAATTTTGCTAAAGAGGGAAACAGTGTAGCATCAAAAGGTGATGAGGAGGAAGAGCCAGCCACATTTTTCCTTTTCTTAGGACCCATTTCACACGAAATCTTCTTTGAGGAATTCTCACAAACACCTGTCATGCATATAGAAAGCAAGAGCAGAACACACCATCAAGATGGTTGAAGGGGAGCAAACAACTCTCCAAACACTAGTAGACACTGGGCAAAAAACAATATCCAACTCTCTATGTAGAAAAGAGACCATGGAGCATCAAAAGTCTAAGAGAACTCCATAAATATCCAAGACAGTACCCAACAAATTCCAGTCCTCCAACCACTTCAAACAAAAACTTCTGCATCAAATCCAAAGCATCCACCAGAATACAATGTGCGAGAGAAAAAGCATTGTATATCTTTAGATATAGTAAAACCAATGATTGTTCAACCTTAGAGCAAAAAACGAAATCCCACAAAAAGAACACCCAAATGAAACTGATGGAATCAATGCATCTCAAAAAAAATAAGCACATGAACAAGAAGATATATTATCGTGAGAGAAGGTAGAGACAAAGGTGAAAAGATTACCTCTTGGAAGGGACGAGCAGAGAGGAAGCCCTAAAATGGAACGAGAAGGGTGTCTAACAAATGAGAAAGAAGAGGAAACAAGGAAAAAATGAGACAGGACGAGTTTTTTAAAACCAAGGGCAGAGCACAAGCGCTTTTTTTTTTTTAACAAATAAGAATGATAGAGAAATAGTACCACACCACGAAAAATATTTTTAACTAAGCTCAGATATAAACACAGTCATTTGTAAACCAGAGTTTTCAAATAATGTTGTAACAAAGATATCTTGATGGAAATTCCAGAAGACCAAAATGATTGAATGTGATAGAAGGTTGTGAAAAAAAAAATGTGAGTTTCTCCCCCTGAATGACATTTTTTTTTATGTCATTTTGAAAAAAACTCTCATTGGCGACTTTCACACTATTGAATATGGTAGGCTTTGCCAGAAAAACTTTTCTTTCAATCTGGAAGGTTTCACACACACTCATAGGTAGTCCTGACCTCCAGTTTTTTTTTTTTTTTAATTAACACTCAGCAGGAATAAACTATGGAGAAACAACTTAAGAGGTGAAAGCAAGATGTGTGTTTCAATCATATGAAGCTAAAGAGAAAAACAGTTTCAAGACAGTACAGCTGCAAAAAAATAAACATGTTTGATAGAGCTTAGAGAAAAACACCAATTAAGGATATGGTCCAATTCCTAAGGATTTCCTAAGGGAATGAAAACGAATTAGATCTAGGGGTTTGGTAAAGATATCAGCAAGTTGATTTTCTGTGGAAATGTGTTCCAAAGAGATTACTTTTTCTTCTACCAGATCACGTATAAAATGATGTCGGATGTCAATGTGCTTAGGTCGTGAGTGTTGAACGGGGTTCTTGGAGATATCTATTGCACTCTTATTATCGCAGAAAACAATCATTGAGTCTTGCGAAAATCCATAATCTGACAACATCTGTTTCATCCACAAAAGTTGTGTGCAACAACTCCCTGCAACAATGTACTCAGCTTCTGCAGTGGATAGAGAGGTAGATGTTTGCTTCTTACTATGCCACGATACCAGATTGTTACCCACAAAGAAACACCCTCCAGATGTACTTTTTCTATCATCCACACAACCAGCCCAATCAGCATCCGAGAAACCAACTATGTTGGTGTTTGTCTCTGAAGTGTACCAAATACCAAATTCAGTTGTGCCATTGACATATTTTAAAATCCTCTTGACAGCATGAACATGAGATTCCTTTGGTTGAGATTGATACCTTGCACAAACTCCCACACTAAATGCTATGTCTGGACGACTTGCAGTGAGATAAAGAAGATTGCCTATCATGCTTCGATACAGAGTCTCATTGACAGCTTTTCCTTCTGCATCTAAGTTCAATTTCAGAGTCGTGCTCATCGGTGTGGTAGATGGTTTGGAAGACTCCATACCAAATTTTTTCAATAAGTTTCGAGCATACTTTGATTGAGAGAGAAAAATGCCAGACTCAGACTGCTTAATTTGTAATCCCAGAAAGAATAATAATTCACCAACCATACTCATCTCAAACTCAGTTGCCATGACTTTAGCAAAAGCAGCAAACAATGTACTCGAAGTGCATCCAAAAACAATATCATCCACATAGACTTGTGCAATGATAATATCATCTTTATCTTGCTTAATGAACAAGGTTTTATCCACACTTCCCTGATGAAAACCTTTTTGAAGTAAAAAGAATGCCAGCCGGTCATACCAAGCTCTAGGAACCTTTTTTAAACCATAAAGGGCTTTATTCAACTTGAACACATGGTCAGGAAAGTGTGGATCTTCAAATCCTTTGGGTTGTTCAACATACACTTCTTCATTTAGAAACCCATTCAGAAAAGCACTCTTAACGTCCATTTGAAATAGACGAATTCTCAACAGACAAGCAATGGCCAGCAGTAGTCGAATTGACTCAAGTCTAGCAACTGGAGCAAACGTCTCATCAAAGTCAATTCCCTCTATTTGAGTGTACCCCTGAGCTACCAAACGAGCTTTGTTTCTAGTTACTTGTCCCAGTTCATCAGTTTTATTCTTAAAAATCCACTTAGTGCCAATGACATTTGAATGAGATGGTCTGGGAACAAGTTTCCACACACAATTACGCTCGAATTGCTAGAGTTCCTCGTGCATAGCATTAATCCAACAGTCATCTACCAGGGCTTCTTTTATATTTTTGGGTTCAATAAAAGAAATGTAACACAAATGACTCACCTCATTGCGTACCTGATTTCGATTTTTCAAAGGTGTAGAAACCTCGCCAATGACATTGCTCATAGAATGATCCTTTATGACTTGACCACGTTGAGATCTTGGGTGAACATAAATTGGATCCCCTTTACTTCGACGCTTTTGACTTGTCTCAAGACCATGTTTCGAAGCATTGGATGCATTTGTCTCTTCTAGGCTGGGGATGACATCGGGGACAATGAGCTCAAAAGCAGAGTTTGGTGAAGTAGTAGATTCTACATTTAACTCTGTTTCCTTTGAATCGCTTTCTGAACCATTTTCTTCTTTACCATTGGAGACGATGTGCATGTCCTGTTTAGGGAAAGGAGAAAAAGTTACTTCATTTTCTTCATCAGAAAAACCATCAGAAATTCCAGCATCATCAACGACCACATTATTTGACTCCATGACTATAGAGTTTTTGATATGAAAAACCCTGTAGGCTTTACTAGCCAAGGAGTAACCAAGGAAGATTCCTTCGTCACTTCTGGAGTCAAACTTTGACAAATGTTCTCTATCCCTTAGGATGTAACATTTGCTACCAAATGTACGAAAATATTTTATTGTTGGTTTGACTCCTGTCCATATTTCATATGGAGTGGTTTTAGTTCCTGGCCGCAGGTAAACACAATTAATGACATGAACTGCCGTGTTAACCGCTTCAGCCCAAAAGCGTTGAGGTATGTTCTTGCAATGAAGCATCACTCGTGCCATCTCTTGAACAACACGATTTTTACGCTCTACCACTCCATTCTGTTGTGGCATTTTTGGTGCTGAAAACTCGTGTTTAATTCCATGTTTAGAGCAGAAAGAAGAAAAATCAGTATAATCAAACTCAGTCCCGTGATCTGAGCGGATACGGGAGACTCTTCCAAAAACTTGTCCCTTATTTGCAATAATCAATGACCATAAGTCAGTAAAAACTGAAAACGTTTCTGATTTGTCACGCAGAAAACGAACCCATGTCAACCGTGAAAAATCATCAACAGTAAGAAAAATATATTTTTTACCGCCGATGCTTTCAATCTTTGTAGGTCCCATAAGGTCCATATGAAGTAATTCTAGTGGTCTCTTGGTGTGGATGGTAACAGTCTTTGTATGAGAGGTTCAAATTTGTTTCCCTATCTGACAGGGACCACACACAATGGTTTGTGCCTTTTGAAGTTTAGGCAATCCACGAACCAATTCCAATTTTGACAACCTCTCTAAATCTTTGTGGTTAACATGACCCAAACGTTGATGCCATAGGTCGACTGTATGAGTGACAGCAGAATTACAATTCAAGTCACTTTGTGTGGACACTACATAGCAGTTGTCAAGGTTTCATTTTCCATGAAGTATAGTCTTCCCTTGTGTATTTACAATAAAGCACTCATTTGATGAAAAGTGTACTTCATTACTGTTATCACATAGTTGACTAATACTTAGCAAATTTGTTGTTAGTCCATCAACGAAATACACATTTTTCAATTTTGACATACCTGGAATTGATACTGTACCTTTGCCAATAACCTTAGCCTTACCTCCGTCACCAAAACGAACTTTACCACCATCATAGTCATCCAAAGTAGTAAAAAGGGCTCTATTCCCTGTCATATGTTTGGAACATCCACTATCCAAATACCACACATCCGAATCTTTTGCACTGAGTGCAGTGAAGACCACATTGCAGCGAAGATCAGATTTGTGGACCCAGATGGTCTTTGTACTGAATTGTTTAGGCGAAATGAATTTCTTTCTCCGCTAATTTCGCTGAAAATTTCTAAGTTTATGACAATGTGGTCTTATGTGCCCTTTGATCCCACAAAAATGACATGTGGGAACAAAATTTAAACTGGCCACATAACTTTTGTAATTGTAATTTGAACGTGTGACATTGGAATGAAGTTGAGAAACTTCTGACATGGTGGGTCCTTGAACAAAAACAGACTTACCTTTGTTCGCTGAAGTGGAAGCCCCAGGAACATAACGAATACCTGTCTTTGAAGAAGCTGACTTTTGGAATGCCAAGATTTCATCCAGCTTCATCAATCCGGTGTTCATTCGAGTGATAGAAGCTTTGGCTAAGTTCAGTTCTGCAAGAGTCATCCTTAGTTTTCCAGCACAATCCTCCTTTTGTGATTTACACGAAATCAGCTCGTTTTGCACTTTCACAAATTCAAACTCAACCTTTAGCAACTGTCGCTTCAACTGTTCATGTTCTTGACCTGCATCAACCAACTTATTAGATAAGATGGTGCTCTGATTTTCTAACATACTTACCTTAGATTGAAAATTTATTAGAACTGCTTGAAGAGAGGCATTCTTTTCTTCCATCGCTTTCAATTTCAAAGCACGTTTCTCACTTATTTTTGACATTCTAACTGATTCAAGAAACAATCTCTGATAATCCTCATCAGCATCCTGTTCTTCATCAAAAAATTCATTAATTTCCAAATCTTCTTCTGACTTAGTTTCCTGCACAGATGAAGTGTTAGAAAGTGCCATAAAAACAATAAATTTGCCAGATTCACTAGAAGGTGAATCTGGTTCAGATACATCATCAGAGTCTTCATCCCAAGCAACATTTAGAACCTTATCATTGCTCCTGATTCTACGATTGGCACACTGGGCAGCAGTATGACCAAATCCTTGACATTCAAAGCATTTAACTGGTTTAGTTATACCAGTAGACTTATTCCTTTCTGACTTCGGCACAAATTTCCCTTTTGAAGATGCCTTAGGATATTGAGAATCCTTTCTGGCTAGGGAATTCCTCTTATTCCACATCTTTTTGAATTTTTTAGCAAAATATGCCTCAAACCTAGCATCCTCAGAATCACAGCTAGAATCATTGTTTTCATTACACTCCACCGAATTTGAAGACATAAGAGCAATGTCTTTACCTTTTTTGATTTGGCAGTGGTTAGCCTCATAGGTCTGAAGGTTACCTACCAGTTCTTCAACAGTGAGGGAATTCAGATTTTGATATTCTTCTATAGCAACTACCTTCGGACGAAAACGTTCTGGGAGAGATCTCAGGATTTTCTTAACAATTTTTTACTGTGGAATGGGTTCTCCCAGATTAAAACATGAGTTCACAATTTTACTCAATTTTGTATTGAACTCATCAAAAGATTCTGAGTCCTTCATCTTAATAGTCTCAAAGGCAGTTGTTAAATTCTGAAGTTTAGTCTGTTTAACTGTATTTGTTCCCTCATGCACAGTTTGGAGCAAATCCCAAGCCGCTTTGGCATTAGGACACGCTGAGATTTTGTGGAATTCTGCTGGGGTGATGCCATTATAAATAGCATTGATTGCCTTATTATTGCAATTCGATTTAGTCTTTTCTAGTTCAGTCCATTGGGCTTTTGGTTCCTTCATAGTTTGCCCATCAACAATGACAGTGGGATCAGAGTATCCATCGACAACAATGTCCCAGACTTGATCGTTTATAGCCCTGAGAAAAGCAATCATTCTTACCTTCCAGTAAGAGTAATTGGTTACATCTAAAAGCGGGGGCTTAGTCGTTGATGTTCCTTCTCTGTTGAAATCCATTAGAGGGATTTTCTAGACAGATCACACAGCAAATTAGTGTAACATTGCTCTGATACCAATTGAAAATCTAGTTTTAGCCTCGACACAGGCTTAGGTCCCAACCACTCAATTAGATTTCGATAGAGAAGAACAATATGACACTCTAAAACAAAACACAAATGAGATCAAACAATCACACAGAGAAAAACGAACACACAAGTTATACATGGAAAGCCCTGGACGGGAAAAAAACAACGGGCCTTATCGTCAAGGCCAACAGACAACCAAGCACTAAATCAAATGAAAGTTACAAGAAGATCTCACACCCTTACCTAGTTGCTGACTCAACCTAAGGATTGTATTCACTTGCCGACCACTCGCCGTACACTTTCTCCATGCTAGATCATCTTGAATGCATCTTCAAGACGAATAAATCTCGGATGAGAAGAGAATCTCCAATGCTCTGAACTTCAGATCAGCATAGATGATGCTTTGGAGAAGAAAACAGATCTCTCTTAATGATACTAGGGCTTGAGAACCAGAGAGATGTCAAAAAGCTCCACCCACAGATGTTTGTGCTCCATATTTATATGTTCAGGTCGTCCAAAATGGAAGAGCACCAAAATCCCAATAAAAATTCGCCAGATCCGAATTTATCTCAACCCAGGCGCTTAAGCGCATGTCTGCGCGCTCGAGCGCGTCTGGTTGCTGTGTGACATGTTGCATGATGTGCTCGAGCGCAGGAGAGCGTGCTTGAGCGCGTCCAGCCTCTAGATGAATTTCTTCAAGATGCGCTCGAGCGCATGAAGCCTCTGCTTAGGACTGTGAACACAGCAGATTTTCTACAAATTACATATAACAAGCTTAACCCAATTTTGTCCAAACCCAATGAATTTGCCAACTTTCTCATTAGACCTAACATCTACCACATCCTAAGGGCATTCAAAGGTCCCCATTTATTCCATCATTTACCATTTAAAAAAAAATATTCTACCAACCACCATTAGTGAGCATTAAACCCTCAACTACCATCCATAATACACTAATGAGCTTGAAATGGGTTATTTGCATGAATAAATGGTTAGAATCAAACACAATAAGCATAAGAAGCATGTTATTGACACTTATTCACGTGCCTTTGCATGATTGTTCAAAAACCCCTTTCCTTGATGCCTAGGGTTTTTCAAATCCTTGAGCTCCATAGTACCTCACTCCATGTAAGCTAAGAGCACACCTCCTACGTGCCAAATGAAAAAAAAATACATCTAAACCGTGAATGCATGCCCTCTATGAAGAACAATGAAGCTACATGAAGATTGGGAATTGGTAGCTTAACTAGAAATGAATATAGGGAAGGAGACAATGAAGAAGAAGGCGGAGAAGGCCTTGAGAGCTTGGGAATCCTGAAGGAAGAGCTTAGGAACGCTTGGATAGCTTGAGCTTAGTGATGGAGAAGGAGGAGTAGAGAGTAGAGAAGGGAGGTGAAAGAGGAGAATGGGCAAAATGAGGCTTAAAGGAGGTTTTAGGTTTTTATAGAGCTAGTTTAATGATTTGCAAATGAGGCCTAAGGTTTTGGGGACTTAAAACAAGGTCTTTGGGCCATTTGGTAAGGTGATTCTAGGTGGGTTTTAGGTCATGGGTCATGATGGGTCTACAACATAAAATGTCATGTATGATGAGAACTACTCAATGCACCTAATTATACTCCAAAACTACATTAATTAATACCAATCTTAATCAATTATACTAACCCACCTAATTAAGGCAAGGGACCTTACAAATCCAACTCAGCTAGTTGAAGGAAGGGATGAAGCTTCTGATTTCAATAATCGCAAAATTGCATTAGTTGAATTGATCACGGCCCTACCATCGGCATTGGCATCATCCGAATCATTGGTGATGGGAAAATCAAGGAATTGAGTATGCAAGTGCCAATCATGAGAATCAAAGGAATGTCCTGAGAGATCTCTGCTCTGCACTTGAGGCTTATTTTCTTCCTAAGATCCTGATTTTTTATAGGATCAAGAGATATGCAATTAGAGCATCGACAACGAAGAGGGGGTGGAAGGAGAAGGGTGTGGACAAGAGAGATGAAGATGGAGAACAAAGGAGAAAGAAGTCATGTTGTGGGCCGGGCCAACTCGAGACAATTTGAGGCCTGAAGCGGCAATTCTAAAGAAGGCCTCAAATTATCTATTATTCCTTTTTTTTAAGTTTTGAGTACCAGGATTTCTATTTTCTAGTAGACATATTTATTATATATAAATTATAACTAATAATATTTACAACTAAAGTGAACAGTAACTATAATAAACATATAATACAAGCTTGGAATTAAAAAAAATCCAAAAAGCATAGAACAATAGAATCTAATTTAGTGATTTACCATTGTTGGTCACAAAGATTGTAGATGTGGATGAGTTTCGAGTTTGATGCAACTTTTTTAATATGAAGAGAAAAAAACAAATTATATTTGAGTTAGCGAGTTATGGTTAACATATATTATCAAAATTTATTATATAAAATACTCACATATATTATTAGAAAAAAGACAAAACCAGATCATTGAATTCTTAAAGAAGATTACTTTAGAAATAATTTTTAAAAAATTAATTACAAAGAAAGACAATATATGAGAGAAACAGAGAGGGTGGGAGAGTTAAGAGATGGAAAAGCGTCGGTAGATATTCAACTTTTGATAAAGACGTATTAATATGGCAAGAGAAATGGTTAGATGCTTATGTGAGAAACAATTGAATTAAATGTGGCTCATTAATCTATAAGAGAAACGTTCATCTGAAAAACCTCATTAGTAAGGTGAAAGGGAGGTAGGTTGAGATTTATTGGGATTTGAAAAGAAACTCTGTAGAGAAAAAAAAGGATGAAAGTTGCTTTAATGCTTTTTTGGAATTTGAAAAGACGACTTTAGTGAGATGAGATACTAATTACTATTATGGGGCCTTATTTTTTTGGAGAGAAAAAACAAGGGTGGTAGTTGCTTTGATGCTTTTTTATAATGTGAAAAGATGACTTTAATAAGATGCAATACTATGGGGCCTAAAGCAATTGTTTTTCTTGCCTAATAGTCGAGCCACCCCTGGACTTGTGGGAACGAAGAGCAGCAGCAGTCTCTCATGGTTTCATTGAAGAGAGAGTTGAAGCTTGGGAGGGAAGAAGAAAGGGCTAAGGGCATTTCGGGTATTTTCAAGAAAATGGGGAGAAAAGTTGCCGGAAAACTCATTCTCACGTAGGATGTCCTTATTTGAAATGTTAATAAAAAATTAATGCTTTTTTTCAAATATGAGGTTTTTTATCTGTCCGGATTTAAAAACTGGGTAAAACTTGAGCCATATTTTGAAATTCTCCCTATATGAGATTCAGATGATCAATGAATGAGTTTGATTGACTATGTAGTTTATGGTTTTTAACTTCCACCTGTCTACTTATTTTATCTTGGAATTTTGTTATTTTATCTATGTTAAGTTGGAACTATTACTATGTATTTAAAGTTCTATTGTTAGCTTATTTATTATATTCAACGTGTTGTTTCTAATGAACTCTGTAAAAATAGAAAATGAGAAAGCATCGCCCCATTGTCGGTACTTCAAATATGATATATATAACGTCCTTTACCAAGGATGATGGTCTCCATCAAGGTATTTGTGCTGACTGAAACCAGGACGAGTTGACATGACCCATGCTGGTATAAAATATTAGAAAACTGGAAAAAAAATGTCCAAATTAAGCTATTTGTAGTATCCTACCTTAAGTAACTAAACCAAGAAAATCAGTATACAAAAATAGGGGTGTTCATGGGCACGGTCCGGGCCTAGCCATCTTTGGGCCGGGCTTGGATATGTAATTAGGGCCTGAATGATAATTGGGTCGGGCTTGGATTAAGTGAGAGAAAGGCCATGGCCCGACCCAGCCCGTGTAACAAATGTATGTAATTTAATTTAATTAGTGCTCAAATACCCACAAAAGCGATAAAAGAATCCGGTTCGGCCCAGCCTGATTGATGACTTAAAGAGCGCAAAATCAATATCATATCACAAGGATTGATGAGTTTTTTTTTTTCTTCTTTTTGTAAAAGCAAGGATTTATGAGTTAATAATTTGAAAAGGACAATTAAAACTCACATTTCATACTCAATAGTCATGAATACTGCAAAGATGCTGGGACTTGAGGCATAGGAACATGGAGGTTGTTAAATCATAATGATTTAATGATTTACGATTAGCGGATCCGAGCCCTAATCTATTAGAGAGAAGAAAGAGGCTTTAAGGAAGAAAATGACAGAAGACTGTTAGGGCTCTAGTAGCAAAGGGAAAGAATTGTTGTAGATTGATTTCTGAGCATACATACATAAAAAATAATCCTATTTACTTTCCTCTTTATAGTCAATGTGAGACTCCGAGACGTCACAAGTCGCGAACCCAACCGACCCACTCAATACAGAATTGTGCGAGTAAAGTAAGAATAAGTCGGCCCTAACCCAATCGGTACCATGCCCAATAGAACCCATTGCACCAAGTTGACTCGAACGACTGATCTCACTTGAACTGGAATTCAAAACCATGGTCCAGATGGAAGGTGGTTTTTTATCTCCCAAGAGTTAGTTCACATGGTCACTACCGCGGTAGAACTTGAAAAGGTTCACTAAAAAAATAAAAAATAAAAAAAAAGGAAGCCAGGCAATCAATAAATTTGAATTGGTTCCAACTGGGTTAACCATCAATAAAATTAGGGATGAAATGTCAAGCCACTCAGCGACCGCTCCCTTTTCAATATGGAGTTTGGTAAGAAAGGTCATTTGGTGATGCAAATTATTATTTGTTATTTTCTTATGATTTGCATGTGAAGAGTTAAAAGTTAAATACAAAAAGTATTCAAAAGTGGTAGTCTATTTTTAGACATTTTGTAATAAATAGGTTCGTGTATTCTGCTTGATGAAAAGTTTCTGATGACACTAATCGATGAAGCATCTTTGAAGGTTTTGCAGGACCCATTAGAATAGATGCCAGTCTAATTAATCAAATCAATGCAGTGGATGTAACTAATCACATAATATAGAACTAGCAAATAAATCTACCAAGCATTCATCACAAGACGGCAGACACAAATATAACGTGGAAACCCTTTCCAGAGAGAAAAACCACGAGAAATCAAGATTTCATGAACAGTTATAAGAAATACTCATAGCTCATTTACCTCAGTCTGTACCTCGACCTAAGGACTGTAGTTATTCTTGCACAACTTCCACTGACACGACTTCCACCGTGTACCGTTCTCCTTACTTGATCTCCTCGCACCTTGTCAACCAAGATGATCAATCTTCTATAAGAGAGTAGAAGCAATAAAACCTTCTAGAGCAGCCCTTCTGAACAATCACTCAATGGCTCTTAGAGTATTCTAACCTCATATCAAGAGAGAAAATTAACTTCTTGTGTTGTATCTTTGGGTTGAGAGAAACACCCAATTTATAGTCCTAAGTCTGTGCCTTAGTCTTCTAAAAATATTCCAATCAAAAGAGGAATCGGACCAAAACTTTGTTTTAGAGTTCTAATCGAACTGGGCATCTGCACCATTCTCACTATAGCGAGACACCATTCTGTCTCAGGCCTGACAGATTTTGTTCTGTCATGTTTTTTGGCCTAACAATCTCCCCCTTTTGGCAATTCTTGGACAAAATCACCTAAAACAATGCAATTTGATCTACCCAAAAGTAAAACAAAAAATACATTGAATTTAAAAAAAAAAATAAGCTTTGTAGATCTTGTATTGCATTGCTTCAACTATTAGATCTTGAATTACATTGGCTTATATAGCTCCCCTAGCTCCATTCTTTTCCCCTGCATTTGTCCATAAGTGACAAACAAATATCATCATGCAGCTTCTATCAATCTGGATACAGTAGCTCCCCCTCAATATTGACTCCCCCTCAATATGATCTTCGTATCAGCATTGGGGTGGGAGCATGATCTTGCAACTCAAGGGTGATGAAGCTTGGACACACAAACTTGTAAATTTAAATATTTCAGTAAAGTATGTACCAAAATAGAAGGTAGGTCTTCTTTCTTGACCCAAACAGCTTTGGTATTCTTCTTTTTTAGCTCAACCTTCTACGTTTTCCATTGCTTTTGATCCGGTAAATTTGGCAGCTTATTGCAATGAGGTCGAATGTGTCCTTTAATTCTACAATGATGACAAGTGGGAATTCATTTAGGATGTGACACATTAAACTTCTTTGGAGCTTTCTTTGCAACACTAACAATAGGATTAGTAACAACTGAAATTTTAACAAAATAATTTCTACCTTTGGCATTCGAAGTGGATGCTCCGTCAACGTAGCCAATGCCATGCTTATTAGTGTGTGCCTTTTGACTATATAGGATGTTATCTAATTTTCTCGATCCGGTGTTCATCTTATTCAATGAAGTTTTAGCAGTATTTAACTCAGATAGAACCTTCTTGAGTCTACCATTCATATCAGAATTTTCTGCTTTCAAAGTCTTCATATCAGAATCAAGTAAGTCACACTTTTGTGATTCTGCAGTCAATTTGTTATTTTCATCCTCCAATTGTTGTACTTTAGCTAGTGATTCTGCAAGTTCAGCTTTCAATGAGGAATTATTCTCTTCAAACACTTTCTAGTTGATAGCAACATTTTCATTTACTTTAACCGTCTTCATGGTTTTCTTGAAAAGTATTTCATATTCAACTTTCCAATCTGGTTCTTCCTCTGACTCAGTATCTTGATCAATCTCAGCTTTGGAAGAAACATGAGAAGCAACAGAACCAGAAGTTGCCATAAAAACAATAAACTTCCCATTGCCAGTGTCAAGTTTGTTAGACTTAAGATTTTCATCATTCTCATCAGAAGATTCATCTTCCTAAGTAGTATTCAAAGCCTTCTTTTTAGATTTTCTGTTTCCGCAGTCATTAGCAATGTGTCCATATCCTTGATACTCATAGCATTGAATCTCTTTAAAAGATTTCTTCTTTCCAGGATTTTTAGGGATACTCACCTTGGTTTTCTGCCCCTTCATAAAAAGATTGAATTGCTTCATGAACTGTACAGTAACTTGGGGATCAATTTCCTCAAAATATGAATCCAAATCACTTGTAGCTTTATTGTATGAATCCTCACTTTCTTGTATGATTCATTGGATACTTTTAAAGCAATACCTTCAGATTGTGTCTTCCCAATAGGCTTAAGGTTTGCTTCAAAAGTTTATAGGTTGCCAACCAACTCATCAACTTTGAGCATATTCAGATTTTTATTTTCCTCTATGGCCACAACCTTTCCATCAAACCTTTTTGGGAGAGACCTCAAAATCTTTTTAACAATTCTATTTTCAGGAATTGGTTCTCCCAAGGTAAAGGTATCATTGACAATTGCATTCAGCCTACCATTAAATTCATTGAAAGACTCATCTTCTTCCATCTTTGTGGTTTCAAAGGCTGTGTGCAACTTTTGAAGTTTCGACTGTTTGACAGTGTCCGTCCCTTCATGCACAATCTGCAAAATATCACAAGCTTCTTTTGCAAGAGTGCATGTTGAAATTCTTCGAAACTCAGACACGGTAACTCCATTATAAATAGCATTCAAAGCCCTAGAGTTACAAGTAGCAACCAACTCTTCTTCTGTAGTCCATTTATCTTCAGGTTTGTAACCAATTACCCCATCAGCAGTAATAGTGGGCAAGAAATAGCCATTCACAACATATTTCCTAACTTTCATATCTATGGCTTTCAAGAAGGCAACCATCCTGCCTTTCTAATAAGCATAATTGTTACCATCCAACAGAGGAGGCTTATTGGTTGAAGTGTCTTCGCGGTAGATATCTATTATAGCAATATTTGGATCAACACAATAAAATAGTGCATCCCGCTCTGATACCAATTGAAGGTTTTGCAGGACCCACTAAAATGGATGCTAGTCTAATTAATCAAATCAATGCAGTGGATGTAACCAATCATATAATATAAAACTAGCAAATAAATCTACCAAGCATTCATCACAAGACAGCAGACACAAATATAACGTGGAAACCCTTTCCAGGGAGAAGAACCACGATCTAGAAATCAAGATTTCATGAATAGTTACAAGATAGACTCACAATTCCTTTACCTAAGTCTGTACCTCGACCTAAAGACTGTAGTTATTCTTGCACAACTTCCATTGACACGACTTTCACCGTGCACCGTTCTCCTTAATTACTGGATCTCCTCGCACCTTGTCAACCAAGATGATCAATCTTCTACAAGAGAGTAAAAGCAACAAAACCTTTTAGAGCGGCCCTTCAGAACAATCTCTCAATGATTCTAGAGAAACAAGGAAATCTCTCTTAGGATATTCTAACCTCAGATCAAGATAGAGAATTAACTTCCTATACGTGTTGTATCTTTGGGTTGAGAGAAACACCCAATATCTAGCGCTAAGTTCGTGTCTTAGTCTTCTAAAAATATTCCAATCAGAAGAGGAATCAGACCCAAACTATGTTTTAGAGTTCTAATCGAACTGGGCGTCTGCACCATTCTCGCTATAGCGAGACACCATTCTGTCTCGGGCCTGACAGATTTTGTTCTGCCATATTTTTTGGCCTAACAATCTTAGCTAAAGATTCCAAATAGACTTGTAAAAATAAAAATAATAAACAAATAAACAAATAAAAATAGGATGGTGGAGGTGAGGTTGATGGATTGGGTGAAAAACAAAGTAGACATAGGAAGAAATATGGGTGAGAATAGGAAGAAAGGAGAGAAAAAAGAAGACACATGTGCCAATATCATTGCTCAAATAAAAATAAAAATTGGTTTTGAGAATCTTTACTGTTGGAGAAACAATCAGAGTCTTTTTTAAAGGTATTCTTTTGGTAAATCCCTCTATAAAAAAAAAAAATTAACCTTGCAAGCAGACAATCTTTGTATTCTTCGCCCTTCAAAGGACACCTTGCAGATTCTAGATCATTTCACTAGACAGAACCTTCCAGAAACCCTTTTCCAGCTCCTTCCAGACCCCGCCGTCCAAATCTAGAACAGCTCCATAAGTACCCTTTTTTTCCCCAAGTCCACACAAGTACATGATACTGCATATGCATGATGACATGGATTAAAGGCCCCGATTTGTTTTATTTTCTGATCAAGCCACTCATCAATGGCTGAGATCAATCCTGACCCTTAAGTGTCCAGTTGCATGTCCATGGACCTTGATCCACCATACTCTTCCACCACGTATGCGCTACTGCACCGTTCACTTTTATAAATCCTTTCCTTTCTTCTCCATCTCTCCTCATTCTAAAGCAAACCCCAAGGCATAAACCTGTCGTCTACTTTCAAAAACAACAACACAGCGAGGGCGAGAGCGAGAGAGTCGAGAAAACCAAGAAATATAGAATGGAAGAAGGAAACAAGACCGTAAGTGGAGAGAAGGAAGGAGGAAAGAATGTGGAGAAGGCCGAGGCTAAAGCCCTTAACCCCGACAAGCTCCGTTACATAGAGAAGAAGATGGTCGACAAGGGCGTGATGCGCTTGGAGAGGCACCCAGTTGATGGCCTTCCGCTCGGACGTGGCCCACCCAAGATGGGCCACGGAGGGAAGTACACGTGGGAGGGCCCACGTGATCTGGCGGAGAGTGAGCTAACTGCTCCCCCTGCGATTGATGAGCGCGACCCGAACTACGTGGATGAAGAAGATGGTGACGCTGAAGAGGTGAGTGGTGGTGTTGTGGGAAAAGTGGAGGTGGCAAAAGCTGCAGAGGCTAAGGAAGGTGTGTCTAGGGTTGAGATACAACCACCTCTGCTGCCTTGAGCTGAGCTTAGTCCGGTGTTGTTGTATGTATTTGTAGTTTTAAGTGGAATAGAGTTTGCAAGAGATTGTGTAGAAATGAAATAGATGTGGAGAATCTCTTCTTTTTTTTTTTCTGTTTTTTATTATATTTTATGTTGCGGGTCTGATTGAATGGCTAAGATTTCATGCCCCTATCAGATTAATTATCTCCGGTGATATAAAGGGTAACTCTGCACTGGATCATTCGACTCTCCTCTAATGATGATAGCTTGAATAAGATTGATATCTATTTTTTTAAATGAGTGTATTGAGGTGGGGATGTAAACATGAGTTTAATTCAATACATTTGCGGATCCAGTATTTTTTTCTTTTGAGGAGTGGCCTATTAAGTAGTTTGGTTGTTGGCGGGTTTGGGGGCAGACAAATTAAGGATTTTTATGTGAGTTTTGAGAGTGGAACTACAATTTTTATTGGGTTATTTGGGTTATTGGAAATAGATTTAGAATTTTCATATAGGTTTTGGAAGCACATCACGATTTAACTAGTGTGACCGCACTCACATGTATGTACTTGGGTCTGCGCTGGATTCGCCCTGGATTCAGGACATAAGAATTACATAAAAGAGGTTCTATTTTGGTGGTAAGAAGCTCTTATTAGGATTTTTAAGCAATTATAAAGAGTGTTTCTTTTGTTAAGTAGGATTGAGGTTTTGGGGTGAATGTGTCGGCAAATTTGACTATAAACCGGGAGAGTTTTGATGTCTCCATGAATTGGGATTAATTTTAAATTTAATTATTTGAGGTCGAATTTTGATATTTGGACTATTTTGGTGTCTGGATTTCTTTAATCTAGAATACTAAATAGACTGGTATTTGATTTTGACATGTTGGTTTTCACTTTCTTTTATGTTTTGGCAGATTGCAATTTTTAAATCCAGATATGAGAGAGATTATAAGTCCTTTTTCTTTTTTCTTTTTTTTGCGACTGCTAGAAGCTATCACCAGTTCCAGAAACAAACCGGATGCGTGTTTTAAGAGCCTCTTTTAATGTAGTTTATTTTCGTTGTAATTTGATGGATATTCTTAATGTTTTGCTTTTCATTTCATGTTGTAGAGGTCTACTATTGCACTTTCCTTTCCTATTTAATAAAACTTTAATTCCATTGATAAAAGAAATTCTATTAGTGGATTGGCATTTGAGCATTTCAGATTGTATTAGACCATGTTGTGGATTTGAATACAATGTTTGGTGAAATCATGGTGGAGGTTAATAAATAGCGGTGTTGATGATTCCCTTTGAGCATTTTATATTATTTTTTTTCAGAATGGGTTGTATGAATGAATAATGGAATGAAGGGTTGATTTATAAGGTTAAATTATGGAGATGGGTAAGATGATTTTATAAAGTCATTGGTATCGGCTTATTTTTTGTTCACATGAGAGCATACAAGTTTGGAATGTATGATTCTATGAAATGTGGGAAATTGGACAATGCTTGCATCTTATGTAGGTTGATAAACACTGAATTGTTTATGTGGATGGGTAAATTCACATGAAGATTGACCATAGGTTTTTATGAGGAATATTGTAAATGTGGGTGGTTTTTTAGCATATTTGAATGTCCCAATAATTCTTTAGAAAAACTTAATCAATGCAACAAGGATTTAATTTGACCAAACGAACGTGTTTAGCTTCGAGTGAAATTTATCGTATATATTCAATGATATCAATAAATTTTATGTTGATATCCACAGATTTTAATTATGTTGATATCAACAAATATTTTGTCGACATCGATGGATGTTCTGTCTTACACTACGAACTAAAAACTGGCTATCAGTATATATTCGTCAATATTGAGAAATTTTACGTTGATATCGATGGATTTTTTTTATCAACATTAATGACAACTCTGTTTTAGAGTACGAACTAAGGAAAAGAGATAACAACATGGAGATGAAAGTAAACAAGACAGAGAAGAATACAATGTATTCATCAGATGAAAAGATGGAAATGAATGGAAAAGATATTTGGAAACGTGTCTAAGCTTATTATAGGGTCGTTCTCAAAAACAGCAGTTACATGTTCCACCGGCCCTAATTTTTGCATTTAGTCATATAACTCGCCCTCGCCAGGTTACCAGCTCGGAGAGTCTCCTATTCACAATTGTTTTGCTAGTTTCAAGTGGGTTTCCCAGTGCTTGTTCACAATATTCAGCTAGTTAAAGTTTTAAGTGCTGAAAGAAATAAGTAGAAATGGAAAATTCAACTATTATCAACTTGAAATGATACAACAACATTGACCATACATCAAGAAGTCAGGTATTCTCTCATTTTCCTCCAAAAAAATGGAGCACCTTTTCCTTCTTTTCAAAATCTTCACTGAATAAACACATTAATACAAGAGCTCTTAATACAATTCAACTCCTACTTAAAACAATGCCATCAATCATCTGGTTGCAGAACCCTTGCTTTCCTTGGTTCAGCATCTCTTCGACAACCCAGCATAAGTACAGGATGTCATCATTGAGGATAAATTTTTGCACCTCTCACCTTGGACAGCCCATCATTTCACCATGTAGGCCACAGCACTCTTTGGCCGGCCTGTCTGCAAACACAACCCAAATAGCACCCCATTCTACCTCTCCAGTAAGAGAATAGGCAACATTTTGCCTTGATTATCAGTCAAGTGAAGAGCAATTTGAGTTCTTCTATTCGTGCAGAACGGACTTCTTGGTCAGTTAGTGCCCCAGCAATCAACCGTTGCTTTCGAGCCTGCACTGCTTCCATTCTTTCCTCGACTGTACCCTATAATTAAAATTGGAAAAAGAAAAGACTAAAAATTCAGGAGGAAATTTGGAACTCAGTGGGAAATTGATGTCAAGAGTCTCAGAACACATGCAACTTAGGTTGTAAAATGATGTATTCTATGGCAGAGTACTTAAAATAGTAATAATACTCTCCTATGGTGCCATGGTTGGACATTGCAGTCAACTAGAGAAGAAATACATCACAGTGATTGGGTGGGGATTTTAATTTGAGTATGTGACCCGAAAAAGATTCTTAAGAATTATACAGAGTCAAAAATAATGAGAAGTGTTAAAATATATTGTGATTTTCCATTAAAGCATAATATTGTATGTAGCAGATTCCCAAAGCCATGCAAGTCATATAATGTTTTTTTTTTTATATTAAGCTGTCGTATACTTGTATCTGTTTAACATTAGTAGTTGTATGAACTTTTACATCGGTTCACAAATTTTGTGAATATTGGCATATGTTATGACAATACATAAAACTAAGACATCTCATATTTGAGATATGACATGATACAA
Organism: Umbellularia californica; assembly: GCA_028538565.1. Taxonomy (NCBI): domain Eukaryota; kingdom Viridiplantae; phylum Streptophyta; class Magnoliopsida; order Laurales; family Lauraceae; genus Umbellularia; species Umbellularia californica. The sequence continues at coordinate 45,250,506 of JAPQWN010000004.1, forward strand.
AAATGATATACAAATAAAAAAAGTTCTAAGCTTTAGCAAAAAAAAAAAAAACAAACAAGAAGACGAATATCTGAGATATTACACTTAATGGACAAATCCAAGCTATAAATTTACATACATGCAAGCATATGTGTTGAGTATTTTACCCAAAAAAAAAGGGAAAAACATTAAAAACTTCAGCTAAAAGCATGATATAATTCAGATAGAGAGTCAAATCTTTGAAGATGAGACTGTTAACCCCTCCTTTATGTATTGTAGATTACTATCACTAACAAACATTTGCTGATTTCTTGAAAAAGAGATTGCAAATAATAATAATAATAATAATAATAACAACAACAACACTGCTAATGCCACAACCCAAGATTCTCTTTCCACATCCCTTCTCTCTACACACCCCACTCGAGTTCAAAAATTCTCAAAATTTCTCTCAACACACCACATTGTTCCCAAAAAACCCAAACCCCTCCACCCTCATTTTCTCAACTCACTCCCCTTCTTCCCCACTCTCCTTGTCGTCGCCCTTTGCCCGCCACCCCCCTCCTCCTCCATGCCCGCCTCCCTCTCCCCGTCCCTTTCCCCCTCCAGCGGTGCTGGTGGAGGGGACGCTGGTGGCTAAGCTAGGGGGTTGGGGTGAGGGTGGGTGAGTGTAGAAAGAAGTTGGGGAGGGAGAGACTTTCAATAGATGTCCTTTTACACGGGAGATATATTGGTCATAAAAAAGGGATGTGGAAAGAGAAGCTTGGGTTGTGGCATTAGCAGCTCTCAAAAAATTAAAAAAAAAGGTGGAAGTAGGTTACTCTTTTTTAACAAACTTATTTTTCCTTCTTTTTTCTTTCGCTTTCTTTTCCTCTATTTACATTCATTATAGCTTTGTATCTAAGCCACTGATGAGAGGGACCATATTACCCATGACCTAGGACTGACATCAGCACCTGTACAACCTAGAACACTTCATTTATAGTTTAGAATGGTGATTTTTCCAAGATTTTTTTTTTTTTTTTACACACTATAAAGCAAGTTTTTTTAAGATCTCGAAAAAGTAACAAAAGCTCTTTTCTTTTTAAAGTAAAAAATCTTTTTCATGTCACCCTTTAGGGCCAGTTTGGTAACTCTACTAATATAGTCAAGTCAAGTAAAGTTGATTTTGAAGAAAGAAAAAATATAAGTGGGTTATGATGGTATTTTGTTTTTAGTTGTTTGTTATGGAATCTTTTTGACTTTTTGTATGGAAAAGTGGAGTTTTTTGTATTTTAGTGGATAAAGGTAGTTGCTTTTTGACTTTTTGTATGAAAAAGATGGAGGGAGTTTTGAATAAAGTGAATTTGATGTGACATCTTGTTTGGAAAATGGAGACTTTACTTGACTTTAATTGTATCAGTAAAGTGCCAAACGGTTATAGATGAATTCAGTACAAATTTTCTTCGTTATATTGTTAATTTCGGTTTCTATGTTAAACGATCTAACAATGTGGAGTCAAAGGATCGCTTTGGTTGGGAGAATTTCAGCAATTTTAATTGAGTGGTTTGGGGCCCCCTTTGGGCACCACTAATTTTCATAGTCCATAAGAAAATGTTCTTCTCATTCAGCAGGTCTGGATCTGTAATGTTTTCAAGGTCAGGAGTTTTTACCCTCACATTTCTTAAGTATCTTTGTTAGAGTTGGGTGAGAATCAAGAGGTGTTCTGTCTCAGTATATCAATGCGATGTTATCTTCCAAATTCAAAGGCCCCCAGAGTTGTTTTTGTGGCTGTGAAAGCAGCACTGCTGCCTGAGCTGAGTCCAAGGCTGTAACTGTTGCACTGGAGGAGCGTGTTAGCTACACTGAATCTGTGTGTTTGCCAGGGTTTGTCTGTGATTGAAGATGTGGAGCTGAAAGTTTTTTGTAGATGCTGTTGTTGCAGCCTTTTGTTTCTGCTGTCGCTATTTCAAAGGATCAGCTTCTTGGTTTGTACAACTGTTGCACTTGAGAAGCTGGTTGGCTACAATGAATATGAGTTTGCTTGGATTTTCTGTGATTGAAGCTGGGCAACTGAGAAGCTGTTGTTGTAGCTTTTGTTACAGTTATCGCTGTTTGAAATAGTCACCTCATGGAATTGTATTCATAACCTAAGTCCTCAACATTTTGACTACTCTTAGGAGTCAAAACATTTTGATGCCATTTATGCATGGTTGGCTAAGCTGAAGCATATGATTCTGGTTTTAGTGATGACACACTGCAGCCATCTGAAGATAATGGTGTGATCAAATTCAAAGTCATTTGACCCACGCTATGATGAATCCCTGTATAGCTGAATGTGGCAGTGAAGGGGCTGTGTGGCTTTCAATTCAGCTTCAAACGTGTTGTATTGATGGTGAAGGTGATATGCTGGCGTCATCGGAGTTAAAAGTCACAAAGAACGAAATTCAGTAGGACTATAAATGTAAACAGGATCAAGTTTCAGATTTTCTCAAAGGCAGTGGCTAAGAACCTATTATGTGAAGTCTTGTCTGAGCAAGGCATAGTTAACATACATGCACCAGCATCAAGGGAAATGTTGGGAGACAGAGAACTTGTAATTTCAGAAAACTCAGTAACTGTTTGGTAATATATAGAAAAGTGTTTTTCTTTTATTTTTGTAATTTTTGAAAAATTACCCTTGGCTCGAGGACCAACTATTTCTTCTCCCTCAGTCATCTCTTTTCCTTTCTCTTCTCCACCAATTTTCTCCAATTTTTCAAGCCTTTGTGCCTTAAAATCCAATAACTTGAAATCTATACATCCAAATCCTTCTCACTAGGTGTCCATACGCTCAATGTGGATGACATGTCACTTGGAAACCTAAGTCAATTTGGAATTGGGAGATCAGTGAGGAATAAAGAGGATGAGATCTTCATTTTTCTAGAGCTGTCGAGTGTGAAAGAACCCAATGCAGCAGGCATTTAAGTTGTCAAAAAGGGAAGGGATAAGGCTATTCAATTGTCAGCCATCATACTCCATCGTACTTGGAAGTGATTAGAAGAAGACAACTGCTTGGGCGAAAGGATCAGCCAAATCTCAAAAATTCATTCGCATGGTGAATGCAATCTAGGCATTAGCATTAGTGGGAAATGTTTTACATAGGCAAGTGAGGTAGCGGGTGTGTTAGTGGAACAAGGCTTTCAAGAAACAACTTTGGCTAGAGATGTTATATTGTAAATTCTTCCTATTTCCTTTCTAGAATGGAAACATGACTCAAACATTCAACCATGTGTGACATGTGCTAGTAGTGTCTGACCACATGCTTTATGAGTAGTGAGGGTAGGGCCCAGCACGCTAGCAGATGAACCTTTAAGATATCAATCTTTTGCGAGGCATATAACTTGGATATAGATTCTTCTTTCTTCCCTAATTAGATTGAGATGACACGTGATACTAGTGTCTGAATAGATGATTTATGGGGGCATCCTCGCAGATTAACGATTGGAACAACAATCTTTTGTGCCACATATAACTTAGATATAGTTTCTTCTCTATCCCTAAAAAAAAAAGGGCAAGACAAATTCAGAAATCAGGGCCATTTCGAAGTCGATGTATTGATACTGGGAAAAAATGGGAGTCTTTGGGGAATTGGATGGCCCAACTGCATAATGTAGATTATGTCAAAAAACTCCAAAGAAACATGAGGTAATAAATATCATTCAGCAAATTATAATTGACAAAAAATATAGTAACATAAAAAATCTCAATAATTTGACCAGGCTAACTTTAGCTTAGCCAACACCTAGCCGTAAACAGGACAAAGTAGCAATAAGTAGACTACAAGAAACAGTTTTGGGGCTGGGCACTGTTAGCCAATAAAAAGTTAACCTGTAGATCTAACTACCAATTAGTTACAAAGAATAAAAAATTGCTACGCACAAGTTACTCAGGTTATAAAATAAATGAACCTTAATTTACATGCAAATGGAGTAAAAATATCCAGAAAATCCAAAAGATTGAAAAATGTTAGATTTCTTTTCATTAAAAACTAAGATTGGGGGGCCGTAGCGGACCCCACATTGCATAGAGTTCTTGTATCGCTATATGATTATAAAATAACAGTATGGTAAACATAGATCTACAACTTATAATGCACATCAAGTGTTTCATGAAAATAGAGAGTGAATGACAAAAAAAATGATGAAAATCCTAAATCTTTACTTAGAACAGTACCCTAGAGAATAACACTACGTATCAGCTTCAATCTGGCGAGTTCTTGTATTTTATTTTTTTTATAGCATTGGAGGGTAAAAGAGGGGTAAAGGAAGGTTGCTTGGAGAGGAGAAGAGTTAAAAATACCTCAGAATATACTAAAAGAAAGATAAAAGTGACTGTTAGTTGACCACTACGTAGCAGCCGATATGCTTACGTGGCGGCCAATACAAGGGGGTGCATATCGGCCTACTGGTAAATAGCAGCTGATCCACACCGCCACGCATGTGAGCGGCGCTAATATCAAATTATCGGAGAGGCCTTGGCCGCTACTACTGATAAAGTGGCCACTACACCACATAGCAGCCACTTTTTTGAACTAGATGCAACTTACCAGAGACACTTGCCCCAGGGGTGGAGGAAATCAAGAATATACATCTTTTTCTTATGCTCGTAAGGCTACTTTGGACAACAGTAAAGGACCTCCTGTTCAAATCCTGTAGTGGATTCCAATTATCATTTGCTGCAATCTTTCTTTTTGCCCTAATATATAGCTTTCCTTTCATGGGGTAGGTGTGGGTTGGTGGGGGGGTTTTGGGGACGCTTAAAATTTATGACTCCAAAACCAAGGGCTTAAGACCCTGCTGTAATCAAAGGGACTTCAAAAATCACTCAAATTATAGGCAGCAGGGACGAGAAAATACCGTGATAATGAACCTTTTGATTGAAACTTTTTTAGATTGCCCAATGCGATGAATGCGCATGACAGCTTGTTCCTCAACAGCAGGGTTCCACCAAGGATCCTACAAGAAAAGTGAACAATGATGAGAAAATAAGTTAACTTTTGATAATAGGAGAACAACTCAAGATCAAACTGTGGGGAGAAAAACACCCCTTTTAGTTTCCTCATACATTTACTGATGCTGATTTGTATGTCGGAGGATCCAAAAGAGGGGCCACATTCAGCAATGGTCCCAAAGGCAGTTTGTGTGAACAATGAGAAGCTGGATTGCTGGCACAAATTAGCCTCCAAATGGACATGCAAGTTGGACCACAATATCCTACGAATGGGCATCAAGATGGTCCTCTAACTTGGATGACTCGTCTATGATGCCCAATACTACAAAATAGGCAACAGATTGTGTTGTATCTTATCTGACGTGATGCAGAGATTGAGATAAACCAATTTTATTTAGCTAAAAATACAATGATCTTTTGTGATGTTACTCGGACCATGGTGGTGAGATTTGAGGGAAAAAAAATGATCCATGCAGAAAAAAGACATCTTTGGAAGGGAGAATAAACGTCAGCATTGGCACACATCATAAATTATTTATTTCTTTATTTATTTTCTGCCTTCAAGATAGCTATGAGTGTTGTGAAAAAATAAAACAGGGAGAGCTTAAATAATGCAGATGAGAAACAAAAACCCCAACTATTTGATTGGGATCAAGTTATCAAACCAATCAAAGAAGGGGGTTTATGTATCCTGTCAATGAAGAATGTTTGTGTAGCTTGGTAAATGGCTATAGCTGGTGAAGGATCCTGGCAAAGAGGTAATTGTCAAAAAGTACCACCTATTTGTTGATTGCATGGTATCCGCCCTCATAAAAATCGAGCTTTGTGCAACTAGAAATCGAAGTTGAGTGTTGAGGGTTTTCACGCTAGTATTTGACATATGGTGAAAATGAGCACTCACATCCAATTTTGTTTTAGCAAGCTTTGTAATACCCCCTACTCTATTACAAGGGCTAGAATATCATATAATACTTTATATAATAATTTCTTTGATTTTTCTTCAATTTGTTGGAATATTAGACTTGTCCAGGATATATATATTTTGTGAGAATATAAAGAATTTTGATTATTATTATTATCATTAAATTACTACAACAAACAAACTCCGATTCTTTTGGGGTAGGCCTATGCGAACCAATTGAACAACTAAAGAAAATAAGTTTTTCTATGGGTGCCAACCCTAGGTGGGACCCCTATGGCCTGACCCATATTTTACAATTTGCGAAGAACCCCGTGGGACCTGTGTCATTAGATATTTCAGTGGGTTTGGATTGGGTTTGGTAGGAACCAACAGCTTGTCCCATAATTTTACAAATCTAGCTAGGCTCTTGGAGCCTGGGGGAACCATTTCAATAAATATTTGTATTAGTACACAATTGATCTTAGTAGGGCCCAATAGTTAGAAACTAATAGGGTAAATTAGTAATGCCTTGAATATAACGGGACCCATGACTTGTGTTGAGGATATAAGTATAGAGGTCGGATTATGGCCTGCGAAAAATCCAGAGAACTCTAGGAAGGAGAGCATTCATCCTGAGGCCTATAAGACAAGTGGAAGACTCCATTGACTTCTATTATTACTTTACTTCATGTGCTCAAGTCTTTATAAGCCGCAAACCTTTCTTTTGCCCCAAATCCTCCAGTCGACATCTTTTTTTTCTTTCTTGCTCTTGCCTCTCTTCGATTTAGAACCCAAACCCTAGTCCTTAACTCAAGATCAACAAGGAACAATGAGGAAAAAGAGAAAGCTTGCGGATCCAAAGTGTCGATGACATACGCCCTTCAACAAGTTAATCGAGTGACTCTAGGCTACACTAGGTGAGTAGATACCCATATCTAGCTGTGTATATTGTTGTTTTTCCTCAATCTTCAGTTCGTGAGGACCTTAGTATGCTTTGATTTTTGTTGAAACCATCACGGATCTAGTAAATTGCTGGATACTAATGAGGAACTCCTTCGCCGAATCCCAAATTACAATTTGGGGACTGGTCAAATCTTATATTCTATGGGTTTGGGATAAAGCTGAACCCCAATTTTGGCGATTTCAGAGTTGACCGAACTCCGCTCTTGGAGTTTGGCCATAGTCGAACCCTACAGGAAGGCATGATCTTGGGTTAATACAGGTAGACCTTTTTTCTCTGAATGTTATGAACTAGTTTCATATTGTGTTGCAGAAATTCAGACTTCTTAGTGAATCATTGCTGAATGTGTGGCTGAATCTTTGAATCATAGTTAGCAAAATCCTACAATTTGTATCCCGAATCCCGATTTGTATCCTAAATCCTAAGGAAAACAATTTGTATCTATGCAATGAATCCCATTTACAGATGAATCTTAGGATTCATGTGTGAATCTTACCATTCGATACTCATTTCATCGAATCTTACGATTTAAGCAATTCAGCTGAGCGAGAATAGCCACAGCCGATAAGTTAAATATCAATAATCTTTAGCTTTGTTTCTTTCTTTATTCTTTCCTTCTTTTAGTGTTTTTACTTTTAAAAGATTATTTAGTAGTTAACGGAATCTCTTAAGAATTTTTGCATCTTTTGAGAGGGGTTTTAGAGATGAATAAAGAATACGCATTTTATTAAAGCATTCGATTGTACATATGGTGCTTTTCTATATCTTCTTTTTTTTTTAATCTTTTTTGGGTTTTTTCTTTTATGAACACTTTCTTAACTTCAAGAAAGATCCTACTGTACAAGATTGATGGTTTGGATTTTATTTTTAATTTTATATTTTGATTTAAAGATAACATAAGACAAATATATATTGATACCTTAAACTTATTTAACTATTTACATATCATTTATTATATATTAATATATGTCATGATGTTCTTGATATAATCGTATGATTGACTTATTTGTCATTGTATTTATACTACTATAAATGAGAAAAGGGATGGTTATAAATAACAATTTTTTTAATTATTTTCATTTTTATTAGAAGAATTTTTTTTAAAAATCATACGACTCGCGATACGATTCACGATTCGAATCAATTCATGGGTATGAACGATTTACGATACAATTCGGATTTTCAAAACTATGCTTTGAATAATTGTTGCTTTTCACTTATTGATATTGTATTTCTTGTAAACAAGTTGGAGGTAGAGAGGAAAAGCCTTGGCCAAACTCAAGGATGATTCCATGGCCTTGGTCGAACTCAAGGATGAGTCCATGGCCTTGGCCGAACTCTCCAACTTGAATTCTAGTTATAGTTTTCATCAGTCTATGAAGAGTTGCTGAAATCTTGCAAATTAATTATTAACAAGTGGCATATGACTTGGCTACCTAAATCGTTTAACAATTTCTATGTATGCTATTGTTTGAGAATCAGTTATGAGTTAACAATTTGGTGATATGTAATAGACTATATGATGTGATTTATGCCTATGTCATGTTAACTTTGTGTGACCCAATGTTATCATCTCAAAATCTGTATAAGTTTGTATGGGACTGACCTTACACAATCGGGTACCAATAGTGATTCAGTGTTGGTCAAAAATAAATCTGGATTACGTGTAAGGGGCTGGTTGCAGAACCAACTCATTGCGGGTAAGGATATCGACAAGAAAGTCAATTTGAATTTGGAAGTTACGACTGTTTGAATTCGACCGATATGATAAACAAGGAATGACCTAGTTGTTTGGAGAAAACCTTCGGATACCCCTAGCCTGCTAGCACTTAATGGGAAGACATCCCCATACAATGGCCAGTTTTGGGAGATTTGTGGACTTTGGGCAATTTTGGGAGAATTTGATTCATAGGTACCGTTTTGATAATTTTGGACTTTGTGGTCGATTTGCTTTATAGGTCGTTTTGTTATCTGTACAAAAAGAAGATTTTAAAGGTACCATTTCGTTATACTTGGCATCCTTGAGGAGCATGGATTTTTGGCCTATGCCACCGGTAAACGAGATACAATATACTCATGAAGCAGAATTCGAAAGGCCTGGGTCCTGGGTCGTGACAACCTCCTTCCAACATTATATCATTGGCAGTTGTGAAGAATTGATGGTAAAGGAAAATTTTTATGTCTTAATGAGAGAGATAAATTTAGTCTCCTCCCTCTTGGCAAGTCAATGTCTTTGAGACGGTCTTTATTGAGTGGAATGGGTAGTTGGATTATGTTTAGATATTCAATAATAGGGTAGACTTTCAAGTTTTGTGTTTGAATTCATAAGGGGTGTTTTCAATCAAATAATCTATCATATTGTGGGAAGGCGAGATTGACCAATGGGTTCTCAATATATTGAAGGGATTAAGGTTCCACCTAAAATGCTTGCCTCTAGTTGTAGCATTGACGAAGCTATCATGCGAAAGTAGTACACATTGCACACAAATGTCCCCTATACAGTACTCTTAAAAAATTTATCCAAATTGGCCAACTTCCAAATCTCTTGGCCATGTCAATTGCTCGTAACACTAGAAAGTTTCTAGGTCAATAAAACTTTGAATATTACATGGTATGGTATGTAACTTAGGGCATGGACGTAGAGGTATGGAAATTTGAATCCCAATATGCAACCATAATACTAAATGATAAACAACAGGATTACAAATAGCCAATTGTACATCTTAAGCTCATTGGGTACCTCTTTGTTTATTAGTACCATGTATGTATGTATGAGTGAGTGTGTGTGTGTGTGTGTGAGAGAGAGAGAGAGAGAGAGAGAGAGAGAGAGTCCAAAAAGGAAAATCTATGATCTAGTTTAAGTGCCCAGACTAGAAAAATATACCAAATATTTGGGGCTGCCTCTGTGTTTGGGTATGCCAAAGAAATCCTTATGGGATCCAGTGGAGGCGGCATGGAGCACATAGAGCGAAGATGAAGCTCTTGGTAGAGTAGATATTTATCTTTGGGAGGTCGTCTTACTCTCATCACATCTGTTTTGGCAAGTATTCCTATTTATATTTTATCCTATTTCAGATGCCTTAAAAGTGCAATGCTTGGTATTGAGAAATCTCAGCGTGATTTTCGGAACGACACAAGGGAGAAAAGGAAATATCATTTGGCGAGGTGGGACATTGTTTGTAACCTTGTTGCTCCAGGTGGTCTGGGTGTTCGCTCCATGACAAGGTTACTCTTGCTTTGATAGGTAAGTAGTTGTGGAGAGCAGGGGAGGATGGTTGTGGTTTGTGGAGGAATATTTTGCTCAATAAATATAAATTAGATAGGGATGGTTGGTTTGTTTCCATGGCAAGATTACAAGGCTTCAGGTATATGGAAGTCTATTCTGTCTATGAAGGATGAGTTTTATCAGTGTATTTGGTATAAAGTTCATACAGGCTTCAGATCAGGTTCTGGCATAATGCGTGGTGGGGGTGGGGGTTTTGCATCAGTGAATTCCTAATCTCTATTCTCTCGATAGACATCCTCTGGCGTTTGCAGCTGATAATTTTAGCTTAATAGGTGGATCTGTTGTTTGGGACTTCTGTTTTCAAAGGAATTTGACGAACAATGAAACATCAGATCTTTCTATTTTGCTTGGCTTGTTGGAAAGGTCTATATGTCAGTGGGTAAAAAAGATGTTTGGTTGTGGAAAGCTGATGCCAAAGGGAAGTTTATTATGAAGTCATTTTATAATGTTCTGATTGATAGCTCTAATGGAGGTGGAGTTGGAGTTTGGTGGTGTTTTTGAATCCTTCTATTTTGCCTAGAGTTTTGGGTTTTTGTTGGTTGGTGAGGAAAGAAAAAATTCTGACAATAGATCAGTTGAGGAGACAGAGATATCACTTTATTGTTAATGGCTGCCCTAGGTGTTTGAGGGATGAAGAAACAGTGCATCATTTGTTCAGTCATTGTAAATTTGCTCATAGTGTTTGGATGGGTCTTTTTTCTCAGTTCGATATTTCTTGGATCATGCCTAGGTCAGTGGATGATTTACTTCAACAGTGGCATTTCAAGTGTAAGTTTGCATGTCGTAGAATTTTATGGAAGTTCTTATTGCACGCTTTGTTGTGGAAGGTTTGGTTGGAGAGAAATAACAGAATTTTCAAAAACAGAAGTAGAACAGTGGAAGAGATTGTTGAGATCATTCCCAAGGTTGTTTCGGAATGGGTGAGTAAGACAGATGCGTTTGAAGGAATTTCTTTGGATGATCTTAATAGGTCATGGGCTGCTGTTTTAGAAGGGGGGGTGGCATGTTAAGTCGATTCATCGGATCTGTTGGCTGCCTCCTCCGGTTGGCCTTCTAAAGATTAATTTTTATGGGAGCTTTCACAATTCTTCTTGGCAAGGTGGTATAGGGGATGTCATAAGGGATCATTCGGGTAATCTTGTTAGGATTTTTTTCTGGGCCAGTGTAAGTCTCAGATGCTAATGCAGCTAAATTGCTTGCTGTGTTAATTGGTTATTGGGAATTACTTAAGTTTGGTGGTTATTTATCTCTTATTGAATGAGATTATTTTCCTGGTATTCAGTGGTGATCAGGGAGGACTTTGGATCCTTGGAGATTGGCGGATAGTGGGGAGGAGGTATAGGACATCTCCAAGCAGCTTCATCTTTCATTTCATCACATTCTTCGAGAGGCCAATGCAATAGCTGATGGTTTTGCTGAGGAAGACTTTCTAGAGATTCTATCCTTTATGATGTCTAATGTTGTTTGTTTGTTGTTTTTCTTTTAATTAGTCGTCTGTTTGTTGTTTTTCAGTTTGGCTTTTTGGCTGTCTATTTTCTTCTCAGTGAAATAAATTTTATTGTTATAAAAAATAAAAAATAATAATAAAATAATAATAATAACAAAAAAACAACAACAACAACACTACACTATAGGGAAGTTGAGATTTTCAAATATACCATGATAAATGCATTTGATGCTGCTGTAAGGTTTATTCCAACGCCACCAGCCTTCAACGACATTAACAAGACCTGTGACAGAATATGCAAGTTAACAAAGTTAAACAGGCATTGCGTATCATATTACAGAAATAATCATCTATTTGATAGTTTGACTCACCATAATCTCACTTTCCTCTGTAAATTCTTTGATTACTTTTTCCCGTTGTTGCAGGTTTAATGTCCCATCCAATCGAAGAAATGAAATATTATTCCTGGAACCAGAAATAGTTAATAATGAAAGAGTTGCAATTACAACTGGAGACAAAAACAAAAACAAAAATAAAGATTTTGATTTTTGAGGATACTAAGATCACGGTAGGAACCTAGGAAACACCCAACTCAAGGAGAAATATTCTAAATATGAAATAATAATTCAACCTCTCCATTTCTCAATAATTTTATTTGTATTTGTAAACAGATACAACAGTCCTGAAAAGTAATGAACTTTTAATGATTCTACCTAATCTAAATAAGTATAGAAATATAATATAAAACAAACTCTGAAATGATTAATGCTGAAGAGTAACAAATCGAAAAGGAAACATTAACTAATAAAATAAAAAATATATCTCAAAATATACTATGAGACCTGAAATCTCTTAATTGATCTAGAAAATTTTTTATCGAGTAAGACAAAATGAAAAACTGTAATCGTAGTTGGGTCTGTTAGGGCCGAAAGAAATGAGCCATGTGTTTGACCTGGGCCCCCATCGCGGATTTCTTCCTAGGATACATCATTTTCACCCACTTGAAAAGAACTGTCATTCAATTCTTATTACACATCAATGATGGGGAAAGACAGATTGTACTCCTTAAGTTCTTGCAGCAATGACCATCATTACAGACTTAGGCCATACAATATGCTAACAGAAACTATGTAGAACATCCATCCAATATGTCAAATGTGTATTGATCCAATGATGCATAATTAGATTATGATTGATCGAAGGTGAGAATCACATGAATGGCTGGATGATAAGGATCTTTTAAGTAATAGACATTGACATTTGAATATTCAATAATGGAGGGAGATAGTTTTCATGATGCTTTCCTGTCTAGATTGGACCATTATGGTACGACATGACATAGGTACAATGGTACATGTCTCCATTGCTAATTTGATGCACACTGAATATCAGAGTACCAATGTCATCATCTTTCCGTTGTACATCAGGCGATCGACAATTTCATCAACAAGTACCATAGCAGTAAACATCGCACACAAATCTTTCACTTAAATCGCAATGCAACCTTTCTCTCGATGTTTATCATAATCGGATGGATCACATTCATCATTCAGATAAATGATGAAAATTGTGTGCTTCGACCAATCAAAATTTTGGATAAGTTGCAATTTTGTAAAAAAATGGGGGGGTTTATTTGTAATTATGGTTTTATGTGTTTATTTATAATTATGATAAATTGATAATAAGTTTGTCTTAGATTGAGATTACGAGTTTGTGTAATAGAGAATTTTATTACGTGAATAGAGTTTCCTGGTATTAGGTTTCCTAGATAGACGGTAATAAGTTTGTCCTAGATTAGGATTACGAATTTTTTTATAGAGACGGATATTATGTTATTGGAATTTCCTTTTACAATAGTATTAAGCTTCCTAGTAAGGTTTGGATTAGGTTTTCTAGATTGAGTTTATATCTTCGGTTGCATTTTATAAATACCATTGGTAATTCACAATAATATAGATCAAAGAATTCAATCAAGATGTAGTAGCCCTAAAATTTCAAATTTGTATTATTAGAGCTAGGGTTTTCTATGATTTATAGGGTTTTATCATGAGTGCTGTTTAAAATTTTGGAAGAAAAACTTCTCACAATATAATGATGGAGGATGGTCCCCATGGGTCAACCACCCAATGGGCCCAGCCCTTCTATCTCGACCAGCCAATGGGCCCAGCCCACCTACCAGCCCATTTATTTGATGTTTAGAGTTTTAATTATATTTTAAGTTGTTTAGTCAGATGTTTTAATCCTGGCCATCAATATGTTTGGATGGTCCAAATTAGTTCTAGGTTTTTTATTTTCCTATGTAAGTGATGTAAAGCATCTTGGTTTCTAATGGTTGATGATACGAAAATTGAAGCTTTTGGGGTTTTCTCCAAGTTTTCTTCAAGTTCTCCTGAGTTCTTTCCTTGCCTCCTTGATTGGAGTTTGGTGCGAGACCAATTTTCAGGTTTGCCTAATCTACCCCTATTTCTCCATCTTTCCATCACCACCCAGCAGCTCCCCTCCATTCCGCATTATATAACATCTACAAAAAATGATTTGTTTGGAGTGAGAAATACATGCAATGCACATGCATTTCACTAGTGTTGTGTGCAAATGTATAGAGATGGGTATGAGTCATAGTTGCTAATTAAGAGTTTATCATGCAAGAGCTTTATGGGTCATATATTTGCAATTGACGATGCTAAAGAATAAGTTCCATGAAAGTTTTAACTCAGGTATTTGCTTATCTCATGTGATTATGATTCCATGGTTTGATGGTGATGACTCCTGTTGGTCTCCGAGAACCTCTGGGTGCTGACTATACTTTAGGCAGCAAGACAACCCTAGAAGTTGACTCCTAAGATATCTTGCATCATTCATGAAGTACACATCCACAATGGGGCACAGTTTGGACAATATGGTTTGCATGGTCATATACGCACACATGCTTATTGGATGAAAGACGAGTAACTAACTCAGTAGAAAGATATGGAGAGGGCAAGACAACCACAACATTTACCTTGTGTACTTGGGAATATCCTGATGTAACTTGAACTACACAGGGGTGGACCCAAGTGTTAGCACCCACGAGATTCAAGAAACTCCTTAGATAAGACCTTAGAAAATTTTATTTTGTTATTTGGCTTTTTCACTTGACCATTGCCCGCACCACCCTACATACATTTATAAAATGCTCTAACATATTTATAAAAGGATATTTAGCTATCATGTACTTCAATTGACATAAGTATGCTAGATTTTCCTAGGCCGCCAACCCATTAAAACAGTGACATATATCCACAGTGACTGCACTGGAGCAAAAGATTCTTTGATTGATTCTACAATTCAGAATTTTCCATTTTGACATGAATAAATAGTGATAAATAAAGAGAAAAAAACATATGCAACAAAATCCCTTCTCAATTATTAAAGAAGCAAGATAGTCACCTAGAAAGAGGTATCTGCAAAAGGTCTAGAAATGCAGTCCACTGGCTAAAGACAATGCTCTTGGAGCCTGTTGAGCGAAGATTTTCCAGTTCCTGCAGAAGAGCAGATACCTTTGAGGATTCCACCCAGTTCTTTTCAATATCAATTTGAAATCGACTTTCTGTGGGGGCCGTAATAAGATCTTGCCTGCTAATGGTTTTCCTGTGAACAGGTAAAAATAGATCCTAGGCTGTAATTTGGATATATTAATTTGCTGCCTGATAACATAAATAAAGACAATCACAACAATAAAGATAAAAATGATAAAAAAATAAAAAAAAAATCTTGGAAAGAAAGTAGAAGATACCTACAAACAGGACAAAGACCAGACATAGCATTCTGCCAACTCCCCAAGAGACATTCCCGGCATAATTGATGAGCACAAGGTGTTAATACAGCATCTTCAAAAACTTCAAGGCAGATAGGGCACTCCCCCTTTTCTCCTCTACGCATCTCTTCCACAACCGCTTGAATATATGCCTTTGAAGGAGTGTTATTTGATTCCCCAAGTTCAGCATCCTGACCACCTCTAAGGAAGCGCTTGGCAAGCTTATTGAGATCCGAGAACTCCTGTGTATCACCCCGACTGGAAGCAATACAGCCATACATACTTGAGCATTATTATGACACATTCAAAGAAAAGAATGTGCGAAAGATGTCAAGAATGATAAAATAATAAAGTTCCATCAATAAACTACAGAAGTCAGAGCTATTGCATTTTCTTTATGACCGAGAATCCACTAGCACAGGCTCAGGAACTCAATAAATAGACCCATCATTTGTTTCCAGTGTCATACTGTGATTGTATTTATTTACTTACACCATATCTAACATGATTACAAGGATGCATAAGCAACCTATAAATCTAAATGATAACAGAAATCAACCAACCACCTCTCTCCCATCAAACACCTACCCAAAAAACATCAGTAATATAAACCAAACCAAACCAAGCCTTTTCCCACTAGGTGGGGTCGGCTATATGGATTTGACGACGCCAATCAAATCTGTTTAGGGCCATGTCCTCCGTTAGATCCATGTAGGCAAGGTCATGTTTAATAGTTTCTTTCCAACTTCTCTTGGGTCTCCCTCTCCCTCTCCTACTCCTGGCAATCTCTATGCCTTCACACCTTTTAACAGGTGCTTCCATTGGACGCCTTCTAACATGGCCAAACCATCTTAGTCGATTTTCTCTCATTTTATCTCCAATCGGTGCTATTCCTACTTTGCCCCTAATCTCCTCATTCCTAATCCTATCTCTCCTTGTGATCCCGCACATCCATCTTAGCATTCTCATCTCCGCAACTTCCATCTTCTTAACATGATTATGCTTTACTGCCCAACACTCTGATCCATATAACAATGCTGGTCTTACCGCCACCTTATAATACTTTCCTTTAACCTTGAGGGGGACTTTCCGATCACACAAGACCCCCGAAGCACTCCTCCATTTGGTCCACCCGGCCTGAATCCTGTGACTTACATCAGTATCAATCCCTCCATCCTGTTGCACCATCGATCCAAGGTACCTAAAGTTTTCTTTCTCTACAATCTTTTGTGTGCCTAAACAAAAAACATCAGTAATATGCTTGGAAAAAATGTGAAGAATACAAACAAAGAAGCAAAGTACGTGAAAAACATGAGTTGGATATAAATTGAACCTCATAACAAGAAATGGATGATCACAACACTGCCGAAGTCGCAAAAGCAGCTCCAAAATGGAAGCATAATTATGAAGAACTCGGCCTTGCTCAACGAACTGGTCAAACTTGACCTGGAAAAAAAATTGGTTAAGAATTCCCAACTCAACAAAGCTGACCTCAAAATAATTACAAACAAAGTTTTTAACCATAAATCACAGAAAGCAACCTTTGATCTTTTAAACAAAGCCTCATAGAAATCTTTCTCAGCTTCAGTGTGTTCACAATAAATTACTTGAACATCCATCGGTGGGAGAACAATAATCGGCCTACAAGAAACAGAAGAATAACGGTTACCAAACAAGATGATATCTTAAACTCAGATTATAAAACATGTTCCCAAAATACTGATTTCCCAGAACAAAACCAACTCACCAAAACCATCATCAGTACTTAGGATGCTGTAGTGGCCATCTGACTGAAAACTTGCCGTGCATTTAAAATTGTATTTGGAGTAATTTTCAATTTCTCACTACTCAAATCAAACAATCAAATGTGTCCACAAGCATTTGCTTTAAGAGAAATCCCCAGATAAGATGCAAGTACAAGGGCGTGCCATGTCCAGCCTTGGGATAGATTGGTGTTGAACCCTTTCTTTGCCGGCCATATGCTGGATTTGGACCCAAAAGTTTGGCTAGATTACTAAATGGGCTGGGGTTGAGAATGGGTGAATCTTTCCTTAAAGGCCCGATTGATGGCCCAACCAGCCCAACATACATACAAATAATGGGCCCCCTTACTGCCAGTAGCCAGGTGCATGGGCTGAATCGGGCCGAAATATTTGGCCCTCTGTTTAAACAGGCAGGACATAAATAAGTTTTGACCTGGCCTAAATCTAACAGAAGTCCATAAAGCACTTTCTTTCTGGAGAAAAGATGAATGGAATATGGAAATTCATTTCTACCTATCTAAAACCAGTCAGGCAAGCAGCTTCTTCTGTACAAGTGATGCCTTGTCAAAACAACATGCGGGTCCAGCTTGACAAACCATATGAATTGGACCCCTTCTAGCTTCAAATATTGATTATCGATGGTTCTCTAACCAATACCACTCTTGAGTGGTATCCATTTTGGCATGATGATATACCATGCTGCAAGATGGATGTAATAACGATAGATCTGAAGAAGTGCAACCTATCCGAGGATTTGGATCAAGATAGAAGGGAATGGAGAAAGAGAATTCATGCGACCGACCCCAACTTAGTTGGGACAAGGCTTTAAGATGATGATGAATATACCATGCTACAACTGATTGCTTACCTGCCCTCTTTATCTGTGCTGGATTTTGTTCTTCTCAACATTATTGGCCTTAAGATGGACTGGAGTATCTTCAAGCTACGCTCATCACCCTCCTCAAAAGGCTTTTGAATGAGCTTTTGCCACCTTAAAGGAGAAAAAAAGTAAAAATGAAATAACCAGAAGAAAAGTCATTCTCAACCAAGACAATTCCAAGTTCCAATTGACAGGTGTCGTGTCTTAGAAAGTCAACAGAGAAAGAGTGCAGACAATAATGGACCAATGGTTGCAGAACTCACAAGCCCCAGTTGCCCCAAGGTTCCAGCCTCAGAAACCTAAGAAGACTATAAATATCTTCCAAGTTGTTCTGCAACCAAAAAAAAGGAATAGTGATGATAACAATAGTAAAGATTAGTACAATATATTATAAGAAAAGGAAAAGGCAAAAACCATGAAACTATCAAGCTTAAACAACAACAAATGCATCGAATATATATATCATTGAAATAATTTGCAACAGCACAGATATGCATGAAAATCGTCAAAGGCTAATTTAAATATCAAATATAATATTGTGGAAAAAGAAATAGTTAACAAAATTAGTAGCTAAATGATCTAGAGTTTCAATAATGAGATTTTCCTATCTCCCATGAAGCTAATAAAAATTTTATTAATACAAAGAAAGAATACAAGGAAAAGATATGCAAGCATGACAAGGGATTACAAAAGAGGGAAAGATGCTAAAACATAAGCAAAGATCTATCCTTACTACATAGCAGGAGTGGGAATGGAAACAGATTAAAGTGCCAGAGCAGCAAAGAAAGGGTTCTCAAATAAAAGCATAATGCCAGTATAAAAGCAGCAGTGTTTATAAAGAAAAACTTGCAAACTGGACTGTACACATTGTGGAAATAATAGAGACACCTGTGAATATTACCAAGCCTAGTAGGAAGATTGGCTAAGTTTAAGTCGGCCGATGCAAGTGTCGCGGAAAAATGAAGAATTGGTGCAAGTACAAACAAAACAGAGATGAACATTACTAAAGAACTATCTGCACTCTGACAGAAGTTACAAGCATTGGAAGGGATCACTACGTGATGTAACTGGTGAGGATGAACAGATGGAATGCACCATAGCTCAGGCTGTGAGATTCATGGAAGATTATGATCATGGACAAGGGATCCAAACCCACATTTCTGTCCAAACCAGCAGATAAAGAGGACTGCAGTAGTTTATCATACTTTTACTTTAGTTGTTAGGATCAGTTATGTGTCAGTTATTTATGTATTTGGTTCAGCAGTTTATCAGATTCAGTTTTGTATTTCAGTTATGAGCTGTAAAAAACTACTTAAGAAAACCTACAGCAGTTGTAATGGGATTATTGAACATTTTACAAACTGTTTTTTTTTTTTTCCTTTTTCTCCTTTTTTTCTTTTTTATATAAACTAGAGTTTCTGCAAGTCCCCAGAATTCAGAAAATTGTTGAAACAGCATGTTCGCACCTTGTTTTCCATCAATCCATTTTCCTTAAGGATTTGCCTATTTCTGCATCACATTTTGGTTGCCAAACAGTGTAAAAAGGTTGCCAATTCACCTTGTCTAAATCTAATTAGTATCAGAGCCTGCGCCCATTTGTTGAACTCTGGTACTTCCCTAAAGTGGAATCATAAAGGAAGTGGCCATGCCGCAGATGGCGGAGTTCAACTGAAAGACCTACAAGGGAATCTTTATATAATAGACGAAAAGATTTGGAATGTTGGGACAACAGCTGCAAGCAATGATGCAACAACTCGCTCATCGAGAAGTGAGGCGGTCACCATCAACTCCTAGTGAAGAAGAGGAATTCAGAAGATAGCAACAAAGATCCCTTCCATTGACAAGATATTCGACGCCGAGGACAATCAAAAGATCACAGAGATGGTGCACAAGATATAAATACTAAAATTGAGATTCCAAAACAAAGTGGCAGTGGCCATGGAGATGATTTATGGATTGGTTGGAAGGGCTCTTTGAATATAAGGAGATACCAGAAAAGCGTAAAGTCAAGTTGGCGGCCATGCATTTGAAGATGGGCTTGGACCCAAGACAAGAGAGAGTAACGCAATAAATTGGCATATCAGTTGATACACCTCGATACAAAATAGGATGTATCGGTCAATCAATCGAGTGTATTGGATGATATTCCCCAATATGTATCGAATGACCCCTTTTAAACTCAAAATCCTCTCTGTTTTGGACTCCTTTTAAGGAAAAGATTGTAAAGGGAGTTGTTTGCCTTTCTATTCTTTTAAAAAAGAAAAGAAAAGGGGAGAGAGAGAGAGAGAGAGAGAGAGCAATGAAAAACATTTTAAGTCGAAGAATCAAAGCCAATACACCACCCTTGGATAAGAATAACCTGAATTTAAGCAAGTCTTGTAGGCTTTTTTCATTTGTTTTGGGTAGGAATGCTCTGACAATTTTTCATGATGCATGTTCTGAGCATACATTTATTCATACATGCATTATTTGAGCCATTTGCGAACCCTTTTTTTTTTAAGTTTTTCCATGGATATCTGTGACCTTATGGGGATTTTTCTTAACGATAAGAACTTTTCTTTCCAAAACTACACTCATAAAAACCACTCCACTAGTATTTTTCTCCCTAAAAGTTATATGTTACATAAAATCAATCACTTAGATCTAAGTGTTGCTATTAATTAGTGAGTCGTAAGTATTAAATAGTTAAGGAGTAGGATCTATGCACTTGTAAGTTGTGTACCACATACTCCATACTCATAATACATAGTACACAACTGATGATGCCATGATAGTACATATAAACATAGTAAATGCTACATAAAATCTTTAACTTTTACCATTTTATTAGGTCTTAATATAACTGAGCAAAATGAATACAGAACAAATGCATCACTATTCTTATTTTAAAAATAATACTGCGATACAGGACATGTGACAATGAAGGGTCCGATACACCCATTTTTTCAGTTACTAATGCAAAGAAACATTACAATCTAGCACTTTGTATTATTCTAGATTTTTTTATATTTTTTAGTTTTTTAACCTCAATTTAAATTCACGCCAATAACCAATACATATTGTTGCAATAGACACATATCGCCCGACATGTAACATTATTGGGGGTGGCCTATTGATGCAGTACAGACCAAGCCCAAGTCAACTGAGCCAATCCATTGACCCATTAGTCAACCTGGCAATGGGTCAATGAGTTGGCCCAGTAGACTTGGGCCTGGTCTGTACTGCATCACCTACACGCCCTCCGCAACTATTTCTTTTTTTATTTTTTTTTTATCCTTAGATGTGAGAAGAAGTATCATATAAATTATCCATGCTGAGCATAGTAGACATCTACGTTGGTGCACCAGCGTAAGGAGATTATGAACAGTTATTTTCAGTATTTACAAAAGAGCCTAAGGACTAGCATGTAATTTGTAGAATCAATAGGGGGCTTTCTATAATTAGTGAGAAGTTGTAGTGTGTGTGTGTATGTATATGCATGCATATATGCATGTATGTATGTATGTATATGGGGAGGGAAGCATAACCCTAGGCAACACTCCCATTCCATTCGTCCCTCCAATTATCTCCCCTCTTTATTTTCCTTTATTTTCCTGGTTCATCATCATTGAATCTAAAGTTGCATAAAGAATAACATGAACATAAATAGAATAGGAAAACTCCAAAAAATGTTCACCTGAATCGGAGTGCCGGTAAGGCACCATCGACGATCAGCAGTCAGAGCAGCTGCAGCAAGAGAAATCTGACTCTTTAGAGATTTTATTGTATGTGCTTCATCAAGCACAACCCTGAACCAACGAACAGAATAAAGGCCACCATTTTCTTCTGCATTCTACAAGTAGAGAAGACATATAAAGAAATACAGATTAGGTTATATATGCAGCAAGAACATAGCACTTATGCCATCAGGACAATTCCCCTCCATTTTATATTCAAGAAATTCATCTGAGAACGTCAGTCCTGAGTAGGATAGAAAGCCTGAAAAATGGCTCAAATCTTAGAAAGACAAATAACATCTTCCTGCAGGTGTTAACTATTCTTGAGTGATGAATAACTCATTTAATTCATATCATAGGAGTTTATATTTGTCCATAATGAACAAATTCAAGCCACAACTTCCTTCATGTTTATGCACGGATTGAGAAGAAAGAAACCAGTTTGAACTGATGCGGAGCAAGGTATCAGCTGCGGGGCAGGTAGAGATGTAGAGATCAAAGATGGAGGGTGGTAGGGATAGGTCAAGATTTCGCCTGAAAATTGGCCTCACACCAAACTCCCCATCGCAGGTGAGGAAGAAGAGATAACTCGGGAAGACCCAAAATTACCTAAGAAAATTTTCATTAATCATTTACTGAATAGCCTAGGAGGCTTTACAATGCTTAAATAGAAGAATATATAACCCTAAAGCTAATCCGGAGCATCCAAATGCAATAATGGCCAGGATTAAAACATCCAACTAAATACAACTTAATACATAAAGGGGGATCTTCAAGTGCATCTATCTCTCACCATTTGTGGTGAGGCACACCCCTTTTGGGGAAGTTTCAAGTACAAAAGAGAAGCACAAAAGAGAAGTACACCTCTCTTTTGTACTTGAAACTTTCCCAAAAGGGGTGTCCCTCACCACAAATGGTGAGGGATGGATGCACTTGAATATTATCTTTATAAGGAAATAAAACTCTAAATAGACTAAGATAGGTGGGCTTGGCCGAAAGAACTTGTTGAGATAGATGGGCTGGGCCATAGGCAGGTCAACCCATGAGGGGCCATGGGTCTGTCTTGCATCATGAAGACTCGAAGTAGAACCAGGTTGAACATTCTGGTTGTGCTGAATGATTTCAGCAAGTCTGAAAATCAATCCCAGCAACTGAGGCTTTTGTTTCAACTTCTTTCTCTTCTTCTGTAGCAAGCAGTGGATCCTCTTCCACTTACTTTTTGTTCTGCAATGGTAGGTATTTGCAGTTTGAGGGAGAAATTAATTTGTTCGGGTTACGGCTAGACATAAGAGGGAGAATGTGGTAAAATGAGAAGATTTAATTAGTCTTTATTGATGTACCAGTCAACTGGGTGCAGTTGTGTAACAACCCAGGCCTGCTGTCCACATGATATTGTCCGTTTTGGCTCATGGGATTTCAATATAATCTTGCCGCACGGTTTTAAAAGGCCTCGTGTGGGGTTAAGGCTAGGTCGCACATTATAAGCCCAGAGTCGGGACTTAGATATTTCCAACGTGGGACTTGGACAAAGCCTCACGATACTAACCGAAGCACTCCACCCTTACCCCTACGGATTTCCATTTCTTGGCTCGGAGGAGCACTTGACCCGGTCTTGCCTCAAGGGATTACCTAAGCAGATTGGGGTCTCACACTCTCCCCCAACAGAAATAAAGCCGTCCTCGGCTCTGATACCTCTCTAATGACCCAGGCCCGCTATCCACATAATACTGTCCACTTTACCTCATGGGACTTCAACCCAATCTTGCCGCACGGTTTTAAAAGGCCTCATGTGGGGTTAAGGCTAAGTCGCACATTATAAGCCTAGAGTCGAGACTTGGATATTTCCGATGTGGGGCTTGGACAAAGCCTCACGGTGCTAACTGAAGCACTCCACCCTTACCCCGACGGATTCCCCTTTCTTGGCTCACAGGAGCACTTGGCCTCAAGGGATTACCCAGGCGGATTGAGGTCTTACACTCTCCCCCACCGGAAATAGAGCCGTCCTAGGCTCTGATACCATCTGTAATGATCCAGGCCCGCTGTCCATATAATATTGTCCGCTTTAACTCATGGGATTTCAACCCAATCTTGCCACACGTTTTTAAAAGGCCTCGTGTGGGGTTAAGGCCAGGTCGTACATTATAAGCCCAAGGTCAGGACTTGGATATTTCCTATGTGGAGCTTGGACAAAAGCCTCATGGTGCTAACTGAAGCACTCCATCCTTACCCTTGCGAATTCCCCTTTCTTGGTTCACAGGAGCACTTGACATGGTCTTATCTCGAGGGATTACACAGGTGGATTAGGGTCTCACAAGTTGCCACTTGCATCACATGGGGAGCTGATGGATGCTTTTCATCCCCATAACCTAGAGATGAATGAAATCATGTGATCATCAAAATTGGAAACCTACTACCGTGTGGAGGATTTTGATACCTAGGAGCTATCATAGAACATTTTGTCTTTTTTGATAATGATGCAGGCCGTAGGGTAAGGGCTTGAGTCACAAGTGTTGAAGCACAATAATGGTGCCAAAGCAATTGTCCGCAAACACTTCAACAGGTCTCTCCACAGAGACTATAACAGGACACGCCTCAATTGGAAAACCCAATTTCTGTCAATCAAGCTCTGAAAATTTCTTGTCTACAATGCCATATAAGAAGGAAAACATAACTTAGACCTAAGAAACCTAATTAATCGAGGAAACTAAATAATATGGAAACCTAATCCTACTTACAATAAAATTAGAAACTAATGACATAATTAGTGAATAAGAACCCTACATATGTGGCATGAGGTCTATTTGCATCATATAAAATGAAGGGTTTAAGTTTGGATATAGCAAGTAAAATCAGCACAAGGTGGGCAAAGAAGTGAGAAGCTAGCAGAGTGTTGTACGATCGTCAAGGGGCACTTAGATCAAAGGGTCATCTTTCTAAAATAAAAGCGAGGCCTAGTATGTTGTGTGAAACTGAATGTTGGACTTGGACTACAAAGAAACATGGAGAAGATAAAAGTCCCATGTGGTAAAAATGTGCATGCTAAGGGGATATATGAAATGACAGAATTAGAGATCACATGAGAAGAAACCTTAGGGCAGTTCAAGAAATGAAAAGGAACATTTGAGATAGTATGCACACATTTGCCAGAAGGCCGGGAACAGCCCTCGTAAGAATAATAGAAGGGTTACTAGTTGAAGGAACTAGCAGAAGACGAAGATCAACAAAGATGGTAAAGAGTGAGGAAAGATATGTCATTATGTAGAGTAAGTGAGAGCATGCGGCAAATAGGTTTGTTCAAGTGAAAGAAATGAATTCACAAAGGCAGCCCTAAGTAGATAGGTTACACAGTTACGATGACAATTGATGGATCCTTGGAAAAGGGGCAACAATAATCAGCATCTTCTATAAGATATAGAGAATACCCACTATGCTGGATAAGAGAGAGAGAGAGAGAGAGAGAGTCCTTTCTCGTTCCAATTATATAGGTCTCCAATTCGGTCATACCTTCCTGGGGAGTTTCAAAGCCCCAAAGTGAGGGGATAGACAAACAATCATGATGCCAAGAACAATGATCTTGTTTTTCAGGCATGTTGCTCAATTGCATTCAGTTTCAATCATCAACATTAGACATTTGACGTGTTTTAAATATGGATACGAACATATCAGCTCATGGTGGCATCCAAATTCGGAAGACCACCATAATAGCCTCTTATATCTGTCTGGACACCAAAACATATCTGCGTAACTTATGTCACTCCTCGGGGGGGTGGGGGTGGTACGATTCATGGAACAGCGAGTAAAACATGGCTTACACAAAAGATTATGTTAGAAGTTACCTCAGCTGAAAATTCTGATGCTAACACGCCATAAGTCGTGAGAACAATATCATTCTGTGCTAGCAGTTTTGCCTCTTTCAGTCTGCTCTGTCCATAATGAACATAAACAGAAAGAGATCCAGGTTGGGCATGAGTTTCAATTTCTGCCTGCATTCATATTCAAAATGTATAAATTATAGAGATCCACTGAACCTTCCCAAAGAACTTGGAAATGTAGATGCTCAAATGGGTGAGAATTCAGCCTTTAAAAGAATAACAAAATACTTCTAAACAAAAAGCAGTTAAAATGCCACTACAAGCCGATTACAATGCAATCAAGTATCATTAGCATCCAAGAGACAACATGAGACTATTTTTCACCTTCCACTGGCCAATCAGTGTCATGGGACATACAATAAGACAGCCACCACCAATACGTGCAGTCCTAGATTTCATCAGCTTATTGAAACAAGAAATGCTTGTAATTTTCTGCGAAGGATTCATAGATTGTTCAGGATTTCCTCTGATTTCATTAGTTGAGATGGAACTTTTGGTCATGGAGTGAGCACCAGATCCACCTCTATCAGAATGAGCCAGAAGAAGTGCAATTGTCATAATGGTCTTCCCAAGTCCCATTGCATCTGCCAATATCTTCAATGTGCACCGATGTCAGAATATTACCAAAATCATATAAATGCCAAAATCAATCATATTATTATATACACGTCAAAATATTCAATGTGCAACTGATATCAGAATGTCACAAAATCATAACATTATATACAGATGAATTCATAAAATACAATCTAGAATCAGAAAGACCACATACTCCTCCTCTAGCCATTTGGAGAGTGCTTGGAAATTCAGTTGTAGCATCCCCCGAAAATGCATTCAAATATACCACAAGCTGCCTCCTGGAAACAGAAAAGGCATCATCTATCACCATTCACAGTAAGTTAAAGGTGCTAAAAGCCTGAAATGTTAGCTGCCCATCATACTTGTCAGCAAGACGATACGCATCCCAACAAGGGTGAAGAGTTGTAGCTGCGCCTTCCAAGCATCGTCCCTTCTCTAGCTGCACCATCCAATGAAGAGCTTGCTTTTGGTAAGGGCGTAGATCACACTGCAGTGTACTCGGCGGCTCCATTTCCTAAACCACAGTAAGTCAAACACAGTAAATTTCATGTTGCAGGTGCAACATAACCCTTTCCCTACCAAATTCTAATGTAACCATAGAATAGAAGAGAGACCTGAGCCCTGAACATTAAAATACCATAAACCCAAAACCGAGGCTTTGAAGAGTGTACCTGAAGCTCAGAACCACCCGCAATACCCACAATGTTATCCAAATCAGAGTCAGAAATAGACGACTCTGCAGTTTCAGATTTCGCATCATCGTGATATGTCCTCCGACATTTTTCTAAGGGTAACATTGGAACATGAACTCCAGAACTGTCCTGCTCAAGTATATATGATCATGATAAACCATTGATAACTCTATATATTGAGACAAACTTAAATGAATTTTGTTTCAGTACCTTGGAGTTCAAGGGCCTCTTCCTTGTATAAAGATCCTCTGGAGTAAATTCTGCCTGATTACATTATACAAATTACAAGTTTTGACAGCCATAAGAAAATTCTGAAAAGAAACCCAATGTTAAGGCATTCATATTGCATTGGAGAAAGTAGCACAGTGATTTTGTCCCAATCAGTCCTTCAATTTTAATGAGAAATTGTTCCAAAAGATCTCTAGTTGATACTATTTTCATAAGCATTTCATTGACAAGGCTTATAATTTTCCAGTTATAGACACGAGCTATACTGCAGTTGGAAGGTGCTCCTAATCACGACCAGTGAGGTTGCAGGTTTGAGTTACATTACATATCACCAATAAAAGAAAATTATATTTCACTAACATTAAGATAAAATATCACAATGAGTAATCACAGTTAGTTCCAGATGCCCCTTAAAAACCTTCAACAATTAGCAACTAAGACTGCCGACACCGAGTCCTCTCACGGTTCACCAACTAGTCTAACAAACCCCCAACAGGGCACAAAGTGAATCATCTACACTTTTATCCACTATCACTAGAGTTTTGACAGATACATCATCAATTGGTGAGTGTTACCTCCAAACAATCAAAGTTCAGGTCTGATCATGGCCAGCTATATCAGCCAACCATGTCAATATAGGAAGAAGGATATCCAACCATCAACTCTCCAATGGAACAACTGAAGAACACCTTTAACATTGAATGATGGCCTACAAACCAGTGTTTAAAAATGAAGACTCGGACCCCTGACTAGGCCAGATTGGGGTTGAGTCAGGGAGACTTGACTTGATCTGAGTGCCCATTTTTTCAAGGAAGAAGATGAGTTGGTGCCTTGGTGGTGTGGCAGCAGAAGGAGGTAGAGGAAAGGTGGAGAAGAAGAGGAGATTGAAGGGGAAGGAGGAGAAATTGAAAATGGGTTTTGAGTAGAGGTGAAATTAGGGAAACTCAAGAAGAAGAAGAAAAGGATTGGTGGATATGGAAGACATGACCGGAGAAACGGATTTAGGGACAGAGTTTTGATGCATGTGGTGTGGATGGAGTCTTAGAGAAGACACAGTAGAAGAAAGAGATTTAGGGTTTAGGGTTTTGATGGAATTTGATGGATGTGGTGTGAAACTTTTAAAACCTTGATTTGAAGACATGAGAGGTTGTGGAGATTTAGAAGAAGAAGAGATTGGTGGGTATGAAAAACATGAACGGAGAAATGGATTTAGGATTTTGATGTGTTTGTTTTGGATGGATCCTTCTAGAAGACATGGTAGAGCAAAGAGATTTAGGGTTTGGGTTTTGATGGAAGTTGATGGGCGTGGTCCTGACTTGAAGTGATGGGAGGCTGTGGAGATTGCTTGAGGTTTGATAATGATGGAGATTTAGAAACCATATGTGTGTGTGTGTGTGTGTGTGTGAGAGAGAGAGAGAGAGAGAGAGAGAGAGAGAGGGACTTGGAAGAAGAAGAAAATAAAGCTGGGACAGGGACTTGACCGAGAAAAAGGAAGATAAATTAATGGATGCCGAATTGGAGAACTTGAGTTATCGGTTTTAGAACTTGGGAGGTAAGGGCGAATTGCTTGCATGTATTAATGTTTCTTGTTGACTTTACATTGATATTCCATTTCAAGAACGATTATTGATTTTCATCTTTACACTTGCAGGGAAAAAACTTTTTTTTCCAGTTATGTAGTTTATAGCAGGGTTTAAAACTCGGCCAAGCCCAACTCGACCTGACTCAGTGATGGCCAAGTCCAAGTCAGCTCTATGGAGTAACTTGGTCTGACAAGCTGAGTCTACACTACTCAAGAGTGACCAAGTTGCCGACCAAATCCAATTTTAATCAACTGAACAAAACTGCATCCACAACCCCTGAAACAGCTATTAATCTTAGGCATGATATTTCGAACTTTTTTTTTTTCTTGTAGGAACAAAATATCCACCTTTCTTTTTCACTTTTAAATTAAGGCTGCACTTTTCAAGCAAAGTTCCATATTGAATGTTAAATGATAACCATAAGGCATGAACACAACACAATTGATTTGCGTAGAATTTGTAAGATGAATTATATCTTTAGTTTCTAACATTATGAATCAGTGGGTGTCTCACGTAAGACAAGAAAATTAAAACAAGAAACCAAACGCTGCCACAAAACACAGAGCAATGAACCCATGCAATTGCATGATAACTCACCTTCTTAAAAGGTATTAGTCCAAGCAATTTGAACAAACTTGGAAGTGGATGAACAACTGCCTCTTCAGAGGAGTGATGAACTGTCTTTAGCAAAGTCTGATGGTGCTTAAGGAACATGGACCTATTAATATATACACTGCAGGGCATGTAATACAATACTCAGCAAGAAGAAAAAAAAAAGAGCCTTGTAAAACAAGCCATTCCAATGTTTGAAAAACAAAAAGTACATTATGGTAGACATATTAGAACCAGAACCTGGAAGACCAACTCTCCACAACACACCTAGAATTTTGTTGTGCTTATATGCTGGCAATCTAGTGAAGCCTACCACAGATTGCACTTTTTTTTTTAATTTCAACCATAGACAAACCTAAACCCCTGATAAGTGGCTCCACTTAGAACCATTATTAGAACAGGGAAGCAACAGTCAGGCTGGATGGAAGGTAAGGTCAAGGTAGCATTTTTAACTACGCACCATACAAGGTGGACAATCCCTGTTTTTTTCTTCCCTTTTGAGTATATGGCATGCAGACATTGGAGAGAGGGCTGACACCTTTGGGTTCTACTATATCAACCACACCACTTCCCTTATAAATTATTTATTCATCAGTAAAATTATCGAATATTCTAAGTGTTCTAAAACAGAGAATTGCTTTTATTCAATATTTACCTTTAATCATACCTGACAGACAAAACAATGGTATCCATAATTCCAAGAACATGAGGGCAATTTTTACAGCTTCCTTCAATTCGAACCTTCTTCGCCTTTACAAGCGGCAAAAGACAGCGAGCCCATTCATTCGGAATTCGACCAATCTACAAACAATTAAAACCCAATAAACCAACCAATCAAACAAACAAAAATATGCACCAATTCAAGACAGAGACGAAATTTTTAAATCACACTAACCTCTCCAGATTCTTTGGTGGAAAACCTCACTATTTCGGAAGAAGCAGCAGACCGCCCTCGGCCAGCTAATTTCGCCGAACTTTGATGCTTTTCAGATGGAAATGAAAACATCACCTCATCTCCTGCCTTTAGCCTCCTCCCCTTGCAAGTGGACAATCCCGTAACCTCAGCACTCCCAACAAACCACCAATCACTACAAACAGAGCTAGAAGACTTGACCTCCTTTTCCGAAACCACAACAACAGCATCATCATCATCATCAGAATCCTTATTTTCTCCACTTCCGATAGTCTCTGTTGTAGCCTTCTTATGCGAATTCTGATTTACACTGAGTGAGAATTCAGGAGAAGCAACGACCGCGGGACTTCTCCTAGGCGGCGAGGGGGTTGAAGAGGCATCAATGGTGGATTTGGTGCAAGGGGTTGCGGTTGGTCTGGAAGAGTTGCGAGGCGTGTCGAAGATAATGTTGATGGCAGCAGTGACGTCGTTGTTGGCCATGTGAAGGGCGCGGATTATATCCATGTCTGAGAATTCTTCACCGAGAACCGATCGAACGGACAAAACGAGTTCATCTGTCACCTTTTTCCCCATCTCATCAAAATGCAAAACGGAAAAACCTTCAAAAACCCTAGTTTCGAAATGAGGGGAAAAAGAGAAGTTTCAAACCCTAAAAAAAACCCTAGTAGGGAAGGATACGAAGGGCAGTTGGCTGGTGAGAGGTTTAGAGCAGAAAGATTGAATTGAAATTTGGAAGTCGGGTTGGGTCTGGCATGTGGTTTTGGAGACAACGGAGATATCGACTGAAGAGGAGAAAAGGCGCGGATGCGGGAATAATAATGAATCTATTGCATCTCCCGCGCTTTTATTTCTAGTCCTTGCGGCATAATATGCCTTTCGGTGCCCTCAAAACGATCGGTATTTGGCTGGGTGAATTTTCAAGAAAGTTTCTGAGTTTTTTGCGGTTTTGAAAAACAAAAAAATACAAATTCTCAAATTAGGGTTTAAGTTTTGAATTGATGTACTTTCTAACAAATATTACACATCCCTCTTTGTTCTCTTCCGCCATACACATCTCTCCATATTACAATCAGAATCTGCATTCAAGCATCAACCATTACCACGATCGCCTTCTAAAATATTTGTTTGCTTTCATAAGAAAGTTGAAGTGACGCTAGCGTCGCTCTGGTCAAAATAAGAAAAAAAAATGAAAAATGGAATGACGGAACCCTTTTGTAAGGCCCCAACTACCGGGAGCCTTTTCGTACAACGTCCCTGTACCGAGAAATTTCCGGTAAAATCCTCAAATAAAAAATAACTCCAATTTTATTTTATACTTTTTTTTAAGAAACTTAGGGCTCTTTTAGAAAAAAAAAAAAAAAAAAACCCAAAGGATAGCAATGGGGCGGGGCGGGGCGGGGGGCATACCTAAACCTAGGCCGATTGATATTTGCACTGCCCCATACCCCCGCCCTATTGCAGATTTTATGGTTGTCATACCCCTATGACAGTCACAGGTCAGCTCAGATTTAATAGTGCTTGATTTAATTTTTTTTTAAATATATGAAAATCTAAATGTGTTAGTAAAGATTTGAAACCATGTTATTTTAGAAAAATATTTGTTAGATCTTACTACCGCTTACACAAATGATAGTTTACATATAAAATCTTACTTAGTAATAAATAAAGCAAAGGGATATGCGGGGCCTGCCCGCTGGTCTCCCTCCCAACAGGCAATTGGGAGGGGGGAAGGGGGGGAGGGGCAATACAAGCTTCCAAGGTTTTTATGGAGAGCACTTGATGGAAAGAATTGTATAAAAAACTTTTATGCTTTTTTGAAATAATATTCAAATCTTTATGTACTTTTTTAAAAATGAGCTAAACATTTTATATTTTTTTAAATTTCCCAAAAAAAGATTATATACAGGGGTTGAAATAGGCCCCCATGTGGGTCAAGCCGAGTGTAGTCGGACTTAGATTGTAAAAGAAATAGTAAGTTTGGACTAAATGCTAGCTGCTATGCATTAAAAAAGGCCACACATAGGTACACCTATCAATGGGGTAACAGTTGATGGTAAGGTATGATAAACAATTGATGAGGTTAGGCAAAAACTAGCCCATTAGATTGATTATCCTAATTCCTAACCATGCATTTGGTCCAACTGATTATCATAAAACACATATTAGCCACGATGGATTGTAGTTTTATTCAATGTATGCGATATTTGACAGCATAATGTCTTGAGTAACTTATGCTATTAGTTTTGTATGCTTGTGGTGTGCGTATTGGAGTTCTCATTTCTGCGATATATCTCATTAACATTGTATGTCATGTTGGGCATTTATGTAAATATTTAGATCATGGAGAGGATGATGATATATCTTAATTAGGAAAATATGTGCATCCATCCCTCACTATATTACGGTCAGGACAACATAGTGGGGCGTACTTCATGACCCATTTGAATCATCCACACACATGGGACCCCCTAAATTGCATTGGATCTATTGATTTTTCACTCATCTGAATGGACTAAACTAGTGGACCAAGGGTCAAATTTTTTCATTAATATAAAGTCGTTAAATTTGTGGGCGACGGATACAGGGGTTAGAGGCGTGAGATTGACCCCAAACTTGATTTAAGGGCCCATCCAAGATGTCTCTTTCAATTTCCCTCAAGTCCCGTGATGAGTGGGCCCCATCAACTTTCACCCTCACCATGTGGTGAGTCATGGATATACATGAATGTCCCCCAATTGATTGTAAGGCCAAGTTTCCTTATTATATTACTGTTATGTTCATAACCTACAGCAAAAAAATGGATGTAGAGGCCACCCACCTACCGGAATAAGGACCTTTCCTGGCAGCACAGTCAATCTATATCATGAATTATGCAGGCCTCATGTGCACCAACTTTCATGTACGTGTCATTAATGATGAGCTCATAGAATTAAAAGTTTGGTTTACTCATTGTAAGACCCCTTACTTTTCTAAAGATGGAGGTCACAAATTGCTTGCTAAAATGGCGGGTCCCAAAATGGACGGAGAAAGTTGAGGTGACGCATGTGCTTTGGCAAGTTTTAAAGCTTGTGGGATGATTATGTTCCAAGCTTGAGCCCGTTGATTTGATAGTTTATGTTCCAAGCTTGAGCCATTGTTGCCACGATCATTACACAAACCTCAATGACCGAGAAGAAGATGTTTTGATTAGAAAGAAGAAAGAAAAAGCAGTTTGTTCATTCAACTTGAGTTTAAAACACTGGTTCTAAATACAATTCCTTCATAAACCAAATGAATGTACAATAAAACTCAACAACTATTATACAAAATCATTTAAGAACATAGCAAAAACAAATGATGAATAAATGTAAACAGAGCTACAATACATTATTTAAAAAAAAAATCCAACTATCAATTTTAATCTTGGAGTTTTGATCTGCAAATTGGGCAAGAGTTGCTCTGTTTCAACCAGTTAACAATGCAGTCTTTATGAAAAAGATGCATGCAAGGCATACACTTTAAATGCATGCCAACTATGAAGTCATCCAAACAAATAGTGCAAGTGCTACTCTTCATGCCCTCCTCAAACCTTTCCGTCTTTAATGCATCTATTGCGGTTGATGTAGCAGGAACAAATCTAAATCCCATCCGTTCATGTAATAACACTGACTCTTGCAGTACAACAGCCAACATAAACGACTCATCCAATAGTCCTGATACGCTATCAGGCACCCGTCTTGTTATGCTGTTAAACATCTCCAATGGCATAGTTTCAAACGCCCTTGGCTCAAGGAATTGTCTCGTTGCTCTAAAATGTGAAGGCATGGTCAAAGCATTAAACACTAGTGACTCATCTGACCACCTTGGTAAGAGAGATTCGTTTGATCGTCTTGCAATGCTATCTACATGTCGTGGTCGTATAGTTGTACCATCTTCAAATGTTTGTGGCCCATTAAATCGTCTTCCTGCACTTCTAGACAATTGTGATTGTGATTGCATGGCCAAGCCATCCAATATTAGTGTCTCGTCTAATCGTCTTGAGATGCTAAAATCTCGTCTGCTACCCACTGCAATTGGCATTGTTGCTATATTAAGATGCAAAAATCCCCTTGTTGTTTCTCTTATAAAGATATAACACTTTAAAGTAAGAATATGTTGTATCTGTATCTGTATCTGTATCTGCAATTAATGAAACATTAGAACGGTTATCTCCTGAAGAAAAGACATGTAAGTTACACTATAGAATAATATGATTTCTCTATATCTATCATGAAAAGAAGCTTGATTTTGTGGTGTCTGTGGCAAAAGATGCTATGGACCTAGGATAATCTAGGTGAAACTTATATATCTAATTCAAATCAGTACAAGAAATTAAACTTAGAACAGATGTGAAAAAAATACGGGGATATTTACAGTTCCAGAAAGAAAAGAGAGAAAAAGGGACTTGAAAGCATGTTGAATAAAAATATTTTTATGCTTTTAAAATCCCAATGCAAGTTTCAAACTGGTGTTGACAGATTCTAGAAATATAGCCACAGTAGAATGTGCACCCCATATGTTATTAATCTTCCATTTAGAAAGAAAAAAAATAATACTATGATACAAGGTACTAAAACTTGGAAAATTTGCAAACTCCTAGGACATTTACAATTTTAGCAAGAAAGAGAAGGCTATTCTAATGTAGACAGACCCCCACAGATGAATGATGTTTGGAAGACACACTTGGATGCAAGTCGAAAACACAAATTCTAGATATCAGTCACTCTGGTAATTAACAGTAACTCAAAATTTAACATACAAGTAAGAAACCTAAACTGTATTGCATGACAAAAACTTAAAACCATATTACTTCATGCATTATGTTACACCTTATCTATAATATTTCCTTTATATGTTTGAACATGTGGGAAGATCTTATGGTAGTTTTCTACACAAAAACAAAATAAAAAACTCATGATCTAGGACCAGAAAATTATAGAACCTGGATCTAACTTTGCCAGACTTGAAACATGTTTAGGAGAATGCAGAAACAGTGAGTGAGCCCAATCTGATAGGGGCATCATCAATACTTAGGCTTCCTATCTATTTATGACATGGGATTTAACCTTTTAGTAGTGTTCGGACTTTGGATCATACCATAAAAATGTATTTATTCAAACCCAATAGAGAATCAGGACAAGACCCTCCCCTTCCTCTGGATACTGAACCAGGTCCCAACACACAGGACCCATATCAGTACGTATCCATCCTTATCCAGCATGGATCTGTTCCAAAACCTGACCCACTTGACATACTTACATTCAGCACTCGATATTCACGAACAAGTATTGACTCGATTAAATGCTCTGTATGATCAGTTGGCCATCAAATTAGATGGTTATGCAAGCCCAAAAAAAAAGGAGTTGAAACCATTTAATTGAACCTTATTCCTAGGGGGTGATATTCAAATGAGCCATTCAGTTCTTTATGTAATGCCTATATGTACATGGGTCTAGGCGTGGCCCATCTATCTATCAAAAAAGAAATAAAGATGTCCATTGGTATTCCACAGTTGGAAAACATTTTAGTGGCAGTCCAACTTGACAGATTTAATACATTCTGATGTACATATTTTGTAAATGAATGGACCTGATTGAGTCTGAAATTACATTTTAGGCCTAAAAAATAAATAGGCAAGTGCTGGACAAGCCCTAGCTGTCTGATACAGCCTAACACCATACTCAATGGAAGGAAAAATTAAGTCCTTCTTAAAAACCAAGAAGTGGTAGCAGATAAAGAGGGCTATGAGGATTTGCCTATTTCTCTTGTTTGCCCAGGGCGCCTGGCCGGGATTTGGCCTTCTATGGCTTAATCCAAATCAGCCCCGGTATCATATAGGCCCAAATTTTACATCCAGGCTCAACCCGAGGACTAAAACATCATTCAAGCCCAAACCCAATACTTGAGGACCCTCTAATCCTTTCCAGGACAAATCACTCATGTCTTATCCTACTCTGTTTTATGATTAAGAAAAAATCTCTTCCAAGCTGATCACGTCTTGGTTGGAATGATTCTTCTTTCCATTGTTCTTTTTTTTTTTCCTTCTTGATGGTAGTATAAAACAGAGGGTGGGGGTGATGACCCCCAGAGATGAATTTTCTTTCTTCCATGCAAGATTCCTCTGTGCTGTTGGGTTTGGGCTGAATTGGGAGTCATGGGAATTAACGGTGGGATTTTGGGTTTTCCTGACAGAAGGTCCTGGACAGGCTTTGATTTTGAATTGGGTTTCAGCTTTCAATTCAGGGTTTTTTTTTTTTTTTTTGGGTGGGGGAACACAAATTCATTAAAGTTTCTTGGTGATTTCTAACTACAATGACAAGATTGGAAAAATAGATTTCCAGTGATCATTATGAAAAAATTGGAAGGCATGAATGAATATAAACAAACAGCTAAAGATGATGTGAAGAATACCTGAAAAATAGAATGTATGAATGTAGTTGAAGAAGATGACTGGCGAGACTTGCTGTTGATTGGATCTTGAACTTCTCAGGGGTCGCAGAGAGAGAGAGAGAGAGAATGAAAACAAAAGAAAAGGCAGCCAGTGACTCTAATTTATAGACTCCGGATTTATTTGAAAACTAACGGGTGAGGTTTAACTCTTCAGGAGGAAATAGAAAGTTTCCTTTCATCGGTAGAGTAATCGAGTCCGAATCTTTCCCGAATTTGAAGGGCTCTTAAGTATGCCCGTTGATGAAAAAGGGTTAAAAACGGCCTATGAGGTCCGGACTTGGAAGGCTCTGAGGTGGCCATTGGTCAGCCAGAATGAAATGAGCCCAACCTG
Source organism: Umbellularia californica (assembly GCA_028538565.1). Lineage (NCBI taxonomy): Eukaryota > Viridiplantae > Streptophyta > Magnoliopsida > Laurales > Lauraceae > Umbellularia > Umbellularia californica. The sequence continues at coordinate 45,287,481 of JAPQWN010000004.1, forward strand.
CATGGGGAAATGGGCTCAATTTGGCACATTGGCTGTACTTGGGCCTAACTCTTTGGCCGGGTTGTCAAATGAGCAAGGGCTATCCACCTAGGAAGTCCTCACGTGTGCACGTGGGCCGAAGCTGGCTACTGAGTTGAGCGGACTATGACAGTCGGTATTAGAGTTGAGGACGATTCTATTTTTGATTGGGGGCAGTGTGAGACCCTAATCTACCTCAGTAATCACTCGAGGCACAATCAGGTCAAGTGATTGTGAACCAAGAAAGGAAAATTTGCAAGGATAAGGGTGGAGTGCTTCAGCTAGCAACGTGAGGTTTGATCAAGTCCCACGTAGAAAATATTTAGGTCCTAACCCTACGTTTATAACTCAAACCCCTTCTTCACTCAACATGATGTATTTTGAAGCCGCGTTGCATCAGATTCCATAAGAACTCCGAAGTTAAACATGCTTGGGTGGGAGCAGTACTAGGTTGGGTGATCGCCTAGGAAGTCGTGCATGTGGGCTAAAACTAGGAGTGGGGAAAATTAAATGAGTTGAGAGTTAGTTATATATTTCAAGTGGTTTTTCAATATTTACAAAGAAGTCCTTAGTTCTAGTACTAGTGAATGGGCTTTACAAAGATTTTGGGTATGACAAAAGAATGATTTGTGGGATATGAAAGTACCCCAGCACAACTCCCCTTGTTCAAGGAACCCACGAACGCCAAGTCTCTAAAATTACAACTAACCCTCTACACTTGACACGGCTTACAACAAGTCCCCTCTATGTCTCCAACTAGGTCCAAACTCTCCAAAACCATCAAATCTTCAATTCAACCCCTCAAAAACTAGTTACTTACCCACAAATCACGATTAATTAGCAACTAATCACTTAATCAAGCGACAAAATCTTAAAAAAGAGGCATGTGGGCCCTATCTCATCCTTCAAAGACATACAAAAAGTAATTTAATATGTTCCATATAAATCATCCATGATACCATATGTCACGCCTGTGATCCCCTTGTATAAGGGCTTTGCGTCCGCTGAGTATCCGCCTAAAGAGAGGGCAGGGGAAACTCTAAAGGACTTGGTATGCAATGGTGCATACATCCCACATCGAAAACATGCTAGTCTTTGATTCAGTAAAGTTAGACAAGATTGAATTGAAATCGGACCCAGATTGTTACACTTACCCTTAGGGCCTGTTTGGATAAACGAAAATAGAATTGAGTAAAGTTAAATGAGCCCTAACGGTTTAAAATTCCAACTCTAACATGTTTTAATGAATCAAGCCTAACAGAGGAAGCATGCTTCTTAACCACATATAATTCATTTCACTTCAACCCTACACTACAACAATTTGCACTTTTAGCGACGTTTTTTAGCGACGCTTTTATAAATTCGTCGGTAAAGAATACTCTTTATCGACGTATATAATTTCGTCGCTAAAAAGTAGACTTTTGCCGACGTTTTATAGAAAACGTCGCTAAAAGTGTAATTTTTACCGACGTTTTTTTGAAAGCGTCGGTAAAAGTTTAAATTTAGAGGTAGAGTATGAGAGACTTTTACAGACGAATTAGAAATGTTGATAAAACCCTAATGTTACCGACGTTTTCTGAAAAAACGTCGGTAAAAGTTCAATTTTACAACTAGTCATTTGGTAGGAAAAGCAGAAAACCCTCCTTTCACCGACGTTTTTGGAAAACGTCGGTAAAGCCTTAAATTTTTCCCACCCTCTTTGTTCCCCTCCCGCCACCAACATCCCTTTTTTTTCCTGTTCCTCTCTCTGATATTTCTCTCTCTCTCTGCTCGATCTCTCTGCGCTTTCTCTCTCTCACTCGGTCTCTCTCTGCTCTCTCTCTCTCGCTCTCGGTCTCTCTCTGCTCTCTCCGTCTCCAAAAACCCGTCTCTGTTTCCGGTCGTCTTCTAGCTCTCGGTCCAAGCCCTGCACACGGCAAATGCGAGGTTGCGAGAATATAAGGTGTGGTCCGTCACAGCTAGCCATACGCGAGGGAAGATTTGAGAGGGAGATTCTAGGGTTAGGGTTTTCCCCCTGATTAAAGCAACAATCAAAAGGAGACGGGAGGAGTTTTGATTCTCTCCTTCCACTCCTGATTGTACATCAGCAGAGCTAGCCACTCAGCATATCATCCATCATCGATAATAGAGAAAGAAAGAAACAGAAAGAGAGATCGAAGTGGGGAAAGTAGGAAATGGAGGGTTGGGATCCGAACACGAAGTCGACCCTGACTCAGATCCCTCTGCTGTCGATGAAGGCCGGACCTCGCGACGGGGCTGCCTGGACGCAGCGTCTGAAGGAAGAGTACAGGGGCCTCATCGCTTACACCTCCATGAACAAATCCAACGACAATGACTGGTTTCGAATCTCCGCCACCAACGCCGAGGGCACGCGCTGGACTGGAAAATGCTGGTACGTCCACAACCTCCTCAAATACGAATTCCACCTCCAATTCGACATCCCCGTCACCTACCCCACCACCGCGCCCAAGATCGAGCTCCCCCAACTCGATGGCAAGACCTACAAGGTCCAATTTTTATTGTCTTATTGCTCCCTCGCAATTCCTTGTTTGAATTTGAGTTTTTCTATCTTCTAATTCTGTTGTTGGGAATTGGAAAATTTTAAATTACAGATGTATAGAGGAGGGAAGATTTGCCTGACTGTGCATTTCAAGCCTTTGTGGGCAAAGAACTGGTATGGTGCCTTCTCATCACATTGCTCTTTTTCCACCCCTTTAATTTTGAATTCTGGAAGGTAGGGTTTTTCTTTTTGTCTCTCAATTATATTTATGTAAGGGTTGGTGTTTGTTAATGGCCTGAATGCTTAATTGGTATTGAAATTCCTGAGGGTTCTATTCTATCCTTTCTATGCGAAACTCAAGCTAATCGCACCCGAATCACTGCGCTAACACTAAAACCAACCTATGTAGCCCTATAAGCAGGATTAATTATCGCTAATCATGATTAAGTAGGGGCGGGGGTCAGAGGGTGGAAGTTAATTTGATGGGGTTTGAAGTTTTCTATGAGTGAGGTTTTTCTAAGTAGGAAAGGAGAAGGGGGCACTATGTTAGCAGCCATGTTGCATGCCACATCATCTAGACAGCCACATCCACATATTCACCAAGTCTCTCGGTCTTATCTTGCTTCAAGTCCCATTCGAAAAAAGAAAAAAGAGAGTTACTACAGAGGTTGTTATTGTTACCTAGCTAGTTGCTTATATAGTTAAATTTCTTTGTTTACTTCTATCCTGACAACCTTGTAACCATTGCCTCTAATTTTTTCTTCCATATGCGCTTGTGTTTGTTTTAAATAGGAACCTGAACCTATAGACTGGGAATATTATCGGAAGAGAATCGGCTCTCGCTTGGTGGATATGTACAAGGAGGCTTATGAGAGTATGCTAAATGCCTTACTGCCATTAGCATTTTACTTCATTATTATGCCTATCCAGTCTACAATTCTTGTTATTATATTTTATCTTATCTTGCTAATGAGGCTATAGATTTTTTAGTCAGCAAAGAATGTCACATTTTGTGATGAATTATGTATTTTGTCACTGATAAGAAGCACCGACATTTGTCTTGATTCCATATCTAAATGCTGGTGGCCATTTGTTTCAAATTGATTATTTATCCCCCATCATCTTCTATGTTCTCTGCTATGTAGGCATAGAGGTTCCCAGATACCTCGACCATGTGACACCTCAACATCAACCCAAGTTCACTGCACTGGTGAGGATGAACCTGAATTTTATGTTCTCTTTGCATTAGGTCCTTTTCATTATTTCACTGAAGCTTTCCCTGAAATGGGTTTAGTTTTGGAGATCTGTTGTTTCATGAATAATCCAAAGCTTTGGTAATTTCTGCCTGCATATCAAAGTTCTGCTTTAATTTAAATTTTGTTTGCCAATAAATTGCAGTTGGTAGAACTGAAAGAAGCAGAGGAGAAATCTTTGAAGGAATCGGAACAGTTGGAAAAAGAAATTGCTGAAATTCAAGAGATGAAGGTTAGGGAAAAACATATATTTGCATATGCATATTCTCTTCCACCAGCCCAATGTGAAACCAGGGTGAAGCTGGTCCAATACTTTTCAGGGCATTTTCATTTGTCATTGGTCCTCACTTTATGTTGCATATGTGTATGTGTAATGCTTTTGTGGAAGATAGCTATCAACCAACTACTGAAGCAAGAACAGTATTGAAAGATGCATGGAGCATTGAGAATTGATGCATGGTTTACTTTTGTATAAATCATGAAGGCCAGACATATCTGATATCCCCTCATAGTTTGGACGTAATTTTCCACCAACATAGAAGTTCATGAAAATTATGATTGAGAATGAAGTAGAGAATGAAAATGAACAAGTAACAAAAGAGGTTATGTCTTCATTAAAACTGTTGGGAAAGGAAGCTGTTCATTCTGGAAAAAATTGAGTGCGGCCATATTCAATTATTCAACACCAATTTAAAAGCTAGAGCTTTAGATTTTGAACGCGTCTACAGGATATTGTTTGTTGTGTAAGCTCTCTGCAGCACATATGCTGGACCCGGTGTTCTCTCACATTGCATTAATTATGTTATGCGAGTCAATTGATAGTAAAAACATTTTTTCATTTTTGAGGCAACTGCCCATGAGATAAACTGACAAGTATTTGATGAGGCTGTGTGGGAGAATATTTGTTCTCATGGCATCTTCCATCTCTTTGTCCACATTGACCAAACGTTATAAATACAATATACCACGCCTTTTCTTTAGGTCCTAAAACCATATCTTGATGCTTCATAGTGACCCTTGAATTTCTAGGTAATGCTCATCTCAATATAAACTTAGAGAATAGTGTTTGAAACACAGGTTAGCAACCTGACATTAAATAACAGATGTGACCCATCTCACCTGATTTTATTATGCAATTTTGAGTTAATCTTCACCTTATGGTATATATAGTGTACAAAATGGTGTTTTTATCAAGACATGGATGCTTTTCTTCTCAGTATTTTTCACTTTTATCTTTATTCTTGTGGTTGGATTTCTTAGCGAAGTGATTTTAGATCATGTGTTCATGTTTTCACAATAGACTTATAATTTAGAATGAAGAGATCTGCCTTCACCCTTTTTGGTCTGACATTTTGATGTAACCAAAATGTGGTTTCGGTTCATTGATTCTTCTTATAGTAGAATATTATGAGTTAATAGCAGGAGGTTTCACTTTTTCTTCCTGGAGAAAGAATGCTATTAGGTTTTCTAAGTGATATATTTTACTTCATTCCTTTGTGGAAGTCCTTAATGATGGAATTTGTATTAGGCTGCTCAAATTCTGGGGAAGCCTGATTTGGCTCCATCTGCATGGGTGAGAAGGTTTGTTACATTGTGTGATAGAGCCCCGACTTCCCCTTTTGAAGTGGTCCGGCTTGTACTCGAGAAGGAGTTAGGTAGAAGCACTGCTGAAATTTTTGAAAGATTCGATGCGAATTCTGTAGGTTCTGCTTCAATTGCACAGGTACATGTCACATAATTTATTTGTTTGCAACTTCACACTGTTTTTCATGGCTGGACTCGGACCGTGTCATAGTGATATAATCTGATTCAAGGAAACTTAATTGTTGGGCAGCCTATACCTGAGTTTGATATGGTGCTCTGTGTCAAAGGATAGGTTTCTGCATTGAAAATGGATCCAGTCAATGTGTGGTTAGTGTTTTTTTTTTTTTTTTTTTTATAAAAAATTCTTTAATTTTAATTTTCCTTTTTCTCAGCTTTTTTTTACCTACTCCAACCCTGCCTCTGCACCTTGGTGTCGTTCTTTTCATTGATCCTGAGGTGATCGCCTTGTGGGAGCAGTTAGCTGAGCAGGCTGCACTTGAGGCCCTTGTTCATCAGTTGGCAGCTGTGGCAGGGATAGATCCGACCACCTATGTCGACTTCACGAGAGGGACCACTTCTGCTGGTGATGGCACATCTACTAGAGATCATGATGGATGCTCTTAAGGGCAGGTAGACAACCCTTTTTTTTTTTTTTGGGTTTTGAATATATAACAATAATCATCATCAACACCATCATTTATTGCAATTCAAGGAACATGAACAATTATGTGTTGGTTTCCATCCACATAGAACTTGGAATACTAGCAGGACTGTTTTACCAACATCATAAAAATCGGGAACCGGCACAAGCACCTCGCTCGAGGGTAGAGTGACTTGTAGGAACTGACGGTTCGCTGATAGGACTCCCGGTTAGAGAATTAGAAGCGAAAATCGATGACTTTCCAACACTTAGGCTCGAAAACGTCCCGCCGGGGATTCGGAATAGGAACCGGCCCAAGAAAAAATCGAGAACCGGCATGAGCACCTAGCTCGAGGGCAGAGTGACTTGTAGGAACTGACAGTTCGCAGATATGACTCCCGGTTAGAGAATTAGGGGCCTATACATCGGATTTTCCAACACTTAGGCTCGAAAACGTCCCGCCGGGGGTCCGGAACGGGAATCAGCCCCCGGAAAAATCGGAAAACGGCACGAGCACCTCGGTCGAGGGTAGAGTGACTTGTAGGAACTGACGATTCGCTGATAGGACTCCCGATTAGAGAATTAGAAGCGAAAATCAACGATTTTCCAACACTTAGGCTCGAAAACGGCCCGCCGGGGGTCCGGAATGGAAACCGGCCCTCGAAAAAATCGGAAACCGGTATGAACACCTCACTCAAGGGTAGAATGACTTGTAGGAACTGAAGGTTCGCTGATATGACTCCCGATTAGAGAATTAGAGGCGTAAACATCGGATTTTCCAACACTTAGATTCGAAAATGGCCCGCCGGGGGTCCGGAACGCGAACCGGCCCTCGGAAAAATTGGGAACTGGCACGAGCACCTCACTCAAGGGTAGAGTGACTTGTAGGAACTGACGGTTCGCTGATATGACTCCCGGTTAGAGAATTAGAGGCGTAAACATCGGATTTTCCAACACTTAGGCTCGAAAACGGCCCGCCGGGGGTCCGGAACGCGTCGTGCCCCCGGAAAAATCGGGAACCGGCACGAGCACCTCGCTCGAGGGTAGAGTGACTTGTAGGAACTGACAATTCGTTGATATGACTCCCGGTTAGAGAATTAAAGGCGTAAACATTGGATTTTCCAACACTTAGGCTCGAAAATGGCCCACCGAGGGTTCGGAACGCGAACCGACCCCCGGAAAAATCGGGAACCGGCACGGGCACCTCGCTGGGGGGTAGAGTGACTTGTAGGAACTGACGGTTCGCTGATAGGACTCCCGGTTAGAGAATTAGAAGCGAAAATCGACGATTTTCCAACACTTAGGCTCGAAAACGGCCCGCCGGGGGTTCGGAACGGGAATCGGCCCCCGTAAAAATCGAAAATCGGCACGAGCACCTCGCTGGGGGGTAGAGTGACTTGTAGGAACTGACGGTTCGCTGATAGGACTCCCGGTTAGAGAATTAGAAGCGAAAATCGACGATTTTCCAACACTTAGGCTCAAAAAGGGCCCGCCGGGGGTCCGGAACGGGAATCGGCCCCCGTAAAAATCGAAAATCGGCACGAGCACCTCGCTGGGGGGTAGAGTGACTTGTAGGAACTGACGGTTCGCTGATAGGACTCCCGGTTAGAGAATTAGAAGCGAAAATCGACGATTTTCCAACACTTAAGCTCGAAAACGGCCCGCCGGGGGTCCGGAACGGCAACCGGCCCCCGGAAAAATTGAAAACTGGCACGAACACCTCACTCGAGGGTAGAGTGACTTGTAGGAACTGACGGTTCGCTAATATGACTCCCGGTTAGAGAATTAGAGGCGTAAACATTGGATTTTCCAACACTTAGGCTCGAAAACGTCCCGCAGGGGGTCCGGAACGGGAACTGGTGTTACACCCTGACCCGAACTAATCGTGATTAAGGCTAATTAATTAAGATTAATGCCAAATAAGCACGAATAATTGAGTTAATGAAGATTAATAACCAAAGAGAGACAAATTACTCTCTAATGATGCATTAAGCATAATGGAATGGACTTGAGTGGTATTGAGTGGATTAAAAGTGAGTTTAGAGTCAAATAAGCAAGGCCAAGGACTTTTTCGTAAATACGGATTTCCACGTATTTCGTCAAATACGGAAATTCTTGATACCAACGCGTGTATCTCGAATAGTACGTTAACTTTCATAATAGGCGCGATTCCATTTGACCTCAAATGGGCCAAGTGAAGGTTCATTTGACTCAAAATGTAATAAAGATAATGGGAAGGGGGTTTTGGAGTGTGAACTCTTATATTAGAATGAAATGAATCATTCATTCCTTTCACCACATCAACCCTAGCCTCGTTCCTCTCCATCTCCTTCCTTCTTCCTCTTTCATTCTCCTTCATCGAGAGCAAGATTTGGAGAGATTCACGGAGGTTCTTGAGGAGTGTAGCACCGTCTTCATCTTCTTCCTCAACCATTTCTCCATTTGTGAAGTGTGAAGCTCGAAAGAGAACTCAAAATCTCTTTGCTTGGAGCTACAAGTAAGTAGATGTTCTTTCCTTAGGACTTCCAAGTTCTATTGAGTAGTGAGGGAAGGTTTCTAGCATAAATAGCTTAAAGGGTCGTGCATTTTCATGTTTTCATGGAGTTAGGGTTTCATTTGGGCGTTTTTCCATCTCAAGGCAAGTTGAGCAAGAGGACCTTGAGTGCATTGACTGCAAGAGGCAAGTATAAACACTCTCTTGTGATTATTGTTAGCCATTGTAGAGTTTTATAGAATTTCTATGGATTGAATGTATAGATTAATGGATATTAGAGGTATTATCATTGAATGGGTGTTGTGTGAGAAGAGAACTTGAAGTTCCAATGGTCATTCTCAAGAGAATGCATTGTCTTGGACTTCTATAAATTGTTGAAAAGGATTGGAGTTCAGGGAACTCAGTTTTCAGAAGTTGTTTCAGAACTTCTGAAGCTCAAAAATAGGATTCTGGGTGGGTTCCGGCTAGCCGCGAGGCTAACCGTAAAGCTAACCGCCGGAATCCATAAATGGGCGAGCTTCTGGAAAGCTAACCGCCAAAATTTCGGTTAGCCGAAATTGAATTTTCGGCTAGCCGCAAGGTGACCGTAGGGTGACCGTAAGGTGACCGAAAATTGAGACAGAAAATGTCAGCTTCTGGAAAGCTGACCGCGGGCTAACCGTCGAAATTCCGGCTAGCCGCCAGTCGAAATTCGGCTAGCCGCCAAGTAGGTTCCGGCTAGCCGCCAACTGAGTTGCGGCTAACCGCCGAGCTGACCGACTTTGGCCAACACATGAATTGTGAGTAAAAATTTGGCTAATCGATCGGACCTAACGGTCCGATCGATTAGGGGACTCAGTTTGAGTCCAGTGGATTTTGGATTTTTGGATTTTTGCATAAGTTTGGAGCACTCCTTGTGAGTATAATTGCTCCCGGATTAGTTCGACGACTAATCACGAAGTAAATTGAAACTATTGAGAATTAAGGATAGTGAAGGGAGAATTTCACAATTAATAAATTGGGGTCTAGACTTCCATGGACGTTAACTACGGGGACTATAATGCACACACCAAATATAAATGTGATGCTCATCATGAATAACACGTGCATTTAGTACCGTTGGTTATATCTATATGGTTGTTTAGATTTAAGATAGAATTAAATGGAATCATGGTTGTCTAGTGATTCCTTATGGTAACATTGTGCCCTAATCTAATGAGATTGGTAGCACTATTATTCCATTCCCTTATTATTATGGGAATCTTGGAGCTGAATTGAATCCAAAGATGGATTACTCACTGGAGAGTATTGACCATTGAGTCTGGCACTACCTAGCTTTTGTTTTAGAACTTTAAATGAGTTCAATGAATGAATAAATGAGACAAATGTCTAATCCTACTGCAGTAGATGGTATTTGGGGGCGTTCCGGAGCTCCGTGGTGATGCTAGTTGTCCCTGGCCCGGACACTAGTAAGTCCCACTAAATTCCGATCGTATCTATGGGTATTGATCGATGCCTTCCGTTTGGAAGATGAATCCTTCCTTTGAGGGAAGATGGTAATAATGAATCCTTCCTTTGAGGGAAGATGCTACTAATGAATCCTTCCTTTGAGGGAAGATGGTAAATGTAATGAAATGAATGCTATGGTAGTGGCCACCCTATACATGTCCACATGATTGACTATCATGTCGATTTATTGTTATTGTAGGAACTTTCTAGACTCATCTAGGATTGGAACTGTTATTGATATATTGGATGAATCTAACTCATGAATTAACATGCTATTGCAAGAATTGTTTATACATTGTTGAACCGTCGTGTTCACTAGTGTTATTGATGGCATTACAGGCCCGTTTGCCATTGCCGGTGCGGCAGCACCCCAGGCGGGAGCGGAGGAGACCGCTCAGGTTCCTCCAGGAGGACTGATCGAATGGAATGGCCGGGATACCGTTTGACACGGGTATCCGAGTGCGAGAAAGAATATTACATTTTTGGAAATATTTTGTGAAGTCATTCTTTTGTATAATCATTTTGGGTTGTAATTAATGGTCATTGATGTAATTAATGGTCGTTGCACAATATTTTGGACATGCACTATTTGATGGGCAAATGATGGATAGTACACATGTATAAGGAATATTATTTTGTATACATGTACATCTTAATTGCTATTGTCAAATGAAATCGTTTCCGCAGGTTTGTGTAATTAACAGGTTTGTTGAGATTGTTATCCCTTGTGGATTTCGTTTTAACTTCGGTTAATTCGGGATTTACGGGAGTAAGTATGGGATCACGGCTCGGGGTTACCGGATCTAGGGCCCGGGTCGTGACAACCGGCCCTCAGAAAAATCGGAAACCGGCACGAGTACCTCGCTCGAGTCGAAATCAACTTGCAGGAACTGATGGCTCGTAAATCGGACTCTCGGTTAACGAATTAGACCTAAAAACGTTGGATTCTTAACACTTAGTCTTGAAAATAAGCCGTTGGAGGTTGAAAACGGGAATGGGCAATCGGACAGCCCAGAAACCGACACGGGTACCTTGTTCAAGGCCAAAGTAACTTGTTGGAATTTTCAGTTAGTGAATCGGACTTCTAGTTATCGAATTAGACACAAAAACCGCCCGATTCTCAATACTTAGGCTGGAAAATAGGCCGCCGAAAAACTTAGGAAAAGATTTATATATATATACATGTTTATCTTTCATTTATAATTTCATTCGTTGAAAAGATTCTAATGTTATTGGTTTTTTTCTTTGCAGATTGATTATTGCTTTGCGGTCGGTTGCAGACTTTTAGGGGTGTTTTATTCTTGTTTGTTTATTTGATATGTATATTGAATATTTATTTTGGACTGTATCATCGTTGATTATAGTATTTGGTTAATGAAATGAATGATTAGATGAAAAATGGTGATGATTGTTTGTTAATTTAGCACCTTTTGTTTTAATGCATTTTTTATATTGAATATAGGTAAATGAACAGGTTTACTTCTAATACAGGTGTATAAACAGCTTTACAGGAAAATTATATTACAAAAACGAATATGGTATTTAGCACCTTTTGTTTTAATGAATTTTTTATATTGAATATAGGTAGATGAACATGTTTACTTCTGAGACAGGTGTAGAAATAGCTTTACAGGAAAATAATATTAAAAAAACGAATATGGTATTTTAAATAAAAAATAAAATCACTTCTACCGACGTTTTATTTTCGTCGGTAAAAGTGGTTTTTTTTTTAATTTCTATTTTACCGACGAAAATAAAACGTTGGTAAAGGGTTTTTTAATTTTTAATTTTTCCTTTTTATTTTACCGACGACAATAAAACGTCGGTGAAAGTGTTTTTTATTTTCTTATTTTCCTTTTTATTTTACCGACGAAAATAAAACGTCGGTAAAAGTTTTTTTTATTTTTTTATTTTCCTTTTTATTTTACCGACGAAAATAAAACGTCGTTAAAAGTTTTTTTAATTCTTTTTATTTTACCGACGAAAATAAACCTCGGTAAAAGTCATTTTGTTTTTTTGTTTATTTTTTCTTTTTTTTACCGACGTTTTATTTTCGTCGGTAAAAGTTCCACAATTTTTTATTTTTTAATTTGCCGACGAAAATAAACGTCGGTAAAAGTATTTATTAAATTTTTAGAAAATTAAAATAATATTACCAACGTTTTTAAAACGTCGGTAACATTCAAATAATCGTCGGTAAAGAGTAAATTGTTGCCGACGAAAAAATATTTCGTCAGTAAATATTTTTGCTGACAGTTCGTTAGCGACGTCTGGGCGACGAAATGATTTTCGTCAGTAAAGATCTTTACCGACGTTTTACTGACTTTTGGCGACGAAAAATTTCGTCGCTAAAAGTGCAGTTTGTTGTAGTGTATAAATACTTTAATTTTCTTGAGTAAAAATGGATTCTCCTCCAAATATTAACTTCACATCAAGCATCCAAACTAAGTGAAGTGAAGTACTCTACCTTAACTTTAACCCACTTGAATAAGTTGCACCCGTACCATTATCGTAACAAAACTCCTAAACAGACAATAAAACTTAGTATATGACAATATATGATATAGTTACTATGAAATACCACCCACTTAAGTTAAACAAGACCGAGGCAAATCAAACATCAATAATCAAGCACGAGCAAAACCCATTACTCATAGCAAGGGCATGATCTAATAAAAGAAACATACAGACTATATCTGACTTGTTTTTAGAAAGGTCAAGTGACTTTAACCTGCATCGGATGTGATTATAACCTAACCTGACTTAAATAACCCGCTTTCAATGCCGTTCAACCCAATTAACCCAATCCAACTTGTAGAATCTTGGCCCAAATTCAATTGTTTTCAAATATTATAAAGGCTATACATTTGGGTTAGGTAACCCCGAGGGATAGCTCAGTTGGCCTAGGACCACGGTTTGCACCCCGAGGTTGAGAGTTCAAAACTGTATTATGACACAGGGGCCACAGGGGTTTACCCGGCTCCCCTAGATTCGTAGCGATTATTTTGGCCCAAAGGGCTGGGACACCTTTATAAAAAAAATAAATAAATATTTGAGTTAAGTTATATGCCAAAAGAGCCTAACACAAGCTCAGCTTATTTTATATAACATAAACTAATATTCCAAGTCCCAAAATATAAAATCATCAAATTGTTTGAATGGGTTTAGATATTCGGGTCGACCCAATGCAATACACTCAAATAGGTTGGGTGGGTTGACCCTAACCCAACCCGTATATATTGCGGTCAGTTTATTCGGGTCAGGTTCTGATTAGTTTAGTGAATTACGTTAAATTTTGCTGTGTCCCTTCGTAATATAATAAAAAATTATGATTTAATCATAGTTATTAAAAATTAATACTCATTCTTAATGTCCGGATGTAGGTTCTATCATACTCTAAGGGCCTGTTTGTTTATGAGAACTCCTGACAGGAATTCAGGCTGTTGGGCATTTTTTAAGCTTGTGTCAGGAATTCAGCATTTGAGAAAGGGGATTGTTGAATTTTCACAAATCCCCGGATTTCTGAATTCCAGCAAAGATAGATTTTTTAATGCTTGGGGGAATCCTTAGCATCTGTAAATCTGGATTTCCGAGAAGTTGTCTGTGGTTTTCCGACAAGTTTCCGACCATCTCCAACAGTCAGCCAAAAAATCAAGTTTCGACCCACGGCAACAATAGGTAAACAATTTTTCACATCCTCCTTCATTACCTCCAACTTATTTCTATCTTTTTTTTAATGTCTTGGCGGTTTTTGTGATGGTGCTAGAAAGGGTGTATATGTTTGTTTGATTTATGAGAAAATAGATTGGATTTCGAGATACTGTTTCAACCAATCAAGAGTTCCCAATAGTATAAAATCGCATGCCAACTAATGCATCTACTCAATTGCTTCTATGAATGAAAAAAGATAAGATAAGATTTTAGGGGGTGTTTGAAAACAAAATATTTTAAGAAATTTTGCTATATTATCTACTGGTTTAGAATGTAATCTATTCACATAAAAAGGAGGTGTTCGGATAATTTAGAAAGTATCTTACAATATCTCACTTTCTTCTAAAAATCTTCATATTACATTATTCAAGGACATGTTATATAATATAATCTTTAAAATATCTTTTCTAATCACAGATGGAGAGTTTGAGTAAAAATCATTGGAGAGTTCATGAGCAGCTATTAATTATAATGGCCCACTATAAGTTTTAGCATAGAGCATTTGGCGGTCGGTCCCTCAACATTACTTTTCATAGCTGGGGTCCAAGACATTTTCTCATTGAGCCAGCGGTCCTCTTTTAACAATGAATGAGTCAAAAAGACAAAAATGCCCTCTCTTTATATACTCTATTATAGTCACCAAACAGCTCCGCTTAAAAACAGTGAGACCGTCATATACTCCGAAATCTAAGCAAAATCAAGACTCCGATAGCGAAGACGAAGGAAACTGCGAAAAGAAACAAAATCAACTCATCGATGACCTTAAGCAACAGAATCATCTTGACTTGAACTTAATTGAGTTTGATAGAAATTTTTCTGAGTTTTGATTTAAATTTATCTGGGTTTGATATAAACTTATTTGTCAAATGAATTTATATGACTTTGACACGATTTTATTTGAGTATTTACTAAATTAATCTAAGTCTCTTATGAAATAATATGAGTTTGGTATGAAATTAATAGTTTTCACATGATTTTATTTGACTTTAAAATGTATTCAACTTGGTTTTAAACGATTTTTTTTGAGTTTGCTGTGACATATTTATCTATGTTTTGTATGAGTTATCTGACTATGGCATGAAGTTATCTGACTTTAACATAAATTTATCTGTGCTTTGTATGAATTTATCTGTGTTTGTGTGATATGAATTAAACTGGATTGAAGTGAATTTACCTGAGTTTGCTGTAAATTTATCTGAATTTGATGTGAACTTATTTGACTTTGACATGAGTTTATAAGAGTTTATATGAATTTATTTGTGTTTGAAATCATAACCAGTTTGAAAACAAGTTACATCACTTCGATATGAATTTATCTATATTTGATATAAAATTATCTAATTAGTTTGGATTTATCTAGCTTTGATAAAAATTGATTTGAATCTAATATGAAATTATATGTGTTTGAAATGAATTTAAATGAATTTGTTATGATTTTATCTGACTTTGTTATGATTTTATTTGACTTTATTTTGGATTGGGATGAGTTTGATATCAATTTATCTGAGTTGTATATATCTGCATATGGACAACCAAAAGCACCCAAAGGAGGAAGAAGGGTACAAATAAGCAGCACCAAGCAAGCCACACTAAGCAAAATTCCATCAATCATCATTCCCTTCCATTTTGAAATTTAAAATTTGATCGAAAACTCATCTTACTACATTTAAATTGGAAAATAATCTAGGAACGATGATGAGTTGGAGCTAAATACCAGGATTAAATTGCGTAACACCCATTCAAACGGTCAAAAGGGCAAATCAATCATAAATTTTTTTTGATGTGGCATGCCTAGGGACCACCGCCTGAATTAATCCCATGCGCAAGGGATTCCAGGCTTTAAACATTAATGCTGTGTACTAGAGATAGGGCTGTCAATTTGGCCCTTTAACGAGGGGGCCCGGCCCGCAAAAGCCTTCAAAGCGAGTGCTTCTTTTTTTGTCCTAAAGCCTAAGGGTAAGGTAGGGCCCGGTTTTGAAAAGCCCGCAATATTGAGGGCTGAGCTAGGGCTTGACTTTTCCAGCCCGAGGGGGCTCGGCCCAACCCGCCGTTTATTAGGTATTAATATAAAATATATAATACATGATATATTTATAATATATCAAAGCAACTTGGGCCTCTTGAAAATTTTGTAAGACCCTGGCCCAACCAAGCCTTTCCTTTTCTCTATTTAGGGTAATAAAAAATTATCTAAATGCCCAGCCCACAGTCCCATAAACAGTCATTTATTGGGGGAATTCAGACTTTTATTAAAAAGTCGTAATTACCCCACATGGGGTAAACTGCAACGATTATATTGAGGGGTAATGTGGTCTTTTGATCCTAAAATGTCTCTCTATAAGATCTCTTTCTTCATCGTTGGGTAAACCTCACAAAACGAAAGTTCAAAGCGGCCTCTTCTCATTTTCGATCTCTCCCTCTCTAATCTTGAAGTTGCTATTAATCTTGCTATCAAAATCAATGCGCTCAGCATTTTGCTCAAAAAGATCAAGTATTTGGGATCATTTTGAGCAATTGAAAGTCTTTTTTTTTTTTTTAAAGATGGAACTAAAAAAGAATGTCATGTTGCTAAGTTTATGTATGGTAAGAAACAACTAAATAATGATAAAAGAAATGGAATTACCCACATAACTCGACACTTTAATGAATCATGTACCAAGAGACCTATACTTAATACAAACCAACAATTATTGCCTAAGGCTTTTGCCAAAGCCAATGATGCCTCAATTATCTATAAATTTGACCAAAAACAATGTAGATTGGAAGCCGAGGGTGATGTAAGAAAATTTTATTTTCTTTAAAAAAAATTTCCTCCTTTTGGCCCTAGCCTAGCCCTAACCCTTGAGGGTAGGGCAAGGGCCTAAAAATTACAAGCCTGCTATAAATGTCGAGGGTTTTTGCTCGGTTTGGCCCTACCCACACATGTGAAAGTAGGATAAGGGCTTACCTCGGCCTGGCCCGGGCCCGGCCCTTTGACAGCCCTAACTAGAGACTTTATAATACGTTACTCAGGAATCTCTCGCTAATTTACCCTTTTAACATTCATGAATCCCATTATTAGATTGGCCCTACGATGCTTACGAATTTAATGTGGGGTCCTATAACCATATCACGACTACATAGGCCCTTGTTATTTATTAATATTAGGTGGGTCCTACAAATGTCACTCTTGGGGCTTTCATTGTGATTACCAACATTTGGTGGGTCCCATGCTACCAAAATTAGCTGGATCCCATGATTACCAAGATTGAATTGTGTGATTGTAATTATCATTTTCCATCATTAAATGGGTCCCACTATTTGATAGCTCTCCTAGTGTTAATATGACTACTAATATCAAATGGGTCTCACAATGATTTCTCATAAAAAAGTTAGATAGGGTCATTTGTGATAATCACAATTACATGTATTACAGTATAGTTACCAACGCTTGGTGGACCCACCTTAGTTAAACAACATTGCTTGGATCTCCTGATTTATATTTAATGTTATATATATTTTTTACAATAGATGGGTCCTACCATAATTATTAACACCTGTGATTACTAATTTGTGGGTCCCGTGTTGGGTTAATTGATTATATTCTCTCCATTTGTTATTTGGTACATCATCTTATGACTTTTTTTATAAATTGTCAAACACTTCAAAGGTATATTAAAATCTGTGAAGATTTCCAAACACCATAAGAGACACAATATAATAATATGACACTATTTTATTCTATGATAATGAAATCTTACAATATTTAAACTTATTGATAATATTATATTATGTACTTATACAGTTGGCAACTCTTAATTGGATGAAATAGCATCTCCCCGTTTCAACGAAACATGGGATCTGGACTTGTGTTGGAGTCAATTGGTCAAATTGATCATTTGTGTTATAGTTGGAAAGTAAGAGACATGGATTGAAGGAATATATTATAGAGACTATGGCGAATCCCTAATTAGAAAACATAATTCTCCATGAACATCGCACTCCTTCTAGAGCCATTTCTCATTTCATAAAGAAGGCCTGCTAGGATCATTTCAATCCTAGCCCCTGATTCTCATTCATCAAGGTGTATTTGTTTTCATTTTGATGAAGAATCTGAATTTCAGACCTTTTTTTCTCTCTATGTTTTTGGCTATTGGCTATTTGTAATTTTTGTGATATGGCATTCTTACACTGAAATGTGTTATCTATTCCATCCATTGGCACGTGGAATTGTGGATTTTGTGTTCATGCGTTCATGATTTTACTGACATGAATTTATACATATGCACATGGATATATAAAACGAGACATGCATATATCAGTATTGTTTGGAGCTTCCATTTTGCATATTATTATTTTTTTTTTGTTTCAGTTTTTTTTTTAATGAAATTCATGCATTATGTGTGTATTATGTTTTATAATTAATTTATTATGTCTAAAAGCATTTAATTCCTATTGTATTTATAGGATATTTTGGCTTTGAAAGTATAGTTTCCTTTTTAGAATTCTCATCAAACAGAGAATATCTAAATTCAGGATGGATTGAGTTCTCAGGCGGGGTTTAGCGGAGAATTAGAACTTAGCTGGGTTTAGCAGCATTTTAAATTCCAACATTTCTAATTCTCCAAATCACATGAATTATCCAAATTCTTGCAACCAAACGGGCCCTAATGTCTTAAACTAGCTCATGTCTCACATGTGCAAACTTGTGTCCAAGGTATCTCATGTCATACATGCATGTGGGGACTTGTGAGCTGTGTTGTGTCCAAGGAATAGCATGTGTATAAGACCTAAACCCAAATTGAAGTCAAACTCGTCCACTGTAAATAGACTCGGGCTCTAAACAACAGGCCTATGACTTCCTTTTGATCATGGATTTTTTGTCACTTTAATGGGGCATGTTACCCATGTTTCCTTGGTATCAAAACTAGGGAAGATGAAACTACATTTTAAAAAGAGGTATGCAAGCAAGAAGAGGCTTTGGTGAATGCAGACACCTTGGTGGGGCACCAAGTAATCGATTGCCACGCTCTCATTAGTCCCGCCCATGCCAACGAGACACCAGCAATAAATTAATGAATGAAAGGGCTTTTCTTTCTGGGGTTCCCTATAACAAATTATTATTATTATTATTTTGAAGATTGTAATTAATGAGAAGCATAAAGTGGAGAGAAGTGATTTTTGAGAGAATATCATATTGTATTAAGAATTATCAGAAATATCACATTCAAGGATTACAAGATCATGAATAAATTATGGAGCAGCACAATCTCTCCAAATATGATCTGTCGGTTTCGAGTAGAGCTTCCTTCATCAATCTATGTGCCACTTTATTTGCATCCCTGTTGACATGTTCAACTTGCCATGACTAAAAGGAGAATTGAACTAAGATATAGCTAATATAGACAATTGAAGTGAACAATTAAAACTAATTAACTATGCAATGTAAACAGCTAATTAACAATCTAAAATATGAAATTAATTAGATCTAAGTTAATCTAACAAACTACACTAACCTAGTGTATGAATGGTGGTGGAAATGGAAGATTTAAGGTGAAGATGTATATAAAATGTGTAGGATTTTAAAACAAGCGATGTGAAATGTAGATCTAACAATCTATAAGTGAAAATAACAAATCAAATAAAGATTAAAATTAACAACAATCAAAATAAGAAATTAGATGAAATCGTAAGAACTCTGGAGTTAAGTGTGCTCGGACGAGAACAGTACTAGGATGGGTGACCTCCTGGGAAGTCCCCCCCACGCCCACGTGAGCCAAAACAGACAATTTCATGCTGAGTTAGGTGGGGCTGTGACATCCTTTTAACACAATGACTTTTAACTTTTATCTATCAAGATGAAATAGACATTCTTTCCGAATTTGGATCACACTGGCGCATTGTGGATCCTTCATTCTTTGTCTTCACCCAAGTGTTCTTTCCATCCAATCCTATAATGGTCATCTTTCTAGCAATGAGTTTTTATCTTTTGTTCCATGACAAATTGGAATCCAATTGCCCTTCTTTTTCCAAGAAGATCATTATTGTTCTAGTTTTCTTGGATTCCACAGAATGATATCTTCAAAGATCCCGTCTTTCCATTTTTTGATAATTTTGTCGCACCTAACTCCATCTGAACCATTTTTTCCCTCTAACTATTATTTGATGTCCTCTTCATATTTGTATCTCCTATCTACCTATAAAGATTCTTTTACTATCTCACCCTTCATGATGATCAGTGATCCATTTACCACATTCACAACTCCACCAGTACAGTGAACATACAACCCTTGGACTCTAAGACACCTAAAGAAATCAAGTTTATTTGCAAACCAGGAATATGCATAACATCCGTTAGGGTTCGAACTATCTTATTAAACATTTTGATCTACATTGGTCTCATCCTAAAATGCTTGTCAATTTTGCATTGCCTCCCACATGAACAAATTCACCAACATAGGGTTTATGTGCATCAATTAAATCTATACTCGCACAGTTATGATAGGAAGAACTAGAATCCAAAAAATGAATAATTATCCATCGTCTGAATCCGATCTTTATAATATACTTACTCCTTCATAGTCTAATTCTCTTACATTCCTCTTCAAGTCCTCCTTCCACTTCCTACAATTCCTTTTTAGTTGTTCATCTTTTCTCTTAGTAATATCACAAGAACTTGTTGCGCATTCGCTCCTTCCTAATCCTTTCATCACGGATGTTTACTTTCCATGACTTAAATCTGCCATCATATACAATCTTTTAAGCTTCGACCAAAGTCCCGAAGCAGTTTCTTCGTCAATGACATCAAGTAACACTTTGTATGTGAGGTTGAGTTGTATGAAACTCATTACCCTCTCATCGATATCCTCCAATTCGCTAGGGTCCTTTATATGGTTTTTTGATGACCCATACAAAATTTTGATCAATAATCCTTGTTGTGTCAATGAGTCTTAAACTCTTCCTTGCCATATCTTGAAGTCATTTTTCTCGTCAAACACTTCAATCCGGCATCTAATGCTTCAATCCATTCTTATCATCATTAATCAACTATTTTTTTAGTCTCACTTTTAGCGCCAGTCAAATCATCAATAATGTCCATTCACTATGTAGATATCGTCACTACAAGTGCATGGGAAAAACTAGAGCATGAGTCTGAGGCCAAATGACTTTGAAATTCATGAAACGGTTCTAACCCTCTAATCTTGGTCAAATCTGGTGATTAACTTCCAGCTAAGTGATATGCTACTGTCAGCTAAAAAAACTTGAAGAAGTGTTTCGAAATAAAAGTACACCTCCAAATTCAACATTCATGAAAACATGAGAACAAACTGCACATAGACATTTGAAAGAGCAATATTATTTCATTCCCTCTTTTATTTTTACGTGGGTTCTACATTTCTCACCTCTTGTGTGCAAGTCATTTACAAATACTTTCATGACTCCCTCATCTGGTTTAGAAGATCAAACACAAAGGAATATAAAAATTAATACAGAGAAATGGGAGAACAATGAAGTTTGATGAGCACTACTGGCAGGTCTTTGATTTGACTAGAGGAGAATAGCAGGCCATTCGAAATAGATTCCTTAGCACACTGTTATTCTTTAGAATTGCCACGGATCCATGATAATTTATAACAAGTGTCCCTTAGACAATTTTTGTAATCTACCACTTTTTTTCCCATATGTTAAATATAGAAATCCGAGGGAGTTTGTCAATATCAAATAATTGACAAAGGACAGATCTAAGGCAGCGTCACTTTGATGCCTTTGTATGGTAAGTCAAAGTATAAAAAAAAACACTATATATATGCAAAGATCCACCTTCCTCCTTAGTGTAAAAAACAAAGAAATGTGCTAGCGACCTTCAACAGTGAAACAACACCATGTAGTCTTCATCTATGCAATTCGCCATCGCACCGGCTGGTCATTACCTTGTGAAAAAGGTGAAGGGGAATTGTAGGAGAGAATTGCATAGAGTTTCTTCACTTCTTATAGAGTGCTCTTCCCGTCCATTACTACTTGGAAGGCTCTTTTTATAGGCCTTAGGGTGAATGAAACAGCTGGAGAAGTGGGAGAGCGGAGGCAGTTATAAGGAGTGGACAGTTACTGCACTGTTCGGGAGTCCACTGGCTATGAGACTTAGTCAAAAGGCATTAACATGGGGCGCAATGTGGGCTAACTGCTAAAAATGCCACTAGTTGTGCATTAGCTAAACACCATGAAGGTTGCATTTAAGCCTTAACATAGGCTAAGGTCCCAAATCAGATTTCGTTATGGATTTCAAAACCAATTAACTAATCTAAGTGATTAACCTAAATCCAAGAAATTAATCAACCACAATAAAGACAGTAGGCATGAGATTTTGTATATGGAAAACCCTACTTGGGAAAAATCACTGGTCTTTTCGTCTAGACCACAAATAACTAAGAACTGTAATAAAAAAGTATTATGATAACACTCACAGAACTTTTACCCAGTTGGAACTCAACCTAAGGACCGTGAATGAATTTGTCGACGACTTGCCATTCACCTTCACCGTGCTTGAGATATGCCTCTTCAAGGTGCTTCTGCGAACGAGATAGATTGAAACTTATTCAACGTAGCACTCTTACACAAGCCAAAGATCTCTCAAAGAAGTTCTTGATTGATAGAATGGGAGAGAGTTAGAGTTTAGGGTTGCAAGAGTTTCTTTATATAGCCCAAAGCTCGTTCCAGGGTCTCTCCCTTCGTGTGGAATTAAGAATAGAAGTCGGAGCAAAATTCGGAAAGGAGATTCCAATTCACGCAGAAAAATCACCGACGTTCGATCAAACGAGACCCTCCTCTATCTCGAGGAGTGAATTCCTCTTTGCTCACTCGAGCGATGCGATCCGTTCACTGAGCCAGCCCGCCTTCTGGCTCGGAGATCTATGTAGTGCATTTTCTAATTGTCTTGCATATGCTTCCTTCAATCGTCAAAATGGAGTCCCATCTCAGTCCATGTGTAAAAATAAAAAACTTACAACTCAATTTGGACATGAGTTTTGTTTCAAATCTAATGAATTTCCAACTAAACACACCGCTCACTTGCGGTGAATTTTGACAAAGCTGCATGACACTGGCTGTGGAAATGAAGTTTTGGGATTGACCGGCGGTGTCCAGTAGGTTTCATTGGCTATGGATAACAATTATTCTTTCTATAGTGATTTGAGTCTCCAGTAACTCCAAAACTTGAAGCAAACTTCTTTGATTAACTGTTAAAGCCTCTATTAACCTTGTTAAAGCTTCTTTGACCTACAAGTGTTTATCAAAATCTCGACTACTTTAACTTTTAAACCTCCCTGGAAATTTTTTTTCTGTCAACACCTACGCTGTTGGGCTCTACG
The DNA here is from genome assembly GCA_028538565.1 of Umbellularia californica. NCBI lineage: Eukaryota > Viridiplantae > Streptophyta > Magnoliopsida > Laurales > Lauraceae > Umbellularia > Umbellularia californica. The sequence continues at coordinate 45,310,513 of JAPQWN010000004.1, forward strand.
AATGGGTCAAAGTCAACCTGGTATGTAACTGGACCAAACCTGATAAAGCCATGTCCACTAGCTATTGCAAACGGAGGTCGGACGATGTTGTTGCATGAGCAGCCCGAGAGCTAAAACCGAGCGATGCTTGCCAATCTATTTCAAGCGATACGGTCGTGTGGCTACACCTTGTTTTCTTTCGGCCAACAATGTTTAACAACGATTGGTCTTTCCCCTTTCTCTGCAATTTGCAATGTTCTTGCAGTGGGGCAATAGTCACCTTCCTTGTTAGTTTGTTCCAACCTCCAACATCATAGGCACTGAATTGCTAGGATCTTCTAATTGATTATTTGTGAATAAATCACCATTAGGTCACGAATATGGCAACAACTTATGTTTCTATATCATGAAAGATTATGTAATAATATCATGAATCTATCACATTTAGGAAGCCTTGCAACCCCCGTTTTGTATATTTGATGCTCAGCTTTCCATCTCAATTATTAAGTGGATTGTTTTTCAATTTTTTGATTTATTCATTTATTCGACTCACTCAACCAAAAGTCAACTCATAGCCTACATTAAAAGAAAGCTTGTACACTCACTCATTCATTCCATTACATTATACTCATTCATGCACTCCATTTACTCAAAACTTGCACAAAGAATTCCATTTAATTTTTCTTACGTTCATCACCAATTCCATTTTATTACCCTCATTCAACCGGCCGTTTCACACCAACCATGATCATGAAAGAGCTGAAGACATAAGAGTGTTGGAGTGAGTGAAAAATAAAGGAAAAAGGACTTTGGTCAGAAAGGATTTCAGCCTCAATGGCATTCTTCTAAACTGGGAAGCTTGCTTGGGGTGTGATGAGTTCACAAAAGATACACTTTCATAGCATTATTTATAAGTTTTCAAAGATAAAAGAACTCAAAACACAATTTTTAGCTGATGAGTCCTGAAAAGTGCACATTTTCATACACATTTTGAACCATTATAAGGGCTTATTGATATTAAAGAGCTTTATTTAGTGTCAAATCATGTTTTTATGCATTTAGGGTCCATTGTAGTGCATTCATACATAATTTGCTCAAAAATCACACTTTTTGCATAAATTTTTGAAACATGCCATTTTTGGAGATTTATTTTTGGAAAGTCGGCTATTTTGGGTGCATCAAGTAGGGTCCTATGCATCGTCCATTTAAATTCCTTACAGAAAATTATTCTTGAATCCATTTATTTTAATTTGTGCAAGAGAAATCAAGAATCAGACCCACATTGGTAAAATTTGATAGAGATCAAGGGTAGGACATCTTTCAAGGTGGACCCACATATCTTGGTATTTTTGGAAAGTTTGAAAAGTCAATAATGGAAAGCTAGATTTATCATTTCAAGATCAAGAAAGGAAATTTCAGATTTGGTAAGATCTAATTCTTACTAAGTTTGAAAACTAAAAAATCAAGAAAGAAATGCAAGAACGGAAAGTGTACTAAAAGAGTTGACAAGTCAATCAGTGAAGTTTGGAAGCAAACCAAAGATGGAAGGGGAGTCAAGAAACAAGGAAATAAAGATCCCAAGATCCCTTTGGATGTCCACATGGGTCCCACACACCCCATTGCACAATTAACCTTCCATATGTGCATAACTATTTTCGGATTTTTCAGAGGCAGCAAGATTAAAATGGTCATAACTCTTAATCTAACCATCGGATTGGTGCAATCCATACACCGTTGGAAAGCTCTTTTTGAGTAGATATCTTTAGAACCAAGATTGTGTCAATCAAAGCTAAAATGATGAAGATATGGCCTCTAAAAGTTGGTGCTATAATTTCTACTCGGGATTGCAATTTTGCACATGAAAGTACCAAAAATCTCTCACTCACCTTGCTAATTCTTTGAAGACTTGTTGGCCAAGGAAGGGACTTGCCATTCAAAAAAGATTACATGCTACAAACTTGGAGCAAAGAAGGAAAGAAAGAGAGAAAAAAATCTATAAATTGAATGCATAAGCACCCTTATCCTCTCATGCTTGAGAATTGCTCACCTCTCACTCTAGAGAATTTCATACCATCTCTCCCTTTCTTGCCCTTCCATCTTAATTCACCAAGGGGGTTCTTTTCAAAGGCCATACCACCAACCTTGTGGTTTCAACTAGAAAGAGGGATTCTCAACATCCTAGTATGTATTCTTGTGTTTCAATGTTATATTCCTTGTAAAGAATTTTCATGCTAGTAAATAAAGTTGTTTCCTTTAATTTGTGTTCTTGATTGTGTATCTCTTAATATTAGATTTGTGATCCATGCAATAGAGTTAGTTCTTACTTTTTGTTAAATATTTTTAATTGGCTTGGAATAATTACTAACAACTCACCTTAGCATCTTCATAATATACCTTGTTTTCTACGGATACATGGTATTTTTGGAGGCAATACACTGTGAAGTTGAAAAGGTTTGATCAAGAAAAGTTTAAGAATCCAAGTCTGAAATTTATTTATTAAAAAGTGAGGATTTATCATTTTCAACTTGGATTGACAACCCAAGTTGAAGAACGGGACCCTAGGTTTGCACTTCTAATTTTTTTGAGCCCAAGATTGAGAATGAGATTTTAAAGAGCAACTCGCCACTTTTATAAAAAAAATTTACCACCTTTGATTTATGCACACCATCTTTATTCTCTGCATTTTTTTTTTTTTTTTTTTTTTTTGCACTTTCTCATTCAATCTTGACATCAATATGTTAGAATTATGTTATTAAAATCTCTATTTTGCAGCAACTTGATCTTTTTAGATTTAGGAATCTAGTTTTAGGATTTTTTTCTTTCATTGGATTGTATTTAATTCTTTTAATTAAAGTATGAATGCTTGTAATTAGTTTTAAATTGGGCTAGTTTTAGATTTCATTTAAGGCAGGTACAAGTTGGAAAACCTTAACTCAATAGCTCCATATAGATCGACCTGGTCTCACCAGTTTATTACTACATCGCGGCTCTACACTTGGGGTCCGATCATTAGCATAAAAATCATAAATTTCCTCCCCATCATGCTTTGCTCATATTTTTTTCATTAGAGATGGCCCATTTGTATGCATTTATATGATTTTCAATGGCTTCCATACAAAATATATTCGAAAATACTCTCAATTATGTTAATTTCTCTTTGTAGGTGTTAATTAAAGATTAATTTAAAGATTCAAGTTGAGATTCAAGAGTTAAAGAGAGTAATGATAAGTTTGGAAGACAATTGGATGAAGAAATAACAAAGGTACGCCAATAATAAGAAGAAAAGTGAAAGACCTGGGTTGGTATTTTGACCATATCTTTTTACTCAGGTGTCCGATTGAAGTGATCTCAGAAGCATTTGAAGCTTGTTCTAAGATCTACAAATCATATTTCACAACATTTTCCCAATTCGGACGTTTCAGGGGTCAAAATCGCACATAAATCTGTGAACTATTTTCTAGCACGGGAATCACATTCATGTCTTCATATTTCCATTCTTGTGAAGTCCCACATCGGAAAGAAACTAAAAGATAGCAAGGTAAATGTTTCTATATAAGGAAGAGAGCTTTAGGCATTAAATACATAAGCAAGGAGAGCCTCCTCCTCTTTACTTAAGCTATTAATGTAATTGAGAGCAATTGTAGAGAGAAAGTGATAAAAGCTTTGTAAAATTTGAAGATTTGGAATGAAAGCTTTATCTTCTCCAATGGGTAGCTAATCCCTTTGATTGGATCTGCTAGATGAAGTCAAGTTAGTGCTATTCCTTTTGCTTATGCTCTTAATTCCCATTGTTTATGTGCTTAACATGCTAGAATAGATTTTTCTTCATTTCAATGTGCTATATTCCATGCTTATTTTCTATTTTAGCATTCTTTTTAGTATCTATGCTTAGGTTTGATAAATCATACTTAGGAGTTAATATCTTTTGCTGGTTTATGCGTACTTTTGATAGATAATAATTAGGAATCTTTTCTTTTATGAAGAGAAGAAAGTCTTAGTTATTAGATTGTTAATTTCTATCTTAGAGCTTTAAAGTTATATTTTCCAAATCTAAGCATTGATTTGTCATTAGATTTGAGTATTTGTTTGGGAAAAGAGAAAAACATTAGTGTTGGATTAGTGTCACTTAGTAGATTCTAGATGGTTCAATCTATCCATTAGTATTGCTTGTTGTTTATTTTACTTACTTTAGTTAGATTTTATTCACATTCTCACACATTTATTCACTTATTTTAATTCTCACACTCCTTTTCTCTATTCATACCAACAATTCCACCTTTGATTGTACATTACTTTAGCACATTTTTTTAATCTCCATCCACTCAATTTCTATCTTTCACTTGTTATTTTCACACATGTATTCATTTGATCAATCTAACATTGCTTTTTTGTTCTTGTTATTAACCTTGTTATTTTTCTTTTGTCATTAACTTTGTTACTAACTTATTACTAACATTGTTCTTGGTTTATTCTCACTTGAGTTCTTCTATTTTTACTAACATCTCTTTGTTATCTAGTTTTTTGTTTTCTTTTAGTTTGCATTTTTTATTTTCAAGTTACTATCTTGTTTCTTGTTTCCATTGTTTTTGTTATCTCTATTTGCTTTTATTAGCTATATTTGAGTTGATATTCCTTTTCATTGATCATTGTTATTTTCCTTGTAACAATTCTCGTGAGAACGATATTCGAACTTCCATAATCTATATTACTTAAGACAATTGTATACTTCTGGAATTCGCTTCGGGCGTGCCCCTCTCAAGGTGAGAAGATCGTTGCCTTAGTCTCCCTCTCCTTGCGAGATCTTGAAATTCAATGTAGATGGTGTTTCGAAGGGCAACTATGGGCCTGCGGGTATTGGAAAAGTGCTTTGCAACAATAAGGGAGAGGTTTTGCTTATGTTCTTTAAGTTCGTGGGGATTTGTGATTCTTAATAAAGAGGAGGTACTCACAATTTTGGAAGCTCTTCGGTTATTCTATCAATACTTTACCAGTAGGCTTATCGTGGAAAGTGATTCCTCCAATGCAATAGTGTGGGTGTCTAACTGAGCGCTTCCTTGGAAACCTCAGTTTGTGTTTAATGAAATTAAGGACATTTCCTCTAGAATGAATGCCATAGTTAGATCGGCCAACTCTATGATGGATCCTTTAGCCAAGCAAAGGGTTCAAAGATTGTCTTTGTGGGTAGGCTTTATCATGTAATCGGAGGTTAGGTGGAGTAAAATTAGTGCTCTTGTCCCCTTTGTACTTGCCTTGTTTTGGTTTTCTTCTATGTTTCTAGCTTTTCTCTTTATTTGGTTTCTTCTTAATGAATGTTTTTGTAGCCAATTAAAAAATATCGGGGGTGAGGTAAAACAGAGGGGTTTAGGCATTAGGTAAATACCTAGAGATATGTGTGTTCATAGTGAGAATTGTTCTCACGAAGACATCGTGAGAACTTTTTATGTGGCCCATTTCTGGGTCTCATCTAGGTATAGGATCAAAGGGGATGGAAAGATCTATGTGGGATCACCTCACGTATCAAGTTTGACCACAATCTCATGCCCCTAACCCCTTCATCCGTGGCCTACGAGTTTAATGGCTTTATATTAGGAAAAAAATCAACTATCCATCCAACGGTCCAGTCCATTTGGATAGTCAAACCTCGGGATAAGTGACTATCAAGGGGGTCCCTATTTGTGCACGGTTTGGATTGGTTGCTTAGGTCAGCCCCACTAATGATTTTCAGATTGAAAACTAGTTCTCACTTGCATATTTTCATATATATATATATATATAAACACAATAAGCATAAATATAAATTCAAAAGCCCCATTAATTGTCGGATTCACTCTGAGATCATTTTCAAATATTTCATTACTAACTTGTTAATTATATGTTCAAGACATTTTTAGGGGTAAACTCTCTTTCTTCTATAAAGGGGAAAGATTTTTCAATAATAAAAGGGGGAGACAGAGAAAGGAACCATAGAAACACTTCCCTTTATCAGGAAATGATTTCCCAACCTTTTTACATTCCCCCTTTATTACTGCTTGAATACAAACCTCTTTCCCATGAAATCCATATTCGTATTGAATTTTACAAAAGGCCCAAGTTCATTCAATTTTCTTAACAACGTCTTTATTACAAGCATTCACCTTGTCCAACAATTACAGCACAAGTATGAGATATATGTCACATTATGTACAAACATTTTTTTTTAATTATAATACTAAGCTTGACTCATACATACAATCAACACATTCAATCAGCTAGTGGTTGCTACAACAAAAATTTTATGCAGCATAGATCTCACCTACCATACTGGAGGCTTGACTCGTCGAGTGATGCAGAATACAAGCCAGAGCTCACGGTGGTGGTTGAGGCTGTGGGATTAGTAGATACCGCTGGAGAAAGCACAGACACGTATATGGCGGTGGGGCGTGACTCTGGCAACTCCATGAGGGGCTCAGTTGGGTTTGTAAGGACTTGAATGACTTTTCTCATATTGGGCCGCAACCTTGGGTCTGGATGCGAGCACAAAAGCCCAACTACCAATGCCCTACGCATCTTCTCCTCCTCCTCCAACTTACCCTTGAGCCTCGAATCTACACCATTGATCAACTGCCCCTTCCTATGTAGCTCCCACACATAATCCACCAAATTGTTCTCTCCTATGTCCCCCAACGTTCTCCTTCCACAAACCACTTCAAGCACTACAATCCCAAAGCTAAAGACATCAGACTCCGTCGTCGCCCTTCCAGTGTAGCTGCACTCAGGTGCTAAGTACCCCGGAGTGCCAGCAAGCATGGTTGTTACTGATGTCTCATTTAGGAGCAGTCTTGCAAGGCCGAAGTCACCCAAATGCGCATTATAATTGGCATCCAACATGACATTGTTGGGCTTTACATCTCGATGTATGACCACATTACCACACTCTTCATGGAGGTAGAGGAGAGCTGAGGCTAGGCCAATTATGATCCTGTATCGAGTTGGCCAGTCTAGAAAGCTCTTGGAGATGAATCGATCGAGGCTTCCATTGGGCATGAACTCATAGACTAGTAAGAGATTGCTGCAGTCATGGCACCAACCTTGGAGTTGCACAAGGTTCTTGTGTCTCAAACGCCCTATGGTGCAAATCTCAGCCAAATATTCCCTCTCACCTGCTTTTGAACAAAAATTTAATAACTTTTCTCGTATTAGCCTTTTAGTTATGAAGCCAGGATTTAACACTTGAGACAATGTCAAACTTGGCTAGTTACTAATAGATCGGGCCCATCAGGACTCTGACATCTTCAATCCACAACGTCAAGGTTACAAACTGTAATTAAAAAAGTTTCGGTGGTGGATTCAAATCCATGGAATTCTTGTCTGGAGAATTCTAAAATTCTTGAAAAACATGGCATGGTGAAATTCTTGAATGCTACCTTGTGCATCAGCATCCAGAAATTGCACGAAAAGCAAATGGGCTAAAATTCCTAGATTCCCAAAGGTCATTTGAGATCTTTCAAGAGACTTTTATTTTGAAATACTTGTTAAGAATATAGCATTTGCAAATGCATGGGACAAGATGTTACATCATGTCCAAAAATCCCACCATGGTAAATTCTGTTCTAGTAAACAAACTGGTCGTGTTTGTTGCTTTCTGGTTTTTAATGTTTTATCCTTACCCTACTTTTGATAAAGTTTTCTTATAAAAAAACTAAGAAAGAAAACCCTATAAAAAAACAAAGAAAGAAAACCCTTGTCAACGTGGGTCAAGACCATATAATGCCTAAACTTATACGTGCATCATTCCTCATTTAAGAATTTTACTTATAGCATTTGACCCCAATAAAATGAAGGTCCAGCTCCTAAACGTTCAGTCACACCACCATATATAATATATTTATATATAAAGTATGAGGGTTTCAATTTGGGTCCAGTCAGGCTTTTTATAATTTAGGTCTAGGTTAAGGTTTGAGTCTTCAATCTAAATTCAAGTATGTGTATAATTTTGTAACCTGGACCAAGCCAAGTACAGTAATGGTTCCACTTTTTGCAACCTAGGTATGGATCCTAGTACACTTTGGACCTGACTCCTGTCCAAATATGGGTCCCTTTTTTGTAACTCGGGTCAAGTCAGGGTACAACATGGACATTATCCAAACCTGACCCATGTCCATCTCTAGTGGTTTGAGATACATATAACAGCATGGAAAGCAAATAATTGAAACACACCTTGTCGGGAAGTTGCTGATATCCTTTTGACTGCTATTGTTAATGGAGGATCCGAAATGTCACCTCTATAAACACTCCCAAACCCTCCCATCCCTAAGAAGTTCTCCTTACTGAAGCCATGTGTTGCCTTTGAAAGCTCCTTGAAAGTAAACATCTTAGGAGCATTTGCAGCACTTCTTGAACGGCTCTCTATGCCTTCCCTACTCAAATTCCTCTCCTTCTTCCTTGGCCATTTCCATCTTCTAATCAATAGTAAGAAGAAAATCACCAGAATCAAAGCAATAGTTACTATGGGAAAGATGATTATCAATATATTCTTCGCCTTATCGCCCTCGGGTCCATCATTATGCGAGTAGTTAAGCACTGGGTACGTCGCAAAAGCCCAGTTAATGATCCGATGAGTCTCAAAGGACCCACCGGGCCCGGTCGAGCCTGTGAAGCCCACATAGACTGGCCTTGGGACTGTTCCAGACATGACCATTGAATGGTTGAGGATGCTCTTTAAGGGGTCTCCATAGTATGCTGCAAAGATCTCGAGGTTATTTCTCCAGCTATCATACTCGAGCTTGATCTTCACCTGTCTTCCAAGCTTAAGGTCGACGCCGATGGCATCGAGATTGGTTGTAGCATCGGAGATTATGCTGTTGGTGTCTACGCCGACATGGTTGGCATTGGGGTCGAATTCATTCATGTAAGTATCCAGCTCCACAGCTAATTGATTAAAGGTCTTACCTGCATAACAATGTTTTAAGTATGCATTAGACCATATGCCTCTAAATTGCAGAAATGAGGAGTTGTTTTAGGTAATGGTGCAACTCGGGTCGGGCCTGGCTTGTTCAGGCTTGGAATGGAGCTCGGGTCAGCCTTTGGTGCCCAAATTGGGCCCGGGTACCTTAATTACTAAGTTGGATGGTTGATTAAAAACCGAATAGAGGCATGGATCTAATCACTTATTTTACATGTAATCAATCCAATGGTAGGTTGACTGAATGAGTCCAATTGATTTAAGACATTGCCAGTTCACAGGAGGTGTTGTCAGTGAGCACATGGGATTGAAAAATGCTAGTTACAAATGTGAAACATTTAACGACATCCTTCCCCTTGAAAATGAATGCACCCAATTCTCAACTTTAAATCCGTTTTACGCTGTATTGAATTACATGATGCTTAATAAGGAGGCATTTGATAGAGTAATATAAAAGCTAAAAGGATTAGAGGAAAACTTTCACACTGTAAACTGTAATAAGACCCTTCCCCTGTGTTAGGTTTCAGCTATAAATGTCACTCTCATTGAAGTGCTTTTTATTGTTGAATTAAATCATACTAAAATTGTGAATATTTGAATTTAGGCAAGCACTGAATCTAAACCCGTTCAAAGTGAGATCTAGAAGCATTTCAATTCTTAGGTAATGGGTTAGTAAAGACAGTTTTTCCTTTGAGTGGTAACTTGACTTTAAAAAAAAAATCGGTATCCTAGCTGAGGGCCCTGGGACCCCCAATGGATTCGCACATGCAAGGAGAGAAAATCCGCACACACAGGGAGTCACATGAGAGGGGAGAGAACCTACACACTCAGCGAGTGAGAACTCGCACATGCAAGGAGTGTGGGGAGACCAAGGTCGATCCCTAGTCATTTAGGTCAAACGTGGGGTTGCGCAATTGGTTGGTGGTAACATTTGATAAGGCATGTTTGTGTGGCCACTTTTCCAAAAAAGCATGGAAAGTAGAAAAGCTTTTATACAATATTGAAAGTTTTATATTTGGTGTAACCACTTTTCTAGTGAAAAAATGAATTTTTCTGCGATTCCATAAAAAAATAATTTCCGAAGCAGATGTCAAACTTGGTAATCTGTGGAAAATGAAAAAGGTTTTCTAAAGTGTCGTAAAGACATGCTCTACGGGCACATATTAGACTTTTTCCGTAGAAAAAGTGTGAAAAGTGGAAATGACTCTCCATAATGCTGAAAGTTTCTCATTTGTCATTTGGCGTGACTGCTTTTCTACTAGGAAAGCTAAAAATGAACTATTTTTCTGCAATTCCGATGAAGACTGCCTCTGGGGCCAGGGGGTCGAACTTGGTTTTCCGCAGAAAATGGAAAAGGTTTTCTATAGGGACGGGGGTCTCAAACATGTCGTTACGGAGTGTTTTGTTTGCACCTATTTACATATGAAAACATTACACATGTGTAACACCTACATATATATGTATTTGTTTACACTCATAACCCAAACATTTCCTGTTTTTGAGACTCACTCTCTTCTCAGTAAAAAGCATTTTGGTGTTCTAGAGACCATTAAATTATTAAAAAAAAATTGTTATGGATTCTGTTTTTTTCTCCTTCTTTCTGCACCTATATGATTTATTCATATGAAAATGTTGCTTTTCAAACAAACGTGGTAATATTCTCACGTAAACAAACATGATAATATTCTCAAATTATGTAAATTTTATGCGTAAAAGACAAAAGGCTCGTTACGATTGCAATTGTGAGCACCTCCATTATGCCACAGGCTCTTGCCATCCCATCGTTGTTATGTGAAACTAATAAAATATAAGGGCACTAGATAACATGTACCAATATATATTCGATTTCTACTTTTATTTGCATCCAATAAAAAAGGGATTAAAGAATGAAGTTCCTTGATCATTTTTTAGCTATATCTTTAAAACAAAAGAATATCGACAAACAAAACTATGTTATATATATATATATATATATATATGAGAAATGCTCGTATGAGAGACACTCTCACCAACTTGGTGAGAGATGGGTGGGGGCCCTCACATTTAAGTTGGGGGTCCTTGCATTTAAGTTGGTGAGAGTGGATATGAAAGTGAGGGCCCCCACCCATCTCTCATAAAGTTGGTGAAAGTGTCTCTCATAGGAGCATTTCCCTATATATATATATATATATATATATATATATATGATGCACTCTTGTGAGAGGCACTCTCACCATCTCTCATAGTAAGGTGAGAGTGTCTCTCATAAGAGCACCTCCCTATACACACACACACACAGCTTTATTCTAGTGAGAACTGTTCTCACAGAGTTATCGTGAGAACTTTCAGTGGGTCACATATGGGGATGAGACCAGGGGATAGAAAGATCTATATGTGACCACCCCATATATCATTGACCCCAATTACATGCCCCCAACTCCTTTATCCATAGCCCACGAGTTTAATGGCTCCATAATAAATAAATAAAACCAACCCTCCATCTGACAGTCCACATTTGTGACTACCAGAGGGTCCCTATATGTGCACAGTTTGGATGGGTTGCTAGTGGGCCCCACCAATAGTTCTCATAGATGCGTTGTGAGAATTGTATATGCTTGTAAAGTCTTCGACTTGGTATTTGTTTGTCTTAATTAAGCTAATGGGAGCGAGAGGATTCGAGGACGATGGCCATCAAGAAGTAGGGGCGTTTGGTCGGAGGTCCCTCAAAGTATGACTTTATTGCAAACAGTCCACAAAAAAAAGAAGTTATGCATCCAAAAGTCCTCTAACACATTCTCATACCTGATATGTCTAATTTACCATTTCTTTAAATCAAATCCCATGATTGGTGAGATATGCCATTAATAATGGTCAACTACCATTTAATTGGCCACGATTAATGAAATCCCATCAATGAGATTTTCAAATAAATTTAAAAAAAAAAACTCAAATAACTTTCAAAAGAAGCAAATAACTTTCAAAAAGCGCAATAATTCCAAAAAAGGCAATAAATTTCAAAAGAACACAAATAAATTTAAAAAGATGCAAATAAATCTCAAAAGATCCAAATAAATTTCAAAAAATGAAAATAAATTCCAAAAGACACAAATAAATTTCAAAAGATCCAAATAAAACTCAAAAAATATAAATAAATTTGAAAAGACGCAAATAAATTTCAAGAGAAGTACATAAAATTAAAAAAAACACAATAAATTTAAAAAAAACGAAGATAAATTTAAAAAAGACGCAAACAAATCTCAAAAAATCCAAATAAATTTCAAAAAATGGAAATGAATTTCAAAATACGTAAATAGATTTCAAAAGATCCAAATAAAATTCAAAAACGTAAATAAATTTCAAAAGACGCACATAAATTTCAAAAGACATAAATAAAATTAAAAAATGAAAATAAATTTCAAAAAGCACAAATACATTTGCCCAAACTACGATAACCAATTTTCCAAATTTTAGAAAATTTTACGAAAAAATCAAGTATTTTTCCAAAACTATAAATTTAAAACAACGCAAATAAACTTCAAAAGACACAGATAAAATAAAAAAATGCAAATAGATTTCAAGAAATGTAAATAAATTTTCCAAAAAACTCAAATAGATTTTTCATAAATTTAGATCAATTTGTAAAAAAACTTAGATAAATTTACCAAAAACAAAAAAAAGATTTGTCAGAACTCAGATAGATTTGCTAGAAACTCAGATAATGGGAGCGAGAGGATTTGAGGACGATGGCCATTAAGAAGTATGGATGTGTCACTAATTTCATTCTTGTCTTCTAGTGATGAATGTGGCATGAATTTAGCAAGGATAGTTTCTGTGAGAATTTTTCGTATATCTATTATTTCAGTAGTTACCAAGTTACTATTTCATGAAATTGAAAAAATTGACCTTTTGTTTTTAACAATAAGTCAATCATTGGCCAACAAAATCCGGTGGAGCTAATTGTAAACATTTATTTACCAAATACCTACCTTCTGTACTTCCATTGAACAGACCCAAGAAGCCCCCATGACTACTAGGTGGACTGGGACCCCCATATTGTGCCAAGAAAAACGCCATTCCATCGCCAAAATTAGTCCTGTTGGGATCCCTGGATATCAAGACAGTGAATGCAGTTATGAAATTCGCAGGCCATGCAATCATAGGTGTCTTGTATACAACTCTTCCCACATTGCTCATCAATGCAGATGACTCGGTGAAATTGTCCTTTTGAGGGTCAAGGGTCAGATCTATATACCCGTTGCTGATGGCTGCCGCACCCGAACAAACGAGCTCACCGGCGGTGCTGCAGCTTCCGGCATCGAAAGAAGAGAAGGAGAAGGAGACTGGCTCAATGAAGTTAAGAGGAGAGGGATGAAAAAAACTTGAGAGGATTAATAGAAAAAACATGGTTGTAAATGAGTGCAACAACATAGACCACAGCCATGTATTTGTGTTGCTTTTAAAGACCTTTAATAGGTTCATCAGTGGCAGAAGTTTAACTTGGTGTTTAGTGTTTTCTACAACAGTATGCGATGTAATGAGGGATCAAAGGTTTGAAGAAGTTTGAAGACTACGAACTCCATTTACTAGGAGTGTTAAATATCAGGATTTGAGATGAGATGCATGTTTTTGTATTGTGGGAAAGTGACAACATTCAAGTCCAAACTAACCAACACTCATGCCAACAGGAAAAATACCAATAGAGTAAGAAAATACATAATTACTTGAAGTAAACTCCCTCTAATTAAAAACCATGGTAATATAGGATAGAGATATTTCATAAGTTAAAGAATTTGTGATTAGATTTTTTTTCGTTTTAAGAGAGTATGCATCTTAATAACTTTTTTATTACTTCGAGAACTTAAACAAGTTGTTAATTTATATGGCTCAATAGAAGTTAATTAATCTTGTTAACCGGGTCCCTGGATTGTCCAACTTGTACTGTGATTAGAAGTAGGCATGTTATAGGTGTACTGTGATTAAGAACTAGTGTTTGGGTGTAACAGTATTTTAGGGCTTTGGGTCTGATATTATAAATAGAGCTGATTGCATAGTGATTTTTTCCGTCTTTTTCGATGGACGTAGGCCAAAATCCTAACCACGTAAATATTGTGCGCGATTGATCCCTTCTCGTCGGCCTTAGATTACAACAAATTAGCATGAGAACGTTGCACGTGATTGGTGGAGATTCGACGGATTGTATCTCAAAATGGCTGGATTTATGGCTGCGTGATCGACGGATTAGATCTCAAGATTGTGATAGTATTCTCTGGATCGCGCGGAGGGAGATCGTTTGATATAGGTGGGCCACACAAATTGCAGAGGATAGAAAGGATCGTTCCTGGTTCTGGAACGATTTGCGATCACCGATCGTCGCCGGAGTTGAACGACAAACTCTGAGTTCGGTGCAGTGGGAGGAGTCGAGTCCAGGCCATTCTGCCGCAAACGTGGATCAGAGAGAAATCAGATCGATCTGTTTCAGTGTTTGCCATTCTGCTGCCGTCGATCAGAGACGCAGGCGGTGTTCTGTGTTTGCCATTGTGCTGCCGTGGACAACCGGAACCGGAGAGGAAGAAGACAGCAGGAAGGGCGGGTGGTTTGGGTTCTGTTTTCTCTGTTTGCAGACCGGAGAAGAGACGAATTGAGTTGGTTTTCGGCTGGGCGCCACATCGTTTTCCGTGAACAGCCGCCGGAGATTCCCTTCGCCGGAGTCGCCGCTGCCTGTCGCCGGGGAAGGAGGTTCCCCAATCGCCACTGCCTGCGCTGTAAGACAGCAGGGGCTGTTTTGCAGGTTCTGGTTCTGGATCAGAAAGAAGAAGAAGAGGAAGGTGGGCCTGGGCTTGCAGCAGTTCCGGGTTGGTCCCAGGTCAGGTTCGACCTGACCCGTTTCAGAAGCCCATAAACCAGGCCAGTCCAGGTTGGGTCAAGTTCCAGGTTGACCTGACCTGTGTAGCAGAATCCCAGTAGCAAAGCCCGCAAGAATGGCGCTGACGTCAGCAGATCCGTACGGTCAAATCCAGTTTGACCGGATCGAAAAGTTTGTTTTCGTGATATCTTGACGATCTGGAGTCTGATTGGAGATCCGTTTGAACCTACGGACTCATTGCGAACAAATCTATATGGTTGCGGAAGAAGATTGGATGTTCAACGGTCAACGAAGGAGATTGACTGATTGGAGCGTAGAAACTTATTTCTGCGATATCTTAGTCGTCTAGAGTCGGATTTCAAATCCGTTTCTTCCAACGTGCTCATGGTGACCAGATCTACACAGATACTGTGAAAATTTTAGGGTACAATTACGACGTTTGAAATTGAGAAATTTAATGGAAACAACGATTTCAATCTATGGCATTTGAAGATGCATGCTTTGCTGGTTCATAATGGGTTGCATTAAGCTTTGAAGGGAAAGAATGCTTTGTCAGACATCAGATGAAGAGAAGGATGAGTTACTGGAAAAGGCATACGGTCAGATTCTGCTGTTTTTTAGCGATGGTGTACTTCGAAAGGTTGCTCAGGAGAAAACTGCTGCTAGTATATGGCAGAAGTTAGAGAACTTGTACATCACAAAATCTCTCACGAATCGCTTGTATCTAAAGAAACGGTTGTTCACGTTACATATCCATGAAGGTACGTCTATTTCAACTCACATTGATTCTTTCACAAAAGGTATTATGGATCTGAAAAATATCAATGTTGAAATTGATGATGAGGACCAAGCTATTATGTTGTTGTGCTCGTTACCACCCTCATAAGAGCATTTCGTTGATACCATGATGCATGGTAGAGATACTTTATCCAAAAAGGATGTAGGGCAGCCTTGAACTCTAAGGAGTTGAAGAAAAAGGTTGTGGTTGACAATGATGGTTCGGGTGAGGGTTTGGTAGTACGAGGAAGAACAAAAGACACCAGTAGTAAGGGTAAACATAGATACAACAGGAAGAACATTAAATGATATTATTGCCATAAGAAAGGGCACATCAGAAAAAATTGCCCCAAAAGGCAGAGGAAAGGTAAAGAAATAATAGAAAATTCGTTATCTGATGATTCAGTCATGTTGTAGATGGAAGATCAGATTATGTTTCCGATAATGCACTTTATGTGATTGAAAATGGAATTCGTCGTCATGATAAATGGATTTTTTATTCTGGTTGTTCCTACCACATGTGTCCTAATAGGGACTGGTTTACCACTTATAGAGAAATCGACGATGGTAGCGTCTTGATGGGTAACAATGTTGCATGTAAGATGGTTGGAATCGAAACAGTGAAAATCAAGATGCATGATGGAATCGTCAGAACGTTGGCAGAGGTTCGGCATGTTCTTGATCTGAAAAACAATCCTTTCTCTTGGTGCCTTGGACTCCTACGGTTGTAAGTTCTCAGTTGAAGGTGGAGTTATGAAAGTTGTGAAGGGCACTCTAGTTCTTATGAGAGGCAATAGAGTTGAAAACTTGTATGTTTTGTCCAAATATACTGTTACAGGTGGATCCAAGGTAACACTAACCGGATAAGTTCGCAAGGGTAGGCTATACATCCAACCAACTTGCAAGGCAAGCACTTTCAAGGGTGTAGCACTAATGGTCAAGTCCATCTAGTCTATGTAATCATGTACAAGTACAAGAAGTCCATACCATGGGCAAATCACCACATCCATCCTAGGTCTAATATATAGGTCCAAAATATCTAGACAACAAGACCATTCAGAAAAATAAAATAAAAATATAGACAACAAGCAAATAAGAACCACACGTACAACAAGGAAGCATGTGCAAGTCATGCAAGAGTAGAATTCCACGATATATACACACACAGTGTGAATTAAGACAAATTACGGATACCGACAAGATCCGACCTAGGTATAGGTTGCCCGGTCAATGCCATCCAACCCTACGTAGTTTTACGGTCCCTGATGTCTAAGTAACTTGGGACCATTGGCGTTCTGAAGTTGACTGACATCAAAGTCCCTCAACCTCTGTACACTTGACCCAGCATTGAATTACATGGAAATGGGGCAACCTGTAGGTGAATGCCAGCTCACACACCACCTACTATGTCTTTACAATTAATCGTCAATAGGGCAGGAAAGGGTTAAAGAGTCCTAAGCTGGTCCCAAGGTCCCATGGTATGAATTCTGCATTTTAAAGAACCCAAGCATATGGTTAGCCATGGTCTGGGTATGGCTAGCTGTGAGTGTACTAGGGTTAGCCTTTTGGCCCGCCGTGGGAGTCCTATGGCTAACCGAGAGGTCACTGTAGAACAAAATGACCATTTTTGTCCTCTATAGAAAATCTAGCCGTAGTACACTTTTGGTTAGTTGTTCAGTAGCTTACGGCCAGCCGTAATTCCCAAGTTCTGAAACTCTAAACTACAAATCCAATTGCAATGGGGATCCAATTTCCAACATCAAAACTGGCAGAATTCCATCATCAACATCACAATGCCAATCTAGTCCACCACATGCAAGAACTATTCTACCGTTTAAGACATAAACACCCATAATCATGTAATTAACTCCCAAAACCCTAAAAGAGCTTGAATTAGGGTAACCTAGAATAGATCAAGCATAAATTCAAGGAAATCAAGCATGCATGTCATGGAATTATATTTGTATAGTTGCCTCTACTGCAAAACTAGTAAATTTCTACCCAGATCCTACAAGAAACTCCAAGATCTCAAGCAATTCTCTAAGAAAATCAATCTAAACCGCAACCACGAGATCCTACACCCAAAACAAGGAATTGGGGGTAAAAGATCATGCATGCAAGGATCATTGCAATGAAACCCTAGATCTAGGAGAAAGAGGGTTTGAGAAGGAATTTGCTTACCAATTGAGATCCAACCAAGATAATTGAGAAGGGGAAGTAGATCTTGATGAAGGAGATGATGAACAAGGGCTCTAGGAGCTTGAATTTGCTCTTCCAAGCTTGGATTGATGAGATCTAGCCTTTTTGCTCGTGACAGAGAGAGAGAAAGTAGGAAAACTAGGGTAAATATAGGAATATGAAGAAAGACTTAGCTGGCAGTCGCGTTAGGGTTGGTGACAGCATACTGTTCTTATTTATAATTAATTTTATAATCTTTATGATGTTTTTGTATTTATGATATTTACCTTATTTATAACACAGTCCTTGACTTTTCTAAAATTATAGGAAAGTCATGTTTATCTAACAACAATAAGTTCCTGCATGTTCTGTGTTTGTTATATGCATTCCTTATAATTAAAAAAAAAAAAAGCTCCAATGAAATGCCTTTTCTTGAGACAATATTTTCCTTTTTCTTTTTTTTCTTTTTTTTTCCGGGGGCGGGGGGTGGGGGGGTGTATCTTGATAGAGTTTGGATCACCATATTGAGAAGATCAACTCCAATATTCCCAACCCAATAAATGATGATTTCTTGATTTCTCTCATTATTTTGGCTCGCAATGTTTCTGATATTGTAAGTCTAATGACTTCGTGTACCTCACTTTAATGGATCTTGCAGGATTTTATGAGTTCCAAAACTGTTTTTCGTAATATTATGGCCATTCTTTTATCAGGGGTGACTTCCATCATCCATGACCGGACTAGTCAAATATATGGCCAACATTTAGGGCCTGTTTGGATAAATGAGGAGTGGAGTAAAATGAAGTGGATTTCACATGTGAAGTGGAGTGAAGAGAAGTAGGTTGGAATTACTTCACTTCACTCCATTTGGATGCTCATTTTGAAGTTAAAGTTGGAGTAGAATTCACTTTTACTCAAGGAAATTGAAGTATTTTGAGTTGAAGTGAAATGGAGTACATGTGGCTCACAACATTACTTCATCTATTGGGCTAGATTCATCCAAACAGGGTAGAGTTGAAATTTTAGACTATTAGGGTCCATTTAACTTCACTCTACTATATTTTTTGGCTATCCAAACAGGCCCTTAGAGAAGGCTGTGCATCTAGCACTTGAAATTATAATTCTAGTCTTGGGGAAGGATATGGTTGTTGCCGACTTTTGGCGCCCTTTATACCAGGTGTTTTTCTTTCCATTTGTTTGTCATACCCCTCTATCTGATGGGCTGGTTATTTGTTCTCAACATTCACTCCTTTTTTTGCAGCCTTTGGATGTTATACTATTGCAAGATCATAACCAGATTCTAGCTTTACTTGAGTATGTACGCTATGATTTGCTACCACAAATTCTGCAATGCTCTATCAAAATCATGAGAATTTTAAGGTATATTTTTCATTTTATTAATGTGGACTTTTATGCTAAGATAGGGTTAGCCCGATAGGAAGATATAGATTTAAAGAGATACTGCATTTGAAATTTAGGTGTGATCTATGTCAGAAGTCAGGACTCCGAATTCATCCGTCATTTATCTCAATTTTGACTTTTTTGATGATAGTGCTCGTATGGTTGGACTGGTACCTTTACTGTTGAAAGCAAACCTGCAAACTCATTGGTCGAGGATTATGCTGCCTGTCTAGAATTGCGATCGGAACAATTTCAGGCTATAGAGAACACTGATGATGATAGAGGTGTACTCATTCTACAGGTTGGTCTAAGTTATTCTTTTTGTGAGGTTTATTTATTGTAATCTTATGTTTTCTCCAGCTTCTTATTGACAATATCAATCGACCTGCCCCAAATATCACGCATTTGCTTCTCAAGTTTAATTTGGGTGTTTCAGTGGAGCGGACATTGTTGCAACCAAAATATAATTATAGGTTTGAATTCTTCCAAATCTCCAAATGTTTTAGGACTGACAATTCTTTTAATTAGTTGTTGTTGGTGTTTAGTCATTCTTTAATTGATAAATTATCTTTTTGTAACTTCTTGCCCAGTTGCTTGAAGATTATTCTTGATATTTTGGAAAAGCTCTCACGGCCTGATGTAAATGCTTTATTAGATGAACTAGGTTTCCAGGTTAGTTGGGAATTTCCCTGTTTGAGTTTCTTTTTGTTTCAATGTATACTAAGGAGACTCTTACAATTTGCTTTCTGCAGCTCCTTTATGAATTATGTTTAGATCCACTGACAGGTGGTCCCAGTATGGATCTGTTGAGTTTAAGAAGATACCATTTCTTCTCAATGGTAATGTAAATGCACTGTTTTGTGATGTTAAATCTTTGAAAATTTTTCAGGTGTCTTTTCAAGTGGCCTGATGTAGTAAAAATGAGAACTATCTTCATAATTTCAGCACTTGGATACAATTGGTGTTGCTCCATTTCTGAAGAGAAACAACAATCAAACATTATGGATCAGTTCACTTCATCACGTATAGATTGTTGGTTATTGTTTTGTAAATTCCGTGGTGCCACAACAGTTCAATTCGATCCATTATATTTTTCATTCAACAAAGTCGGCCTTTTTCCATTTACTCCATTGAAGGTTATTGTCTAAATGTGATGCTGGAAAAGGCTTTGTACTTCAAGGTCAATTACCATTAGTAGAAAAAAGGGTTGATGGCTGATTGTATATGAACTTGCAATTTATGTTTCTTAGGATTATAGCGGGTCAGTTTGCATATGTTCATTTTAGACCATATAGTGTTGGTGCAATTCTGTTACTATTTAGCTCATTTTATACTGTATCATGTAATATTGATTTGGTGTCATCTTGTTTCTTACATTTCATTTTGTACCCCATATTATAATGGGAATGTCCACCATATAAGCCCCTCGCACGGCTCTTGATCTGAGTTCAACCGCTAACGTCAGCGTAGAGGGATCTTTTTAGCTAAATTATCGTCCATGATTTTACCTTCCCATTCCACCCTGCACTATGATTGTGGTCCCAAGTAGCCCTCTCTGGAACACACTTAATGTGTTTAGGGCTTGCTAGATTCAAGATAGATCCATATCGGTTTTGATTCGAGCCTGATAATGATTGCAGGGATTGATCCAATGGGGTTTCTAGAACTTGGTTCTGAGCTGTTTGGTTAAGGGTTATGGGAAATCCTAGTTTGTTTTATTAAGTCTTTAGAGTCTAGATTGATTTGAGTTCAGGACCGTTTCAAATGTAAATTACTTGGGTTTGACAGGCCTGGACTTGATTAATTCCTAAGGCACGCTTGATCTACACTCACCTTCTTCTGTCAGAACCTTACGTCTAGGGCCAATTGATGAATCCAACCTCACTACACCCCATGAATTCGTGTAAGCCCAAGATTGACGTTGAACCAGGTTACATCAACCATTTTTTTGGCTTGCAGTGTAAATGAATACCAAAACTATTGAACTTCTTGGGCTTGAAACTGTGAATGTGATGATGATAAGTGTGGTTCTCTTTTGGCCATTAATCATTAAGATTTGACCTTTCCATCTGAGTACTCTTGCGATTGGGATTAATCCAGGTGGGCCTATGTGACAGGATGAGGCCCTAGGAGTTGCACTTTGACCTTTAACTTGCAGCTGAACTCAAGGACTCACATTTAGGAGATAGTCATGGAGTCCCACCATGCCTGTAGAAGAGGGAAAACCCATCCATTTTATAGTGTATCTGTTTTCTTTCTATATGGATGAATGCACACAACATATGCAGATATTTAAGTCTGCCGCAAGTGTAGGATTTATGACAATATGACACTTGACACATCCTTGGATTTCTCTCTATAACTGTAATACAAATAAAAAAGCTTTGGTCAACTAACATTATTAACTCAAAATCCTAATTTTTTTGAAAGATTGACTGAATACCATTCAAAAGGAGAGGAGTCAGACTCTGTACAGTTTAAGAGCTATATGCTGAACCAAAAAAGACCAAGCAAGAAAAACAAGCTGAGTCGCGCAAAAGAAAACAGTACCTTTACAGGATTGAAAACAGCACCTATACAGGACTGAAACAAAACAAAAAAGTCAAGAAGACATGGCAGAAGTAGAAGAAAAGATCAGGTTTGACTTCCCAATTCCTTTAGCCAGACAATCTGCCTCCCCAGTAGCACTGCAATTAACTAATTCAAACTCCTTATTAACTAAAGCTACTTATAAACTTAGGATTTGTACTTTAAAATAAGTAGGATTCTTTGATAGTTCCCAAACACAACACCTCATATGAATCTCTGATGATAGGAAAACATCACTCATTCAAAGTCTTCTTGTGCATGATGGAAGTTTGGAATCGCATGGCAACTCATTTTTGGGTTTGAATTGAATTAAATAGTGAATCTTAAGATCACTTTGTTTCTTCTTCTTTTTTTTTTTTTAAAAGGGAGTATAGATTACAAAAAATTGCAAGAGATATTTATAGGCTCAATCTTACAAAGCTTCTTCTTTATGGTATCGCACGTTCCTGAATGTTGGCTGCATTAACTTGCTAGTTTTCGGGTGGTTCGCTCTCAGGAACCGGATTCCTACTATGGATCTCTTAAGGAGAAGTGGGATGACTATTGTTAATAGCTGCCCTAAGTGCTTGAGATACGAGGAATCCATGAACCACCTTATGCTGAATTGCAAAACAGCTCAATTTCTTTGATAGTCAGTGGTGGGATGGTTTGCCTACAGTTGGGCCCTCCCCAACTCTCTTATCGAGCTCTTTCAGGCTTGGAAGAACCCAATTGGGCATTCTAGAGGAAAGGTGATGTGGAGGTTATCTTTTCTGGCGGTGATTTGGACAATTTGGAAGGAAAGGAATTCAAGATGTTTTGAAGGGATAGCTTCTAGTGAAAGCATTTTGGTGGAGAAATCAAAGTTTCTTGTAACTCTTTGGGTGTCCATCAACCATCTTTTAGAGGATATTCCTTACAACAAATAGTGTATCACTGGAAAGAGTTGGCCTTCTCTAACGCATGGCCTTAGTTTGTTGTTTTTTTGTTGTTGGCTTTTTTGTGTTTTCCCACTTCCAGTCTTTTGCTGTCAATACTTATCTATTGTGCTGTTTGCTCTTTTTCATTGAAAGTAACCATTCAAAAAAAGAAAAAGAAAAAAAAAAGATAGTTTAATAGATTCCTCTATGCTAAATAGATGTCAGTCATGCTCCGTAGTGGCCTGTAGCGGTCCGCAGCGTGGTGGTCTTGCCCACTATGCTCAATATAGCAGCCGCTATACTACCTAGTAGTTCCTATTTTGATCCATGGTGAATAGAAACTCTAATCTACGTGGGTGGACAATTTCATGTTAAAGAGGAATAATAATACTGTAGTAGTATGGGAATATGAAGTTGATATCCTGGAATGTCCGCGGCATGAACTCGAGTTCGAAGCAAGTAGTTATGAAAGGTTTGTGTCAATCTTCAAAAGGGGAACTCTTGTTCATTCAGGAGACTAAAATGGAGTCTATTGATGATCATATTATTAGATATGTTGTTCCTTGGTCACAGTTTGGGTTTGTTATATGTCCTTCCGTAGGTGCTTTAGGGGGAATTCTCTTAGTATGGAATGCAGTATTTTGGCAAAAATTGGATTCTCATGTTGGCAATTTTCAGCTTCTGTTCTGCCAAAAGATGCTAGAAGTAATGTTGAATAGGTGACTCAGTCAGTCTATGGTCCTGCTACCGTTAATGGTAAGGCAGTTTTTTGGCAGGAGCTTTCTCAAGTGGTTGGCATGTGGAACTGTCCTTGGCTGATTGGTGGGGATTTCAATGCTATTCGTTATCCGAATGGAAAGAGAGGGGGTGTGCTATTACTCCGACTATGAGGGCTTTCAGTGATTGGATTCGTTATCATGGCCTTGTGGATCTGCCTTTGAGAGGTGGTAATTTCACGTGGTCAAACATGCAGGAGAATCCAGTCATGTGTCGGTTGGATAGATTTCTTGTTTTGACGAATAGGTTGGAGTTGTTTCCTGACTGTGTTCAACGGGTTTTGGCTAGGCAAGTTTCAGACCATTGGTCTCTTTTGCTTGAAGGTGGGATGGAAGATTGCGGTCTTCCTCCTTTCCGATTTGAATTAATGTGGTTGTCTGATAAGGGTTTTAAAGATAGTGTTAAGAATTGGTGGGGTTCTATTTTTATAAGGTTTTTAAAGCCAAAACTCACTCTTTTTAATGGTCTTTGGAGGATAAGCTTGTGTGGTGTGTGGTTTAATACCCAAAAAACACAAGTTCATTGTTTTTTTCCTAAACTAGTCAAGGTCATGGTTTTCATACCAAAATTCACATGCTCATGGCTTTTATGTCTTTATCTCAAGACTCAAAGCTCATTTGCTCATGGATTATAGCCTAGGCTTACGAGGTTCATGGTTTTGAAACAAAAAAGCACAGGTATATGGTTTTTCACCTAATCTTGTCCTAAATCACGACTTTCAGATTAAAACTCACTTGCCAGAGCCTAATTTTATATATGGACTTCATAGCCAATTTCACGTACTCATTGCTTTTGCCCTAATATATGTGAATTTCATGCTTTCATGCTAAGACTCTCCTGTGCATAGCTTTCTTAGCTAAAGCCTGTTTGTTTTGTGTAACACCTCGAATCCCGGAGCTCATCAGGACCCGGGGACTTACTATAAGGAAATTATAATCACCACATAAATCAAGTAATGCCAAGGAACTGAGCAATGCATTTAATTTCAATTTATTTAAAAGATCAATTAAACAGAAGTGAAGTAACAACAAGTTCAACATCATTAAAGAGTAAACAGTCACTAAAATTCTAAGTATTATTCTTCTATCACAATTATACGCTCTCCCATCAGCCACGCATATTGAAGTCCAATGGCTGATTTCTATCGTTGCCAAGCTCCCCCAAACATTGCACACCTGAAGTGGGGCAAACCACTCATCAGATAACTGGTGAATAATATTCCAAATACACAGGTCATTACTAATATAATGCATTAACAGAAGTGCAGAAGAATTCACTAGGTGACAGATTTCATATAGAGTTTCTTATTATTAATGAGATTTCATATCCAGTCCTTAATTTTGGTAAGTTCAATAATCTCAATTACAGGTTCTTATCATACAGTGGAACTCTACCGTAAGAGTTTTCAGAGTTTCAATCCCTTTCGAAAAGGAAGTCCTTTCCATAATTCATTCAAAACTCCCCAAAGGAGATTTATTTCAAAGAGTCTTTCAGTCCCTGTCCAACCTTATTCCTCCTGGCCGACAAGGGTTCCCTAATCAATCCAATATCCAAAAGTAGGGATCCTTACTGACATTTCATATGATGTTCATATCAAGTATTCTCATTACAAAGTTGTTTGTCCCTTTATATCCATTATGCATTTAGTAGCACTATTCTAGAATTATACACACTAATTACATTGTTATAAGACTAGTTCCACATAATCGGGTTTACATACGCCCCACTTAAATTCAACATTTGGTACCCATCTCTGTGATACTACTCTTACAACATTGGGTCCCCTGCTTTCACTATAGGTCTCATCATATATATATATATATATATATATATATATATATGAGTTATGTAATACAGCCAGGCCTCACACTAAGATTTAAGTCCATAATAAAATCAGTCAAGACACTAACTAGTTTATATCTTCTAGTATAATATATGATTCAGGTAAACATTTCTGTACATAATCAATTTAAAGGAAGCCTATGGAAGATCCAAGAAGAAACTGTTTCATATCAATAGTGCTCAACAGTGTAATTTATATACAGAGAACGGTCCAGTCATCTCTATAAAATGGGTCTCACGCCCCATATTTTGGATGACAGGAGATTGTGGGTCCCTCGTGGTTTAAACGTCATGGGTCCAGACCATCTTGGTCTCCCAACAGGGACCAAGATGATGGCTGGTACTGATCCTTGATAAGATCAACAGTACAGCAGTACATGTATTGTTTATGCTCAAACATGATGATATAAAAATCCAGTGGGTCCCACTAATCTGATTTAAGATCAAACCTAACATACAAGGTCGTCTAGGGCTAAGCTGTCATACTAGTGGTTTGGATTTACCGCAAAACATCCTTATTGGGTCCCACGGTCTCAATAAAATTCATATATAACCATTATGGTTAACAAAATTGAAGCTTCTGGATAACTAGGCAAATGTGGCCCAGGTCTCATGAGACCACCACCATCCAGATCGTCACTGGGCCCTCTTCGAAATGTGGGATCCTAATCTGTGATTGGCTTAGTTAGTAGGCCCCACTGTACATGTCGACCAAACTGCCATTTGACGTGTCTGGGCAGTGTCTGTTACAAATAAGTAAACAGATGGGGCCAGATGGGACCCATTTTCTCATGGGTCCACCTACACCATGGTCGCCCAGGGGTCTGCTTCCAGATCCCTGGGGGTGATCCCTGATCAGGTGGGTCCCATGGCCATGCTATCCCAATCGACAGATCTGGTATCTGTCGATTTCGCTGAAAACCAAGCTACTGTCTTGGTTTCATCTGTTATATACTACCATGATTGAAATAAAAAAATAAAATTCCAATTATCACGTCTAAAATACTCATTAGCAATTATTATTCTAATATGGAGATCACAGATCTTGGTCAAACCAAGATCCTCATATAGGGAAGCAAATTTTAAGATCCATCAGTAACTAGATCTTTATCCCTTGGTTTCCCTTTTAGGTTACCTCCATGATCAATGAAAACACAATAATGCAGATTACTCATATTTCTCTGTCTATTTGAAAATATTACTCACCTCCTGGTATAGCAGATTGTGGCACGGTTGATATGGGATCTCGAGTACTACATCCACCAGCTTCTTCCTCCCTGAAATCCTTCTCTATTGCTTCCAAGGAAAGTGCTTCTGTACTTTTTCTTCTCCTCTCCTCTTTAACCCAAAATGGAACGGAAACCATGAAGAAGGCAACGAGAGTTCTTAAATTATTTTTGGGGATAAGATTCAATCTCTACTGCTCCCTGGGTATCAGAACAGAAACCTCCTCTTGAGGAGATATCGTTCTAACAATATAACCATAATGGGCTTTAATGGGTTGGGAGCAGTTACGGAAACCAATTACTACAACCCAACCCAACCTAGTACCTTATGGGCCAGGCTAATCTTGTGAATTTTGAGGCCCAGGTATTACATTTTGAGGCCCCCATACCAAACTTTACATGCTAATAGCTTTCTAGGCTAAGCTTGTGAATTCCATACTTCATTAGCAAAGCTCACATGCTCATTGCTTTCTAACCCTTTGTGTCTGGCCTTCATACAAAATTCTCATCCTCTTGCCTTTCGGGTCCAAAGCTTATGGATTGCATTCATTCATACCAAAATCTATATGCTTGTGAGAAGCATGGCTTTAGACCAAAACTCCAAGCACATGACCCATTCGGCCAAAGCTTATCCAATGCAATATTTTCACACCAAAATCTGCAAGTCCATAAGCATAATCTGCCAAGGCTTGTTAAATGTATGTTTTTTACACTAAAATTCAGTTGCTTATCGCTTCTTAGCTTATGCTTGTACAGTCCATGTTTTCACACCAAAATTCACTTGCTTATGGCCCCGTAGCCTATGCTTGTGCAGTCCGTATTGTCAGACTAAAATCCATTTGCTTATGGCTCTTTAGTCAATTATATATGCTAAATCCATTTGCTTATGGCTCTTTAGTCAAAATTCACTTGCTTCATTTTTTCATGGCTAAACTCACTTGTGATTCCGTAGTCTATGCTTGTGTAATGATTTGTATCATACCAAAATTCATTTGTTCATGGCATTTTTCGCCTAAGCATACCAAATCCATGGCTTTCATGCAAAAAACTCAGATGCCTATAGCTTATATTCTAAACTTGTAAAATTTCATGATGTAGAATAGTTTCTATACTTAAACATCTATATTTATAGTAAGTCACACTGTCATATAAGTTTCTAACATGAGCAGCACCATATCCAAAACACAGACAATTTCAGAAAATTGACAAACTATTCTTTTCTCATTAATCGGATAGTATCAATCTTTACATTATCAAAAATATATACATTTAAACCCAAATGAAAACAGAAAATAAAAGAAAAATAAAAAAAGGAATGTGGTGAATTTAATAAGAATTTGTTTATCCAAAGCCAATCAAACTGTTAGCTTTTGTTTCTTTTGTGCAGATTTGTCCTCTGAACAGCTACATTTGCGCTTTCGAGCTTGCAGTACCATGGGAGCATGTGTTAGAGGAGGAGACTCTATTAGCATCTCTCTGTGCAGTAAGCCGACATAGGAGTAGAAATCGTTGATGGTGATGTTCAAACGGAAGTTGATTCCAAATAGGAAGTGCTGTTCAAGAACGTTCATAAATCTGGTGGTGTTAATTCCTCCTATTCTCGCATAATAACCATTGCTGCAGTGTCTACCAACATCAAACCAAAAAAAAAAACAGAAATTAGTAATCCATGAAGTGTTTAAATGGAAAAGAGAGCCAAAGACTTAAAAAATTAAAATTCAGGATTTCTGGACAAAAAGAAAATAAAGGAGAAGATAAGTAAAAATTTCTGCTTTTCATATGAGCTTTTCTTTTTCCTTTTATTTTTTTATTTTTTACCTGAATTGCTGATTGTATTAGAGGGGTCAGAATATACATTGGCTTGAAAAACACAAGCACCAAAGAGAGACCAGCAAAGACATTTCAGGAGAAGAAGAAACAATAGGGAAAAAGGACCAAAAATAATAAATAAATAAACCAGAGCAATAGAAAGGACAAGGCAGCAGTTGAAAAGCAAAGGACTTCAGCTAAAAACCACGTAGAACATCAGAAAACAGCGGAACAGGGCATCTCCAGAACCATTGCAAAAGTCAAAACCAGAACTCTAGCTGACAGTGAAGGTGAAAGCCTTTTCAGTCAGTTGGAAAATGAAGTCTAGAAATCTATACAAGAGAGGACAGGGCGTCCAAGGCTTTTTAGTAATCCTCCTTGTATCAATTCATTTGAACTCACATTAAAACCAACTACAATTACTAACTACAGTTGCATTCACCAATGACTGCTCAACTTACTGTGAAACAAATAAAAAATGATGCATAAGAGGAATGGTAATGAAATTGTAAGCAGCTACAGAAAAACTGTGTAGAATTTATTGAAGAGTGGAATGAGGAGAAGCTATAGTGAACACTAAAATATATTTTACAATTCGTTTCAATCATGGAAGCATACATCAAAAACTTATGTAGAGTGGAAAAAGATTTTCCAGCAACTGATTAGTTGTAGAAGAAGAAACACATTCTAAGCTCAACAAAAGGACTAATCTCCAGCTGTCCTTTGTTGCATTATTAAAGAAAGAGATGGCATCATAAGAAAATACCCCCTAGCCCATGCAGTGCAAGAACTTAAAGGAAATCTGGTCCTGGTCCAACCAAAACCCTACCCAACACCAAGAAGAAGAAAAGAAGAAAAACCAGAAAATGAAAACACCAAGATAATGAGAAAATAGCAATTTCAGAATTTAAAATCTCTCATTCTGTCCGATTCAAACTCCAAAAAGGAAAAAAAATTGAACCCCAGAAACTGAATGTGCCAAGAGAACAAGAAAATAGCAATTTCAAGAATCTAATGTTTCTCATATCCATCGGCTGAAACAACAAAAAAAGAAAAAAACCCAGAAACTGAATAGGCCAAGAGAACAAGAAAATAGCAAGTTCAAGAATCTACTACTTACATGCCATCCATGAATTTGGCTGCAACCAAGATACTGGTGAGGAGGAGCCTATGAAAATTGAAGGAATTGATGGGGAACGGGGGGCGTTGGTGCTTGGAGAACCGATCAAGATAGATATAGGCAACCACAAAGCATGCAGGGCTGCAACTCGCATTCCTGACAATCCTCTCTAGGTAGCTCTGGATGGAGATGGTGGGACTTGTGATGACGTCAAAGGCTGAGATTCTCCCAGTCCCAATCGTTGTCCAGTAGTTGGATTCGGCAACCCTTTGCAGCTGAGATGAGAAGAATCTGATGAATTTATCTTTTGGATCCACACGAAAATTTCCCAAGAACGACATTGGATTGGAATTGCTCTCAACAGAAGATTGAAGACATAATGGTTCCATCATGGGTGACGGACGAAAGTGTATGGAGAAGCACTCACAAAAACGTAGAGAGAGGTTTCTAGTAAAATGAAACTGTGGCGAGAGGCTCTATATATAAACAGGAGATTGGCCGTTACTCGTTTGAATTTTTTTGATCTTTTACTGGTCCATCTGTCTTACGAAGGTGTGCTTGACACTGGTTGTTTGCTTGGCTGGTCAGGAGTCAGGACCAGGGTCGAAAAACTCCAGAAAACACTCTTGAGTTTGACTCTTGGCTCTACCCCTAATGGCCTAATCTGATTTTGACACGGGACCGAGTCATGTACAAGGGGTACTAAGTCGAGTAATCCCATCTTAATAAGTTGTTTGAATTTTGAACGGTATGATAAATAGCTCTAATTTTAAATAATAATTAATATTTATATTTAAGTAGTTATGCATCAGGTTCGGAGTAAGAAAATTCAAAGCGATGACTGAAATGTAATTTAAAACTTATATTTGATATTTTACAACCAAAATTTAGACCAACAAATTATGTGATATGCAATATTTTTTCTTATGCTTTCCTTACTTGCAGATATAAATTTATTAATTTGAATTGATTATTATGAATGCATGTAGATAAATGTATATTTATATTTTTTTAATTTTAAGTAGTAGATTTAATTTTTAAATACTTTTAAAGTTATTTATGAAAAAAGTCAATCTCCTAAGTATCTGCATTGACTCTATCTGAGTCAATTTTTTTACATTGGATGAGTCGAGTCGGAGTCACGGGTCTTCCAACCTTGATCAGGACTCAGGACTCAGGGTTGTGGTATGTGTGTGATCATCATATAAATAGGATTGTTGTGAATAAAGTCGATGGATTGTCTTTTCCTTGATTCTTTTGGTAGGAATACATACCAACTTCGAGTCTAGGTTTATTCAATGGGAATTTGGGGTGAAGCGGACTTCAAATCAAAAAACATATGGACCAAACCTACTTCTAATGCGACTCCACCATCTCTTATGTGGCATATTTAGACCTGTAAATCTAAGATAGGCTTTGAAGCACAATACATAAGAGCATAGTCACACCTTATGCAACTCTACCAACCCAGATGGTTTTACTCAGACGGGCAAATCTGAGGTAGGTTTCGAAGCATAACACATGGGAGCAGACCCACGCCTTATACAACTCCACTAACTCCGAGATGGAAAAAGATCTCCCCTTTTTATCTTCTTTTTTTTTCCATTTTTGATACAGGAGCAAACAAATCATTGAAGTGCTTGTTCGGCATTCGATTGCCCATTTTCGAGCTTACTTTAGATGGCCTTTGGTTGTGCATTGAGTGTATGACGAATCCATATCCCAGCTTTTAATGTGGACCGTGTGCAGGCGTAGAATTTGAGTTAGGAGTTGCAATATATTTTCAGCCTGTCAAAAGGCAAATAAGGATTTTTTTTTTGCTGTCAAAGGGTTCCCAACTCTTTGGACTGCTCCGGGCCCAGAGGGAAGCCGGGTAAACTCCCATATAGCCCCGATGTGGTGTGCATTTTCGAACCTACAATATCCGAGTACAAACCGTGGTCCTGGGCAAATAATTATTTAGTTAGCATAACCCTATGTCGTCAAAAACGACTAAATCAGGCACATGTCCTTCTAGAGATCATAAATTCCCTCTTTTGTACGTCAACCAACTTTCAACTTTCCAATGCATACCTCTTTAGTCGCTTGGAGATTTTGTTTCTAGTTATTTACTTATTATTTTGATATTTTGTGCTTCATGTTTTCATTTTCTTCTTGTGTACTTTTTTATTCTTTTTTTTATTATATATAATCCTAAGAAATTCCTACTTCATTTGGCCTGCTTGAACTTGCAGCCCTTCATCGGTTCGAAGTCGAAGCTTTGTCTAGCCTGCTTATTATATTCCGATGCGTGTGCTAGTGATGTGTTGCACATTTAAAATCTCTTGACCCATATCTTGTTCGTGTTTTATTATTAATTGTATCTTCTTTGGTGCCTTTGATGTGTTTTTCGCTGTTTAAGTGTTAGACATTTAGTTTGTAAGTTTCTATTTTGGTCCCTCTAAAATTTTTTATGTGTTTTGCCATGTTGTTTCCTTTCATAATGTTGATATATTTTCAATCGTTGATGTATTAAAATAAGGCTTTCAAATTGAAAGTTTTTAATTTACTCTCCCCATAAAATGAGAGTTTTGAAATATTTCCGACCAATGCCATTTGGGCCTTGGTCCTAAGAGTTTAAACAATCCAGAGATTTATGTTCTTTGAAAGATAATTTTTTTATTTTTCATCAATGATTTTCTTTATTTTATATTTAAGTGTTTGACCCTCGCCTTTTGTGTAAATTATGCAATTTCCTTTCTTCCTTTGGGCCCTAAGTCTCATTGTTTTGCGTTTTACTTCTTTAAATATAGTCTGTCTATGTTTTACTAGATGCGGTCTAAATTTTTTTTGCATCCTTGTTGCTTTGCATCGTGAGAGCCTTTAAGTGAATAGGTAATCTTGATGTTTAGACCCTGCCACTATTAGATGATCGTGTGGAAATAAACTACCTTTAGTTTTGGCGATTTCTATAGGTGTGTTCATGGGCAGGGCTCGGCCGGGCTAAGGCATATCCAGGCCCGGTCCCACTTTAGTAAAAGTGGCCCAGGCCCGACACAGGCCATAAAAGTCAGGCCGAAGCCCGCCCATGTAATCAATCGGCTGGGACGAACTAGGTTTTCCATCACTTTTGTGGGAACTAGAGCACTAATTAAATTAAATTATATGCATTTCTTACAAAAGCCGGGCCAGGCTATGGACTTTCTATCACCAAAATCCAAGCCCCGCCCAATTATTAATCGGGCCCTCATTACAAATCCAAGCCCAGCCCAAAGCGGGCTAGGCCCAGATTGGGCTCGGGCTAGCCTAGCCCATGAGCACCCTAGATTTCTATAGAACTACTGGAGTCGTAAGTGGAATAGCTGCGCAAACACCGGAAAGTTCTTCTACAATTGAGTCTCCAAAATATATTTCTAGAACTCTATGAATAGTCTCAATCGTTTCATGGATACTAATCGGATCAAACTCTATATGTTTGGATATATGGCCTTTTGGTTTGGGAATGAATTTACAACTTTGCTTGGATTTTTGTCTTTGTCCATAGCATACCATTCCAGAGATAAGTTTGATCTTAGCATTTGGAAGTCTGACGTTAGTGTCAAGATTTCATCTCTCAATATTTGTTCCCTTTTCAAAATCCTTATGAAAGCCCAACATGTCAATTTTGGATATTCTGATATTGGAAATAGATGAGGAAGGTGAAAGGTTGTCCAAGAACTTAGAGAGAAAAGAGACAGGTTGAAGGGTAATGTGGTCTGGCCAAAGAGATAGAAAGAGAAAGAAGTAGGGAGGGAGAGGGAGGTGTTCGTGAGGGATGTGAGAGAGATGAAGAGAGAAAGACAAAAGATGGGTCACAGTGACAAAGTTGGGATTTTCTTCTGGTGGAAGCAAGCGATAATCTTCTAACAGTAGCAGAGCAATATTTTTTTTCAATGGGGATTAATAAATTTGTTGAATTTGTTCTTATCATTTAAAAATAATTTTAGTTATTTCTTAAGGAACTTTTACTAATATTTATAGAAAAATCCTAATTTTGAAAATACTTAAATGTCTTGAAGGCACAATTTCTCAAAATTTTAGGGAAAATTAATGTATAAAAATAATAGGGTTCACTATAATGAATTCAATCCACTCAAGATAATCATTTACTCTTTCTTTGAGGATTTATAATTGTATCTTACTCTAATCAAAGTAGGACCTATACCGGATTAATCACATGTTAACCAATATTTTCATGATTAATTAATAAAAATATGTTGATTGGTTACTTGTGACCATTTAATGGGCCACGATGCTTATGGAAGGCATGGATAGTTGAAAATCCATTGATTGGTTACTTGTTAGCGTTTAATGGGCCGCAACATGCCAAAAAAAGGTGAAGAATCAAGGTGTTATATCGTTTGATGGCCTATTTTTTTAGTGGACTTTATATAGATTTTACTCAAATAAATGTAGGTCCCACAATAAGATTGAGCACATTATATTTGGAACGTATGCTTAAATATGGTAGGACCAACTCTAATTTGAATATAATGATGGATAACCAAGACGTAGGAGGAGAAATGTATTGAGCACATCATATTTGAAACGTAAGCTTAAAAATGGTGGGACCAACTCTAATTTGAATATATTGATGGATAACCAAGATGTAGGGGGAGAAATGTCTTTTATAAAGACTTTCATTTTAGAGAAAATGAATGATTTGCTCTATTAAACTCTCCTTATAATTTGTAGTTACCTCGTGGAAAGACAAAGCTGACCTTAAAACCATTTAGATTCTCTCCTTTTACAAAAGGAAAAAAACATATAAGGAGGTGCAAATATGTAATTGATCAAAACAATCTCTTGAAACCATGTATTCTCACGGATCAATAAAGTTGAGAGGGGGTAATTTTCCCTTCTCGACCTGCCCTCCCTCCGTCCCTAGTGGGTAAGATCTGTTGGAGAGGCGAGGGTGATGGTGCTTGGCCAGAGAGAGGCCGGTAGGGAGAGAGAAAAGAAAGATACCAGAGGGAACATACCTTGAGTGTTTGCCTTTTGGCGATTGCAGGAGAGGATGTGATGTCGGAAGAGAGTCGGGACTAAGAGTCCTCTTATGATCTTTATCCGAAACGCTAGAAAAATTTTATGTGCTAGCAAGTTGCACGAAAAGAAAAAGAAAAAAACACGAAATAAAATCTTTCTCGAATTCCTTCTCCGGTGGGACATGATTTTAGGGATCATTCCATGGGGGTAAAAATGAGGATTGCTCAATTATGCCTAACAAATAAGGTTTCGATGGTTTTATCCCATGGGAATCTAAGAACAATTCATTAGTCAAGGCCTTAATTTCACACACATGCACAAGGATTGATCCTTGCGTCCTCAAGTTATAGTATCACTACGAGACCAATAGCCTAACATTGCCCAAAAAAAGAAAAAAAATGATGGCACTTGATCACTGTTCTGTATGTGCATGCAATCCTCATCTTTTACCTGATCAAACTAACTTAGACTTGTAGATTAACAACTATTTGTCTTTCTAAATGTAAATTAACAACTTGGTAATAACTTTTAGATACCCAGTTATCAATCTTGGGGCATGTTTGGGGGCTTTACTAATGGAGTTAAGTGAAGTAAAGGTTATTTTGAGGAAATAATAAAATATGAGTGGGTTATGA
This sequence comes from Umbellularia californica, assembly GCA_028538565.1. Taxonomy (NCBI): domain Eukaryota; kingdom Viridiplantae; phylum Streptophyta; class Magnoliopsida; order Laurales; family Lauraceae; genus Umbellularia; species Umbellularia californica. Next base: position 45,345,532 of record JAPQWN010000004.1, read on the forward strand.
TAGTATTTTGTTTGTCGTTGTTTGTGATGGAATCTTTTTTACTTTTTTTTATTGAAAAGAGGAGTTTTTTTGTCTTTTAGTGGAGAAATGGGGTTACCTTTTTTTTTTTTTTTTGAAAAATATAGTGGGAAATTTGAACTAAAGTGTTTTGGTGGGATCTTTTTTTTATAAAATCGGGGCTTTAACTTACTTGATTCTAAGGGTAGAGTTGCCAAACAAGCCCCACTTGTTTGGGGGCTTTACTAATGGAGTTAAGTGAAGTAAAGGTTATTTTGAGGAAATAATAAAATATAAATGAGTTATGATGGTATTTTATTTTTAGTTGTTTATGATGGAATCTTTTTTACTTTTTTATTGAAAAGTGGAGTTTTTTTTGTCTTTTAGTAGATAAATGGGGTTATTTTTTGACTTTTTTTTTTAAATATGGTGGGAAATTTGAATTAAAATATTTTGGTGGGATTTTTTTTTATAGAAATTAGGGTTTTACGTTACTTGACTCTAAGAGGACCCCACACACCGCCCTTTTCCCACACTAAACAGGTCGCGATTGTCGAAATCCAGCTCGGATCCACTTCCATTCCACTCGCAAACCCAAAACCCAAAGGGTGATTCTATATGCACCCACAAACATTGCTGAGCACACCTACTTGCTAAACCCACCACATGGTATGTTTTTTTTTTAAAAGAGTTTGCTGAGCCCACCCACCATACTTCCCAAAGTACCCACGAGTCTTCCTCCTCCAAAATTCCCTTTCGTCGACGGTTTTGAAAATTCAAAGAGACACCAGCGTCGAGAACTTCACCACTGTGGAAGTCGTTCTCCTCCAACGCTATCCACTGCCAGCGCCTCTTCTTTTTCCTCTTCCTGTTCATACGACGCTCAAAGAAGGTGAGCTCTTATTCTTCTTTATCTTCTTCTTGTTCATAGGTTTATCATTTTCACATTCCTTTTAGGTCATAATTTTTTTGACTCAGAGATTACAAACGTTGCAATAGGGTCATAATTTCTTCTTCTTCTTCTTTTTCTCATCCGAAGTGCATAATCTCCGTGCATTTTGAAAAAAAAAAAAACGATGCATTCATTTTGATCGATGTGCTTGGTATCGCAAATTCGTGCACGGGGTTTATGCACATCATATGTTCACCGTGTAATAGACTTTTTCACGAAATGTACACCGTGCAGAACACTTCTGCACGGCATACATATGCTGTGCAAATGAATTCTGCACGGCAAATGTATACTGTGCAGAACAAATATGCACTGCATACATATGCTAGGCACATGAATTCTGCAAGGAAAAAATATGCCGTGAAGAAATTTTTTGCACAGTTAACATGTGCCGTGCAGAAGCATTTTGCACATTACATTTGTGCTGAGCAGCACAAGAAAACTTGATTTCTTTAGGGGAAATTCTATATGCATCCCTTAAAGTGCTGAGCACACCCACATCCCTTTATGAACGGTGATTTTAAAAAAATCACCGTTCATAAAGGGATGTGGGTGTGCTCAGCATAATGGGAGGGTGCATATAGAATTTCTTTTTCTGCTGTTATGCTTTTTCCTTTTATTGATTTTTATTTTTAACAGATTGGAAGAAATGCTAAGAAGACCAGCTCACTGTATTGGTGGCATCTTACATCCGACGGGTGGACGTGCGAGTAGTTCTAGCGAGCCATCGAGAGTGCGGATGAAGATTGGCGTTGCTAGACCTCTTCGCCGAGGTGTGCATGCTAGTACTTCCACCGCCGGCCGTCAACGGCCAACGGTGTCGAACGAATATGCAAATTGCAGCATGATCCACTACCCGAGCCGGTTGACGAGCATATAGAGAGCTCTCCAGAGGATGATTCCTCAGAGGATGAGGTAGGTCCGTCTAGTCCTCCACAGTCGTCTAGTCCTCCTATGGCGGCAGTAGGGGAGGATGATTCATTAGACGAGCAGGCACAGCCATCTAGTCCTCCTGCAGCGGCAGCAGGGGAAGGTCCTATTCCCGACGGTCCGGTCGACCTATCCGTCCTTGTAAGTGTTAGGACGCACGTGGCCATATCCATATGGAACGGGGAGGTACACATTCATTATTTTAATATTTTAAGTAATTGTTTTTCAAATAAGGTGTTTCATAGTCTATAATAACATATGTCAATAAAGATTTATACTTGTAATGTGCAGGAACGTGGCCCGCTCAAATATATCAGTCATTGGCATCAGCCGAAGGATTGATACATACCTCTGCCTGGAGATGAGGCTGATCTTCATGTACCTCGGTTTTGCGCTACTATAGAAGAGTCTGGGTTGGCAGACTTGAGGCGTTTCAACTACCGATATATCTCCTGCACCTTGGTTTCGAGCTTTATAGAGAGATGGTAGCTCGAGACCAATACCTTCCACATGCCATTTTGGGAGATGACGATCACCTTAGATGATGTGAGTACTCTCATCGGCATCCCAGTTACGGGACTTCCTGTTAACGCATCGACGAGTTTGGGATTTACTCGAGCGTGGACTGGGCGTGGATAGGGCATCTGCGGCAAAAGAGTTGAGCCTGGCACGGGGTGGGGTAGTGAGGATGGGGTGGATTAAATGGGTGTGCGGTGATGTGACTCTTGCGTCGTCGGTTGAGGAGGTAGAGTGTGCAGCCAGAGGCTATCTTCTTCATTTGTTGGGCTACACACTATTCACTAACAAGTCCGCGACTCAAGTCCCAGTCTACTACCTATCTTTACTGATGGACCTGCCACGGGTCCGTCATTATGCTTAGGGAGCTGCCACACTGGCGTATATGTATCGCCAGTTGGGGATCGCGACGAGGGCAGGTGTGAGGTGTGAGACAGATTGCTGGATATCTGACATTGCTCACGGTAAGACCCCAGTACATTTTATATATACATATACATGTTCCATCATAATTGATCATTTAGATTGTATAATTAATAATTTTTGTCATTTGCAGTCTTGGGAGTACGAGCACTTCCCATTCGCACGTTCTCCTGCACAATGGGGATACACTGCAGGGATGCCTCTCGCGAGCAGCTGGAATCCTAGTCAGGATTCGGGAAATACGAGAGAAAATTTACAGCTGTTGCGGGAGAGGTTGAATGCCCTACACCTGTGTGAGGTGAGCACCCAATAGAGTCCTTGACATATATTTTACATTTTTGCCAAGGAACACGTTTTATTATATTAATAACCTGTTTATTTTACATGCGACAGGTTGCGTGGGATCCGTATGCTAGTGCCAGGGCTCAACATCCATTACAGCAGATATCTTTCTTCTGTGGTTGCTTGAGATCCCTAGATGTCATTGAACCCTTCCACCCACACAGGGTTATTTGATAGTTTGGCTACGTATAGACCATCCAACCCGCACTGTTCGCCCCCATTCGTGCATCTCGGGGAACTACTGCTGGTAAATACAAGGTCTCCTATTCGTTTCTCGACCAATACTGGGTTACTTGGGAGGACCATATATTATCTTTGGCGCACCGTGGCCATCGTGCACAGCATGCATGGGAGTGTTCACCGGACTACCTCGAGTGGTATACTAGGATTTCACACCTTTGTATACAGAACCTCGACCGCCATTCCCACTATGGCCCTAGTGAGGGTAGAGATGACCCGACTCCAAAAACGGTGAGGGCATTTTAAACTATCTTATTCCACACATTGATGCATATATTCTTTCAAACAATCTTCGACACATTGACACATTATATTGTTTCTTATAAATCCTTTGAGCGAAGGACCATATTCGTGCCACCCTTGCGCGAACGAAGGAGCCAGCTGATTTCTATTATCAGGCACGGCAGACTACCCTTGAGATTTTGGATGGCTTGCCGGTGACGTACCGCCGACGTTCGCAATAGTGATGATAGGAGGGCTTTTGGATTGGCCACACTAATTTTTTGATGAGATGTATAAGAAATTTCATAAAGGAATATCTTTTTCTTTGGTTCATGTGTATTCTGAGAATTTATATCTACTACGTACAAACTTTAATGTGTCAATTGAAGAATTTTGTCCTTGTGTATGAACTTTTATGATTTTTAACTTCTTATATGAAATGGTTGATTCCTTTATTTTTTTTATGAACATCTACCAGTTCTTCCAAAATGGGAGACATGTCCACCAACCTACAGCACAACACGGCCAAAACATTCTACGCATATTCATTATGCTCGGCAATTGTTGGTTGTGCTGAATTACAAGTGCCATATGCAATACATTTTTTATTGGCGACAGTTTGGCCGGGCAGTATGCAATCGAGCAGGGGTCTTAAAGAATAAACACACAACATAATAACATAAAAGATTGCTTCCATTTCAACAACAAGTATTAAATTTGTTTACATCAAGTTGAGAGTAAAAGAATTTAATCGCTGTCAAGATTAACCAACTCCTGTGTTGCGACATTGTCTCCAATTATTTCTTTGAATCGCTCGATGCTCTGATCAGATGGTAGTCGCCATCCATCTACATTGCGGTGGTGGTGTCTATGCCAATTTGTAGCAATGGGAGGCATGGGAGCCCCGGGTGTCGTGAAGACCTGCACAAAATGGTTTCCATTTACGAAACCAATCGCGATAACTTTGCGATAACAAGGTGGAATCGGGGATGATCTCAAAGGCAAAAAAGTAAGGCACTGTTGCTAGGGATGAAAGTGGGTCGGGCCGAGCAGGGCTTTGACAGGCCCTAGGCTCGGCCCTAGTATTTTTCAGTAGGCCCTAGCCTGGCCCGAGCTCTGGAGGGCCTAAAAAATCCTGGCTCGGGCTCGGCTCTTATTAAGTAGAGACCGGCCCTTTGAGCCTGACTTGATTGAGGCCCTAGGCTCGGCTTGTGAGCCTGGCCCGTTTTATAATGATATAGTACTAGTTGAAAGAAAATATTTTCAGGAAAAACTATCCTGTAGGAATTCAAAGAAATCTGCAAGTGTAAATCAGAACAAAAAATGGTCCAATGCATGCATTCATCCCATATTCCCATTCCCATAATTTGGATTGCAACAATAAAATTAACTAAAATAAGAAAGACTCCATAAAGCCAAAGGGAGCCTAGTTCCAACACTCTATAATAGTTCAATGTTAATGTAGATGAGCATTATCAAACTTCAACAATAATACAAATAAAATTAAACTCCAATACCATCATAAAATAAAATAAAATATTCGGCTAGCATCATAAAATAAAGTCTCCAGCATCACCTATAACAACAACAATAGAGCATTGTTGATAAATAATAATAAAAACAAAGGAAAGGTTGTTCCAGAGTTACAAAACTTAAAAAAATGCCTTCCAGACCATTAATATACTTGCATCCTCATGGCAATTTTAAAAAAAAACTTTTATGACAATTTTAGAACAAATTATTCGCTCCTTTCTTCTTTTTACACATGAATAAAAAGAAACATCCATAAAATTTAGCTTATGGGATTTTGAAACTAAATAAGAATTTATTAGATATAGTCAATGAAATTTAATATTCACCTTGCGTGATTTCTTCTTTATGCTATGTAGATTTTTTACCCAATCACCTCCACACATCAAAGCTTCAACGGTATGCGGATCTAAATTAGCACGATAGGTGTCAATGACTCTACTACCTGCACTGAATGTAGCCTCTGAAGCAACTGTTGTGTTGCGAATAGCTAGAATATCTGAAGCCATTTTGGACAAATATACGAAATTTTTGGCAATTCGACCACCACCAACCTAAAGCACTCCATTTCCCTTTTTCTTCTTGAGAACATCTGTAAACAGCTTCTCTTAGGTAAACATCCAAATCAGATTTTACAGGAGGAACATTTTCAGTCATGTCTACAAACTCATCAAACTTGGACCATCTAGAATTCATATCAATGGTAGAACTAGAACCAACATCCTCTCTCTGGAATTTTGAAATCCTTTGACCACTACCTCCTTCGTTGGTTGAAGCATCACTAGCTGCATACTCTTCATACATCTCATATAGAGCTCCACAAACCTTCTCAATATTGTATATCACTTCGGACTTCTCATAAACCAATGGAAAACATAATTCAATCAACTTCATTTTGCAGCGTGGATCTAAGACAGCAGCAATTGATATCAATAAATTGCACTCACCCTAATACTTTTCAAATTTCAAATTCATTTTCCCAACCATAGCATTGATGTATATGTTGTTATCCATTGCTCTCTTTGTCAAAATTTCTTTCACTCGATACATCTCAGAAATAAATAAATTTGAAGTTGGGTATTCACTTCTCGATATGAGATTAGTGATTGTATTGAACACAGATAATATTTAACACACATTCTCAACTCTGGACCATTCTTCCTCTATTGGTAAATTATGATAAAGAGGTTCCCTCTCTTTAAAAATAAAAAATGCACCCTTAAACTTCAACGCAAGTGGCAACATCTCAAAAGTTGAGTTCCAACGTGTTGAAACATCCAAAATTAGCTTCCTAGCAGGTAATTGCAACTGTTTAACTATTTCACTAAACTTCACAAATCGTGCTTCAGAATTTTTCAAAAATTTGACACTCTCCCTTATATTGTAAATCACATCATCAATAGCACCAATTCCATCTTGCACTAAAAGATTCAGAATGTGTGCACAACAGTGAACATGAAATAATTTCCCATCAAGTACCAATTTCTTATTTCTTAAAAATGTGTTCTTCAATGTTCTAATAGCCACATAAGCATTATCAACAGACAAAGAATAAACTTTGTTTTCAATCCCCCACTCAGTCATGCATTTGAAGAGAGCATCAGCAATATCAACACCACCTCATGGAGGTGGTATATTCACAAAGTTAAGTACCCTTTTCTACAATTTCCAATTAGCATCAACAAAGTGCCCTATAACAACCATGTATTCTATTTGATGACAAGACTTCCACATGTCAGTTGTCAAACTGATTTTGCTAACATTTTTAAGCAATGACTTCAACTTCTTTTTTTCTTTCTCATATTCTTTCATGCAATCATCTTGTGCAGTGATACGAGAATATGGTTTATACTCTGGATTACAATTCTTCATGATAAGATTGAATCCCTCTTGCTCTACTATAGAGAATGGATGCTCATGCATAAGAATAAAATGCGCAATACTAACTCTGTCCTTCTCATAATCATACTTAAAAGCAAGAGAAGATGGCTCAGTAGTGATTTTACCTGATTTAAAGTTCAATATCTTTTGAGACCTTTGACTTATCTTTCTTCTTACACACATATTTAAATGTCTCCTGAAGTGAGAAGTAGTGCCACCACTGATTTGAAGTTCTGCCTTGCAATGTATACACTTCACTTTATTTGTTCCTTTTATCTCTTCAACCTCATTCCATATCGTGGATGTTCTTCTCTTCCTTTTCTTATCCATCTGTAGACTTTCTTCATTTTCTTCATCTACTCCACCTTTATCTTTCTCCTCATCTATCCCCTCATCTTCAATTTCCTCTTTTTCTTCCTCTTGATGTTTCTCTTGCTCTTGATCCACATCCATAGCCACAGGATTAACTGCTGGGGAAATCACACCAGAAACTTCCATCACAAGATTTGACACTTAATTCCATCACAAAAGTTTACACAGAACATATTCTTACACAGAATATTCCTACATTCATTCCATCTCACAGTAACAAAGAAAATCATAAGTTCATACATCCATTTCATCTCATAATAAAAATGAATCATAAGTTCATATATTCATTTCATCCCACAATTTCAACCAAAAAAAAAAAACCCAAAGAGTTCTTACATTCATTACACAATCCCCCACTCCATAATTTCAAAAAGAAAAAAGAAAGCTACAAAAGTGACGACAAAAGTCTCACCAAATTTCAAAGATGAAAGGAGTAGTAACTGTTTGTTGCAACTGGAACAATTTCAAAACCCATACTTTGTTACTTCGTAAAGCTATAGACCTAAGTTGAGTAAGGTAAAAAGGACACAAATAGTAATAGTCATATTCTACTCTGCTTTTGGCTAAGCTCACCCCTCCCCTAACCTTGCAGACTTTGATGAACATAACTATCTAGCTGTGCAATGGTACAAATGAGAGCTCCCTTGCATCACTAGTCAGCACATCCAAGCACACAAGATTTTATATTTTCTAGTTTGGGTTCCTTGCTGTTACAACATTTGTCTGTGGATTATGGAAAGAAATCAAAGCTTGGGTTCACCATTTATCCTTCTCCACAAGTAGATTACATCAGCTGCAGTCTTTTATCTTTGGTTAATGTTAAAACTATAAAGACCTTTATTTTCAAAATGTGCATATAAAACAAGGCAGAGTTTAGAAAATATAGAATCTTCCTTCATGTTGCTTTTTTCTGTAATCAGTGGTTTCTTAGATGGTCAATAAGTAATTAGGTTAAAATTGTTCATTGACCATGTCCTTTTTATTCCATATATTAAGTTCCAGTTTTCTTTTCTTCTGTGTATTGCATGTGCTCATTATTTATGTCTGGGAGAGTCTGCAGTTTGTTTGCTAAATCTCGTTATTTATAATAATATTGCCCATACATTTGTTTTATGTTGTAAAATCTAATTTATATCTATGCAATCATCCTTAATTGCAGGTTTCTATAGCAGTTGTGGAGCCTTACAACAGTGTGCTTTCTACCCATTCCCTTCTTGAGCACACAAATGTTGTGGTTCTTTTGGACAATGAAGCCATTTATGATATCTGCCGTCGATCTCTAGATATCGAGAGACCAACATACACCAACTTGAATAGGTTGATATCTCAGAAAAAAAGAGAAACCATTCAAACCAACCGACATAAGCCAAACCCTAAAATAAAATAACCAAATAAAAAAAATCCACAAAAGAGAAAAACCCAAATGATAAAATGCACCAAAGAAAAGGCTCCAACTCACAAAATCAAACCCAAGTTCGCCAATACCATGGCTGTCAATCCTCTGGACATGCAAGAAAAAAAAAAACCCTCCAAACCCAATAACACAAATGAAGAGAGGAATAGAGAGAGAAAGCAAGAAAATCACAGATATCAAAACCAAAAGAGCACATTAGGAGAGAAGTACCTTGTGGCTCTTAATAGAGGAATGGAGAAGAGTGGAGGAAGGAAGAAGACACGCTGCTAGGGTTTCTGCAAATGGACCGAGAGCATTCTTTGCTACAAAAGAGAGGTGTGGGTAAACTTGTAACATTTATGTATAAATATATGTAGGCCCTAGGGCTCACGAGCCGGGCTTCATCAAGCACGAGCTCGGCCCGTTTAAGCAAACAGGCCTCCTACTAGGCCCTAGCTTGGCTCTTTTGTCTTTTGAGCCGAGCTCGGGCCGAGCCTATAACGGCCCGCGGACGGCCCGACCCACTTTCACCCCTAACTGCTGCACATAAAGACGGACCAATACAACGTTATAATATGAAGATATCAAGTAACCCATGTCTGGCATTGTCATCCAACGATCAAATGAATGCCAAGGCATAATACAGCTCCCCAACCTTATCCTCTCCTCCATATACCAATGAATAATAATTTTGATACCTCTGCAGTTCATTGCTCAAATCCAATTTAACCTGCATCCAACTATCCTCGCCCATGCTCAGAAGACCAGCTATGGCTCTGAATCTACAGTTACCATCGGCTTCAACATCCTTAACAGTCTCGATATAGGATCCTAAAGACTTAGGAAGCAAATACTCTAACGTGCATGATCGGGTGTGACAAACACTTAGTTTCTCCTTCTTCTTCGTTACATCTAGACTATTGGATCTAGCTAGAACGTTGTCTTCGATCGAGAGTGCATACTCGAAAGCAGATGGCTCCCGACGCGTAGACCAATCCAACTTTTTCTTTTTCGAGGATGAACGACTGCGAGTATTCAATTTAACATCTGGATTAAGAAAAGAAGTAGACGAAGGACTCCCCAATTCTTTAAGTTTTTTCAATATTTGTATTTTACCAGCCTGATCGATACTCATGAATTTCCTATTTATCAACTCGAACTCGGAAGTTGTGGTCAATTATGGGGCTACATTCACCTTAGTGGAGTCTAAATAGAGCTTCCTCCAGTAGTGATGGACACAACTCAATAGTATTTGAGTGCCTTCCCTTATGTATTTGGCAATTTCGTGTGCACATGGTAACCAATGAGTCCGTCGAATTACGCACCCACATGCCGCCGAATCTAGACCAATATCACCAGCTCTTATGACTCATTCAGAATTATATCCATAACACTCCTTGATATAAATCATCTCAACTCATGAAAACAGTGCCGGTTTGAACTTACGTTGCACGGTGTTCATGCTCTTTTCAAAAGAAGCATTTATCTCCGTAAAGAGCAACTCGAGCAAGGTATGGATAACTTGCCAGGATGCATCAAAGCTACAGTTCGATGTGCCAATATGTCTCTTCAATTTTGCATGTACACTCTCAGCCCTGTTCGTAGTCACATTCCCAAAGTGCATATGCCGATCCTTCCAAACAGCCACAAATTGTTCTTTGTGATTTTTCAACCACGAGTTCTTCACATAATCAACAGTGTGTGGATACCCACAGTAATTCAGGTCCAATGCACTTAGAAGTTGAATGTAGTCATTTTCAGTGGGAGAGACTACCAACATGTTCTAATAAGAGATAAATGCATCCCATCTGTCGTTGGTCTCAAAATACTTCTTACAATTTGCCAAGATGTTCTTAGAAATATGCCACCTGCATAATAAGTTTACCGTATTCGGAAAAACAACATTTATTGCATTGATCAGTGCTAACTCTTTGTCGGTGACAATCACACGGGGCAGAATGCATCCATCCATTAATTCCTTAAGCCTCTTCAAAGCCCATCTATGATTGGCCTCCCTCTCTGATTGAAGGCACACAAAAGCAACGGAGAAAGTCAGCTGAGTAGATGTGACACCTACAATCTCAAGCAATGGAAGCTGATATCTATTAGTCTTGTACGTGGAATCCGTTATCAACACTTCTGGAAATGCATGTAATAATTGAATAGATGATGGATGTGCACAGAATAGGTCCATCATAGCATCTGTAGCGTCGTTGCTAGTGTGATACTCAATGTAGTTGTTCTGCTCCAAATGCATCATAAGTTGTTGCATCTGTAATCGACCGGCCATCTCAGTCACCCTCCACTTCTGACGAGCATTGTAGATACTCGTCATCGTAATAGCGTTGTGCACGTCCCTTTCCTGCAATGTTCGAAGGATGTTCCTCGACTTCACCAAACTCTTAGACATATAAATAAAAACATTGATTTCTTCCCATAAAGCCTCCCAACAAACGAGTGCCCCTCGAGATGTCGTGCGTTTGGATGATTGTGCAACCCACAAACCACTGTAAACATCCAATCATCGTCATTTGCTAACTTTCGACCCTTCAAATCAAAAGGGCAACTACACTTCTTCGTTCTCGTTGCTTTATTAGGATTTCCCTTTTTGGTGACCTTCGATGGACCCTTCTAACTTCCACTTCTCTCACTAAATAAAACTATTATCGGCTTCCTACCATCTCCACCAGCATCTGAAGTTTTGATTACAATCGCCAACCAATGTTTCTTTCCAACTTCCCTTGTCCATTGGATTAGGTCATCTCGGCTTCTGTATTGTGTTAGTGGTGAAGACATTAGTAAAATCCAAAGAGCACTCATTGACACCAATTGACTCAATCTCCTGAAAATATGATTGCTAAATCTTAGTACATCAATGCACGAGCCTATACAGCCGTGCAATATAATAATATACGGTATATATATGTTGTTCTTGTAAAATAGGTTCGGTGTACTATTGCTGTGCAATAAATTTTTGCACGGCATAATTCTGCCGTGCAAAATTAATATGTTTGATGGTATTCCGCCATGCAATATTCATTTGCACGGCTTTGAAATACCGAACACGACGCGAGAATATTAATTACATGGCTGGAAATGAAGTCAAAATGTATAGGGTGATTCTAAACGCACCCACTCGTTTTGCTGTACCCACCCACATTCTGAACCCACCCACCATCTGTTTATATTGAAATAAAGTTTGCTGAGCCCACCCACCTTATTTCCCAAAGTGCCCACGATTTCCTCCTCCAACGTTCCCTCTTGTGCAACAGTGAAGACGAAGGTTGAAGATGAAGGTTGAAGACGAAGAGTTCGAAGGTTGAAAACGACAGCACACTACGCCCCTCTCGTCAACGGTTTGAACAGTGAAGACGAAGGTTGAAGACGACAGCAGCACGCCCTTCTCGTCGACGATTTGAAGGTTGAAGACGACCACAGCACGCTTTTTCTTGACTGGGTGGAAGTCTTTCTCCTCTAAAAAGCTCCACTGCCGAGCGCCTCTTCTTCTTTACAAATTTTCACATTCTTTTTAAGTCGTAGATTACAAATGTTTGCATTAGGGTTGTAATTTCGTCTTCTTCTTCTCTTTCTCATCCGGTGCATAATCTCTGTGCATTTTGAAAAGAAAAGAAAAACGATGCATTCATCTTGATATGCTCGGTATCGCAGGTTCGTGCACGGGGTTTATGCACGGCAGATGTTCTCCGTGCGTAACATTTCTGCATGGCATACATATGTTGTGCAAATAAATTTTGCACAGCAAATATCAGCCGTGCAGAACACTTTTGCACGGCATACATATGCTGTGCAAAATTCATTTGCACGGCAAATGTATGCCGTGCAGAACATATATGCACGACATATATGTGTTGGGCACATGAATGCTACATGGAAAAAATATGCCGTGCAGAAATTTTTTGCACAATTTACATGTGTCATGCAGAATTCATTTGCACAGTATAGTTGTTCCGAGCAGCACAAGAAAACTTGATTTCTTCTGGAGAAATTCAATATGTATCCCTTAAAGTGCTGAGCACACACACATCCCTTTATGAACAGTAATTTTTAGCGAGTTGTTCATAAAGGGATGTGGGTGTGCTCAGCATAATGGGAGGGTGCATAGCATATAGAATTTCTCTTTCTTATGTAACGCTTTTTCCTCTTATTGATTTTTGTTTTTAACAGGTTTGAATAAATGCCTAGAAGAGCAGCTCGAAGTATTGGTGGCACTTCACATTCGACGGGAGGATATGCTAGTACTTCTAGCGAGCCAGCGAGAGTGCGGACTAAGATTGGCGTTGCAAGACCTCCTCGTCGAGGTGTGCATGCTAGTACTTCGACTGGCGTCCGTCAATGGCCAACGGCGTCTGAACAAAGACGCAAATTGCCGCAGGATCCACTGCCCGATCTGGTCGACGAGCATGACCCAAGCTCTACAGAGGATGATTCCTCAGAGGATGAGGCAAGGTCGTCTAGTCCTCCACTGCCGTCTAGTCCTCGGCAGCAGCAAGGGAGGATGATTTCTCAGATGAGGAGGCACAACCATCCAGTCCTCCTGCAGCGGCAACAGGTGAAGAGCATATCCCCGGTGGTCCGGCCGACCTATCCGTCCTTGTGAGTGTTAGGACGCACGTGACCATATCCATATGGGACAGGGAGCTACACGTTCATTCTTACAATGTTTTAAGTAATTGTTTTTCAAATAAGGTGTTTCATGGTCTATATAACATATGTTAATGAAGATTTGTACTTGTAATGTGCAGGAACGTGGCCCGCTCAAATGTATCTGTCATTGGCGTCGGCTGAAGGACTAGTACATATATCTGCTTGGAGATGGTGCTGATCTTCATGTGCCTCGGTTTCACGCTATCATAGAAGAGTCTGGATTGGCAGACTTGAGGCGTTTCAGCTACTGATATATCTCATGCCCCTTGGTTTCGAGCTTTGTGGAGAGATGGCAGCCCGAGACCAATACCTTCCACATGCCGTTTGGGGAGATGACGATCACCTTAGATGACGTGGCTGCTCTCCTCGGCATCCCAGTTACGAGACTTCCTGTCCACGCATCTATTAGTATGGCATTTACCGAGCAAGTAGATCTACTTGAGTGTGGACTAGGCGTGGATAGGGCATATGCCGCAGCAGAGTTGAGCTTGGCACGGGGTGGGGTAGTGAGGATGGGATGAATCCGAAGGGTGTGCGGCGATGTGACTCCTGCGTCGTCAGTAGAGGAGGTAGAGTGTGCAGCCAGAGGCTATCTTCTTTATTTGTTAGGCTGCACACTATTCGCTGAGAAGTCCACCACTCGAGTCCCAGTGTACTACCTATCTTTGCTGATGGACCTACCACGGGTCCGTCATTATGCATGGGGGGCTGGTGCACTGGCGTATCTGTATCGGCAGTTGGGGACCGCCACGAGGGCAGATGTGCAACAGATTGCTGGATATCTGACACTGCTGGCGGTAAGACCTTAGAATTTTATTATATACATATAAGTGTTTCATCATAATTGATCTTTTAGATTGTATAATTAATAAATTTTGTCATTTGCAGTCCTGGGTGTACAAGCACTTTCCATTTGCCCGTCCTCCTGCACAGTGGGGATACACTGTAGGGATGCCTCTTGCAAGCCGTTGGAATCCTAGTCAGGATTCCGGAAATGCGAGAGAAAACATACAGCTGCAGCAGGAGAGGTTGGATGCCCTTCACCCGAGCGAGGTGAGCACTGAATAGAGTCCTTCACATATATTTTACGTTTTTTTACATATATATTACATTTTTCGTACACTAACATGTGTTATTATATTAATGACTTGATTCATTTACATGCGACAGGTCAGTTGGGATCTGTATGCTAGTGCCGAGGCTCAGCATCCATTTCAGCAGATATTTTTTTTTTTGGTTGCTTGAGAGCCCTAGATGTCATTGAACCCAACCACCCACACAGGATTCTTCGACAATTTGGCTACGTACAGACCATCCCACCCGCACCGCTCGCCCCCATTCGTGCAACTCGGGGAACTACTGCTGGTAAATACAAGGTCTCTTATATGTGTATTGACCAGTACTGGGTTACATGGGAGGACCATGTATTATCTTTGGCGCACCGTGGCTATCGAGCACAGCATGCATGGGAGTGTTCCCCGAACTACCTCGAGTGGTACACTAGGATATCACACCCTCGTCTACAGAACCTCGCTCGCCATTTCCACTATGACCCTAATGAGGGGAGAGATGATCCGACTCCAAGAACGGTGAGGGCAATGTAAATACAATTATTCCAAACAATCTTTGCATCTATTCTTTCAAACTATCTTTGACACATTGTATTGTTTCTTATAGATCCTTCGGGCGAAGGACCATATCCGTGTGACGCTTGCTCAAACGGATGAGCTAGCCGATTTCTATTACCGGGCATTGCAGACTTCCCTAGAGATTTTAGATGGCATACCGGTGACGTACTGCCGACGTGCGCAGCAGTGATGATAGGCGGGCTTTTGTATTTGTGAAACTAATTTTTTTGATGAAATGTATAAGTAATTTCATGAAGGAATATCTTTTTCTTGGGTTCATGTGTATCTCGAGCTCGTATATGTACTACAAACTTTAATGTGTCAATTGAAGTAATTTTACTCTTGTGTATGAACTTTTATGATTTTTAACTTCTTATATAAAATGGTTGATTCCTTTTGTTTTTTTTTATGAACATCTACCTGCATCTTCAAAATGGGATACAACATGTCCATCAACCTATAGCACTGCATGGCCAAAACAATCCGTGCATATAAATTCTGCTTGGCCAACATGTACCATGCAGATGCATTCTGCTCGGCCAACATGGTCCATGCTTTTGCATTCTGCTCGGCCAACATGTACCATGCATATGCATTTTACTTGGCCAACATGTTCAATGCATATGCATTCTGCTCGGCCAACATGTACCATGCAGATGCATTTTGCTCGGCCAACATGTTCCATGTATATGCATTATGCTCGGCCAACATGTACCATGCAGATGCATTTTGCTC
This sequence comes from Umbellularia californica, assembly GCA_028538565.1. Classification (NCBI taxonomy): domain Eukaryota; kingdom Viridiplantae; phylum Streptophyta; class Magnoliopsida; order Laurales; family Lauraceae; genus Umbellularia; species Umbellularia californica. The sequence continues at coordinate 45,361,358 of JAPQWN010000004.1, forward strand.
GGCTGACATGTTCCATGTATATGCATTCTGCTCGGCCAACATGTACCATGCAGATGCATTTTGCTCGGCCAACATGTTCCATGCATATGCATTATGCTTGGCCAACATATACCATGCAGATACAAATTATTTCTTTAAACAAATAATAAACAAACAACATAATAGCATAAAAGGTTGCTTGCATTTCAACATCCTGTATTAAATTTGTTTACATCAAGTTGAAAGTACAAGAAATCAATCACTGTCAAGATGAACCGACTCCTGTGTGGCGACACTGTCTCCAATTATTTCTTTGAATCGCTCTATGCTCTGAGCATATGGTAGTTGCCATCCGTCTGCATTAGGGTGGTGGTGTCTGTACCAATTTGTAGCAATGGGAGGCATGGGAGCACCGGGTGTCATGAAGACCTGAACAAAATGGTTACCATTGACGAAACCAATCGCGATAACTTTGTGATAACAAGTTGGAATCGGGGATGATCTCAAAGGCAGGAAAGTAAGGCACTGCTGCACGGAAAAGTGGACCAATACAACATTATAATATGAAGATATCAGGTGACCCATGTCTGGCATTGTCATCCAACTATCAAATGAAAGATGGCTATCATAGTACGCCAAGGCATAATACAGCTCCACAACCCGATCATCTCCTCCATATACCAATGAATAATAATTTTTATACCTCTGTTGTTCATTGCTCAAATCCAGTCTAACCTGCATCCAACATCCTCACCCATGCAAAGAAGGTCAGCTATTGCTCTGAATCCACAATTACCATCTGCTTCAACATCCTTAACAGTCTCGATATAGGGTCTTAAAGACTTAGGAAGCAAATGCTCTAACGTGCATGATCAATTGCGACGAACACTGAGTTTCTCCTTTCTATTCATTACATCTAGACTGTTGGATCTAGCTGGAACGCTATCTTCGATCGAGAGTGCATACTCGAAAGCAGATGGCTCCCGACGCGTAGACCAATCCAACCTTTTCTTTTTCAAGGATGAACGACCCCGGGCATTCAATTTAACATCCGGCTCAAGAAGAGAAGTAGATGAAGGACACCCCAATTCTCTGAGTTTTTTCAATATTTGTATTTTACCAGCCTGATCGGTACTTTGAAATTTCCTATTGATCAACTCGAACTCGGAAGTTGTGGTCAACTTGGGGGCTTCATTCACCTTAGTGGAGTCTAAATTGAGCTTCCTCCAGTACTGATGGACACAACTTAGTGGTATTTGAGTGCCTTCCCTTATGTATTCGGCAATTTCGTGTGCACATGGTAACCCATGGGTTCGTCGAATTACGCACCTACATGCCGCCGAATCAAGACCAATATAACCAGCTCTTATCGACTCATTCAGAACTATATCCATAGCATTCCTTGATTTAAATCCTCTCAACTCACGTAATAGTACCGGTTTGAACTTATGTTGTACGATGTTCATGCTCTTTTCAAATGAAGCCTTTATTTCCGTAAAGAGAAACTCGAGCAATGCATGGATAACCTGCCAGGACGCATCAAAGCTACAGTTCGATGTGCCAAAGTGTCTCTTTAATTTTGCATGTGCGCTCTCAGCCCTGTTCGTAGTCACGTTTCCGAAGTGCATATGCCGATCCGTCCAAGTAGCTACAAATTGTTCTTTGTGGTTATTCAACCACGAGTTCTTCACATAATCAACAGCGTGTAGATACCCACAGAAATTCCGGTCCAATGCACTTAGAAGTTGAATGTAGTCATTTTCAGTGGGAGAGACTACGAACGTGTTCTAACAAGATATAAACGCATCCCATCTGTCGTTGGTCTCAAAATACTTCTTACAATTTGCCAAGATGTTCATAGAAATATGCCACCTGCATAATAAGCTTGCCGCATTCGGAAAACAACGTTAATTGCATTGATCAATGCTAACTTTCTATCGGTTACAATCACATGGGGCATAATGCATCCATCCATTAATTCCTTAAGCTTCTCCGAAGCCCATCTGTAATTGGCCTCCCTCTCTGATTCAAGGTGCACAAAAGCAACGGAGAAAGTCAATTGAGTGGATGTGACACCAGCAATCTCAAGCAAGGGAAGTCGGTATATATTAGTCTTGTACGTGGAATCCATTATCAAAACTTCTGAAAATGCACGTAACAACTGAATAGATGATGGATGTGCCCAGAATAGGTCCATCATAACATCTGTAGCGTCGTTGCTAGTGTGATACTCAATGTAGTTGTTCTGCTCCAAATGCATCATGAGTTGCTACATCTGTGATCGACCGGCCAACTCAGTCACCCTCCACTTCTTATGGGCATTATAGATACTCTTCATCGTAGTGGTGTTGTGCACGTCCATTTCCTGCAACGTTCGAAGGATGTTCCTCGGCTTCACCGTACTCTTTGACATATCAATCAAAACATTGATTTCCTCTCCTGAAAACCTCCCGGCAAATGAGTGCCCCTCGAGATGTTGTGCGTTTGGATGATTGTGCACCCCACAAACCACTGTTAACATCCAATCATCATCATTTGCCAACTTTCGACCCTATAAAGCAAAAGGGCAACTGCACTTCTTCGTTCCCGTTGCCTTATTAGGATTTCTCTTTTTGGAGACCTTCGATGGACCCTTATAACTTCCGCTTTTCTCACAAGATAAAACTATTCTCGGCTTCCTACCATCTCCACCGGCATCTGAAGTTTTGATTACAATTACCAAGCCATGTTTCTTTCCAACTTCCCTTGTCCATTGGATTAGGTCCTCTCAGCTTCTGAATATCGTGTCAGTAGTGAAGACATTAGTAAAATCCAAAGAGCACTCACTAGCACCGGTTGATTGAATCTCCTGAAAATATGATTGATAAATCTTAGTATATCAATGCACGAGACTATATGTCGCCCTTGTGAAATATGCTCGGTTTACTATTGCTGTGCAATATATTTTTGCACGGAATAAATATGCCGTACATTTTTTTTTTGCATGGAATAAATATGCCGTGCAAATCTAATATGTTTGATGATATTCCGCCGTGCAATATTCATTTGCACGGCTCTGGAGTACCAAGCACGACGCGTGAATTTTAATTAAAATGCTGGAAACAAAGTCAAGAGTATACCTCCTCTTGGTAGATCGTTAGTTGCTTGTCCATATTGAAAACGCCTACTTCCAATAGATAATGTGGTGCAGGGAGATGAGTGCCTCCAATATCTTTAAACAAATGGAGGAGACTTGAGGAGACTTTTTAAGAGTTGGAGAAGATGATGAGGAAGGAGATGAAGATCAATGGGGATGAATGAGTGCAGTTAAACAGTCTCGAATCAGTGGATAAAATGGATAATGAAGAAGAAGAAGAAGAAGAAGAAGAGGAGATGATAGAGTGCCAGGACAAGAAACACAGTTGGAGAACGAAAGGAAGAGGAGGGAGGAGGATGATGGTAAAAAGGGTAATTTTGTCATTTCACTTGGGGGCATTTTGGTGATTAAAAAAAACTTAAAATGTGGGTGGGTACAGCAAAACATGTGGGTGCGTTTAGAATCACCCAAATGTATACCTCTTTTTGATAGATCGTTAATTGCTTGTCCATATTGAAAATGTCCACTTCCAATAGACAATGTGGTGCAGGGAGATGAGTACCTTCAATATCTTTAAACAAATGAAGGGGACATGATGATATTTTCTAAGAGTTGGAGAAGATGAAGAGGAAGGAGATGAAGATTAATGAGGATGAACGAGTGCAGAGGAATAGTGTCAAAACAATGGATAAAAGGGATAATGAAGAAGAAGAAGAAGAAAAAGAAGATGAAGAGGAGATGATTAGAGAGGAGGGCAAGAAACGCTGTCGGAGAACCAAAGGAAGAGGAGAGAAGGTTGATGGTGAAGGGTAATTTCGTCATTTCATCTAGAGGTATTTTGGTAATTAAAAAACATAAATTGTGGCTGTGTAGAGCAAAAGCCACGGTGTATTCAGAATTGCCCAAACCCAAAACTCCAAGCTAGGGTTTTAGTAAACCCCATCCCGCTCTCCAGTTTTTACCCATTCGCGCCCTTTTCTCTCCTAATTCCTCTCAAGCAGAAACAGCGGCAAAGAAAGGAAGAAAGCGAGACAGACACAGAGAGAGGGAGTAGGAAGAGTGAGGATGGTTTCGCCAAAGCTCCTCCTCTCCACCATCGAATCCGCACTGCTAGGCCCTTCTCCTCCAACACCATACCAGAGAATAGAGCTCATGCACGCCATTCGATCCTCTCTCCCCTCGTTCCGATCTCTTCTATCCTATCCCGTCAGCTCTCTCTCCCTCTCTCTCTCTCTCAAGCACTTTCTATTGTCAATCGCGATTTGCATTTCTTCCTGTTTTCTCTGACGCCCGCTTTTTGTTTTGTTTTGTTTTTTTTTTCTTGTTTGGATTTTCAGCCACCCAAAGCTTCAGATCGCTCCCAAGTCCTGTCGAAAGAGGCCAGACTGCCAGATTCTCGCCCCATCTCTCTCAATGACCAGGACGTTCAGATTGTCAGTTTCCTTTCTCTCCCCCCCTTCTTGAAACTATGAATTCGTGGATTTCTCTCTTTATTTCATTTTTGCTTTAGTATGTTATTATAGAGGTGGGCATTGGATCGCTCTTCAATATCCATATTGCATGATGGACTCATGAATTCAATCCCAAGAGCCGTGAATGCGACATGCATCTTGTTTACTTCCCTTTGGTCTTAATCTAAACACTGATTTGACCATTTTCCATTGTTGGATAAAAATCTCAAAAATCTACACTTACATAGCTGCTTCACTTTTAGGCTTAAAATCGAAGACTAGGATTTGTTTGAGCATGGCTATATTTGGTCCACCATTTCTCTACATCTTTATCTACCCTTTCACTTTCACTTTATTGGCATGCAGATAGGCATAACACAAGACAAATTTTTATATATAAAATTTTTTTTTGGGAGTTTTGGAGTGGGTCTAGGATCCATGCCAATATTCTGAAAACCACAGGCTTACTTTTTAGAGTACCATGCAGTAGGGCCTAACTATGATCAGTCCAAACCATGTGAACTGATTCTCATCCATATTTGATACTGATTGTTCATTATCCACTGTTGGACGGAGAAAGAGAGCTTCACATGTAAATTTCTTAACTCTGCTTAGAGTGATATTTGGCCAATCCCTAATCTATGTTGTACCCTGCGCACCCGTGCGAGTGCCATGCATACAGGTGGGCACCACAAAATTGTGGTGCACCTCTAAAGGCAAAACCCGTTTTGTTTATCTTTTTTTTTTTTTTAATTTTTTTTTCTTGTTTTTAAATCCCTCACATACAAATGTGTACATACATCGCCTAGTACATTTGTGTGTCATGAGATAGTAATTGATCACTTGTCAAATGTGCCCTCCCCGCCCACAATCCCATTTCCCTCTGAACCCTTTGGGTCTCCCACCCACCCACACATGCACGCACGCACACCCAATCATGGTGGTGGTTGGGGGTGGGATGGAAGGATTTCATTGGCACCTAAGGTTGTGCTATAAACTAGCCCCATCACATCATCCTAACTCCTTGATCTTTGGTCCTCAAACTTTAATGGATTTAAAGGCACTGGTGTTTGGGTTTCATTACACAGGTGAGTAACAATTGGATGTGTCTCATTACTGTGGTGAGTGCCAATTGAAATGCAGGATGGATGGGGGTAATGTGTTCGATGGTGTTGATGGATTATAATTGGGCAGGGAAAATTGAAAGTTTGCACCTAAGTTGGGTGAAAACTATTTTCATTGAACCATAATGAAAATTTTGTTTGTGTGCATGTGTGTTTGCTCTCACCCAACTTTGACACACATCAGTTTTGTCGGCTCTAGATTGATAATGGAAATTTGGCACCCATTTGATTTTATCTAACAACTGGGATGTGAACAACTTTAAGGCCTTCAAAACAGCACATTCCATGATTAGATGGTTTCCATTTTTTGAGTAGAAGGAGGTTATTGACATGCCTTGAAGTAGGCTCATAGGTGAAGCCGTTATTGAAATGACTATATCTAAATACCATGTCTGTTTCTATTTGTAATTTTACAACCAAGATGAAAACATTTGGTAGACAGAAAAAGCTGAAAAAATCTTCCTCAAAAAAAAAAAAAAAAAAAAAAAGAAGAAAAATTGAAAGCAATGTTTTGAGTGTTCGTTCATGTAGTCTGTGTTTCTACTTTCTAACCTTTCTGGTTTTATTTTCCATTAGCTTTATAAGGATGGATAACTGTACTTATTGGTTGGTGAGTGCAATTATTGGCTTCCTTTGTTTTATTAATACTAGGGTGAACGTTCCAATTTCAGGCTTTGAAATTGAGTGATGATCTCAATCTCAATGAAATTGATTGCATTGGTTTGCTTGTTTCTGCCAATCAAGAGGTAATTTTAGACTCTTTCTTGTTTACTTAGTTTTTGTTCCATTTTGATTTCTTGGTTTATTAGGATCATGCAAAAGAATTTTATTCATCATCATCATCACCACCAAACCCTTGCCGCAACTATGTTGGAATTAGCTCCATGAACTCAGTTTCGCCATTCCAATCTATTCTGTGCCAAATCCTTTGATAGCTACTTGAATGCTATGTAAAAGCATTTGATTGTTCACGTTTTTACTTTTCGTATTTTATACAGTGGGGTTTAGTGGGTCGGGAACCATTGGAGATTTTGCGTCTTGCAGCTGGTTTATGGTACACCGAGAGAAGAGATTTAATAACTGCCTTGTACACTCTCTGTCGGGTAATGTATACATATATGATCTTGGTTTTGTATGTATATGCTATTATTATTATTATTTTTTTGAATGATGTATGTATATGCTATTATGAGTTTATGACATATGTATGCATCACCATCATCATCATCTTAATGGTTTTTGCAGGCCATTGTGCTTGACCAAGGACTAGAAGCTGATCTTGTGGCTGACATTCAAAAGCACTTGGAAGATTTATTTGATTCTGGACTCAGACAACGGCTCATTTCTCTTATTAAGGTATAATCCTTCTCGATGCTTTTCTTTCAATTTTTTTTTCTTTTTTCTCCGGTTTCTTTCTTACGCTTCAAGCGGTTTCCTTCTTGACAATAAAAACAGTTGGTTTGAGCTGGGGCAATTATTGATTTATATTTCTCAAGCTCTTATACACAAGGTTTGAGAAATCAGCTGAGTCCAAATCGACACAAACTCGGTTGCTTCTGACTCAGACTCAGTTGAGTTTGGTGAATGGTCGAATCCTATTTAAAGCTGTGATATGCAGATACTTCAAAAGAGGCAATTTATCGTTTATTTAAAATCCCTTCCTTGTCCCATCCGCAAAATATTTAAACTCCTTCACTTTACATCCTCTTCGATTTTCATACCCAACTTAATTTCCTTTCCCAAATCCCAAATCCCAACTCCTTCAACTCCTTCCATATCCAAACCTCTATATAATTCTCTTAACTCCCCAGCGACACCATATTATTTTTTTTCCCAAAAGATTTTTCAGATTTTTTGCGGGCTAAAATGGGCCCAAATCGAGACTCGACCCAACTTGAGAGGTGACGAGTCCAGTTTTTAAGTCCTTGTGCTTATAAACTTTTGACATTGGTTGTAAATACCTAACATTTGATTGCATCTTGCTATTATGGAAAGGCATCTCTTACAAGTATTTTGAGATCTGTCTATCTACCTGTGTTGCTAAGTGTGCATCCTGAGCTTTGTAGGAGCTGAATCGGGAAGAGCCTGCTGGTTTTGGTGGGCCCCAAGCTGAGTGCTATGTGCTGGATTCTAGAGGTGCTCTTGTAGAGAGACGTGACGTGGTTTGCAGGGAAAGACTGAGTCTTGGCCATTGTCTTGTCTTCTCTGTCCTCATCACGCGAATGAGTAAGATACAGAACTCCACCGAGTAATTCCTAGTGTGGCGTCATATTTTTTAATGCAGAACCCTTATGTCTCTCTCTTTTTTTCCGGGTTGCGTGGTTGTTCTTGATTTTGTTTCTTGCCATTCGGGTTCTTCTCAGTATATCTCACTTTTATTATTGATAAAAATACCTCGCCTTTCACACAAGAACTGTTATTGCTAGTCGATATATGTGTACATGGATATGTATGGGTTCACCATCAAATATGCCTAGTATTGTGCTGGTTACACTTTTTTCACATATGAAATGCCCACTGAATTTTTTTTTTTGAAAATGAAGCTGTAAAACAAATAAAAGATCATATTCTATGGGTTCACCACATCTGGGACCTTTGTTTCGTGGTTGTGGCAATCCCTTAAAAATTTCCAAAGCCATCACTTTGCATCATTTTATTTCTCTTGTTAGAACTTGTCATCTTGTTACTTTGATGTGCATTTTCCCTGGTCAAAGATCAATAGTACAAGTAACATTATTAGATGGTAGTATGTTTTTCTTTTGCTACTGCATTGATTTAGAGTGTAAACTGATTCTCCATGTGATGGTAGAATAGGATGACAAACTCACGATCACAGATCTTGAAAGTATACAATACTGAGATTGTATTATCATTGATTGTTCTCCTTCGGAGATTGAGCATCAATACATAGTGTTTTACATGCCTTAATCAAGGCTCTAAGTTAGGCGACCACCTAATTACATCAATTGCTTTTCTAAGGGCTTGTTTCTTTACCGGAATTTATGACTTGAATTTGGGAGGTTGAGGTTTTTTTGACATGATGTGACATCTTGTCCCTTTGCATTTGAAATGCTATGTTTCTTTCATTAGAATTTTAAATTCCAACCACCCAAAAGACCTTTTTGGAATTCATGGAATTCCACTCTATACCATTTGTTGGAATTTCAAATCCTCAATCAAAAAGAGGAATTTGGAATTCTCCAAGACATGAATTCTTTGAATTCTGATAAAGAAATGGGCCCTAAGTTAGGAAACCTACTAATTAAGAGAATATGTACAGTTGTATTACAATTGACCCAATCAAATCCACGTGTGATATATCATATGCTGGACTGGATCCTTTCATGGGCCTTGGGCCTGTTTAACACCCCCATCAAATTGATGCGGGAGAATCAACAAGCATCAATTTGCCAACCAAGAATTGATGGCGTGGTCGTGGAAGACCTTTAGTAAGAATATCAGCAATTTGAAGCTCAGTGGAGACATGTGGAAGGCTAATGATATCACGCTTAAATTCATCACGGATGAAGTGGTAATCAACCTCGATGTGTTTAGTACGTTCATGAAAATTCGGATTTTCAGTAATCCGAATTGCACTTGTATTATCCGCATAGAGTGTGGTAGCACCTTCCGCTAGGAATCCCGTCGGAAAGTAGACCGCGTAGCCGATTTTGAAACTTTTTTTATTTTTATGTTTTTTGCATTTTCAGGAAATGAGACTATTACCCAAATACAGGCACCATCCAGTTGTTGATCTGCGAGTATCCGGACAACCGGCCCAATCAGCATCTTCTGAATAAGCTATGACTGATATAAGATTGGCTGATGGAAAAAACAACCCACGAGTCTGTGTGCGAATAAGGTACCGAATAATGCGGAGAACAGCAGCCATATGAAAGTGACGAGGAGCAGTCATTAACTGACTCATTAGGTTGACCGCATAGGAGATATCATGACAAGTGATCGTGAGGTAGATCAAGCTACCAACTAATTGGCGATATGCGGTGGGATCTAGAAGGTCACCATCCTCTTGACTGAGTTTGACATTTAGTTCGACTAGCGTATCTACTGGAGCTGAAGCAGTATGACTAGTCAAGTCAATGAGATCAATAGTGTATTTGTGCTGATTTAGAACTATACCTTTAGTCGATTGATGAACTTTAAGACCGAGGAAATAGTTTAAGGGGCCAAGATCCTTCATGTGAAATGTCTCATTAAGAGAAGCTTAAAGTTCCTGAATCATTTTTGCATTAGGACCAGTAATGACTATGTCATCAACATAGAAAAGTAACATAGTAATCCCGGACGGAGCATGATGTAAAAACCTAGAAGGATCATATTGGCTCGGATGAAAGTCCAAGTGGAGAAGAGCATCTTGAAATTTCTTAAACCATGTGCGAGGGTCTTGTTTCAGACCACAGAGGGAGCAGTGGAGTTTCGCAACCATACCCTTCTGGGATGAGTATCCTTGAGGCAGATGCATATAAATGTCTTCTTTGGGGTCACCATGAAGAAACGCACTTTTGACATTCATTTGATAGAGAGGCCAAGACTGAGATGTAGTAACAGCAAGAATTGTGCGTACGGTAGTCATCTTGGTGACGGGAGCAAAAGTTTCATCATAATCAATGCCATATTCCTGCTGATTTCCAAGAGCGACAAGGCGCGCATTATATCGATCTAATGTGCCATTTGATTTTAACTTGAGAGAAAAAAATCTACTTAGCCAATAGGTTTGACACCCACAGGAGATGGGACAATATCCCACTTATGATTTGGCTCTAAAGCATCCAATTCATCTTGCATAGCCTTTTTCCAACATTGGTCTTGCACAGCCTGAGAATAGGATTGTGGGATGGAAGAGGAAGACAAAGAGGCCATTAAGGAAGTATGTGAGAACCCATAGCGGTCTGGTGGTACTGAAATGCGAGTGGAGCGACGCAATGAATGATGTCCAGAGGGACCAAGTGCTGGAGGTGGACCGAATGTTAGAGGAAGATCAGGAGGGGGAATTCTCGGTAGGCGCTTCTTTATTCGGTCTGGGATACACAAAGTTAGGACTAAATCGAACAATTGATGTGTTGTCAGAAAAACCAGGTAAAGACACCAAGGAGGAGTCAAGAGGATTAAGGTGTTTTTGAAAAAAATACTGTTATTAAAAAAAAAAAACAAGACAACATTCTTAGAGGTACGTATGCGATGAATGTGAGGACCATAGCAAATGAACCTTTTCTGGAAGTGCGCATAGCCTCAAAAAACACACTGAGCGGATTGTGCTGTTAGTTTGGTTCTTTCAGAAGGAGGCAAATGCACAAAGCAAACTGAGCTTAAACTATGAAGATCATCATAGGATGGAGATGTCTTGTACAATTGGTAATATAGGCTCTGATTTTCAATAGAGGTTGATGGCATATGATTTATAAGATGAGCTGCAGTGGCCAATGCCTCAACCCAAAAATGGGTAGGAACCGATGATTTAAGAAGAGAAGGGAACGAGTGACGGCAAGGAGATGTCTATTTTCCTTTCAGTGACTCCATTCTACTGTGGAGTATAAGGACAAGTTCTTTGAGAAATAATGCCTTTATTTTGCAAAAACTGTTGAAAATCAAATGACACATATTCCCCGCCCGAATCAGATTGCAAGATTTTAATGTAGGTGGAAAATTGATTCTCAACATAAGCTAATTTTTTTTTTTAAAACATTGAAAACATCAGATTTGGAATGCAGAAAATAAACCCATGTGAACCGACTGAAATCATCAATAAAAGTCACAAAGTATTTATAGTGAGCGTGAGAAAGAGCTGGAGCAATTCCCCATACATTGTTATGAACTAAATCAAAACACTGAATGCTGTGTGAAGTGGAATTAGGAAAAGGAAGAGTTTTACTCTTTCCCATTTTTCAAGTAGCACAATCAAAAGGCACACAAGAAGATAAACCGATAGATTTATTTAATAAACCAGAATTTAACATAAGGGACAATGCTTTGGAATTAGGGCGTCCAAGTCTATTATGCCATAATTGGCAGTTATCTCTAATAGAAAAATAAAACACATCATCGTCAAATTTATTCCTATAAAATTTAGAAAAATCCAGTGGAAACAAGTGTTCTCACTTACGCTCCCTCGCGATCTCCTTCCCGGACATCTAGTCCTGCACAACACAACCAGAAGAAGAAAAAGATATGTTACAATTATTTTCAACCAGTTGCTAGACTGACAATAGTTTTGAAGTTAAATTGGGACAAAGGTACACATTTTTCAATGGGATGGGACCAGGGATATCTCCGATAGCAGTAATGCGAACATTGCCTTCGTTAGCAGTTTGTATTTGAAGATTGACATTGTATCTTGTCACATTGGAGAGTGGGGTACGGGAATACGTCGTATGATTAAACGCCCTGGAATCAAGTAGAAGATGGAGGTGGGGTACTTGAGAGACCAAAAGCAGAGAGGGCATTGACAATAATTTGTTAAACTAATTCAGGAGTGAGAGAGGATGAGGGACCAGGCTGTGAGGGTGCAGATGTACGAGCAGGCATAATCTAAGAAGCAACATAAGCATGTAAAGTTTGATACTATGGTGATGGATGTTGGGGATGGCGGCGACATTCAGAGATGATATGTTTCGACTTTTTACAGTAACTGCAGACCTTCTATTTGCATTGAGTTGCGACATGCCCAAATTTTTGACAATTGTAACATTGCTTTTTGCTCAAGTCTCGAGGTGGAGGCTGAGAAGTCTTATTGGTTGAGAACACGACTAAATAGGTCTCAGTCTTTTGTTGAGATATATGAGCCAAGGTTGCAATGCGCTGTTCTTCGCGTAGGAGTTCATTCGAGCATACATCCAAGGAAGGTAATGGCGTCCGCATCATTAGGGCGGATTGGACACTTTCATAGAATCATATTCATCGAGCAGTTTCATCAAAAATTGATCCCTTTGACTAGAGGCCTGAAGATCTTGAATTACTGTTAAAACATTGTCAGCCACATCCGCTTACTTAATACTATTGTATTCCGATTATAGCGTACGGAATCCAGAATAGTAGTCTTGTATCGACAAGGTCCCTTGTGCATATTCAGCAATCGCACATTCAAGATGAAATTGACGTGCTGAGTTATCTTGATGGTGCACTTTCTTCAGATACCCCTATATGTCTTTAGAAGTTGGGTAAGGTTTGAGATTCATTATCAGATGTGGCTCGACGGATCCTAGAATCCATGATTTGATTTTTGTATCTTTAATATGCCAAGAGGATATCTTCTTCTCATCTTCAGTGGGTTTAGGGTGAGATCCAGAAATATAGCCCCACAATTCCATAGCTTCAAGGTATATTTGGAACTGAAAGGACCAAGCTGGGTAATTCTTTCCCGTGAATCGGATCAAGGTAACTTCAGATTTTTCCATCTCAAATATATATTGGCCAAAAATCGATTGAACAGCTATAAAAACTAGCAACAAACAAGAGAAAATATGTAGGAAGCCTTTCTTGTGTGTAGAAATCAAAATCCAAACAAGCAGGGAGAAGAAAACCAAAATAGCACAGTAATTGTGCAAAAACAGCCCCAGACGTCCTTGACAGTGGCTAAAGATCCACTACGAGGGCCCCACTTATGGTTCTGGCCAAAGATCAGGTGATAGATCTGAGGAAGTCCTCTATTCTGGCTTCTACTGAAACAAGTTTGATTTGATTCTACTGAATATCCAAGATTATGGGCGGTCTTGATGAAAACAATGTAAAAATTTGGAAAATCTTGAGAATGAGTAAAACACCATCCTGGAGGTGTTGAAAAAATCTAGAAAAATCACCAATTGTCTTAGAAATATCAGGCGACTATGTCTTTATGGATTTCGGAAGTTGATTTGATGATCAGGGTGGGCCACCAAGGGGATGATACTGCCGCAGAGTGGAGCTGGAATTTCTTGAAACAGATCCTAGATCTATTTTCTGCATGAGAGAGACTTATTCCTCTCTATCCTTATTGCCTTAATGCTTTGGAAGAAAGGAAACCAGATGTCCTTGAGCCTTGCTCTGATACCACGATAAACTCACGATCACAGAACTTGAGAGTATATAATGCTGAGATTGTATTATCATTGAGTGAGATCGAGCATCAATATATAGTGTATTACATGCCTTAATCAAGGCTCTAAGTTAGGAAACCACCTAATTACATCAATTGCTATTCTAAGTTAGGAAACCAACTAATTAAGAGAATATGTACAGCTGGATTGCAATTGACCCAATCAAATCCCCGTGTGATATATCATGTGCTGGACTGGATCCTTTCATGGGCCCTGGGCCTGTTTAACATAGGAGTGGGCCTGTTTAACATAGGAGTGGGCAGTTTTGACACCTGAGATCTTCTCTGAACTCCATCCGACTGTTGATTTAAAGCACTATTGTTCTTTGAAAATAAAATTCGTCAGAGGGCTGAGTTGTGCATGAGCAATGGTGAGTTATTCTCTATGGCTCGACGGGGCTTAAGAAAGATATTTCATTGTTTCTTCAACTGGATTTATCTAAATGTTCAGGGGGTTTAGCATCTGACTAGCTTTTTTTATATTTCTTTGTCGTTGCATTCCTCCAAGATCTGATTTTGAATCTCGTGAATGATCAAATCTTCTTTTCAATCATGCACTTCAGATTCTTCTTTAGACAAATCTTTACTTGTTTCTTTGTGACTTGGTTCATCTCTGGATCTTTCTTCCATATGATCATTTTAGGGCGTTCATTCTCTTGTTTGCAATTAAATCTTTTTTTGGGATGCTCACGGCACACTCCATTACTGTCTTATCTTCCTTGGTTGGGGAATTTTCTTGGGGCCGTCTATTGACTGCATTCTCTACTTGTGCCAGTCAATTGCTTATGCCGTCCATCTTATTGCTCATATCAATCATTTTTTCGCATTAACTGTACTGGAATATCTTGTTATTTTGATATTTGTCTTTGATATTGTTTCCTGCTTTGAGTAGGCATCTTGGGGCGCTCATATGGCGGCCAATGATAAGGCTATGTGAGGCTCATTTGAATCGGTTTTCAGGTAGGATTGGCTGCTGAAATTGTATAATCAGGAACAGTTTTGGAACTGTATTGGTTTTGCGTAGTTGTGATTTGAGCTGGGGCTGTATTTAGTGGAAATATTAGGGATGGGTAGTGCTGTGATCAATTTGGGATCTGAATAGGGACTGTTTATTGCAGCCCTAGACAAAGTTATGGTCCCAAATTATGGTTGTGTTAGGTATAGCAGGGTGATGCGCATGGTTGGATGTAATCTTTTGGAAAAATCAGGGTTTGGTTTAGACTTTGGATTGAATTAGGGCTAAATAGAGGGACAAGTTTGATTGTGGAGATGCCATCAAAAAAAAAAGTTCGATTGTGGAGATCTAATGGGGCCAGGTTAAGAACTTATCAGAAAGGTTTTTGTGTGTTGGGACTGAATCAGGCTGCGCACATGGCTTGTGCAATTTGCATTTATTGCCTGCTGAAGTTTTTGTGTGGATTCTTGGGTGTGGTTGGGCTAGTGTTTTGATGCTAGGTTCCATTCATGGTTCTAAAAATCATCCGAGTCCAAGTTAATTTCCCCCTCCCCCCTTATGAGGAAAATGTTATAACTAATTCCACCCCCCACCCAAAAAAAAAAAAAATCTTTTATTGTAAGAAGATTTCGAGGCATTTGGGGTCCTTTACTCTTTTTAGAAGATCTAAACCACATTTGGAGAAGACTGAAGCATTCAATATTCATCCAACTGATTGAAAATCAAATGTGACCACCTATTATCACGTAAATTCATTTTAGACATTTAGAACACACGTGGCTTAAATTTATAGGAGATCATTCTCTATTTTCTAATTTTTCATTATTTTTGGTTTTTTGGGGCTATAGGGCCTTGCAACTTAGCCAAGTCGACTCGAATAAAGGGGGGCTGATTTGCCCCTGATTGTGAGTTCTAAATCTTTATTCTGGTTGAATCTGTGTCGGGGTATTACACTTCTGTTAGGTTAGTTGAATAAGAGAGAACTTAGGGGAGAGGAAGGTGGTTAATGGAGGCTTCTTTCGGCTGCTATATGGATATTGCAGGGCTGTCTTTTTCAAATTTGCAAACAAAAGAAAAAAAAAAGAGAAGAGGCTACTTATCCAAAGTGTTTTTTTCCCTCGTCATAGAAGGTCATCACCTAGTGCGGTCCCGCCGAGGAAGGGTCCTGGAGGGTCTAGATTGGAGACAAACCTAACCTTTGGCAATTTTGCACAAAGTGGCTGCTCGTATGGCACTAGAGACTTTTACCATTGCACCGAAGCAATGTCCATCACAGAGGAAGATTGAAGTTAATTAGCAGTTGTTTGCATTACAAATATAAATCAGTTGGTTAGGGACATCAACACACCCATGAGGGGGTGAGAGTGCAGGAGTTCGAGTCTCTTCTCATGCCGCCAAAAAAAAAAAAAAAAAGAAGAAGAAGAAGAAGAAGAAGAAGAAAACAGAGATGTATTTCAATTCCCTTACAAGTTAGTTACAATAGCTGACAAATTAGGAAAAACTTTCCTAATTGAAACATCACTTAATACCTTTGCAATTAAAACATTGGGATCCAGTTTGGCAGGCAATAATCTGCAATGTGGCTGCATCACTACTGTTGTTTCTTGTGATAAATTATGTGTGCAATACATTCACCCAACGGAAATATTCCTAAATTAGGTTGTGATGTGTATAATGTTGGTGTGGGGGTGCTAGTTTTGGTTTTTCCTGAAGCAAACTTTTGGAATTTTGGATCCTGCAGGTCCAAAAGATGTGAAGGATGTCTTTTCTGCTTTGAGAGATCTTGCTGCAGAACTTAATGGTAGTGTGGCCACTCTAAAACTTCAGGTATCTCCGTTTTTTTCCTGTTATGATTTCTACTGGGGTTGGTTCTCTGGCTATTTCTAACAGGATGGCTCATTTGGATCTTATGAACCCTTTTCCAGGACCTTTATCTAATGGAAAAGGAGATATATCTGCTTTCTACAATTTAGATACCATATTCCCATGAAAATTGGTTTTTGGACTGAAACATTTCCAGGAAATGTGAAATAAAGATATTCCTCCCCACTTCTTGGTAAGGCTACCCAAACAGGCCTGTTGGACCGGGCTTTTGAACTGATTGTGCCAAAGGAAACACTCAGTTTCCTACCCAAGAAGTGGGTCAGCCATGGAGAAGGACATAAGGAGAACCAAGAGGAGGAAGAAGACGACGAAGAAGAGGAAGACGATGATGTAGAAAACGTTAACGTTAACGTGAACCTTGACATTAACGGGAACGATGATGTGTCCGAAGAAGAGGAAAACGATGATGTAGAAAATATTAATGTTAACAGGGAACTTAACGTTAATGGGAACGATGATGGGTCCAAAGAAGAGGAAGGCGATGATGTAGAAAATGTTAACGTTAACGGGAATGTTTTCACGAGAACCTTAATGGTAACGGGAATGTAGAAAACATTAACGTTAACAGAATGTTGATAGGAACGGTCCGCCCCCGAAGGTGGTGGTAGCAGAAACCATTTTAGGCAGACTGCGGATGACCGCTTTTTTAAAAAGCCCATCACGATTTTATCTTCATGCGGCCTTTAATATAGGATTAACTCTGACCTGGCGGAAAGGGTGGCAATGGTGGGTGCCGATGCTCACGGCATACCTGCTATTTCTTTTGGCATCTTGGTTTGTGGCATGTTTATGCCTTGGCCGTGGAAGGCGAGGAACTTGGAGGCAACACTGAGGAAGAGTGTTGAAAACTATTTTTATCTTGTATTATTCTACGGGATATAGAAACACGAGGGTGGGGAGGGCCGACTTGTAGGTTTAAACATCCTAGTCTAAGGAGATGAGAAGGAGGGAGCTAGATACCAACAGCAACTACCATCCCTCCTTCTCATCTCCTCAGACCAGCAGGTTTAAAACCGTAAGTTGTCCCTCCCCACCTTGGTGTTTCTATATCCCGTAGAATAATATGGGATAAAAATAGTTTTCACCATTCTCCCCCGGTGTTGCCTCTAAGTTCCCCGCCTTTCACAGCCTGGGTATAAACATGCCACAAACCAGGATGCCAAAATAAATAGCAAGTATGCCGTGAGTATCGGCACCCACCATTTCCATCCTTTCCTTCAGGTCAGAGTTAATCCTGTATTAAAGGCTGCATTAAGATAAAATCTTGATGAGCTTTTAAAAAAATCAACGGTCATCCGCTGTCTCAGTTTGCCTAAAATGGTTTCTGCTACCACCACCTCTGGGGGCGGACTGTTCCTATTAACATTCTTGTTAATGTTAATGTTTTCTACATTCCTGTTAACATAAGGTTCCCGTGAAAACATTCCCATTAACGTTAAGGTTCCCGTTAATGTTAATGTTTTCTACATCATCGCCTTCCTCTTCTTTGGACCTATCATCGTTCCTGTTAACGTTGAGGTCCCCATTAACATTAACGTTTTCTACATCATCGTTTTCCTCTTCTTTGGCCACATCATTGTTCCCGTTAACGTTAAGGTTCACGTTAATGTCAACGTTTTCTACATCATCGTCTTCTTCCTCTTGGTTCTCCTTATATCCTTCTCCATGGCCTACCGTCTCCACTTCTTGGTAAGATATTTGCTGGGCTTATCCTATTTGAAAATTGTTTTTCCAAAGCCCAAGCCTGGCCTGGTCCATGAACAGACTATTAAGTAATACTCTGCAAAGATTCCTAGATTTTCTTTTACTCAAATCTGTCTCCTTCCTCTCCGATGAAGGAAGACTCAGATTGCTTATTGCGGTTCTCAAACCTGTCTCCTTCCTCTCCGAGGAAGGAGGACCTCAGATTGCCTATTGCGGTTAGTAGGCAGAGAAATTGTTTGTTCAGACAGCCAAATAGAGAAACTGAGGTTTCTTGAAACTTATTTTCCCGAGAACTCTCCCATCTCAAGTTCCAGAGATCCATTAGCCCCATTGACACCCATGTTCGGGGCAAACAGACTCCATTATGCACAACTTGCACTCTTTTCTGTTTTTATTTTGTGATCCATGGTACCCATATACTAAAAAATAGGCCACATATTGTGTGATCTCGTACCTGATCCTTCACTTTTTATGTGTATGCCCCTGCCATGTCTCTGCCCTATCTATCTGGGCATCACAATTTGTGATTTTGTGATTTTTTACTGATTTGGAATTGAATTATCTCCCTTTATTGTTTTCTTTCTCTTATTTCTTATACAATTTTTTAAAAACCTTTCTGACAATTATTTGTACCTTGCAGATTGTATTCAGTCTTCTGTTTTCTCTTGTGATTGCTTTCATGTCAGATGCACTAAATGCAGTTTCAGATAAAGCCTCTGTACTGTCTTGTGATACTTCTTTCAGACGAGAATTTCAGGAGCGTGTAAGCTGTACTTTGGTTTGCAATAAAGCCTTTATTTATTTTTTCCCTAAAGTGTCCTGTTTAGTTGTATGTGAACTCCCATTGGTTGTCCGTTGGGGAAGCACAGATATCAAATCCAGTGGTCTAGTTTTGCAACTTCATTGGACAGGGGTGGGCAGAACCCATTAGCCAAGCATCTGTAATCTGTCTTAAATTGTGCTGGATCAAAATATCGTGCTTTCAGGTTGCAATGCTTGTGCCCGACCCATTTAGTATTTGAGCTCAAGAACTTACCCTTGCTGCTACTGTTTTAGATTCAGCCAGACTCCAGCCGGCCAAAGCCGTGCTTGGGCTGCCTTGCACTGGGTGACCTGTTCCTGTTGTTATTGGCCACCCTTGGAATGTTTTAGCATCAAGCATGGGTCTGATTATTTCCCATCATCACAGGATGAATCTTTTCTCTTGGACAAATGCTTGTTGAATTTCCCTCATTTTCTTGATTGATTATTTATGAACTTGAATTGATGTCAGGTGTTGTCTACTGTAAATGACCCCACTATAGAAGGCTTTATTGATTGTGTAAGATTTGCATGGACTGTACATTTGATGTTAACGCAAGATGGAAGTACTGCGAGGGAGACCATTTCAGGGGCTTCATCCAGTGATTTGGCAAATATCTATTCCTGTCTAGAGCTCATTTCTGCAAACAATGTTTTCCAGTTTTTACTGGATAAAGTTCTTCGAACTGCAGCTTTCCAGGTCTGGTAATTTAGTATTTTTGTTCTGTTCAAAATTGGTTTATGTATGCATCTCTCTCTCTCTCTCTCATGCATCCAGTCTGTAGGCTTCAGTTTCACCATTGAGTGTTGAATTAGGTCCCCTAATTTTCATGTCTGTTTGAAGCAATTCTACAGAAGATCTGAGTCCAATTGATGTGGATGGCGGATTGAGATGCGAGGTGGGTAGTGATGAAGATGGAAGATTTTTTTTTTTTTTTTTTTGGGGTGGGTGGGTGGGTGGGTTGGGGGGGGGGGGGGGTTGGGGGGGTGGGTTTGGTCTCCTCAGGCATGAATTGAATATCTCATGCCTTAACTTTCGTGGGAAAGGGAAGATAGCAAAATGCACTTGGAATCTTTTTTTTTCATTCATCAAGTCTAATGAACTGAAGAGGCATTGCATCAATATATATGCAAAAGAAAAAAGCCCTGAAACTAATTTTAATGATCTAATTGAGATTAAAACATCTTAACTTAAACAGATTAAAGACATAAACGATTAAATAACAACTCTAAATGAAATAAAATAAAAAAAATGCGGGCTAGGCCCAATAGACATGGTCAACCCATGGGGATCATGGTTCTGCATCAACTCTCCCCTTCTTGGGGAGAACTTGAGTTTGGTAAATGTCCTCCCGGGTAAAAAAATCCTCCGATAATTCCTCGATGTTCTTCATGATCTTCAAGTTCTTCCCATAGCTCTGAAAATTCCTTCAATCCCTTATTCCCAGTAGACTTTATCTAATGCCTCTTTTGGTGTCCCGACTTGGATCGGATGTGCGCTTGAATGAATATTTGTTTCAAGTCTTGGATTTGCTTCATCTGCTCACAATCTTAAAGTAGCAACGGTTGATTTCTGAAGATGAAATCAATATGGAGAACTTCGATGATTTGATCTTCTTTTGCAACCTCTGAAACAATAGCATGTTCAATTACTAATATTTCAATTAGCTCTTCTGGAAGCGGCACTACATTTAGATCCATTGGTTGTTCATTCGTCTTGCTGGCCATTTTGAACTCTTCAATGCCCTTGTCTTCTTTTGCTGCTTGCATTGGCTGATCAACACTGTCAGTCCCTTTTTCTTCTAGTTTCTGTTATGGCATTTTAATGTCCTCTTTGATATTTACAGCCATGGGTTGACATGTGCTTCTGTTGTTTGTTGAGACTTGAGACTTTGATTTTTGGCGAGACCATTTAAGAACGTGCTTAAAATGGACTGCTTCCCAATATGCTTCATGAATGGTCTTGCAGTCTTTCATACTCCAATATATCCGGTCTCAAACCTCTAATAAAGCTGTTAAAATCATGTATCTCACTCTCATTTAATCATCATAAGTCTTGCAACCTTGAAAATTGATCAGAATATTCTTCAACGGTCAAATCCCTTTGTTTCAAATTCAGGAACTGATTAAAGCAGACTTCATTCACCTCAAACCATTTTCCATAGAAAAACTTATACATAATTCTTTGAAGTTCATTGTCGAATTCACTGGTTTGCAACTTCATATTGACTTGGATGTCCAGTTTGAATTGAGGATTTCTAATATAATACTTTATAAAAGTTTGGACTGGCCTTTTGTGAAGATCTGAGTGTCTAGAATTCACAGGCGAAGACAGATTGATGATTGGAGATCGGAGGCCGAGATGTCTTTGACTGAAGATAGACGGCTGACATTCACTTGTATGTGGGTCTTGAATGGTCAAACCAACCGTTGGGCGTTGACTGTACCTTGCTGATGCAATGATGATGTTGCTGATGATTGGTTGCTAATGTCAGCAATTTTGTTGACTGGGAAGCCTGGACTGATATATTTGTACAACAAATTTTTTTTTTTGCTCTCGGGTTTGGGCCTAACCCAAATTGAACTCAGGCATGCAATTCAAACACTGGTTGCACGTGTCTGTGCTTTTCGATCTCCGTGTTCAGGAGAGATGGAAAAGGACTTGAATCTGGAATCGGCCCAATGCTGCTATGCTGAATTGCTGAGCTTCATTCATGGGTCAGATGTGACCTTTGTCAAGTAATGACGAAGTGGGTCAGGTCGGGCTTGCCTGGTCTAAGGCAAAAGGTGCCTCATGCTTTGTGTGAGAAAGGAGAAAAAGGAGGGGATTTTGAGCCCTCTTTGCTATTATGTTTTCAATGAGAAGAAGAGGGCTTCTCGCTCTCAGCCTGGCTTTGCACTTCGGCGATGATGCTGGTGCTGATGGAGGCTGGCGGTGCGACGGTCACTGATTACTTGGCGACAATGGATGAAAGCGAAGAAGATGATGGCGACTGTTGCTCGTCGATGCTATAGTAACAGTAGCGGCGAAGGAGATGACGATGGGGAGTTGGCAATGGCAGCAAGGATACAGTGCCAGGGACGCCGGATTTTTCCTTCCTCTTCTTTCTATTTTTTTTTTTTTTCACTTCTTCTTTTCTCTGTTCTTTGAGTTCTCTCTCAGTTTTTTTTTTCTTTTTTTCCCACTTGGTTTTGGGTTCCGAAGGATGAATGGGTGGGTGTTCGAAGTATGTGGAAGGGATTGGTGGTAGGGCCGGTTCTGTTGGCTGGTGGGTTTGGGAGAGTGGGTTTTTTGAAGGCTCGGTCAACTGGGTTTGACTGCATATTTGGGGAATTAGGGCTCAGATTCCAGATTTGGGGAAAATTGTTACTTATTTATTTATTTATTTTATTTTAGGGGTTTCTGGGACTAAGGTTGGGTTTTGGAGCTGATGAGGGGTTTTGGCGGAAAATATGGGTTTTTGGAAATTTAGGTATTTGGTTGGGGATTCTCGAATTTCGGTGTTGGCCATGTAGTTTGGGGTCTGGATGTAGTCTGATCATAGGGAAAGGAACTGATGGTGGTTGGCTGTGTGGGTTAATGGTCTTGGAGGAGAGGGTTTAGGGTTTTTGTGGATCGGTTTGGGTTTCTGATAGTTTTGAATTTTTTTTTAAGGGTTTGCCAAAGGGACTTTCATAGTTTGGGATAGGCAGTGACTGTGGTGGTGATATTGAAGAATGAAATTGAAGAAGAGGGGATGGCGAGAAATACCTGTGCTGAATTTTGAATCTAGGGTGTATCAGATTTTCAGCTATTTCCCCTATTTAGTTTTAAACACCGTTTCCCCTATTTCTTCTCTATAGCCTTTCCTAAAGCTGTCTTTACCCTTATATGGTTTCAAATCACTAGAAAAACACAATATTGGTTGCTATACAAGATTCACAAAATTTTGAACCCTACGTATCGCTGCAACCGCTACGTAGCGGCTACGCCTTCCGCAACCGCTATTTTGATCCTTGACATGCGTATGGAAATTATCTAGTGCACACCTGGCGCACAGTACACACCCTTGGTGGGGCTCACCTGATGGTCCATCCGACTGAACACCACACACATAACCATCCAACTGAACACCACATATATACTCCCCTGAATTTCACACATCCCTTGGGTTTGCATCCATCCGAATGGATTGGACCGTTGACTCGATTATATACTACACCCATCCGAATGGACTGAACTCATGGGCCCCGGATGATAGGTTTAGGTTGATCTGATGTGACTGTGTATAAGACAACTGTGAGAGAACCATGATAGAACTCTTTTGGGCTATGCCAATCACGGGGAGGTGGGGGATGGAAAGATCTCAATGAGACCGAGTGGTCTGCAAAGTATTAACCCTGATGGATCATGCTAACCTCTTCTTCTATGGCCCTCAATTTTAACGGTTATAAGAAGGAATCATTTGTTTAGGACTTCAATCCAATGTGAGTAACAGTTGAATTTGTCTCAAACTGGGTCACCTGGGTCCATTTTCTTCTTTGGCATGCTCCATGTTTGTTTATTTTGACGTCCTCATCATTTTTTGTATGATAATGGCTGACCTTTTGGATTATGTCATTGTGCGATCCTTATATTGAGTTTGCCTATTTATGAGTTTTGATATCTGATTTTTGATTCTATGTTTATATATTGCAGTGGTAATTTTTCTCTTTGTTAGTTTGTTTTCGTTTTTTTGTTTTTAGTTATAGGATTACATGAACTACAAATTTTGTAGACAATGCTGGTCTTACTGTTATCTGATTCTCCTTGAATTGATTTAGAAACTTGAGATATTTACGTTCGTAAATTTCTTTCTTCAGTTTTGATTCCTTTGCCCCTTTTTTTCTGATTTATCTGCTTATAGAACTCTTTTTTAACAGGTGCTTTCTTTTTTGCAATGAAAAAAATTTGTTCCAGTAGTTACTGTTGGATGTTATTTGAATGTTTTGTTACTGTATATCATTGCTGCATGGAATGGTAATAGGTGTTAATTTTCCCTAACCTTTGTATTAGAAGTTATGCTTTATGTTTGCTTTGGAGATTGCTCAGTGAAACCTTTAAGATTTTTTATATTATTGCTGCAGAATGATGACGAGGATATGATCTACATGTATAATGCTTATATGCACAAGTTGATGACGTGTTTCCTCTCGCACCCACTTGCTAGGGACAAGGTCAGCTACAATATTTTATCTTGTTATTGTGGAGAGTTCCTCAGTATGCTAAAGGCTTGAAGTTTTTCAGTATATGACTTTATTTTCTACATTGTTCTTGATGAGTTCAACTTTTAATAATCTCATTACCCCACTCTTCTCTTTCCTTTTTTTTTCTTTTCTTTTCCTCTAGATTGGTAACAAAATCTTATTGATTGAGACAATTATTACTGGAGAAAAGAAACAAAAGAACATCAAGATGCCCATGGCACAGTGGAATGTGTTTACTATTATTGCAACCTTTGGGTTGTGGGTTTGAGTGGTGTTGCCAATAAAAAAACAAAACAAAACAAAAGGAAAAAAGAATGATGTACTATTGTCTTAGTCCTACCTAAATATTTTAATTATAGATATTTAATTTTCGAAGACCCATTTTACATTTGACAATTTGTGATAGTGCTTCAATTTTTGATGTGAAAATCTACACCTCTAGCGGTGAGATTGAGTCCTAAGACTCAAAACCCTAAGATCCTTAGGAAAAGAACCCAAAACTCACGTTTGAGAATAACTGAACTCTTATTAGAAAAAAAATATCATAGCATTACAATGGCATCTTACTCTATATATAGAGTAAGAAGATGGTTCTATACTAACCAAGACTTTCTAAAACAATAAACTACTAATCTTAATATCCAGATTAGAATTTAGGAAATAATATACTAAGCAACTCGATTAAATTAAAAATATCTAAACTAAAGATAGGGATCTCTAATTAGAGATCATGTGGACCCCATCAGCGGGCCATCAGGGCTTGTAGGCCTTGGCCTTTGATCGGCCTGCATCAACTCTCCCAGCTTGGAAAAACTCGACTTCTGCGAGTGAATGGCCTGATATCTCAATACGATAGGGATTAAGACGTTGGAAATTTGTAGCTGTAATCCACGTGGCATCCGAGAGGGGACGATGCTTCCAACGAACAAGAAACTTCTGAAATCCCCCTTGTCTAGTGGAAACAATCTAATCATCAAGTGCATCAATAATTTGATCTATAGGGGCTAGTGAAGGTGGTAGCTGAAGCTCATGTTCTTCGGACGGACTGTCTTGGTCGTGGCCCTTATAGAGAGTGAGGTCTTCAACATTGAAGGTAGCATTGAAGCCAAGATCTAGTGGTAAATCCAACACATGCATTAGGACCAATTTTCTTGAGAATCTTGAACGGTCCGGAATTGTGGGGTGCATCTTTTTGTTGGCTCCTGGTGGAAGGTGCTCTGGACGATTACAAAGCATATCCATATCTCCTTTCGTAAGCTGAACGAAACGACGACGCTTATCTGCATGTTCTTTATAAGAATCATTGCTTGCTGAAATATGGCGTCAAACTTCATCATGAACCTACTGCATATGGCGAATAAAACTGTCTGCATTAGCACTTAGTCTTGCTTCGACAAGAAGGGGAACAAGATCAACTGGTAGATGTGTTCTGGTGCCAGTGACTGCTTCAAAAGGAGAAATTCCTGTGGATCAGTTGACTGAGTTATTATAGGCAAACTCAGCCATTGGCAGAACCTTATCCCATGTAGTAAGATGGTCGTGCACCAAAAAACGTGGCAGATTTCCAAGGCTACGGTTGACGACTTCTGTCTGACCATCGGTTTGTGGATTATAGGTAGTAGAAAATTGCAGCTTTGTTTTGGACATGCCCCACAATGTCTTCCAGAAGTAGCTAACGAACTTTGTATCCCTGTTAGACGCAATGGTCTTCGGAAGTCCATGCAGACGAACGACTTCTTTAAAAAAAAGAGCTGTGCAACTTTGTAGGAATCTGTTGTGTTGGAACAAGGAATAAAATGAGCCATTTTTGAGTAACGATCCACAACCACAAAGACAGAGTCTACTTTTCCGTGGGTTAGAGGCAGTCCAAGTACAAAATCCATGCTGATATCCTCCTAGGGGCCCTAGGGAATTGGCAACGGCTGATACAATCCCGCATTCTTCTTGCTTCCTTTGGCCAACTGGCAAGTACGACACCGCTCACAGATACAAGAAACATAGGGTGTCATGTGTGGCCAATAATATTTATCTCCAACAAGCGTGAAGGTCTTATCATGCCCCAAATGTCCGCTGGAGCCTTTGAAATAAAGTTCCTTGATAGCATGCTCGCGGATAGAAGTATTTGGCAAATCGAGGCAGCTGCCATAGAATAAATATCCGTCATGAATGCTAAAGTATGGATGCTTGAGATGCTCATTTTGAAGGATCTTTTTATAGATGGTGCTGAAGTCTTTGTCAGTCGCATATTCCTTCTTGATTTGCTCAAAACTCGATACAGAAATAGCCATGGTGGTCAAGAGATGTTTCCTACGACTGAGAGCATTCGCTATCACATTTTCCTTGCCAGATTTATGGCGGATGGTAAAGGTAAACTCTTGAATATAAGCACTCCATTTGGCAAAATTAGCGCCCATTTCATGTTATGAATGAAGGTGCTTGAGAGACTCATGATCAGAGTAGAGCACAAATTCTCTACCTATCCGGTAATGCCTCTAATGGTGAAGTGATTGAACAAGAGCATAGAACTCCAAGGCATAAGGAGAGTACTTATGCTTTTGAATTCGAAAGTTTCGCACTGTGGAAAGCAATTGGATGTCCCTCTTGGCTAAGAACACTTCCAATGCCAACATTGGACGCATCGCAAGCAACTTTGAATACCTCGTCAAAATCTGGAAAGTGGAGGACGGGAGCTTCTGTGATTTTTTGTTTGATCTGCGCAAAAGCTCGAGTCGCGAGATTGGTCCATTTGAACTCGCCCTTCTTTAAACACTTTGTAATAGGAGCAGTGATACCGCTGAAATTCCTGATGAATCTCCTATCGAAGGTAGCAAGTCCATGAAAACTCCTGACTTCAGTTACTGTGGTGGGGAGTGGCCAATCTAGAATTGCTTTGACTTTCTTTGGATCCATTTTGATGCCTTCCATCGATATGATGAATCCCAAGAATATAACTGAACTGCTCATGAAGGTGCACTTCTTGAGATTGATGTAGAAACTTTCTTGATGAAGGAGATGGCAAATAGTGTGGAGATGAGATGCTCCTCCTTGGTTTTGCTGTAAATAAGGATGTCGTCGAAATAAACAACGACGAATTTCCCGATATAAGGCTACAACAGATGGGTCATAACCCACATAAAGGTACTGGGAGCATTTGTTAACCCGAATCGCATGACTAACCATTCATAAAGACCATCTTTGGTTTTGAACGTTGTTTTCCACTCATCACTGGGATGGATGCGAATCTGGTGGTAACCACTGCGCAGATCAATCTTGGAGAAGATGGCCGAACCTGTCATCATATCAAGCATATCATCTAATCGAGGAATAGGAAATCTGTATTTTACCGTGATCTTGTTGATAGCTCGATTGTCGATATACATGCGCCAACTGCCATCCTTCTTGGGAGTCAGAAGGGTTGGTACCCCGCAGGGACTGAGACTTTCCCGAATGTACCCTTTTTGTAATAGGGTATCCACCTGTTTCTTGAGTTCAGTGTGCTCTGCGGGACTCATCCGATATGCAGGTAGATTCGGAAGTGAAGAGCCAGGGACGAGATCAATGGCATGCTGTATGTCCCTCATGGGTGGAAGATTATTTGGCAGGTCATCCTGAATAAGATTGGATAAGTGTTGCAAGAGTGGTTTGACGTCTTCCGGAATAGACTCATGTGGAGGATCATTTGTCACTTGGCGGATAACCAAGGTATACATCAGATCCTGATCTCTGCTTACCTGTTCAAATTTACTCATGTTTAACATATGAGGAATGGCCGCCTCTTTTGGGGCCTTAGCAACATGCTGGGTTGGCATTGGCCATAACCGGGTCTTGTTACCTTTCCACATGAAGGTGTGGGTGTTTGTGTCATTATCTGTGACAACCTTCAACTTCTTTTGCCATGGGCGACCAAAGAGTATGTGTGTGACTTTCATTGGTATAACATCACACTTGATTGTATCTTCATAAGAACCTAGTTTGAAAGGAACTATGCACTGCTCGTCAACCGGAATAGTTGAATCATTTACCCATGCTATTTTGTATGGTCTTGGATGCTTTGTTGTATGTAGCTTTAGCTTTTCCACAGCCTCTTTAGCAATAACATTCATAGCACTACCTCCATCAACAATCATATTGCAAGTTTTGCGCATGCAGTGAACTCGAGAGTGAAAAATAGGTGCATGATTAGAATCGTGCTCCTCCTGTTGATCTTCAGTGATCAGAAGATGGCATTCAAGATATACAAGTGGTACACCATCAGCAGGAAATTCTTCAAGGCAAACGCTTTGAGTGTCTGTCGGTTTTTCCATTTCAATGTGCTCATCGAACTCTTCGCTGTCTTCGGCTTCATCATATGCATTGAGATTCCTATGAGGACATTCTCTAGCATAATGCCCTTTCTGCTGGCAGGTATGGCAGATCACTTCCCTTTTGTCAGCACATCCTCATGCACGAGGATCATTTTGTGGTGCTTGTTGCCGTTGATTTTGGGGAGGAGGTGGCCATTGTTGTACCCCTTGGGGTGGCTTTTGCAATGCCTGTGGTGGCCTCGGTTGATTAACCAATTGTTGGGTGTTATTGGGAGTTGGAGACTGTGCCCCTCGAGCGGAAAACTCCCCAGCTTGGGATCTTTCCCGCCTCCTCAACTAGATTTCATGTTGTGCTTTGCGGGCTTTACAATAGGCTTCGTTGATATCATTGAAATCAAACATAGAAATCCGTTGCCGAATATCAGGATGTAAGCCTTCTGTATATTTATTGATAACGAGTCCATCATTCGCCCGCAGATTGCAGCGCACGATATATTCTCGAAATAGATTGGTATACTCTTCCAACGAATAGGCACCTTGTTGCAGACTAAGTTATCCTTTATGCAGGGAATCAATATAGTCAGAAGGAAGGAAATTTTGCTTGAGTTGCCTCTTCATATCTTCCCATTGGAAGATGGGATGCCCAAAGGCGAGCTCATTGTTTTCAATACTTTGCCACCAAATGCGTGCAGGCCCTTTGAGCTTAACTTTTGTGAAGGCTATCTTCTG
This sequence comes from Umbellularia californica, assembly GCA_028538565.1. Lineage (NCBI taxonomy): Eukaryota > Viridiplantae > Streptophyta > Magnoliopsida > Laurales > Lauraceae > Umbellularia > Umbellularia californica. The sequence goes on from JAPQWN010000004.1 coordinate 45,390,680, forward strand.
GGCATCATTCATGTTGTACCAGGCAAAATAGTCATCAAGAGAATTGAGCCAATCGACGAAGGCCTTGGGATGGAGATCTCCTGAAAAATCACTGATTTCCAGTCTCACTTTTTTGGTGATGTCATCTGTATGTGGTGCACCGCGTGGCTCATTGTCACCATGTTCAATGAAAAGGCGCTGTACTATGTCAGACATGGTTTCACGATGCTGATGCTGAGGACCAGGTGTGACTGGGTTTACTTGGACCATTGTTCTGGATGCATGGGGAGCGGGGTTTACAGGATTGACCTGAGGTCCAGTCCTGGATGTTTGTGGATCCCGCTCTGTGAGAATAGATTCAGTTATTCCTGTGATCTGATGTCCTTGAAGTTCATTAAGAGCAGCTTTAACAATTTCTAGTCGCTCAACCACAGCGTCCATGTTAGATCCTAATTTAGTCAATAGCTCATCCCCTTGGTAATTGGTGAAATACCCGTGGTATTGACGTACTCGGGTAGCCATGAAATTTCAAATGCAAGTTTTGTTATTATTATTATTTTTTTTGTTATTTTTTTTTTTGAACTGGTGGCTGGGTCGGGATGGGCCTGAAGTCAGATTGGGCCCAAATGCAGGTGAAACCCAAGCTTCAAATGCAGCACGTGTTGGGTGAGGGTCTTTGCCTCGGGTTGTGCGCCGTAGGAAAAAAATAAGAGAAGGGGGCTCCTTACCTTTCGACTTGAAAAGGAGAAGGGGCGAGTGGATGGCAGCCATGGATGAAAATAGCTACGTAGCGGCCGCTATATCGGCCGTAGCGGCCGCCACCGCTACACTACAGCCGATTTATCGGCCGTCGCACCCGTAGCGGCCGCTACGTCCGCTACAGGGCCGCTACGGGGTGAGAAAAATTCCTGCTTTTCAAAATTTTTTAAAATGCATAATAAGACTTATTTCTTTTCTTCTTCTCTCCAAATAACATTTCTACACAACTCTTCTACCCTTTTATGTTTAAAAGAACACAAAAAAGCACATGATCTCGCCAAATTACAGTCGATACAAAGAGTTCTTCTCAGTGATTCTTCTCTAAATACATCCTATTAAACAACCCCTTTGGTAGATGCATTTTTTTCTTTAGGTACTCTTAAGTCTTGACTTCATGATATAGTTTTTTCTTTTATAATAAGCCTTTCATTAGTTTCTAAGTTAGCATAACTAAGCAACATGAACACATGTGAAAAAAATGATCATTCTATTATTTTCTATTTATACAGCGATACAGGACCTCATACAGTGAGGGGACCGCTACCCCCCCTTACCTTAGTTACTTTTGCAAAAAAAATACAATTCTCTCATTTTCCAATATTCTAGATTTTCTAGAATTTTTTCATATTTTTTTGACGATTTTTCCAAATCGCGCTGCTACGTTACGTAGCGCCCGCTACGTAGCGTTTTGGCGGCAGGCCGCTACACCCGCCGCTATCGCTATTTTCATCATTGATGGCAGCGGGAGGAGTGGCGATGCCGCAGATGGAGTCGTTGGTGGGCGTAGGTGGTGGCGAGGTCGCTGGATGGTGGTGCTGCTAACGGGTGTTGTCTGGTGCTAGGTAGATCTGCAACTCAAACCTCTTGCTATGCAACTCACTCCTCTCTTCTTTCTTTCGTTTATTTTCTTTTTCTGGGTTTGGGACTGGACGAGCAGAGAGGGAAGAGGCTGGGTTTCGATGGGATCGGTGATGGTGGCTTGTGGGTTTCGGTCGGAGGATTTTCGGTAGGGTTGGAGATTGGGTCTTGCTGGGATCTAGTGATTTGGCGTTTTATGGAGGAGGGATGATTTGGGGCTGTAGGTGGATGAATGTAGGGTGCATGGTTGGCTGTCAGTGGTGTGCGAGGCAAGGATGTGGGGTTGTGGGGGTTTTTGACAGTGCTGGGATTTGGTGGCGGGGATGGGATTTGGGTTTAGGGTTGAGCGAATGGGTGGCGAAGGGGTGTATCAGTATTGCTGGGTAGGGCTGCTGGACAGTGAAGGGCTGGCGATGGGGATGGGGTTGGGTGGTTGGATTGCAGTACTTGGTGGCTGGAATGGGTTTTGGTATATGGAGGATGGATGTCGAATCGGCGATCGGAAAAGAACTTCAGCTCTGATACCAATTGATGTGAAGATCTACACCTCCAGTGGTGAGATCGAGTCCTAAGACTCAAAACCCTAAGATCCTTAGGAAAAGAACCCAAAACTCATGTATGAGAATAACTGAACTCTTATTAGAAAAAAATATCATAACATTACAATGGCATATTACTCTATATATAGAGTAAGAAGATGGTTCTATACTAACCAAGACTTTCTACAATAAGCTACTAATCTTAATCAAGATTAGAATTTAGGAAATAATATGCTAAGCAACTCGATTAAATTAGAAATATCTAAACTAAAGATAGGGATCTCTAATTAGAGATCATGTGGACCCCATCAGCGGGCCATCAGGGCTTGCAGGCCTTGGCCTTTGATCGGCCTGCATCAATTTTCTTTGAAGGAGGACTCCATTCATACCATTCTGTTTTGAAGGAAATGCACAGGATATTTGTGATTCAATTCCATTTGCCCCAATATAGGCTTGAAATGTCTTCAGTATTCTATTATCTGACTCAAGGCTTTGATTTTTGCATCAGGTTTATTTTTCTACTATCTTATGAAAATGCTCAAAAGAAACAGTAGTTCATCTCGAGACTTCAAGTGCGCCTATGTACATCCAAACACATCATCCATAAATGGAACAAAATATTGATGGCCGTAAATGGAAACAATAGGAGCACACCATACATCATTTTGAATTAAAGATAAAAGGAACTTGATTCTTTTCATTAATACTAACTAGATATGTGGTTCAAGACTTGTTTGAAATTTGACAAACTTCATGTTTAGGTTTTTCACATGATTCCTAACATTGAATGATGAAAGAACACACCTAAGATCATTGGATGATAACTGTCCTAACCGACAGTGCCACTTCATGTTGTCTTCCAAGTAGACTGATGACTAGAAGGTTAATGAATGCTTCAAAGCTGGATCTATGACATGGTGACCATTGTGCTCGCAGCCACCAATTGTCTGTCTGGTCTCCGGATTCTAAAATAAACAAAACGAAGGAAAAAATGTGTCACTACAATTATGGGATTTAGTTAGGGTGCCAACAGAAACTAGATTATGAGCAAAATGAAGAGCATCTAATACAGAAGGGAAAGCTAAATGCTTGGATATATCAACTGGTCCTTCACCTACAACTGGTGTATAATTCTTATTGGCAATGCAAATGCCACCATGATAGGACTTTTTGTAAGTTTTGAATACTGAACGCATACCTGTCATATGATCTATCACTCTAGAATTAGTAATTGACCAAGGGTCAGATGAGGATGTAGATGCCATGTGAGCTGAAGACCTTGTGTATGTAGCCATTCCAGTTGAAGATGAAGTAGCAAAGCCCATTGTTAGAATAATAGTTGTTGATTTTGTTTTGGTCACCGTTCCAGTTTGGTCCTGTAGTGGAACGTTTTGGCATTCTGTTCTGGAAAAAAAGGGCATTAAAAAATTTAAAAAATATAAAAGGTTGTGGAGGTTCTGGAATATATATATATATATATATATAGAGAGAGAGAGAGAGAGAGAGAGAGAGAGAGAGAGAGAGAGAGAGAGAGAGAGAGAGCACATAAAAATAGAAAGAGAAAACAATATAATGAATGAAGTTTTGGAGCTTTCGTCAGAGCATAAAAAACAAAAGAAACAAAAGGCCTAATTGCTTTCAGCGGAGAGAGTGTAAGAGAAATTAAAAAAAAAAGGAGTCCTACTGTTTACGGCAGAAAGCGAGAGAACTGTAAAGGAAAAAAAAGCCTGACCTTCTGTGGAGTAACTTTAAAAGAATAAAAAGGGTGTGGAGCTCTCGGAAGCGAAAGAAAGAGGAAGAAAGCAAGCATCGTAAAGAAAAGGAAAAAGGATAAACTGGCGTATGGAGTATTTGAAGTGCAGTTGGATCTGTCAAAGTGCAGGTGCTGCTGCCAGCTCGATGCTCTCCTGCTGGTGGTTGAATGCAGTCTAAACTGTTGAGCTGCTGCTGGGTGGATCTCGATGCTCTCCTCCTGCTACTGGGTTGTTCCACTGCTGCTGGTGCTACTCTTCTTGATCTTCTTCATTATCAAAAACCAAATTCAAGAGCAAGGCTTAATTTAAATCAAATACAAAAATCAACCTCCTAATTGGACTCGGGGAGATTACACAAAGTCTTTGAAAGAAGAAGCTTCGAACTTATGAATGACGTTGCCGTACTTTACCAAGAGGACTTGAAGATGCTTCTGAGCCATCAAGTCTTCGAACTTCGTACAAGATGCCAAGCCCCAAGGTCTTTGAATGAGAAAGAAGACAGGGAGAAGTCTCAAATGAAAATCTGTCTGTTTTCAATCTTTGAATGAGGAAACCATGACGAGATTAGAGCTTAGGCCTTTGAATGAGAGGATGAGAAGTTATTGAATGAAATCTTCAGTCACCAACCTTCGGATAAGAAAACAGAAATGGTAGACTTGCAGAGGCGACTGTGGAGTCCACTGATTGAACCGAACTCCCTGTGACAAATTTTCTGGCTAATCGACTCTAACTTCGATGCGTGCCTCTGATATCACCTATAAGACTATCTTCTACTTGCCCTGTTGCTTTGACACCAATTAAGAACTATGGATTGAAGAATTCACTAAGGCTTTGGCCAAGAAACCCCAGTTGAAGAAAAAAAAGGAAAAATACAAGAAGTTGACTTAATTAAATGAAATGATGCATATGGAGACATTATTTAGGGCTGGGTTACACTTCCTATACGCGCTTTACCATATTTTTGGTATTTACAAAGAGCCCCACGCGTCTCTCTATTTATAAAGCAGTCCATGATATTCCTAGAATTACAGATAAATCTACTATGCCTCTTAATAGTTTGTAACTTATCTTTTCTAAAATAATAGCAAGCTACTGGAGATTTACATCATCAGAAGATATTAATCACATATTACAATAGGAGATGATTAGTAACTATAAAAGATAGAATCTTCAATATGGTTCTGCATTCTGTCTGATTTCGTATTTTCAAAAAGAATATCCTTGTGGTAGAGCTGATTTCCCGTTTTCTTTCGTAACTCTGTTATTGTTAGGAGGTTTTGTTCTGGTTTACATGTTCCTTTTTCAATTGTGTTAATGCATTTTGGTAGGTGAAAGAAATGAAGGAAAAGACTATGAGCACCCTTAGTCCGTATGTGGGTGGATCACGTGAGCTCAGACAGGAAGGTGATGTAAATTCCCAGCAGAATGCCCAATTAAAATCTCTGCCATTTGTGTCCCTGTTGGAATTGGTTAGCGAGATTTATCAGGTCTGTCCATACTCTCTTGATTGCTGTCTTGAATGTTTTACTCAAGTGCGATAGCCTTCTTATAAATAGCATGAAGAATACTGCATCTCATCTGATAATTTCTTTTTCAGGTTTTTTAAGCATACTTCTATAGTAATCAATTATGTGCATATTATTTTTTGAGTTTGCTTTAATACATGAAGAGATTTGGATGTTGATCACATAGTTCTACTTGCCGAAGATTTTATGTGCCATTTTGAGAGCTCTAGGAGGGTCCAATAAATGATGGTTGAAGCATTGATGGCTTCAGATCAAAGAGTGGGTCCAAACTCCAAACAGTCCCCAATAGTCGGGCTGTTTTGATGACAAAAATGCCTGCAGGGGGTTCTCTATAAGTAGCCGGCAATTCCTGCAGAAAAAGACAGCAAATAACCTGTTTTGGGCGACACTTAAACGAGTCAAACAAGGCCCAAATCCGACATGTAATGTCACCACTTGTGTCACCCAAGGGTCTAGTTCATTTTGGTGAGGACCACTTGTCTGGATGATGGGCCAGTTGGCCTCACAAGCAGATTCATGTGAGAAGGTCTGGGCGATACGTGCGCAGGCAGTTTGACTTGAGAACGACTGCTATTTCATAGTTCTTATTAGCTCTTTATTTTTGGTTATTTGAGCCCCATTTGAATTAAGAAACTTACTCAATTTGATGATGGATGGATGTGTGAGTTATCTTTTATGTTTGGTAGGTTTTATGCTTTCTTTAGATATAATTAGAGAATGTTAGGTAGTTCTGTATTTTTACCCAACAGTGTTGACAGAAGCTTGTTTCAGACTTTTTTTTGCACTCTTCTCCATGGGATTGAAGAAAACATTTGATTATTCATAAATAAAAGTTAATAATCTTGTTTTTCTCATTGTTTTCTAGCTTTGGTTACTTTTGATTTGATTTAGGGATGTAATATTGGTTTTCTTTTCAATTAGGGCTTTCCTTTGTCTGCAACAATACATTTCTGGTCCTAAGGTTATTAACATGATGGTTTCTGTAATGGAGTGAGTGCATTAAGAGGGATTACTAGGTCTCTTGGTTGCTAATCAGTCCCATGTTTTAGTAAGCCTAAGAGGTGGGGTTCTTTTGACTTAGATTGTACGTTTCTTCTGGTTTCTGATTGTAGCGTTCTTGTTGCAGGAATGATGTAAGTTTTACAATTTCAAAAACCGCATAAACTCCCCATAAGTTCTCAAGGTTTTACAAAATCCATACCCTTCTCCTCCTACTCCTTCCGCCCTTGCCTATCACATTTGCAATCATCTTTGATGAGCCCAAAAGAAATTCCTTATAATGTCTCCACTGGCTTCAATTTCTTTAACTATTCATTCTTACTGTTCCGTAAAGCCATTTTAATAGATCAACTTTTGTCTCAGTGAACTCCCTTGATTTGCTTCTCATTTTGAAGTTGTAACATTAAACAGTACATATATTTAACTAGAGGATGAGTTCTTACAATCAGGGAGGGAGGGAGTAATAAGAAATATCTCTCTCTCTCTCTCTCTCTCTCTCTCTCTGTGGGGGTGGGCGGTTGTTGTGGTGTTTAATTGAGGGCTATATCTTTAGTTGTTAATTATGTTTGGGTTGGATGAAATTGGTCTTGTTTGATAGGTTATCCAATTACCTTAAAACAAGGATACAGTTGTATGATTTTAGGAAGGTCATTCATGAATTGAAGTCTGAGTTCACATAGGAAAACTTGGTCTATGCTCTACAAACAAGTAAAATTCGTTACTTTACATAGCATGGGTGAAAAAATGACCATATTACTAAGACATTCATTCATCAACCATCATGTTGGAGTCTTTATGTGCTTCAACTCTTCCCATTATGATGTTAAGCTAACTGTCTGAATTCATTGAACCATGTGCATAAGTTGGATCTTTAGATCATGTTGATGTATATTTGGCGGATGATGCATCAAGCCATTCTTCACCACTATATCCACTCATAGTTCACCTTTGATGTAGCGAACTAATCTACTAATTGAACATGTAATAATAATGGGCAAATAATTCTATATCTGAACTCCAATTCAACAATCTACCAATATCTTGGCAGTCCACCAGCAATAGGAAGAGAAAGTTCAGCACATTCTATAAACTCTAGCAATATCCTAGAAAAACCAAGCCAAAGTCCACTGCCAACTGTGGAATTGAAGTAGACCTTGAAGGCAGGCTTGCAGAATGCATATGTTGAGAGAAGAATGCCTAGCGATACTGGACGCTGGTTTGTCTTTGGTATTTATATGATATGGAGTTTACAACCTTAGAATAATTTTGTTTGTAGCTCTTTTTTTTTTGGATCAGTTACAGTAAAATTTCATTAAAGAGAAAGAAGGAACAACTCAGAAAAGTGAAACAAAAAGACCTATCAAAGGTGCATTGGTACAAGAGAAATATACCAGCCACGAACCACAACTACATTACAGGAGCACTAAGAGTACAAGATCGATCTACCCCTTGCTTAGCCAGACAATCCACCATTTCATTTGCCAATCACAAGCATGGTCCACCGGCAATAGGAAGAGAAAGTTCAGCACATTCTATGAACTCTAGCAATATCCTAGAAAAACCAAGCCAAAGTTCACTGCCAACTGTGGAATTGAAGTAGACCTTGAAGCAAGGCTTGCAGAATGCATATGTTGAGAGACGAATGCCTAGTGATACTGGATGCTGGTTTGTCTTTGGTATTTATGTGATATGGAGTTTACAACCATAGAATAATTTTGTTTGTAGATCTTTTTTGTTTTTTGTTTTTTTTTTTTTGTTTTTGTTTTTTTGTTTTTTTTGTTTTTTTGTTTTTTTTGTTTTTTTTTGATTGGTAACAGTAAAATTTCATTAAAGAGAAAGAAGGAAAAACTCAGAAAAGTGAAACAACAAGACCTATCAAAGATGCACTGGTACAAGAGAAATGTACCAGCCACGATCCACAACTACTGTACAGGACTAAGAGTACAAGACTGATCTACCCCTTGCTTAGCTAGACAATTCGCCATTTCATTTGCTGACCACTAGCATGAATTGATGTTTTAATCTTCTTGACCTTAAGAATACAGCAGAAAGTTAAAAGACTTTGATACCCCTATTGCTTAAGTGCTTGGTGATTGGCACCAAAGAAACTGAACACATTATTTGTGCTGGACTTGTAAGTCTATAAGGCTGGAATGTGTAGCAGTAAAGTCCATAGGTTTCTAAAATGTATGGACAGTAGGAACCATGGTGCCTGAAAGTGATAAGTGCTTACACATGAGCTTTGTACCCATTGGCATGATCAAACCTGGCAATACACTCCATTGCGACCTCAGTCACATTATCCTAACCCTCTTGATTCACATTCTCCTTGGGTTTGAGAGGATTTGACCTTTTGAGTTTGTATGTTTACCATTGTTTGTCCATTTTGTCCTTAACTATTACTTCATAAGGTATAAGATCCATCACATTAAACTCATTTGGAGGGTTTATACCTTCATGAAGATGGATCTTGTAGGCACCTTAATTTGCTTCAACAACTTGCATTGTTGATGTGGAGCGGGGTACTAGGCGTGGGGCGGGTAGAGATGGTGGGTGGAGGGTGTAGGTTAGGCTTTCGTTTGGAAATTGGCCTACACCAAACTTCCCATCACGGGCGAGGAAGAAGAGAGAACTCGGGAAACCCCAAAATCACTCAATTTTTTATATTAATCATTCACTATCTAGCCAAGGAAGCACTACAGATGATTATATAAGAGAGAACATAACCATAAGCTAATTTGGACCACCCAAACACGTTGATGGCGAGGATTAAAACATTTGAATTTAAAAGACATAAACCACAACATCAATTTAAGTAACTCTAAATAACAAAAAAATAGCTTAAAATGAATGGACTATGCCCATTGCCAGATCGACCCATGGGGACCACGGGTTTGTCCTGCATCAACTCTTCCTTTCTTAGAGAGAACTCAACCTTGAATTCTGTAGATGTCCTCCAGGATTGAAATCCAACGTATGAATCCTCAATTTGCAGGTGGATCTTCAATCCCTTATTCCAAGTAGAATTTAGGAATTGTTTCTTTTGTAGTCCATATGATTGGATGTGCACTTGACTAAATGGATGCTTCAAAGTTCATATTTGGATTGGATGTGCTCAAAATCTCCAAGTATCAACAGTCTATCCCCAAAGATAAAGTCAATGTGGGAAAACTCAATCTTTTGCTTTGTATTCCTTTGCTTCTTGAACTTTCTGATCACCAATGCTGGCGAGGAGTGGTAGAGATGAAACCACTACTAGTAGAATGAGTTCAGATTTGCAGAGGGAGAAAAACTGGAGCTTGGCGATGGAGAAGGACTTTGGAGCTTGCTGCGAGGGTGTTAATGGAGTAGCAGCTGTTGGTGGAGTTAATGGCTGGTGGCTTAGTGCCACTCCTACGGGCGAGGTCCGTTGACACCGAGGAAGATAACAACGACGATGGAGGATTGCCGGTGGACTGACGTCGATGGTGCCAGGTACACTCTTCTATCATTGTCCTCTTGGCTTTTCTATTCTTTTCTTTATTCCCTTTTCTTTTTCTTTTTCTCATTTTTTTTCCCTTCAAATGGGAAGGTGGCTGGGGTTGATCGAAGAGGGGTCACGGTAGTGGGGAATTTAGGGTTTTTTGGAATTTGACTGGAATGGGATGAGGTTTGAAAATGGATTTGAGATCAAGGATTGGGTTTTAGGGATTTTGATTGAAAATGGGATTTAATTGAATGAGGTTTGATGGAATGGGGAATCGGCTGCAATGGGACTGGGATTTGGGATTATGTGGATTAGTGTTTCTGTACTTGAAAAATTGGGGAAAATAGATTTTTATAATTTGTGGATTTTGTGAATTTTTTGGGATCAGAATTTTTTTCTATTTCTTTTTTGGTTGGTATTGAATTTAGGTTGGTGGGGATGTATCGGCTAGGGCGGGTCTGAGTTGGTAAGGGGTGAGGATAGGATTTTGGATTGATCACTAATGAAGGCTTGAGAGGTTTTGGGATTTTAGGGTTTTGGCTTTGGGATGGAGTCTGATGGAAAGGAATAAATCTGTGATGGGTTGGGTTTTGGGTCTCTGGATGAAGGAGGATGTTTGGTGACATATACTGTGCATGCGTGAGATCTAATGAGGGAAGTGATGCAAGGGATTTCCGAATGGGATGCGGTGGTTCGGCAGGGATGAGGAGTATCGAATATCGATTCCTGGGATGGATCGATGTTTGGCTCTAATACCAAATAATGTGGAGGGGGGTACCAGAAGTGGGGCGGGCAGAGATGGAGGGTGGAGGGTGTAGGTTAGGCTTTCGCTTGGAAATTGGCCTCTTGCCAAACTCCCCATTACGGGTAAGGAAGAAGAGAGAACTCGGGAAACCCCAAAATCACTCAATTTTTTCCATTAATCATTCACTATCCAGCCAAGGAGGCACTACAATGATTATATAAGAGAAAACATAACCCTAAGCTAATCTGGACCATTCAAACACATTGATGGCCAATATTAAAACATCTAAATTTAAAAGACACCACAAAATAAATTAAAGTTACTCTGTGACTGGAACATCATTAGATTCCCCTCAAAAAAGTCTGGAGGTGGGAATATTACGGCAGATATGCAATTCTTCTCAAATTGGATCAATTCCCACTTCCTAATAGACCTTCATCTGGGGGGGGGGGGGGGGGGGGCGGGCAAATTTCACTTGGTCCAACCATCAGAATCCTCCGACTATGTTGCATCTTGACAGATTCCTGGCCACTGGCGATTGGATAGACTTATATCCAAAAGTCTACCAAATTGCTCTCCCCAAGCCCACCTCAGACCACTGTCCAATCTTACTCGATTCCAAAATCTTAAAATGGGGTCCCTCCCCTTTTCGTTTTGAGCTAATGTGGCTGGAGGATAAGCGTTTCAGAGACTCAATTAGGGAGTGGTGGAACAGTTTTCAAGTCAGTGGGTGGGCGGGTTTTCGATTCACCTTGAAGCTGAAGATGCTGAAAAACAAGATTAAAGAATGGACCAAATGCAACATAGAGCCTGTTGGACCTCTTATGGCAAAAATTCTAGAGGAATTGTAGTATATTGACAGAAAGGAAGAATCTCAAAGGTTTTTATCTGAAGAAGATTTGACAAAGAGACTTGAACTTAAAGCCCTCTTTCAACGTAAAGTCAGGGAAGAAGAAATCAAATGGAAACAGAGATTGAGGTGTAGATGGCTAAAAGAAGGGGACAAAAACACTAAGTTTTTTCACAGTTTGGCTTCTACTAGAATGAGGGGCAATAGGATTGATCACATGATGGTCAATGGAAACAGAGTAGAGGACAGAGAAGGGATTACAAATCACATCATCAGCTTTAGCAATCTATTCAGCAATGATGAAAGAAGTAGGCCTTCTTTAAACAATCTTCAGTTCCCCATTATTAGCGTGGAAAATGCAAATTGGTTGGAAGAAGCATTCCAAGAAGAAGAAGTAAAAGCAGCCATATACAGCCTAGTTAGCGATAAAGCTCCAGGCCCAGATGGCTTTCCATTCTCTTTTTTACAAACCCATTGGGACCTCCTAAGGACAGACTTCATGGCCTTCATGATGGAATTCCACACCAGAGGCATTTTCTCCAAAACCCTAGGTGCATCTTTCATTGCTCTTGTCCCAAAGAAGCCCGAGGCGGACTGCATAAAAGACTTCAGACCTATAAGCCTTTTAGGTAGCACTTACAAAATCTTGGCAAAAGTGTTGGCAACCAGATTGCAAAAGATCCTTCCTTCCATCATCTCTCCCTCTCAAAGTGCCTTCGTCAAAGGAAGACGGATCCTAGATGGGGTTCTAGTAGCAAACGAGTGCATCCATTCCATACACAAAGATAAGTTTCTTGGTCTAATTTGCAAACTAGACTTGGAAAAAGCCTTCGACATGGTAGACTGGGACTTTCTTATTCATTTGCTGCGCAGGATGGGATTCGGGGATAAATGGAGGGTTTGGATTCGAGAATGCATCTCATATGCTACCTACTCAATCCTTATTAATGGCTCCCCGAAAGGTTTCTTCTCAGCAAAGAGGGGTCTGTGTCAGGGAGACTCTTTATCTCCGTTTCTTTTTGCCATCATTGGAGAGGCTTTCAGTAGGATGCTTTCTAAAGCAGAAGATTGCAACTTGATTTGTGGTTTCAAGCCCGCTCAGAATGCTCCTTCTGTCTTCCATCTTCTTTATGTGGATGACACTCTTCTATTTTGCGATGCAAAAGTAGATCAAATTCAAAACTTGGTTGCCATTCTCAGATGCTTCGAAGCTGTTTTGGGTCTCAAGATTAATTTCTCCAAGAGCGCCATTCTAGGGATCTCTATTGAAGATGTCTCTCTTCGTCACCTTGCAACTATCTTAGGTTGCATAGTTGACTCTTTCCCTTCCACCTACCTTAGGCTTCCTCTATGTCTAAGTAGGGTGCAAAAATCCATCTGGAACCCAGTTCTTGGGAAAATTGAGAAAAAATTATCCTCTTGGAAAGCAAGATACTTATCCCTAGGAGGTAGAATTACGTTGATCCAGTCTGCTCTTGCCAATCTTCCAATTTACTACTTGCCCGGTTGCTATCATTAATCGCATAGAGAAGCTTCGCCGCGACTTCCTTTGGCCGGGCTGCGAGGAATCAAAAAAGATCCACCTGGTGAATTGGATATCAATCTGTCGCCTTAAAAGATCAGGCGGTCTAGGAATAAGACCTCTAAGGAGCATGAATCAAGCTTTACTGGGCAAATGGCTTTGGAGACTCGGGGACGAATCAGAATGCCTATGGAGAAATATCCTTCTAGCCGAATACAAAGTTAGGAGAAATGGTTAGGACATCCATCCTCCACCCCATAGGTGCTCAAATTTTTGGAAAGGGATTTGCTCTACCAAAGCATCTTTTGCTCAATTCATCTGTTACCAAGTTGGCAATGGTGAGATCATATCCTTTTCGCATGACATTTGGGTCGGTAGCAACCCCTTATTGATTCAATTCCCTGATCTTTATAGATGTGCCAGAAACCGCAATGCTAGGGTCAGTGATTATTTTGACATGAACGGCAGCCAGCAACTATGGGCCCCCGTTTTTAGAAGGAATCTCACTGAGGCAGAGGAAGCAAACCTCTTCCATCTTTTTGAGGTTCTAAGTGGTATGGACATCAACGGTGAAGCTGAAGATACCAGATGTTGGGCCCTTTCCAGCTGCGGATCTTTCTTTGTTTCCTCCTTTTTCTTAGCCTTCCATGAAGGGCCCGGGACTTCTCATCAAGGATGGCCACCCCTCTGGAAAATTATGGCCCCTCCAAGAGTCCTTGCTTTTCTCTGGCTTGCTCTCTAGAATAAAATTCTGACAATGGATAATCTCTGCTGACGGAATTTGCTTATTGTCAATGCTTGCCCCCTCTGCGTAGCCGATAAGGAATCGGTTGATCACTTATTCTTTCATTGTAAGCAGACAAAAGCTATCTGGTTAGCAATCCTCATGGAGTTTAATTGCAACTGGGTTCTGCCTCATTCCTTCCCTGAGATGTTCCAACAGTGAGCTTGTCCGATTACCACCTCTAAAGCGAAGATCATGTGGCGCCTGTCTTTACTTGCCTTCATATGGACGATTTGGAAAGAGAGAAACAACAGATGTTTTGAAGGAACTTCATCCTCCCGAGAAGACCTAATCATCAAAATGAAATTCAATGTAGCCTCCTGGGTCTCTATTCTCCCAAACTGTAGGGACTTTTCCTTTGACACTTTATGTTTCAATTGGAGGGAAGTCATTTCATTTTGATGTGGCTCTTTTTCCTTTTGCTTGAGGCAGTTTGACTTTCTTGTTATAGCTTCTCTCTTTTTTGGGTGGTTGCTTTTTTTCTGGGGTCCTCCCCAGCCACTTCTCAGTATAGCCCTTTTATACTGTAAAGCTTTTGATTAATACAAGTTACCATTTAAAAAAAAAAAAACCACATAAAAATAGCTTAAAATGAATGGGCTGGGCCCATTGGCAAGTCGACCCATGGGGACCACGAGTCTGTCCTACATCAACAGTCTTCTTTTTTGGGCCAAAATTATGAAAAAGGGGAAGAATCTGATAAAGAAGGCTGAACTAATCCAAATGAATCATCCAGAGCTGTCCCTTAGGGTTGGGCGAGACCAAGGATGAAAATAGCGGTAGCGGCCTACCGCCAAAACGCTACGTAGCGGCGCTACGTAGCGGTGTAGCGGTGCGATTTGAAAAAATCGTCAAAAAAATATGAAAAAATTCTAGAAAATCTAGAATATTGGAAAATGAGAGAAATGTATTTTTTTTGCAAAAGTAACTAAGGTAAGGGGGCGTAGTGGTCCCCTCACTATATGAGGTCCTGTATCGCTGTATAAATAGAAAATAATAGTAATGATCATTTTTTTTACATGTGTTCATGTTACTTAGTTATGCTAATTTAGAAACTAATGAAAGGCTTATAAAAGAAAAAATTATGTCATGAAGTCAAGACTTAAGAGTACCTAGAGAAAAAATGCATCTACCAAAGGGGGTGTCTAATAGGATGTACTTAGAGAAGAATCATTGAGAAGAACTCTTTGTATCGACTACAATTCGGCGAGATCATGTGCTTTTTGGGTGTTCTTTTAAACATAAAAGGGTAAAACAGTTGTGTAGAAATGTTATTTGGAGAGAAGAAGAAAAGAAATAAGTCTTATTATGCATTTTAAAAAAAATTGAAAAGTAGGATTTTTTCTCACCCCGTAGCGGCCCCGTAGCGGCCGCTACATTCGCGTAGCGGTCAGAACACTGTTTTTTTCAATTTAGCGTGGCGGCCTGGGCCGCCACGGCCGATATAGCGTAGCGGCCGCTATTTTCATCTATGGGCGAGACCTCTAATGCATACATTTCTATATTTTTGAGTTTTTGAAAAATCCTAATGTTTTAAGTGTTTACAAAATAACCCACAATATCTCAATAATTACAAATAAGTCTTCACTGTAACTCTTAACACTCCCCTCAAGCTGGTGCATTGATATTTATTATGCTCTGCTTGGACAATGCATTTGATGGCTTTAGTAAGGAAATCCGCCAATTGTTGATCTGTGTACATACTTCACTGTGAAATCGTTGTTTTCAATATTTTCTCTTACTAAGTGGATATCAACTTCAAAATGTTTTGTTTGTCCTAGAAGACTGGATTTGTCGCTATCTGCCATATTGAAGTGCTATTAGAATGCAACACCATAGGGCCTTTGCATGTAAACTCCACGAAGATAATCTGGACACTTGAGTGGAGTCTATGAGCACTGTCATCGTGATTCTTTTCTCCCAATGTGGCATATCGTAAGAGAAATAGAGTCTATGAGCGCTAATTTATTGCATCCTGATTTTTGCATTTCATTTTTATGAGCTCTTGTTTCTTTGATCCAAAGGGTTGATATGGTGGACCCACCAAGTAATGTGGTGTCATAACCATCACAATTTGGAAGATGAGAACCATCTGCTCGTTTACCTTTTAATTTTTAAGAATCATTGTTCCATTCAAAACTGGGGCATACTAGCCACGATCAATGGTGAAGATCTACACCTCCGATGGTGAGATCGAGTCTTCCGACCCTAAGATCACTTAGGGAAAAATACCCAAAGGGAAACTCACAAGAATAATTCTGAACTTTATTAAGAATATAGCATGCTTTACAATCAAGCATCCCTCTCTATTTGTAATAGAGGAATGATCTAAATAAAAAAACTACCATTATCAGTGCTTCCTAAAATCACTCTCTAAAATTTTTAAGTAAATCAAATCACTAAAATCTCTTTGATTAAGTCAAATCAGAGATAACATCAAATTACTAAAATTACTAAACTATTTAAAGAAAGCCAATCATTGTAGGGTTCCTAATGGGCCCTCTTCTTGTTGGACCGCACTGTATCAAAAACCATACATTTTTATGCCACCGATCAGAAGATTAGAATCTTCCTAGTTGGGTGTTTTTAAAGAACACTCCATATGAAAGTAGGGCTCACCTAAATAATGGTATGGGTCACTGAATGATGGACCAAAATCATATTCAGCTTATCTCTTGTGCTTTATTCTTAGATGTGTACTTTTTTCTGTTCATTAAAGCTATTTAAGGGAAAAACCTTAGGTGAGCACTAGTGCTCACAATAAGGTGAGAACTGCACGTGCCTAAGTACCTAGTGGGGCCCGCCTGCGATCGATCCAAGTTGACTGGGCATTGGACTGTTGGATCAATTGTGTACTTGTTCTGGACGGTGAAAACTTGTTGGCAGTTGATCTAGTGGTGTGGTTTGGATGATGATTCGAGCCTCTATCACAATATCAGTCCCATCCCCAGGTGGGTCCCACAAGAGACGATGCTCACAATAAAGCTCAGGTGAGGGGGGCCCATACATAGTTATCAAATTCGTTTCAGTTTGGACGAAATATCCGAATTTGTTTGTTTCGAAGGGAGAACCGAATCGAACATCCCGGTTGAAGATGTTCGGTTAAGATTTCGTTCGATTTCGCCCGAAATATAGGGTTTCTATCCAAAACCCCTAATTTCGGATGAACTATTTCTGAATCCATTGATTCGAACGAATCGAGGGGTCAAACATTAAAAGATCGAAGGAAAAAATGGATGAATTGTTTTTGGGCATTGAACAAATTTGAACAAAAAGAAATAAAATTGTTGAACATACCTTTTTTCGGGCGATCATTTATTACATCTTCGGTGGTATGGAACCTTCTATCTATAAATTGAACCCCAAACCACAAATATCAACCAAAGAATCTTCTCTTGCCCCATTTCCGTTTGAGATTATTCACTGCCGAAGCAAAAGTGTGAATCCTTGCCCTCTCCATGAATATCTTCCTGCATTTTCTCCCTCGCTGAAGGTTGTCACTGCTGCACAACTCAGATTTTTCTTGCAAAAATCTCGTTGGAATGCCAGGAATGTCAAAACTCGCCATCATCTTCCATTTCTTGTTTCTGCTCTTTTTTTTTTCGTATGTTTTGATAAAGGGGGATTGAGGTCGGAACTCGGGATACTATCTTTATAAAGGCATTTCGATGTTGCCTTTATGAATGAGGGGTCATGATGAGTTCCCGAAAGTGAGGCCTACTAATTTTTAATTACTCGAAAATTCTTCACAGGCCCACTTATATTTAATCAATGATTATATTGGAACGATACTTAGTGTTGAGTATGTAAGAGGCCCACTTCAAAAAATAATAAAGAGATCGAAAAAGAAAATGCTTATGATCAAAGCCCATCACGAGTTGAGTACGGTAATGTTTGGTGGTATTAAATATTTTATGAAATTATTTAAAAAAATATCAATCTAAAGTGGGCCATTTAATTTCAACGGAGCAATAATTTTTAATTAGTACTGCTTATGCAGAATTAACTGGTTTTGATTTTATATAAGTGGCCCATTGAAAATCTTGATTAGCAAATTTGAGCGTTGGGCCCTGGCTCACCACTAGTTGAATGGAATTTTGTATTATTGTTTCAATATATATGTATATATAATATATATATATATATATATATATGGGAGGTGCTCCTGTGAGAGTATCTCACCCCTTACTATGAGAGGTAGGAGTTGAGGCCCTCACATTTAAGTTGTTGGCATTGGATATGGATGTGAGGACCCCCACCTTATCCCTCATAATAAGGTGAGAGCATCACTCATAGGAGCATCTCCCTATATATATATATAAAATTTTTAAATTATCCGAAATGAATTCCCGAATTGGAAAGCGAAATGCCTCAATCTGCCGAAATATTTCACTTTGGAGCCAAACCGAAACGGGGTCCGAAACGAACTTGACAACTATGGGCCCATATTTAAGTTATGGTACTGATCAAGAAATAAAATAAAATGATATGCATCTTTTGTGAAGTTAAGTATTTGGTGCTTTAATTTTTATTTCTGTGCGTTTTATTTTATGCTTTCCTGAATATATTGGTTATGTGCTTGATGTACTGCACATTTTATCAGAAGGAACCTGAGCTCTTGTCTGGGAATGAGGTGTTGTGGACGTTCATAAACTTTGCAGGAGAGGATCACACCAACTTCCAGACCCTCGTGGCTTTCTTGAGAATGCTCAGCACATTGGTATGCGAAACCATTTTTTTTTTTTCTTTTGCAGATAAGCTGTTGGTTGGTAGCCAAACTATTCTTTTATTTTTGGTCTTTATTTCAGGCTTCAAATGAGGAGGGCGCTTCCAAAGTTTTTGAGTTGCTTCAGGGTAAAGCATTCCGCTCGATTGGATGGAATACACTGTTTGACTGCTTATCAATTTATGAACAGAAGTTCAAACAATCTTTCCAAAGTACAGGAGCTTTGTTGCCTGAGTTTCAAGAGGGTGATGCGAAAGCACTTGTTGCTTATTTGAATGTTCTTCAAAAGGTTCTGAACCATTCTCGTCTGTTAATTTCTAAATCGACTAACAGTTTTTTACTCGTTACTCCTTTTACAGAAATAGTTTTATGGTCAGGAATATTTTCCACTTGTCACCCACCATTGATTGGCTTCGACGACCTAGTTCATTATAATAAAATGTGCAGAATTTGAGACTGCAATTTTTTCCTGCTTCGCAGCCAGTTGTCCGCTCTCTGTTTTTTGACAATGCCAATGAACTTACTGTGCTGGAAAGAGAGTGAAATAATAATCTCTTGCAGTTTTTATTGACATTGGATTAGAAGTGAGTACCAATTGTTCTTCTTGATTTGAAAATTTTCTGTGACCCAACATTCTATATATAGCTTCTCCATCTCCTCACCTAGACCTAGTCTAATGTATACTTTCTGGGCCTATGATGATGGACCCTACTGGACTGAACGGACTCCATGCTGGAGTCAATCTTAGATTCTGAGTATATTGTTGTATATTATCTGTTATCATATATGAGAATTTTAATCTTGTATATTATTAGTGTATATTATATTACATATAATAAATCACAGTATTATTGTACTGTAATGTATGATACATTACTGGGTTTTATATAGAGTAGAATTTTTGAGGATGGCCATGCTATCCCTAGGCATTGAATGGTGTGGTGTGTGGGATGCATCTGGCGTATTCTATGATCAATTGATACCTCTTCCGCTGACTACCCTTTGGATTAGCACTCACCCAAAGTTGGTCATTCAATTGAGTTTTACAGGCCTTTGGATTGATCGTACAAATTTGGGACCTGGCTCGGTCTAATGGGATACGATTCAAGCACATTTGAGACACTGAAAATTGTACCTCTTTGATCCCATGGTTATCAGTTTTGCACAGAGGTACGTCTTGTAGAGACCTTTTACACCTATAGATAGCCATGATTGTGATAATTCCAAGGTGGGTCCCATGGGCTAGATTGTTCCATGGATAGTGGTATGGCCTGACTTTTCCTCGAAATGACTCTCTCCCTCTCTGGATGCGCACACATATGGCGCTTTAGTAAATGAGTATTTGGGATGCATCCATTGGAGCCAATCATAAACTGTGCGCGAAGAAAAAAAAGGTATGTGCCATATTTTTTGGGTAGTTGGGGTATGTACCATATTTTTTTTATGGTAACTGGGTAGTTGGGGTTCCAATGACATGACATGCCTAAGGTAGGATTGCTTATGACGGGGAATATTGCATCCCCCTTTTGTTAAATCAGCACCTTTCTTAACTATTCTCTTTTATGCATCGTGGACCTAATCACTCTCTCTCTCTCTCTTTATATATATATATATATCACAAAAAGAAAAAAAAAATGAATTGCAGAATTTGTACTCACCCTGAAGTTTGGCAGCAAACTGACTGTTAACCACCATTGAATTCAATCATCAAACAACACTTGCAACTATTAATTCTTGAGGCTTGAAAAATGAAGGTTAAGATTATCCGATCAAGGTGATGCTCAGCCGACCATCTGTCACATAACATCTATGATCGATACCTGTGAATTAGATTCTTCCTGAGTCCTGTTATGTGCATACTTCTTTCTACGACCTATTTTTAGGAGTGAAAGGAAATCTATAGGTTTGCTTCAAGGGGAACCTTGACCCTCTGATAACTTCACAGGAAACTGCTAGAAAATAGGACTTGCCATTCATTTATTCATGCCATCCTTGGATACAAGATACATGGACTCATAGCTCATGATGCTTATAACATGCATAGGCCACAATGAATTCAAGTTTTCCTTTAACCATGACTCCTGCTTACATGCAAACAGCTCTTACTAATATGCAAAACAACTCCTACTATTGTGCAAACCTATAACCCACTACCTGGGAAAAACTCATGCAATCTCCCATTGTAATAGTTTAAATGGCACCATTATGTAATGGTTACAAGTGAACATTATTGTTCTAAACAATATTGTACTCTCTCTCTCTTTCTCTCTCTCTCTCTCTCTCTCATTTATAGTTATTAGAATCCTACGATTCGTATCCCAAATCCTAAGGAAAAGGATTCGTATCCATGCAATGAATCCCATTTACAGATGAATCATAGGATTCATGTGTGAATCTTACAATTCGATACTAGTTTCATCAAATTTTACGATTTAAGCTATTCGGCTACAACCGATAAGTTAAGATTAACAATGTTTTACCTTTTTTCTTTTTTTATTCTTTCTTTCTTTTAGCATTTTTTTTTAAGGAAATTTAGTAGCTAACGAAACCTCTTAAGAATTTTTGCAGCTTTGGAAAGGTTTTAGAGATGAATAAAGAACATGCATTTAATTAAAGCGTTTGATTGTGCTTATGGTGCTTGACTATATTTTTTATTTTTATAGTTGGAAAGAAACTATTAAACATGACCTTGCCTACATGGATCTAACGGAGGACATGGCCCTAAACAGATTTGATTGGCGTCGTCAAATCCATATAGCCGACCCCACCTAGTGGGAAAAGGCTTGGTTTGATTTGGTTTATTAACTTAAAGAGATACCCTGCTGTTTAAATTTATGGTTTGGATTTTATTTTTATTTTTATTTTTTGATTTAAAGATAACAAAAGATAAATATATATTAATACCTTAAACTTATTTAACTACTTACACATCATTTTTTATATATTAATATATGTCATGATGTTCTTAATATAATTGTATGATAGACTTATCTGCCATTATATTTATACTGCTATAAATGGGAAAAGAGATGGTTATGAATAACTACTTTTTTATTTTTCCTTTTAATTTTAGTTATTTTTCATTTCTATTAGAAAAATAAAAAATCCTATGATTCGTGATACAATTCACGATTCGATTCATTTCATGGGTATTAACGATTTGTGATACGATTTCGATTTGTAAAAATATGCTCTTATTATTATATAAATGTTCTCTTTCAAAAAAAAAAAAAAAACATACATACTGTTGATCATGCATGGGCCATGCAAGACCGCATTAAGTCCACAGAAGGTGAGCATTTTTTAAAATGTGCAACAGGTTGGTTGAACACCCTTTTATATCTATATGTATGAATGTATTCTGCTTAGTTGCTTAGTAGTATGTGGTCTGCTAATAGGTGATATTTTCTTTTTAAATGTGATGTAGGTTGTCGAAAATGGAAATCCTATAGAACGGAAGAAATGGTTTCCAGATATAGAACCCTTATTTAAGCTTCTCAGTTATGAAAATGTGCCAACTTATTTAAAGGTTAGTTTTTCTCTATGGGTTCTCCCGTGCTTTCTTTCTGTTGAGGCAATATAATAACATCTTCATGTTCAGGGTGCTTTGCGCAATGCTATAACTACTTTCGTACAAGTTTCTCCTGCCTTAAAAGATACTATCTGGAGCTATCTTGAGCGATATGATCTACCTGTTGTTGTCGGGCCTCTTGGGAGCAGTGCCCAACAGATGTCTACACAGGTACACATGATTAAAATTCTTGATTTCTGGTTTTTTTTTGAAGCTAATTGGCATTTTAGATGACTATGCTAACATTGTTTGATCATGGGGTCTGTGAGATTTTCTTAGATCCACATGAATAATTCTAATAAGAGTTTTTTCGTATATACCCCCCTAAGGTTTGTATGATTTGCAAATAGGCCCCTGTGATTTTTATATTTGTAAATAGGCCCCTACTCTTTCATTTCGATACCTTTCATGTCCCCAAAATCAATATTCCTAATGAGAATGGATAACCATTATGAAATTTGTGTTGAACTTCTATGAAAATGACAGCTTTGTCCTTACATCTATTAAACAAAAATGAATATATTATTATTTATAAAATTACCATTATTTTATTTTAAGTCCCAATTCTCTCTTATTAACTTTTTAATGCAAATGGAGCATAATCATGTATTTTAAAACTTTTATCAATCTAACGGTCGGTAATATATGGATTGAATCAATTATAACCTACTATAAGCATGTGCTTTCATTGTCATTATGATTTATTTGAATCTAATTAAATAGGCCCTATACCTATAAAAACAAATTTATGTGCGGTTATTCCCTCCCACTAAATATAATTATTAATGTTAGAAGCTTTAGAGAAAAATAAGTCCAAGCTTTTAAATTTATGCATATAGGGATAAAGAGATGGCCAAAAGTGTCATTTCACTCTGAAAACCTTTGGTAGTTGGAAGGCTATTGATTTTGAGGATACAAAAGGTATTAAATTGAAAAAGCAGGGACCTATCTACAAATATTAGAACCATAGGGGACTATTTACAAATCCTACAAACCTTAGGAGGGTATATGCAAAAAGCTCTTCTAATAATAATGCTTAAATCTTGTTGCCTAAACCCAATCAGCAGTAAATAATGCAAGAAAACAAGGAGAGAAAAACCAGGTTGCTCACTGATATTTATGAATAATCAAAGTTTTTTTCTAAATCCAAGGAGAATATATCAATCCTAGTGGAGAAGAAATTGAATACCGTGCTGTTTTTTCAATGTCTGGAAACTGAAAGCTAAGGGTTTGTTTGGCATCGTGCCATTCGGATGTTCCCATGTTCCCATGAGATGAGGCTATGAAACACATGTTTGGTTAGTGTAAATTATTGTTCCCAATTTTGGTCTCACGGGAAGGAATCCCAAGTTTTTAAGGGCCTGTTTGGCATCGTTCTCGTGTTGTTCCTAGTTTTGTACTCAGATCAGGTTGTGCTGAGATCGGGTTGTGTCGAGACTATGCTCTCTAGATCTTGTTTGGCAACATTATATTAAATTATTCTGTTGAGAATATGTTGTCTAGAACTTGTTTGGTAACATTATAAAAGTTTTGCTCCAAAGAACGGAAGCAAGATAATTTTAGGATTTATAATGTGGGACCCACCTTTTATTATTTACAACACTCTATTATTGTTGTATATGGGACCCACCTGTAAAATTATAACTTGGTACCACCTTTAAAAATTAGAACACATGGCCAATATTTATAGGATTTACGATACGGGCCCACTTTATAGGAATTATAATATGGGGCTACCTTTTTGTGAATGTAAATATGGGACCCACCTTTAGAAATTACAACATCGTACACACCTTTAGAAATTAGAATATGGGCCAACGTTCATAAGATTTACAATGTGGGTCCACCTTTTGTGATCATGATCATGTGACCCACATTTAAGAATGACAAAGTGGAGACATATTTTTTGTGATTGTGGACACATGACCCACCTTTAGAAATTACAATGTGGTGCCGAGCTTTAGAAATTAGAATATGGGTACACGTTCATATGATTTACAATGTGGGCCCACCTTATAGAATTTATAATGTGGGGCCATCTTTTGATTGATTGTAAATTCATGACCCACATTTAGGGCTCCCTCATTTACTTGAATTCCAAGAATTCTTGTCTGGGCAATTCTCGAATTCCTAGACAAGGTGGAATTCCAAAATCCTCCTAAGGGCATGAGCATTTTGAAATTCCACCAAAATGCAAAGAAGGTGGACTTCCAGGAATTCCTAAAGGCTAATTGGGACTTATCATGTGCTGGAATTCATAAATTCTTGTAAAAAAATAGGGGATTTGAAAATGCAAGGGGACATGATGTCACATCATGTTTCAAAAACCCCAACCACTAGAATTCCAGTCAGGAATTCTAGTAAAGAAACAGGCCCTTAGAAATTACAAGTGGTACCCTCCTTTAGAAATTAGAACATGGGGCCTTATAATGTGGTCCTACTATTATAAGAATTATAATATGGGTCCACCTTTTGTGATTGTGACCATGTGACCCACCTTTAAGAATTACGAAGTGGGGCCACCTTCTTTGAGATTGTGAAGATGGGGCCTTCTTTCCAAGTTTGCAAGCTTCTAAAGTATTTCTTAGATTTCCCTAATATTTAGTAATTGCTAAGATTTAGAGATAAATTAGATAGTTTCTATATTATTTGTTTCCAAACTAGAGTACTGGTTAGTCTATTTAAAGGATTGTGATCCTCCTACAATAGATCATTGGTTATTAATTAGAATTTGAGTTTTTCTCTCTATTGTTTTTGTCTTTGGTATGAAACCGAGACTGTTGTTTTTCTTAACCAAACCTTTAGCCTGGAGAGTAGTCCTTGGGTATTGTTCCCCACCCACATTGCGTCAATTACTTTTCTTGATAGCTCGATCTTCTCATTTCCTCCATCAATAACGAAATTACACAATCTATCATGTCATTTTACCTTGGAACATTATATATTAGTTCACCTCCAATCTTTAGCTTCCTTTTCGATATTGATGAGGAGTTGGTGAATAAATATGGTTTTATCCTTAGTTTTGAAAATCGGAATCGTATCGCAAATTGTTCATACCCATGAATCGAATCAAATCGTGAATTGTATTGCGAATTGTAGGATTTTTTATTTTTCTAATTGAAATGAAAAATAATAAAAATTAATAGAAAAAATAAAAAAGTAGTTGTTCATAAGCATCTCTTTTCCTATTTATAGCAGTATAAATATAATGACAAATAAGTCTATCATACAATTATTTTAAGAACATGACATATATTAATATATAATAAATGATGTGTAAGTAGTTATATATATTTATATATAAGTTATATAATATATGTTTATCTTTTGTTATATAATATAAGTTTAAGGTATCAATATATATATATTTATCTTTTGTTATGTTTAAATAAAAAAATAAAAATAAAATCCAAACCATCAAACTTACTTGTTAGGATATCTTTTGAGGTTAAGAAAGTGTTCATAAAAATAGGAAATAAAAAACGATTAAAAAAAGAAGAAGATATAGAAAATAACCATATGTACAATCAAACGCTTTAATTAAATGCATGTTCTTTATTTATCTCTAAAACCTTTCTAAAGCCATAACAATTCTTAAGATGTTACTTTAACTACTAAATAACCTTTTAAAAATAAAAATGATAAAAGAAAGAAAGAAAAAAAGAAAGAAAAAAGTAAAGATTGTTAATATTAACTTGCTGGTTGTAGCTATTTTTGCTCCGGCGAATTATTTGAAGCGTTAGATTTGATGAAACATGTATCGTATTGTAAGATTCAGACATGAATCCTAAGATTCATATGTAAATGAGATTCGTTGCATAGATACGAATCGTTTTCCTTACGAATCGAGATATGAATCATAGGATTCTGATAACTGTGGCTTTACCTTCATTCTCAGTTTCTAACAACTTTCATCGCATTGAAGGATCATGGTGCCTTTGTGTATATTCATCCTCAATCAAGTTCCCTCGTTTGCAGTTGACCAGTTGATCAAAGAGGTAATCGTTATCGTCATCTAGCAGGAACTCATCTTCAAGCTTTGCTTTCATATTTTCCCATGTGTCAATAGGAGGTCTCTTCCTATGTGCCAATCAGAGGTCTTCTGCAATATGCATTTCTATCATCAACGCTCCACCATATGCGTGTTGGAATCTTACATTTCCCAAGGTGGAGTTTGCCTACAACAACTTTGTAAACATAACAACATGAAGATCACCATTTAAAATTGTCATAGGAGTTAAGTCACGTCTTCTTATTGATTTTAGTTAGTCCTTTACGTATTGAAGCTAGGCCTAGTCAAGAAGTCAAAGACTTCGCATGGCACATGAAGGCTGTTCATGATGAGATTCGTAAGCAAATTGCCACAAGCAATGGAAGTTATAAGCAGCATACGAACGCCCGAAGATGCCATTTTGAATTCGATGGAGGAAATAAGGTCATGGTTCTAATGAAGCAAAAACGATTTCCAGTAGGTACCTACAAGAAGCAACATCTAAGAGGTGGATGGCCATTCAAAATTCTAAAGAAAATAAGCTCCAATGCTTATGTCCTTGATATCCCATCGAAGATGAATATCAGCTCCACCTTCAATGTTGAAGATCTAAAAATTTATAATTGGCATTCAATATGAATCATTTGAAGAAGAGGTTATCAATTTTTCCATGATTCCATCATCACGAAATTGAGGATGTCTTTGATGATCTGCTTTTGTCAACAAGAAACGGTGGATATCGAAACTTAAAAGTTCTTGGTAAGGAACGGTGGATATCGGAACTCAGAAGTTCTTGGTAGAGTGGAAAGGCATACCTCTCTCTGGTGCTACGTGGATCCTTGTGATGGACTTTGAACGACTCAATTGGGATCTGTTCGAGAGATACCGTGATATTAACTCGCTGGAGTTGAGTATGTCCAAGCTGGGAAGTGTTGATGTAGGCCAGCCTAATGGGCCCAACCCAAATGTATATGGCTGAAGGCCTATGCCTAACTAGGCTGATGCAGTACGAAGTAGGCCACAACTTCGAATACCGAGTTTACCACCAAGGTACCCGAAGTTGGCACGCTACTTCCCGAATAAACCGGGAAGTTCCAAGATCGTAGGTCCAAAGTGAGGTCCAATGTAAAACTTTTTACCAACATTTGTAATCAACAGTTAAGTGCAGAAGCATATAGATCATAGCGGAATCAATAACAGATCAATGCGGAAGCGAATAAGGTATAAATCCCATAAAGCAAGTGTGAAGTAGCGCATAAGTCTATGCTAATCTCAAAGTATAAACTAATAGCGTGTACATATCAAATGAATCCCTCTTGCTCACACAAATGACACTCAAATCCGAAAACAAAAGATCGCTCAAGCCCCGGGTAAAGGCACCCCATCCTCCGGCTCCACCTCCGGATCCATTGGTCCCCACTCGTATTTGTTTGCCGAGGGCGCCTCGAGGAGCGCGTTACCCTTAGGGTCGGTAACAATACCTAAGCACCAAATAATGGGTCAGATCCAAGGATCTGACAGGCATAGTCTACAAATAACATTGGAAGTAAGCATCAAAAGAGAACAAAGACGATGATAAGATCATATTAGTAACAAAGGTACAATACTAGGCAATCGTGCAGAGTATAACAATAAGGATCAAAATGAAAGTAAAGCAATCTAACTCTCCATCTATCAATATGGCATATTCACACGAGTTGGCCATTGCGGAAAATTATGCCGCGGCCCTCCCATACTAATAACCTATTGCGGTAGGGAAATAATATGCAATGCAGGGGATGATAAGCCCCGTCGAATTAAATATCCCTAAGTATATATGCATTACCGGAGTCTGCCGGCTGCGAATGCATATATACCCTTATATGCCATTACCTTAGTCTGCCGGCTGCGAATAAACATATACTGCCGGCCGTCTAATCATAGCTCATCATGAAGGCCTGAACTATAATAAATAGCTCCCACTAAGGATGATCAGTCCAATGTTAAGCTTACAACAACTGAGTGAATGCCCTACACCGACTCAAGGAAACCAAGTAAAGGTTAGTGTCTGGTTAGTGGCTAGGCTATCCTTGTGCGAGCAAGGTCATCTCATATCCATACAAGGTCCAGTATCTATGTCCAATCCATATATACAATCCACAGTCTATATTCATAATCGAATCCATGACCATGATCCACCATGTCATGGTTTTAGTCCATTTCCATTTCATTCCATATCCACCATTGTCCAATACATCACCCATTCGTAAATGGGTTTCTAAGTCCTCATCATAATCGTCTTTTCTAAGGTAATCAAATCCTTCCATTCCTTAGGCCATAGGATGGCCTGCCTAGCCGCAGACACGGGGTATCTTATCTCCATTCATAATTTGGGTCATCAGTAGGAAATCCTAGGTTCAGGTCCTCCAATTTCCATTTAATTAACAGGTTAAGGCAATAGATAGATACAAGAGTGAACACATCACCCTTTCATAAATGGGTTTCTAAGTCCTGATCACAATCCTCTTCTCTAAGGTAATGAAATCCTTCCATTTCTTAGGCCATAGGATGGCCCGCCTAGCCACGGACACATGTCACGTTATCTCCATTCATAATCAGGTCATCACTAGGAAATCCTAGGTTCAGGTCCTCCAATTTCCATTTAATTAACATGTTAAGGCATTAGATAGATACAAGAGTGAACAATAATGAAGAGCATCTAATATATCCACATGTCCATGCCAATCAAAGGAAGAATATCAAAGGTCCACCCTACGTCATGACCCCCTTTTTAGGTTCAGGTCCATGTCAGCCAATTCAATTCCTAAATGAAGTTTTAGATGCCAAGAGATGTATTTGGTGCTCTGATGTTATGGGCATCTTCGATGACGTTTAAGGGTTGAATCGAAATCCAATTAATACACTATACTCTACTTTGGTGGCCTCATGGGTCAAGGCTAAGCCCAACCCTTGACTCATGATTGGCTCATCACTGGAATTCCACATGGAAGGTCAATGGGCCCCACAATAGTTCAAACCATAAAAAACATAGAATCTAGAATTCACTGTCTGCAGTGTATCCGGTCAACATCCTCCAAGGGTGGTCAACTAAGTACACACTAAATTCAAATTTCTAGAATTTTGCAGCTCTTCCAGTTTACCTCAATTTCCATCAAAACTCTATTATCTCGTCTCCAATCATCACCAAACCATCCATACACATCAAACTTCAACCAAACATCACAAATCCATCATCAATTGGGTGATTGATTTTCCAAATGAGACATCCCATACACCAGTGGCCAAAATCCACAAAAACAAGGCTTAAAAGATAAATCTAAGCAATCAATCATTCATATGAATTGAAATTACAGAATCAAATAAGAAAATCATGCATTCTATACTAAATAAGTATGGGGCCAGCTCTCCTAAGCTACAACTTAGCTTATCCTAAGTTGAAACAGGGCTGGTTCCACAAAATCAAAGTCGATTATGCTGTTTTTTGGATGATGATCATCTCCAAAATCAAGATAAATCCAATCAGAATTGGATTTTTCAGTTCCATTATGCAAAAAACAGATATAATCAAGTTTAATTTGTGAGACCAGCCATATTCCAGCTTAGGATAAGCTAAGCTGCAGCTTAGGAGAGCCTTGCTCAATAAGTATATTGTACTTGCCTCTACTCCAAAGCTATAGTTTCTTGGCTTGATCTTTGAGATCCAAGCTCCAATTCCAATATCCAAGGCTCTAATGGCTTCCAATCTCTCAAACTGTCCCAAAACTCAGATCTAGATAGATCTATAACTCCTATACCCAAATCCATAAGAGAATTGCATAAGGGGAAGGGAATTCTAGAGCGGGAATTTCATGGAAATTGAACTGAGGGATGGGTATTATCTTGTCTTGTAGAGAAAGAAGAGATCTAGGAGATGAGAGAGGTCCTCTAGCTTGGAGAGAATTATCTACTTAGTTGCTGAAAAACCTTAGATCTAGAATTCTAGAGAGAATTGGAGGGAATTCTTAGAGGGAAAAGAGAGAAATGAGAGGGAAAGGAGATAAATGAAGGGAAAATGAGAGAGGAGAGGGAGAGAAGAGAGATCGTTTGGAATGGCTGGGGTGAGTTTGTATATACAGAATTTGGTTTGGGGTGAAATGTCCATAGTGCCCTTTTGATTTATTCTTGGTTTGGATAAGTACATGGGCTCTTTGGATATTTTAGGTGGAGTTTGCAAATTCTCAAATGGGAACCCTTCCTATTAGTTCTAATTACTTCTAGGGGCCTCTATGTTGGAAGTTGGTGGATCTCGTGGATAGGTTTTCAAAACTTCTGACCCACTTGACGCAGGGATCAAGTATCCATAAGGCAACAAAACCAATCCAGGATCCAAGACCCTCAAACTCATGATCAAGATCAGTAAACACTATGTCTAAGATAGCAAATAGCATCACCATGCAACCAAAATAAATCCACAACAAACGAGGAAGTGGATTATACCTTTGGAGCTCGTTAGTGCTCTAATGGAAAAGAAGACAACTTGTTGGATGGAGAACTCTCTCTTTTTAACAAATTAGAATCTCCAAGACCTAATTGTCTTCCATGCTATATCCTGTATCAGATCTCTTTTCTCAAAGAGAATGGTGGAATCACCAAAAGAAAAACCAACTAGAAACTCAAGGCAAATCATAAGAGAAACTAGGAGGAGGAGGAGAAGAGAAGGAGGGGCGTGCAAAACTGGCACTGGGCTGGGCGTGGAATCGAATAGTGTGGACGTCCAAGGGGTGCTCCCTATTTGTAGCACAAGCAGCCTCCTCTTACTAATTATTAGAAATCCTACTTCCAAAGTAATTAGTAACTTTCTCATTTCTAATAATTATTGAAGTCTTACTTCCATAACAATTAGTAACTGACTATTACCACTATTAGCAGCTGGGAAGCATGGACACCTCTCCAGGGCCGGCGTGTCAGTATCCGACACGTGTCGGACACGGACACGCTTCGGACACGCTCCGACACGTGTCGGACACGCAAAAAAGAGTGTCTTGTTTATTCTTTAATGTTTTATATTTCGGACACGCTGGGGACACGTTCCGGACACGTGTCGGACACGTTTGCCTCTTTTAATTGGAAAAAAAATAAAATTAGAGTAAGAAAAGAAAAGCAAAGAGGGCTTTTTGTAAAAGTTCATAACTTAAAAGCAAAGGGGCCATCCTTCTGCTGCCCTGAGGAGACTGGGCAATGGGTTTTTGCTGTTTACATGATTCTAGAAAATTTGTTTTTACTGTTTATATATCAAATCTATTCTTTATATCAAATAATTTTTTTATTTATTAGCTCTGCTTCTTCACCTCTATGTGACAATTTGGAATTTAGGAATATGAGTTTACACCCCTCCTATGAAGAAGATATAAATAAGCCTATGTGGAAATATGTACCAAGTTTGAGAAAATTAATGAAGGAGGGGGAAATATTACTTGGTTGTGGAAATAGTATCTTTTAGTATATGATTAGATATATTATTATTATTATTAATTATTAACGTGTCCCCGACGTGTCCGTGTCCTACTTTTTTGAGAAATGCCGTGTCGGCGTATCCGTGTCGTGTCTTGTTCGTGTCTCGTGTCCGTGTCCGTGCTTCTTAGATTAGCAGTCTCACTTCCAATAGAAATAGTAACTTTCTATTTCCTTTCCTTTTAGAATTCAACTAGAATTAGTAACCATCTAATAATTTGGGCTAGCGTGGGGACCACTAGGGATTCCATAGAAAGCTGGCTCCAACTGGGACACCCCGACCCCACATCTCATATGCAATCCAGGCCTATAGTTAATTGCAAATAACTCCACTATATAAATGCAATTGAACTCCAGTCTTAGGAATAAATTACAAAGAAGACCCAAACTTCCTTATGACTACAAGTAGGCCCCTCCATCTATATCCATGGATCAATTGGATCTGTCCACCATATTGGATCCATATCTTATTAGCCTTGAGACCCAATTAATTATAGTAATCATCAGTACCATCCAATTAACTCTTAATTGAGATATGTGTGCACTTACTAATGATAAATCCATTAATTGGCACAAGGGGATAATAAAGATAGATTCCATTTTGACCATCAAATGTTCTCACAGTCCTACTACCATGTACCCAAGACACCGAGGTGTTGACCTACAATTGGCCTCACTCATTGGTGGCTCAAAGCAAATGAATAGATAGAAACTTGAGTTCATTAATGTCTCAGGATTGAGAGCCTATTGCTAGAGAATTATGAGAGCAAACCTTAGAGTAAAGACAATGTTCCATAAGGTGCTTCTCATGGTCCTTTCATACATCCAATGTACCAGCACCATGATCCAGAATCTTACATTCTGATGATTGAGGCAAATTACACTATCTCATAGTGATCAAAGTGCTGCAACCTTGTTAAGATGAGATGTCCAATCTCATCACTGGTTGTGAAGCTATTTAAGTATAAGATTTGCGACACGTCTCCCGCATGTGGATCTCATCTGTACACATGTATTATATCTAATATACTTGTGGACTCTAGTTCATCTCATGCCATTCGTATTGATTATGTGCAAGTAAGTAATAAAACACTATTCATCTCATGAAAGGAAAGCACGAATATATTGATAAATAAAGAAATAAATCAATTTATTATATCATCTAATGGATTGAGACCATATAGTCTAACACTCTAACCAACTCACAAATTCCCTAAAGTCCATCTAACACCCTATTGTCTCTATAAATCACAAAACGAGACTAATTCCTAGAAAATAGGCTAAAATCCTTGGAAAATACTAAACTACCCTTACTAACCCCTATTAATTAGTATAAGTAGATATAAAATAGTATGATTAGCATAATTCAAATATAAGTAAGGGTCCACAACGGGTGGGGCCTCACAATTTGGGTCCATTCAAAGTTTTGAAGAAGCTTAGCTCCAATGCTTATACTCTAGTATTGCCATCAGATCTTGGTAGCAGCCCATCTTTCAATGTTGCAGATCTCACTATCTATCGAGGGCATGACAATGAGGAAGGTTCTGAAGAGCAAGCCATTGCCTTACCAGCTGCTACTACACCAACAGTTCAAATGATTGATGTTCTCGATGATCAGATTGTTTCTACTTGGCATGGAGGATTCTAGAAGTTCCTTGTCTGTTGGCATAACTGCCCAATCTCTAATTCTACATGGATTACTGCTACTGACTTCCAACGCTTAAATCCGGATCTTTATGATCATTATGAAGCTCTTAACTCGCCAAAGAGCGTTGATTTAGTACAGACTAGGCCCAAGAAAGCAACTGGGACCCATGAGTGACTTACATGCCAACCCGGTCTATTGGGTTTAGTCCACAAGCCCAATTGACTAAAAGCTACTGTGGCAATTTGCTTTTATCCAATTTTTATTTTGTTTCCTTCTTCAATTAGGGAACTATTTCTAATTTTATTGTTTGATTAGGATTAGAAGCTTCCTATTTTATTTAGAAATTAGAAGTCTTAGTTGCTGAGAAATAATACCCTATATATAGTTGAGCCCTTCATCGCAGTTGATCATGCTTATTCCAATTAATCAAAGATTTTCTGAGTTTTCTTCAGTTATGGTGTGTTCAATGGTTGTGAGTTCTGCCTTAGGGCTGAAATCCATCAATCCATCATTGGATTCGATCAATCCCTCGCAAGATTGGTCTATTCTTCAACCGTAGATCTGGGGCTGTGCCACAGGCTTAATGAAGAAGAAAAATTTCCCCATAACATGTTTTCGAGCTTTCCTTTCCAAGTTTGCAAGCTTCTAGAGGATTTCCTAGATTTCCCTAATTTTTAGTAATTGCTAAGATTTAGAGATAAATTTGATAGTTTCTATTTTATTTGTTTCCAAACTAGTGTACCGGTTAGTCTATTTAAAGGACTGTAATCCTCCTACAGTCGATCATTGATTATTGAATAGAATTTGAGTTTTCTCTGTTTAGTGTTTGTCTTTGGTGTGAGACTGAGACCAGTGTTGTTCTTATCCTAAGCCTTCCTCACCCATGCTGTATTATCTCTTTTGTTCATGTGCATTCAAAACTCCCTCCAAACCCTTGGTAGATCTCAGCTATCCTTCTATGGTGAAGCTAATCAAGTCCCTTAACTTAAATGGGTCCCAGCTAAACTAAAAATATTGAAAGAACTGGAGAAATGAATTGCTGAACCATGAATCAGCTGTGCACAGGTTGTGCAGGCCTTGCTGCACATCTGGGAATCTGGGGCCCAGGTGGCCCACTATCGGGACAAGTGGGTCCTATCAGTAAACAATATACTGATGGGCGACCCCAAAGGCAGGTGGTTGTCTTAGAAGATCCAAAGGCATTTCAATGGTTGCTGGCAGGTGGGCAAGCTTATTTATTTGACTCTCAACAACCAGACTTGTTACATGCAGTGACTGTGATTGGTCAATATTTGCACTCACCTAGTAAAGGGCATATGGAAATAGGGAAGCCGGAAGCATATTCCTATATACATTAAAAGGTCTCTAGTGAAATGTATACTCCTCAAGAACCATGGACATCTAAATGTAGTTGGTTGTCGAGATGCCGATTGGGCTGGTTATGTGGATGATAGACATTTTACATCCAGATACTATGTGTTTATCGGAGGAAACCTAGTTACTTGGAAAATGAGAAAGCAAACAGCTATTCAACTTTTATGTGCGGAGGTAGATTAAAGAGTTGCCATTGCCAGGATCGAATTCATATCGCTAAGACAATTAAAAAGGAATTGGGTTATCCCACACAAGCATTGATACTGCTGCATTGTGACACTTTGGCCGCCATGAATACTGTATCTAATTTATTATTATTATTTTTTATGAGGTACCTAAATACAGAAGTGGCTTTATATGAGAAAATGTGGGAGTTGGAGTCATTCACACATGTGAGATAATAGAATCAATTGGCAGATATCATTATGAATGTTCTTCCAAGAGTTCAAAATTCCAGAGTATTCTAGCAAATGGGGCATGGCTGATCAATGCAGCAACTTGTGGGGAAAAGTTTGGATGCCTAGTATTTACTTTTCTTTCACCAATGAGGAACTGATTTGTAATATAGTGGAAATAGGCCCTTTGCTGCAAATGCTTAAAGCGACATTTTTATTTGTAATTTTGGAAAGATATAAAGTAGTATAAATATTAGTGGGCACTGGGCCCTTCAAATTAGGGTTACAACACTACACTTAAAATTAGGCTTTCAATGCTACACTGATTTATTTCTTTTCCTTCTTTAATTCTAATATTTGGATTTTGAACACTTTGCAGTTTTGACACACAAGACCTGATATAATCATCCGTTGTGATATACCATATAATCAAAATTTGTAACATGTAATACTTTGTTCCTAGAGTTGATGAATTTGAAGTCACATGAATATTTTGGTACTATCAAGTAACTGTAACTGTACTCAGTAATAAAGAAAAAAACTATCAATAGCACACACTATATTATCTTTGAGGTTTCTCAACTACATCCTACCAGGTTTCTATCGCTTTGATGGAGGTTTAGGTTACATTATCATTAAGAGCAGAGGTTGTCTTTTGGTTGTTACGAAATTTTATTAAGAAAAGATAATATCACAGCAGGGTAGAGGTGTTTCCATAACCCAATGTGTGTTTGGAAGCACCCTGAATAGCTTCGATATTTGCATGGGAATGACTCTTTCAGAGCGAAGAAGACATAGGTGTAAAAGAAATACATACTTCTCCGGTTCTTTTGTTTTTTGGTTGTTATTTGTAATCCACATGTTGTGGGCCTAGATATGTGTTACCACATAATCATGGCTAATTTTCTTTTGCATATTTTTTTCGCCTCGATTTGTTTATCAATACGAATTTTGACATGAGCAATATTGGATCCAGTCTTTTATGTGGAGATTTCTTGCTAATTTTTTTTTTCATATAATGAAGAATATGTGATACTGTTACTCACCAGGTTTATGATATGAGGTATGAGTTGAATGAAGTGGAAGCAAGGATGGAAAAGTATCCCTCCACCATATCTTTCCTGAACTTGTTAAATGCTCTTATAGTGGAAGAAAGGGATGTAAGCGATAGAGGTCGCAGGTACTTATGTTAGTTTTGTGGAGTTGCAAATACTTGTTATCCAATTTTTTTTTTTTTTTTTTTTCCAAATGTTTAAGTATTTGGAACTCTTTGGTTTTCTATTTTTCTTCTTTTTTCAGGTTTGTGGGCATTTTCAGGTTTGTTTATGACCATGTATTTGGGCCATTTCCTCAGAGAGCCTATGCTGATCCCAGTGAGAAATGGCAGCTGGTTGTTGCATGCCTCGAACACTTTCGAATGTGAGCATCTATCCAAATTTCTCATAGAAAATTAGTTTCAGCTATATATGCATGTATTTATTTGAAGAAAATTCTCCAAAGCGACTCTTTCCAAGAGACATCCATGGGCAAGCTCCCTCTTGGTGCATTGATTCCAGACTCTGTCACACATCAGGAATGGCCTCACTTTTGGATTTCATCCACAATATTTTAAGCGATTGCTTTTGTGGGGCCCATATTTGAGACTAGGTTGGCCCCCTATCCAAGCTTAACCCTTTCCAGCTCCCTCTCCTATTTGGCTACCATTATTCTCTCAACCATAAATCACCCCCCACCCACAGCTTTCAGGATATGCAAAATTTCAACCCCATCAATCATCCTAACCTCTAAACTCCTTTCTATGGCTCTCAACTCTCAAGTTAAAGTTCTTTAAATTTCATTATTACTTTTTTTTTTAAGTTCCTTTTCCATAGAATTTTAATCCAATGGTCGGATGAGTGTCAAACTTGGGCTTGTGGCAATTTCCTGGGGGATGGATTTGTCCGTGTGAGTGAAAAAATAGGCCAGACCAGACTGTTTGTACCACACAATTTTTATGTGTGCCAGACTATGAAGCTAACTAACTGTTGAATGAGGTAGATCCAACCATTGATCTGTGTTGAATCAAAGATCCAACGGTGCATTTTCACTTTAGTTGTGATCCAACACTAAGCCATGGCTATCTAACCTTAAAAGAAGCATGCTTGTGTGTCTTCTTGGTCTTTTTCTTCCTCTTGTAAAACTTGTGTAGAGGAGCTTTGATGTCCTCATGAACGATTTATTTATTTATTTCCTAGAATTGATGCTGTTAGCCATTTGATAATATTTACAACAGTGTGAGTTGGTTCACACCAAAAGGTATGTGAAATCTTTCTTGGTCGTGGTAGAAGGTATGTGGAACATTTGATAATAAACATGTTCTTTTACTTAAAACAACAAAAAATACACATTTTATTTAAATAAAGAAGCTTCGAACTCAAAATTTTTATTAATTTAAAATAAATCTGGTAGCATTAATTACTTAGATGGCTTAATCTGCTTTGCCAAATTATCCAAAGTTTATTCCCTAGCCCTCAATCAACTTAAGAGCCTGTGAGGGGACATGACGTAAGACAAAGGCCCATGGTACAATGGAAGGTGCTCACTATTGCAATCTTGAGGTTGCGGGTTGTCACACCGGAATTCCGGGGCCAGTAGGATTCCGGGCGATGACTCATTGGCAAAATTCACCATTCATAAATCAAAAAATTTCACATAAGGCATTAGACATATCCTACTAAATAACTCGAGCAGTACTAAAGTAAAAATCCATCTTTTACTCATCAAAACAATTCACTGTCTTTGAATAAAATAAACCATTACAATCTTTAAGTAATCTAACTGAACTAAACTAATTCAATAAAATGAAATTATTTCTCTTCAATCTTCTAGGTGATCCCGCCCTCTCAAGTAGCATGCCAAAGCCTATGTCCTGGTCATCACTGTATTCTCCGGTCTCTAACTTCTGGTTACTTGGAAGGGGCAATCCAGGAGTCAGTGGAAACTAAGTGAATAAACATACAACCCCATTTGTAGACATAAACATGAGAAGAATAAAAAGCACAATTCAATTAAATAGGTTCATCCACATAAGAGACGCATGCAATTACAATATCCTGATTATGGTCCACACCACAGTCAAGGTCTCTTCTCAACACAACCTCCTATACACCAAGTAGCACAGGCCAACGCGGATCAAGTATCTGAAGGTACAGGATCAACAGGGTACCTTCTGCGGATCAAGTACCTGAAGGTACAGGATCAACAGGGTACCTTCTTGACACTTATATGCACAATCTCGAGGTAACCAACAAGGCCAACAATATCCAGGCGGTACCAAGGAATTTTTATTCTCCTGAGGCTGACCCAAAGTCAGACAACATTGTTCCGAGGATGACTTGAAGTCAGGCAATAATCTTTCTCACGAGGATGACATAGGTCAGACACTATTATCATCACGAGGCTGACCTAAGTCAGACAATATCATTCACACAAGGCCTTTGTACCATACTTAGTGTTATAGGATGTCTGAAAGTAACTTAAGATTGTCTCTAATTCCTTAGATGTTGCACATCATTCCTGTGCTCTTTTAATCAACATCTTGAATTCAGATTTATTCATTTACACTTCTCCACATCTATATTGAGGTTTTTTTCTGTAATCATCCTCGTACACTAATATTTAGATTTAAGCTACCCCCGCCAACTTCAGTATTGGTAGCCATGGTGCATGAGGGTAATCACATAACCATCTCTTTACAGATGCAAGAACCAACCTTAATTGACCCAATACAACACATGGCACCATCAGTTATTGAGATCCACTGCATAATTGCATCGTTGAACCAACTATGCACAATCTCATCATAGATAAGATGATACCCGTAGCTAACAAATAGTGAATCACTATTCAATCATTAGACAGTTCTTTGGTGTCATAAAAAAAAGATGAATCATCATTATCTATTCCACATGATGCATATTCAAGAATAAAGGACATTCATAATACACATAAGAAACTCATAATTAAATCTTTGAATTAGTCCTCACAATTACTTTATCAGTAACATGTTAGGCAAGTACATTCAGCTTCCATTGATCACATAAAATCCATGTACCAATCTATACTTACCGTAAGAAGAATAATACTAGCATGGGTTTGTCACAGTATGCATATGTTGAAGATCAATATCTCAAAGGTTGGACTTGATCATTATCAAAACCCACACATAGATCAATCAGGTGGGTTATATGTTGGTGAGCCAGACTCTGCATCCTTTTTAACCTCAAACTTCCTTATTGAGGTTCTGCCGTAGCCCACCCCTTAAATTCTTAACTTTACTTCATCAAAATACTATATTTACATGCATAATTCAGCCACTGTTCCGTTGTTTATAAATCAGATTTGACCTTACATGCAACTAGAATGAACCTATAAAAATCATCACAAAAATATAATCAAATCAGAATCTTACCCCAAGCAGTCAAGATCTATTCCCTACATTGGGTTCGACCAAGGTTTGAGAACTCACTCTATAGGTTCAATTGAACCTTAAGCTTCAGATTGGGTTTGGGTAACCCTAAGTCCCAGTTTTGGAATTTCAGCACACTCAAAACCCTAGCATGGGGGTCGGCCAAGAATGAAGCACCCCTTTAGGTATAGTCGACCATCACTTTGTGATGATTACACTGCTGGCCAGTAATTCCTTTATCATACTCACATATTCATTGCAAATAAGATCATCAAGAAAGCATTCTAGAACTCAACAACTACATTCATGTGTGTGCACAAGTAGAATGGCATTTTTACTCACCTTTGGACAGCTTTCGATCTCCAATGGCTGGTTCTTCGCTTCTCCTTCTAGATTTTGCTAGCCTCTTAGTCTAAGAACTAGGGTTAGGGTTTTCTATTGGGGGGGATAAGCAATAAGGAAGAGATGTGATGAGGCTAAGAAGATATTAGGGTTTCCGTTTGTGCTTTTCTCCAAGGAGTTGTGCACAGATCCTAAAATCAATCACGGGATGCATGCAACACTTCTGATTCATGCGGAAATCATGCACAGCCCACATCCTCCTCTAAGTTGACTTCCCTATAATGACACATGGGTCCCATCTTCTAAAGAACTTAATTCTCTTAACTAATGGGTCCTACTAAACTTAAGAAGTTGTACTTGTGAATTGATTACCCAGGGTCCCACAGGGTTTCTACCCAAAACTGCAAAACTATGGGACAACCCACAAGGGCCCAACCAGGGGTGGTACCCACTGGAAAAAAAAAAGAATCTTACTTTCATTAATTATGTTATTGAACTGTCATTAGCACTAGTAAATTTATTAATAATATAATTCCAAATCATAATTATGATGTTCATCCAAATTAAAAACTCTTTACATAATCATAATATATATTATATAAATGAGAAAAACTTAATATCCCAAATTGAAATTCAAGAAAAAATCATGGAATTAAATGTACACATTACCAGTAAATGTTCCAGCCCCTAAAGCAAGGTCTGGGGTATTACATGGGTTCAAGTCATGTTACCAATCACGAAAAAAAGGTACACATGATGTAGAGTGTCAGTAACCAAATAGAATAAACACCCTTAGTTATGTCCCCTGCTCATTACTTTTTTCTAGTTTGCCAATACTCAACAAATATTCAGATGAAGATGGACGGACTGATCAATTTTCTAATTTTCCATTGCGCAAACTAGAAGGAATGAATATTTTTGTAAATCTCCATCGGTGCAAATTCCATTCTGTCATGATAGTAAATGTCATTCCATTACGATCGTTTTTAATTTAGAACAGGGAGGAGGATTTATTGTGGTTTTATATGCTGTAATGTGCAGAATATTAAGCATGTACGATGTTAAGGATGAAGATATTGATAGCGTTGTTGATCCATCTCAGCCTTCAACTGTGGCCCAAGCTCCACTTGAAATGCAGCTTCCTATATTAGAGTTACTAAAAGTATATTTTCTCATATTTATCTTTTAATTATCTCCATAAACTTTGATGGGTGGCTGACAGTTGCTTGTGCATTTGAAATTATTAGTCCCATCCATCATTGTTTTTATTTTTAGTTTTTTTGCTCCTTCTCTATAATGTCAACATTCTTTGATTTTTTCTTCATCTTGCTTTCTTCTATTTTAGAAAATTCCATGGTGAACACACACACTAGAAGTATTAACCTAGCCATATTTCAAATGACAAAATGAAAACCACCTTGTTGGGTCATCCTAGGCGATCTAATAATCAATATGTTCCCTTGTGCTTACTACTACCCATTAATTGCCACTCACCCTAGTTTTGACACTTGTCTATCATGTACAATTGGAATGAAACACTCGTTTCTTTTGTTTTCAGGATTGATCCTCAAGCCTTGGAAAACGCAATATGATGGGTAGAATGTAACACTGCAATTATAAGATCTGGTTAATGAACTGACTGTATTCAGATAATGTGTAGACTATAGTACATGTAAAGCAGAAGACAATGACAAATCTGATTAAACGCTAACTGTTCCTTCACCCATTACTTGGATACAGTTCCCGTCCATAACTTGAATATTCCCGTGGACCAAAGGTCTGTATGACCTAAGATTTTACCCATACCTGTCCTGTGGTTAATGGCTTTT
This sequence comes from Umbellularia californica, assembly GCA_028538565.1. Taxonomy (NCBI): domain Eukaryota; kingdom Viridiplantae; phylum Streptophyta; class Magnoliopsida; order Laurales; family Lauraceae; genus Umbellularia; species Umbellularia californica. The sequence continues at coordinate 45,432,274 of JAPQWN010000004.1, forward strand.
GAATCAATTACCCAACTAGAACTAAGGCAGTAAGGCAGACCATAGACATCTTGTGTCTACCAGAATTACTGTATGGAAGGGATAATAATCCTATATGTGTAGCGACACCGGTATTGGATGATAAAGTACTACTCTCAGGCACATTCAGCCTCTGATGCAACACTGATATGGCAAAATTGCATTGAGTTCTCTCCCCCTTGATTTGATTCCATTATCAAGCGTAGGATTAATGACTTGTTGCTAGAAACCATTCCTCTAAACACTTCAAAATAACACTTCTATATGGTCTTTGTATAAATCACGGTTCTAGAAATCAACTTTGAGCCATTCAGGAAAAAAAATTTGATAAGAGTTGAATGTTTACAAAAACACCCATCCACGCAAAATTAACAACGATTGCTACTGTACCTTTAACCTAGTGTCAGAGAGTAATTTTTAAACAGTCCCTCTCAAACAGTCCCTCTTAACCTATTCATTGGCCAGCAACTCGCCAGAAAGAAAAATACTCCTAAACCTTCATGCTTTAATGGATAAAATACAGTTCCTCTTGAGCAATGAATATAGTCACCATTTAAAAAAATGGAAAAAACTTTAATAGGATAAAATATGCTGTAGAGTATTTCATGAAACTGACCCGAAAAACTCCTACAACATGTTCAACACACTGTTGAACTGAAACTAGCACTGACATGCTACAGTGCTGATGTCAGCATGACAGAGGTTGACAACTACCGTAGGCAACATAAAACACCGAAAAAGTCATGTACTGTCTCCTGTTTTCCTTTGCACTCTCATTTAGTGGCACACGGAGTGTCACACCCCCAAACTGGACCTCTATAACATCTCTGAATTCCGGGGTGCGACGGGTGTGAGTTCCACAAACCGTGGAGAATCTGCCCCACTCTGGTAATATTCCCACAGGATATCACAGTGTGAAGATATAGAAGGTTCCATCACATTCATAGCACGTTTAGAAATTCATTTAAATGGAAGCAATATCAATCTGGCATTATGCATATACCATAACCATTCAATAAATGATTAGGATGTCATAGCATAACCAGTCCATGAAGTATTTAATGTTCAACATTATTACATGTTTTCATCAACACCACAAATCCCAAACTAAACATCTGAAAACAATAGGCCACAACTCCAAGACTATCAAGTGTATCCTTGAACCAACCTTACTCCACGTCGTCCGGAGTCCACTCAGCTAGCTCAGCCGGCGTACCCTCCAATGCCTTAACCTCCGGGACATGGGTGGCGGTAAGGTCTCTTACAACGCCAAGGGTGACAAGTGAGAGCAATTAAGCAAGTATAATTGCATGATATTTTGCATCAAATAGAGTTAAAGACAAGATTATTAAGATGGCAAGAAGTAAGGATAATTAGGCATGATAGTGCAAATAGTAGATCAATGTCCATGAATCATACGAGACATAGCTAAATGTACAAACTAATCAAAATGGCTATCCACGTGAGCCCATTCTCCCAACTGCACGACGATACAAGTAAGATGATCGTGACAAGAGCTAGATAATACTAGCAAGACAAGGGGTACCACACGCTCCCTAAAGGAATTAATTTGTGTCCAGCTAGTAAATAGAATATGGTGCCAATAATACAAGGCATTAATGTAGTAAGCGATAGCGAGGCTAAACCCATACTAGCCGGGTCCGACTAGAAGCTCCATAAAGGAATTAATTTGTGGCCTGCAAGTAAATAGAATATGGTACCAATAATACATGGCATTACTGTAGTAAGCGATAACAAGGCTAAACCCATACAAGTAGGGTCTGACTAGGCATGGATCGAAGTTAAGTGGCGCCGACAGGTGGATCCAAGGTAACAGTAACCGGATACGGTCACAAGGGTGGGCTACACATCCATCCAACTTGCAAGGCAAGCACTTTCAAGGGCGTAGTACTAATGGTCAAGTCCATCTAGTCTATGTCATCATGTACAAGTACAAGAAGTCCATACCATGGGCAAATCACTACATCCATCCTAGGTCTAATATACGGGTCCAAAATATCTAGACAACAAGACCATTCAGGAAAAAAAGAATAAAAATCTAGACAACAAGTAAATAAGAACCACACGTACTGTTAAGTTTGGTCCACGACCCATGAAGGGGCCCAAGGCCCATCAGTCAATCCAGTCCAGCATGCTACATCTAACATGGATTGATTTTTTCACTGTTTCACTCAGTTTTTTTTGGACAATCTTAATTAACGATGGAAAAATATGAGGTTACCTTGATCCGATTCACGGGAAAAAATTACCCCGCTTGGTCGTTTCAGTTCCAGATTTACCTTGAAGCTAAGGAATTGTGGGGCTATATTTCTGGATCTGATCCTAAACCCACGGAAGATGAAAAGAAGATATCCACTTGGCTTACTAAAGATGCAAAAATAAAAACTTGGATACTGGGTTCAGTGGAGCCCCATCTGATAATGAACCTTAAACCTTACCCCACTTCTAAAGACATGTGGGGGTATCTGAAGCAAGTGTACCATCAAGATAACTCAGCACGTCAATTTCATCTTGAATGTGCGATTGCTGAATATGCATAAGGGAACTTGTCCATCCAGGACTACTATTCAGGATTCCGAACCCTTTGATCGGAATATGATAGTATTAAGTATGCAGATGTGGCTGCCGACGTTCTGATCGTAATTCGCGATCTTCAGGCCTCTAGTCAGAGGGATCAATTTTTAATGAAATTACGGAATGAATATGAAAGTATTCGATCTGCCCTAATGAATCAGACACCTTTACCTTCCTTGGATGTCTGCCTGAATGAACTCTTACGCGAAGAACAGCGCATTTCGACCTCAGCCCATCTGGCTCAACAAAAGACTGAGACTTATTCAGTCGCGTTTTCGGCCAACAAGGCTTCTCAGCCTCCATCTCGAGACTTGAGCAAAACACAATGCTACAGTTGTAAAAAATTTGGGCATCTTGCATCTCAATGCAAACAGAAAGTATGTAGTTACTGTAAAAAGTCAGGACATATCATCTCTGAATGTCGCCGCCGCCCACAACGTCATGCTCCACAGTATCAGGCTTCGCTATATCAGACTCAGTCACCGACTCCACATGCTTATGTTGCCTCTTCAGATATGCCTGCTCTTACATCTGCACCCTCATAGCCTGGGCCCTCATCTTCTCTGACTCCTGAATCGGTTCAGCAAATGATTGTCAATGCCCTTTCTGCATTAGGTCTCTCAGGTACCTCGCCTCCATCTTCTACTTGGTTTCTTGATTCCGGGGCATCTAATCATATGACATATTTCCGGAACCCTCTCTCCAATGTGAAAAAATACAATGGTAATCTTCAAATACAAACCTCCAACGGAGGTACTGTTCCCATTACTGCCCTTGGAGACATTCCTGGTCCCATCCCTTTGAAAAATGTCTTCCTTTGTCCCAATTTAACTTCTAATCTATTGTCAGTCGGGCAACTTGTTAAAAATAATTGTAACATATCTTTTTCTTCTTCTGGTTGTGTTGTGCAGGACCAGATGTCCGGGAAGGGGATCGCGAGGGGACCTAAGTGTGGACGCCTGTTTTCGCTGGATTTTTCTCAAATTCCTAGGACTAGAGTTGCCAATGATGTGTTTTGTTTTTCTATTAGAGATAACCGCCAATTGTGGCATAAAAGACTCGGACACCCTAATTCCAAGGCTTTGTCCCTTATGCTAAATTCTGGTTTATTAAATAAATCTATTGGCTTATCGTCTTGTGTGCCTTTTGATTGTGCTTCTTGTAAAATGGGAAAGAGCAAAACTCTTCCTTTTCCTCTTTCCACTCCACACATCACTAAGTGTTTTGATTTAGTTCATAGCGATGTCTGGGGAATTGCTCCAGCTCTTTCTCATGCTCATTACAAATATTGTCACTTTTATTGATGATTTCAGTCGTTTCACATGGATTTACTTTCTGCATTCCAAATCTGATGTTTCCACTGTTTTTAAAATCTTTTTAGCTTATGTTGAGAATCAATTTTCCACATGCATCAAAATCTTGCGATCTGATTCGGGTGGAGAATGTGTCCTCTGATTTTCAAAAGTTTTTGCAACAAAAAGGCATTATTTCGCAGCGTACTTATCCCTATACTCCCCAGCAAAATGGAGTTGCTGAACGGAAAAATAGACATCTGCTTGATGTCACATGCACCCTACTTCTTGAATCATCGGTCCTTACCCGTTTTTGGGTTGAGGCACTGGCTACAGCAGCTTATCTCATAAATCATCTGCCTTCTGCCTCTCTTCAAAATCAGAGCCCATATTACCGATTGTACCAGACATCTCCATCTTATGATGATCCTCATGTTTTCGGCTCTTTTTGTTTTGTGCACTTGCCTCCTTCTGAGCGAACCAAACTAACTGCACAATCAGCTAAGTGTGTGTTTTTAGGTTATGCCCCCTTCCAGAAAGGGTACCTTTGCTACGACTCTCACATTCGTCGCTTACGGACCTCTAGGAATGTCGTTTTTTTTGAACAACAGTATTTCTTTCAACAACACCTTGAATCTCCTGACTCCTCTTTAGTGTCTTTAACTGGTTTCTCTGACAACACTTCAGTTGTTTGTTTCAATCCTCACTTTGTGTACCACATACGGTATACAGACGCGCCACCCAGGGATTCCCCTCCTGATCTTCCTCCAGCATCTGGTCCACCTCCAGCAGTTGGTTCTTCTGGACTTCCTCCATTGCGTCGCTCCACACGCATTTCGGTACCACCTGACCGATATGGGTTCTCCCATACTTCCTTAATGGCCACTTTGTCCTCTTCTTCCATTCCCCATTCCTATTCTCAGGCTGTGCAGGACAAATGTTGGAACCAGGCTATGCAAGATGAGTTGGAAGCCTTAGAGAAAAATCATACATGGGATATTGTCCCCTCTCCTATGGGTGTCAAACCTATTGGCTGCAAGTGGATCTTTTCTCTCAAGTTAAAACCAGATGGCACTCTCACTCGATATAAGGCGCGCCTTGTTGCTCTCGGAAATCGGCAGGAATATGGCATTGATTATGATGAAACGTTTGCTCCCGTCGCTAAGATGACCACCATACGCATAATCCTTGCTGTTGCTGCATCTCAGTCTTGGCCTCTCTATCAAATGGACGTAAAAAATGCGTTTCTTCATGGTGATCTCAAAAAAGACGTTTATATGCGTCTGCCTTCGGGGTCATCCTTTGGGACGAGCATGGTTGCTAAGCTCCGTCGCTCTCTTTATGGTCTGAAGCAAGCTCCTCGCGCATGGTTTGAGAAATTTCAAGATGCTCTTCTCCGCTTGGGTTTTCATCCGAGCCAGTATGATCCTTCTATGTTCTTACATCATGCTCCATCTGGCATCACTGTTCTACTGGTCTACGTTGATGACATTGTCATTACCGGTCCCAATGCACAAATGATTCATGACCTTCAAGCTTCTCTTCATCAGACATTTCAAATGAAGGATCTCGGCCCCTTACACTATTTTCTCGGTCTTGAAGTTCATCAATCCCCTACTGGTATAGTTCTCAATTAGCACAAATACACGATTGACCTCATTGACTTGGCTGGCCTTACTGCTTCTGCTCCAGTCGATATGCGAATTGAATTGAATGTCAAACTCAGTAAAGAGGAGGGTGACCTTCTTCCAGATCCTACCGCTTATCGTTAGTTAGTGGGCAGCTTGATCTATCTCACGATCACCCGTCCTGATATCTCATTTGCGGTCAATCTAATGAGTCGGTTCATGACTGCTCCTCGTCATCTTCATATGGTTGCTGTTCGCCGCATCATTCGGTACCTTATTCGCACACCGACTCGCAGGTTGTTTTTTCCATCCAACAATCCTCTCTCTTTCAGAGCTTATTCCGATGCTGATTGGGCTGGTTGTCCCGATACTCGCAGATCGACGACAGGATGGTGCATGTTTTTGGGTGCTAGTCTAATTTCCTGGAAATGCAAGAAACATGACAAAGTTTTTAAATCTTCTACCGAGGCTGAGTACCGCGCTATGTCTGCTGCATGCTCCAAAATTCTTTGGCTCCACAGTCTACTCTCTGACATTGGATTTCCTGCAGAAAAAGCTACCCCCCTCTATGCCGATAATACCAGTGCAATTCGGATTACTGAAAATCCGATTTTTCATGAACGCACCAAACACATCGAGGTTGATTGTCACTTCATCTGCGATGAACTTAAACGTGATGTCATCAGCCTTCCGCATGTCTCCTCTGAACTTCAAATTGCAGATATCCTCACTAAAGGTCTTCCCCGACCCCGCCATCAATTCTTGGTTGGCAAATTGATGCTCATTGATTCTCCCGCATCAATTTGAGGGGGGGTGTTAAGTTTGGTCAACAACCCATGAAGGGGCCCAAGGCCCATCAGTCAATCCAGTCCAGCATGCTACATCTAACATGGATTGATTTGGTCAAATATTGAGATAGCTGTACATATTTTAGTAATTGATTGCTTTCCTAACTTAGATTAGTGATTAATGTCATTATCATAGTTTCCTATGAAAGGCCCTTGATTAAGGCATGTATATTTCTATATAATGATGGTAGTTCTCCAAGAGAACCCACGACAATACAATTAGTTATCCCAAAAACTCTCGTTCATCTGTATCTTGCAATTGTGGGAATGACACGTACAACAAGGAAGCATCTGCAAGTCATGCAAGAGTAGAATTCCACGATATATACACACATAGAGTGTGAATCAAGACAAATTATGGATACCGACAAGATCCGACCTAGGTATAGGTTGCCCGGTCAATGCCATCCAACCCTACGTAGTTTTAGGGTCCCCGATGTCTAAGTAACTTGGGACCATTGGCGTTCTGAAGTTGACTGACATCAAAGTCCCTCAACCTCTGTACAGACCCAACATTGAATTGCATGGAAATGGGGCAACCTATAGGTGAATGCCAGCTCACACACCACCTACTATGTCTTTACAATTAATTGTCAATAGGGCAGGAAAGGGTTAAAGGGTCCTAAGCTGGTCCCAAGGTATGAATTCTGCATTTTAAAGAACCCAAGCATATGGTTAGCCATGGTCTGGGTATGGCTAGCCGTGAGTGTACTACGGTTAGCCTTTTGGCTCGCCGTGGGAGTCCTATGGCTAGCCGAGAGGTCATTGGAGAACAAAATGACCATTTTTGGCCTCTCTGGAAAATCTAGCTGTAGTACACTTTTGGTTAGCTATTCAGTAGCTTACGGCCAGCCGTAAATCCCCAGTTCTGAAACTCTAAACGACAAATCCAATTGCAATGGAAATCCAATTTCCAACATCAAAACTGGCAGAATTCCATCATCAACATCACAATGCCAATCTAGTCCACCACATGCAACAACTAATTCTACCGTTTAAGCCATAAACACCCATAATCATGTAATTAACTCCCAAAACCCTAAAAGAGCTTGAATTAGGGTAACCTAGAATAGATCAAGCATAAATTCAAGGAAATCAAGCATGCATGTCATGGAATTATATTTGTATAGTTGCCTCTACTGCAAAACTAGTAAATTTCTATCCAGATCCTCGTTGAAACTCCAAGATCTCAAGCAATTCTCTAAGAAAATCAATCTAAACCCCAACCAAGAGATCCTACACCCAAAACAAGGAATTGGAACTAAAAGATCATGCATGCAAGGATCATTGCAATGAAACCCTAGATCTAGGAGAAAGAGGGTTTGAGAAGGAATTTGCTTACCAATTGAGATCCAACCAAGAGAATTGAGAAGGGGAAGTAGATCTTGATGAAGGAGATTATGAACAAGGGCTCTAGGAGCTTGAATGTGCTCTTCCTAGCTTGGATTGATGAGATCTAGCCTTTTTTCTTGTGAGAGAGAGAGAGAGAGAGAGAGAGAGAGAGAGAGAGAGTAGGAAAACTAGGGTAAATATAGGAATATGAAGAAAGACTTTGCTGGCAGTCGCGTTAGGGTTGGTGACAGAGAGAGAGAGTAGGAAAACTAGGGTAAATATAGGAATATGAAGAAAGACTTTGCTGGCAGTCGCGTTAGGGTTGGTGACAGCATACTGTTCTTATTTATAATTAATTTTATAATCTTTATGATGTTTTTGTATTTATGATATTTACCTTATTTATAACACAGTCCTTGACTTTACTAAAATTATAGGAAAGTCATGTTTATCTCACAACAATAAGTTCCTGCATGTTCTGTATTTGTTATATGCATTCCTTATAATTAAAAGAAAAAAAAAAAAGATCCAACGAAATGCCTTTTCTTGAGACAATATTTTCCTTTTTCTTTTTTTTTCGGGGGGGGGGGGGGGGGGGGGGGGGGGGGGGTGGTATCTTGATAGAGTTTGGATCACCATATTGAGAAGATCAACTCCCATATTCCCAACCCAATAAATGATGATTTCTTGATTTCTCTCATTATTTTGGCTCGCAATGTTTCTGATATTGTAAGTCTAATGACTTTGTGTACCTCACTTTAATGGATCTTGCAGGATTTTATGAGTTCCAAAACTGTTTTTCGCAATATTATGGCCATTCTTTTACCAGGGGTGACTTCCATCATCCATGACCGGACTAGTCAAATATATGGCCAACATTTAGAGAAGGCTGTGCATCTAGCACTTGAAATTATAATTCTAGTCTTGGGGAAGGATTTGGTTGTTGCTGACTTTTGGCGCCCTTTATACCAGGTGTTTTTCTTTCCATTTGTTTGTCATACCCCTCTATCTGATGGGCTGGTTATTTGTTCTCAACATTCGCTCCTTTTTTTGCAGCCTTTGGATGTTATACTATTGCAAGATCATAACCAGATTGTAGCTTTACTTGAGTATGTACGCTATGATTTCCTACCACAAATTCAGCAATGTTCTATCAAAATCTTGAGAATTTTAAGGTATATTTTTCATTTTATTAATGTGGACTTTTATGCTAAGATAGGGTTAGCTCGATAGGAAGATATAGATTTAAAGAGATACTGCATTCAAAATTTAGGTGTGATCTATGTCAGAAGTCAGGACTCCGGATTCATCCGTCATTTATCTCAATTTTGACTTTTTTGATGATAGTGCTCGAATGGTTGGACTGGTACCTTTACTGTTGAAAGCAAACGCTGCTAACTCATTGGTTGAGGATTATGCTGCCTGTCTAGAATTGCGATCAGAACAATTTGAGGCTGTAGAGAACACTGATGATGATAGAGGTGTACTCATTCTACAGGTTGGTCTAAGTTATTCTTTTTGTGGAAAATTCGTTTGTCTACATTTTTGAGCAATTTTGTGAGGTTTATTTATTGTAATCTTGTTTTGTCTCCAGCTTCTTATTGACAATATCAATCGACCCGCCCCAAATATGACGCATTTGCTTCTCAAGTTTAATTTGGATGTTTCAGTGGAGCGGACTGTGTTGCAACCAAAATATAATTATAGGTTTGAATTCTTCCAAATCTCCAAATGTTTTAGGACTGACAATTCTTTTAATTTGTTGTTGTTGGTGTTTAGTCATTCTTTAATTGATAAATTATCTTTTTGTAACTTCTTGTCCAGTTGCTTGAAGATTATTCTTGATATTTTGGAAAAGCTCTCACGGCCTGATGTAAATGCTTTATTACATGAACTAGGTCTCCAGGTTAGTTGGGAATTTCCCTGTTTGAGTTTCTTTTTGTTTCAATGTATACTAAGGAGACTCTTACAGTTTGCTTTCTGCAGCTCCTTTATGAATTATGTTTAGATCCACTGACAGGTGGTCCCACTATGGATCTGCTGAGTTTAAGAAGATACCATTTCTTCTCAATGGTAATGTAAATGCACTGTTTTGTGATGTTAAATCTTTGAAAATTTTTTAGGTGTCTTTTCATGTGGCCTGAAGTAGTAAAAATGAGAACTATCTTCATAATTTCAGCACTTGGATACAATTGGTGTTGCTCCACTTCCAAAGAGAAACAACAATCAAACATTACGGATCAGTTCACTTCATCAGGTATAGATTGTTGGTTATTGTTTTGTAAATTCCGTGGTGCCACAACAGTTCAATTCGATCCATTCTATTTTTCATTCAACAAAGTCGGCCTTTTTCCATTTACTCCATTGAAGGTTATTGTCTAAATGTGATGGTGGAAAAGGCTTCTTGTACTTAAAGGTTGATTACCATTAGTAGAAAAAAGGGTTGATGGCTGATTGTATATGAACTTGCTATTTATGTTTCTTAGGATTATAGCAAGTCAGTTTGTATAAGTTCATTTTAGACCATATAGTGTTGGTGCAATTCTGTTACTATTTAGCTCATTTTATACTTTATCATGTAATATTGATTTGGTGTCATCTTGTTTCTTACATTTCATTTTGTACCACATATTATAATGGGAATGTCCACCATATAAGCCCCTCACACTCAAGTACTTTATTGCATTTGCAGTGGCTCTTGATCTGAGTTCAACCGCTAACGTCAGTGTAGAGGGATCTTTTTAGCTAAATTATCGTCCATGATTTTACCTTCCCATTCCACCCTGCACTATGATTGTGGTCCCAAGTAGACCTCTCTGGAACACACTTAATGTGTTTAGGGCTTGCTAGATTCAAGATAGATCCATATCAGTTTTGATTTGAGCCTGATAATGATTGCAGGGATTGATCCAATGGGGTATCTAGAACTTGGTTCTGAGCCGTTTGGTTAAGGGTTATGGGAAATCCTAGTTTGTCTTATTAAGTCTTTAGAGTCTAGATTGATTTGAATTCAGGACCGTTTCAAATGTAAATTACTTGGGTTTGACAGGCCCGGACTTGATTAATTCCTAAGGCACGCTTGATCGGCACTCACCTTCTTCCGTCATAACCTTACATCTAGGGCCAATTGATGAATCCAACCTCACTACACCCCATGAATTCCTGTAAGCCCAAGATTGACGTTGAACCAGGTTACATCAACCATTTTTTTGGCTTGCAGTGTAAATGAATACCAAAACTATTGAACTTCTTGAGCTTGAAACTGTGAATGTGATGATGATAAGTGTGGTTCTCTTTTGGCCATTAATCATTAAGATTTGACCTTTCCATCTGAGTACTCTTGCGATTGGGATTAATCCAGGTGGGCCTATGTGACAGGATGAGGCCCTAGGAGTTGCACTTTGACCTTTAACTTGCAGCTGAACTCATGGACTCACATTTAGGAGATAGTCATGGAGTCCCACCATGCCTGTAGAAGAGGGAAAACCCATCCATTTTATAGTGTATCTGTTTTCTTTCTATATGGATGAATGCACACAACATATGCAGATATTTATGTCTGCTGCAAGTGTAGGATTTATGACAATATGACAGTTGACACATCCCTTGGATTTCTCTCTATAACTGTAATACAAATAAAAAAGCTTTGGTCAACTAACATATTATTAAGTGAAAATCCTAATGTTTTTGAAAGATTGACTGAATACCACTCAAAAGGAGAGGAGTCAGACTCTGTACAGTTTAAGAGCTATATGCTGAACCAAAAAAGACCCAGCAACAAAAACAAGCTGGGTCACGCAAAAGAAAACAGTATTTATACAGGACTGAAAACAGCACCTATACATGACTGAAACAAAACAAAAAAATCAAGAAGACATGGCAGAAGTAGAAGAAAAGATCAGGTTTGACTTCCCAATTCCTTTAGCCAGACAATCTGCCTCCCCATTAGCACTGCGATTAACTAATTCAAACTCCTTATTAACTAAAGCTACTCATAAACTTAGGATTTGTACTTTAAAATAAGTAGGATTCTTTGATAGTTCCCAGACACAACACCTCATATGAATCTCTGATGATAGGAAAACATCACTCATTCAAAGTCTTCTTGTGCACGACGGAAGTTTGGAATCGTATGGCAAGTCATTTTTGGGTTTGAATTGAATTAAATAGTGAATCTTAAGATCACTTTGTTTCTTCCTTTTTTTTTTAAAGGGAGTATAGATTACAAAAAATTGCAAGAGATATTTATAGGCTCAATCTTACAAATCTTCTTCTTTATGGTATCGCATGTTCCTGAATGTTGGCTGCATTAACTTGCTAGTTTTCGGGGGGTTGGCTCTCAGGAACCGGATTCCTACTATGGATCTCTTAAGGAGAAGAGGGATGACTATTGTTAATGGCTGCCCTATGTGCTTGAGATACGAGGAATCCGTGAACCACCGTATGCTGAATTGCAAAACAGCTCAGTTTCTCTGGATGTCAGTGGTGGGATGGTTTGCCTACAGTTGGGCCCTCCCCAACTCTCTTATCGAGCTCTTTCAGGCTTTGAAGAACCCTATTGGGCATTGTAGAGGAAAGGTGATGTGGAGGTTATCTTTTCTGGCTGTGATTTGGACAATTTGGAAGAAAAGGTATTCAAGATGTTTTGAAGGGATAGCTTCTAGTGAAAGCATTTTGGTGGAGAAATCAAAGTTTCTTGTGACTCTTTGGGTGTCCATCAACCGGCCTTTTAGAGGATATTCCTTACAACAAATAGTGTATCACTTGAAAGAGTTGGCCTTCTCTAACGCAGGGCCTTAGTTTGTTGTTTTTTTGTTATTGGCTTTTTTTGTTTTCCCGCTTCCAGTCTTTTGCTGTCAATACTTGTCTATGGTACTGTTTGCTCTTTTTCATTGAAAGTAACCATTCAAAAAAAGAAAAAGAATATAAAAGATAGTTTAATAGATTCCTCTATGCTAAATAGATGTTAGTCATGCTCCGTAGTGGCCTGTAGCGGTCCGTAGCGTAGTGGTCTTGCCCACTATGCTCAATATAGTAGTTGCTATGCTACCTAGTAGTTGCTATTTTGATCCATGGTGAATAGAAACTCTAATCTACGTGTGTGGACAATTTCATGTTAAAGAGGAATAATAATACTGCAGTAGTAAGGGAATATGAAACTGATATCCTGGAATGTCTGCGGCACGAACTCGAGTTCGAAGCGAGTAGTTATGAAAGGTTTGTGTACTCTTGTTCATCTAGGAGACTAAAATGGAGACTATTGATGATCATATTATTAGATATGTTGTTCCTTGGTCACAGTTTGAGTTTGTTATATGTCCTTCCGTAGGTGCTTTAGGGGGAATTCTCTTAGTATGGAATGCAGCATTTTGGCAAACATTGGATTCTCTTGTTGGGCAATTTTCAGCTTCTTTTCTGCCAAAAGATGCTAGAAGTAATGTTGAATAGGTGGCTAAGTCAGTCTATGGTCCTGCTACAGTTAATGGTAAGGCAGCTTTTTGGCATGAGCTTTCTCAAGTGGTTGGCATGTGGAACTGTCCTTGGCTGATTGGTGTGGATTTCAATGCTATTCGTTATCTGAATGGAAAGAGGGGGGTGTGCTATTTTTTTTTTTTTGAAATGGTAACTTGTATTGAAAGAAAAAGGAGCATTACAAAAGTGCTTTACAGTATAAAAGAGCTATACTGAGAAGCGGCCGGGCAGAAGCCCCTAAAAAACGGCCACCTCCCAAAAGGAGGGGAGACGAAAAACAAGGAGATGGGAAAGGAGAACCAAATCAAGTTGAAGTGATTTCCCTCCAATTGTATATAATTGCATTAAAAGATAAGCCCCAAGAATCTGAGAGATAGGAGACCCACGAGGCAACGCAAAATTCAATCTAAGGATTAAGTCTTCTTGGGTGGAAAATATCCCTTCAAAGCACCTTCTGTTTCTCTCTTTCCAAATCGTCCAGATGCAAGCCAAGAAAGAGAGGCGCCACATGATCTTCCCTTTGGGGGTGTTAATCGGGCTAGCCAATGATGGAACGGGGGGTGTGCTATTACTCCGACTATGAGGGCTTTCATTGATTGGATTCGTTATCATGGCCTTGTGGATCTGCCTTTGAGAGGTGGTAATTTCACGTGGTCAAACATGCAAAAGAATCCAGTCATGTGTCGGTTGGATAGATTTCTTGTTTTGACAAATAGGTTGGACTTGTTTCCTGACTGTGTTCAACGGGTTTTGGCTAGGCAAGTTTCGGACCATTGCTCTCTTTTGCTTGAAGGTGGGATGGAAGATTGCGGTCTTCCTCCTTTCTGATTTGAATTAATGTGGTTGTCTGATAAGGGACTTAAAGATAGTGTTAAGAATTGGTGGGGTTCTATTTCTATAAGGGGTTCGATGGGATACCGATATTCTCAGAAGTTAAAATTTCGAAAAAAAAAAGATTCAAGATTACATAAAGGAAGTATTTGGCAATCTATTAGAAAGGAAGAATCAGTTGCAGGAAGATATTTAGTAAATAGATGGAAAAGAAGAAGTAGGGAGTCTGAATGTGGGGGATCGAGCGAGTAGAAAAATCTTCAAGTGCAACTTTGTCGAGTTCTTTTTCAGGAAGAGATATAATGGAAGCAGCGGTCACAGAATAAATGGTTGGAAGCAAGAGACTGTATTACTAAATTCTTTCATGTAGTTGCAAGTGTAAGATTATGGGAGAGTAAAGTTCATAGAGAAACAAAGGTTGTTCACTTTTACCAGAAATTGTATACAGGTGATAGTAAGCAGAGGCCTCGTATGGATGGTATTCCTTTGAAAAAGATTTCTCCTCCTAAGGTGTCTATTATTGGAGCTCCATTTTCTATTATTGGTCTTGGTGGAGATAGTGCTCCGGGCCCATATGGTTTTCCTATTACATTTTTTTTCAATATTTTTGGCACTCCTTTGAGGAAGATTTTCAATGTTCTTTAATGAGTTCCATGCCAATGGAGTTGTGTCTGGGGAGTTCGATGCTTCTTTCATTGTTTTGATTCCTAAGAAAGATGGTGCGGTTTTTATTAAGGATTTTAGGCCTAAAGTCTTATTTGAGGCTTTTATAAGATTCTAGCTAAAGTGTTGGCTAATTGCTTAAGGCAAGTTCTTCCAGATATTATTTCTGATAGTCAAAGGAATTTTGTTGATGGACATTAGATTGTTGATAGTGTGTAAGTAGCCCTTGAGCATATTGACTCAAGAAATAGACAATAGTGTCCGGGGGTTAATTTGCAAGATGGATTTTGAAAAAGCTTATGATAAGGTAGATTGGGGACTTCTTTGTATGTTGCATGGAATGGGCTTTGGGACAAAATGGCGAAAGTGGATTCACATTTGTGTTTCTTCAACGCATTTTTCGATCATGGTGAATGGATCTCCCAAAGGCTATTTCAAAAGTTCTAAAGGGTTGTCGCAGGGTGATCCATTATCTCCGATGCCTATTGTGATTGTGGCAGAAGCTTTGAATGCATTATTGGAGAGAGCTAGATTGACAAGGTTAATTTCGGGTTTTGCTATTGCAAATTCTGACAGAGGTAACCCATTTACAATTTGTGGATGATACGATAATTTTTTGTGATGCTTCTATGAGTGAGGTGGATAATTTACAACTTCTGTTGAAGTGGTTTGAGTTTCTTTCAGGGCTGAAAATTAACTTTGGAAAGTGTGAATTGATTGGTGTTAGAACTAGTGAAAGTCAAGTTATTTCTTTTGTCCGGTCTTTTGGTTGTAAAGTTGGGAAGCTTCCTTCTAAGTATATAGGGATGCCTTTATGTGATTACCATGGACATATTTATGGGATTCAGTGGTTGAACGAATTGATAAAAAATTAAGTTCTTAGAAAGGTAGGAATTTATCGTTGGGCGGCCATGTTACATTAATAAAATCAGTATCCCTATTTATTTCCTTTTGTGTTTCAGATGTGCTAGAATTGTTATGCTCAGAATTGAAAATATTCAGCATGATTTTCTTTGGAAGGATTCCATGGAAAAAATATGAAGTATCATTTGGTCAACTGGGAGGCTATGTGTAAACCTGTTGATCAGGGTGGATTGGGAATTTGTTCCACTGAGAAAGTAAATAAAGCTTTGCTAGGGAAATGACTCTGAAAGGTGGGAGAGCCTGGTCATGATTTGTGGAAACATATTATTTTAAAGAAATATAAGTTGGGGGAATGATGGTTGATGGGTGCCAAGTAGTGTTTATTATGGAAGTCTATCTTTTCTTTCAGGTGTGAGTTTGATGGGAGAATCCGTTATATGGTTCATAATGGTAGGCGAGTTAAGTTCTGGCTTGATGTATGGTGTGGGCAGCAGGCGTTGCATTCTCTCTTCCCTAATATATATTTATTAGAAAGGAGACACTATGCTATGGTGGCTGATTACTCTTGCTATGAGGGCGGATCTATAGTTTGGGATTTTCGATTTTGAAGGAACTTAACTGATAGGGAGGTCTCTGATTTTAGAAGGTTGCTTGCCTTATTAGATAAGGCTTATCTGTCAATTGCAATGGATGATGTTAGGCTGTGGAAACCTGAAGTCAAAGGGAAGTTTTCGGCGAAGTCTTTTTTTCAAAGACATGAATGTTTCTTCTACTAGCGTGTAAGGATGGAGAAGCTTTTTGAATTCTCTAGTGCCATCAATAGTGTTGGTTTTTTTGTTGGATTGAAAGACGTTAACTATTGACAATCTTAGGAGTAATATCATTCTAGTAAATGGTTGTCTGATGTGTTTAAAGGATGAGGAAAAGGTGCATCATCTTCTAATTCACTGTAGTTTTGCTCATAGAGTTAGGTCAGCCATTCTTTTGATATTTGATATGCAATGGGTGATGCCACTTGCCAAGATGTGTTGAGGAGCTTTTCCTTCATTGGAGGTTGGGTTGCAAGTCGATTCGTGGCAAGATTCTTTAGAAGCTGATATTGTATTCAACGTTGTGGAGGATATGGCTAGGGAGTAATAATAGAGTCCAGAATAAAAGTCACTCAGTGGCGGAGATTGTTGAGTTTATTGTGTGTTTGAGTGGGTGCACAAGAAAAAGGAGTTTGATGGTGTTAATTTATTTGATCTTATTAGGTCTTGGGCAGCTATTTTAATGGGGGGTTGGACCACTAAGCAATTGAAGAGACTTTCATGGATATGCCCTCCCATGGCAATCCTAAAGCTTAATTTTGATGGTAGCTTCATTAAATCTATAAGTAGAGGAGGAATTGGACGTGTGAGTTGAGGTTGGTCTGGAAACTTTGTTAGAAGCTTTTCAGGTCCAATGGAATGCTCGAATGCCAATGAAGCTGAAGTCTTTACTCTTCTGATTGGTTGTCGTGAGTTGCATCGTTTGGATGGTATTAATGCTATCATTGAAGAGGATTCTTTCTCTGCAATTCAATGGGGGCCAAGAAAGACATCTTCCATGGCATCTGGCGGATTGGGTTGAGGAGGTTCAGGACATTTCAAGTCTGTTGGAGGCTACTTTTCATCCTGTTCTTAGGGAGGCAAATTCCGAGGTAGATAAATTGGCAAAGGAGGTAGTTTTTGTCAATTAAATTGTGTTTTATGTTTCGTCTTTTTTGTTCTGTTTTTGTAATGGTTCTTTTCTTGTTTTTCTGGGAGAAGTAAAATTTTTGTAGTTAGCAAAAAAGAATGCTGCAATAATAATAGGAATGTATCTATTAAGGCCCATTCAAGATTTCCTAAAATTAACCTGGAGACGATCCCCTAACCACCTAACAATACTACCTAATAAAATACCTCATGGATGCCTCATATCGTGTAAAAAGGGCTGACCTACGTTCAGATGAGAAACTTTACTGGCCTAAAAGTTAGGAATAATAAGTCCAACCTTAAAGTTAGGGAACATCACGTTTGACCTGTGACACAGGGAATAACATTTATCATGGCCTTTGCTTGTGCTAGTGGTCTAGGGTGACCAATGGGTCGTTCTTGTTTTCATGCTACTTGATAAGATGAAACCCACGAACTAAAGTACATTGAATTCTGATATTGTTCGACCCTCGAAAAGTGGGTCACATGCTTGCTGCCTCTTGTAGGAAATTCTGGATTTGACCCGTTTAAGAACCAAAATATCCCAATTGTCTCAAAAACGTACATGGAATCAGACCCAATCAGAAACTAAGGTTTCTAAGGCATATCTAAGGTATTAAAAACAAACCAACTCAGAGGATCACATCTTATTCAAGGAATCAATTAGAACCTCAAATCTAAGATCCTAAAATAGGAATTCTTAACAAAATACAATATGGCAGTAGGTATACATGATTAAAACGAGTTGAAATGAATATAATTAATAACGAATCATCAAAAGATGGTCAAATATGCAAAATCACTTATTTAATGCATCGGTTACTTGTATAGGATGCACAAAACTCAAACCCAGTGATGCCACATACCCTAATTTCACAATTGATCCTTGAATCCATGGTGGACGACCAACCTAGACCTCCTAATAGGTCACGGCTTGCCCCTAATTTCTTCCCTTATGCTTATTTGATGTATTTAGGCCAAGTTGATATTGTGCCCTTATGTTTAATGTTATTCTACATGTGCAGATTGATGAAACAAATAAGAAACCTTACCCTAATGGTGACCAATTGCTGAAATCAGATTCTAACAATCTTAATTGATCACAAAGCAGCTCAAAACGAGATGGAATTATGGAAACATCAAAATATAACGAACCCTATGGAGATCATGTGTAAGCCCCTAAAACCGAAGAAACATGATGGACATGACCTTAAACAGTGATGATAAATGGTGTCATGGTGGTCGGCCAATGGGGGAAGCCCTATGGGACCCCATGGCCAATTCCCAACTTGCTCAATTGTTTCCCTCTTTTGATTTTTTATCCACCTCCATCATAATTCTAGGGTTTCAAAGGTAATTCACATATAGGAATTGTAAAACCTAATCAAACCTTATGATGCCCCAATACTGCATGGATACAACAGGGACATGCCGTGGACATAGTAGGGACATGGATTTTAATCATAAAAGTGAACCATTGGATATGATATGACAAAATACATTGTCCATTTAGAAGTATTTGTGCATCATAGATTAAAACCCTAATGGGACCAACATCTAACCATAGGACTAAATTCCACTTGATTGTAAACACCATAGATCCTCAAATTAGTTTCAAAACATCTAAAGAATACAGACCCTAAGAAGATTGATGCAGTCACAGGTGTAAATGGACCCGTAGACAGCATTATGATGTCCAATCCTACTGTAACAGCAGTCTTTAGAGATTTGTCATGCTTCTTCCAGACTCGACAATGCAAAGAATAGTGATCGACTCTCTGGATGCTCTAACCGCCAACAGACATCAATAGACGAGGTTTTGATAGAAGCTTCACACAAGAGAAGAAAACAGAAGTAAAGGCTTCAACTGTGCCCTATTCCATTAAACACAAACGATTGTTCAAAACTGAACTACACAGTCAACCCTCATCATTTACATATAGTCAAATAAAATCTTAATGTCAGCCCAAAGCAATCCCTAAATCTTACCAATAATTATTAAATAATAACTCAGAATCTAATTCAAAGGAAAGAAAACATTGAATTGCAAAGAAATTGAAGGAAATCAGCAACTTCCCATAACAGTGCCGTCTCAAACGTCTCAAACACTTTCCACAAGATTGGTCATAATATGGCCCACCTGATGAAGGAGTGGGTCCTGCCTGTTGGATGCACATCCATTGGCGACCCTAAGGTGCATAATTGCAGTTGGGTTGGGTCGGGGTCCAACTAGACCTGCAACATGCAGCCCACTCGTACAGCCCTCTTTAAATACATGTTCTGAGTTGAAACTTCGAATTGCAAATAACACCCTGCCTTGTATATGAATAATAACACAGGCCCTGAATGAATTAAAATTAGTATAGATGGACTGTTTTGGGCTCTTTAGTCTTGAGGAGATATCTACACATGGGTTTGGACACCATATGTTCGATCAAATGCTTCAATGAATGTCATTGCCTGTTCGACCCCTTTATCATCAAATCCATCTGCATCAAAGATCCATGTCAAAATCCCAGAATCTCAATCTACATCATGAAGAAGGATCAAAGGAGCGTGAAATATGTCCTATGGGATTTGTGGCCATTAGGGAGATCCCAAGGGAACCCCTTTACCTAGTCCAATTTACTTTGTCGACTTTTTCATGTTTGATTATCTTTCGCATCATCTAGTTTGGGTTTTGAGATGATTTCTATGCTATATCCTTGACAAGTACTGGATTTAGAGTTTCCTAAAATTGTATACATGGAGACAGGAGGAATCATGAATCATGCATGGTCAATTAATCCAGATTGTTTACTCACCTTAGATAGTTTAGAATTTGCCTTTTCCCTTGTTGGATGTTGTCCAACATCAAACCCTTGAGAAACCATAGGCCTCCCTTCTCTTTCTCTAGTTCTTGCTTCTAGGTACTTCAAGTAGAATATGGGAAGGGATTGGTGTGTGTGTGGGGATTTGGGGCTTCAAGTTGAATGAGATGTAAGGAGAGATAGGGTTGGGTGTGCAACGCCCTGTACAGGCTTTTTATTTTTTGAGTCTAAATGTAATGAGTAGTTGTAATCTTGGTGACGGTTACCTCTTTCCTACAATAGTTAACTTTCCCTTATATTTTTGTGTGAGAGAGAATGAGCCTCCTATGGGCATGCAATGGCTTATATAGACTCTCTAATGCAAGTTTCCTATTACAATTGGCTTTCCTAATCCTTCTAACTACCATTAGTTTTGCTAATGGATTAGGATTACACTTTCTAACTTGTGTGCAACAAGAACTCCTAACATAATTAGGAATAGGCTAGCTAACCACTAAGTTGTCCTATATGGCTTTCCTTATTATAACAAGGAGTTCTAATCCACGTGAGAAGCCAGTTTTTTTTTTTTTTTTTTTCGTAATTGAGTTGGAACTCTTATTTGCCATTGTCAATCTTAATGGTACTGGAATTCGTTCATAATATTGGGCATGTGACTCCCTCATGGGATGTCCTCATCCACCTCCTAAATTGTGATGGAGTCTACTACCTCTAATCCTGCCTGACATGTCTCTCCTAATTTCCCGTCCTATATCAACGAGGTTTCCTGATGGAACTCAAATCGGTATTTTACTGTGATTAGGTTTCCAATTAGGATAATCTAAGGCTTAACAGTTAACACATCCGATGCTTGGCCATGCAACAGTACTTGATCCCAAAAGGGCCCCACATTTTCTAAAATTAATTTTTAATGCGCTTTATTAGTGGGCCCCACCCACCCCCCCCCCGCGCTTCCTCTTAAGGCCCGTTTGGCACTCTACTGATACAATTAAAGTCAAGTAAAGTCTCCATTTTCCAGACAAGATGTCACATCAAATGCACTTTATTCAAAACTCCCTCCATCTTTTTCATCCAAAAAGTTAAAAAGCAACTACATTTATACACTAAAATACAAAAAAACCCCACTTTTTCATACAAAAAGTCAAAAAGATTTCATAACAAACAACTAAAAACAAAATACCATCATAACCCACATATATTTTATTCCTTCTTCAAAATCAACTTTACTTGACTTGATTATATTAGTAGAGTTACCAAACTGGCCCTTAGTGAATCATACCATACTATCACATTGTAATGATTTAATATTATTTATTCCGGTTTTACCTTATTTAATTCTTAATTAAATCAAATCTTTCTTAATTAATTTAAAATTATGGGAATTGCTAACCCATTATTCTTCTATGCATGGAATCTTTTTTAATCATGTTAACTACACTAAAACAGGCCTATGATGGTACCCTACATATATAGTTCTTTTACAATTATACAATTATCCTAATCTTGCCAAGATAATAATAATTCAAGTTGTTCTTTTATGTCTAGGGGCTACTTATACAAAGTAATTACACTGTTATATGGCTCACGTATTGTTGATTATGTTCCAATCATATTATAATTATGAACAACAGTTATACCACTAAGATAAGAATAGCTAGGCAATGATGTGATAATAGTTATTCTTTTAATAAATGAAATATTATTACCACTAAGATAATTATTTATTAAATACATAGGGTGGGGTCTAGAAGGTACAGTTTGCATATAGTCTATTATATTTTTTCTAAATAATAATATCATGGTTAATCTGGGTTCGGGTTCTTACATTCTGCCCCACTTAAAGAAATTTGGTCCAAATTGACCAAGGCAGGTACCTAGACAGTACATTTTTCATGCTTGGACACTGTGTGCAAATATTCTTCATGATGCTTTGATATTTGCTTCCTCTAGATCCTAAGAAGCTTCATTCTATACAATGTTATCATTGTTCTTACCCTTTGCTTGTTGCATACTTACAACCCATTTTAGAGAGCATGGCTGTTAAAGCTTCTAGCATTGGAGTTGCATGCTGGTGATATGGCCTTACCTGCTCACCGAGAAGCATGCTTGAGTATTCTTGCTCAGATTTATGTTCGGGGCGCTAGAGAAATTTGCATTGACCAAGATGTATCCTTCACGTTCCAAACTAATGCTGATGATCTCGGAATAAGAAACATCAAGAAGAGTAAGGTATTATTTTATACCTCCCATATATAATACCAAATTCAATGTAAATTATTTGCATGATAATTGTTTCCATCTCTTAAATTTTGATTAGAATTTTTAAGGAATTGTTCCTTTATCCAAAACATGGCATTTTGGCATGTTAATATTTGCAATTACATGTTGTGCATTGGAGATAGGCTTTATAGTACACTGGCCGTGCTAAGTTTTGTTACCTGGCATTGCCAAGATGTTACAACTGATATTCTTTCAATTTCGTTATTTATGTTTCGTATTTATGGTGTACAGTGTGGTTATTATGCCAAGAAGAACTCTTGATTTCTTTGTCTTTGCTGTGATAAAAAACAAGTGTGACCCCCCTTCCCAAATTCTTTTCCTGGATAATTGAATAAATATATGTAAATATATCACATGTGCTAAGGCATTGTGAAATTCCCCTGAAAATGTTATTTTTCTAATTTTTGTTTTTTTTATTTTTTATTATTATTATTATACGTGGCTGTTTTGTACGGATGTACAGATTGTCTGATTGTTATACTTTATTCTCTATGACCATGAATCATTTAAATGAAATTATCCCTCATCTTCCTTTGGAAGTCTAGTGTTATGTCACCATTCACTATAGTTTCTTCGGGCACTTCCTACTTAGATAAACATAGATTAATGAAAACCTGTATTCTTCAATTTCACATTAGAATGCAGGTTATCTTTTATTACACTGTTTATTCTCGTAATGTTATTATGTTAATGATTATACAAATATAATACAAGATGCTATGATGTGTCTTCTGCCTCCATTGTCTGATGAGACTGCCGTCCGTTTTGGAGTGTAAACTTGCATTGAAAGTGAGATGGCATTGTGTCACTGCTGTCTTCTGTCATTTCTTTCTTCAGGTGTTAGAGTTGCTTGAAGTTTTCCAATTCAGATCTCCTGATATCTCCATGAAATATTCTGAATTTATGACTAATTTGAAGTATGACTTGCGGGTAAGGTTATATCTGTTGAAACTCATTTAGTTATTGCTTGATGCTTGCAGTTTACTTATCTGTTTCTCTTTCTAGGTAGAAGATATACTTGCTAATCCTGCAACCTCTGATAAAGGTGGTGTCTATCATTACTCAGAGCGTGGTGATCGGCTGATTGACCTTGCTTCTTTCCGGGATAGGCTCTGGCAGGTCTTTTCAATTCTTTTCTTCTGCTTCATGACCACGCATTATATAAATATTTTTGTGAGAGTTATTTGAGTTGGCATCAGTTCATTTTCTTTAAAAGCTAGCACTAGCTCCTCAGGTAAAAGTTCTCTATCTTCTAACAATTGGAAGTACTTGACCAATTTGAGGGTTTTTTTTTCCCCGCAATTCTAAAATGATCATACTAAACAATGTTCTCAAAAGTATGTCCGATGCCTAGACAGTCTCAACAGCACTTTACTCTTTTTCCTCTTGTGGCTCATCCACATACGCGGCAACGACATGTTCGGCCTCTTTATCAAAAATAATGTTGTGTATTGCGATAAGTTACCAAAAAAAAAAAAAAAGAATAGTGAATAAACAAGGCTTCAAAATATTACATACAATCATGCAAATAGGAGTAAGATGAGCAAAAGATTGTCCAAGCCCAAATTCATAGGATAGCAATGCAGAATTTGTGCAAGAGTTGAATTACAAGTCATCTAGAATTTAGAGAGCAAGGGTCATATATGGAGATATCTCAAAGCAGCAAGTTAGAACCAAACTAGTAGAAGATGTTAATCCACATGAGCTAAACCTAGCCTATTATAGTCCCATTAGATACGACAAACAAGTCCAAAGGTTTATAGCCTTACTGGAAAAATCACAAGGGTACTCAGTGCTTACCAGTGAATTTAGGCCCCACCGGTGCGCAAGAGGGCCATCAATGGGTAGTGGCTATGATGCACAGATACTTCAAAATGGGCAACGTATCGTGTCGTATCATATCCGATATTTCACTTTTTAATTGTAAAATTCGTGTCCCTGCCGTGTCTATGGTGTGTCCTAGCCGTATCCATGCCGTATCTGTGCATCATAGGGTAGTGGTAGTGTGGTACTGAGTGTTAAACATGCCATGTTAAATAGGCCCAAGGCCCATGAACAGATTCTGTCCAGAATATCATATCTCACGTGGATATTGATTGGGTCAACTTGTTAACAGCTGTACATACTCTCTTAATTAGATTTTCTCTTGTAATTAGTTAGTTTCCTAAAGTTAGAATAACAATTGATGTAATTAGCTAGTTTCCTAACTTAGAAGCCTTGATTGAGGCATGTAATACTCTATATATTGGGGCTTGATCTCCGAAGGAAAACACACAGAAATTAAGACATTCTCAGCATTGTATTCAAAACTCTGGCTTTCTAAGTTCTGTGATCATCAGATTGTCATGGTATCAGAGCAAGTGTTCAAGGAAATCTAGGTTCTTTTGATCTTACATAGCTTTACGGCAACAAGATATAAGGAAATAAGTTTCTCTCGTGCAACCAGTAGATCCAGCGACTTCTTCTTCCAGCGTCAGCGACGTTCCCTTGGTGGCCCACCCTTGATCAATCAGATCAAGTTCCAAAAACTACATAGACATGGTCGCCTAATATTTCTAGGAATATTGGCGATTTTTTTAGGATTTTTCAGCACCTCCAGGTTGGATCTTTTCTCATTCTCTAAATTTTCCAGTTTTTAATACTGTTTTCATCTAGCGTGTCCAAAATCTTGGATTCTCAGCAGAATTGGATCATTCTTCTTCCATTAGAAGCCAGATTACCGTGCTTCCATAGCTCTGTGATCTGATCTTGGACCAGCATCATTAGTGGGACCCACATACATGATCTAGGGCCAAAATTCAGGTTGTTAGGGCCCTGTTGTGCACAACTTTTTGTGCTGTTTTTTTGGTTTCTCTTCCTGTGTTGCTTGGAAGGGGTTTTATACAGTTTCTCTTAACTGATTGCTAAGACTTTTCACTATTCAAACATAATTTTTGGCCAAAATCGTTTGCGATTGAAAAATCTGAAGTTACCTTGATTCGATTCACGGGAAAGAACTACCCTGCCTGGTCTTTTCAGTTCCAAATTTATCTTGAAGCTAAGGAATTGTGGGGATATATTTCTGGATCTGAACCTAAACCCACTGAAGATGAAAAGAAGATATCCTCGTGGCATACTAAGGATGCAAAAATCAAATCATGGATTCTAGGATCCGTTGAGCCACATCTGATTATGAACCTCAAACCGTACCCAACATCTAAAGACATGTGGGGGTATCTGAAGAAAGTGTACCATCAAGATAACTCTGCGCGTCGGTTTCATCTTGAATGTGCAATTGCTGAATATACACAAGGAACCTTGTCAATCCAAGACCACTATTCGGGATTCCGTACGCTCTGGTCGGAATACGATAGTATTAAATATGCAGATGTAGCTGGAGATGTTTTGACTGTTCTTTACGATCTTCAGGCCTCCAGTCAAAGGGATCAATTTTTAATGAAACTTCGCAGTGAATATGAAAGTGTCTGCTCTGCCCTGATGAATCGGACACCATTACCTTCCTTGGATGTCTGCTTGAATGAACTCTTGCGCGAAGAACAGCGCATTGCGACCTCAGCTCATATAGCTCAATCAAAGCCTGAGACCTATTTAGTTGCGTTCTTTGCTAATAGGACTTCTTAGCCCCCACCTCGAGACTTGAGCAAAATGCAGTGTTATAGTTGTCAAAAATTTGGGCACATTGCCACTTAATGCAAACAGAAGGTCTGCAATTACTGTAAAAAGTCGGGACATATCATCTCTGAATGTCGCCGCCGCCCACAACGTCCATCCCCACAGTCTCAGACACAGCAACATCAGCCTCCACAGTATCCGACTCCGCATGCGTATGTTGCTTCTTCGGTTATGCCTGCTCCTACGTCGGCGCCTTCACAGCCTGAGCCCTCATCCTCTCTCACTCTTGAATTGGTCCAACAAATGATTGTAAATGCCCTCTCTGCTTTTGGTCTCTCAGGTACATCCCCTCCATCTTCTACTTGGTTTCTTGATTCCGGGGCGTCTAACCATATGACGTCTTGTCGTGCCCCCCTCTCAAATGTTCAAAACTACAATGGCCATCTTCAAATCCAAACTGCTAACGGGGGCCATGTTCCCATTACTGCTGTCGGTGACCTCCCTGGTCCCATTCCATTGCAAAATGTTTATCTGTGTCCCACTTTAACTTCCAATCTTTTGTCCGTCGGGCAGCTTATTGAAAATAATTGTAACATCTCCTTTTCTTCTTCTGGTTATGTTGTGCAGGACCAGCTGTTCGGGAAGGAGATCGCGAGGGGGCCTAAGTGTGGACGCTTGTTTCCGCTGGATTTTTCTAAGACTTCTAGGAATACTTTTGACAATGATATGTTTTGTTTCTCTATTAAAGATAATTTTCAATTGTGGCATAATAGACTTGGACACCCTAATTCAAAGGCTTTGTCCCTTATGTTAAATTCTGGTTTATTAAATAAATCTACTGGTTTCTATTCTTGTGTGCCTTTTGATTGTGCTACTTGCAAAATGGGAAAAAGCAAAACACTTCCTTTTCCTATGTACACTTCCCACAGCACTCAGTGTTTTGATTTGATTCATAGTGATGTATGGGGAATTGCTCCGGCTCTTTTTCACGCTCACTATAAATATTTTGTGACATTTATTGATGATTTCAGTCGGTTCACATGGGTTTACTTTCTGCTTTCCAAATCTGATGTTTTTAATGTGTTTAAATTTTTTTTGGCCTATATCGAGAATCAATTCTCCACCTCCATTAAAATCTTGCGATCTGATTCAGGTGGGGAATATGTGTTCTCTGCTTTTCAACAGTTTTTGCAAAATAAAGGCATTATTTCCCAAAGAACTTGTCCTTATACACCACAGCAGAATGGAGTCGCTGAAAGGAAAAATCGGCATCTCCTTGATGTCACTCGTTCCCTTCTCCTTGAATCATCGGTTCCTACCCGTTTTTGGGTTGAGGCATTGGCTACTGCCGCTCATCTTATTAGTCGTATGCCATCCACCTCTATTGAAAATCAGAGTCCATATTACCAACTGTACCAGACCTCTCCTTCCTATGATGATCTTCATGTTTTTGGCTCAGTTTGCTTTGTGCATTTGCCTCCTTCTGAAAGAACCAAACTTACTGCTCAATCTGCTCAGTGTGTTTTTTTAGGATATGCACCCTTCTAGACAGGGCTCCTTTGCCATGATCCCCACATTCGTTGCATCCGTACCTCTAGAAATGTCATTTTTTTTGAAAACCAGTATTTTTTCCAAAAACACCTTGATCCTCCAGACTCCTCCTCCTTAGTTTCCTTACTTGGTTTTTCTTACGATACATCTATTGTTCGATTTAATCCTAACTTTGTGTATCACAGGCGGCCTAATGACGCGCTTACAGGTAATCCCCCTCCTAATCTTCCTCCTGCAGCTGGTCCACCTCCGGCACTAGATTCATCTGTACCTCCTTCATTGCGCCGCTCCACTCGCATTTCGGTTCCCCCAGACCGCTATGGGTTTTCTCATACTTCTTTAATGGCCACTTTGTCGTCATCTTCTGTTCCCCAATCATATTCTCAGGCTGTGCAGCACCAATGTTGGAACCAGGCTATGCAAGATGAATTGGAGGCTTTAGAACAAAACCATGCGTGGGATGTTGTCTCGTCTCCTGTGGGTGTCAAACCGATTGGCTGTAAGTGGTTTTTTCTCTCAAGTTAAAATCTGATGGCACATTAGATCGCTATAAGGCGCGTCTTGTCGCTCTTGGCAATCTGCAGGAATATGGTATTGATTATGATGAAACTTTTGCTCCGGTCGCCAAAATGACCACCGTCTGTGCAATTCTTGCTGTTGCTGCCTCTCAGTCTTGGCCTCTCTATCAAATGGATGTAAAAAATGCGTCTCTACATGGTGATCTAAAGAAGACGTTTATATGCGTCTACCTCAGGGGTACTCATCCGGGAAGGGTATGGTTGCCAAACTCCGTCGCTATCTCTATGGTCTAAAACAGGCTCCTCGCGCATGGTTTGAAAAATTTCAAGATGCTCTTCTCCGCTTGGATTTTCATCCGAGCCAATATGATCCTTCTCTGTTTTTACATCATGCTCCGTCAGGGATTACTGTGCTCCTTGTCTATGTTGATGATATAGTCATTACTGGTCCTAATGCCCGCATGATTCAGGAGCTCCAAGCTTCTCTCAATGAGACATTTCACATGAAGGATCTTGGCCCTTTAAACTATTTCCTCGGTCTTGAAGTTCATCAATCGACTAAAGGTATAGTTCTCAATCAGCACAAATACACCGTTGATCTCATTGATTTGGCTGGCCTTACTGCTTCTGCTCCTGTAGATACACCGGTCAAACTGAATGTCAAACTCAGTTGAGAGGAGGGTGACCTTCTTTCTGATCCTACGGCTTATCGTCAATTAGTTGGTAGCTTGATCTACCTCACAATCACTCGTCCTGATATATCCTATGCGGTCAACCTCATGAGTCAGTTCATGACTGCTCCTCGTCACCTTCATATGGTTGCTGTTCGCCGCATCATTCGGTACCTTCTTCGCACACCGGCTCGCGGGTTGTTCTTTCCATCAGACAATCCTATCTCTCTCAAAGCCTATTCAGATGTTGATTGGGCTGGTTGTCCAGATACTCGCAGATCGACGACCGGATGGTGCATGTTTTTGGGTGATAGTCTGATTTCCTGGAAATGCAAGAAACATGACAAAGTTTCCAAATTTTCTACCGAAGCTGAGTACCGAGCCATGTTTGCTGCATGTTCCGAAATTCTTTGGCTCCGAGGTCTGCTCTCTGACATTGGTTTTCCAGCAGAAGGAGCTACCCCCCTCTATGCAGATAATACAAGTGCAATTCGGATTACTGAAAATCCGATTTTTCATGAACGCACTAAACACATCGAGGTTGATTGTCACTTCATACGAGATGAGCTTAAACGTGATGTCATCAGCCTTCCGCATGTCTCCATTGAACTTCAAATTGCTGATATTCTCACCAAAGGTCTTCCACGACCTCGCCATAAGTTCTTGGTTGGCAAATTGATGCTAGTTGATTCTCTCGCATCAATTTGAGGGGGGTGTTAAACAGGCCATGTTAAATAGGCCCAAGGCCCATGAACAGATCCCGTCCAGAATATCATATCTCACGTGGATATTGATTGGGTCAACTTGTAACAGCTGTACATACTCTCTTAATTAGATTTTCTCTTGTAATTAGTTAGTTTCCTAAAGTTAGAATAACAATTGATGTAATTAGCTAGTTTCCTAACTTAGAAGCCTTGATTGAGGCATGTAATACTCTATATATTGGGGCTTGATCTCCAAAGGAAAACACACAGAAATTAAGACATTCTCAGCATTGTATTCAAAACTCTGGCTTTCTAAGTTCTGTGATCATCAGATTGTCATTGAGTTCCATCATCACCAAACAAGTCTAGACTGCAGTTAAGTGTCTCCACTGTGCTAGGTTAATACAGCTTAGTAGTGCCAACTCATATTAAGCATCAAATGCCTTAGGTTTAGAACATAGGTCACATCAAAGTCCATTTTCTACAAATAGGGAAGTACTTCAAATAATTCATTCAAGATAAATGACACAATTAACATCAAGGAAGGTAATCCCTCAAGGTTACCCACTAAACAAATATTCTCACAAGTTTCACATCAAACAGTCTAGGGTTCTAGATCCTTCTTGCTTATTTCTAGTTAGCATTGGAAGACAATTAGGAACACTACATTCTTAACATCTTCCCATAAATTAATCAAATCTTTTGTTTGGGTCATTTACTGCAGTTGGCAGATTTAACTTCTAATGTCGTGCGGTTGATGACTCTCTCATTTGATGTCGGATTTAACAAATTTTATATCGATTCCGTGCTACTTGACTATATGAAACCAATGAGCTAAAGAATACTAATTCTGATATCGTTTGACCCTCGAAAAGTGGGCCAGGAGCTTGCATCCTCGTACCAGGAATTTCGGATTTGACCCGTTATGCTCAATTATCATAATTGTTCCAAAAACACACATGAAATCAATTGATCCCAAATCCGATCAGAGGCAACGGTTTCTAAGACAACTAACAGTTATACATTGTATTACACTAGAATAAAAAAGAAATCTAAATTCTAAGATCATGACATAGGGTGTCAGTACAATCAAACTAGGGCTGTGAGTACACATGATTAAAACATGTTGAAACGAGTAGAATTAGTTATAAATCATAAAGGTATAGTCAAATACACAAAACCCTATGTTAGATCATCAATCACATGTATAGGAGCCCATATACACAAATCCGATAATGTCACTCAACCTATATGGTTTCTCAAACAATGTTGGCTGACCAACAAGGGGCCTCCAATAGGTCACGGCCAACCTAGATTGGTAGTGTTTTGCATTGTATATTGACGAGTATTGACATCATCCCTTTTGGTCCTACGGTGTTCCTACACATCTATATCAATGAGATAAAAAAGAAAACCACCCTAACTGTGACTAATTTCTGTATTCAGATTCTAATACAATTGGGGGATACTCCAAAATCATCAAATAAGATTGAACACCTCAAATAATACAAACCCTAGGAAGAAGATGTGACAAAAATCCCAAAATCATTTGAATCATGATTCCCTAGGGTCACATGACCCGAATTTCATCCCATATAGGGTCTGGCCAGCATGATAAAGAAGACATAAGTTAGAATAAAGTGAACTAAAGAGGTACAAAGAGGTCTTGGGAAGAACAGGAAAGTAGATTAGGGTAAAGGAATTGACTGGTTGTCCAGTTATTGAGGGGCACCAGGGTGACACTTTTCGATTTATTAAACAATCCTCGAATATTTGTAAATTTATATATTAGTCCCCGAATATTTCTCAACACTTGCAACGTAACACATCATTGCCGACCATGGTTCTATGTAGCGGCTGCATCATCGGCCGTAGTGGTTGAGGCCGGTACTCTATTTTGAAAACAGCTGCGCTACGGTCTAAAACCTAGTATAGCTGAGCAAATTTTAATTTAAAACATTATTTTTCCTATTTCTTCTCTCCAATAGCATTTCCTAAAGTTGTCTATATCATTTTATGGTTCCAAATCACTAAAAGTAACATAAGATTGGCTACTACACATGATTCAAGTTTTTTTTGACCACTAGAAAAATTCACAACGCTACGCCACTGCGCATCGCCTGCTACATAGCGTTTTGGCCACTTGCCGCTACGCCTGCCGCAACCGCTATTTTAATCCTTGTTGCCGACTACTTCCATGCCTTTTCTAGTCTTCCCTTTTCTCCTATTGCATCGTACTTGTAGCATTTCTGTGTTTGAATTGGCTCTAGGGTTGTTAAACGGGCCAGCATGGCCCACTCGCAAGGCTATTGTGGTGCTGTGCTAGGCTGGGACCAAGCCGGCCTGGGCCATGCCACAGTCCGGGCCGGCTCGGGCCATGCTACATCCAGGCCGGCCCATGGGCCCCCCTTTATGAATTTTTCTATTCTACTTTGTTTATTTTTTTTATATAAGTCGAAAGGGACTTTAGAGACTTTACGGTTTTCCACTTAAATAAAGTTGAAATTAATAAAATAAATTTACAAACATTGATGATAATTTACAAATGAAAAATAAAACTTTAAGAATGATACATTCCTTGAAATAAAGTTTACAATAACTTTGATGATAATTTTCAACTTCAAATAAAACTTACAAGTTTGATGATAATACCAAGTTTAAAAAAGTTATAAATAAAAAAATAAAAATTACAAGGATTACAATTTCTTGAAAAAAAAGTTTACACCAACTATGATGATAGTTTCCAACTTGAAAGAAATTTTACATTTCTTATAATTTTTAAATGATATGATAATTTTTAAATAATTTGATATTTTTAATGTTGAAAAGTAGCCTTCTATTTCTTCTTCTGGTATTAGGTTTTGCTCTATTCTCAGCCAAGAACCAATCTTGTAGATGCATGCCTGTTTCCACCATTTCATCTGATAACATTGTCCTCCTGTTGTCAACAAGTCGCCTGCATGCACTAAAAGCTTGCTCCTTTGCAACTACAGGCATTGGAATTATTAGTAAATCGCGGGTCATGGTGGAAAGACTCAATTGCTTTCCACCAGGCCAAAAGGTCAAAATTGATGTCATCATCCATGACATCAATCGGACCAGTTTGTAGATACATTGTTTATTCACTCACAATTTGACTGGATCCAACGGATCTGGAGGAACTGCTGCCTTGAGAGCTCTTAAGAAGATTTCATGAGGCTTTCTTTTTTCCTGCCTGTGGTTGGGGAGCGGTATAGGTTGTTTCCGGTCTACCCAGTTGGGTAGGATACTCAATAAAAGGTTCATCAAAATAAGATTTGATTATAAAAATATTATTTACAATAGTGGTATTCATTTTATTTATTGCTTAAGGTAAACTTTCTACATCTACTAATTTTAACCTAGGATCTATTATAGAGGCTAAACAAAATGTTAATGGAGGATTTCTCCAGTATTGTGAAAACTTCATTTCCATTGTTGTAGACATTATCCTTGAAAGACTATATTTCTTTGTTTTACAAAAGCAAGGCTAATTTTAAAAAAGTTGTTCAAAACTTGAGTTGAGATGGGATAATATAATCTAGAAAAAAATAAGGTTGCATCATAAAAAACTTCTAAAAAATCTCTTATTGCTTCAAAACTTGCCAATGTTCTTCACCTATGGAAATATATGCATTGTTAAATATAAAATACAATATTGATTAATTACACCTTTATAATTGCCAAGTATTTCAAGATTGCTCTTGTTGGAGCTTGCATTATCTAAAGTTATAGAAATTATTTTATTTTCAATATTATACTCTATGATTTTTTCTAGCATAGTGGACCCTATCCTAGCACCAATTTGTGGGTGCTCAAGTTAAGAGAATGAAATCATTCTTTTCTGCATAATCCAGCCCTATGAATATAATGTGCTGTTATTGAAATGTACCCAACATTTTCTTTGGAGGTCCATAAATCCTAAGTTAATTGTATTGTTCCAGGTATGTTTTGAAGAACAATTTTTAAATTCTCTGTTTCTTTTATAAACAATTTTACTGGATAATTTCTGACAGTATTTCGAGAAATCTTTTTAAATAAATGGGTGAAGACTTCATTAACAAATTCTTCATAGGATTCATTCTCATCAAGTATACATGGTAACTAATTAATTACAATAAATCTTACAAGTTTGTATCTAGCATTGGAAGGGTTATAATTAAAAACTACTAAACTACCATATGAAGAACTTTGAGATAGTAGAGTCTACGCGCCACTACCTCCTGCCGCCGGATTGACATTCCCTCCAGCATGTTTTGGCCATATACAGTTGCATCTGTCTATTTAGGTGGTGCCACCTGATGACTTACAACTGTAACATTATTTACAGAATGTGCATTGTGCCTTTTCCATTGTGTTTAACTTCAAAAGTCAATTTTCTTTTCTTTTTAGTAGAAGTTTGACGTTGGACACCTGATTCAGGTGTGCTTTCTACTTCTAGATTTTGATCTAGACCCACATATGCAGCATTTGAATCATTTAGATTAAAGTCAAAGTTGAACTGTTGTGATGGTCCAGTCATTTTTTAAAAACAAAGTTTATAAAAAAAGTAAGCAAATAATTATATATAAATATTTAATGTATTTGTTGTGATAATTTATATATGAAAGGGGAGAAGATGAGACTTATTATATAATATTACTATATATATTAAATAAAATATGAAATTTAAATTAATAAATGCCTGTGAGAGATAGCGCTACAAGTGATGTTCTTAGAGAGAGAGCTCCTTGAGTAGTCTTAATCACCCACAAACTAACTAAACTTCTTGGCTTTTGAGAGTATAGAGAAAGCCTATAGAGAGAGAGAGAGAGCTTAGAGAGTGTAGATGAGTGTTGAGAAATGAGGGGAAAGAGGGCATTTATAAATCTGTTAAGTGTTGAAATGACCCAAAATGCCCCTTATTTGATTATTTTTGGCTTGCTTTCCTGAGCCGTGGTGGTCAGGGGGCTCGTGCGCGTTTGATAGGCCGGGGTGCGGCATGTTGGCCAGCGTGCCGGTCTTGGGTTGCCAGGCCCGGCCTATTTCACACCCCAAACAGGCGCTGTTTTCATTCTAATATGCACTTGGCCAAACCATCTCTGACTCTTAATACATTGATTGGGGTTTTAAAGTAATTAAGCTTCGACGACGATGGTGACGACATTGATTTCAATAAGGTGTAAGCTGTGTTTTGACTTGCTTACAAAATGTTTAAGATAATGTATACTACTACTACTACAATACTACTAGTATTAATATTATTATTGTTATTGTTATTAATATTATATTTTTGCTTAGTTGGACTACTCGTCATGAGTGATAGTTGAAACCTGAAGACCCAGGGACTGAATCCTGGGCATGTATGCGATACTACGGTGCCAACACCACTCAACCATGAATGTGTGTGGGCAGGTTCATTATTTATTTATTTATTTTTTGGTTTGGTGTATAGGTTCATTAAATGAATGTCGTGTTCTCTAAAGTTCTACAATATATATACATTTCTGGAACTGTATTGGATTCGCAGATGGTTGGTTTCATGAATCCACAACTGAACTTTCTTAGTGGTGAAGCTGAGATGGTTGGTTTGAGAGAGTCTATCCAACAGTTATTAAGGTCGTGCTGGAGGTACAATAAGAACCTTGAGGAGCAAGCTGCTCAACTGCATATGCTAACTGGATGGTCTCAGATTGTGGAGGTAAATGCCTTTGTCCATGGGTAGATGTTGCATATCTTTGCTTTCTCTTCCTTAATTTGTCTTGTGTGTTTGGTACTTGCTTCTACATTTGTGTTGCTTTCTCTCTGTTGAAGCATGCTTTAACTGCTTTCAGATCTCCATATCTAGGCAAATGTCGTTTCTTGAGAATCGTACCCAAATTTTGTTTGAGTGAGTGAACTCATCACATCCTGAACTGAGCTTCTTCCTTTTCATCAGAATATGTATGATCATTTTTCTTTGTTGGCAGAGTGCTTGATGCCTCTTTGAGTTCATCAGCTTCTCCAGACTGTTCATTGAAAATGGCTATAATATTGACCCAGGTACATATAATTTATTTTGTTTTATCAGATAGACCTTTAGCAGCACTTCCAAGCTTTTTTGGTTGCTCTGTTTTTCTCTTCTTTATATTTTGGTGTATGGCTGTGTTATGTATATTCTTAGGTTGCTCTCACATGCATGGCAAAACTAAGAGATGAGAGATTCTTATGTCCTGGAGGTGTAAATTCTGACAATGTCACATGTCTCGATATTATTTCGGTTAAACAACTTCCAAATGGGGCTTGCCATTCTATATTGTTTAAGCTTGTCATGGCAATTCTTAGACATGAAACATCAGAAGTCCTGAGGAGACGGTACAAGGTCTTGGATTCGCTGTTTCTTCATTTTATTCTATTATTGTTTTGAGGTTTGCTAATGTCATCTTATTTCTTCATATGTTAGCCAATATGCATTACTGCTTAGCTACTTTCAGTATTGCCGGAGTATGCTTGATCCCGACGTACCTTCATCTGTTCTGCAATACTTGCTGCATGGAGAACATGATGGAGAGGAAGAATTGGATCTTCAAAAGGTTTCTCATGTTTTAAAGTGCTTGACTATACACGTATTTACACCAGATATAATTTGCTTATGCTTGTTAATGTTCTCTTTCTATTTACAGATTGATGAAGAACAGGCAGAGTTAGCCCAAGCCAATTTTTCAATATTGAGGAAAGAGGTTCAGGCTATTCTTGATGTGGTTAGTATCTTATATGTTGTGATTATCTGCCTTTGCTTTTGTTTTTGCCATTATACATTTTTTTTTTCAAACATTCATTTGCAAACCAAGGATTAAAATCTTGGTTTTGGTCTGCTAAGAAATAAAGCGGACTATTATGTGAATATAGGAAATTCAGGGTCTAACTTGTAATTTAGGACCACAAGTGCACATTTCTGTCAGAATTTCTTCCTTTTCTCTGTTCTATCTGTTTCAGATCTAGGGATTTTCAGACATTTAGAAGAAAGACCCAATATATTTTTAGATCAATTGGTACAATCTGGTAACAGAGCTTTCCAGTCACTATGTGACTGATATTTGAGGAGGTTTGTTGGAGGAGATTGTAACAGAAATCAGCATTTAAGGGTTTCTCAGGCTGTCTAATGTTGGGAAATCCCACATCCCACATCGCCTAAGTAATAGGCTTGACATGTCTTAATATACCTGTATGGGCGTTCGAGCTATCAGCTTGAGCTTTTGGGTTGGTGTATGGTTTCTTACATGGTATCAGACTGAGTTTCGATCCTGTTGTTCTTGTGTAGCCCACGTGACACATGCTCGTCCATGAAATCTGTTGGGCTTGCACTTGAAGGGGAGTGTTGGGAAGTCCCACATCCCACATCGGCTAAGTAATTGGCCTGACATGTCTTAATATACCTATATGGACCTTCCACCTATCAGCTTAAGCTTTTGGGTTGATATATGGTTTCTTACAGCTAAACCTATAAAGAGGTTGCTGGGTTCCCGTGAGGGTCTGAAAGAGCTGTAAAGCTGTAACCTGTCTGGAACTTGAAGAAATTAGTTTTTCATGGTTCCTGTGAGGGTTTGAAAGAGCTGTAAAGCTGTAACCTGTTTGGAACTTGAAGAAATCAATGTTTCATGGTTGATTTCTCTCTCTCTCTCTCTCTCTCTCTCTCTCTCTCTCTCTCTCTCTCTCTCTCTCTCTCTCTCTCAAGTATACTAGTCACAGTTGTCAATATCGTTTCGGACCCCATTTCGGTATGCCCTCCAAAATGAAAAGTTTCGTCTGTTTCGGAATTTCAACAAAACTTTTCGGAATTACATTTCAGGGAAATATAAAAATAATATATGTAAAAAATAAAAAATAAGTAACAAATATGGATTTAATCCATTCTAGTAGACTTTTTGGAATTACATTTTGGGGAAATATAAGAAATACAAAAAATATATATGTATAAAAATTAAAAAAAAATTAATTATGTAAAATATTATTTCGGCCAAAATAGTCCAAAATCCGAAATTTTGGCCAAAATCGGCTGAAATTTAAAATGAAAAATTTTATGAGAAATTTCGTTTCGGCCACTTGACCGAAACGAGAAGTTTTGGCCTATGAAATTGTTAACTATGATACTAATTTATATTTTTTTATGTTGTTATTTAAGAGGGTTTGGGACCGATGCAGCAATCCAGGGCTGACATTAGCACTCGTATATTCAACAAAAATTGGGGATAATACTTGTGTAATGTGCAATCAGCTACTTACTCATTGTTTGTGTTACTACATCTTATGGTGTTTTAAGTCCAGTTTGGTTAAATTGTCTATGGAAAACAGTCCTATGTGTTTGGGTGATTGTGTAAGAATCCAGTCTTATTGATAATAACTAGTTAGTGTGTGCTTTTCAAATCAGATCATAGGAGTGCTGTTTGGCATTGATTTATGTGACTGTTTTATATAAGGAGCAATTGAGTTTTGAGTTTAATTTGGAGTCCAAGCAGGAAGATGGAAGTTCTACACCTCTTTCCAAAAATTACCTAGTGTTGTATGTTTCCTCAAAGTACAAGGATTACACCTAGTTTGTTTGGTGGAAATAACTATATAACATTGGGCCTACCTAGCTATAATGACTATTGGAAGGGCTAAAAGACTTGGTTACGTTTGGGTGAGTGTTGAGGAACGTCCATTAGGGATCCAAAACATTCAGATTGGGTCTCTGAAAATATGTTAATTATGAATTGAATTCTATATTCTATGGAGCTGATTATAGCTGTTAGTTTTCGGTATTGTCATACAACAAAAGAGTTTTGGCACTGTAGGGAAGTTGCTCAAGATAAACAAGGATTAATTTTAGAATACTTGAATTATCC
Source organism: Umbellularia californica (assembly GCA_028538565.1). Classification (NCBI taxonomy): domain Eukaryota; kingdom Viridiplantae; phylum Streptophyta; class Magnoliopsida; order Laurales; family Lauraceae; genus Umbellularia; species Umbellularia californica. Next base: position 45,470,539 of record JAPQWN010000004.1, read on the forward strand.
AATAAAATTGTTAGTTTTGAACAAGGAGAATTGTCTGTTGGGAAATGCTATACTAAGTTTATATATATAGGCATATAACGACTTGGAATCCGGGGCCATTTGAATTCCGTGCCAAGACTCGTAAGCGTCACACCCATAGGATAAATCAAGATCACATAAAGATTTAGGCATTTAACCACTTAAACCAACTTGTATTAAAACGCAAGTGTAATAAACAAATGTAACGTTGTCCAATAAAAATAAAATAATTGCAATGTCTTTAAAATGAAATAATCTAAACATTCTATTAAGTCTAATTCTTCTTCATATATGTGGCTTCGACGCTCAAGTATGCATCCCAAAATATATCTCCTGGTAACCAAGAGTTTCCTGAGTCGCTAAGTCTTGACTACCTGGATTGGGGCGAATCCACAAAATATCAGGACAACTGAGTGAATAGATATTCTAATCTATTTGTGCGTTTAAACATATACTTATATAATATTACACAACAAATTAAATTAACATCCAAGAGTCTCACTCAAGCCAGGGTTGGAAACGGGTTAAACAAACGACAACCTCCTAACCACCTGATAGCACAAGCCCAAAGTTCATGTTCCACAAAGGTATCACATATACAAAGAGTTCCCAAAACTCATTCTTGCACATCTCAAAATCATTCTTCTCTTTCCCAAACAAAATCGACCGCCAAGGTCCAAAACCAACAAACTGGTATCACAAAATTGACGTTTCCTAAAAAGGTCCAACATCAGCAATACTCACAAAATTGGCCATTTGTACAAGGTTGTCATCCCATACAGTGCTAGTGGTCTAGGGTCTTGAAAGTTCCTCCAAACAAACAAAGTCATCTTATCTCAGTTTTCCAATTCAAATAGCAAATATGTCTCATAAAAAATCTAATATTTAGCATGTCCTTAACATTTGTAATGGGCAAATTCCATAATCAACCCCTTCTCAATTATGTGGATTTAATCTGCCCCAGTCCCAATCAAAATTGGCGTAAGAGGTGAGAGAGGTCAATTCCATAACTCACCCTATACAGTCTTGAGGGAATTATTCAATTACCAACTTAACCACAACCTATACATATACAGACCACACAATCTACCATGTGAGATCCTCAAATAACAAAGACATATGCATATTAATCCACATACATATTTCAAGTCACCATTAATTCAAATAACATGGTCCAAAAATACAGATTTGACAAATGAAGAACTAAAGGAAACAATTCAAACAATTTGCTAATAATAACAATGAATAACAAGCCTTTGTTTGTAATTTCAGAAAATTTAGGATCCCATCCATCATATTTTCCACATTCTATTCTTTATAAAATAAGCCAACGGGTCTAATTTGGAGTTTATTAAAGACTACAGGGCCTTTGTTCTAAATTCCAAAAACTAATGGGGCAAGTTAAGACACTAGAGTTCTGTCACATGGGCTGTCTCCCCTCTTTCCCAAACCTGTCTCAAGTTAGAACCACCCCACACCTCTCTCCATACAGAACACCTTTCTGGAAGAGGAAGCTTCACGCCAGGTGCATCATGATCGTCTCGGAAGTGGGCCCCACGGAATTGTATCGTTAATCGTTCATACCCATGAATTGAATCGAATCGCGAATCGTATCGTGAATCGTAGGATTTTTTATTTTTCTAATGAAAATGAAAAATAATTAAAAATTAAAAGAAAAAGAAAAAAGTAATTATTCATAACCATCCATTTTTCCATTTATAGTAGTATAAATATAATAACAAGTAAGTCTATCATACAATCATATCAAGAACATCATGACATATATTGTTTTTATTATATATGGGAGATGCTCCTCTGAGAGATATCTCTCACCTTATATGAGAGATAAGAGTGGAGGCCCTAACATTTAAGTTGTTGGCATTGGATATGGATGTGAGGGCCCCCACCTTATCTCTAATATAAGGTGAGAGATATCTCTCATAGGAGCATCTCCCATTATATATATATATATATATATATATATATATATATATCGGAGAATATTCATGTGCATCTATCCCTCACCATAGGGTGAGAGACACTTACATAATTGGAAGTATTCATGTGCAAAAGAGGAAAAGCCATATATGGTCATATGCAGAAAAAGAATGTTCATGTGCAAAGAGGGAAAGCCATGTAAGTGTCCCTCACAATATGGTGAGGGATGGATGCACATGAATGCCCCCCCATATATATCTATATGAAATAAATGATGTGTAAATAGTTAAATAAGTTTAAAGTATCAATAGATATTTTTTATTATCTTTAAATCGAAATATAAAAATAAAATGAAATCCAAACCATCAATCTTACATGGTAGTATATCTCTTAAAGTTAAAAAAGTGTTCATGAAGGAAAAAAACCAATATAGATTAAAAAAAGAAGAAGATATAAAGAAGCACAATACGTACAGTGGAATTATTTAGTTAACTGCATGTTCTTTATTCATCTTTAAAACCTTATCAAAGCCGTAAAAAATTCTTACGAGGTTTCGTTAACTACTAAATAACATATTAAAAATACAAGTGAAAAAAGAAAGGGAGAATAAAGAGAGGAAAAATGTAAAAGATTATTAATATTAGTTTATTGGCTATAGCCATTCTTGCTGAGTCGAATCGTAAGATTCAATGAAACGAGTATTGAATCGTAGGATTCACACCTGAATCCTAAGATTCATTTGTAAATGTGATTCATTACATGGGGGGCTAAGAAAACTAAATCTTAGGGGCTAAGAAGCCTAAATAAACTAGGAATAGTCAAACTAGAATCCTATCCTAATTACAACTCATTAAATCTCAACTAGCTTGGGCCTACACATGTGGCATGAGGTCTATCTGCATCATCTTTTGGAAATGATGAATGGTTTGGATAATTTTTTAGGGACCCACTTGAAAAAAAAATGGAAAAATGTGGACTGCCAAAAAAATCCTTTATTTGTTTTTTGCGTTGTGAAAAATCAGCGATCTGGAGTTTTTCTCATGATCCATGATGAGTCAAGTTGCCAAAATTTATCTTTTAGCTAGTTGTGGCCATCTGAATAGGATGAATGATACTGAGTGTGCAGATGGGGCACACGAAGTCCACAAATGATGATTAATTGCTCTGGGATATTTTTTGAGGATGATGTGGGGTTTGGAATCAAGGAATTATTGGTTTTGAAGATTTTCAAAATCATTTTTCCTCACCTTAGAAGTTTGCTGAACCTGTGTTTTCCACGATTCGAAGGAAAACCGGTGAGGATTCCCCTCCGTGGATGATACCTAAACACTATGAAGCACGGATACATAAAAAGGGGTCTCGTATCTGTATCCCGGGCGTATCGGACACGGATATGCCTTGGATACGTCTGGGATGCGCGAAATCCGTATCGGAATTCTTTATTTATTTTTTAATGCCAGATACGTGCGGGACACACACTGGACAAGCATGTGTCCCGTGGGGGGCACGTTTTTAAGTGGGATATAAAAAAAAAATGGGGGACATGGGAGAGAGGAAGAAAACGTGGGAGAGAAAGAAAGGAAATAAAAAAAAAAAAGAAGAGAGGGGAAGGAATGAAAGTCGCCTCGCGTCGTCGTCGCCATGCCGTTGCCGTCGTCAAGCCCTACCGTCATACAACAACTATGCTGTGCCGTGCCGCTGCAGCCTGTGAAATCAAACCCAAACCGAGCCACTGTGCTGTGCTGTGCCGTTTCATCTCCACCTTCAGGTTGTTTTCTCTTCTTTCTTTCCTTTTGTTTTGTTTCTTTCTCTTCATTTGTATTGGTTGGTTTTTGCTGGGGTTGATGCTATTCCCCTTTTGGATTTTAGGGTTTTGTTTTATTTTATTTTATTTTTTGCTGATCTTCTGTCTTTGCTTTCGATTGGCTGTTGCTGCTGCTTTTTTTGTGTCATGTGTTCTGCTGCTGCTGTTTCTTTTCTTGTCTGCTGCTTCTTTTTTTGTGTAATGTGTTCTGCTGCTGTTGTTTCTTTTGTTTTTTTTTTTTTTCTTGTTTGGCTGTATATTGTATCCTAGCTCCAAGACTAATAATAGATATATGCTGCTGCTGCTGTTTCTTTTTTTCCATTTTTTCTTGATGCTATGTAGCTGCTATTGTTTCTTTTTTCTTTTTTTTCTTGATGCTATGCTACTGCTGCTGTTTCTTTTTTTCTTGATGCTATGCTGCTGTTGCTATTTCTTCTTTTTTTTCTTTTTCTTTTTTTCTTAATGCCATGATTTTAGGTGGCCTGATGGGGCCAATATTTTATGTTTCCAGCAACCAAAGTTTACTGTAATGGCTTCTAGTACGTGTGGTAGTACTAGTGTGTCTTCTCTAGCTATTGAAGAAGACGCTCGCAACCCTCTTTGGAGGTATGTGACAAAACAGCAAAAACTTGGTGATGGAGGGGGAAATATGTCGTGGCAATGCAATTTCTGCCATCAAACCAAGAGAAGCTCATACACAAGGGTGGGGGCTCATTTGATACATGAGCTTGGTCATGCTGTTGCATTCTGTCCAAAAGTTAAGAGTAGTGATATTGCGTAGATGAAAAGGTTAGAGGACGAATGCAATGAGAGATTGAGGAAAAATGCACCCAAGAAAGTACCATTGCCAACTTCTAGTGTGGATTATGATTAAAAAAAAAGGAAGGCGAGTGGAAGTGGATGTTGGAGTGCAAGTGACAGTAATACGGCTATTGGGAAGTCATTTAAGCTGCAGTTGCGTGACCAAATGGATGCGGAGATTGCGAGGATGTTCTATGCATCAGGCCTACCATTTCACCTAGCAAGGAGCCCTTATTATGTGAGTTGTATCCAATTTGCCGCAAACAATGCTCTTGCAAGCTATGTGCCACCGGGGTTTAATAAGCTAAGGACAAGTCTACTCCAACAAGAAAGGGCTCATGTTGATAGATTGCTACAAGCAATTAAAGGCACATGGAAAGAAAAGGGTGTAAGCATTGTGAGTGATGGATGGAGTGACTCATAGAGGAGGCCCTTGATCAATTTTATGGCAGTGACGGAAAGTGGGCCTATCTTCCTTAAAGCTGTGGGTTATACAGGTGAAATTAAAGATAAGTACTTCATTTATGGTTTGTTGAAAGAAGTGATAGAAGAGGTTGGTCCCTAAAATGTGATTCAAGTGATAACTGATAATGCTAAGAATTGTGCGGGTGCGGGGCATCTCATTGAAGCACAATTTGAAAATATTGTTTGGACACCATGTGTGGTTCATACACTCAACCTTGCCTTGCAAAACATTTGTATGGCAAAGAATATTGAAAACAATGCTCTCACATATGAGGAGTGTCGTTGGATCACGGACTTGGCCGAGGATGTTGTGTTTGTTAAGAACTTTATCATGAATCACTCCATGAGATTGGCTATTTTTAATGAATTTGTCCCTTTGAAGTTGTTTTCGGTTGCAAGTACACGTTTTGCTTCGGTTCTTGTCATGCTTAAGAGATTTAAGCTCATAATAGATAGTCTTCAAGCCATGGTTATTAGTGAAAGGTGGAATTCTTACGGGGAGGATGATAAGGAAAGAGCCAAGGCTATGAAAGAGTTTGTATTAGATGACATTTGGTGGGACAAAATGACTTACATACTTTCTTTTATGGCTCCTATATATGATATGCTAAGGGTTTGTGACACGGATAGGCCTTGTCTTCACTTGGAGTATGACATGTGGGATATCATGATAGAAAAAGTGAAGGGTGCAATATATAGGCATGAAGGAAAGAGACTTGATGAGACATCTACCTTTTATGAAGTGGTGTATAAAATTCTTGTGGATCGTTGGAACAAGAACAACACTCCTCTCCATTGCTTAACTCATTCACTAAATCCAAGGTGACTTCTAGTCTTGAACTTTCTTTTCTCCTTCTTAGTCTTAAACTCTTAATCATAAACTTATTCTTAATTCTTTTTTTTTCCTATTCAAGGTACTATATTGAGCATTGGCTTCATGAGGATCCTAGTTGAGTTGCTCCACATAGAGATATGGAGGTTGCTAGAGAAAGAATGAAAATCCTTGAAAAATATTTTCCTAATTTGGTGGAATGCACAAGGATAATCACAGAATTTACTGATTTCTCTAGCAAGTCGAGAGAGTTTGCAGATATTGATTCCATTTGTGATTGCTATGAAATGGATCCTAAAAGTTGGTGGGTCACCTATGGTGCGTGTGCACCTTTGCTTCAAACTCTAGCTTTCAAGCTACTTGTGCAACCTTCCTAGTGTCATGTGCAGAGAGGAATTGGAGTACTTATTCCTTTGTGCATTCGGTGAGAAGGAATAAGATAACACCAAAATGTGCTGAAGACTTGGTTTTCATTCATAGCAATCTTCGGCTTCTTTCAAGAAGAACTCCACAATATATGAAAGGAGAAACCAAGATGTGGGATATTGTTGGAGATGCTTTTGATTTGTTTGAGGATGCTGGAGAGCTTGAGATTGCACAACTCTCCCTTGATGAACCGGAATTAGAGGCTGTGCTTTTTCGTGAAGATGATGATGGAGGTGATGTGGTGGACCTGGTGGTCAGACAATTGAAGTTTAAGTAGATGCATTGTCTGTTTGTTTGTGTTATATACTTATGTTTCTGTAGTAGTTGGTGGAACTTGGATTTTGAACTTGGAAGTATCGAATGTAATGTTTAATGATGATTTAATCAATAAAAGTGCATATTTTATGGCTATTTTGATTGAAATAATGTTAGTTTTTTTATTACGTAGTCATATAAAAAATATTTAAAAAATTAAAAATTCAACGTATGCCGGCGTATTGTATCCTACGTTTTTGAGAAATGGTGTCTCTGTGTATCTGTATTGTATCGTATCCGTGTCCGTGCTTCATAGCCTAAACATGTCGGTAGAAGGCAACTTAAATGTTGTGTGTATAGGAGGAAGGTTGAACGAACAATGAATTTCTGTTTGTAGTGTATATAACATTATGTTTGGTGAAAATCCAAAAATGCTACCTCTAATAATGTATCTTGGTCGAAGTTTTACCAATGCTCTGTCTATCTTGGGTAGATCACTATGTTGTTGAGTATCTTCGTCTTTGAGAACTTGTTATATTACTAACCCCGATTGGCTCGATGGTTGGGCTTGGAGTCTTGTACAGTGTACATTTTTATCATTGCCCTTGCCTTTCGGCGAGACTTTTTTTTCTATTTTTTAGAAGAAAGAACCTTATTACATTGAACGGAGAAGACTAACACATGTTCACCCAATGAGATGTCCACAAAAAGTGTGGATAGGTGGTGCAGATGAATGATATGAAAATAGCTCTTACAAAGGCATTGCATTCATTTTTACCATCTTTCTATCCAAGGACCCCTGATGTTTCAGAGGTGTTGTGCTTCCCGTTACATTTCCATTGGAATATGTATCATAAGGTATTCCTTATTTTATCTTATTGTCCACACTTAATGATCTCTTATTATTATTATTTTTGGATTTCCAGGTGACAAAGGATGCAATTCAAGGTAGTGAAGCTGGAAAGGCAATATCACATTTTGTGTTGGACGCATTTATTAGTATTGACCAAGAGAGGTTTTTCTTGAGCCAACTTCAAAGTAGAGGATTTTTGAGGTCATGCTTTATGAACATCAGCAACTTCTCCTATCAGGTGCGCCTTGTTTCATAGGAATGAAGTTGGCATATTCATTTTACTTCAAATGCTTTACCATTCTGCTCTATCGGTTTTGCTATTAGTAGTAGTTTGAATAATTATGTGAGGATGTCCTTACCTTTGTTACAAGCATTTAAGAAATTATTATCTTTCCTGGAATATACTTCAACTCCCTCGTCCCTTCCTTCTCTCTTTTTCTCCCCCTCTGCACGAGAACGAATAAGCACCATCTTTATCTGTATGTCCCTCTTCATCTCTGGCACCCATCTCACTTGAGACCAGGAGCTCCCTGGAACATCCAATTTCTCGTTCACCTTTTCCCTTTTCTTTTGCATCTCACACAACCCCTGCCTTTTGCTCTCTCCAACCACGATCATGGGGAAGGCATCCTCATCGCTTTGACCTCTGCCTCTTCTTTTGGCTGTTTATCACCGACGGGATGAATGATAGTGCAGAGGTCATGTGCAACCTTTGTCACCAGCAGAGTCATATGGAAACAAGTCACTGTTGGAGATGGAGCTGACAGCTATGTTGAGTCACACATTGGTTGGATGATGGCTGGTCCATCGAATGAACATAGTATGTTTGCCAGGGAGAAGCTGGGAACTGCCACCTCGGAAAATAATGGAGTGGCTCATCTCTTCCAGGTCCTGATATCCATCTTCCAGTTTGCTACCTGGAGAACTTCATAAATCGCTTACTTCTTCTGCTCATCCTTCTTTCCATTAAATCATTCTAGTCTCTTCTCCAACTCTCTGAAATCGTAATGACTGGAGCACGATTTTAAGATCCCAAAGATCCTATGCTTTCATTGAGATATTAATGCAGTCCTCAAATGCACCAAAAGGATTGCAACTCCGATGAAACTCTGTTCTGCAGTTTGTGCAGAATTCCACAACTTGGGTCTTCTGGAATACTGCAAAAATCATCAGATATAGAGGGTGAAGAATAACACCAGCACATCCAAAGATGTGAGAACTAACTTTGCTTCAAGCACACCTTAGATTTCTCCACCCTTACAAAGCCTTAAGGCCTGATTTTGCGAACTGATTATGTTGACCAAGAAAAATGCTGACTGCTGTCTGATTCATTAATTAAATAGGTGTCAAATAAGTCTTTTAACCCTAATACAACAACCCTAACCTTTCATCTACTTAGTGGAAATTGTAATGATTAATCCTAGCCCTACAGTACTCCACAAGAAAAGAATAAAAAAAAAAAAGAGCAAATCTGTGCAAGATGATGGGCTCATTCAACTGCCCTAGTGGGCCATGTGGGTTAGCTTTTGGATCCTTCCATCGACCTGGTTTTAAGGCCCACAGGGTCTGGCAAACCGATTTGAGGGGTTCTTGGGTCAAATGAGGATCTATAAGTGGCCACTGTCCATCAGAATTAAAATAGCAGTTCTAATTTTGGCCTATTTTTGCTAAAACAGTTCAATACAGTGCCTTTTTAGGGACTCTTTTGTTGAAATGGATCCAAATTCTCAAAACATGTGTTCTGGTTCCACACTTGCGATCAACCGCCTCTAAAAGCTCCAGAGCTTGTGTCACAACGTGATCTTCTTTCTTCAAACAGGACTGCTCCGCATCAGATTTGCTGTGAGCCACCATGAGTTCTAATATCTCCCTTTGGTTTCTGAGCAGTCTCTTCTTTCTTGATATTAGCTCTGATCATCCTGTTTTAAGTTTCACCATTAATATCACATGCCACCTATGATGCTCAGATACGGCATGGATACTGCAAGGACACGCCATAGAGACGGATTTTACACACAAAAAGTGAAGTATCGGATATGATAGGACATGATACATTGCCCATTTTGAAGTATCTGTCCATCACAGCATGCCACTGCCTCAAAGCCAACGCAAAGGTGCTAAAACTTAAAGTAACAAGTAGTAACTGGAAGCCCCAAAATACCATATGCCTAGTACCATTCATCAGACAGATGATGGTGGAACAGCAAAATGTAAATATGACACTGACTTTATCTAGTGGGGCCCACCAGTCCCGCGAAATTCTAACGAAACTGCATATTACCTAGTTTGAGTTGACTCGGATTCGGCTATTTTTTAGACTTTGACTCTCACAAGTATTAGATGCACTATGATTTTCGAGAAGGAAGGGGGCAATGATGGAAGTAATGAATGCACTTGATAGAAATGAAACTTGGAACACTGTTTATCTTTTAGATGGTAAACGGGTAGTAGGATGCAAGTAGCTGTATACCTTGAAACGGTTTAAAATACATACCCGACTCGGGCTGACTTGGCTGAGTCGCGTGGAACTCAACTTGGCTGATTCAAAGGGGCAAAGGTTTTAAGCTCTGTTGTGTTTATACATTTTTCTTACAACTATAAATCATTTGAAATAAAATGCAGAGAAAATTGTAACAATACTAGAGCATGTACATTCTCTGGAAAATTCTATGTAAAATCTGAATTGCACTTTTTTCAGTTTTCATTTATGGATATATGAATTTCTATATTTTTAGTATATATATGCGTTTTTCTTAGCCCTTTTGTCCAAAGATGGATCGCTCCTTTAACCAGTGATACATTTCATCTATAATGAAAATAGATTATTTGCAGACTGCTGACACACCTTCCGATACCAATATATTTAATCACTTTACTACTGTGTGACATTCCTTTATTTCAGTGTTTGCTTTGTTCATATTGGTGTCTTATGTTTGTGTTTCATTTATGGCACCAGCATTTTGTGACATTGTATTATTGAGCAATGAGCATTTTGGAAGTTTACATTATTTTGGAATGTTACCAGAACATTTTAAAATAGATCCTGCAAATATTCTCATACAGTTAAGGTAACAGTGGTACCCCACTGACATGCCTACATTTGATGTTTTGAAATTGGTTCCTAAAGAAATCATATGGTTAGCTATGATATCCAGAATCAGATACTTCAAAATAGGCAACATATCATGCTGTATTGTATCGATGCTTCATTTTTTGCATAAAATTAGTGTTTGTGCTGTATCCTTGGCATGTCCCTGACAATCTGGGCATTATAGGTACCTTATGCCTACTGTTAAAAGGGGTACATTATTTATGTGTTCAACTTGTGTTATTCTATTGCTGAATGTTCTATACTTCTATTTCTTTCTCCTTTTGCTGGTTATCATGTGAGGGTTGACATGGGCAATGTGAAACTACCTTTTTATAGCTTAACTCCCTGAATTTCCATGTGTATTTCTTTACGGTTTCATGCAATTGCCTTGTGCCATCATTTTGAGAACTATTTTCTTTATGATGCTGCTTTCTTACATCCTGGTGCATATCTTGACTCTTGATACTAATATTTTTCTTTGACATTGCTTGTTATTTACTGTGGTGGCATATAATATCTATATAACATTTTTTATGTACTTATTGATAGTTTATCTGCCATTTTCTGTAGGATGGTTGGCATTCATTTGATTTCTTGCAAAGAATGTGTACTCTTGAGGCTGAACTTGCCTTGCTGTTAAGAATTGGTCACAATTATGGCAAACTTGGTGCTCAGGTTCTGTTTTCAATGGGTGCATTAGAACATCTTGCTTCATGCAAGATGGTGGGATTGCAGATTAAGGTAGTTCTTGTATTTGCATTTGATACTTTTAATTTGGCTTAATTTAATGCAAAGATCTGTTTCAGGGGAGTTTCAGACTGGCTGACGCTAAGGTTCACAAAGATGTCTTTGTAGATATTGATAAGCAACGAATTATCAACTCTCCAATTTTAAGATTTGTTTGCTGCCTAACATCATTGGTTGATTCATCAGACTTCTTAGAGGTTTGTTTCCTTTTTTGAACAACTGCCTTTGAAATATATGGTAGTGTCATTTCATATATTTGTTCTGGCACTTGCTATTTTTTTATAATTTTTTTTTAAATCCTCCACATTTTTTTACTCTCATTTTTCAATTCGATTTAAGATAACATGGTAAATGATAACTAGAACATTGGAGGAAGTTAATAAACAAGAATTTTGGAGAAAAGGCTTTTGGGCCAAATGGTTGAGAAATTGGAGATCCAAAACAAAATATTTTAATGCGCAACTTTAGTGGATTTAAAAAACAGCAGGGAAGATGAATTGGTAGCAACTGTAAATACTTTAGTGGCACAATGCTAGACTTCTATACTTGAGTGTGTAACTAATTAACAAAACGGAGGGCTTCAGTTGGATGTAGCAAACAATGTGAAACAATGTGACCTTATTACCAAATAGAGAAATTGTTTTGGCGAATTGTGTGTCAGTATGACACATCAAGCATCAAGCATGAATCTATAGAGAAATCTATCCCACTGTATTTTTTTCAGCAATCTGAATGTCGGGATCGTAATTTTTAAGACACTGATCAAGGCAGCTATCTACCCCTATACTAACAAGCAACCCGGTCCTTATTGCAAATAGGAGCTTTGCTTGTAGGTTTTGGTACAAGTTTGAAAGAAAAAGAGAGAGAAGAAAGATAAGGAAAAGAAGAGAAACATGGAGAAGCAGAATAAAAGGAAGTTGGAGAGAGTTATTGAAATTAGGTTTGGATGTGCCCTGCATGGTGACCTGCCTTTACTTTTTATCAATGAAAATCCCAGTATGTACATATTAGCGTCCCTTGATTTCTCAAGTTGCAAAACAGACCTATGTATGTATTTTTACAGTTCCCCTCAAGGTGGTACCTCGATATTTTTTATGCCCAGCTTAGGTTGGCCAAGTGATAGATGATTTTCTGCTTGTAACACTTTCCATAAGAAAATTAACTACTCGATCCTTATTCCTTCCATACTCCATTTTTGTACTTCTTTCTTTGCCACTTCATAAATAAAATGGAAATCAACTTCAGTTTTCTCTTTGCATAATGCTATACTAGATTTGCAGAAGTATGAATTAAACCATAAAATCAAGATGTTGATCCATAGGATCATGGATCAAAATGGCGGCTGCTACGCCAGCTGCTATATTGGCCGTAGCGGTGAAGACTGCTACACTAATTGGTATTTATCTTCGTTCACATTCGTTGCGGCTGCTACGGGGCCGCTACGCCCACTACGAGGCCGCTACAGGCCGCTGTGGAGTGAGACAGATTCCTACTTTCCAAATTTTTTTAAAATGCATGATAAGACTTAATTCTTTTCTTCGTTTCTCCAAAAAACATTTCTACGCAACTCATCTACTCTTTTATGTTTAAAAGAACGCCAAAAAGCACATGATCTCGCCGAATTACAGTCGATACAGAGAGTTATTCTCAAGGATTATTCTATAAGTACATCCTATTAGACACTCCCTTTGGTAGATGTATTCTTTTCTCTAGGTACTCTTAAGTCTTAATTCTTGACTTTATGATATAGTTTTGTTTTTCTTTTTTTTCCTACGAGTCTTTCATTAATTTCTAAGTTAGCATAACTAAGTAACATGAATACATGTAAAAAAAAATGATCATTACTATTATTTTCTATTTATACAGCGATACCAGACCTCATGCAATGAGGGGACCACTGCAGACCACTGCGCCCCCTTATCTTACTTAGTTTTGCAAAAAAAAAAGAAAAAAAAATTCTCTCATTTTCCAATATTCTAGATTTTCTACAAAATTTTTCAGATTTTTTTTGATGTGTTTTTTTCAAATCGCACCGCAACGCCGCTACATAGTGCCGCTATGCTATGTAGTGTTTTGGTGGCGAGCCGCTACCGCTATTTTCATCCTTGCATAGGATTGCGTTCTAGTAAGTCCCATGAACCATTGCTTGATATTCTCTCTTAGCTAGAATGTGCAACAACTAGTTGGTTTTTACTCTTTGAAAATTCATTATCATCTTCAACCATGGAACGATATACAGTGGTCTGCTTTTGGTTCTGTCCGGACTACATCAATAAAAGCTCATACATCTAAATAATGATGGAATGTCTACAAAATCCATGACCTAGATACCCTTAAAGTATTTCAAAATATGATAAACAACACTTTGGTGTCCAATTCTTCAAGCATGTATGAATTGGCTAACCACGTTGTGTATAATATCTCAAGTCATGTGATGGTTAGATAAGTTTACCTACTATCCTCTTGTACGAGTGAGGATCATTCACAACTCAACAACATGCAGTTCAAGACCATGATTTTGCTTTATAGTTGTATCAGCTAGTTTGACACTTCGTTTTCCTGTTACCTTTAGCAGATCCAATGCATATATCTAGTGACATCTCAATCCTGATTTTCATTTTGGCTACTTAAATCCCCAGGAAATGTTATAATATTCTGAGATCCTTAATATCAAACTCTTTTCCCAAGTGTGTTTTCAGATGTTTAATCTCCATTTCATCATTGCCTATCATAACAATTTCATTAGCATAGACTATGGGGATCGATACAACTTTATAAAAAAGGAAAAAAACTTAATTTTCCTATGTTCTTGTGAAATTTGGCTAGGGCCCAGTCAAGAGGGAGCATTTCTACCTGTGTTATGGATTTTTAAATTGTGGGTGCCACTATGAACCCTGTGAATTTCCCATGAAACCAAGCCGTGAAGGATCGGAACTAACCAATTGAGAAATTTGGTGCTCTAATGATCGAGTGCACACATTAATGGATTCATAAATTATAGAGACAGGGCCACGATAGTAGTTATTCTGAGTGGTTTGAACAAAGATATGAACCACATTGAGGGAGAGAGGGAGAGGGCAGGCAGAGGGTGACGGCAGGGAGAGATGGAGGGAGAGGGAGAGAGATAGGGAGAAGGAGAGGGAAAGAGGTAGAGATGGAGAGAGGGAGAGGGAGAGAGGGTGGCGGGCGGAGGTTGGCCGCAGGGAGAGGGAGAAGGGGGAAGAAGGGATGTGGAAATGGAAAGAGAAAATGGGGGCGGAGGGGGTTTGGGTATTTTGGGAACAATGGGGTGTGTAGAGGGAAATTTTGGAAAGAGAAGGGATTTGGAAGGAGAAGCTTGGTATGTGGCATTAACAGCTCTCTTTTTTCTTCTTGTGAGATGATGTTGGAGGCTTTTGAGGTCCTTTTACTCTGATTTTGGAAAATCAAAACCATATTTTATAGAAAATCTAACCATTGAATGACCATTTGTCTGTTTTTTAGCTATCTAGTCTGTTTTTATTATTTTATTTTTTTAGGTTTGGAGGCTCTGTGGCATGACACTGATCCACTTGACTGAGTCCTTCCCATCACTGCCACCCCCCTCTTCTTTCTAATATTGTGAGTTTTAAAACCTTGTTGCCCATCTTCTTTCTAATATTGTGAGTTTTAAAACCTTGTTGCCCATCACCACCACCCCACTGTTCTTTCTAATATTGTGAGTTTTAAAACCTTGTTGCCCATCCTTCAAACTCTTTCAACAGCTTGTTTCTAAATTTTTAGTAGTCTAACATTGAAACAATGACTGCTGCTTGTTTTTTCATTGTTTATATGCTATGCTGGCCAGATATTGATCCGGGTACGGACATGAATACGGGGGATCAGGGATACGACTTTGTACTTTTGAAAATATAGGACATGGATACAGATAAGGGTGTCCTAATTTTTTCTTTAGATCGATCACTTTTGAATTAATGAAATTATTGTTACTTTCGTTCATTTCTAGTATTTTTTGAATTGAGAGATGAGGAGTAAGAAGATTAAAGTAACTTATATGAAATAATGACTTGGTAAGTAGGATATGCTAAACTCGTACCCTAGAAGTAATGGCAGTATTGGGTACCAATACGAGTGTAATTGTCACTCTTTATTGGTCCAACAAGGATACGTTGGGATTGTAGTTTGTATAAGTATCCTGGTATCATCTAAAATATACATTTTTTTCAACAAAACCAAAACAAAGCATTATTATTATTATTATTATTATTATTATTATTATTGTTATTATAGAAAGAGGGGGAAAATGACCTTGGTTGTTGCTCAGCTGGGTAGGGGCATGGGTGTGTGAGTGCGTGACTTTGAGTCCCCAACAACAACAACAACAACAAAAAAGAGAGAAGACGACAACGACGTCGAAGAAGAAAAGGAAGAAGGGATATAAAAGTTGCTGAAGTTTTCTCAATGAGCAACTGTTGTGTGCATGCTTCGCTGTAGTCTGCAGCCCTAGTTGACCATGTGGACCAGGTCTGAACCCAGTTCGAGACCTGCAGTAATCCCATGAAGGGATGGTGCATGGGCTAGAGCAGTCATGCCTTGTTCATGGCTTTTGTTTGGTGCCACAGCACTCAGTATACATCCAATAGTTGTAATAGGGGACTGTTTGTTAAAAAAGGCCGCAAATAGTACATTTAAGTAACTGATTTGTTTTACCAAATAAAAAAGGTAACTGATTTGCGGCTCACAAGCGTGATCAGATGCCTCTAAATTTATCAATGCCTGTGGCACCATAAGAACTTTTTAATCTTCATCACATAGTCCTGTCACCATTGCATTAGCGGCCAAGCAGCAGCTTCATATGTATTAACAAAAGATTTTACAAGATATTTTATATTTCTCTATTAGTAATTAAAGCAGCTAATAACTCATGTTTTCTAAGCAGTAGAGAAGGTAGATATCTAGTTTCCTAATTGATTTAAGTTTCTAGTTTCAATTAGTTTGGATAAAGGGTTGAGATTTGTTTTAATTAAGGGGTTACTTGTTTGCATTCATTTACATATGTAAATGTTACACCTGTAATGCTTAAGCACGGATACTTCTGTTTGCACTATGTTATGCATCACATGCATAAATTTTGGTGTGAAAATGGGACCATTTACACACCTCTCCAGGCGTGAATTGATTACACACCTCACACAGTCACACCTCAGAGGCGTTGGTACATTCACAGCTTGCAATGGATTGCAGGATCAAAACCCATCGAGCCCTCTTATATATTTTTTATTATTATTATTTTTATGTATTGTGGTCCCCAAAATTGCTTTGCAAACTGTTCAAATTTTTTATTTAACTAATAAACCCAAAACATAAAGTTTCATATCTTAAATCTTCATGGATCTTAAGATATATGTGAAAACATCCAGAAGAAAAGGAAAAAAAACTACCTACAATTCACATTTTTGGGCCCTCTAGTTCGTGATCCTTACCGTTCAATATTCTCATATAAATGATAGACCTCAAGACGTGAAGTTTCATATCTCTGATGCTCATCAATTTTTAGGAAAACTGAGAAAATAAAAAAAAAACAACTAAATTCCATATCATATGCTCATGTGAAAATGGTGCTTCCAATTAAACATGGAAATATGCTTTTCATATGTCAAGTTTAGATGTTTATATTTAGATGTGTATTTTACTTATGTGAAGCTCCTTTTCAAATCCCATGCTTAAAAGACAAATGAACTCCAACCTTGAGTGTTTTCTGTTCAAGCTTTGTTATGTATCATACTAAATGCATAAGCAACAAGTATTTTACGGTTGCTTCCAATCCCTTTCTTTTAATTTTGCTGCTTCTAATTTAAGCTTTTTATATTATTTAATATATTCTTGCTAGTGCAAAAGGGGGTGTACTCTTGTTAATAAGGATACACTTTGTCCTTTGTGAAGTGACTTGGGATGCCAACCAATTCATAAAATGTAGTTTGTGTGTGACGTTGAGAGTATGGGGGGTGATCCAAATATCATTTTAATTAGATAATTATAACTCTCAATTTTTTATTGTCTAAACTAATAGGAAGTTCCTGTGAGAACAGTGATATAGAACAAACTCTTTAACCTTTTTCCTTTTTGACAAAATAAATAAAACTATTTTTCTAGGACCCAAGTCACCAAAGCACATATAACTTTGTCCGATAAAAAAAAATAAAGACTTTTAGAGACAACCTCTATTTTGCGAGTGTTTTCTTAGTGGTCCCTTCGTAAGAGAGGTTAGACAAGATAATTGTTAGTTGACATTTGATGCTTGGTGACAATGTAGACTGATTAAAAATTGGTTTTCTTACTTTTAGGCAATAGGCCCTGCCCTGGCCCTCAAGGGTAGGGTAGGTAGTGCAGGCTCTTTGAGGGCTTTCGCCTGCCCGGGCCTGGCCTTGCATATATTGAGGGCAGCATAGGGACAACCCCTGGCCAGGCCCGGCCATTTGTCAGCCCTATTATGATTTTCTTTAGCTGTTCTATCGAGCTTGGGTTTCTTTTTGTACTGACGCCTACAACCAACCAGATATAGGATCTATATGTGGATGATTTGACGATCTTCCTATTTGGTAACCGTTCTTCTCTATCTATCTTCTTCTTCCTATCTCGTGGCTTTCTTATTGTTGGTTTCCTTACTTGTGAGTTCCACATTTTAATAATCTCTTCTCCTATACTGTGGTAATGTATGTATATATTTTTGAGATTGGTTGTCCCACGTGATCTGTCGAGGTGATAGTCAAAAGTGAAAATCATGGGTACCAGCCTCAATGGTCATTCATTTGGGCAATTCATGTGCCCGGCCTGACCGTCAATTGAATTAAGCCTCCAAATTTCATTGAATTTTTGGATAATGAAGACGATTAGGTCTTGCCAATTTGCAACAAGTATTTAGATGACCGATTGAAGCAAGGTATGGATCAAACATTTACATTTGACATGGTCATTGAAAAGTATCCCATTTTTAGAATCTGTACAATCTAGTTCATTTAGAGACCATGTTGCTTATCGAAGAAGTTACAATGAACCATTGATCGAAACCAATTGGACTGATTGAATGGGCATCTTGCATCAATACTGCAAGTTCATTGTTCTTGTGCCACTATAAGATACCCTCCCAATGCTTTTCATCAACATTCTGGATTTGGTGGCGAATTCTTTTTTTTTTTTTTTTTTATAGAGAGATGCACAGTCTTTGTCACGACCCAAATTCCGGGGTCCTGTTGGATATCCGGATCGTGATTAATTAGTAATATTCACCACGCATTCATCAAATAAGTTTCACAAGGAATCAGGCATTTAGTTCAAGATATAATTCTAATTATAAATATCAATAATCTCCGAGTAATCAAACTTATTATGTCGTGACTCAAATCAATAATGTGCTTAAAACATTAAATAACTTTTCCTAAACAAGGACTAATGATTCCATCATCTATTTAAGCTTTTCTCGTTCTCTCCCTTCAGCCACGCATGCCGAAATCTACGTGCTGATTGTCATTCCGCTCTGGCCCACTCACAATTTGATTACTTGAAGGGGGCAACACAACATCAGTATTACTGGTGAATGAATTTTTCTAATTATACATGATATAATGCAAAGGAGCGCAAAAGATGGCATATAAGACACAGCAATAGGGTGATTGTCCAAACACAAAGAAAAAAAGGGAATGTGTTCCAAAAAAATCACATTACGAGAGATTCGCATGCGTTTTTCGGAGTGATCATAACAGAGAAATCCCTTGTGTTCAGTACTGTAACCCAAAAAGACACACTTGGCAGCCTGTGGAGACAACTTAGTGCGCTCTGTAGAAGGAAGGTGAACAAAGCATAAGCAACCAAAAACTCGTAAGTTAGAATAGGAAGGGGCATGGCCAAAAAGATTTTCATAAGGAGTCGTCTTTCCTAAAACGGAGCTAGGATGACGATTGAGGAGATACACAGCTGTCTGTGCAGCATCACACCAGAAGGTGGGAGGAACTAAGGATGCAAGAAGGAGAGTACGAACAGTTTCAAGAATATGTCTGTTCTTTCTCTCTGCAACACCATTTTGCTGTGGAGTGTGTGGGCAGGATTTTTGGTGAAGAATTCCTTTATCAGAAAGGAAGGAAGAGAATTCATGGGACATGTATTCGCCACCGGAGTCAGACCTAAGAATTTTTATTTCTTTCTTAAATTGTGTTTGAACCATTTTGTAAAACTTTTGGAAAAGAGAAAATACTTCAGATTTGAAGCGCATAAAATAAATCCAAGTAAAGCGAGAATAATCATCAATGATTGTCACATAATACTTAAAACCTGTTCTACTCAAAGTGGGTGCAATTCCCCAAACATCAGTGTGAATAATATCAAAAGAGGACAACGCACGAGAGTGATGAATAGGAAAAGGCAAAATATGACTTTTACTCAAGCAACACGTTTCACACTTCGATTGAAGAAAAGAGGAGACCATTTTATTATCAAATTTAGGTTCTAAGCAGCCATTTTTAAATAAAGAAAGTAAATAAGCATTGTTCACATGACCCAGACGACTATGCCACACAGTCCACAATTTATTGAAAATAGGAGAAGAGGAAGAAAAAAGAGAATGATGTCCAATGTCCAGCAGAAACAGTCGACCATGTTTACTCCCCGTCGCGATCACCTTCCCAGTTTGCCGCCCCTGTATGACACAACCAGTGGAAGAAAAGTTAACACAATAACCATCATCAATGAGTTGTCCTACAGAGAGTAAATTAGCTGATAATTTGGGAACAAAGTAGACATTGGGAAGGTTGATGGACTGGCCAGAGGCACTAGATAAAGTAATGGTACCAATACCAGAAATGAGTAATTGGTCTACATTAGCAGTAGTGATTTTGTCTTTGCCAAGGTAAGGATGAGAGTCTGTAAAGCTACTTTCTATAGAGGTCATGTGGTTAGATGCTCCTGAATCTAGAAACCAGGTGGATGGGGTGATAGATGCCGACAGAGAGATAGAAGAATGAAAAGCAGGAAATGCTATAGGAGAATGAGTTTGATACCGACCACCATTAAGGCCCATAGAGGCGTATGCTGAGGTCACCGTGTTCTGAATCAATGCTTGAATCTGAGAGGGGGTCATTGGGATGGACCCGGAAGAGGTGCTTCCCGTATCAGGGAAAGGAGCTTGAACTTGGAATGCAGCGGGAGAGTTATGTTTGGAAGGATTCTGGTTCTGGTGGGGTCCATTCTTGCGCTGTAAACTGCGACAGTCATCAATGAGATGACCAGACCGTTTGCAATATCGGCAAACCAATTTCTTCCTACAGTTCTTGGCAATGTGACCGAAGCCTTTACATTCATAGCATTGAGCAGGCTTCTGATTGGGGGTTGCCAGAAGAGCAGAATCAGTTGAAGGCGGAGCTAGGAAGGCCCTCGGTTCTTCAATAATAGCACGCTGTGAGTGGAGGCGAAGTTCTTCGCGAAGGACTTCTTGGAAGCAAGTATCCAGGTTTGCAGAGACTTCTCTATTCATGAGAGCCGATCGAACAGATTCGAATTCGGGTCGTAGATTCATGAGGAACTGGCTGATGTGGGTGTCTTCTTGTAGTTTAAGAGCCTCTGACAGGAACCCAGAAGAAACAGTTTGTATAATCATTGCATCCCTTTCAGTCCATAGGGTGAGAAAGCCATTGAAGTATTCCTGCACTGTCTTATCGCCTTGACTGAATTTTGCAATTTCACTATCTAAGTGAAATTTGCGGGCTTTATTTGTTTGATGATAAATTTTCTTGAGATGAGACCACATATCAGCTGCAGCAGTATAAGCTTGAAGAGCAATGGCAAGAGAGGGATCAATGGAGTTAAGAATCCAAGTGATCACTTTAGCATTTTCTTTAGACCAGGTGGATAAGGCTTTTGAGTCAGCCGTATTTGTAGTAGAAGGTTTGGTTATTGAGCCATCAAGATA
Organism: Umbellularia californica; assembly: GCA_028538565.1. Lineage (NCBI taxonomy): Eukaryota > Viridiplantae > Streptophyta > Magnoliopsida > Laurales > Lauraceae > Umbellularia > Umbellularia californica. The sequence continues at coordinate 45,491,706 of JAPQWN010000004.1, forward strand.
ACCAAACAACCCTTGGCCTTCGACAAAATTCTTTAGATGAAAAGACCAGGCCATGTAATTATTCCCATTGAATTTAACGGGAATGACATCGTACTTGTCCATAGTAGAAGAGTAGTAACCGTATGACCAGCAGTGAATCAACAATCAACAAGAAAAGCAGCAACCAGCAATGGGAACAGCAATTAGGCAAACAGTAGCAACCAGGACTGATGACAGTGCCAAAAATTGCAAATAAACAGCCAAGCAGAAGGGAGCAGACGTGATGTGGTCTGCTAAAACAGCAAGAAAGTCTGCTTGACTCTGTGTGAGATTTGCTAGAAGTCTGCTAAAACGGCAGAGAAGGTGTCTGATGAGCAATCCAGCAACAGACAGCACAAATAGTGCAATTAAGGCACCCAGGCGACCTACAAAAACGGAGGCAGGAGCTGTGCGTGGACCCCACAAAATGATCTAATCACAGATCAGATTGGAATCTCTGGAAGGAGTCCAAAAGTACTTCCTCTTGTCCAAGGGTGATGAGGATTGGATACAGATCCACAAATCTGTACGGCTGTGATGAAATCTATTTGCTACAGAAATATCAAAGTCGATAGATGAAGAAAGGGATGAAACCTACCTCAAATGATGAAGAAAAATTCATAAAAATCCTTAGAATGCTTCTTAAGATCTGGCGATCCTAACTGTGGAGGATACTTGGTATTCCAAAGTTGATCAGTGGTGGGCCATAGTTGATCAGAGGCATACAGGTACTGTTTAACAGCAATAGTAGTAGAAAAGAAGAGAGGATGATGCACGCTGATGAGAGATTGATCACAATTAGAGCTCTGATACCATGATATAATGCAAAGGAGCAAAAGAGAGAGAGAAACACAAACGTTGGAAGAGAAGTGATTCCTCTGTTGAGGATCGACCAATGTTTTATAATTAGATTCATCCTAATTACATGCTAAAATTAAGCAAAGATTACATACTAATTACAATCACAATCACTATAATCAATGAATGAAAGAATCCTAATCTTCTATACAAGGCAGTATATCTTGGATACAATATAGGAAGTCCCACACGTGGGATTCTCTTCATGGGCCCAGATGGGCCTGGTGGAATGGGCCTTTTTAGTTCTACAATACAAACATCATACAACATAATATCTCATAACCAATAAATCTGAATCAATGGATCAATTACCACTAAAAGTACATCCATATACATAATCGTGCCCATGCACATTACCACGCCTCAAAGGCTTATTGTATACATGTATACCGGTCACTATGACCCTGTCTCCTCAGACACGTCCACTAAGGACCAGCCAACACTATGGCCATTCACGTCCACTAAGGACAACGACCTCTATGGCCCACATGGTCTGAACACCATGCCTAGCACAATGAATTTACATACCAATCATCTTTTCACATGTACTAATAATTCCAAGTACACTAGTAATCATCCCATATATATACCACATTAAATTATAAATCATAATATTATCATTTAATAGTGTAAGACCAGTCCCATATAATTCCCCATTAGACTGATGTCCCACTTCTAATCATAACGAGTAAGGGATGATATAAGAGTGGCCCACTTTCATAAAATATTACATAGACAAAACATGCCAATATTCTTAAACAGTCTATACAACTCATCATAACTTCCATAAAACCCTTAATTAATTCATATGGAAGGTCATATAGTAATTATATACCTAATCTAGGGCTATGCCCTAATTATAGGCTCCATCCAGAACTCCTGTATACACAGAAATCGTCACAGTTGCTCTAACATAAAATCTGGTGGTCTCACTTGGATAATCCAAGATCAGATGTAACCTAGATGGTCACCCAAGGTCACACTTCCCTCCTACATGATTGGATTCATCATCTGATTGCACCCTGGGGTCCACAGCTATAAAATAATCACTGCCAACCTTTGTACAAAGACTCATGCCTGAGAATATATGGCTGATGGATGGATGAACAGATTGGGCCCACTCCACATGGGGCCACCTCCACCAAGGTCGCCCCTGAGTCCCTTTTCAGATGTGGGGTCCTGATCTCCTATTTGGCCAAGTAGTCGGTCCCAACATCTCTGTCGACCAAACTGCTCTGTTTCTCAACATGGCGTCGCTGCTGCCAAAAATCAAGTAGATGGGGGCCCAAACAGGGCCACCTCACATGGGTCCAGGTCATAGTTGTTAATATCGTTGCGGATCTCATTTCGCTCTGGCCTGCAAAATGAAAAGTTTCGGCCGATTCGGGATTTCGGCGAAACTTTTCGGAATTACATTTCGGGGAAAATATAACAAAATATATATACATATATAAGTAAAAAAAATAGAAAAAGTAATAAATATAGATTTAATCCATTATAGTAATTTTTTTTTGGAATTATATTTTGTGAAATTATTAGAAATACAAAATATATGTGTAAAAAAAAGTAAAAAAATAATAATTTTGTAAAATTTCATTTCGACCGAAAAGTTACATTTCGGCCGAAATACCGAATTTCGGCCGAAATCTTGAATTTCGGCCGATATTGACCGAAATTCAGACCGAAAAGTTTTGGCCGAAATTTCGTTTCGGCCACTTGACCGAAACGAAAAATTTCGGCCATTTCGGCCGAAACGAAACGAAATTAATAACTATGGTCCAGGTCCTCATTGGTCAACCATGGGTCCACTACAGGATTTGTGGACCAGATCTATTATCCAATGGGCCATGGGGTCCCATAATCCCTAATCAACAACTCTGCACATTCACGCCAGGTTCTGGCATATCATGAATCCCTCTGTAACTCACCCAAACTTTAAGGGATTATTGATGAACAAACTCATTATTTGTATAAATCTAACAGTCAAGACGAACATGATTTCTTTGACTCAAACATCAAAATTGCATCCGATCGATGGTTCAGGTTGTCAGCACAGCAGCAATACAAAATAGTTGAGAAATTCCAGTCCTATCAATCATCTCATACATTGATTGGAAGCAACTAGGAAGATCCACTTACCTTTGGTACGTGATTGTTGCTCTTGCGATTTGCGGACGCGAATAGGACATCAATCAGCCTTCCTCTCCTCCTAAATTGCAGCCCACAAAGCTTTCTCTCAGAATTTCTCCAAAAGAAGAAGAATAGAACACCATCATAATGGTCGTTGGTTTGCTTATATATATACAATAGAGTCCCATTCCTATTCTTATACTTCCTCTTCCTCTTTCTAATTAGAATTGTCATACAACTCCTACTCTTTCTAAAACTCTTCTCGTGAGTTTCTTTCTAATTCAAAAATAAATCAAACAAGTAAGGGTCCTACCTGGGCCCAGGTAACCGAATATATTACATACTCCCCTCCTTGGGAAATTTGGTCCTCCAAATTTAAAACATACTTGTGGCCAAAAGATGCGGATACTTCTTACGGATTTCGTCCTCGATCTCCCATGTAGCCTCCTTTGGATCATGATGTGTCGATAGCACCTTGACTAGTTGGACTGTTCGTCTCCATAACACCCTTTCCTTGTTGTCTAAGATTGCAACGGGTCTCTCTCTCCTCATAGGATAAATCGAGCTGTAAGTCCATCAACTCGAGATCTAACACATGAGACGGATCTGATTCATACTTTTTCAACTTTGATACATGAAACACCTTATGGACTCCAGTCAATTGCGATGGTAGTTCCAGTTCGTAAGCGTTCCCATCGCTCACGCACCCTGTAATCTTGAATGGTCCGATGTATATCGGGCTTAGCTTTCCCTTTTTGCCGAATCGCATCACTCCCTTTGTCGGTGAGACTTTAAAGATACCGAGTCACCCACTGCAAATTCTAATTCTCTCTAGCGTTTATTTGCATAACTCTTTTGGCGACTCTATGCAGTCCTTAATCTGTCAGTGCTCTTGGAAAGTTAGGTATGATTAATAATTTTGGGTTGTTTTGAGGGGTAACATTGGGCAATATTCATGTAATGGTGCCGATTTGGTACTTTAGTTATTAGTAATGGACCTGAAAGGCTTAGATTTCGTTATATTATTTCAAGGGCATTCTTGTAATTTCGTGAAGTTTATTGACTTAAAACCATGAAGGATTCATGCATCCTTGTGTTAACCATGAGTCTTGTTCCTTTCCGCTGTTTTGTTTCTTCTTTCTTCTTTTCTAACACTTTGCTTCTTCTTTCTTTGGTTGTGTCACTTTTATATACTTTTCTTATCTTTCTATTTTTATTTTTCTCCTTTGTACAACAATAATTGTTGCTGTAATTCAATGATATTATCATGCATAATGTATGACATGATCGGCTAGTGTTACCTGTTAAATTTCAAATTTTTGTGCATGTTAATTTAGCAGGAGGTTGTTTGAAACTAACTGTCTTTTTTTGTAGGCCCCACAAATATTACACATGTAACCTGGTTATGTTTGTGCATCCAGTTATATGTGCTTGTGTCTGTAAACAGTTTGATGTCTTTCCAATTTCAATTTTAACTATCTTAGGTGCTACGATCTGATTGGATTATTGAAACATTTGGTGAGAATTTGAACAGGTAAAAGATAAAATAGTTCATCAGATTATAGATTTTGTCAAGGCACATCAATCGTTCTTTGATCAAGTTCTCAGGGAGGATATTTCTGAAGCGGATGATTTGACTTTAGAACAGATAAGTCTTGTTGTTGCCATTTTAAGCAAGGCAAGTATACTTGCTCGCTGTATGATATGATAGCTTGTTTTATTTAATATAAATTTAGAATTAATGTAGGGGCATAGATTAAATTAAAATCTGTCTTTTGATTATATAATGACGCTTTGCATGTATAGGTTTGGCCTTATAAATGGAATGATGAGTATGGTTTCATTCAAGGGCTTTTTGGTATGATGCGTGGTCTTTTTTCTTTGGACATTGGGGCTTTTAGTTCTATCGAACCCCATGAGGTAACTTTAATTTTCTTTCTTCCCGTAAAACTTTATTGAATAGAGAATGACATATCTAATGCGCTTTTATCCTAAATGACTGAATTTTTATCTTTTTATCATCAGAATCATAAGAAGTCAGAGTTGATATTGTTTCGCCTTTCCTTTAGTCTCTGCACTTATCTTTATTTCTTGGTTGCGAAGAAGGCCTTGAGGTTGCAGGTATGCTATTAAAAATCGAAGTCATCATAGGGGACTCTGTGCTTGCTTATTCTTTGTAATTAAGTTTGATAAGATTCGTACATTCCTTTTTTTTAACAAATTGATGCTCATCATCTATAATGAGGTATAGATAACTGTTGCTGCGCCATGGACTGCTAAAGTCGAGTACATACCTACTATTGTTGCCGGATTATTCCTACATTCTTGATTTACTTTATAATAATGGATTGACAATGCTGTCTCTTATGCTATGCTATGTGAAATTTTAGTTTCATGAGATGCTTTTTCTTTGAATCCATATTTAGATTTACTCTGTTTTTTTTTTTTTTTCTCTGTGTTCATTTTTAGTTTTACTTTTTCTTTGAATCCATATTTATGGATATCCCTGTCCTTCTTTCGTCCCTGGAAATATGAGTTGGGAAAGAACACTGAAACTTCATCAATAGTTAACGGCCCACCCTCCTCTTAGGCATTTTGAATCTATAACCCTCTGGGATGTACACCTCAAATCCATAGTACTTGAGGCACTCATGTTGAATTCCTACTTTTTGATTTCCTCTAGCTTTTATTTTTTAGATCCTGGGAACTCCCCAGTGATGAAGGCCAGACTATTGGGCCCCCTCTTAAGTTTTATACCTGAAGGTCCAAGTCCACAAAGGAGCAGTAAGTCCACGTTTATAGCTGATCTTTCAAACTGACTTCTTGGGGAAGAAATCGGCACTGCCCTATACTACATCCTATGCTATGTGGAGTGTTCCCTTAGTTTTGGTTAGCTTGCTAGGATAGAACAGTGATTGTTTGCCTATCTAAGGAGATGTAATCTTCTCCAATGGGGACATTGAATATGAAGTAGAATTTGAGTTTTCTCTGTATTGTTCTTGTCTGTGGTGTGAGACCAAGACTATTGATCTGTAAGGTTCCCTATCCTAAGCCATTTGGCTATTCTGTCTGTGGTGTGAGACCAAGACTATTGATCTGTAAGGTTCCCTATCCTAAGCCATTTGGCTTGAAGAATAGCCTGTTGGCTATTCCCCTTCCCCCCTTCACTGCTTCACCCAGTCTCTGAAATGAGTGAATCTCTTCTTTTTGTAGGACTCATATTCATCCCTCATTACAGGGTTATCCTTCCTGGAACTCCTTTTAGAGTTCAATGAACCCATTTACACATAAACTGTTTTATAATTCTTTTTTTTTTTTCTAGATATCCTTCTTGTTCTCATGAGTTTTATGGATCCAGTCAAGTCCATACCTTGATTTTGTACTTGCATTCTGCTTTGCAATTGTGGACTAGGAAGCTTTGAATTAGTTTCTTTGTACTCACTGTGACTGTGGTGCATTCAATGTCTTGCATTAAAGTGAATTCACACTCGAACTTTATGCAAAACAGTTTAGAATTGGTTGGAGATTTGGGAAAATGGGAAACTTATACTTTTAAAGATATAATTTATTTAAATGCATGTTTTCTCCCTGCACCAGTTTGGTTGTTTCTGGTCAAACATTTAATTTTTATCACAGGTTTCAGATGCTCCTGGTGATTATCATACGTCTGGTGGAGGACGACAGCCTACATTGTCATTACTTGTTTCTCTTCTTAGTTCGGTGAGGACTGCTCTTGAGAGAGTTGCTGAAGAGAAGTCCTTGTTGCTTAACAAGGTAATTATAATTTAAGAGTGATCATAATTTCCCTTTCTTTTGTTCTATTTTGTCCATCTTTGATGGCTATGCATGTTCTTTTGGTTTGCAAGTGTCTAACGATTCATTTTTGTCTAATAGATTCAAGACATCAATGAACTATCAAGGCAGGAGGTTGATGAAATTATCAATGTATGCAAACGGCAAGAATGTGTATCACCATCCGACAATATCAGAAAAAGGTATCAGTTTTTACCATGTAGTGATTGGTTTGGTAGTTTACTATCTGAGTTAAACTTATGTCTTTTGGAGTAGTTTGATCTCCTTTGTTTTGAATTTCGCATTTTAGCCTTAGTTTTACAATCTAGCGAAGCTTTCCTTTTGTCTTTAGGAAGTTTGGATCTGTAGACGTGGCAGACACTCTTGAGTGATTTTGGACATGATAATGGCGGCTATGTGAAGATAAGTGAGATCTAGTTGGTTTGGTTAGATTGGATTAGGATTACAGCATCAATTAATATGATCATGGAACAAAACATACGCAGCGGTCGATATATCGAGTGTGCGTATCGGCCATGGCTGCTACACATTATAAATATCGTTGCTACTGTATAAAACCTTGCCAAGCTAGGTAGTTTTAATTTAAAGCACTATTATCCCTATTTTTCTCCCCAATAGCCTTTCCTAAAGTTGTCTCTACTCTTATATTGGTTCCAAATCACCAAAGGAATAAGAAAAAAAAAAGGTTGGCTGCTCCACAAGACTATTATTATTTTTTGCTAGTTAAAAAAACTCTCACCACTATGTTGCTACGTATCGCCACAACCGCTACGTTTTGTTCGTTACGTTTTGTTCATGGGCTGCTATGCCCATTGCTTGTTGATCGGCTGCTATGCCCATCGCAACCACTATTATAATCGTTGTTAATGATAACATCTGTTATTATTTTGTGCTTTGTCTTAGATTCTTGGGTAACTAACACACACACACACACACACCCTACCCTAGTTACCCTAGTTAGTTAGTAGGGTAACTAATAAGATATGACTATATACAATGCACCTATTGTCTAAACGAAAATAATTGGCAGTTTTATTGGTCTAATCTGATCTGTAACATTGCATCAGAGCCAACTCAACTCATCAGCTATTCCAAATTCGATTTGTCCCTCTTTCGACCATTGTTGTGATTTGATCATCTTTGTACTCTTTTCTTTGTATCCACACATTCCTATGCATCTGCAGTTTAATCCAATCCTCACTGTCGTTATTGCTTCGGCCTTGTCACTGCTTGATTCGGCATTTGATTGTAGCATGACACAAGAACAGAAGAGCAGTTTCTGTTTGAATGCTTTATTGCTGGAACACATCAAAATCCAGAGGCTACTGTATTCATGCAAAGCTAAAACCCCACCTTTGATTATCATTCTCTCGTCTATCTTTGTTGCTCGGGTCCAGATCATCCCAGACCCCATATTCTTTGGGAATCATTGAACTCTGCAACATATTGATGTCCCTTTAAAGCCCCATCTGATAATTGTTAATAACCAGTAACACCAAAAGCTCGAACTATTAGTGAACAGCACCATAGTTGTTAAAATCACACGATTTGTGATTCGAATTGTATCGGAAGGAAAACGATTCGTATTGACCTACTTAATCGTATTTAAGCAGATATCGTACGATTCGATTCGAATCATAGTGAATAGTGCGATATTAACGATTCTGTTTGGGAAGGAAACTGTAGAGGCGGGACTCTAGTTTTTGGGCTTCATGACAACTTGATTTATTTGCCATTAAAGGAAGAAAAAAAAAATTAAATCCCTCTTATGATACTGAGAGATAAACGAGCCTAGGAAGAAAATGCAGAATCCAGCCATCCTTCGTTCGAATTCGAAACCCAAGAGACGGAAGGAACGGAACAGACCAGATAGACAGATGGAGGTAATATGCCTTCCATGGGTTTCGAACTTGTGATCTCTGGCTCTGATACCACGTTAATAACATAAAACACCAAAAGCTCAAACTGTTAGTGAATGGCACAACAATCTACATCAACAGTAATGCCATCCCTTCCATCTTACCATTCATACTTCCAACTTACTCCGTAATTGGCCATCTGGCAATCTACGTACTTAATTTCTTCTAGAATCGACAGTGTCATCTTCTATTCGATCTGATCATTTGTCGTTCAATCAAATTTTTTGTTTTTAGCTTAAGTTATCTGTATTTGGGTCGGCTCTCTTGTCTATGGATCTGATCATCTGTCTTTGAGCCAGATTTTTTAACCTAATCCTCTCACTATTATGGATCAAGCTCCAACTTGATCTTTGAATGGCACTTTTGTTTCCATCGGTTCGGCTATGGATCATCAATAGCATACTTTTTGGATATATATATATATATATTTTGATAACTATAAGATTATATTGCTCCCAAAAAACAAGGAAAGAAGAACAATTACAAAAACAGAAAAACCAAGAAAACTAACAAAAAAAAAAAGTCATTGAATTGAGAAAAACTCCCTCCTTTGCCAAATTATCTGCCTCGGAATTTGCCTCAAGTGCATGATGAAAAGTAGCCTCCAACAGACTTGAAATATCCTGAATCTCCTCAACCCAATCTGCCAGATGCCATGGAAAAGAAGTCTTTCTTGACCCCCATTGAGTTGTAGAGAAAGAATCACCTTCAATGATAACATTAAGACTATCCAAACGATGCAACTCACGACAACCAATCAGAAGAGCAAAGACTTCAGCTTCATTAGCATTCGAGCATTCCACTCGACTTGAAAAGCTCCTAACAATGTTTACAGACCAATCTCGACGAACACCTCCAATTCCTCCTCTACTTATAGATTTAATGAAGCTACAATCAAAATTAAGCTTTAGGATTACCATAGGAGGGCATATCAATGGAACTATCTTCAGTTGCTTAGTAGTCCGAACCCCCATTAAAATAGCTTCCCAAGACTTGTTCAGATCAAATAAATGAACACCATTAAACTCCTTTTTCTTGCGCACCCACTCAAACACATACCAAACAATAGACTCAACAATCTTTGCCACCGAGGGACTTTTATTCTGAAATACTCTATTATTCCTCTCCAGCCATATCCTCTAAAGCGTTGCATACAACATCAACTTCCAAGGAATCTTGCCACGAGCCGACTTGCAACTCAACCTCCAATGAAAGAAAAGCTCTTCAACATATCTTGGCATCACCCATTGCATATCAAACATCAAAAGAATGGCTGACCAAATTCTATGAGTAAAACTACTGTGAATTAGAAGATGATGCACCGTTTCCTCATCCTTTAAAAACATCGGACAACCATTTACTAGAATGATATTTCTCATTCTAAGGTTGCCAATAGTTAGAATACTATGACGTCTTGCAATCCAACAATAAACCAACACTCTTGGTGGCAGTAGAGAATTCTAAAAGCTTTTCCATCCTTGCACACTAGTAGAAGAAACATTCATATCCTTGAAGAAAGACTTCACCGAAAACTGCCCTTTGACTTCAGGTTTCCAGAGCCTAACATCATCCCTTGCAATTGACAGATAAGCCTTATCTAATAAGGCAAACAACCTTGTTGTAAAGTCCCACATCACTCATGTGAGTGCCCGGAGATTAGGCTATATGTGTGGACTCCTCCTTATCTAGTATAACACGTTTTGGGTACGCCAATGGGGGGCCAGAAACAAAGCTGTGCGAGGACGCCTATGGGCCCCAAAGCGGACAATATTATACCGGATAAGCTAGGTCGTGACACTTGTAAAATCAGAACTCCCTCTCTGTTAAGTTCCCTCAAAATCGAAAATCCGAAACTATTGATCCGCCCACATAGCGATAATAATCAGCCACCATAGCATGGTGTCTCCTTTCTAAGAAATATGTATTTGGGAAGAGTGAATGCAACGCTTGCTGTCCACACCATACATCATGCCAGAACTTCACTCGCCTACCATTATGAACCCTATAACGGATTCTATCACCAAACTCACTCTTGAAAGAATGGATAGACTTCCATAACCCAGACGCATAATAAACCTGACTTGGCACCCGCCAACCATCATTCCCCGAACTTATATTTCTTTAAAAGAATCTGTTTCCACAAACCTTGACCAGGCTTTCCGACCTTCCAAAGTCATTTCCCTAGCAAAGCTTTATTTACTTTCTCAGTGGAATGAATTCCCAATCTACCCTGATCAACAGGTTTGCACAAGCAAAATGAAACGTCCTATTTTCCATGGAATCATTCCAAAGGAAATCACGCTGCATCTTTTCAATTCTGCGCATAACACTTTTAGGGCATCTAAAACGAAAGGAAATAAATAGGGATACTTGAAGGAACTGATTTGATTAATGTAACACGGCCACCCAACGACAAATACCTACGCTTTCAAGAACTTAGCTTCTTATCAATTCGTTCCACCACCGAATCCCATAAATATTTCCATGGTAATGCCACACATAAAGGCATCCCCAACTTTACAACCAAAAGACCGGGCAAAAGAATTAACTTGACTTTCACTTAGATCGAACACCAATGAATTCACACTTGCCTAAATTAATTTGCAGCCCTGACAGAAGTTCAAACCACTTCAACAGAAGCTTTAAATTATCCAGCTCACTCATAGAAGCATCACAAAAAATTATCATATCATCCGCAAATTGTAAATGAGTTACCTTTATGTCATAATATGCAATAGTAAAACCCGAAATTAAGCTTGTCTGTCTAGCTCTCTTCAAAAATACATTCAAAGCTTTTGCCACAATCACAAAAGCATTAGAGATAAAGGATCACCCTGTCGTAACCCTCTAGAACTTTTGAAGTAGCCTTTCGGAGAGCCATTCACCATGGTTGAAAAGTGCGCTGACGAAACACAATTGTGAATCCCCTTTCGCCATTTAGCCCCAGATACCATTCTATGTAGCATATAAAAAAGATGTCCCTAGTCTAACATATCATAAGCCTTTTCAAAATCCAGCTTGCAAATTAGCCCAGGACACTGTTGTCTATTTCTTGAATCAGTACACTCATGGGCTACTAACACACTATCAAGAATCTGATGCCCATTAACAAAAGCACCTTGGATATCAGAAATAATTTTTTGGAAGAACCTTCCTTGAGCAATTAGCCAACACTTTAGCTAGGATGTTATAAAGACTGCCGATAAGACTTATAGGCCTGAAATCCTTAATAGATAGCGCATCATCTTTTTTAGGAATCAAAACAATAAAAGAAGCACCCAACTCCCCAAGAATAACTCCATTGGCATGGAACTCATAAAGAACATTTGAAAATCTTCCTCAAATAGATGCCAAAAATGTTGTAAAAATGTAATAGGAAAACCATCTGGACCCGGAGCACAATCTCCACCAAGACCAAACCTGCCCCCTTAATCTCTTCTTTAGAAATTGGGGATTCAATAATAGACGCCTTAAGAGGAGAGATCTTTTTTAAAGGAATACCTACGAGGCCTTTGTCTACTATCACCTGTATACAATTTCTGGTAAAAGTGCACAATCTCTCTTTCTATATCAAACTTTATTATCTCACAATCTTCCTTCAGTAACTAAAGCATTTATTCAGTTTATGCCTGGCACTTGCAACTGCATGATAGAATCTAGTATTACGATCTCCTGCTCCTAACCATTTATTCCGTGACCGCTGCTTCCATTTAATCTCTTCCTAAAAAAGCACTCAACAAAGATGCTCTTGAAGATTCTTTCTACTCGCCCGATCCCCCACATCCAGATTCTCTACTTCCTCTTTCCCATCTATTTTCTGAATTTCTTCCAGCAACTGATTCTTCCTTACTAATTGATTGCCAAAAACATCCTTTTTGTAGTCTTGCATCTTCCATTTTAGAAATCTCAACTTCTGAGCTACCCCTTATAGAAATGAAACCCCACCAATTCTTATCATTAAACCCCTTATCAGCCAATCACATTAGTTCAAAACGGAAAGGAGGACGATCCCAATCTTCCATCCCTACTTAAAGCAAAAGAGGGCAATGGTCCAAAACTGGCCCTAGCCAATACCCATGGAACAGTCTGGAAACAAGTCCAACCAATTTGTCGAAACAAGAAATCTATCCAATCGATACATGAATAGATTCTCCTGCATGTTTGACCATGTAAAATTAGCACCTCTCAAAGGCAGATCCACAAGGCCATGATTACGGATCCAATCACTGAAATCCCTCATAGTCAGAGTAATAGCGCGCGCAAACCACCCCCCCCCCCCCTCCCCCCCCCCCCCCCCTCTTCGTTCGGATAACGGATAGCATTGAAATCCCCGCCAATCAACCAAGGTCAGTTCCACATGCCAGCCACTTGAGAAAGCTCTTGCCAAAAAGCTACCTTTCAATTAATTGTAGCAGGACCATAGACTGACGTAGCCACCCATTCAACATTACTTCTAACATCTTTTAGCAGAACAGAAACTGAAAATTGACCAACATGAGAACCCAGTTTTCTGCCAAAAAACTGCTTTCCATACTAAGAGAATTCCCCCTGAAACTACAGAAGGACACATAACAAACTCAGACTGTGACCAAGGAGCAACAGATCTAAGAATATGGTCATCCATGGACTCCATTTTAGTCTCTTGAATGAACAAGAGCTCCCCTTTTGAAGATTGAAACAACCCTTTCATAACTGCTCGCTTCGAACTCAAGTTCGTGCCACGAACATTCCCGGATATCCGCTTCACATTCCCAACAATCGCACACCTTTTTCCTTCTGCCCCCAGGCCGGTCATAGTTAACAGAAGATGCCAACTTTTCTATTTCTCTTTGCAACTCTGTTTTTATTTTTTATTTTTTTTTATTTTTTTATATCCTCCTTTCACCTGCCCTTATCAACTTTCACCATTTCTCTAATAAAACTTTGTAGCTCCCCTATGCTTTCTTCTGTAGAAATTCCCAACACCCTGGTAATTTCAATCATCTTTTCTTCAATCAACAAAATTGGTTCTTCTTCATCAAAGCCAGTAGAATGATCTACTGCAATCGCTTTCAAATTTTTGTTAGAATCCACTACCATTAGCGCATGATCATTTGGCATTTTCATCTTCACTCGTTGAGGCTAAAAAAACTTCCTCCCTTTTGCATTGATCCCCCCATCTAAGAGCACTATTTTCCCCCAGCAGTTCCAATTTCCCATCTCTAGCTGTTTGATTTCTGAGCCCAAATGTGTGCGCTTCATCGTCGTCTTTGAGGGTATGATTCGGTGAAGTTCGTGAAATTGGTGGGTCCCCATGCTCGATTCTAAATTCCTTTTGTTGTATTAAATCGTTATGCAAAGTTACATTTACCACTTAGTCCCTTTCATAAACTGCAGCATCTCTTTTACTAGGGGCAGTCAGGTCATTTTGTAGCTGATTTAAAACTCCTTTTATGGTCGGACAGCTAGAGGTGTTTCGGTATTTCCCTAGAGTTTGACGAAACGAACCTTATCCTGGATTCACCTGCATAACGTCTACCCCATCCAACCGGCGAGACGATTGGAACTTGTTTTCAAAAGCTTTCCTTCTTAGGGTATTCTCATCAGCCATTATCAACTCAGCAGAATTCTTTTCTCCATGATTGGGGTTTTGAAATTCAAAACCCAAATTGCCCAATTTATCACCGACAATTAATGGATGTGTCTCCGGAAATGTTGCATGAAGATTGTCCACCTGCTTCTGTTTCCGTTGGCAGACATCTGACGACCTGGACTCTGCAAACCCCCTTCGTGTTTCTTCAACAGTGACGGAGATGCAAAATTTAAAACCTTAGACATTCAGAAAAAGGATTTTTGGCAAACGAAGGAAAGGACTTCCCAAGATAAGTATACAAACCATGTTGATCATCTCTATTTCTTTTACTGCATCATCTATCTCCATTAGTTCTCCCAAACAGTTACGCAAACAACTAAAAACCTTCTCATCCCAAGCATGGAGGGGAATACCTACAGGTTGAATCGATGTTGGCTGCACCACAGGTCCTAACATAGTTATCAGAATCCTACGATTCGTATCTCGAATCCCGATTCATATCCCGAATCTTAAAGAAAACCATTCGTATCTATATAATGAATCCCATTTACAAATGAATCCTAGGATTCAGGTGTGAATCCTACGATTCGATACTCATTTCATTGAATCTTACAATTCAAGCGATTCGACTAAGCGAGAATGACTAACCAATAAGCTAATATTAATAATCTTTTACTCTTTTTCTTTCTTTATTCTCTCTTTCTTTTATCGCTTGTATTTTCAAAAGGTTATTTAGTAGTTAACGAAACCTCGTAATATTTTTTTACAGCTTTGATAAGGTTTTAAAGATGAATAAATAACATGCATTTAACTAAAGCATTCAACTGTACATATGGTGCTTGTTTATATCTTCTTTTTTTGATCTATTTTGGTTTTATTTCTTCATGAACATTTTCTTAACTTTAAGAGATATCCTACTGTGTAAGATTGATGGTTGGATTTTATTTTATTTTTATATTTTGATTTAAAGATAATAAAAAATTATATATTGATACTTTAAACTTATTTAACTATTTACACATCATTTATTTCATATATATATATGTGTGTGTGTGTGTGTGTGTGTCATGATGTTCTTGATATGATTGTATGATAGACTTGTTATTATATTTGTACTACTAGAAATGGAAAAATGGATGGTTATGATTAATTACTTTTGTCATTTTCTTTTAATTTTTAATTATTTTTCCTTTTTATGAGTAAAATAAAAATCCTACAATTCGTGATACTATTCGCGATTCGATTTGATACATGGATATGAACGATTTGTGATACGATTCCGATTTTGAAAACTGTGGGCCCTAACACTTCCATCCATCGATCCAGCCTACGAATTGGAGATCCAATCAGAACTGATTCCATTTGGTTCAATTGAAAAAAGTCCTGCTGCAAAAGAGGTTTAATCCAGAAGAAATATGAACTGATCCTCCTCACATCAACCTGTATGCTTTTCTCTGAGAACAGCCAATTTTGAATCTCTGCACCCGAGATGTCAAGCCGACTAACTGTAGCGACAAAAGTATCGCATACCTCCTTCAAAGATGAAACCATAGAAGATGCTACCTTGACCACCTTCAAGAACGAAACCAAAGAAGACGCTACCTTGACAACCTTCAGATCGCCCTCTTCTATCCAGGCCTGGTCTTTTTGCTGTTCACTACCCCCTTTCACCTCTTTAGTATTGATGATAGGTAGAGATGAATCGCCTTGATCAACTGGCTTAAACACCTGTTTTTTGTCGGTATATACTGAAGAATGAAAAGCTTTCTTCTGATTACGATCCTGATACCTTGCCATCTGCACCCCAATTCTGCTTCCATCTATCACTCTGCCATCCAATCATTGAATAGCTCAATTCACATCCCACTCAGTTTTGAATCGAACAAATTCGAAACCTCTACTTCTCCCAGAAGTTCTATCTTTTGGCAAAAACACATCAAAGACTGGTCCTGCCTCCCAGAAAACATCAAAAAGACCCTTTGTTGTCACCTAAGATGAAAGTCAGTGATGAACAGTGACCAACAATCCCTAATCCACCCTAATTTTGTTCTCATTCTCCCCTCATCCAATTTTCTCAACTAGACTTCAAATTGTTAGAACCATTCAAAACTGAACTCTTTAACCAGCGACTTCTATCCATGTGCATTCCCCGATCCCTTTTCCTGCATGCTGACAGCAGATTAAAACCAGGGGAAAAAAAACAGAGCACATGCATGTTGCCAGGGAAAAAAAGAAAAGAAAAGAAAGGAGAGGATGGGATATGTATCTATTGTATTTGTGTTGTCTTTGGATCAGATCATCTGTTTATATATATATATATATTGGATTCGTCAGATTATACTAGTCACAGTAAATTAGATTTTTGAATCTTGTCCTTTTCTTGATAGATCTCCAAATTAGATTGTCTGTTTCTAAAGCAGATCACATATCTGATAATCTCTCTTAAGATTCATTGCATTTAATTTGCACTGTGCTGGATTTGCACATCATTGTTTGGTGGTCATTATCATTTGCTACTGTGATCTCTGCACCTTTTGCCGCATCGCTTTGCATCATCAAGTAAATGTTGATATGCTCATTCTCCCATGCCATCACTGTCAGTGTCAGTTTCATCTGTACCAGCAACAGCATCAGCAACGTGTCGCATCTGAGCTGTTGGATTTGCCAAATTATTGTTTTGCAAATTCAAGATTTAAAGCATTCTCGAGTTTGAGAGGTGTAAACACAAGTGGGACGCAGTTAGGATTACAGTCGTTATCATGACAACTATTATTTGTTCTGTTATTATCTTAGATTGTTATGTCATCTGATAGGATATGTCTAGAGACAATTTATCCGTAGTCGATGTATGCACGATCTCTTAGTGGGAATAATACATCGTTTTTTATTGGTCTAATCTGTTTTGTAAAAGTGCACCTTGTACTTTTCATTGGTAAAATCTAATCGGCTTCTTATGATTTGTGTCAGAGATTGGACTGAGAGGAATCGATGAAGTAAAATTCTAGGGAACTTGATTGCCATAACTTCTATAGGAAAATAAGAAACACTTCCAAAGAAAGCGACATTGGCTAAAACAAAAGTTGATGTCTTAAAGGTGGATGATGACACTTGCAGCCCTTTGTTATTATTATTTTTTTTATCAGTATGGGAATGTCTGAGAAGGCACATTTTAAGAAAATGGATGTCAAGTTTATCACCCTAAAGACCCAAAGCATATCAAGAAAATAGAGAATATATGGTTGAATGGAAGTGATGTGCTTTTGCAAATACTGCTGAATGTGTTGAGTTACCCTTAGTAGTGAAAACTGAAGATCGTAATTGATTGATTAGATGACATGCAGTTAGAAAGCTTTACCTGTATAGTATTTTGTTACACTTATCTTCAACAACAAACATGTCACAGTTAGTGCAATTCTTTTGATTCAACTGTCAGTTTCAGCAGGAGCATCCTCATTAGAAAGTTGTCTTTGCAGTTAGAAAGACTCCTACAGTGGCGATTGAAGATATTTAATCTATTTTGCTAAACAGAGGTCTAAGTGCTTGGTCTTGTATGAATTAGAACTAGGTGGGCCCCACAAAGATACCACTCACAGACAGACAAGCTTGAACTGAGAGTTTATGTTTCTATACTTTAAAAATACAAGGAATTGTCAATAATATCCATTGTACTATGCTTGATAAAAAATATGCTAAATAAAATTCCTTAATCATTTTATGTTTGTCTAATCATCTCTAGTGGAAAGCGGCAGCAGATGTATATCTCCCGTGTATTTTGATCCCTCTATGATTTGGATAAATATGAATGGTTCGCATCTCAATGGATCAATGCACCGTGCTATCTTAATGCTATCTTGATGAAGTATAAACAACTAAGACAATCAACTCTGAACATTTTGATCAACATGGACACGCAATCACTCTTAAACTATTGTACTACAGGAGAGTGCATGTGCGCGCACACACTCCTTAACTCAAGTATGGTACTCAGAGGAGCACATAGTAGATTTTTTAACATTGTTGTTGTGGTTTATGTTGGCTAAGGTGCTCCCTTGAGACTGTGATGCATAGTGTAAAGGAGTTTCTTTGCTTTTCAGGAGATATATTGCTATGGTTGAAATGTGCCGAGTAGCAGGCAATAGGGATCAGCTCACCACTCTATTGCTTCAGCTTGCAGAGCAAGTGCTCAACATTCTCCTAATCCATTTTCAAGAAAGGTATGCAAGGCTTTCACTAAAGCTAGATGATCAAATGCTGGATATCATGAAATTGATGGACATGTGGCATCTTGGTGAGGGTCAGTTTCCATGGGTTGTGTTAAAGGATCTACTGGGATTTTTTTTTTTTCATTGGACATGTCTATCCAGTTGATCTATGGTGATAGTATGGACAGTTGGAATAGTTTCAATTTACACCATCTGATCATATTAGATTGGAAGGGAGTAGTTGTTTAATTAAACTGACTTTTGATGAATCCCTAATCTACAGCCTATTAGTGTATCTGATATATGGCAAGTGCGCCCAGCAAGAAGCATGAATCTCAGTTGAAACCTGTGGCAGCAAGTTGCAACATGTCTCAGCTGAAATTTGTGGATTCCATGGTTGCATCTTTTTTCCACCAAGCATCACTCCCTTATATTTTTATGTGCTTATGTTTAGTTGTGAATTTAATCTTGAGAAATGATTTTAATCTGCTCCTATCATTGAGTTGACACCATAAACAAAAGCGGGGCACACCTGGATGCATGCGAGTCATGGGAGTGGAGAAATAAGGAGTTTGTCACGTGTATTGTGGGCTAATGGGCTTTTGGAGATAGGTGTAATATTTATAGCAATTCAATGTCTGGTAATTGGTTGGATGTGTCAAATTGGGCAGAGTGCTAATTACATGTGTGGATTGACCTTAAGTGGCCCCCATGCACAATGTTCTGAGCCATAGCATTGTTAATATTATAGTGTTCCTTCCCTTGTATTTTTTTTTTTTTTTTTTGATTATTGGTGACTTGAACCCACAACCTCAAGGTTGCAATAGTGAGTACCTACGATGCCCAGATACGACAAGGACACACCGTGGATATGGCAGGGACATGTATTTTACACATAGAAAGTGAAGTATTGGATATGATACGACATGATACATTGCCTATTTTGAAGTATCCGGGCATCTGTGCCACAAGCTTGTCACTAATATTTGTTTCTTTGCTATTACTATCGTTGAAGCATATTTTTTCCTTCTGTTTTAACTCTTGCTCTGCAGTACTGCCATTTCAAAATCCAGTGTTACTGATTCGAGAGAGGATATATCTTTCTTGTGTGGGAAGCTACTTCCAATCGTGGAGAGGTTAGAACTGCTTGGCGAGGTATGCAATTCCACCTCTTTAATTTGAGTGTCATGCTATTCTACTGGAAAGCTTCTTTTGCATCTTTTTGGACCAACCATAACCAAATAATCACACAAGGATGTTCTAGTCTGATTGGTGGCTTTCTAATGAAGTGGGTGAAAGCTCAGAGTTCAAGAAACAAACATCCATCGGTTAAATGTTTGGTCATCCAATCAGATATTAGGCTAGGCTCCATTTCATGTGGTTGGCAGCATTCGGATGGTTTAGATATGTTGGATGATGGGCCATCAGTGCTCCATTTATAGTGGGTCGCATGGGAGATCATGCGTAACTAAATATTTACTCATAAAGGATGATGCTGTCAGGGTGGTGTCCTTAAAATGGATGGCCCAGATTTCAGCAAGAAAAAGGGTGCTCAATGTGATTTGTTAACAGCTTTAAATTCAAGAAATGGGTGCCCATTAACCGAATGCTAGGGTCATCCATTCTCCAAGATGTCGTGGTTAATGCCTTACGTAACTTGTCACCGTACCCGTGATAGGTGGTGTGATCTGAATTTGAAAGTGATTTAATATACTCAGCTCAGTTTTAGGTTAATGAGTTTTGCAACAATAGAATGATCAGTGTCAATGAATGTGGAGTCAGAAGTCCGTTGTGGTGTTGATTAATTTTTGAAAATGGAAAGTGTTTGTCCTTTGTTGTTTCGGTAGGATAAAATGGGACAGGGCCTGAAGGTGTTTCGCAGACTGGTGACATCCCTCAAGGAGCTTACAATTCGGAAACTAGCGCCCTAACGAACTTTTGGATCCATAGCAGTCACTAGAATGAAAATTATATATTCTGGACTATGCAGTGTTATGCTGGAAAACAATGCAAGCTATAATTTCCTGATGGTTTGTACTTATTTTATGTATTGGTATGTATGATTTAGTGGAAATTTCGGCCTCTTTTCTGTAAAATGAATGTATCTAATCATTGAATTCAAGAATCTGCACTTGATATCCGCAACTGCAGGACTATGATTCCCTGTAAATTGATGAACATTAGAGAGTTGGAATGTCATGTTTCTTCCATTTTTCCCTGTATGCTTGTTCGGTTACATGGCTCGATTGAGTGGTACAAATTCTTATTTTATTTTATTTATCTTTTACCGCACCAAGAACCAGCTTGCCCGGTTGAAGTTTCTAAATCTGGTTCACAATTAAGATATATACTTTTAAGCCTAATACACATATGTATGATTATATATGCATTTGAAAGCGTGTATGAATATGAATTTATTTTCTTTGTTATTAACTACATAGCTAATTCCTGTGCGGCACAAACTTTGTTTGTTTAAACAGTTGAATTCCTATGTAAATCGACGACAGTTTCAGTTGGCTCCTGTCTACCACAAGTGATGCCACTCATCTTGTGCGTATAAAATTAAAGGTTAAGGGCTTCACCAATAAAAGCGATGATGAGCCGGGCCTATGGATTCCATATTAAGCAATATAAATATATATATATATATATATATATATATATATATATAAGAGTGGGGCCTATGGATTCCATATTAAGCAACATATATATATATATATGTGTGTGTGTGTGTGTGTGTGTATTAATATGGAATTCAATGTTATTAAGCCCACCTAGCGCTAGTGATGATGAGTGGGGCCCAAATGAATCCTGAAGCCATCAAATATATGTATTAGCTGCCCACCACCTGCACATGTGAAATAAACTTGGATATCAATAAAAGCTGTTCTTTGGATGCACGAGAAAAATATAGTTCTGGCCCGTTTGGATGTTTACAAAATATAATATTTACAAATGAATAGGGTGATGTAATATTTGAATTGTAATATATTTGTTGTTTGGCACTTTTTGCAAAATATAATGTACTTTAAATTGAGGAGTTTGACAAGTGTTACAAATTATAATAGTTGTTTGGTAAAGTTTGGTTAAGTCAATACAAAAGTCAATTACTTTAGTTCTAGTTTTTCTCTCTCTACTTTACTTCATTGTATACTTTATCTTACTTTATATTATCTCATCTTTTACTATAATGTAACATTTACCTTTGCTTTTACTTTACCAAAGATATAAATAGACATGCCTTGACCCATATGTGACCCACTCTTTCTTTACCAAGTTCTGATGAAAAATAGTGTAGTAAAGTCAAGACTAGCTCCCACTTTTTTTTTACCTTTGCTTTTAATTTACCAAAGATATAAATAGACATGCCTTGACCTATATGTGACCCGCTCTTTCTTTACCAAATTCTGATGAAAAAATAATGTAGTAAAGTCAAGACTATCTCCCACTTTTTTTTACCGTAAACTTTATCAGAAGCCACTTTTTCCTTCACATACAATCAGGGTATTGTGTTGTGATAAAGTCAGCAAAACGTAATAATTTTATGGCCGTCTTGCAATTTAGCTCACAGCAGAGTTTATCTAACCTTTAGTCTACCTCACTCACCTATGTTGTGATGTGACCTACTTTCACTTTACCAAGTTTAGATGAAAAGGTAGTATAGTAAAATCTAGGAACTAGTTTTTTAAAGCTACTTTTTCTTTACCACATAAAACCATGGTAAATTGTAATAAGGTAAAGTCAAAATAAAAAATAATAATTGTACTTCTCTCCCACTTTACTTCATCACATACTTTACCTCACATTTACTTAATCTTTACTGTGATGTGAGATCTAGCTTTACTTTACTACGAATGTAAACAAATACATTACAGTAGGTTTGTTGAAATAAAGATTTTATTTTACCATGTTATAAATCGTATTTTGAAATATTTTTATAATGTAAAATATTTTATACAGGGGAGAGCGGTAGAAGTAAATATTGAGCATGTTGAAAGAAAATGATTTTTTTTTTTTTAGATTTTCTTGATTTGCCAAACGTATAAAATTATTCTTCATTAATTAATGAAGGATTATATTCTCTAACATATTATGGTGTTAAAAATGTGCAAGAATCCTTATAGAAAATTTGTCTGACCTAAGCCTTTCTCCTTTGGCCCAAAGATTCAAAGTTCGGAAGTTGGCTATGGTGGCTTTTGCTCTAAACGCCATTGTCTGCTCCTCATCTTCTAAACGTACTAGCACTGTAGCAAAGTGACAAGATGTACAAGAGGAGTGAACCAACTAACTTCCATGGGCAGCTGGTGTTATTTCTCTCTGTTGCTGCTTCCCTCCTTTTTTTGTTTTTTTTGGCCTAGTCTATGGGGTTTTTAATTAGCCTGGCATGTTCGTTCCTTTTTTCTCATGACGCGTGCATTACCTTCTTTTGAGGTTAGCTCCACCTTGGCTGCTTCTCTCTACTTCATCTTCTGAGGTGCAAATGTTGTAGAACTTCCTATCCATTTTTATTTTCTTTTCTTTTCTTTTTTTTAATTTGTTTCCCTTTCTTTTGGAATATACGTACTTAACTTCCAAAAAACGAAAAAAAATCTTGTATGTTTGGAAATCCAAGAAAAATAAAAAAAAAATATTATTTTCTTCCAAAAATTCAATATCTTTCCCTCCAACTTCCCCTTGTTGAGAACTTTTTATAACATAAAAGTCTTTCAAAATGCAGTTTACAATATTGTAAAGGCAAGTCTGTACTTCACTACTTCTACAGTGATGTATTTGTTTACATGTGTGGTAAATGTAGTTATCACATCAAGATAAAGTTAATATAAAGTAAAACTGAGATAAAGTAAGTTGTAAAGTATAGTAGGGCAAAGAATGGTAAAGCAGTTGCCTTTTTTTTTTTTTTTTTTTTTACTTTAATTTAAGAAAATTTACCATGGTTTTATTTGATAAAGAAAAAGTGGCTTGTGAAGGAATTTGTAGTAAAAAAGTGGCGGTTAGACTTTATCACACCACCTTCTCATCTAAGCATGTTAAAGGGAGAATATAGCACATTTGGAGAGTGATTGTTTGAAGGTGGGCTCCATCGATGGATTTGAAGTGATTAATTCCATACAAATAAAAGCATTTCAAAAGTAACTAAACTAATATCATTAGTTATTGTTATTTTGAATATTTTTAACATAAATTATAGTTTTTAGCACCTGTCAAACAACTTAATTTGAAATCGTTGCATTGTTCAAAATTGACAAACAAGAATAAATATTACAATATTTTATTTAGATATTATATTATTGTAATCTATATTATTTTATTCTTTAAATATTTAAATATATAAATATTTTATTTTGTAAACATCCTAACATGTCCTAAAATCAAAACAAATATAAAAAAATAATTTAAAAGATAACTTCATGGGCTCTGCCCATAATAAACCTCTACCCATGGAAGTCATTTTGATAGTGCCCGTGACATAGTGAGTCCTCTTGGTCAATAACAACCTACCAAATGGTACTTTTCTTGGCGGACATCTTGCTTTTGGGGCACAAAGTGACTCACAACAGTAGAGGCTGCCCATTCACATGAACACATGAAGGTATTAAAAAGAAAGGAAGGTATAAATGAATAATAAAAGTGTAAAACCCTAAAAAATGAACCATTTTCATTGGAAAATAAAAACTAAGGTAACAAAAATGGAAAGGAATAAACCTTACAATAACGAAGGAAAAAGTACAAACAAATCAAGAAAGGTTGAAAGCATGAAACAGCATCTAAACATTTTCTAAGAAGAAAGTGAAAATAGTATTGAAATAGAGAAAAGTGACCTCATGGAAAATAGAAGAACACGTAGGCCTGTTTGGATGTGTGGTGAATTAAAATGAAGTGAGGCAAAACCTCCATCATTCCGTAAAAAAGCAACCTTCTTTCTTCACTAAATGACAAAAAAAGTCTTTCTTACACAAAAAAGTCAAAAGGATTCTCTATCAAACCACTAAAAATAAAAGACCATCATAAATCCTTATATTTTATTCTCTCTGGATTTGATACTTTACCTTATTTTATTTTAATGCACCATACATCCAAACACGCTAACGGAATCAATGAATACTGAAGAAAGAGATACAAGACGACATGAGAGAGATAAAGATTAGTGATCTTTCATTTGATCATATTTGGATTGATGCGAAAGAAAAAGGAAGGTGCCTATGCCTAGATGTGTAGGTAAGGAAGTGCGCGAAAAGCTCTAAAAAAATTAAAATAAATTACGATAATAGAAAAGGTACCTAATATGGTTGCTCAAGTCCCCCAATCAATTTGAAATAAACGAATTCTCCTCCAACTTGATTAAGACTCTCTTAAAGGAAAGATAGATAGATAGATGGATAGAGAGTTATTGAACAGTGGAATGAAATGAAGATCGCGAGTCAATTTATAAGAGAGGAATTCTAAATTTTGGACTTCACTATTATGGAAATTCACCTAATGTCAACTTTAGTGACACATTCAGACCGAGCATTTTATCACTTTTGTAGGCATTTGAGTAATTGTTTGGACTAATTAAATTAAATTACATGCATTCCTTACATGGCTCGGGCCGGGCCAGGATTTGGGCTTTTCTATCACTTAATCCAAGCCCAACCCAATTATTAAATTGGCTCTAATTACATATCCAGCCCGGCCCATGAGCACCCCTGGCAAATGTTGGCAGCAGTGAATGG
Source organism: Umbellularia californica (assembly GCA_028538565.1). Classification (NCBI taxonomy): domain Eukaryota; kingdom Viridiplantae; phylum Streptophyta; class Magnoliopsida; order Laurales; family Lauraceae; genus Umbellularia; species Umbellularia californica. The sequence continues at coordinate 45,516,931 of JAPQWN010000004.1, forward strand.
ATTTGAAAAGAGTATAGTGTAATTGCGCAAAAATGCCCTTTACTGTTCTTTTTGAATTTGTAATAGATGAGAGTAATCTCGTGAATTTAACAGATAATCAACTATTCTAGTGTCTCTTTTTTATAGTTAGGGCACACCTTTGATCAATCCATTTTGTAGACATACATTGCCCATCAGTGAATTGGAAGTCTTACTATGTTGTGGAGATTTTTCACCATTGGATTTTATCAAAACAAAAGTCCATGCGGTATAGCGAAAGTTATGTTTTACTAAGAGGTACCTCTTAAGACAGTGTGAGGGGTAAGCCTTTTAGCCGCTTGTGGACCCACTTGGGTGCATGCTAGTCATGCAGGATAGTGTGATGAGAAGGTCTAATTGTGGATATAATCTTGGGCAAAAACCATCTCAATCAGATCTCATTGAGATTCAATCTATGATTATGTTCAATTGGGGTGAGCCACAATTCATGAGAAATTAGTGCGAGTGAACATGCGATCTAGGCCCATTTTTAGTATTTATCTTTTGTTTTAGCTCCATTTGCTGTCAAATTTTAAGGGGAATGTTCTTCACATGCTTCTTGATAATTTTGAGCTAGATTTGGAGGCTTTGAATTACTTGATCATCTGAAAGTGGGCCCACTAAATGTGAGTTGTTTGCACTGTTTTAGCTTCAAATGGCCTTTGATTCACTTGAGTTTTCTTCCTTAAACTTGGAAATTCCCATCATCGTTTGAGTAGCTCTTCCTTGTAATTTTCTGTGCTTGGCTTGATCGTTGATTGTCAAAGTCATTTCTGACCCCTTGTCTGTCTTTGTAGAGATTGTTTATAGCCTAGTCTTCAGAAATTCAGCTTTTTATGTTCCAATAATGCTACGTCAATAGATGGCCAAGAAAGAAATACAAATGTAGAAGGGAGCGAAGGAGTTCAGATCCCTCGTTTCGTGTTCTGGCCAATCATGTGAGGACATGTGTCAAGGTTGCCAACTCAGTTGTACACCGGCCGACGCATTCTTAAAATGAATAAATAAAATTATGAGGCATTTCTTACAAATAGATAAAATTTTATTTCAAAATCAAAACCTAGAGAAAAAGCGAAGGATCCCCCTTTTGTTCTATCCTCCAAGGTTTTGTTTCGTTTGCCTCCTCCGGCAAAGGTACCCATCAAAAGTCCGGCCTTCCTCTTTTCATCAACTGAGGTTTTAGTGTTTCGAGTGCCAAGAGTCACCCCTTGTTTTCGATAAAAAATCTTATGCTTTTAGATGGGACATGCCCCGGTCTGAACAAAAAATTCTCAAGTTCCAATTCTGTGTGCTAAGGTTAGATAAAAGAATTTCTAAGGTTACTGTCTAATCTAATGACATCATACAATATGGTCTGAATCATGATATACTGGGGTTCAAGTTCAGTTTGAGAAGATTGTCTTTACAAAATACTGAGGTCTCAATTTTCCATTAGCCAAGTGTCCCCCTTGTATTTGATATAAAAGCTTGGATATTAAATGGCACATGCTCTAGTCTGAACAAAAAAAATCACAGGTTTCAATTCTGTGTACCAAAGCTAGTAGAAAGAAGTTCTAAGGAATACAGTCTCATCTTATGGCATCATATACTATGGTCTGAATCATGATATACCAAAGTTCAAATCCAGTTTGAGAATGTTGTCTTAACGAAAATACTGAGGTTTCAATGTTTCGAGTGTCAAGAGTCAACCCCTATATTCGATAAAAAATCTTGGACATTAGACGACACATGATCTGGTTTGAACAAAAAAATTCGCAGGTTTCAATTCTGTGTACTAAGTTAGTAGAAAGAAGTTTTAAAGAGTTATGGTCTCATCTAATGGAATCGTATACTGTGGTTTGAACCATTATATACTGATGTTGACACCCAATTTGAGAAGGCTATCTTAAAAAAATGCTGAGGTTTCAGTTTTTTGAGTGCTTTGACCTCTTGTACTTGATAAAAAAATCTTATGCTATTAGATTGCAATGCTCTAGTCTGAACAAAAAAGTTCTTAGGAAACAATTCTATGTACTAAGATTAGTTGAAAGAAGTTCCAAGGTCGTCTCATCTAATGGCACCATGCTATTATGTTCCCTACCAAGCAGATCATGACTCTATGTTCGCAGCCCTCTTGGATTCAATCGATCAACATACATCCATTAACAAGTAATCAGTGACAATCGAACAACACCTGGTACCAACATCCATTATCAATTTGTTGATGAATTGATATTGACATATACTCAATGAGATCCAACTTGAGCATTAATGTGTTAACAGTTCCACATTTTCTTCTTGAATTTAATGTTGACACTCACATTCAACGTTAAGTTTCCCATCGCATTCAACTAATATAGTTCAATAAAATGACAATAGCTTCATTTCAAGTGAGCCCGGGGTGTGGCTAGTTGATATACAAAATCCTCTTAACAAAAACAGGTGAACGACCTTTAGCTGAAAAAAAATAAAATAAAAAAGGAAAGGGTTGAACGATTGAGGTTCTCAAAACCCAAAATATAACATCACCATTTCATAATCTCTTGAACTCTTACACGACCGCACATCGTCAAGAAATTCTATACACTACCTACAATAAAAAAAAAAATGAGATCAATGTCAGAAAATAGAAAAAAAGGTCACCGGAGAATAGGAATGAAAGAAAGTATTAAAAAGTAAATATTAATAAGATGATAGTTTTTGTTAATCTAGGGTTTGTCATCTGATATACGGCCGATGTGTAAATGTGCTGCTATTTTTTTCTCTATAATATCATATTTCATCCTATTCCAAGAACCGAGAGAGAGAGAGAGAGAGAGAGAGAGAGAGAGAGAGAGAGAGAGAAATAATGAAAGAAACACACAAAAAAGAATGAAAGTCACAAGTTCTATTGTATTGTAACAATTATAAAAACTATAATTAAAAATAAAAAAAATATTACTACTTCCAAGACCATGACACATCCATTTATAAATCTGGTTGTCTTCTTTGAGCTTTCGTGTATACTTTTTACCAGGAACTAATGTACAGCAATAGCACATGCATAATAATTAATTTCTCCAACTTGTCAACCATGAATGTGATATTGAATGGAAATGACTGACATGATTTTGGAAACAGAAGGGTACTACAAACATACAACATGTAAAGCTTCTTGAAATCAACAATCAAATCCGATGATCTCTGCTTATCCAATGACTTCTTCTTATTCGATGAAATCTTCTTTGAAATTACTTTTAAATGCTTCTCTAATGTTGCCATTCCTATAAAGTCATATTCCTCAAAAAATTCACACTCTTCTATCAAAACCTTTTTACCTAATTGTTTTCTTTCTCCATTTTGTTCAACCCCATTATTAGAGCGATGTCTTGTGGTAGAATTCGATCCTTCATATTGAAAGGCACTTTTTTCAGTATCCCACCTAGATATTATCGTTGATAGAAATGTACGCTAACATTTCAAGTTCATCGGCATCTCTGTAAAGTGTTTAAAAGGTGTTTCGTTTAACGCTGGCATTTCAAGTTCGTCCGCATCTCTGTAAAGTGTTTAAAAGGTGTTTCGTTTATCGTATTAGTATGAAGATCCTCTAATTTTAAATCTTCAATGAACTTAATAAACCTGGAAGGGCAATATTTAGTATCTAATTTCACAACTGCACTTGTATTCTAATTTGCCTGTATCAAATTACAACAAAAGAAAAAAAAAATTATATATAAATACGAAATTCAAATAAGAAGACACTAATGAATTAAAGTCATGTTCAATGACTACCATAAGTTACTTTTGTTATCCTTTCAAATGGCAAACACAAGAAGTGTCCCTATTATTAGACAATGAGGTTGAGTAAAATAGGGATATAACATGAAGACAAAGAAAGAATTCAAACCAAAAACCAAGGGCGTCAATTACAGGTACACAAAATATTAGCCCAAAATAGGGACTAGATTGATCACAGGTTGGCCGTCATATAGCAGCCAAAAAAAGGAGTGGTGGAAAAGGGAGCATTCTTAGATCTTACACACACTGAAATATTCACTTACTGTAACACCCCGACCCACCTTAATTCCGATTTAGAGTTAATTAACCGAGATTAGTAGCTTAATGGATGTTTTGTATGTTATTGGGTTTGATTATGTAGAATTTAGTTGGGTTGACCTTGGACTAGGTAGACTATGACTTTTGGAGTGGTTTTGGGTTTTATGTGTGTTTTACATTTTTGGGATTTTTGGGTGCATTGCATAGAGCATAGCATGTACTTTAATTTTTATGTTTTGACCCAATGGATTCGGATCCATCTTGACCATTTCCAGCCCATTTCCATGCTTAAAGTCCCTTCTTGAAAATTCTGTGATTCACCTGGGCTTGCCTACAAAACCCAGGAAAAACCCTTATAAACCCTACACCAATCATCTTCTTCCTTTCCTCCTTCATTTGCAACTAAGCCTCCTCTTCTCTACCCCTCTACTACTTCATCAAACCTTCTCAAGAAAGAGTGGGTGGTGACCTTGCAAGTGAGTGGATTTCATCTCTACATTATCTTCTCCATCTTCTTCAATAAAGATTTCATCTTCCAAGCTCAAGCATCCCTCCATTTTCCATCTCCTTGTTCTTTTGGTAAGCCCCTTCTCTATTAATTACTTCCTCTTGATTTCTTTTAGTCTTAGAAGGTTCCAATTCGTGCATGCATCTTTTTCTTCCTCATTCCATTTCATTTCACCATTTTAGGTTGCTTCTTGATCTTGCATTTTGGGGATTTTTACCTTGGAGAGCTTGGTTTGGCTAGGAAAGGTGTGAGGTGTAAGATTTAAGTGTGATAACACCCAAGGCAAGTTAAACTAATATGATTGTATGCATGTTTCTTCCATTGATTCTACAAATATGTTCTCCATGTTTAGATACCCATTTCCTTGCTCAAGTTTGATTTTTGTTCATGATTTGTGTAATAAATGGATTAGTTTATATTGGTGGTTAATGGGAATGTTTGTGAGCATTTTGAAGGCTCAAGTGATCCATCTAATGTGGTTTTAAGTCTGGAAAATGGCCATGGTTAGCCTTGGAAGGGAACAGGGAGGTTCAGAACTTGGGTGTAGAGTTCTGGACTTCCCGCTCGAGCGCATGACAGTCCGCTCGAGCGCGCATGGTTGCTGGTTGTGTCCGCTCAAGCGCACCTGACACATGAAAAATTGTGTCAACTTCCAACGGCTATATCTTTTTAACCGTACATCTGTTTTGGGAGGTTCACATACCGTTGGAAAGCTCTTGAAGAGTAGAATCCAATGGTCGATACATATATTTGACTTGAAATTTGGGGAAGAAGTGGAAATTGGATTTTATTTTAAGCTATGCTAATCGGATGGTACGGCGAGTCAAATGTTGAATTGTAGTATGTTTAGCTTAATTGGCCTAATAGTTGGACCCTAAGGATGGATACCTTGATCATTTTATCATGACAAATGGACTTGTATGTTATGTGGATGTGGTTTGAGCAACTGTGCACCCACATGGGACCTCGTTTTCTTTGAAATTGAGAACCGAACCAAATGTGTTATACTAAGGGATTCGGTGCCCAAATTCAGTAACGCCAAGAGTTCTTTTGTAGGCCACCCACACCGAAATCCTTAGTACTACACCGAGTTGGACGGTGAAGACCACGAGTATTCCCAAGACCATAGGATTGGCTTGTTTTATATCTTGATTCCGTATATGATCTATGTACATGCATTACATTCCGTTTCCAGTACTCTCGTGTGACTTGATCATACTTCTGTCTAGTTTCGTATATCTTGCTTATATACCTGTTTATATTATATTTGTTTCCGTTTTTGGTCAGTTAAGCCTTGGTAAGCTATGAACTATGATATGATATGTTCTGTTAATTTGTCCTTTTGTTCTGTGAGTCGGCACCACTTGGCTTCGACCCTACCTAAGTCGGACCCGGCTAAGTGTGGGTTTAGTAATATTCTGACCCTCTGCAAATGAGATTATATTCTGAGGGTTGATCGGCACCCTAGGTCTACAATGGAGAGTTTTGGGCCCTCTGTCTCCTAGTGGCACCACCCTGTTCTGTTCTGCTCTGTTTTCTGCTCTCACTTTACATACATGTTTACATGGTTAATTTGAGAGAATTTAGCTAATGTGGATGTGCCATTTAGTTACGTTATTGTGTATACCTGTAAATTATGATTCGTACGTCTCATGTTTATTCATGCTCAGATTTTCCTAGTAATTATACTTTGACCTCATATGATTTACACCTGTTTAACAATTCATTTGTCACATGTTATATGATTCATGTCTGTTTACCTTGCTTAGCTTAGTCTAATGGTACTACACTTGGCGTTACAGGTGAGTACTTCGATACCACTGCCCCGGAGATCAACGAGGAGGAGGAATCTCCCCATTGTGTAGCTGAATGGACTTCTGATGATGTCTTCTAGACATCTTCTTGTTGAGATTTGGACGGAAATGACCCATGGACCGTGGTTTAGATAATTACCACATCTTTTGTTATAGTTTATAACTTGTTTATGATTTGGATTGTAAACCTTAACTAACTTCTCTCTCTATGTCTTTAGTTCTTAAACTCGAACTATTAATCTATGCTCATGAACCTTATGCTCTATATCTTGATGCATTTAATGACGTTGGATTATGATTATATATATTTGACAGAAATTACACAGGTGGAAATTTAAATAAACAGGAAATTTGAAACCTCACACGTGAAATCCTGTGGTGGATTCCGTTCGTGGGGACAAGGGTTAACGAGTTTGACTCGAATCCAAATGCGGGCGTTTGTCGCGCCTCTAGATGGGTGCAGGCTCGGGCTTGGGGCGTGACACTTACATACCATCAGCAACCTTGTGCGGCCCACATTGCCCACCTAAGATCACACACTACCTTAATTTGACACTTGCCCAGCCCATATTGGCTGTTTGATTGAAACACACACACACCCACCCCCCCCTCCTTTCCTTGCTACTGATGAGCCGTAGGTTTTTTAGTTGATTCATCACTCATGGTAGATGGGTTTCTTTAGAACCAAATGCTTTTAACTTTCTAATGCAATCCAACTGATTATGATGCTACAAAGTATCATAGATTTTAGTTAAGAAATGAAACACATCTAAGAAGTAAAATTAGTGTCCATAGGTGGGATCTATGGTAAGGACAACAATGCAGTTTCTGTTGCAAGTCATTTTCATATATATGGGAAGTGCTCCTATGAGAGATACTCTCACCAACTTAGTGAGAGATGGGTGGGGGCCCTTGCATTTAAGTTGGTGAGAGTGGATATGGAAGTAAGGGCCCCCACCCATCTCTCACCAAGTTGGTGAGAGTGTCTCTCATAGGAGCAGTTCCCTATATATATATAGAGCAGGGCTCTTCTGAGCTGCAACTTAGCTTATCCTAAGCTGAAACATGGCTGGTCCTACAAAATCAAAGTCGATTGTGCTGTTTTTTGCATGATGGAATTGAAAAATCCAGTTCTGATTGGATTTATCTTGATTTTGAAGATGATCATCATGCCAAAAACAGCATAATCGACTTTGATTTTGTAGGACCAGCCCTGTTTCAGCTTAAGATAAGCTAAGCTACAGCTTAGTAAAGCTGGCCCCATATATATATATATAGTGTTCGAATGCCTCTGGCTGCCTCTTGTTGTCTGATGAGAAGAGGAAGGTTGGACTTTTGATGGGTACCATTGCCCAAGGAGGTGAATGAAAAAGAATCTTGGAAGAGACAAACGAAAGGGGGATGTGAGACGAGGTTGCTGATGCAGGTGCATCTCCGCTACTGATGTCTGATGAGAAGAGGAAGCCGGACTTTTGATGGGTATCGTTGCTGGAGGAGGTGAATGAAAAAGAATCTTGGAATTGAAGAGACGAACGAAAGGGGGATGTGAGACGAGGTTGCTGATGCTGGTGCATCTCCACGACTGCTGTCTGATTAGAAGAGGAAGGCCAGACTTTTGATGGGTACAGTCGCCGGAGAAGACTGAACGAAACAGAACCTTGGAGGAGACGAACGAAAGGGGGGATCCTTCGTTTTTTCTCTAGGTTTTCCTTTTGAAATAAACTTTTAGGTAAATTCTCAAATATGGCCTTAAGTTTTTGCCTTATTTCAAAAAAGGACACAAGTTTTGAAACTTTTCAAATTGGTCCCTAAGATTTTCAGTAAATTTTCAATTAAGGACATCTGGCCATTTAAAGGTATTTTCTGGTGACTTTTTCCCTCAATATTTTGAAATACCCATATTACCCGTCATTTAAAGCCATGACATGGTTTCGGTAGCCATTACATGCAGCCAATCGATATAGGAACACTGGGTGTCCTTGATCACCGTGAGGACACCAGCGAGGGAAATGAGGATAATAGAGAGGAAGTGAGGGAGAGTTTTATCACAATGAAGGGTAATTTGGGTATTTAAAAAAAGGGAAAAAAGTTGTCGAAAAATAACTTTAAATAGATGGATGTCCTTAATTGAAACTTCCTGAAAAACTTAGGGACTAATTTGAAAAGTTTTGAAACTTGTGCCCTTTTTTGAAATAAGGCCCAAACTTAAGGATTTTTTTGAAATTCGCCCAAAATTTTATCTATTTTAAGAAAGACCCCATATTTTTATTTTATTCATTTCAAGAACTAGAAAAACACGCCCGTAATTAGCACGGGCAATATAATCATAATATTAAAATTTATAAAAAAATTTTATGATCAGTTTCTTTAAAATTAAATGCAAAAGGTTTTAGTCTGATGGAGAGGAAAAAAAAAGAAGTCCATAAGAATTCAATACTGAATACCATATAATTTAAAAAAAAACACAAGCCCAAGAGAATTGAAGATTAATGATCAAGAAAACTAAAAAACAAAATCAAAACAAAGGAACAATATAAACTATGAATAAAATCCAATGAAATTTGAAAGTCACATAGAAATAAAACATAGAAATGAAAATCTATAATAAAATCAATAACATAAGCAATTTAAAAGAATCAAACACTCATGAGAAAAAAGAAATCAACAATGGAGCACAGAAGGGCAAAGACAAAAGAACCCACAAATTCATGAAAAACCATCATAAAAAAAAAAAAAAACTAAAAACCCATCACAAGTGAGAAATTATAGTAAAAGAATTACAAAATAAAACGAAATAAATTTTATTAAAAAGGCTATAAAAATAAAGATTCATAGCAATACAATGATAAAAGAAATTTAGAAGAACCAAACCAACTTATGATAATCTAATACTAAAAAATGGAAATATGAAGCTACAAAAGAAATAAGAAAAATCCATAAGAAGATTTCACAAAGAGAACTTTAAAGAACGCAATGGAAGTAAAATAAATAATTAACTCACAATGATAAGCATTAAAAAATTTTAGAAAATAGAACAGAAAAATAAGAATTCACCATAAATCCCATGCTAAAAAATGATTTAAAAGAAAAAAAAACCCGAGGGAGAACCCAATACCCAAAAGTTGAAACAAAAAAGGGGAAAAAAGAAACTCACAATCTATGAAAACTAAACAAATACAAACTATAAAAATATTACAAATCTACCAAAATTTTAAAATTATAATTCTTTTGTGTAAATCATATTAAAATGACATAACTAAAATTGCTCAAATAAAATATGATGAACTCAAAAGTAAATGAATTAAAAAAGATTTAACTCTCAAATTGAAATGTTTAATAATTGTACCAATTGTCTCAAGATGCTCACATTTTTAAATGAGTTGAACACTAATCTAAACTAAGCATGCAAATGAGACATGAGACGGTACTAAAAAGAGACACAAAGAAACAAAAAAAAAAAAAAATTTATGGAAGTTGCTCTAAAAAAATACAATGAACTTAAAAAGTAAATGAATGGAAAAAATGAAAGTTCTCTTGTTAACATAGAGAAATAGAATTATATTGGAGAAAGTAGAAAATGATGATAATAAGAATGAGCTTAATTCTTTATTTAGATGGACCAATATTATTGAAGATTCCTTTTACCATTAGTTCTACATTCTTAAAAAAAAGTGTACAATCAAAATTAATAGATAAAAAAGAAAGCAAGCAACCCAGAATCGAGAGTGGATTAAATAAAAAAGACTAAGGATTAAATAAACCAGACAACCCATAAATCGGCATTTCACTATCTAAAAAAAAAAAAAAAATCATATGATCAGAAGAAACAAAAATATTTGAAATTCCTTAGTTTAGTGGCACTTGTAGACATTGGGACCCATTAACACTCAAATGCTATTGCCTTGATAGAAATATGATGATAATGAGAGTTTCTTAATAGATAAAAGGCATGATGGAGAGTCCAAATCACAAAAAAAAAAAAAAAAAAAAATACATTATTTGAAAAAATTATAGTATTTTGTATTTTTTTTTATCAAAAAATCAATTTGACAGTGGAAATAACCCAGAATGAGGTGAGAATTTGAGGTATCCCATAAATAGCAAGGATGTTTGCCTTCATGATTGTGATTTTTAATAGATAGGGTCTATCATAGTGTTCCACTCCATGTACATGACGAATTATAAAAGTTAAAGCCACACACACAAAAAAGAAAAACACTAGACTCCACCCTTTCTTACTCGGCAAGCGTGCATGGTAGCACATCAGTTATTTAGACTTGATATATTAAGAAGTATAATCATTCAATGCTTTAAACTAATGAATTATAACCCCAAATTACAACAAACATGTTCTAGACGGTACCAATGTAAAAACAAAAAGATTAGAGAGATCCTGCCAAATCACATTCCATTCTCAATGCGACAACTCGAACAAGTCATTTAAAAAATAGAAAAATGCTCAAATACTTGTAAAATTTAGATATATATATATATATATGAATAATAATAAATTTAAATATGAAAGGAAAGTACTATAATAAGAAAAATAAAAGGAAAGGAAAAATACAGCACATTGCATGGCGATAGGTCCAAACATCAAATGTAAAAGTCCAAATGTAAGTCTCAAATCATATTTCAATCACTCATTTTTAAATTGCTAAATCCATACCTCAAACATTATTTGCTTAAACATAAACATCAATTGTTTTAAATCAAATCTACCTATAAAATGCTTCAAAATTCATATATTTATCAAAACGAGGTGACTTGGCCGAGTTTTCCCTATATTTAACTCAATCTTTAATCAAAATGAGGTGACTTGACAGAGTTAATAGTCAACTCGAGTTTTCGCACATTGGATGAGCTTGTTGGAACTTTTGTTTTGAGTTAATGTGGGAAGTAATTAATGCTTTAAAGAGATGATCGCATTAAAAATACATCATTTAACTAAGGAAAATAATGGAAGTATTCTACGAAGTGGTTGCTTTCACAGCTTGCATGTGGGTACAGATCTTATACTCATCCATGCTTCACTTGGATGTATGACAACCCGTGGCTGTATTAAGAAAGACTGCAAGTCGCATGATCCCACATGGTCCAGGTGATTCAATCTAATATAATCATGGGCCAACCCATTGTGATCCAGGCTGGATAGCCCAATCTCATCATGGTTCAAGCGCATCAGATCTAGCCCGTGCAACCCATCGAAGTCCTACACATATCCAACACATGCATGGGGACCAGATTTGTGCAAATTAAGCATATTTGTCAAAAGGAAAGAAATGTTGTCATGATTCATTCCAATCAATTACATCCCACATAACTCTGACTAGAGTCCTCTCTTAGTCTAGGGTCAAAGAGTGCTGCAAACATCCCTCACGAATAATGAGCAAGGATGGAAAGAAATCTATCATACAAGGCAACGAGCATCTTATCCAACTCATCCATATCAATTATGCATAAGGAAATAGTAAGGGGGTGAAAGAATATTGAGACACGAAAGGATGTGTACTGACACATGTTCTATGGATTGGTTGGCTTGAACATGATCCTGTAATATCTACTAGAGATTGATATTACCTAGCATTGATTGACATTTGTAATCTTGACAAAGTTCTGTATATAGAAAGAAAGAATACAACAAAGTTAGGAAAAAATATACTAAGTAGAACGTAAAGGAGTAGCGCATTTTTACCAATACATGAGTAGCACCATTCAAAGACCTAGGGATAAATTTAAAACTGATATGATCAAAATTAGAAGCTATAGATTTAATGTTTGTTTTGAGCTTATAGACCAGTCATATGCTCCTTTAATAGCTTGAAACATCTCTTTGGCATCCGACAAAATACAAGTTTTGGAGAAGCCGCTTTCTTTTGCCATTATCAAAGCAAAGAGGATCACCCTTGCTTCAGCCTCCTTGGAAGAGAAGACCTTCGGTCCTTGAATGGCATCTGCACACACAATATTTCATTTTGAGATCAAAATAAAACCAAAGGATACCTTGCCATCGGCTGTCTTAAATACAACATCTTAGAAGACTATGACATCATTCTCATTAGGAATCAGTGGGGGATTAGCAATATTTTTCATCTTTCTTTCGTTGATATCCTTGATAGGAGAGGTAGCCCATTTAAGGAGTGCATCAATAGCATGAATGATGTTTATGGTATTTAGAGTAACTCCCTTGAAGAGAAATTCATTCATTGCCTTCCATAGGGACCACCAAGTCCTAAAAATCCACCTTTTAGAATGGTCATCATTAAGCAATGAAATTGGTTGGTCATGCTCACAAAACTTTTCTTGGGATATGATTTTGGAGGACTAAGGGGAAGGGGGTTTCTTTGATGTTATGATTTGTGGGAGGTTTCAGATTTGTATGTTGTCTTTGTTTTTTGTTAATGAATTCCCTTTTACCAAAAAAGAAAAAGAAAAACTGGACGACCAACGTAATATTGTGTTTTATATTTATCATAAAATCGTGACATTCTAAATAATGTTCTCATTCCACGATATCATTGTAGAATGATTTTGAGCTTGTACGGTTGGAAAAGTGAGGCTTGAAGGTAGCTTGCCTTTGAAAAGTGGGGTTTGTAAGTGCTTTATAAAGTGGGAGGGGGCCCGGACCCTACCCCTCATATATGCGAGCCGAGCCTTGGTCGAGCCAAAGCCTTCGGAGCCTAAGGCAAGCATATAATATCAAAGCCGTTACCCTACCATCAAGGGCTATGGCTGAGACAGGGCTGAAAGAAATGATTTTTTAATAATAATATTATTATATAAAATAATTTTTCTATACCGTGAGATGCAATGCAAAAGTTAAACTTTTTTTTTTACCACTTCTAATAGAATGCACAAATAAGTTACTTTGTCCTCTTATAAAAATATTATTTATAATTAAATGAAGTAAGCTAATTTGATACTATTGTGACATGAAAGTAGGATAAGGAAGACGCTTCCAAATTTCTTAGCATACTAGCAGTAGTTACATAGTTTATGTACTGTGCCCTATTTTATTTTTCGTGAGGCTATTAATAAGATTATCGCAACTGACGTTCTACTAGTTATAGACTTTTCTACTAGTTAATGTACCATATTTTTTTTTATAAAGAAATAATATGAATCATCAGAACATGTTTGACAAGTCTCATCCGATTCAATTAGATTAATATCAAATAGGCATCGACCCTTTTCAAATAAATTATTTAGTATGTATGGTTCAAATAAACATTAGACCACTCTTGAATTAGCATTTAACTTCAACTTGTAATTCTTTGAAACATCACCATTGGCTACCGAAGATGAATGACCAAGATGATTTGATGCATAAGTTACAAACTTTAACGAATGAAACAATAATAGTTATAAAATTAAGGGGGATAAAAAGAAATTGACATCGATCTGTGGCTGATACTCAACCCCATTCAATGATGATGCTGATGACCATCCATCTAAATTCTCAAACTTCAGTGGGTTATATTGGTGAAAATTAATTTGAGAAAAACAACTTGAATCCCCTTTTCATTGTAGAATATGTCCCTATTGGGAAAACGTAGAATCAAACGTACATTTTAAAAGAAAATATAGAATCAAATATAAGTGGCAATAATGGATCCCTCAAGTTCTTTTAAAGATTGATTAATTTTGTTGGACAAAATATTAAGTCTATCATTAATTGCTTATTAGAGAAGTTCTCTCTCTCTCTCTCTCTCTATATATATATATATATATATATATATAAAATCCCTACATTAGTATCTATGATATATAATATATAATTATTTATTTTATATATTAATTGAAAAAGGCCGAGTCGATTCACCCCGGGCCAACTAAATCAAGCCCTAATTTGGCCCTCAAAATTGCAGACTTTTCAAAATCGAATCCTAACCTACCTTTTGGAGTTTAGGAAAAAAAAAAGAGCTCTTGCTTAGAGGGCTTTTGCAAGCCACGCCAAGCCCTGCAGGCCCTCGTCAAAGTGACGGACCGACAGCTTCTAGATTTTGGTTGTGCTTTCGAAAAGTTGGTTTGAAAGTGGATGTGACCATGTGCCACAAGCTTGACTATCTAAATTTTAATCCAAGTACTTTCGTACGTTCTGCCTTCATGGAAACATGATGTGGAATGCACCTCATGAAAGATTAGTACATCAGCCGGTCAAAGAGCAATCCAAATTTATTGTCACGGATTCCATATTTTGTACAAACATTTGTTTATCTAGCCAAACTCAAAGCCGTAAAGAAACCTGTGAATCATCAAAGGTAAATACAACATAGAGACCACCACTTAAAACAAGGTGGATTACTCTATTAAGATTGGGAAATTATATGGCATCAGAGCAACCGAAAGACTCATGTCTGATCCTCTTTTATTTCAAATGGCCTCAAAATCTTCCTCATCTTGCAGCCTTGAAAACCAAAGCATGAATGAGCAAAAGCTATCATTCACCTTCGGTAAGATGAAGTTCCAGGACCTAGGCTGCTCAAATGTAGAGCATGATGATGATGATATCCTTAAATACAGTAGATATCTTGAGGATAAGAGAACCTTACTAATCAAAATACCTTCTTTGGTGGAATGTGCACGGATGATCCAAGAATTGAAATCATCTGATCACGATGAAGACAAAAGGTCAAAAGCAACATCTGTTATTGTCTTCGATGATCCAAGATCTCCAAATGATCCCCATTTACATTATTATATAAATCACATCCCAAGACAATAACAGATGTTACTTTTGACCTTTTGTGCTAGTCTCTCACTACTTTATGTTGGAACGAAGGGCCCATAGCTTTAATCCATTTACTTTGTGGCTTCAAAACAGTCTCATTCGATATGGCCTCCTCAGTCAAGGTTTGGACTAGAATCCACTTCTACTTAAGAAAATAAAAGTATTTTGAAGTGAAATGGAATATATGTTGTGTGGGGGTGATCACCTAATACCGAGGTTATCCCCGACCTGGGCGATAATACTGACTTAAGGGTTACACCGACCCCATTCACCCAGCTCGGCAGCGTGCTAGCTGGCACCGGGTTGGAGCTGGACCCGGTAAGTGTACCAACCACGCCTTTTCTGGGCTCTGCGTTGAGCGTCTCGGTAACAGTACCCGACCTCAAGCGGGCCCGACCTCGGTGATATCCACCTCGGTCCACTTGACCGAGATGGGCGTTGGGCGTCTAATCTCTATTATGAGATGGGACGGCTATATTACAGAGCACCCTGACAGATAGGGTGGCAGCCGGATACTGATAAGGGATCCTCCCTATCACGTCCACATTTATGTGAGGGATTTGAGGAGAGATCCGATGGGACAATACCCTCACCTACCCCCATCAAGGGTCCTAGGCATGGGCTGATGGGACAAGTATCCTCACCTACCTCCACTATGGAATCTTCCACTCTCTTCTACATATACTTGCATGGTAAGCCATGAACAGGTACGCAAGATAGAGCATACACTCTGCCATTTTTGCTACAACCTTCTTCCTCACTTCACCCTAGTTCAGTGACTGCACTAACTTAGGCGTCGGAGTGCCTTCTGCTGGCAGCAGCCCAGGGCCCTGACCTCTGTCTTCTCTCCCTTTCAGGTTTAAGGCCATCGGCGACGTTCCCGATCAGCTGAAAAGCATCTCTGTAACCCCCATGACCATCTAAACCAAGTCCGTAAGTTTTAGGCACGCACAATTTGGCGCCGTCTGTGGGAATCGACTTGAAAAATCCATATCTTCATCTTAACAGCCATGCCTCCAAAGGCTAAGAAGGGAAAGAGCATTGCTGAACCATCCAGGTCCAAGCATCCAAAGACGTTCCTGCCCCTCATGCCGCCTCCACTGGTGACGAACCAGGAAGGAGCAGTCAGGCAAATGCCGCCTAACCCTCGGCAAAGGAGGGTTGGCGGAGAACCTGGGATGAGGAGCGTGGGATCGCCTGTCACTCAGACGTCTTCGTCGTCAAGGGGTGCAGCAGCACTCCCTCATCACGGACCCGTACTAGAACGGGTTAGGCCAGCTACCTCTTCAGCAGAGCACCCACGTCTGGAGGTTGTCCTCACGGAACTTCCTCGTAAGGATATTCCTCAGGGACAGTCCCAACGGGGCAAGGCTCCAGTACAGCCTGATCCTCGCCAGCCCCATCACCAGGACCACATGGAAGAGGACCACGTGCACCTCGATGATGAGGGCGACTAAGACATGGTCCTAGAGGGGGATGGCGAGGCGTAAGCCGAAGCAATCAAGGCTCAAAACCAAATCATTGAAGAGCAAAGAGCTCAGATCCTCCAGCTCCAGCAGCAGCTCAAGGGGAAGAAGGCCCCGACCAAGACTCTGCTCATGCCTCGTGCACAGCAGCGAGCCCGGAAAGCCCCTAAAGCTCGGTTGGACTTGAGGCAAATCATAAACAGAAGGCGTGACCGAGCTCGCGAAGAGGGCTCGAGCAGCACTCACGCCAGCGTTGACCAGCAGCAGCGCCAGAAACAAAGCCAGGGTGCAGACCTCGACATAGTTGAGTGTATCAATCAGCAAATCAAGCTGGCCGTGCTTTAGAATCTGGAGTTCGCTGGCCTCACTCGAGGTCGGTTGGCCACCAGAGACAGCGACAACCACGGCACGTCTCCATTCACCAGGGAAATCAGGGATTACCCCCTCCCCGATAAGTTCAGCGTCCCGAGGTTCAATCTTTACGACGGGACCTCGGACCCCGATGCGCATCTTCGCCGCTTCACCCAAAAGATGTGGGTGTTTGGTGGCGACGGCAACCTCGACTGCAAGGTCTTCTCCTCCAGCCTGGGCGACCTCCCACTTCGGTGGTTCTGTGCGCTCTCCGAAGGATCGATTTCGAGCTGGCGACAGCTCCGAGACTCCTTCGTCGAGAAGTTCCAAGCACACCGGGTCATCCAGAAGACTGACGCCGACCTGATTTCTATTAGAATGAGGCCGGCAGAGAATATCACTCGGTTTGCCAAGAGGTTCTGGACCATCTACAGTGTGATCAAAGATGCCAACGACGAAGTGGCCATCAAGTCCTTCCAACAGGCTCTGTTGCCAGGCAATGAGCTTCGGAAGGAACTGGTGTGGTTCCCCGTGGTCTCAGTGAAAGCACTGATGGCCCGGGTGAACCAGTTCGTTGAGCAAGAAGAGGACGAGGTTCGAGCCCGGGAGAGCCATAGCCTATGGCAGGAGGGCCGACCCTCAAAGAAGGACAAGAGGTTAGCCAAGAGGGAGGCGGACTGAAACAGAGAGCCATCCAGCTCGGTAGCGCGTTCTGTTCCCACCTCGGGAGGCAGCGCGAAGCCGAAACCAAATGGCGCCTCTTACAAGGCCGTCAACACCATCTTCAAGGAGCCTATTTACAAGCTCCTCGGCAAGATTCAAACGCAGCCCTTCTTCAAATGGCCCCAACCTATGAAGGGCGATGGCTCCACCTGAGACTAGAGCAAGTTCTGTGGCTATCACAAAGATAAAGGACACAGAACCGAGGATTGCCATGCCTTCAAGGCGCACCTCGAGAGGCTTGTGAAGGACGGGCACCTAAAAGACCATGTCAAAGAAGAGGGCAGAGTAAACCATACTTGACAACGCCAACCCGATGACCGGGATAGCGATGAGTTGGTAGGGACCATCGACGTCATCCACCTAGCCTCCGTTCCAAAGGGAAGCGGCCAGGCCCGTACCGAGGCTAGAAAGGCCCAGCACGGTAAGCAAGTAATGACGGCCGAGCTCGGTCCCTCAGCGAAAAAGGCACGCGTAGAGAGACCGAAGATTTGGTTCTTTGACAAATACTTGGCCGGGGTCCAGCTACCCCACAATGATCACCTGCTCCTGACTATGAGGTTGTAGAACTTCAATGTCAAAAGGATCCTAGTGGACCCTGGGAGTTCTTCAGAAATCCTCTATTTTGACTACTTCAATAGAATGGGTCTGAGAGAGGAGGACCTGCAGGAAGCTCGCACCCCACTGGTGGGTTTCAGCTCCAAGTCCATATACCCTAAGGGGAAAATCTCCCTCAAAGTCGAAGTGGGAGGAGCCTCCATGACAGCAGACTTCCTGGTGGTAGATGCGCCATCCCCGTACAATGCTATCATGGGAAGGACCTGGCTGCATAACATGGAGGCTGTGCTCTCCATCCATCACTAGAAGCTCAAATTCTCGTTGCAAAACGGAGATGGAGACTTCGACGTAATCATAGTCCGCGGTGACCAGCTTTTGGCCAAAGAATGCCTCCTGGCCGTGGTCCCCGGTGAAGCAGAGCCGGAGCGAGTCCATATGACTGAGCTCGAAGCCGAGCTCGAAGCTGTCGGTCGAGCTCCCGAGCAAAAGAGCGTAGAAGATCTCACCGAGGTCGGGATCGACCCCAGCGATCTAGAAAAATACTTCCTGCTCGGGAGTCAGCTCGCAGAGGAAGAAAAGTCCGAGCTGCTTGACTTCCTGTTACAGAACAGGGAGGTCTTCGCGTGGACCCCATATGAAATGCCCGGCATCGACCCCGAGGTCATGAGCCACAAGCTGAATGTAAATCCCGAGCACAAACCTGTAGTCCAAAAGACCCGCAGGACGGGAATCCAACAAGCAGAGGCTGTGACCGAAGAGGTCAAGAAACTATTAGAAGCTGAAGCCATCAGGGAAGTCCACTACCCTATATGGTTGGCCAATACAGTGGTGGTCAAGAAGAAGAATGGAAGCTGAAGGGTCTGTGTGGATTTCACCGACCTCAACAAGGCTTGTCCCAAAGACAGCTTTCCCCTTCCAAAGATCGACCAGCTGATCGATGCCACCGCCGGGCACGATAGGATGAGTTTCCTCGACGCTTACCGAGGCTACCATCAGATTCCGATGCATGGGCCTGACGAAGAAAAAACCGTGTTCATAACACCCATAGGCATCTACTGTTATAAAGTGATGCCCTTTGGGTTAAAAAACGCTTGTGCCACTTACCAGAGGCTGGTAACAAAAATATTTCAAGCCCAGCTCGGCAAGACGGTCGAGGTCTACATTGATGACATCGTCGTAAAGTCTAAAAAGTCACAGGACCACTTGACGGACCTACAATAGACCTTCGCCGTCCTCAAGCAATACAAGCTCAAGCTAAACGCCTCCAAGTGTGCATTTGGCGTCGGCTTGGGCAAATTCCTGGGCAGCTTGGTCACCGATGCGGAATAGAGGCCAATCCCGAGCAGATCTCGGCAATTCAGGCCCTCCAAAGTCCGACCACGGCAAAACAAGTCCAGAGGCTTACAGGGATGGCAGCAGCATTAAATCGCTTCATTAACAGAGCTTCAGACAAATGCCGTCCCTTCTTCCAACTCCTCAAGAAGAGCTCAGGGTTCCAATGGATGCCGGAGTGCGAAAATGCCCTCCAGGAGCTCAAAGGATACCTCTCCTCACTTCCCCTGCTGTCCACTCCGACCCAGGGTGAGGTCCTGTACCTGTACTTGGCGGTCTCGGACCATGCAGTGAGCTCGGTGCTCATCAGAGAAGAAGACATGCAACAAAGGCCCATCTATTATGCAAGCAAAATCCTGATGGATGCCGAGACGAGATACCTGCCATTGGAAAATCTCGCATTCGCACTCATCAGTGCCTCCCGCAAGCTCTCCCACTACTTCCAGACATATTCCATAGTGGTTGTAACAGAACACCCACTCAAGTCTCTCTTTAGAAAAGCAGACTTCTCTGGAAGAATCTCCAAATGGGCTGTCGAACTGGGGCAGTACGATATCCGATATCAGCCCAGAACGGTAATCAAAGCCCAGGTGCTGGCATACTTCATTGTAGAGTTCACCTCTTTGAGTTCGGCACCGAGCCAGCTCGACACCGAACTGGGGGGCAAGAAGGCGGGGGCATCCACCGAGACCGAGACAGAACAGGAGCGGTCCTGGAAACAGTTCCTCGATTCATCTTGGAAGGTCTTCGTCGATGGATCCTCAACCTCCAAAAGGGCTGGCGCTGGCATAGTCCTCCAATCTCCGGAGGGCCTTGTCATCGAGCAAGCCCTGACTCTCGACTTCAAAGCATCAAACAACGAAGCTGAGTACGAAGCACTGATCGCTGGGCTGGGAAGTGCAAAAATTCTAGGGGCATAGCAACTGGTGGTCTTCAGCGATTCACAGCTGGTGACGAGTCAACTGAATGGAGACTACCAGGCCCGTGACGATAGGATGGCAGCCTACCTAGCCCACGCCAAGCAGCTTCTATCTCAGTTCCAAAAAGCTGAAGTCAGGCAGATCTGTAGATATTCCAACTCTCACGCCGATGCACTTGCAAACTTGGCCTCTGCTGTCGTAGCAGGAAGGAAAAGGACCGTCGAAGTGGAAGCACTAGACAGACCAAGTATAGAACTCCGCCCACCTCGGTAGATCCTATGTGCTGACCTCACCCGAGCTGGATGGACGATTTCATTTCCTACCTTAGGGATGACCAGCTCCCCGAGGACAAAAATCAGGCCCACAAAATCAGGCTGAAAGCAGCTCGGTTCTGGCTCTCCCCAGATAGCAAGCTCTACAAAAAGTCCTATAATGGCCCTTACCTCCAGTGCGTTCACCCGAGCAAAGTCGATGACTTCCTTTATGAAATCCATGAAGGGATCTGCGACAGTCACATTGGAGGTCGGTCACTGGCTTACTGAGCTATCAGTCAGGGCTATTGGTGGCCCTACATGCAGAAGGACGCACAGGTCTATGCCAGGAAATATGAGAAGTGCCAGAAGTTTTCTCATTCTCTCCATCAGCCAGCACATGACCTAGTCCTCTCTCCAGTCCTTGGCCTTTTGCCCAATGGAGACTGGACCTGGTGGGACCTCTCCACCGAGCTCCGGGGAGTAAAAGATGGTTGATAGTAGCCACTAACTATTTTACCAAGTGGATAGAAGCTGAAGCATTGTCCTCCATCACTGACAGGGATACTAAAAACTTCGTATGGAGAAACATTGTGACAAGATTTGGAGTGCCTCGAGCCTTGATCTCGGATAACGGGACTCAGTTCGACTCCAACTTCTTCAAGAACTTCTGTCGAGAGCTTGGCATCAGGAACTACTACTCCACTCCAGCATACCCCTAGAGCAATGGACAGGCTGAAGTTTCTAACAAGGTAGTGCTTGACGGACTCAAGAAGAGACTAGACCAAGCCAAAGGGAGATGGGTAGAGGAACTTCCAAGTGTCCTTTGGGCGTACAGAACTATCCCAAGGCGCTCGACCTCGGCCACACCTTTCTCCCTAGCCTACGGAATGGAAGCTGTGATTCCACTCGAGGTCGGCCTCCCGACCCTCAGGACGGAACTGTTCGATCAAGGCCGGAATGATGTGAACCTCGCCACAGAGCTCGACCTCGCTGAGGAATGAATTGATGCAGCAGCCATCCGTCTCGCTTCCTACCAGTAACAACTGGCCAGAGGATACAATCATTAGGTCAAAGAAAGGAAATTCTCACCTGGAGAATTAGTCTTAAAAAAGACACTTCCAGCAGACAAGAACCCCACCGAGGGAAAATTAGCACCGAACTGGCATGGGCCATTCAAGGTGACCTCGGTGGCTGGGCAGTCTGCATACAAACTTGAGGATATGGAGGGTAGAGAGCTGCTACGCCCATGGAATGCCACGCACCTCAAGAAGTACTATTTTTAAACTGTACTCAATTCTGAAAGTTAATAAAATCAGTCTTTATGGAAGAATGTGTTTTGTTACTTTTAAATTTCGCCAAGTTATAGAACTCGGCATATGCGCACAACTCGGTCACAGGACCAGCTTGCATCTCGGTACGGTCACAAGATTTGCCATCTCCAGCTCGGTCACAGGACCAGCTTGCATTTCGACGCAGTCACCGGACTCGTCACTCAGTTCGGTTATCAAAATCAGCTACTTCAGCCCAGTCACTGGACCAGCGTAAGTTCTGATTACAAAACCGAAGTCCACTATGGTCAAAGGACCAAGCACACCCAGTTCTACCGAGACCAATGTTTCGTTATGGTTACGGAACCTAACACACTCGGATTATGAACTTTATACATTAAGTTCGGTTACATAGCCGAGCTCAACTACTTGTCTTGTTCTGTCTTATTCCCTATTATTTATAGAGCCAAGCATTCATCACCCATTGTACACCGAATGGAATAAACATTCAAAAGACACAGAGATTGGAGCAAAAGAAGATTCCATTCAAAATTGTGTGATACAGTTTCATTCACTAAGGAAAGATTACATATACAGAGTGAAAAGAAAAGAGTACATAAAATCTCTCCCCCAGGGTGCAGAAAAGTAAAATAAAAAAGACAACATCAGGGTAACTGATCTATGTCAGTAACAGAGACTTCGCCAGTCTCTCCGCCACCATCACCGCCAACAGGAGTAGGAGGAACCTCTACATTGTCGGCCCCGGGATCGGCAGATGTCGTCTCGGTAGCTGGAACCTCGAGAGTCTCTTTGGGGATCTTGGAAGACACCTGGGGCTCGCCAGCTGGAGGATCAAGAGAGGCCTCGGTGAATGAGGGGGCAGGCGACTCAGGCTCGGCATGAGGGAGCTTGGGCAAATCCTGGTAAATTGGGTGATCCTCGGGGACCCCCATTTCTCTGAGTGCCGCCAGGCAGCCCATTTCAAATATCTCCTCTCCCAGCCCTACAAGTTGGTCTTCATATCGTTTGGTCGCCTTGGCCACCCCATCCCGGAAAGAGGCGTCGATCTCTGCCTGCCGAGAAGCCTCAAATTTGGCTCTCAGTTTAGCTGAGGCTTCCTTCTCAGCCTGCAGCAAAGCATCGATCTCGGCCTTTTCCTTCCTCAAGGCCTCCATCTGTTTCGCCTTCTTCTCCATCTCGTATGCCGCAGCTTGGAGCCCATAGTTTTCAGCACTTTTCTTGGTGATCTCCTCCATGGCTGCCTCATTTTCTGCGTTCAGCTTGGCGTATTCTTCACGAGACCTCCTCAGTTCCTCCGAACTCCCCTCTAAAGCTGCTGCGAGCTTTTGTTTGTCAGCCTGCAGGAATTGAATCTTAGAGCAGCTCTGGCGGGACTATTCCAGCGCCACTTGGGACCTCTGCACGATCTGCACGACAAGAAGAGACAAGGGTTAGCATCACACGAAGCACGTCTACAAAATCAGAAAAAACTGGCTAAGTGTTCCTCACCAGCAGGGCCGACGTGAGGTTAGCCTGGTGCAGTGCGCCCTCTTCCATTCTCCTGAACCGGTCAATGTCTCCCGGAAGTGCACAGGCACGCGGCTGCAACTGCCAGACAGCCGTGTAATCGGTGTCCGGAGGTCAGCGGCGTCCCTGGCCCGAGGAGGAAGAACGGCCTCCATGGTTCAGCCTCTGGGACGTGCGGCACCAAGGGCTGGACTGGGTCCCGCCGAGACGAACCCTCTCCTTTGGGCGTCGCCGGTACCCTCTCCTTCTGCCTTACTCGGCGAACCAGGGGTTGCTCCTCTGCTCCGCTCCTCTCCTGCTCCTCTTCGTCTCCCCGCCTCGCTCCCTCCTCTCCTCCGTCGGGATCGTACGGGTGGCCCTCTCCTTCCGTGGCTTGGTTTGGCGTGGCTCTTCGCCCCTCGCCTTTTTCGTTTGCCTCTCCTCTTCCCTCACCTTGGTAGAGTGTTAGTTGGAAGAGTTGGAAGGGGGATCCCTACGGCCATCCCGGGAGGAAGAGTCGGCGGACCTCGAGGAAGAAAGGCCCGCTTGCCTAGCAGCTTCTCCCTGAGGTTGACTGTGGCGAAATCTTGTCGACCCCTCTCCATCTCGGGGCTAGGCTGATGCTCTTCGGTCGCCTCGTCCGGGATGGTAACAGGTGAGATCGGCCGCTGTTGCCCGACCGCCTCTGGCGCGTAGCTAGGTCCGGCCTCAAAATACTCAGCCCCTTGTCTTTTGGAGAAGTGCTTGTACCTCGGCAGGTACCCTATGAGGCACCAAGCGGACCTGCCTATGTGCCCTGGTAGCGCTGGACGACTTCGAACCAAGCACTGTTCTTCTTCCAGCCGTCGCGTGAGGCCACCTGTCTCCTCTCACTGAGCTCTGCACAACAGACCAATATACGTCAGTTCGGCATAAAAATAAAGAGAAGAAAAGTGGAAACTATTGAGCTCGATGTTTACTTGGGAGGCTCCCGTAGTGACGAGGCACTTGTACCTCCTCTCTGCCTCGGAATCTTCCGCGCCAAACTCCAATTGCCGGCAACGAACAACCTGTCGCTCCCGGCATGGCGCATTGAGTCCTCAAGGGCAGTAACGAAGGGGACCATCTTTGGTTTTCCCCGGAGATAATAACAGTTATCGGGTTCCCCGGTCGACTTGCAGATATCGTACGCTTCCTCGATGTCATGGACACCGAGGTGGATATCTAGAAGCCTATTCAACTCTACTACCCCCATTATGATTTTATAGCTACTCGGCATCAACTGGCAAGGGGCAAGGTGTCAGGTCGCCAGACACTGCATAAGCAGTGGGTGGATGGGGAACTTTACCCCTCCCTCAACTATCGAGACCAGTGGGAAGGGTATCCACCCATCTCGGTAGGAGAAAGCGTCCCACGGGTTCTTCAGATCGTCCAGCCTGATCCGGACATTGTCCGGAACGTTGTATGTTTCCCTAAATCTAAGCATGGCCCCGGGGGTGTCAACCAGGCAGCGGTAAACCCCTATGCCCATGATTTAAGGTCTGGGAGATGGGTGACGAGAAAAAGCCCTAATAGGGAGAGAAGCTAGAGAGAGGTGGTGAAGTGCAGAACGTAGGAAGAAGAAGACTTACAGAAGCAGAGGAGCATAAGGGAAGGGATGACACAGAGGTGGTCTGAGAAACGCTCGAGCAGAGTCTCCCCTAGTTTCAGAACGCCAAAGTAGAAGAACGAAGAAGGAGAATGCTGCTTTTATAGAGCAGCAAGACGACTTCTCGAATTCCGAGGGCACGCCCTCATCACTTCGCCTCAAAAGGCGCGCGTGTCACTTCAGGGGTACCGTATTGCGAGCCAGATGATGCCACGTGTCAAGAACATTGCGGTTTCCGAAGTAAACGCCGTCAGAATAATTGATTACCTCGGGCAGACGCAGCGATTTCGGCGTCTTCTGGCAGACAGGCTGGCGACGGAGTAATGAAGCCCTTAATTGAACAGTCATGATGAGATCCCGACATCAACGGCCGATCTCAAAGAAATAATGTTGCAGAGCTCGGTATTTATAGGACTCCCACGCATTTAACTCCCGACCTCAATCAAGCTCCAGAGCCCTAATGAGGTCAGCAGCTAGGGGGCAGTTGTGTGGGGTGATCACCTAATACCGAGGTTATCCTCGACCTGGGCGATAATACTGACTTAAGGGTTACACCGACCCCATTCACCCAGCTCGGCAACGTGCCAGCTGGCACTGGGTTGGAGCTGGACTCGGTAAGTGTACCGATCACGCCCTTTCTGGGCTTTGCCTTGAGCGCCTCGGTAACAGTACCCGACCTCAAGCGGGCCCGACCTCGGTGATATCCACCTTGGTCCACTTGACCGAGATGGGCGTTGGGCGTCTAATCTCTATTATGAGATGGGACGGCTACATTATAGAGCACCCTGACAGATATGGTGGCCGCCGGATACTAATAAGAAATCCTCCCTATCACATCCACATTTATGTGAGGGATTTGAGAAGAGATCTGATGGGACAATACCCTCACCTACCCCCATCAAGGGTCCTAGGCATGGGCTGATGGGACAAGTATCCTTACCTACCTCCACTATGGAACCTTCCACTATCTTTTACATATACTTGCATGGTAAGCCATGAACAGGTACACAAGATAGAGCATACACTCTGCCATTTTTGCTACAACCTTCTTCCCCACTTCACCCTAGTTTAGTGATTGCACTAACTCAGGCGTCGGAGTGCCTTCTGCTGGCAGCAGCCCAGGGCCTTGACCTCTGTCTTCTCTCCCTTTCAGGTTTCAGGCCATCGGCGACGTTCCCGATCAGCTAAAAAACATCTCTGTAACCCCCATTACCATCTAAACCAAGTCCGTAAGTTTTAGGCACGCACACATGTGACTGACAACATTAATTCATCTAGTAGGCCAGACTCGTCCAAACATTGTAGAGTTGAAATTTTAGACTGTTGGACCAATTTAACTTCACTCTACTATATTTTTTGCCTATTCAAACATGCGGTATGCACAAAAGAAAACTCTTTAAAAGAACTAGTACATTGTCAGAGGTATTTAGACTTGATATATCACGAAGAATCATCAATCAATGCTTTAAACACCGAAATTACAACAAACATGTTTTAGACAGTACAATGTAATAGCAAAGAGATTAGAGAGATCCTGCCAAATCACATTCCATTCTCAATGTGACAACTCGGGAAGTCATTTAAGAAAAATATTTTAAGAATAGAGAAATACTTAAATACTTATAAAATTCAGATATTTATATATACATATATATGAATAATAATAAATTTAAATTATTAAGTTTATATATGCAAGGAAAGTACTATAATAAGAAAAATAAAAGGAAAGGAAAAATCCTGAACATTGCATGGCGATAAGTCCAAACATTGAATGTAAAAGTCCAAATGTAAGTCTCAAATCATATTTCAATCACTCATTTTTAAATTGCCAACTCATACCTCAAATATTATTTGCTTAAACATTAACATCGATTCTTTTAAATCAAATCTACCTATAATTAAAATGCATCAAATTAAATTCATACATTTATCAAAACGAGGTGACTTGGCCGAGTTTTCCCAATATTTAAATCAATCTTTTATCAAAATGAGGGGACTTGACAGAGTTAAGAGTCAACTCAAGAGTTTCCACACATTGGATGAGCTTGTTGGAACTTTTGTTTGGAGTTAATATGGGAAGTAATTAATGCTTTAAAGAGATGATCACATTAAAAATACATCATTTAACTAAGGAAAATAATGGAAATATTCTACCAAGAGGTTGCTTTCACAGCTTGCATGTGGTTACAGATGTTATAATCACGGATGCCCCACTTGGATGTATGACATGCAACCCGTGGGAATTGGTTGGTAGAATGTATTAATGAAGACTGTAAGTTGCATGATCTTGCTAAACATGGTCCAGTTGATGCAATCTAATATAATCGTGGGCCAACCCATTGTGATCCAGGTAGGATAGCCTAATCTCAACATGGTTCAAGCGCATCATATCCAACCCATGCAGCCTATCAAAGTCCTACACACATCTAACACATGCATGGGGACCAGATTTGTGCAAATTAAGCATATTTGTCAAAAGGAAAGAAATGTTATTGTGATTCATTTCAATCAATTACTGTTGGAAGTAGGTGGGCCTCGTGGATAGGTTTTCAAAACTTTTTGACCAACTTGACTTAGGGATCAAGTACCAAAAGGCCATAAACCACATCCATGATCCAATCACTCAATCTCATCAATCATGTACAATAATAAACTCTATCTAGAAGATAAAAACCAGCAACAATCAAGCAACCAAAAATCTACAACATGCAAGGAAGTAGATTATATTTTTAGAGCTTGGTAGTGCTCTAATGGAGAAGAAGACAATTAGCTTGAACAAGAACTCTTCTTGAAGAGAATTAGAATATCCAAGACCTTGTTGTCTTTCACGCTATGTCCCGTATCAGATCTCTTTTCTCAAGAAGAATGGTGGGATCTTCAAGAGAAAATCAATTAAAAGCTCTTAAGGAAACTAGAAAAGAACTAGAAGAGAGAGGGAGGAGAGATGGGTGTGCAACAACTTGCACTAGGGCTGGGCGTGTATCCAAGGGTAGGACGTCCAAGTGGTGTTCCTCTATATATAGCCCATGCAACCTCCTTTTACTAATTAAATAGAAGTCCTACTTCCATTTAGAATTATTAACTTTCTCCTTTCCAATTATTATAGAAGTCTCACTTCGACAACAATTAGTAACCTACTATTACCACTATTAGAAGTCTCACTTCAAATAGAAATAGTAACTTTCTAATTCCTTTCTTTTAGAGTTCAAGTAAAATTAGTAACTATCGAATAACTTGTGCTAGTGTGGGGACCACTAGGGATTCCATAGAAAGCTGGCTCCAACTGGGACACCGCGACCCCACATCTCAAGTGCTATCCGGGCCCACAATTAATTGCAAATAACTCCACTATATAAATGCAATTGCACTCTAGTCTTAAGAATAAATTACAAAGAAGACTCTAAACTTTCTAATTACTACAAGTAGGCCCCTCTATCAATATCCATGAATTAATTAGATTAAACATGTCCCTTCCAATCTTAGATCCACATCTTATTATCCTTAAGGCTCAATTAATCACACTGATCATCAGTACCATCCAATTAACTCTTAATCGAGATGGGTGTGCACTTACTAATGATAAATCCATTAATTGGCACAAGGGGATATTATAGATAGATTTCATCTTGACCATTGAATGTTCCCAAAGTCTTACTACCATGTACCCAAGACATCGAGGTGTTGACCTACAGTTGGCCTCACTCATTAGTGACTCAAAGCAAATGAATAGGCAGAAACTTGAGTTCATCAATGTCTTTAGATTAAAAGCCTTTTGCTAGGGAATTATGAGAACATACCTTAAAATAAAAATAGTGTTCCACAAGGTGCTTCTTATGGTCTTTTAATACATCAATGTACCAGCACTATGATCCAGAATCTTACATTCTGATGATCGAGACAAATCACACTGTCTCATAATGATCAAAGTGCTGCAACCTTATCAGATGAGATACACAGTCTCATCACTGATTGTGAAGATATTTAAGTATAAGATTTGTAACACATGTCTCCCGTATGTAGTTCTCATCCATACTTTTTTTTTTTTGCTAAATGGCAATTGAATTAATAGAGAAAAGAAGAGAACAAAGGTAGAAAGCCCAGGAAAAAAGAAGCTCAAGGAGCTACAGTAGAAAAAGAGAAAAGGGACAAGAAAAACAGAGGCCAAGAAATAAAAGCCAGGCTTAAGAATTAAGAAACAAAAAATTACAAAATGACTAGAGAGGTCTACCAGTGAAGGGCTTGGTGATGCACTTGAGAGAGGCAGAGAGTAGCTCTGACAGAGAAGAAATAAGCTTCAGCTGGGAGGTCTAAGAATTGTAGCAGCTCCTTTACAGGCCAATCGATCATTGTGGGATGATAGAACATGCCAAATTTTTGAAGGAAATAGGGGACCAGTAATAGACAAGCTAGCCTCAGAGAGGATCCAATTCCAAATTGCAGAGGAGAAAGAGCAAAGAAGGAGAAGGTACAGGGTAGACTCTTGATCTTTGTAGCAGAGGCTATACCTAGAAGCAAGATTGATACCAGACTTTTGAGCCCAGGCATGAGATGGGGTTTTTCCGTGCAGCAGCCTCCAAGCAAAGAAAGAAACCTTAGGCAGCTGAAATTTGTTCCAAACTAGCGGAGCCCAGAAAGACCAGTCAGCTGAGGGTCTGCGAGATCTAATGATTTGCCAAGCATCCTGAAGAGAGAGGCCATTATCCTTGTGAGAACTCCAAAGGATAGTGTCTTTGGAAGAGATGTCCAAGGCAAGATGAAGAGTTGCTTGCCTCAGGGTTGCTACTGCAGCATTTGGAAAATCAGGAGGAATCATCCAGTGGCCTCCATCCCAGAGAGAATGAAGCATCTGGTTAGGAGGGAAGGAAATAGAAGGAAACGGAGCAGCGAAACTACCAATTTGCATCCAGTTATCATACTAGAGATCAATTTTCTTGCCATCTCCAACTTTCCACTGACTGCCAGAGTGGATGTGGTGAGCCAAATTCCTGATTTTTCGCCAAATACAAGACCCAGATTTGGAGGTGGAAGAGTTCCAGATGGTGGAGTTGGGAAAATATCTACCCACACATATATCACATCTAATATACTAATGGGACCTGGTTTATCTTATGAACCATCATGTCATATGTATTGGTTATGTGTATCAAGTAATAAAACACCATTCATATCATAAAAGGAAAGCATGATTTTATTAATAAATAAAAAAATTAATCAATTTATTACATCATCTGATGGATTGAGACCATACAAACTAACAATTACATCCCACATAACTCTGACTTGAGAGGCCTCTCTTAGTCCAGGGTCAAAGAGTGCTGCAATAAATCCCACATGAATAATGACCAAGGATGGAAAGAAATTTATCATACAAGGCAACGAGAGCATCTTATCCAACTCATCCACAACTATTATGCATAAAGAACAAGCAAGGGGGGTGAAAGAATGACACATGTAAGGATGTGTTTTGACACGTGTTCTATGGATTGGTTGACTTGGACATGATCCCATATGATCTACAAGAGATTGTTATTACCTTGCGTTGACTGACATTTGTAATCTTGACAAAGTTCTGTATATAGAAAGAAAGAATACAACAAAGTTAGGAAAAAAATATACTAACTGGAACATAAAGGAGTAGCTCATTTTTACCAATACATGAGTAGCACCATTTAAAGACCTAGGGATAAATTTAAAACTGATATGATCAAAATTAGAAGCTATGGATTTAATGTCCAAAGCAATTGAGTTTATAGACCAGTCATATGCTCCATTAATAACTTGAACCATCTCTTTGGCATCCGACAAAATGCAAGTCTTGGAGAAGCTGCTTTCTTTTGCCATTGTTAAAGCAAAGAGGATTGCCCTCGCTTCGGCCTCCTTAGAAGAGAAGACCTTCGGTTCTTGAATAGCTTCTACACACACAATATTTCATTTTGAGATCAAAATGAAACCAAAGGATGCCTTGCCATCAGCTGTTTTAAATACAACATCTTAGAAGACTATGACATCATTCTCATTAGGAATCAATGGGGGATTAGCAATATTTTTCATCTTTCTTTCGTTGATATCTTTGACAGGAGTGGCAGCCCATTTAAGGAGCCTATCAATATCATGAATGATGTTTATGGGATTTAGAGTAACTCCCTTAAAGGGAAATTCATTCATTGCCTTCCATAAGGACTACCAAGTCGCTAAAATCCACACCTTTTAGAATGGTCATCTTTAAGCATAGAAATTGGTTGGTCATGCTCACAAAAATTTTCTTGGGATATGATTTTGGAGGGCTAAGGGGAAGGGGGTTTCTTTGATGTTATGGTTTGTGGGAGGTTTCGGATTTGTATGTTGTCTTTGTTTTTTGTTAATGAGTTCCCTTTTACCAAAAAAAAAAAAGTGGACGACCAATGTAATATTGTGTTTTATATTTCTCATAAAGTCGTGACATTCCAAAGAATGTTCTCATTCCATGATCTCATTGTAGAATGATTTTGAGCTTGTGTTGGAAAAGTGGGGTTTGCAGGTAGCTTGCCTTTGAAAAGTAGGGTTTGTAGGTGCTTTGTAAAATGGGAGAGGGGCCCTACACCTCATATGTGCGGGCCGATCCTTGGTTGAGCCAAAG
Organism: Umbellularia californica; assembly: GCA_028538565.1. Lineage (NCBI taxonomy): Eukaryota > Viridiplantae > Streptophyta > Magnoliopsida > Laurales > Lauraceae > Umbellularia > Umbellularia californica. Next base: position 45,548,634 of record JAPQWN010000004.1, read on the forward strand.
CCCTCGGAGCCCAGGGTAGGCATTTAATATCAAAGCCGTTACCCTACGTACCATCGAGGGCTATGGCTGAGCTAGGGCTGAAAGAAATGATTTTTTAATAATATTATTATATAACATAATTTTTCTATATCGTGAGATGCAATGCAAAAGTTAATCTTTTTGTACCACTTCTAATAGAATGCACAAATAAGTTACTTTGTCCTTTTATAAAAATATTATTTACAATCAAATGAAATAAGCTAATTTGATACTATTGTGACATGAAAGTAGGATAAGGAAGTCGCTTTTAAATTTCTTAGCATACTTGTAAGACCCCGACCCGAGTGTCCACGATTAGTACTAATTAAGTCGTGTGTTAGTTCTAAGCGTGATTAGTAGAATTTGACTAAGTTGGGATTAGAATAGTTTTTGTTATAGCTTTGGGGAATTTTGAGTGTCTTGTTGATTTGTAGGACCCTTTGGGGGTTCTTTTAGTGACTTGACGTGTACTTGGGGGATTACTCGAGATTCTGGTGATTTGTATTTCTACCCCGTTTTACTTGTCTCGTTAACCCCTACAACTTTCATGTTGATCCCGCACTTGTTCGTGACCCCGAAACCTGACTTTCCTAGTATGAGGGCAAAACAGTCATTGTACACCAAATCTGTACCAAAAAATTTGATATCCCCGAAACCCATGAAAAGTATACTTTTTGGAAACTAGATATTTCGGTGATCATTTTTCCCTTCTTCGTCGAACTCATTCGAAGCACCGAAAGTCGTGATTTCAACCCAATGAGATTTCCAATGGTGGAGCACACACTCAACTTGTATAAAACAGACCCTTTTCTTCCATTCTTCCTTTTTCCAGCACAACCTAACAAAAGCTAGGGCTTTTTCCTATGTTCTTCTTCCTCTTGCTCACCCATCTCCAAATCACCACCAAATCTTGCACCAATAGGCTAGTGGAGGTTGTCTTCTTCTTCCTTTCATTAGGAGCTTGCATGGGATACCATTTTTAGAAGGAAGCCACCCATCTTAAGACCTTCTTTGAGCTAGTCTTGCCCATTTGAAGAGTTTCAAAGTAAGTAATCCCTCTTTTCTCTTGTATATGTGTTTCCTAGCTTATGGGAAGTCTCCATTTTCATTATTAAAGTTTTCCTCTTCTTGTGCCTTGTTTTGACCTATTTTAGGGTTTGTATTTGGGGGTTTTTGTTTGTGCTTGTAGGTCATCTTGTGAGAGCTTGATTAGTAGCTTGATTTCTTGTTTAGAGACCCAAGGCATGTTGACACCAAAAATGTCACTTTGCCTCTTCAACATCAAGAAAGCTGCATGAAGTCGCAACCTGCCATAAATAGGCAATGCAATTTCTCAAAAAAATCAAATCTTGTCAGAATCAAACAAAAACTGCAAGATCCTTCAAGATAGCCAAGAGAAGAGTACACATGAAGTTTCGGGCCATTTCGACAACATTTGACCTAACTTCACTTCTCCGACAGTTAAACGGGAGCTCCCGGCGGCGACATCATCGGAGACGTCAAAACTTCGATCAGAGCCTACAGATGACTCCAGCATGTCTCAAAAGGGCTCCATGCCAAATTTCAAATCAAACCGACAACGTTTGACCCTCCATCAATGCTCGAGCAGCAAAATCAAGCCTCCCGGCGGCGGGAACCACCGAAGCCTTCGCTCATCAAACCAAGTGCATGAGTGGCTTCAACATGCTTCCAAAAGGCTGCACGTCGAATTTCAGGTCATTCCGACAACGTTTGACCAGGTTTCGATGCTCCGAGAGAAAATCAAGCCTACCGGCGGCGGAGCAACCCGGGACCATGACATCCAAAACGGAGCCCATGGAACGTCTCAAAATGACTCCAATAGGCTCCCCGTCAAATTTCAGGTCAATCGGACATCGTTTGACCACATATCAAAGCTCGGCATTTTCCCCGCAGCAAAATCAAGTGAAGCATCGACGGGACCCCAAACGGCTTCAAAACTCAAACAAAAGCCTATGGTTGGTCTTATTTATTGCTCAAGAGGCTTCACCTCAAATTTCAGGTCATTCCGACATCGTTTGACCAAGTTTCAGCTTCTGGCGGAAAATCAGCAGCTTTACGCGACAAAGTCTTCGGCTTTCCCGGAAAATTGGAAACTTTGCACTCTAAAAATGCAAGGATTCTCATCAGGTTCGACTAAGGTTTTGGGCCATCGTTTCTCTTCGATGAGTCTATTTGGGATTTTTAAAAAAAAAAAAAAGGGACATAGACCACTAAGGTTAAACCAATTGCGTTCTTTGATCACGATTGATTCAAGAAAAGCCTTGTCCAGAGTGTGGAGACAGCTTGACTGTTCTAGGCAAGGGTCCTCCAAACGGGTTCATTAAGTAATCCTACCCTTACCTGGGGGCAATTCTATCAATTGAGGTTTCATAAGACCGGGTTAAGAGGCCTATGTGTACTCTCTCGTCTTTAAATCTTAAAAAATTAAAAAAAAATAAATAAAAAAAATAAAAAAAGATTTTCAAAAAAAAAATCTTAAAAAAAAAAAAAACAAAAACTTTCAAAAAAAAATAAAATAAAAAATAAATAAATAAAAAAAAAATATTTTTAAAAAATAAAAAAAAAAAAATAAAATAAAAAAAAATCATTTCAAAAAAAAAATTCTCCAAAAACTCGTCACTTTTGATTTCAGATCTGAGAAATTTTGGTTTCTTCTTTTCTGAGCACTGGCGCTCGCGGAAATCGCCGAGACCGTGTTCAGATCAGAATACCATTTGCTCTCCTTGATGGAACCAATATTGACATTTCAAAAAAAAAAAAAACTCGTCACTTTTGGATTCAGATTCGAGAAATTGTGGTCTCTTCCCTTCTGAGTACTGGTGCTCGCGGAAATCGTTGAGCCCGTATTTGAATCGGAATGCCACCTGCTCTCTTTGACGAATCCATTTCTGACCTTTCAAAACAAAGAATCCCATCTCATGGATGCGATCTCCAACATTTGTGCCTAGCAATACTGGTACGCCCTTTCAGGGTCTACTGTATCTGTGACCGGCACATTTGTAACTCCTACCTTATATTCTTCTTATCTCGAGCAAGTCCTGCTTCTCGATAAGTCGAATTTAGGTTTACAATTGCTTCTAGCAGTCTCGATAAGTCGAATTTAGGTTTACAATTGCTTCTAGCAGTCACTGGAACGCTCATTCTGGGCTCACCATACTTGCTGTCAGAACAATTGTACCATCTATGGCTTTTTGCCTTCTTCATGTCGCTTGGGTCATATCCTTTAAGCGATTTGAAAAGACAACCATAGGAATTCCCATTTATGATCATTATATTCTTGTGATTACTAATGGATGTGGTCTTGTTTCAGAACTTTTTTCGAAACTAACAATGGCAGCCTTAACCATTATCTTCGATGAGAACAAGCACCAACTCATGCTTCAACAGAAGCAAACCGAGCGCACTTACAAGCGCCCTGCCAGCTGCCGAAGCGTCAACTCCCTCGGCAACTCTCTGAACTCCGGGTCGACCTCGACTCCCCGGACCATCGTCTTCGGGACACTGGGACCATTCCCACTTCCCGAAGAACAAGCTGCGCCTGCTAAAAAGCAGAAGATCGCCTCTCAACGTGTCACTCCCGTGACACCAAAGGCGAGCGCCCAAAAGCCCGAAGCCTGCGGCACCCCCGCGAAGCCTCGACCCACAAACAACCAGGTCTATCCCAAGACTTGGTCTCCAAGACCTTCCCCAAAACAAAGAAGGTCTCAAACTTCCACCAAGCCAGCATACCTGGCCCCACTCAAAGAGAACCAGTTCTACCCTCTTGCCTACATGAAAGAGGAGAGACCCATCTCCAACCTGACTCCCAAGTCGACCCAGCATGAACCGGCTTGCTTCCACAAGCCCAGAATCAGATCACGCTTCACCAGGCCTCTCCAAGCACCTGCTAAGGCCTACACTCCTTCAGTTCGACCCTTCATCTCTACAGGGGCCGAACTCGAAAGGTTCAAAGCTTCGCTGCAACAGGCAAAGGACCGGGTCCGGATCCTGTCCTTGCCCAGCTACAAAGAAGACAGGCTCGGCTGCTGCGCCTGAGGGAGCACATCCTTCATCGTCAGAGCCCAGCCAGAGCTGACTGAAGCTCAAATCGCTCGTCGAGCACGCCGCCGTGCTTCATATCGACAAAAGAGACTAGAGAAGCAACGGACCCAGCCTCCTACACTTCAAGTCTCCCACAAATGGGTCGAAAAAGAAAGACCTGACCAAGTTGCTGCCGTCCATATGGTTGGAAAAACCAGAAGACGCCAAAGGTCAGCATCAAAAATCCATTTCCGACGTCCGGTGACCCGTAGCATCACCAGGACACAAAGACATCCCGAAGAATCTCCTGCCCCTTCCAGCCAAGGACGGGAGAGTAATCCTTCATCAAGCTCTTCATCAAAAAGAATGAGCCCCAGTTCGGTCACCAGGACGATTTCTTCGTTCGAATCCCGAGGGATGAACGTCTTGGCTACAAGTTCTGAGCCGCCACCTCAGAATCCACCTCGAGATGATGCGCTCACACGCATCCAGCAGTTGGAACAAGGCCAGCAGAGGATTGAAACTCTGATGGAAAACCTTCTCCTCGTTGTCCAAAATCAGGTGAACAATGAGCCTCCTCCGAATCATGGCAATAACGAGGAAAATGGAGAAGAAAATGAGTCACGCGCCCTTACCAAAAAGGACGTAGACAGTATCCTCGCCAAAGCAAAAGAAGAGGATATACTCAAAGAGTATGGGATCAAGCCACCATATCCTTTATGGATGGACTCGGTCCCGTTCCCCACAAAATTCAAACATCCTACTCTCCAAACATATACGGGGAAAGGATCGGCCAGACAGCACGTCATCCACTTCAAGATCTTGACGGGAGCTATCGCGGATCAAGATGCACTCAAGATTCGCCTCTTTACAAGTACCCTAAAAGGTACGGCCTTCGATTGGTACTCCACTCTGCCGGAGAACTCCATTCAGAACTGGGCTATGCTGGAGACACGCTTCCTGACCCACTTCCAAGGTGAGGATCATCCTGTTACTATGGCTCAGCTCTGCAGCTTAAAACAGGGAGAGAATGAGTCAACTTATGACTTCATTCACAAGTGGAAAGCAATGGCGTACAAATGCTCAGATGTACTGCCACAAGCGTCGCTAGTCGACATCTGCCGTAACAATATGAGAGCAAAAATACGCTCCATGATCATCGGCAACAAATCAAAAAACCTGGGAGAACTCCTGGAAGCTTCTATGGAAGCTGAAACGGTGATTAAAGACCTCAACAGTCAGAAGTCATCAAGAAAAGAGCCAACCGCCATTGCAACCTCTAAACCAAAGAAGAAAGAGGTCCTTAATGTGCAAACCAAGTCAGCTCCTCAGCAACCAAAGAAAGCTGAAAATAGAGCTGCAGGTAAGAGACCTGAACTCTCTGATGCCTTCAAAGAGCGAGTAGAAAAGAAATACCCGTTCGATGAAGATGTTGACGAAATCTTCGAGGCTCTCGTGGCAAACGGCAAGCTCACCTTGCCTGAACCCAAAAGACCGGGCGATGTTGGCAAAACCAATGATCCTCGGTACTGTCCATACCACCAGATGGTCTCGCATCCTCTCAATCAATGCTTTGTTGTGAGAGAGAAGATAAACGAGATGTGGAAAAACGGAGTCATCACCTTTGACAAAAACTATGGGACCGCCTCCGTCAACATGGTGTCACGTGGACAAACACCAAAATCACCGAAGAAGAAGATCACTACTTCCTTCAAGGTGATAAAAAGAATTCAAACGTCCGAAGTGTTGGTTCCTTACCCGACACCAGACGGACAACCCATATGGGTACATCCCGATCTCTTGGAAGATGAAAACTGGGAGATCGTAAAAACAAAGCCGACAGCTCAACAGCGAAGGCAGGCTAGGAAACATCTCCTCAGGCTCAAACGGCAAGAGAAGACCCAGCCAAAACAAGAAGTCCATGAAAAGGCAGAGGCCTCCTCTACCACTTCACTCGGGGCAACAAAAACGTCCCTTCCAGAGACTTCAAAGGCGGTAAGAAACTTCACTCTCAGTGATTTCATGCCACCTCAATTCAAAAAAGAAGCCATGCAGGGGGCATCATACTCTTGCAACTCGGTAGTTGGATTCTCCATTGATGGATACGAGTCCAGCGACACCGACGATGGATTCGAGCCCAACTACACCGATGAGTGGGAGGAATCTCTTGAAACAGGAGAATATCTCTCCGATGAAGAATGGGTTCCTGAAACTCACCTTATGCCAGTAATCTGGTATAACCCCTTGCAACCACAAGGATCCTGGTCTGATGATGAAGAAGACCAAGAGGCTGCACAAGAAGATGCTGTTAACCCAGCACCTGTCATTGGTCCAGTGGAAATCAACTATGTTGAGCCACACGGAGAAGACGAAGAAGAGGATCTGGCTCCCATGCCTGATCTTGAAGAATATGCAAGGATCTTGCAGCGTCTCGCTCTAGAACAAGAGCAAGATCGTGTTAACGAGCCTCCTCGCAACCCAGAGCCTGAAGTCCCTGAAGATAATCAGGTACCTCCTCCCTCAACTCCTGAAAATGGAGAACATTGCTGGATAGATGATCCTCTTACATCCGAGGATGAGTCTGACTCCGAGCAGGCAACATCTCCTATCAGAGCTTCCTGTAATGTAATATATCAGGACTATAGCTCTTCTGTCGTCTGATGAGATTACCTATACTCCGACGACGCCTAGCAATGTATCCTCTGGAGCTACCTCGTCTCACGTGACTTTCACAGAGATGACACCCTCTCAGGTTTCTTCTCCTGAGACTGTGACTTCAGGATACACATTCTTCCCGACTCATCATCATGAAGAAAACCCAACTTGGGGTGATGGATGGGTCAACGAAGAAGAAAAGCTGCTGGATGCTGTTCAGGACTTGCTCCTGGAAAATGCTCCGTGCAACACAATCACTAAGGATGGCAACTCTGCTGCAGATACATCCCCAGTAGATGAAAAACGACAGCCTCTTGATCCTGAAGACAATCTTCCAAACAAAGATCCTTCTCAAGAAGCTCTCGAAGTTGGTAGAGGCACCCGTTCGGGCCGGGACTACCACAAAAATTACAACCAATCTTCCTTTACTTATGTAAATCCTTCGGGAAAAGATGTTGTAAGCGCCCCCAGTGGCAACAATGATGAACATGCAGGCCCTAAGGAGGCTTTCAAGTATGACTTGGTTAAGCACTTCAAACACATACCTGCACGTCTTCACATCCTGGATTTATTACGAATGTCTCCACGCACTCGTGATAATCTCATCTCAGAATTACGAAAACTGAATGAGGATGTCGACAAACATGCCCCGCAAGTCCTCCAAATTGAAATGGACTACCGGGTCAAAAACTCTGAAACTTCCTCAAAAGGAGAAAAAGAGAAAAGCGAGGGATCATGCATCCAATGCCTCTCGGTTCAAAAGGCAGCCAGTGCAACCATCGCCTTCACTAAGGAAGACCTCCTACTTGGCGAAGCAAGGCACAACCGACCCCTGTACTTCACAGGGTACATCAAAGAAATGCCGATACATAGAGTTCAGATCGACCCAGGTTCTGCACTCAACCTTATCTCCACTTCGGCTCTTGAAGAGTTGGGCATCCCACCCAGCAAGCTAAACCACACATCTGTATCTATCTTTGGATACGATGGGAGCGCTCAAAGGCCTATCGGCAAAATCAGGTTCAAATTGCAAATCGGTGATCTTATCTCTGAGGTCACTGTGTATGCAATAAAACCCCCTCATGCTACAACATCCTTCTCGGACGTCCTTGGATACACGAGAATGGTGTTGTTCCTTCAACTCTACATCAATGCATCAAGTTTGTCGGCGACGACGGCATGGTACATCGAGTCTTTGCGGACAGGAAACCCTTCAAAGGTAAAGAAGTCCACTTCGCAGACTCCCAGATGTATGAAGGAGAAAAAGAAGAAGAGGAAATAGCACCCCCTGCTGAAAATCTCCAGAAAGATAAAGGCAAGGCTCCTCAAAAATCACCGGAAGAAAACAAACCCGCCGGCAAATTAGAAGAGAGTAGTCAATCTCCCTTCGTCATCTCCCTCAAATCTTCAAAACCTTTGGTCATCACGACTAAAGTGAAGAAGGCGAAACAAAAGTCTGGGGGCAAATTTGTTGTTTCTCTCGTGTCTATCATGCAAGACACAGACTCGGACTCAGAGCCAGAAGACGATACATCGTCAAGCCAAGCTGACACTCAGCAAGTTCAGCCTGCTCTCACTCCGATGGAGACACCTGCTGATGTAGAAGATCCTACGTCTGCTACCTTTGTTGTTCCGGCAACATCACCAAAGCAAAGGCCGATCTTCTTCCATAGATCGGACGCTTCTTCATCAAACTCCATGCTGGAACCTTTCCAAAATGAAGGTATGCCTCAGCTATCTCTATATAGTCCTGTGGCACAAGCAATTATGAAGAAAATGGGCTATGACGCTCAAAACCCAGTCGGTTTGGGAGAAAGACGTGGTATTCTCACGCCATTGGAGCCCGCCTTGACCAAAAGCCAGCTGGAAGATTGGAGACTCTACGGTCATGTAGAAAAGTCTTCGTATGGGTTAGGATATGATCCTGATACTCCTCTGAGACAGTTGACACAAAAGCTTAAAAGTCGTTTTACCGACCAAGCCTCAACATCTCAAGTCCATGAAGACATCGATCTCCCTGGATATCTCTTTAAAGAGTTACCGGACAAAGATCCAGGAAGCTCATCCAATTGGTATGATTTCTCTGATGATAAAGAGGAATCATCCGATAATACGGACTTGTGGCATCCTGACCCAGAAGAACCCTCGTCTCCAAAAGAAATACCAGACTCAACAGGCGATTGGGACTATCTCATAGCAAGCCTTGAGGAGATCACCAATCAAGGAAATCCATGGAAAGGAACAGAGCCTTGGTCTGGTAATGCAGTTGAAACTCCAGAAGGTTTCGTTGAGTTGGAAGCCTCCGAAAATATTGTGGAGGAACCACCTTCGAACCTTCCGACAGAAGATCCTGTTCAAAAGATAGACTTGGGAACACCTGATAACCCACGTCCTGTATTCATAAGCAAGAATATAAAGGATGATGAGTTACCCGAGTATATCGCTTTTCTTCGTGAGTTCGTTGATTGCTTTGCATGGTCCTATGCTGAAATGCCTGGTTTAGACCCCAAAGTAGCAGTCCACAAACTCAATCTTCAAGAAGAAGTCAAGCCTGTCAAACAAGGCCAAAGAAGATTCCGTCCAGATGTGATGGATAAAATTGAACAAGAAGTTCAAAAGCTCAAAAGTGTCGGCTTCATCCGTGAGGAACAACATCCAGAATGGTTGGCCAACATCGTCCCCGTGACAAAGAATAATGGGCAGATCAGGGTCTGTATTGACTATAGAGACCTGAATGGCGCTTGCCCTAAAGATGAATTCCCGCTCCCCATACCGGAGGTGATGATTGACAATACCTGCGGATTCGAGCGAATGACATTCATGGATGGCTTCTCTGGTTACAATCAGATAAAGATGCATCCCGAGGATGAAAAACACACTTCATTTCGGACTCCATTTGGCGTGTATTGCTACAATGTCATGCCATTTGGTCTGAAAAATGCTGGTGCTACATATCAGAGGGCTATGATGAAAATATTCCAAGATATGCAGCACAAGACGGTCGAATGTTACGTTGATGACCTCGCCGTCAAAAGCAGAAGAAAAGAAGACCATCTCAAAGATCTTCGGGAAGTCTTCCTCCGACTCCGCAAACACAAACTGCGGATGAATCCTCTTAAATGCTTCTTCGGCGTCTCGTCGGGTAAGTTTCTCGGATTCCTTGTTCGGAAAGCTGGAATAGAACTTGACCCCATAAAAGTCAAGGCTATTCTAGAAATGCCCTCTCCAAGAACCTTGAGAGAACTAAAAGGGCTCCAAGGGAGATTGGCCTACATCAGACGGTTCATCTCCAATCTTTCGGGGAAATGCCGTCCATTCTCTCGATTAATGAAAAAAGGTGTAGACTTTGTCTGGGATGCCGACTGCGAAGCCGCATTTCAAGATATCAAGTCATACCTGACCAAACCTCCAGTGTTAGCTGCCCCTGCCACTGGAAAACCATTCATCTTGTACACAAGAGCTCTTGATCATTCTGTAGGCGCTCTGCTTGCACAAGAGAATGGTGAGGGAAAAGAAGCTGCTCTATACTACCTCAGCCGCATGCTAGTAGGTGCAGAGCATCGCTACTCTCCAGTCGAAAAAGAATGCCTTGCAGTAATGTTCGCCGTACAAAAGCTACGTCACTACTTGCTTTCCAACACAGTCTACCTGGTCTCGAGGATCAACCTCTTGAAGGTCCTTGTCACGAAGGCCGGTTCTCTCAATGCCCGACTGGCAAAATGGTCCATCCTCTTGTCACAATTTGATATTAGGTATGTGCCACAAAAAGCAATCAAAGGCCAAGCTCTAACAGATTTCCTCGCAGAGCATCCATTGCCTAAAGATTCACCACTCAGAGATGATCTCCCAGATGAACCTGTCTACAACGTGGAGACTTCCTCACCAAATGCCTCCTGGGACATGTACTTTGACGGTGCAACCAGGACAAATGAAAACAGAAAGCTGATCTCGGGAGTTGGCATCCTCTTTGTTAGCCCCGACAAATGCATGATTCCACACGCTTTCTCGCTACTGGAACCATGCACAAACAATGCAGCTGAATACCAAGCTCTGATCCTAGGATTGGAACTCGCCATCGAATCCGGTATCACTATGCTGGAAGTCTTTGGAGACTCTCAACTGATCGTCAACCAGATGAATCAGAAATATGAAGTCAGGAAGCCCGATCTGCTGCCTTATTACAACAAGGCACAATCGCTTCTGCAAAAGTTTGACATCTGCAACATCACCCACATTCGTAGAGGTGAAAACATCCGTGCAGATGCCCTGGCCGGACTTGCCGCATCAATGGCGATCCAGGAAGGGGAAAACATCCAAATTACAGTGTGTGAGAGAAGGATCCTCCCTCCTCTTAACACACACCAAGCAGTTGCTGAATGCCACCGAGTGGTTGGAAGTCGGATCTCTATCCTTCAAACTTCAATCGGCGATTGGAGGGATCCGTTCATTGATTACACTATGTTCGGATTCCTACCTGAAGATCCAAAAGAACGGGTAAGCATACAAAGGCGAGCCCCAAACTTTCATTTGGATATTCCTTCAAAAATCCTCTACAGGAAATCCTTCAACGGAGTACTTCTACGCTGCTTGTCACAACAAGAGGCCGAAGCAACACTTAAAGAAGTTCATGCTGGTCTTTGTGGAGCCCATCAGGCAGGTCCTAAGCTCTATGATCAGATAAAAAGGTTAGGTTACTATTGGCCTACCATGGTTGCTGATGCAGTGCAATTTGCCAAACGTTGCTAGCTATGCCAAGTTCACGGAGATTACATTCACATGCCTCCGGAATGGCTACATCCTACAGCAATCTCATGGCCTTTCGAAGCATGGGGCATGGACATCATAGGTCCTATCTCTCCCCCTTCAAGCAAAGGTCATCGCTTCATCTTCGCCGCAACGGATTATTTCTCCAAGTGGTCAGAAGCATTTGCGTTCAACGAAATGAAGACCTCATCAGTTCTTCAGTTCCTGCGCACCAACATCATTTGTCGTTTCGGCATACCCAAGAGATTCGTCCATGATAACGGACCACAATTCCGGGATCATCGATTCTACAGGTTTTGCGACAAATACAAAATTCAAAGCTGTCCTTCGACTCCATGCAATCCGGCAGCAAACGGATTAGCAGAAGCCTTCAACAAGACACTCTGCAAAATTCTCAAGAAAATGGTCTCTAGTCACAAAAGAGACTGGAGCGACAAACTGTCTGAAGCTTTGTGGGCCTATCGAACCACCGTTCGAGGACCAACCCATAGCACACCATTCTCCTTGGTCTATGGATGCGAAGCTGTCGTGCCCCTAGAGGTACAAATTCCTTCTCTGAGGGTATCTCTACAAAATGACATGACTCAAGAAAGCAATGCGAAATTGCGACTCCATGAGCTGGACAATCTCGATGAGAGACGGCTCGAAGCTCGACAAAGCATTGAACTTTACCAAGCACGCATGGCAGGATCTTTTGACAAAAGGGTCCGGCAACGCGCCTACAAAAAGGGTGACTTGGTTCTTGCGGTAAAAAGACCAATGGTCTTCGCACACAAATCCAAAGGCAAATTTGAACCAAAATGGGAGGGACCCTACGTCATCGACAAAGTCTTCTCCAACGGCGCATATGCCCTCCTAAACATGGAAGGCGACAGATGTATGCTGCCTATCAACGGCAAGTTCTTGAAGCGGTACTACCCTTGAAGACTTACCCAACTGGGTAAGAGCAATGCCTGTATGGCCAAAACCTGTTCTCAGGTACTCGCTCGTCAAACCCACTCTCTTTAGAATTTTCATATCAAATGTCAAAATTTCTAGAGATTCAAAAACAATGCTTACTTTCATTGTTTCATTGTTCAAAAACAAAAAAAAAATCCAAGTTTAGGAGCCTCTCCCTGACTTGACCAAAACTTTCGATCCTTGAACCAAAATTCATGGTTTGAAACAAAAATCCGGATTCAGGGATTTCTACCCTAGTCCACCTTACCTTTTACCGCCAAATGGTTCTAGGTCAAAATTTACGACCCTCGTGTCTTTAAACAAAAAAAAAAAATGGTTTTTCAAAAATCGTGGGGAAATGACATCAAAGTCAGTACCCGCAAAACAAAAATTTTGAAAAAAAGCAAGGATGCGACATTCCATCGATACTTGCACCCAAAATCGCAGGGAAGCGACATTTCGTCGATACTTGTAAAATCAAAAAATCGTGGAGAAGCAACAAACCAGTTGATATCCACAACCCAAATTTTGAAGGTTCGAGAAAACCTAAAATCGTGGAGAAGCAACAAACCAGTTGATATCCACAACCCAATTTCAAAAATCGTGGAGATGCAATATACCAGTTGCTATCCACAACCCAAAATTACAAATGGTTCGAGAAAACCTCAAATTTCAAAAATCGCGGAGAAACGACATCAAGTCAGTACCCGCAAAACCAAAAGTCTTGGGAAAAGCAGGAAAGCGACGCTTAGTCGATATTTGCACCCCAATTCGCGAGGAAGCGACATTCCATCGATACTTGTAAAACCTAACCCGCGAGGAAGTGACATTCCATCAATACTCGCAAAACCGAATGAGCAAGGAAGCGACATTCCATCGATACTTGCAAGACCATTCAGCGGGGAGGCGACATTTAGTCGATACCTGCATTTTGAAAACCAAAACTCGGCTATAAATGCCAAAATCCGGCTATAAATGCCAAAACAAAAACTTCCGGCTATAAACGCCAAAATCGGCTTTCATGCCAATAAAACAAAACTCGGTTTTCAAAAAAAACTCGGCTACAAATGCCACACACAAAAAAAAAAAAAAAAACCTGACTCTCATGTCAAAACCGGCTATAAATGCCACAAATTGGCTATCAATGCCACCAAACCGGCTATAAATGCCACCAATTGGCTATCAATGCCACCAAACTGGCTGTAAATGCCACAAAAATCCGGCGTTCATGCCAAATTCGTTTCCCCTACCAAAACAATTATTTGACAAAAGATTTTCACAAAATGACAAAGCTTTTGATCAAATCCCATTTAGCAATTGCTTTCATCACAAAAAGATTTGAGTGAGCGTAGGGAACAACAAAAAAAAAGGTACCAAAAAAAATACATGTGGTACCAAAGCAAAAAAAAAAAAAAAATAGAAAGTGTTCACAAGCACTACAAAAAAAAAGAAAAGTACCAAAAAAAATACATGTGGTACCAAAAAAAAAAGAAAGTGTTCACAAGCACTACAAAAAAAAGAGTACCAAAAAAATACATGTGGTACTAAAAAAAAAAAAAAAAAAAAAAAAAAAAAAAGAATGGTTTCTGCTATAAAAAAATCAGGAGCTTAGCCAAAAATGGTCTCCAGCCAAAGCTTCAGCTCCTCAAGCAAACTTTTGGCCTCAGCCGTCAGAGTTTCCAAGGCACGCTTCTTCAGGAACTTGCCATGAGATGCTGACGAATGCCGTAACCCTTCTTTTACACCGGGAAGCTCTTCCCCAGCAGTTTGCCATCGTTCGTTTTCTAGAGTCCTCCTCTCGAGAACTTGACCGGCATCTGCAACCCTGCGGATCAGAGTACTCTCCCTGTCACGAGCCTCTGTTATAGCAGCCCACTTCGCATCGACTTGTGCCTTCAAATGCTCAAGACGTTTCCTGGCCTCCTCAACTTCCCTATCAAGGACGTTAAGGTCATGCCTCAATCCGATGATGGCTAGCTCTTCCTTGTTCTTCTCCCGAACTAGCTGCTTCTTGCTTTGTGTAGCCTCATTCAGGTCAGACTTAGCCTTATCAGCAGGGTCCAAGAACATCTCCTTGAAGAATTGGTCGTCAGGGAAACCCATGGTCTTAAACCACTTGTCACCCAGTGCAATGATCCTATCAATGATCGCCCTGGCACCTGTGACATCCAGACCAACCTCTTCGGTGTCGGTCAGAATCTCCTGTACATGTGGGATCATGCCAAATCCTGCCTCCAAGTGTCCAGAAAGGAGAGTCTTGACCCAAGAACTCAAAACCCGAGCCAGCACCTTCTTCGCAAATTGAAGAGACGAACTGGATGAAGATTCAACCTTCTCCGCTGATCGGCTGCTCATGTCATGTCCCATTGGAAGAGTAACAAAAGAACTCTTTTCACTTGGAGCCACTGGAGAGGGAATCTCAACACGAGGCATCTCCTCAATCATGTCAGAACTGGTCTCTACCTCCGGATCGACCTCTGGCATCCCTTGCTCTGGTTCTGAAGAAAGCGATGGACTCTCTTCTGTCACTTCAAAACCTGCAAATGAAACACAAAAAGGTATGAATATGATCCTGTTCAAAAAAAAAATCATCAGGGTCATCACTACAAAGTACCTTCTTCGACGACTGGCGGAACACTCTCTTCCTCCATGAACTCATCAGAAGCATCATCGACATTTGCGTCCATTGATGGTTCAAAGTCATCGGAATCCTGTGGCAAGTCAGCTGACAAGAAAAAAATGTTAGCAAATCAAGTCGCAGGCAAAAAAAAAAAAAGAGGGAGAAAGAAAAGAAAAAAAAAAGAAACTTTCTCAAAAAAAAAAAAAGAGAAAAGAAGAAAAAAAAACGTGTGAAAAAAAAAACAAAAGAAGAAATCACGTGGAAAAAAAAAAAAAAAGAAGAAGAATAGAAAAAAAAAAAACAAGAAGAAAGAAAAAAAAGAGAAGAGAAATTTTTTTTTTTTCCATCCTACATAGAGTTTTCTTGAAAGAAAAAAGAAAGAAAACTTACTTGAAGCCATTGATGGAGAAGAAGAAGGAAAAAGCTTGAAGATCCTTGAAGAAGAAAAACTCTTGGCCTTGGAGCTCTCTTGAGATTGTTGCAAAAGAAAGCAATAAGAGCAAGAGATCCTACCCTCCTTGCTTTTATAGAAGAGAGCAAATCAAAGAAGGAAACAAAAAAGAAAGGTAAGTGTTACTAATTAGTAACCTTACCAAAAGAGAAGGAATTAGAAATATTCTTTCCCAAAAAGAAAGATGCCTTTGAGAGATTTCCTCCCAAAATCAATCAAATGAGAGATTCTCTCCAACAAAATAGGATATTGAAGATTCTTTCCCAAAAAGAAAGATACCTTGAGATATTCTCTCCCAAATTAAGGGAATATGAGAGATTCTCTCCCATAAAGATATTTTTAGATATTCTCTATCCAAATGAGATATCTTTAGATATTCTTTACAAAAATGACCCCACATGAGATCTAAGCCATCCTAAAAAGCTTAAGGTCCCATGGGTTAGCCCATATGAGCCAGGTTTGACCACCTAGGCACTAAAAAAAAAAAAAAAAAAAAAAAAATGGGCTTTTAGTCAGGAAAAAAAATCCCTCTTACCAAGAGCATACAATAATGGTTCCATGCCTCTTTTGAGTTGATTGAACCATACAAAAAAAATTCCAAGCCCCATGAGCTTCCAAAAATCAAACCATCCAGCCTCATAAACCAAATTGAGCCAAAATCTTGAAATTGACATTCCACAAAAAAAAAAAAAAAAAAAAATCCAAACCACTCCAATGGACCCACACAGTCCCAAAGAGTGACCAAAAACCAAATCCTGGTCCCCTAACTTGCCACATACAGCTTGTTAGGTCACAAGACCAAAACCAAAAACCAAATCATGATCCCCCAACTTGCCGCATACAGCTTGTTGGGTCACAAGGTCAAAACCAAAACCCGACCCCCTAACCTGCCACATACAGCTTGTTAGGTCACAAGGTCAAAAACAGAAACCCAAATCCACATCCCTGATGTCATCTTCAAAACTTTACCTCGAGATGGTGTGTGATTCCTTTCACTACCATAAAAATCCCCTGGAAGCTCAAAGGCTACTATACCAAAGGAAAGATTGCTCAAAGACTCTTGGTCAAGACACAAGCTCTCCTTCAAAAATCTCTTCGAGGCACATCGACTACAAAAGTCAAGCAACTCGTCGCTGTACCTCGAGGGGGCATTTGTTGACACCAAAAATGTCACTTTGCCTCTTCAACATCAAGAAAGCTGCATGAAGTCGCAACCTGCCATAAATAGGCAATGCAATTTCTCCAAAAAATCAAATCTTGTCAGAATCAAACAAAAACTGCAAGATCCTTCAAGATAGCCAAGAGAAGAGTACACATGAAGTTTCGGGCCATTTCGACAACATTTGGCCTAACTTCACTTCTCCGATAGTTAAACGGGAGCTCCCGGCGGCGACATCATCGGAGACGTCAAAACTTCGATCAGAGCCTACAGATGACTCCAGCATGTCTCAAAAGGGCTCCATGCCAAATTTCAAATCAAACCGACAACGTCTGACCCTCCATCAATGCTCGAGCAGCAAAATCAAGCCTCCCGGCGGCGGGAACCACCGAAGCCTTCGCTCATCAAACCAAGTGCATGAGTGGCTTCAACATGCTTCCAAAAGGCTGCACGTCGAATTTCAGGTCATTCCGACAACGTTTGACCAGGTTTCGATGCTCCGAGAGAAAATCAAGCCTACCGGCGGCGGAGCAACCCGGGACCATGACATCCAAAACGGAGCCCATGGAAGTCTCAAAATGACTCCAATAGGCTCCCCGTCAAATTTCAGGTCAATCGGACATCGTTTGACCACATATCAAAGCTCGGCATTTTCCCCGCAGCAAAATCAAGTGAAGCATCGACGGGACCCCAAACGGCTTCAAAACTCAAACAAAAGCCTATGGTTGGTCTTATTTATTGCTCAAGAGGCTTCACCTCAAATTTCAGGTCATTCCGACATCGTTTGACCAAGTTTCAGCTTCTGGCGGAAAATCAGCAGCTTTACGCGACAAAGTCTTCGGCTTTCCCGGAAAATTGGAAACTTTGCACTCTAAAAATGCAAGGATTCTCATCAGGTTTTCTACAGGGAAATCAAGCCCATAAATGAGAAGAAATGTCAGGAAAAATACAGAAGAAAACGGCGAAGAAAAAGACCTCAAAACGACTGCAAAACGGGCTCCGAAGGGGAAAAATCCCCCAGGGTCGCAGGCCCCTGCGACCATGGCCCATGGTCGCCGGCGACCATGGAAGTCCGGGTCACCGGATTTTTCGCCGGTGACCCGTTTTTCCGTCTTTTTTCGCGTTTCGCGCACTTTGGCCCCTGTGGTTTCCTGAAAATGTGATTTTTAGTGCTTTAAATTGACTCATATCCGACGACATCTCGGATCCGCCGTCAAAAGCATAAAATCATCATTGATCGCTCCAAGATCGTCAACCGGCTGACCAATAAAGTGCACTTTCTGTCCGACCGATCGTGAAATCGACAAGACAGATGTCATCGGCCCGCTCTTAGCTATCAATGTCTGAAGTTACATGTTCATCCGATGTCGATCAGCATGTAGATCCATCGATGATCATCGCCAGAAGAATTCCAGAAGACACGGCACGGCCCGTGACTCTTCGACTGCTCGGCGACCAATTAATGTGGTTAATTGACTAGCTTTATTATAGTCATTAATTCATTTCTTTGGACGGCCCAATCAGAAGCAAGCATTTGGGAGTTACAAGTCAATTGATTCATGGCATTTAAACCATGAAACTCCTCCCATTATGGTAATTAAGGTGATTAAAAGCCCTTAATCTCCATCGGCCAATCAGATTCAAGGAAAAAGGAGTTACAAAATCAAGAAATAAATCTTGTAACTCCTCCCATTAAAGCCATTAAGGCTCATAAAACCTCCTAAATGGCTACCAAAAGCCTATAAATAGGAGAGCATTCCATTGAAATTGGAATCAGAAAAGAGAGGAGAAGATCAGAGAAGATCAGAGAAAAAAAAAGATCAGAAAGAGATCTGAGAGAAAGAAAAAAAGAGAGAAAAACCTCTGCTGAAGTTCTGCACCGGCCACCACTACAAGGTGACAAAAGTCCCTTGGGGGGCACCCCCCCCCCCCCCCCCAAGGTCCTTGCCTTCTCCTGCTGCCTCCAATGGCTTAGACGTGGCTTTTCAGCCCGTCTACTTAGCTTTTTATTGGACATAGGACCTTCTCTTGGTCTTTGTCCTCTAAAAACCTGAGGTTATAGCCAAGCCAAGCGAATCAAGAGCATCTTCTGTTCTCATCTGCATGGATGATGGCGAAGCCCATACATGGCTTGCGACCGTCAATCTGAACGAGTCCCCCACAATCTCCTGAAAAGTTAGATCTTCCTTTTCTTGCTTTTCATTGTAATTTGTATTTTTCTAAAGAGACAAAAATCACAACTCTTGTCTTTTTCATTATTGATGAGAATTGTAAATCGGCTATAAACGCCAAAATCGGCTATAAATGCCAAACAAAATCGCCTTTCACGGCAAATTAAGAAAATGTCTCTTTTCTTAAATATTTGTGCAATGGAAAACTTGAAAGAAGTTGATTTCCTTTTTACTTGCAAAGGTTGATCTCCGGATTACCACTTGCAATTCCAAGTAAAATAGAAAATCTGGCACACCCACATAAAAGAAATGTTGATGCACGCTTCAGGCCCGCCTGGGCGCGAAAGGGTCGGACCCGACGGACTCCCACGTTCCGCCGACCCCGGTAGCCGCCCCAACGGCGCCTCGGAGCGTGTTCCATCAAGGCAAGTGGAATGAATGGATATTTTTGGGTTTTCAATGGATTTATGAGGATATTGATGATTTGACCATGCTTTCCATGCTTTTATTGACTTGTATTGAATTTGAAATGAATGCTCATTAAGGGAGTTGGTTAGTTCATTTAATGTCTTGGAAAGTTTGTTTTATAGCCCTTACTTATTTCTTGATTATAGCACAAATGAATGTTTGTGAATGGGGTTTCTTGTCTCTTTCCTTGATGGTTGAATGAATATGGAAAAGAGGAGATTTGGGTGTATATTGATGGGAGTTTGTTGATGGTTGGATGATGTTTGGAGGGAGTTTGAGACTCCCAGGTTGTTGTAGAAAATGAGGCTCAATGGGATTTGTAGTAAGAAGAAAGAAATGGGAGAGCAGAGCTGTCCTGGAACTAGTTTCTGGACACTTCGCTAGAGCGAAGTGTCCAGAAAAAGGTCCGAACCATTTAAGTGGACAGTTCGCTCAAGCGATCCTCATATTGCTCGAGCAAACCCTTCCAGAACTCATTCTAGAGAATGGTTAGCCCGAGCGCACGGATTGTTAGCTCGAGCCAACCTGAACTGGATGAGTTCGCTCGAGTGACCATCAGCTCGCTCGAGCGAACCCTTCCAGTAACCATTCCAGAGACCACTCCACTCGAGCGAACTGTAACGTCCGCTCAAGCGATGGGTAATGTTCACTTGGGGACAAGTTTAGAGTAAAAGCAAAATGTCTGTGTGATTGAGAGAGGTTCGTTGAGAACCTTAGTCCAGTGGGAAATGTACTGACGATATAAGTAACCCAATTGAGAAAGGAACTGCATCACGAATACTCATTTAAAGTTTTGAAAACTCCAAAGTGTATAAGGAACCCGGAATGTCTTCAAACTCAAATAGTACCAAATTTTTATTTAAGTTGGCATACGGGATCCCTATTTACCTTGAATTAGTCTCGAGCCCCGATAATTGTCCCGATAATTTGAAAGTCTATTACACCCCATTATTCCCGAAATTCAACATGCAGTCCCGAAATTTATGATTTATGATTTATCAATCCCTGGAAGCATTGAAAAAGATGCTTGTGATAATTGCTAGTCCCGAAATGTAAGCCCGACATGATATGATAGTTGTGCCTTTGAGCACCCCTGTCTTGCCCAGTTATATTCTTGCACTGGATTTACTTTACACATGTCTTGATCTCTATGATTTGTCCTATGAGTTGGCACCACTAAGCTTGGATAACCTTGTCAGTCTGATCCACTGACTTGGAGATCCCCCTCTTGTCCCGTCAGCTGCAGTTTAGATTCCGCTACCCGGTTTATTAACCGTGGTCTTGTCCTGATATTGCGGATTGCTACCGTGGTTCCTGATGCCCGGCTCGCTATCGTGGTCATGTCCCGTATATATATTATATGTATATGTAAATTTCGTTGTACCTCCTCACTTCGATGACTGAGGTCAATGCTTTGATGTGCTTGCTCTTGTCACTTCGGTGATAGAGGATCTAGCTTCGTGTGGTTGCCATCTTGTTTGTTTCCCGTTTCTTTGGTACCTTTACTCGTTTTACATTGCATACATGTTTTTGAATAAATGATTTATCCTTTCATGAAAATTATTGTGTATATAGATTTAAATGCTTTCAAAAGTAAATTCATTTATTGTTATATTATCATATCTTTTCACCCACCTGCCAAACCGTCGTGTTTGATCCACTTTTGGTACTCAGATCCAGTTGTTGGTTACCCCGAGGAGGAGCTGGAGGAGGCGGTCGAAGAACCCCAGCAGTTAGTTGAGTGGTGCGCTGATGATGTTGTTTAAATATCGAGTTGCCTCGAGAGACGTTATACATTTTGGATCGTGGGTAACTATTCTTTTGGTAGTTATTGTTTTGTCTATATTGGCCTTTGTTGGCCTCTATTTTTGGGCATGTAATTAAACGATCTTTTGTTTAAACTTTAACAATACTTTTGGGAAACGCTAATGATCATTGCTCATTCTGATTCCTTATGAAATTAAATTTGTTATTAGTCTTCTTGATGGAAATGAATTGCTTACTTGATTTGCTACACGCTTCCGCACTTATGCAAAATATTCATGTTGTTGTGATATCCTCGTCGCGGACACCTGTGAGAAATCACGTGCACGGGTAGTATGCGTTCTTTGTTAACCCGTGTATGCTTTGGCACTAAACATACTATTATCTTTATTTATCTCTCCATCACTCATTAGTCCCGATCCCAAATTAGGCCGTAAGCCCGGTCCAGGGTCGCGACAATACTAGCAATAGTTACATAGTTTATGTACTGTGCCCGATTGTATTTTTCATAAGGCTATTAATAAGATTATCGCAATTGAAGTTCTACTAGTTATAGACTTTTCTACTAGTTTATGTACCATATTTTTTTTATAAAGAAATAATATGGATCATCAGAACATGTCTGGCAAGTCTCATCCGATTCAATTAGATTAATTTCAAATAGGCATTCCATCCTTTTTCAAATAAATTATTTAGTATGTATGGTTCAAACTAATAAACATTAGACCACTTTCGAATTGGCATTAACTTTAACTTGTAATTCTTTGAAACATCACCATTATCTACCGAAGATGAATGACCAAGATGATTTGATGCATAAGTCACAAACTTTAACAAATGAAACAACAATAGTTATAAAAGTAAGGGGATAGAAAGAAATTGACATCGATCGGTGGACAAAACTCAACCCCATTCAATGATGATGCTGATGACCATTCATCTAAATTAATTCTCAAACTTCAGTAGGTTATATTGGTGCAAATTAGTTTGATAAAAACAATTTGAATCCCTTTTTCATCGCAGAATATGTCCCTGTTGGAAAAACGTAGAATCAAACGTACCTTTAAAAAGAAAATATGGAATCAAACATAAGTGGCAATATTGCGATCCCTCAAATTTTTTTAAAGATTTGATTAATTTTGTTTGACAAAATATTAATTCTATCATCAATTACTAATTAGATAGTTTCTATATATATATATATATTAAAAATCCCTAAATTTATATCCATGATATATAACATATAATTATTTATTTTATATATTAATTGAAAAAGGCCGAGCCGATTCACCTTGTGCCGACTAAATCAAGCATTAATTCGGCCCTCAAGGTTGTAGATTTTTCAAAATCGAATCCTAACCTACCTTTCTGAGTTTAGGAAAAAAAAAAGCTCTTGCTTAGACGGCTTTTGCAAGCCAAGCCAAGCCCCGCAGGTCCTCTTCAAAGTGATGGACAGACAACCTTTAGATTTTTGTTGTGCTTTTGAAAAGTTGGTTTGAAAGTGGATGTGACCATGTGCCACATGCTTGACTACCTAAATTTTAGCGAAAATTACCGTACGGGTGTTTCAAAACCTGACATTTACCCAAGTCCAGATGAAAGACTACAAATTGCCTAATAGAAGATCGTATGTAAAAGGACTCCCAAAGTGGGACAGTTTTAACCTTTATCCTGCAATATCATAGGCCTGTAGGATATCCCAGGATTCGATATTGTAGGCCCGTAGGATATCGCACCGTTCGATATCCTACATATATAGGATATCTCCATAAAATTTTCACCATTCTCCAATGATCAGAAAAAACCCCCTTTTACTATGATCATCTTCTTCGATCCTCCAATGGTTTTTCCTCTGTGTTCTTCTAAGCATCTTGCTATGGATATTACAGGAACATAGCCTTCCACTCTATTCTCCTTCGTCAGTCGTTGTAATGTCGTGGATCTTCAACTGTGTAGGGTTTTACTACGGGAAATATACCCACTTGTAGGGACGAAAGTGGGCCGGGCCGAGCCGGGCTTTGAGAGGCCCTAGGCTCGGCCCTAGTATTTTTTAGCAGGCCCTAGTTCAGCTCGAGCTTGAGAGGGCCTCAAAAACCCTGGCTCGGGCTCGGCTTTTATTAAGTTATGAGGCCCTAGGGCCAGCCCTTTGAACCCGACTCGATTGAGACCCTAGGCACGGCTCGTGAGCCCAGCCCGTTTTATAATGATATAGCACTAACTGAAAGAAAATATTTTCAGGAAAAAAAAATACCATCGGAATTCAAAGAAATCTACATATGCAAACTAGAACAAAAAATGGTCAAATGCATGCATTCATCCCATATTCCCATTCTCATAATTTGAATTGCAGCAATAAAATTAACTAAAATAAGAAAGACTCCATAAAAGCAAAGGAAGCCCAGTTCCAACACTCCATAATAGTTTAATGTTAATGTAGATGAGCATTATCAAACTCCAACAATAATACAAATCAAATTATACTCCAATAGCATCATAGAATAAAATAAAGTATTCGGCTAGCATCATAAAATAAAGGTTTAGGATTTAGGGTTTATGGATTATTTAGTGCTTAGATTTAGGGTTTAGGGTTCATGGATTATTTAGTGCTTAGGGTTTAGGGATTATTTATATTGGATTAAAACTAGGGTTTAAGGTTTCATGCTTAGGTTTAGGGTTCATGGATTATCTAGTGCTTAGGGTTTAGTGTTTAGGGTTTAGGGATTATTTATATTGGATTAAAACTAAGGTTTAGGATTTATGGATTATGTTATATCATATATGTATTATATATTGTATAGTGTACATATATATATAATATATGTAGGCCCTAGGGCTTACGAGCCGAGCTTCATCAAGCTCAAGCTCGGCCCTTTTAAGCAAACGGGCCTCCTACTAGGCCCTAGCTCTGCTCTTTTGTCTTTTGAGCCGAGCTCGGGCCGAGCCTATAACGGGCCGTCCATGGGCGGCCCGGCCCACTTTCACCCCTACCCACTTGTTAGCAGTTTAAGGTATGGGGAAGAGTATTGTTTTTCCTTTATCTCTTGATTTGTTTTAGTCTTTTTTCTGGATTAGGGCTTGTTTTAAGGCCGGGGCATTTTATTGTTAATTGGGGGTTGCATCATGTGATCTTGCTACGAATCTTATTTTTCTTCCACTCTATGATTACTGGAGATCCCTTGCAAAAAAATTTGGTAGTGATGCTATTGTTTGAAAAACTTCGTTGCTCTCCATGTTTTACTTTCAGGCTTAAAAGGTTGAACACTTACAAAATGGTATGTCAGCCGATTAAAAATTTTCAAGTAGTACAAGGTAGTTTGAATGCTACTTCATTCAAAATTAGTCCAATAAATTGGTAAACAACCCTGGTAAACTTCATAGAACACGTTAAGAGACGACGTATGATGGAAGAACAAAATGAGTACGATGCCTTCATTTACCATGAGATCGTTAGAGAACTAAAGACCAAATTTAAAATTTAATTTGGATCTCTACTTTATATTTCTTACAAACTATTTTTTCTTTTGCTGAAGAGTTGAAGAGTTAGATTATGAAAAGGTTGGTAGGAGGATGCACATAATCCTCTTTACTGTAGAGCAGTGGCTGAGCAGCCACAGTAGATAGTAAGCATATAATAGAAAAAAAAAAAAACAAGCGACAAGTTTGACCAAAAGCAAAGATCCAAAAGTTTGTGAAAACGCCACAGAACGGCCTTTTTGAGGAGGCGAAAGTTCTCAGTGTGCCCTTCCATCTCCAGATTATCACTCCCATAGCGGAGGGGTCACTGTCTAAATAAAAAAAAAAAAAAAAACCACCATGGCAAGGCTCCCTGATTGATTTTTTTTTTTCTAACCACTCTTAGAAAAATGGTGTATTATGGCTTCAACCTTTGAAATTTTGTATAATGTAATAACAACAAACGGAGATCGAACTATTGTGAATATAAGTACATGAAAATGATTGTAATAGTACTACCATTCTGATGTCTGAGTTGATTATGATAGATTGTTTTTTTCGATGTTAGATTGGCTGTTAAATTGCATTCTATTTTTACTCAATTGTTATTTCCACCTAATTCGAGTAATGCTTGGCAGATGGAAACATTTCAACCCGGTCCGATTGATGCATCTGTATTATCAGAACAAGATAATCACATATCCACATCAATATGGAATGGCAAGGAACCCGGTGTTTACCGATGTATTCCCGCTAACCCTAAGAGTTGATTTTGGAAATTAAATGATAGGCAATGCGACATTGTGAAAAGGACTGCCCTCCACCATCTATCGCAAATTTGCCACATGTTAATCAACCATGCTTTGATAAGTGCATTAATTGAAAGATGGAGGCCAGAAACAAATACCTTTCATTTTTTGTCCGGAGAGGCCACTATTATACTTGAAGATGTGGCATATATTTATGGCCTACCTATTGATGGTCTACCAGTTATAGGCCGTTCATACACGAAGAGACCGATCATTGAGGAAGCATGAAATTCACTCTTAAGAAAGGTGCCTAAACCCACGGACATCGAGGGTGGATAGATCAAACTGACATGGGTTCATAAAAACTTTGTTGAGCCCCCAGAGAATGCGTCTGAAGAGGATATCAATAAGTATACTAGGGCATATCTCTTATGCCTTGTTTCAACCCAAATTTGTGGGTTTATGTCGGGGTCAAGGGGGCTTGCCTACCTTCTTGAATTATTTGAAACCTTCCAAGTGTATGCATGGGCTCCTGCTTGCCTCCCAAATTTATACAGAACACTGTCCAAGGCCACCCGAGTGAAGGATGGGATAAGAACAATATGTGGGGCCCTCCAACTTCTTCAGGTAAATAATAACTACCACGTATATTGCTTGATTACAACAAATATTAAAAATCCAAGTTTATGAATTGATTATATTTCGACAGATATGGGCATATTCCCTAATGAAAATTGGATGTCCAATCAAACAAAATATGGATTCTATCAAATTCGAGTTCCCACTTTTTAAAATGTGGGAAAAAAGGCTAAAAAATCACTTTTGGTTGACTACTGTTGAAGAAGCTCGTCAACAACTCGATAAGCAAGGCATTGATCAGGTAAGTTCTTTTAGTTATCTCTATATTCTTATCCATTCTTTCTCTTAATATGGAATAATGAAAAAACGGGTGCAGTTTGAGTGGCAGCCTTACCTCCAATTTGCTAAAGAGTTGATTGAACACGTGTCAGAAGCAGATAATTGTCTTTCTACAGCGTGCACGGAAATGATCTTTTACTCAATTGTTGAACCTCACAATGCAGATCTTGTAATGAAGCAATTTGGCCGGAGACAAATCCTACCTCCACCACTTCATCCAACTCCTTAGAGAGATGAAAAATGCTCAAATGTTACAATTGATTATAGAGTTAGCTGAAACAACAAGTAGAAGCATGGAAAAATAGAGTGTCATTAGTTATCAATGGAAAGTACGATGACTTGGTCGGTAGACATTCTGATGAGTACTTTGCTTGGTACCACCGTATCACTAGAATGCGTGTCGGGCGGCTACCGCAAGGGAGGAGAAGTCCACAATATGAACATGCAGTCCAACAGGTAATTGTAACTGCAACATTAGTTGAAATAGTGGCGTAAGCAATAAATTTATGTTATCGATACATTACTTTTTTTTTGTTTAAAGAACATGTTACTCTGTGTTATT
This sequence comes from Umbellularia californica, assembly GCA_028538565.1. NCBI lineage: Eukaryota > Viridiplantae > Streptophyta > Magnoliopsida > Laurales > Lauraceae > Umbellularia > Umbellularia californica. Next base: position 45,575,366 of record JAPQWN010000004.1, read on the forward strand.
GATACATTACTCTGTTAGGAGCTAATCTTGACATATTCTATCATCAGATGGAAATCTCCCTCAAACATGTTGTGGCTACCGTAGATAGTTTGGATGAGAAATATGATTCATGGTTCTTGTATAAAATTATGCAAACAATTCAACACAAATGTTTGAAATTCTCAGTTGCCTGCTTTGCTAGATTTGAAAATTTCAGCTTGGAGGAATGTATTAATAGCAGGTCATATGAGAATTTCAATAAGGTTAGTTTTGATATATTAACAATTCTTTCATTGTATACTACAACTGTATTGAATTCCATTGGTTGTTTATCTTTGTTGTTGAATATAATATTATTGTGAGATATCTATGATGTACAACAGGAAAATCAAGAGGAAGAAATGGGACAAGTGCCACCTGATGTCCACACACCCCAACCTTCCCCATTCGCAAACCCAAGTCCCACACCCATCCACACCCCCATTCGTAACCCCAAGCGCTACACCCCAACCTTCTCCATTTGTGGTTCCAAGTCCAACACCACAACCACCCCCGTTCGTACCCTTGAGTTCCACACCCCAACCTCATCCATTTGTGATTCGGAGTCCAACACCCTAAGCAGTCCCTTTCGTAATCCAAAGTCCCACACCCCATCCACCTCCAATCGTTATTCCAAGTCCAACACATGACGTATCTTCAATGGTTGGCCGAGTGAAAGGTAATCCTAGGAAAATGAATATTCCTCCAAGGCTCTCTCCATATGTCTTGGGTTCAAGAAGAAAACGCCCACGGCCCAACCGACGATATTCTCTTACACAAGAAGAAGATAAGATCTTAGATAAGTTTTGGAACGGTTTTTATAAAAAGTATGTATGTATAATGTATTATTTTTTTAAAATTTGCATTATTGGATTGGGCAATACAAATATATAATGATCTTATTTATGCAGGGTATCAGAATTAGATCAAATTTGTTCAAGGGTTTTTACTGACAATCTGCGTCAGTGGCTGCGTAAAGATTGGATCGATACCAATGTATGTCGCAATTATGGATAGTAATGTTGTATTCAATATTTATTTTTCCATGTAAATGAATAAATTGTATCAGATGGGTTAATTATGGTGCATGTGTCTTAGATAATGGATTGCTGGTTTGAGATTCTTGAGGCCAAGGTCCCAACAACCCATTTCTTTCCATCTTCACGGGCGGTATGGAAGTTCTTTGTCCTTGATGTGGGTCATAGTAACATTTTGTTTCTTTACCATGCAGCATTGGGAGCAGAAAAATTTGACAGATTATTATTGTATTTCATTTGGGAAAGAGGGACTTGGAGAGTATAGTGAATATCAAATGCTTTTTTTCTAATCTGGCGTCAATCACATTTTTTCCTTCTAGTTGGATATCCAAAAAGAGAAAAATGGGAGTTTTATAATAGTTTGGATAACGATGTTGACTAGAAATATACTCGCAATTTTGCAAGTGTATCTCTACTTAAATATATTTATTATATATTTTAGAGTATCACGTCCTTGTGCATTGACAAATGTAATATCATGTGTACAGGTTTTATTCATTAACAGTTGTTTATCCCAACTTGGATGGGACGATTCTGCACATTTGCCAACTGTACCTCATGCATGTCCTAAACAAGATAATGTGTGAGTTTAAGTTGCAAATGTTGGATGTTTGCATTATTGGATGATGGGACGCATGTTCTCATATGCAAAAATTTGTGCAGGGATGATTGTGGAGAATTTGTGATGGTATACGCTGAGCATCTTGTACTTGATCGACCCATGCAGTTCACACAGAGCGACATGGGGTTTTACAGAAAAAAGATCGTACATGACGTATATTACAAGCAATGGGAAAATAGTGGTTTCCTAGAATCTACGACAGACGATGAAGGGCAGCCATGAGAGAGTAGTCGAGGGATGCCTAGACCGTATTAGAAATTTTTAGTTTCATGTTTTATAGTTACATGTATATTGAGTTTTTATATGATAAGTTCAGTATGATGTGATGGCGAGTTCAATTTTGGTTTCAAAGGCTAGGATCAGGCAAGGTCATTTTTTAGATCAATCATTATTTTGTTTAACTTGCAGCAATGTAAACAACAGTGTACAAGTTTTTAGTATACATTTTTTGGAATGTTTTAGTTCCATTTTTTTTTTTTTTTGTTTAATCAACATTGGCATATCTGGTAGGTGACTGATATGTATTGGTCAGTACTATTCCACTGATATCTTGAAATTATGGGTCCAACTAGTGGTGTGATAAATATGACAAAAGAGAATTTTTTTTATCAAAATATCATAATAGTTTAATGAAAAGAATCTTACAATGATATTGTAAAGTAACGAATTGGAATTATCACAATAAAAGCATGACCAAAAACAGCATAATGTCTGATTTTAATGGAAGAATGATTTTTGGTTTCACTAATTCTTATTTTATAATTTAAATTAATTTTATTTTCAACAATAGAAATTTGCCCAACCAAAGTTAATCCCCCCCTTTTTTTTATCTTTTTTTGAATGGCAAAGTTTGAGCTTCTTCTGGAGTAGCATTGGCCTCTACCCTGCCCTCTACCCTGCAGTGTTGGGAAAAAGTCCAGATTGTCAGTAGAACTGATCCAGCCCAATCTCAAAGATAAGATCGGTTGGCTATTTGGCTTATCCTAGATATGCACAAGTTTACATACTGTGAAATACTTATTAGATAAGGACTTTTCAAATTCAAATGTAATAGAGATAATTCTCTTGTAATCTATATATACATCAGACTATAAAGACAAATGTAAGCTTGCAAATCATCAATCTCTACATGGTATCAGAGAGTCTACGCCTCTACGGTCCTTCTTCTTGTTACTGGCTTAACATACCGAGGCTTACTATATCCAATTTCTGGGCTCCTAACTATATAGTCAGATTTTATTTGCTCAGCTCTGTCAACACTTTGCGCTGGTGTTGAGTATTGCTTCTGGTACTCTGGTTCACAGTTCTCTAAATGGCTGGCTCGAATTCTTCGTCAGGTGCTATTTCAATCTCCAACATTGCAAGCCTAATTTCTCTCAAATTGGATGGTGATAACTACTTGTTGTGGAAAAGTCAATTTTTGCCGATTCTTCGCACATATAAACTGCTGAAATATGTGGATGGTTCAGCTTCGTGCCCTGCACAATTTTGCGTAATAAGGATGGCAAGATGACGTCGACCATTAACCCCACATATGATTTGTGGGTTGAGCAGGATTCTCTTGTTTTACTCTAGATTAATGCCACTCTCACTACTCCAGTGCTCCAATGTGTCGTTGGGCTTCAATATGCCAGAGAGGTTTGGCAACGACTAGAAAACTTGCATTTGATCCAATCTCGATCCCGTGTGTTGCAACTCAAGCAACAATTTTAGAACCTAAAAAAGGGAGGTCTGTCAAAAACTGACTATCTCGATAAAATGAAGAGCATTGTGGATGCTCTTGAGGCTATTGCCCAACTGGTTACCGAATATAATCTCTGTAACCAGATATTGAATGGGTTGGGTCCTGAGTATGACTCTGTTCATACTTCAATTGCGAATCAAGATATGCCAATTACATTTGAAGAATTGTTTGGCCAACTCCTCACTTTTGAGCTGAGGTTGGAATTACATCAATCTACTCCCGCAATTGAACAACCGGCTACTGTACTTTACACCAATATTGCGTCTCAAGGTCGTTCTGGCCCTCGTGGATGCTCTGCTTATCGTGGTCGTGGCCGGGGCCATCAAAATGCACAGGGTGGCTCCTCCAACAATGTCAATAATTTTATTGCTAGCAAATCTGCGAGTTCTACCTCATGTCAGATTTGTAATCGGGTCGGACATTAGGCTCTTGATTGCTTTCATCGACTGGATCTTTCCTTTCAAGGTCGCCAGCCACCTGAGAAGCTACAGGCTATGGTTGTAGCAAAGCAAGGTGCCTCCGCTTGGTTTACTGACACAGGTGCTACAAACCATGTGACCCCAGACTTGGGCAATTTATCCATTCACACAGATTATGCGGGTACAAACAATCTTGCTGTTGGAAATGGTAAGGGGCTCCCTATCTCTCATGTTGGTTCTTCTAATTGCTTGTTTAATGGTACAGCTCTCTCTTTACAAAATATACTACATGTGCCCTCTATTTCTCACAACCTTTTCTCTGTTTCCCAGTTTACCAAGGATAATGATTGCTCATTTGTTTTTAATTCATCCAGTTTTATGTAAAGGCAAACAAATCAGGGAATATCCTCTACCAAGGCCGGATCAATAGTGGGCTCTACCCGCTTCATCTTCCTTTGGCTCATGCGAATAGCTTGCCCACTTCTCCATCTGCATTCAGCTGCACTCGTGAGTCTAGTCTTCTTTGGCATCACCGGTTGGGGCATCCCTCTTCCAAATTCTTGAAAGGAATTGCTCCTTTTATTTCTTTATGCGGGTCATCTAGTCTTCCTTCTATGTGCACTGCCTGTCAGCTGGGGAAAAGCTCAAGGTTATCATTTCTGCATTCTACTTCAGTTTCTGTCTTTCCATTAGAATTGTTGCATGCTGATGTCTGGGGTTACTCTCTGGCTTCTTCAATTAGTGGATGTCGCTTTTATGTTATTTTTATTGATGACTACAGTGGATATTGTTGGATGTTCCCTATTCAGTTTAAGTCTCAAGTGTTTGAAATATTCTTGAATTTTAAAGCCCTTGTTGAAAATATGTTGGAGTGCAAAATAAAATCATTTCAATTTGATGGTGGTAGGGAATTCAGTAGTTATAGGTTTAAAAATTTGTTAAGCCAACATGGAATTTCTCACCGCATTTCATGCCCTCACACACTAGAACAAAATGGTGTGGCTGAGCGAAAACATCGTCACATTGTTGAAACAGGATTAGCTCTTTTAGCTCACTCCAGCGTCCCCCTTTCTTTTTGGGATGTCGCGTTTGACACTGCTATTTTTCTCATCAATCGCATGCCTACGCCTATTCTTGAAGGGCTTTCTCCTTATGAAAAACTAATTCACACAACATCGGACCATAAAATCTTTCAATCTTTTGGTTGTAGATGCTTTCCCTTTATTCGTCCCTACATGACATGAAAATTGTCATTTTGCACTATTCCGTGTGTATTTCTTGGCTATGGACGTAATCATAAGGGTTACAAGTGTTATGACCCTGTTGCTAAGCGATTTTATATGTCTCGTCATGTGATTTTTGATGAGACGATTTATCTTTTTACCATGACCAACAATTCTACCCCATCAAGTGGACCATTATCTTCAGCTGAGAATGTTCTTTTAGGCCACATTCAGTTGCCTGCCTCCACTACTACTACCCAAGGCCCTGCACCAGCTATGACCCCTGGCACGAACAATGTTGCTCCTGTTATGTCCCCCAGTGGTCTCGGTCCTGCCCAGTCTACTGCTGCTACAGTTATGCTAACATTTGTTATGGATCCTGCACAAATGTCATCTCAGGTCACCGACACTACATTACACACTCCTATTAGGTGCCCAGCAAGGAGGCTCTCTAATGCTGAACCAAGTTCCCATGGACCCAGTGTGGGCCATATGCACTCTAGGCTTGTTGTCCTGGCTATGCCCCTACCACCTGTATCTACTGAAAAAGGTTTGGACACTGTTGCACATTGTTCTCATGCTGCAGATGTGCCAATTTCAGAATTAATTTCGCAACCAAAATCCAGTCTTGACTTTGGACAAAAGAAGTCAAGACCAGGGTCTGCTATCACCATTCGGCGTCGATTTTCCACTAGTGGTACTTTTGATGTGCCACCCATTGGTGATCCTAATGATCAACACTTATCCAATTAGCCCCAAGGATCAACTAATGCACATGCTCCTTCATTACGTTCATTACCACAACGCACACATGTTATGCGGACTCGAGCAATGGATGGTGATGGTGTACAAATTAGCCTCGCACACTACCGGTCAAGTAATTGGTAATAAATGCAGTAGTTAAAGCAGAGAGAGAGAAGGCAAGAATTATAGTGGTTCGGTCAGCGTGACCTACGTCCACTTCTAAATGGCTGAGGTTGCCGGATATTTTTATATCTCAAGTGTGCAGAGATTATAAGTATGAGAATGGGAGGATAAGTGTGCTTAGACGAGAAGGTTTTTCCTTCCCCCCAAGTGTTGGTGAGGCTTTTCTATTTACAGTCTTCCCCTAACAGATGGGGACGACTTTACAGCAACGCAATCTCTACTTCGATGGAGTTCACGAATTCTTCTCAACGGACGAGTTGGTTGAGATATTCTCCGTGAGACTTCATAAAAGATGAGGTGAGGGTTGACTATTTCCAAGGCGGTGAGCTCTTAGACGACCCCGCATGCTCCTTTAGTGATGTAGCTCTTGGAACCCGATGAGCTTAACCGGGTGCAGACTTCTCTGAGCTTGGCTAGCTGGACCTCTTGGAGTTGGGCCCTTGGGCTTGGCCCATCATTTGCCCTCCAATGCCCTGTGTCCAATGGAACTTGGAGAGGAGGGCATTCGTTTGAATTTTCGGCTGAGTTTGCAACTGAAAAAACTTCGGGAGGCCAAAACATCTGTTTTTAGGCCTTTTTTCGACTTTTACAGCGTCAGTCACAGCCAAAGGCTGTGAGTCTTGTAGGGCTCACCGAGAGCTTCTATTTGATATATAATAAGCTCCTGTTTGGAGTTACGGACCAAAATTGACGGTCAAAATAGCGAGCAGGCTCACTGGCGTGTGGTTTTGGACTAGCAACAACTTCTGGGCGAGCCTGGGGCTGCCTTGGGCAAGGTTGCTGGTGCAGCAGCGGGCGCGGCTGAGGACGTGGGCGTGGCAGCGGCTGCGGGCACGGGCGTGGCAGCGGGAGCGGGGCGTGCGGTGGGCGGCCCTGCTGTTGGTCCGCTGCGCGCGACGGCATGCAGCCCACGGCACATTACGACGGGCGCCCCAGGAGGCTGGCCTGCTGCGCGCGATGACGGGCGCCTAAGGTCCTGGCCCGCGTGTGACAACGGGCGCCCATGGGGCTGCTAATGGGTCAGGCCCGATTGTTGACATTCAATCTAATGTAGTCCCGCGGGTTGTAGAGGGCCTGAATTTCAAAAACGTGCCTGGCAAAAACAACGTTATTCCAACATAAAAAGATATATAACATGATTACCTGGAGATAGAGGCAGGCTGCTTGCATGAGAGCAAAGACAGAGTTTGTAGATCGAGCTTTCGACGACCCATGAGAGAGCCCCTAAGCTGGAGGTATGGGCTACCTGCTTGAGAGCAGTGCAGAGGCCAAGCTTTTGGCGACTCACGAGGAGCCGTTCAGTTGGAGATATAGGCTGCCTGCTTGGGAGTAGTGCAGAGGCCAAGCTTTTTTGGCGACCCGCGAGAGGGCCACTAAGCTGGAGATAGGCTGCCTGTTTGAGAACAGTGCAAAGGCCAAGCTTTTGGTGACCCGCGAGAGAGCCGCTAAGCTGGATATATAGGCTGCATGTTTGAGAACAGTGCAGAGGCAGGTCAAGCTTTTGGCGATCCGCGAGATGATTCACCTTACCTGGACCTATTGATTTCCTCAGCATTCATATATTTTTGGGCTTTTGCCAATAGTTCTGGCATGCTCTTTGGTGGTCGCTTCATTACTGAAAAGAGGAAGTTTGACGACCGGAGGCCTCCTAGGAAGGCGGTCATGCTGACCTTATCATCGGGCTCCTCGACCTGAAGGACCTCCTCGTTAAAACGAGTGAGGTATCTCCTCAGGCTCTTGTCTCAATCCTATTTTATGTTGAGCAGATGGGTGGCAGGCTTTTGTTGGCGGCGTCCACCAATAAACTGTGCCACAAATGATCTGCTCAATTCGGCGAATGAGCCTATGGAGGCTGGGGAGAGACTGGCAAACCATTGTCGTGCGGAACCCTTCAATGTGGTTGGGAATGCCCTACACATAATCTCGTCAGGGACATTATGCAGCTGCATTAGAGTTTTGTAAGTTTCCAGGTGGTCTAGTGGATCCTTCGTTCCGTCAAAGGTCTCCACGGATGGCATTTTGAACTTTCGAGGAAGTGGGTAGTTCACGACGTCGGGTTTGAATGGTGTGTCCATTCGCCTTACTAGGTAGTCCACTGTCTCAGGTCCCTGCGCCTTCATGGCGTTGAAGACGTCACCCAGCTGATTTTTCATTTCTTTGATCTTCTCATCTCAGCGATTGGGGGCTCCTTTGGACTGATCATGGAACCAACTCCCGTCCTCCATGCTTCGGTTTTCACTCTCACCCTCTTGGAAACGAGGATCCTCCCTATGAGAAGCAGAAGGAGGAGGTGGGGGTCCTCCATGATGGGCTCCCCCCGGAGGTGGGGGTCCCCCTCGATGGGCTCTCCCCGGAGGTGGGGGTCCTTCATGATGGGCTCCTCCCTGAGGGGCGCCCAGGGGGACTCCAAAAGGGTCTGGGCGCCCAGATGGGGATCACCCCTGCGTGGAGCTCCTGGATGCCCTGGGCGCGGAGCTCCTTGCGGTCCTACAGGCGGTACTCCTCCAAGTTGTGCTCCTCCTTGCCCGGCGAGCATGAGTTGCAGGATCTGCTGGTTTTGGGCCACCAGCTGCTGCATGGTCTCCAACATTTGCCGAGGGTTGGGAACAGGAGCATTTGGGACAGGATTGGTAGGTGGAGGAGCATCCTCCCCCTTTCGCGAGGGATTATCCTCAGGTCGATTCATCGATCTAGTGGTGATCACCATAAGTTTAACAGAGAATGTCTTTTGAAGTGAGAATTTTAGTCGTTCCTACAAACGGCGCCAAACTGATGATGCACAAATTAGCCTCGCACACCACCGGTCAAGTAATTGGTAATAAATGCAGTAGTTAAAGCAGAGAGAGAGAAGGCAATAATTATAGTGGTTCGGTAAGCGTGACCAACGTCCACTTCTAAATGGCTGAGGTTGCCGGATATTTTTATATCTCAAGTGTGCAGAGATTACAAGCTATGAGAATGGGAGGATAAGTGTGCTTAGACGAGAATGTTTTCCCTTGCCCCCCAAGTGTTGGTGAGGCTTTTCTATTTATAGTCTTCCCCTAACAGATGGGGACGACTTTACAGCAACGCAATCTCTACTTCGATGGAGTTCACGAATTATTCTCAACGAACGAGTTGGTTGAGATATTCTCCATGCGACTTGGTAAAAGACGAGGTGAGGGTTGGCTATTTCCAAGGCGGTGAGCTCTTAGACGACCTTGTATGCTCCTTTAGTGATGTAGCTCCTGGAACCCGATGAGCTTGACCGGGTGCAAACTTCTCTGGGCTTGGCTAGCTGGACCTCTTGGAGTTGGGCCCTTGGGCTTGTAACATGAGTTGGGCCCTTGGGCTTGGCCCATCAGATGGCATCTATAAGCCTAAGATGTTGATGGTGACTAGGTATCCTTTACCTACTACCTTACAAGCTACTTTAGCACCATCAGAACCCACATGCTACTCTCAAGCGATAAGATCTATGGAATGGCGAGTAGCGATGGCACTGGAGTTTGATGCGTTGCAACGTCAAGGGACTTGGACTTTAGTTCCTTTCAAACCCGGTTCCATTGTTGTCGGGTGTAAATGGGTGTACAAGGTAAAGAAACGATTTGATGGTACCATTGAGAGGCTGCTAAGGGGTTTCACCAACAACCTGGGATTGATTATGGGGACACATTCAATCCAGTCGTCAAACATACTATATTATGATTGGTGTTGTCTATTGCTATACAATTTGGTTGGCCCATTCGCCAGCTTGATGTTCACAATGCTTTTCTTCATGGGGTTTTCTCTGAGGAGGTATATATGGACCAACCCTAAGGTTTTGTAGATCCCAATCGACCTACCCATGCCGGGTGTCTTCCGATCTATATCTCACATAAACAACTCAAATGCATGATGCTAAACCCATCAAGTCACCGGTTCAGCCTGGGTTGAGACTTTCCAAAACTGATGGTGATCCAATAACCAATCAACAAGAGTACCGCGGTGTGGTTGGTGCCCTTCAATATGTCACATTGACTAGGCTTGACATTGGCTTTGCAGTTAATAAAGTATGCCAATTTATGCATGATCCACGGTCCACACATTGGATGGCAGTTAAAAGGATCCTTCGCTTTCTCAAGGGTACAATTAACCACAGACTCCACTTCCGCAAAGGCCCACTTCAATTTACTGCTTACTCTGATGCGGACTGGGCAAGGGATCCCGATGATAGGCGGTCTATATCTGGATATGCCATCTTTTTAGGATCTAATTTAATTTCATGGAATGCAAAGAAACAACCCACCGTGTCCCGCTCAAGCACTGAGTCTGAATATCGCTCTCTGGCACTTACTGCTGCAGAATTGTTATGGATTCGAATGGTGATGAAAGATCTTGGAATTTTTCTAAAAAATTCCACCACTAATTTATTGTGATAATATAAGTGCAATTACACTAGCATCAAACCCGATGTTTCATGCTCGAACAAAACATGTGGAAGTTGATTACCACTTTATTCGAGAAAAAGTCATTTGTGGCGACATTCAAATAGCAGAGAAATGCCAAAGGGAGGTCTCGCTATAGCCACACCTCGCTATAGCGAGGGTCTCGCTCTTTCTCTTTGAAGCGGCTACAATGAGGGGTATTTTCGTAAAAGGGATTAATGCCCATGTGATCCCTTTCTCCTCTCTGACTTTTCCTATCCACTCCTACTCTTATCACTTGTTTGTTTCATTTCCTTCTCTCATCTTCTCAGGTATGATTCTCTTCTCTTCTTCTCATGGATATTATCTTTTTTTTTTCCTCTTACGTTCACTCGTTTGGTTACGGTTTTCTTGGGTTTTCTTGGATTCATCCCAAACTTATGTATTCGGCATTTCTCTTTACAATGTGCACGAGGAAGGGGTTCTCTTGAGATCCACTCAGATATGAACATATTTTGAAGCCTGGTAAAAGCAAAACAAAAAAAAAGAAATAAAAAAGAAAAATAAATGAGGTTTCAGAATTAAAAAATACATGTTCTATCGTTCCATTTTTTAGCATAAAATGTCCCACTTGTATCATATACCACATGTCAGTAGGATAGGGTCATGTGGAATAAGATGATGTTTACTAACGGAGGTCAATAGCCATTTTGGAACTAACTGTTCATTAACAAAATGATTCAGGGCATAAGGCCCAACAACCTGATGCTAAAAAGAAACGAGAAAGGAACTTTCGAATTTGATTGAAGGTTGGGTGGAAGTGCATGTGATTCCATTTTGGTGTTCTCCTTTTTAATGATTGATTTCTCTTGCTTATATACTTTGTGACAAAGTGCTATATGATGTTTCACCCTTTAGATTATATGAAGCCATTTATATATCATGAAAGTTGGGTATGATTTTTCTGCACACTAAGTGTTTGTTCAATTGCCTGGGAGAAATCTTGTATCTTATGTGTTTGTTTATTTGTCTCTATGACTCTCTATGGTACAACATGCTTCCTAAAACTTATAAAGGGATGCGACTATCTGGGTCTTCCTCTCGTTTCAATACTGAAGGTTAAGGATGCTGAGTGTGCTGAGCGTTTTGAATCAAGATTTATCAATCGCACAGTCATCTTTGAGAGAATAGTTGTGCAGACCGATCTCACCACTACAAGGTTTTTGCACTGGCTTCATCTTAACCGTTGCATGATTCTAATGAACTTGATTGATAAATGCTTTGAGGACTGGGTACGGGAGTTTTATTGCAATATATTTGATGTTACAAGTAGTGGTTTCAAGACCTATGTTTGGGGAAAGGCACTGTCTGTGGATGCAAATAGGATTGCCACTTTACTCAGTCTTCGGAGACCTGCTCCCAGATCCTATCCATTTCCCTGATCCGGATAACATTGTGATACAAGTGAATGAGGCGGCTACCGTTCTCTGTTGTGAACCCACTGTATGGTCAGATACTTTTGTTCTGAAGATATTCGGTCTAACCACTAATTACCGGTTGCTCAACACATTTGTCTGCCATAACGTTGAACCTAGAAGCCATACATCTGATCCTCTCTATCCTCAGGCTTTCCTTCTCTACTCCTTAGGCACAAGCACCTCTGTGAACATTCCATTGACGATACTTGAATCAATGTCGCGAATTTACGATCAACCACAGAAACTCACTCTTCTATTTGGTGCAATGATCTGAAATTGATGATTGAGGTCAGTTGCCAAGCGTACACCCATGAATTGCCTGTTGCTTGAAGACAGAAAATAAATGGCAGAACCAAAGCAATGTCTGATACACATGTGCGAGGACATCTTTAGGGGGGGCAAGCCCCAGTCCAAGCTAACGATGCAGAGGCAGATTACATTGAAAATCCTCTTCTTATGATTGAAAATGCAGTGTTTGATCAGTCTATCCAGATTGAACAATTGGAGGAAAGGGTGGCAATCGGTTTTTCTAATCAGCTGACCGAGCTGTTCAACCAGCTTCGTCATCAATGAAGCGCCTCCTTCATAATATTTTTTTGATGATTTTCTCTTCATTATCCATGACTATGTAGAACCTGCATAAAAAATCTAAATGGTAGTTTTATGTTTTGGTTTAACCTTCTGTACACTAAATTCTAATGAAGTCAATCAGAGTTAACATATCCAACATTCTTTGCTTCAGATTACCAACATCCTTAGGGTATCAATAATCAATTAACTGGCACATTTGTGCTCAAAATAACTAATCCATAGAATCTAACAAAAACATCATAGAAAATAACAATAAAAATAATTTTAAAAAAATGTGTTACAATTTCACGCAAAAGAGGCTGGATTCATTTAATCCAGATGCTTCACAAATTTATCTATTACAAAAAGGATATTACAAAAAGGACCCACATGATGCTTGTTTCCCATATATACAACAAGTAGTTAACAAAGTTGGTAATGCATTAGCATCTATCACAATAAAATTATAAACAACAATCAACAGTGGGTCATGGTAAACAAAATTTAGCTATTTTTTCTTGTTACATAAGTAGTTACTATAAGCAATAATCATCAGTAAATCTTACCAACTTTTTGTACGAATGAAATGGCATTATTCTTGAGCCGGTGGATTACGACATGTTTGTCGATTATGACCCTTTACTCAACAGCGGGAGAACGTGACCGGATTCCTTTGTCGGTCTTCCGTACGAATTCTATTCTTCTTGGGTTGGCTAGGTTGTCTTCTTGCATGGGGTGGTAACACCCGCACATTACTTCTTTCCTCCTATTGCCTTATATCTAGTGTTGCATGCAAAACATAATTGTTTGTTTGTCGATATGTGTCTCTGGAGAACCAATGCTGACAAAAGTCGTATGGGTCGAAACCTCTGGCCTTGATTACCGGTAAGGCATGAGAACATGGGATCCCAAGTATGTCCCACTTCCGACAGGTACAAAAATGTTTGTCAAGCAAAACTACATCTACATACTCACCCGGTGAATGAACCTGAAATTCCCATTGATTGACTGGATGTACTCCCAATCTACGTGAACGTTCCAACTCCATGTTTATGACCTTTTCAGCATAATGGGTCATCATTGTTTCCAGCAATTGTGATTTTAAGCGTCAATCTTTAGAAAACTCCATCAGTTTGGCACGTATCACTTCAACTTGTTTCGCTATAGGAAACTCCCTCACTTCCTTCAGCAAAACATTCGTACATTCCGCAATGTTTTGAGTGAGCATATCATAATGTCGGCCCCTTACAAATGCATTTGCCCACTGCTCTTTTGGGATGTTGTCAATGTACTTGTATGCTTCCTTTGAAACAATTCTTATATTAGCCATCTCTTTCTCATACTCTTATGCTATGTACATTTTTGACGCTATTCAGAACTTAACCACAATAGCTTTATCCTTGAATCTTTTGGCTATATTTTGTGCAACATGTCCTATGCAATGACAATGATATACAGTTGGGAACCTATTGGAAACAACTTGCACAAGTCCTTTTTGCTGATCAGAGACAATGGTCAAATTCTGTGTAGGACGAAACACAATAGAAATTGCAGCAAGGAACCACTCCCAAGAATCTTGTCGCTCAATTTCAGCTACGGCAAATGTGAGCGAAAAGAGTTTGCGGTCTCCATCATAAGTCAGGGCTGTGAGTAAGACTCCAGGATATTTTCCGCGAAGATGGGCACCATCGACAACAATTAATGATCTTAAGGATGAACGAAATGATTGTATGCTTGACCCAAATGCCCAAAAAATTCTTAAGAACGAATAATCATTTTCCTTAATCAGCACAGTTACACAGCTGGGATTTGTCCTCTCCAGCTCAAGGCAATAGTGGGGCAAAATACTGAAGGACTCCTCGTAAGAACCCCATATATCAAGCATCGCAATTTCTTTTGCTTTCCACGCCTTCCTGTAACTAAGTAAAACACCAAATTCCAATTCAAAATTAGTAATAATTTCCTTCGGTGTGTACGACGGATGGTGTCGAAGTCGCTTCTTGATCCACTTAGCGACTAAAATCGATGTAGCTTGCCTATGTCCCATCTCCATCGCTGGCTTTGAACAACAGTGACTGCTGTTATATGTCCTCACTTGAAATTGTGGTCCAGAAGTGTAACGCCCCACCCTTCATGCATGCGTGATATTGTTAGCTTTAGCCCACCGGCCTCACGGTTTTGCTTGTGATGGGCCTCAACCCATCAAAAGGCCTCGTGCAACGTAAGGGTGTAAGCTCTACATATAACCCTATTCACTTTCCTCTCTATTGTCGATGTGGGACTCCGGGGCGTCACATTCCACCCCCCTTAGGGCCGCACGTCCCTATGCAGTAGCCTGTCAGTCCCTGTAGCCTGCTAGCCCTCTTGGCCTGCCACATGGAAACTCGCCCACTTGCACCAGACCACGGCAGGCGACCCACACTCGAACTAGTCAAAAGTCGGCTCTGATACCATTTGTAACGCCCTACCCTTTATGCATGCATGATATTGTCTACTTTGGCCCACCGGCCTCACGGTTTTACTTCTGATGGGCCTCAACCCATCAAAAGGCCTCATGCAAGGTAAGGGTGTAAGCTCTACATATAATCCCATTGACTTTCCTCTCTATAGTCGATGTGGGACTCCGGGGCTTCACAAGAAGCCACAATCAAAGCGTGGATACGCCACGGACAAGTAGGATCAACACATCTTGCAGTGACTTCTGTCTTGCTCGTTTGCAGAGGCTTAATAGAAAATTTTTATGCATTGCAAATTTCGCTAATGTTTCTCTGAATGAATCACGATCTGGAAATTGTCTTCCTTTCCACATGTCATGTTGGGAATTCTCTACATGCTCATCATCAGTGTGCTCTAAATCAGGAATCAAAGTGTTAACAATATAATTGTCTTGTATTGCATTAGATTTCTCTCCATTAACTTCTGTGACACATGCTCCGTTTTCTACCGTAACAAAATGCAGGGACTCACGCGGTGGGGGAGTAGCACATGCCACGGAACTGTTTAAATTGAATTGAATAGGTTCGGTGCTTGGACTGTTTAAATCGAATTGAATAGGTTTAGTGCCTGATAAATCAAACCTGCATAGTGGATGATCAATCATAAACACATTAATAGAAAAAATATTCAGAAACTAAATTTCGAAAGTTTTAGTGCAAACCTATTAATGGATTTAATAATTGGAAAAAGATTGACTTCATCCTCAAGGGCTATTGATGAGTTTATATTAACTTCATTCATGAACAATTTCTTCTTTAAGCCAGTACTTCTCGTTACATTCTCATTATCTTGTTCATCCTCAAGAACTATTGATGGGTTTGTATTAGCTTCATTCATGAACAATCTCTTTCTTACGCTATTACTTCTCGTTTCCTTCTCATCGTCTTGTTCACCCTCAAAAACTCTTGATGGGTTTATATCAGCTTCATTCATGAGGGATCTCTTCCTTACACCAATACTTCTCGTTACCTTCTCATCATCTTGGTCTAATTGAGATATGGTACACCTACTATGCATCCAAATTGACTTAGGTAATAAAAATTATAATAATAGATATCAAGCAGTAATGTGATTTATTCCATACCTTAAACTTGGTGGTTGATGGTTTGTGGCAACACCATCACTTCTATGGATATATAGAAAGATAGGATCAACTCCATATCGAAATAATCTGAACATTCTCATGAGATCGTCATCACCTCTTAGGTCTAGTAATGTAAAGTTACGGCTTGTATGATATATGTATTGCATGTAAGGGTACCCATTTCTCATCTCCCAATTGGTTTCTGCTACAACGTTGTCAATTAGTGAATTGTAAGTTATGTTGTTATAGACAAAAATAGGCTTCTGCTCTCCACCATTATATATTGGATGTGAGCGATTCACATCTAGCTCTCCATCAAAGTGCAGTATAAGACACGAATCAACATCTGACATCCTAATTAAAACAATAAAAATATAATATATTTTATTAATAAAAATTGCATATGTTGGAAATAAGTAGTAATCATAGGATGAATTTTCCATCAAATCCTTTGTTCTGAGATTCATAGGAACATTATAATGTCACAATATTAATACTTATAAAGGACTTAGAATGCCTTATTTTCTAGTGAGTAACAACTTTATACATTTTATTATAACATAAAAATCCAAAAAAAAAGGCTTCACCAATAGACTATTAAATAGGTTGATGGTGAAAGATACAAGATGAGGGAGCAGTATATAAATAAAAAAAACACATCAAATGCAAGAATATGAACATAATAATGCATTTCATGGAGGGATCTAAATCTTAATAAGTGATTTATGATTTCCATCATAATTAGAATAAAAGCAGAAAAAAAAGTTTATCATTACTACATTTATGGGCTGTTTTTTTAACTCATTCAGAAATTATATGGTCCCACATACCTATTGTGATGAATAAAATGTATAAAGTACGGATGAAAGAAGATGGAATGGTAATATCATATCGGAACCCACAAGCCAAAATGGAAAAGATGGAAATGGAGGTCTTCAGTTCATGGAAACGAAGGTCTTCAGTTCGTGGTGTAAAAATGTGTTATCTAACAGGGTGGGAGTAGGTAACGGTGGGAAATCCTACGAGCCTAGGATATTGAATGGTGCGATATCCTACGGTCCCAGCATATCGAATCCTGGGATATCCTACATGCCTAGAATATCTAAGATAAAGGGTAAAACTGTCCCACTTTGGGCGTCCTTTTATGTACGATCTTCTATTAGGCAATTTGTAGTCTTTTATTTGGTATTGGGTAAATTTGGGGTTTTGGGCCGTCCGTACGGTAATTTTCCCTAAATTTTAATCCAAGTGCCTTCGTACGTTCTTCCTTCATGGAAACATGATCACGTGGAATGCACCTCATGAAAGATTATTACATCTGCTGGTCAAAGAGCAATCCAAATTCATTGTCACGGATTCCATATTTTGTGCCTACATTTGTATATTCAACCAAAATCAAAGCCGTAAAGAAACTTGTAAATCATCAAAGGTAAATACAACATAGAGAGAACACTTAAAACAAGGTGGATTACTCTATCAACATTTTAAGATGGGAAATTATATGACATCAGAGGAACCGAAAGACTCATGTCTGTTCTTCTTTTATTTCAAATGGCCTCAAAATCTTCCTCATCTTGCAGCCTTGAAGTTCCAAGGACCGAGGCTGCTCAAATGTAGAGCATGATGATGATGATATCCTTAAATACAGTAGATATTTTGAGGACAAGAGAACCTTACTAATGAAAATGCCTTCTTCGGTGGGATGTGCATGGTTGATCCAAGAATTGAATGTTAGACGTGAGTGGTCCTCGTGACCACATGTGCAACACTATTAGTTTTTGGTTTTATTAAGTTTTTCTTGGATTCAATTTTAGTAAGCTCAATCAAATATGATTGTTGTTGGCTGATTTGAGGGAATTAAGGAAACTTATCTTTATTAGATTTCTTTGATGAGAAGAAATCTCTAGGGCTTATCTATATGTATGGTTTTCGTTCATCTTTCTTAACCTATGAGATCTGAAAAGTACCCATCTAACTTCATGCATATTACGCATATTGGAGCGGATGATAAGCGAGAAAGGAGAAAACCCTATTTGAGAAAATTAAGAGATCTGCTCATCATCAAAATTATGGCGCAAGGTACGCTTTTATATTATTTGAGATCATATATTATTTAATTCATAAATCTAGATCATAGATTTGATTTGAATTACAAACCATATCAGATCTAACATTGAAATCATCTGATCAGGATTTTCTCAACAGTCACAATGCCAATCAGCGACTCACAGTCACTATGGGAAAAGCCTGGCAGGATCCGGACTCACGATCTAATGGAGGACAAGTTGAGAACAATTACCAATAATACATAGCCATGTGTCCATCTTAAAGCTTACTTCAAATGTTATTTTCCGCAGGTGAGCATGATTATGACAATCAAATCTACTACTTTTTCTTGTTGTCCTCTGCCATTTGGTTTGGGGTGATCTTCCTTACTCTTATGTATGAAGGGTCCATTTGTTGAATAACTAACCTCTGTCGGATCTTTAAGATCTCCTAATGATCCCCATTTACATTATATAAATCAAATCACAAGCCGATACCAGATGCTGCTTTTAACCTTTTGTGTCACACGCTCACTACTTTATGTCGGAACGAAGGGCCCATAGCTTGAATCCATTTGCTTTATGTCCGAAGGGACCATAGCCCCAAAACAGTCCCATTCGGTTTGGTCTCCTCTGCTATAAAGATTTTTTTTTTTTTTTTGTTTTGTTTTTGGTATGGTTAATATATATATATATATATATATATATATATTTGTTTGTTTTTGGTATGGCCCTAGATAGATTTGATTGGCGTCGTTAAATCCATATAGCCGACCCCACCTAGTGGGAAAATGCTTGGTTTGGTTTGGTTTGGTTTGGGTTTGGTATGGTTAATATATAAATATATGTATATTGCAACAAGGAATGAGTACGAATGTAAAGAAGAATGAGTAGCACCCCTCTGTTATTTGATGCCCCTGGAAGGCCCAGCAACAAAGGAAGAGCTAGGTTGTCATAGAGTGTTGCTATCCATCCCACAGAACCCTCTAGGGATCGATCTGTGGAGGGGCAGGCTCCTTATGTGTTCTTGGCCACTGGGCCACCTCAGAAAAAAAGAATAAAAATGAAAAATAAAAACAAAAACGGAGGAAGAGCTACCTCACGGAAGCCCACAACATGTGCTCACAAAAAAAGGAACCCACAAGCTTGGTGGGCTAAAACACACAAGTCAGTCCAACAGGAACACAATATGATCTTAATAAAATGAAACATCCACAATTTATGTACCATTGGTTTTGCTCACTGTTCTTTCATTAATTACTCTCAATTTCAATCTCTAAGTTGTTTCCTTCATTTTTTTATTAACTCAAGTTATACAGAGAATACACTCATGATAAGATGTGCATGTGGGTACAACTGAAGTTACAATAATAACAATGATGAAAGATATTGGGCTTTAAGTAAAAATGTTTTAAGGTTAACGAATAACTTAAAATAAGCAAGACGAGGGCTACCTTCCTACATAAATAGAGAGGAGTATAAGGATTGCTCCACAGTTTATAGTTAACAGTCATCTATCTATCTCTTTCTCTATATCCCTTTGACACCCTCGCTACCACTGTCAACATGGCTACGTCCTGTGTGCCTGAGCACAATGAGACTTTCTCCATTGTTGAGAAAGGAGGGAAGCCATTTGAGCTCAGTCAGTTCCAGGGGTTCTGGCTTCCTCTTAAATATTTTTCAGAAACAATGGCATGTCGTGAACACTTTGAATCTAGCAAAAGACGACGTAATACTCATTACCACACCTAAATCAGGCACGACATGGCTAAAAGCTCTCAGCTTCACCGTCTTAAACCGTACTCGTCATGACCTCAATAACCATCCTTTGCTCACAACGAGCCCACATGAGCTTGTACCGTGGTTAGACTTGGACCTTTATGTGGACGGCAAGATTCCTGACCTTACAAACCTCCCCTCCCCCCGCCTCTTCTGCTTGCAGCTCCCATACCAACTGCTACCGACTTCAATAATTGAATCCAATTGCCGCATCATTTATCTGTGCCGGAATCCCAAGGACACCTTTGTTTCCCTGTGGCTTTTCCTAAAGAAGTATCTGTCGGAGGATGAAGCACCCGTTCCAGTAGAAGAGGCCTTTGAGTTATTTCACAGAGGTATCTCTGTCTATGGCCCCTTTTGGGAGCATTTGTTGGGGTACTGGAAGGCCAGCTTGGAGAGACCCGAAAGGGTCTTGTTTATAAAGTACGAGGAGCTTAAAGAAGACCCTGCATTCCATTTGAGAAGGTTGGCTGACTTCTTAGGTTGCCCTTTTTCAGATGAGGAGGAGAGAGAAGGTTTGGTAGAAAAGATAGAGTCTCTGTAGCTTTGAGAGTCTAAAGAGTTTGGAGGTTAATAAAAGTGGGAGGACGAGGCTTGGAGGTCAGAATAAGAATTTCTTTAGGCGTGGTGTTGTTGGGAATTGGAGAATCATTTAACAGAGGAGATGATAGAAACACTGGATAAACTTACCCAACAAAAATTGGAGGGCTTTGGTTTAACATTCAAAGAAGAAAAGAAATAATTCAGAACTTTTGGTCGACTTTGTCAAAGTTACTGGTCTCTTTCTTCATCTAGAAAGTACTCGCGTGTGTGCATGTGTGTGACGGGTTGCTTGCAGGAAGTTGCAACTTTGTAGGAGTTGAGATTAATGGGTTGGTAAATTTTTTATTTTTTTTTGGTTTGTTTGTTTTGAGCCTGTTATTTACTAGTGGCTGTAAGTCTGTAACCTTTCTATTTCGTAATGCAGTTAGTAATCTATTCCATCAGAATTCATTCTGTCCATATTTACTCTATCGCATGCTGTGTTTCAGTCTGTGTATCGTTTTAATTGTGGGATTTGACGTATTAATTTCCCTTAGACCTTGTTCCCCTAATTTCATGATTACAACAATTTTTTTTTCTTTTTTTTTTTTTACTTCTCCACCCTGGATCCCATGATATGATCATATGGTCCGAATGTAAAAATCCATGATATCATGGGATCCAAGTCTAGATAACAAGATGGTCTAGATTTTGTAATGTACGGCTTTCAACTTTTTACATTCGGATCCTATGATATCATGGGATTCAGGGCACAAAAGTAAATAAAAAATGTGGACTAAAGTCAAATGACTCTGGTGACATTAATAGGTTTTCAGTCATGAAATTGGGATTGATATGTCAAATCCCCAATAACCCTTCCTTTTAATTACCTTGTTAAACACCTATCAAAAATGAGTTTCTTTTTCCCAAAGTAACTGCGATGGAGAGAATCTGCCATCTTTATATTGTCCAAAGAATCATGAACTTCTTGTTTAAGCATGGGTTGCGCCACATTGATCACAATGGGGTCAAGATCTGAAAAAATATTTAAAAATAAAAATTTAATGTCATGAATTGAACTTATGGGAAGCTTTTGACCCCACTTAATTTAAGACTTTCACCCTACATTAGCTAACTTTACACATTTTCCTTCTTGTTGTGGTAGTGAACAACTTTAAGTCACCATAAAATACCCACCACCTAAGTTAATGAGCCAACTGTCTTACCAAAATAAATAAAAAATTAATGGGCCCACATTGCTGATATGCACTCTAGCAACGAGTTTTTAGAACTTAAAGGAATTTGTGACATTGCTAGAAAATTAGTGGAGACATCTTATACCAATTGATTTATTTGCGTCTAAAATTGGCGTTGATTTTACTATAGTGACAATAGAAAGAGCTTTTTCAGCAATGAAATATGTAAAGAACAGATTGCTTAACCGAATTGGAAATCAATGGATGAATGACTGTTTGGTCACATATATTAAAAATGATGTGTTTGCTAGTGTTAATTATGAAGCTATTATGCAACGATTTCAACACATGAAAATCTGTTAAGGGCAGCTGTATGAGTTTATTTATTTGGATTTTCTTTTTCGATTAGGAACTATTAGTAACAATGTATTAAATTTTTTTATTTTTTTTGAAAATTTAGTATTATCTTTGTCGGATTATCTAAAATAGATTATTTGAGAATTCTATATTATATTTGTTGAATTATCGAAAGTAGCTGATAGATGTTGATGAAAGGAAAAATAAATTTATTCAATTTGCGGAAGATAAGTTTTTTGTTGACTCCATTGACTCAAAGTATGCTGTTTCTTTATAAGAAGATGATATCTCCACGTTCGAGTCTGGATGCTCTGGGTCCATGTTCGCAACACCGACCTCCATCAAGTAAATCTGGAGCCTGCACGTCTCCTCTGCGAATGCCGACTTCATCATGCAGTATCGGAAGAACCACGTCGTCTCACCTTGTCTCCGTGTCATCATCAGCCAAATCATCGGGCGGTCAATCAAATCAACGCGTCTCATCTTGTCATCGTGATGCATCATTCTCTGCACAACTGAGTCAATCGCATGGTTGAAAGTAAACCAGGTCTCCACGGCATGCATTGCATGCAAACTATAAAGAGTCTTGGATCCCCTATCGCACTTGATATACATTCATCGTGAGTGGACCAATAAAAATCCGCCACGTCATAAAAAATTTAGGTGATTTTGAAGTTTAAAAAAATTTAAATTAGATGAAAGAAAATCATCTAAATTTTTAGATGATGTGTCTGTCATTGGTACGTTAAAGGTGAAGGTATAACTACTACCATAGGTGATCCGGACTCAACTATAAAGCATGTGATGTGGCAGTAGCAACGTAGCCCACTCCATTACCTTGCCTAGCTTTTTTCACCGCCCATGAATATTGAATCATTTCTGTCTGTCTGTCTCAGGCCTTATGGTGAGTATAGTTGCATGGGGTAGTGAAACTGAAGTGACGAGAGGAGTGACTCAAGTGTATTTTAATTGTATGGGTTAGACAAAAGTGGTCCACATGACCACACATCTAGTAATGTTATGGCCCCACCTTAAGTCAGTTGATTTTTTTTTATAAACTTTCCCTTTAGTTTTGATTTTAATAAATTTGGTTTGGATTCACTTTAAAAAAGCCCAATCCATTTAAGACTCTTGTTTGGCTAATTTTTGATGGAATTAAGGAAACCAACTTCTAATAGATTTCTTTGATGGGCTTACTTTATTTTAGTTGAATTTTTCAGAACATACTAATGAACTTCTTCCTGTGCCTCATTTCCATCGACGGTGAAGACATCTGCAGTGAAAGTGAGTGATGTACATTTTGTGGGAGTACAAGGGTCTACTACTGAGGATGTGCCCATCTACCTCGCATGTAGTCAAACTGTTGCCTGCACCGGCATTGTTCTCGACAAAGTTCAGCTAAAATCAGAGAAGAAGATGACCTCATACTGCCTCAATGTCCAAGGGAACGCCATTGATCCAGTGACACCAGAAGTCACATGCCTTGCCTAGTTATAAAATTGCAGTCCCAGCGGTGCTCTCTGGGAGATCTGATCCAGTGGATTTTCTGTACATGGTTAACTATGAGTACAATGACCATAATCAAGCTTTTAATAAAGTCTCTTATGAAGTTATATAACTTCTAGTGATTAATTGGGTTCTCTCCTTCATATTCTCTCTTCCTTTGATGTTTCAAAAGCTATGTTCATATGGGACTTTGTATATATGCACGTATGTTGAATTGCAACTTGGCTTAGCTAGGAATAACTGTGCATCTAAAAGAGAATGCTTGGCTTTTTTTAAGAAATAGAAAAGTGAAGGTGATTATTGCAAGAGCATGAATGACAGGATCATGACCAGCTTGATCTGATACTATTAAGACTTTCAAAGCTATAAATGCAGTGTATAAATTCACCATGAGATTCATCTGAGAAATGATCTCAATTTATACAACCTACTAATAATTCAAATTTAAACTAATCCTTATTTTAAGGAAAGGAACCATCCTTATATCTAACCAATTCTGTATCTCTTAACAAATCTGATGAGAAACTTAAACTGTAACAAAGTTTTTCCATCATATCATGATCCCAGCCGTTGACATTCTTATCATATAAAGTCCATAGATAGCATAGAGTAAGAATTCAATAGTCTACTTAACTTGATCTAGTCCTAAGTTGAGCTTGTCCTTCTTAGAATTCAGACATGGGGGAAATATCCTATTTGATCACATTTTCTCATTTTCTCTACATCCAAACATATGCCGAACAAAATGTAAAGAGGACTTTAAACTAGTGCAATATACATTTAACCTATAAGTTGTCAACTCCTTATTTGAGAAATACAAGTACACCCAGTTTAGATATCATCTAGGAGATTAAAACAGCTCAATACCTTTCTTGTTTATCAAAGGGCAGCTGCCTTACCAACTTTTCTTGATTCAATTGACCTTGGAACATACCTTCCTAATCTCTCCCTGTGTCCCTGTTTTCACACCAATGCTACTCATCTTGATCATTGATTTGGGGAACTCCAAATTGAATCTCAGGCCAAGCAGACCCCTTATAGTTCCTGCGTAGTTTTGGACGATGCTACTCGTTGCACTAACACCCCAAAGTCTCTGGTCTGATTCAAGAACTCCATTACCATCCCTTATATTCTTGAAGAAGCTTACGTCGAAATTGAACTGGCTATCTTTGTCTAGTGCCACCCGCTTTGACCCATCGCCATTGGGAGGGCAAAGTGCTTGGAGTTGCCCCAAGTAGACCTGATTTATGGTTGGATCCGCATTGCCGGTGGTCGTGAAGTTGTATAGGCGGTACCGGAAAAACTGGCAATTTGTTTGACCAATTGTATGTGCCCCTATGCTCACATAACAAGTAACCTCATTTAGAAAAGGTGATAACAATAGGGATAACCTGACCCAACCTATTAACCCAACCCAAAAACCTCTCGTGCTGTTATGGGTCAATCATGGATCGAAAGATCCAGGCCTGCTTTTAAACGGGTCAGACATGGATTGACCTTCTAAAGCCCACTGTATACATTTAATAAAGGTTGTCCAGCGCAGTTTTAAAAAAGCAGTATGGTGGTGGTTTTTGGTATGCCAATCATATGAATTTATAGGCCTTATTTTGGATGGGTCTACTGGAGTCAGTAATAGAGGTGGTCCCACATGTACTAGACCCAAAAAAATGAGAGAGAGAGAGAGAGAGAGAGAGAGTACCAACTAATGTGACTAGATCTTGATCATTCAAGCCTTTATCAGCAAACTTTTGCCTTTGAACAGTGATGGAATCAAGGGGAGATGGTAAGTTGGATGCTTCTGATGATAGAGAGATCCGACCATCTCTTCTTCCTGTTGGTATTGACCAACTTGGCCCATTGCTCTTGAAAACACATGAACTCACACTCAGAAAAAGCTTCAAGACAGAACAAAATCCATCTCTGTTTGATACTAATGTCCATAGCCCTATTCAAGGGTCAGCCCTAGCCAGGCCCATTCATCTTAGACCTTAAACTCTCGGCCCAACCCATTACAACTATAACTGAAACTGATTAAAAAATTGCTCTTGGATTGTTTATCCGAGCTTAAAAAGGCCCACAATAAAAGACGGCTTGCTAATTTCTTGGGCCGTAAAATCTGGCCCAATTAAAAAACTCAACCCAGCCAAGAAATGCAGTTTAATGAGTCAAGCCGAATACCTCTCTGACTCAGGTAGACATGTTTGACTCAGCTAACTCAGTGACTGACCACTCGAGTTAGTCATAATAAGTTCTTGAACTAAGCATTGGATACATATTTTTACGATCAATTCAGTAGGATCTGGGCTCCAACCTGACCCATTTACAGACCTAGGGACACTGAATGAGAAGAAATTGTGTGCTAGTGCATGTGCTTGTGTTTTGAAAGGTTAATGATTGATACCAAATCAACAGCATCGCGAGCAGCCACTGCTAATATATCAGCACATGAGACCACACCAGGGCACAGAGACTCCAGTTGAGTTTTTGCATCATCAATCACTTCAAAGCCTCTTAATCCGAGGTTTGGCAATGCAGTCCTCTCTGCAGATGACCCACTTATCAATACCGAGCCATCACAACCCTGCGGTGCAAAAGCATGCCAATCAGACACCTAATGAGTAGTTGCAATTGATAGAATTTAATACATGGATGGATGGATGGATAAGATGTATCTGATAAAGGAAGATACATTGATTGATGGGAGAAATAGTCCCATAGGAATAGCATACAGGTTTCAAACTTGCAAACCCTTCTATGGAGACCACTTGGATGCATCTGAATTATGGGGTGAGCTTAGAGTGAAATTGAAAGCTCTTAATGTGAATCACATCATGTTTGTTGTGATAAATTCGAAGGAAACTAATATTTGGATATATCAAGAAAATACTCTTCAAATTGAAATTAAAAAGCAAAAGTTGTATGACCAAAAACAGTAAAACGAAGTACCATGAAAGGAAGTATCATAGAAAATATTTAAAAGAAGAAGGCAAAGGAAAAGCACAGAGGTTTCGTTTCATAAATTATGCTAGTAACATCATATAGCTAGAACTGTTTAATGATCAAATGGTAAGGTCATGAGTGTTATTTTTTAATAAAGTCTTTTGTTCCTTCGATGATAAGGGGTTGCTCAGTTGGTTAGCAATCCCACATGTCACCCAACTACCCAGGGTTCCAACCTTGTGGGTTGCTCATTCCACTCGTGTCCTCTTCCAACTATCATTTTATGTGGTCATGCATGATAAATAGGGATGATTTTTCTCCTGCGAACGCATTGGTGCCATTTATCATGTGGGATCAGCTGAAATTCAGGAGGGGTCCCACGTTTGGTTATCATCCAGACACACAACTGTGCAGGAGTGCGTGACCAGGATAAATTTTCCCTGATAAATATAGTCTATATATAATATCATGATTTTGTCGCAATAAAAACAAAACTGACTATGTAAGTAATTTGTAATCATTTATTTAAATGGGATGGAAGTAAAATCTTATATATGATTGTAATCTTACATTTAAGGAATCCAAAGCTTAACAATTTTATAAGTTGAACAAAATTGCAATAATTTCATAACCAGAATTTCCCAGATAGATAGCTAGATCAAATAGATAAATGGATTTTCGGCTGATGAGACTCACCTGAACAAAACAGTCATGGAAATGTAGCCTTAACAAGCCAGGTGCAATGGTGGGATCCCTCTTGAATTGTGCTTCTACAGTAGACCTTACTATGACCTCAGCATTGGGACAGGTTGAAGAGTAAAAGCCTGTTTTCAGACCCCCTTGCCCATGTACTAACAGACCCATCAACAAAGTCCATATACCAAGAGACAAAATGAGGGCCATCTCCATTCCTAGTCCTTTTGCTACCTTGGTCTAATGGGAGCAATTGTCTTCTTACTTGGTATTTATAGTTGTTCCTTCGGATTTTATATCTGTTACTAGTATTTTATTCATTTGGCCTACCTCTTCCTGGTGCTAGTGGGTGCATTACAAACGTGTGGGGGCCTCTGGTGGTGAAGCTCTCTTTTTTCTTATGACTTTTAAATGTATGTTGTAGGTTGGAAGTGGATGTCACTGGGCTTATCTGATTATTCCATCTTAGCTTTATTCCATCCGCGTTAGATGTTTCTTTCTCCTTTTATTTTGTTGAACTCCTTTCACATTAGCTTTCGTATCACAGAATGAGCTTATCACCTCAGGTTGCATGCCACTAGCAACTGGGGTTCAACTAGGGTAGGTCACGTCGGGTATTGTCTTCATACAAGCCCAGCCCAAATTATACCTAAGTAGACCCAAATGTGAAATTGACCCAAATGAAATCCTATCTGACCCAAATTGAAAATTTCCTACTTAGCTCGGGTCAGATTGTGCAGCTAGCCTCTGGTTTGGTTTGCTTCTGATTAGGTAAAAGTCCATAAAATGTATATAATAGAGCATGGCATAATCGATCACTAGGATGACTTCATCTGTCGCACTGCATATCGGTGTCAATTTTCACTTGGGACCTAGTGAAATTCAAGGGACTCCTACCTTTGGTGAAAGTCCAGATGCACTCTCCCATAGGAGCGCATATTCATGGTTATCACTATGTCTATTTTGTGTGTGCGCGAGCGGGCGCGTAGATAAATAGGATACCAAGGTCAAGTTACGTTGCCAGAAGCCCAAACCTAAACAGGATCAATAGCCCCTACCCATATGGTTTCATAGTATCGGACCGAACACAGCCAGAAGGTGATCAAGGCCAACTCATACTTTAATTTCGGTTGGGCTGGATAATAATAGGTTCCATTTGGTTCAACCCAAGTTCTAACCATATCAAGATTTCCCTTAATTTATGACAAAGATAGCAAGTCATAACCATAGAAATTTTCCTATAGACAGCAACAAGGAATGATAGCCCGCTACATCCATACGTGTGACTCTTTATGGGTTTATAGGTGTGGCCTGGCCTAATAGGATTCAGATTAGTCTTAGAAAGCCATGTGAAAGCAATAACAAAAGATTGGATATATCTTTAACCAAAACCAAAAAAGTTGGGTGTATTGCTTTCAGGCTGCAAAGGCATTACAAATTGCAACCCCCACAAAGATTTGATTCGTGATTGAGAGTGGAGACTTGAAATATGAGTGCATGGATCAGGCATCTTAGTGTGACCTTCCAAAAATAATACATACATTAACGGTTAGAAGATCCAATCAACCATACAAACTGCAGCTGTTTTCAAACTTTTATCCTCAAACCTTCATGGACGGATTTGGATTTGAGTTAAATCCAAAAAAAAAAAAAATATATTGGAGGAATTTACCAGAAAAAAAAACACTTTAGATGGACAGTAGACCAAAAAGGTCACTTTAGGGGACCTCACACCAAATCAGCCTTCCCCTCCAAAATAGTTCCTTTTTTTTAATCCATTTTTGCAAGGGGTCAATATCGGCCCTGCACAGCCAAGCTAAACCATTTAGCTCGTCTTCTTCCTCCTCTCTCTCCAAAACCCAATCCAAATAGGAAGACTCAAATGTAGTTCCGCACCAGACCAAGATCAATTAACTGATTTCTATGCCTGCAACCAAAACCTTGAGCGACTCTTACGGGATGGCAATTGGAAATTTCAAAGAAAGCATTTTGGAATGTGACTGTGGAAATCTCTTTGGAATGTGATTTTGGGATGCCTTCAACCAAAATCTTGAGGGACCCTTGATTTTATGAGATGTGACGATTGTTTTGAGGCTTCAGTGAAATTTCCACTGTCACATCCCAAAATCAAATTCCAAAATGCCTTCATCGAAATTTCCAATTGCCTTGCACTAGAGTCTCTCAATATTTTAGTTGAAGGCATGGAGATTAGTTCATTGATCTGATCATCCAGTGTGGTGTAGAACTACATTTGGGTCTGACCCTTTGAGTTGAGTTTGGAGAAGAGAGGAGGAAGAAGACGAGCAAAACTGCTCTGCGCATGGTCGATATTAACCCTTACCTGTTTAGGGAAGGGTTGATATCGACCTCAAAAAAAAAGGGTTAAAAAATAGAATTTTTTGGATGGGAAAGCCGATTTGGGGAGTTTTTTCTGATAAATTCCTAAAAAAGAAAAAAAAGAAAAGAAAAAAAAACTCCCATAGTTTCAATTAAACTTTAAGGCAATTAAATTGAGAGCTAGGATAACTTTATGATCCGAGTGAGCCCTAGGAGCTGCGTCACCAACTATAACACATGATAAACCCCAATGAAACAAATTGTGTTCTTAAATCAATGTGATCTATCCATTAGTTAAGTGCCAACTCATCGGAGATATGTTATGCTCAAACTTTCAACAATGACCAAAAAAGAAAAAAGCCTCAAGAGATGGGGCTGTTAAGTAACCATAGAAAATACACATGGGAAAGGCATACAAGCATACATTAGTGGAATGTTGATCAGGCAATGCACCGTTTAAAGATTTCGAATATGTAATTCCACATATATCTCAGGTGGTAAACAAATCCAACTTCAGAAAGCAGAACAGATTATAGATTGTTAGTGCCTTTGCTTAGATTGCTTCAGGAACCTTCTTCTCCAACATTTGGTGGCCTGGCCACCATGTGTTTCATTGACCTGGTTTCCTTCCAAAAATATAACACAGGTTAATGGAACCAGAAGAATACCATGTGTATTAAAAATACAGGTAGCGACAATGGGATCGGTTGGCAGCGACAATTGCTAAATGGTTGAAAATGACAACCAAAACCTAACCATAAAAGAATCAGCCTAAACCATGAAATAGCATGTTGAGTTTGCGTAGTTTTAACGGGTTAAAAGTTCTATTAGCTTATTTGATTTGGTTCTGGGTTGCGTTGGGGTGGTTGGTTGGATCACTAATCTGGCACATCCAAATCAAGTTCAAGTTTTTAACCTGAACTCAACCCCGACGTAAAAAAGAAAAAAGGGTCAACCCAAGCTCCCAAGCACTAAATTACCAGGTCAAGTTCAGGCTAGCAGGTCAGATCAGTTCAAAAATTGCCCCTTGGAGTTGGACAGAATGTGTTCTGGTGTTACTTTCATTGTACGCTGTGTAACGCCTCAATTCAGAATACCGAGAAAACTGTCAAGGTACCCGAATTTGGGGCGCTACTTCCAGCAAAAATCCGGAACTTCCAAGATCGTAGGTCCGCAGTGAGGTCCAATTTAAAACTTTTTGACCGATATATAATCAATGGTTAAAATTTGCGGAAGTGTAAAGAGTAAAGTGGAAGCATAAGGTATCATAGAGTTATATCAAGTGTAGCAGGGCTGAAGTCCAGCGTAAATCTCAAAGTATAGTTAAGAACGTATTTATAAACATATCAGTCTAACTCCCTGCTCACCACATAAGAAAACACTCAAACCCAAATGAGATAATCACTCAATCCCTCGGTACGGGCGCTCCATCCTCCAGCTCGACCCCCTGGTCTGCTGGTCCCTATACATAGTCTCTAGCTATGGGTGCCTCGACGAGCGCGACGTCCTCATAATCGGGGTCATCACCTAAGCACCAAGAATGGGTCAGATCCAAGGATATGGCAAGTTACAGTATACAAATAACATAGGATGTATGCATCAAAGGAATAGAGACAGTAATAAGATCAATAAGAATATTCAATGTACAAATGCTAGGCAATTGAGCAAGATAAATATTTAGAATCAGGGAAATGAGATAAGCCAATCTATCTACACAACATGGCACATTCACACAAGTTGGATACCGCGGCCCTCCCATACCTAACACAGTCGCGGTGGGGAAATCTCACCAGTACTGGGGATAACTAACCCCGCAAAACACTCATCAATCTCAAACACTCATCAATCAAAAGACAGGACCCGGTATCACACCGTCCGTCTAAAACACAGCTCATCATGATAGCCTACTCAACACTCATAAATAGCTCATATTAGTGATGATCAGTCAACAGGCTGAGCTTAGAACAACTGAGTGAATGTTCGTGCCGACTCAGGAAACTAAGGTACATGTCTGTGTCTGTCTAGGCTTGCCTTACGCGAGCAAGGTTCTATCAAATCCCTAAGAGGTCCAAGTACCAATTAAATACTAAGGAACATAATCCAAGTCCAATCATTGGGTCCACAACAAGGCCCACCAAGCCATGGCCTTAGTCTAAATAATCTAGGAGAGATCACCAATCTCAATCCATCATTAAACAATCCATACTCATCCAAGATGAGTTACAAGTCTAATCACAACCACCTCTCCATCCTAGGGTTCACACATACAACTTTGGCCGTATGAGGGCCCGCCTAGACACAGACACGGGTCAAATTCCTCCAAACTACATCACCAGGTCACCTCTAGGAAGTCTTAGGTTCAGGTCCTTCATTTTCCACTTACAATAATAGGTTTATAACAAGAACAAGGAAATGAGAGAAGTATAATGTATAATAACATCCAAGCAGTAGAATCAAATAGAATAAAGCAAGGGTCCAACCTAAGTAATGGTCCACTCTCAGGTTCAGGGCCTCATCAGATAATTGGATCCCTAACTGCAGTCTCAGATGCCAAATATGTTATATTTGGTGCTGCTAAAGTTACGGGCATCTTTAACTATGTTTAAGGGTCGAATCACTGACAATTTCAATCCCTAAACTCTATTTGGTGGTCCCCACGAGGCAAGGTCTAGCCACACCATTGACTCGTGCTTAGCACATTGATAGAAGTTCATTTGGATGGTCAATGGGCCCCACAATCGATCAATTATAAATAAAGGCTAAACTCACAACTTAGTGTTCACAGTGTGGCAGGTCGACCTGGCAAAGGTCGGGTCGATCTGCGCCACAGGAATCAAGGTTGGGACTTGGCTTGGGTTCCGGAATTTCCAGTGTACCCGGTCGACTAGGTGGCCAGCCGGTCGACCTAGTACACAGGTCTACCTGAATCAACAGATTCCAGGCCAAATTTCAACTTCTGCGGTTTTTAGTGTGTCCAGTCGACCGCGCATACCGAACTCTGGGTTGAGGGAAAATCCAGGTCATACACAAAAATCCCAATTGGGTTTATTAAAAACTAAAGGGCTTATTCTAATTTTAAAATCTAATGTAATTTTCAAAAATTTAAATCTTAAGGGTCCAAACTCAATTTAGGTTTATTAAAGACTAAGGGGTCTTTTATTTCTAATTTCTAAAATTAATGGGGTCAAGAAATATTATAAAAGTAGCATGTCAAATTATTCTAATTGGGTTCCTTAAAAACTATGGGGCTTATTTCTAATTTTTGAAACAAATGGGTAAGGTATTAAATATTAAAAATCATTGTTATGTCACCACATCACTCACCCCTCTTCTTTCTCTACTCTCTTATTCCCATGCAACTTCAAACCACCATACTACCCATTATTCCACATTTCTATCACATGGGGTGTCCACAATTTCTCCTACTCTCACAAGCCACTAAACCACTCACCCACCTTTTCTTTTTCTCACTTATCCACACGTCAGTACCTCATCTCCTTCTTCACTCAACAACACACAATGTTTCTGCAACATAACATTCTAACAGTGAACAGCGTCTCTCATTTGGAATATTGTGTTTCACAAAATCGTGGGCCCCACTGACCCAAGCCCAGATCAGACCTCACCATTAAGGTCGCCCAGGGCTATAGGACCAGATAACCGGCCCAGATCAAAGTTGGTGACCCACCTGGGACCCACAGTTTAAAAGAAAAAAAAAAAACGAAATCCCTCTTTCCTTATAATCATTACCGCCATGCCATCTTTGAGGCTTTGGATGGTGGACCAAATGGGGTCCACCTCACATGGGTTCACATTCCTAACGTCACCCCACCATTTCCGGCCCGATGGACGGACCGGATCGGCGATCAGATCAACCAGTGGGTCCCACAATCATGTGCTGCAAAACTGATTTTTTTTCCATAAACATATCCTCTGTTGATCAAGCTAATGGATAGTGGGCCAGGGGTGTCCACTCCCTATGGGACCAGCCCCTTTAGGTTCGCCCGTGGGTCATCTATCAGATCCACGGATCAGATCGATCATCGGGTGTCCCACCTGGATCCTGATATTAACGCAAGGATATTGGAACCTCCCTGTTTCCATAACCGGAATTGTTACAAGTTACCCCTTTTCATCTGAATTCTGTCCAAATCATTTCCATTCACCTCCATTCATCAAATAAACAAATAAAATCATAAAAACACTTCAATGCCAGACCATCCATCAATTCATCCAGACCATTGATCTTCCAAATGAGATAAACCCATCCATTAATGGCCAAAAACCATAAAAATAAGCTCAAAGGTAGATCTACTCACTTTTAGCATAATTGAAATGGAAATATAGAATCAATAATAAAAATCATGCATTCTATGCTAGGTGAGTATATTGCACTTGCCTCAAATCCGGATTTGCAAGAGAAAATAGTAAGAAGACCCAATTCAAGCTATCCAAACCAATCCAATCTGCCAAGCCTAGTACCCATTTTACAAGAGAACCAAAGATTAGAAAAGAAACCTAGGGATAGAGAAAACCCTAGAAACCATTTGAAAATTGGCTAAGGAATGAGCCTTACCCTGATTGGTAGAAGAGAAAGAAATTGATAAGAGAGGTAGAATATGGCCTCCTTGTAATTAGGGTTTTGGACTTAGGGTTTTAGCTAGGGTTTTTTGAAATGAGAGGTAAATTAGGGATAAATGAGAGTGAATTTAGGGTTCATTTCCCAATGCTATAGTTTAGATTATATAGTCAAGGGTTTTTTAGATAATTACCAAAAGGGCCTTTTTGATTGCATAAGAATGTGAATAAGGACATGGGCATTTAGGTCATTTGCTGGAAATTCTAGAATGTTCTCAAGTGTGGAAAACCCCCTTTATAAAAACGTATTTACTAGCAAGGGCCTCAACACCTAAAACCCTACCAAAAATTATAAAAAGACACTCTATAGATCTATAAAATACACAATAGGCCTAAATCCTATAAAAGAGACTAAAACTTAGGAAAATATTTATATACCCTTACTAACCCCTATTAATTAGTACAATTATGCTATATTATCATAATTAATAGTATTCAAATTCAAAATGAGGGCCCACCAAAAGTGGGGCCTCACATCTCTTTCTCCTTTAAGAGATTTGGTCCCCAAATGTAAAAACAAAGTAAGAACATACCTTAGGTAAAAGATGTGGGTAGTCCTTCATCACTTGGTCGCGTAACTCCCACGTAGCCTCTTCCGGAGTATGGTGCTCCCATTGAACCTTCACCCAATGAATGGTTCGGGTCCGGAGTACCTGCACCTTGGTGTCGATGACAGCGACTGGTCTGGCGATGTATGTAGTGTCTGGCTGAATATCGAGTGGCTGATGATGAAGAATATGAGTAGGGTCTTTCACGTACTTCTTCAGCATAGAGACATGGAAGACATCATGAACTTCTGACAATTCTGGCGGTAGCTGAAGCTTGTAAGCAACATCTCCGATCCTGGACTTGATCTCAAATGGCCCAACGTATCTCCGTGCTAGCTTACCTTTTCGCCAAACCTAAGGGTACCTCTGGCTGGGGAAACCTTTAAGAACACCTTGTCTCCCTTCTGGAACTCGAGAGGTCTGCGCCGATTGTTTGCATAGCTCTTCTGGCGACTACGACTGATCTTCAAATTCTCTACTATCTGCCTGATCTTCTCGCTGGTGTCGCTGACTAAGGATGGTCCATGGAAACTCCTGACACCAACTTCTTCCCAACAAACTGGGGTCTTGCATCTCCTGCCGTACAAAGCCTCAAAAGGTGCCATCTTGATGCTCGAATGGTAGCTGTTATTGTAGGCAAACTCGCAAAGTGGTAGACAGTCTTCCTAGTTCTCTTTGTAATCCAAGACACAAGCCCTCAACATGTCATCTAATGTCTGGTTGGTGCACTCAGTCTGTCCGTCTGTCTGTGGATGGTAGGCAGTACTGGAGCTCAACTTGGTGCCCAAAGCCTGCTGTAGGCTCTCCCAGAAGTGAGAAGTGAAACGTGGGTCTCTGTCTGACATGAGCGATGTTGGAACTCCGTGTAAAGAGACGATCTTGTCCACGTACATCTTAGCTAGGACGTTGAGTCCTGCTCTCATCGAAACTATCAAGAAATGAGTTGACTTAGTCAGTCGGTCTACGATAACCCATATGCCATCATGGCGTCTCTTGGTAACTGGAAGTCCTGCGATGAAGTCCATGGTAATGTATTCCCACTTCCACTTGGGTATATCGAGCTGATGTAGTAGCCATGGCGGCTTCTGGTGTTTGGCCTTGATCTGCTGGCACGTCAACCATCTAGAGACATAGCCTGTGATCTCTTTCTTCATGTTGTTTAACCAGTAGTAGCTCCTCAGGTTCTGGTACATCTTGGTGCTGCCTGGGTGAATCGAATATCTGCTGTGATGCGCATCTGCTAGGATCTCGTCCTTCAGCTCTTGAATATCTGGCATGCACAATCTGTCCTGATAGTAGAGCACTCCACCAATCAATCTGAACTCTGGCCTCTGATCGATCTGCTCGATCACTCTGACAAGCTTGGGATCGTTGCGTTGACTGTCCATGACCTTTCCAAGCAACTCTGGTTCCCATGCGGACATGGTAGCAAGCATAACTCTGTCGCTGAGCTGTTGAAACTGGACATCAAAGTCCCTGAAGACATCGATCCACACGCCCTCTGCTGCTAGAAAGCTGACGAGGGCGGTCTTCCTGCTCAAAGTGTCTGCCACGACGTTCGCCTTACCCGGATGGTATTTGATAGGGAAATCGTAATCCTTGATGTACTCCCTCCATTGCCTCTGTCGGTTGTTAAGGTCATTTTGGGTGAGCAGGTACTGCAAGCTGCGGTGGTCCGAATGTACTTCGAACTTCTCCCCTTAGAGATAGTGCCGCCACATCTTCAACGTAAAAATGACCACTGCTAGCTCCAAGTTGTGTGTAGCATACTTCTTCTCGTGCTCTTTCAGTTGGCGTGATCCATAGGCGATGACTTTCCCTTCCTGCATTAGAACACATCCTAGGCTTGTCCCTGAAGCATCGGTGAAGACAACGAATCCACCACTCCCGGAAGGTAAAGACAAGATCGGTGCTATCGTCAGTCTCTCTTTCAGCTCTTAGAAGATGTCTTCGCAAGCATCTGACCATACGAACGGTACATCCTTCCTCGTCAGTTTGGTTAAAGGCGCTGAAATTGTAGAAAAGTTCTTGACAAATCTGCGGTAGTAGCCTGCTAAACCAAGAAAACTTCGAATCTCCGCGACATTCTTTGGTCTCTCCCAGTTCACCACTACTTCAATCTTTGTTGGATCCACTGCTAGTCCATCCTTGAAGATGATATGTCCGAGGAAGACCACTTGCTCTAACCAAAACTTGCACTTGCTAAGCTTCGCCTACAACTGGTTGTCCCGTAACAACTGTAGAGACGTCCTCAAATGTTGCTTGTGCTCTTCTTTGGACTTGGAATAGACCAACACATCGTCGATGAACACAACTGTGAAACGGTCGAGGTACGGAGCGAAGATCTTGTTCATCAAGGACATGAACACTGCTAGCGCATTCGTCAATCCGAACGGCATCACCAAGAACTCGTAGTGCCCATAGCGTGTACGGAACGCTGTCTTCTGCACATGCTGCTCTGTGACTCGCTGCTGATGGTATCCCGATCTCAAATCTATCTTCGAAAAATATTGAGTACCCTAAAGCTGGTCGAATAGCTCGTCGATCCGTGGAAGAGGATACTTGTTCCTCACTGTTGCCTGGTTCAGCTGCCGGTAGTCGATGCACATCCTCATCGATCCATCTTTCTTCTTCACGAAAAGCACCGGTGCGCGCCACGGCAATGTACTCGGTCTGATGAAGCCTTTGGCTAGCAACTCCTCCAACTAGGTCTTTAACTCTCGTAACTCTGCTGGAGCCATGCGATAAGGAGCCTTTGAAATTGGTGCGGTGCCTGGTGCAAGCTCGATGGTGAAGTCTATCTCTCTGACTGGAGGCAATCCTGGGATCTCGTCGGGAAACACATCGGGGAACTCGCAGACAACCGGGATCTCCTCTACTCCTTTGGTTGGCTTGTCCTCTGAGATGAACGCGATGTAGCCTTCGCAACCTGCCTTCATCAATCTCTCAGCCTTCAGTGCCGAAATCATTCGGGTGCTGGGTGGTCTCCTCTCGCCTACGACCTCAATCGTGTCGTCTAATCCGTTAATGGAGAGTCTAACTGTCTTC
Source organism: Umbellularia californica (assembly GCA_028538565.1). Taxonomy (NCBI): domain Eukaryota; kingdom Viridiplantae; phylum Streptophyta; class Magnoliopsida; order Laurales; family Lauraceae; genus Umbellularia; species Umbellularia californica. The sequence continues at coordinate 45,612,978 of JAPQWN010000004.1, forward strand.
TCGAAGCAGTCCATCACCGCTCGGTATTTGGCTAACCAATCCATCCCCAAGATAATGTCGAAGTCATGCATGGGTAGTACGATCAAATCTGCAAACAAAGTGCACTCCCCAATCTGCACTCTACACTTGGGGTGGTAAGTCTGACACACTACGCTCCTACCCACGGGTGTAGACACAACTAACGTACAAGGCATCTCCTCTCCTACCCCACCAAGGACTAAAGCAAAAGTTGGCGACACATACGAACGTGTCGCTCCTGGATTAGACAATACTCTAGCAAGATGATCACTAATAGAAAGAGTACCTTCCACTGCGTTGCCTGTAGCCTCGGCGTCCTCGTGCGTGAGTGCGAAAGCTTGACCAGCAGCCTGGGGTCTCTACTGCTGCCGCTGCTGGCCATGGTGTCTCTGATAACGTCCTCGATGGTGCTGCTGCCCTCGGGGCTGTTGAGGTGCGCGTGCCTGCTGCTGTGCACGGTATTGCGGCTGAGGTGCGCGTGCCTGCTGCTGTGCACGGTACTGTGACTGAGGTGCTAATGCAACATGACGTGCTGGTTGAACCGCTGGGGTTGGAGCTCCCGGAGGTGCTGGAAGCTGAAGCATCGGGGGCTGTTGCTCACGGAATTGGCAGTGCCTAGATATGTGCCCCTGCTCACCTCAGTCGAAGCATACTCTAGGCCTGCGATATTGCTACTGCTGATGATGATACTGCCCCCTTTGGCCTGCTGGCCTCTGCCTCCGGAACGACTGCTATTGTAGGATCATGGACTGCGGCCTGATTGGGGCGGTCCGAAACCATTTCTGCTGATGAGTGGCCTCCAACCGCTGAAGACGCTCCTCTGCCCAGTAAGCTCTCCTTAAGGCATCTTCATAGGTAGGTAGCTCGATACAAGACATACCCAACTGGATCTCCTCCCTCAGTCCGTCGAGAAACCGTCGGATCCTCATGGCCTCGGAAGTAAGCAGTGCCTATGCGAAGCGGGACAACTGGGTGAAACGGAGCTCATACTAATAAACAGTCATACTGCCCTGGACAAGAGTCTGGAACTCCTTGAGCTTACGCTCCCTAACATGAGCTGGAATAAACTTCTTGAGGAAATTTGTCTTGAAGGCAGTCCAAGCCACCTCATCTCCTATCGCCTCGTAAGGTCGCTGCATGATCCTCCACCAATCCTCTGCCATGCCACGAAACATATATGCTGCCAACTGCACCCTCTGGCGTCCAGAGCACTCGAAGACCCTAAAGATCTTCTCCATACGAACAATCCAGTCGTCTGCAACCATAGGGTCCTCCGTGCCAGTAAACTCTGGCGGTCCCCTTTTGAGGAACTTCTCGAATATGACGTTCGGGTCTGCCTCCCGAATAGGTACCTCCACAGGAGCCAAATGGGCCACTCTCTCTACCTCCTCTAGGACCTGCGCCTGAAACTGTGCAAAGTCCTTCACCTGCTGCTGATGTGTAGCAGCCTGGGCCTCTTGCAAGACAAGGAAGGCCTGTAGAAACCTCTCAAAGCGGTGCTCGTGGTCGGACTGATGGCCGACTGCTAGTGCTCCGGGTGGTGTCTCGCCTCTCGACATCTATCAAGAGAAGGAAATCGTGTTAATTCGAATCCAACACCTAGGACTACACTGATTCTACCCCAATACATCGTTCTTACACGTATCTGTTGACACAAAAAAGGTCAATATGTCTCCTCAACATCAAAAAGCCTCCTGAAGCTAAATCCTGCTAAAATAGGCAAGGCTACTTCAAGCATCAGATTTTGTCAGAATCAGACAGAAACTGAGAGATCCTTCAAGACAGCTAAAAGGGGGGTACACCTGAGGTTTCGGGCCATTCCGACAGCGTTTGGCCCAACTTCACTGCTCCGACAGCTAAACAAGCGCTCCCTGCGGCGACATCATCAAAGACACCAAAACTTTGATTAAAGCCTACGGATGACTCCAGAATGTCTCCAAAGGGCTCCATGCCAAATTTCAAGTCAAACCGACAACGTTTGACCCTCCATCAATGCTCGAGTAGTAAAATCAAGCCTCCCGGCGGCGGCAACCACCGAAGCCATCACTCATCAAACAAAATAGATGAGTGGCTTCAACATGCTTCCAAAAGGCTGCACGTCAAATTTCAGTTCATTCCGACAACGTTTGACCAGGTTTTGATGCTCCGAGAGAAAATCAAGCCTACCGGTGGCGGAGCAACCCGGGACCATGACATCCAAAACGGAGCCCATGGAACGTCTCAAAATGACTCCAATAGGCTCCCCGTCAATTTTCAGGTCAATCGGACATCATTTGACTACATATCAAAGCTCGGCATTTTCCCCGAAGCAAAATCAAGTGAAGCATCAATGGGACCCCAAACGGCTTCAAAACTCAAATAAAAGCCCATGGTTGGTCCTATCCACTGCTCAAGAAGCTTCACCTCAATTTTCAGGTCATTCCGACATCGTTCGACCTAGTTTCGACGCTTGACGGAAAATCGGCTACAAAGTCTTCGACTTTCCCGAAAAATAGGAAACTTTGTGCTCCGATTTCGCGAGGGTTCTCGTCAAGATTTCTTCAAGAAAATCAAGTCAATAATTGAGGAAAAATGTCAAGAAAAATACAGAAGAAAAAAGGGACGAAAAAGACGAAAAAACGGCCGAAAACGACGCTCGGCGACCAAACGGGCCGAAGCCCCATGGTCGCCCGGCGACCCTGGAAATCCGGGTCGCCGGATTTTGCGCCGAAGTGTCCGTTTTCGATTCTTTTCGCGTTTCGGGTGTTCTGGCCTCTGTGATTTTCTGAAAATCCAATGTTTAATGCTTCAAAACCATTGATCTTCGTCGACATCTCGGATCCGCCATCAAAAGCATGAAATCATCGCTGATCGCCTCAAGATCGCCAACCGGCTGACCAAGAAAGTGCACTTTTTGTCCGACCGATCGTGAAATCGACAAGACAGATGTCACCGGCCCACCAACATCAACTAATGTCTGAAATTACATCACAATCCGACATCAAACAATGTGTGGATCCACCTGTGATGATCGCAAGAAGAATCTCAAAAGGCACAGTGCGGCCCGCGACTCTTCACATGCCTTGGCAACCACTTAATGTCGTTAATTGACCCATTAAAGCAGTCATTAACTCATTATTTTGGACGGCCCAATCAGAACCAAGCATTTGGGAGTTACAAATCCAAGCAATCATGGCATTAAACCCATGAAACTCCCATCATCATGAAGCATAAAGGTGATTAAATGCCCACTACCTTCATCGACCAATCACAAGCCTTGAAAAAGGAGTTACAAAATCAATTTGTAACTCCTCATCAATTCCTTCATCAAGGCCATCAATGCCAATGGACACCTCATGGCTACCAAAAGCCTATAAAAGGAGGTCCATTCCAAGAAGAAAAAAAGAAGAGAAAGAGATCCTAAGTGTAAGCTCTGAAAAACCAGAAAATCCAAGAGAGAGACGAAGTCCTGCTACTTTGCTCCCGGAAGCACCACAAGGTGATCAACGTCCCTTGGGGGGCCACCCCCCCCAAGGTCACCTCCTTCTCCAACATGGCCTAAAAGCGGCTTTTCAGCCCGTTTACTTGGTTTTTCATTGGATAGAGGACCTTCTCTTGGTCCTTGTCCTTTAAAAAACTGAGGTTAGGAGCCAAGCCAAAGAATCAAAGCATCACATGTTCTCATTTGAAAGACGATGGCGAAGCCCATATATTACTTGCGACCGTCGATCTCAACGTGTCCCCACAATCTCCTGAGAAGTCAGATCCCTTTTCTTCCTTTTCTGTTGTAGTTTGTATTTCTTAAAGAGACAAAAAGAAATCACAATTCTTGTCTTTCATATTTGATGAGTTTTGTAAAAACGCCTTTCACAGCAAAATCGCCTTTCACGGCAAACAAACAAAAACGCCTCTTACGGCATTCTAAAAACTTGTCTCTTTTCTTAATATTTATACAATTTGAAAAGTTAGAAAAAAGGATTGATTTCCTTTCCACTTGCGAAGGTGAATCTCCGGATCATCACTATTCCAAATTCCAAGTAGAAAGTAAATCTGGCATACCCGTACAAAAATGTTGATGGCCGAGATCTTCCCTCCTTCGCCGAGACCCAGGTCAGCCCCCGGGGTGCGGAGGGAGAGGACGGAAGATTCCTTTCGGGTCCATCAAGTTGGCACACCCGGTGGGACACGTTGACTTGAGAACGTGATGCTTTGATCACTTGGCTCCTTTCTAGTTGGTGGCCTATGTTGCATTATGCATCTAAAAAACATGAGATGGGATTTCAATTGTTCTTTCTCACTTAAAAAAAAAAAAAACAAATCTGATCTCTTTTTTTTTAAAAACTCAACTTTGAGAAATTTTGATCCTTCCCTCCTCGAACTTGATAGCTCACAGAAATGTTCGCAGCTATCGTTCATATCAGGGATTGGGCCATCTTTTCTCTTTGATGAGTCCAATTGAGATTTTTTTAAAAAAAAAAAAAACACCTTCGTTTCAAACTCTTTAAAAAAAAAAATGGTCTCTCTTTCTCGAGATTCAACTTTGAGAAATTTTGATCCTCTCCTCCTTGAACTCGATAGCTCACAGAAATGTTTGTAGCTATCGTTCATATCGGGGATTGGGCCATCTTTTCTCTTTGATGAGTCCAAACTGGGATTTCAAAAAAAAAATTATAATTTCAAAAAAAAATTTAGTTTTCTCTCTTTTGCATTCAAAGTTGAGAAACCTTGGTTCCTTCCTTTTCGGATTTAGTGCTCGCAGAAATGTCGAGCCTTTGTTCGGATTGGAACACCATTCGCTCTCTTTGATGAGTTCAAAAAAAACCCTTTAAAAAAATAGAGTAAAAAAAAAACAAACACTAAGGTTCCACCAATTGCGTTCTTTGACGAAAGTGGATGTAAGAAAAGCCTTGTCCAGAGTGTGGAGACAACTAGACTGTTCGAGGCAAGGGTCCTCCAAACGGGTTCATTAAGTAATCCTACCCTTACCTGGGGGCTGATCTATCTACTAAGGTTTCGTAAGATCGAATTGGAAATCTATGTGCACCTTTCAAAAAAAATTCTCTAAAAAAAAATCCTTTTTTAAAAAAAAAAAATAAAGAAAAAAAGAAAAACTTCTGTCACTTTGAATTCAGAGTTGAGAAATCTTGGTTCTTTCCCTTTCGGATTTAGCGCTCGCAGAAATGTTGAGCCTTGTTCGGAACGGAACACCATTTGCTCTCTTCGATGAATTCAATCTTAACCTTTCAAAAAAAAACTTCCGTCATTATTGGATTCACATCCGAGAAATTATGGTTCCTTCCCTTCTGAATTTAGCGCTCGCAGAAATGTTGAGCCTTTGTTCGGATTGGAATACCATTTGCTCTCCTTTATGAATCCAAATTTGACCTTTCAAAAAATCCCATCTCGTGTCCTTCCCAAGGATGCGATTTGCAACATTTGTGCCTAGCGGTGCGAGTACGCCCTTTCGGGTCTACTGTATTCGCGACCGACACATTTGTATCTCCAACCTTATATCATTTTACCTCGAGTGAGCCTTGCTTCTCGGTAATTTGAATTAAGGTCTACAATTGCTTCTAGCAGTCACTGGAACGCTCACTCTGAGCCTACCATACTTGCATTTTAGAACAATTGTATCCTCTATGGCTTTTTGCCTTCTTCATCGTCCTTGGGTTGGGCCATGTCCCCTCAAGTGATTTGAAAAGACAAAACCATAGTTGTTCTCCATTTACGATCACCATATTCTTGTGATTACTAATGAATTTGGTCTTGTTTCAGAAGTTTTCCAAAACTAACAATGGCAGCTTCATTGACCATCACTTTCGATGAGAACAAGTACCAGCTTATGCTGCAAGATAAGCAAAACAAGCATAAGCGCCCTACCAGTTGCCGAAGCGTCATCTCCCTCGACAACTCTCCAAACACCGGGTCAACTTCAACTCCCCGGACCATCGTCTTCGGATCGCTGGGACCATTCCCACTTCCCGCAGAAGACACTGTACTTGCCAAGAAGCAGAAAACCGCCCCGCAACGTGTCACTAAAATGGTACCAAGGGCGAACACCAAGAAGCTTGAAGCCCGTGGCGTTCCCACGAAGCCTCAACCCACAAGAAACCAGGTTTACCCCAAAACTTAGTCCCCGAGATCTTCGCCAAAGCAACGGAGGTCCCGAACATCTGCAAAGCCAACATACCTGGCCCCTCTCAAGGAGAATCAGTTCTACCCTCTCTCTTACATGAAAGAGGAGAAACCTACCCTCCACTCAAAAAATAAACAAAATCATCATGAGCCGGCTTGCTCCTACAAGCCCAAAATCAAATCCTGCATTGTTAGGCCTACACAAAAACATGCTGAAGCCTGCAATCCCGCGAGTCGACCCTTCATCTCAACAGGGGCCGAGCTCGCAAAATTCAAATCTTCACTACGACAGACGAAGGACCGCGTCCAGATTCTGTCCTTGCCAAACTTCAAAGAAGACAAACTCGGCTGCTGTGCACGGGGGACTACATCCTTCATTGCCAGAGCCCAGCCAGAGCTGACTGAAGCTCAAATTGCTTGTCGTATGCGTCGCTGCACTGCATATCGACAAAAGAGACTCGAGAAACAAAGAACCCAGCGTTCTACTCTCCACGTCTCAAACAAATGGGTAGAAAAAGAAAGACCCGACCAATTCGTTGTTGTTCATATGGTTGGCAAAATCAGAAAACGCCAGAAGTCAGCAACCAAAATCAGTGTTAGACGTCCAGTGACTAGCAGCGTCTCTCGGACACGAACACATCTGGAGGAATCTTCCACTCCTCCGAGCCAAGGACATTGGAGTAACCACTCCTCAGATTCTTCATCCAGAAGAATGAGCCCCAGCTCAGTCACCAGGACGATTTCTTCGTTCGAATCCCGAGGGATGAACGTCTTGGCTACAAGTTCTGAGCAGCCTCCACCGCATGATGACGTAACTGCACGCATCCAGCAATTGGAGCAAGGACAACAGAGAATTGAGACTCTGATGGAAAATTTGATTCTCACTCTACAACGTCCACCATCTAATAATGAAACCCCTCAGAATCATGAAGATGACAAGGGCAATGCAGAAAACAATGAGTCTCGCGCCCTTACCAGAAAGGACGTGGACGATATCCTCGCAAAAGCAAAAGAAGAGGATACATTGAAGGAACATGGGATCAAGCCACCCTACCCTCTATGGATGGACTCGGTTCCGTTCCCTACAAAATTCAAACAACCTACTCTCTAGACATATACTGGGAAAGGTTCAGCCAGACAGCATGTCATCCACTTCAAGATCCTGACAGGAGCTATTGCGGATCAAGATGCCCTCAAGATTCGCCTCTTCGCAAGTACCCTAAAAGGTACAGCCTTTGATTGGTACTCCACTCTGCCGGAGAACTCCATCCAGAACTGGGCTATGCTGGAGACACGCTTCCTGACCCACTTCCAAGGTGAGGATCATCCTGTTACTATGGCTCAACTCTGCAGCCTAAAACAGGGAGAGAATGAGTCAACATACGACTTCATTCACAAATGGAAGGCAATGGCGTACAAATGCTCAGATGTGCTGCCACAAGCGTCGCTAGTCGACATTTGCCGTAATAATATGAGAGCAAAAATCCGCTCCATGATTATCGGCAACAAATCAAAGAACCTGGGGGAACTCCTCGAAGCTTCCATGGAAGCTGAAATGGTGATCAAAGACCTCAGCAGTCAGAAATCATCAAAGAAAGAGCCGCCTGCTGTTACAACCTCAAAACCAAAGAAAAAAGAGGTTCTCAATGTGCAGACTAAGTGAGCTCCTCAGCAGCCAAAGAAACCTGAAAACAAAACTGCAGGTAAAAGGCCTGAACTCTCTGATGCCTTCAAAGAACGTGTAGAAAAGAAATATCCATTCGATGAAGATGTTGAAGAAATCTTTGAGGCTCTCCTAGCAAATGGCAAACTTATTTTGCCAGAGCCCAAAAGACCGGGAGATGTTGGCAAAACCAATGATCCCCGATACTGTCCATACCATCAGATGATCTCACATCCTCTCAATCAATGCTTCGTTGTGAGAGAAAAGATCAATGAGATGTGGAAAAACAGAGTCATAACCTTTGATAAAAACTATGGCCCCGCCTTTGTCAACATGGTGTCATGTCGGCAAACTTCAAAGTCACCGAAGGAGAAGATCACTACTTCATTCAAGGTGATAAAAATGGCTCAAGCGTCCCAAGAATTGGTTCCCTATCCAACACCAGATGGACAACCTATATGGGTGCATCTCGATCTCCTAGATGATGAAAATTGGGAGATCGTCAAAACAAAGCCGACTGCTCAACAGCGAAGGCAAGCCCAAACAGCAGCAAAAGTCTCAACCAAAACAAGAAGTCCTTGAAAGAGCAGAAACTTCTTCCACTGCTTCACTAAGGACGACGGAAGAATCTCTTCCCAAAACCTCCAAGGCGGTAAGAAAATTCACTCTTGATGATTTCATGCCACCTCTATACAAAATTGAAAATGTGCAGGGGGCATCATACTCTTGCAACTCGGTAGTTGGATTCTCCATGAATGGATACGAGTCCAGTGATACTGCCAGTGATATAGATGAGTGGGAAGAGTCCTTTGAAACAGGAGAATACCTCTCCGACGAGGAATGGATTCCTGAGTCTCATCTTATGCCAGTAATCTGGTATAACCCATTACAGCCACAAGGATCTTGGTCTGATGACGAAGAAGACCAGGACCTTGTTCAAGAAAACGCTGTCGATCCAGCACCAAACAATGCTCCGGTGGAACCCAATATTAGCGAACCACAAGGAGCAAATGACGAAGAAGATTTGGCTCTCATGCCTGATCTCCAAGAATATGCAAGAATCTTGCAACATCTTGCCATAGGGCAGGAGCAGGATCGCATCAATCTTCGTCATAATCCAGAGCCGGAAGTCCCTGAAAATCAGCGGGAACTTTCTCCCTTAACTCCTGAAAATGGAGAAAACAGTTGGATCGATGATCCTCTCACATCCGAGGATGAATTTGATTCCCAACAGTCTACACTGGGGGCATCTCCTGTCAGGATAACCTGCAATGCAATAGCTCAGGACAACAGTGCCTCTAAAGCTTTCGAAGACACTTACTCCCCAACCGGTAGCGTATCTTCCGGAGCTACATCCTCTCAGGTGACTTCCACTGAGATAACATCTTCTCAACCTTCGTCTCCTGAAGCTGTGACATCGGAACTCAAGCCACTCCCGATTGATCATCTTGAAGAAACTTCTGCCAATGAAATCTTCTTCAATGAAAACTCAGTCAATTGGTCCCAGATGCCCGATCTCACGGGCAATGTCTGGGCTAATAAAGAAAAGTTGCCGGCTACTGTTCAGGACTTGTTCCCGGAAATTGCTCCGTGCAACACAATCACTGAAGACGCCAATGCTGTTACAGAGACATCCTCAGTATAGGATCAACCTCTTGATCCTGAGAACGATCTTCCAAAAGAAGACCCTTCTCTAGAGGCTCTTGAAGTTGGTAGAGGTACCCGTTCTGGCCGGGATTACCATAAAAATTACAATCAACCCTCTTCTTCTTATGTAAGTCCTTCGGGAAAATAAGATGTAAGCGCCCCAAGTGGCACAGGCCCGAAGGAGGCTTTCAAGTATGACTTGATTGAGCACTTCAAACACATACCTGCACGTCTGCACATCCTTGACTTATTACGAATGTCTCCACAAACTCGTGATAGTCTCATTTCAGAATTGCAAAGGCTGAATGCGGATGTCGACAAACATGCCCCACAAGTCCTACAAATTAAAATGGACTATAGGGTCAAAAAAATCAAATACTCCCTCAAAGGGAGAAAAGAAGAAAACTGAGGGATCAAGCAAGGAATGCCTCTCGGTACAAAAAGCAGCAAATGCAACAATTGCCTTCGACAAGGATGACCTCCTCCTAGGCGAAACAAAGCACAACCGACCCTTGTACTTTACGGGGTACGTCAAAGAAATGCCAGTACACAGAGTTCAGATCGATCCAGGTTCTGCACTCAACCTCATTTCTACTTCGGCACTCGAAGAGCTGGGCATCCCACCGAGCAAGCTGAGTCACACGTCCGTATCCATCTTCGGATATGACAACAGTGCTCAAAGGCCTATCGGCAAAATCAGGTTCAAATTGCAAATCAGTGATCTTATTTCTGAAGTCACTGTGTATGCAATAAGGACCCCTTCATGCTACAATATACTCCTTGGACGCCCCTGGATACATGAGAATGGTGTCGTCCCTTCAACTCTACATCAGTGCATCAAGTTCGTTGGCAACGATGGCCTGATACATCAAGTATTTGCAGACAAAAAGCTCTTCAAAGGCAGAGATGTCCATTTTGCAGATGCTCAAATGTATAAAGATGGAAAAGAAGAACAGGAGGAAAAAATAATTCGCTTTGTCGACAGTCTCTAGAAAGGTAAAGGACAGGCTCCTCAGCAATCATCGGAGGAAAACAAACCCTCCACCAAACTTGAAGTAAGCGGCCAAGCTCCCTTCGTCGTCTCCTTCAAATCTCCAAAGCCTTTGGTAATCACTACCAAAGCAAAGAAGACAAAACAAAAGACTGGGGGCAAGTTCACTGTCTCCTTTATGTCTATTATGCATGACACAGACTCAGAGTCAGAGTCAGAAGATGACACAGCATCGAGCCAAGCTGATACTCAGCGAGATCAGCCCGCTCTCACTCCATTGGAGACACTTGCAGACATAGAAGACCCTACGTCTGCTACCTTTGTTATCCCGGCAACTTCGCCAGAAGAAAAAACAATCTTCTTCCACAGGTCGGGAGCATCTCCACTGAACTCTCTGCTTGAACCTTTCCAAAACGAAGGTATGCCTTAGCTATCCCTGTATAGTCCAATGGCACAAGCTATCATGAAGAAAATGGGCTACGACGCTCAAAATTCGACTGGTTTGGGAGGCGGCCGTGGTATTCTTACACCATTGGAACCCACCCTGACCAAAAGTCAACCAGAAGATTAGAAAGTCCACCTTCAAAAAGGCAAGTCTTCATATGGGTTGGGGTATGATCCTACCGCTCCTATGAGACAGTTGACACCATGGCTGCAAAGTCGCTTTACCAACCAAGCCTCAACATCTCATGAAGGCATCGATATCCCTGGATATCTCTTTGAGGAGTTACTCGTCAAAAATCCTGAAAGCTCCTCCAATCGGTATAATTTCTCTAATAATAGAGAGGAATTGCCCGATGACGTAGACGAGCGGGTCTCTGTCCCAGAAGAATCATCGTCTCCAAAAGAAGTACCTTACTTCAACCCAATTCTGGCAAATGATTCGGACCATCTCATTGCAAGCCTTGAGAAGGATAGCATTGAGAAGGATGCTGATCAAGAAGATTCATGGACAGAAACAGAGCCTCAGTCTGAAAATTTCTCTGGCACTCCAGAAGGTCTTGTTGAGTTGGAAGCCTCCGAAAATACTGTGGAGGAACCACCTTCAAACCTTCCGACAGAAGACCCTGTTCAAAAGATAGACTTGGGAACACCTGATAACCCATGTCCTATATTCATAAGCAAGAATATAAAGGATGATAAGTTACCCGAGTATATCTGTTTTCTTCGTGAGTTCGTAGATTGCTTTGCATGGTCTTATGCCGAAATGCCTGGCTTGGATCCCAAAGTAGCAGTCCACAAGCTCAACTTGCAAAAAGAAATCAAGCCTATCAAACAAGGCCAAAGGAGATTCCGTCCCGATGTGATGGACAAAATTGAACAAGAAGTTCAGAAACTCAAAAACGTTGGCTTCATCCGCGAGGAACAGCATCCTGAATGGTTGGCCAACATTGTCCCCGTGATAAAGAAAAATGGGCAGATAAGGGTCTGTATCGACTACAGAGACCTGAATAATGCATGTCCTAAAGATGAATTTCCTCTCCCCATACCAGAGGTGATGATTGACAACACCTATGGATTCGAGCGAATGACATTCATGGATGGATTCTCTGGCTATAACCAGATAAAGATGCATCCTGAAGATGAAAGGCATACATCATTTCGGACACCATTCGGCGTGTATTGCTATACTGTTATGCCGTTTGGCCTAAAAAATGCAGGTGCGACATATCAGAGGGCTATGATGAAAATATTCCAAGATATGCAGCACAAGACGGTCGAATGCTATGTTGACGACCTCGCCATAAAAAGCAGAAGAAAAGAAGACCATCTCAATGATCTTCGAGAAGTCTTCCTCCGACTTCACAAACACAAATTGCGGTTGAATCCACTAAAGTGCTTCTTCGGTGTCTCATCGGGTAAGTTTCTTGGATTCATAGTACGGAAAGCTGGAATAGAACTTGACCCCACCAAAGTCAAGGTTATCCTGGAAATGCCATCTCCCAGAACCCTAAGAGAATTAAAAGGGCTTCAAGGAAGACTGGCCTACATCCGACGGTTCATCTCCAATCTATCAGGGAAATGCCGTCCATTCTCTCGCCTGATGAAGAAAGGTGTGGACTTTGTCTGGGATGCTGAATGTGAAAGTGCATTTCAAGACATCAAAGCATACCTCATCAAACCTCCAGTGCTGGCTGCCCCCACAACTGGAAAACCATTTATCTTGTACACAAGAGCTCTCGATCACTCTTTGGGTGCTCTGCTCGCACAAGAAAACGACGACGGAAAAGAAGCTGCCCTATATTACCTTAGCCGCATGATGGTAGGTGCAGAGCATCGCTACTCCCCAGTCGAAAAAGAATGCCTTGCAGTAATGTTCGCTGTACAAAAGCTGTGTCACTATCTGCTGTCGAACACAGTCTACCGGATTTCGAGGATCAACCTCTTAAAGGTCCTTGTCACAAAAGCAGGTTCTCTCAATGCCCGACTGGCAAAATGGTCCATCCTTCTATCACAGTTTGATATTAGGTATGTACCACAAAAAGCAATCAAAGGATAAGCTCTGGCAGATTTCCTCGCAGAGCATCCATTGCCTAAAGATTCTCCACTCAGGGATGATCTCCCAGACGAATTTGTATACAATGTAGAAACTTCCTTATCAAACGCTTCCTGGGACATGTACTTTGACAGTGTAACCAGGACAAATGAAAAAGGAAAGCAAATATCGGAAATCGGCATCCTCTTTGTCAGCCCCGACAAGTACATGATTCCACACGCCTTCTCGCTACTGGAACCATGTTCAAACAATGCAGCTGAGTACCAAGCCCTGATTGTAGGATTGGAACTCGCCCTCGAATCCGGTTTCACCACGCTGGAAGCTTTTGGAGACTCTCAACTGGTCGTCAATCAGATGAATCAGAAATATGAAGTTAGGAAGCCTGATTTGCTACCTTACTACAATAAGGCGCAGTCGCTTCAACAAAAATTCAACATCTGTCACATCACCCACATCCTCAGAGGTGAAAATATCCGTGCAGATGCCCTGGCTGGACTTGCCGCATCCATGGCAATCCAAGAAGGGGAAAACATGCAAGTCACAGTGTGTCAAAGAAGGATTCTCCCTCCTCTCAACACACACCAAGCAGTTGCTGAATGCCACCAAGTGGTTGGAAGTCGGATGTCCATCCTCAAACCTCCGATTGGAGACTGGAGAGATCCGTTCATTGATTACATCATGTTCGGAATCCTACCTGAAGATCCAAAAGAGCGGGTAACTGCCCAAAGACGAGCCCCAAACTTTCATTTAGATATACCTTCAAAAGCACTTTACAGAAAATCCTTTAACGGGGTACTCCAACGCTGCTTGTCACAACAAGAGGCTGAGGAAACTCTCAAAGAAGTTCATGCTGGTCTTTGTGGAGCCCATCAGGCTGGCCCTAAGCCCTACAACCAGATAAAAAGGCTAGGTTATTATTGGCCTACCATGGTAGCTGATGCAATGCAATTTGCCAAGCACTGTGAAAAATGCCAGATTCACGGAGATTATGTCCACATGCCTCCAGAATGGCTACATCCAACAGCAATCTCATGGCCTTTCGAAGCCTGGGGTATGGACATCGTAGGTCCTATTTCTCCCCCATCAAGCAAAGGTCATCGCTTCATCTTCGCCGCTACGGATTATTTCTCTAAGTGGTCAGAAGCATTTGCGCTCAGCGAAATGAAGACTTCATCAGTCCTTCAGTTCTTGCGCACTAACATTATTTGTCACTTTGGCATACCTAAAAGATTCGTCCATGATAACGGACCACAATTCCGGGATCACAAATTCTACAGGTTTTGCGACAAGTACAAAATCCAAAGTTGTCCTTCGACTCCATATAATCCAGCAGCGAACAGACTAGCAGAAGCCTTCAACAAGACACTCTGCAAAATTCTCAAGAAAATGGTCTCTAGTCACAAAAGAGACTGGGGCGACAAACTACTAGAAGCTTTATGGGCCTATCGAACCACCGTTCGAGGACCAACCCATAGTACACCATTCTCCTTGGTCTATGGATGCGAAGCTGTTGTCCCTTTGGAAGTACAAATTCCTTCCTTAAGGGTATCTTTGCAAAATGATATGACGCAAGAAAGCAATGTCAAATTGAGACTCCAAGAGCTGGATAATCTCGATGAAAGACGACTCGAAGCTCTACAAAGCATTGAGTTGTACCAAGCACGCATGGCAGGATCTTTCGACAAAAAGGTCAGGCAACGCGCCTACAAAAAGGGTGACTTGGTTCTTGCAGTAAAAAGACCCATAGTCTTTGCCCACAAATCCAAAGGCAAATTCGAACCAAAATGGGAGGGACCTTTTGTCATCGACAAAGTCTTCTCCAACAGTGCATACGCTCTTCTAAACATGGATGGAGACAGATGTATGCTACCCGTCAACGGCAAGTTCTTGAAGTGGTACTACCCTTGAAGACTTCCTCAAAAGGGTCAGAGCAATATCTACACGGCTAAAGCGTATTTCCAAGGTACTTGCTCGTCAAACCCACCCCTTTTGAAATTTTCATCTTTATGTTGAAATTTCCAAAAAAAAAAAAACAATCTCTCAAAACAATGCTTACTTTCATCGTTTCATTGTTCACAAAAAAAAAAATCATCAAATCCAAAAATCCAAGTTTAGGAACCTCTTCCCATACTTGACTAAAATTTTCGATCCTTGAACCCAAAATTCATGGTTTGAAACAAAAATCGGGACTTAGGAATTTTCACCCTAGACCGCCTCGGCTTTTACAACCAAAATGGTTTTAAGTCAAAATTTATGACCTTCGCGTCTTTAAACAAAATTTTGGTTTAAAAAAAAAAAAAAAAAAAAAAACCGGAAGGATGCGAACCCCATTCGATACTTCCAAAAACCCAAAATCGCAAGGAAGCAAACCCCATTCGATACTTGCAAATTTCAAAAATCGTGGAGAAGCAATAAACCAGTTGATATCCACAACCCAAATTTCAAAAATCTTGGAGATGCAACATACCAGTTGCTATCCACAACCCAAATTTCAAATGGTTCGAGAAAACCTCAAATTTCAAAAATCGCGGAGAAACGACATCAAGTCAGTACCCGCAAAACCAAAAGTTTTGGGAAAAGCAGGGAAGCGACGCTTAGTCGATATTTGCACCCCAATTCGCGAGGTAGCAACGTTCCATCGATACTCGCAAAACCTAACCCGCAAGGAAGTGACATTCCATCAATACTCGCAAAACCGAATGAGCAAGGAAGAGACATTCCATCGATACTTGCAAGACCATTCAGCGGGGAGGCGACATTTAGTCGATACCTGCATTTTGAAAACCAAAGCTCGGCTATAAATGCCAAAACAAAAATTTTTTCGGCTATAAACGCCAAAATCGGCTTTCATGCCAATAAAACAAAGCTTGGTTTTCAAAAAACTCGGCTATAAACGCCAAAATCTGGCTATAAACGCCAAAACTCGGTTATAAACGCCAAACCTGGCTATAAACGCCAAATCTGGCTATAAATGCCAAAATTCGGCTATAAATGCCAAAACAAAAAAATTTCGGCTATAAACGCCAAAATCGGCTTTCATGCCATCTCAAAATCGGCTCTCATGCCACAAACAAAATTTTTGGCTCTCATGCCATCCCAAAATTCGGCTATAAATGCCAAAACAAAAAAAATCGGCCATAAACGCCAAAATCTGGCTATAAATGCCAAAATTCGGCTATAAATGCCAAGACAAACAAAACAAAATTCGGCTTCTATGCCATTCTAAAATTCGGCTTTCACGCCATCCAAAAATTTTGGCTCCCATGCCGCAAAACAAATTTTGGCTCTTACGCCACAAAATTAGGCTTTCTCGCCATCCAAATTTTGGTTTTCAAACCATAAAAAACAAGGCTTTCCGCCACAAAAATTGGCTTTCATGCCCAAAACAACCCTTTGACAAAAGATTTTCACAGAATGACAACCTTTTGATCAAATCCTTAAACAAACATTCCCATCAAACTTTTGCTCAAAATTGTTTTCATCAAAAAATGATTTAAGTGAAAAGAATGGGATACAAAAAATATAGTACCGAAACTGTTTATACATAGAGGTACCAAAAGAAAAAAGAAGAAGAAGGAAAAAGAGTTTGTTACAACCCAGGAGCTCAATCCGACATGGTTTTCAACCAAAGATTCAACTCTTCAAGCAGACCCTCAGCCTTGACCTCCAAAGTCTTTAGGCCACGCTCCTTCAAAATGTCCCCATAAAATGCGGCCGAATGCCGTGACCCATCTGCAGCACGAGGAAGTTCTTCCCAGAGGACCTGCCACTGCTCATGCTCCTGAGTCTTCCTCCGGACATTACCTTCAGCTTCCTCAACCTGGCGAATGAGAGTCCCCTCTTTCTCCCAAGCCTGCTGAACAGCCGCATTGGAAGATCTAGCAGATCGAAGAGGTGCATCAGTAATAGGACCTTTACCCTTGTTCGATCTGGAAGAACTACCTGCAAAAGGTGGAAGAGAAAAGATCAATCAACATCAAAATGACAGAATTCTGCTACAAAAAATTCTAGCAAAATTTTGACATGGTTCCGGGGCAATTCCAACAAAAAGGAAAATACTCCGAAAAAGACAGGAAGCTTAAAGATGAGCTCAACATCGCTGCGAGCTCATAGTCAGTGGAGAATTCTCAAAGAAGGCTTGAACTCAACATCGCTGCGAGAACAAGCCAATCTCATCAAACTTCCGCAAAATCTGGAAAAGAGCTTAACATTGCTGCGAGCTTCAGAATCCAAAAATTGCAAAACTTCCTCAAAATCCAGCAAGATCGAGAAAGAGCTCAACATCGCTGCGAGCTCAAAATCCCGATACTTGCAAAAGATTTTCAGGTATGCATTATCATACTTCCAAATCTATTTACCAAAACTCATGCATCAAAAATATATCATCATGCATTAGATGTTAGGAAAACCTTGACCAAAGTTTGACCAATTCCAACCCAATTTGGTCAAAACCAATCAAACATTGTCCAGGTCAAAAAATCATGTTGGCTTGACCTAGAGACTCTAGCCTTCTATCTTGATGCATCAAACAAAAAAAAAATGCATACATATTGAAATTACATAGCCTCATTATCATAGTGAGCAAACAAGGAAAAAGAAAAAGAAGGAAAAAAATCTCAGCAAAAAGAAAAAAAAAAATTTTGGCCCACAGGCCGTGGCCCACTACCACGTGGCAGTACGGTCAGGTCCGTACGGACCTGTCCGTACAGCCAGAAAAAAAAAAACAGAAACAGCAAAAAAAAAAAATGAGAGAAAAGAAACACACTGAAAAAAAAATGATGAGAAATCAGTGTGGAAAAAAAAAAAGAGTACACGGTTTTAAAAAAAAAAAAGAAGAAGAAAGAAAAAAAAAGAGAAGCACGAAAAAAAAAAGGGAAAAACGTACATGAAAAGAAAAGGAAAGAAAAAAGAAAAGAAGAAAGAAGAAAAAAAGAAAAAGAAAAATATGAAGAAACTACTTCTACAATGGAGATTCTTGACGAGGAAGAAAACTTACTTGAAGCCATTGATGGAGAAGAAGAAGAAAAAAGCTTGGAGATCCTTGAAGAAGAGAAAGCACTTCTTGCCTTGGGGAGCACTCTTGAAGATTTTTTAGTAATGGAGCAAAAGCACCAACCCTCTTTGCTTTTATAGAAGAGAGCAAGCCAAAAGAGGAAACAAGGAGAAAGAAAGGAGGTAAGTGCTAAAATTTAGCTACTTTCCCAAAAAGAAAGATATTTTGAGAAAATCTTTCCACAAAAAGAAAACTTGAGAAATTCTCTCCAAGTAAAGATATTTTTAGATATTCTCTATACAAAAGAGATATTTTTAGATATTCTTTACAAATATGACACCATATGAGATCTAGGCCATCTCCAAAGCCTAAGGTCCCATGGGTTAGCCCATATGAGCCACGTTTGACCACCTAGGCACTAAAAGTGGCTTTTAGTCAAAATATTCCTCTTACCAAGAGCAAAAAAAAAAAAAAAAAAAGGTCGCATGCCTCTTTTGAGTTGATGGGACCATTCAAAAAAAAAAGAAAAAAGAAAGTCTCATGAGTTTCCAAAAACCAAACCATCCAACCTCATGAACCAAATTGAGCCAAAATCTTGAAATTGACATTTCACAAAACCAAATTCCGGTCCCCTAGCTCGCCACATACAGCTTGTTAGGTCACAAGACCAAAACCAAAAATCAAAATCCAAACCAAACCTGACCCCCCAACTTGCCACATACAGCTTGTTGGGTTACAAGGTCAAAATCAAAATCAAACCCCGACCCCCTAACCTGCCACATACAGCTTGTTAGGTCACAAGGTCAAAAAACCAAAAACCAAAACCCAAAATCCAAATACCCCATGTCATTTTCAAAACTTTGCCTTGAGATGGTACGTGATCCCTCTCACTGCCATAAAATTCCTCCGGAAACTCAGAAGGCTATTAAAAAAAAAGAAAAAAAGAAAAAAGCTCAAGACTCTTGGTCAAGTTGGGATCTCTCCTCCAAGTTTCTCTTCGATGCACATCGACTCCAAAAAGCTACTCTTCGCTGTACCTCGAGGGGGCATTTGTTGACACCAAAAAAGTCAATATGTCTCCTCAACATCAAGAAGCCTCCTGAAGCTGCATTCTGCTAAAATATGCAAGGCTCCTTCAAGCATCAGATTTTGTCAGAATCAGACAGAAACTGAGAGATCCTTCAAGACAGCTAAAAGGGGGGTACACCTGAGGTTTCGGGCCATTCCGACAGCGTTTGGCCCAACTTCACTGCTCCGATAGCTAAACAAGTGCTCCCGGCGGCGACATCATCAAAGACACCAAAACTTTGATCAAAGCCTACGGATGACTCCAGAATGTCTCCAAAGGGCTCCATGCCAAATTTCAAGTCAAACCGACAACGTTTGACCCTCCATCAATGCTCGAGCAGTAAACTCAAGCCTCCCGGCGGCAGCAACCACCGAAGCCATCACTCATCAAACAAAATACATGAGTGGCTTCAACATGCTTCCAAAAGGCTGCACGTCAAATTTCAGGTCATTCCGACAACGTTTGACCAGTTTCGATGCTCCGAGAGAAAATCAAGCCTACCGGCGGCGGAGCAATCCGGGACCATGACATCCAAAACGGAGCCCATGAAACGTCTCAAAATGACTCCAATAGGCTTCCCGTCAAATTTCAAGTCAATCGGACATCATTTGACCACATATCAAAGCTCGGCATTTTCCCCGCAGCAAAATCAAGTGAAGTATCGATGGGACCCGAAACGGCTTCAAAACTCAAATAAAAGCCAAT
Source organism: Umbellularia californica (assembly GCA_028538565.1). NCBI lineage: Eukaryota > Viridiplantae > Streptophyta > Magnoliopsida > Laurales > Lauraceae > Umbellularia > Umbellularia californica. The sequence goes on from JAPQWN010000004.1 coordinate 45,632,675, forward strand.
GGTTGGTCCTATCCACTGCTCAAGAAGCTTCACCTCAATTTTCAGGTCATTCCGACATCATTCGACCTAGTTTCGACGCTTGACGGAAAATCGGCTACAAAGTCTTCGACTTTCCCGAAAAATAGGAAACTTTGTACTCCGATTTCACGAGGGTTCTCGTCAAGATTTCTTCAAGAAAATCAAGTCAATAATTGAGGAAAAATGTCAAGAAAAATACAGAAGAAAAAAGGGACGAAAAAGACGAAAAAACGGCCGAAAACGACGCTCGGTGACCAAACGGGCCGAAGCGACCCTGGCCCAGGGTCGCCGGCGACCCTGGAAATCCGGGTCGCCGGATTTTGCGCCGAAGTGTCCGTTTTCGATTCTTTTCGCGTTTCGGGTGTTCTGGCCTCTGTGATTTTCTGAAAATCCAATGTTTAGTGCTTCAAAACCACTGATCTTCGTTGACATCTCGGATCCGCCGTCAAAAGCATGAAATCATCGCCGATCGCCTCAAGATCGCCAGCCGGCTGACCAAGAAAGTGCACTTTCTGTCCGACCGATCGTGAAATCGACAAGACAGATGTCACCGGCCCACCAACATCAACTAATGTCTGAAATTGCATCGCAATCCGACATCAAACAATGCGTGGATCCACCTGTGATGATTGCAAGAAGAATCTCAAAAGGCACAGCGCGGCCCGCGACTCTTCACATGCCTTGGCAACCACTTAATGTCGTTAATTGACCCATTAAAGCAGTCATTAACTCATTATTTTGGACGGCCCAATCAGAACCAAGCATTTGGGAGTTACAAATCCAAGCAATCATGGCATTAAACTCATGAAACTCCCATCATCATGAAGCATAAAGGTGATTAAATGCCCACTACCTTCATCGGCCAATCACAAGCCTTGAAAAAGGAGTTACAAAATCAATTTGTAACTCCTCATCAATTCCTTCATCAAGGCCATCAATGCCAATGGACACCTCATGGCTACCAAAAGCCTATAAAAGGAGGTCCATTCCAAGAAAAAAAAAGAAGAGAAAGAGATCCTAAGTGCAAACTCTGAAAAACCAGAAAATCCAAGAGAGAGACGAAGTCCTGCTACTTTGCTCCCGGAAGCACCACAAGGTGATCAACGTCCCTTAGGGGCCCCAAGGTCACCTCCTTCTCCAACATGGCCTAAATGCGGCTTTTCAGCCCGTTTACTTGGTTTTTCATTGGATAGAGGACCTTCTCTTGGTCCTTGTCCTTTAAAAAACTGAGGTTAGGAGCCAAGCCAAAGAATCAAAGCATCACATGTTCTCATTTGAAGGACGATGGCGAAGCCCATACATGACTTACGACCGTCGATCTCAACGTATCCCCACAATCTCCTGAGAAGTTAGATCCATTTTCTTCCTTTTCTATTGTAGTTTGTATTTCTTAAAGAGACAAAAAGAAATCACAATTCTTGTCTTTCATATTTGATGAGTTTTGTAAAAACGCCTTTCACGGCAAAATCGCCTTTCACGGCAAAATCGCCTTTCACAGCAAACAAACAAAAACGCCTCTTACGGCATTCTAAAAACTTGTCTCTTTTCTTAATATTTATGCAATTTGAAAAGTTAGAAAAAAGGATTGATTTCCTTTCCACTTGCGAAGGTGAATCTCCGGATCATCACTATTCCAAATTCCAAGTAGAAAGTAAATCTGGCATACCCGTACAAAAATGTTGATGCCCTAAATCTTCCCTCCTCCGCCGAGACCCAGGTCAGCCCCCGGGGTGCGGAGGGAGAGGACGGAAGATTCCTTTCGGGTCCATCAGTATCCCGACACTGAAATCCTCACTACGTCCTAAAGTTTCTAGTGTGTTTTATTTCATAGAGACTTGCCCGCTCTGATACTATAAAATTGTAACGCCCCAATTCCGAATACCAAGAAAACCGTCAAGGTACACGAATTTGGGCCGCTACTTCCCAAAAAAATCCGGGAACTTCCAAGATCGTAGGTCCGCAGTGAGGTCCAATTTAAAACTTTTTGACCGACATATAATCAATGGTTAAAATTTGCGGACGTGTAAAGAGTAAAGCGGAAGCATAAGGTATCATAGAGTTATATCAAGTGTAGCAGGGCTGGAGTCCAACCTAAATCTCAAAGTATAATTAAGAACGTATTTATAAACATATCAGGCTAACTCCATGCTCACCACATAAGAAAACACTCAAATCCAAAAGAGATAATCACTCAATCCCCCGGTATGGGCGCTCCATCCTCTAGCTCGACCCCCTGGTCGGCTGCTCCCCATCCATAGCCTCTGGCAACGAACGCCTCGACGAGCGCCCCGTCCTCATAATCGGGGTCATCACCTAAGCATCAAGAATGGGTCAGATCTAAGGATATGGCAAGTTATAGTATACAAATAACATAGGATGTATACCCGGTCGACCAGGTGGCCAGCCGGTTGGTACACAGGTCTACCTGAATCAACAGATTCCATGCCAAATCTCAACTTCTGCTGTTTTTAGTGTGTCTAGTCGACCGCGCATACTGAACTCTGGGTTGAGGGAAAATCCAGGTCATACACAAAAATTCCAATTGGGTTGATTAAAAACTAAAGGGCTTATTCTAATTCTAAAATCTAATGTAATTTCCAAAAATTTAAATCTTAAGGGTCCAAACTCAATTTAGGTTCATTAAAGACTAAGGGGTCTTTTATTTCTAATTTCTAAAATTAATGTGGTCAAGAAATATTATAAAAGTAGCATGTCAAATTATTCTAATTGGGTTCCTTTAAAACTATGGGACTTATTTCTAATTTTTAAAACAAATGGGGTAAGGTATTAAATATTAAAAATCATTGTTCTGTCACCACATCACTACACCCATCTCTTCTTTCTTTTCTCTCTTATTTTCATGCACCTTCAAACCACCTTACTACCCATCATTCCACATTTCTATCACATGGGGTGTCCACAATTTCTCCTACTCTCACAAGCCACTAAACCACTCACCCACCTTTTCTTTTTCTCACTTATCCATACGTCAACACCTCATCTCCTTCTTCACTCAACAACACACAACGTTTCTGCAACATAACATTCTAACAGTGAACAACGTCTCTCGTCTGGAATATTGTGTTTCACAAAATCATGGGCCCCACTGACCCAAGCTCAGATCAGACCTCACCATTAAGGTCGCCTAGGGCTATAGGACCAGATGACCGGCCCAAATCAAAGTTGGTGACCCACCTGGGCCGCACAGTTAAAAAAAAAAAAAAACGGAATCCCTCTTTCCTTATATTCATTACCGCCATGCCATCTTTGGGGCTTTGGATGGTGGACCAAATGGGGTCCACCTCACATGGGTACACATTCCTAATGTCACCCCACCATTTCCGGCCCGATGGACGGACCAGATCGGTGATCGGATCAACCAGTGGGTCCCACAATCATATGCTGCAAAACTGATTTTTTTCCACAAACACATCCTCTGTTGATCAAGCTAATGGATAGTGGGTCAGGGGTGTCCACTCCCTATGGGACTAGCCCTTTTAGGGTCGCCCGTGGGTCCTCTATCAGATTCACGGTTCAGATCGATCATCGGGTGGCCCACCTGGGTCTCGGCCTTAACGCAAGGAAATTGGAACCTCCCTGTTTCCATGACCGGAACTGTTACAGGTCACCCCCTTTTATCCAAATTATGTGCAAATCATTTACATTCACCTTCATTCATCAAATAAACAAATAAAATCATAAAAACACTTCAATGCCAGACCATCCATCAATTCATCCGGACCATTGATCTTCCAAATGAGATAAACTCATCCATCAATGGCCAAAAACCATAAAAACAAGCTCAAAGGTAGATCTACTCATTTTTAGCATAATTGAAATGGAAATATAGAATCAATAATAAAAATCATACATTCTATGCTAGGTGAGTATATTGCACTTGCCTCAAATCCGGATTTGCAAGAGAAAATAGTCAGAAGACCCAATCCAAACTATCCAAATCAATCCAATCTACCAAGCCTAGAACCCATTCCACAAGAAAACCAAAGATTAGAAAAGAAACCTAGGGATTAAGAAAATCCTGGAAAACCATATGAAAATTGGCTAAGGAATAAGCCTTACCTTGATTGGTAGAAGAGAAAGAGATTGATAAGAGAGGTAGAAGATGGCCTCCTTGTAATTAGGGTTTTAGACTTAGGGTTTTAACTAGGGTTTTATGAAATGAGAGGTAAATTAGGGATAAATGAGAGTGAATTTAGGGTTCATTTCCCAATGCTATAGTTTAGATTATATAGTCTAGGGTTTTTGAGACAATTACCAAAAGAGCCTTTTTGATTGCATAGGAATGTGAATAAGGACGTGGGCATTTAGGTCATTTGGTGGAAATTCTAGAATGTTCTCAAGTGTGGAAAACCCCCTTTATAAAAACCTATTTACTAGCAAGGGCCTCAACACCTAAAACCCTACAAAAAATTATAAAAAGACACTCTAGATCTATAAAATACACAATATGCCTAAATCCTATAAAAGAGACTAAAACTTAGGAAAATATTTATATACCCTTACTAACCCCTATTAATTAGTACAATTATGCTATATTATCATAATTAATAGTATTCAAATTCAAAATGAGGGCCCACCGAAGGTGGGGCCTCACAGGCTGTTTGTTGGAGCACTCTGGTTGAGTATCTGGCATATGCTAGTCCCATAAAAACAACGCCTGGAATAATGGGAGTCACTGCTCATGTAACGTTGGGCTGTAAAAAGTAGACAGGGAAATCATGTCTTAAAAAAAATGGAAAATAAAGCATCCAACAACCAATTTGTGCAGTTACTGGTTCATCACATCGTAAAGTGAATACGGTCCAACCTAACCAGATAAAGGCCATCAAAGTCCTCCCTAATAGGGACATTGAGTCGTATGTTTAATGCCCGTTTATCGTAAAGTGAATACGGCCCAACTTGCTCCTAGGACGTGTCCTTTACAAGGCAGCTACCAAAAATATCATATTACAAATATTTGGGCAACATTACTTCCTAATTTATCCTACAACAACCTAAACCATGCCCCATAGAGGAGAATGAAGCTTTTTAGAGGTCCATGAGGAACCACTCATCATAACTGGAATGAATGTAACTCGGTTTACACGTAAATGAAGATTCTTGCATTTGAACAACTGGAGTTATTCAAGTTACACTACAGGTAATCAAAGTTGAAGGTAATTAGAGTTGCAACTAACCAGGGATCACCACGATCGAGCTCCAACAATCCAAACAAGGCATTAGGTACAATCTTTAAAACCCCAACCTGATGCTTCACCTTATCAGGTTATGCAATTTTCTCAGTTTCAAATTATCTAGACAGAATCCTTATTTCATCAAAGATGAAAACCAGTCACATCAAAACGGTTTCCTGCTCTCCTTTTTACCCCCAAACTGACATTCTAAATTATAACCATGAAACAAATGCGTGAAATGGGAGGTAATTCGGAATGCAATTAATATAGAACCAGATAAAGACCCGAGATGAAAGTCCTACCGCCGCATGTCATTTAAAGAGATGGCCTATGACCTGGAAGAAAGAATCTATAAAGCTCCTAGTCGAATTGGTTCATCATCATCAAAGCTTTGCCTCAACCATGTTGGTTACTTTTCAAAGATTGTAAGAAGCATAGCACTAAGCAAGGATATGTTCACATACGAACAGGCTGCATATAGCTTATTTCTAGTCCAGCTCAAGGATCAAAATAGCAGTTGCGGCGGGCGTAGCAGCCAATGGTCAAAACGCTATGTAGCGGTTACAGTGACACGTAGCGGTGTGAATTTTTTAAGTGGTATAAAAATTGAATATTGTATAATAGGCAATCTTGTGTTCTTTTAGTGATTTGAAACCATATAAGTGTAAGACAACTTTAGTTAAGGCTATCGAGGAGAAGAAATAGGAAAAACAATGTTTAAAATTAAAATTGTTTAACTCTACTACTAAGTTTTAGACCGTAGTGCCGCTATTTTCAAAATAGCGTAGAGTCCTCGACCGTTACGGCTGATAATACGGTCGCTATGTCGCTATTTTGAACTATGGTCCAGCTCGTGGGGCCTACTTTGATACAACTTTACTATTGGAGAGGACATATTGCAAGGTCTCCTCAAGGACAAGGGGGTATCCAAAGAAACAACCCCACCAAATTATCTCAGCCCTTTATTTAACAGCTTTAAAGTTTAATGGCATCTTAACTCTAGATTTTCTTGAGATTCAACCCAATGGTGAGTTAAGGTTCGGCAAGTGTAAAATTGGGCTTAATGCCAGATCATGGTATGAAAAGACTATCAAAGGGCTTGCACTAATGAAAAGAGGCTCCACGTGCTGGGCTGTAGTTGCAGTTGCTTTTTAAAGACAAATAACGAAATCAAGGCAAAGAAAGAGGCACCATTTGATGGTTAAGCTAATGAATTGAACCTTCTGAATCAAAAATAAAAATATACGATATGGATGAGAATAATTTGAGCTTCTGCATTGTCCTGTCAGGCATAGTTCTGATAACAATGTCAACAAATGGAACAAATGTTAGATTTGACTGGTGTACTTTGAGAAACTACAAGAAGTCAAATAGTTTAGTACATTTATTTTCTTCTCCCTTTTTATTTTGATGGATACAGCAGTTCATTCATACCTACCTCCAATTGAGGAGCTCTATCCATAGGACCTTCAATTGCTTTCTCAATACTGAACCGATACAATATGATGCACTCTCCTTCCACACCTAGCAGGCACATGGATTTTGCAAGCACATTCTCCAGCTACAGGAGAACATAAGCCTGCCCAGCACCATCATACTCATCATCCTTCAGGATGTCATTCTCCATGTTGCAATGCCACTTGGAAGTTTCTCTAATGAAGGATGTCTTATAGATAGTTTTGATAATCTTTTGTTCTGTGTATGAGTAGTAATTATGTAATGTCTGGTCCTAGTTAGTTAGTCTCTCTTTTTGGGTGTCCTTTCATATTTCTTTTGGTTTGATACAATATCTCTATTCCAGGGAAGGAAAAAAAATGGCATACTCATGGTTGCAAACATGAGCACCTTGAAAGTGTGTTGTAATAGGCTCCAACAACTCTTTTCAAAGTGACGAACCTCATATTAATATAAATCCTGTCAACTCTAAATATACCCAGTGTAACAGATTCTCCTAACAATACAACCATTGTACTATAGAACAATAAGATGCTACTCTATACATACGGTGCTAATCTCTTTCAGAGTTGTGCATGCCTAAAGATTACGGACTTGATTTAGATGATAATGGGGGTGCTGTTTAGCTGATCGGGGACGTTGCCGATGGCCTGAAACCTGAAAGGAAGGAGAAACAGATGTCAGGGGCCTCGGGCTGCTGTCAGCCAAAGGCACTCCGACGCCTGAGTTAGTGCAGTCACTGAACTAGGGTGAAGTGGGGGAGAAGGCTTAAGCCAAATAACACAGTGAGTATTGTGTATTGCGTACCTGTTCATGGCTGACCATGCAAGTAGATATAGAAGGGAGTAGAAGGTTCCATAGTGGAGGTAGGTGATGATACTTGTCCCATCAGCCCACTCCTAGGATCCTTAGTGGGGGTAGCTGAGGGAACTGTCACATCAGATCTCTCCACAAATCCCTCACATAAATGTGGACGTGATAGGGAATGTCCCTTATCAGTATTCGGCGGCCACCCTATCTGTTAGGGTGCTCTGTAATGTAGCTGTCCCATCCCATAATGGAGACTAGACACCCAGTGTTCACCTCGGCGCTTGGTCGAACTGGAGAAGGCACCAAGGCCAAGAGCGCAAGCTCGGGAGCTGCTGCTGCGATACGAGATGCCGAACCCCAGGGAACTGTGCTCGGTCTTCTTCACCGAGGTAGACCGGGTCTCGGTACCAGCTGGCGCTATTGCCGAGCTGACCGAGACCAGGCCCAGAGCATGCCCAATTGGTACTTCTACCGAACTAGGAGGTAATTTCTGGATCACGGAAATACCCCACACAATAGCCCCCCAGCCCCCGACTTCGGTAGTTCTGAAAGCCTCCAAGGTTGGGGACGGAGTGATGGGGTATTTCTCCGTGCCGAGCTCATAGCTCCAATGGTCGCTGACGTCTGATCTTTATTGCGTTGCTCTGCTGGCCGAAGGCGCCAATGTCACTTCGTCTGCCCGAGGTAATTGATTGGTAAGGCTGCATGGAGGCGGAAGGTGTACCGTTTCGCTACGTGTCATAATTTGGTAGGCTGTACGGCTAAACCGAAGCGACGCGTGTGGCTCCCGAAGCGACGTTCTGTTAGCGTGCCCTAGGGATTCGATCGGACGCCTTCCCTGCTCTATAAAAAACAGGGCGTCTTCTCTGTCCCCTCACTTTGGCACTCAAGAGACCAGTATTCTGAGAAGAGGAGATCCCTGTTGTAAGATCTTTCTTCGTTCGGAGTCTGCTTTCTACACCTTCCCACGCCATCTGACCTCTGTGAGTCTCTTCCTGCTTTTCTACTCTCCATTCTTTTCTTGTTCCCGTTAGGGCTTTTGCTAAGGTTTCTGTAGTTATGCCTCGTGCTTCGAAGCCAAAGGTAGGGGCCTATAGACACTGGGTAGATACCCCTCAGGCCCTGGAAAAGTTCAGGAGGCAGTATAGCATACCAGAAGAGGTCCTCATTAGGATATATGACCCGGAAGATGGCTTTGACGGTATGACCTGTCGGAATGGCTGGATGCCGTTCCCGTTAGTCTCCGTTGTAGAAGGAGGGCTTCGGTTCCCAGTCCACCCGCTCCTAAGGGAGTGTCTTCGGACGTGGAGACTCTGTCCTTGCCAGCTGATGCCCAACAGTTTCAAGATAATAATGGGCGCAGCCGAACTCAATAGGATTTTAGGGATTAACCTCGGTGTCCATGACATCGAGGATGTATATGACTTGTGCAAGTCTACGGGGACCGACATCCATTATTACCTCCGCGTGAAGCCGAGAACAGAGCCTTTTGTGCACGACTTAGAGGATTCGAGCCGGTATACCGGGGACGACCGCTTATTTGTCACTGGGGATTGGGAGTTCGAGGCATCCGATCCCACCTCGGTCAAATTCTACAAGATTCTCCGCCGTCTCAGAACACCCCTAAGTAAACGCCGAGCTCAGAAGTCTTTTGTTTTACAATTAACTGTTCTGCCGAGCTCTTATTTCTTTTTGCCGAGCAAGTAACAGTGAGAGGGAGAAGGAAGCGCGCAGGGTCGGGTGGAAGTGGAACATTGAGTGGCTGAAGGCAGTGAGAAAATACCAAGGCCACCACGGTCGCGCGGCTTGGGACCTTCTCGGCTACAAGCCCGTTTACAACTCCTTCATTCCTCGAAGGCCTGGACACCTTCCTCCTGGTGAAGACTTTGAGGAGAAGTCTGACGTAAAGCCCGATCTCGGCTCAGGAGTTGATGCCTTTACTTCGGCACCCTTCCACCTGTTTGTCAAGGTGAAGCCAGAGCCCGACCTTGGAGTCGGAGCTTCCACCTCGGCCTCGGCGCAGCAACCCGTCGACCCTCAACAGGCAGTGGTCGCCTTCCCTTCGAGTTCGGAGGAAGAAGAAAAAGAGGAGATGCCGCTGCAGAAACGCCGCCCTCCTGTAGATTTCGTGGATCTGGACTCCCAGGCATTTGGGGATCCGGTCTCGTTGGCGTCGATCCCCCCAGCCTCTGGCGGAAAGGGGCCTTCCTTTATGCCGACTGCTCCATCAGGAGGGCCTATGAAGCGCCCAGCAGAGGGCCCTCATAAGCGCCCCGCCGAGGTCAGCAAGAAGGGAGGCCCGGTGGAGAAGAAGTCTCGGCAGGAAGGGACGGTGAAGAAGGAGCCCAGGAAGGGAGGAGCCTCTGTGGAGAAAAGTGCCACACTGTAGAAGGGAGCCCTTCCTCTGCAGAAGGGGGACGCCCAATCTTGGAGGGAGGTTGTTCCTCCAGAGGAGCTCGAGAAGCTGGACGAGGCTTCTCTGAAGAAGGCTGTCGAGCTTGACCCGACAAATAGGCCCATTTGCGCCACTCCTTTTCTGCAGAACCTGATGCTGCAGCCAGGGAGGCCACTGACGATCACCGACCGGCTTTGTGATAACTCTCTCGTCCTCGCCGCAATTACCAGAGCTTGCTGCCTCCCAAAGGACATGGAGAAATTCGAGAAGCTTGAGGATACAGCTCTGGTGATGTCGGCGATGCAGGCGTCAATAGCCGTAAGTTCAGTTTCCTCTGATTTCGTAGTTTTTTCATCTTGGTAAATTCTCTGACTATCTTTTCTTGTGCAGAATGTTCAGAAGCTCGAGGTGGTGCTAGAGAGGGCCCTGCATGGCTCCTCTAAGGCCTCTCAATTGGAGGGCGAGAAGAATAAAATCGCGGCTGCTTTTGAGGCGAGCACGGAGAGGGTAAGGGAGCTGGAGGAGAAGAATAAAAAGCTTGCCTCGGAGATGGAGTCGGCGGGCGCCGAGCTCATCAAGCTGAGGACCGAGACGAGTGATCTAAAGGGGGCGGTTGATGTCAAGGCGAAGAGGGCTACCGAGCTGGAATTTGAAGTACGAAAGCATCAGGCCGAGCTGGCAGCCTTAGCCAAGTCAAAAACCGAAGCTGAAGCCAGCCTGCAGAAGGAGAAGGCCGAGAAGGAGGCCAAGCGCAAAGAGATGGATGAACTCAAGCAATCTCTGCAAGCTGAGGTGGATGAAGCTTATGTGGACGGAGTGAGGGTCGCGACAGAAGCCTACGAGGATCAGCTTGATGGCGTATGTAAGAAGGCATACGAACTTGGGTACAGAGCTGCATTGAAAGTGGCGGGGATCTCCGAAGATCACCCCGTGTATCGTGATCCGCCCAAGTTCGTTCGTCGCACTTCCGCTCCAGTTCCTCCCCCTGAAGGTCCTCCCAGCTCCGACGTTCCGCCCTCTTCCTCGGACGCCCCTCCTGCTTCGACATCCGTAGAACTCGATGCTAAGGCTGGTGAGGGGCAGAATAAAGACCAACAATGATGCTGATGTACCTTTTTCCTTTTCTTTACTTTGGGGAATTTTTATAGTTTTTCTTTGTACATGTAAACATATTTGAGATCAATGGAAAAATCTTTCTCTGATCCCCATGTTATTTTTAGTGTGATGAATGCCTTTCTTCTTTCCCTGTTCTTTTTATGTGTCTGGCTTCTCAACCAAGAATAAATGACAAGGAGTAGGATAAATAAGATAAGTAGGTAAGTTCGGCTCTATAGCCGAGCTTAACGTACCAAGTCCATAACCTGAGTGTGTTTGCTAGGTTCCGTAACCGTAACAAAGCATTGGTCTCGGACGTGTTCGGTCCTTTGACCATAGCGGAATTCAGTTTTGTAATTAGAACTTACGCTGGTCCAATGACCGAGTTGAAGTAGCTGATTTTGATAACCGAACTGAGTGACGAGCCCTGTGATTGTATTGAAATGTAAGCTGGTCCTGTGATCGTACCGAGGTGCAAACTAGTCCTGTGACCGAGCTGTATGCGTATGCCGAGTTCCACAACTTGGCCAGATTTGAAAGTACAGAAAAAACACTCTTTAAAAAGAAAAAATTTTATTGAATTGACTTCCGAAATCTGAGTACATGTTAAAAGTAGTACTTTTTGAGGTGCGAGGCATTCCATTGACATGGTAGCTCTCTACCTTCCATGTCCTCAAGCTTGTATGCAGATTACCCAGCTACCGAAGTCACTTTGAATGGCCCAGGCCAGTTTGGTGCAAACTTTCCTTCGCTGGGGCTTTTGTCTGCTGGAAGTGTCTTTTTTAATACCAGTTCTCCAGGCGAGAACTTCCTTTCTCTGACCTTCTGATTGTACGCTCTGGCCAGTTGCTGCTGGTAGGAAGCGAGGCGGATGGCTGCCGCATCCCTTCGTTCCTCAGCCATGTCAAGCTCCGTGGTGAGGTTTACATCGTTTCGGCCTTGGTCAAACAGTTCCAACCTGAGGGTCGGGAGACCGACCTCAAGTGGAATTACAGCTTCCATTCCGTAGGCCAGGGAGAAGGGTGTAGCCGAGGTTGAGCACCTTGGGGTAGTCCGGTACGCCCAAAGGACACTCAGGAGCTCCTCTACCCATCTTCCTTTTGCTTGGTCCAGTCTCTTCTTGAGTCCGTCGAGCACTACCTTATTGGAGATTTCAGCCTGTCCATTGCTCTGAGGGTATGCTGGAGTGGAGTAGTAGTTCCTGATGCCAAGCTCTTGAGAGAAGTTCTTAAAGAAGTTGGAGTCGAACTGAGTCCCGTTGTCCGAGATCAAGGCTCGAGGCACTCCAACACTCCAAATCTTGTCGCGATGTTTCTCCATACGAAGTTTTTAGTATCCTTGTCGGTGATGGAGGACAATGTTTCAGCTTCTATCCACTTGGTAAAGTAGTCAGTGGCTACTATCAACCACCTTTTATTCCCTAGAGCTCGGTGGAGAGGTCCCACCAGGTCCAGTCCCCATTGGGCAAAAGGCCAAGGACTGGAAAGAGGACTTAGGTCATGTGCTGGCTGGTGGAGAGAGTGAGAAAACTTCTAGCACTTCTCACATTTCCTGGCATAGACCTGTGCGTCCTTCTGCATGTAGGGCCACCAGTAGCCCTGACTGATAGCTCAGAAAGCCAGTGACCGACCTCCAATGTGACTGCCGCAGATCCCTTCATGGACTTCATAAAGGAAGTCCTCGACCTTGCTCGGGTGAACGCACTGGAGGAAAGGGCCATTGTAGGACTTTTTGTAGAGCTTGCCATCCGGAGATAGCCAGAACCGAGCCGCTTTCAGCCTGATTTTGTGGGCCTGATTTCTATCCTCGGGGAGCTGGTCATCTCTAAAGTAGGAAATGAAATCGTCCATCTAGCTCGGACCAAGGTCAGTACATAGGATCTGCCGAGGTGGGTGGAGCTCTATACTCGGTCTGTTAAGTGCTTCCACTTCGACAGGCCTCTTCCTTCTTGCTTCGACGACAGAGGCCAAGTTTGCAAGTGCATCGGCATGAGAGTTGGAATCTCTACCGATCTGTCTGACTTCAGCTTTTTGGAACTGAGATAGAAGTTGCTTGGTGTGGGCTAGGTAGGCTACCATCCTGTCGTCATGGGCCTGGTAGTCTCCATTCAGTTGGCTCGTCACCAGCTGTGAATCACTGAAGACCATCAGTTGTTGTGCCCCTAGAATTTTTACACTGCTCAGCCCTGCTATCAGTACTTCATACTCAGCCTCGTTGTTAGATGCTCTGAAGTCAAGAGTCAGGGCTTGCTCAATGACAAGGCCCTCCGGAGATTGAAGGACTATGCCTGCGCCAGCCCTCTTGGAGGTTGAAGATTCATCGACGAAGACTTTCCAAGATGAGTCGAGGAACCGTTTCCAAGACCGCTCCTATTCTGTCTCGGTCTCAGTAGTTGCTCCTACCTCCTTGCCCACCAGTTCGGTGTTGAAGTGGCTCGGTGCCGAACTAGGAGAGGTAAACTCCACAATGAAGTCTGCCAGCACCTGGGCTTTGATGGCCGTTCTGGGTTGATATTGGATATCATATTGTCCCAATTCAACAGCCCATTTGGACACTCTTCCAGAGAAGTCTGCTTTCTTGAAGAGCAACTTGAGTGGATGTTCCGTCACAACCACTATGGAATATGTCTGAAAGTAGTGGGAAAGCTTGCGGGAGGCACTGACGAGTGCAAATGCGAGCTTCTCCAATGGCAGGTATCTTGTCTCGGTGTCCAGCAGAATTTTGCTTGCATAATAGATAGGCTTTTGCAGCCTGTCATCTTCTCTTACGAGCACCGAGCTCACTGCATGGTCCGAGACTGCCAAGTATAGGTACAGGACCTCACCTTGAGTCGGAGTGGACAACAAGGGAGGTGAGGAGAGGTATCCTTTGAGCTTCTGAAGAGCATTTTCGCACTCCGGGGTCCATTGGAATCCTGAGCTCTTCTTCAGGAGTTGAAAAAAGGGACGACATTTATCTGAAGCTCTGCTAATAAAGCAATTTAATGCTGCTGCCATCCTTGTAAGCCTCTGGACTTGCTTTGCCGTAGTCGGACTTTGGAGGGCTTGGATCGCCGAGATCCGATCGAGATTGGCCTTTATTCCGTGTCTAGTGACTAGGCTGCCTAGAAACTTGCCCGAGCCGACGCCGAATGCGCATTTGGAGGCGTTCAGCTTGAGTTTGTATTGCTTAAAGACGGCGAAGGTCTGTTGCAGGTCGGTCAAGTGGTCCTGTGACCTTTTAAACTTAATGACCTTGTCATCAATGTAGACCTCGACCGTCTTGCTGTGCTGGGCTTGAAACATTTTTGTTACCAGCCTCTGGTAAGTGGCACCAGCGTTTTTTAACCCAAAGGGCATCACTTTGTAGCAGTAGATGCCTCTGGGTGTTATGAACGCGGTTTTTTCTTCGTCAGGTCCATGCATCGGAATCTGATGGTAACCTCGGTAAGCATCGAGAAAACTCATCCTATCGTGCCCGGCAGTGGCATCGATCAGCTGGTCTATCTTTGGAAGGGGAAACCTGTCTTTGGAACAGGCTCTGTTGAGATCGGTGAAGTCCACACAGACCCTCCAGCTTCCATTCTTCTTTTTGACCACAACTGTGTTGGCTAACCATACAGGGTACTGGACTTCCCTGATGGCCTCTGCCTCCTACAACTTTTTGACCTCTTTGGTCACTGCCTCTGCTTGCTGGATCCCAGTCCTTCGAGTCTTCTGGACTACAGGTTTGTGTTCGGGGTCCACATTCAGCTTATGGCTCAAGTAGTGCGGCCTTCTCTTCGTTTGCAAGCTGACCTCTCTGTTCAGTAACAGGTTTGTGTTCGGGGTCCACATTCAGCATATGGAGTCCAAGCGAAGACCTCTCTGTTCTGTAACAGGAAGTCAAGTAGTGCGGCCTTCTCTTCGTTTGCGAACTGACCCCCTAGCACGAAGTATCTCTCGGGATCGTCGGAGTCGATCCCGACTTCGGTGAGGTCTTCTACGCTCTTCTTCTCAGGAGCTCGGCCGACAGCTTCGAGCTCGGCCATGTGGACTTGTTGCGGCTCTGCTTCACCGGGGACCACAGCCAGGAGGCACTCTTTGGCCATGTGTTGGTCACCGCGGATTATGATCACTTCGAAGCTGCCATCGTCGCTCTGCAACGGAAACTTGAGCTTCTGGTGATGGGTGGAAGGTACAACTTCCATGTTGTGCAGCCAAGTCCTTCCCATGATGGCATTGTATGGGAATGGTGCATCTACCACTAGGAAGTCTGTTGTCATGGAGGCTCCCCCCACTTCGACCTTGAAGGAGATCTTCCCCTTGGGATATACAGACTTGGAGCTGAAACCCACCAGTGGGGTGCGAGCTTCTTGCAGGTCTTCCTCACTTAGACCTATCTTTTTGAAGCAGTCGAAATAGAGGATTTCTAAGGAGATTCCGGGGTCCACTAGGATCCTCTTGACATTGAAGTTCTGCAACCTCATAGTCAGGAGCAGGGGATTGTTGTGGGGTAGCTGGACCCCGTCCAAGTCTTGGTCAGAGAACCAAATCTTTGGTCTCTCAATACGCACCTTCTTTGCTGAGGGACCGAGTTCGGCTGTCATTACTTGTTTTCTATGCTGAGCCCTCCTGGCCTCAGTGCGGGCCTAACCGCTTCCTTTAGGGGCGGGAGCAAGGTGGATGACGTTGATGGTCCATATTGGCTCATCACTATCCCAGTCATCGGGCTGGCGTTGCTGAGCATGGTTTACTCTGCCATCTTCTTTGACGTGATCTCTGAGGTGCCTGTCCTTCATGAGTCTTTCGAGGTGTGCCTTGAAGGTGTGACAATCCTCTGTCCTGTGTCCTTTATCTTTATGGTAGGCACAGAACTTGCTCTGATCTCAAGAGGCGGCATCACTTTTCATAGGTTGGGGCCATTTGAAGAAGGGTTGGGTTTGGATTTTGCCGAGGAGCTTGTAAATGGGCTTCTTGAAGATGGTGTTGTCGGCCTTGTAAGAGGCGCTGCTTGGTTTCGGCTTCGCGCGGCCTCCCGAGGTGGGAACAGGACGCGCTGCCAAGCTCGATGGCTCTCTGTTTCGGTCCGCCTCCCTCTTGGCTAACTTCTTGTCCTTCTTTGAGGGTCGGCCCTCTTGCCAAAGGTTATCGCTCTCCCGAGCTCGTGCCTCGTCTTCTTCTTGTTCAACGAACTGGTTCACCCGGGCCATAAGTGCTTTCACCAAGGCCACGGGCAACCGCACCAGTTCCTTCCGAAGCTCATTGCCTGGCAACAGAGTTTGTTGGAAGGACTTGATGGCCACTTCGTCGTTGGCACCTTCGATCACGCTATAGATGGTCCAGAACCTCTTGGAGAACCGAGTGATATTCTCGGTCGGCCTCATTTTGATTGAAATCAGGTCGGCGTCAGTCTTCGGGATGACCCGGTGTGCTTGGAACTTCTCGACGAAGGAGTCCTGGAGCTGTCGCCAGCTCGAAATCAATCCCTCGGAGAGTGTACAGAACCACCGAAGTGGGAGGTCTCCCAGGCTGGAGGAGAAAACCTTGCAATTGAGGTTGCCGTCACTGCCAAACACTGACATCTTCTGGGTGAAGTGTCGGAGGTGCGCCTCGGGGTCCGAAGTCCCGTCATAGAGATTGAACCGCGGGACACTAAACTTATCAGGGAGGGAATGATCTCTGATTTCCCGAGTAAATGGAGATGTGTCGTGGTTGTCACTATCTCTGGTAGCCAACCAACCTCGGGTGAGGCTGGCGTACTCCATATTCTGCTGCATGGCCAGCTTGATTTGCTGGTTGATCCACTCAGCCATTTCGGGGTAGGCACCCTGGCTTTGTTTCTAGCGCTGCTGCTGGTCAGCGTTGGCGTGAGTACTACTCGAGCCCTCTTCGCGAGCTCGGTCACGCGTTCTGCTTATGATTTGCCTCAAGTCCAGCCGAGCTTTAGGAGCTTTTTGGGCTTGCTGCTGTGCACGATACACAAGCGGAGTCTCGGCTAGGGCCTTCTGCCCCTCAAGCTGCTGCTGGAGCTGGAAGATCTAAGCTCTTTGCTCTTCGATTATTTGGTTTTGAGCCTTGATCGCTTCGGCCTGTACCTCATCGTTCTCCAGGGCCATGTCGTCATCGCCTTTATCATCGAGGTGAACGTGGTCCTCTTCCATATGGTCCTAGCGATGGGACTGGTGAGGATCAGGTTGTACTGGAGCCTTGTCTCATTGGGACTGTCCCTGAGGAGTACTTTTACGAGGAAGTTCCGTGAGGACAACCTCCAGACGTGGGCGTTCTGCCGAAGAGGTAGTTGGCCTCACCCGTTCCAGTACGGGTCCGTGATGAGGGAGGGCTGCTGCACCTCTTGACGGTGAGGGCGTCTGAGTGACAGGTGATCCCACGCTCCTCATCCCAGGTTCTCCGCCAACCCTCCTGTGTTGAGGATTAGACGGTGTTTGCCTGGGTACTCGTTCTTGGTTCGTCGCCAGTGCTCCCACCTGGTTCGTCACCAGTGGAGGCGGCATGGGGGGCAGGGATGTCTCTGGCTGCCTGGACCTGGATGGTCCAGCATTGCTTGTTTCCTTCCTTGTCGTCGGAGGCATGGCTTTCAGGATGAGAATATGATCTTTTCAAATCGCTTCCCACAGACGGTGCCAAATTGTGCGTGCCTAAAGATTACGGACTTGATTGAGATGATAATGGGGGTGTTGTTTAGCTGATCGGGGACATTGCCGATGGCCTGAAACCTGAAAGGAAGGAGAAACAGATGTCAGGGGCCCCGGGCTGCTGTCAGCCAAAGGCACTCCTACGCCTGACTTAGTGCAGTCACTGAACTAGGGTGAAGTGGGGGAGAAGGCTAAAGCCAAATAACACAGTGAGTATTGTGTATTACGTACCTGTTCATGGCTGACCATGCAAGTAGATATATAAGGGAGTAGAAGGTTCCATAGTGGAGGTAGGTGATGATACTTGTCCCATCAGCCCACTCCTAGGATCCTTAGTGGGGGTAGGTGAGGGAACTGTCCCATCAGATCTCTCCTCAAATCCCTTACATAAATGTGGACGTGATAGGGAAGGTCCCTTATCAGTATTCGGCGGCCACCCTATCTGTCAGGGTGCTCTGTAATACAGCTGTCCCATCCCATAATGGAGACTATACGCCCAGTGTTCACCTCGACACTTGGCCGAACTGGAGAAGGCACCGAGGCTAAGAGCGCAAGCTCGGGAGCTGCTGCTGGGATACGAGATGCCGAATCCCAGGGAAGTGTGCTCGGTCTTCTTCACCGAGGTAGACCGGGTCTCGGTACCAGCTGGCGCTATTGCTGAGCTGACCGAGACCGGGCCCAGAGCAAGCCCAATTGGTACTTCTACCGAACTGGGAGGTAATTTCTGGATCACGAAAATACCCCACACAAGAATCATGTCAAAAATGATACAACCTACGATGTCTTTTGTCCCAATTTTTTTCACAAGTGATCGGACTGGAAACTGTAAATTCATGGTTGCAACAACGAGCACCGTTCAAGTGTGCTATGGGCTCAAATAACTCTTTTCAATATGGCTAATATCCTGTTAATGGAAACCCTATAACCACTTTTAAGATCATTACCCGCCAATGTAACTGGATCTCCAAGGATATGTCAGTTTCTGGCTAATCAAAACATCAGATAATTTCCTAACAAATAGATAATAACTGAGCCATAGCAAGTCAAATGAATTATAAAAAAGAAACAAAAAAACTCTCGAATTTGAGAACTGGTTACAACAGTGATGCATTTGGATGTACTAGTTTGCAACCATTTGAAAGTTTTCACAAAACAACTACATTTCACTATGCATTTACGAAGGCACAGAAAGCGGAGACTGTAAGATAAGACATTGTTTTTCTATTTTCACACCAACAGTGATGCATTTGGATGTACTAGTTTGCAACCATTTGAATGTTTTCACAAAACAACACCATTTCATTGTGCATTTGGGAAGGCACAGAAAGAGGAGACTGTAAGATAAGAAATTGTTTTTCTATTTTTCACACGAAATCCATTTAAGGAAAAAGTATTGAAAATGATTTGCGGGGGAAAGCCAATGTGGGGAAGGCATTTAACCAAATTAAAATTTAATTTCCTCAGAACCAGGAGAAGATCACATTAATCCACTATTGATTAAGCAGCAGAGTACAAATAAGTTCCCAGAACATGTGCCTAGTAGTTTCACACTTTTAACATACAGTGCAATCAATCTGAAAAGACCAAAAAAAAAAAAAGTCTTATTCAAGTAATAACAAGGGACACAAAAGACAACAGGAAGAATCAATCTGTTAGCTACACACAAAAGCATATAATTGAATCCCTACGCATCTACCAAGATATTGTCCTTGTCTTTTGAGGGTTGCAACAGAATGAACAAAATCATGGGTTTGATCTTATACTAAGGGGAAAGCACGTGCTACACACAGGAAGCACTACCAAGCATAGTTACCTATTTAGGTCAAGAGGCCTTCGAATTGCAAATGGTTCATTTCGAACAATTCAAAATTTGATTCGCGAACTACTAACGAATTAATTTCACATAATTCTCTAAGTTGAATCATCTAATTCAATTGCAGTGCTTACCTAAAAACACAAGCCACTCAAAAGTACCACACCCTGATGTATTAGCACTAATCCATACTTGACTCCAATCGGAGTTGGTCCCACATAAAGATTGATCACCAGTAAAACATGGAATTTTACTTTGGTTTTTATCTTAACTATTTTTAACATGTAGTCAATCTGATTGTGGCCCAAACTACAATTGAAGTAAAATTCCGCCTATAGATTAAATGCAGATGATAGTTATTTTGAGTGGTTTGGATTCTAGACAAGGACCTTTAGTGATGGACTTACAAAATGGGCACACGTGAATTAGTTCATCGAACTTGTTGAACTCGAACTTCAAATTAGCCGAATTGAGAAGCAAATCAAATGAATCTACTCCATTGAATTTTATGATCAATCTAAGTCTCGATTTACGAATTACAAACTCGAATGCGAATTAGTCGAACTAGTAATTAGGTAACTATGCAACCAAGTAAATGTTACAGTGGCATAATTTTATAGCTGAAAAAATAATGTAACAGGTCACAAGACACATATCAATGATCCAAATACGGAAAGGAATTATATCAATACTCAGAGTATTGGCTTCCTGACAAAATGAAACATACAATGGCTATCAGATATTCAAAACTAAGATCTGCACAGCTAAATAATAACTAAAAACATAGTTACTTTTCATTTATAATGGTCAGGTTAATTCCCATCACTGTGAAAATGCAAGTAAATGGGCCATTTTCACATCAAAATTTTCATAACTCCTCGGGTGTGAAACCATTACACACCTTACACGACAAAGAGGTGCCAGAACAACTACACCTGCGATGGGTTGTAGGATCAAAACCTATTGACCACCTTCTATTTATTTTTATTTATTTTTTATTTTTTTTGCAGTCCCATAGGCCCCAAAATTGTAATTCAAATCTTTTCTAGAACTAATAAACACCAAGACATTTACTTTTATACCTTAAAATTTCATACATTTTGAGAAATATGTGAAAAGGCAGGGAAAAGAAATAAAAGAAAACCAACCTATAGACCTGCACCATTTTGGGGGCCCAATTCATGATCAAAACCATTTAACATGCTCATATAAATAATAAACCTCAATATGTGAAATTTTGCATCTTAGGTTCTCATTGATTTTGTAAATCCCATACCATTTACTCGTGAAAAGGGTGTTTTCAAACAAACATGGTGATATGCTTCACATATGTCGGTTTTACAGATGTAAACCCCATGTGGAGAGTGAATGGCTGGAGAGGCTAGTGGAGAGTGGTCAATTGTTGGCACATCCAGGGGTAAAGGCAATAGGAGAGTTAAATGGGAGGATTTGGTTGCAGTATTTGTTAGCAACTTGCCAGAAATCACAACAGCTGATCAATTGAGGTCTGCTTTCTCTCTAGTGGGGAGTGTCATAGATGCTTTCATCCCTGCTTCTAGCGGGAGGGGAAGGGGCTTTTGCTCTGGCTTTGTGCGTTTTGGCAACATGGAGATGGTTGTTAAAGCTGTTAAGTTGATGAATGCCAAGATATTTACTGGGAGAAAGTTGGAAGTTAACGTGGCTAAATTTGGTTGGGCTCGGAAGGATAGAAGGGAAAGGGCTGGGGGTAGTGTTAATAAGAAATCATCATGATTGTCAGCTAAGTCTAAGGCGGATTTAATACCCAAGTGGGGTGAGAGCTTTGTGCTACCTAGTGTCAAAGAATGCAAAGATGCAGACAAGTTGAATGGAATGGGATAATCTTCCCAGGATCGATTGATCTCTATATATTATGCTGCACATCCTTGATTTGGGATACAAATTAGGCATATTACAGTCAGCCCTATCTTAAAATATCATACAGAATCTATTACAATTTGACTAAAGGAAATGGGCTTTAGTTTACAAGTGGGCCTTTGGCCCGATGGACCCATAAATTTTAACACCCCCCCCCCTCTCAAATTGATGCTGGTGAGTCCACAAGTATCAATTTGTCTGTCAAGAACTGATGGCACGGATGTGGAAGAGCTTTGGTAAAAATATCAGCAACTTGGAGTCCGGAGGAGATGAATGGAAGAGAGATAACATTCTGGAGATATTCATCTCTGATAAAGTGATAGGCAACCTCGATGTGTTTCGTTCGTTCATAGAATACAGGATTTTCAGTGATCCGAATGGCGCTGGTGTTATCCGAATGCAGAGGTGTGGGTGACCTTTGTGTGAAGCCAAGATCTATCATGAGAAGGCCACGAAGCCATAGAATTTCTGAGCAGACTTCGGACATGGCTCGGTATTCGGCCTCAGTTGATGATCTGGAAACTTTGTCCTGTTTTTTTTCTTTCCAAGAAATAAGAGCGTCCCTTAGATACATGCACCAACCTATTGTGGACCGACGTGTGCCAAGGCAACCTGCCCAATCCGCATCAGAATAGGCAGTCAAAGTCATTGCAGAGCCAACAGGAAAGAATAAGGGAGTGCCAATAAGATAACGGATGATTCGTCGAACTGCTGCTAAGTGGGGATTATGGGGCTTGGTCATATACTGACTCATCAAGTTTACTGCATAACTGATGTCAGGCCTGGTATTAGTCAGGTATATGAGACTACCGACAAGCTGACGGTAGTATGTATGATCAGGAAGGGGGTCACCACTTTCACATGACAAGAGGGTTTAAGTTTGGAGAAGTTTTTGAATGAAGATGTCAGATGATTGGAAGCACCAGAATCAAAATACCATTGAGAGGAGTAGTATTTTTTACCAGATATACCAAGGGTGGAAAATGCTTGAAGGGTCATTTGTTGGCCATTTCAGGGGTGACAGGAGCAGCAGAAGTGATAGCGGGAGAGGATATGGAAGAAGAATCTGTATTGCCAGAGGGAGCTGTGATTGCCTAGTAAACCTTTGGATTTCTGTTCTGAGGACGTTTGCGGTATTCATTGATTAGATGTCCTGTTGCTTTGCACTAACTGCAGATTTTATGCTTGCATTGATTTGCATAATGGCCGAAGTTTTGACACTTGAAGCATTGGACTTTGTTTAGGTCTATGATTGGTTGCTTTCCCTTAGTAGCATAAACAACATTCACTGGAGTGGTTGATGCTTGTGACTCAGTGGGTATTCCATAGGCAACTTCGATAGTACCAGGATTTGGTTGTTGAAGTATATTAGTTTGAGTCAGCTGCCTTTGTTCTTCTCTGAGTAAGTCATTGAGGCATTCATCTAGGGATGGGGAAGGTACCCTACTCATGAGACTAGATCTCACTGTTTCATACTGAGGCCTTAATTTCATGAGAAATTGATCCCGATGAGTAGTCTCCAGTAGTTTTTGTAAGTCAGAAAGTGCCTGTGCAGAGATATTGGCATATTTGATTTCATCTAACTCTGTCCATAAATTCTAGAAACCAGAATAATATTCTTGAATGGATGAAGTTCCTTGCATATAATTTGAAATTTCATATTCCAACTGATATTGTCGTGCTGAATTCCCCTAGTGATACACCTTTTCAGATATTCCCACATATCTTTGGCAGTTTTATATGGTTTCAAATTCATGAAAAATTGGGGCTCCATGAACCCAAGAATCCAGGTTTTGATCTTTGCATCTTTTGTATTCCAAGACACAATTTTCTTTTCGTCTTTAGTTTGTTGTGGATCAGCACCAGATATATGGCCCCATAATTCTTTACCTTCAAGGTAAAGTTCAAATTGGAAAGCCCAAGATGGATAATTTTTCCCATTAAACCGGATCAAATTGATATCAGACTTTTCCATTTGCATCAATTTATCAATCAATGAGAAAATTGCACTCAGAAATCAACCAGAATCCAGAGAATAGAACCTCTGATCAAGATGTAAAGGTATTGATAAAGTCAATGGTAGTTCCAGATGAGCAAAAGTATGCAGAGAAGAGCTTCAAAAACAAAACAGTGCACCTAGTGCAAAACAGAACACAACTGTTCAAAAAAATTACCCCAGACAACCCTAACTTTCCTGACGAGATCTGTCTGTAGGACCCAGTGATTGGTTTAATCACAGATCAGAGTAGTTCAGATTGGAGAGGCTCCAAGATATTTCCAGCAATCCAAATTTGAAATAAATTGGATATAGATCCACAAATCTGGACAGTCTTGATGAAAACAATTTGAACAAAAATATCCAAATACATCAAACAGAAAAGGAGGTATAACCTACCTCAAACGATGATAGAAAAATCTCAAAAATTGATCAAAAACTTCTTCAAATACTGTCGATCCAAAACATGGAGTCGCTGATGGAATCAAGGTTGATCAGCGGGTGGTCCACGCTTGATCAGACACAGATCAGAAGCTGTTCTGATGGATCTGTGATGAAAAAATCTTGGTATGGACTACTTCATGAGAGAAAGATGACTTGGAACTCTTGATTGATGGAAGACGTCTTCAACTAGAATATGATTTGCAACTTGTGTCTCTTGACCTGGCTCTGATACCATGTCAAAGAATGCAAAGATGCAGACAACTTGAATGGAATGAGATAATCTTCCCAGGATTGATTGATCTCTATACATTATGCTGTACATCCTTGAATTGGGCTACAAATTAGGCATATTACACTCAGCCCTATCTTAAAATATCATACAGAATCTGTTTTAATTTGACTAAAGGAAATGGGCTTTAGTTTACAAGTGGGCCTTTGGTTCGATGGACCCGTAAACTTTAACACCTAGTACTATTGTTAATGGCAGAGGAAAGAGTGGTGTTAGCTTTCTTGATGCGCTAAAAAATACTCATTTGACAGGAGAGAACTCTATCTGTGCTTCCAAAGGAGTTATTGCCAACAATTCCAAGTGGTTGTCCAATGGTCTGGTGGGTATGGTGATAGGTGAATAATTGATGCCTTCCACTGCTAGCATTTATGAGGGAGGTGGGATCATAGGGGTCAAGGTGTCAACATTGGGTGGTAGGAAAGTGCTAGTCTCCTTTTAAAATTTGGAGGCTAGTTTGTTACTAGAAGACTCAACTTTTAACCATAATCAAATCTTTGCTTATCTGGAAAAGTGGCTTCCTACCTACTCTGTCTCTTTGAGGAAGGTATGGCATAAGTCCTTCGGAGTCCCCCTTCATGTGTGGAGTGAGGAGAATTGATAGGAAGATGGGGGAGGTAGTGGAAATAGCCAAGGAGATGTTGGATAGATCGGGTTTGGAATTTGAGATAATTTGTGTTCAAACCGAAGATTTCTCCTTTATCAACAAGGAGCTGGAGGTAAGGCTGTTTGATCGTCTCTTCAAGGTAGCTGTGAGGGACACGGTAGGTGTCCATGCCAAAGATAAGCGTACAGTAAAGGAAAAGGGAAAACGGGTTATTTAAAATGGAGTCAGTTGCCTCTACCTCTAATGGTGGCAATAGTAAGATCTGTGTTGGGGAGGACAACCGACAAGAAGAGATTGGGTTGATTCTGAAAGTTGAGACCGGAGATCAACCTGTTTACTGTCTGGATGACGTGGCGTGGGATGATAGGTGCCTCTCCCCTCAAAGTAGTCACTGGAGGTCCCAAAAGTGCTCTTCAAGGTTGCAGGCCAAACTGGAGACCGGGTTTTCAAATATTTTCCCTTTCGGGGAAATAGAGCAGAAAGAGGGGGGCAGTCTCCCTGCTTTTCACAGACACCAATTGAGGTAGGCCTAAGAAAAGGTTGACAGTTAGGAAGTTGGTTGGAAAACACAAAGCAGATTGTCTAATTCTACAGGAGTCTAAAGTGGCTTTTGACATCCAAAATAAAATTTGGGAGGTTTGGGGGAGTTCCAAGAGCGCTTGGAGTTAGGTTCCATTTGTTGGGAAGTCAGGATGGCTGATTTCTATTTGGAATGAGGATATGATGTTAACGGAGGATTTGTTCTTGTTGGATAGTGGTTTGGTTGTCAAGGTTCATACGGTTGATGACGGTTTTATTTGGGCTATTGCTAATGTATATGGTCCAAACATTCAGTTAGATAGATGTGATTTGCTTGACTTACTTTCTCATGTTAAATTTGTTTGGGATGTTCCTTGGGTGTTTGATGGATATTTTTTTAACATGGTCAAGTTTCCTTGTGAGAAGGGGGGGTCTTCTTTTCCTCCTATGGAGTCATTTCAGATTTCATCAATGAGAATGAGTTGATGGATTTGCCACTACTTGGGAGGAGGTTTACTTGGTCCAATAATACGGAGCAGGCAGCTATGAGTAGGATTGATAGGTTTTCATTGTTAAAGGAGTGGGATGATCATTTTACCGGTGTTAATCCGGAGGCACTCCCTAGATTAATTTCTGATCACTGCCCTATCAAATTAAGTTCTAACTTAGTTATTTAGGGACCTAGACCCTTCCATTTTGAGAATTGCTGGCTAGAGAACAAAGATTTTTTGGGCATGGCCAGTTCTTGGTGGAGTCAGGTGGAAGTTGGAGGCTTTGGTAAAGCTGGCTTCAAGATTTGTTTAAAGTTATGTGCTCTTAAAAATTGTATTAAAAGACGGAATAGAGAGGAGTTTGGTTGCATTGATGAATCTAGAGAAACTTTCTCCAAAATAGTGGAAGATCTTGCTAAAAAGTGGGAGAGCCAAGAGTTGACACCTGAGGAGGTAGTTTCTAGGTAAAAGGAGGGTGATAGAAACACTTCTTTCTTTCATCGAATGGCTACTATGAAGGGAAGAATGAACCATTTGGGGAGGTTGAGACGGGGTGGTAGAGTTCTCGAGAGTCCTATCGAGATCAAGGAGGAGGTTGCTTGATTTTTTTAAAATCTTTACAAGAAGGAGAACGTTGTTAGGCGTAAGCTTGATGGGGTCTCTTTTCCTACAATTTCAAGGGATATTCAAAGATGGTTGGAGAGGGAGTTTGAGGAAGAAGAGGTGTGTGGAGCCCTGGAGGAATGTGGTGGGAATAAGGCCCCACGTCCAGATGGTTTCAACTTCGCTTTCATAAAAGCATGATGGGACTTTCTTAAGGACTTTGGAGATATGCTTTCTGAATTTCATAGGAGGGGCAGAATTAACAAGGAGACTAATGCAAATTTTATAAGGTGCCAAATCCAATGGAGCTTCGCGACTACCGACATATCAGTCTTGTGGGCTGCTTATAAAAATTGTTGGCTAAGATCTTGATGAATCCTCTAAAGAGTGTTCTTCCTCTTATTACTAGTCCTTTCCAAGGGGCTTTTATGGAAAATAAGCAGATTCTTGACAGTGTTCTGGTTGCTAACGAGCTTGTTGATTCAAGGAGAAGGTCTAAGGTGGAGGGGTTATTTTCAAGATTGATTTGGAGAAAGCTAATGATCATGTGGATTGAAGTTTTCTTGATTATATGTTGCTCAGATTTGGTTTTGGAGGAAAATGGTGTGGGTGGATGTGTGAGTGCATTTCTACTGCTTCTTTTGCAATTTTGGTCAATGGATCTCCATCGAGGTTGTTTAAAGCCTATAGAGGTATTCAACAAGAGGGCCCTCTATTCCCCTTCTTATTTACAATTGTAGTGGAGGCATTAGGATCACTTCTGGTGAAACCTAGGGAGGTAGGAGTGATCATCGGTTTTGACGTTAGTCGGAATAGGGAGGCTATTTCTCACTTGCAGTTTGCTGATGACACTATTCTCTTTTGCTCTACTAAGAGGGATGAGATTTTGGCTCCAAAAAGAATTTTGAGGTGATTTTTCTTGGTGTCCGGTCTGAAGGTTTAACATATCCTTGAGTCAGCTGGTAGGGATAGGGTGTCCTCAGGAGAATGTTTAGTCTTTAGCAACGTTAATTCATTGTAAATCAGGAAGTCTCCCCTTTTTATATCTTGGTCAGGATATCGAAGCAAAGACGATCTAAGTCGTTATGGGATCCAGTTATTGAAAATTTTCAAAAGTTGTCCTCTTGGAAGAAACAGTACTTATCGTTGGGCAGAAAGATAAATCTGATAAAAGCATGCATGTCTAACATCCCAGTTTACTATCTCTCTCTTCAAGATGCCGAAAGTTGTCTTGGGAAGGGTGGATCGTATTCGTATCCCTAGGAATTTTCTATGGGAGGATCAAGGTGACAAGAAGAAACTTCATTTACTTAAGTGAAATGAGGTGATCAAACCAAAATGGCGTGGAGTTTTGGGTATTGGTAATTTGGAGTATAAGAACGTGGCTCTATTGGTGAAATGGTGGTGGAGGTTTGGGGAGGAGAGAGATGCTCTTTGGAGAAGGGTCATTGCTTCTAAATATGGAGAGGACTTTTCTTCCCTTTGCCCAGCCAACCCATCTCTCTCTCTCCCTCCTCCACCCCGCCACCTCTTTCTTTCTCAGTTGGGGTTCCCTTTTCTCTATTTTCTATTTTTTCCGGGCACAACATGTCCCTCGCGATCATCACAACTATCTATATCAATTGGCTGGGTTCCTTTTTCTCTATTTTTCTTTTTATTTTTTTATTTTTCTGGCACAGCATCTCCCTCGCGATTGTCACAACTATCTATGCTCCAAATTGCTACTCTATTCCACCCTGCACCAATTTGAGGGGGAGTGTAGAAACTAGACCCATTAGGCCCATCAAGAAAGGGCCCAAATCAAGCAATAACTCACGTGGATTCATGTGAAGATTTAGTCAAATCCCTGTATATAGTATATCTTTGTGTATGTACCATTTCTATATTGATTAGATCTTTTACTTTGTGTATATACCGTTTCTATAGTGATTAGATCTTATACATAGGCTGTAATCAGATTATAATTGATTGTATAATTGGGCCATCAACTGTATATAAAGAGGTGTCGATCGTATCATGGGACATCACCAATTTCTCACAAATCTCTCGTTCATTCTGTTGTGTTCACCTTTACAAAGATAACTCTCGACGATAGCTGACAAAGAAAATGTCAGATGAATTTTTTAATCCTTGCTTTTTGCTGGTTAGATATTGCACGTAAGGTTTCTACGGCAGACAATATGAGAAGAGGGATAACATCAGATACTATTTCAATCTCTTGTGTGATGTATTTTAAGGAGGAGGAATTAATTAATCATATTTTACTTCATTGTGAAGTGACAGCTGGGGTGTGGGGCAATTTCATTGGTAGGTGCGGTGTCCTCTGGTATTGTCCGGGGAATATAAATGACCTGGCAAAGTCTTGGATGGGAGGTTGCTTGCTTGGATGTGGGTGCATCCTTTGAAGGATGCTTCCATTTGCTATCTTGTGGTCTATTTGGAAGGGAATAAATGACAGAATATTCCGAGGTGCTTCTGCGTCTCTACTGGAGATGATCGAAGCAATCACCCTTAGGGTCGCTAAGTGGGAGTTGCTTAGGAGGGAGTTCTCCAACTTTAGTCTTAATGATATCCTTCTAAACTGGGAAGCGTGTATGGCATGCGAACCTATGAAGGTGATGAAATCTGTTCTCTAGTCTCCTCTGCCTTTTGGTGTGTTTAAGTTCAACGCTAGCCGTGCTGTGAGAGGGAAGCCAGGGCTGGCGGGAATTAGAGGAGTGCTTCGTAATAGTAAGGGTGAGGTCTTCTTTATGTTCTCCAAGCATGTGGGTGTTTGCAACTCCAACAAGGCAAAGGTGTTCGCTATCTTGGAAGGTCTTTGCAGCTTTTTAGACTTTTATATAGCCATCTTATTGTTTAAAGTGATTCTTCTAATGCTATCGCTTGGTTGTCTAATTGAAATCCTAACCCTTCTTAGTTCCATTTCTTATTTAATGAAATCCAAGCTTTATCCGCTACCTAGAACCGTTGAACATAGTCTTTTTTCATGAATTTAGATCAGCTAATTCTATGGCCGATGTTTTAGCCAAACAGGGGTTGGAGAGGACTCTTCCTTGGGAGGGTTGTCTTGTGAGTATGCTTTGGGTGGGGTACAATGCTCTTGTACCTTCCTTTTTCCCTCCTTTTCTTCTGATTTTTCCTTTGTCTCTCTTTGTAATCTTTTTTTCTTTTAATGAAAGTTTATGTTAAAAAAAAAAAAAAAAAAAGATGTAAGCCTCATTTTCAAATCCCATGAATGCAAGACAAATGACCTAGTTTTTTTTTTTTTTTTTTTTTTATAACTAAGACAAATGACCAAGTGTTTTGTAAATACCACATTAACTAATGTATCAATCCAAAATTTTAATCTCGTGATAAAATGAAAATATCACTGAGAATTAGAATTGTTTTAAATTTATCACAGTGACTTTTGGCATATTTTATAAGTTTTATACAACCATGCAGATAATATATAAATTTAGTATACTTATTTCTGATTTATTAAATTAGAAAAATTCTTTTTTTTATAAATTCACATATTTTGAGTATTTTTTCTATAGTTTCTGTGGCATTTTTCTGTTAAAACCTAAGAAAAAACTAGAATTTTGAAAATCTCCGACTATGTAACTTAACCAATTATACATACTTGTGACCATGGTCCTGAAAACCGAGGCGACATGATGAGGCCTCAATAATTTCAAGCCTGGCTATGAACATGCTGAGTGCCTAAGCTAGCAGTAGCCACCCCAGGCCATTGATAGAGTTTTTTTTTATTATTTTTTATTTATGGCATTACCTTTTTTTTTCTCCTCTTTTCTTTTTTTCTTTTTTTTTTTGTTTTGTTTTCCCATTGCATAGGCTATAGTGCTGGACAGTTGAGTCACAAGTGCCTAAGCTAGGGCTAACCTCACCCCGGGCCATTGATAGAGTTTTTTCTCATGAATTTGGATTTATAGCATTACTTCTTCGCCTTGTTTTAATTTTTTTTTTTCCTCCTTTTTCTTTCCTTTAGCACAGGCTATAGTGCAAGACAGTTAAGTCACTCTTACAAAATTACAAGTTCTAGAATTTTGCAAAAAAAAAAAAAAAAAAAGAGTTCATGCATTTTTTTTTAGAGTTTGAATCATCTGATGACGTGCATCACAAAAAACCCGTAGCTTCCAATCAAAAATGCATCACATCAATCAAGTGTGTTTGTTTTTAAATTTTAAAAACTTCCTGCACTTTGGCAAAGCTAACTTGAGTACTTGACTAATGCGGCGCATTTTGATTGGAAGCCACAACTTTTTTGTGATGCCTTACATGGAAGATCCAGATTTTATTTACTTATTTTTTTTTTATTATTATTATTATTTTTTTTGGGGGGGGGGGGGGGGGGGGTAGCATGACTATAGTGCTCCTGTAGTCCTAGCAATGACGGTTGAAATTCAAAACACATGGAAACGCGGTATGCCCACTAGCCCCACCATAAAATAGGGTTTATGAGAGAGAGAGAGATAAAAAAGCAGCCTCATCAAATATTACCAGCCATCCAATCAAAGTTGAGCAAAGAATATGGAAGCCATAAACAATCCAAAATCACTACCTTTGATCAACTAGCAATATATTTGATAAGAGAGATCTAATTATAAACAGCTAATCCATGAAATCCTCTTTCATATGCAATGGGTCCCATGACCATCTACATTCCACACGGCGCTATATCCGAGTGACATCATGGTAACAACTAGGGTTCAACGTAGCAGCTGCATTATCCGCCATAGCAGTTGAGGTTGCTACACTATTTTGAAAATAGTGGCGCTACAATCTAAAACCTAATAAAGACAAGCAGTTTTAATTTATAACACTGTATTTTCTATTTCTCCTCCTCAATGGACTTTTCTATGGTTGTCTCTGCCATTGTATGGTTTCAAATCACAGAAAAAACACAAGATTGGTTGACACACAAGATTCGAAAGTTTTTTAACACTTAAAAAATTAACACCGCTACACCACTATGTAGCGTTTTGGCCTCTGACCGCTATGCCTGCCACAACTGCTATTTTTATCCTTGGTAACAATAGAATTACATGGTTACCTTAGCATTTTTTTTTTTTTTTTTTTTTGTGCCGGTAGCATTTTCCTTTATTTTGGTAGATGTTCTATAATATGTATCTTCTCAGCATCTATTAAGGAAGCTAGAGACAATCTTAGAGATGCAAAGGTGGAAGCGTAATGGAATGCTGACAAAACCATCACTTTGACCATACTAAAGAATTAGAGATTGTTGAAGGAGAGAGGCGCATTTTCGAGCAATGGCTAGAAAGATAATTTTATCTAGTAAACTATACAAAATCATCGATTGCACCATCTTCAAACCAGATAAATAAATAAATCGATAGGAAAACTTCGTACCTTTTGATAGAAAAGCATTCAAGGCTTATATTCTACTACTATGCCGCAAAAGGTTTTATGTTGGAGAAAGTGTAGATTTGAGTGCCCATGAGAGAGAGAGAGAGAGAGAGAGAGAGAGAGAGATTTGAGAGGTAGACAAAATGTGAAGGATGTGTTCTGCTAGTTATTTATTTTGTGATGGACAAGAATTAGGAACTGTTCAAAATTGAAGAGATCACAAAAGATTACAGACGATTTTTCTTCTTGTTCAAAAGAGGACTTCACCATGGGTCCCACCTGTTGATATTTTGGACAGTTGAAAATAAGTGTCGTCGTCAAAGGTGTCACCAAAGAACATGACATTTATTTTGAGTGGTTCAAATTCTCAATAGGCAGCCCCCAATGGAATTCCACACATCCCATTCATGGGAAGCATGTGGGAGACACTCAGGGGATCCGGACTTTTATATGGAAACCCACCCATTTTATTTTAAAAATATATATTAATAATAACTTGGCCATATAACAATGAAAACTTTAAAAATAGGGATTTTTAAAGGAGAAAAAACCCTTAAATCCTTCAAAGACAGTAGAGGGCCCAACCCAAAGTTTTCATATTGACGCTTCAGGGCCTCCCGCCAATTTCTCCTAGTTCTTTTTTGCTTTTTGCCCATATCCCCGCGGTATAGCTGGATGTTGGGATATCCCATGTTACAGTGGTATGTCAGATGTCCTTGCATACACAGTCCTCCCTTCTTCTCCTTCCCATCATACAAATTCTTGGGCATGATCAAGAGAAAATAATGGTGGAATTTGTCTCACCAAGAATGGGATAGGAGAGACAGCATTAAACTTGTAGAAGGTAGGAAATCCACTCCTTCTCACATCCAAACGATCAGACGGTAAATGATACGGTCAAAAATATCAAGGATCCACTGATGTCGAGTAAATGATGTGGTCAATTAAAGTAGTATATTATTATTATTATTATTATTATTATTTTATTATAAAGTTGTATATTAATTTTTTTAAATAATTAAGAGTAAAATGAAAGTCCTTATCCTTTCACTTTCATTCTTGTAGCAATTAGCAGCAGTTTTCGGTATATCTCTTTTGTATTGTTAAGTCTTTTCATCTATTGAAAGTTAACATCCAAAAAAAGAAAAAAAAAAAAAACATTTAGCAGCAAGTTCTAAAGAAAAATAAAAGTGGGTGACAACCAATTGAATCGGGGTTTGGCCTGGTTGTACGATAGTCTAAAAGACTAAAACCTTGTTTGGACTCATCCTAGTTTGGCCAAATCAAATTCAGCTTAGTAGATTGGATTTAACCAGAATCAATAGTAACCTTCCAAAGTGACCCTAGTTTCCAAGTTCTTCAACTATGAATTTTAAAGCAAGATTGCACGTAAATATATGTCAGAAGGGCCAGACTCAAGCTTCTATAATCATTTGAAACTGTATACGAAATGAATCCTCCCTAGTCCCAAGATGGGAGCTCTAATCATTTCAAAAGCTTCAACTCTAAACTCACCAACCAATACCTCGGAATCAATGTCCTAATCAAGTGAGCTATAATACCAAATGGAAGTGCTTCTGAGATTGTATAAATAGTAGTTTTGAGCTTTTGAAAACAATCCAACAGTATTATTTACAAAAAAAAGAAAATCCAACAGTAGCAGGCGGAGGTACGATGCTAAGAATGAGAAGGGGCGAACATATCACGATACTACGATATTGCATGATATTTGTAATGGAGAGAGAGAGAGAGAGAGAGAGAGAGAGAGAGAGAGAGGCCCTTGACGGTCAATATGAAATGCTTGGGCCCTCCATTGTCTTTGAAGGTTTAAGGGGTTTTTTTACTGTAAAAATCCCTTTAAAATATGTATGGTAAAATATCAAATTGCAGGTGGTAGAAAGGCTAATGTCAACCACAGCCAGAAGCTAATTAAGCGTGATAACATTCTGAACCACTGAGTACTAAGTCTTGAATTTCTACAATCTCTATTTTTACCAAGTATCCTAGTTTAAGGTAGAAATTGCAAATTTCATGTGAACCCAAAAACATATCCCAAGTATGGCTTACAACATGGTTCCTACTTCGGAGCACGTTGTTGGTCAAATAGCTAAAGCTTCTACCATAGTTGTCAACTCTGTTCTGTTTAGTCGGAATTGGCAAAAACATTCCAAGATTGCTCTGAAGTGGAACAGACTGCCACAAAAAAGATTTTGGGCCTACTTCCGGTCGAGTCCGGACCCAATACCGGTCCCATTTCTGGACCAATTCCTGCCAATTATGAACACAACGGAAAGCTCCCGAAAGTTTCATGTTGTTATGTTTACTCAGCAGTAAGTTCAAATGTTTCATACTTTCATTCATATATGGTGAAAACTAGAAAATGGTCAATTGTAGAGTGTAGTTTAATAATGAAAGTGTGCATTTTTAGTACTATTTTAGCATTCTATTTTTTTTAATTCTAGGTATTCTTTTAATTGTTTATTTCATGCGCCTTTCAGAAATTGAACATCAAAATTGGTTGAAACACCGGAACATTCCACTACTGGGCCAACCTGGAATAGGAGCTGGAACAGAATTGTCAACTATCGCCTCTAAGTGTCATCCAAGAAAATGGTACTTCAAAGATAATATTGCTATGTTCCATCCCCCTTTTTACTAAAACGAAAAATATCCTAAAAAAACTCAAATACTTAAAATTACAAATATTCAGTTTTTAATCGTTTCGGGAGGTAGTGTTTAAGATGTAAAAACAAATATACAATAAAGGAGAGAAAAAAAAATCTTTTTTTTTTGGATGGTAAATTTCATTAAGAAAAAGCGAACACTACGAGAGAAATATACTGAAAAGCTTACAAAGAACACCCAAAAAGGAAAACAACCAAATAGGACAAACAGATCAGAAGAGGAGCTAATAGGACGGGGCAATTTCCTTCCAATTCAGCAACACTCGGTCTAGCAGAATCGCTTGAAAATTAGGTTTATCTTATCTGTAATCGAATTCACACATGAAGCAATCCCTTTGAAACACCTTGTGTTTCTCTCTCCTTCCAGATAATCCATATAAGATCCAAAAATGACAGCTTCCACATTTCTTTTCCCCTAGGCGCCAGAGACGAGCAAATCCAAGATTTAGAAAGATTCGAAAGAGAGTTAAGGAGGACCCAACTACACCCAAACCAACCCAATACCACACTTCATGTCCTATGGGCAAAGCTGCACTTAAGAAGAAGATGATTCATAGACTCCTCATCCTTAAGACACAAAGAGCAAGCATTCAACACAACCATACCTCTTCTTAAATTATCCCAAGTTAGGATTCTGTTTCGGAGAGCTAACCATCCAAACACCAAAATTCTAGGTGGAGTTTTTAATTTCCATAGACTTCCCAAAGCAAGAATTGTCCCTAGTAGGCATGGACCGCTCCAACCTCAGCCCGCCCGTGCCACATGCCGGCCCACCAGGAAAAACCCTGGCATGGCACGGCCTGCCATGGACCGGGCTGGAGCGGGCCGAACCGTGCCGGGTCAATAGGCCAAGCATGCCTCCTTCATATTTTTTCCTTTTTTTTCTTATCAGTATTAAAAATAAAAATTAGAACACAAACACGGAGAATGACAAAGATATTTAAGTGGTTCGGTCAAACTCGACCTACTCCACTGAGAAGAGAGAACCATTTGGATCTTAACTTCTTGAAGGTTTCTAAATAGGATTACCTTCAAAACCTTACAATCCTTTTTAGAAAATAAAAATAAAAAAAAAAGAATGAAAAACTTATATATTTACAAATTACAATGAAGGAAAAAGTAAAAAAATCAAATGCGTAGTCCACTAATGTATTTTGCTAGATCATAATCTTCCATTGATGTCAACTCTTGCTTCCTCTTATCTGCCAAATACCAGTCTCGTAGGCAAACAAAACACTCCATCGTTTCTTCAGTTAGATTTGTTCTTTTGTCATCTACCACACGTCCATCTGCACTAAAAGTCTGTTCTGATGCTACAAAAGACATTGGAATGGTCAATAGATCACGAGCCATGGCGGCCAACACTGGATAAACACTTTCTTGTTGCTTTCACCAGGGTAAACGGTCAAAACTAGATGTGTGAGGCCCCACCCTTGGTGGGCCCTCATATTGAATTTGAATACTATTAATTATGATAATATAGCATAATTGTACTAATTAATAGGGGTTAGTAAGGATATATAGATATTTTCCTATGTTTTAGGCATATTGTGTATTTTATAGATCTATAGGGTGTCTTTTTATAATATTTGTAGGGTTTTAGGTGTTGAGGCCCTTACTAGTAAATAGGTTTCTACAATAGGGGGTTTTCCACACTTGAGAACATTCTAGAATTTCTACCAAATGACCTAAATGCCCATGTCCTTATCCACATTCCTATGCAATCAAAAAGACCTTTTTGGTAATTGTCTCAAAAACCTTAGGGTATATAAGCTAAACTATTGCATTGGTAAATGAGCCCTAAATTCACTCTCATTTATCCCTAATTTACCTCTCATTTCGCAAAACCCTAGCTAAAACCCTAAGTCCAAAACCCTAATTACAATAAGAAAAAGGAGGACATCTTCTACCTCTCTTATTAATCTCTTTCTCTTCTACCAATCAAGGTAAGGCTCCGTCCTTAGCCAATTTCCATATGATTTTCTAGTATTTTCTTTATCCCTAGGTTTCTTTTCTAATCTTTGGTTCTCTTGTGGAATGGGTACTAGGCTTGGTAGATTGGATTTGGTTTGGATAGCTTGGATTGAGTCTTCTTGCTATTTTCCCTTATAAATCCGGATTTGAGAAAAGTGCAATGTACATACTTATCATAGAATGCATGTTTACTATTTTTTATTATTGAAATTTTATTCATATTATGTTTAGAAATATTTAGATTTACTTATGAGCTTGTTTATTTGGATTATGGCCATTAATGGAGGGATTTATTGCTAATTTATAAGGTTGATGGGTCAAAAGTGTTGGTGATAGGTTGTTGGAGTGGGATTCCACTCAAACCCACCCGTGGCAGCAAGAAGAAATGACCTGTAACAGTTCCAGTCATGGAAACAGGGAGGTTCCAATTTCCTTGCGATAAGATCGGGACCCAGGTGGGCCACCTGATGGCCAATCAGATCCGTGGATCTGAAAGACGACCCACGGGCGACCCTTCAAGGGCTGGTCCCATAGGGAGTGGACACCCCTAGCCCACTATCCATTAGCTTGATCAACAGAGGATGTATTTATGGGAAAAAAAATCAATTTTGCAGCAGATGATTGTGGGACCCACTGGTTGATCCAATCGCCGATCTGGTCCGTCCATCGGGCCGGAAATGGTGGGGCGACGTTAAGGATGTGAACTCATGTGAGTTGGAACCCGTTTGGTCCACCATCCAAAGCCCCAAAGGTGGCATGGCGGTAATGAATAAGGAAATGGGGTTTCCGTTTTCTTTTTTTTAGACTGTGGGCCCAGATAGATCACCAATGTTAATCTGGGCCAGTCATCTGGCCCTATAGCCCTGGGCGACCTTAATGGTGAGGTCTGATCTGGGCTTGGGTTAGTGGGGCCCACGATTTTGTGAAACTCAATGTCCCAGGCGAAGACGCTCTTCTCTGTTTCTAAATGTTCTATTGCAGAACGTTGAGTGAAGAGAGGAAGGTGCTGACGTATGTGAATTAGGTGAGGATAAAGAAGAGATGAGTGGTTTGGTAGTCTGAGGGAGCATAAAAAAAGCTTAGCCACTTGCTTTTGTGTAGCTAGCATTTTATTTCTAGAAACGTGTGTTAAGTGAGATGGGTTGAGTAGTCTAGTGTCTTGTGAGTGCATGAGAAAGTGTAGGCATCCCATGTGACAAAAATTAAGGGAATTAGTAGGTCTAGTGGTCTAAGGGTGTTTGGGAATTTCTATACTTGATGACCTGATGACCTTTCATGAGAGGGAATAAAGGGAAAAGAACCTGATGACCTTTCATGAGAGGGAATAAAGGAAAAGAGTGGTGATGACCAAGGATGATGCAACCCATATACCTTAAGTTTGTTAAATTATTCACTTTGCCCCTTGAGCTTCTAGAATTTAGAAAATGGACCATTAGCCTTTAATTAACCCATTTTGAATATTTTACCTTTTTATGGTCAGTTGTATACTTGACCCATTAGTTTTAGGAAGTGGGAAATAAAATTAAGGAATGGAGGGGGTTGACTTAGTGACCTGTGAACTTGGCTTGTTTTAGATTAATTACTCTGACCCATTAGGTTTTTTTAAGAATTATAATATAGCCCTAATTATTTTCATTAAACCAAATTAGATTCTTTTTTTTTTTTTTTGGAGAGGGGAATTATTTTGGGTAGGGACCCATTGACCATCCAAATGGACTTCCATTAATGTGCCAAGCACGAGTCAATGATGTGGCTCAACCTTAACTCGTGGAGCCACTAAGTAGGGTCTAAGGTTTGGATTTAAAGTTGATTCGATCCTTAAATATTGTCGAAGATGCCCATAACTTCAGGAGCACCAAATACAATATACTTGGCATCTAAAACTTCATTTAGGGATCCAATTAACTGAAATGGACCCGGATCTGAATGTGGGCCATTACTTAGGATTGGACCCTTGATGTTCCCTTTGATTCAATTACTTGGAGTTTATTCCACTTATTATATTATGTCACTCTTATGTCCTTGTCATTGCTTTATACCTTATAATTAAATGAAAAATAAATGACCTAAACCTAGGAGTTCCTAGAGGTGACCTGGTGATGTAGTTTGGAGGCATTTAACCCGTGTCTGTGTCTAGGCGGGCTCTCATACGGCCTAAGGTGTATGTGTGAACCCTAGGATGGAGAGGTAGTTGTGAATAGACTTGTAACTCATCTTGGATGAGTATGGATTGTTTGATGTTGGATTAAGATTGGTAGTCTCTCCTGGATTATTTAGACTAAGGCCATGGCTTGGTAGGCCTTGGTATGGACCCAATGATTTGTACTTGGACCTCTTAGGGATTTGATAGAACCTTGCTTGCGCAAGACAAGCCTAGACAAACACAGATCTGTACTGTAGTTTCCTGAGTCGGCACGAACATTCACTCAGTTGTTTTAAACTCAGCCTGTTGACTGATCAATACTGGTAGGAGCTATTTATGAGTGTTGAGTGGCCTATCATGATAAGCTGTGTTTTAGACAGACGGTGTGATACCAGGTCCTGTCTCTTGAGTGATGAGTGTTTGAGATTGATGAGTGATTTACGGGGTTAGTTATCCCCAGCACTGGTGAGATTTCCCCATCGCGACTGTGTTCAGTATGGAATGGCCACGGCATAATATCCCACGGTATCCAGCTTGTGTGAATGTGCCATGTTGTGAAGATAGATTGGCTTATCTTATTTTTCCTGATTCTAAATGTTTATCTTCCTCAATTGCCTAGCATTTGTACCTTGGATATTCTTATTGATCTTATTACCGCCTCTATTCCTTTGACGCATACATCCTATGTTATTTGTACACTGTAACTTGTCAGATCCTTGGATCTGACCCATTCTTGGTGCTTAGGTGATGACCCCGATTATGAGGATGACGCGCTCGTCGAGGCGCCCATAGCCGGAAACTATGGATGGGGACCAGCCGACCAGGGGGTCGAGCTGGAGGATGGAGCACCTGTACCGAGGGCTTGAGTGATTATCTTTTTAGGTTTGAGTGTTTTCTTATGTGGTAAGCAGGGAGTTAGACCGATATGTTTATAAATATGTTCTTAATTATACTTTGAGATTTAGGCTAGACTTCAGCCCTACTACACTTAATATATCTCCATAATACATTATGCTTCCGCTTTACTCTTTACATTTCCACAAATTTTAACCATTGATTATATGTCGGTCAAAAAGTTTTAAATTGGACCTCACTAAGAACCTACGATCTTGGAAGTTCTCGGATTTTTAGGGAAGTAGCACACCAAATTCGGGTACCTTGACAGTTTTCTCAGTATTCGGAATTGGGGCGTTACAAGATGCATCCTGCACCCGTATTACACTGACGTCAAGGTACGATGATAACTCCGTCACAGTATTACTTGAGCTTGAGCTGGATGCCATGCCCGTGGAAAGGGAAGAATACCACATCTCACTCACCAATACCTGTTTGCTGGACTTCTGAATGGCCCATACTAAGCCCAGTTGTACCCATTTGCTCACAATAAAATTGAAAAAGTGCTTGTAAATTTGCCCTTATATTTGAAAAAATATTTAAATCTATATAATTCATATTTTTATTTATTCCATCAATAAAAAAACTATACACCACTTAATTTTAACCTAGGATCAAATACAACAACTAAAGAAAATGTCATGGGAGCCTCCTTCTAATATTTATTAAAATTTTCTTCCATGTTTCTAATAGATAGTACTACTCAGTAAAAAATGTTCTCTAAATCTACTAAATTGTAAAGTAATTTTAAAAAGCTTCATTAGATGTGGGATAATATATCCCGGAAAAAAATAATGTTGAAGTATAAAAAGCTTCTAATAAATATCTTATATGGGCACATAACTCCCAATGTTCATCACTAATCATCAAATCTTGTGCATGAAAAGAAAAAAATTCATTCAAAACAGTTTTCCGGTCAAACGCCTTGTTTAACAAATCATACATAGAATTCCATCTATGTTCTACCTCTTTAGGCATTTTAATAGCTGATATGCCTTGCCTCGCACATATTTGGGCATACAATTGTCTTCTCTATACGGAAGAGAAAATAAATCTAGCAATGTCTTTAATATCATCTATGTAACTTACAATATGATTTAAACCAACCTTTGCAATGAGATTTAAGATGTGACATACACATCTATTTTGAAAGATAGAGCTATCTGCAAAATAAAACTTACTGGCATTATCATTCAATAGCCACTGTATTATTACTGGCATTATCTAAAGTTATAGATAAAAAATTTTCCTTAATATTATATTCATCTAGTTTTTCCAAAATAAATGTACTTATTCTAGTGCCATTGTGTGGCCATTCAAGATAGCTAAAAATAATTATACGTTTATTAATAATCCATTTTGCATCTATGTTATGTGCAGTAAGACAAAGAAAACTATTACCCCCTTTAGAAGTCCACATATCTATGGTTATGGCTATTCTACCAGGAATTTCTGCAAGGTAATTTTTTTATATTTGTTTTCTCTTCCTGCCAGAGTCTAATAGCATCATTTCTGGCTGTATTTCTTGAAATACTGTGAAATTGTGGTTGACAGTATTTCTGGACCCATTCTTCAAAAAACTCATTTTCAACAAAAGAAAATGGTAATTCTGATAACACAATCATTTTAACAAGATTTTGTCTAAAACTTTGTGCATTAAAAGAAAAACGACCCAAACTGCTACTACTACTACCAGTACCAGTAGTAGAAATTTGGGTCTGTGAACTAGGCCTCCATGTCCCTGCATCCGCCAACTTATGTAAGACTAAACATTTTTTCTTATGTCTTGTCAAATGGCCGGTACCCGATTTTGACTCGGCACCATAAATCTTACTACAAAATTTGCATTTTTCCTTTTCAACTTTCTTTCCATTTTCAATAACATCAAACCTTGTAAATATATCCCAAACTACTGAAGTTCTATTCATCTTGGCTGGTTTAAGGGAACTCTGAGAAAGGGGGTGGTAAATCACCTACTTCATCTTGTAATTCAATTAAATCTTCTTCTACCCCTAAATTAACAGAAGAAGATTCTGTGAGAAATCTTCTAACCATATTTCAAAAAATAAAATTTATAAATAACAACAGTAATAGGCTAATAGCCTTCTTTTGTGATAATTAATATAAGAAAGGGGAGAAAATGAGAGTTAATATAATATAATATAATATAAACTTATATATATAGAATCTCAAATTTAAAAAATATAAATACCTCTAAATCTTTGAAGGCCCCTTTAATCTTGTCTCTCGATGACTTGATCTTTGGCCCTCCAAAAACTTCGTAGAGAGAGTGAAAGAGTTGAATGCTTTAAGAGAGAGCCAGAGAATGTATAAAGAGTGAGAGAGTTGTGTAAATTGGTGAGGAATGCGAATAGGCCGGTTAGGGTATTTATAGACTTTGTAAAATGGAAAATCACACAAAATACCCCTTATATGACTGTTTTATAGTTGTTGGGGGGGTGGTAAAATGGACTTTTTTTTTAAAAAAAAAGGCATTTGGCGATTGGACAAGCCCGGCAGGCCGACCGTTAGGCGGACTGGCGGGCTGGCGGGCCGCAGGGGCTAGCCCACGTGCCTGGCAGGCCAGGCCAAATTGGCCAGCGGGCCCAAGCACCTCGGCCCAGCACGGCCCATATCACAGGCCGTGCCTCGTGGGCCGTGCTGTTGACCGGGCCGTGCAGGGCCACGGCCCGTTGATTGGTTCGGCACGGCCTGACCCATTTGACATGCCTAGTCCCTACCCTCTCTGACAAAGCAAAGCCATAAAAAAAGAAGAGACTGAAAAACTACTGCCACAAGAGGGAATCCAAATTCTTTCATCTTGTCCCCCAGGGATATAAACCGAGCTTAGAAGATTAAGAAGCATCTGACTCTCCTCATTCTCCTTTAGGTTTCTTCTAAAGATAGGACCAAATTAAATGGCTTCCAGGCCCAATTTTTTCCAGGTAACTAGAAACCGTAGCTTCCTTGTCCATAGCACAATACACCAAATCTGGAAATTGGGCAGCCAACAGCCAGTCGCCAACTCATTTATCAAGCCAAAACATAACCTTCTCCCTCGAGCCTACCCAATACTTCAAATTTCTTTTAAAGTCTTCTTTCACTTAAATAATCCCTTTACAAATGTTCGAACTTCTGTAGGAAGCATAGTGGAAATCCCAGCCATCCCTCAAGCCACCGTATTTGGCTAGCAGAATGTCTCTCCACAACCCTTCAGATTCATTCCCAAGCCTCCAAAGCCACTTGCCTAGCAAGGCTCGAATCATCTCCCTAAGGGGCCTTATACCCAATCCACCTTCTAGTTTTGGTTTACAAACTGAAGCCCAATCCACCAAGTGAAACTTCTTTCCAATACTTCTTCCATGCCAAAGAAAATCCCTTTGGAGCTTCTCAATACGATTGACAACCGATATTGGACATTTAAATAAAGACATAAAGTACATTCGAAGGTTAGACAAGACTGATTTTATGAGAGCTAACCTTCCTCCAATAGAGAGATAATTGGCTTTCCACAAAGCTAACTTGCTTTCCACCTGTCTACAATTGGGTTCCACAAAGATTTATTAACCGAGCCCTGGCAGAGGGAAGTCCCAAATAAGAAGATGGAAGGTTACCTACCTTACACCCCAAGATATCCGCATAGTGGGTCAGAAAGGCTCCTCAACTCTTATCCCAATCAGTTCACTCTTAAAGAAATTGATCTTTAAACCCGACACTGCTTCGAAGCACAATAGGGTAGCTTTCACATTTTGCATCTGATCTACATTAGCTGCACAAAAGATAAGAGTGTCATCCGCAAACTGCAAAAGAGAAGTAGGAGGGATTCTATCGCACACCTTGAAGCCACTTATCAAGTCTTTGGAGGCCCCGGATTTCTCTTGTCACAGTATCATCGATTTCTTTTAACTTCGTTTCTTGAAATAAAACCAGCTGAACTTTGTGCCTCCTCGGCAAAGCCTCCCCAGCTCCCCCCCACCAACTCCACCACTCCAAGAGACAATCTTCATTTGGCAAAGGAAGAGTCCCCCTAACACCTTCTAAGTTCTACCTCCAACAAAGATTAGTCAGCTCCCTGGTCCCTTTCCTTTTCGATTTTGTCTTTCCATATAACAGAATCCTAATACATTTTTATTATAGACTAAATACATGTATCACTCATGGCCAAAACCTATGTAATGCGTGGTATGACATGGTTCTACCAAGCCCAATGAAACATCATTAGACAAAATCTGTTGGCTTCCCTACTAGAAGGGAAGAAGAAAACACCTAAATTCCTATTCGTTCTTTGCTGGGAATAGAAAAGCCTTTTCCTTTTTATAAAGTTGAAACAGAATGAAGAGGAGTTCCTATGTTCCATCCATAATAACGCAACCAAAGGTAAGAGAGATACATGATACATCCATTAAGAGTGAATCCATAGATGGTGGAGGCTTGAAGAG
This sequence comes from Umbellularia californica, assembly GCA_028538565.1. Taxonomy (NCBI): domain Eukaryota; kingdom Viridiplantae; phylum Streptophyta; class Magnoliopsida; order Laurales; family Lauraceae; genus Umbellularia; species Umbellularia californica. The sequence continues at coordinate 45,676,415 of JAPQWN010000004.1, forward strand.
GTGGATCCATTTATCTTTAATAGAGGCAAAAGAATGGTTTCATTACTCTTCATAGAGGAAAGAAACATGATCTTCAAAAAGGAGAAGTTGAATATTATCTAGAGGGACGATCAGATCTTAAAGGATGCACCAATTGTCAAAAAAAAAAAAAAAAATGAGTCACATGGTGACACAGCTTTGTGAGATGAGAAAGCAATTTTAAGCACTGGGCGTACATCTTTTAAGACAAGAATTTGAGAGAAAATGATAATGTAGCAAAAGCATGAAAACATGGCAAGCCGAGAATAGAATGCCGAGTTCTTTCATGACCTGTGGTATACCTTTAAAGAGAAAGAATTTGTTGAATTAAAACAACGTATGGGGTTACAGAGTTCCAGTATTCAAATTACAAAAGCCAATAAAATCCAGAGGCGAGACTCGAGAGCACACTAAAGACGTCAAAAAAAGATAAAACACTATCCTTTCTCCTTTCATCTTTACTTCTTTCAATGATATCATTCTAAAAAAAAAATAACAATAACAATACGATGCCTCTTTCAATTGTTTAAATGAAGAAAAGAAAATAGAAGATGCTAACATAAATTACCTTCTCATTGACACCCTGATGCATCTAAAAGTCCAGCCACTTTTTGATATAGACACAATTAACTGGAGAGATAAAACCATCAGTGGTGCACTCACTAATCCGCGGACAAACCCCACAAGGAATAGACAACATAATACCGGCCATTGGATTCCTCCTACTCAAGCGACGGTAACAGGACTTCCCCAAAGGCACTGAAGAGAAAACCCCATTCCCAGTACTCTTCACCTCTTCAATCTCATTGCCCAAAACCAGTGCCTGCAATATCTCAAAGATTTGATGGCTAGAAAGTTCGACTTTGGGGATGCCAAACCTGCGGAAGTAATCAAATAGCCCCTCCATCGTGACAACCTCTAGTTTGTCAATATGCTTCAAGCAAAGATCTTTCAATAACTTTATGAACTTTACATCAAGCTTCCCCTCAACATACCATGAAACCGCCAATGATTTCCATAGAGGCTTCAAATTCAACTACCATGTAATGCTTTCTATAGTAAACATCAACGACAACCTTTATCAGTTTCTAAATTTCAAGGATTGTAAGTGATTTTTAACGATAACAACTTGCAGTTTCAGTTCATGTTTTCCCATGCCTTCCTTACTTTTGATCAGATTGTACACGTCTTGCTCAACATCAGAGGGCTTCTGGGAAGCAGCATGTGAGTTAGGGCGGCCTTGTTTGGAAGGTAAATTTAGTGGAGTTTGATCCATGTCTAGTTTGACACATTCATGAAAAGAAAGAAAGAAACAAATTGAACTTTGAAGAAACTTCACTAAATAAAATAAAACAAAAAGTTATGTCTGATCATATACAAGCCCAACGCCTACCGTCATCATCTAAAAGCCTTAGAACCCATCATTCTAAGGTTGGCTATAATTTCACTCATTGTCATCAAAGCCTTATCCCATCAATCTTTATACAAATCTTTTTGTAACTCATCCGGTGACTTTGACAACATGAGCATAGCATTGGGGTCTTTATTTCCTTATTTTAAAGATCTTGACCACCAATTTTGTGATAAATTTCTTAGGGCTTAACTTTTAGGCCCAATGCTGCTCGTCTTGCATCAGGATATTAACTTTCCTTTAATTTACACAGATTCTGTTACCTCTGTGTGAGATGTCGAATTTCATTTTTTTTTTTCTTTTATTCTTAAATCCATTGGACCCCAACACTTCTTTTGTAACGTCATGGTCCTTTCCTTATTTGTATAGTGTGGTGTTGTCTACTAGTTCCTTATTTCTAGACTTCTTTGACTTGGATAAAATTAAGTCCTGCATTGGATTTTGAGCACCCATGTCTTATTTTTTTTGCTTCTGGCCTCTTAGGTGAATGGGATGTATAATGTGAATGAATCCGGTGTTATAATGTATGATATGGCATTTACAATCATACCACGATTACTTCAAAAAATATTGTCCTACAAAACGCTTTAAATTATGTTAAAAACGCCTAATTGGGATAGAATGGGTACTTCACTATACATGGTAAGTGTCTTTGGTGCTACACAAGGTGCCAAATGACGTGTCTACACTAACGACAGCTAAAACCTGATTTATTTTATGTGGGTCTCACCTTTACATGAACAAACCAACTCATAAAAGGGTAAAAAAAACTTCCACCATTTTTTTCTCCCATCCACTCAAAATGAAAGGCAAGCTAAGAATAGAAAAAAGAAATGCAAGGAAAGTCATTTGTGAGTTGTGACCTTATAGGCCATGATAACCCATATGAGGGGGCATGAATCTTGACTTATTGTAATTCACACATACACAAAACCCATATAATCTGAATACCTGATTGCTCACTTATCTTGACTAGGGTTATTATGTCCTCCCTCACACCTTTCCAAATTCTGAGAGGAGGATTTGCTATATGAGGAAGGTTGAGCATTCTCATAGTTAGATGCACAACAAAAGATCAAAAGCCACTTGCTTTAGATATAACAATCTCATCTTATTAACTACCTTTCTGTGTGGGGGGATATTTCCCCCCTCAGACTCCACTTCGGCCAAACCCTTGGTCTCGGTACCTTATAATAACAGTAAAGTGACCCTCGATCTAGGCTCCTCGGGACGAAGTGCCAGCTCGGCCTCAGGAAAAACGACTCTCACTTCGGTCTCGGTACAAGCATGAGACCAGAATTTCAGCCTCATCTCGGCCATGCTCCATCTCGGTCTCGGTCAGACTGTTGATCAGGACGACCATGGATAGCTGTCCTGCCACGGTAACTCAAGTATTTGACAGGATAAGGACACTGCCTAAATCCCTGACACAGCTGCACCGCCCAAGCGTCGGGGTATGGCCCGATGGGACAGAGTGGGCTATGATGGGACTACTATTAGAGACAGCTGGATTACAATGGGACAGCCTCCCAAGTGCTTGCCCCAAAGTCAGCTCTCTCTCTCTATAAATGCCCAGAAGCCTTTAACAGGTAAAAAAACGGGGGGGGGGGGGGGGGGTGGCGCTCTCCACAGGCTGGTACGCCATCTCCTCTCCTCCCAACTCCATCTCCAACCTTTGCTTAGTCCTACAACTAACTTAGGCATCAGAGAGCCCTGCGCTGCCCAAGCCAGGGTCCTTCACCGTCTCTTTTCTCTTTCCCTTTCTCAGGTTCAAGGCAGGCAGCGGTTTTTCTCATCTATAAGGAGCTTCATCCTCCATCCTCCTCAAGACATCACCGAAATCACTCCCCCTGGGTCTGTGAATTTTCGTGCACTTACAACTGGCGCCGTCTGTGGGGATCAGATCAAAAAGCCATCTTTCCAAACACTATGCCTCCACCAAAAACCAGAAAGGGCGAAGAATCATCAACGAACCAGCGGCAACTGCGTTAGCCCAGGAACCCAGTCAGGTTCATCTCCAAAGGGGATCACAGCATCTCCCGGTGAGGTAACCTTCGACCTGTGTGTTCCCCAGGCAACATCCACTCCAGCATTCAACTCTCGGCCTTTTTGCGGCAGCGTTCCCTCCAGCTTGGCAGGCACCTCCTCCAGCTTGGCAGCAGGGACCTCTCCAACTCGGCAGTACTGCATCAAGGCCACCAGTGCCGGTAACAGTACCAGCTGGGCGAGCATGACTCGGTCCTCTCCAGTTCGGCAGCAACCAATCTCTTCCACCTTGGGGGGAGGGCTGCTCATGATCCCCCGCGGCCCTCGCTTCAGCGGCACGGGCCTTAGCCGTCAGCTTCGATCACACGATCCTCTACCGCCACTAGCGGCACGGTCCTCTACTTTCAGCTTTGATGGCATTATCCTTTGCCGCTGAGATACTTCATCAACTTTAACAGCAATGCCACTCTCCAGCTTGGCAGCTGGGACCTCTCTAGCTCGACAGTAGTGCATCGAGGCCACCAGTTCCGGTAACAGTACCAGCTGGGCGAGCATGACTCGGTCCTCTCCAGCTCGGCTGCAGCGCCTTCTCCAGCTTGGCAGCAATATCATTTGCTACTTTGGTCATGCGCATCTCGGTCCAGCACCAGATCGCTGCCAAAAAGATTACACTGGCTCCGGTAAGAGTACCATCCAGTTACTTCCCGATCTCGGCAAAAGGCATCTCGGTCCAGCACCAGATCGTTGCCAAAAAGATTACACTGGCTCCGGTAAAAGTACCAGCCAGTTACGTCCCGATCTCTGCACAAAGCATCTCGGTCCATCACCAGATCGCTGCCCGAAAGATTACACTGGCTCCGGTAAGAGTACCAGCCAGTAATGTCTCGATTTAGGCCTTACGAGCATCTCGGTAATAGTGCCAGATCGCTAGCCACAAAAACTGTACTGGTTCCGGTAAGAGTGCCAACCAGTCACAATATCAAGCTCGATGATGGCACCGGCTTCAGAAAAATATCAGGCTCGGTGATGGCACCAGCTTCAGAAAAATATCAGGCTCGATGATGGCACCAGCTTCAGAAAAATATCAAGCTCGGTGATGGCACCAGCTTCAAAAAAATCAGGCTCGGTGATGCCACTAGCCTTGAACAAAAAACAATCATCAAGCTCGGTGCTGCCACCAGCTTTGAAAGACCATCAGGCTATTTAGCTTTCAACTTCCAAGAGGTAAGAGTACTCTAAAAAGTTAAAAGCTGGGGGGCTTTGTGTGGGGGGATATTTCCTCCCTCAGACTCCACTTCGGCCAAACCCTTGGTCTCGATACCTTATAATAACGGTAAAGTGACCCTCGATCTCAACTCCTCGAGACGAAGTGCCAGCTCAGTCTCAGGAAAAACGACTCTCACTTCGGTCTCGGTACAAGCATGAGACCAGAATTTCAGCCTCATCTCGGCCATGATCTATCTCGGTCTCGGTCAGACTGCTGATCAGGATGACCATGGACAGTTGTCCTGCCACGGCAACTCAAGTATTTGACAAGATAAGACACCACCTAAATCCCTGACACAGCTGCACCTCCCAGGCATCGGGGTATGGCCCGATGGGACAAAGTGGGCTATGATGGGACTGCTATTAGAGACAGCTGGATTAAAATGGGATAGCCTCTCAAGTGCTTGCCCCAAAGTCAGCTCTCTCCTTCTATAAATGCTCAGAAGCCTTTAATAGGTAAAAAGGGAAAGGGGGGGGGGGGGGGGGGGGGGGGGGGGGGGGGCGCTGTCCACAGGCTGGTACGCCATCTCCTCTCCTCCCAACTCCATCTCCAACCTTTGCTTAGTCCTGCAATTAACTTAGGCATCGGAGAGCCCTGCGCTGCCCAAGTCAGGGTCCTTCACCGTCTCTTTTCTCTTTCCCTTTCTCAGGTTCAAGGCAGGCAGTGGTTTTTCTCATCTATAAGGAGCTTCATCCTCCTCAAGACATCACCGAAATCACTCCCCCTAGGTCTGTGAATTATCGTGCACTTACACTTTCACTGTAAGCGACAATCTCAAAAAAGTTAACTTGGACACAAACATTTGGAAGGATTCTTTTGCATAGACACATCAAACATGCCCTTTGAAGAATTAAAGGTGAATAAATGTACCTCTGATTTAATGGCTGGTGAGATCGTCGGGGATGGCCCACCTATCAACGATAATGATGAATCCAAGCAAGATGGAGATGAGGTTTGGACATTGAAGGCTAAATTGAGAGAGAGAGAGAGAGAGAGAGAGAGATATTCTACTGGTAAGAGGGTGAAGAGAGAAACTAACGGTGACGGAAGGGAGGGTTACTAATGGCCATTATTCTCACTAAACCCTAGCCTTTGTCGTTTTGTAAACGGATCTGAGTTCATTAGGCCAAAACCTGTGCAGATCTGGAATTGTACTTGATTTATTTCCGAATTTGGGACGGTTGAGTGTCATCTGGATTTATCACTGCCTTAGTCCTTTATTCATTATAAATTTGGGCATTTGAATACCACTTTTGACCACTAAGAAAATTAGTTAAATTAAAAGTCTAACCGTAATTACTACTCTTTAAATAAAATTTGAAACTTAGAAATCTAATTATAATTACAACTCTTTAAATAAAATCTAAAGCTAAGGACAGATAAAATACAAGAGGAATTTGTGGGGAAGAAACCCCATAGATGGGTGCTAAACAGAAAAGAACCCACTAAAATCGCACAAACAGAGAAGGCATTCCCTGTTGCTTTTCTTCTTTTTTTTTTTTTCTTTTTTTTTTGTCGTTTTGCGCTATGGTTAATATCGACCATCACATGTAAGAGGTGATGGATGATATCGACCATAAAAACATGTATTACCAAAAGTGACAGCTTCAGTTAAAGTGGTTTCTCATTGATTGGTTGGTCGATATTGACCATCACCACATGATGGTTGATATGGTCTATAAAAACATGTATCACCAAAAGTGACAACCACATCCTCATTCACATCATCACCAATCATCCTCCACTTATAGCATTACTGATCATCCACATCACTACTCACAGCATAACGAACCCTCCTTCAGTGCACAATACACAACTTGCAACCATGTATTCACACATCTCAAACATCTTGAACACTTGCAATCGCATTCTTGTAGAAACCATGTATTGCAACATCTCAAACACATCTCAAATAGGGGGGAACCATTCACAACATTACAAGTTCATTGTGTATAGACCTTACATTTCAAAAAAATATATACATGAAATCTGTTTGAAAATTACAAAATCAAGGAATGAAAAACCCACACATATTCTCTAATCCCTCTCATCCAATATCACCAATCGAGAAAAATCAAGGAATGAAAAACCCCACAACAGCAACAGACTTCTTTCCCATGAGAAAATAAGAGAAAGGAGTGTGAAACTTTATTCTCCTTTCTCTTCGTCATTTCATTGAACACCTTCATGGAAACTACCCTAATACTCAACTCCTGGACCTTATCCACCCTCGTCGGTGCGTTTCTCGATCTGGGTCTCGCCTATCTCCTACTTTGCCCTTGCCTTTTTTGCATCCAAATCCCTTACCTTCTTTGGTCTCTCCCTTCCCTGCCTTTGCAATGGCCTCTTTGGCAACCCCACCAACTTCAATTGCCTCCAATGCCTCATAGTTGTTGCTCCCACCCAAAAGATTGCCTCCATCCACACCTCTGTTGGGGACCGGTTCCCCTTCGGTTGCATTTGGGCAATTCAATCTGAAATTGATCGAAGATAAACACTTTGGGGATGTGGTTCCGCTTTTGGAATTGGAAGGGGAAGGGTCCTACAGCATGAATGAGCGGAAGAGGGCGTGGCTGCTGCGATTCCAATTAGCAAAATAAGAGTAGAAATGATGTTGAGTAGTGCAAGTGGAAACTTTATAAGAGCCTCTCGTTTCTCTCTCCCTCTCATATCATCTCTTTCTTTCTGAAACCTCATTGCTTTCTCCGAAACCCCATCTTCCCTTCTCTCACTCTTCTCTTCCTTCTCAACCTCCCAAAAACCCTAACCCTAATGCTATTTTTCTTCCCCCTCTTTGGCTTCCTCTCGCTTCTTCTCTAACTAGCAATCGCCTCTCAGTCACTGTACCCTCATCTGCTCCTCTGTTGTTGTCACCGAACGCTTCGAGCACTGCCTTTGCCACCATGGGTAAGCAAGTGCGCCTCCAATTCCCTCCTTCGTCATCTTCTATCTTTCTATATTCCCTATCAACTATGCCAAAAAAGTAAAAATTAAAAAAGAACAAAGGGGCCCAAGAGACCCCTTTTGTTTAGAAGATTTTAGTGGATCTTTCATTGTGTAGCGCTCATCTATGGGGGTTTTTTCGGTAAATTCCTCTAAATGCAATAAAGAGTAAAGAAAAAAAAAGTAAAAAAAAATATATATATCCGATTAGGCCTTCTCAAATAAGCATGGATTGTGCACTCCCCAGTGAGTTGTCATGCAAAAAAGAGAGGAATAAAATAAGTAAGACGAACCTTATGGAATCTTGTGTGAGACGAGGTGTCTTTCTAATACAAATTTAAAGACACACTTGCCCCTATATATTTTGAGAGTTCAACCCATTAGACAAAGGGAAAAGAGAAGATTTTAGGATAGGCAAGGGAAAAACACAAGGAGGGACAGAGAGCATAAAAATTGAAATGTTGTTTTTGCTTCTATGCTAAAGGAAACAAAACATTGCTGCCCCTCCTCAAGCATACGTCCTCACTTTCCAACACTCAAAGTGCTGATTGATCTTCAAGCACAGGGTTTGATGGGAACATCCATCGGAGAAAAATCCACGACCAACCTATACATAAATAATCCAACCATGATTTCATGTATAGATATTGTACCCTATATTGTATTTTTGGAAAAGACAATAAGTATTGGAGTTTTTATTATTATTTGTGCTAGATGGGTGGGTGAGTGGTACAAAACATGTAAGACTGCCTACCTGCCGAGGGAGATTGTCCCCAAGCTATGGTATTGATATGATCAATATTGCTCAAAAGAGCAACAAAGTGAAAGTAATCTCTGTTAGGAGATTGCACCAAAAACAGATGTTTTGTTGGATAATTCCCTTCATTTCCTTATTGCTTACTAACATTAAATACAAATTCCACGGATAACTACAGGTAGCCAGTGGCGGACCCAGGATTTTTATTCGAGGGGGCTGCCAATTGTAGATTGAAAAAGGTCTTTAAGGTTATCTTGACAACCCACCCAGAAAAGAAAAATGTCAATAAAAAATAACCCACCTAATAAACATGTAATTGAGGGTCATTTAAAGCAGAGAAAATGCACCAACTAAATTTTAACATAGAGACATGAAATACATAAATGAATTAAAAAAAAATTAAAAGTTGCATTTTACATAGGAAACCCACAATTGAAAATCAAACTTTTCAATTTAGAATAAGAGTCTTTTCTGAACTTGATAATAGTGGAGAAGAATCTAAAATGTTATTGAGGAGTGGGCTCCACTCGAAGGGGAATATTGAAAAGTATTTCTACTGCCTTTACTAAAGCCTCGAGATTTTGATATGAATGGCTAGCTAAAGAAACTTAATATGGTATTAGAGCTAACCAGTCGCGAGTTTGGCGCACTTTTCGCTACACACTTTTTTTTTCCACACCGAGTCGTTCCTCTTGAGATTCGAATTCGCGACCGGTTGGCTCTGATACCATCTTAAATTACTTGAGATAGCCATTTATACCAAAACATCGAGGCTTTAGTAGAGGTGTCAGAAATACTTTTCAATATTCCCCTCGGGTGGAGCCCACTCCTCAATAAAAGAGAATAATTTGTGTAGAGAATCGTTGGAGTAAAGAATTGAGAGAGGGAGGGAGAGACCAAGACAGAGTTCTTTTGTAATGGAAAAAGGGGTGACTAAGGGCCTTTTTTAAGTGGAGGCTGGCCCAAATCAGCCTTATAGCCCTTTGGGCTTTTTTTTTCAAGTTGGTGGGGGCTGAAGTCTCCACACCCATATATGTGAGTCCGCCCAATTTCATACCCACTTACCCATTTAAAAATGTCCTAAAAATCCATACATATATACATACATACATACTTCATTCATTTCATCTATATTCAATTATTTAAGTTATGCATTGTACTTAACACATAATAAGTGTTGCACAATTGCTTTTTATCACTTTCTTTTAGTTTTATTGCTTCTTATTTAAGTATTTTATATTATTTTTGTAAAACATTGTTAGTGTGAAAGGGTTTGAATGTGTGTACTTAACTCATTTCTATTAATAATGATACACTTTTTCCTCTATAGAGTTGCTTAGGATATCAACCAATTTATAAAGTAAGTTTAAATGTGCATGGAACTTTATGGATATAGGATAGTCCAAACATCCTTTTAATTAGATAATTATAACTCTCAATTCTTAAAAGTTTAAACTAATAGTATTTTCTAAATGTATTTATTTTTGTGACTGAAATCCAAGAATGCGTAATAGTCAGATTAGTGTTAATTAAAAATAATGTTAATTGATAAAAGGTATGTGAGTGTAAATGGTTTAAAACTCTCAAGATAAGACACCGCTGGAATGATTTCATTTGTGGAAATTCTTATGAAAGTCATATTAAATGTATGAAATAGATCATACTCTTTCACCATTTTCCTTCTTTGTCAAAACAAATAAAATTATATGTCTAGAACCCAACACAAGTCACCAAAGCACGTATGACTTTATCCGATAAAAAAAACTTTTTAGAGATGACTTATATTCTCCCAATGTTTTTTAATTATTCGTTTGCAATTGAGATTAGACAAGATAACAGATTTTTTCTTAATGATTTCTTTGCAATTGAAGTTAGACAAGATAATGCTTGATCACACTCATAACGCTCGATCACACTCAAATTTTGGTAACAATGTTAAAAAAAAAAATTTGTTGTTTTATAGTCCTAAGCCCTATCCTGGCCCTGGCTCTCGAGGGTAGGTTAAGAGCCTTGATAGTGAAGGCCCTCCGAGGGCTTTGGCCAGCTCAGGCCCGGCCCTGTATATATTGAGGGTAGACCTAGGACAACCCCAGGCCCGACCCAGCCCGACCCTTTGACAGCCCTAATTTCTAACGCTACAATTAGATAAATTTAAAAGTAAATAATTTGACCATGGCCGACAAGTAATTAGTGCATTTTACAAGTCAAACAGCTATTACAAATATGGAACCCACCAAAGTAGTAAAAAATAGAAATTTAAAAATATAACAAGCCCATTGAATAGACCCTTTATCTTTCTTTTAATTGGTTTTTTTTTACGGCCAAATAAATATGTCTTGCGATAATAATAATAATAACAATACATTTAATAAATTAACTTTTCGAAAAATTATAAGGATTTTTCTACATTTGAAAATCGGGATTGATTGAAAATTAACCATTGATGCTTCTCATAAGCCCATGAATTGATATGTCCTTGATTCCTTGTGTATCTCGAGAGAGACTAGAAAAATATTAAATTGTAAGATTCTTAAACGTCTATTTCAAACTATGAATTGGTCCTGCCAATCTGTGTATCTTTTGATTCTTTTCTATAAAAATCTATTATCCACAAATCTATTTCATATAGGTAAAATTTGCCAAACAAAGCCTTAGTAACTTCTTAACTATTAGATTCAATAGTAACTAATTGAACTTAATACGTTTTCTTTTCTCTTCTAAAAAAGTTACTTGAGAAATCACAATATGCAAACAAAATTTATAAATCCATTTTTATTTATGGTATACTTTAATAATAATAAATAATGTATCCAAAACACAAAATACTATTTTTTGTCCAATTCATTTGCCATTATATTTTCTTCATTTTCCTCTATTTGATTTGCAATGATATAAAAGATGTTTTTTTCTTTTTCCACTTTGATTATTTTTATATTTCCTACTCTTCAATAGACCTATACGTTTAGATAATAATAATAATGTGTCCAGAATTTTCCATTAACAACTTAATATATATAAAAATCTGTAAATTTTTTGGAGAATATATAAATTTATATATATTTGAAAATCGAGATTAATTGACTTTAATTGCTTCTTAGTAATGTTATAAATAAAAGAAAAGAAGATAGTAACTAATTATCTTAACACATTCGTCTTCTCTATTCTTCCAAAAAAATTATATGAAAGATCAAAATATATGAGATTTTATAAATTTGAGTTTGATTCATAGTTTATGTAAGTTTACTGCACCTTTTCACCTTTGAATAAAATTTGATATATAAATATTGTAAATGAAAATTAATATTTTATTTATTTTCTATCTATTTTCTTCCCAATAAATATTTCTGCTAATAGATTATGAGTGCCTTTGCCTTATACTGTTTCCAGAACCATCTTTGAGAGAGTCTCTTCTATATCCAACTTGAAGGGCCTGCCCTACTCTTCGCAGAAATCGCCCAATTAGGTCATCCAACTTTTTTTTCCGTTTTTTTTTCTTTTCTTCAGAGGGTCAAAAAGGGCCAGAAAGAGCCCATATTTCATCAATGATGAAAGCCAGTCACATTGAGACGGGTTTTTTCTCTCTCCTTTTCAGCACAAACACTGACACTCTAAATTATAACAATGAAAAAATTGTAAAAACTGGGAATCAAGAAATGCATTATTATATAAAACCCCATATCCAAACCTGAAATATAAGAAGTGCCACCGCCATGTCATTTAGAATGTTGGCTGATGAACTTGTTGAAGAAAGAATCTAAAGAGCTCCTAATGTAATTGGTCCATCATCATCACAGCCTTGTCCGATCAAAACAAATCATCAAAGCCTTATGCCAACATAGTTGGTTAGCTTCCAAACAAAGTGAGAAGTGCAATGCTAGCATGCCACACAAGCGAAGCCATCTTGTTGGCGAATACAAATAACAAAATCAAGGAAAAAAAAAAACAAAGCCTCATTTGATGCTTTGAGCAATGAACTTCCAAATCAAATGTAAAAATAAAGGAAATGAACGAGAATGCTAGGAGCTTCTGACTGTCCTTTCAGGCATAGTTCTGAAAAAAAAAATCAATAAAAGGAACATACATTAGATTTGACTCACGTACTTTGAGAAACTACAACAAGCCAAGCAGCATAAACTTAGAAAGGAATCAATTGCATCATGTGCACATGTAATAATGTAGATATAAACACAATGAAAATATCATTGCACAATCCATGTACTACAGACCAATGAAATGCGACACTATATAACTCTTGTTGATTTCTTTTGGAATCATGCAAAAACCGACACAGCTTACTACATTTTTTTATGTACTACAGACTCAAACCGGCACACTCATGGTTGCGAAAATCAGCACCTTCCAAGTGTGCCGTAATAGGCTCCAACAACTCTTTTCAAAGTTCATTTAATCTCATATTAATAGAAATCCTATCAATTCTAATGATACCCACTAGTGTAACTGATTCTCCTAACAATACAACCATTATACTATAAAACAATAAGATGCTACTCTATAGATATGGTGTTAATTTCTTTCAGAATCATGCCAAAACCGATACGGCCTATACTACTTTCATCTCTTTTTTTTTTTTTTTCTGTAAGTGACGGGATCATGGGACTGGAATCTGAAAACTCATGGTTGCAACAGTGAGCACCTTTCAGGTATGCTGTGGGCTCTAATCACTCCTTTCAATGTGCTAGACCTCCTATTAATAGAAATCCTATAACTCTTTAGGATGATTACCCATCAATGTAACGGAATCCTCAGAGATACGTCAGTTTTACTACTCTTGGCTATTCAAAACACCATATAATTTCCTAACAGACAGATTATAACTAAGACAGCAAATCAAATGAATCATAAGAAAGAAATGTAAAAACTCTTGAATTTGAGACTGCTTATAACTCTGGGGCATTTGGATGTACTAGTTTGCAACCATTTGAATATTTTTGCAGAACTGCTCCACTTCACTGCATTTGGGAAGGCACAGAAACGAGAGACTAAGTAAAATGAGATACTAATTTACTTCCTTTTCAAACCAAATTCATGTAAGGAAGCAACATTGATAATGATTTGCAGGGGAAGGGCAAGGGCGAAAAAGAATTTAACCAAATTAACATTCAATTTCCTCACAACCCAGAAGAAGATATCACATTAATCTACTATTGATTAAGCAGCAGAGTACAAATATGGTCCCGTAACATATGCTAGTTTCAAGCTTTTACATACTAAGCAGCCTTGTTCGGGCAATAACAATGGACACCAAAAGGCAACAAGAAGAACTAATCTGTTAACTTCAGGCAAAAGCATATAATTGATTCCCTACACTTCTACCAAGATACTATCCTAGTCTTTTGAGGATTGCAACAGAATGAACAAGAGCATAGGTTTCATGTAATACTAAGGGGAAAACCCATGTGATACAGGAAGAACCACCAACTAAATCAAAGTTGTAGCAGCATAATTTTATTATGAGCTGAAAAATGATGTAGGTTATATTAGCCATATCAGTGACATAAATATGATATAGAATTAAGGGAGGTGCTCTTGTGAGAGACACTCTCGCCTTATCGTGAGAGATACTCTCGAATGTGGGGACCCTCACATTTAAGTTGTTGACATTGGATATGGATGTGAGGGCCCCCACCTTATCTCTCATAGTAAGGTGAGAGTGTCTCTCACAAGAGCACCTCCCTAGAATTAAATCATATTCAGTATTGGTTTCTTAACAAATTGAAACATACAGCAGCTATTGGATATTTAAAACTATGATCCCCACAGAAAAATACTACATAAAAACATAGTTAACAGTTGAGATTTACAATGGTCGGGCTTTGTCCCAAACTCCCAATCACCGTCACAAACCATTATGGTTTGTTTCCTTGCACTTATTTACGTATGTAAATGTTGCACATGTAATATCTACAGATGAACACATTATTTGCACTCATTTACATATCATATGTGTTAAGTTTTGGTGTGAAAAAGTTAGTAAATGGGACCACTTTCACATCAAAATTTCCACACCTCTTCAGGTGTGAAACTATTACAAACCTCACACCTAAACGAAGTGCAAGTCACAATTACCACCTGCAATGAGTCATGGCCATGGGATCAAAACCCATCAGCTACCTTCTTTTTTTTTTTTTTTTTTTTGGGTGTGAAAAGGTGTATGAAAATGGGCCATTTTCAGATCAAAACTTTCACCACTTCAGGTGTGATACTATTCCACACCTCACACCTCAAAGAGGTGCTGGTACAATTACTGCCTGCAATGGGTCGTGGGACCAAAACCCATCAACCACCACCTATTTTTCGCAATCTCATAGGCTCCAAAATTGTAATTTGAGCTGTTCAAATTTTTTATTCAACTGATAGATTTTGAGAAATTCTCACAAGACATTTAGTTTTATATCTTAAAATTCTCATAGATTTTGAGAAATATGTGAAAATGCCCAAAAAATGGATCAACACTATTGTGGGACCTCAATTCATGATCAGAACCATTCATCACTCTCATACAAATGATAACCTCGCGACATGAAGTTTCATATCTTAGATCCTCATGGATTTTGAGAAGAATGTGAAAACCCCAAGAACAACTAAATCCCATGTCATTTACTGATATGAAAATGGTGCTTCCAAACAAACACGATAATATATTTCATGTATGCAAACCCCATTTTCAAATCCCATGCATAAAAGAAAAACAACCATTTAATGTTGTGTAAATAACATAGTAATAATGTGAGACATTCCTAAAAAGTTAAATAACATGACAATCTCCTTATAAATTGAAAGTATCATAGAAAATTATAATTGGTTTAAATTCAGTGCAATAACTTTTGGCATGTTTTATAAGTTTAAGATAATTATGCACCTATAATATAATGTTAAATATACTTATATTATCATCATCATCATCATCATCAAAGCCTTGCCTCATCTATGTTGGGGTTGGCCACACGAATTCTGTTTATCCATTCTGATCTATCTTGAGCCAAATCCTCAGATAAGTTACACTTCTTCATATCTATTTTTTCTACCTCCATCCACGTTGTCTTTGGCCTACCCCTTCCCCTTGATGGGCCATCAACCTTCATAGCCAACCTTTTCCTTACCAGAGCCATTGCCAGCCTACGTTGGATATGTCCAAACCATCTCAAACGGGTTTTTCTAATTTTATCCTTTATTGCTACCCCTAAATGTGGTTGAAAGCGCTTATTTCTAATTTCATCCTTCCTACTTTTACCACACATTCACCTCAGCATTCTCATCTCTGTTACATCCATTTTGTGCATATGTTGCTACTTAAATATACTTATATTATAAATACTATATTTTTTATTTTTGTTTATTTTCTGTGGTTCTGTTAATAACCTAATAACCCGAGGAAGGACTATGTAACTCAGCCCATTATCCATATTTGTGACCATGGCCTTGACAACTGAGACCACATGATAAGGCCTAACTAATTTCATGTCTAGGTATGCACACGCTAAGTGCCTAAGCTAGGGCTAACCTCACCCCATGCCATTGATAGAGTTTTCTTTAAGAATTTTGATTTATAACATTACCTCTCCACTTCAATTAAATTTTTTTTTTCCTTTTTCCTTCTCGTTGCATAGGCTATAGTGCTGGACAGTTAAGTCACAAGAGCTTAAGCTATGGCAAACCTCACCCCAGGCCATTGATAGAGCTTGTTCTTAATGAATTTTGATTTATAGCATTACCTCTCCACTTCATTTTATTTTATTTTTCCTTTTTCCCCTTGCACATCTATAGTGCTGGACAGTTATGCCACCACTACAGACAATCATGTTCTAGGATTTTGAAAGAAAAAATAAGTTCACGCATTTACTTTTAGAGTCCAAATCACCTGATGACATGCATCACAAAAAACCTGTGGCTTCCACTAAAAAATGCATCAAATCAATAGTGGTGCTTTTTTAAATTTAACAAAGCTAACTTGGATGATGCGGCACATTTTGATCAGACACTACAACTATTTTGTGATGCCAGACACCAAAGATACAGATTTTTTTTTTTTTTTTTTTTTTTAGTGTCTTTCTAACAAGACGACAAGAATTCTATAGTCATGGCAATGGTGGTCGAATTAAAAAAACATGGCAAGTAGGTGTAGCCCACTATAAAAGATGATTTATTTGATTAAATATATATACATATATAAATCTCTTCAAAATTACTAGTAGTTCGCTCTAAATTAGACGATGAATATGAAATCCTTTAGAAAGTCCAAATTTACTACCTTGATCGACCAATCAACAATATTTGATGAGCTTCAAGCAAAAAAAAAAACATTATTTGATGAACGAGATCTTATTAGATACCTAATCCATGAAATCCTATTTTATATGCAATGGGTCTCATCCACATGCACTATATCCAACGAAATCATGGCAACAATAGAATTTCATAGTAGCATTAGCACTTTCCATTATTTTTAATTTTCATTTTTCTTTTTCTTTTTCTATCCACAGAATTCTCCTTCATTTTTGTAGATATGTCCTATAAAACATACCTTCTCAACATTTATTAAGGAGGCTAGAAATGGGCTTGGAGATGAAGGGCAGAAGGGTAATGGAATGATGACAAAATCATCAAATAACAATACTAAAAAATTGTCAAGAAAGGCCAGATGCTAAGAGATCAATGGAAGAAGAGAAGCTCGTATTAAAAGCAATGGCTAAAAAGATAATCTTGTCAACTAAACTATACAAAATCAACAGTTGCACCATCTGCGAACCAAATAAATAAATACAAGATAAGAGAGTTTCTTACCTTTTGATAGTCAACCCTTCAAAACTTATATTCTGCTACTATGCAGCATAAAAGTTCCTACCTTGCAAGAGTGTGCATGCGCAGGCACTTGCACGCGTGCTCGCACGAGAGAGAGAGAGAGAGAGAGAGAGAGAGAGATGCAGGCCATACTCATGGTCGGCCAGCTAATTGGGCCCAATTTACAGGTTCAAAGTCATTTAAGAGTCTTATAAGTCATTAAAATTAGGGTTTTTATTTTATTTGATTAAGCAAGTTTAGTCTCCTTTATTGTTCAGGAAAGTAGAGTCCTACTAGGAAAGGGGATGTTCAACCCTTCCTATAAATATGAAATCCCTCTATTACATCACCATTCCATAACTTCCGTCACTGTTCGCGGATCCAAGGCAGCGTCAATTGGTATTAACACAGCCTCGGATTCACAAGCAGTGACCCCTTCCCTAGTAGGACTCTACTTCCATAAACAATAAAGGAAACTAAACTGTTTAACAATTCAAATAAAATAAAAATCCATTTTTAATGACTTCTAAATAAATCACAACTCTCTAAATAAGACTTTTAAGTAATTAAGACTTCTTAACTCAATGGATATCCTAGTGGACCGGTGAACTGTGCCCAATTAGCTGGCCTGCATTAGAGAGAGAGAGAGAGAGAGAGAGAGAGAGAGAGTTAATAGTTTTGTGATAGCAGAATTTTTTTTGTTATAAGAGAGATTTCATGGGTAGACAAAATGTGAAGGATGTGTTCTACCAGTTATGTAGTTTGGGACTGGGAGGAATTATAAGATTTTCTTATGCATTGTCAACCAATGCATGAATCATGTGCTCAATCTAATGGTGGGACCAACTCCTACTTAAGTAAAAACATCGAAGGATATTGCACCGGATGGGAAAACATTCATTTAGAATGGTTCAAATTATCAAGAGGTGGGCCCCACCGTGGAATTTCACACATCCCACTCTGGGGTAGCACGTGGGAGATACTCAAGGGATCTGGACTCAACCTCGTTGCCAAACTTTCTATTTTTGACAAAGCTTTAGCATGTGAAAAAACACAATATTGATTAATGGTTGACTCAACCTGAAAGCCTAGTTGTCAATTATGGTCCTTTTGACTGAACTGGATGAAACTATCATTTGGGTTAGTGGTCGAAAACAACCCCCTTCCACCGAAAGACTTACGATGGGATTTTGGTCCTATTTAGCCAAAAAAATCCTTGATTTGGATACGAATTTGGAGCTTTTGGCCAAACAAATTGAAATTCCATAATTTGGTAAAAATTTGACAGAGGTGGGAATTTTTCTTTTCCTTTTTGTCTCTTGAGTTATTCTTTACCAATATGCCCTCTATTAAGGCTAAGTATGCATGGATTTTTTAGTCTTTTTCATTCAAAAATATGGACCTTTAGCTCTTTTAGGGACTTAATGATGGGACATCAGGCCCAAGTCCTCTAAGGTGTATTAGAGGCATAGGAAGAAAATGGCATCCATGGTTCCTTTGTGGATGGATCAGCCTTTTATAGGCTTAATCCATCAAATCCATGGAGATCCACCGTTGGATCTGTCCTTAGAGGAAGATCGATTGTTAGATCTGGCACCAAGGTTACTGACGACCTCATGTGGGTTGCAGATAGAAGACCCCACTACGAAAACTCTTAAGTTATGAAGAGGGTCAGAGAAGCATTTAATGAAGAAGGCCCAGAAGGGCCCACAACTTAAAGCCATGCATGGGAATGCATGCAAGACCTTGCACAAAACCTTCCCAATACTTGCGCACAATCCCTTTCAGGGTTTTATTTCATTTATTGTTTCTTTTTTCTTCCTTATTGTTGGATGTTTAAGATGGGATGATCTTAGCCGTTGATGTTAGGGTTCATGTTTCTTCTTCTTTAATTATATCTCTCTTGGAGAGGACATTTTCTATTCCTTGACTATTTACATGAAAACCCTAGAGTTCTTCTGGAGATCCTTTTCTCTTGCAAGTTTGTCTTCATCCTCGCCCGCGATGAGGAATTTGGTGTGAGGTCAAGTTTCTACACTATCATCTAAAGGTAATTCTCTCACTTTATCTTTTCCTTAGTTGAATCACAACCCAAATCAAACCTTAGTTCAGAAATCAGAGCCATTAAAGAGCAAAACCCAGCCATGGATCCATGTGCACGCATCCCAAGACACGTGTGCACGCATCCAAAAGCCTAGATCCCAAGTTTCCACCCGTATTGGCCATCACCTTGCTGGTCAACCACCCTCCTCACTTGTGTTTTTTTCATACTTTCAGCCCCTAGTGCCATAGATCTCCACGGCATTAACACAATATCTTGAGATCCGACCCTACCTGCCATCTAACCGATCCACACCCAAATCGAACTCCAATACTTATACCAGACCTCTCTGTCTCTGGTAAATCCATGGAAGCTGCGCACCTCATGAATGTTTCATGGTTCCTGCCATTCAACAATGGCCTTGACCTTTTCCGGTATGATGACATCCCTTCTGTTGAAAGGACAAATCCCATGATAATAACTTGTGAA
Source organism: Umbellularia californica (assembly GCA_028538565.1). Lineage (NCBI taxonomy): Eukaryota > Viridiplantae > Streptophyta > Magnoliopsida > Laurales > Lauraceae > Umbellularia > Umbellularia californica. The sequence continues at coordinate 45,696,126 of JAPQWN010000004.1, forward strand.
GACAAGAAGGTACACTTCTTGAGATTCATCACATACAATCCTCTCTTCTCAGCGTGAGACAAACCTCTCTCAAATGATTCATGTGTTGCTCTTGGGTGCTACTGTAGATAAGAATGCCGTCAAAGTAGATGACAAAAAATTTGACTTTGAATGGTCGTAGCACTTGCATCATAACCCTCATGAAAGTACTAGGCGCATTTGATAACCCAAAGGGCATGGCTACCACTCATATAAACCGTCCTTCGTTTTGAAGGGAGTTTTCCACTCATCACCAGGTTGTATACGAATTTGGTGGTACCCACTCTTGAGGTCAATCTAAGAGAAAATCTTGGCACCAACCATCATATCCAACATGTCATCAAGTCTCGATATGGGAAACTGATACTTGATGGTGATCTTGTTGATTGCCCAGCTATCAACGCGCATCCTCCAAGATCCATCCTTTTTAGGTGTAAGGAGTGCAGGCAAGACACAAGGACTCAACCTCTCTTGGATGAAGCCCTCTTCAAGTTGGGCATCAACCTGCCTTTCATCATGTTTAGTTGGGTTCATCCTATAATGTGGCAGGTTGGTTAAAGCTGCTCCGGGAACCAGATCAATGGCATGCTTTATGTAACGCAAAGGATCTCATGGGGTAACTCTTCAAGAAAGACACCTTGAAATTCATGTAGAACTTGCTCTGCTTCACGTGGGACCAAAACAAACATGGCAAGTTCATCTGTCTTGGGAAGGTGTCTTGGACTTCTCTCTCAAACCCTGCGGCATTCAAAATGTGAATGAAAATTTTCCCTTTCGGGTCCTTCTCACTCACCAAGCCCAATGTCGGGATTCTTGCCCTTAGGGTCCCCATCCTTCTCACTAGACCATGCATCACTCATCTTCTTATCAGTAATATCATTAGGAGGATGTGGATGAAGTTTCACTTTCCTTCCATCAAAAGTTCAAAACTGAAGATGCAAATGTTTGCCTTGCCATCCAAATCATACAACCATGGTCTACCCAAAATGATGTGGCCCACATCCATGGGAACAGCTGATAGATGCTTAATTGTTTACAATTTGAGCCCTAATATTTGATTGATCATGTGCTAGTCATAGTTGTTTTATTTGATTTTACATAACTTCGGTTAATTTTTATGTGAAGGTAAAAAGGAGATAAAAAGAGAAGAAATCATGAAGAAAGTGTTAACATCAGCTGCCCCACAAAGTCCACTAGGCCCATTTCTTGTTAAGTTGACTATAACATATCCTCTTTCCATGATCATAGGCTTGTAATATATTCACTTTCCATATACATAGATTGTATTAGGTTGTAATTGCCTTGATTAAGGCTGAAAGAGATTATATAATGGAGGAAGGATCAACCAAGGGATCGATCCAAGTTTTCCACAAAGTCTTTATTTGTCTCTTCATGGTCGTCTCATGGTATTAGAGCTTCAATGGTTTCATTGTGCATCTTCTTTAATAGTGAGTACTAAATCTCACTCACAGCTTGATCAATACAGACCCAGATCTGTATTCCTGGAGTTTTTTTAGTCATCGGCAAGGCACAACCTTCAGATCAGCCCAGTTACAACGGTGGCCCACCTGCGATGATCAAGATACCCTCAACAATCCTATCTATGATAGTCGACTGGTTATCCTAGGAATTCTGGTGATTTTTAAAGAATTTTTTGCTGCCTCGAGGTAGGATTTCTGAACACCTTTGTGGAATTCCTGTTTTTCACAATAGTTTTCATCTCAGCCGTCCAATTTCTTGGATTCTCATCCAAATTGGGTGAGACTTGGTTCATTGGAAGTAGAAAATCATTCTCTTCCATCTAGGGAGATCTGATTGGTTCACTGGTATCACTGTGGTCACCACAATAGGATCCAGTGGCTAAAAATAGGGTCGGCAAGCACCCTGTTTCATAGAATGCTCATTGCTGGCCCACAAGCGATCATCAAAGGCACTCAGAACTTTGGTCCCAGCATGGTCGCCTGATATTCCTAAGAATAATAGGAATTTTCTCAGATTTTTTTTTAACATCAGAGGACTGTCTTTTGGCCCAGCTCGTGCATCACCAATTTTTTTAAACTGTTTTGATCAGCACGGTCCAAATTTGTTGCTGTACGTTGGATTTCGTTGTAATTTCGTCTGGGGATAAGCATCTAATCTATCTGGCATGGACACATCTCTGATCTAAGATTAGGTTCATCAGTGGATATACATAGATTGTATTAGGTTGTAATTACCTTGATTAAGATTGAAAGAGATTATATAATGGAGGAAGGATCAACCAAGGGATCAATCCAAGTTTTCCACAAAGTCTTTATTTGTCTCTTCATGGTCGTCCCAGAAAGATGGGCGTGAATCCCAAAGAAGAGCCATGGTGGGTCCCAAACAAGTTGTTTCAAAATTCAAAGAAGACTTTCTAATTCTTTGGACAACTTACAATTCAAACTAGAAGGAAAGTGTTGGAGACTCATGTTATCAATCAAAAAGGAAAGCAAAAGAAAGAAGAAAAAGGAAGAAACCCAATCTTGGGTTACACGCCCAAGGGGGGTCCACATCCATTGCTAAAGGCTGAATTTCAGAATTTAGAAAGTCTTATTCAAGTACAAGTGGAGCCCAAGAATGGAGAAGAAAAAGGAGAAAAATAAGGAAAGTTTGAAGCAAGAATCCAAATCAAATTAGAAGATACAAGTGGGATCAGATTTTTAAAGTTTTCCTAAATAAGAAAGAAGACTCCTAATTCAATCTAATTAGGAAACAGAATTGTTAACCAAGTTGGAGATCTATTTCTACAAGGGAACTACTTGCTAAAAGGGGCTGTTGCAATAATTATATAAAGAAGCAAAGGGAGTGGATGTCCAGCAGAATACCAACCATCAGCCATCAATCACACATCAAACCACCAACCATCATCCCATAATTCCAGCAGCCGTACAGCCCTGTTGGGAGCATCTTTGGAGAGATTTTGGAGCGACGAAAAGAGGAAGCGAGGAAAAGAGGAACAAGCTGCTGGCCGACTTCTTCTTTTCCTTCAATCTTCTAGTTTTCTTCTTCTGACTCTATTTTCTATTTTATTTTTCATAAAAGACATGAGTAGCTAAACTTTTTAGGGCTAGGGTGTAATTGAAACCCTAGCCTAGTTTTATGTAGTCTCTTTTGGCATCTTTTAATTCAGATTTCAGTTTTATTAGTTGAGATTCTAAACTATATTTTTAATTGATGAGTTGTGTATATGCCATGCCAACCATGCCATGTTCAATTAATTTTAAGAGTAGCTAACTTAATTTTTATTGATCTCGATGTTAAGCATGTAGGGTTTAGAACCATGAATAATCTAAGTATATGCCATGCTTAGACTCATGCATTTATCTTTTCCATTGTTTTTATGCATTATGTTTGTTTTGACTAGAACATATGCCATGCTTAGTTTTTGCATCATAATGAACAATTCATGTAGTATGCCACTCATGAATTAGGTTTAGGGGAATAGTAATTTAGATACATATGCCATGGTCTAGGTTGATAGATGTCATTAATAAAACCTGATTTTTTATTAAAAGATAATAAGGGACATGCATAGGATTGGTTAGGGAAGTAGATGAAACCCTAGTTCATTCATTATTACTGTTTTCAATTCTAATACTAGTTGTATGTTTTAGGTTATTTTCCATTTAGCTTTTGATAATATAATTTACTGTTTTTAATAGTTTACTTCAACCTTTCATCATTCAATCGTTTCTTTTAATATTCTGATTTTTAGTTAATTTTGACATTATTTTGTCACAAGTCTTCGTGGGATCGACCTCGCACTTACAATTCACTACACTACATAGTGATCTTGTGCGCTTGCGAGTTTTAATTGTGTGCATACTAGTAACTTATTTCTAGGTTTCTTGGTGCATACTAACAATATAGCACCATAATTGGTCCTTGTAAGAAGAAAGCTGCAGTGGGACCAAACATCTTTGTGTAACGAGAATAGATGTTGAATCTACCCAAGAAACGTGGTACGGTCGAGGATGACAGTACTCAAAGAAACTGCATTAGTGCAACTAGGCTGTTCGTCGTCAATCTTTGTCCTCTTGTAGGGTTAGGGCACACCTAATAGCTAACATTTGGGAACCCCACTCTCACCCATTCGTGTCTTTTCCTCTTTAGTATGTTATGCAGCAAAAAATCGGCGGAAAGAGACGGTCTTCTGGGTTTTGACAATCGTCATCAAATGGGATTCAGATCGCTATCATCTTGGGTCTCTTCTACAATCAAATTTCAAGTGGGATATGTAGCGGCAAAATGCCCATACCCATGACACTATGTACACTTGATTTGAAAGGTTTTCTTTGCATTGTCAACAACAATGCCCTTTCCTTTGGGGTCCCACGAAGAATTTCCGGGCGCCCCTCTCTGATGAGGGTTTCCTGGACTAGATTTCCCACTAGAGGTATTAGCCCTAGGATCAAAGTTGTGCGAATCTGTCCTCTAGGAAACGGCGGTTTCACATATTGCTCCAAGTCTACAGCCTTCTCGTACATGTCTGCAAGGGATGTGGCCCTATGGTGAAGCAACTTTCTCCGAATCTCGGGTCGCAGTCCCAACTCCCATCCTAAACCTCAAGAGAAGCAAAGACTGTTCCTCCTCTACATCACATGTCAAATTTAATTCTTCAAATTTTGTGAAGTACTCAGTTACGATCATGCTGCCCTGTTGAACGGTGCTCCTTTGGTTGAGGAGTCTCTCTTGGTAGGATTGGGAAGGTACTTGTCCTTCAACCTCTCCTTCATCCTTTCCCCAATGCTAATGGCGGGAAGGCCTAGTCTCTACTCATTGTCTTCCAAGCTGGTTCAATTTATTCTTGTTTGGACCACTAATTTCATGGTGGCCAGCTTAACCTTCCTTGCTTCCGATATTTCATACCATTTGAACTAATGGTTCCTATCATAGAGCCAATTGGAAAAGACCTTTCCATCCATCCAACCATCGAACGTAGGGGCATCACTTTCACATTTCAAAATCCACCCCTTGGTGCCTTGGCCTCTGTTGCAATCCCTACGATCATTATCATTATCAAACTCGACATCAGAGTCCAATTCAGAATCGTCTCACATGCTGCCTATGACAACTCCTAGTAACACCTAGGACAGATCACTCAATTTCACCAAGACAGCTCCTAAGTTCTTCGGATAGGTCCACCTTACCCTTGCCGTAGGGCATTGACTTACGCTATCAAGTCCTACACTGTTTTGGTCAATTGCTCTAAGGTTGTACCGGGTCGGGCAGGACCTGTATCGCTTGAGAAGTGTATGCCATCCTAAAGACTAGAGGTTGGTGTTCTCTACCACTCCCAGTGGGAATGCAATTACTACCTATATGCTATGAGATAATGCAATGCAATCCCTAGACAATCCTAAGCTCTGATACCAATTTGATGCAACCACTAGTTAGTCCAAGGTCGTGTTGCTATCCTGCAATCGGAACCTCAAGAAGTCAGAAATGGACCATTGGAAAGCTAGCATTTCCAACTTGTCTAGGGAGTTCCGACATTAGTAGATTTGTCATGCCCCTTCAAGGATTTCACGAAGGCCTTGGTTCCAAGGGTTAGCAATTGATATAATAGGAATGTGCGATGTGAAAATTTAATTTCAGATTTAGAAAATGAAATTCCACAACAGTTGATAGGCTCAAAATATAATTTAAGATCTGAAACTATTCAAATCAGGGCTTCCACAATGCACAATGACAATTGATGGGAAATCGGGGCACCAATAGGGTTCGGCCTATGGGGATTGGACCATAGGGTTTGAGTGAAACAAGCGTGTCGAGTGTAGAATAGTGGCTCTTTTTGTGTGTGTGTGTTTTTTCTCTACAATTCCTTGAGTCAAAAGCACCACTGGGCCAATTCAGTCTCCCACAGTTTGGGCGCCACCTCGTGGTAAGGGCTTATTGCATGCATAAATGTTTACCGTCTGCAGATCAGGAGGTGGTCATATGCCCTTAGGCTAGCGCGTGTTATGTGAGTAAATGTGCAGTCATGCTATTTGCATTTGATTTGACCGGGCTCGCATAGGTTGCATTATGTTTCCAATCGGATTCGTACCGATGCCTTAACCGATGTGGAGTGCCACATTGTTAGAATCTATTGCTAGGGTATCGTCTCATATGATTCTTGTGGTATTGTCTTTATTCATGTTTTATGCCTAGCTTTGCGCTTATTGTTACTCCTATGATCTTCTATTGTCATTACTCGTTATTGAGGCATAGTATCTGTTTATTTACATTTATTTACTTGCCAAATTATTGTAAACTGATGATGCTACATTTGGTGCTTAGGTACCAGAGCCCCCATCGAGTCGGAGGTTGAGGCGGTCCCAGTGGATCTGCCAGTTGTGAGTATCACGAGTGGAGTGCCAATGATGTAGTATGTGGTCTTCAAGACCAGCGCTGGAGGGCCACACCCTTATCCTTTTAGATTCTTACATTTTGCGTTATACATGTATTTTATGACCATGGTTTTGTAATTATATTTAAAGTTTAAGCATTTCTGTTACTTGTATCAACTGTCATTATTTGTTGTGTTTGATTCACCATTTTGATGGGAGTGTCGTTGGAAACCCGGGTTCTTCGACCATTAGAGGCCTCATTAGGAATAGTGCAGTTGTTACCATCCTCACTTTCTCGGGTGCGACAGGTATTTGTTTAGTCAATGAGGTTGAGTTGCTTGCCACCATGGTTCAAAATAGCGTAGCGCCCGCATTATCGGCTGCAGCGGTTGACGCCGCTACGCTATTTTGAAAATAGCGGTGCTACGGTCTAAAACCTAGTAGAGCCAAGTAATTTTAGTTTTAAATACTATTTTTGTTATTTCTTCTCCTCAATGGCCTTTCTTAAAGTTGTTTCTGCCCTTATATGGTTTCAAATCACTAAAAATACACAATCTTGATTGCTATACAAGATTCAAAAAAATTAGACCATTTAAGAAATTCACACTGTACACCGCTACGTATCACCGCAACCGCTACGTATCCCCCGCTACGCAGCGTTTTGGCACTGACCGCTACGCCTACCGCAACCGCTATTTTTATCCTTGCTTGCCACAAGGACGGGACTTCAGGAAGTTGCCAAACTGGGCATCTCTTCAATCATTGTGGAGGGGCTTCTTATTACCCTTGTTTAGCGGAGGTATTAGAGCTTGTCGTAGATTTGGAAGTCTACTTCACCCATGTGTTGCTTAGTGCCAATGAGGAGTCAGACTCTACAGCGAAGGAGGGAGGCAGCCTACTCTAATTGCCGATTGATTCCCTCTTCAAATGCTTTGTTTTTTGGAGTAGCCTATTTTTCTTTCCTTGTTTTCTCTTCTTGAATGGTCTTTCAGTGTGTGGTAGTATGTCTCTTATATTGAATAGCTTTTTTCAAAAAAATCTTGATTACCATTCAAAAAATAAATATTAAAAAAATCAAAACTTACAATTACAAATGTTCAGTTTTTAATCACTGTTAAGAGTGTTTTAGATGTAAACAAAATAAAATGGATAGGAAATAAAGGTGGAGAGAACAGATTCCTAATACATTTTATATTACGGACTAAATACAAGTATCGGTCATGGCCAAAAGCTTTACGTATCACGGTAAAACTCGGTTATACCTAGCCCAACTAAACATGATTAGACAAAATCTAGCGGCTTCCCTACTGAGGAGGGAAGAAGACAAAACATCTAATTTCCAGTTCATTCTTCGCTGGGATAGAATAGCCTTTCCCTTTTTATGAAATTGAAACAGAATATAGAGGAGTTCCTCAGTTCCATCTGTAATAAGGCAACCCAAGGTAATAGAGATACATCCATTAAGAGTAAATCCATCCCTAGAGAAGGCTCAAAGAGGATCCATTACCTTTAAATAGAGGCAAAAGAAAGGTTTCATACTCATTCATAGAGGAAAAGACACCTGGTGTCTAAAGGGAAACATTGACCATTATCCAGAGAGGCAATCAGTTCTTTTAGGAATCTTTAAGGAGTATCGATTGTTAAAAAAAGGGGAGTCACATGGCGATGGCTTTGTAAGATGAGAAGAAAAAATAGACATAAGGTGTACACCTTTTAAGACAAGAATGTGGATGAAGAAATTTAATGTGGGAGAGCATAACACAATGGCAAGTTGAGAATAGAATATAGAGTTCTTTGAATTAAAACATCGTATAGGGTTACAGAGTTTCGGCATTCAAGAGCCAATAAAACATGGTGAGGTTTGAGAGCACAGAATGGAGGTCAAAAGGGACACAACACTCTCCTTTCTCCTTTCATCTTACTTCTTTCAATAATATCATTCAAAAATAATAAAAACCAATACTAACAATACCATGCCACTATTAATTGTTCCAAAGAAAAAGAAAACGAAGATATTAACAGAAATTACCTTCTCGTAGATACCACATTGCATCTAAAAGTCCAGCCATTTTTTGAAATAGACACAATTAATTGGAGAGATAATACCATCAGGTGTGCACTCACTAATCCGTGGACAAACCCCACAAGGAATAGATGACAAAATACCGGTTGTTGGATTCCTCCTAGTCAAGCCATGGTAACAGACCTTCCCCAAAGGCATTGAAGAGAAAACTCCCTTTCCTGTACTCTTCACCTCTTCAATCTCATTGTCCAAAACCAGTGCCTGTAGTATCTCAAGGATTTGATGACTGGAAACCTCATCATTGAAACAGCCAGACCTGCGGACATAATCAAATAGCCCCTCTATTGTGACAACCTCCAGTTTGTTGATAAGCTTCAAGCAAAGCTCTTTCAATGACTTTATGAATTCTGCATCAAGCTTCCCCTCTACATACCATGAACCACCAGTGATTTCCTTTGAGGCTTCGAATTCAACTGCCATGTAGTGCTTACTTAATTTGTGGCGAACATCATTAACACCCTTTATCAGTTTCTGAGATTCAAGGACTTTAAGTGATTTTTTTACAATAGAATCTTGCAGTTTCAGTTCACGTTTCAAGTCACCCACGAAGATTCCCATGCCTTCCTTACTTCTGATCAGATTGTACACGTCTTGCTCAACATCCGAGAGCTTTTGGGAAGCAGCACTTGAGCTAGGCCGGCCTCGTTTGGGAGGTAAATTTGATGGAGGTCGACCCATGTCTAGTATAAGAAATTCATGGGAAAAAAAAAAAAGAAAGAAATAATCAAACTTCAATGAAAGTGCATCATTAGTTAAAATAAAACAGAAAGTTCTGTCCAATCAGATACAGGCCCAACTCCCACCAAGGTCGGCTAAATATTAACTTGTCATCATCAAAGCCATATCCCGTCAATCCAAGGGTCGCTATAATTCAACTTGGGGTTAAAAAGAAGACATGATTGTATCAATGCGTTTCCTTATGTGCGGGTTTAATATAAAAAATATAATGGTTCATTCTCTTGGCAACTTGCCCTCAGACTCCAAAATTCTCCAAACTAGTCTAATTGATGTTAGCCTAATCCCACTAAAATCAAGGGTTGTCTTAATGTGCTCTACTCAAGAGAGAACAAAACAAAAATCGATCTTTTTAACATAGTTGAACATGATAAGTGTGTGCACATGCACACACATGAGCAAGGATCAAAATAGCGGTTGCAACAGGTGTAGCAGCCAGTAGCCAAAATGCTACACAGTGGGCAATATGTAGTGGTTGCGGCGATCCGTAGCAGTGTAGCGGTATGAATTTTTTAAGTAGTACAAAAAATGAATCTTATGTAGCAACCAATCTTGTGTTTTTTTAGTGATTTGGAACTATATTAGGGCATGTTCATTTACTAGAATTTCAGGAATTCTTGTCTGAGGAATTCTTGAATTCTCAGGCAAGGTGGAATTCCTAAATCCTCCTAAGGGCATAAGCATTTTGGAATTCCACCAAAATGCAAAGAAGGTGGAATTCCAAGAATTCCTAAAGGCCAATTGCGACTTATCATGTGTTAGAATTCATAAATTCTTGTCAAGAAACAAGGGATTTTGAAATGCAAGGACATCATGTCTCAAAAACCCCAACCACTAGAATTTCAATCAGGAATTCTAGTAAAGAAACAGCCCCTTAGAGTAGAGACAACTTTAGGAAAGGCTATAAAGGAGAAGAAATAAAAATAATAATGTTTTAAATTAAAATTGCGTGGTTCTACTAAGTTTTAGACCGTAGCGCCGCTATTTTCAAAATAGCTACACTGAACTTAACCGCTGCAGCCGATAATGCAGCCGCTATTTTGGACCATGCACATGAGTAATTTACAAGCGCAACTTCCATATGAGAAGTCATAGGATTCTTCAGCAAACTTATAGTCTGAAAAAAGAAAACTCAAAACATGCCGAGCTAATAGTCAGTTACAAAGACCAATTTCTAATATGGATTTCTGATCACATTCTGTATATTATTGCTCTATATTTTTCCATCTCTAAGCTCATGTAATGGAAGAAGGAACTTAAAAAGAAGGTATCGCCGACTCGCCGTATCAGTAGCAACTATTTTTATCACTGAATAGATTATAGATTATAATATATCGATCTGTGTGATAGTTTTCTGTTCTGGTAGGCAGAAAAGGAACCCTGTTAAGTTGAATCAATCACCAGTCATACTGGGTGACTGGGAGGACTTTTATCAGTTTGACTAGTATTCATTGAAAGCTAATCGACCAGTAATTTGTCTTGACTCGTCCTGGTCAGGTCAAGTAAACTAGGTCATCTTAAGTAAATTATATCCTTACATGATAAAAGAAAACAGACACAAACCATATATAAGCATCACACTTTGGTAGAAATAAAAGGAAATGAAAAATTAAAAATTAAATCACAATTTACATAACATGTATGTCATCTTTTAAAAGGAATATATGTTATATGCATCTTTACATATGTTTCCTGGCTGAGTTGAATCACAACTAATACTGGCTGACTGGGTAACACTGAAATCAGTTTTACAAGTACTCATTGAAAGCTGGTTGATTGTAACTTGGCTTGGCTCATCTCAGTCAGGTCAAGTAAAGTGGGTCATCTTAAGTAAATTATATCCTTACATGATAAAAGAACACTTACAAACCATATATAAGCATTACATTTTGGTAGAAATAAAAGTAAATGAAAATTTGAATTTCAAAATCACAATTTACATAAAATGTATGTGATCTTTTAAAAAGAATATATGCTATGTGTTGTATTTTTATATATGTTCCTATACTTTATTTATTAAAAATGTATATGTTTATGATAAAAACATTTAAATATTAATTTTCACGCCTGATTAACCTGCGAAGTTCCCAGTCAACTTGACCATTCTAGCTGAATTTGATCAACCCACTCATTCAAAAAACTATGGACTGTGTAGGCCTCAATTGCACAATAACATTCCTTGTCCTCCCTTACCTTTCCTTACCCTTGATTTGAGCAATTACTTGCACAATAATCTCCTCCTAGATTGAAAATTCCAAAAGCAGTTCTTTTGAGAGGCAAAAAAAGTGTTAAAGAAGAATTATCATTATTCACTGAGAAAATTGATGGCTAGGAATAGATAGGATCATTCAATCCTGAGAATTATGGAGCACCAACCATCTTAACTGCAGGCACATGGACCACAAAATAAGGATCCACATGTACGAAAGCAAATTTAGAGCAGAAACCATACAGCCACAAATAAACATAGAGAACTGATATCACTCCACCAATGTGATCAAACCCACTCATATCACATGAATCCGTCTGAGAAGTGTCTCAAAATCCACTCCGATAGTAGTGTCATACACCATTGGATTGATAAATTAAAAAAACAAAAAACCTACTATACTTCACACATGATCAATCCAATGGTTCATATCACTCTAATAAATCAATAGGACACTGGCATACAAGCTGATGGCATAATCATGATAAAAAAAATTGCTGATAAAAAAATTACCATCGAATCAAAGGCCCAAAAAAACAACGGCTCTGATCGTCCATCCAAGTGATCATATATCGCATGCTAGTTTCCCTTTCAGCTGTCTTAGATCCTTTCGTTAGAAATGACAAATGAGACTAAGAAATTTAGGCACTGAATGGGGGCGAATGTAGGCTTACTCCATAATCAACTGAACAATATTTCAATAAATATAGGAAAATGGTGAGAGATGGGGGATGTAGGACACTAGGATCGGGGAGAGAGAGAGAGAGAGAGAGAGAGAGAGAGCTTAACCAGTGCCCGCGTTGTGCACCAAGGCTCTGTATGCACCGGGCTATGGGGCCCCATGTGGGGTTGGGACTTGGGGGGATTTCAAGATTTGCCTAGGCCCCTCCTCTCTGGCCTCTACAATACAATCGGCCCATTATGATCATTCTAAGCCTATCATTCGAGGACCACAAGTTCAGTCCATTCGCATTGGTGTGCAGTCGATCCAACAGTGTACAGTCCATTCACATGGGTGCAAACCCGGTGGGACTCGTGGATTATAGAAGCAGGACGGTAGGGTTAGGATGATCAGATGGGGCTGGTTTTCTGTACATAGGAGGGGCCTGAGCAAATCTTCAAATCCCCCAAGGTCTCATCCCAAAATAGCCCAGTATGTGGGCCCCATAGTGCGATGCGCATGGGATCCCGAACCCCCCCCCCCCTCTCCTCTTCTTCTCTCTCTCCAACCCCCCCAAAACACACACATACACGTGTTTGTGTGGCCCTCCTCTCCTCAGGACCCTCCCGTCCGTGCTCACGCGTGTGAGGCCCACTTGTAACCCCGCTTGGGGATGGGACCAGGTGTTGGCAAAAAAAGTTGCAAAATTACCAAATCAGAACTAAAACATGGTATTTTAAACCTATCTTTGACCAAGGTCATTTTCTTTTCTTTTTTTTTTTTTTAAATGATAACTAAGGTCATTTTCTTACATAAAAACTGGTCAAATTCAAGTCGACTGACATTGGCATATATCCTTGATCTAGTATGGACCAAGCCCAAGATATCAACCAGACCCACATGTTGACCCAGAGGTCAACCTGGTTCATTTAGTTCAGCACACATGCCGAATTGACTAAGAGCTACTGTGGCATTTGCTTTCTATTTTTATTCCTTGTTTAACCAAGGAACTATTTCTAATTTTATTGTTTGATTAGGATTAGGCAATTTCCTAATGTATTTAAAAAGTCTTATTTGCTAAGAAACAATTCTCTATATATAGTTGAGTCCCCATTGTAGTTGCTTATGCTTATTACAATTAATCAAAATTTTCTGAGTTTTCTTCAATTATGGTGTGTTTTATGGTATTGAGTGTGCCCAATGGCTGAATCCATCTTTGGATTCGATCAATCCCTTGCGAGGTTGATCTATTTTTCCGATCAAGGATCTAGGGCCCCGCCAATTCTCTAGGTCAACATGTGGGCCCAGTTGATTCCTTGGGCCTGGTCCACACTGCATCAACTCTCCCCAACTTGGAAAAACTCAACTCCAGCGAGTTATTAGCTTAATAATACTCAGAGATTTCTAGATTCAGGTGCTGGAAGTCTGTGGCAGTAACCCATGCAACATCGAAGATCGAGCAGTTCGACCAATGGACAAGGATATTCTAGAATCCGCCTTGATGAGTAGAAACAAGCTGATCATCGAAAGCATCAATGATTTTATCTTCAAGTGGTGAGCAACTAGTAAGGAAAAGGCTTGCTCTTCATATTCTTCATCATTGTCATGCACACGGTAGTGTGGGGTCTGCAACATTGAAAGTTGGACCGATGCCAAGATCTGATTGTAATTCTAACGAATAGGCATTGGAGCTCAGCTTCTTCAACACTTTGAATGGACCCACATTATGTGGATATAACTTTTTATTAGCTCCTGTTGGTAACCATTCCAAATGGATACATATCATAACCATGTCTCCTTGAAAAAACTAGAAGAAATGACGACGCTTGTCCACATGAGCCTTGTAATTGTCATTGATGGCAGCGATATTGAATCGAAATTCATCATGTATCTGTTGCATATGTTTGATGAAATTATCCGCTTCAGCACTACGTCACACTTCAAAAGATAATGGAACAAGATCAATAGGCAAGGACAGACGAACACTTGTGATTGCTTCAAATGGTGAGATGCCAATGGAGCGATTGACCGAATTGTTGTAAGAAAATTCAGCCATGGGTAAAACTTTATCCCATTTTGTGATATGGTCACAAACAAGGCACCATAATAGTTGTCCAAGGCTTCGACTAACGATCTCTTCCACGCCATCAATTTGAGGATAGTAAGCAGTAGAAATGTGGAGTTTTGTCTTTGTTGTCATCCATAAAGTCTACCAAAAGTAACTCATTAACTTGGTGTCATGATTTGAGACGATTGTCTTTGGAAGTCCATGAAGACAGATAACTTCTTTGAAAAACAATTGAGCGACTCTGTGAGCATCCGATCGACAACAACAAAGATGGAATCAACTTTTTTGGTAGTCTTTGGCGGTAACACAAAGTCCATACTAATATCTGCCCATGGTGCATTAGGAATTGGCAATGGTTGATATCATCTTGAATTCATTTTGTTTCCTTTAGCCAATTGACAGGTGCGAATCTTTCACAAATGCTGGTAACATTAGTCTTCATGCGTGGCCAATAATATCGATCATCCACCAAAGCAAGGGTCTTGTCACGGCCCAAGTGACCACTACAACATCCTGCATGTAATTCTCAAACAACATGCTCTCGAATAGAAGTGGCAGGAAGGCAAAGTTTAGTACCACAGAATAAGAAATCAGCATGTATGTTATAACGTGTGCGCTTGTCCTGGTCAACATTTAGAAGATATGAATAGATAGTGCCAAAATCCTTGTCTTTTACATACTCTTGCTTGATTTGCTCAAAACCCAGTACGGAAACTGTCATAGTGGTGAGGAGATGTTTCCAACGACTTAAGGCATCAACCACCATATTGTCTTTTGCATGCTTTATGTCAGATGTTGAAAGTAAACTCCTGAAGGTAGGCAATCCACTTGACTTGACGATCACCCATATGCTATTGGGATTGAAGATGTTTTAATGCCTCGTGATCAGAATATAAGACAAAGACTTTTCCAACCTAATAATGTCACCAATGTCGAAATGATTAAGGATCCAAATAGCGGTTGCGACGGACCTAGTGGCCAGTGGCCAAAACGTTACGTAGCACGTGATACATAAGTTGGGATGTCCCACATCGCCTAAGTCCTGAGTTGGACATGGCTTAATGTATCTGTATGGGCCTTCCACCTATCAGCTTAAGCTTTTGGGTTGGTACATGGTTTCTTATATGGTATCAGAACGGGTTTCAATCTCGTCGTTCTTATGTAGCCCATGTGGCTCTTGTCGTTCTTGTGTACACCACGTGGCAGGCTCGTCCATGAAATCTATTGGGCCTGCACGTGAGGGGAGTGATCCCACATCGCCTAAGTCTTGAGTTGGACATGGCTTAATGTACCTATATGGGCCGGCTTTTGGGTTGGTACATGGTTTCTTACAACGTAGCGATTGCGGCAATACGTAGCGGTAAAAAAATCTTGAATCTTGTATAACAGCCAATCTTATGTTTTTTTAGTAATTTGAAACCATACAAGGGTAGAGACAACATTAGGAAAGGTCATTGAGGAGAAGAAATAGGAAAAACAATGTTCAAAATTAAAACAGATTGGCTCTACTAGGTTTTAGACCGTAAAATAGCTGAGTGAACTCACCCGCTATGGCCGATAATGCGGGTGCCACGTAGCTATTTTGAACTATGGCAATGATTGCACAACGACATAGAATTCCATATCATATGGTGAATATTTGCGCTTAACATCGGAGAGCTTCTCACTGAAAAATGCAACCGGGTGGCCTTCTTGGCAAAGAACACCTCTAATGCCAACATTGGAAGCATCACAAGCAACTTCAAAGATTTTGTCAAAATCTGGAAGTCGTAATACAGGGGCTTCCGTCATATTGCGTTTAATTCTTTCAAAGGCTCTTGTTGCTACACTTGTCCATTTAAACTCTCCATTTTTCATACATTCAGTGATCGGAGCCATAATACCGTTACAGTCTCGAATGAACCTTCTATAGAAAGTAGCAAGTCCGTAAAAACTCTAAACTTCGGTGATAGTAGTTGGAATTGGCCAATCAAGAATAGCTTGAACCTTGGATGGATCCATCTCTATGCCCTTTGAAGATATAACAATGCCAAGAAAAACCACATAATTGATCATAAAAGTGCACTTCTTCATATTAACATAAAAGCATTCAAAGCGAAGAAGTTAAAAGATGCTTTTCAAGTGATCAAGATGTTCCTTTCTTGATTTGTTATAAATCATGATATCATCGAAATAGACAATGGACTTCCCAATAAAAGGTTTCAGCAATTGATTCATAAAACACATGAATGTACTAGGAGCATTAGTAAGACCAAAAGGCATTACCAACCATTCATAAAGACCATCTTTAGTTTTGAAGGCCGTTTGCCATTCATCACATGTCCTAATCCTGATTTGATGATAGCCACTATGAAGATCGGTCCTTGAAAAATACAAAAGCACTAGCCATAAGATCAAGCATGTCATCAAGTTTAGGGATAGGAAAGCAAAACTTTATAGTGATTTTATTGATGGCACAATTATCCACACACATACGCCAACTTTCATCCATATTCGGAGTATGGAGCTGGTACTGCACATGGACTAAGGCTTTCCCAAATATATCCTCGTTGCAAAAGATCATCCTGTTTATTGAGTTCAACATGCTTGAATGGACTCATCCGGTAAGCATGAAGATTAGGAAGAGATGTTTATGGAATTAAATCTATGGCATGCTATATATTTCGCATTGGTGGCAATTCATTTGGAAGTTCATCAAAAATTAAATCAGAGAAATCATTAAGCAATGGTTTTACCTCTTGGGGAATAGATGGCTTTGAAACCTCTTTTGATTCCCTCACCTTCATCTGCTTGATTACCAAAGCATACATTACACCTTGCTCTTTACTTTCAACTTCAAATTTGAGCATGGTGAGGATATGAAGAAATGTTGGAGTAACTTGTGTTGATGAAAATGGAGTCTCCATGGGGGCTTCAATTGAATTCATTGCTCATTGATTCGCACAGTCGGTGGTGACCTTAAGGTAGTGACGGACCCAGTGACGCAGCCAAGATTTGCGATCGAGCAATAGATCAACCTCCCGAAGGATTGATCGAATCCAAAGATGGATTCCAGCCACTAGGGCACAAACATAACCATGGACCAATCCATACACTCATGATAACTCAATCAATTGATTTGATTAATTGGAATAAGCATACCATTACAATGGAGGGCTTCTCTACTTACAATGTAATAAGGCTAAGAAAACAGAAAACTGTAAGAAAATAAAAAGTTACCAATCCTAATGAATTATTAAAATAAGAAATAATTCTTAACTAAACTCAAGATAAATTTAGAATGCCAAGGTAGCCTTCTCAGTGAATTTGGGCCTGTGGACTGAACCCAAAGGTTGGGTCCATCATGTGGGCCCAAGGCCTCTTTTAACCATCCGTACTGCATCACCCAGATTTAAGGGGTACGGATGATGATCAATTAAAAAGGCCAAAATCATCATTTCATTGTACGTCTTCACATTAACAATGGCAAAAGAGAGAATATATTACTTTTAAACTGGATACAAAATATTTAATTACATCAACTATCATTCTCTCATCAAAAGTCATAACCCAACTTTAAAATAAAGCTATTACAATTGCCCTCGACGACTCTTCGTATTTTGAAAGCGTTGCATGATTGTCTCATCGTCAATGCTACTAAATATGTTCTTTTCAATGTATAGAAGCAAACAATCATTCATCCACTCATTCTCCATTCAATTGCGCAATCGACTCTTTACGATTTTCATAGTAAAAAATACTCTTTCAACAGTAGCAGTAGCAATTGGTAGGGTTAGAGCCAATTTCAAGAGTAGATAAAGTAAAGGATATAGAATGTCTTTTTTTTGTTTCAAACATCTTCTGAGCAAGGCCACTAATTCCTTTCACTTCTAGGAACTTGTTATTTCTGCACATGTCAATAATGTAAGTCTCCAATTGATTATCAAGCATCACCCAATCTAATTCTGAAAAATCGTCTGGATAAAATTGAGAAAGATGGATCAATTTTTCGTTATCAAAAGCAAAAAATAAATCGCTTGGATCGAGGCATGCCACACAAAGAAGCAGCTCGGTGGTCACCTCATCAAAGCAATGGTTGAGCTCTTGAAGTTGAATGTTTTCAAAAGCCTCCAACGACATTCAACACATTGGAGACTGAGTCAAAGAACATAGCAATTAGTTTTTTTTTTTTTTTTTCGGAAGCAATGAGTGCTAATTGAAGCTGACGTGCAAAGCAATGAACATAGAACGCAGTGGAATTCTCATTTTAAATGAGCTTTTTGAGGCAATTAAGATGACCCTGCATGTTACTAGCCCCATCACAACCTTGCCCACGCAAACTTGTTATGCTCAATCCATGTATGGAAAATATAGCATCGATGGTCGCCTGAAGAGATTGAGCAGTAGTATTTGTGACATGTTCAACTATCAAAAAGTGTTCAATCACACGCTCCTTCTTATCCACATAGCATAAAACAACATCCATTTGCTCTTTCATAAAGATATCACGAGATTCATCCACCAAAAGAGCATATGGTGCATCTCCAAGCTCAAAAATGATAGCCTCAGATGTTTCCGTGGCAGCAGCACTCACAATGTCTTTCTGAGTCTTAAGCGAGGTTAATTTCAAATTTTCAGGAGCATTTCCCAATACGACTCTTTTAGTATCTTCATTGTGATTGGCAAGTATTCGCAAAAGCTCAAGTTACCCATATTGTTCGAATCCTCAGATTCATCATGACCACAGAAAAGTAACCCTTGGCCTAAAAGAAAGCGAATAGCATTGAGAGTTGCCTGCAAGCGGATACGGTACTCTCTTCGAGCTTGATCCGATTGCTTGATAATAATCTTCTCAATATGTTGCTTTTGATTTAATAAACTATGGCACTTCTCATATGCTTGATAGTGAGCACTATTCGGGCCTCCCACATTATCTCCAATTCTTTCTTTTTTCCTCCATTTTTTAAATCCTTGAGTTATAAAAGCATCATGAGATGCATGCTCTCCAAAAAGATAACATATACAAAATGCACTTGATCACTTTTACCACTCTCTAGAGTTGGACACTGTAGATTAGGAGTTGATTTGCTTTTGTAATAATTTTCCATATATGATTCAAAAGATCAAGCAAATTTCATCAAAATCAACACTTGCCAAAAAAACACATAACTTAATTCTTAACCCCTTTGTTTGTAAGATTTGAAAGTTTAATAATAACATTGCATCTAGATAAAGATTCAAAGTGTTCACAAGAATTTGCTGAATGTCTGAGCGCATGGTGGATTTGATGTGGACATAGCAAATGGAGAAAAACATTTTAGGGTAGTTCAAATACATTATAAAATGAGAAATATAAACACTGGAGCATGACCCCCCAGAAAACAACAAATAAAACTACCCACTACTAACAATAGTAGATTAGTAGAAGATCATAATACAGTAATATCATGATCTTAACCTATACACGATGTATAATGAAGACCTGAAGCCCAAGCTAACTTCTGTTTTGTTATTCTGTCATTTGAGCTTTTCAAGCAGCCACTACATATAATCTTGATCTTTTCAAGAGTAATAGGTGTGATAAAGTTGAGTCTACAACAGTCTTTTATGAAAATCTTCAAACTCAAACCAATAAGAGTCACACACAATTCGGACTCTACGAGCATTCATCTCCTCGTATGTTTCTTTTCATTGTATAGTCGGTCTCTATCACCATACCAAATAACGTTCTCTAAAAGAACTCTTACTAGAAGTAGTAGTAAAAACACAAAAAACCCAAATTGAAAACACAAACCCAGACCTTATTTTCATCACTTCTCATCTCAAACGATCAGGTTGGAATACAAATTCCTTTTAGAACCTAGACCTTATTTTCATCATTTCTCATCTCAAACGATCAGGTTGGAATACAAATTCCTTTTAGAACCTACTGATTGATATCTACCATTTCTTATTATTACAATCGCCATCACAACCAAGTAGGAAAACAAATACAGAAAACAAGACCAAAACCAAAATTGGGCTTCATGCGGAACTTAAACTGCAATCAGAAAAATCAAGAACCAACATTTAAAAAGGGATCATTAAGAATAGAATATGGCATTTGAGTTAAAAAGACAGACAAAGAAAGAAAGAGAGTCAGAAAGATACCTGCACTGTCTGTGCTACTGCTGCCAGAGAAAACGAGAGACGGCCACCAAAGTCGAAACCGCGAGGTGCGAGAGCGAGAGATAGGGAGAGGACTGGCCCAAGAAGAGAGGGAGATGATAGAGACGATCTTCAGACTTAGATGGAAAGGGAAGAGTTGATGATGATAGGCACGGGCGTATTTGTTTTGGGGAGATTTCGAATGGAGATATTTTGGGGACTATGGCGTATTAGTCATGCGTGGTGCAGGATGGGATTCAACCGCAGGGCTGTATGGGCCGTGGCCCTCTAAGGACATCTTCAAATGTAACGGGTGCATTGGCCCCACGTAAGTATACGAGGGTCAGCCCCGGCGTGTCTGGCACTTAACTAGTTTAGTTAATGTGAAGTAAAGTGAATGCATGAAGTAAAGTGAATGTAGAAAAGAAATGATATGGAGTTATATCAATAGTACATGATTTCAAAATGCTCTCCGAATTTTTCAAAAAAATCAAAAAAGCAACATCATTTCTATGCTAAAAGATCAAAAAAAAAATCTACTTTTGGATACAAAAAGTCAAAAAAATTACATACCAAACAACTAAAAATAAAACACCATCATAACACCTTATATTTTATTCTCTCTTAATTTGATACTTCACCTCACCATACTTCAATTCACCGTATATCCAAACAAGCCCTAGGGTTTGGAGCCAAGGTCGACCAAATAACATGTCGGCGACATTCATTGAAGTAACATCACACACAACATTATCTTCATATGAGCCAAGCTTTAAAGGAACAATGAACTTAGGTTGTAAGCGGGTCGGTTCCAGTTTCAGGTCCACCGTTAAAGGTAAAGGTGGAGCCGGATCCGGACCTGAAACCGCTTCGGAACCGATTTCTTGGCTCCTGAATCAGAACCAGAACCATATAAGGAACGGGTCTGGTTCCGGGTCCAAGTCTAGGTAGCGAATGATATTAAAAAATATAGTTTTTAGGAGAGATTTTTTAAACTTGAGGTAATATATGGGTCTCAGGTCCACGGGTCCGAACCAAGGTGGAGCCAGACCGGGACTTATTTACTTATCGGGGCCTAAATAAGGACTCAAATCCGGTTTCTAACAGGTCGGAACCTCCAGATAATCGGAGAATCGGAGACTCATTTACATCTCTAAATGCATTGTTAGGTGGCCAGAATGCAATTCTATAAGGCTTTGGCAGCTTTGTAATTTGACAATTGAAGTTTCTCAACTGCTTCTTTGGATATGAAATTCATAGCACTACCACCATCAATAACATCGCAACCCCTACGTTTACAACTTACTCTTGTTCGGAAAATAGGGGTTAGGTCTCATTATCATCCTCGGTACCATCTGCGACTAAAAGGCACCGGTGAAGGATAAGGGGCTTTCATCATCAACAACTGTAACCTCAAGCGGTAGTTCTATCTCAGGTGGTGGTTCAATGTCAGGTTACTCCATCTCTGTGTGCACATCATAGTGTTCATCATCATCTAGCACACCTTCCTACTGCAAATTCCGGTTGTGGACATTCTTTGGCTTGCAAGAAAGACATACAGTATCTCGTCAGTCTTTTCGTCCTTGTACTCTAGCATTATTTTGAAATCAAAGAGAGGATGGCCTACGCTAGATGCATTGGGCTCTGATTAAACAATTAATCCATTGTGGGGCCACTGGATGCATTGGTCAGCTATCAAGATTTTTTACTTTACACCAAACATCCAGACGCATGAAGATTAACTCATCTACTCAATTATTTTAACCCACATTCTAACTTCATCCTAATGTGACACCTGATTGCTCTTTTATTCCTCTCCTCATTCAAACAAACAGGTCCTTATGCTATTTAGTTTTCTCTTCTTTCAAGATTCTTATAAGAGTGTGATGGGTTGAAAGAGGGAGCTGTGAGAGAAATTTAAAGGCTAGAGGGAGGGTAAAGGCTGTTAGGGTCGAGGATCTTCTCGATTTTTGTGATCAATTTGATGGAATTGGGTAAAAAAGAGAAAATTTTGCTGATAACCGATCAGAATTTCCCATCGTGGGAGCAACGGCAACAAAGTTGCTTTTCACTTATTTTTCAACAGGGCGCCACACAAGGTGTAGGGGCCATTTCTTCCCCATTTTCGAAATATTTTCTTAGGTTGTCCAATTTTAGAAAATTAATGGTCTGGCGTTACAACCTTAGCACTCAGGTCTTATTTTCCACCCTGACATCAGCATGTCTGCATCAGAGCATTTTCATGACTTAACAGATTTTCCATTTATGCTTCTTCAACAAAGACAACTGTGGCAATTATCAACTTTGGCACAGGGGTGGCAGTAATAGGATTGAAAGTTTCCCTTTTATAAGGCCCAACATAAAAAATGTGGTGTCAGTAACCCATATTTCTTATTTTAAAAATATTTTGCACTGCTTTAATTGAATCTTTCTATTACTTATCAGGTGACTCTAACACCATGACCGGTAGCATGTGATAAACTCACGGTGTATATTTTGTAACTTATCTGAAGATAGGAAGTTATTTTTAGGGCGTTTTTGTGTAGAGGCAACTTCCAAGGAAAGATGAAATTGCGATATCAGCAGATTCTATGGGTTTTAAATACCTCAAAAAAAGTTTTCTAAGGAAGTTAGAAATTCATGTTTGATGCAAAAAGTTTCATCTTCTTCCTCTCTTCCAATGGAAATCTGGTTGCCTGCTTGCTCTGGTCCCATCACACCTGCTGTAACTTCTCCTACACCACTTCCTCTTTCTCCACACTCCCCTGATCATGGCACATTGCCTTTCACTACTGCTTCTTCCCCTGTTTCACCCGCTGCTCCTCTAGTTCCACTTGATTCCCAACCCCTGCCTTATTCTTCCACACACCCTATTGCTCCTGTGTGGACTGTTTCCACCGAAACCGATGTTGTCCCGGCCTCGACAATGGTCCTAATCAAAGAAGGCTTCCACAGCCGCATCTCAGCCGCTGTCAAGATGGGACTGGTCTCGGTAGAAATACCGACCACGTCCTTCCGAGCTCAGCCTCGCACTTACGTCCCCGTCCGATCTCGGGTATAGCTGACCTCGGTGCGTTCTCCAGTTCGGCCCCTCGGCCGAGGTGAACACTGGGCGTCCAAACTCCCATTATGAGATGGGACCGGTGCTTTATAGGGAGTCCCTGACAAGTAGGGTGGCCACCGCCATTGATAAGAGCTCGTTCCTATCAACAGATCACATCCACATTTATGTAAGGGATTTGAAGGGATGTCTGATGGGACAAGTATCCTTACCTACCCCCACTGAGGATCCCAAGTGTGGACTGATGGGACAAGTATCTTCACCTACCTCCACTATGGAATCTTCTACTCTCCTCTATATATGTCTGCATAGAGAACCATGAACAGGTACATGCAATACACAGCCTGCACTGTTATTTTGCTAAACACCTTCTTCTCCACTTTACCGTAGTTCAGTGACTGCACTAACTCAGGCGTCGGAGTGCCTTTGGCTGACAGCAGCCTCGGGCCCTGACTGTTCTTTCTTCCCTCTTTTCAGGATTCAGGCCGTCGGTGACTTCTCCGGCTAGCTGAACAAGATTTTCCTAATCCCCTTCATCACTTAAACTAAGTCCGTAATAATTTAGGCACTTACAATTGGCGCCGTCTGTGGGGAACGATCTAAAAAATCCATACTTTCATCCTAATAGCCATGCCTCCTAAGGCTAAGAAGGGAAAGAGCGTTGTTGGACCATCCATGTCCAGCCAGCCAGAGACATTCTTGCCTCTCATGCCGCCTCCACTGGTGACGAACCAGGCAGGGGCATTAGTGACAAGACAGCAAAGAGATGTCAGGCAAACACCACCCAACCCTCAGTTGAAAAGAGCGGAAGGGGATCCTGGTGTTCGAAGCGTAGGGTCACCCGTCACGGTGACACACTCATCGTCGAGAGGTGTACCAGCGTCTCCTCGGAGCTGTCCCGTAGCAGTACGGACCCGGACAACGTCCTCCCAGGCGGAACGTCCACGCCTGGAGGTTGTTTTCACCCAAGCACCCCGCAAGGACGTTCCTCCTCAGGAACAGTCCCAGCGAGGTAGAGCTCCTGAGTAGTCTCAACCTCTTCGGTCTCATCACGAAGACCACATGGAGGAGGACCATATCCACCTCGGTGACGAAAGTGACGACGACACGGCCCTAGAGGAAGATGTTGAAGCCCAAGCTGAAGTAATCAAGGCTCAGAACCTCGTCATTGAGGAACAGAAGGCGCAGATCCTCCAGCTCCAGCGACAGCTGGAGGTCAAGGACGGACCCCTGCCCGAAGCCTCTCACACGCCTCCACCTCAGCGGAGAGCTCGGCGGGGCCCTGAGGGTCAGCCAGACCTAAGGGAGCAGCTAAACGAGAGACGTGCCCGAGCTCGGGAAGAGGGCTCGAGTAACACTCACGCCAGTGCCGACCAGCGCCAACGCCAGAGGCAAAAGCGGGAGACCGGGGCCGACCCCGACATGGCTGCTTATATTGACCAGCAAATTAAGCTGGCCGTGCAGCAGAACCTGGAGCATGTCGGCCTCGCTCGAGGTCGGTTGGCTACCAGATATGGCGACATCCACGGCACCTCCCCATTTACTCGGGAAATCACGGACCATCCTCTCCCTGATAAATTCAGCGTCCCACGCTTCAATCTTTATGACGGGACGTCGGACCCCGAAGCTCACCTCCGACACTTCACCCAGAAGATGTCGGTATTTAGCGGTGACGGCAACCTCGACTGCAAGGTTTTCTCCTCCAGCTTAGGTGACCTCCCGCTTCGGTGGTTCTGTGCACTCTCCAAGGGATCGGTTTCGAGCTGGCGACAGCTCCGAAACTCCTTCGTCGAGAAGTTTCAAGCACATCGGGTCATCCCGAAGACTGACGCCGACCTAATCTCTATGAAGATGAGGCCGACCGAGAATATCACTCGATTCGCCAAAAGGTTCTGGACCATCTACAGCGTAATCGAGAATTCCAATGACGAGGTAGCCGTCACAGCCTTTCAACAAGCTTTGCTACCAGGAAATGAGCTTCGGAAGAAATTGGTGCGTCACCCAGCGGACTCAGTGAAGGCACTCATGGCCCGGGTGAACCAGTATGTTGAGCAAGAAGAAGATGAGCTTCGGGCTCGGGAGAGCCATAATCTTTGGCCCCCACTCCAAGAGGGCCAACCTTCCGAGGGCCGACCTTCGGAAGGCCGACCTACAAGGAGGGAAAAGAGGCTTGCTAAGAGGGAGGCGGACCGAAGTAGAGAGCCATCCAGCTCGGCAGCGCGTTCTGCTCCCACTTCGGGAGGCAGCGCAAAGCCGAAGCCAAGTGGCGCCCCTCACAAAGCCGTAAACACTATCTTCAAGGAGCCCATTTACAAACTCCTGGGCAAAATCCAAGCCCAGCCTTTCTTCAAATGGCCCCAGCCTATGAAAGGTGACGCTGCCTTACGAGATCAGAGCAAGTTCTGTGCCTACCACAAAGATAGAGGACACAGAACCGAGGATTGCTAGTCCTTCAAGAATCACCTTGAGAGGCTTGTAAAAGATGGGCACCTCAGAGATCATATCAAAGAGGAGGGAAGGGTAAACCAAGCCCAGCAGCACCACCTCGACGACAGGGATAGCGATGGGCCTATAGGGACCATCGATGTCATTCACCTGGCCCCCGCTCCCAGAGGCAGTGATCAAGCGCGCGCCGAGGCCAGGAGGGCCCAGCACGGCAAACATGTGATGGCGGCCGAGCTCGGTCCCTCGGTAAAGAAGGCCCGCATAGAGAGACCAAAGATTTGGTTCTCAGATAAAGATTTGGCCGGGGTTCAGCTACCCCACAATGATCCTCTTCTTTTGACTATGAGGTTACAAAACTTCAACGTCAAAAGGATCCTAGTGGACCCCGGGAGCTCCTCAGAAATCATTTATTTCGACTGCTTCAAAAGAATGGGTCTGAAGGAAAAGGACCTGCTGGAAGCTCGCACCCCTTTAGTGGGATTCAGCTCCAAGACAGTATATCCCAAAGGGAAGATCTCCCTCAAGGTCGAGGTCGGAGGAGCCCCCATGACGGCAGACTTCCTGGTGGTGGATGCACAATCTCCATACAATGCCATCATGGGAAGAACCTGGCTTCATAACATGGAGGCTGTACCCTCGACCCATCACCAGAAGCTCAAGTTCCCGTTACAGAACAAGGACGGGAGCTTCAAAGTCATCATAGTCCGCGGCGACCAAGACATGGCCAAAGAATGCCTCATGGCCGTGGTCCCCGGAGAGACAGAGCCACAGCGAGTCCACATGACCGAGCTCGAAGCTGAGCTCGACGCTGTGGGCCGGACTCCCGAACAGAAGAGCATTGAGGACCTCACCCAGGTCGGGATCGACCCCAGCGATCCAAAGAGGTTCTTCCTGCTCGGTAGTCAACTTACTGACGAGGAAAGGGCCAGGATGCTCGACTTCCCGTTGCAAAATAGAGAGGTCTTCACCTGGACCCCATATGAAATGTCTGTCATCAGCTCGGAGGTCATAAGCCACAAGCTAAATGTAGACCCTCAGCATAAACCTGTTGCCCAAAAGATTCGAAGGTCGGGTACCCAACAGGCAGAGGCTGTGACCAAGGAGGTCAACAAATTATTGGAAGCTGAAGCTATTAGAGAAGTCCACTACCCTGTGTGGTTAGCCAACACGGTTGTGGTGAAAAAGAAGGATGGGAGCTGGAGGGTCTGCGTAGACTTCACCGATCTCAACAAAGCCTGTCCCAAAGACAGCTTTCCTCTACCAAAGATAGACCATCTGATCGACGCCACTGCCGGGCATGAAAGGATGAGTTTCCTCGATGCCTACCGAGGTTACCATCAAATTCCAATGCATGAGCCTGATCAAGAAAAAACCGCGTTCATAACACCCAGGGGCACCTACTGTTACAAAGTAATGCCCTTCGGGTTAAAAAACGCGGGTGCCACTTAGCAGAGGCTGGTGACCAAGATGTTTCAGGACCAGCTCGGCAGGACCGTCGAGGTATATATCGATGACATGGTAGTTAAGTCAAAACGGTCACAGGACCACTTGACTGACTTACATGCAACCTTCTCCATCCTCAAACAGTACAAGCTCAAGCTAAACGCCTCCAAATGTGCATTTGGCATCGGCTCGGGCAAGTTCCTGGCCAGCCTGGTTACTAGGCAAGGAATCGAGGCCAATCCCGATCAGATCTCGGCAATCCAAGCCATACAAAGTCCGACCTCGACAAAACAGGTTCAGAGACTTACCGGGATGGCAGCAGCACTGAACCGCTTCATCAGTCGAGCCTCAGATAAATGCCATCCCTTCTTCCAGCTCTTGAAAAAGAGCTCCGGGTTCCAATGGACCCCGGAATGCGAAAGTGCTCTCCAGGAACTCAAAGAATACCTTTCTTCCCCTCCTCTGCTTTCCACCCCGGTTCGGGGCGAGGTCTTATACCTATATCTGGCGGTTTCGAACCATGCAGTAAGCTCTGTACTCGTACGAGAAGATGACAGGCAGCAAAAGCCCATCTATTACACAAGCAAAATCCTGCTGGACGCCGAAACCAGATACCTGCCATTGGAGAAGCTCGCATTTGCACTCGTCAGTGCATCCCGCAAGCTCTCCCACTACTTCCTGACATATTCCATCGCGGTTGTGACAGAACACCCGCTCAAGTCCCTCTTTAGGAGAGCAGACTTCTCAGGCAGAGTGTCTAAATGGGCTGTCGAACTCGGGCAATATGATATCCACTATCAGCCCAGGACGGCCATTAAAGCCCAAGTACTGGCAGACTTCATTATGGAATTCACCTCTCCTAGTTCGGCACCGAGCCATCTCGACACCGAACTGGGGGGCAAGGAGGCGAGCGCTTCGGCCGAGACCGAACAGGAGCGGTCCTGGAAACAGTTCCTCGACTCATCTTGGAAAGTCTTCGTCGATGGGTCCTCCACCTCCAAAAGGGCTGGCGCTGGCGTAGTCCTTCAATCTCCGGAGGGCCTCGTCATTGAGCAAGCCCTGACTCTTAACTTCAAAGCATCTAACAATGAAGCTGAGTATGAAGCACTAATTGCAGGGCTGGGCAACGCAAAAATCCTGGGGGCACAACAACTGGTGATCTTCAGCGACTCACAGCTGGTTACAAGCCAACTCAATGGGGATTACCAGGCCCGTGATGACAGGATGGCAGCCTACCTAGCCCACACCAAGCAACTCCTATCTCAGTTCCAAAAGGCTGAAGTCAGGCAGATAGGCAGAGACTCCAACTCTCACGCCGATGCCCTTGCAAACCTGGCCTCTGCTGTCGAGGCAGGGAAAAACAGAACTGTCGAAGTGGAAGCACTAGACAGACAGACTATACAACTTCAACCACCTCGGCAGCTCATGTGTGTTGATCTCGGCCCGAGCTGGATGGATGAACTCATCTCCTATCTCAAGAATGACCAGCTGCCCGAAGACAAGAACCAGGCTCACAAAATCAGGCTAAAGGCAGCCCGATTCTGGCTCTCTCCGGATGACAAACTCTACAAAAAGTCCTACAATGGCCCTTACCTCCAGTGCGTACACCCGAGCAAAGTCGAGGACTTCCTTTATGAAACTCACGAAGGGATCTGCGGCAGCCACATCGAAGGTCGGTCATTGGTTTACCGAGCTATCAGTCAGGGATACTGGTGGCCCTATATGCAGAAGGACGCACAGGTCTACGCCAGGAAATGTGAGAAGTGCCAGAAGTTCTTCCACTCTCTCCATCAGCCAGCACATGACCTAAGTCCTCTTTCCAGCCCCTGGCCCTTTGCCCAATGGGGACTGGACCTCGTGGGACCACTCCACCGAGCTCCAAGAAACAAAAGATGGTTGTTGGTAGCTACTGACTATTTTACCAAATGGATAGAAGCTGAAGCGTTGTCCTCCATCACTGAGAAGGATACCAAAAACTTCGTATGGAGAAACATCGTAACCAGATTCGGAGTGCCCCGAGCCTTGGTCACGGATAACGGGACCCAGTTCGACTCCAACTTCTTCAGAAGCTTCTATCAAGACCTTGGCATCAGGAACTACTATTCTACCCCGGCATACCCCCAGAGTAATGGACAGGCTGAAATTTCGAACAAAGTGGTGCTTGACGGACTCAAAAAGAGACTAGATCGAGCCAAAGGCAAATGGGTAGAGGAACTTCCAAGTGTCCTCTGGGCGTACAGGACTACCCCAAGGCGCTCGACCTCGGCAACTCCCTTCTCCCTAGCTTACGGAATGGAAGCTGTAATTCCACTTGAGGTCGGTCTCCCGACCCTCAGGTCGGAACTATTCGACAAAGGCCAAAATGATACAAACCTCGCCACAGAGCTCGACTTGGCTGAGGAACGAAGGGATGCTGCAGCCATCCACCTCGCTTCTTACCAACGACAATTGGCTAGAGGGTACAATCAAAGGGTCAAAGAACGAAAGTTCTCCCCTGGAGAATTGGTCTTGAAAAAGACACTTCCAGCAGACAAAAACCCTAGCGAAGGAAAACTTGCACCAAATTGGCATGGGCCATTCAAGGTGACTTCGGTAGCTGGGCAGTCTGCTTACAGGCTTGAGGACATGGAAGGCAAAGAGCTACCACGCCCGTAGAATGCCACCCACCTCAAGAAATTCTATTTTTGAGATGTAAACTAATTTCGGAAGGTAATAAACTGGTTCTCTTTATAGAATATGTTTGTATTTTCCAAATTATCTCCTATTCTCAAAGAAGGTGACCGAGTTATGGAGCTCGGCATATACATACAGCCCGGTTACCAGGATCAACTACTTCGGAGCGACCTTTGGGCCAGTCAAGTTTTGATTGTAAAACCGGACTCAGCTTTGGTCATAGGACCGAGCACTTGTTACCGAAGTCAATGCTTGTTATGATTGCAGGATCAATACGGCATCTCGGGTTACAAAAAATACATTAAGCACGGTTATGGACCGAGCTCATTTACTTGTTTTATTTCCTACTTTATTCTGGTTGTTCAGCCAAACGCATAAAGAGAGAAAGAACAAGACAATAAACATTCACCACGGATGTTCAAAATTGGAAGCAAAACCAATTCTATTCCAAAAGTGAAGACTGATTACAAATCTCTTCCGAAAACAAAAAATTTAAATCTTCCCCCAGTACAGAAAATCAAAAAAGAAAAATACATAAATCTTTTCTCAAACCACGGCCTCCTCAATGCCACCAACAGCAGCGTTCCCCTCGGCTTCGGCAATCACTTGTCCGGCATCGACATTAGTTCCAGGGACAGTGTCTTCACCTTCCCCGACAGGGACCTCAGGAGCTTGGCTCGGAGCGGGCCGGGGAGGAGGAAACTGGGGGATCTCTGTGAACACAGGGCTGTCCTCGGGGACCCCTGCTGCTCTTAACGAGCTCGTCCACCCCAACCTCCAGGCTTTCAGGCTGACCTTCTTCACTTCGGCAATATAATGTTCGGTGGCTTCTGCCACCCTTTCGTCGAAAGCCTTTTCGACTTCAGTCCTTAGCTTCTCGACGTCGGCACGAAGTGCAGCCTCTACCTCCTCCCACTTTTTTTCGAGCTCGGCCGTTGTCCTGACTTGGTCTTCCAATTCTGCTCTGGCCTTGTCAAGCTCGTTTTTAAAGCCCGCGACGTATGTTTCTTGCTCGGCCGCCTTCGTTTTTACTTCTCCGAGCTCCGCCTCAAGCTCCATTCCTCTCTTCTCCGCCCGCTCTGCCCGAGCAACGCTCTGTTGGGCTTTCTCCACCAATACAAGACCCCTTTGCAGGATTTGTGGAAACAAGTGTCACAAGGAGGTCAGTACTGGAAGTGCAGAAGTCAAAGGAGAAATACAAGCTCAGAGAAGAAGAAATTACCTTGAGGGCGTCGCCCATCTGGGCCACATCCAGCTCCACCTCGCTCCGCTTCCAATACTCTGCCATATCTCCAGGCAGAGCACAAGCATGCGCGAGGGCACTGACAACGGAAGTCCCGTCGGTCAACCGGGCGTCCGATGACAGTGGCTGGCCGTCCTCCAGCAGAAAAATAGGTTTCCAGAGCGGAGGACCGAGCAGCGGAGAGTGCTGAGGGACTGGGTTGGGTTCGTCCTCGGTTGAATCAACGGTCCTAGGCCTTTTTCCCTTCCGAACTGAGTCCCGCTGGGATTTAGTGCGACGCTCAGTCGTCGAGGAAGGCCGAAGAGGAGACTGGTTCGGGGGAGAGACGACTGTTTCTTCCAGATTCGGAGGAAGAGCGGGTCCCGAGGGGGTGGGCGAGTCTCCAAAGACGACATCATCAAGGCTTATCATCGCCGCACGGCGTCGCCCCATCCCGGCCTCGTCTGATCCGGAAGACTGGAGGTCTACCAGCTCCACTAGCCAAGCTTCCTCGGATTCGCCCTCTGACTCATGCTCCTCTTCGGACTCGGTCTCTGCAGCGACCTCAGCCCGTGAAGGCCCGGCTTCGGCAGGAGCTCGGAAGGGTATGATCTCGGGGGGCACTTGTGCAAACCCTTCAGCTCGGGTTGTCTGCTCTTCGGCTTCGGCGAGAGTTAAAATCTGCGCCCCCCTAAGGTTCTCGTGCCGTCTTCTTATAAAGGACCGGTACACAGGCTCGTACCTGAGAAGGGCTGAGGCTGATCGCGTCCGATGACCCTTGTAGCTGTATATTCTTTTTAGCCATGCAACGTTTCTCCGCCACCTGGAGTTCTTTTTTTTGCTATTGTCTCTCCTTATGACCTGCACACCAAGAATTTGAGCGTCAGTTCGGCAAAAACAGAAGTACATCAAAAAGACTAGAAAATAAGATATTTACTCGGTGGCACTCCGAGACGACGGGGTATGTGATCCACCCTGGGCTCTCCAGGGGCATACTCCCAACTCCCTTTGACGTACAGGCAGTCATCCCCAGCATATTTCGTGTTGTCCTCAAGCTCGTTGATTATGGGGTTCCCCTTCGACCGAACTCGGAGGTAATAAGCGTCGTCCTTCGGAGATCGACAGAGGTCGTAGACGTCCTCAATGTCCTCGACGCCGAGGTCGGTTTCCAAAATCCTATTGAGTTCGGCTATACCCATAATTATCTTGAAGCCATTGGGCATTAGTTGGCAGGGGGTCAGGTTCCACCTCCTGAGACAGGCCCTCAGGAGAGGATGGACTGGGAATCGCACCCCGCCCTCGATTATGGCCACTAGTGGAAAGGGCATCCACCCGTCTACAAGAACCCGAGGTCGGATTCGGTCGTCAGGCTCATCCGCCCTAATCTGGACGTTCTCTGGTATCTGGTATTTTTTCCTAAGCTCTGCTAGGGCGAGCTCTGTGTCTATCCAATGTCTATACACTCCCATTTTCCCCAACATAAACCGGAGTACAGGTGACGGCAACGGAGAAGAAGGACAGAGAGTACAAATCCCCAAAAGAAAAGAAAAATACCCCAGAGAAGGAAAAATGGCAAAAGAAGGGCAGAGAGGGACTCACTGGGACGCAAGGCTGGACGGAATGTAGGGACAACGGAAACCCCAGATTTCGAAAGGCAGCAAGTGGACTTCTCGGACGACGAAGCTTCAGGCAGAAGCTCCAAACGCACTGACAGCAAAAGTAGTCCTCCTTCAAAGACGAAAGCTCTTATACAGGGATGACAAATCTGTTCGTATCCCGAAAGGCGCGCGCAGACACCGCCTCGAGCACGCCATCCGTCACCTCGATAAGACATCGCGACCATCAGGAACGTGACACGTGGCAGCACCGCATCGCCTTCATAATGATATGGATGGGCTATCGAACCGCCTCCAGACAGCCAGGCGCTATTAAATGCGCATCGGAAGACAAAACGGCACCCCACGCTTCTTTATAAGCTACGGGATCGGTTTCGGGAAATATTCGTCCTATCACTCCTAACCCCGTGTTGTCCAGGCCCCCGAGGTCAGGAGCGGGGGGCAGTTGTGTGGACTGTTTCCACCGAAACCGATGTTGTCCCGGCCTCGACAATGGTCCTAATCAAAGAAGGCCTCCACAGCCGCATCTCAGCCGCTGTCAAGATGGGACTGGTCTCGGGACTGGTCTCGGTAGAAATACCGACCACGTCCTTCCGAGCTCAGCCTCGCACTTACGTCCCCGTCCGATCTCGGGTATAGCTGACCTCGGTGCGTTCTCCAGTTCGGCCCCTCGGCCGAGGTGAACACTGGGCGTCCAAACTCCCATTATGAGATGGGGACGGGTGCTTTATAGGGAGTCCCTGACAAGTAGGGTGGGCACCGCTATTGATAAGAGCTCGTTCCTATCAACAGATCACATCCACATTTATGTAAGGGATTTGAAGGGATGTCTGATGGGACAAGTATCCTTACCTACCCCCACTGAGGATCCCAAGTGTGGACTGATGGGACAAGTATCTTCACCTACCTCCACTATGGAATCTTCTACTCTCCTCTATATATGTCTGCATAGAGAACCATGAACAGGTACATGCAATACACAGCCTGCACTGTTATTTTGCTAAACACCTTCTTCTCTACTTTACCCTAGTTCAGTGACTGCACTAACTCAGGCGTCGGAGTGCCTTTGGCTGACAGCAGCCTCGGGCCCTGACTGTTCTTTCTTCCCTCTTTTCAGGATTCAGGCCGTCGGTGACTTCTCCGGCTAGCTGAACAAGATTTTCCTAGTCCCCTTCATCACTTAAACTAAGTCCGTAATAATTTAGGCACTTACAGCTCCTCCTGTAGAGCAGACTCAACCAATTACTCCTCATCCTACCACTTCTTCTTCTCATCCTACTTCTTGTTCTCACACTACCTCTCATCCAATGGTAACCAGATCTAAATCTGGCATTAGCAAGTGGCAGAGGAAGCAAGAGGAAAACAGGTCTCATCAAAAACAACATGCCGTGACAGGTACACACACCCTGTGGAATGATCTAAACAACGATATCCTTTGTAATTCAGACTGTAGCCAAGAAATACACATTGTTTGGTGCGAGGTTCCGATTTATGTAATGTATATGGTCTGAGCCATGGATAATAGGCACAACCATAAACTTTGAGGGACATGGAGTAGAACCAAATAATTATTGCCAAGGTGAAGTAAATTGCATTGAACTCATAGGCATCCTATTAATAAGATAGGTAGCAGTTGAAAAAGCATCAGCCCAGTAATGTAATGGCATGGAGATATTCAACAGAAGAGTAAGACCAGTTTCCACAACATGCCTATGCTTGCGTTCTGCACACCCATTCTGCTCCGGTGTGTAAACGCAGGCAAGCTGATGTATGATACCACAGTCATTAAACAACTTCTTAAACTTGTGATTAACATATTCGCTGCCACCATCAGAACAAAAGCATTGAATCTTTAATGACAACATGTTTTCAACTTGCAACTTGAAGCTCATAAATACAGAGAATACTTCAGACTTACATTGAATTGGAAACAACCATGTGTATCGAGTAAAATTATCAACAAACAGAACATAGAACTTAAAACCAGTCACTGACATAATAGGAGCAGAGCCCCAAACATCACTATGAATCAATTCTAATGGTCTAGTAGAAGAACATTCTGATGCAACAAAAGGTAACCGTGAGCTTTTTTCAAGTTGACAAGGAACACAGAAATGTGATGAAGCAGTACCATGAAGCTCAATTGACTTTGCCAATTTCTATAGGATGGGAAGAGCAGGATGTCCCAATCGTTGACGCCAAATTAAAGTAGTAGTCTTGACACCTAGTAGAGCAGTAGGAGCAGAGGACTTATTGAAGCTTGGAAAGGGATAGAGCCCATTTCTACTCAAGCCACGGAAAAGCGTCTTCCCCATTGCTCGATCCTAAATGGAGAAGCCATGAGCATAAAAAATGAAGACACAGTTGTTATCTTTGCTGAGTTGATGAACGGATAGCAAATTTGTAGACTTTGAGGAACATATAATATGTTATTCAACTTGGAAGAGGTGCTATGAGGTAAATGTAAGAGAGAAGAACCAGTATGGGAAATTGGCATACTTTGGCCATTGCCCACTTCACTTGATCTTTCCCTTGATAGCCTGATTGCAAAGACAAGTTAGCAAGATCATTGGTGATGTGATTAGTTGCTTCTGAATCTACATACCACTGAGCATCATTATTTTGATGAAAAGAAGCTGCCATCGCTGTCAATTGAGAGGGAGGATGCCTTTCTTAAAAGGAATAATCCATCCGATGATAACAGTCCAATGCAGTAGCGGGGCTTGGTGTTTGATTGTTGAGTAGGACTGCCTTGTTAAGAAGGATAGCCACGACCTTTGGTATTTGGTTTAGAACCTCTACCTCTGCCACGGAAATAAGATTGACCACCACGGTTGTGTTTTTGACCCTCCTTTGATGCTACAATAACTATAGGTAAGGTGTCTGAGGGAGTTGATTGAATACTTTCAAGATTCAATTCTTCGCATTATAGAAGGACATGAAGTTCTTCAAGTAGAATAGGAGCAGACCGAGTCTAATGGAGGTTTTGAATGGGCCATAATTCGGAGGTAAACCTTTCAAAGTGTAAATGATAATATCCTCATCATCAACAGGATTATAGACTGTAGCTAAGCTATCAGCAATGTGTTTTATTTTCTTCACATAGTCATCAATGGAGAGAGAACCTTTTTTGATGGATTGTAACTGAACTTCAATTGTATAATGTGAGATCGAGAGAGAGATGCAAAATGCCTCTCAAGAGCCAGCCAGACTTCACGTGAGGTTTGTAGTTTGTCATGGCTCCAAACCCGATTAGAGATTAAACTTGATCCGAGGTGTGAAATTTAGGGCTAATAAAAAAAATTTGCCCTTAATGCCCAAGGATCGAAGTACACTGTGAGGATTGTGTAGTTGAGCCTCATTAACAAATTAATCAACGGGACTTGTACGGTATTCATCCCATTATAAATATTCAAGTTTCAAAAGATAAAACATATAAAGTTTATACCCATCAGGACCATCCCAAAAACCTAGGTCCTGGTACAAAAGATATACATTACTAAAATAGACAAGTCCAAAAGATCTAAACCAAAAGATGAAATGAGGTGGCACGATAGAAGATATCCCCATGTAACGCGCACTAGTGACAGGAGTGATGACGCTAAGCTACATCATCGGCACCCCACTCTCGTACCTGGTCCTCCTCCCCCGGTTGAGGATCCTTTGGGATTGCCTAGGTATCCGGGTCAGTGTAATAGTAGAAGTGTCCTCTGCACATCATGGAATAAAGGATCAACAACACATTGGCAAGAAGATAAGCAATATAAATTATTCATAACATGTTCCAAATGAGAATAAAGACAAGTACATGATTATAAGATAATAAGGTACAAGCTATGCATAAAAGCATGAGTAATACAAGAGTCAAGTAACAATGTAAGTTCTAACAAGATAACCAGGATTACCCATCCATACAATGTCAAGCAAGAGGAGACTCCGTCGATATCCTAGCCATCTCACGGGGGTATAAGTGACGTCCCAGCCGACTACGAATACCCAAAGTCTAGCTCTAGGGGGTCCTAACTCCTAGTTCTAGGAATAGCCGTACGGTCGAAGCCCACTCCTAACTATTCGCGCCATGGACGTCGTCCAAAGCCGACTGCCCACCCTAGTGTCCGGTATCCGACCCACTTTATAATCCTCAGTCTGCAGCTGATCATGAATGCAAGATGATGATGATGATGGTTTGTATACGACACAAGTTCCAAGACAAATACACGCGGATAGGTTTCGGAGTACAAGATAACAAGTTGATGGCTACTCCAAGTCAAGCCAAGATACAAGTCAAGTTCCAAGTTCCATGAGTAGTCCTCTTTCAAGTCTATCCACACGTGTTTATCCATACAAGACAAGGTACCTAAGGATACACTCTAAGTCCGGTCACATCCTAATTCTATAAGTTAAGTTACAAGTTATACAAATATAAAGATAGAGTGTACAAGGTACGACAAGCTACGGATACAAGATTCGCGAGTCAAGAATGAAGAACAAGCCAATCCTAGGTCAAATGTTGTCCACCGTGTATCGAACATGTCCTCCAATGGAGTACGTATGGAGAATGAGTCGATGATGTCCTAATTTGGCGGGCTCGTGGTGTACGGAAGTTGTTAGGCACCAATTAACTCAATTCCACACACATTCGGCCAAGTTATGCTGATATACGGAAAACTCCAAACAACCGGCGAAGCACACTAAGCCAAATGTGCTCCGTTTTCATTTTCCCCACTTGGTCATGCAAGGGTAGGGTCAATAGGTTCCAATCTAGGGTCCAAACTAGGTTTAGAATCTCTTTCCAAAAGAGATAAGGGCTTGGTTCATTGATCCAATACACACTTCCTTTCCCCATCTCTGATCATTAAGATAAGTATACCATTGGATTCTACGTCTCAAGATCTTTCCAACGGTATATAGAAATCCAAATTCCGACAAATGGGTCAAACGTTATGAATTCCAGAAGATGGTCATCCTGAACCCGAAGCAGTTCGCTCGAGCGAATGAAGGTCTACTCGAGTCAATCTTCCCAGAGGCTCCTTGGCTCGAGCCAGGTATCCAGAATTGCAGAAAATGACTCACTTTTTAGTTCAAATCTTGGGGAATCAAATCCCCTTTCCTCCAAGACCATCCCTGCAAGAAAAAGAGCCTCCAGCTCTCTCCACATCCATTCCATTCCTCCCATCAACAAACGCAACCATTCAATTAGGGTCCAATTTCATTAATGACCTAACTAGCATGTGAAATCCAAATAAACATAGAGAAGCTTGGCATTATGGGTTACTAAACAATTGCATTATCAAGAGTGAAGATAATATACATGCATGAGCAATAGATAAAGCTAATCTACCTGCCTTCACCAGAGAGAGTGAAGAAATGGAAATTTGAGAAGATATAGGATGAAGGAGAGCTCTCCACTCACACCCTAGCCAAACCACTTCCAAAGACCCTTCTCCTACACCCAAAGAGCACAATCGAAGAGAAAGAAAGGAAATCTATCAACATGCAACATCTCTACAACAATGAGGAAGGAAATTAGGGAAGAAAGGGTTGAGGAAAATTTACCAATTTAGATCAAGATGTAGAGGAAGAAGAGAGAAAGAGACTGGTGAGTTTGGATTTTTGAAATCTCTCCCTTAGGTAGCACATGCAAGAAGAGAGATGAAGAGGAGGAAGAGAAGAAGTCTCCCAATAGTTGTAGTTCTTTTGAAATGGAGATGAAACGAATAAAGGGAAATTGCTGTAATGAGTTTAAACTAAAGGATGGAGGGGGAAAAGACTAAAATGCCCATTAGAGTTAAATGAGAGAAATGTGATTAGTTGAGGGACTTCGGGGCGTCGAATCGTGACGAGTCAAGAACGGAAAGTGACGAGCGCGACGAGATCTTTCCAACGAGCCCAAATTTGGCGAAAACTGAATTTTCTGAAAAAAAATACCCAATTTTCCTATTAATCACAACCTAATCCCTATTAAGACTAATCGCACTCGGAATCAAACGAAACTTCGCAAATCACTTTCTAATGATAAAAGAAACTCGCTTAGCCACTAAACCTGCCTAATTAGCTAGAATCACAATTAATTAGACTAATCACCAATATTAGGAAATTAGACACCCTATTAAGGTCGGGGACCTTACATAGTCCAACAACATGAGCAAGCAGTCCTTCAAAGAGTGTTGCATTAATCAAACACAGGACAACTTGATCTTGTTGAATCCAAGCTAGGAATAGAGGATTAACCGCTTTCATGTTCATATCATCAGAACTAACAGTGAACTCATCAGGACACATGTTAGATCAATCTACATATCCAATCATTCCATGAGCACAAAGAACTGGAAGAAATTGAGATTTCCACAGTAGATAGTTGTGATTTTCCAATTTGACTGAGACTAAGCTAGCAATGTTAGGAACAAGATAGCCAGAGAAACGATTTACAGATGCTATTAATGTCGACATGTTGAAGAAATGTAGAGATCTTTGAACGGTAGAAGATGAATTCGAAGGAGATGTAAAGACAATACCTCAGTAGCAGATGACGGACAGAGAGATTTCGGGAAAATCTGCAAGACTCTTGAAGAATCAAAAGAAGGTGAATTCTTGAAGATTCCTGAAGCAAAACTTCTTGAAATATCTTGATCTGATGTCAAGAAGAACAGATCTCGAAGATCTGATGCAACAAAATCTCTTGAAATCTTGATGAGGAAGGCTTGAAACAAATCGCCAAGCTTCAGTTTCGCATTTGACTGTAGATCTTGAAGATCACTGCTTGTTCTTTGCTTGATCTTGAAGAACAACCAGCGAAAGAAGACGAGATTTTTTAGCAAGAGCAGCGAAACGGAGAGACTAGGATCCGATCCTTCTTAGAGAAGGAATTCGCTCTGATACCATAAGAGCATTGAAGAAGAAGAGCTACTGAACATATGAAATGAAGTTGTTCATTCATTCATATTTGAAACACAGTTCTAAATATATACATTTACATGAAGGGATTAGTTGAGAAGTATAACTAATTTGTAATTAGTTATGAAACTGTTTTGATACCGTGAAAGTGACGTCTAGCTAACTTCAGTTAACCCATGGAATATAAATCAGGTTACACCCAGGTCAAGATAATTGAGTTTTGCTAACAATAAGTAGGATATGTTAAACTTAGTCCCTAAAAGTATGGTGCAGTATTAGGTATTAATACAATTGTCGTATTGGTACGATACGGATACGTTGGACTTGTACAAGTATCTAGATATCATAGCACAAAACTACTACATGTGACGTACCAATCTAGCAAAAAAAAAAAAAAAAAGAGCATACCTATTCATTCTCCTAGGGATATAACTGAAATCAAACCTTTCGAACAAATAAGTACAATAAAAAAGTCCAAAATCACAGTCAAAATCAACTGATCTTTTTCTCCATTAATGGTGTTTACCACCACTTGAGCGTTCAAAGAATATGAATCTTGGAGAAACCTTTATCTAATCCAGTTTTCGTTACTAAGAGGATCACTCTTGCTTATGCTTCTTTTCACGAGACAAATCACAGTCCTTTGAAAGCACCTACACCATATAAAGATTCATTACAAATCATTACACACCCAAACACAAATCTAACATTAGATGCGTTAAACACAATATTTGAAAAGACAAAAATCTCATCCCTTCTATTCTACGATATGCTTCTCATTATGGAGGGCAGGATTCTCCTGCTCTCGCTCAGAAGCACTGACCATGTTCTTGGATAATAAAATAGCCTTCATGGGATTAAGATTCTTACCTTTACATACAGTTTCATTTAGGGTTGCACAAAAAATCCAGTATCATCGCAAAACCTAACCGAACCGACCGAATCGGGCGGTTTGGATTGGTTTCATGTAGATCGGTTTGGTCAACAGTTTGAAAATCATAGAAAACGCCTTACATCAATTGGTTATCGGTTTGAACCCACGATTAACCGCTTAAACTAAACCGACCGTATGTATTAACTTGAGTATTGAGTTTTGATTATTTTAGCCTTAGAGGAAGCGCTTGTATGTTCTACTTGCATGTTACATGTTTGATGAAAGTTCTACAAGAAATGTGCATTATTAGGTTTTTAGTAATGTTGTCGAGGGCTTTGGTCTGACCTAAGAGAAAGTGACCCATGAAGAGGCCCATCTTAATAAGTTCAAAATTGGGGCTACATTCCACTCGAACCCATCTTGTTGGCAAAAAAATCCTATAGGTTGATTTAGTGGAGACCTGCCTACTCTTAGTATAGGCCCACACCTAGAGAT
Source organism: Umbellularia californica (assembly GCA_028538565.1). Taxonomy (NCBI): domain Eukaryota; kingdom Viridiplantae; phylum Streptophyta; class Magnoliopsida; order Laurales; family Lauraceae; genus Umbellularia; species Umbellularia californica. Next base: position 45,737,102 of record JAPQWN010000004.1, read on the forward strand.
GTCAAATGGGCCGGGCCAACACGGCAATGCAGTCAACACCCCGTGGCATGGCCTGGCCCGGCTCGGTCAACAACGCGGCCCAAGGCATGGGCCTTGCTATGCCATTGTGCCAAGCATGGTTGGCACGATTGGGCACGGCCGGCCAGAGGCACGGCACGGCACAAGATATTTGATATTTTTATTGTGAATATAAAAAATATAGTCTTTTATTTTTTTTATAAACCAAAAAAAATTGTAAAGTTTTCGAAGGGAATCCTATTAAAAATCTTCAAATAGAAAAGATCCAAATGGTTCTCTTCTCAATGGAATAGGTCGAATTTGACAAAACCACTTAAACTTATGTGTCATACTCTTCTTTGTGTGTATCTTTTAATTATTTTAGTGTAAGACCTTTGTTATTTCAGCCCATAGGTAAGAGTTGCATAGAGCCCATGGCACGATAGGCATGGAGGCACGGCACGACCCAGCACGACTTGGGCATGGCCCGTGCCGTGCCGTGCCGTGTTGGTGGGCCATCCGCCCGGCTCATTTCACATCCCCACCCACACCTTCCTATCTTCACCAGCTTTATAAGAAACTAGTGGAGCCCTGCACGTGCATTACACACAGTTTTACTAAGAAAATCTTGAAAAAATAAAGTTCTTAAAAAATTCAGCAGAAGCTTCAATACATTTAAAAATAAAATTTCAACAGAAAATGAGTGATCGTAAATTGCAAGGCTCGTGCAATGTCCAAATACAGCTGACACTACTTTTTTTTCTGTACATTTGAAAATAATAAAATAATGATATACTGAGAAAAATGAGATCTAAAAAGACAATCGATATAGAATTTATATAATTTTTTGAGGATATAAATCATATATTTCTAGATATTTTATCATGAATGTGTACAAAGAAATTTCAATTTACTTTATTCAACCTGTCAGGTCGACTTATCAGTTTCTTGGTAGACTTGACGAGCTAAAGTTGGAGTCCAATCGAAAGCATAGTCAAATTGATAACCTGTAATTTTATAAAAAATAAAAATATAAACTAAGAACCAGATGAGCTTACTGTTCTAACCAATTACCATGAACATTATATATTCACTACAAAATCAAATTCTATTAAGGAAAATAATTTAATTATATGTTACCTAAGGATATCAGAATAACGAAACTGAGATGGTGGTTTTAGTGTTAACTTACAAAGAAGAATAACATCTCACACTAACCATCAAGAATAATGAAGTAATCTGGCTTGTCATCAAGCAACAGGGATCAACAATGGTGGAACTATGATATGAACTTTGACGGATAAGATTTACAGAGCACATGTTGATCAATATTAATATTTAACATATGCTTTGTTTTATTTTATAAGACGGATCACTATCGGGTAAAAAGAGACAATACCTCTCCAAGAGTCAGCATCTTCTTTTCCTTGATACAAAGTGCTATATTTTATACCCTGTAAGAACAAGAATAATACAAAGTAATCATAGAAGTTCAGTTAAATGGAAGCTCACAAATAGAGATATCCATAGGGAAAAAATATAAAAAAAAAAAAAAACTACAAATACAAATCTGCCAAAAGAATTGGACATTCCTCTTAAGAAATATATAAGAATGTAACCCAGGCATTTTAGATCAACTCTTCTGCTCTGTTCTGTATAGAGGATGGGAGTGCTAATCAAAATAAGAAAAATTCAAAACGAACATAGACAAACTGAATTTGTTGCAACTCAGCATCAAATACTTATTTTAGTTGTTTACACTTAAAAAGACCACTTCATTCATTGACTCTAAAGTTAGCAGTAACGCTAGCATAACAAGGAGTTTCCAGTGCCCGTTTGGCACTTTACTAATACAATTAAAGTCAAGTAAATTCTCCATTTTCTAAACAAGATGTTACATCAAATGCACTTTATTCAAAACTCCCTCCATCTTTTTCATACAAAAAGTCAAAAAACAACTACCTTTATCCACTAAAATACAAAAAAACTCCACTTTTTCATACAAAAAGTCAAAAAGATTTCATAACAAACAACTAAAAATAAAATACCATTATAACCCACTTATATTTTATTTTTTCTTCAAAATCAACTTTATTTGACTTGACTATATTAGTAGAGTTACCAAACTGCTTAGGAAAGGTATGATGTTTCATTGAAATATATGAAAAGAATAAGAAGCAGCAACAGCTTGCAATGATGAAAGAAATAAATATGTTAGAAAATGATCAAAGTTTTTCAATTTAAGCCTTGTGAGTAAGAGCAATAATAAATAAATATATTCAAGCCCTTGAAATGCCCTTTTATAATAAAAAAAATTCACAAAAGTTGTATATTAAGAAACTAAAAATTGTATTGAACAACAACAATTTTACGATAGCAATCTATAAGACCTACCACTAAATTGCATTTATGGAATTATCTTTAGCAATCACTAATATCAGAAGAGAACCAATATTTAGTAGTAGTTATCACATTATCCAACTTGTGATTACTCTTCGAACAGGGGTATAAATCAAGATCAATACAACTATTATGTTTGATTGAAAACTCACTTATTCTAATTAAATAAAATACAAACACATGAAGCAAAAGGGAAAATAATATTAAAATTTTTAAATTGAAACTTTCATTAAAAGAGAGAAAAAAATAGGGCAGACATAAAATGAGTTTAAGGTTGTACATTTCACTTTCTTATTTATGATATTTTGATAGTTGCTACTTTTTTCGAAAAAAGAAAAAGAAAAAACTAAACATAAAGCAATAATGCAAACGAAGTACCTGTATATAGGCTTGTCAACCGGGCTGGGAAAACCCGCCGACCCGGTTGACCCGACCCGGTTGGGTCATAAATTACCCGCCCCGTTCGGGTCAACGGGGCGGGTTGACCTGGACCCGGTCAAAGAGCTGACCGGGTAAGGGGCGGGTGTATGGGGACGGCCGACCCGCCCCATACCCACCCCAGATATATATATATATATATATAATATTATATGTAAATTTATGCATATTATATATGTAAACATATAGTAATTATTATAATTCTTCTCAAAAAAAATTATAATTAATTCTTATAGAAAAATTAATTATAATTAATTATATGTAATATGTAATGATTTGTAAATAAGTAATATATTATCTAATATGGGTAATTTATTTGTATTTCTAATAAGTATATCAAATTGAGAAGTGTCAACATTAGAAAATTAGAATAAAAGATTTCAAACAAATATATGATAAATTGATTAGTTACATGAAACTTAAACTCTAAACCCTAAACCCTAATCCATAAACATTAAAGCCTAAACCTTATACCCTAGTAGTCCTTAAGGCTTAAACCCTATTGTATATTTCATGTTTGTAATTCATCTAATATAGTAATATGAGTAATCTATTAGTATTTCTAATAAGTATTTGAAATTAACAATTGACATTTGACACAAAGTATATTAGAATAAAAGATTTCACATGAGATTCTAAACCCCAAACCCTAAACTATCCAACTTAATGTAATATTTGTCAATGTTTGTCATGTGTCTTGTGTTGTGTTTGTGGCTTGAAGGATTATGTTAATTGTTTGGTGTATGTTAATTGAAGGATTATGTTAATTGTAGCTTCTGACCTTTGCAAAATTAACAAAAAAAAATATGCTAAGAAACTTTTTTAGTCTTCATTGGTCATTAAAATTGAGAATATGGCAGGGTTTGAATACCGAGTCACGGAGGCGGGGCAGGTTGCCCGTAGGGCTGGCAATATGTGGCCCGACCCGATGACCTGACCCTAACCTGACCCGTTTCTTGCCCGCCAAACCCAACCTGCCACATATACGGGTCGGCCAAGGGTTAGGATTTGCTGACCGGTATAGAAACAGGTCGGGTTAGGGTTGGCCCGCCTAACTCGGTTGACCCATTTAACTTAACTCTTAGCATCTTGCTGACTTAAGAAATATGTGGAGTTTTTCCATTTTAATATGTTGATGATTAGAATATAATATTTTTATAGTTTAGAAGTTTGGTATTTATAGCATTGATTTATTGATTTGGAGAATCAGAGATTCATAATTTTTTTTAAATAGTGGATGCTAAAATTTGCTCAATCTTAGAGTTATTTAAAATGTCATATTTGTTGCATTGAGATTATAGTGCTAAATGCATTTTATGATTTTATCACGAACACCGTTCTCCTATGATAGAATTGCACATTCTATATGAATGATTACTTTTTAATATTTATTTTTAATGGTGATCCACAAATCTGAATGGCTATCAATGGGCTAGATTGAAATTGGCTAAACTAGTATTGACTTATATTCTTTTCTTCCATTTGCAAACTCAAAGCTTGATTTCTCATGTTTGTCTTTTCTTAACAATGTTATTTTCTTATGAATTATAATATCTTGTTATTTTTTTTTATCAATTTCATATATTATATATTATTTGGGTTTAGTATTACTATATATATAATGATTATCATAAAAGATTAATGATTTCCCGTATAACTCGACTAGCCGTGCTTAAAGTACAACGCAAAATGGCATAAGCATGAAAAAATAATAATGAAAATATTTGTAGGATTCAATATTCTATTACTTTTCTAGACACATCACAAAGTCTATATTTATTGCGGGTTAGGCGGTTTAGCCCGACCCGAAGTATAATGGGTGTGGGCTGCAAACCTTCAACCCGTTTTAAAAACGGGTCGGTCACGGGTTGGGGGTCCAAAGAGCAGATCCATCTATGGCAGCCGGGTCAGCGGGGCGGGGCGGGTTTCCCCGTGACCCGATTGGGGCGAGGATGGGGATTCATCCCCATACCCGCCCGGGTTATGGGGTGGGTATGGGGATGGGGAATTTATTACCGGGGTGGGGACGGGGCACGGCGACCCGCACCATACCCGCCCCATTGACAAGCCTACCTGTATATATGCATGTGCTTATTTGGAGGTCCCTATACCTTTTTCAAAGGCATACAATTGAAGGAACATCAAATTACAAATATTTAAGGTTAGTGTACAAAAGATTAAAGGGTTAATATTTAAAAAATAATAATAAAGGGTTACATTCGTACAAAGAAAATAATCTCATATCTTCTGGAAACCTCTCGGAGCCCTCTGATGTTTTTAACTCTCAAATTTCAAATACAAAGACCACTCAAGTATCTTTTAGTTCCACCAAAAAATAAAAATAAAAATAAATAGAAACTATTTGCATAATTAGCATCGTTTCAGGTAAAAAAAGGAGAATGTTAATTCTCAGGTAAAAAAGAAAAAGAGAATGTTAATTCTCTTGTGTGTAGTCAATTTGGTATTTGAATTATAACACAACCACCAATTGGCCACAGCAACAATAACAAAAGTAGCAAGCTAGCTAATACCTTTTGTCGTGACTTTTAAACTGATAGCGAAGTATTTAAAGTGTTCACAAAATTGTACGTATTAAACACTAAAAGGTAGTAAGTAACATACACTTAATTACTTTTCTTTTGATCCATTATAAAATAAACTATTCATTTTCTCTTTTATTTTCATCACATCTTAGTTCAAGGTTTATTATTGAAAAAGCACATGGCATTTAAGTTTTCAGAGTTAAAAGGCAGTATGTACACCATGAACCACATAATGGAGTAAATAATGCATAGTTAAAATCTTTTGTTTTTCACACCTTGGTTTAGTTTATTAACCGGGGTGGATTGAATAGTGTCAAGAAAGACTAAAAAAACTTTCTGAATGATAAAATCTGAAATATGTTTCCTTTGAAATGATTCTTTAATGGCACCATATCTAGATCTCACAATTAATTTTACAAAAGACAAAAAAAAAAAAAAAAAAAAAAAAAAAAAACAACTGAATAAAAATTTGGAAATTAGTGAACCAAATGGTTCAATGAGAACCATGAATGAATACTTATTGCACTTATCCCACTTTTGAAGGTTTGGAGGGGGACGGTTGAAGAGGCATTGGTCTAAAACGTAAGAATTTAAATAACATAAACTAAAATAGGAAAAATAAACAAAATAAAATGTCATATTCTTATACAAATATGGATTAAGTTTTTGGCCTTTTGAATATTAGCACCTGTACTGCTTAAAAAAAAGCCCTTCCCCCTCGACTCTATGGTAAACGAAAACAAATTCTAACAGATAATGGAAAGCTTTTCCATGTCTCATAGCATCATCCTTTTAGTTATTGTCTACTTTACTTTTCTCAACCATGACACATTTTGTTTGAGTTTTCCATTTTCCTATCTCACATAATAAAACAATATCAATTTTACATTTTAAATGTTATGCACAAATTCATATTCCAAACATAGACTGAGAACTAAATACAAAGCTCTACCATAAGCAAACACGAAACACGCATAATTTGAAAACATGCAATTAAGATTCAAGAAATAAAACAAACATATTATTAAAACTATCAGTGCACGAAGGCTATCAATGGGCCCAACTTTGGCCCAAACAGGAATGAGAAAGAAAAAACCAACTCTTCATCATCATTTTCTTAACTCTAATTGCACCCACTTTTCTTAGAATGAAGATTTTATTGCAACATTAAAAAATTGAAGAAGAAGACACAATAGAACAATAATAATTTCAGTAGACAATGCTCACTTACAAGTATGAAAACTCCCTCCATTCCAAAAAAAGCTAAGAGTCAATGAAAAATCTGTTAAAATATCATGTTCTTGTTTACACAATTACTCACAGAGGAAAAACCTCATACCCACAAAATTTCCTACATTGAAAATCTTGTAGTATCTGAATAAGAAGAATGTTAAAAAAAAAATGAAAAAAGAAGAGGGAAAAAAAGAAACATTTGAGATATTGATTTGAGATAGATTCCAATCTTATCCACATTTTCCTTTTCTTTTCTCTGCCACCTTAAAAAAAAGAAATCTAAAAAAATTACTCGATTTATTGGAATGTATTAAAATGAAATTTTATTACGTTTAAAATATCAGCATCTGCTCAATATAAGAGATTAAAAAACTTATTAGGATCGTGTGTGCCAAGTTTGATTTGTATCCGAGTTCATTTGGGTATGGTAGGGAGTAGTTAGCAATTTTCCGGAAAATTTAGGGGCTTTTTCATAATTTTAGATTTTTGAGATTATGGTACCATTGGTTAGATATTTTTAATTCCTAAGCTTTAGTCTTCTAGATCATCTTGATCCGGATCCTTAAAACCCCTCTAAATCCAAGCCTAACCCAAAGACTATTTTAAACAAATTGTAAAATTCCCATTATGTCCCCATCTTTATCCATATATAAAATACATATACATAATAAATATATAAGGGTGGGTCCCACAACTTGCATTTGATTGGGCATGTGTGTAGTTAAAAAAGTACATCATCTTTCTCTCTTTTATAACAGTAGATAGATAGATAGATATAGATAAATAGATGGGCATGTGTGTAGTGAAAAAACGTACATCATCTTTCTCTTTTTTTTAGCCATTTTATAAGAGTAGAAAGTGGGAAATTCCTATTATGTCCCATCTTTATCCATATATAAAATACATATATATAATAAATATATAAGGGTGGGCCCTACAACTTACATTTGATTGGGCATGTGTGTAGTTAAAAAAGTACATCATCTTTCTCTCTTTTATAAGAGTAGATAGATAGATAGATAGATAGATAGATAGATATAGATAGATATATACTTTGAGGATATCTCCCACATTCTAACCATTACTTGGTTTCTTCCAAGGCAGCCCCTGTATCTTGCTACTTTAGATGATGATATCCCTCATACCAGCAAAAGGTAAAATCAACTAATTTCTAAGTGATATGATGGGATTTTCTACTTAGTCGTGGATAAATCAATTCCTAAACTTTTGTTGGGTTTTAATGTTGTTGCACCCAAAATCCCATGAGCTGATGTGGGGATGGCAATAGATGTGTGGAATCATCTTTAGTCCATTACCACAAATCTTGAAACAGGATATTAGGCATATACCATCCTACAACTGATGCTTATCCAACCCTTTGACATCCCAATTTAACTGACTCGATTTGAAAACGGGGTGAACCATGTTAGATTCAGATAAGACTAGGAAGTGATGCCCGTGCTCAACAACATTTGCAATACAGAATTTGTAGACAAAAATAGAGATATAGAATATTTTAGTGCATACTTCTGATACAATGCAGTTGATATGCAAATCAATAATATCCCACACTTAAAGAGACAAACATTAAGAAATATTTATTTGTAAAGTAATTGTACACACCGCCCTACAGCCTATCCTTATCCCAAACATGTGCTCATTTCATTGTCTATCATTATAAGACAAAACATCTAAAAATGGAAACTTTTTCTAATCCATGAGTTTCTAAATCTATATTAATTGAAATAATGGGGCGAGAAGAAGAGCCGGATATGACCACAGAGTTTATAAAATCATGGTACTGGACACAGTGGCATGACAAAAATTCCAAAGAATTCCTTAAACAACCTAACCATAAGATGCCAATGTGAGATAAGTTATTTATAACATTTATATTAAAATTTGTTAAGAGAACTTAAAGAACCCAATGGAAGTAAAATAAATAATTAACTCATACTGATAAGCATTAAAAAATAAAAAAATACAACAAAAAAAAAAGAGAATTCACAGAAAATCCCATGATAAAAAGTGATTTAAAATGAAAAAAAAAAAAAACAAGGAGAACCCAATACCCAAAAGTTGAAACAAAATAGGGGAAAAAAAGGAACTCACAATCTATGAAAACCATATAAATACAGACCATAAAAATATTGCAAATCTAAAGAAAATTTAAAATGATGATTCTTTTGTATAAATCATATTGAAATGACATAATTAAAATTTCTCAAATAAAACATGATGAACTCAAAAGTAAATGAATTAAAAAAGGTTTACCTCTCAAATTGAAATGTTTAATAATTGCACCAATTGTCTCAAGATGCTCATATTTTAAGATGGGTTGAACACTGATCTAAATTAAGCATGCAAATGAGACATGAGACGGTACTAAAAAGAGACACAAAAAAACAAAAAAAATTATTGAAGTTGCTCTAAAAAAATACATTGAACTTAAAAGTAAATGAATAGAAAAAATGAAAGTTCTCTTGTTGGCGTAGAGAAATAGAATTATATTGGAGAAATTAAGTAGAAAATGATGATAATAAGCATGAGCTTAATTCTTTATTTAGATATTCCAATATTATTGGAGATTCCATTTACCATTAGTTCCGCATTCTTAAAAAAAAGTGTACAGTCAAAATCAATAGATAAAAAAGAAACCAGACAACCCAGAACCGAGAGTGGATTAAATAAAAGAAGACTAAGGATTTAATAAACCAAACAACCCAGAAATTGGCATTTCACATTTTAAAAAGAAAAAAGAAAAAAATATAATCATAACAAACAAAAATACTTGAAATTCCTTATATTAGTGGCTTGATAGAAATAGGATACTATTGGGAGTTTCTTAATAGACAAAAGGCATGATGGAGAGTCCAAATCACAAAAAATATATATATTATTTGGAAAACTCCAGTATTTTGTATTTTTTTTTATCAAAGAATCAATTTGACCATGGAAATAACCCAAAATGAGATGAACATTTAATGTATCCCATTAATAGCAAGGATGTTTGTTTTAATGATTGTGATTTTTAATAGATGGGGTCTATCGTAGTGTTCCACTCCATTTACATTGCAATTTATAAAAGTTAAAGCCACACACACGAAAAAGAAGAAAACCAGACTCCACCCTTTCTTCCTCTGCAAGCATGCATGGTAGCACATTAGTTACATGGAAAGTTTTCCGCCTCCTCTTTAGCTTCACGCTGTTATCGCGAGTTTTTCTTTTTTCAATAATATTGTCATTTTCTTATTAATTATGAAACTTATTATTTTTGTTGATCAATTTTATATATTATATATTCATTTGAGTTTAGTTTTATTATAAAATGGTTGTCATAGAAAATTAATGACTATATAGGAAATCATATAAAATAGTTATTTCAAAAGTTTGGTCATCTATGCTTAAAGTACAATGCATAAGTATGAAAATAATAACAACAATATTTATAGGGGTCAATATTCTAAAAATATAGTTATTTTTATAAATACCTCGTTGATAAATATCAACTCCCGGTCAATATTCCAAAGTGGAGCTAGGTACCTTCCTCATTCACTAATTTTAAGTTTTTATTGATAATTATTAACAAAAAGATGCTCTGTGGTGTAGTGGTAGGGTCGCTTCTTTGAAATCCATATTGTCCTCAGGATTAATTTTTACCATGTCATTAAAAATACATGTGTCAGGTTGGGTACAAAAAGTGTGCTTTATCTTTGGCCCGACCTAATTTACCCTGACCCGATCCATTTGCTAGGGTCAAACTAAATTAAATTGGTAAATTGGATTAGTCAAAACATTAAAAATACACGGGTCAGGTTGGCTCCAAAAAGTGTGCTTTATCTTTGGCCCGACCTAATTTACCCCGACCCAACCCATTTGCTAAGGTCAAACTAAATTAAATTGGTAAATTGGATTAGTCAAAATCAATTGGAGCGACTAGGATCTGATTTCAATTTAAAACCACTTTACTTCATATATAATAATTGAAGCACAGAGTTTCATCATCACAATTGCCATCAGTATCTTGGCTTTATCTTATCAATTTGGGATCAACAATGAATGTCAAATCATCTTATATTCTAACTTATGGACTAACGTCCAAGAAACAGTGGTATGCATATCCCTACTTTCCGACCAACTAGCAAGATATTGTGCACCCTTTTCTCTGCTTCAAAAATATCAGCTGATACAAGCCAATTTTCCCCAAAACTGGTCCCCAATATTGGGTCAATTCACACCCATATCACCAATCCACCTGTACATTTCATTGATGCAGTTGGTGATTCATTCATCTATTACTTGGCTTTCCAGCTAATACAAATTTACGCGTATAAAGTTGATTGGCCAATAAATCATCAATTGGGACACCTACAGAATTGATATTTTGTATGGCCGATATAGATATAATAGGACATTTGAACTTTTGTACACCCATTTACATGCAGACCCTAAATAATTCGACCACAGCAACTGTCCCATGAAAAAGCCCTGTTTGTTGAATTCTGTATGGAAACAGGGACAGAGGGTTAGGTCTTTATCACTCACAAGTTGGGTAAGCAAATAGGCTACCAAAACTGCCCCACTACAGAGGGTTAGGTCTTTGTCACCCACAAGTTGGGCAGGCAAAACGGGTCACCAAAACTGCCCCACTGGTGCCTCCGTTTTCCGTTTATTATTTATTGTGGGCTTGTTGCCTTTTTGTCTACACACCCATTTGACAATAAAAAAAAAAGGGAAGTATACTGTATACAGTACTGAAATGAGGCATTGGTATAGATGGGTACCACAATCTGGGTGGTGGGCATTTATTCATAGTTATTAATTTCATTTCATTTCGGCCGAAATGGTCGAAAATTTTCATTTCGGTCAAGTTGCCGAAACGAAATTTCGGCTAAAACTTTTCGGTTTGAATTTCAGTCAATCTCGGCCGAAATTCAGGATTTTTGCTAATTTCAGTCGAAATTCGGGATTTTAGCCGAAATGTGACTTTTCAACCGAAATGAAATGTTACATAATTTTTTTTTTTAAACTTTTTTACACACATATATTTTGTATTTCTTATTTTCACAAAATATAATATCAAAAAATTACTATAATGGATTAAATCTATATTTATTACTTTTTCTATTTTTTTACTTATATATGTATATATATTATGTTATATTTTTCCCAAAATATAATTCCGAAAAGTTTCGCGGAAATTCCGAATTGGTCAAAACTTTTCATTTTGCAGGTCGGAGCGAAATAAGGTCCAAAATAATATTAATAACTATACATCTACTTCTCTTGACGTGTGGTGGAAGATGAGGTGAAAGGAGAGGATAGAAGAAGCAGACCCATTTGGAATGCATTGAATGGTGGACTGAATTATTCCATTTCCAGAGGATAAGGAGATAAAGTTGGATATTCTCAGCACCTTTGAAAAAATTCTCCTACAGAGAATGCTTACCGAAAAAGTGGATGTGGAAGGATATACACCAGAACAGAGGTTCCTGAGGGACCCACCCATGTTGCATATTCTTACACGTATTATTGTTTTGGATTTAGATCATCTACGGCTTCAGAGGTGGGAATCAAAATACAACACTTGGAAGAAGAAAAAAATATGGAAGGAAGGGATAAAAAAAAAATATTTTTTTTATTGTCCAATTTTAAGTTTGATGACAAGAAACTTGAAGATAATTTCATGGCCTTAAATTAGATATCTGAAAATATCCAATGGACTAATCTTTTCATATGGCTAACATCATAAGCCATCTTATATCTAGAAACCCAATAGCCCCACAAGCCATTAGGTCTCTCAGTTTTGTAAGAAAGAAATAGGCTGTGATTATGCTGGCAGTCTTCCTGTAACCTAATAAAACCACAAGCCAAAAAGAGAATATAAATTTAGGGACTGTTTATGAAGCGTTCACAGAAAATGCTTAATCGCCTGACTTCCTAACACAAACATGCCCTTAATTTTCTTTTAACTATTCATCCCATGAGGAATGTGTGGCTATAAACTAAATGCACGCCCCCAAACTTTGTTTTTTTGTTTCATAGCAGTCACTGGGTTGGTAGGCTTAACACGACTTTCTTTTTATTTAGGGAGACTTACATTGCACAATTTGACCATCAAAACTAATTGTTTAAGGTATGAAAGCTTAGGGAGAATTATTATAATCATCAAACTGTAACAGTTTGCTTTTAACATCAAACATTGGCTTATCATTATCATCATCAAATTTCTTGTTTCTACTACATGTATTAAGTTGGGGGCTTGGGCGCCCCCCGCAACCCCCCCCCCCCCCCCCCCCCCCAATCGCAAAAAAAAAAAAAAAACACTTAAAAAAACCCCATAAGGGCCCTAAGAGAAGCCTGGTCCAGTCCCCACTTAAAATAATGCATAGCCCCCACCTCCCTTTCCCCAGCTCAAAAATCCCTTTCCCAGTCTCTTTTCCTCTCTAAAAAATCCATTAAAATTTAAAAGAACTAAGCATATTGACAATTACCATTAATCTAAGAATGTTAATGATTTGGGTCAAAGAAAATTGTAACATATAGATTTATAGGTTGGGTCTTTTTTATATATATTTTTTCAAAAATTGCTCAAAATCCATAATTTTTTTGCCCACTTGAAATATGGGTTTTGAAGAAGGAACCTTAAAACACTAGTACAAATGTCATATAAAATTTGTTGATAGAATGTTAGTTGATGTAACTAGATATTTTGTAATTGCAATACTTTCTCTTTTGCAAGAGTTAATGTTAAGAAAGAACCAAAAAAATAGTGATTGAATTCTTCAATTAACTATCGTAAGTCCCCCTCAAACGAAAATTTTAAATCCCCCACTGCTGTCACTACTTTGCAGTATAACTACAACGTTCCGAGCCCATACAACATCATGTTATTTGTTTACATATTGGATTTGTGGAGATTTTGAAGGGAATGGGAGTGGACAAAAGAGAAGCATGTTCCTTGGTTAAGATGCCTGAAACACCTAGGGGAAAGGGAAAGGGAACTAGTGGTCAGGACATATGGTTCAGATTCTGGGATTGGAAGAACCTACCGACTTGTGGAAGTTAGTTGGTACAGAGAGGTCAAAGAATTGGGAATCTTTCACCAAGTCTAACCAACCATGAATAGACTATTGGAATATGTAGGGGTGTTCTCTATTGGAATATGTATGTAGAGGTGTTAAAAACTAACGACTTCGTCGAAAAACAGGTCATTGGGAACTTTTACCAAAACATGGAAAAGTAAGCGTGTCAAAAGGAGCAAGCATCTCCACTCCCAGAAACTGGGCCTGATTAATCAATCACCTATGGAATCATATGATGTCTCAGGGGGTTGGTTTTGGGATGTGATGCTACAACCTAACAGCCTAAAAAAGGCATGTCTTTTAAATAGGACTTGGAAAAAAAGCCAGTTGAACAAGGTGGTTATGTGTTGGGTTAGGACTTGTGTTAGTGAGGAAAATTGTTTTAAATTTTGATGTGAACCACTCTTTCATTTTGGTGCAATACATTTAAAAAAAAAAAAAAGGAAAGGAAAAAGTGAAATTGTTTTCTTTGATAGAAAGGATTTTAATTTCCTATGAAAGAGATATGAATGTAGAAATTCTCTCTTAAGAAAACAAAAATCTCCGGTAGGAATTCTTTCATTGTACAAATAAGTCGTTAGAATTCATATATGAAATTCTCTATTACTTTACTAGAATTTCGAAATTAAAAAAAAAAATTCAAATTTCCAAATCCTAAAAGCAAGGATTTCCAAATCCTATCACTCATTTGAGGCTTTCAGAACTTTGAAAATCTGGGGACCTTCAAAAGAAAACTCTGATGATTTCAATATCTAAATGTGGACACTGGACACTACATATCGCAATTTGTAAGGTTGGACCTACGATGTAATTCGTCATGATGGACCTCAAGTTTTAATGGTGAAAAGGTTGGCCCCACATACCACAATTTCTAGGTGGGTCCCACATACCATAATTCTCATCATGAATCCCTCATAATTCAAAGGTTGCCGGCACATGCCATAGTTTTAGGGCGGGCCAATGTACCAAAGTGGGCCGACATACCACAATTCTAAAGGTGGGTCCCGCATAATTTATAAAGTATTCCTAAATACAAAACTTTTAAAAGGTGAGGCTCACGTGCCACCAACTTCCAAAGGCAGGTCACAGGTAATTCCCAAAAAAAATTCACGCATTCTTTCTCTTTAAAGCGGTACACAATTTGAAAAAAAAAAAAAAAAAAAAACTCAATTCTGGCCTTAGAATAAGCCGCGTCAACTTCTTGGGGTCAACTTGTGAATGTGTCAAAACTCAATTCTGACCTTAGAAAAAGCTACGTCAACTCTTGGAGTCCAT